>BSEG01000002.1:44925000-47488860 GCA_036245055.1 Diospyros kaki | reverse complement strand
TTCTTCACCGTTCATTTCCTAGCAAAACCCAACACAGGAGGACTGACTCACAACCTTATTTTCATTAGCTACTGTTACTGACAGAGGGGGCGAGCTGGAGATCTCACATTCTAACTTTCGGGCCATAATTTCATCCAAGAAGCTGTGGGTGCTCCCACTATCTATAAGTACTATGACCTGAGCATCACGGGCTCTTCCCTCCTCCTTAATTATCTTACTGCTGATTGCCCCTTTAAGGGCGTGTAGAGAAATCTCCCCTTTGTCTTCTTCATCCGCTTTTGGAGTCCCTTCTACCCCTTCTTCTTCATCCTCCTCTGCTTCTAATATTAACAGCTGTCTTTTACACTTATGCCCAAAAAAATATTTATCTCCATATTTGTAGCAGAGGCTCGCCTGGCGCCTTTGCTCCATCAATCGTCCCCCATTAGCAGGATTTGGAACTGTTGAAGGCAAAGCCAAGACCCCTTTGCCTCCTTGTCCCGTATCCCTTCCAGTGGCTCTGTTTCCCGCCTGCCATCCTCCGGTGATTACCCCCTTAACTTGGTTTCTTTGTTTTTTCATCAGCGCTTCAATCGTCATCTCTTGCAGCCTTGCACTGTCAGCAGTCTGTTCCACCGTCCCTGGTTGCATCATTTTAACCATCGGTCTCACCTCATCTCCTAACCCACTGATAAAACTCGACACAAAATACTCTTCTGTCAAGTGGGGTTGGTGCATGACCATCAACGACCTCAGCTCCTCAAATTTTAGCTGATAGGCCTGCACCGTTCCTTCTTTTTTGATCTTGTTAAATTCCTCGATCACGTCCCTTAAACTCTTGTCTCCAAACCTCGTACAGAGGTCTCTTGCGAATACATTCCACGAACTCCCTTCTTTGGTCGCAAGCCATCCTTGGAACCAGGCGTCCCCCGCCTCATTCAAGTAGGTGGATGCTAGGATGACCTTCTGCTATTCTTGAACTTGGTATAGTGTGAACATTCGTTCATACCTCCTGGTCCACCATCTCGGGTTCTCCCCATTGAATAGTGGAATGTCTAGTTTCGGCACTAGGAAGTTCGGCTGATTCCGGTGAGCTTGAACTCTCGGTCCTCTTCCCATCAGGCTTTCTTCCATCATCTTCGGTTCTAATTCAAATTTCGACACCCCAGCATGCGGAGGCTCCATTCCTACCCTAGGAAGGATTGGCTCCGTTCTATCCCTGGGAGGAAACTCCGTTGAAAGTCTCACTGGTTGTTGCGATGCGAACATTCTCACGAATTGTTGCATCTGCTCCATTAGTTGTCCCCTCAATAGAGCACTCTGCTCCTGGTTTTCTTCTTGCCACCTCTCCATGGCTTGGGTAATTCGATTATCCACTCCCGCTCCTACTGAGGATTCGAGTGTACCCATTCTGGTCTGCATGTCCGCCATGGATGTCGCCACTTGCTGTAGTTGGTTTTTCATTTGTTTCATTCTCGTTCCATCCGCCATGGCAGGGGTAACAACAGCTCCAAACGTTTCCCAAATCGTGCTCTGATACCAAAATGTCAGCTCCTGGGGACTTAGATTGGAATTCCTTTGTCCAGTGGATTGTTCGAAGGAGTAAGAATGCAGATAGGGAGAGAAATTAGGGAGAAAGAGAGAACACAGAGAGAGAGAGAGAGAGAGAGAGAGAGAGAGAGAGAGAGTTAGAATTCTGTTAGAATAATTTCATACCTCTCCGTGGCAAGGATTAACCGAATATATAGTTGGATTCCTTGCCCATGTGCGGCTAACCGCTTACAGCTAGGGAATGTACAACCCGCCTAAGCAGCAACAAACTTGTACCCCCCTTACAACATACTCTACTGCCTATACTGCTAATAGCTATTTCTCCCTTTCTATTACATTTAATTATTCTATCTCCCCCTCCTTGCTACGTGGATCATGACACTATGTTGATGGGTTGCATTGTTTTCTTTTTCTGAAGATAGTATTCGGAGAAAATACTAGGTCATAATTTGTTGGAGGGGTTAAGCAACTTTAAGCCCCACAACCTACATGCCTGCCTTAGGTCTAACCAATTGATACAGCCTGTGCAATATCTTGGGGAATTTGATCACTTGGGCATGGATTCAAGTTGTGGCACCAGCTTCTTTAGCAAGAGTCAGGATGCAAAGAAAAAAGATCCTCCACCAAATCTCGCGAAGTGGGGAGCCTGGTGCATTGGGGATGTCCCTTGATCACTTGGAAGCATTAATGAAATGCACCTATAAAAAATTAGACATTTGATTCATTATGGAGTGATGGTAAAGTTGTTCTCTCATGATTGAGCAATCATGAGTTGAGTTGTTTAACAATCTTTTGCAAAGCAAGGGCAAGACTGTGTACAAAAATGACCTTTGCAATGCTGTAAACCTTGTTTAGAGGGGATGCATTTTTATTTGGTCATACTATAGTGCTTTTGTAGTTTCTCGTCAAAGAATAATACCATTTCTTTAGTGCCTTTCCTATACCTTCCTAGCCTTGTGATATGAATTTGGTCTTAATATTCCTCATCTGCTCAAATAACTCCTGTTGTAAATTGAATGGTATAGTTATTCTCGTGAATTTGCTTAGCCTTTTACAGAGCTTTTGGTGTGAATAGTTAGTCACAGGTGAGCCTCATCCTCTATTTTATGTTAATGATCACATTGCCCTATTACTCTTGCAGAAAGTTTCACTGTAGCATTTTTCCCCAGCAAAAATTAAATGTTTTTTTTTGGCTGATGATGAGAACTTGCAACTATTACCCTGTGGGTGTGCACGTTAAAAAAAAGTAATGATGTCTGTAGCCATTTCAATCTCCTCATTGTCGAGAGTTATTTCTTTTTATTCAAGTATTAGCACTTATGAAAAAATAAAGGAATTATCTGCGGTTTTTCAGTCTCCTCATTGTGTGAGAGTTATTTCTTTTTATTTAAGTACTGATAATTTAAAATTATAAAGAACTATGTTTAAAGGCTCCTTGGAAATCTTAGTGTTAGCTATTTTTCCCTATAACTCGATGCTCAAGAGTTATTACTTTTTCTTGACCAATTGGTACTGTTTAGGAAAAGACAAGCTAATGTAATTTATAGGTTTAAAAATCTCCAAATTATAAAAGCGGTGCTCAATTATAGACATTCCAGCAGAGATATCTGCTGGACTGAAAAATTAAAAAGATATTCTGGCAGTAAATTTGCAAGTGTTTCCCAATTCAAGTTAGTTGTATCTCGATATATGTTTGTGGATGCTATAGTTGTTCTCTCTCTAAATCCATCTCAACTTGCATTTATTTTAATGATCCTTGAGGCATTTAACAGTAAGAACTGGAGAGTGCTTAAAAGAAGTTACGAGATGGGTCTTTGCCCCAAAGACTGGTTACTTGTGTATTCTGAGTTTAACGAAACTGAAATCTAACACCCCCCCCCCCCCCCCCCGGCAAGGTTTTGCAGCTGACGAGTCCTAGACTAATATCTAGCCTGTTATCTTTTAAACAACAACAACAACATATCCAGCCGTTATCCCACTATGTGGGGTTTGGCTACATGAATTCTAGACTTCTATGTGGGTTACATCCCAACAGATAGTTTGTCTAGAATTCATATTTGGATCCGACTAGGTTTTACGTTGGCTGTCGGCTACCTAACGCAACCCTCCTCCTTTATCCAGTCTTGTGACCGGCAGTGGATAATATCCCCTGGCGGAGTAATGATGAAATGAAGTTTGAACACCATCTTCACATGGAGAAATTTCATGAGATGGTGGTAAATGAAGATAATTGATATAGTTGTGTTCCATAACTTAGTTGACATGGTGAAACCAACAAGTACAATATGAAAACACAACAAAGCCTGGCATCTTTTACTCAGTTCTAAATTATTTTGCTCCTTGATTTGGTAGACCAGACTGCTAAGTTGCTTGGTTTCTTAAATTGTATGATTGGATAGACTTTCTTTATGGTTTTGCTTGACGATTCATCATTTTGTATATGTTTATGCCTGAACCAGAAAATTTACTTCTATTTATGCTTTTCCTCCCTAGATTTCCCATGCAGAGTTTGCGTTGGTGCAAAGTGTTCAAGAAAATGCCAGTTTACGCTCTAAAATTGTACAGTCACCAGATAAGCTGCAGGTACTTTTTCTTCTTTTTGTTTGTGTTTCATTAAGATATAGATACTCATGTGCTCCCAGGTTCTCTTCTAGCATATAGAAACATGTATGGGAGTGAAGCTTGGATAATTTATGATTCAATACGTATAATGTTGGAATATTTGGGTATGGGTGTGTGAATGTATAGGCACCAGACATTTCTAAACCCTTAATATTAGGGTATTGGGATGTGTATAAAAAATTTGGCTATTGACACTTGCACACATGGTGAACATTTTGACATAGTGTATATATTAAGGGTTCTTTGAGGGATGGTCTAATGAACATTTTTGAGGATGCGTTAAGATTATAAGCTAGTGTGTGTGCTTAAGGAATATTCCCTATGGGAGTATAATGTGTAATGAGTTGCTGGTGAGTTGGATGGAAGGCAATTGGGAGTTATGTTAGATTTTAAGTACACACAGACTGTTGGAACTAAAAAGGAGAGAGTTAGATAGTCACTAGATTACTATTGATGGGGCCAATAGAGAGGACAAAGTAGAGCCTTGATGGCCGTGGATCCTTCTTTATAATGGAAGAGGTCGGATCAAAATGTTCATAAAGGATAATCGGCAATTGATCATGGCTTGATGAAATAGTTGTGCACTGGCACCATCTCTTTGAGTGGGAAGTGGGTGTGATGGTAGGGGCAATCCATCTTTTGGTTGGACTCTCTCTCTTTCTCTTTCTCTCTGGTGACTTGCGAAAATGACGAGGGAAGAGTTAGGCTTTGGAATGAAACTTGCTATTGCTTCCAATATATGAGTCCCTGGAAGTGCCATATAAATGGAGGCCTATGGGACATAGGCTCCAAGATACAAGTCTTAGGTAGGACTATCAATGAAGCGGATTGAATCTAGATTCAATTTGGATCCAAACCTGCAAAAGTCAATTTATGTACATGTAGACTTGATCTTTAGATCCAACAGATTCATTTATAACTGCTTCAAATTTGGATCAAATCCAATAGGATTAATATTAAATTGAGTCCATTTTATAAATACCTTGTTATAAAGACATGCTCCTAACCATTATTATTGTTTGGAAAAATGTTTATACATAAAAAATTATGTAAAAAGATGTTTTATGTTAAAAAAGAGCACTAAAAAATTGACAATGTCTTGTATGTATGAATGTGACTTTTTTGGGTCAAAATAATAATATGTTAGATTTTGTCTCAAAAACAAAAAATGATTTACCAAATTTTTTTAGGTAAGTCCATTTCTTACATATTGATGTAAAATGTTTTTTCTTTTTAAATCTACTTCATTTTGCTATTCAAACACTGATAAATAAGTAAAATATTTGACAAAAAGCAGTTTACCTCAAAACAAATGGATCCTTTATTTAGAGAGTTTTTTCATTCTAAGTATATGGATATAAATGGCTACATCATTTTATATGAAATTTTTGTATAAAAATTCTGTTTATATAGTATTACTATTGTTTTTATCTTCTATTTTTTCCCTAAAACTTTCTTTTTAACATTTAGATGTTGATGGTTGGGAGGATGCCTGATCACAAAAACGGGGGTCAAGTTGGGTATGTGTTATTATTATAGTGTGGATCCAACTTGAGTCCAAGTGCGAATGGATTTGGATTGGATTGCTTTCTTATCAGATCCAAATCCATTGGATTCAAGTTGTTTGCATTTGGACTGGATCATTTTATTATCAGATCCAAATCTTTTGGATTCAAGTTGGATCCAGCCCAAATCTAGACCATTGACAGGCCTAGTCTTAGGATGCTGAATCTTCTTGATAGTTCAATATCAGCTTTTGAAGTTCATCTTGACATTGTGGGGGCAACATAATTAGTAACCTCTGCATGGTAGAGGCACAAATGCTTAGTTAGAACGTTTTGTTGGCCAGGCCATGGAAGTGCCTTTAGATTCTTTTGTGGATCGTTAGTGAGAAATTGAGTTATAGGCAGAGGATAACAGTGATACAGCTGAAAATGTGCCATAAGTGTTGTTGCACGAGGGATATGGGGCAATCGAACAAGGAGTTCTATTATGAAGCCAAGGATATGCCTCAATTTTTTGAGGTTTGGATGGAGAGTTCTGCCGGCTAAGCTAAGGTGTCCCAAACATTTTTTCAACAACTGCCCATGGATAGGTAACCATGTGTACTACCTTAAACAAGTCGTGATCCCTCTGGAAAGATTATGGAGTTCTACAGGCACCTTATGAAGCTGGCACTTGGAGGGACGTCACTGGCTCAATTTTTAGAGGAGAAATTAAGACAATTCACGTGCCACATTACTGTATGGTAGGGGTTGTTATTAAAGGAACCCAAGACAAATTACTTGTTTGTAGTTATCCTTATTTATCGCAGAACATTTGAGTTGTAGTCCATTTTCTTACAAGAATTTGATGAGAATTTCTTGATCAATGCACTTGACAATAATCTTCCTATCCATATTTTATTTCTTTACTTCTGCAATGGCCCTTCTTCCAATTCCCAATTTTTTTCTGGCAGAGATCCTTGGATGAGAAGAAAGTAGCTCGAGTTGAGGCAAAAAATGCTGAAAGAACAGCAATGCAAGCTTTTCAGGAGAAGACTGCAATTCTTGAGGTTTATACAAAGGTATTTTAAGGTTTATACCATGGTATTTTGTTGAGGCTTACAATTTGGAATTTTACTGACGTTCCTTGAATGGTCTTCATTGTGCTTTTTCAAAACTATGACCTCTTTTCATGCTTTTCTTAGTTATTTGTGAGCTCATCTTGCATCTTGAATGACAACTCTTCCTATCCAACTCTAAAGGGTAAAATGATATATGAATATTACACAAAGCAAATTGGGAAAACATCATGCTTATATGTACCACTACATCTTTAGTAGGAACTGTTACTGACGATCTCTTTTCTTTGCTTCCAACACCTCAGGCTTGCAAGAAACTGTCCAAGAACCTTTCTCAGATGCAGGCTATACAAGAACAGGTTTGCTTACATGATAGCTATCTGCTCATTGCTCAATGCTTCCATGCCTGTGTTTGAATATTTATTTAGGATGTGCTCTTTAGTTTTCTCACCAATTTGTATTTTCTTGCTTCAATATAAATGATTTTGACCTTATTTTCATAATGTTGTTCGTTTCTGTTGTTTTCTTTATATTTCAAACCTGTAATCCTAAAATGCTGGTGTACTTGCTTGGGAGGTGCTTGGCTGGTTTGGCACCGCAAGAAGAAACACTAGCTAGCAGCTTCTCCTGTGTCAGTGCAAGTACTTGATACCCAATACAACAACATCACAAGCCTTAATCCAACTAACTTGACCCCTTCTACAAATGACAATGGGTTGCCCATTTATCTATTTACATACTTGTTTTAACAAATTTTCAAATAAATCTTATGCCTATATCTCAATTTTAATACTTGTTTTAATTTTAAATGGGTAATTGGGACCCATTGTCATCAGTAACAACACTACGTCAATCCAAGAAATTTCTTGAACGCGTGTTTATTGAATTCCTGTGGGTTCTTGCACCTGATTTTGTGATGACCTAATTCAACCTGGCAAACCAGTAGTTGCATTGATGGACTTATTTGAATTTCTTCTGGGACTTGCAACAGGTGACCTCTGCCAAGGCAATTGAAAAGGATGTTAAGGTTTTGAAAGTTAAGCACAGTGATGAAGGAATGTTAGACAAGTCACTCGAGGCTAAGCTTGTTGAACGCCAAGGAAAAGGTAGCCTCTCTCTCTCTCTCCCTCTCTCTTGCTCTCCACTTGGACTTGTTGCCCTTGCAATTTCTTCCAGAGCCTAAAATTAGGAAATTGTTTTATCAGTGGAACAGTTGGATGAATTAAGAAAGCAATCAGAAAAGGAAAGAGATTTCAGGTGTGAGGAGGCCACCAAGGAACTCAACAATGTGAAGTTGGAAGTGGGATTGAAGAGGCGTGATTTAGAGTCGAGGCAAACAAAGGTTGAAGCTGTGGTTGCAGAGGTAGTGTTCTTAGTTTGAATTCTCGACAACATTAATTTTGGTCACATCAGAACTATCTCGAGTTGATTTCTGTCTATATATTAGGCTGATAATATCAGAATGAAGATCAACTCAGTAAAAGAGTCTGGCGCAGCCAAACGACAAGAACTTGGTCGTAAATGCGAAGAGATTGTGGGACAGGTGAGCTTTCCTGGATGTTTATTGTTTACTATGACCATGCATTTCTACGTTGTGATATTAAAATTAGGCTTCCACCCTTAAGCCGCTGTAGATTGAAGGCTTGAAACTTTTGACAACATTCAAGACTCAGCATTTTCTTTCTGATTTATAACTGTCCACACCGAAAGTACTTGCCGAGATTCAGTGAATCTACTCCAATGCTTTAATACCAAAGTATATGTTCAAATTGGAGTATGCTGTTATCAGTTTCTGGTGCAATGAATCACTCAGAGAGAAGCAATTCCTCTTTTCATCATTTCGTGTCTCTCTCAATCTGCGATAAATTGTGAATCTGAAAATGGAATTGTATTCTGGTTGTAGTTCTACGAGTATTCAAACTCCGTTGGAAGGTTGCTGCCGAGGATTGAAGCAGAGCCTGGACTTCAACATTGAGGGTCTGATCTTCCAACCTTCAGCAAGCACAGGGGACTCTAATGTTCAAAATCTTGGTTACTTTCGGATAGGAAATTGACAGATCCATAACCTTTCACATGCGTGTTCAATATGAAAAATTATTTTCTTCGTCTTGAAAAACTGGAAAAAAGTTTTCAAAATGGTGGGTTTTTCTTTTATTTTTAATTAGATATGGAAGAAAGAAAAGGGAGAGGAGAGGAGAGAATTAAAAAGAGTAAAATGGTCAAATTTATCCTTCTTAATAACATGAGAGGTCTGTGATTTTTCAGAACAGAAATGCGGTCACTTTAGTTTTTGCCTTACCCATACATATTTTGTTTAATTTATCTTAATTTTTAGGCGTAGAAATTAAATATGAAAATAAATTTTAGTTAAAATATTTTTACAAAATAATGTTTTTAAATTGAAATCAAAAGAACATAACAAGTAAACAACTAGGAAATTATCAAGACTACGTGTGCTCTGTCTGGGAGAGAGGTGGGTATACATAATAGAATAAAGAGATTCTATTTAGTCATTTATTTTATTCTCTACAACTATTTTTTAATATATGTAAAATATTTTTATCTTCTCTATTGGAGTCGCTTTTTCCTCTCAATGAATTGTTTATCAACCATTATACGTTGCCAGCTCATTCACATCGGAGATGATGGATCAAAGAAAAAATAGATAAAAATACAGTTATGAAATAGAAGAATAATGGTAATGCATACATAAACATACATATATATATATATACACACACTTAAGACATATACACACGCAAACACACACACACATATAACATATATACACAAACACACAATCGACGGCAATCATATCCATTGGTGGCGACGTTCTTCATGGCCCCCTAAGGTTACCCTCGAATTCCAAGGTTTAGGGCGCCTTGAAGCCCTTGAACCTGGGGGTTCAGGGGCAATCTTCATGGTTGTTGTTAGCGGGTATGTCTGTATATGTGTATATATATATATGTGTGTGTATCCATGCACCCGTGTTATATGTGTATATGTGTGTCTATCTGTATATATATATATATATGCGCGCGCATTTGATTTTGCAGTCTTATATTATAAAACTAGATTCGAGTTATTGAGATTTGAGAATGTGTTTCAGAAATGACTTTGGGGGATAACTATGGTTGTGTGCGATTGTAATGGAAAAAGATATTTTTAAAAAGTATTGATTGCAAAGATTTATTAATGTGACAACAAAAAATAAAAGGGAGAAAATAAATTTCTATTAACTTCCATAAACAAAAAAAAAATTGGTTGTAAATAGAATTTTTTTAAAATAAAATGTAAGAATAAATAAAATAATATAAAATTTGTTAATTTATTATTATTAAATAATAAAAATATAAATAAATGTAATATAATTTTATTTTAACGGACACAAATACAACCCTTTTACATTAAAATTTGTTATTTTAATGTAATAAATATAATTTTATTTTAATTGACAGATCCATAACCTTTCAAATGCGTGCTCAATATGAAAAATTATTTTCTTATCTTTAAAAACTGGAAAAAGTTTTCAAAATGGTGGGTTTTTCTTTTATTTTTAATTAGATATGGAAGAAAGAAAAGGGAGATCATAGGAGAGGAGAGAACTAAAGAGAGTAAAATGGTCAAATTTATCCTTCTTCTTAATAACATGAGAGGTCTGTGATTTTTCTGAACAGAAATGTGGTCCCTTTAGTTTTTGCCTTACCCATAGATATTTTGTTTAATTTATCTTAATTTTTAAGCGTAGAAATTAAATATATAAAATAAATTTTAGTTAAAATATTTTTTGAAAATAATATTTTTAAATTGAAATCAAAAGAACAGAAAGTAAACAACTAGGAAATTATCGAGAGTACGTGTGCCATGTTTGGGGGAGAGGTAGGTATACATAATAGAATAAAATGTAAGGATAAATAAAATAATATAAAATTTGTTAAATTATTATTATTAAATAATAAAAAATATAAATAAATGTAATATAATTTTATTTAAATGGACACGAATACAACCCTTTTTTGAGATATTCTTAGTACTTGGCTGTACATTTATCCAATCATCATCACAAATTTAAATTCACTCAACAATTAAAATTTAATCACGTCGTTCAAAAAATTTTAATTGGATTATATTGGGAAAATCTGAGAAGATATAACCGACCAAATATTTAGCGTTAAAGAGTATCAATTAAATATTTTTTTGGAGAGTTATGCTATTCGGCCAGAAGTAGTGCCCGAAGAAGTGCCACCCCCAGAATATCGAGAAATATTGCGTATTCTCGAGGCGAAAATATCGGTGAATCTCACGATATGATTTGTGGCCCAAATTCAAATTTTTGGCCTTCTTCAACCCTCTCCTCTTTCTTTCTCAGAACGAGCCCTCTCTCTCCTTGCCAAGCCCTCGGTCTCCCTTTCCCTGCCTCCCTCCCTCCCTCCCTTCTTCTTACTGGCCATCGGTGTCTCTCTCCTTGTCGGCCGTAGGTCTTTCTCTCCCTGTCGGTCGTGTCTTCCATCCCTCTCGGGCCAGCGCTGAAACGACCCTCTCCCTGCTGGCCGTTGGTCTCTCTCTGCCCATCGGTCGTTGCTTCTCTCACTCTCGCCCGCACTGAAACGACCCTCTCCCCCCCTCTCCATTGAAACAGCTTCCTCGCCTCCTCTATTGCAACATCTTTCATTGTATCTCAAGCACTCTGATCTTTAATCTAACCGTTTGATCTTCAATCCGAGCATATTTTCACGGTATAAGTGGCCCAGATCTACACGAAGGTAAGTCTTTTAGTTTTATCAGTAATGATTTCCGACATACATCCATGATATATATGTATATACGCGCAATTTGGGTTTTCTGAAAGTTTAACTGTGATTTATGGAGCATCTTTGTGATTTATTTTGGATACTCGACATACATAATCTTTGTGATTTATTTTGGATACTCGGCATCTTTGTAATTCATTTATTTTGATAATTTATGTATCATCTTTTTTAGCATCTTGGATCCATGAATGGAAGTGTTGAATTATTTATTCTGATTATTTATTCTCTGGCAAGAGTTATGCTATTCTTTTTGGGTCACTGGGTCACTGGGTGAGGAATCCATGAATGGAATTTGCAATTGACCCATGTTCCAACTGAAATTGTATAATTAGTTAGGTTTGTTCCTTTAGTAATAATAATTTAAAAAAGAAAAACAGTTTGGTGCTCTATTTGATTAACCATTTTTATTATTTTGTATTGAGAAGTGCGACTTCTATTTGTTATGGTTCTTTAATTTATTGTTTTCAATTTAACCATTGTTTGGTGCTCTATTTGATCCGAGCATATTGTTTTGTTTAAGAATATAAACTTTATTTGTTATGGCTCTATTTGATAAACTTTATTTGTTTTGTTTAAGAAATTTACTATCTTAGGATTTATGACTTCTGTTTTGGAAATGGAAGAAGCTTCAATTAACTCATGTAGTTCGCATCAAACAATTGTGTGTAAACACGGTGTATTTGTAAAGTGCTACACATCATGGACCAAGAGTAATCCTGGAAGAAAATTCTTGAGATGTCGGTTTTTGAAGGTAATTTATTCTCTTATAAATGTATAAGTCGTTTATATAAATGAAATTAATTGTTGGATGATTTAATGGACAGGATGATGATTGCAGATGGTTTCAATGGCTCGTTGATGAACGCACAGCACGCGAGAAAATATTATGTGGAGTATTGTTCGATAAGGGGAAAGCTTTAGAAGAACAAGTCAAGATTTTTGAAAAAAAGGCTTTAAGAAAAAAAGAAAAGTTATTGAAGCTTCAAATAGAGCTTAGTTGTATTGTACAAGAAAATATAAAATTGAAAATGAAACTTCAAGATTATAAAACAAAAAACAGAAGGTTTATTAGAGGTATGATAGTGTTAGGATTGTGTTGTTTTTTATTCAGTTTATGGGTGATGAAAAATGATGAAAGTAGATTTGGGTATTTTGCTTTGATGTAACTATGTACTTGTAATTTAGGTATAGTACCTAAATTAACGGTTGTGTTTGTTGTTAGTATTTGAAGATGTGTTTGTACGACAATGATATTTGAAGATGTGTTTGTACGTGTATGTGCATATTTCTCACCGTAATTAATAGCCAAAGATGTATCTTGCACTTGATTTCTAGAAATCCATGGACATGATGTAAAGAAAGATATATCCACCAAATGCCAACATTCCAGAATTCTCGCATCATGTCCAGCAGCTTGGATGGAGAAGAACTGAACTGAAATTACAAACTTAACAATGCCCAGGCATCTTAACAGCAGCTTGGATGGAGAAATCTCGCATCTTTTGTTTTTTTTCCCCTTTTAATTTTAGGAAGGAGCTGATTTTCTATGGATCTAAAACAAACTTGAGCATGTGTGCGTGGAGAGGAGGGGACCTAATGCGCATATCTTACAATGTTTCCTCTGTGCAATACCATATCATGCAGTGTGACAATATTTTCTCAAATCCAATACATTATCAAATCCTGCTGTTCTGGCAAACACATAAAGAACAATGTGACTTTATTTTTTCTTTCAATGCATCATTCCATAAATAGCCAAACATTTGGATGATCTTTGCATATCAACATGGAAAATAATAGGGAACAAAAGGCAGTGAAAATCATTAAACTATGATGCTAAGCATCACGATGGGGTAAATGATCCATAATCATATAAACAAGTCTAGCATAGTAAATCTGCCCTAACAATAATAAAGGGTGACAGTTAGCACAACCATGAAATAGAAGCTCAATACAACTTGAACCAAGCATGTATCCCATTTACTTGAACTGGAAATTGCTAATAACGTTTCACCTGAATCAAAATGTATTCCAAAATCTTTACAAAGGTCCCATATCAACTTATCCGACATTCACAGCATGTATTCCAAAATCTTTATATTATCTAAGAAGCATGGTAACCTCTACAAATCTCACATATCAACTTATCCGCCACCCACATTGAACATTGACACTCATGGCCCTGATGCTAAGACACATCTTGTCTCATAAGAAAATTTAAAAATTGTCTTGGCTGGCTGTCCTATCCATGAAGAGAGGCATGGTAATGTAGTGCTTCATTCGACAAACAAATTCCATGTGCTTCCTTGCCTGCAAGCGAGAAAACACCAAATATGGGAGTAAACAATGAAAGTTGAACAAATTCCATTGCAGTTCGTATATATTAACATGTAAAAACAGTAGACCACATCCGATTTCAACACTAAAACACTAAAACAAAAGCTGGGAATGAAGACCTCAAACATCTCGTGGGTTGTCATCGGGTTGTGGATGGGGCGCGTATGCTGGCAAGAAGGGTTGAGCTGTACCAAAGAAGCCTGCAAAAGAAAAAAGTAAGTAATAGGATGTAACCTAAATGTAAGTCCAAAAATTTAAAAAATGACAACTTAGATTATTCCCCAAACATCATCCAAGTACTTACCATTAATTCTGAGCACGAGAATGATGTCAAATTGTGATACTGTCCTTGTGTAAATCCTTCACTAAATACTTGACTGTCTTGAACAATGTTTTGCATTGGGGTATTGCCGTTTACTTTCGAGGATCCCACCTAGACATCAAACGAAAGTAACAATAATTACAATTGGGATTTTGAACACTACATTATCAGATAATTAAACAAAAGATTAGAGCATACATTCGCTTTTTTGGAACTCCTTTCCAGTGGCACCTTCTTCACTTTCTTGGAGCTCGTTTCCAATGGACCCTTCTTGCGAAGCTTCCTAGGGGCTCCTTTTGTCTGCGAGCATCTTGGATCCAAAATTTGCACGCTTGAAGCTGTAGTTGCCTCTCCAGAATCAGGAAATTGTTCTTGCACACTATCTTCAACATGTATATTACTACCACAACTAGGATTCGTATTAGATTTTCTCAATACAGTCAATTGAGATTCCATCCACTCCATAGTTGCTTGGGTACTATCTTCATCATCTGCAACTAAGTCTGCAACCTTTGCAAACACACTGCACAACTTATCGTATCTTAACTGACTAGGAGTACTAATCCAACCGTTGTAATTAATCTTTACTCTCGTGTAGGATCTACTGACATCTCTTCTCCATCGCCTTAAGATATACTTCTCAGGAAGTGATCTGATACCATATCGAATCAATACTGTGACCATATGTCTGCATATTATTCTCCTAAACTCAAACATATGACAACTACAAATAAAATTGCATTTCTCTTTGTTAATATCAACTGAAAATATTATCTCCTTGAATCTTTCGTCAAATATGATATCTTCGCGCACCTTGTACCTCGTACCAAGCGACCCCTCCTTAATAGACACAACCTCGCAATACATTTTCCCTGTGAACTCATTCTGAAACTCCTTGAATTTTGAGATTGTGTACACTTCTTGAAATTGTTTCTCCATGGGATACATCGATGCACATGGG
Source organism: Diospyros kaki (assembly GCA_036245055.1). Lineage (NCBI taxonomy): Eukaryota > Viridiplantae > Streptophyta > Magnoliopsida > Ericales > Ebenaceae > Diospyros > Diospyros kaki. The sequence goes on along the minus strand of BSEG01000002.1, from coordinate 47,473,714 downwards.
ACCATCTGAGAAAATGACTTAACATCTGCCTGAAACTCCTTTTCAACTTTAGATCTCAATGCACGCTCATATTGTTCAATAAATTGCTTCAATGAAGTTTTCGAGTGTACATAACCATTGAAAAATGCATTCATGCTCTCACTCCGCTGGGTTGTTGACATCTCTGCCCCAAAACTAGTTTTCAAGAAACATGGCACCCAACGAGCTCTTTGTGTGTATAGTCCAGACAACCAATCGTTGTCATGTAGTGCATATTTCTCAATCATTAAACTCCAACCTTGCTCGAATACTTCAGGACTATGTGATTCGTATACAACATCATGTACAACCGAAAGAATTGAAGCCTTGTAACTATGATTCCCAAACTTTTCAGGCAACTTCTTTAGTATATGCCACAAACACCACCTGTGCTTCGTGTTAGGGAAAACTATCTCAATTGCGTTTTGCATAGCCCTATCCTGGTCAGTGATTATTCCAGTGGGAGCTTTATCCTCCATGCACTGAAGCCATGTACTAAAAAGCCACACAAAAGTCCTTGTGTCCTCGTTCGAAAGTAGACCACATCCAAATAGTGTCGACTGCCCGTGGTGATTTACACCAACAAATGAAGCAAATGGCATGTCGTACCTATTGGTCAGGTATGTGGTGTCGAATGTCACAACATCGTCAAATTCTTTATACGCTTGTCTACATCTATTATCCGCCCAAAATACATTCCTCAATCGACACTCTTCATCCAAGTCGACACTAAAGTAGAAAGCCGGACAAAGGGCTTGTATTTTAGAAAAATACGTTTGAATAGCAGCAGCATCTCCTTCCCCAAGTCTTAACTTTCTCACCTTATCAATGTAATTTCTACAATCTTTTTCCACAAATGTCATATTCTCATACCCACCAGCCTAAACAACAGCTGAGTTATAACTTTTCTGTAGCGAGATTCCAGCTATATCATTAACTTGAAGTTGTCGCTTCACCTGATCATTCAACTGTCTATTACATTTATACAACCTAGATTTGCTTGGACTTGTTTCATGGTTATGCTCAAGATGGATGGTGCTTATTTTCCATGTTCCTAAAACAACTAATATGGCTGTGATCTTAGCTTTACACCCTATTCGAATTGTTGGTTGAGGCTTCAGAGAAGTGCTAGCTTGACTAGTTCTTTTGCCTTCTCGACTACATGCATAAGTCACATATCTTACGACCCCATCCTCACCCTTCTTCGAATTCCTTTTTTTTATTGGAAAACCCAAATGGTAAGCATATCGTTTGTAAAATTCATAAATTTCATTCTCATCATTAAATTTCATTCCAACCTTAGGGACAAGATCATTGTAGTCTCCTGCTACTTCGTCATTTAACGAAGGACCCTCATTATCTTGGCAATTTTTCTAATTATCTTGGCAATTTTCCTCATTATCTTCGACTGATTCCGGAAGCACACTATGATTCACTAGATCAAAACAAGGCACACACATAAGAGAATACAATGTTACCTATATAATTTGTATAAACATTTTGTTTTTCTTGTTTTAAATCACTAATTTTCTCATACATACCTATGTTACTCATTGGGGCTTTCCTTCGTCTCCTAAATTAGAATTGATTGCCTACAATCAAATTAAATAAATTATAGAAAATCAATACTTTATTAGAAGTATAATATGGTACATGAATATATATAGAGTTATAGAAACAATGGAGACCAACAATAGAAACAATGTTAGACATTTTATTCACATTTTAGTCATCTTTGTATCTGATGTATGCTAAACTCTCTGTATCTGTGTGCTAAAGTCTTATTCATGTTAGATTATTCATGTGTGCTAAATACATTTTAGTCGCACACATTTTAGTCATCTTTGTATCTAACGTGTGCTAAAGTTGCAACCCTACTCATTTTAGTCATATTTGTATCTAATGTGTGCTAAAGATGAATTCGCAACCCATCACATTTGAATAATCTTTGTATCTGATGACTAAAGTCTTTTAGACACAAAATGTGGTCTAACAGAATAGAAACAATGTCTAACCATCGAAAGATGCAAAGACGTCGCAACCCAAATGCGCACTGTCAGTCGCCACCGGCCACCGTGGCCAGTGGTTTCGGCGATCATAGGCAACCACTAGACACCCAAAGGCCCATCGACCAACATACCCAAAAACCAGCAAGATCCAACGGCCCAATCTCCGTAGATCTAACATTAAAGTCTTGGCCAAAGCTAGAAAATGCGTATATACGTAAATAGGATGGATGTGTGCTCATGATTAAAATGTCTAAAAGACTTACCTCTCTCTTTGTAGATCGGAGCGAATGGAGCCAAGAGAGGGCCGGAGATGAAGTCGCAGGGGCGGAAGACGATGACCCTTCTTCGATCCGATAAGAAGGGTCGCACTACGGTCGGTTTTGTTTTGAGTGATGGAGGAGGTCGATCTAGAGAGAACAAGAGAGAGCAAGTAAGAGAGAAGGTAGTGAGAAGAGTGAGAGACTTCGCGATGGATAGGGTCAAACAAGAGAGAACAGACGGATACAGAGAGAGAGCAAGTGAGAGAGAAGAGGGAAGAGAGTAAGAGATTGAGCGTCGGAGCGAGGGAAGAACTCAAATTTGAACAGGAGTATTGTCACGACCCAAAGTCCGGGGCCGTGACCGGCACCATTCCCCCTAGAAGTCACAAACTCTAGCAAGGAATAGTAAGCCTTCTATTACACAATCCTTCAAACATTTAACAATCTTATAAGCATTACAAAATAAATGCATTTCCATTAACTGATATAAAAATGCCCACCGGGCTATAAATCCATTACATGCTTACAATATTCAAAATTTCTCACATTACATACGAAAGGAATATTAACTTCCCTATACTCAACCCGTGAGAAGGAATGCATGTGCTGTAGCCGGAGCGTGTCTAGAGTAAATAAAGTAGAATCGTTTACCACGACTCCTACTGTCAAAATGATGTCAACCTACAAAATCTGAAGTATTGAGGGGTAAGCCTGACACTGGCTTAGTGAGGAGTAAAAAGCATTATAATGGGGGAAAAGTAGAATTAATGCATCCAAAAATGATCATCATAACATGTTATGCCAATAGTACTTACAACAATATAAGAGATGACAACTAAACATGCGTATATATGAGTTAACCATCTAGAACCAAAGTTCACATATTCCATTCTCTTGGGGCGGAACGACTCTCACCCACAAGATTTGCTTCGGCAGAACCACTCTCGCCTACAAAGTATCATGGCGGAACCACTCTCGCCAAGTAAGGGTGGACCCACTCTCACCCTAATACATATACGTATACGTGGTGCACCGACGGCTAACATTCACTGTAGTTAGCATACAGGGTTCTAGTTGTTACTTCATTTAACACATTTTTCATACAAATGCCATATATAATATATCACAAGTGTCAATATGCGCTCAACAAACAATATGGATTCTACCTTTCCAAATGCAATTCAAGAATGAAATCATGCATAGTATATAGATTAATGAAAGAAATGAATGCAACAATTACCACTATAATACAATTCACCCACTCACAGTATTATAGAAGATACAGGATCCCATCAAACGCCTCTTGGCTAGGGCGCGTCAAAATCACCTAACAAAATTATCAAATTATATAAGATTTAATTAAATACAAAATTTAAATCCTCTAGGATTTGGACCGACCCAAATCCAACGGCCCAACGCCCCAAAATAAAACAACCTAGGCCAGCCACATTGCCAACGGCCACCACTGGCCAAAAATCTCGACGATCAAAACCTACCATTAGCAACGCCTAACAATAGAGGTCAATATATACAAAAATGAGCCAGATCTAACGGCTAGATTTCCGTAGATCTGATTTTTAACATTCTGGCCAGATTTAAAAATAAGCTATTTGGCATCGCCAACCACATTTTTCGGCGATCCGAGACCACCAGTCAACTCCCTTACCCTTATGGACCAATATAACCAAAAATTATCAAGATCTAACGGTTAGATCTTCGTAGATCTAACTTTTAATTTTCGGCCAGATTACAAAACATGCTATTACCGCCGCCGGACAACGTTTTCCGACGATCTGAGGCAGCCATTCAACACCCCTAACCCCATTTACTAACATATCCAAAATCTAGCAAGATCTAACGGCTAGATCTTTGTAGATCTAAGTTCAAAGTTTCGGCCAACACACCCAAATGCATATACATACACCTCTCATGAATTTATGCTTAAAAGTAAGGTTAAAGAAAATAAAAAGCTTACCTTGTTGTAGATCGGGATCGATTTCATGGTGAAAGTGTGGTTGGATTCAAGATCCAACGGCTAGATTTTGCAAAATTGCTTGAAAGAGAAAATGAGAGAGAAAGAGAGGCAGAGAGAGAGAGTTGCTGGAATTAGAAGGAAGAAGAGAACTGTTTTGGGAGCCCTAGGGCCTTATATATGGCCATTTGGGCTGGGTCTTTATGTAATACCCGAAAATTTGGGTTAATTAAAAATAAGTAATTTATTAGAGAAATGGGGTTTCAGAGAAAATTGGTATCTGAATAGTCCGAAAAATTGACTAAATGGACTGCCGGGAGTACCCTGGAGTCGAAATGACAAAGGAAAATGATGTAGCATTAACGAGCACCCCAAGATATGATTTATAGCATCGAAATAAATTGGATCGAGAACAGTTTTCGGTACAGCTAAAATACAGCTACTAATTAGGCTGCAATTCTGAATCGTCATAGATGACTTCCGAGAAGTCAACAGAAACTTGAGGGGGCTTCAATTTTTTATAAGGAACAACCCTTCAGTGGTTTCAGGAAGAAACGAAGAGGTTTAGGGCCAAAACGGAGATTCGGGCCTAAATGCAGTTTTTTTGAAATTACTTAAGAGAGGCCGAAACGATATTTTTTCAGAATCCTCAGGGGTCAAATTGATGTTTTAGGACTTTAGGGTCTTGAGAGAAATTATCAAAAGTCAAGGAGCTTGGTGAAATGGGCCAAAGTGAGAAAACCAAAGTTTGAGGGGCCAAAGTGCAATTTTAAGAAAATCTCCAAGCAACCATGGCCGACCAACCCATCAAATCACCGAAATTGGCCACAGGGATGGAACGAGGGTTGCTCAAGGAGCATCTTTTGTAAAGGGCTTGACCGACAACAAGCAATAGAATTGCCAGAAATTGAAGAAAAAGTGGCCGAAAGTTTGGCCATTTAGATCGCGAAAATGGAGCTCTTTCGGTGGATTTTGGACTTGTTAAGGGCAATAGGGGACATCAGAGGCCTTGATTGAAGCGAGATCCGTCATTTATGGGGCCGAAATCGCCTATAAATAGAGGTTTTTGAATTAGCCGAATGAAGTGAAAAATTAAACTCTCAGATCCGAGAGTTTGGGCGAAAATTGAGAGCAGCGGATAAGGGGCTTTTGTTGCCCATATCCTAAGCTTCATTTCTGTACAATTTGAGCCATTTTTGTTGAGAGATGAGTGAGATCCGACGGCTCATCGGAAAAACGAGCTTCGCCGGAAAATGTGCTTGAGCAGTCTGAAAATGGCTCTATTTGTGGGATTTTTTGGTGTCATCTTGTAGAGGGCGAAAAGACGAAGCCATAGGTTCAAACGGGGGGTCAATCGGAGGTCAGATGAAGGAGATATGGCCATTAAACCAGAGGCGTTGCGTGCTGGCCGGAATCTGGAGGAAGAAGACGACCGGCGCGTGTGGGACACGCGCCAGCTGGGGCCCGCAACTGGAGGCGCGTGGAGTAACTTGTATGGGCGAGTGAGGGTGCGTCCGAGCTCCAAAAATTATGAAAAAAATTGCTAAATTCCTATAAAATCGAGATCTAGGTCCTGTAGAAAAATCTTTTTATTTGGAGTTCTCGGTGTCTCGATTCTAGCACCAAAGAGCCTCGTTTTACGTGAAAATGCACCATCCGGGTAAGTCCAGTATTTTTTCTTTGAAATTCATAGTATATTATGAATTGTTGTGGAGTTGGATTTTAGAAAATAGTCTCGATGGTATTTATTGGGATTTTTAGAAGGAAAAATGAAATAAATGGAGTTTTGAGATATTTAGTGATAAAATATCATTTTTATGATTGAGGTGATCGAGATGATATGATTGGTGCAACTTTTGAGAGTAGGCACGAGAATCGAGGTTGGGCACGCATATCGAGGCGATGCACGCTTTTCAAGAAAATGCAAGTTTATCTCAAAAAGGTGAGTTGTTCTATTCTAAGTATGATTTGGTAAGTGGTTTTATCCCGAGAACCTATATATGAAACGTTTGCTTCATTATGCATGATATTTATTGAAGTTATGATCATTTCATATTGCATGGAAAGACGTTATTCTTGCATAGTACGATATTATTCGCATATTGATACTCATGCATGGGATGGGGATGTCGCCCTAAGAGTGTAGCCGTAATTCCCAAGGGCAATGATGGAACAACGTTAGGATTATCCTGCAGAGGTTCGGGATTCTGCCTAGGGTTCCGTGCCAGGCTGGTAGGCTAGGAAAGTTACACTAGGGCACATGATTGTTTATGTTATTGCATCATGTATTCATGTATCATGTTTTTAAACCCTCACTAGAAGTTTCATCTTCTAATGGGTTATGCCCCTGGAACATTCAACGTTCCAGTTTAGACTTGCAGCTTAGGCAAGGATCAGGTTGAGATGAGACAGCACGTGACGGCGCGGCCGATGGATTCAGCAAGCTGACTCGGATATGTTTTAGCTGATGCTTTATTGATGATTAGCTTCGTTAGAACATTATGAAATCTCCATGTATTTATGTATTTCATTATTGAGGATATGATGTTAATGTATGGTACGGATTCTTATACGGTTTAAGGGAAATTGATTATGTACCATATCAGGTTTCGATTTTAAGCTTCCGCATTTATGATGATTATTTGTCTTAACTTATTGATTCTTATTTAGTGAGTTGAGAAGGTAAAGCGGAATTGTCGGGAAATGGTTTATATAAAAAAAAAAAAACATTCCTGAAATTCCAAGTTATTTAACGCTCGGAAAAGCGGGGCGTTACAGTTGGTATCAGAGCATAATTGCTAAAGACATAGGAAATGTCTGAGCCTTGAGTGACTCTAGTATGAGCGAATATAAGAAAAAGGTCGCATGTGGCTAGATAAGCAAAGCCACCGTAGGATTTGGGTGTTGACGGTTACTGGATAAGTGTGTTGTAGTGGAAGTACATGTCTAGGCAAGTTCTGGCTAAGGAAAGATTTGGTACTTAAGTGTGTCCATTGTGACCCACCTCTCTTTCCTGGAAACTTACCTGGTGTACTCTTCACGACAGACACTATTTCAATAGACGACTACTATTCCCGGTGAATAGTAGAATGCCTAATAGAAGCTAGTACTGGAAAAATGATCTAGTTATTGGAATAAGGATTTAATGAAATGATTCGAGTGTAAGGTTGACTCGATAACCGTGATTATGGATCCGAGAGATTTAGGGACTGACGATTTGAGGTCAATTGTCGAAATCCTTATAATGAAAGATAAGGATAACTACGGTTATTGGAGGATGATCGGATTAGTGATGATTAGTTCAATGTGTCATGGCTTAGCTGTCGAGTTAAGGATCAAAGGATAAGGATTTTCGAGGGTCATTTAGTACCTCAGAAATAAGATAAGGGGATCCAACGGATTGGATCAAACAAGAGGCTGAATATGGCCAAGTAATGGCGTGAGAGTTGCGTCCATTGATGAGGAGACAGTGGTGCAACCGATGAGATTTGGAGAGATGGGATAAAGAAACCCTAACAACGTAACGACACTACTGGTTCGGTGTTCGCAGTGACAGATCTGGATCTAGGGACCCGCGAGCAGAGGGTTGATAGATGGCTTATGGTAAGGTACGGGAGACCCGTCGACCAAAGCATTATAACAGACTGTATGGGTGACGATCAGATGCTGAAGATCTGGGACAAACCAGTAGGGTCTGTACCTTGTGTGGAGTTCAAATTCCAATGAATTAGGATACAAGGCGTACCACTAGCTTGTCGATCAAGGCTGGGAGCCTAGGGAATCGACCTAAGGTAAGATGGATCGTACTAAGGAGACACAATCTGAGGAATAAACAGCATGTAATATCTTGAATGCGAACTATGTGTCCTATTTAAATTGTATCTAGGTTATGGTCATTTCATGAATTGATAATGAGACGATGATAATGAGGCTCGAGGGAAAATTTAACCTCAGTGTCTAGTTCGGCAAATGTCAAGTGAGATCATGAGATGGTTGTGTTGTAATTGCCTCAAAGAAAGAATTAGGTTGCAAGGAAAATATACTCGACGTATGGATATGATAGATGAATACTCGTGAGCTGTTTAAGTGTTACTTATGAGGTGAGAAAATCACCGACTGTGATGAGGGCCTAGAATGAATGTTTTTACAAAAAAAAAAAGTTAGACTCGTGACAACGACAATGAATGATAGTTCTTGAAGGACTACGATAAGACCGTGCAATTTTCACCCAGGGGGTACCCATTTGAGGGTTGACGTATGATGTAGGAGTAAGCCTACTATATGATAGGGGTGATGATGACAGCTTGTATACTGGCTGGCAGTAAGTGTAGTGCCTAGGAAGAACTAATTTAATGGTCGTGTGCCGATAGTCAGCTGGATATGAAGAACGAAATGCGAGAATCGGTGGATTCTTGATAAGATTTCAGGTAGTGGAGCATGGATAGTCCAAAAACCATAATGGCGAGTTGTGAGAAGGCAATCTCGGTTTAAAGTAGAGTTTGGGTATCGAAAAGGAAATAGTTGATTGATAGGTCGTATCGACCCTAAAAGAATGATGAAAAGACCTAGTCAACAGAGGTTATAACTACGATTCAGTGTGCCAAATGGATCTGTGAAATCAGGTAAAATTGTCGGTGGTCAACCCGACAAGATGAACTTAAAAGCATCATGATGAATAGTGGATTGGGAGCCATGATTGCATGGAAATTGAATCCATGGGAGATAATTAGAACCGGATATTGTGATTTGATTCAGGATTTTCAAGGATAAATCGGTTTGAGATTCTTGAGGAATTTCTTGAAAGAACTGATTGAGGATTTAGAGATTCGTGATAGAACTTTAGAGCTTCAGAAAGAAATCCAGCAAGAATGGGAGTACCATGAGTAATGTAAGTACCTACCTGCTCTAGCTGGTAGCATGGCTATGGATTGTCGTCTTGAAGATTGTGTAAATCTTGGACGTGATTAAGAGAATCAAGATGATGACAGATGTGCCAGGATGATAGGTTGCAGTAGGAGAAGCTGCAGACCCAAATTGATTGAGGATCCGAGAATTTTCAATTTTTGAGATTGGAACTCTCGTATGGCTAGATAGTTAGTCTAGATAGCCTTGATGGGCAAATCGGGAGATGTATTGCTGAGTGATATCAGCAAGTTATGGAAATAAAGAGCCTGTCGAGATATGGTACGGGCACTTGCGGTTAATAAAAAGATGTAAGAAGAATTGAGAAATAGCAAGATATATTCTCGGAAGATTTAATTGAATTATTTCTTAATGATGAAATTGCCAATGATAGCTTGAGGTTATTGGATGCTTGATTAAGTGTGACTTGATTAAAGACGTAAATTAGCAGGTGATAATTAAGAGTTGATATTTTATCTCAAATTGATGAATTATTAAATAGCTGCAAGAGCCTGAGGTATTTTATGATCAAAATGCAATCGAGGCTAAGACAAGAGAATGAAACGTTAAAGTACCAAAGCATAAAATTCATTCCATAGTTCAAACGATTACAGGAAATCAAGCCGTACAATTACTCAAAGGAAAAAGAAACCATGAAACTGATAATGATGCTAATGCTCAGTAACGATGACGGTTGCCAAACACGACAGGTCCCAACTCATCGATGTCATCTGGGGGTAGCATCTGGCTACTGCTGGCTTCACCAGGGTAAGGTGGAAGAGTAGCCTCTGAGAAACTGGGAGGAGGGACGTCCTCAGGGATGATAGGAAGATCGGAATTCCAACTTGGGTATTGATTAGGTTGAGAAGTAGGTTGGGGATGTGAGGCATAATATGCGAACAGTGAATCTTGCAAATAAGCTCGATAAGCTTGTAAATCACTGACCTGCTGCTGAAGTATAAGAATCTGAGATACACATCCATAGACAGGATCCTGAAGCCGAGCCTGAGCTTCAATAAAGAATGTATCGGCAGCCCAAAATCGGTCGTTTACCGGAAGCGGAACTAGGAAGTTGATGAAATTTCTAACGCCAAAAACATCACGGATGGCGGCAAAACGAGTAGTACCATCCTCACGACGGAAGTAAGGGGCAAAGATGCATTCTGGACTGCATCCTCTACGTAAGACTAGGCAGGCCCCACATCGAGACTGGGCTCGCATGATAGATCTGGATCTGGCTAAATCTAAATAAATCAGATATGGGTTGAAACATATATGGGTCAGATCTAATGGGTTGAAACAGGGATGGGTCAAACCTGAAGTGGATTGAGACGGGTCGGGTCGGGCCGGGCCGGATCGAGACGGGTCGGGTCGGGTCGGGTCGGATTGACCCGGATCTGGCAGCAACGACAGCAGCAAGGACGGCGATGGCGCCGAGGCGGCCGAGGGAGGCCGGGCGATGGCTGGTGGTTGTGCGAGAGGGCTGGCAGCGGCGGTGGCGTACCGGATCTGGCCGATGCGAGGGCCGATTGGGCCGACGATGATGGCGGGGAGGACCTGCGATCGGCGGCTGGGGCGCGGAGAAACCGCACGGTGGCTCGCGGCCGATGGTGGAGTAGGTGTCGACGGTGGTTGCAGAGCAGGCAGTCGCGACCGTCGGGGGTGGCAGCGATGCTAGAAGGCAACAGCAGCCGGCGGTGGTTCGCGCGCAGGGTCGGTGTGTTGCAGAGGAAATATGGAAGAAGAAGAAGAAAAAGAAGAAGAATGAGGAGAAGAAAGAAGAAATAAGAAAAAAAAAAAAAAATGATCCAGACGCACGGAAGTTGAATTCGAGGCTTTTCGGGTATTTATAATCCCGACCCTATGTTTAGAATCATGGAACAACGTGGGATTCAAAATGGAAATTTTGGGAATCATGTTTCGAAATAGAATGCTAAGATGTTTTGAAATAAGAAATTTCGGCAAGCTGTTGTCAAAAAGACAGTGATGGAACACTCTGGAATAATTATGTCCACAATAGGACTCATGAGAAGAGTTTAATAAGAATAACCTGCCGGGGGCAGTAAGGGTTTATGATAGCTCAAATGATCGAATTGCAAGTGCAATATGATCGAATGATGGCGTGTGGATCACGCCAAGGCACCAAGAGAACTACCCGATGTATGACTTAGAGCTGACAGCTAGGACATGTACTCTTAAGGTTATGGAAACACTACCAAAATGATGGGACAATTGATGTGCTCACAAACCACGAGGAGCCTGAGGTACGGGTTCTCACAAAAAGAGCTAAATGAAAGGTAGCGACAGTGGATGGAGTTCCTTAAGGACTACGACTGCACTACTTCGTATCACCCAGGGCGTGGCCGTCAGGTGCCGACGCAGGACCTGGTGGATAGTCGTGAGTGGCAAATGAAGTTGGAGGCTTGTTGGCCTGCCAACTATGATGGTAGTGCCGAAAGGATCGTCTATCTTTATGGCTAGACTGGTTGTTTAGCTGGATTTAGTGAACGAGATACGAAAAGCATATGTGATTAATAAGTGTTATTGTCTATAATTAATGATTGTGGTTAGCCCAAGGTTTATGATTTTTGAAATACGAGAATGCAATCTCAAAAGTTTCGGGATAAAATGTGCGTGCCTAAAATGATTGAAAAATGTGTGGTCGTCTGAAAGGAGCCACAACAGGAAATTATGTGAATGACATGGTATGCTTATAAGCATTAGACGTGTAAGGAACGCAAATCGAGGTGTCTTATCAAGAATCAAATAGATGTTTGATTTGAGATATTTAGGTAATGAGCTATGTGATGTCTCAGTTACCTTAACGGTCTGATGAAAATTTCGAGGACGAAATTTCTTTTAAGGAGGGGTGAATGTAATACCCGAAAATTTGGGTTAATTAAAAATAAGTAATTTATTAGAGAAATGGGGTTTCAGAGAAAATTGGTATCTGAATAGTCCGAAAAATTGACTAAATGGACTGCCGGGAGTACCCTGGAGTCGAAATGACAAAGGAAAATGATGTAGCATTAACGAGCACCCCAAGATATGATTTATAGCATCGAAATAAATTGGATCGAGAACAGTTTTCGGTACAGCTAAAATACAGCTACTAATTAGGCTGCAATTCCGAATCGTCATAGATGACTTCCGAGAAGTCAACAGAAACTTGAGGGGGCTTCAATTTTTTATAAGGAACAACCCTTCAGTGGTTTCAGGAAGAAACGAAGAGGTTTAGGGCCAAAACGGAGATTCGGGCCTAAATGCAGTTTTTTTGAAATTACTCAAGAGAGGCCGAAACGATATTTTTTCAGAATCCTCAGGGGTCAAATTGATGTTTTAGGACTTTAGGGTCTTGAGAGAAATTATCAAAAGTCAAGGAGCTTGGTGAAATGGGCCAAAGTGAGAAAACCAAAGTTTGAGGGGCCAAAGTGCAATTTTAAGAAAATCTCCAAGCAACCATGGCCGACCAACCCATCAAATCACCGAAATTGGCCACAGGGATGGAACGAGGGTTGCTCAAGGAGCATCTTTTGTAAAGGGCTTGACCGACAACAAGCAATAGAATTGCCAGAAATTGAAGAAAAAGTGGCCGAAAGTTTGGCCATTTAGATCGCGAAAATGGAGCTCTTTCGGTGGATTTTGGACTTGTTAAGGGCAATAGGGGACATCAGAGGCCTTGATTGAAGCGAGATCCGTCATTTATGGGGCCGAAATCGCCTATAAATAGAGGTTTTTGAATTAGCCGAATGAAGTGAAAAATTAAACTCTCAGATCCGAGAGTTTGGGCGAAAATTGAGAGCAGCGGATAAGGGGCTTTTGTTGCCCATATCCTAAGCTTCATTTCTGTACAATTTGAGCCATTTTTGTTGAGAGATGAGTGAGATCCGACGGCTCATCGGAAAAACGAGCTTCGCCGGAAAATGTGCTTGAGCAGTCTGAAAATGGCTCTATTTGTGGGATTTTTTGGTGTCATCTTGTAGAGGGCGAAAAGACGAAGCCATAGGTTCAAACGGGGGGTCAATCGGAGGTCAGATGAAGGAGATATGGCCATTAAACCAGAGGCGTTGCGTGCTGGCCGGAATCTGGAGGAAGAAGACGACCGGCGCGTGTGGGACACGCGCCAGCTGGGGCCCGCAACTGGAGGCGCGTGGAGTAACTTGTATGGGCGAGTGAGGGTGCGTCCGAGCTCCAAAAATTATGAAAAAAATTGCTAAATTCCTATAAAATCGAGATCTAGGTCCTGTAGAAAAATCTTTTTATTTGGAGTTCTCGGTGTCTCGATTCTAGCACCAAAGAGCCTCGTTTTGCGTGAAAATGCACCATCCGGGTAAGTCCAGTATTTTTTCTTTGAAATTCATAGTATATTATGAATTGTTGTGGAGTTGGATTTTAGAAAATAGTCTCGATGGTATTTATTGGGATTTTTAGAAGGAAAAATGAAATAAATGGAGTTTTGAGATATTTAGTGATAAAATATCATTTTTATGATTGAGGTGATCGAGATGATATGATTGGTGCAACTTTTGAGAGTAGGCACGAGAATCGAGGTTGGGCACGCATATCGAGGCGATGCACGCTTTTCAAGAAAATGCAAGTTTATCTCAAAAAGGTGAGTTGTTCTATTCTAAGTATGATTTGGTAAGTGGTTTTATCCCGAGAACCTATATATGAAACGTTTGCTTCATTATGCATGATATTTATTGAAGTTATGATCATTTCATATTGCATGGAAAGACGTTATTCTTGCATAGTACGATATTATTCGCATATTGATACTCATGCATGGGATGGGGATGTCGCCCTAAGAGTGTAGCCGTAATTCCCAAGGGCAATGATGGAACAACGTTAGGATTATCCTGCAGAGGTTCGGGATTCTGCCTAGGGTTCCGTGCCAGGCTGGTAGGATAGGGAAGTTACACTAGGGCACATGATTGTTTATGTTATTGCATCATGTATTCATGTATCATGTTTTTAAACCCTCACTAGAAGTTTCATCTTCTAATGGGTTATGCCCCTGGAACATTCAACGTTCCAGTTTAGACTTGCAGCTTAGGCAAGGATCAGGTTGAGATGAGACAGCACGTGACGGCGCGGCCGATGGATTCAGCAAGCTGACTCGGATATGTTTTAGCTGATGCTTTATTGATGATTAGCTTCGTTAGAACATTATGAAATCTCCATGTATTTATGTATTTCATTATTGAGGATATGATGTTAATGTATGGTACGGATTCTTATACGGTTTAAGGGAAATTGATTATGTACCATATCAGGTTTCGATTTTAAGCTTCCGCATTTATGATGATTATTTGTCTTAACTTATTGATTCTTATTTAGTGAGTTGAGAAGGTAAAGCGGAATTGTCGGGAAATGGTTTATATAAAAAAAAAAAAACATTCCTGAAATTCCAAGTTATTTAACGCTCGGAAAAGCGGGGCGTTACACTTTAAGTCTTGGGCTTTCTCCATATAAGGCCCAAAAGTTGGGCTTTACAATCTCACCTCCTTATAGAAAATTCGTCCTCGAATTTTTTTTTTTATTCTTATTTCTTCCGCCTCTTTTCTTCTTTCTTCTTCTCCTCATTCTTCTTCCTTCCTTCCTATGCCTTCTTCTCCCTCGCTCACTCGGCCAGTCTGTAACCTGCAATCAGCCGCCTCCTGCGCACGTTCGTCGTCGACCTCCGCCGTGCCGAGCCTTTGCTGATCAGATCTGTGATCCCCTTCTCACCAGTTACCACCGACGAACCTTAGATCTACCCTACTACCTTGCAGAGCTGTTGCCGTTAACCTAGCCATTGCCACATCTCAGATCGGCGTCACCACCGACTGCCATCACCAGATCGGACCGTTGCAGCCCAGATCTGACCCTCCATCAATCGTCGTTCATCAGATCGGGCCGTCGTCGTCGCTGCCTGGCCTCCTGCCTGGCCCGACACTTGTCAGCCCCATCATCGATTGCTCCCAGCCATCGAGCTTGCTGATTCACTCCATCGCGATCGCCTACAGTCCGCGCACAGCTCGCACAACTCACTCCCAAATCCAGCCATACCACCGCTTGCATTTGCTCCTTTGCGCAACCATTTGCTGTCGTTGGGCCTCCCCGGTTGCCATCGCGACCAACGTCACCTCTGCCAGGCCATCGACCTTGCTTCTCTCATCAGATCAGGCCCTCCATCGGCCATCGCCTGATCGAGTCGCCATCGTCATTGCTGCCATTAGATCTGAAACCAGATCTGGGTTAACCTGACCCGACTAGATTTGATCGGATTCGATCCAACTAGATCCGATCTGACCCGACCTATATTCCAATCCAATCCGACCCGACTAGATTTGATCTGACCCGGCCTATATTCCGATCCGATCCGACCCGACTGGATCTAATCTAACCCGGCCTGTATTCCGATCCGATCCGACCCATTTAGTTCCCAGATCCATCATGCCAAGACTCAGGCCAAGACGTCGATCTCCATGCGGTGCCTGTATAGTCTTGCATGCCCAATGTACCTCATTGTGCTTCTTTGCCCCTTTCTTTAGCCACGAGGAAGGAGTTACTGATTTTTCTGCCATCCATAGAGTTTTTGGTGCCATGAATGCATCCATCCTCCTGGCCCGGGTTCCGACAAGGGACCGGTCTGAGGCAGCCATTACTCTTACTATTGAAGCCTTAGCTCGACTTCAAGATCCTGCTTATGGTTGTGTGTCATACATTCTTGCCCTTCAACAACAGGTTAGTGATCTGCTAACTTATCGAGCTCTATTGCAGCAATTTGTAAACTATTATGCACATCCTCAGCCTATTCCAGATTGGCCTCACCCACAACCAAATCCCAATCAATTTCCAGAAAATACCTCACTCCCTAGTTTCCCAGAGGCTAGTTATTTACCCTACCATACCGATGCTAGCAGTAGCCAGGGCCCACATCGAGACGACATCGATGAGCTTGGACCCGTCGTGTTCGGCAATCATCGTCGGCACTGAGCATTGACAACATTTCAAGCTATCGATTTCTTTGGTTTGACCTTTTTTTTTTTTTTCGTTGGTTTATCTCTTGTAAACGTATTGAACCTATGGAATGAATATTGTGCTTGGATACTATAATGTTTCATTCCCTTGTCTTTACCCTTAATCGCATATCAATCATAAAATATCTCTGGCTCTTGCAGCTGTTTAATAATTTAGCAAATCGAGGTAAAATGTCGATTCTTAATTATCACCTGATAATTTACGTCCTCAGTCAAGTCACACATAACTAAGCATCAATAACTTTGAGTTATTAATGACAATTCAAACTTTTTATTTAGAAATAATTCCATTAAATCCTCCAATAATACATTATGGTATTTCTCTTACTGTCTTCATTCTTTCACGGCTTCAATCTTCGTAGGGTCAACCATGATGCCCTCCTTAGACACCACATGGCCCAAAAACGCCACACTATCCAACCAGAACTCACATTTTGAGAACTTAGCATATAGCTTGTGTTTTTTTTTTTTTTTTGCCATGTTTGAAGCACTACCCTAAGGTGTTGCTCATGCTCCTCTTGGCTCGTCAAGTAAATCAATATGTCATCGATAAACACAATGACAAAGTGATCAAGGTGCGGTCTAAATACTTTATTCATGAGGCCCGTAAATGTCATCGGGGCATTCGTAAAGCCAAAGGACATTACTAAAAACTCATAGTGACCGTCTCGAGTCCTAAACGCAGTCTTAGGGATGTCATCACCCCTAATACGAAGCTAGTGATAACCTGATCTAAGGTCGATCTTGGAAAAACATTAGGCACCTTGCAACTGGTCAAATAGGTCATTTATACAAGGTAATGGATATTTGTTTCGGATAGTGGCCTTGTTCAATTGCCTATAGTCAAAACAAAGCATCATGGTTCCATCATTCTTCTTCACAAAGAGCACAGGTGCTCCCTATGGCGAAGTACTTGGGCGAATAAAACCCTTGTCTAAAAGGTCTTGGATTTGTATCTTAAGTTCCTTTAGCTTGGCTGGAGCTATATGATACGGAGGTATTAAAATTGGTTAAGTCTCATGAGATAAATCCATACATAACTCTATATCATGTTCGCATGTGGTCTCGACAAATTTTCGAGAAAACATTTGAATACTCCCTCATTACAGGCACATGCCTTGACTCACCCTCTACCTCGAGAGTCTCTCGTACCACGGTTAGGAACACCTAACACCCCTCATTCATCAATTGTTTCATCACTAAATCAGACATAATGTTCTCAATTCAACTTGGTCACTGTTTTGTCATTTCCTTGAGTGGTACCGTTTGATCAAATTTTTTTTTTTTTTTAATTATACCAACCCTATAACCAATGTAGACTGTGAAACGTAATAATTTGTTACTCACTTTAAAAACTAAAATATTTATTATTATTATTATTAATTTATTATTTAAAATTTAAAATATAATAATATTTAGCCACACCACTACTTGTGGTTTTGGAGTTAACACACCTCCTTCACTTCACTTGTGGTTTTTGAAACCAGCATTTACTACTTCTCATTCACTTGTCAATATTGTAACATTAGTCTCACATGCCATCTCATCATTCTTATACATATCTTTATATTTGCATTTATAGTTAGAGTAAATTTCACTTAAACCCACTGAATTTGAATTATTTATTTATATGGACATTTCTTAAAAGTAAAAATGAAAATTTCAAGCTTCAAAAACCTCCAAAAACATTTTCAAATAACATGAACCCTTCTTACAAATAACACAAAACTTAGGTGCATTTTGCCTTACCTAATTATGAATAAATTATTAGGCCTATCTTACAGCTTCGGACTCAGGAACTTCTACCCCAAGTTATCTGTCACATGACATCCCATTTTTTTTTTTTTTAATATGCTGCTATAGCAACATAATTATATTTGATATTTGCAAGACCAACAAAACCACTGCCCTTCATCACTAACACTAGACATTAATCAATTAGTTGAGATACCAAGGAAAATTAAGCCAACCACTAATAGTAGTGCTCATAGCAAAATGATAATATCCAACATACATACTTGTGTATATATATATGTATATATTTGTCTAAGATCCGGTCAAAAACCAGTTAGTGCCTTTAGACGGCAGAGAACCAGACGACTTAGTGACCGACCCAATCTTGGACCGAAATTCGAACACTCCTAACTAACACAGTACCTCAGAGCCAAAACAAATTTCTCCCAACTCAAAACCTATATTCAAGCACATCTCTAAAATCTCAATTCTGTGACTCATTGCACCTCACTTAGTGCCAACATTCCTGGCTCAAGATCTAGGTTTCAACATTACTATGAAGCCTCAATTTTTTAATCACTATCTCTCATAGAACTTCGTGTCCTAGGAGGCATGATTCTACTATATGCAACATTCAAATTGTCTTACCATTCGGAAACAAATAATATGCCAAATAAAATAGAACTTCACATACGCAAATCAGATATGCACAAGGGACCTAGAGTCCTTGGCAGAGCAAGGTTATGAATATGTCGCGACTCATATTCATACCTATCCTGCCAAAAACGTGCTCCGAACTATAATGTATGCAGTACAATGCATGTGGAAGTGTTTAACCCCTTATTCATACACCCAAGTGTCATTTCATTTTCGTTTTATTTCCCAAGTTCTAAAGCTTAAGCTCTGATACCAACTTTGTCACGACCCAAAGTCCGGGGCCGTGACCGGCACCATTCCCCCTAGAAGTCACAAACTCTAGCAAGGAATAGTAAGCCTTCTATTACACAATCCTTCAAACATTTAACAATCTTATAAGCATTACAAAATAAATGCATTTCCATTAACTGATATAAAAATGCCCACCGGGCTATAAATCCATTACATGCTTACAATATTCAAAATTTCTCACATTACATACGAAAGGAATATTAACTTCCCTATACTCAACCCGTGAGAAGGAATGCATGTGCTGTAGCCGGAGCGTGTCTAGAGTAAATAAAGTAGAATCGTTTACCACGACTCCTACTGTCAAAATGATGTCAACCTACAAAATCTGAAGTATTGAGGGGTAAGCCTGACACTGGCTTAGTGAGGAGTAAAAAGCATTATAATGGGAGAAAAGTAGAATTAATGCATCCAAAAATGATCATCATAACATGTTATGCCAATAGTACTTACAACAATATAAGAGATGACAACTAAACATGCGTATATATGAGTTAACCATCTAGAACCAAAGTTCACATATTCCATTCTCTTGGGGCGGAACGACTCTCACACACAAGATTTGCTTCGGCAGAACCACTCTCGCCTACAAAGTATCATGGCGGAACCACTCTCGCCAAGTAAGGGTGGACCCACTCTCACCCTAATACATATACGTATACGTGGTGCACCGACGGCTAACATTCACTGTAGTTAGCATACAGGGTTCTAGTTGTTACTTCATTTAACACATTTTTCATACAAATGCCATATATAATATATCACAAGTGTCAATATGCGCTCAACAAACAATATGGATTCTACCTTTCCAAATGCAATTCAAGAATGAAATCATGCATAGTATATAGATTAATGAAAGAAATGAATGCAACAATTACCACTATAATACAATTCACCCACTCACAGTATTATAGAAGATACAGGATCCCATCAAACGCCTCTTGGCTAGGGCGCGTCAAAATCACCTAACAAAATTATCAAATTATATAAGATTTAATTAAATACAAAATTTAAATCCCCTAGGATTTGGACCGACCCAAATCCAACGGCCCAACGCCCCAAAATAAAACAACCTAGGCCAGCCACATTGCCAACGGCCACCACTGGCCAAAAATCTCGACGATCAAAACCTACCATTAGCAACGCCTAACAATAGAGGTCAATATATACAAAAATGAGCCAGATCTAACGGCTAGATTTCCGTAGATCTGATTTTTAACATTCTGGCCAGATTTAAAAATAAGCTATTTGGCATCGCCAACCACATTTTTCGGCGATCCGAGACCACCAGTCAACTCCCTTACCCTTATGGACCAATATAACCAAAAATTATCAAGATCTAACGGTTAGATCTTCGTAGATCTAACTTTTAATTTTCGGCCAGATTACAAAACATGCTATTACCGCCGCCGGACAACGTTTTCCGACGATCTGAGGCAGCCATTCAACACCCCTAACCCCATTTACTAACATATCCAAAATCTAGCAAGATCTAACGGCTAGATCTTTGTAGATCTAAGTTCAAAGTTTCGGCCAACACACCCAAATGCATATACATACACCTCTCATGAATTTATGCTTAAAAGTAAGGTTAAAGAAAATAAAAAGCTTACCTTGTTGTAGATCGGGATCGATTTCATGGTGAAAGTGTGGTTGGATTCAAGATCCAACGGCTAGATTTTGCAAAATTGCTTGAAAGAGAAAATGAGAGAGAAAGAGAGGGAGAGAGAGAGAGTTGCTGGAATTAGAAGGAAGAAGAGAACTGTTTTGGGAGCCCTAGGGCCTTATATATGGCCATTTGGGCTGGGTCTTTAAGTCTTGGGCTTTCTCCATATAAGGCCCAAAAGTTGGGCTTTACAAGTATTTCTGTCAATTGGATCATGGGTGAATTTGTAATTCCGTTCTGGGTGGCACTTCTTCGGACACTACTTCTGGTCGAATAGCATAACTCTTTTTTGGAAGTTAGACGGTGGTCCAATAAGAGAAGGCCCTGGAAACGGAAAGATTCGAAGCCCAAAGCAAATGAAATGAAAATGAAAATCTGGAGACGAGTAGAAGACTCCAGAACCCACAGCGCAAGCAACGACTTCCCTCCCATTACCATTTCCCGTTTCTTCGCTGCTGGAAATGCGAAGAAGCTCCTAGAACACATTCGCCATTCCCTCCGCTATATATATATATATATATATATATATCCCCGCCTGCTTCGTTTTCCTCTCAAATTAGATCGTGAGTTCCATCTGATTCTCGAGATTATCGTCTAGCGAATTCACTCTCTCTTTCTCTCTCTCTCTCTGTCTCTCTCTGCTTCTGTAAGATACCGAGAATTGTCAATGGCGGATGTTCAGATGGCCGAGGCTGAGACCTTCGCCTTCCAGGCGGAGATCAATCAGCTCCTCAGTCTCATCATCAATACCTTTTACAGCAACAAGGAGATCTTTCTTCGCGAGATAATCAGCAATTCATCCGACGTATGTACAGACTCTCTCTCTCTTTCTCTCTGTGTGGCAATTATTGATGCAGAGTTTTTTTTTAATCTTTTTAATACGAGTTCAGAAGCATTATTTGAATTTGAAATCATTAGAATTATGTTTCAGAAACAGGACTGGGAACTATGTAACTGGAATGGTAAAGACGTATATAAAATGGGCCTTCCGAAGAATAAAATTGATTTGAAACCGTATGCACTTGTAATGGTTCTGGGATTTAATTTTTGATTTTCTGTAGGCATTGGATAAGATCCGATTCGAGAGCTTGACAGATAAGAGCAAGCTTGATGCACAACCAGAGCTCTTCATTAGGCTCGTCCCTGACAAGGCTAACAAGACACTCTCCATAATCGACAGCGGCATCGGAATGACTAAAGCAGGTGATAAACAAGGGAAATTTAAGCCCTGAAATTTCAACTGTCTGATTCAGATATGGAATAATTGCGTAGAACTACTGGCATTTTTGTAATATGTTGACGCTGATAATTTGTGAATGAATTGCTGGGTCAGATTTGGTGAACAATCTGGGGACAATTGCAAGGTCAGGGACAAAGGAATTTATGGAGGCGCTGCAAGCTGGGGCCGATGTAAGCATGATTGGGCAATTTGGTGTGGGGTTCTACTCAGCTTACCTTGTTGCTGAGAAGGTCGTGGTGACCACAAAGCACAATGACGACGAGCAATACATCTGGGAATCGCAGGCAGGCGGCTCATTCACTGTCACTAGGGATGTCAATGGCGAGCAGTTAGGCAGAGGAACCAAGATCACCCTCTTCCTGAAGGAAGATCAGGTAATATTTCAGTTCAACTTTGCTTTTTAACTCCTTAAAATTGAAGACAAGCTTTTTGATAGGTTGATTAAAATCTTAAACCTTGAACATAAACACAAGAAAATAAATTATTTTTTAAAACAATAATTGTGCACAGAAAAACAGAGGCCTAGGTGTCATCCAAAAAGGAAAAGAAAACAGGGACTTCGTAGTTCCTAGCTGAGGGCAGAAGATGAAGGTTACAATTTCCGACCCATGTTAATAGAAATAAAGTGAGTTTGAAAACCTAACATCATAGGTTGTGAGGGCTTTTGGGAATTAAATCTTATTTTGAATTCAATGTAGTGGAAGAACTCAATTTTGCAGCGAAAGTTAAACTTTTTATTTATCAAAGTAGTATAGTAGATAACAAGTAGGTTCTGTTATGTGCAGTTGGAGTACTTGGAGGAGAGGAGGATCAAAGACCTTGTGAAGAAGCACTCGGAGTTCATCAGCTACCCTATTTACCTCTGGACTGAGAAAACAACAGAGAAGGAGATCAGTGATGATGAAGATGACGAACCCAAGAAGGAAGAAGAGGGTGCAGTAGAAGAGGTTGATGAGGATAAAGAAAAAGACAAGCCCAAGAAGAAGAAGGTGAAAGAGGTAACTCATGAGTGGCAACTCATCAACAAGCAGAAACCCATTTGGTTGCGCAAGCCAGAGGAGATCACCAAGGAGGAATATGCTTCCTTCTATAAGAGTTTGACAAATGACTGGGAAGATCACCTCGCTGTGAAGCACTTCTCTGTTGAGGGCCAGCTTGAATTCAAGGCCATTCTCTTTGTTCCGAGGAGAGCTCCTTTTGATCTCTTTGACACCCGGAAGAAGATGAACAACATCAAGCTCTATGTTCGGAGAGTGTTCATCATGGACAACTGCGAGGAGCTCATTGCAGAGTATCTTGGATTTGTCAAAGGTGTTGTTGACTCTGATGATTTGCCTCTCAACATTTCCCGTGAGACGCTGCAGCAGAACAAGATCCTCAAGGTGATGAGGAAGAACCTTGTGAAGAAATGCATTGAGATGTTCAATGAGATTGCAGAGAACAAAGAGGATTACAACAAGTTCTATGATGCTTTCTCGAAGAATTTGAAGTTGGGAATCCACGAGGACAGCCAGAACAGAGCAAAACTCGCAGAGCTGCTTAGATATCACTCAACCAAGAGCGGTGAGGAAATGACTAGCCTCAAGGACTATGTCACACGAATGAAGGAGGGGCAGAAGGACATATACTACATTACTGGTGAGAGCAAGAAAGCTGTTGAGAACTCGCCATTCTTGGAGCGGCTCAAGAAGAAGGACTATGAGGTGTTGTTTATGGTTGATGCCATTGATGAGTACGCTGTTGGGCAGCTGAAGGAATACGACGGGAAGAAACTTGTTTCTGCCACCAAGGAAGGTTTGAAGCTCGATGATGAGAGTGAGGAGGAGAAGAAGAAAAAGGAAGAGAAGAAGAAGTCTTTTGAGAACCTGTGCAACACCATAAAGGACATTCTTGGTGACAAGGTTGAGAAGGTGGTGGTGTCTGATAGGATTGTGGATTCTCCATGCTGTTTGGTGACTGGAGAGTATGGCTGGACGGCCAATATGGAGAGGATCATGAAGGCCCAGGCGCTGAGGGACAGCAGCATGAGCTCTTACATGTCCAGCAAGAAGACAATGGAGATCAATCCTGACAATGGGATCATGGAGGAGCTAAGGAAGAGAGCTGAGGCCGACAAGAACGACAAGTCGGTGAAGGATCTGGTGATGCTGCTGTTCGAGACAGCCCTCCTGACTTCTGGGTTCAGCCTGGATGATCCAAACACCTTTGCTGCAAGGATCCACAGGATGCTGAAATTGGGTCTGAGCATTGATGAAGGTGAAGAAGGCGGTGAGGATACTGAGATGCCGGCTTTGGAAGAGGATGGTAACGAAGAGAGCAAGATGGAGGAAGTTGACTGAGAAAGGGAAAATCTTAATTAAGTCGTTGCAACAGCGGCATGCTTCATCGACATCTGTGTTTTTGTCTCTGTTGATGTTTCAGTCTGGTCTTTTCTTAACTCTTGAGTCTTACCGGATGTTGGCACAAGTCTCCATGGTGACCATTTTGTATCCTACATGACAGTTAAATTTTCGTTGGATCTGGTTTTCACCCGTTTGGAACAGAATATCAAATAATACATGTTATGGGAATGTAATTAGATGTCTCTTTTCTACAAAGAAAATAAAGTAAATTGAAAAGCAATCAATAAAGTAGATTGAAAAGCAATCCTGTCGATCTCCATAACCGTTGGGCCTTAATACTGCTAATTCATCATAATGATTCAGTGTGCGAAAATACCCTTCGATTTTGATGTTCGATTAGATACTTTTTCCCATCAAACTCCACAAAAATTTATCATTTCCCCTTTGTCCTAAAACCTGTTTCAGAAATCAAGGTCCATAGCGGTCGAATAATTGAAGAAAACAGTCCGGTGTGGCATGCATCAATCATTGCTATGATTCCAAAAAAAGAGAACGAACAGAATTTTCTTTCTTTTTTTTTTTTTTTTTTTTTGGGGGGGGGGGGGGGAGAAATCTCAGTACAGCTGAACATTGAACATACTGTAACCCAAATTACGATCCAATATTGCGTTTAAAAAGAAAAACCAAATAGACAAGATTTGTTTAGTGATTAAACAAATAAGTTTTAAGGTTTGATGCCCTAACATGCCAAAACCGTATAAAATGGAAAGGATAAATGGATTCATGAAAAGCTTGAACTAGGCGGTGGCGCTCCATAGCCTCCACCTCCGCGCCCAAAGCCAGGCCTTCCCCCACCAGATCCCTGCAAAGCAATTGGGGTAAGTTACAAACTGAAGAACAGTTGTCTTGCGTGTTCAAAGGCATGAAAGAACCTTGATCTGATGCTGGGAAAAATTTAAAAATATTTGCATCATATGTGCTCAAGGAATACATAGAAACTTGATAATGCCGGACTAGCACAAAACATGTTTTATTTATTTATTTATTTTGAAAATTAAATAGGAGGTACATAAAATAGAATCCTAAGAAAAAGGATAGAAATTCAGTCAAATAGACAATCCTAAACGCCAGAATGTCTAGCACATAGAATAAACAAACCATGCACATTATACAGTGAAACAAGAAATAAGACATCATCAAGGCATGTTTACCATGACAATCTCCAGTCACATACAAGCTTGTATAAAAATACATGCGGTCACAGATTCTAGTGCGAATAATAGGGCAAAATCACAAAGTTCAAAACGTAGAATCTATTCATGGCGTGCCTGCCAAATCATGATTAAAATCCAGATGTGTTATTAACCAAATAATCAATTCTGATTTGTGAGGGCTAGAACAAAAAAATAGTTCCAAATTACCGAAATAGATGCAACATGGCACATTGTGGTTGAAAGAGTTTCTAAAACAAGTTTCCCTATATCCCGATCCATAAGAAGTAAATTAAGAAGACAATTTCAAAATATGCAGACACTAAGGTTGAAATTTACAAACGCAATTTCTCAATTTGTAAAATATCTCCAAAGTTTTCTTAATGGCTATGTAAACCACAACATAAAAGTTTCAGCATCGGTACTAAGCTGTCACATGTCATAATTATGCCAGTTTAGATAAAACTTGAAAATAATCGCCATAACAAACAATCAAAGCCCAAGGGTTGAGGAATTCAATATGCATTTACCTGTTGACAAGGAAAATGCATAATTTGTAATTTTGTAGATAACAAACACTTGATAAACAAAGACATATCCATGTCAATTCGTTGACAGCAAAACTTGATCAGGGTGGAGAAATTACCCTAAATGAAGGCTGAAATTCAGCAGGAGCTCCTCCCTTCTCACCTCCAAACTCACCAGGAGGTCCTCGAGGAGGGCCCCCGCGATATCCATCCCGGTCACCAAACCTTGGTCTGTCACCATCAAACCTTGGTGGGCCCCTACAGATTCAACAACAGCTTGATCTTAGTAGAACAAAAATTTGCAACAAATCCAACAACTTACCCTAATACCAGTACTAGATACATACAGAAACATAAAAAGACATTGCATAGGGACTTTTTAACGGTAACAATGTATTGCTTACACCCCTACTGAAAGAGTTACAGATTGACCCAAGCATCACAATCCAAATTTGGGCAAACACTCAGAACATTTGATGTAAACCCAGAAACTCATCTTCATTAATCACATTATCTTGTTCCTAACCTCAATTGGTTTAAATATTTTGTAATCACGGTCTCTATCAACTTTTCAAAGTATAGTAATTCAGTGATGGAAAATAGGTTCATATAAAGATACATTTCGTCCAAAATACCTGTTCCAATGCACAAGTTCATGACAACATATTCATTTTCAAAGGATACAAACTTAAATATAAAGACTCCAATTTTGGAGCTAACATGTGTAAAAGTGATACTGTTTCATACGTCAGATCTCCATGCAATGAGCAGAAACTTGTTCCTTAAAGCGGCTACTGGTATTTGAACATTAATTACATTAAGTGGAACCTACCGTCAACGAACAGTACTATATTAGTATAGAAATTAAGATGTGGATTCGGAATTACCGGGGACGATCGCCTGAAGGGCCCATTGGACGACCTAGTGGCCTTGCCGACTTCTTCAAGGTAGCAGGCACAATCTCGGACGGAAGATTGAGGTAAGTTCTAAGGAATTCTATGCCGTCATTGGTGAGGTACCAGTAATAATGCATCCAAGCGAAAGTCTCACGCACGTACTCCTTGGATTTGAAGCTCTGCATCAGCTTTATCACCTGCAGATTTGGCACATCGATCTCCGGATGCTTCGCGAGGTTGAAGTCCTTCTTCGCATAGCAAACGCCCTCTGCAAAAATCGAACATCAGACTCGAAAACACAGTAACACAAGCGAAGTTGTATGGATAGATTGTGCGCGAAAGAAGAACCTTGGAAGAGGTATTTGCAGATCTCTCTGCGATTCTTCTCCGGGATTATCTGAGTAAAAAATTGAACGGAGCTGTTAAATGAGGGGATAAAGTGTAAAAGTACAGAATGGTTCCAGAGAGAAAATGAACGCGAGAAGTTACCATGGTTGCTGTGAGAAGCTGAGAGAGCAATCCAGCTGCAGCAGAAGCAGAGAAGGAGAACGGCTGCAAAACCCGAGTTCGAAGAAGATGGTTTATATAGCTTAGGTTATGGTTTAAATGGGCCTATGGATAGACGATGGGCTTTTTGTTGGACTAGATCCATCAAGACTGGTCCCTTCAAGCCTGTTCCGGACTGAGTTTCATAGTCTGTTTGCATGGCCCAATCAAATTGCCTAAAAGTTGATTGTGATTGGACGGAACCAGTTTTAAATCGGATCAGAGATTAAATTTTTCCAAAAAGTCAAGCTAAAAATAGAACTAAGTTGGTCCTAACTAATTCAATTTTTTTCCATAATAAATATACAACTTAAAAAATAAACAATTATATATAAAATTTAAATAAAAATTTTCATCTAAAAAAATATCTAAACAAGAATTAACATAATTCTAACTCCAAAGAATATTATTAATATTTAATATTATTTACTATTATAAATTATAATTATAAATACATAATAATTGATAATAAAAAACAACCCTCCCCCCCCAAAAAAAAAAATTATTATTATTTGTATAACATTTTATTTTCTAGTACAAAATCAACTATTCTATTAAAACCAACAAAAATAAAAAAATGTCTAAAAATTTCTTTAATTTTATATTTATAGAACTATTTATTTATTTTTTTTTAGAAAAAGCATGCTTGCATAATATGCATATTGGTTACCCAATTCCTTTCTCTCTCAGTGTTCATATATAGTAGATTTCCTCCTATTAGGCTTAGCGGTTGGAAATGTAAAAGCTTAAATTAATCAAAAACCTCCAAACAAAATTATTCTATCACTTTGATTCAAGTTACATGTTACATTTGACTTTGTCATTTTTACTTGATGGTTCTCAATATCAAAATTTTATGACTTTTAAGTGTCTCGTATATTTGTATTGATCAAAAACTTTACTCACCAATTATTTATATTTTATTTCTTTAGGGTGCATTTGTTATCAAGATATGTAATAAAAAAATCAAGATAAGGGATGCATTCCGAACTTCTATCATTTCTAATATGTTTGTTAAGATTATCTGACCATTCTTGAAAAAACCATCTTGTGATCTCTTCTTTTGATTTTTCAAGGTATGCATATCTTGTCTCCCTCAAGATAAACATAGACACCTATGTCCTCTGATGCATTCCAAATAATTTAACAAATAGTTTGATAAAAATATTGGAATGCTTCCCAACTTTATTTTGACCATTTCATATTTTGATCTGAAAATTATTTTGAATTTATCTTGATACTCTCTTATCTTGTTATTTTAAAAAACACTACCTTAACGTAAGGAGATTATATAGAAAGATGGTTGAAAAGAAGTACTAATAATGGAGCCCTTTATTAAGAATATTTATTTATAAAGAAAGAAAAAAAGTGAGAAATTACAAAGGAGGCCATTGAAATATAAGCTATATTTATGAAACTGTGTGTTTTCCCAGCTTCTCATATGATTTCCTTGAGACCTGCATATAAAATAAAATAATATTTTTCATCAAGGAAACACTCATGAATGTTAGACTGGAGGTCACCTGTTTTTAAGTAGTTAGTTGCACCTATTCACTGCTAACCAATCAAAATGAGAACCAGTGACAATATTGATTTAGCAGGCATCACTAAATTCAAATGGCAGTACCCATTTTGGTGCAGCTTAAGCTCATTGAAAAGACAGTGAAGTTTCATTTAATGAAGTGATCTTAGCACATTTGAACAACAGAATAAATTGCATTCAATTAAGAATGAAACATTATTTGTACTGTAAATGTAGACATACCTTGTGTGAGGATGGAGAAGTGCGAAAGGGAGATCCAGTTGTTCCAGGTGAAGAACTTGGGATAGGTTTTCCGGGGGATGCAGAGAGAGTTGGCCTTATAAATGGTGATTGAATATATGGGGAAACGGGTGAACGCAGTGTGGGAGTATGATGATAGGAAGAAACTGGTGTTTGATGACTCGAAGAAAGAGGAGACGCCAGGGGAGTTCGCCAAGGCATCTCAGGTGGTGTTTTGGGAGATCTTGAGAATGACTTCATTGGCGGTAGCATGTTAATTCTAATTCTGAAATAAAATTATTATCGTTATTTTTTGTGATATTAGTTACAAGAATCTTACATTAGATAAAATTAGGATAGAAATAACTGACGAGTTAAAATTCATGCAATCAACCCCATATAGAAGGATAAAGGTTTTGCAGGTTGGAGAAATGAAATATGGTGCCATGGGATCTTTATAACTTACTTCTTGTGAACATCAACATAACCATCAGTTTCATCCAATATCTCTTCCTTCAAAAGAAAGCAAGAATATTAGGTTTGATAAACTAAAAAAAAAAAAAAAAATCAAATGTAGCCAACCATAGTCAAGTAGGCATGATATTCATATCACTGACCTGTAATAGTTCCTCCAAGACATCTTCCATGGTGATGATACCAATGACTTCTTCCTCTTGATTTGAGTGGAGAGTTTCCCAAACTTTTGATGCTGAAGTTGTTGGACTTTGAGTCTCAATGTCACTAAGAGTTATAGAGGACGCGTATCTACTATTATTTTGAATTCCTACCAAATGAGAGTAAAGATCAAAATATATTTAGAATATCTTGGTATCTCATTGGACTAGATTTTGGTTAAAAGGGGACTGAAAAATGCATGTTCAAAGTACTAGAAAACATCCAAACAGATTACCATTTTCATCAGCTCGTTTTTGTATCCAAGAAGTAGAGTCGATGTTTGTCTTGAACCTATCATTTTTGGCTATTGATATTTCTGCAAAGTCCTTTGTATTATGTTTACTCTTAACAACAACAGCCATGTGACTTTGCCCTTTCTGAAATTGACAGAGTATTTCATACAGAGGAACACTATCGAGGACCCTTACAACAACAAATTAAATGAAGATCAGGTCTTTTGTCCTTTTACCATGCTTTCTAGTCGAGATAGACATGCTACTGTGAGGATTGAAGAACATGATCATTTAAAAATTCAAATTCAAATTCAAAACAAAAAATGTTGACAATTGTTGAAACATACAATTAAATCGTATATAGAATTCATAAATGAAATTTCATACCGAGGAATTCTCCTGATGGTAAGATTCCTGATTGGTGTTTCATCTTCAAGACGACATTTGATTAAATTCTTTACCTAAAATAGAAAAATTTTGTAATAGTTGTATGAGATTAATACTGCTCAAGAGGAACACATTTTATAGAGAAGACAAATAAACTTTCTTCATGATGCAAACTTATATATAAATTAAGAAAATTTTACACCAAATACTTTAAGAAGAGGAGGAAAAACATTATACTGAATTAAGATTAGAGAAGATTTTACTGAATTTTCACATTTTGCATTCTGGGTGCCAAAAGTGCAAACCATCATAAACCTGAAGAATATTTACAGGTTATTTCATGCTTACCAAAATAAGACCTATAATATTTGACGTGCTTTCTGAATGTACAGGCACCCGACTATGCCCCTTTCTGAGTATCAAGTTCATCGTATCTCTGAGGATTTAGCGAGTAGAGAATAATTTAATGTTCTCTCTATATATATGCATATCAAGGGAAAATAAGGTAAGACACTAGAGAACAAGTTAATTTGTATCATACTCATCCAGTACAGAGTTCAGATCGAGGGAAAATATTTCCGAGATGGGTGTCATAGCATCCTTAGCCGTCTTCTGTGTTAAATCTAAAGCTCCAGAGATAATGGTGGTTTCCTCGTGAGTCAGCTCTCCACCTTTCCCTGCCTGATGCAGAACGTATGTATGGATGTTAATATTGAATAATCATTCAGCTGCCGAGGCCTTATGCATCGATGGCAAGCTCACGAATATAAAGAAAATAGTTACTAGCCTCATGCCCATGCATGTCCACCAACGTTTTGAGTTCTGCCCGTCGCAGAAGTGCAGAATGCCCCTTTCCAAGGAGCAAATCCAACAGCTTTCACAACATGAACATAAATTCCGCATTGTTTATACGTGTAAAAGATAAAATGAATCCTTAGGCAGGCAGTTATTGTTTTCCGTACAAAGAATGGTTTTACCTTACTAATTGGGTACGATAAAGGGAATACAACTATGACAAGCAGCCGTACTAATGGTGATAGTTTTGCGCCGACACTGAGTCCATACTTAGAACACACAGCCTGAGGGATAATCTGTCCAGAGAAACAAAGGAAAAGAGGAAAACAAAACAAACAAACAAAAAAATCTATTTTGTTGAGGTATCAGAAATTAGATATATCCCAACATGGACTGTTTGTGCAAGAAATTAATTACCATTACCTCGCCAAATGCCAGTATGAGGGTTACTGATATCAATATAGCACCCCAAGCTGGTAGAAGCGCATCTACGAAAATGGGCAGAGCCTTATTGAAAAAAGAAAAATTGCATCAATGTATTTGGGTGTTAATCAATTGCCAAAAAATATACCAAAACCAACGTAACGTACCTCCATGGCCAAGGAATTGCATATGAGGAGGGTACATAGGAGCCGGTGTTGATTCTTAACGATGGGTAGAATTTTCTCTGCCATTAGGAATTTATAACAGAAATGAGAACATCACTGGTAATAGCATCAAGCACAGATTGATAAAATTCAATGAAACAGATGAGAGTAAAGAAAAATGACCCACCGGCATTCTTCCTGTCTTGAGGCTGTCCAGCCTTGACGAGGATCTCTAGATCAACAAGGCTGAGGGACATGAGTCCCAGGGTAAGGCCTGACATGAGACCAGCAAAAGCTACCAGGGCCACACATATGAGTAGATACACCCAGAACATGGTCTCACAACATGGCACATCATTTGCAGCCATCGTGCTGTTATGAACTGACCGATGATTGGAAAAGGAAATACAGGATGAAACAAAAACGGTTAAAGATGGATTGCCGCAAAGGAAGTCGGGATAAATATACTAGAGGCGGGTGGACAAGTAAAGTTCCAGGACCAGGAGTCACAAGAGCACCAGCTTCCCAAAACAGTCAAGTTATTGCAGGCTCAACTATGACTGGAAAAAGAAACACAGGCTGCAACAAAAACGGATAAGATGGAGCGCAACAAAAGAAGTCGGAAAAAATAGACTGGAGGCGTGTGGACAAGTAGCAGGAGTCACAGGAGATTCAACTGCAAAAAGCAGTTAAGTCATTACATAATAATAAGTAGTTTATACCATTAAAGATAGATTACGACCTAGAAAGCTAGAACATATTACAAATTTTATGTTACCACACACATAATTGAATCCAACAGGGTGTTAAATTGCAGTTAAAACACGGAAAAGACTAACTTTTCCCGCTACCAACCCGTAAACAACCCTGTTAGAGGGGCCATAAACAACTCTGTTAGAAGGGAATGGCTTTCTAAGTCCCACAGAGCCAGTTAGCCAAACATTTGTCAGTTTTCATCGTGTTGCATTCGAATGGAGGAATCTGTATGATCAAATCATCTCTGTGGGTGCGCGCGCGCCCGTGTGTTCGTCTATTAGCTTCACCTATAACTCTGTTTGGCATTCATTTCATTTACCTCTTTCTTCCACCGTTCATAGGAGATGACATTCTATAAGTAATGGAAATCAGCTTGGTCAATAATGCTTCATCAAATCCATATATTATTATGGACGTGGGGGGAGCAGTTGGAACTCAGGAATATGTGCAAAAGAACGAAATCCCACTAGATCCTTTCTTACCGGACATATGCGGCCAAAGTGCAGCTGATGCTACAAATTACTGAAATCACATTTCATTCGACCTGCATAACTGGCAAATGCATGGTTAACAATTTCCTTTAGCTCAAAACTGCATGGTTTAAGATTTCTTAAAAAAAAAAGAAAGTTTGGATAAGCAAACAAGCAGAGTGTGATCTGTCATTAACAATTGAAATGTTTGATATAGCATTCAGGCCAACCTACTAAAACAATTAAAAAAGGTGCTCAAAGCGACATGGGTTGATATATTTAATGTAAACCGAATCGTTGTGCCTAGTTGAACCTGAAAGTGGAAATCACTTTCAGAACCTGTGTAGTATTTGTTTACTACATTTAAATGCACGCGAAAGCAATTAAAACAAGGTTAGATTAATCGATGGTTATATTTTTTTACTACACATGGATGGACTAGGCATTAAAATTAAGGCCCCCATCAAAGCCTTAGAATGCAACTGATTTCAAAATGCCACTATTGTTCAGCACCTAGGTTATTGTAATTTGTTTCTGACAGGATTCTTCCTAATAAGGTTATAACATGCATGAAAGATCAAAATAGTTCTGTCTTATGAGATGAAGACTAAGAAAATCTCTTGTAAAGAGAGTAAATGAAATGGAACAAGTATCTAGTAAAACCGATATAAAAAGACAGAAAAAATTTGTAAGAGATTTTGATACGTTATTAGTTATAAATGCTGTACAAAAGATACAACTATAAATAAAAATAATTAGTGAGTTAAAATTCATGTAATCGATTCCACATAATGAGATAAAAGTTTGGTGTGCTATTATTATTGGTTTAGGTGGGCATGATTAGTATTTATACATTGAAGAATATATTTATACATTCAAATCTGATGGTCAAATTACACCGATAATATATCATTCTTCAACGCCAACCATGAGAGATCCGGAAACAATGGTACTATGTTTTGTAGATTCCCAACTAACTGTGATATATGTTCTGAAGTCTTCATCTTCTCATTAGAAAAATCACCGAGTTTTTCTCCAGAGATGCTGAATTTATAAGGTCAAAGAAAGTCAGGCCCACTCCAAGCAGCACAGCAATCTCGGACATGATGAGACCTCCTGTAAGCCCTTTTCATCCAAATTTGTTAATATGGCTTTTGCATAACCTGCAAATGCATAAACAGAGGTTGAGTTCATGCATTAATCAAGTACATTGCTGAGATTAAAACACGTGCCCTCCCTACAAATTCTTACGATTAAGAGTATAAGGAAGTAACAAATCTAATGCAGAGAAGAACACTGAAGGCCTGATTGGTGGAAGGTAACGACCGGAATGGCATGCTTTCCATTTTCCATTGCCTTCCTCATTTGGTAAATCCATTCAAAGTGGGGAGAGACATTAAAAACTGACGATCTGAATTCTAAATTAAAAATCAAAATCATATTTCCTATCACATTCCCACTATTTGTTGGAAATGAAGTGATGTCAAACGGGCCCTAATTTGTATATTTCTGTGCTTCATTATATAGATTGGTCACACTAAAAGGCCAGTGCAAATTTTTTGTCGTTATATTTTACCATTCTTGTTATCATCTCCATAAAAGAAGATTTTGTTACTCAATTTAGCTTTTAATAGTCTAGTTTAGCAGAATGTCCTGCGTGAACTTACCAGAAGGACAGAGAGCTGTTAAACTAAAAATCTGACCACTTTCTTGAAAGTCAATGCATGTAAGCTGATCTCATTTGGCTTGTTCATGTCATTTAAACATTATTATTTCAATGTGATTAGAGAAAGCAAACAAAAATAAGACTCAGCCAATGCTTTCCTAACAACTTTAAAACAAAGACACATCAATCATTGACTATTTTAAGAAGTAATACATGCAAAGCAAAATCTTGTTTGAAACTTCTCGTAATGATAATAAATAAGGAAATAGAGGCAGCTGTGTACCAGTTAGGACGTTCTCCCATGTGGCAATATCACAAACAAGATCACAAGCAGGTTGGCTAAGCATTGCACTGTAGAAGAATTCTAGGTCCAACTCATCACTCCAAATAAGAAACTTTTGCAAAATACAAAAAATAGCTCCTCCGACTTGCACATGCCCTCTCTTTCAGGAGCCCTGCCCCTATCAGTATAATGACAACATACCCAGTGGGCTTTATGCAGTCATTTCACTACCACGTCACAAAGTTGATCCAGTTGTGCAAATGCAACCAAGTTTATTCGATTAGCTGCTTTCACTATGCCTCCAGGATATCAAAGTTCCAGATGGCAAACCTTTCGTCATACCTTCAACTGACTCGAATTGCCTAACTCCACACGAACTATTCAGTAACTTGCACTCTTTCCAATCGTTTTCGTGCATGCTAACCCTAGAAGATCGTCCTATCCACTAATCTCCATCTGTGCTCTTCCTTATACCGGATTCTTATTAATTCAGCAATATACTCCTCAACCAAGAGATATTCCTTAATGATAACAGCATTACCGACTTTCTTCAGTGAAGGGGTTCTGAGAATTAAGATGCAAAACCAACCAATTTTGCTGTTCCCATGTGTACAAAACTAAGCCCTTCTTGATAAATTTGATTCTGTCAACAGCTTTTATTTGACTGTAAGATTCCTAACTGCCTCATTCACGGCCAAGCACCAGAAATCCTCAAATAAGTCTTCGCTACTAGGGGAGCTGCCTAAAATGCCAACTAAATGAATTACTAAATGAATGACTACCTTCCACTCCTTCACATATAAAGAAAAAGACAGCGAGTGCCCCCAGGGCATAGCTCAGTTGGTAAGGAGCGGGTAGAATTGCTCCAAAGAAAAAGACAGCGAGTTTAAAGACGCTAAAAAATTAATTACCGAGTCTAGTCAAATTCCAGTTAATCAAATCATGTTTCCACTACTGAAGTTCACTAAGATCATTCCCAATTCCTTTCCATCAACAAATTTTTCTCCGTAATAAAAGGGCTGTGATAACGTCCCAAAATTGTGTCTTATTCCCTAAAAGGAAACAAGGGTCAGAATCAAAAGCAAATGGCACCTACAAGGGAAAAAGGAGAGATATGCATGAACACCACCAAAAACAAGGTATCCAACAACCAATACGCAGGACTATCCAGTTCCTTCCACTTTGATACAGTGCAGCAACTTGCATGTCGCTTATTATAAAGAATAAAGGGCAACAAAAACCAGTCCTTGTTAAGAACACATTTTTTCACAATTTTTTTTATCAAGTCAAATCCTAAAGACAACACATGTTAACATATAATTAGAATTACTCCTCCGCACGACCTATCTTCGTCTCTTCAGATAAAGCGCCACGAATGTTTCCAATGCCATTTCCTTTCAAAACAAAGCATGTATATCTGTACTCCAAGAGGGCACAAAATTTCTAAAACTTCACCCAATTTCGACTAATCACATATTCTGGTACTTTGAGCTTCGTTTCTGAACGCCGATAATCTGCCCGGAATGGAGTTCGCCATAGCATCGCAAATCGCGGTACGGTAAGAGTTATTTCCTGTTTTGACGTAAATTCCGTCGATCGCCATACACCAACGAGCAAGTAGCTCTATAATATTACAGTCACGGGAGATTTTCTCGTTTCTGCGTCTCCTGGAAAGTGTGAGTTCTACTAACGGTGCCTTCATGCCGTTCCGACATTTTCTCGACGACCAAACAGCAGAGAGGCCGCCCTTTCTTCGGCTAGAAAGTAAAAATACTATAAACAATATTTGTTTTCTGTAATTTTATATCGTAGTCAGAAGAGGAATTAAATTACTGCAAGCATAACATTATTTTTGGTTTGAAATGAAGTCTTCTAAATGTAATTCTTCGGCCAAATTTATATTTTTGTGCATAAACTTTTACGTTCTTTCATATAATTATTTAATTTTTTATTATTTTAATTATTTTTTATATTTATATTTTTAAATTAATTTATTTTTTATATTTTAACATTTAAAAAAATAAATTAATTTAATTCATCTCACTTTATCTTTTTCAGACTTCTTAGTGAGTAGCAAACAATGTTTTTGTATGATACCCAAAAACTATTTTCTTCAT
Organism: Diospyros kaki; assembly: GCA_036245055.1. Lineage (NCBI taxonomy): Eukaryota > Viridiplantae > Streptophyta > Magnoliopsida > Ericales > Ebenaceae > Diospyros > Diospyros kaki. The sequence goes on along the minus strand of BSEG01000002.1, from coordinate 47,436,690 downwards.
GTGAAGGAGAACATATTTGGATCTTTTTTTTTGCTGCGGAAAAGATGTTAAACTTGAAAAATAAAATCATTTTTAAATTAAGTAAAAATTTTCTTACAAAGCACTATTCTAAAAAATGATTCTTTTTCTGCTATTATTTCAAAACAAATCAAACATGCTGTCATGTCGATAGTGACGTTTTTCCTCCTCACATTATTATTTTTAATTGAGTTCGGGTAAATTTTCGATAAAACTTCTTGATCTTTTAATTCAGACACTTTTTAAATTTTAAAATTCACTTAATTAATTATTAAATTATAAATAATTAGCAAAAACACCTCTCAACAAAATTCAAAAAGTGTCAGTGATTACTTATGAAAAGTTTAAGAACTAATTAAGCAAATTTGAATCAAATTCAAAGAGTTTGGCCAAATAACCAAAGTTTTATTGGGGGGGGGGGGGGGTGTCCAGTAATTATTTACCCTCTTGAGTTTTGACGCCAACTATCTAAGGCAGATGATTTCCATCATCGTTTTCCTCCATGGTGCTTCATTCAACAAGAGTAATTTTTCCTTGACAAAATGCTCATTTGCTTGTTCTACTTTCTACAAATCAGATGAAGCACCTCACCTTCCAAATCAAAAAACATACATCAAGCTGATAAAATCAAGAAATTGGGCTGCAAATTCAGGATTAAAAAAAAAAAAAAAGATATTTTCAGAGCTTAGACAAATGCATCAGCTGGGGCAGAGGGGGTGTGATTCTACCTCATGTATTCTTCTCAGCCAGTGAGGGTACAACAAGCCATTCGATTCCAGTTGAACTGAAAATCAGATGTTGATACATCAGTCACAACACAGTTTTGTGAGCCTCCATCATCTTTTGCAGCTTCTGATGGGTCTCGGGGAACAGTAGATCATCCAGTTGTCGCTCGGCGCTATACTCTGAAGTTGCCTGCAAATTCGATTTAGCAAATTATTCGCAATTGGACATGGATTGCAGCCACGAGCAGATTCCATTTTGGAATCCTTCACTGATTGCTAACGTTGAAAGTAATACAGTCAAGTTCATGTCATGTACAAAGCTAATATTAAACTTGGCTAGCTGAAGGGTAGAGGGCATTCAAGTGTGTAAAACAAAGAATTGAGGAAACAAGGAAGGGGCACAAACTTATTGCTGAAGGGGGCAAACCAAAACTGTAAAGATCGTTTCTTTCAGGGCTGATTCCAGATGCCATATAGCAAGAATACTTTTGGCCTTCTGGAGTTAAGAAATCCAGTTCATGGAGAACTCTAAGTAGAGATTGCAATGTAACAAATGCCAAGCTCAGAGTTGTTCTTCTTTTAAACATGTTTGGTTAAATATGCTGCCAAATAAATTGCTGGATAATGTGGACGGAGACTCAAAACACAATCATGTAACAAGGAAGAACTATCCGTCAACTGGAAACCTATCTTATCTTTGAAAGAATGCAATTTGTCTGCAACTTCTAGTCTAATTTTTAAGTGCCTTTTTTTTATGTAATAGCATGATTAAGAAAATTACTAACAAAAAGTTTTGGTCCAAAATACTGAAAGAGCTTCAGTTTTGTTATTTTTACTTTTTCTTTTTGTACTTTTTAGGTCCAAAAAGCTTGTTTTTTTAAGCAAGGAAAAAAAAGCTAAAGAAAATGGTGCAAAACAGGCTCTTGGTAAACGACCATAAAAGAACATTCCATATGACTTGCCATTTTTTTATACGCATATAACAGCTAGAGAGTTATCTGCATGCTAGCCATGCATCCACTTAGGAATTAAATTCAGGGAATTCGCTGTTCATTTTGGACACTGTCAAAGCTTGTCCAGCAAGTGTGAATGGCTTACACTAGTTAAATTATTCATTCATTGAGTTAGTAACTGATTTATTAATTTGTTTTGGATGCTGAGGCTTGTAACCAAAAGTCCAAACATATAGGGCCTATCAGTGCCCAGCAAGGTTTGAATTCCCTCTATTCCCAACTCAAGAGCCAAATAGTATGCTAATTTGGCTTTAAACTTTGAAATTAAAATATATCAAGGAAGTTGTGGAGAAAAGAAAAAGAAAAAACAAAAAACTACTACCAGGTAGGAATGTGGAGTTAAGACTTGATATGTTTTTGTGGTTGTTGAAGGAAAAGTTAGGCTCTGAATGAATAAGTTTTTTATAGCTACTGCCAGCTCAGAATGAGGGATAGACAGGGAAGTACAACTTTTAGAGAACAGGAGGATATAGGACAGATTGATACCCTTGCATTAAATGTAAACCTCAATGTTTGTACTTGTGTCCCCGAGCAAATTCTCAAGTCAAAACCAAGGGTGTCTATACCAATTAGCGCTGCTTCCTGTCAATAGGAGCAACAAATATTAGACAAGTGAAAAATCAACCAATCAAAATGCCTACTGAAAAAAATAAAAAGAATAAATCAAAACAGCTACATGCCTTATAACCCCTTTTCCTATCAAAGTTAGTTGTTAATGCGCCATTTGGGGTATGGTAACTATTCAAGGTTCAACTATATCACAAGCTAATTTACTTTTTTTTTTTTCTTTTATTTGCACAAAGCAGTAGAAACAAAAGTTGTTTTACAATGTTCCACGATTTTTAACACAAAATTAAGGATCATATAAAGAATCAATTTTGAAGAAAGCCAAAACCTAGTTTTACATTACATGGCATCCACTTAAATTTGAAAGAAAAAGCCACAAGTTCCATTATTTTGTATGACCAGATTAAACACATTAACATAATTTCAGAAAATTTATTTATCAAGTCTGTTACCTCTGCTTGAATACCCTTGCATCTCCAACAGAGTGATTTGAGGGCTTGTGTGGTCTTTTCTCCACCGGCTTTAAGACGAGATACAATCTTGGCAGCTGAATGTGCAACGGAATCAGGTTTAGCTTTTGTAAAATCTTCTTCAACAACTGTCTGCAGAACAATTGAATCAATAAAACTTTTTAACTGAGTTTTACACACATGGAGCCAAGCAACCTTCTAAATGATTTACAATAACAGCCCCCCCCCCACCCCCCCCCCCCCCCCCACCCCCAAACCAAAAGAAAGAAGAGTAAAAAAGGAAGCTACCACCATTATTACTCGGGAAAGGGGAAAATATCTTCCACCACATGACAGTACTGCAAGAAGCAAATATGTCAAAGCACATGATGCACCCATTTGCAACACTCATAATTGGTTATTTCTTTCTTAATTATTCCATATTGCAGCAAATAATTGCCAATTGTTTGACAAGTTTAATTTACAAAAGCATATAATGCAATCAGTAGCTATATTTAAGATCTTGTGTCTATGTCTCAACCTACAAGTTGTATATTTCCCATTTCCCTTCTCCTGCTTACTAAAATGCATCTCTCAAGCTAATATTGCAAAATTTCACAAGACTACAAATCGTTTAAATCTGCTTGACTACCAACCAAGATTAATGCTGAAAAGATTACATTTCATCCTGATTAAATTGAGTTTTCTACACTGACAAAAACAGTTAATGTAGTTCATTTAGGCACCTAAACTTTTTTGTCACTGAAATGAGAGGCCCCCAAAATGCTCTGGCTTTCAGATTTAGCAATGCAAAAACGAAAGCCAGTTTTAGATATACCATGCATGACTAATGCCCTATTTTGAACCTGAAAAGCATACCTGATGTCCATGTGCTGAAACCAACTGGATTTTAATCATCTCTAGCTTGTATAATGAAGTCCTATTTCCAAGACTTTCACACTCCAATTCTTCTGCCCAAGTCAAGTTGCCTTGAGATGACTCTGGCCCATGTCTGTGTCCATTAATGATGCTGAGGTCACTGACTGTGTCTTCTAAATTTTTCTCAACCTCATTTAAGCTGGCACCACGAGATTCATAGGTAGATTTGGATAAATGCTTCTTTATGGCAGAAAGTTCTTCAACTAAGGCTGGTCTTAGAAGGCCTTGAATTATAAGGCCCACAGGAGGCTGATCCATAAAATCTACCGGATCATCTGCAACAACCTAAGGAATAATAAAAAGTTCAGACATGTTAAAGCCACGAAGAATTTACTATTGCAGTGCTTCAGATGGAAAGAAAAGGCATAAAGACAAAAACAAGAGAAGTTGGGAAAAATTTCAAGATTCTTGACACATGTAATTATGATATGGTGATTCTCAAACCACTTTAAAAGTTTACCTCTGCCAACTTTGTCGCAAAATACAATGGATGAGAAGAACGCATGGTCTCCAATTTTGTCCAGTCTCCAAGTGATTCATCAGAAACCCCCTGATCTTCCTTGTCTTCAAGAATGGAAATCCAACCCTACAAATGAAACTAAGTTGGGCAACAGTAAACCTAAAAGTTACCAAGATTGAAAAGGATAACACTAAATTGAAGAGAAGTTACCTTATCATAATCATCACCCTCACCCCCTTCAGTGCCATCATCATCTTCATCATTAACATCACTATCTTCAGCATCAAGTTCCTCTATACCAAAATCAATTTCTGATAAACCCGAGAATTCGATCTCACTAGGAGTTTCTGTGGAATCCAGGCCTATAATGACTTGCTGCATGGTTTGCAAAATAAGTAACAAATGTGAAAATTAGGTAATGCTTGGACGCACACCTCATTATCCATGCATAATGATTATCATTAGATGTTTCTTGTTTTCTTTAATAATGTTAATCAAATCAACTCTACTCTTTTCTCTAGGTTTGCCCAGTTTCAAACAGTGGATTGATGATAAGTAAATGAAAGTCAACTCCTTTGCAAAACCCCCTATTTGGTGGCCCCAAGTAGCTTGCAAACATGCTCCATGCTTGCTTATTAGGTTAAGTAAAATACAAAACCAAACAAAAGAAAATTCGGGACTTACCTAGTTCACTGTGATCTAAAGTGAAAAAAATAAAGTGACAATAGATTATTGATCAAAGGAGGAGAACGAGATTTAGTGGATAAACTAATTCAATTAAACAATTGCAGTGAGGTACTTATTGAAAAGATATGAGAATATTGGCATAAAAGGGATCAAGCAAACTAACTAAAGGGATTTAACTGTAAAATTGTAAGAAGCAAGTAGCGATTATGCAAATACCACACATGCAAATACTAGGAAAAAAATATCTCACAAAGAGGGTCACAACAAATTGTATGGTCATTGATGCTTGACCTTTGATTCTGAGTACTAATACATCTTTGCTTTTTGCAAATATTAGTTAGGATAAGGAACTCATTCATATGGGAAAACTTGTACTGGTGGCTGCAAATGGAGAATGTTATGATTGTAAAAAGATTTGGTTAAAAAAAAAGAAATCTGCAAAAAGGCAGTGTAGGACAATTTTGAGTCAGCCCTATACTGTAAGCATTCATAAATGGAGAGAAGCAGATAAATGGCTGTCACCTCAAGTCTCATTTAACCTTCTGCATATTGAAACAAATAAAAATGAGAAGAAAAAATCCAGCAGAATAACAAAGCATATGGTAAAAGGAGATTGACACAATTAGGCTGAATAGAATATAAAAAATAATAATGCTGTTGCGATATAATGGCTTATTGAGTGGCAATGTGGCATTTTGTTTGGTTTTTGTGTCAAATGACAAAAAGACAAAGGTGCATTATACAACATAAAAATAAAATAAGACTGAAGAAGGAAGCTCATTTAACACAACATCTAGATTATGCTTGTGTAACTTAGTTTGCTCACATACCACAAGGTTATCATCAGCAGTTAGAGATTGCAGAATGTCTTCTTCATTTTTAACCTGAAAATAAATATCTGACAAGAGGCCAAAGCATACAACAATTCATAAATAAATGAAGCATCAGATCACAACAGAGGAAGTCAAATAATATAATGACAACCTGAAATACTTAAACTTACTGCCACATTCATCAGTCACATACGGCAAATCAGGCCAGTAAATATTCTCATCAACTTCATCATTAAAAAAACCTGAAAACATTACTGTTGCTTTGCTGTTTACCTGAAAATGAAAAGACAGGAAATGTAAGAGACGCATACTCGAACCTGAGGATTGATAAAATGGTGCGGTTGCAACTATAGGCTCAGATGACAATTTGAAAAATAAAATTCAAGGAAAAAAGTAGTTAACAGCTCTATTTTAATGTCTTTTAGCAGGAGGCTCATGGGGAAAGTTAGGCATGTAATTCTGCAAGAAGTTTTTATCCTTTTAACTTCCAAGTTGCCTTGTATCCCATTTGCAATGGGTAAATTGATGAAAGGTTTAACTGCGACAGGAAGAAATATGCTCAATAGTTACACATACTACGTCCATTCAACTGTTTCCTTTGAAAGTTCAGTAAATATTTGCAAGTTCTAAGAAAAGTAGACATTGGACTAATTCCAGGAGTAGCAAGTGCCACTTGTGTTTCAGTTGATAAATTTTGGCAAAATAGGAGTTTGATAACCAAGCATTCAGTGATCCAATGATGATCTTCCATATCACATCCCATGAACACAGAAAGTAAATTCTCCTTGATCCATAAAAATAGGTTCACTTGGAATTCATTCTTCCACAATGATGGTCCTAGTAATACCTCAATAATGGTCCTAGTAGTTTCAGCTGGTGTAAGCCTGGCTTCTCCGCTCTGCATTGAATCAGATTCTGCAATGTCCTCAAATGGATGATAATGCAAAGGCTTCACATTCTGCTTTGTAGGACTCCAACTCGCCCCTGACAGCCCCTCAGCAGAAGCTCTAACTCTGTTCTTGACAAAATTGTTCCTTCCCATGTAAGAACCCTGAGCTAGTCTCTGAAATTTATTCCTGCAGGTCAAATGTTTACCAAACTTCTTGACTTCTCAAAATGCTTAATTGGCCCCCATTCAATGAAAGCCCAAATTTGGAAAAAACAAAAACAACCCCCACTACTTGGGTCCAAACGAACCCCATTTTAAATGACAAAATTTGAAATGCAAATGACATAATTTAAAATCTCTCTATCCAAACCAATGTTATTCCTTTCCTAAGAACGACTCGAAGTAGGTATTAGGTGAACTGTTCGCCATAGCAATTTTTTTTTCACGAATTTTATCACACTAAGCAACAATCTGTTGCCAGAGTTTTTCACGTTCGAACACAGAGAAGTTCCGTTTGCCTTTTCTTTTTCCAAATTCCCGTTATTCCACTCCCTAGACCAGCGAAAGGAAAAACTATAACCGAAAAGCTAGCCATGAAAGTGAAACAATATATACCCTTGGCTAATGCACTTTCTCTAATTTGTAAATGATAACGATAACAGTGCAAACTACGCAAGTAACTATTTTCCTTGGGTTTTAAATCAAAGTGCATCGAAGAAGTGGAAGTAGTACCAAGGTATGAAGACGCTGCCGGAGCGAGAAATCCGGCGGGAGACGGCAGCGTCAAAGCTGCAGGCGGAGAACCGGAGGGCGGTGACGGGCTCGATCATAAGCATTTTTGTGCGGATTCCAGTTTATCCGATGAGGCCTTTCTTCGGCTTTTCGTCGGGGACTAGACGCTCTGTGCGGCATCCTTCTAATATAATTTCGTTTTTTTCTTTGAATCTGGGTAGAAAATTGAATAAAGGCCAAAAGAATTAAAAAAAAAAAAAAACCCTCTCTCTCTCTTTAAATTTTAATATTAACTATTTTAGTCCTATATTACATTATCTTTGGAAAACATTAAATACTCCTAAAATTATACAAATTTCTTAGCAATTTCTTGATAAAAAATATCAATATAATTTTTAAAATGTAAAAAATATATTATTATTATTATTATTTAGTGAAATTTAGAAATTCTACGCCATACTTTATTATATTTGTGTGGAATGTGGATGGTGTGTTTCGCCTGCCTTGGTCGCTGTTTTTTATAATTTTAGAGTTGAATTTACTTCATACTTTATTATATTTTTGTTGATGGTGTCCTTGTTGGGCCTTTGGCTTGCATTATTGCACCATCTAAAAATCAATCACTCAGGCTGAAATTTGCAATCTCAAGTATAAATTTCATTAAATTTTTTGTCAGTTATATCATTTTTTACGTAAATTTTATCTAATTTACTTTTAACATTAAAAATAAAAAGAAAAATTAATGGATCTCTATAGTTATATTTTCTAAAGTTATTTTAATTTTAGTACAACGTCGTAATAGATTTAGACTGTTGATTTAACGAAAAAAGGACTTGAAGAGAAAATTAATCATAAAAACTTTAAACGCTAAATATAAACCAGAATGGATCAAACATTTAGTTGACCCAAACCAAGATTTCTGTGAAACTTGCCCTATTTCCAAGGCCAATCACAAAATACTACCGTGTTGGGAGGATGCCATTTCGCCTACAGATAAGGAAAACTGAAATAAGGAAGAAAATGTTCTAAAATGCAGACAGATTCAGTTTTCTCTAAAAGAAGAAGACGAAGAAGAAGAAGAAGAAGAAGAGAAAAGAAAGAAAAGAGACCGGCACTTAAATTTCTGACACAGGGTTGGTTAAAACCCAGAAGTTGTAGTATCAATAACAGGAGATTTCACCATGTCTACACAAGCAACTTTTGATCGAAGTATTGCTATGGTGGTACTATTGGGTTTAGGGTGTTTTTTCAAGAAAAAACAAAAAGGACTAAATTTTTATTTTTTCTGTCAATGACGAGAGAGAGAGAGAGAGAGGTGTTTTACTCCTCATCAGATCCTGATGAGCCTTCTGAACTGGACTTGCTGTCTTTCCCTTGCGCGGTGCCTTTGGCAGGAGCAGCTTTTTTATTCTTATCCTTCTGTTTATCCTCGTCGTCTTCACTGTACTCGCTCTCGTAATCATCGTATTCCTCTTCTTCAATCTCCTCTTCCTCTTCGACACCATCCTCCGGAGCAGCTCCCTCCTCAGCCACATAGCCGCCCCGAGTGCCCACTCGAGTCCGCTTCAGAACTTTCACCTTCAAGCTTGTTTTTTTGTCACAACCTATCCAGGAATCACACAACAAGTAACATGTCAAATTGTAGTTTCCCTCTGCAGGTGCCTGGAATTTGCCCATCACTAGTCTTGACCCGCTCTTCACCCTTTCAACTGCTTCTCTAACGGCTGTACTAGTTTCCTTTGGAGTTGCGCCAGCCCCTTCCATTGTCTCCTCTATTGCTTTGGAAGCAGCAGTTATAGCTGCAGTTTCGTCCATGAACCCAAACTTCTGGGAAAACCATACATTATTTGAGTTGGGATCTGCAAGCAGAAACCAGAAACTTTCTTCCTTGGGAAATGGATAGTAAGGAGCGTGAGGGAGGGCACCAATCAAGCCATTGGAACGTTTCAGCGTCACCCAAGTATGAATTGTGACAATATCACCCTCTTGTATGCCCTCCTCCCCCTCAGTCTCGCAAGTAACTTCAAGTGTCAAGGCAGGCATCATTTCAAGAACCTTCTCCACATCCTGCACTTCAGCAACAGAGAAGCCAGCTACTTGAATAAGTAGCTCAGACCGTTCTTCAAGAGTCATATCCTGTAGCTCCTGAAATGTCCGCACCTTCTGCAGAAAAGAGAAGGCAAGACTGAAAACAGAGGAAAAAGGAAGAATGGGGTAAAAAAAGTGCAGCAAGGCTTTGTCTAATTAGTATAGCCAATCGAGCTAACTCTTGTCTTCTAGTCTCAGTAAAAGGATGCAGCTTGAAGACTAAGAAACAGTACTTACAGATGGGTAGAAATTTTTTAGACCTAAAACTTTTGAATTTTCCATCTTCTGTGATACTAAGATTTAATGAACTTTTTGTCTGCCATCCAGGTAGCAAATCGTAGGAAACTTTAAATAATATTAAGATCACAATAAATAAAAATAGATCATGCAAGTTTTCCTACCTCACCCTGACTGCATGAAATTAAATTACAGGCTCCGCTTAAGAGAATCCTGTTGTGTATATTATGCATATTCTCCCACATTTCCCATCATCAATTTCACTAATTCCCTAACAAATTACAGCACAAATATTCTGATTAATCTCATTGTAAGTAGATGAAAATGGGGTACTATCTATATATTTGCCACAAAGCAATTATGTACAAGTTTGTACAAGCAGAAAGCACAGCCAAATCTTCTGTCTTCATGTCTCATCTCTCATGTTGTGTACAGGAGCTACTCTAATCATTTTGAATTTTTAAATTTAAAATATATGATATAGATACAAAATTGCCCGTTTGCTCTTCTCTAGCAATTTATTTTCTTTTATCTACTCTGAAATTCCTTCCCTCACCTCCCCACCCCTTTTGGTTTGCAGTGGGGACAGGGTTCTTCCAAAGAGAGTGCTACTGAACCAACTGGACTGCTAACATTACCTCCAACCAGCCTGTGTAAACCAGATGGCATATTGCACTCTTTTAATAGTCACATTAACACACAGGATTTCATCCACTCACCTTACGGGCTAGCTTTTTCATGATAGCCTCACTAAAATGAGGCACCTGTAGAAAAGGTGCAATGCCTTCGCTAGATCCCCCAACTGCCTTCTTTGCACTGAGAGGAACAGCCTGCATCATTACAAACAGAGACAGAAATTGAAGACTAGCAGCGGAAAAAGAAATCCAAGTTTCAGTAAGGCAGGCAACACAAAGCAAAGGAAAACATCTCACATTTCACAGGCATTTTTGTGCCTATTAAACATAAAACTAAGATTGAACTCTGTCCAATGGACGCAACATCAACTAAGATTTGTTTAGACTCAACTTTGCAAAATTTGAATACTAATAAGTGTGACAAGTGGTTCAACATGTCTCAAGTAGATTGAGCAGGTTTTCCTCATTTATTGATCATCGACTGCTTCCCTCACATATTCCCCAAACAGAACCAGAGCTGATAAGCCCCACCTCTTTCTCCAATAATTTTTATTGACCTCCAAACTGTACATCCAACTTCTAAAGAGCATTTGTACTCATTTCTTGGGAGCCTTCACTCTTCCTAATCAATTGTAATAAGTTTTTACTGTCCTGAGAGGATTCTTTTGTGCGAAGTTCATATTATAAATTTGGTTAGTTCATTTGTGTTTTATATTCACTTTCCATTCCATCAAGCTGATTACAAATACAGGGTGGGGTAATAGCATGAAATAAAGTTCAAACCCTAGAATTAAGTAATACGACCCGGCAGTCTATAAAAGAAAGCATAAAAAACCAGAAACAGTGTGCTGTCGTATGTGGTGCATTCAGGAATCATATGTTTGCCGCCAGCATTACTTCATATTTCAAGGAGTGGAGAATGTGAACCGTGTAATAGCAAATAAATTTTGACCCCTTCTATTATGGACTTTAGAGTTCATATACTTCCAGTAAATAGAAGTTCTCAGTACAGACCTGGATAATAGATTGAGAAAGCTCAAGAACACCAATTGCAGGTCTTAGCCAACCATGCCCCTGAGCAGTGCGTGGTATAATTGCCATCTGCATATAGGCTAACACATTAGTAACCCTAGAGACAAGCAGCAGGACCCACAGGCCTCGAACAAATGTAAGAAAAAAAGAAAAGCCAATTTTTGAAATCCAATGTTTTTATTCAACATAAATGGAATTTTTGGTTCACTAAATTATTTAATGTGATCCTTAAATTAAAAAGGATGTCAGATGAGTGGAGGAGAGCACCTTAGTGGCTATTTACAAGAATAAAGGAGATGTTCAAAATTGTAGAGAAACCAAGTTAATGAGCCACACTATGAAACTTTGGGGGAGAGTGATTGAGCAAGGATTAAGAAGAAAAACCAAGGCATCTAAAAACCAATTTGGTTTCATACCTGGTAGGTCAAGAATGGAAGCCATATATTTGGTGAGGAGCCTAATGGAAAGGTATAGAGATAAACAAAAGGATCTAGATATGGCGCTTATAGATCTAAAAAAAGCTTATGAGAAAGTTCTTCAAGAAAGTCTTATGGATGGTTTCAGAGAAGAAAGGAGCCTGAATTGAAAATAAGTTACTAAAAACACATACCATGGAGCATAGACGTGTCAGAACATATGGAGGAGATACTAAGGCTTTCCCAATTACAATGGGATTGCATATAGGATCTGCATTAAGTCATTACCTGTTTGCCCTAGTAGTGGATGAATGTACTAAACATGTTCAAGCATAGGTGGCATAGCATATTTTATTTGTGGATGACATAGTGTTGGTGGATGAGACAAAAGAAGGTATGCATATTAAGCTCGAGATATAGAGAAACACTTTAAAATCTAAAGGTTTTAGATTTAGTAGAGTGAACCTGAATGTACAGAATGTAAGTTTAGTAAAATTATAAGTGTGGATGATATTGTGGTAAAATTGGATGATCAAATCATACCAATTAGAGACCAATTTAGATATTTTGGATCAATCACCCAAAAAAGATGGCAAGATTAATGAGGATGTTACCCATAGAATTAAAACAAGATGGTTAGGATGGAAAGTGCATCTAGCATTTTATGTGATAGTAAGATTCCATTAAAGCTGAAAGGAAAATTTTAAAAGGTAGCTATAAAAACCGGGATTGTTATATGGCATAAAATGTTGGATGGTAAAGTACCAACATGAGCAAAATATGATCTTTAACCAAGATGAGGATACTAAGATGGATGTGTAGCCATATAAGAAAAATAAAATCAGAAATGAGGTTATTTGTAAAAAAGTCAAAGTGGCTCCTATTGAAGATAATTTACAAGAGACACGATTAAGATGGTTTGGTTATGTAAGAAGACTAATAAAAGCTCTTGAGCGGAGAGTTGATGGAATGAGACAAGTAAATAGCAAGAGAGGTAGAGGAAGACCAAAAAAGAATTGGCAGAAAATGCTTAGGTTTGATATTAAATATATGACCTTACAAGAGAAAAGGCAATGAATAGGAATGACTGAGAATCTAAAATTCACGTAGCCAACTCCACATAGTCAGATAAAGACTTAGTCTGTTGTTGTTGCCAAACTAATAAGAATGTATTAAAATAAAAGAGGCACATATTTGGGATTGACAACCTCAAGAGTTTGCAATTTATATGAGAGATTAGTTGTTGCACGACCATGTTATGCAAATAGCATCTTTCATTATTTGTGCAAACCTGAAGGTTTTCACTTTAATTCCTTATGATGAGACAGAATAACTTATCTTCGACAAGACACAGAACATACACAATATAGGAGAGTCAATAAATCAAAATACTAATAAATTTCTGAGAGAAGATATATGGATTTACTATGACATTAAGTGTCACATTAAGAAAATAAATTTTGCAAAATCGCTCTCGAGACTTATCGTCTCTTATGCTTGAATGTTAAGAGAACCAACTTATATAGAAACAGCATAATATTATAGAAATATGGGACATGGGAATATGAGAACATGTATGAAACCAATGGAAGAAAATTGGGGCAGGAACACACTTCATTAAACGGCAAATAATACATAATTTCTCATCTTATGGTACTAAAACTCTCAACTTTGGAGATCGTTCAACAGAAAAATACACTTCATTTCACGATCTTGTCATCAGTATAGAGGTGCCTTTGCTTTGGAGTGAAACTTCAAAGATAAAGATAAAGTGTCCAGCATTGCAAAATGCCACAACCGACCAGTCCATTATCATTAAAAAGTTAAAAGGCTGAAAGTTAGGTATACATGCACACACTGCCAAAAATTACCTTCATCAGCTCTTCAAGGAGCCGAGGTGCTAGTTCAAGTACACGTTTGAAGTCACGCTGCAATTCTGGCGATAAAGCATCCGTTTCACGAGTTAACTGGGCTTGAATCAGCAATTGTGTCTGAATAGAAGACACAGGGAGTAAGAACCTCAAGTTTGTTATACAAATAATTTGCATACTACTTGTGAAAAATGCTCATAATAGATCTACAAACCTGTATTCTTAATGGGAAAAAAGAACACTAATTTTGAACGATGAAGGGAGGGGGGAGTAGGGAGAGGGGTGGAAAACTCAACAACAAACGGGATATGTTTTTCCAGTTAATTGCATTGCTTTTCATCAAACCATACCTTAACAAGTGCAGGATGCTGCTTCCAAAACTTTGCCTGCTCTTGTTTAATATTTTTAAGGTCCAAATTCAACTCACTTCTGACTAAAAGAAACAATTTCTGCAGCGGTTCACCATCAGTCCTACGAACTGGAATCTCCATGTATTCTGCGGCCTTAATGAAGACATCCATAACTTTGCTGTAAAATCAAGTATCCCAGAAAATAAAAATAAGCCACAATGGATAACCAGTGACAGAAAAGCCTATCAATATGACAACTTCAATTATTTTTCAGGTAAGATAAGTACACAAAAGTGAGAAAATAAAATCTAAAAAACCATTCTCTTAGATCAATGAAGCAATATCAAGAAGTAAAACATTGCAACTTCACTTGGCAATTGATATAAAAATCCAAATACAGATATAATACACACATTAACTCACACATCCACATCAAATTGTTATTTCTGAGAAACAAGTCTCAAAATGTAAGATATCAACAAGGCCCTTCTATTTATAGCAGAACATGAAAATGAAGGCATGCTACTATTAACAAGATAACATAAAACTGTGTGTAAACAAGATATCTTAAAAATAGAGTACATGTATGTACAAGTACATGCACAAATTCAAATGGCTTCTTTTAGTTGGAGTACCAGCCATGAGAAGATTATCTGAAAGACCAAATATTCAAGAATAAACATTATACCTTGGAGCCAAAGAAGGTTTCATAAAGTAGTAATAGGCTGAAAGAGTTTGGTGCATGACATAGTTTCCAGTATATTTTGATGATCGTGATAGGTATACAACAGCTATCACCAATGGTAACAGAATACAGATGCCAACTATCCAAAGTAACAGTATCCCACCAGATGCTCCATCAATGTTCAGCAGAAACTGAGGAAGAGCTATTCCCATTTGAAACCCCTGTATCAATATTTATACCTCAGTTACAACTTAAAATATGACAACATGATGGCTTGGCTGAAGAAGTAAAGGTAGGGTACCTGTCTACCGTCTGGATGGCCGTACTTCTCAAAATTCTCACGGGAAACTGGATCTGTCAGAGCTTGATAGGCCTTAGATATGGACTCCACAAAATAGTTGTGGGCCGCTGCAAAGTAAATAAAAGAAAAAATAAGCAACTACTGCTAGTAACTACAGGGTATTCAGACATCAATTACACATTAATTTAAAATAAACACAGCCCCATAAACTTAAAGCTAGAACACCTTCAACCTGGATCTGGATTTTTATCGGGATGGTATTGAATGGAGAGCCTTCTATATGCCTTCTTTATTTCTGAATCAGAAGCTCCAGGTTCTAATCCAAGGATGGTAAATGGCTCAAATACTTGAATCTGAATTGAAATAAAAGAAAAATTCCCTAGTCAAATGCAACTGTAGACATATACAGCCCGTTTGGAAACCTATATTCCAATTCCAGAGCTTTAATTAATTCTTGTTTTTGGAATTAAAAAAGAAAGTATAAGAATTAGAATTCCATTTACCTTCAAACTCTGGAATTAGAATCCCAATCAAAGTTGGTCGGAATTAGTAAATAAAGAATTTGAATTCTCAGGCACTATGCATTTATTTATTTCCACAAATACCCCTCTCCCGTGCTTTTTGTAATATTTCTACTCTTTTTCTTATATTATTCTTCTCCTTCCCTTCTCCATATTTGTGTGTCATACAACCAAAAGCCTATATAAAAGGTATGCATGAAGACATGAAGGTTCTTTGTTTCTGATGTAATATAAATTTGTGTTTAATTTTTACATTGTTATTTTCAGTGTTTTGGCTTTAATTGTTTTGTGCAACTGAGTAGTGTGATTATCAATAAATTCAACTTTGCTAGATTTGCATCACTAGATTCGTGTATTTTATGAGATTATTTATCTGATGTGTACACTTGAACCCCCATGGGTTTCCAATCACAAATAAATTTGTATCCCTGGACTTAAGTATTAGAAGTTGTAAATTCAGATAATATAAGTTTGTGAATTCTATTTACAGCTAATAGGAACTTGTGATAAAGTACTTGTTGAAATCATATTTTTAGTATTATTTTAGTTAGTTTTCTTTTTTTTGCTATAACATTTTTAAATGTTATAATTATAGACACGATGGCAATGTAATCTTATTTTCGGTACTTGCTATCTTAATTAAATTTTTTTCTAATAATAGAATAGTAGTTAACTCCCTGTTATTAATATGGCAGAGAACATTTAAAAATTAAAATCAATTATTTAATATTATATATTAACTTTTTATTTTGATTGAGTTTTGAGGGTAATATGGTCAAACTACTTATTTAGTTCCATTTCCATACTGGTTCCAAACATAGGAATTGGGATTCGATTCTAATTTTTAGTTTTTTATTCCAAACAAAATAATTAGAATTCCAATTTGTTGGAATCATTAAAACTATGTAATTAGACTTCCAATTCCATTGGAATTGGTTCCAAACGAGCTCCTAAAGAGATAAAGTATGAAGACTTTATCCAAAGCAAATTCAACACTTCAAAATGAGCAGAAAGTATAACTTTGAAGTAAACTGGAAAATCACATGGTGATGCCTCCATTATAACAACAATATCAAGAATATTTACCTCACGACTTATATGTTTAATGTAGTACACCAGTATGCCCATGACAACCCATAGCAGTACAAGTGTCAAGTTACTACATGTTGAGAAGTTTGAGATCTGCAAAAGTTAAAAGTATGAATGAAGATAAGATCAATGCATAATCACAAAAATGGTATCACTTCACCAATATGATCAAAAGAACAAGAATAAATTTAATTTTAAACAGAGGGACCTACCCGTTTAAAAATTGATTTGCGGTACTTTCCTGACCTAGAGCATACTGAACACTCACAATGTATGCTTTTTGTTTTCTTGGATGCAGCACGGCAAAGTTTCATTATTGTATAAGGTAGTAAAGGCAGAGCAATAATTGTCAAAATGAAAATTGGGAACAATGCACTATTTTCTTCTGAAGCAGCCATTGGAGTTTATGTCTAGAACTCTTGTATGTAATATTAATTTTCCCTGCAAACCAAGCACAAACAGTTAGTGTCTGGTTGTGACAGGGTCATAACTGCCCTTGTATGTAATAATAATTTTCCCTGCAAATCAACCACAAATAGTGTCTGGTTGCAACAGGGTCATAACTGCAAGGGCATCACATCAAGTTGATTGTGAAAGATTACGGGGATCAATATCTTAAGCAATTCAGCGAGAGAATGTAAATATTGTCTTTCCAACTGTCACATTATACTATTTTATTCTTCTTACAAAACATGATAATTTAACATTAACAATGAATATGTCTCATTGTTAATTTAAAATCAGCCAACCACATCAATATGTTAGGAAGAAAGCAATGCTTGCTTTCAAGATTAAATTTTTTCATCTCTACCTTGGCAGACCAGCCTACCTCTCACT
Source organism: Diospyros kaki (assembly GCA_036245055.1). Lineage (NCBI taxonomy): Eukaryota > Viridiplantae > Streptophyta > Magnoliopsida > Ericales > Ebenaceae > Diospyros > Diospyros kaki. The sequence goes on along the minus strand of BSEG01000002.1, from coordinate 47,419,316 downwards.
TTGGCAGGAAAGAGAAAAAATACTGTAAATTGAATGCAATGAAAGCATCCAGGGCTTCTTGTCTCGATTGGTGAACCAGCGCTTCAGTCTTCCATGACATCTAGAGCTCTTACCTGAGAACTGACGGTAAGTCTCCTACTCTATCGCTTTCGAGCCTTTCAACTCCTTTTCCCACACTAGAATTTGATAACATTTGAGGTTACTCGTCTTTCTTCTCTTATTCTAGTAAATCTGGCTTACAGTTTGATACTGATCTTCCATCCAAGTCTTAGAGATCGGTTTTCCACTTCAGTACACATTAATTTGACAACTTAATTTTTCTCTGAATCTATGAATAAACATGGCTGCAAATCTTCTTGGTGACACAGTGAAGCACCACCAGTCCTCTCTAAAGCCTCTTTCTCTGGCATATATGTCTATTTGTGTGCTTTATTATTGAATGTTTACGTTTTCATAGAATTGCATGGACAATTCTATGCTCCGTCTGTTCACGTTGCCACGATCCTAACAGGGGTCAAAATAGGAAAACAGGGTAGTACAAGGAAAACTATATTTTAAATTATTTTTATTTATTGTATTTGTTATTAATTAGATTTGAAGCATAGCAATCGAGAAAAGCCCCCTTTCCAAGATTTTCCCTCACTCGTAAACTTCTCCGGAACCTTTCACGTCCCTCCGGCCAGCCAGCCCGATTATCCAATAGGAAGCCGATCTACAACATCCTTTACCATTCGTAAGTAATTCGATTTCAGATGCATTCATTTGATATACGTATTCGTGCATGTTTGATTTGAGTGACAATATTGGATTAACGGTTTCTCATGAAGGTCCGTATCAGCCAAATTTGATGTAAATTGTAATACGTCCTTTTTTTTGGCAATTTCAATACAGGATGTGATATTAGTTTTCCATGCTCTGTTATTGTTGGGGTTTTGTAGTGGGTTTAATGTCTCGATTTGGAATTTTTTCACCACGATAAAAGATACAAAGAAAATGATCTGCAGCTCTGATAGAGTTATTTACACGGGTATTCTATCAGTATCCATCAGTTTTCTTATGGATCTGGTTTAATACCATTCAATATCAACTTCAAGTCAAGTCAAGGTGCTAAAGCACTAAAGGATTGAGAAATTGGATGCTAATGCATTATTTGCTGTAGATACGTTAAAAGAATGGTGCTATTCGCTCGCATGGAAATCATGGGTTATAGTTGTGCTTTAATAATATTTTTACTTGCAAAATCCAGCACGCTATTGATTAGATTGAAGGAACACCCCCCCCCAAGTGATCACTTTTCTTTTAATTCATGATATGTATCAATAAATGTCAATGGAGAAAATTGACTCTAAAGACTCATTGCTACTTAACTCCCTTGAGATTTAGAATGTTCAATTTTGCCTTGCTAACATGTTTTGCACTGCCTGTTGTTGAAATGTTGTCTCGAGTATATGGTATAAGAAGAAGAAAAGTGAAAGCAGTAAGTGATGGCAATGCGCTAGAGGGCCATTGAAGAATTAGATAGAAGTTTATATCTCAAACTGTAATTAATGAATTTTTTTTTTTCGGGGGGGGGGGGGGGGGGTAAACTGTAAATATCTAATGTCTTCTCTAGAGATAACCGCCCACTCTATAAATAGAGTGCTGGGGGGTGTGTGCGGCCATTCTATTCTCTTCTATTGTAACGAGTGCATTGTATTCTCAGAAAGGAAGGCTAGAGTTCTGTTTTTAACTTTGTAATCTTGGGAGAGAAATTGTTGTTTTTGTACTCGGGAATAGGGGAGAGAACTTGCTGCTGTACTAGTCAGTTTTCTTGCTCTTATAAGACTGCTAGGGGTGCTTCTTTGAAGGCTGGATGTAGGTTTCCTCTAAGGAAACTGAACCAGGATAAATCTTTGCATTGTGTGGTTTGTTTTCTGTTTCTTGTTCTTATTTTCATTCTATTTTGATTGCTTAAGTTTTCTGTTTCAATTCCTATTATCACCGAGAGGATTTGGGAGTGTTGAGGGAGGCTTATATCATCTAAGGGTAATTCCACATAGGCCTAGGTTAACACCTGTTGTAAAGAATACTCTATGTAAATGTAGGTTAGTAGTATTTGAGAATTGTATGTTATTTCCAATTGGAGATGAGACGTAACCTTGTAACAAGCACAATTATTATTTTCCTACATCAATGTTTATTCTTTGGGAATCACATGGTGTTATGGAATAAGATGATGAGAAAAATGCCCCACATTTCCTCAATGCTATTCAATTTCACTTATTTTTCTTTAATTAGGGTGCTTGATTTTTCATTGTAATGAGAAATGAATATCACGCCAAAAGTTGCAGATGGTTCATGCTATCTAATAGGCTGGCATTATCTTATTCTCTAAGGCTATGTTTGGATAGAGGGGATGGAGGGGGCATCCTTTTGTTTGGAAGAGGTTTAGGAAGAGGAGGAGAAGGGGATTGGACGGGACCCATTCCCATCTCCTTCCCCCTCCCAAACACAATGGGCTAGCCCATAAACCGCCTAGGCCTTGCCAACTTGGCTAACCCCAAAAACAGCCTAAACCAGCCACAACCGCTGCCACCAGTGGCCACTGGCTGGAGATTCCCACGATGAGACTACCATTAGAAACACTAAGTCAAGAGGGATTAATATACAAAAGTGGGCCAAATTTAACGGCTGGAATTTCGTAGATTGGTTTTTAATTTTCGGCCAGAACTGAAAAACGCACTATCAGTCACCACCCGCCACCATGGCCGGTGGTTTCCGGCGATCAGAGTCAACACCCGACACCCTTATCCCCATCGACCAACATACCCAAGAACCAGCAGAATCCAACGGCCGAATCTCAGTAGATCTAACCTTAAACTTTCGGCCAAACCCAAGCTGCGCGTATATACGTATATATCATAGATCTATGCTGGAAATAACTGCTAATAAAACTAAAAGACTTACCTCCTTGTAGACCGGGGCCACTTTTACAGCGAAAATACGGTCGGATCCAAGATCAGACGGTTGGATTTTACGAAATCAGTGATTTACAGAGTTGTTCTTGAGAGAGAATGAAAGAGGGAGACAGAGTGAAAGTTTGGCTCTGTGCGACGCCGGAGACGCAGCCGCACGAGCGGGGGAGAGAGAGAGAGAGAGAGCTGGAACGAGCCGAAGCAGGGGCGGATCCAGACATTAACGTTGGGGGGAGGGGGGTTGGGGGTGTGGGTCCAACCTCGACTTCCACGGGGCCCACGCCCGCCCCTCACAAATTGCCGCAACGAGCGACCGAGGGCGAACAAATCAAGCATAAACAGGCAGAAAAATATGGCCGAAAAGCATAAAAATCGCAAGCAATATCTAGATTTAACTATCAATTGAGAGAATCACAGAAGAGAAAACATACCAGTTGCACAGATCCGGGCTCGGATGAAGCAGATCTGGGTGTTATCCGCACTGCCGCAGCGAGCGAGAACTAGAGAGCTAGCGAGCAACAGCGAGGGCGAGAGAGAGGCAGTGAGCGAGAGCGAGAGAGAGGCAGCGAGGGCGAGCGAGGAGCCGAGGGCGAGCGGGAGACGCGGCAAGCAAGAGCGAGGGCGAGCGAGTGAGCGCCCGGCGACGGACGGAGCGAGCGAGAGCGAGGGAGGAAAAAGGGTTTGCAGAAGGGCAGGGGGAGAAGGGTTTGGCGGTTTGCAGAAGGGCAGCGAGGGAGGGAGAAGGGCTGCATGATTGGGATGGGCTGCAACAACATAGGGTGGGCTGAAGCATGGGTTAGATTTAGGTGGGCTGGGCTCTTATCAAAATTTTATTTTTTTACACAATAAACTTCAATTTAATTGCTTTACCTCAAAATAGCCCACACACGTTGAAGGGAGTTCAAAGGCTTGGTTGCACACACAAGAGAGAGAGAGAGAGAGAGAGAGAGAGAGAGAGAGAGAGATGGAGAAAGATGATGAAAGGTAAATTTTGAAACTTTTAAACTGCTCCTTTCATTATATATCATGATATTTTAATATCAAAATATCCCGATAAAACTTAGGTGTCACCCAAGAGAGTTGAATAGCATTTCTCAATTAATTTTAGAAGATAATTTGTAATGATGTTTGCATGTATATGATTAAAAATTGAGTAACAATAGCATAGTCACTGTCATGGTTATAAAAATTAAAAAAAAAATCATCAATTATAATTACAGCTTCTAATAATTATAACGGTAACTGATAATTGTGTGTATATATATAATTGTTATATATAATAGAGTGTTTGTTTGTAAATTATTAATTTAAATATATATATGCTTTATAAAATAATTTCAATTTATTTACAATAATGTTTAATAAATAAAATATAATATTCAAATATATTATAATAATAATAATATTCAAAGAATCAGTAAAATCATTTTCACAATTTTTCTTTAATTGTGCAGTTTATTAAAATAGTTATAATTAATCTGCAGATTACAAACATAATTATTAATGTAAAACTATGATTATGTTAAAAATCATAACCCAACTAATATATAAAATGAAAATTTAGTCAATAGATTTGCATCAACTTGCCCGGACTTTATATCAAGGATTAAACTACTTGTAGAGAAACGTTTATCGAAAATTTTATCAAAATTATTTATTTTTTTTAATTTATTTTTTTAGCTTTTATTTTTCTAGAAGTCCGCCCATTTTTTTACTCTCTCTCTCTTCCTCTTTCACTACCTCTCCCACACTCTTCCTCTCAAATCCATTACCGCAAAGAGCACCAGCCATCTCTCTCTCTCCCGCTTGCCCCACCACCACTGCGAGCCTTCCGCGGTCGCGCCCCCACCGCAGCGAGCACTATCATCTATCGCCCCTCCCTCTGTCGTCGCCCCCACCCACTGGCCCCCAGCCGTTCGCACTGCCTTTCGTCGCCCCTACCTGCTGGCCCCTCCGACCAACCACCGTCGCCCGTAGGTTGCCCCCCTCCCTTCCCCTCCCCCCACACTGTCGTTTGTCCCCACCCACCGCCACTTGCACCACACATAACAGGAAGTTAGGGTTTGTAAAGATGGCCAAATCATTTATTTTGCTTGGGAGCTATGAAAGTTCTGATTGTGATTACACTTCATTTATAATGATTCCATTCTCTAGGTGTCTTCTCTTTCTGTACCACGCATCCTATGCGAATGTATGTGTATATATTTTGATACGTATTGGATGTTATTGTTGTATTTGATCTTCTTCCCTCTCTATATCTATACCAGTGATTTTTTTTTATTTTTTTTAATTATATTCTCTGCCAATGATTTTGTTGTTGTATTTGTATATGTTGCTGTTAACAAGGAACCTTTGTTGCCAACTGATGTATTGAACATGTTTGCAGGTTGTAAATTTATTTGAATTCACAACTGAGCTTTTTGGATCAGCATTTCCTTGTATTGGAGTCCCATGTGAATTGTCAAAGATATCTTAAAACAGGTTGATGGATTAGAATTTGAGCAAGTTAGAGCATTTAAGTGCACGCTAATGTCCATTTTATCTCAGTGCATTTTGGAATTGGATTTTGTTCTATTGCTAAGAAATTTCTATCTTTTTTATATGATGGTTACTTTACTGGTAGCTAATGCCAAAAATAGGCGTTGAAGGGAGACTTACAAGACATTGAATTAAACAGAGAATAGAGCAAATGTCTCTTGAGATCATATAATGGCATAAAGTGTCCCTGTAAATTACAACTATTTGTGCTTTAATATTTGACTACGATAATCATCTTTTATTTCTTCTTCTGCGTCTTGATTTAGAAAGCGTTTTGGCTCAATTTGCACTTAACTGATGAAAATAACAAATAATAGATAAAGCACTTAACCAATCAAGCCAGGCTACGTGGGAGAAAAAGTTCATTTGGATGAAAAAAATGCACACACTCAACACAAATCCAGTTGTCTTGAACAAGTAGTCCCAGTAATTCCAGTAAATTTCCATCTTAGAAATAACATAATCAAGGGAAACAAGCAACAAATAAAGAAAACAAAACAAGTTCAATAATTGCAATCTCTCAATAATAGATGAAACATCACGAAATTTAAAAAAATACAATAACACATCATCTAGAAATCCATAGATTTTGTACAAATACATATGCAACGACAGTAATACCTAGGTTGCTGTGGAGCAACCTTACTACTACAAGAGGATTCACCCTCAATTTTCAAACAATACTATCACACATGCTTTCTTGATATCACTAACAGAGTTGATAATGGGAGATGCGGTAGTAGAACTGTTGGTGCCGATATTTGAAGAGGGGATAGAAAATTCAAAATCTACAGGACTTGAAATTTAAAGGTTGCTCTTTGTACTAGTAATGTCACTGGAATTGGATGTTTTTGTGGTTTTGCTGGCATCAATGGATGTACCAGGTTGTGAAGCAATGGCAAAAGTTGTCACATGCTTTCTTGAATGCTGACACCCTCTATGCATGTGCCTCTCACAGTATTTCTGATTGAGAACAACATCTCTGTTGCATCTCCACTTATTCCCGTCAGTTCTTCTACATCTCCCTGGTTCTGGATCCATCACACCCTTACAATGGAAGGCCTGAAGATTGAATCCTATAACTAAAACCAATCAAGGAAAAAAGAAAGAAAATTCAGGCCAACATTCCCCTTTGAAATATCTATAGCCAAGTGATAATTTTGTTGGAGGGAAGTGAATTGACACAAGCCATGGGTATCAAGCAAACAATAATATTAATTCTAGTTCACCTACAGTTTCTCAAGCAAATAATGCCACATTTCCAAATAACCTAGTAAATTATACAAATGAGTGAATACAGTGTCCACAACATAAATTAATCCATCCCAAATTTCAAGATGGAAATCAAAACTCAATTAAAAAGAAATTAACTTTCAAGTGTAAACCTCTAAAACATACAGTATTTCAAGTATAAGCCAGCAACATAACTAGTAAAACAACAAATTTCAACATACAACAGGGGACTTTTGCCATTGGCTATAGATTGTGCTAGCTAGAGGCACCTATCTCCATAACCTAAAATCTATCCTAATTTCAAGCTAAACCATAACCCATCTCTAAAAAAAAAAACTAAAGTTTCAACTCTATACCCCTAAAACAAACATAATTCAAAGCACAAGTCATTAACATAACTGGTAACACAATAAAAATCCATTTATAACTTGGGTAACATAAAACCATCTCAAACCCCCCTAGGCCAATAACTCAAATGTCAAATCTAAACCTCTAAAACAAGTACAAGCAAAGCACAATCACTAACTCAAGCACTGAGAGCAACAAAAAAACAAAAGAAAAAAGAAAAAAAAAAAAAGCACAAGCAAAGCACAATCACTAACTCAAGCACTGAGAGCAACAAAAGAAATAAAGAAAGAAAAAAAAAACAAAGAAAGAAGCCCACTTACAACTTGAGAACTGATAATAGATTCCACCATAGTAGAGCCAAAGCACCAGGCAACACTCATCCAGATGGGGAGAACAAGGTAAAAGGGCACAACGAGGCCAGAGACTATGTACTTGCATATGATAGCCTGCTGCCGAAACTCAAACCACTGGGCCAACGTGAACGCACACTTCCCCTATTTTTAAATGGGTTTGATGAAGCTTGGCGCGCACGTGCAAGAGAGATGGAAGGATGGATGCTACGTGAAATGGAAGAGATGAGAGCCAAAACCACCTGAAGAAAGCAAAGAATGGTACCAACCCACACCCACTGGCAGATAGCAGTGCCATGTATTGCAACCAATCCATTTGGGGATTAAGCTACTTGTAGAGAAGGGGGGTGACGGCGGTGGGGGGCGAGACAGTGGAGCTCGTAGGGGTGGCGGGGCAAGCTGGTGGGCGACGCCTGTCCTCGCGACGGGAAGGGGCGACAGCGGAAGGTGCTCGCGGTGGTGGGGGCGTGACGACAGAAGGTGCTCGTGGCGGTGGCGAGGCGGGGGGGCTCCGACTGGTGCTCTTTGCAGCAGTGGGTTAGGGAGAGTGTGGGAGAGATAGTGAGAGAGAGAGATGGGGGAAATGGGGGAGAGAGAAAATGGGCGGGCTTCCGAAAAGATAAAAGTTAAAAAAAATAAATCAAAAACATAATAAATAATTTGATAAAGCTTTCGGTAAACGCTTCTCTACAAGTAGCTTAATCTTTATATCAAAGGTAAGGAATTTCCTACTTAAATTAAAAAAATAGCAGCTTGTATACTTTACTTGGCAAATATACATATAGGAGCTGGCAACCGATCCAATAGTTTAAAAATAAATAAATAATTTTACTATTTACTTTTAAATATATTTATGTATGAGAATAAAATGTCACTGAACACATTTAATTTAACAAATAATAAAAAAATAAATATATTCATAATAAAATAAACAGTACTTACACCACTACACTGCACCCAATCCAATAATAAATTTAAATTAACTCAATTCAACCCAATTAAACTCATATTACAAACGCTATTTTTTCTTAATACATTAACTTTAATAATTTTAATATAATAAATAGATTTCACAAAGTGATATCTCATTGATGGTTTTAAGTCATTTGAAAAGAAGTCTTATTCGTTCACACTTAAATTGTATTTGTAGAGTGTATGAAATAAAATTATCTAAATATTAGAGGCATATAAATATAAAAATATTATTAAAAATTGATTTTTTTTTTTTGGAAGTCAAAGATGATGTCTCAAAACATAATATAAATTATTTATTGGAAATTAACAAAAAACAATATTCTAAAGTTGAAAATATTTTTTCTGAGCGTAATCAATCCGGCAAAAGAGAGCAACAGCCTGCTACCGGAGATTAACCTTCCGATGTAAATCTCTCTCTATCTCTCTCAACAGGGAATCAAGCTTTCAGCTCTTCAATGGCTTCCCATCCTCACCACCACAGCAATCACAACCCAATCCACAACTTCTCCAGCTTCATGCAATTCACAGCCTCCAAGACCTTCCTTTCTCTCCCGTTCGGCGGCTTGCCCCCACAACTCGCGTCCTCGTCCGAGTCGGCTCAGGCCGACTCGCCGTCGTCGCTCAAGGGCATGCCGTCGAGCTCCGGTTCCGGGTTTCCGTCGACGGTGCGGATTTCGCGGCTGAGTTCGGCCGGGAACGGCGGCCCGGCCTTCGTGGGGCAGGTTTTCAGCATGTGTGACCTCTCTGGAACTGGGCTTATGGCTGTTTCCACCCACTTCGACATTCCATTTATCTCCAAAAGGTAAAACCCCTTTCTTTAATTTTCAAGTCAATTTTCGTTTGAGTTGTGTTTGGCGTGTAAGAATTAGAGAATTGAATTCCTTAAGATAGATGAAGCTGTGTTTGGACCTCGTGGAAGGGAAAGAGAAAAGAAGAGGGGACAGAAGTTGGAGAGGAAGTAGATACTATATTTGATTGGTTTTGCAAAGAGAAATGGAGGTGACCTAACTGTTTAATTTTGAAAGGGGAAGGGGAAAAGTAAATAGACTAGAGAAAGTAAGACTGAAGGGAAGGGAAGGGAAGATAATGTTAATTTGATTTCCTCCCATTTGATTTTCCACCATAAAGCCCACCTCAGAACTGAAGGTAATATTAAGTTGATTTGCTTCCTTGTCTTCTTTCCTGAAGTTGGGATATCACTCAGGCTTAGAAAAATTCTTCTTGGTTTACCTAAAGTGTTTGTATGAACTATAATTGTGATGAACAAAGACGTTCTTCATTTGCTCCAAAGTAAACCGCGTGAAGTTTTCTTCGAAGGAATAATAGAAATGAAAACAATTATCAAGAGATAGGGGCAGACCTAGGATTCTTCAGATGGGGCAAATTTTGCATAAAACCATGTGTTACAAACAAACAGAGATAGCAAAATCTCCAAACACAAACACACCGTCAAAATCCCACAGATGAACTCACACGAACTGAAAGATAAACGCAACCAATATTGACAGTATGTAAAACATAAACCAGAAACAGGAGGCGCAAGATTTTATAGTGGTTCACTCCAAAAAATTAGGGCTACATCCACTTGAGCTCCGGTGAGAAGAGCTCGCTTCCATTAAAATAGATTCAATCTGATTACAATAAAAACGATAACAAAACAACCCTGATTTCTAAAACAATAAGCCACGAAATCACTTACAGATTAGGAGCTTACCTTACACGAAAACAAAATCAAGGAACGCTTATAGAAGACGAATATACAACATTTACAGAGAGAGAACGAGAGAGAGCAAAAAGGATGAAACCCTAGAAATGACCGACTCTGCCAAACCCCTCAATCAAACTCGTCTTCAATGCGATCAGAACACAGCAATCTCGAGGCGTGATATAATTGAAATGAATGGCTCGGATTGCCTCAGCAAAAGCAGCGTCAAAGGTCTGGATTAAATCGTGCAAAGGAGTAGCAGCAGACAAAACGACAAAAGATCACAGGATATGAAAAATGGGCTGGCCCAAGCTGGCTGCCTCTTGTGGCCCTCCAGTGGGCGCCCAAAAGGGCAGCCCAGGTTGCCACAAGAGGCCCCCCAGACTTGGGCCTCATTTAATGTTTCACAAAATATAACAAACTCCACCTTGAAACATCAAATGACTAAGTAATCAGATATGAAAATATAAGTAAAGCATGCTACAATTCTCACCTTCATAGCTCGAGATGACTAGAGAATTAGCCATCATCAATATGCAACAATTTTAAGCAATGCTTAAATTTAGTTGCAGTTAATACCTTGGTACCCATGTCAGCTGGATTGTTGGCTGAAGATATTTTCTGAATTCCCACAGTTCCGTTGGCTATCATTTCTCTTACATAATGATACTTCACATTAACATGTTTGGTCCTGTCATGATATACTGGATTTTTGGACAAGTGGATGGCACTTTGGCTATTCGAGAAAACCATCACTTTGCTTTGAAGCAAGTGAATTTCTTTTAGTATGCCTTGAAGCCATATGGCTTCTTTAAAGGCATTTGTTACAGCCACATACTCTGCCTCAATGGAGGACAGAGCTACAAGAGGCTGTAACTGAGACTTCCAGCTTATACAATTTCCACCCAAAGTAAAATAGTAAATAGCGGTGGATTTTCTGGAGTCTCTATCTCCAGCAAAATCAGAGTCAACATAGTCAACAAGATTTAGAGTATCAAATCTTTTCTTAAAATTTAAACCAATGCATGCAGTACCATTTATGTACCTGAGCAAATGTTTTAAGGCATCCCAATGAGTTTTACCAGTGTTAGACATATATCGACTAAGTAATGAAATTGAATATGCAAGGTCAGGCCTAGTGCTTATCATTGAGTACATAATTGTTCCAATTACATTTGCATAGGGGACATTTTCCATTTCTATTAATTCAGAGTTAGATGTGGGACATTGTAATTTTGATAAAATAAAATGTCCTGCCAATGGAACTATGACAGTTTTACAGTTTCCCATTCCAAATTTGTGAACAGCTTTCACCAAGTAATCATGCTGATGTATCTTAAGGCTATTGTTGCTTCTATTTCTTTCAATCTTCATTCCTAGTATTTTCTTTGCATGACCTAAGTCTTTCATGTCAAAAACTGAATTTAACATAGATTTTAACTCATTAATCTTTGAATTAGATTTGCTAATAAGAAGGATATCATCTACATAAAGCAGTAGATAAACAGGAATTTCTGTAAGCATGAAATAGAAACAATTGTCATATTGACTTCTAATAAACCCGGCCCCTAGAACAAAATTATCAAATTTTTTGTACCATTGCCTTGGGTCCTGTTTTAAGCCATACAAAGATTTTTTCAGCAAACAAACATGATCAGGTTTTTCAGACACAATATAACCATTTGGCTGAACCATGTAAATGTGTTCATCTAGGTCTCCATGCAAAAATGCAGTTTTAACATCCAATTGTTCAAGTTCTAAGTCAAATTGAACTACTATTGCAAGCATCATGCGAATTATCTTAAATTTGACCACAGGAGAAAAAATTTCAGTGTAATCTATCCCTTCCCTTTGTGTGAACCCCTTAGCTACTAGTCTTGCTTTATATCTAATAGGGTCATCTAGGGATATACCTTCCTTTAATTTGAACAGCCACTTACATTGGATCAGTTTATGATTTTCTGGACGAGGGACAAGTACCCAAGTTCCATTTGCCATCAGAGAGGCCATTTCCTCATCCATGGCTTGTTGCCATTTTTTACTTTCTTTTGAGCTGACAGCCTCCTCATAAGAGGAAGGCTCACTGCTCCTCATCTCAACACCTGCCACTAGGGCACAAAACACCAAATCTGAGAAAGCATACCTTGAAGGAGGTCTAATAGACCTCCTGCTTCTATCTCGAGCAAGTTTGTAATTTTCCAGATTATGTTGAGGGGTGTCAAATTGCTCTACCTCAATTTCTGTTTCATCATCTTGTTCCTCATGATCAGATTCATGATCAGAGGTCTGGTCTTGGTTTGATGTAGGGTCTCCTTCTGAAGGACTGGTATAGGTGGAGCTTTTGAAGGATTGTTATCTATAACTTGATGCTCCACCTCTATTTGGGTATCTCCTAAACTGGTGGAATTATCTATGTCATCAGTTTTAGATAATTTGCAAGGGAAGACTGACTCATTAAATGTAACATCTCGACTGATGATAATTTTTACACCCTTAGATTGCCTTTCCCATAGCCTATATCCCTTAGTTCCTTCCTGATACCCAACAAAAACACACTTAGTGGATCTAGATTCCAGCTTACCTTCTGACTGATGAGCATAGGCTTCACAGCCAAAGGTTCTTAAGTAGTTGAAGTTTAATTTTCTTCCAATCCACTTTTCTTCAGGATATTTTAAATTAAGGGCTATGGAGGGACTTCTGTTTACTAGGTGTGAGGCTGTAGCTAAGGCCTCTCCTCAAAAGGATTTAGGCAAGCCAGATGTGAACAAAAGGCACCTCACTTTTTCAAGGAGGGTTCGGTTCATTCTTTCAGGCACCCCATTTTGTTGGGGTGTATTCCTAACAGTCTTATGCCTATTTATTCCTTGGGAGTTACAGAAATCATCAAACTCTTTATTGCAGAATTCTAAACCGTTGTCTGTTCTAAGAGTTTTGATTCTGCTATCAGCTTGGTTTTCTATTAAGATCTTCCAGGTTTTAAATTTTTCTAATGTTTGATCTTTTGTTTTTAATAGAAAAACCCACACCTTCCTAGTATAATCATCAATGATAGAAAAGAAGTACCTGTTGCCACCATGGGTGGGGACCTGGGAAGGTCCCCACAGATCTGCATGTAAGTATTCAAGGCATGCCTTCGCCAGGTGAGTTCCCTTATGGAAACTCATCCTGTGTTGCTTGCCAAGCACACATGGTTCACAAAAACCGAGGGTCTCTGCAGACACTGGACCAAGGTATCCTTGGTTTGACAGTGCCTGCATACCTCTCAGGCTCATATGGCCAAATCTCAAGTGCCACAGCTCAGTCTTATCAGTATTAACATAGCATGTAGAATTTGATATAACAGAGGAATGAAAACAGCCCTTTAAAACATATAAACCATTTTTCTTTAAACCTGTTAAAATTAGTTCATCTCTTTTAAAAACATTCAAGGAACCATTTTCAGCTTTGTATGAGAATCCTAACTCATCAAGTGTACCAAGTGAGATTAAATTTCTTTTAAGATCAGGGACATATCTTACATCAGTAAGAGTTCTAATTTTGTTGTCATGCAACTTAAGAGTTATGTCTCCTCTACCCTGAACATTACAAGATTGGTTGTTTCCCATGTACACTATTCCATTTTCTCTGTTATTAAAGTTGGGAAACCAGTTAATATTAGGACACATATGAAAAGAGCAGCCAGAGTCCATAATCCATTCATTTAAAACTGAGCTTGAGGAAACATTAAGTACCTCAGCCAAACAATTAGAACTACTAGCTGCTACTGTTACATTTCCCCCTTGCTTTTGTTTTTTCAAGTAATCATAACAGTATTTCTTTATATGACTTTCTTTCCCACAGTAGTAACATTTCCACTTTTGTTTTTGTTTTCCCTTCTTTTCCTTCTTTTTACCCTTATACCCTGACCCATTGTGTTGTTCAGTATTCACAGTATTATTTCTTTTATCTGTATTTCCTTTAACAAACAAATTGTTGCCAGATTTCTTAGATGTACTAAGTTCTAATTCTCTAGCTTTAATACCAGATATAATAAGTTCCATATTATGTACTATACCAGTGTAACGTAAAGCATGTTTCACTACATCATGATCATCAGGTAAGGAATTTAACAAAATCATTGCCTCACTAGTATCTCCTAAAGCCTGATCAGTACCTCTCAATAACAAGGTGAGTTTAGTGAATTCATCTATGTTTTCATCCATAGACTTAGATGTATTTATTTTAAAATTGAACAACATGCCTTTTAAATAAACTAAATTTGGAGCAGACATTACAGAATATAAAGATTCTAATCTATTCCAAAGTTCAAGAGGTAGAGATATACCGTCAACCTTACGAATTACTGAATCACCGAGATGGAGGAAAATCAGATTAAAAGCCTCTTCTTTGATTTCATCAGTTCGAGCTAGCTGTTCAACTGACCATTTTTTGTCATCTGACTCTAGTGCTATAAGCACTTTGTGATGAGAGAGTAGTACCCTCATCTTCTTTTTCCAACTACCGAAATCCCCCTTTCCATCAAATGTACTGATTTCAAATCGGGTTGTTGTCATTTTCGTAATACACAAAAAATTTCACAAAAACAAAAAACCCTAGTTTGCTGACTGAGACCTGTACAGCAAACTCACGCTGACAGGATCTCTTCAGAAAACCCTAGAGTTCTTAAAAACAACACCGACACAGTAAGGAAAGGAAACCCTAGGTTTTCGAAAAACAGAGTCGGTCGAGATTTTGACCCTAAACGTTGGATACGATAAACCAGAGAGCTCTGATACCACTGTTACAAACAAACAGAGATAGCAAAATCTCCAAACACAAACACACCGTCAAAATCCCACAGATGAACTCACACGAACTGAAAGATAAACGCAACCAATATTGACAGTATGTAAAACATAAACCAGAAACAGGAGGCGCAAGATTTTATAGTGGTTCACCCCAAAAAATTAGGGCTACATCCACTTGAGCTCCGGTGAGAAGAGCTTGCTTCCACTAAAATAGATTCAATCTGATTACAACAAAAACGATAACAAAACAACCCTGATTTCTAAAACAATAAGCCACGAAATCACTTACAGATTAGGAGCTTACTTTACACGAAAACAAAATCAAGGAACACTTACAGAAGACGAATATACAACATTTACAGAGAGAGAACGAGAGAGAGCAAAAAGGATGAAACCCTAGAAATGACCGACTCTCTGCCAAACCCCTCAATCAAACTCGTCTTCAATGCGATCAGAACACAGCAATCTCGAGGCGTGATATAATTGAAATGAATGGCTCGGATTGCCTCAGCAAAAGCAGCGTCAAAGGTCTGGATTAAATCGTGCAAAGGAGTAGCAGCAGACAAAACGACAAAAGATCACAGGATATGAAAAATGGGCTGGCCCAAGCTGGCTGCCTCTTGTGGCCCTCCTGTGGGCGCCCAAAAGGGCAGCCCAGGTTGCCACAAGAGGCCCCCCAGACTTGGGCCTCATTTAATGTTTCACAAAATATAACACCATGCATACATTTTTTACCCTAATTTATAATCAGAAGAAGTTAGTAATGAAAGCTTAAACATCTATCTGCAACATATGAATTTTTATCTATCATTTCAAGAAATGATAGAAAAGGATAACTTTTTAAGATAACAGCTACAGAAGCTGCATATTATTGTAATTTCCATGAGTAAAAAAATTCAGTGGAAGAAGTTTTGCAAGCATTTTAATTGAATGTACAAAAATATACATGAAAATAGCAAAAATTGGACATCTCAGTGGAGGGAAGTGTGAAGTGCCCCACCTTGTCCCTAAGTACATCTGCCCTTGTCAAGGGAGAAAACTCAGACATCACTATATGGTTCTTAAAGAGGCGAGGAGGTCCCAGCAGGATAATAACCGTGCTGTTTGTAGAAATCTACCTAGTAGATTGACTTACCTAATGGAATGTGATTATAGTGATCCTCTAACTCCGAGGAGGGTTTAATTCGCTAATGTGGGAGCTGGCCTTGTAACATGTATAGGCGGTGATGTGTTTCTGAGATTGATAATCTTTTGCTTCTCTCATCCGGTGGGGTGCTTGCTTATCTAGAGATGTTTCCATTCAATTGGAGAAACCTGTTCCTCTTGCTTTTTTGTTTTCTTAACAATGAAATAGGCCATCCTTGAATCTTGGAACTACAAGGTGGCATTTTCCCCTCAGCTAGGAGGGCAAGGAGTTTGATTAATTATTTACTTAGAATAATATTGTCCAAAATACTTGCTTCCATGCCCTCCATTAGTAATAGTTAATGATGGCTTTCATGATGCTCGATTGTGACTCCTATGGCCTTGAGAGATCTTTTGTTTCATTGTGTTGACAATGAAGCCAGTGACTTTCATTATGTTGTGATGGTTTGAGATATTTTTTGGCGAAAGCTTTTGGTGAAGATTCAAAGATGTTGTAGCTATTATTCCTGTCGGGTGCTGATGTGATGAATGTTGATGTTTTCAAGGTGGGTCAATGAAGGATGCCGTGCTGGCAATGAGGATGATTATCTGATTGCTGAACGATAAATTGATGCAAAAAATATTCAAGTAGAGGCTTACAAAAATTGTGTGTTTAATGTGTTGAACAAGGTTGGTTGTGAACTGATGGTAGATAAGGCTGATAGTTACTAGTTGCAGTGGGTTTGAGGAATGGATTGAAGTTAGGCTCTGATACAAATTAAAGCAGGAACAGCAGAATTAGCAACAAGTACAAGAACAATGAACACAATTGGACAAACTCAAATGAATATCAAGAATACATCTGAAGGGGATTGAGAAATGAAAGCTTCTTACGGTGCAGCTGCGAAAATGATATATTTCCTTTTGCTATATCTGATATTAAAAAATCAAACTCCACTTAATTTAGAATCAAGATGTTGTTTAATACTGATCACCAGTGTGAGATAACATTCAATGGAGTCCACAACAGAATATATATGGACCAAATGCATATCTGAATATGGATCATACAAGTCTTACCTCCCCCCTGCTGCAATGATAATGTATTCTACATATGCACAACTGTATGTTTATTTTTTATAATTAATTTATTATTATTTTATTATGCAGTTAGTATCTTTACTCCTCTTTTTGGGTTGAAATGATAATGTTAAATGCATAATGCTACTTTGGCTAATTCTCTTTATATATAGAACACCTGAATGGCTTAAGAAGATATTTTCAGCTGTTACTAAGAGTGAGAGGAACGGGCCTGTCTTCCGCTTTTTCTTTGATCTAGGTGATGCAGGTATCCACAGTACCTTCATGTGTTTTTATTGACTGCATTACTTTTTTCCTTTTGGGAAACAAGTTTCTCTATGTAGCCAACCAAAGTTTTAAACGGTTGCACCATCAAGTTGACATAGTAATTCTGTGTACATGGTATTTTTTTTTTGGTAGAAGTTGATAACATAAATGCTCGTTACCTAAGAAGGCTGTTCTATATAGATTCCCATGTTCATTTGATTTTTGGAATTATTGTCACCAGTAATTAATTGAAATCTTATGCTTGGATTCATTTTTTCTGTGTTCTTTATAAATGGCTTGAGTTTTGATTTTCCTTTTGGCGAAGTGCCAAATAACCCACTATACTTTGGCTTTGAGGCCAATTTGGCTATTGTACTTTGAGAAGAGTCAAATAAGCCATTGTACTTTTGGTTTTGGGCCACATTAACCATTATGGTTGAATTTTTTAAACTCCATCCAATGATGTTTTAATTCTATTAACAACACTAACTCTATCCCCAATCAAAATAACCTCATAGTCGTAAATTCAAATTTGAAGAACCCTGTACAGTTGCAATTTGTGTATTTTTAAAGTACAACGACTAATTTCACCCCAAATCTTAAAGTACAGTGGCTTATTTGACCCATTTTTAAAGGACCGCGGCTTATTTGGCACTTCACACTTTTCCTTTTGTTCCTTTTTAGATTTCTTTGCCTAAGATCGGAATCTTACCTGGTTATACTTGTTATAGAAGGGGTATCTGATGTATAACTGATTATGTTTTTCAGTTACTTATGTCAAACGGTTGAATATTCCAAGTGGCGTGGTTGGTGCTTGTCGTCTTGATTTAGCATATGAACACTTCAAGGTATGGCTCGCTCCAGCAGAATGATCTCTGTTTCAGTTTCATATTTAAGTAAAAGTGTTAATTTCTGCCTACACACATACACAATTGTCATGGCAATTCTAGATGCATGACTTGGTTAATATATCATGGTTTGAGGTGTATGGCCTTTAAGATTGTTTAGATATAATTGTCATCTTGTATAGTCATATTTTCATTAGTTAGATGCCTGTTCTTTTTACCACATATTAATTCTTCCCTCTGTTACTAATATAAGGAAGGAAGAAGTAATTGTGATAATTTTTCACATGGATTAGCCATTAGTTAACGTGAGAAAATTATGCCTTTTTATTGAAGTTTATCTCTTATATATTATTGTTCTCCTCTGCACGTTTTTATGTTTGGAAGGAGGATAATCCATGTCTCTCTCTCTCTCTCTAAATTTTTCTGAAGAAACTTTTTTATTTTGACTAAATTTTTGCACCTTCTACATTTACTTCTATATGAGGGAGAGCCTTAGTAACAATGATAAGATTACTCCTTTGTGACTAGAAGGTCATTGGATTGAAGTTATGGAAATAGTGTCTTTTTAAAGCAATGGTAAGACTACATTTAAAAAAAAAAAAAAAAGGGCCTCCTAATCCTTGCAAAGCTGGGAGCCTTGTGCATGAGGGCTGTCCAACATTTACTCTTCTATGCATACAGGTTTATAAAGTCTGCCTACGCATGCTTAGTGTTCAGTTCTCATAGAAATATTATCTATCTTAGATGAAGAAAGAGGACTGCATTAGATAGCTGACAACCTGTCATAAAGGTTTTCATATCAACATATGAACATCGAACTAGTAAGGGAACATATGTTAGCTTTATGGTTTAACTGAAGGTATGAACTTATTTAAAAAATGGAGATATAGAATTTATTTAACAAACTCAAAAACTATTGGGATAAGACTTTGCACGGAAGAGTGTGCTAATGTGGTGCACCCGCATATCTTGAATTTTATGATTTATGAATAAATGAATGCTTGATTTATAACATGATTAGTTGTTTTAATTAAAATATGGATGCTAAGGTGTATGTGTGGCTAGATTTATTTTCCCAAGGAAACATGCAATTTAAGAAATTAGAGGTTGCCTGTGTTCAAACAAGATGCAAGTTCCTTGGTCAATTTGTTCTTCAGCTGTAAAAAACAAGATGATTCAACCATTCAAGCTGAGGGTGATACAAGTATGAGGAAAGGCTATGAAGGAGGTATGCTGTGGTATGATGAAAAATATGCACTTCAATATGAAATCTGCACCTGGGGCAGGTAAGAGTAGAATGGGCATAAAAGGTATTTGTGTCAAATGATTGGAACAACGTTTTCCCGTTTTAAACTTTTCTTCTTGAATAGGTACATATATTTTTGTTAACAAAACTTGCTTATTGTTTCTATTGGCACTTTTTTAGGTGATGAAATATTTGGTATATTTTGAGCTGAGCCCTTGATTTCGTAATATTCTTGTTATATTGCTCAAATTTATCTTGTGGACCTTTCTCTGCACCTTTTTTTATGTTTCACCTTTTGAATGCAGGAGAAACCTCACTTGTTCCAGTTTGTTCCCAATGAGAAACAGGTAAGTTTAAAATGATGGCGCTTTTTAGGCTTAAGCATATTTCTATAATAGTTTTCTGTTCATGCAGGTCAAGGAAGCTAATAAACTTCTCAAGACAATGCCCCAAAATGGTGCAAGGAAGAAGGTTGATGGTGTACCTGTTTTCAGTTCTCAAAACTTAGATATTGCAATTGCAACAACAGATGGGATTAAGTGGTATATGAATCTATTCCATCTCAATACACTTTGATTTCCTAATTCCTGTTATTGTTCATACCAAACATCTGTGACTTCCACTGTTTCTTATTGCTTGTGTTAGGTATACTCCATATTTTTTTGATAAAGGCATGTTAGATAAGATTCTTGAAGAATCTACTGATCAGCATTTCCATGCATTAATTCAAACTCGGAACTTTCAACGTCGCCGAGATGTTATTGATGATAGTTTGGCCTCAGAAATGATTGAAGAGACCGCAGAGAGCATGTGGGAACCGCCAGAGGTACTAAAAAAACACACATCAGTTAAAAAGATAGGTCCAGATTCAGAATGCTGGGATTTATTTGTGTGTGTGCATTCTTTCTTTTGGACACAAGTTGACTATGATTGGGCATTGTTTGGATTTATTTGCTCAGGCTCAGGCTCTTTACTTATTTCTCCCAGGTGCCTATTGAGTTATTTTGCTGGCTTTCTTTTCTTTTTGTGTGGGGTGGGTGGGTGGGTGGTTGGGTTGGGGATAATAGATTTTAGATAGACAACGCTGGCATGCATGCAGGTCCACTTCTTTATCAGTCTTGGTCATTTGGGTTCTTTCTTTCATTTTCACCTTACTTTCCTTGTCTTGTGCCTGTGACTGTTCTTTTGTGGAGGGAGGGTGTTATATCCACAAAGTTCGATTTCATCCTAGAACTATTAACTTGTCGCAGGGCAAAGGGTTCCAATCATTCTATGTTTTGTGCCTCTATGTGCACCGCTTTGTGAGCCTCTGAGTGTGTGAATATATAGAATCTGACACCTTATGTGTTGCCTTTTTCTGAAAATACTGACCATGAAAATCTGGAGCCTTTGGTGTTTTCAACTTACCCTGTTTCTCTTCTTTTAGGTTCAGGAAGTGCTGGATGAAATGGGCCACCCTGCAATACCTTTGAGTGTCATATCAAAGGCTGCTGAAATTCAGCTTCTCTATGCTGTGGATAAAGTACTTCTTGGGAATAGGTGGTTGCGTAAAGCTACTGGAATTCAGCCAAAATTTCCTTACATGGTTGATTCATTTGAACGCAGGTACCCTATGTCAATGTCAATTTCCCATATTTTTAGCTTCTCATGGTACTTTCTTTGAGCCCAAGCAGTATTGGGTTTTGGTTCTTTTTAATGTAATAGATACGTTGGTTCCTTCACCCTTCATACCTTTGAAGCTTGATAGAATGAAATAGGCTTATTTTACATGTCCTACCTTTGAAGCTTGATAGAATGAAATAGGCTTAGTTTACATGTCCCTGGACCCAATATCCCTGATCTCGGATCTCACCCATATCTTGATCCATCCAAGACCCGTGTTCTGATCCATTTACTTAGAATTGATTAACTGTTTAATTTCAGACAAATTCTTTGCCCTTCAAATTTTTTTATTTCCTTTCTACTGTCTTCTGCTTTGTCCCTCTGTCCAAACAATCTCAACCCCAACTGACTCATCTCAAATAAAAAACTAAGCAGCGACTTCACAATTCACACAAGAAAGTATATGAATCAACCATACAAGTGGGTTTCCCTCTAAAAAATATTCCCCATAATATAGGGCTTACATTAGCCTTTAGATAAAACAATATCCATAATTGCTTAGATTATTTATTCTTGATATATGTTTATATAACATACTAGATATTTAATTTTAAACGGTTTGGGTCCTAATCAGGTCAGAACTAATAAATCCTTATATGAATCGTTTATATCTGTAATCAGAATTGGAACTAGGTTTTGTAATTGGATATATTTAGTTTAGACTCACGTAAATGGATTGGAACTATATCAGCTTTGGGTCTAGACCCGATCCGTTGACAGGCCTAGAATGAAAGGCTTGATCTGCCTGATGTGTCTATTTAATTTATTAGCTTACATAGAAGCTCATCTCAGCGAGTGTTGACCTTCTGGTTAATTCTTGTTTTATTTTCATTGCTTTGCTAAACAAAGCAGGTTTTAGGCAGTTAAAAAGTTGGAGCAAGGTGAGCCAAGTTCTATTGAAGACAGATAACAGCCACCACATTGTGGAAATTACACTGAGTTTCAATGTTAGCGTTTGTTGGTTGATATAGTTAACTGAGATTGTTAAATAATTATTCTGACCACCTGAGATTAAGGCTTGATATGTTTGTTGTTGTAATAAGAAAAATTACCTAAAGATTTAATTTAGACATACATTTTCATTTATCAGTAAAGAAGTCAACAAAAATGAAAAAAATGCAAATTGCTTCACAATTCTAATCTGTCAATAAAAGATCAACAAAAACTGTATCTCAAGTAGAAAACTTCAATTTATTAATAAAATAGTCAACCAAATAAACAAATGTGAAAGTCACTTTACCATTGACTCCACAAATCCCCCCCTGTGGAACAACCTTAATGATGACCCTCATTGTCCATATCTCATTCTTCACCATCATCTCCACAAATTCCCAGCCCGGCAGAATGCTCAATGATTATCCCACAACAACTGCCCCCTTCCTTATCGTGCATATCTCTTTCTATCTATGAAACCAGAAAACCCCCTATCCTCACTGTATTTCTCTTTGCGAAACTCATCACCACCTATATAGCAATTACATCCAAGACCACCATAACCTATTCTCTCACTTATCTGTCTCCTTGAACTCCTCCTTTCCACTTCCATTACCTCATCTTAATACCACTCCCACTACCAAAACACGTTGTAGCTTCCCCCCCACAACCCCCCCCCCCAAAAAAAAAAAAAAAAAAATAATAATAATAATAAAGAAGAAGTTAAACTGGCAGTGTTTCAATATGCCTTTTTTCAGGGAAGCTGGTGATAAATTTTGTGTGGTTGTAAGGGTTTATTATGTAATTTAGTGATGGAATTAGGGGTATGGTTGGCAGTGTTTCAATATGCCTTTTTTCGGGGAAGCTGGTGATAAATTTTGTGTGGTTGTAAGGGTTTATTATGTAATTTAGTGATGGGATTAGGGGTATGGTTGGGCGTGGGTCATTAGTGGCCTTTGGGGCTTTGGGTGGCAGGACCTTGATGGGGTGTGGTGGTTGGGCTGGCGACTTAAGTGGCAAAGTGGCGGCTTGGGGCCTTGGGTGGCAAGATCTCTTTTAGGGGTGGGAATGGGGGCTAAGCAATATGGAGTTAGGTGCTGAAGATCGATTATGATGAGTGGTTGGATGGAAATTGGTCGTGCTAGTTGTGGACCTTGCATTGGTGGTTCGCCAAGAGAAAAGGGGGGAGGGGTGTCAGCTGGTTGGAATAGTGATGGCAAGGAAGAAATAGGAAGTTAGGCCATAGGTGGTGATTGGCCGAGAGAGAAGAGAGGGATGAAAGGAGAAGTGGTAAGCCAGGTGACAGTGGGTTTGGGGTGGTACCATGTCCGTGATGGTGGCGGCAATGAGAAAGAGAAAGGTTGGAAGGCTGGGATGACGTAGAGTGGAAGATACAGAGGTTGGGGTGAAGTGATGATTGCCAAATGGAACTAAAAAATTGGCAATTAGAAATTAATAAATATATTTAAGTTGGTTTTTGTGTTAATTATGTTTGTAATGGTAGAATAGATCAGGAAATTAACAAAATTCAAGGCTTCACTTAATCAAACATTAGTTAGTTTGACTAATATTGTAGCATGAGGAGGCCATCGGCTACACAAACTTAAAAGGCAAGGGATTGTGTAAATTTCACTGTATAAATGCTTCTGTCATGCTTTTCAGGAAAGTTCTATGGCATGATGGTGTAATTTGCCCTATAGTTATTTAATTGGGTTAATAGTTATGCAATTCATCTTTGAAGCGTGTTTTTGGAGATGTCTTGGTAGCTCCAATTCCTTAAGTATATTGCAATAGTGACAATTGAGTGCATTCTAAAGTTTAGCTGGTCCACCTCACTGGTGAAATGGGATATTTGTCAGCTACAAAAGAGCGAGGTTGAAAGTGGGCTGTTGAAGCTTGGTTTGAAAACTTGAGGAGTTTCAAAATGTATTCAAGTTATTTTTTTTTAACTTTTGAGCCAATTGCAAATGAATTTTATCAAAAATGCTATTGAGTAGCTTGATTCTTTTTTTTTTTTTTTTTTCTAGTTTAAACTCCTCAAGCCAAGTTTGAGCCAAGCTTATTAAACTGTGAGATCCAGAAAGCGTTCAAGCTTGGATTATTTGGATAACAAGTACAGCTTGACAAGCCTTTAATAAGCTGACAGAAATTTGAGTTGAAGTAGTTTGGTTTGCTTTTACATTGATACGTATTATTGCATTCCTGCAATGCCTTCCAACATTTGGTATGAATTGGGTGTGTAGGACTGCAGCTTCCTTGCTGAGAGCTTCCGAGTCCTCCAGAACTTTAGCTAATTCAGAATCAGAAAACACTAACCACCTTCAGCACCATGGCATTTCAGAGCTCACATCAACAGACAGCATTCGACCCCAGCAAGAACAAGGACAAAGTTTCCAGCTACGTTTCAGAGATTGGTTTATGCGGCTATTGTCAAAGCGATGGCAGAAGCACCTATCAGATGAAAGGTAGGCTCCTTTATTACCTGTGCAAGTGACGCATTCTTCAAATTTATCCTGCTTCATGCTAATTACACCCTCTTGTTATCGCAGAGTGGAAGCTGCATCTGGGGAATACATGAAACAAGAGGTACAGCAAAGCCCTCTTCTTCCAAAGATAACAATGGTTGGCATCTCAACTGGAGACACGGGGCAGATGAGCAAGGCGACTTTGAAGAAGACAATGGAGAATCTAACAAGAGAGCTAGAACAGACTGACCAAGGAAACGCAGATGGCGATGGTAGCAATGAGCTGAGATGCGAAGACAGGGATCCTCTCTTTGTGGCAAACGTGGGCGATTACTACTCAAATGCAGCAAGAACAGGTTCAGCTCCATTGGTCCGGGGCGGGATTAGTTGATCAATTTCATGTTAACAGAAATTGCTTCATTTGCAGGATTTAGTATTGTTATGATTAAATTCACTAATTATTAATCGGTAAAAGATGTAGAATAACGTGCTAATGCATCAGTTATTTGACAGGCATTCGATTGAATTCTTTCTCTTGAATGCTTTACTTCACAGTTGAATGTAGATATTTACAGTGTATTTGAATGATTTTCTCTTCTCCATGCACCAGGACCAGCATATTTGTAATATTTCAGACGTTGACTTGACTTGACTTGACTTTAGCTCTTGTTTCACGTTTACGTCGTAGACTTGAAAACCCTTCATGTCCTGGGTATGCATTGCAGTTTCTGCTCTTTTAAGGATAAATAAATACGAAAATTGATATATTGTTCGTGCCAAATATTCTTATATTATTTGATGTGGGTCTCTTTTTTACCATTATTTAATTTTAACCTTTTTTATTAGATAAGGGTGTAATTGAATCAATCAAATTACTCAAAATAACCCGACGTGATTTTATTTGAAAGGAAAGGAGTAAAATAATAGATTTAATTAAATAAAAATTTTAAGTCTTTTACTAATTAGGCTACGTTAATGTTTGATAACTTAAACGGTTCAATATTTTTTTTTTATTTTTTAATCTATTCAATTTAAACATCTATTCAATCAAGTTGGTTTAATTTTACAAAAAAATCGATATGTTTAATTTGAGTAATTCGATTGATTGGATTACATTCATATCTAAATAAAAATAATTCCTAGTTAAATATGAATGTAACTAAATCGATCGAATTATTCAAATTATACATATCGAATTTTTTCTAAAATCGAATAAACTTAATTGAATAAATGCTCAAATCAAATAGATTAAAAAATAAATAAAATAATTAAAAATATCAAACAATTTATATTACCTGATACTAACGTAGTCCAACTAATAATAAATTTAAAAATTTCATCCAATTAAATCTCTAATTCGTCTCTCTCAAATAAATCATGTCAAATATCTCTGAATAATTTAATTGAGTTAGTTATACTCCTATTTGATAAATAGGATTAAAAAAGACTTATAATTATAATTATCAAAGTAATTGTAACTTTAACTAAGTTAAGAATTAATAATTTATAATAATATTAAAAAAATTTATATGTATGCATGTGGGGATAACGGTGGGAGGGGGGCCCGCGTCGGTCTGTATAAGAATGCCCGACGCGGGCAACATATCAATTCTCAAATAAATATTTTATTTTCTTAATTTGATTTATTTCCAGCTTTTAAGCATGGACCGGGGTTTACCATTCTAGAGTATTCGTCGCTTCGAGCCCTTCTCTTTTTCTCTCTTATCTCTCTCCCCTCAATTATTGTATCTTTGTTAGCACCGCAGGTCAAGCAATTATTAATCGATCCATCTCTTTTTCTTTCTGCTCGAAGTGTTTTTGAATCGTTTCGTCTCTCCACAGAGTTCTTGTGTCGATTCCTGTAATGGCCTCAGATCTGGAAATTAGGGCTAAGGAGGCGTTCATCGACGACCACTTCGAACTCGCCGTTGACCTCTACTCCCAGGCCATCGCTGTGAGCCCTAACAACGCTGAGCTCTTGGCCGACCGCGCCCAGGCCAACATCAAACTCCAAAACTTCACTGGTACCTCTTTATCTCACTTTCTATGTGTGTGTGCGCGCGTGCTGTCGACAATTCTGCACCTTTCACTAATTTTCATGTCTCTTTGTTCCATGTTTCTTTTAGTTTCTTTGAGTATATAAGATGATTTGAACTAGTTGAAGTAATCCTAGCTATTAGGCTTAAATACGGATAAAAGTTCCGAGTTTTGGTAGTTTGCCGTCTTTTGCTTTTTTTGAATGGACGTACTGAATCTGTTGAATATGGCCGTGGGGAGAGATGGTTGAAAAGCTAGAGTTCATGTGGTGAACGTGGATTAAACTTGCGTTGTTGTTGTTGACATACTGAATCTGTTGCTTATGCCGTCCTTTTTTCTGTTGTAGTAAAATCATTCTGATGCTTATTGTGGGTTTGACGTGGGATAGCAGGAAAACAAGAGCACCAATATTTATGTTGCTTGTTTTTGCTTTTTCCTGAACCTGTGATGATTGCACTAAGTTTCACTGACTCTTTTAGCTCTATGTTCTTACATGTAGAAAATCTGTTTGTTGAAGGTATGAGATTTTTTCCATCAAGGCAGTTGCCTGGTGTCAGGCTCATTTTAGTACAGATAAATGTTTCCTTGGGGCTGAGATAATAGGCATTCCTTATCTAGTAGTTTTTTTTTTTTTCCTTTGAATTAACACACCATAACCATTACTTTCACTTGTTTTTCCATACATTGTAAGAAGTAAATTAATTCCAATAACCTAAGTGAACACTCTTATCTGCTGCCGACACGTGCTAGTTTTATGTGTTTAAACAATAAATTCATTCTAGTAATTAATTTGGTTCTGATACGAAAAAGGAAAAAAAAAAAAATGTCATAGGCGCAAATCATAGATGAGATGAATTTACCCCTTAAATGCCATTTGTGGTTGGCTGCCGTTTGTTTCGGAAATTGAAATAAGAGAAAATAAATACCAGAGCGGGAATTGGAAGAGAAGTTGGTTTTGGCAACAGGAAACAAATGTGGTAGGAATGAGGCATCAACAAAATTACTTAGTGATTTGGGAATGAATGCTTTACAGGCAATGGAAGGTATATGACAAAAGTGGAGGTTAATTTATAGGAGAATGCCAAGCAAAACCAAAACTAAGGCTCTGTTTGTTTTGTGTTTAGGCTAAAAAATATGTTTCTTTAGAAAAATTTTACTTTTAGACTTCTTTGTACGTAATAAAGATGAAACTTTTACAAATTTTAGATGTTTGGTTTCTATTATTTTTTTTTCCTCAGAAAAATTTGTGAATGAAATGGTCGTGACCAATGAATGTCCAATCAGTTTGTCAACCAGTATACTTCAGAAATTAAATTAAACCAGATATATCAGAACTTGATAAACTTGTTTGACTTTAATCCAATCAGTTCGTCAATTCCTTGCTTATTTGATGATAAAAAAGTATCATTTTGGTCTTTGACTTAAAGATGGGTAATTGAGGAACAGAACTTGTTCGTTTTCTGATCTTTATTTTCATTTTTTTTAACAAGCAAAGAGATAAGTTATTGTTTAGCGCATAAAAGTGAACAGCTGTCTCTCACAGACAGCTTGTCTTTCTACTTTCCCTTCAATTTTAGTATTAACAATTTCACTGTGAAAAATAAATGGAGCAATTACTTTATTTTGTGGGCACTAGGACCTCCAACTAAATCGGAAAAGAGTATTTCTCGAAACTTTCTAATGAAACTAGAGAAATAAGTTTTATATTGGGACGACTTAATAACTCTGAGGAGGATGAGAATTACAAGAATTACATGCTCTATAAATGTATTTGTGCCAAAAAAAAGAAGAAGAAGAAAACTGCTATAAAAAAGATCATGCATAGTCAACTAGTTGGACTAGATAGTATCTTGATAAAAATATGGAAATACATGGTAGAAGAAGTACTTTTTGATTAATGAAACTATTTAATGTGACCCTTTGAGCAAAAAGGATGTTAGATGAGTGGAGAAAGAGCATTTTGGTGCTTATTTATAAGAATGAACGTGATGATATGAGTTAAGACTACAGAGGGATGAAGTGAATAAGCCACCTTATGAAACTTTGGATGAGGGTAATTTAACAAAGGTTAAGGAGAGACTAAAGTCTTTGAAAACTAATTTGGTTTATGCCTGATAAGTCAACAATTGAAGTTATTTACTCATGGAAACGTCTAGTGGAATGGTTTAGAGATAAACATAAAGTTGCATATATTATTTATAGACTTGAAAAGGCATATAACATAAATCTTAGAAAAGTCTTGTGAAAGGTGTTGGATAACATGAAGGGATCTGGATTGCT
This sequence comes from Diospyros kaki, assembly GCA_036245055.1. NCBI lineage: Eukaryota > Viridiplantae > Streptophyta > Magnoliopsida > Ericales > Ebenaceae > Diospyros > Diospyros kaki. The sequence continues at coordinate 47,390,483 of BSEG01000002.1, read as the reverse complement.
TATATGCTTATATATATGCTATTAAGTACATGTATTTCAATGAAAAATGTGCATTTGGAATTGTAGAGGAGATACTGAGGGTTTTCAGTTATAATTGGATTACATAAAGAATCTGCATTGAGCCCTTTCTTCTTTGCTCTTGTGATGGGTGAACTCAGATGTACAATATATGAGCATACCTAAAACGAGGATATGATGGTAGATGCATGTCCATACAAAAGAGGATGAGATGAGAAATGAAGTTGAAATGTGAGAAGAAGATGAGTGGGTGAAATTGAGGAAGTGTGTAGCAAAAGAGGGAGATGAAGGCCAAAGGGAATTTGGTAGGAAACCCTTAAATATGACATTGGATATATTGGCTTCATTGAGTACATGACCATAGATAGAGATGGATGGAGGTCTAGAATTCATATAGAAAACCTCAGTAAGATTAAGGCTTGCTGTCGTTGTCATTTAATTGCTTGGTGGAGACTTATTCTTTTATTTTTGCCAATGATGTAATTCTTAACCTGTAGTATGAGAGAACTCTTGAACATCTTTCTATGAGTTAAGATTTCATTTCTTATTCTTGTCATTTTAATTTTTCTTTTGGAAGATTCACATTTTACATTTGGCCACCTGGTTATTTTCTTATGCTTGACATTCTTACTTTTCTTTTGGAAATTTTTCCTTTTGCATTTGGCCCTGGCCTTATATTTTGAAGTTCTTTTGAGAATATTCAGTTGACATTGGACTATCTCCACTTGTAACAATTATATTCATATCGATTTCCATTTTGTGAGCAGAGGCTGTTGCTGATGCCAACAGAGCAATTGAATTGGACCCTTCTTTGGCCAAAGCATACTTGCGTAAAGCGTGAGTATCCATTTACTGGATTCAACATCTTTTAATGTTTGTTTTGTGTAACTTATGTTGTTGATTTATTACCATATACAATTTTTTGTAGTATATATGATGTATTTGTGGCAGAACCTGAAGGAGTATATGTGCGTGTAGACCATATTTCCTATATGTGATATCTTTTTTGCCCAAGGCTTTGACATGTGTATTCCCCTGTGTATCTAAAGTGTATGTGGTTAGAAAATGTAAAAAAGGTACTTTTTGAACACATCACAATTGGCTAGGGGTCTGCTGGTTGATATTTGTCTAGTATGGGTGTGGGAATTTACAGGCTTCAAAATGTAATATTTAGTTGATTCACATATTTTTACAATTATGGAGTTTTAAAAGTTTAAGAAACTCCCTTCTGTCTATCAATTATGTTGATTGGTGTTACTGGTCTGTCCCTCTTTTGCTCTTTTGATGATTTATATTTTCAATTAATTTTGTAGACTGATACGAGTTTCTTTTTAGTGATTGATGTAAGAACTGCTGTAATGCTGAGATGGGATGCTGGTTATCTGCACATGCTCTGTTAGCTATTCATTTTCTAGGAAGAACTTATGGACCTGTTAATGTATATGGTGGAGGGAGGGTAAATTACGGATGCTGGTCAGGATTTTTGTAAGCTATGATGTGGTCACTATGGAATTGACTTGGCAATTGGGAATACTTTCTCTAGTAGAAGTAGATTATTTGATCTGGAAGATATCATCATTCATGTCATTGCCCTGCATTCATATTTTAAATCCTAGGGTTTTTGGTTAAAATATCTTTCTACACTTTATCTTACAGAACTTCTCTTTTTTTATCACACAGCACGGCCTGTATCAAGCTGGAAGAGTATCAGACTGCTAAAACTGCCTTAGAAGCAGGTGCTTCTTTAGTACCAGGAGATTCAAGATTCACTAAGATGATGAAAGAATGTGAGGAACACATTGCAGGTACTTATTTGCCTCTAACTAAATTTTATGGTGATCAATTAGGACAATTAAAACAGTATTTAGCCAAAATCTGTGGAACTGAAGCAAACTTTGGAACCCTCATGCTGGAGTCTAGACAGAACCACAGGAACAATAAAAAGAGATGGTTAACAGATAACATCCTTCTGCTTTTTGCTAGGCATTGGCTTGTTTCAATGGTATGTTCTGTTTCCAGTGGAGGATAATGTGTGCTTGTATGAGTCATCATTTCACCATGTGTGTGCGTCTATCATGCATTGTTACCAGTTGAGAAAAGCAAAATTTATATGATTAAGCAATAGATAATACTAAAATGTTAAGTGTATGTCAGTTCCATTCAGAATTGTTTTCAAGTCTGATGGGCATCAGCATTAGATGTGCCTACAATGTGTGTTTGGTGGTTAGTAACCTGGATATAACCTTTCTCAAGCAAGTTCAGAAAGTTCCTAGTTATCTTGTTGGGCAGGAAAACCTTGACAAATATCTTTGACAACTTAGATGCATGTTTGGGTTATATGAATACCATGTGGGGATTTCCAATGTGACCTGGGTCTCCATCCTCCAAATCAAGCTATATGTTTAGTAATGATAGGCCATTGGTGTACCGGACCTACCAAAGACGCCACAAGCAGCAAGCATGAAGGATAGAATAGTGAATTAACACATGCGGGTGTAACAACCAGCATGTGCACAGGAGGGGTAGAGTTGTAATCCCGCATGATGAGGGAATAATCAGCATGTGCAGGGGAATTCGGTTAGAGAGGAGCAAGGAAGAGGTATATATAGCGTAGAAGAAGAGAGAGATAGCAGGCTGATTTTGGGAGAAAATTCAGGAGAGTGAGGGCCTCTCGAACACCCTGATTTGTTCTTGTTTTGTTTGTAATTTTCTGAAACAATTGATATTGGATCAAGGTATTGGATAATCCTTGGGTACTCCATCAGTTTAGTGTTGTAAGGTGATGCATGGGCTACTAAAATCCCCCCCCCCCTCTCTCTCTCTCTCTCTCTTTTCCTTTTTCATGTCTTTGTATGCCGTAAGGATTTGTTTTTACTTCCCATTTAATCCTTTTGCTCCTAAGGTAAATTTGATCTTGATGGGAATAAAATCAACTCAATAAGAAAAAGGATCTGGCTAACTCATTCACTTCTCCACTCTGAGTTGGTTGGAAAATTTGGATTCCAATGTCATCATTGATTACAACATACAAAATCAAATCTTAAAGGTGATATGAAACATGGAGCATTTTGAATAGTTATGCTCTTGGACAATTATGTGCTTCAGTTATTTTCCTTCTCTAAGGTGGATTGTCCAACCAATGTGTATAAATTTAGAGACTTTTGATTGTTTTGGTTGGATAGGTATGACATATTAGTTTAGGAAGGATATATAAGAATACCATTGTAGATAAGAAAGTGAAGGGCAACTTAACTTCTTATTTCGCTTTTTAATCTGATTGGTGGATTTTGGATACTGAATCAGAGGAAAATGACGAGTTGCCATGTCAGTCATTGGAGAAACCTCCTGTTGAATTGACAGACAAAATTGTTGAAATTTCGGAAGATGCTCAACCAGCAGCACCATCATCCAAACCAAAATACAGGTAGTGGCTACTTTCTGTTCCTTTTGTTTGCAAGTTTTATAATTCATGATAGGAATATGCTGAATTATTCCAATTGCTTATGTGAATTCTCATGATGCTCGGAAGCCATCTTACTTCAACAGTGTATTTGATGCCTTAGGTCAAACTGTCAAACTGCGAGTTTCTCATTAAAAAATCAGATAGTTTCACAATATGATGCATGACAGAATTGTGCATTATAGGTGTGGATAGTGTTAATGCAGTGATATTCTCCCTGCAGGCATGAATTTTACCAGAAACCCCAGGAAGTGGTTGTTACTATATTTGCAAAGGGCGTACTACCAAAAAATGTTTCTGTCGACTACGGTGAACAAATAGTATGTTCACGTTACTCTTTGTTTGATTATCTATTTATTCTGCGTGGATCATAATTTGTTTGTTTGAACTTCTGGTAGAAATATGCGCTAATTATATGCATGCATTTCTTTTTCTTCCCCTCTCTTTTCTTTGTTTGGATGCCTCACAGCTCAGTGTCACCATTGATGTTCCTGGTCAAGATACCTACAATTTTCAGCCTCGTTTATTTGGAAAGGTAATGCACAAATGTCATGTTGTATATTTGTTCTTGTTTGGATCTTGTTGGATCAGCTATATATTCAATTGGACAAGTTGTAGAAAGATTGAGGACAGTATTCTTTTGCAGATTTAAAACCAGTGAAATGAGGAAAAGATGTCCATGTAGTTATTTGCAATACATCATTGCTTGGAATGCTGGTCTAATTGATCTTGAATATAGTTCTGTTTTATGCATTGGTTGGAGTTGACTGTTGATAGCAGCCTTTCCCTTTGTTTTGTGTTGCATTTTAAACAGATAATACCGGAAAAATGCACGTTTGAAGTCTTGTCTACAAAGATTGAAATTTGCCTAGCCAAAGCTGAGGCCATACATTGGACTTCTCTTGAATTCAACAAGGAAAATGCTCTTGTACAGAGGGTAAATATATCATCGGGTAGGTTTTTGTACTTACAAGTTGAATCTTCATAGCTCTAAGTGGAGATTAACACAACTATCATTGATTAATCAACTGCTGCTGCTTGTTTTACATGGTTTATGACATTTAGGGCAACTTGTATGGCACTGAAATGTATGATTGTTTCACTTCAAAAAAAAAAATTCTCAAAAGGTGGATCCAAGAATTTTGGTGTGGGGGCCTTGGGGGTGGGGGTGTGGTTTGAGTTAAAAAAAAAAAAATTTCCAAGTATGGAAAGGTCCAAAGCAAATTTTTTTTTTTTTTGGGGTAATGTCTCATCGCGAGCACTCTCACCTACTGGCTCTAGAGTACGGTGAAAGAATTAAATAAGGGAAGTGGTGGCCCGTGATTTCGATCCCAGAGCGACACTCTGACCATAATGGAGCAGGGTCCAAATGGGATTGTCAGAATCACCAGATTATGCTCCTGGGGGCTCAAAGCAAATTTTTAATAGGCAGAAAAGTAGTTCTTATAAACAATTCTTGAAATACTATATTAAGTGGGAAAAGAATTTCATAATTTTTTTTTTTTTTGGGGGGGGGGGGGCGCATGGTCCTTGCTGTTTAATTCTGCTAGTGCATTTTACTGTTTTGATTCAGTATTCACAATTCAGTTAGAGAGGAGCAACGATCAAATTTTTTGGATCCATTTGGTTATGATTAGGTATTCTCAGGTTTTGAAACCAAAATGTCTTGGGAGAACACAGTTGATGTGTTGTTGTATAAACTATTTTGTGGAGATTTATTTAAAACATCCCATTTTAATAAATAAAGATATGTTGTTTTTGCTAATTTAAGAAAATGTTTCATTGTTTTTGCTTCTGCAACAACGAAAACTAAAAACAGAGACCACAAGCAAAGATGCTATCATATCTCATGAGAAAATGAAGTATTATCTAGCCTTTTTGCATCCGTAAAACTGTAAATGGATGGAGCTTTGGGTTTGTGTTCTGTTTCAATTGGACTTGAATGATGGGGTTAGCACATCTTAATTGTGCATATGGGCTGCAGCCATGAATTCAACGGAATGATTTCTTTAGTTTGGTTATCTTGTACATTGAGCCACTGCTGGTTTATGAAATCAAATGCTTGTACCCTGATTATATTTGTGACTTAAGGATTTTAATTTTGAAATCATCTCTTTCATATATATGCTTTCATTAACTTTCTACCAATTGGGTGCTTCTGCCTTTTGTAGTTACTCAAAGACCTACATACCCTTCCTCAAAGCCAACAAGAGATTGGGATAAAATGGAAGCCCAAATGAAAAAGGAGGTAAATCTGAAACCTTTTGGTCTTTTCATGTTTGTCTAAGTTTGTATCCCTAAATAGTTGGACTTTTATGGTTTAGTTTGGATTCATTACTGGTTTGCATATCAGGAGAAAGAAGAAAAGTTGGATGGAGATGCAGCTTTGAACAAATTTTTCCGGGACATATATCAAGATGCTGACGAGGACACAAGAAGAGCCATGAAAAAATCTTTTGTAAGTCCAAAAATCACTTCATATTGGATTGGGATATTCATTATTGATGACTCGCGTTTAACTTTGCTAAAAACATACTGAAATCGCATAAATTAAAAGTTGAGGAAACATAACCTTATTGAGAATAACATGTTCAGGGAAAATGAAAATCAGGGAACTTAGGGCCTGTGGCCCTGATATTTGTTGTTTGGTTCTGAAATAACTAGGAAAACGTGCTTGGTGAGATAGTTTCTAAAACTGTTTTGAGAAAATTTGTTTCAAAATATCCCTATTTTAGGGAAGAGAAATGTTTTAACCAGTTCATAAAATAGATTTTATGTGGAAACAATGGCGTTTGTGAAGTTATCATTATTGTTTCTTCATCTGATTTTCCTACAGGTTGAATCGAATGGGACAGTGCTCTCAACAAACTGGAAAGAAGTGGGGTCGAAGAAGGTGGAAGGAAGCCCTCCAGACGGCATGGAGATGAAGAAATGGGAATATTAGACTTTTGGCTCCCGCCTGGAAAGTAACTGGTATACTTGGGGTGTGGAAATTTTGTTTGCGTTTGTCTGTTTATGATGTGTTCTAGAACCGAAATTTCTATTATATGCAGACCTTCAAACTCTCTGGTGTGGATGGTCCTTTGTCTGGTCTCTAGATGGTGTGTTCTAATGGGTCGTTTGCTAATGATGTTTTGTACTGTTTTTTGTGTTTTCTTGTTTGAGTAATTTTTCAGAACATTTTATTATTTGTTGTGTGTTAAAATTTATATTATAGACGAGTAAATCCTAAGCACTAAGAATGTATTCACTTAGGTCATCTTCAATTCATTTTTTTATCTCATTTTTTATTATATTATAAATAATTTATTTTATTTATAACTCGTCCCAAAAACTGTGTTCCAACTTATACTCTATTCTTCTCTTTATTTTATTTATAATTTTTAAATATATATAAAATTAATAATTAAATACATAAATTAATAATTAAATATATATAAATATTAAATATATACATACATAAAATTGATAATTAAATATATAAATCAGTAATTAAATATACAAAAAATTTCAAATAATTACACAAGTTTTTCCAAAAAATTCTTAAAGAAGGTGCTCATTGTTTTGCTCGATCTATTTTTTGTTTAGTTCGGAGAAGATGACGTTTTACTCATTGCTAGTGCCAAATTTGATCGTCGTCGTTGCTGGTTGTCACGGTTGCCATTTTCATGTGCAACACTTATTCTTCTCCATTGCTGCTGGTAATGTCTATTGTTGCTTCTTGTCCGCGTCTTCTTTCAATTCCAGATTTGTGAAAGAGAATTGTTGGAACAAATGCAATAAGGAATAAATTTTCGCTCTTTAACTCTACTGAGACATTTGAAACTCAATAAAAATTTGGAAGAGGGCAAGATGATAGGGAGACTTATTGGAGATGATTTTCAGCAATTGTCTCATTTTGGTTGGTATGATCCAAAGTCTTCCCATTTCCTATCTTAATTCTTCATGCCATGTGAATCACAAGTCCAAAAGGGTCGTTGAGACTTCTTTGGTTGGTATGACCCACCAATGAGTGAGAGGCTTCTAAGGAACGAAGATGCAGGGAAGAGAGTAAATAGGAAGTTGCTAGAGGGGGGTTTGGAAGTTGCTGCTGCTTAAGCTTTGCGTGATATTAGTCTTCTATGTGGGTTTGTTTGTTGGTTTGTGTATTGGAAAATAGTAGGCTGTTTGGGGTTGGTTTGTTGGTTTTTGTAATGAAGAATAGTAGGCAGTTTGGGGTACTTAGATTGCTGCAATGGTGTTGTTTGGGTGGTAGACTTCAGTGTTGGGTGTGTGTTTGAATTTTGTAAGGGGGAAATATGTTTAGGTTAAGATGTTGGATTAGAACTTTATATGTACTTAATTTAACCCCTTATTTATGGAATTTATTCTTATTATTTTATGTTAACATTTACAATCATTTTTCTTATAATATGTACCATATTATTTTGAATTAAGCACTCGTTTATGTAAGCAAAATAATTAAGAAGTCCATCTCTAAATTAAAATTGACAGTGTAAATAAATGAGAGCAATGAAATTGAATTTAACAAAATACTGAAATTATATTACTTGATTAATATATTGTCATTAACATACGATTTAAAGAAAAACACCATGACTCCAAAAACAAAAATAAATAATGTTACAGCTATGGCATGTGACATAGGTCCCCACATGTCACATGCTCAACACTTTCAATAAACATATGTCCAAAAAATAATCATTTCCTATCCATTATCCGCCATAAAGATGACTATGAGGCTGTTTGGCTTAGGGTCTAACCAAGTATAAGCTATTTTGCAGCTGAAAAATTATACAGTTTTTGAAGGTTAAGTATTTGACAAAAATAATAAGCATAAAACCTATCTCACTTAAAAATTGTTATACTAGCGTTTTTCAAAAGCTGGTACTCCTAGCTTTGCCCAAAAATGCTGCTAGGTTAACCAATTAAAATACCAAAATGCCCTCATATATTTTTCATATTTAGAGGCGTAACCTTCATAACTGTTGCATGTTCTCCCAAATCTCTTTCTTCCATCATCTTCTCCCAAGCTTTACACTATCATAATCGCCGCCACAGCCGTCGCCCTTCCTCCATACTGCCGTAGACGTCGTCGTAGTCTAGCTGAGCCGCCGCAAACAGTCAAAGTGTTGGTCGCGCCATCACTACATAACCAGGTTCCAAATTTACCTCCATAAGTCTCCGAGCGCCATCGACCTTCCTCCATTACCGCCGTCAACATCAGGTGCCGCCTCCAGCCTCGATCGTGACCTCTCCATAGTCGGTGGCGTCTCCTGTAAGCCAGAGTATATACAATATATATATATATATCTTACACTTGTAAGTGTATATATATTGTATATATATTAGTAGTAATATTTTTAAGAAAAAAATAAAAAATGTATATATATATTATATTAATATATATTTTAATAAGTATGTATAATTTGGAACCTAACAAATCTTTATCAGTTTTCGTTTTTTTCTTTTTTCTTTTTTTGGGGTCTCTCTTCTCTAAACAGTTAAATCAGTTAAATGAACTCATGAATCATGTAGTTACCTTATCTTTTTAATCATTGTTATATAGATGTGAATTTGCAGTCACTATGTTTTGTTTCGTACTGGATAATTTTAATTATGTTTTGACCTTTATGTCTAAGCTTTGCCTATTTAATAATAAATAAGAACCCCATAAAAGTTAATTGTGGGTGCCTAATGGGTAAAGGTCTTCCATGTATTTGATATTTCATGTCCATTTCACATTATTCTCACATGTACAGCTCCAGGTCCGCCCAATTTAGTGCCCGTTTATTATGAAACTTTTGATTTTGTCAAAATTATTTCTATAAGAAATGTTTTATTAATGATTTCTGTAAAAAAATATTTTCATAATAATTGTTTTCAAGGAATAACAATTTTAGCAATTTACAGGATAGTTTAAGAAATGTTTCTATAATAATATTGTTATGCATTTTGATAGTGATTAAAAAGTGTTTTTTAATAATAACGTTACCAAAATTGTATTGACAAAAATATTTTATATATACATCTTTTATGCTAACAGCTAATTAACTTAAAACTACAATTAAAAACGGTAAGCCAAACAGCCTCTAAAGCACTGTCAACAAAGCACTTCCATCCCCTGTAACCTTGTCAATATCTTCTCCAACCTGTTTCCCCTAATTACAGTTCAAAAAGAAACCAAAAAATAAATCTCAAATTCAACAATCTCAAGTTCATGGCAGTGTGATAAAAAAAAATATCTACTAAAATTGAAAATTGTAGCAAAAAGTTTCTGCATCTTCACTTTAGTATCTCCTCTGCTTCCATATTATAACCTGTTGTTCCACTACATTTTTTTTTTTATCTGTTTTGTCTTTGAAGATCCCCCTCTTGTTGTCCATTTTGGACCTGCTAAACTAGTTCAGGGATGCATGTTCCTTGTTAGTGGCCTCTTGTGAATGACAGGTTTAGATCTGGTAACTTCATCCAACTTTGCAAATTTAACAGGTTTGTAACTTCTCCTACTCTACACACGTCTCCTAAGAGCTTCAACCTACAATTTTGAAAGTCAGATATCATTTTTCTTCACCAAAGGTTGTTCATCCAATTTTATCCTCATCATTAGTTTAAAAAAGCACCTTATCTATCAATATTGGTTCATTAGAATCTTCTTTTCTTAGGGAAGTTGTCTGAAATTAAGTCAGGTATTATTCTGTCCATATCTGGGTCTGGTAGAGGTCTGTAATTTGGGGGGTATTATGTAGGTAAATTCTTTCTTTTTTGCTTCCACATCTGGCTGAATAATTGGATCTTCAAGGCTAGTTTGGTCTTCTGCAGTGCATTTACATCTGCTTGAGTCCTTGGTTCTTGAATTAAACACTGGTTTCTCTAATGTGGCTTCCATATTTGGATGAATCACCTGCTCAATAAACAGGTATATAAGAGTAACAAAAAACTCATTATATGTTTGAGACAATACAAAAAAAACTCATAAAACTAAAAAAAAATCAGCAAACTCATATTGAAATGGTATAATGCTCATTGTGGCTCTATATTCGAAGGTGGAAAATAGAGCAGTGGCATTTAAGCATTTTACCTGAGATGAATCAATTTCTTGTTGATCAGGAGTTGGGTTCACTTGTGAAATTGCAATGTTTGAGTCCAAAATTTAATCAACAGGTACCTTTCTAATGTCATTTCTTTGTAAACCTTCATCAACTTTTTGTGTTTGCATGTTGTCCCAGTGTAACATCTCCCTAACTTTGTATAGCTTCTTAAAATTGGAAAAACTCACTGTTTATGACCTGTGTACACCCTTGCAGGTCACAAACTACCAAAAATCAGCAAAAAAATTTTCGCAAATATTAATCATCATTAGTTACATAATAATTTTGTGAAAAGTAAAAAAGAATAATTGAGTTACATCGCGCATCCACTTCAAAGTGTAGGGTTGAGGAGTTGGGTTCACTGGTGGTCTTTGAGTTTCTTGATTGTGAATTCCTACCAGTATTGCATGCAAGGCCACTCTAGGTTTTTTCACCTGTGAAACAAAATTCATAACAGTAATGTGGCATCAATTTCTAACCCTTTTGTTTGCATTTCAAACGTAATTATTATGCATATTAAATGAAATGAATTTGACAGGGATAAGAACTAGACTAACTTGCAATTTCCTTCTTAGGGGGACTGATTTAGGAGCTGAAAATGCATTGAACTCTGTTTGATTTAAATCATTAAGGATATTATCTTGTTGTCCAACATCACCATCAGTTGGCTGCTTCCCATGATATCTCTTGTTATGACCCTTCACACCACACATTGTGCGTATCATAACAGATCCTATCTTTGGAAACCTTCTAGCCCTTGCCAATTTCTCCAACTCCTCCACTTCTAATCTCCTTAATTTTGCCCTTCTTCCTTTTTTTGGCTTTGGTTTTGGTGGGGGTAAAAGAGCAGCTTCCTTGCTCAAAGGCCACATTTCAGTTCCATTTATTGGATTGATACAAGTGTTGTAAATCTTCTAGTAAGTCTCAACAGTACTGTAGCATTTATCCGCATAATTTTCTAGTTTCTCTTGATTTATGAATAATGCACTGACTACATGCTCACATGGGATTTTTGTGAGATCCCATCTCCTATAGCTACAACTTCTCTCATTCTTATCAATTACAAATTGACCTTCTGGTCCTACAACATGACATTTACTCCTCCTAGACCAAGCGGACATGTACTTTTTCATAGCATTCTCCTTTTTCCACAACCTTTTCATCAACTTATATCTAATAATTTCTAAACATGTGATAATGCCCTTATCCCTAGCTTCTAAGATGTAACCGTTGAAGTATTCACAAATGTTATTCAAGAGTAAGTCACGCTTAGTTTGGAATGTGATCTTGTCCAATACAGAGGTGGAATTGTATTTAGATACTAATATGTCTCATGTGACTTCTTATCCACTTAGCCATGTATGTGGTTTATCTCTGGACATAATTTGACCTTGCATAATCTCATAATATGTCTTTCAACTCTTTTTCTTTCTAATTTTTTCTAAAATTTGTATAGATATGCCTCACGTAATACATCTTCTTTGATGCAAAAAATACTTGATTAGAGGTTGGAATTAACCCCTGAAAACTAATAGAACTAACAATTAAAACCATTCTCACATTTAACAATATGCAAATAATATGAATTGTATTTGAAATAAGTGAAGGATATTACTTTTTGCCTATCGGACATGAAAGTCCACTTAACTGGATTCTTAAAAACCTCAAAATCCACCCCGATGTTTGTCAAAATCCACATCCAATTTTTTTTGTTCTCCTTCTTCACCATTGTCCAAACTACTGGAAGGATGTAATCATTAGTATCAATTCCAACTGCTGCTAATAATTGACTTCCATACATGTTCTTGAGGAAACATCCATCCACCCCAATTAGTCTCCTACGTCCAACTTTAAATGCATGAATCAAAGCACCAAGACACATGTATACTCTAGCAAAAACTGCCTCATCATCTTCATCTAGTTGAAAAACCACACTGCTACCAGGATTGGTTCTCAAAATCTCCTCTTTGTAGTTTTGTATATTTGCAAATTGCTCCTTTTCATTCCCATCCATCAATCTAGCAACTATTTTCCTTGCTCTCAATGCCTTAGTTATGGTAACTTCAATACTGTACTATTCTGGTACACATTTTATGAACCCATTTAGGTTGCAAGCAAGATCATCTCTAAAAATCTCTAGGTATGTTTGCCAACCATTTAGATGTCACTTGTCTTATGTTGTACTCCTTTTTGCAACTGTGCTCAAATTTATTTTATTTGATTTAAAATGTAGAAGGGTCTCTTACCATTGCATCACGCCACATATACCACCCACAGCCCTTGCTACACTTTGCCTTGCATCTTTTGCTATCATTTGATTTGAACTTGATTTGCTAGCTATTCTTAATCTTTTACTATCATTTGATTTGAACTTGATTTGCCAGCTATTCTTAATAGCCCAACTCTTGCAAGCTTTTTTATATTCATCCAAGAATTTAAACATTATATCAGCCTTCAATGTAGGATCTACCATATCACTTGAAGCAAAAAATTTAGGGTATCTAACCCTAGACTTCATCACCCCCTAATCCTCACTGTCACTCTCTGTCACACTATGCAATTCATTAGAAGGAACAAAATTTGAGTCATTAGAATTACACTCAACATTTTCAAATACTCTGTAAATAGTAAATTGCACTATCATCATCTCCATTTTCTACGTCATAATCACTATCATTAACTTCATTTTTAGATTAATATAATCCTCATCCTCCTTATTTGTATCACTGTCATCCTCTCCCTCATCCTCATATTCAGGAATTTTATTTTTTTCTTTCAATTTATTGCCTTTCTGACAAGCCTTATCACCAATTGTTACCTTCTTTTCCACATTCACTTCCCCCCCCCCCCCCTCCCTAGTTCTTCTTCTATTGCCCATAGTCATAGATGCTTCCCTCACTTTAGTTTTTTGCCTCTTTTTCATTGTACCTGTCTCACTCACATTCACCCCATCAATCCCTCCAACCTTTTAGAATTGAAACCAACTTTTTCCCTCAAACCATCACCTTTCCCCAACTGAAATTGCATCTCGCTCACATTTACATTACGCTTGCTACCACTGTTGCAAGCCTTAGCCATGTCATCGATGCTTTTGACATATGCATGCATTTTTTTTAGGGTATCCACACTGAATCCCATATCCAAACAACCAATATCAGATGTTAATTTGCACTAACCCTTATTATATATGTTGTTTGGCTTCTGTTAAAAGATTTATGTTTTTCCAATGATATCACACTTCTTAACCATTCTTTGAATTTCTAATATCTACAGTATATCAGCACAACAAAATTAAAAAGAAATCAAATTTCCCCCATCTCTACCCCATGGTGGCATGCTTTCCACTATGATGCATGACAATAGTAAAGCACTCTCAGTATGTATCTACAATGCAAAACAATCAAACATGTCAAAACTCACCCAAATTACAATAATAGTGTGCTTTCATTTCAAAAACAATGACTGATAATCCCTAATTATATATTTTATATGAGTCATCATAAATAAACCTTAATTACAAAACTAACAATGTCATAAAAGTGTTAACTATAAAACCCACATTACTAAAGTTGATTAAATAATATATTCAATCACTTTATACACTGACAAAAAGGTAGTTACTGCCCTTATTTATTTATGTGTGTCTAACTACACCAACCATTTAATAAACAATTTCATGTATATAATACTTTCAAACCATGAAGAAGGAAACAAAAATTTAAGCTTACCATATTTTGGTTTCACTCTCCTTAGATCTCTATGTAACTAATCATCGCTAATGTTGTAGTTATTGTCGCTTTCTTCTTCACCCTATTTTGATTTACAATTTGCTTCAATGTAAGCACTAGCTTTACATTTTCCCTAATTTGTTAACTTTTGAAACTAAATTTTGAAGGCATGCTCTATTTTTCAATCCTCGCGCCTCTCAAATCTCTATCTACCTTAAAATATTAGGGTTTAACTCTTAAAGATTTTGGGTTTGGAGGAAGAGGAAAAATCGAGAGCAAAAGGGAAAAGAGGGGAGAGAGAGAGATGGACTAATGTGAAAAAAATAGGAGAAGCGATCAACTTGGCACGTGACGACCTTTTATTTACGATCAGCATGTAGGCCACTTTTAGACTTGTGGTTAGGATTAATAAAGACGATTAGGATTAGTGAAAGCCATCTTAGTGCTATGTCATCAACTCTTGCAACGACTTCGACCTAAAATTTTAAATATGAACACATTGAGAAGAAAATCAAACATAAGTGATTCATCTGCAACTAATTGAAGATTAGTAACTAAATTAAAAATAAGTAGTCTAGTGACTTGGGGTGTCTTTTACTCCAATAGCAACAACCTTAAAAGATTTTAACTTAGCACACGATGCAATAATATTGCGGCGATAAAATAATAATATTTTGGAATTATACTTTCCTAAAAAATATTTTATATTTATATAAATATATCCATTGGTATACTCTTTTGTCCCACTGAAGCTATATAACCAGAAAATAATTACCTTATATAAAATTGGAATGTCGCGTTATTTTTAATTGGATGTTTTAATAAATAAAATTATTCATTGTATTATTTGTACTTGGCATATAAAGGTTAAGTAATGCTAACCATTTTCCTGTAACAATAAATATTATATCTTATTTTTAACACTTTAATAAAATTTTATTGACTGATGAAGAGGATGTTTGACCTTGAGTTTCCACTCAAATTGAGTTGAATTAGGGTTAAACACCAAAATTTTGTATTCGGTAAACTCTCATCTCACCTCAAGATGGCACACTCTATTTTTTTTTATATATTTCAATCTTATTATTTTACAATGATTAAATTAAATATTTATATGTTCTCTTTCTTACTTTATATTTATATATATTTATTTTCATATTACTTTTAAATATTTTTATAAAATAGATTTATTTATTATATATTTTTTAGTCACACATATTGAGTTTTGTACATGGGAAGTAAAAAAAATTAATTAAACTTTATATACAATTGATTGAAGGAAATAAAAAATATAGTTTTAATTGATTTTTGATTTTATATTTAAAATTATAAATCATAATTGTTTATATATATACATTTAAAATGTTCATATTAAATTATTAAATATTAAAAATATAATATAATAAATATATATTATTATTTAAACAAATATATACTATTTAATTATTACCTTGAAAAGGAGGGTTAAAAAGATTTTATTGACGAAAGTTACAGGTAAATCACACCAAAGGTCACAAAATTTTGGTGTTCTTTTCAATTTGATCACTAAACTTTAATTCCTTACAAAATAATAATAAAACTTTAAAATGTTTTATAATATGGTCACTAAAATAATTTTTGGACAATTTTTTAATAAAATTGTTGACGTGACAATGACCATATCATCACCACGTCAGTAATTTTGATTAAGAATCATAAAAAAATTACTTTAATAATCACATTATAAAATATTTTAAAATTTTATTATTACTTTACAAGAAATTAAAATTTAATAACTCAATTAAAAAGAATATCAAAATTTTATAACCTTCGGTGTGGTTTACCCGAAAGCTGCACTTTGAGATTTCAGCCTTAATCTCTATCACTCTATGATGGAGACGGTACGAGGTTCAGATTGTCATTTAGAAGATATATTATATAGTTCAGTAGACAAGGTCTTTGCCATTTATTTATTTTCCGTGTTTGGGTTGTCATCTGGCAGATCTATTATCGGTAGAGTAGTTGATGTCTTTGCTATTTATTTTTTGAATAATGTTAAAGAATCATGCATTATTTGATATTTTTTTACTTAATATCTCTTTTATTGAGAATGTAACACTTGATGACATCATTATCAATAATAATTCATAATATTATTCTTAGTTTTTAGACACATTGTTTGTGTAAAAAAAATATTTAATAGGGTTTGCATCTTATTTTTTAATTTTTATGTAAAAATTTCAGACAAAAGCAGATCTAATATAATAATAAAATTATATTTAATAAATTAATTATTATTTAAAGATCTTTATAACGTTAAAAGATTTAGTCTCCAAGAACCGTGTAACATAGGCGTTGATTGAGTCGGCTCTCTCCCACCACCAAGCAGCCATGGAAGAAGCAATAGTTATGTATCCATCTCCGGCCATCGGCCACCTTATCTCCATGGTGGAGCTCGGGAAGCTCATCCTGACTCTCCGCCCCTCACTCTCAATCAACATCCTCATCTCCACCCTTCCCTACGACGCCGGCTCCACCTCCACTTACATCAACCAAGTCTCGGCCACCACCCCTTCCATCGCTTTCCACCACCTCCCACCCCTCTCCGCCGCCATCTCCACAGCCTCTCCCCACCACGAAGCCCTGGCCTTCCAGTTCCTCAACCTTAACATCCCCAACGTCCTCCAAGCCCTCGTCTCCCTCTCCAAGACCTTCAAGATCCGTGCCCTCGTTATGGATTTCTTCTGCGCCCAGGCTCTCTCCGTCGCGGTGGCTATGGAAGTTCCGGGCTACTTGTTCATGACTTCCGGTGCCTCTACCCTCGCCTGGCTCCTTTATCAATCGACTTTACACAAAACCATAACCCAGAGTTTCAAAGATCTCAAGGCGGATATTCAAATCCCAGGCTTGCCGCCGATGCCGGCCGCGGACTTGCCGAAGCCAGTGCAAGATCGGGACGATGAAGCCTACGAAGCTTTCTTAATCGTTTCGAACGAAGCCCTAAAATCAGCTGGAATTATCATCAACACGTTCAAATGTCTCGAGCCAAGAGTCATCAAGGCTATATCACATGGCCTTTGTTCGCCGGACGGTCAGGCGACACCGCCTCTTCACTGCATCGGACCACTGATCTCCGGCACCGATCAGACAGGCGGCCGGGGAGAATGTCTTGCGTGGCTGGACTCGCAGCCGAGGCAAAGCGTGGTGTTTCTCTGCTTCGGCAGCTTAGGATTATTTTCCAAGGAACAGTTGAAGGAGATGGCGGTTGGGTTGGAGAGAAGCGGCCACAGATTCTTGTGGGTGGTGCGGAGTCCAAAGCCGGAGACGGACTTGGAGGACCTGCTTCCGGCTGGTTTTGGTGGGGTCGAAAAACTCAAAACTTATATACATCTACGTTGAAGTATTAGAGACAGAGCTATTTTTTACTTAATTAATATTTCACATATATACATATATCTCATATATTATATATATGTATATTCTCACGCATTTTACACATATCTACAGTTCATTTTGCATTAATAGCTAATATTTGTTTTGCTTTGTATTTCTACAGTTTCAAGGACAAAGGACAGAGGGCTGGTGGTGAGGCGATGGGCTCCCCAGGTGTCGGTGCTAAACCATGACTCGGTGGGAGGCTTCGTGACCCACTGCGGCTGGAACTCGGTTCTGGAGGCGTTGTTGGCCGGCGTGCCGATGGCTGCGTGGCCGCTCTACGCCGAGCAGAGGCTGAACAGGGTGATGCTGGTGGAGGAGATGAAGCTGGCATTACCAGTAAGGGAATCGGAAGGAGGGTTTGTGGCCGCCGGCGAGGTGGAGAAGCGAGTCAGAGAATTGATGGAGTCGGAAGAAGGGAAGTCGGTGAGAAAGCGGGTGTTGATGATGAAGAGAGCAGCGGAGGAAGCGATGGATGAAGGCGGGTCGTCCATAACCGCCCTGTCCGGGCTGGTTGACCCGTGGACCAGGGCCTGACTCAGATTATCTCGGAACGACACCGTTTAGGCGTCCTCTGTATTTGTGCACTAAGTTATCTTATTAATAAAAGCTGTCCGCTAAGTTATCTTATTAATAAAAGCTGTCCGCTAAGTTATTTTATTTTATTAATAAAATAAAAGATAATGTCAACTATGTATATGTGCGTGCGCGCGTGTGCGTGTGCGTGCGTCTAACTTCACATGATCGGACATTGACACAGTAGAATTAATTGAAATTACGAATCATACCATATTAAGTAATATATAAGTTAAATAAAGTATTAATTCATTTACAATTGCTTGTGCAGTTCAAATTCAATAATTTCACGGAAGAGAACAATTTTGAAACTTGACTGTATTCATGATAAAGAGATTGCTTGTAAGTAACAATTCATTAATCTTTTTAATTTTTGTTTTCATTAGGGTTATCATCAGTTTGAAAGAAGTCACATCCCCATGTCATGATTCGTTAATAATCATTGTCTCAAGAAATCCCTCCCCATGAATGATGCCAATTAATTAATATAATTATTCCACATCTCACATCTAATTAAATCTAATTTTTAGGTTATCAGGAAGTTTATATATAATATGTAGAGGTTGAGTTGAGTGGAGTTGGTAGGGCATAGAGTTAATCGTTGAGTTGCTAGGGTATTGGCTATTATTGGGCCTCATCTACTGGACCCCTCTATTTTGTCTTTGTCTTGAGTGGGATATCCTCTTAGTTACTTTATATTCTTTGGTCCTATAGCCTTCTTGTTTAGGACTTTGTCAAGTCATTTTGCATCTAGGCGGAGGGACAGGGTTGGATATTTAATCCCCTAATTCAGCTCTAGTGGGCTTTGATTTGGCCTCTCTATGCTTTACCCTTGTAGCAATTCGCTAAATTATTCATGTATTATATGTAAATTATTTTATATTTTTATTAAAATTATTATATTCATGTATTTTTAAAATATTTAGATTAATTTGCATATTTTAAAGCTAAAAAATATAAAACGTCTATTAGCCAATTTTTTTAAAAATTTAACTGAAAAATTCATTGCTGCTCTCGCCATGTGCAAACTCTGATTAGGGAGATTTTTTAATTATTGCCATGGCTAATGGCTGATGATGGCCATATTATTTAATATATGCACTTATAATCCAATACCAGACAAACATGTTTGCTACTAACAAGATTCCAGTTTCCCACTTCGCATCCACCTCTCCTTTTGTTTTTATCAAAAATCAATGAATACAATTATTTATCCATCATCGTACATATCTCTCCTTCCTCTGTCATTTATCTAAAAAATTACTCGTCGACTACATTTCTTTCCGGAGTATTTAGCAAGAATACATTTTTGTGCATATATGAATAGAGTGTCTTAACAATTCTCATTTTATAATATTGATAAAAATATAGAATTTTGTTTTATATTTAATGAATTATTTGCTTGTTTATCAGAAATATATTTGTGTGCATACATATATATAATATGTCGAATTTTTATTACTAAATTTATTCAATTGAAACGTATTAAACATGAATTAAGTATCTCTCGAATATTTTTCGTATAACGAATGTTTGATTGAATTTTTAACCATATTTAAAATATATCAAACCAAATAATACTCATATTTTTACCGTCTTGAATTTTTTTCCTTCGCTGAATTGCTAACAAGGTACTTGGTGCATACCCCATTGTGAGACAATTCTACTTTTGTTGGTTGTCGCTTTTTTTATTAAAAAAAAATAACTCAGATCATTGAATTGAGTTCAACAAAAAAAAAAAAACATTTGTCTTTTTGCAAATAAAAATAACTTAATATTAGCAGACACTTAATAACAAGCCAACGACACGTTTATATGCATTGGGATTGTCGTAACTACGATTGAGCTTAGAATGTGGGAAATTAATGGAGATGATTGATTGGTTAATATCACTGTTTGCATATATTCTGCACGGCTAGCTTTGTTATTCTCTGCAAATTCTTGCTTGAAGGTATTTCTTCCCCCCAATTCTTCTATCTTGCATCCCTTTTGTTGGGAATAGTCATATATCACACACATATAATGTAATAAAAAAAAATTAAAAATAATTATTTTTATATATCGAATATTGATTGTTATATATATTGTGTAACAAAGGTAACTAAAAACATAAATAATAAGGTTATCTTGTTTAAATCTTTTGTAGATTTCAGATCTCGTCAAATTGAACTGCATAAACATCTAGCCTCTAATTGTGATCCACCCAAAAACCAACAACAAATCTCCAAATTCAAACTCTTCAATGTTAGAGCGGATTTTCAATCTCAAAGAATGTTAGTTCTTCATTTGAGATTGAAAGCCTAAGGGTATTATATAGTGTTGAATTGATTTTTTATTTTTTTCCCAATGGAGGCATAATGGGTATTTATAAACTTTAAGTCTAAGGTTAGATCACAATCCTAACCTAATTAGGATTAGTCTACCTTTAAACATTCCTTGTGATGTATTTAATTTACACCACTAGTTTTATTTATTTAAATATCACATATTTAAATAAATAAATAACTTCTCAATTTAAATATTACATATTTAAATAATAATTTTCACCTTTATTTAAATGTCTCATATTTAAATAAATTAAATCTTCACTTAAAATCCGATTTAATCTCTTACTAAATTTCCTTTTGTGTGGGACATATTAGGTCCTTATCAAGTTGTCAATAAGTATAAAATACAATTCTAATTAAAATTAGGATTTGATAAATTAAATACTTTAATTTATCATTAATTTTTCAATTAATCAATTTATACTTATTATGATTGACATTCAGTAATGTGTTATGACCACTCAATTAGTAAGAATGTTAATTGGTTTGACAAGATTTTTTCATAAACAATTACAGTGTAATTCAATCATTTCATCATATTATATCCCCATTAAGAATAAAGAATAAAATTAGTGTCAACCATATATTTACTTAATAATAGTTTTTCTTAATACTGAATTGATCAACTCTAATGACAAGTGAAACTTGAAACTCTTTTTAAATTTTCTTTCCACCTTGGTTAGGAAATTTTGAGTTTATAATTCATCAAACAGCCATAAGGATATATTTTTTTATCACCAAGAGTGATGAATCTTATATTGATTACTCACCTACCTTCATATGTTTCATGCTATACCCAAGTATTACTATTTGAGTGACCCGTGGCTAGGACAGTCGAAAATAACATTAAAGTATAGCAATCCACATATAAGATACTATAGTGATCTTTAAGTCTAAGAATCAATTATACTACTGTTATAAGAGACGTTTCATAAACACACAAGCTATACTCCATATGAAATTCTCTTAACGGGTCCATCCAATGAACTTGTTCTCTAACAAATATTCACATATTTGTTCAAATGTCACTACACTTTAATTTGTAAGTGCAGTTATTTTTTTCATAAGAAAAGAACATAATATGTGTTAGTATATTCGGACTATCAATGTCCCATCTTGATAGAACTATAACTAGAGATATTTTAAAATATTGTATTATATAATAAGAAACTCACTATCATGAACATTTTTTATTTTCTCTATGCTATATTTGCTCTAGGGATTTTATGAAACAAATATACAAATATGTATTTAAAGAAAACTCATTGATAAAAAATATCAAATTAAAATTGAGTTTACATATATAAATAAAATAATATTTTACATAAACTTCTCTATTGCTCTAGAGCGCAATATTAACACCTTTGATACATACAAGTTCTTATTACTAGTGAATTAATTTAAAACAAGGCATTCAAGCAATTTGTAGCCAAGTTTAATAAGACAAAAACAAAACTGATGGGTGGAGATAAAAACAACAATGACAACAAAAATCAGTACAATTATTACACATTTTGATTTGATACATCATGATTTTATGTGAAAAGTCTCTATATAAACTAGAGAAATGGTTGGATCCACTTGTTCGGACATGTGGATGGCAAAGAAAGAATATTGTTAAAAAAAAGAGCTTTACACGTGGCATAAAAGATGAACCTTTCATTAAGAAATAATATATATAGGCCCTAATTAAATTAAGCACCTGATCAACGTAGCAATTTAAGAATATATAATTGCTCATGTTGATTGATTATGCAAAATAATTAATAACACGTTACTTGAAAAGTGGTTGTCACTACAATTTTATGGAATCCCCACGACAAGTGTAATCAAAGGATAACGACACTCCCTCGATTATGAAGGCCCATCTACCTTAAATTAAGAAATAAAAAGATAACGACTAATTAAAGTAATTCTAGTTGAAGAGCCCCTTCAATATATATATATATATAGTCACTGTTTTCTTTCTCTTCATACTCATCTTTTAGCTTTAACTTAGGCATCGGGGCTTCTTAGAACCTATCAGGGCAATTTGATCATCTCTTTCTTTGGTTACAGGAGCAGACGGGTAAACCTCAAATTCAAACAACTGGGAAAACTTGCGTTCTCTTTGCTTTTTAATTTTCAGTTTTGAGTTTTGAATTCATTTTCAATTTTCTGTTTTGGTAGTCTATTTTTAAAAAATTGAAAACTTGTTCTCTTTGTCATTTTAAAAAATTATTTTTCAAAACAAAAAATTAGAAAACGCATTCTCTTTGAAATTTTGAAAATATTTTTTTAATAATATTTTATTCAATAAATTTGATTATTAAGTATATAAATATTTAATGTTAATATATTATTAAAAAAATATATACATTTTAAAGTTAATGAATTTTATAATATTTTTTTCAATTATAATAATAAAATATGAATAAATAAATAAATAAATATGTTTTGAGTTTTGAGTTTGTTTTGGATGAAAAAACTCAAAATAACTTTTTATTGTTTTGAGTTTTCTTTGTAAATTTTTTTTTGTTTTCAAAAATGCATTTTCAAAAACAATAAAGAGAACGCGTTTTCATTATTTTAGAAAATTGAAAACTAAAAATGACTTGAAAACAGTAAAGAGAACGCAACCTAGGCTTTCCTTTTTTTTTGTTATTTTTAATTTATTTTTTTTAAATAATAAAAATGTGTTTATTTTCATATTTTTAAAAACATATTTTCAAAAATAAAAAAATAATTATAAAAAAATTCAAAACAATAAAAAATCATTTTGACTATTTTCATTACAAATATGTTCAAAATTTTTGAAAAGTGAAAAACGTTATAGGAAAAAAGAATACGTTTTTAACAATTTCAAAATAAATACTCAAAATATAAAATTAAAAATGAATTCAAAATTTAAAATCAAAATTGAAATATGAAAAGAACAATCGCTTATTGGCTAACATGCGACCTGAAATCCATTTAAAAAATTCCACTATAATTAATGAAGATTTACAATTTAGTTCCAACTCAACAATGAGTATGCAACCCAATACCAATCGAGAAATAAAGAAAAAAACTATAAATGATTAACAAATCTCATCCAAAATAGAAGCTGCTGTCCTTGACACTGAAACTTGAATCTAGAGAGCTCTCATAATCAAGTCCACCATTTAGAGAGCTCTGACCCATTTGCCAGCTAAGTCTTTTACCAAAAATTATTAGCCAAATCGGACAACCAATGACCTTCTAAGTTGCAATTGTTGGCTTCATCACAAAAAATGCTCCAATATTTCGCTTTCAAATTGCAGCAACTTCTTTTCCAAATCAATTCCACTTGGCTTCACTATGTGCCAAACAAAACGGCCCACAAGGCCTAAACACATACGGATAATATAGGATATATAAAGTTTTTGACTTTTCCCCACCTATGAAAGGAACCGATCGAAGACCCAACAAATTAAAAGAAGCAAAAAATGTTAACCTTTCATGATTGGCTATGGCTGAGATGTGGCAAACCTCAACTTCTGCAACACTTTTTTTTTTATTCACTTGCGTATCCGAATTTACGCCCAACTAGTCCTCAAGAGATGATGACCTCCTCCCTTGATGCATGTTCGGATAAATTTGGATATGGACCTAGCGGCCCAGCCTATACACACCCAAAGTGAACCTTCGATATATGACTATTCTCCTTATAAACCTCCTTCATGTTGTGCGAACAGGACCTCTGAAAAGGGGATATGGCACACTAAGACTCTCTCTCTACAAGGGCAACAAGCCAGCAATAAATGCCATCAGCCGCCACTGACATTCGAATCCACGATATTCCTATTATCATTCAAGTGCTTTATCGTTGGACCATGTTCCTGGGATAACTTCTGCAACTTCTTAATCAGATATATAGCTAGAGTTGGAAGGTATATATTCTTGTCATCCGATATAAAGTAGGTGACAAAGCAGGGTTCTGAATTGAAATATATTGGCCAAGCTGATTGATGGGTTAACATGCATATATTGTTCTAATGTGATATATCCAAGTTGGCATGTGTCCCGAACGGCTTGTTTGGCTCATGTGAGGTAAGTTCAATTGAGTTTGAATAAGTTGAAATTGTAAAATGACTAAAAACTATGAAGAATGATGAGTTTTGTACTTTTTTTTAAAAAAAAAAAATTATTTCACTAATGATGAAATTGTAATTTGATAAAAATTATATGCTAGAAACCCTAAACACCCCAATTGAAGTGTTTACTAAAATGGTGCGTTGAGACAAGCAAAATGCTACTAATTAAACACCTTAATTGTCGTGTGGGAGTGCAAATGCAACCCGACGGTTGCACCCCAACAATGATTGGCCAAACAGGCCCTAAAGTAATTTAAGAGTGGAGATTTGGGAACACATTGCAGGGAGGAATTGTTCTTGCAATTAGGCCTAAATGTGATATATATGGTTGAGAGAGAGATAGATGCCTTGGTTGCTTTATTCCTTTGTTCACTATAGGGTTGACTTGCAGTGTCTTCGAGAGCTGTTGTAACTAACTATATATATTCTATTCTCCTTGTTCTAGATCAAAAGTGACTCCCTGCAGGCGTTGTTGAAAAATTTCTATATATTGTCACGAGAATTATTTTTATAATATTTTTTAAAGAAAAATTGATCTAACATTGACTTAGATAAATCTGAAAAAAGGTTTTAGTGTTGTTTACATGCAGCTGGTTTCTGATTGAAAAAGTATGTTTAGCTCTTGAATTACGTATTAGAAACAAAAGCACTTGCATTCAAAGTTAATCTCTATTGTTCTATAAATGTAATGTTTGTAACTCGAAATATTTAATTGGGTGTAACTCTTGAGTAGAAGAGGAATGCATATACCAAACTGAAATTAAGAAGGGTCCAACCCTCCAATTGAAGAAGTAAAAAGACAAATTTGTCCATGCATTGACTTCTTATGCCATCCTTTCGCATTTCCTAAATCGTTATCTTTCTAAATATTCTATCATAAGATATGAAGGTCCCACCTAATTAACCTCTGCCGCTTCTTGCTGTGATGGTGGTGGCATTTTTGAAGGCCTATAAATAAACTCAATCCTCTTGAATGATGGATCAAACAAGCAACCCAGCAATGGATATATATAGATGTTTCAGTAAATCTGAATCAAATTCAAGGCATTGGTTGTTCTGTCTCCCTCAAGGGCTTCTACTAAGTACAATGCACTGCTTGCTCTTTATATATATATATATATATATGTACACGCACACACACACACATGTATATGTGTTAGGTGATAATGGCAGAGTGGGTAGGAACTCTTGAGGGGGACAGTACAAGCCCTGCCTTGCTTACACCAAGTCTACAACAACAAGAACAACACAGATGTGCATGTATCTAGACCTTCTCTCGACTGCTCCCTCAAGTTGATGGGTCCTCCTGTATCACTAAAAAAGAGGTAAATCTTCTTATAAAATTAGTATGTCAAGTGTTTATTTTATTTTATAGAGTTAGCTATATATATATATAAATCGTTAGTACTCCTCAAAAAATCCTTGTCTTCTATAAATATTTTATAATAAATAAATAAATATTTATCACATCTACTAAATCATATTTTTATGTTCTATCTCCTCTTTTTCTAAATACTTGTTTTAATTATTTGATTCGCTTTTCTCATATAATAATGATGAGTTATTAGGCGTAGGAGTTTAGATTTGTCAATAGAGATACATACGAAGTTGCTTGTTCTCTTATGATAAAAGAAGAGGATATATTGGGAGCTGCGAGTTAGATCAAAGTAGTGAAATCAAAGCACACAAGGATATATATATAAAACTGTAATTAACAAGACACTTATATACCTGCAGAGAGTTAATTAGTCAATAAGTTTGTTAAAAGCTGATAGATGCATTTAGAATCTTGGAATATAATTAATTAGAACGCATTAAAAGAGTAGCTGCAGAAGCAACTCTTAATAATTAGAATCTGTCATTGCTCCACTTGAATTAATTAATGGTGAAGGAAGTGTCAATTAATTAATTAATGTCTCACCACTTGAATTATTTTCCAATAAAAAATTAACTTAATTACTAATCTAACTTTTAAAAATACAAAATAAACACTTCAAAAAATTTTAGAACCTAATGGCCGAATATATATATATATATATAATATATTTCATTCCCACTCCCATCCATTCGTTTTCTTAATTTAATTTAATTTTTATTTCACATTTCTTTTTTCATATTCCATAAACTCAATTTTATTTTAATTTTTTAATTCTTGGATATCATTTTCAATTACTGGCTACGAAATTTCATTATAATTATTAAGAAAATTTGTTAATTTTAGTCCATAATAGTAAATAATATAGTCCAAATAAAAACTATATTTCACATATTAATTAATTAAATAGACAAGTTATTGATGTAAATTTGTTATAAATATTCATCAACCACTCATAATTTACAGTAAATAAATGAATACCGGATAGTCTGAAGGTTACATGAATCACGCAGAAAGGGATTGAACAATTACAAGATTTGAATTTTTTTTTAAAATGAAAGTATGAAGGAAGAAGCCCATTTGATATTTTTAAAATATAATAATTTATTATTTTTTTAAAATATATATATATACATATAAATAAAATTTGTTATTTTGTGACACTATCTTTTTCATAAATACGGACATTATTTTGTACGAAGAAGGCGGGAATGGGCTCACATGTGAGCGAAGGAGTAAGTACCCGTGAGCGAATGAAAAAGCAGCGGGATTCAAACGAAGCCCACATAAAGCAATCAAAGCCGAACAAATCATAGAAATTTTGTAGTTTTCCCAGCAGCCTGCCTGCTAATGCATTATTTGGATGGGCATGACAGGGCACACTCTCACATTCTTTCGCTTCCTCCAAACAATCCATCAGACCCGTGACTCGGCTCACTCTGATTGGCCAATCTTGGGCAGGCCATGCATATCTACAAAATTTGGGGAAAAAATATAATTTTTTTTATAAGAAATCCAACAATAACGTGTTCATAACATATACTTTTTAAATTTTATAAAACTCAAGTTTATTATGTGAACGAGATTTAAACTTATGACATTTATTATTAAATTTAGAATTAACTTAGAATCAAAAATAATTTTTTTCACTTACACGCCTATGTAGCATGGGACGCCTCTACTTGTTATAAAAGGAGGATCTTTTTTTTTTTGTTGTTTACGCAAGCATGAATATCGCTTTTGTGGTTGAACTTCTAAAGGGATGAATGGACATAACAAAATAGAAAACTGGCTTCAGAAACCGTACCCATCTTTCTAAAAGACGAGAACAGCATGAATACAAATTCAAAACTGTCTTGATCAAGAAACAAACAGGATCCAACCCATTATCAGCAAAACAAATTTCACCCCAGTTCTTCTCAAACTGTATTCGATTTGAACAACGAAATATCGAATCACAAACATGAGCTGGTTTAAATCTTATTGACATATATATATATATATATTCCAGGCAAGCGAAGCAAAAACATGGTATACCTGCAAGCAAGAGAGTAGTAAATTTCACTTCTTGGATCTTGAGACCCTTCTCATCAAGACCATCAAACAAAGGACACGATAGAACACAAAGAACCCAATCAAGATGTAAATATTCGTCCATCTCTGCCTCTCATGGAGCCCTCTCTTCTGCAACACATCCCGCCCGGTGATCATGCAGGATTTCTCATCGAACCAAATCAAACAATCGTTCACAAGGCAAGAATACTCGTTGATCAGAAGAGCGTCGAGGGCGTACTTGTACATGGAGAAATAGTGCATGAACAGCCAGTACTTGGGTAAGTTTTCCGTTGATATGAAGTAGCCGGAGAAGAGGAAGAAGCTGGCCAGAAGCAGAGTTAACAACGAAGTTCCGGCGATGTAGTTCGGAGCCAGAGAGCTCAAGAAGAGGACGAACGAATTGGCCATCAGGACTACGATCCATATGACCAGAACAAAGTAGGCAAATGCTTGCCATGTGGAGCAAAGACCCACCAAGAAATAGACTGAAATGGAGTAAATTATGGCTATGGCGAGAAGATACGGCAAGAAAACCAGCGTGTTTGCGATGAGATGGGATGATAACCTGTAAACGCCGCTAGAGGTTTCTCTGAGAAGAATGGGCCTTTCGTTGATGAAAATGGGTAGGGTTTCGGTGGTGGAGGAGAGGAGGAAAGTGAGGGTGAAGGCGAAAAGGCCCAGCCTTTTCTCGACCCCCTTCTTGTCCAGTCCAGTGTTGATGTATATAGTGCCAAGAACAAGACCCACTACGAGGGCTTGAAGTGAGTTCGTCAATAGAAGCTGCTTTGTTCTGTAGACGATCTTCCAAAACCTGTTGTAAAGAGTGGCGATTTCATGGACCCTCGAACTCTTGTATCTGATCTCTCGTTCGTTATGAGTATCATTTGGTGGTGATGGAAGTAGAGGTTGCGATGAGAAGCCGTTTATGGGTTTAGTGATCTGGAGCTGGCTGAGTAATTCCATGGCGTATTCCAGAGAGTTGAGCTGAGGAGGGACTGTGAAGCCTTTGGAAAGCAAGAAGTCTTGGAGCGAAGAAAGGGTTCCATGGTGGACGACCGTTCCTTTAGAAAGCAAGAGGATTCTGTCAATGGTGGACAGGATCTTGAAGCTCGGCTGGTGAATGGACAAAATCACCGTCCGGTGGTGGAAATCTGCCATTGACTTGAGAATCTGCATCACGTTGAACGCCGACGAGCTGTCAAGCCCGGAAGTGGGTTCGTCGAGACGAAGTACAGCAGGGTCGTTCAGGAGGCTGAGTCCGATTGACACGCGCCGCCGTTCTCCACCGGAGAGGCCGTCAGCTAGCCGGGTGTGAGCCAAGCGTGTCAGGCTCAGCTCCTCCAGAAGTGGCTCTACAATGGCGGAAACGTCCGGCGCTTTGGGGTGGAGGAGGCCGGCAGCGAAGGCGAAGGTCTCGGCGATGGTGAGCAGCGGGAGACAGGCGTCGTGTTGGGGAACGTAGGCCGAGAGCTTGCGGAAGGAAGAGGGGTTGATTGGAGAAGAGTTGAGGAGTAGAGCGCCGGTTCTGGGGGAAGTTCTGGCGGCAAGAATGTCAAGCAATGTGGATTTTCCGGCGCCGCTGGGGCCCACAATGGCGAGGATTTGGGATGGGTAGGCGTTGAGGGAGACGTCGCGGAGGATGTAGGCGGGCGGCGGGGCGGCGCAGGGTTTGAATAATAGGAATGTGGGTGAAATTCCGGCGAAGGTGGGCTTGGTGTAAGAGATTGAAGAGGCTGATAGCGTGTAGGTTTTGGGATTCGCCGGCGGCGGCGGAGGAGGCGGTGGTTTATCGGCCATGGAGGAGGTGGTGGAGGGGTCAAGAGGACGATGCTAATGAGAGTAGTGTCCATTGTGGTGGACGAGAAGTTTGGAGTATAACGCGAGTGGGGGATAATAAGTTTCAAAATTAAAAGAATTTTGGGCCTGCTCATAAATTTTAAAGTAAAGAAAAAGTTAATTTTAAGGACGTGAAGGCAATGGCATGCTCTTGCCTGTACTCACAAAAACAGCTCCATTAAAGTGTAAGAAGAAGAGCCCAGATCTGCTGTCCCCAAAGCATGTCCCCTTTGCTGTCCACCCAATCAAATGCTGCCACATCATCTATTTGCAAATAGTAATTTTTTTAAAAAAGTTATAAAATCAAACCAAAAAATTATAAATGACATATGTATTGATTATATATATGTTATTATTTAATTTTATAATTTTTTAGTTTGATTTTATAACTTTTTAAAAAAATTACTATTTGCAAATGGATGATGTGGCAGCATTTGATTGGATGGGACAGCAAAGGGGACATGCTTTGGGGACAGCAGATCTGGGCTCTAAGAAGAAGGGTTAAGTAGGTTGAAGGGACGGATGGTAATAAGTTGAGATTCATATTAATAAATTACTGATTTTTTATTTTGTATAATGAAGTAAACTTTACACTTAAAATTTATTTTTTTTTGGTTAAGTTAAAGACACGAGTGATAGAGGTCATGCATAATCAGTCATTTCAAAGAGAAGGGACCCAGTTTTTAAACTCAGGGAATTCACTGAGCTGTCAATGTCTGATTGGTGTAAATGATTACTAAATATAACCCAGAAGATCCCCAAATGTTTTTTTTCAAGAAGAAAGTCACGAGTTTCACTATTCACACTCAATAAATTAAAAGTAAAATATTATTGATTACTCGAATATAACACAAATATAAAATTTTGATACATTTTATATGATAATCAGCTTTAATAATTAAATATTTTATCAGTAATCATTTACTAAGTAATAATTTTCGTAATGTAATTATGAATAATGATCTGACCATTAGAATTAAATATTACTATAATGGGATGCGATTGTGCATTCCAGTTCACGATGGGACGGGCATTGCATTGCGATGAACGGGTAGGGTCGTCCGTGATTTTCTTCGTCCTCTTCTGCAGCTGTGGCTTCGTAATGCATGACAGCTCTTTAGGGAGAGATTCACTCGTTATTGTACACATGTGGATTAGTATTACGCTGTGTTTCATTGAAATTATTTTTTATAGAAAATATCACATTAATATAAAATGTATATTTGATTGCTTAATATTTTTTATAAAAAATTATAACTAGGGGAGGTGGGAATTATTTTTCATGAAATTGGAAAATATTTTTCTTTTTCATCATTTTTCAATCAAATTTGATTAAAAAATTATTTTTTATGAAAAATATCACATCAATACAAAATTTTTCATACTTGTATATTTGATTACTTAACATTTTCTATAAAAAATTTTCATGGTACAATACATTAAAGCATATTTTAACCAATTTTTCATAGAAAATTGCAAGGGAGGAAGGAATTGTCTTTTACGGAATTGGAAAATATTTTTCTTTTCCATTTTTTTTCAATCAAATTTGATAGGATTTAGGTAGAAAGGAAAGCAGTTTTCAACTTGTATGGAAAATAAAAATCTCCCCCTAAATGGATTTTTTCATGAAAAAGAGGTAAAAATATGCTTTAATGGTTGTACCATGAAATTTAATTTTATGAAAAATATAATGTATCAAACACCAAAGATGAAATTCAATTATTAAGATGTGACATTTTTCATATATTTTCTATGCTATCAAACACATTAAGGTGTATTTGATTGCATTATATAAAATTTAATTATAGGTAATATTTGCCTAAAAAATAAAAACTACCCCACCCCTTTAGAAAATGAATTCCATGAAAAGAAATTTTAAATGCTTATATAATGTATATTTTTCTATAGAAAAGTTAAAAGTGTTTGATTGTTTCTCTAAAAAATATTATAATAATTACACATTTTTTATGATAAATGTGTGTAATCAAACACGTTCAATGTTACTTGATGGAAACTTATATTTTTAAAATAGCATGAAACTAATGAGGTGGCATTATTTTAAATATATAAATTATATTGTAGTAGATAATAGAATATTGAAATTTTTGAAACGATTTATTTGCTATTTCTCTCTTTGGACAATGCTCAAAATAAATAAAAGTCTCTTGTGTTTATGTTAGTGGTAATTTGGATAATAATAATAATAATAATAGTTAAATTAATTTAAAATATCATTTATTGATTACGTTTTACATTCCTCCAAGTAACTCATTTTCTAGTGATTGTGAACCTTTCATTTCATTTCATTTCATTTAAGATAATGTTTGTTAATTAAGATATAAATTAAAAAAAATAAAATATAAAAAATATTTTAAATAAAAATATTTTTATTTTATTTGATAAATTTATTTAAAGAGAAATTATATCACTTTTTATCTTAAATTTTTTAGATAAATTTATTTTTTATTTTTATTCTAATAAGTTATTTTAAATTTTATTATTTTAATATTATTTTATCTTATTTATTTTAATAAATTTTATTAAAAAAAAATAAGACTCTTGAGTCACCGTTGGACATTTCCAATATGCCATAACCAATTTCAAGTAAGCCACATGCAAAGGTACGAATTTGTGGGCCTAACTCAAATCAAAATTTGACAGCCAATGTGTTCCCTTGCGCCTAACTCAAATGTTGTGACTCTCGCCCCCAGAGGCATTGGCCAGTGATTGAGGACAAGTATGGGTTAGAACTGAAAGAGTTGTTATATAATTAGTGATGAGGGAATATTTTATTATAGAAAAAATTACTATATTATCTTCGGAGACTACTAATATGGTGCTACCACGTGCCTGTCTCAAGAAGTGCTACGTGTCATCCGGATCTTCATCCTTCATCTCATATTTGATTTTGAACGAGATTGACTTGGTCAACCGAGATTCTCTCCAACATCCGATTTAGAGGTTATCTTATCTCTTCGGAATATGCTCTACGTCTTCTTTAAATAGAGGTCGACTTCTACAGGTACGGATCATCTGACTACTGGTTCACTTTCCATTTCAGGCATATTCTTCTACTGACTTGAGCGTCGGAGTTCTCCCAGGAGATTAAAGCCCCGCTCTTGCAGGTACTCAGTTCAAAGCAGACCTCGGTGATCGGTCTAGTATCATCATTTGGCGCCCACCGTGGGGCCAGTTACTTTATCTACTTTTGTTCGTCGAGTACCTCGGCCGAGCTCAAGTTCCTCCCGTTATGGCGACAAGAAGAAATCCATCACGAGCTGCTGGGACCCAGCCCGTCCCAGATCAGAGTCAAAACCACCCACCTGAGAGCGGCCCTGTAAGGGGTCATCCCCCGAATCCCTCGCCACCTTAGGATCGTGTCGCCCAGCTAGAGGGACAAGTCCAACATCTGACGGAATTGCTCAACACCTTTTTGGCCCAACAGCAACCCCCGGAGATGAGACCGGTGGAGCACTCCAATCATGATAGTCGACATCAGGGGGATCGCCACTCTAGTCATAAAGAATTTTGAGGAGGCTAATCCCCCCGCGCTGGGAAGGAGTCCCATCGGGACGAGAGACGGAGTGGACCCTCTAAGCGTGGCTAGTATGGGAGGCTAGGCTCGGAGGAGGAGGAGTCCTCTAGTCCCGATTATGCCCGGGCTGGAGGGGCTCAGCGAGAAAGACGTTTGCGGCATTTGGGAAGGGAGGTTGCAGAGTTAAGACGGAGGGAGGAAGAGCCACACGACATTGTTTCTAATCAGCCATTAAGTCAGGAGATCATGGCGATTACCCCATCCGAGCGCCTTCGAATCCCAACTATTAAGCCATATGGAGGCACAACTGACCCCGCTGATCACTTAAATCTCTTCGCCTCTCACATGATGGTCCAAGCGGCACCTGATGCTATGTGGTGTAGAGTCTTCCCGGCCACTTTGGAAGGACATGCACGGTCCTGGTATTCAAGTCTGGCACATCGGTTGATTGCTAACTTCGGACAGCTTCGGAATAGGTTCTTGGCTCATTTCGCTCCCCTTCGGAGGCACCGGAGGTCTACCATGACCCTCGTGAATCTCAAGCAGAACCAAGGGAAGTTGTTAACAGATTTTGTGGCCAGGTTTAATATGGAGGCATTGAGCATTGAGAATCTTGATCAGAGTATCGCTATGGTGGCCTTTCAGAATGCCTTAAGGGTTGGCCCTTTTACCCAGTCACTGGCTAAGAGGCCTCCCCAAACATTCACAGAGATCCTGAGCCGAGCCATCAAGTACATTAATGCCGAGGAGGTGATGCGGGTCAAGAGAAGTGAGTACTCAAATAAGAAAGAGAAGAGAAGTCAGAACCGAGAGCAAAAGCCTGAAGATAAACCGGGCCGATGGGGGGAGAGGTCGGGCCCCCGATGGAGTCCAGTCAGGTTCACCCTGCTTAATACTCCTCGGGCTGAGATCCTGGCCACAATCGAGAATAAGGATTACTTGAAAAAACTGAGACCCATGAAAGCCCCGGCTAACAAGCGGAGTAAAGATAAGTATTGTCGATTCCATCGAGATCATGGACATGACACGGAGGAGTGCCATCAACTTAAAGAAGAGATCCAGGAGCTCATCAATCGGGGTTTCCTGAGGAGGTTTGTAGCTAAGGATACAGAACCACAAAGGGGTGAACGAAGGAGATCGAGGAGCCCCCATCGCAGGCGCGGTAGATCTCAGGAACGGCGCAGAACTAGAACCCCGCCCTGGAGAGAGAATCGTCAGGGGGATGGGAGTCATCCGCAACAGTTGATTTTTCATACTCTAGCGGCTGGGGTGGTGCCAGGCAAGGAGTCGGGGGAGAGTTCTAATCTGCATCGGCGTGCGGGAGTCAAAAGGGCTCGACCAAGGAATGTTATCTCCTTTACCGATGACGACTTGCCCGGCTATCCGATTTCTAATGATCCACTAGTCATCACAGCAAAATTGGGAAAATAGGAGCTTCGGCGGATTCTCGTGGACCCGGGGAGCTCTTCTGAAGTTTTATATCGACAGGCCTTTTTAGGCATGGGATACGAGATGGAACAGTTGAAGCCCGCTCGTGTCCCCTTGATTGGATTTGACGAGGAAGTTGTATATGCGGATGGTGTCTTCCAGCTCTTGTTGACTCTTGGAAAGGGTTCTCGGTCTGCCCAGGTCATGTTAGACATTTTGGTAGTGGATGTCCCCTCGGACTACAATATGATCCTCGGAAGATCGGGGCTAAATGCTCTGTGGGCTGTGCCGAGTACTTATCACATGGTGCTTAAGTTCTCCACTGCGGCGGGGGTTGGAGAAGTCAGAGGAGACCTAAGGTCTGCCCGGGAGTGCTACATGGCATCCATCAGCACAGCTAAGGGTGTTGTATAGGAGCGGATAGAGCCACAAGAAGATTCAAGACGGAGACGGACCCCTACTGTGGGGGAGGTCGGGATTTCCCCTCCCGCTACTGTCAGTTTTTTACTAGAAAGTCCAGAAGACCCAAAGACTGCTGAGCCAGTGGATGAGCTTGTAGAGGTACCATTGGACCCGGACAGAGTCGATAGATGCGTGAGGGTGAGCGCCCAATTGAAAGACCCTATTCGGACTCGGATTATATCACTTCTTCGCCAATATGCAGATATTTTTGCATGGTCGGTCCACGACATTCCAGGCATAGACCCGGCAATAATGACGCACCGTTTGGGAGTGAAGCGGGGGTACCGACCGGTGATACAGAAAAAGAGAAATTTTGCCCCAGATAGGGCAAGAGCGATAAAGGCCGAAGTGGAAAAACTGATGGCGGCACGATATATTCGGGAGGTCGACTATCCCGAGTGGCTCGCCAATGTGGTTTTGGTTCCTAAGGGGGAAGGTAAGTGGAGGTTATGTATTGACTTCACTGACCTCAACAAGGCTTGTCCGAAAGATAGTTACACACTTCCCCGGATCGATGCCCTAATTGATGGCACGGCTGGATGCCACCTCATGAGTTTCCTAGATGCTTTTCAGGGATACCATCAGATCCCGTTGCATAAAGATGATCAGGAGAAGACAACATTCATCACTGATCGGGGCACTTATTGTTATACTGTTATGCCTTTTGGCTTAAAAAATGCAGGGGTTACATACCAACGGCTCGTGAATAGGCTCTTTCAGGACCAGTTAGGTCGCAACATGGAGGCCTATGTGGATGATATGCTAGTGAAGAGCCTGCTGGCGGAGGAGCATCCGACAGATCTAGAAGAGTGCTTTAAAACCTTGCGCAGGTTCCAATTGAAACTTAATCCTTCTAAATGCGCTTTTGGTGTCTCTGCAGGAAAGTTCCTTGGGTATATCGTGCATCACCGTGGGATCGAGGTGAATCCCGAGAAGATTAAAGCAATACTAGACATGCCAACCCCAAGAAGCATTAAGGAGGTCCAACAACTCACTGGAAGGATAGCGGCTCTAGGGAGATTTCTGTCCCGATCGGCAGAAAAGGGCCTCCCTTTTTTCAAAGCTCTATCCAGGACCAAAGATTTTGTCTAGGACGTCGAGTGCCATGAGGCTTTCAACGAGCTCAAGGAATGTCTAGCCTCACCGCCAGTCCTCACTAAGCCAAAGATGGGTGAGCCGCTCTACCTCTACTTGGCCGTGGCAGAAGAAGCAGTGAGCTCGGTACTGGTGCGTGAAGAGAATAAGAGGCAGAGACCAGTATACTACACGAGCAAACGATTGTCTGTGGCAGAGGCTCGGTATTCCCCCATGGAGAAATTAGCATTTGCCCTGGTCGTTTCAGCGAGAAAATTACGACCCTACTTCCAGGCACATTCTATCATCGTGCTTATTGACCAGCCTCTAAGGCAGATTTTGGGGAAGCCAGAGCTATCAGGGAGAATGTTGAAGTGGTCAATGGAGTTAACAACATTCGACATAGAGTACCGACCTCGGTCAGCTATTAAGGCCCAGGCCTTAGCGGACTTCATCGCTGAAGGATTTGGGCTTGACGGACCTCCAGAGGACAACCTAGGACCATGGATGTTGGCAGTAGATGATAGCTTAAACGCTGGGGGCGAAGGAGCTGGGCTAATGATAAAGAGCCTTGAGGGTCAGTCCTAGTTGTACGCTCTGCATTTCGAGTTTCGGGTGTCCAACAATGAGTCAGAGTATGAGGCCCTCATAGCCGGGTTGAGGCTCGCTGCACAGCTTGGGGCAAAGCATCTCAACGTTCAATCTGATTCTAACCTCGTTGTTCAGCAGGTGAAGGGAGAATACGAGGCCAGGGAGGACCACATGTCTAAATATTTGGTTTTCGTTCAGGAATTGATGAGTCGTTTTCGATCTGTAAAGATTGAGCATGTGCCTCGATCCCAGAATATGGAAGTAGACACCTTGTCCTGGATCGCATCGGCCTCTTTTCCAACCAATTCCAGACAGATTCTTATCGAGACATTACCTCAGAGAAGCATTGACGAGATGGTGGAGCAGCTATGTCTCGACCTAGAGTCGAGTTGGATGGACCCTCTTGTTAGTTATTTGAAGGATGGCAAGCTACCAGAGAGTGACTTAGAAGCCCGGGAATTAAAAATGAGGGCCCAAAAATTTATACTAGTCAACGAGGAGTTGTACAAGAGATCTTTCACTCAACCGCTCTTGAAGTGTGTGAGGCCACGTGAGGCTGACTATGTTTTAAGAGAGATCCATGAGGGAATATGTGGGAGTCACATAGGAGCCCGAACTCTTTATTAGAAAGCTCTTCGACAAGGGTACTACTGGCCGACTATGGTGTCTGATGCAGAGCAGCTGGTCAAGAAATGTGAAAGATGCAAACGGGTCTCCAACTTAATTCATATTCCTAGCGCCATGCTCACCCACCTGGTTCAACCGTGCCCCTTCGCCCAATGGGGGATTGATATTCTAGGTCCGTTCCCGCCTGCCGTAGGTCAAGTAAAATTCTTGATCGCAGCTATAGATTACTTCTCCAAATGGATAGAGGCCGAGCCCCTGGCCTCCATCACTGCACGAAAAGTGAAGCAATTTTTATGAAAGAACGTGGTTTGTCGGTTTGGGATCCCACGGGTGATTGTTTCAGATAATGGGACCCAATTCACGGATCAGACGGTCAAGGAATGGTGTCAAGAATTGGGGATCAAGCAGCACTTCACCTCTGTAGCTCATCTATAGGCTAACAGACAGATTGAGCTTGTCAATAAGACTATGCTCCATGGACTAAAAGCCCGGGTTGACAAGGCAGATGGAAGCTGGGTGGACGAATTACCAAGCATCATTTGGTCTTACCGGACCACGAGGAGGGGGTCCACCGGGGAGACCCTATTCAGCTTATGTTACGGCTCAGAGGCCCTTATTCCGGTTGAGATCGGGATCCCAACTCTTAGGGTGGAGCATTTTGACCCAAAATCCAATGAGCAAGGCTTGAGGAATAACTTAGATACAGTGGAGGAGCTTCAGGACGAAGCAAGGGTCTGCCAGACAGTTTATAATCAGCGGATTGAGAGGTACTATAATCGAAGGGTGAAAGCTTGAAGTTTTCTACCTGGCGATCTGGTCCTTCGACGAGCGAGTGTGAGCAACCCCCGGGACTCCAACAAGTTGTCACCGACTTGGGAAGGCCCCTATCGGGTTACTGAGACCCTTAGCCTTGGGGCATACCGGCTTGGAACCATGGACGACACTCCCATAAAGAATGCGTGGAATATTCAGAACTTGAGGAAATTTTATCAATAAAGGGTTACCCCCAAGGATCTTGAAGCTATGTATGTTTCTCAATAAAATCTTATTATTGTTCTTTTTATATGTGCAGACTGTCCTACAAAATATAAAAAATAATGAGGAGCAGGAGGCAAAAAAGAAGGAAAGGTTTTTCCCTCTCCCGAACTCAGAGGCCTCCAAATAGATTTTTTGAGTCCTTTTATCCTCGCTGGAGGTAGCAAGAATAAAGGGTTAGATATGACCTCGAGGGACCACCCCTAATAAAAAGGAAGAGTCACGGGTCAAATATGGCCCCAAGGGACCACCCCTAATAAAAAGGAAGAGTCACGGGTCAAATATGACCTCGGGAGACCACCCCTAATAAAAAGGAAGAGTCAAGGGTCAGATGTGACCCTAG
Source organism: Diospyros kaki (assembly GCA_036245055.1). Classification (NCBI taxonomy): domain Eukaryota; kingdom Viridiplantae; phylum Streptophyta; class Magnoliopsida; order Ericales; family Ebenaceae; genus Diospyros; species Diospyros kaki. The sequence goes on along the minus strand of BSEG01000002.1, from coordinate 47,351,414 downwards.
GGGACCACCCCTAATCAAAAGGAACCAGTATTCGCCATCGCGTCAACATGCGAGTGACGGTGGAAGGGCGAGAAATCAAGTAATAGAGATCACTCGGCTCAGATTATTACAAAAACAGCATAACTACGAGGGATTTTATTCAATGAGAGATCAAAAGTCTACTACAACTCAAACTTATGGAAAGAAAATACATGCAACTACAACTAAGTTTCTTCTTCTTCAAACTCTTCGGATTCAATTGCTGGGACTCGAGAGGATGATGCTTGGTGGAGCTCGGCGATCACTTCTTCCATGGTCTTGACGGGAGCAAAACTGAGGTCATGATAGGTCTTTTGAACTTCCTCCGTGCAGCGGGAGAAACCTCTCCTCCATACCCCTTGCAGCTCATCTCTAATAAATCCTCTCACCTCAGGGAGTTGGGTGGGGTTTCCATACTTCTCCTCAAGCTCCCGGTTGCACTCCCGAGTCCGTCCTAACTCTTCCTCCATGGCATGGTAGCTAATCTCGAGCCCCTGAAAGCGTCCTTCAAGCTCCTCGTATCGCTGATGTTGAGCCCTCAGATCCTCGTCCCGCTGCTCGATGGTCCTATGGCAGTCGGCAAGGGCATTATCCATCTCCAACATCCTTTGTGAGTTTCTCGCCATTCGCCTTTGGAGCTCATTATGAGCGACAATGCTCTGTTCAAATAGCACAAAGTTAGAATATAGGGGACGAGAGTTCTCTATATTAAAAAAGTCTGAAAGGCTAACCCGAACCAAGCCCTGGCCATAGCAAGACTCCAAGGTCTCCGAAGTCAGGTCGGCGGCCCCCTCCATGTCTGCCCGAGTGGGAAGACCCTGAATAAGCTGAGTCGCCACCCAAGCCTCGCTGCTGTGGTCTGTCTCATGGACATTCCAGTTGGGTCGGTGAAGAGCCCTAGCGGGAATAGGCGCCTCTTCTTCAACCATGTCAGAGAGGGGCTCGGTGCCCTAAGAGCCCCCTGCCTCGATGTGGGGCAGAGAAGAGCGGGACCCGGAGGCTTTTGATTTCTTGTGCCGAGGTGGGAGCCTGGAGTCTCGGGTATGCCTCTTGGCATTTTTTCGAGCCCGTTTGGCCTCTTCAGCAGCCTGTTTGTCGGTCCCCCACAGCTCCGCATCATCGATCATCTTGGCTGCAAAGCAAAATCAGATCAAATGTCAGAATAAGGAGGCAAGCAGAAATTAGAAACAAGAAACGGAACGAGAGAATGGGAAAAATTAACCTAAGGGAGTATCGGCTGCTGGGCAGGGGTATCGACATAGACCCCCGAGAAACAGGGTTTGTTCGTTAATCAGTCTGGCGGTACTGACGTGCTCCAAACCCATCAAAAGCTCGGCATCCCTCCTATCTAAAGGGGTCATTTCACGAGGAAAATTCTTACAGGAAGGCCGACGCCATGCGATGGGCACACTCATAGTAACGGAGCCGGATCCCATAAAAAAATACCGATTTTTTCAACCTTTTAAGGAGGACGGGGTGTCTACGAGGAACTTGCAGCCAGGGTACGCCATGAAAGAATAGCGAAACTCGGACTTGTCAACACATACGAGGCGAAATAATTTTAAAAAGAGTTTAGCTTTGGGGACAATACCTCTCCCCCGACAACATATAACGAAAGAGACTAAGTTCCTCCACCCGTTGGGCACTAGTTGAGAAAGAGATAACCCTACGAGTCGAAAGATCTCGGCTATGGTGCTTTCGAAAGGGAACCGACACCCTGCTTCAAGAGAGGTTTCATAGATGGTTAAAGCCCCCGGAGGGGATTGATGGGCTCTAAGATTGGAGGGTGCTGAATACCAGTAGCCCTTAATGGGAAGATGATATTTCCGGGCGAGTCCAGAGACCTCATCCTCGGACAAGGAAGAATAGGCAAGGGTTAGGTCATCGGGGAGATCATTACGATGGAGCTCTAACTCTGTGTCGGTATCATTATCGAAAGAAAGGGCACGAGGACGGGGCCGAGAGGTCCCAGCGTCTACTATTTGCCTACCAGACTGGGAAGATGAGCTAGAGGAGCTAGATGAGCTAGAAGAGTCAAATCTATTCTCATCTGAGTTGCTAGAGGAGGCCATGGAGATCGACTTACTAAAGCAACGTGACATGGGAAGAGAGACAAGAAAAAGCCACAAAAAATAAGAGAAGGGAGGCAAAGGAATACCAGTTGATAAGAAGAATTCCAAGGATGGAAGAGAAACGCACGAGAGAACCCTTAAGAGGGAGCCAGTCCGTCCCTTGGAAAGTAGGAAAGCTTAGAGGACTACTCCTTCAGCTGCCCGAGCTCCTCTCCCTCGCAGCTCAAGGAGTTGGGGGGGCAAGTGATGAGGGGATATTTTACTATAGGCAAAATTACTATATTACCCTCGGAGACTACCAATATGGTGCTGCCACGTGCCTGTCTCAAGAAGTGCCACGTGTCATCCGGATCTTCATCCTTAATCTCATATTTGATTTTGAACGAGATTGAATTGGTCAACCGAGATTATCTCCAACGTCCGATTTAGAGGTTATCTTATCTCTTCGGAATATGCTCTACGTTATCTTGAAATAGAGGTCGACTTCTACAGGTACGGATCATCTGACTACTGGTTCACTTTCCATTTCGGGCATATTCTTCTACTGACTTGAGCGTCGGAGTTCTCCCGGGGGATTAAAGCCCCGCTCTTGCAGGTACTCAGTTCAAAGCAGACCTCGGTGATCGGTCCAGTATCATCAATTAGTATTGGTGTTGTATTCGATTTTTGATTTTAAATTTCATGATTAACATCTCTGGTAGAAATCGTGAAACTAAACTTTTGCCCAACTCTTGTAACTAAAAATTAAGGTAATAGGTATTAGTAGCGATCACTCTTATTTTAATATTTATTTTTTATTCTTATTTTTTTAATCATAATTATATTGTTTAATTTTTTATTTTTATATTCAATATATTTATTTTAATAAATACATATTTATAGTTTAAATAACTTCATAATAATTTGATAACAAAAGAATTTGACATTAATTTAAATAATAAAATTAAAAATATAATAATTACAATATTATAGATTGTTCTAATACATTAAATAATAAAAAAATACCTTACATTAAGTAATACATTACGTGAACCATTTGAAGTGAGTTTATATGTTGTATAATATTTGTTTTATATATATAATATTTATTTAGAAAATATATTTTGTATGAAAAAATATATTATTGATAAAAACTTGGCCTTTTTTGTTTAGAAGTTTGTACATAACTTTATATGCAAATAATGTTTTAATCTGAAACTATATATAATAATTTTTTATTATAGTTTTTATAAAAATTTCACTTATTTAATCTGAAGCTTAATTTGCTTGTAGAAGATTATTTATATAATTCTTTTTAAAGAAAAAATTTTCATTCCCATATATAATTATGTATAAAAAATTCTGGAAATTAAATGCAAAATTATTCCTGATTAAAATTCCGTTTGCCGTTGTTATTGATAGAAAAAGCAAAAATAATTTTCATATTTCTAAGGCTCAAATCATTTGGCGCAACGGATAGATAAGAAGGTTCTAATGGGTCAAACCGTCAAGGTGGAAACTTCAAACAAGCACCACCGCTTTTAATTTTCCACACGCCCTGCTTTTCTGGAACGCGTTCGAATTTGTTCGATCTTATATATATATATATATATATATATGGCCTTGCCTTGAGCTCACCATCGATCACTTCACAGCCTCACCAATTCCAGCAAACTGATAATCGACTCTTATCTATATATCTATCTATCTATATTGTCTCGTTAGATCGAACCCAGCCCAGAAATTACATAATCAATGGCAGAGAAGCCTCAGGTCCATCCAGAGCTTCCCCAGTCCGATCATCCCATGGCCAAGCATGACGCAGAAGCTGCCGTGCCTCGGCCGGACGACGAGCTCCGCCGCCAGAAGCGGATGAAGTGGCTGCTCTATATAGTAGCCTTCGTCATCTTCCAAACCGGCGTCATAGTTCTCTTCTCCATGACGGTGATGAAGTTCAGAACGCCGAAGTTTCGTGTCCGAGAGGCGACTTTCGACGCTTTCGAGGTTCAAACATCCAACGCTTCGTTCAATCTGAGAATGAACGCTCAGCTTGGGGTGAAGAACAACAACTTTGGTCCCTACAAGTTCGACAACACCGCCATCTTCTTCTACTACAACGGTACCCAAGTCGGCAGCGGCGCCGTCCGAGAGTCCAAGGCCAATTTCCGATCAACCAAGAAGCTGGACGTTGCGGTGGACTTGGTTGCGCCGGCGAGTCTGGCAGGCAATTCAGAATTGGAGAGGGAGTTAAGTTCTGGGATTCTACCATTAACGAGCGCGTCTAAGCTGAATGGGAAGGTGACCATAATGTTCATGCTCAAAAAGAAGAAATCTGCCCAAATGAATTGCAACATGGAAGTCAACACTGTCACGAAGCAGCTACAGAATGTGAAATGCAGATAATTTTAGGCGTTTTAGACTGGAAAGTAGCGTAGAAATGAATGATGTAGAATAAATCTATTCATGCATATGTCATGCTTAATATTCTTTCATTTGTTTTTCTATATATTTTGTTTTGTGTAACACCTATATATATATATACTTTTAATTTATAGTTTTCGTAAAATACGAGTGAATGCCAATCGGTTTGTGATATGCCATGGGAATCGCCAGATTGTGATTTCGCTCATGATTGGAATTAGATCTATAGGGGTACACTAGTGGGTTATGTGCAATTTGATTCTGACTTAATTGAGGCTTGATTAGGGGTTTAATTTAGGATTTAGATTCACATTAATTAATGTAGTATAAATAGAGAGTTGGACACTATTTTAATTGTTGTTTTTGCAAATGGTTAATGTGGTCCTCTCACTAGCTAAGAGAGCTTAGTTGGTCCTCTTGAAAGCCACAGAACCAAGGAATAGGGACAACTTGCATTGAGGTCCAACTAATTTAATATTTTGTCATTTTTTATTTAATGGATTATAAACGGCAATAAATGAAATTTAAACATTATCTATATGCAATGTTAATAAAACTCTCAATTCAAGAGTTAAAAAACTAGCTAGTTAGATCATTTTAACACTTCTCTTTTCTTTTCTGAGCCCCTAGATGATATTTGCAATGGGGGCTCTAAAAAAGAAGAAATGACATCCTTGATTATAGCTTATAGGACTCTTAATAAAGACGAGAAAAGTGTTATATATAAAATTTGTAAAATATGAAATCAAAACTCTTATTGAGTTTTATTAGAAATTGAAAAATGATATTCGGTATTTAACTTTTTGACATGTAGGGACATTTAAATATTACTTTGCCTAAACTCAATCAACAGATTTCACATAATTGGAGTGAGGTCAATAATATAATATTTGGTCGATGGGTTTAAATTGTTATCCATGGACAAACAATTAAAAATTTGGCAAAAGAAAAAAAAATATAGAATTCTAAGTGAATTTTTTTATGGGTATAGAATATCAATTAAGTACACATGCATATGATTTATAGAATATACCAAACCATAAAAAATGTGTATCGGTATTTATAGAACATACATGAACTACAAACTCTTCTTGTAGTTCATGTGTGTTGGTATTTGGTGAAAAGGCCATTTGTTCAAAAAATGCTACTAATATTAACTACTTAATTATGGTGGCACTTTAAGTATCCTCTGCATTAGAGGTGGGAAATGGGCCGGCCCGTGGGCCTGGCTATTTGGGTCGGCCATGAGCTATTTATTTTTAATTTTTTTATACATAATTTTTTAAATATATATTTTTTTATTTTTTTCTTAAATGTAACTAATATTTTTTAAAATATGTTTATTAATGTTTACTTATAATTTTGATGTTTGTAAAATTATGATGCTTACAATAAACATTATGTTTACAAAAATTACACTAAAATTATATTTACAAACATAATAAACATTATATTTACAAACATAATTATGTTTACAAACATTACAATAAAATTATGTTTACAAGAAACATAATTTTTAATTATTATGTTTATAATTATTAAATGCAAACATTATTTTTAAATTTTTATTTTATTTTTTGGTGCGCCGGGCTGGGCTATTTTAGCAGGCCAGTTGGTGAGCCGGCTCATGGGCCATTCTTGTGGGCCGGGCCGCGAGCCACAGATTGCTGGCCCGGCACGACCCTTGTTTTGCTAGGCGGGCCAGCCCAGCCGTTTGCTACAGTAACAGACCGGGCCGAGCTATGAGACGGGCCGGCCGGGCCGACCCGTGGGCCACTCGGCCCAATTCCCATCTCTACTCTGCATGCATGTTTCTTCAGCTCTACCAAACCAATAAAAAAATCTACGGCGACGTCCAGCTTCTTGGTCGATCTGAAATTGGCCTTGGACTTCCGGACGGCAGCGCTGCCGACCTGGACGCCGTGGTAGTAGAAGAAGACGGTGGTGCTGTCGAACATGTAAGGACCGAAGTTGGTGTTGCCGAACTTGTAATTAAATTAAATACAATAGTTATAACTAATTAATTAATATTGTCCTAATTAATCCATACTTAATTAGCTTTAACTTAGTGCTTTTTAGTTGGGGTGTCAACGGTTCGGATTGGTTCGATTCTATAAGAATCCAATATTCGAACCATTTTTAATAGTTTCAAAAAAATAAGAACCGTAATTGAACTACTACATATATAAAACCAAACCATGACCAATTCGTCGCATCGAACCAGTTTTGGTTCGATTTTTGTTCTATCCAATTAACATTTAGTTTCTAAATATTTTCGCAAAATATGAAATTACAAACAAATTGTTAATTAAAATAAATCCATAACTTCATTATTAATGCTTCAAATCTTGAACTAAAAGTTAAACAAAATAATTCATAGACTACCTCATCAAATTAGATTATATCGACCATTTAATATAATAATAGCGTATAAAAGTCTAGAAATAAATAAGTTCATAAATAACAATAATTAATAATAAAAAATAAATAAATAAAAACTAATAAATTAAAATTACAAATAATAATATATTTATGCATATGTATATATGTATTCAAAATATTATAATATATAAATAAATAAATATAATATCAGTTTTGTTTCAATTTGAATCATGATTTAAAATGAAAAATTAATAATTAAATCAAATATATTGATTCTTAAATTTTTAGAATTAGAATCTAATCGTTGAATCGTAAAATCAATCTAAAAGACACTGAGTTAATTCGATTTGATTCAATTGACGGATCTTTGAATATTTTTTTGACACCCGTACCTTTTAGTCCAAGACCGTCGCGTCTTCACCGTCATGGTTTCTTTCAAAGACTTGAAAAGATCTTACAGACACAAGAAGAGAGTTAACGGTGCAATTTAAAATGATTTCAGTTGTCGATTTGCGTGAGGAACAAAAATTAATTATTTTATAAGTTCGATTTTTTATTTTTTTAAAGCGAGTGCAAAAAGTAGTGATGATGTAACTCATAAATTAATATGTAATTAATTCGTTTAATTACTTCTCATAAATCTGATCTGAAGATCATTTCCAAATTGTTTATTTTTTGAAAAAAGAAAAATCTGTGCCCAGTACTTACCAATCCCATAAATATCTTAGGGCCAAGAAGCACCTTCCTGGAACTGAAGCAGAGAATATTTATTCGGGATGGCGTTGTTGCACAATTTTTAGTGTTTATACTTTTAAATATATCTAGAGCGACAAATTATAGATTGAACTTTTAATTTTGTATTGGATGAGAATTAAATTTATAATTTATTAAATTATTATTGATATATTACTTATCCAACTACTAAAAAAAATATTTATTTGACTACAAAATAAACTGAAGGAATTTTAAAGGAGTGTGATATTGGAAGTGACTTGGGGGCACAAAGGTACTATAATTGGTGTGGCATGTATGTATTCGTCAACATACATACATACATGGTTAGACCTTCACCTTCTAGAGGGACAAGGTGTCTGGCATCGCATGGTCCCACCTGACTTCTTTCTTTTATTTATTTCGTCCCTCTTTCCTTCCCCTCCCCTCCAGTCCTCATCCACTCCAAACTTGAAAAATAAGTTTTAAATTCATTGGATTTATTTCATCTTTTTTTGTTTTGTTTTTCTTTTCATGTTGAACATTTCTGCTCACTCATGTGGTCCATGCAGAGACTTTTACGTGCGTTTTATGTGGACATGAATTTTTTATTTTTTTAAAAATAATATTTAATATTAATAATTAAATAATTATTGAAAAGGAATGGACCGTTAGGCTGTAGGGTTCTATATGAATTAGTGAGTCACTATCAATTACTATTTTTTAATTAATAAACTAAAATACTTTTTAACTTAGAATTAATTAATACCCAATGTTACACCAATAATATTATTTCAGCCCACTCTTCATCCTAGCAGCTAGGATAATGCACTTGACGGTCGTGTTATGTTTCCAAGTCTCGTATCCACATCAGCAAAACGTTATTCACTTAATTATTTTTTTTTTTGAATATATGGCACAAACATGATATATATATAATATAAAATTGTTAAAAGGAAAATCTCGTTATAGAAAATAAAAGGGTAAATTACAAGAGGTCTACAAATAATTTATTCTAAAATACAATATAATCGAAGCCATTTGAAAATATATTTTTCATTTATGTAGACATAAATGAATCTTGTCATTCACACACACACATACACACACAGATATATATATATATATATATATATGTTACAGTTAATAATTAATTAATTTTTGTGACCCTTTGTTTGTTCTTGCCCTCATTGAGTGTTTTTTTTTTTTTAATTACGCGTTATCACTCACCATTGAGTGTTTTCTTTGATAAAATGGATGGTAGTGGTCGGATTTCAATTCTAAAATATTCTGCCAAAATTCACCAAATCTTTAGAATTATTTTTTTTAAGGAGTAAGATGAATTACTATTGAGCAATCTGTCACGTGACAAGTTACCTTCAGTGTGACTTAATTATATTTAGAGAATCATTCAACAGATTGGGTAAATTTTATGTTACTATTTTGAAGATGTCATATTAACCCAACTCATGATGCGTCCGGAGCTTAAAAACCCAATTTCATTTATATTTATTGTCTACCACTAGATGACCGTCACTCCACTACTGTTATATTTTTATTTATTTTTACCTTATGATAATAACTCAAAATTAGTATTGAATAAATTAATAATGTACACTCCTAATGTGAGTTAAGAGACTTCCAGAAAAATTAATTAATTAATTGAACCAAACTAGACTGAAGCATACCAAAATGAAGTAGCTAGATTTTAAGTAATGCTATTCGGCCGCGCCTAATGCTATCCAGAAATATCGCAATATTGTGGTATAAAATATCGTAATATTTCAAATGATATCACGATATTTTCAATAAAGAAAGGGTAGGCAAAGTTACAAAATTTAAATTCATTTATCTCTTTTTCTCACACGTACACATTCTTTTTGCCTAACTCATCTTCTCATTCTGGCTCTCTCTCCAATGCTCCTCTTCGAGTAGACTCATTCCTCCCTTCCTCTTGTTCAGGCCATCTCTCACTTTCTCACGAGCATCTGACCGAGCCTCTGGCATCTCTTGGCTCGTTCCGACCATCTCTCTCTCTCCAACCTCATGCGACAGCGTCTCTGACGTCTCTTAGGCTCATTCGAGCCCCGATCTACAAGAAGGTAAGTTTTTAGTTTTATCAACAAAGATATATATATATATGAGTAGTGTTGAGTTTGGCTGAAACTTTAAGTTTAGATCTATAGAGATTCAGTCATTGGATCTTGCTAGTTTTTGCGTATATTGGTCGATGGGTCCTTAGGTATCGGGTGGTTGTTTCTAATCACCGAAAATTACCAACCACGGTGGCGGCTGGCAATGAGTTTGTAAGTTGTAGCTGGAAATTAAAAATTAGATCTAATAAAATCCAACCGTTAGATTTGGGTTGTTTTTTTATATGTTAACTCTCTTGACTTGGTGTTTCTAATGATAGACTCTGACTTAATATTTCTAATGTTAAATCTGGCATTGAGTTAAGACATATTTTTAATATAATTAAAATTTTAATTAAACATTTATTACAAATAATATTCAAAAAAATTTAATTAAACATTCAAACACTTTGAAAAATACAAAATTATTTACCTAATTAGTTAAAAAAATTAGTTAAACATTTGGGTTTGGCCAAAATATCTAGAGATTCTGAATTTGTGGGCGATCGGGAAAACTTCCCTGGAATGGTGATTGAAAGGGTGAGTTAGATGATTTACTTGTGTTCAACAAATTATTTGTGTTGTTTAATAGGTCTTTTCTTTTTTTTCTTGTCTTTTAATTCTTAGTGCACCATTTTTTTTTAATTGCCATTTGCTGGGCAATTGCGAGGTTTGTTTAGATACTCTTTGTAACTTTCAAATTAAAAATGTAATATGGTTTAGAGGCTCAAATACTTTGATTTGGATTTTAAAATTTGTTGGAGTGGTCTCGTCATTTTGTAGTAATCTTCAAATTTTTGTATTTTTTTAAATGTTTTGTAGTAATCTTCAAACTTTTATGTTTTTCAAAATGTTCGATTAAATTTTTTGAATATTTTTTTATAATAAATGTTTAACTAAATTTTTAATTATATTAAAAATATGTCTTAACTGAATAATATTTATACTTTCTAAATATTTTCTGTAGTTAAAATTGCTAAGACATTCACATAATTTAAATTTAGTTAATATTTTTTAATTTTATTTAATATAGATTTAAGATATATATACACATTAATAAATATCTAAATTCAAATAAAATTAAAAATAACTATTTACCATTCAATTCTTAAATAAACTTAATAATTTCACTTTAAAAATTCGCAAAATAAACACAAACCAATTCTTTTTTTTAACATTCAAAATTTAATCAATGATTTCATTTTAACATTCACAATATTCAAAGATCATAAATTCAATACAAATTTAATATTCATAATTAAATAACAACATTTACAACATAAACTAAAATAATTACAAAATAATATTTAACACTAATTTGCAAAGCATAGGCCTAATTCTCTTCTCCTTTCCGAGATCCCAAACTCTTTCTCATCTAAATGCACAAAGAACATGAAAGAAAAACAAAGCAAGTTATTTAATTTTCACTTCTAACAACCAAATTATCATCATCACTCGTCCAAAAAATAACATTAAGCAAATAAGAAAAATTAACGTAAAAATATATATATATAAATATATGTATGTATGTACAGATAGAAGTCATAATTAATGACTTCCACCAAGGCTATTGGTGACCATCACCAGCTAAAGATTCTTACGATCAGAATCTACTATTAAAAACACCAAGAGAGTTACCATAAAAAAAATAGGCCACATTTAACGGTTGGATTTTAGTAGATTTGAATTTTAATTTTCGGCCACAACTTGAAACTCACTGCCAGTCACCATCGGCCATCGTGACTGGTGGTTTCCAGCAATCAGATGCAACTACCCGACACTCTTATCCCTATCGACCAACATACCTAAAAATCGACAAGATCCAACGGTCAAATATCTGTAGGTTTAAGTTTAAAGTTTGGATCAAAGCCAAATCGTATATACGTATGTCATGAAACTTTGTTTAAAATCATAAAGACTTACCTCTTTATAGATCAAGGCCAGAAGGAGAACGACGGAATGAGGATGCCAAAGATGCTGTGGCATGGAACGCGAAAGGGAGGGAGAAATTTGTAATTATAATGACTTACCTCCTTGCTTAAGGGTATATTTGTAATTATAATAGTAGATAAATTTATAATTGCATAGTTGGTTGAGGGTGGCCCAAAAGCATTATTGGCTAGATTCTACATCCGAACATGGAAAGCACACGGTAAAGAATGGGAAAAAAAAAAAAATGCTGAACATGACAAGCTAGCTAGTATCAGGCATGTCAATTATCTGAATGAACACATGTCATGAATGGAAATCTATTCGAATAAACAAGCCCCCCTCCCCCCCCCCCCCCCCCGCCCCCCCCGGGGGGAGTATAATCACAAATGAGAAGACTGCAATGCTCACAACGATGGGGAAATCTGTCACATGCATTTCACGTTCTGCAGCGCCTTTGTTTGGCTGTTGACTTCCATGCAGCAATCCAACTTCGTGGATTTCTTCTTCTTGAACATGAAGATGATCGTCACCTTCCCCTTCATCTCCGCCTTGCTGGTCAGGTGCAGAATCCCCGAACTCAAATCGTTTGCCAGTTGTTGATTGTTAGCTAGGCTGGTCGGCGAGACCAAATCCACGGCAACGTCGAGCTTCTTGGTAGATCGGAAACTGGCCTTGGACTTCCGGACGGCGGCGCTGCCCACTTGGGTGCCTTGGTAGTAGAAGAAGATGGTGGTGTTGTCGAACTTGTAAGGGCCGAAGTTGGTGTTCTTCACACCGAGTCTGGCATCAATCTTCAGATTGAAGGAAGTATTCGATGTTTGAACATCAAAGGTAGGAAACGTCGCCGATCGGATCCGAAACTTGGGGGTTCTAAATTTCATCACCGTCATGGAAAACAAGGCAATAACAGCCGCCTGAAAGATCACAAAGGCTATGATATACAGTATCCACTTCTTCCGCTTCTGCCGGCGGAGCTCTTCGTCGGAAAACGCCGTATCGGCCTTTGCATCGCTGTAATACCAATTGGCCGGCCACAATGAAAAGCTTGCCTTATGACCCCTCGACATCGCTTGATTTCTTGGAGAAGATGTGTTGGTACTGGGATGGATATGGTAGCTTGATGAGCTGTATATATATGCGCGTGTGTGGAGGTGGTGACAGAGATTAGCGTTCGACCTAATCCAATGTCTCTAGACGGCGCATGAAGGTTCCGCGTGGATGGAGGCGTGGAAAAGTTGGTAGGCATCTGGATGCGGAAATGATCAAATGTCATGACGTCAGCCTGGCCCCGCCCGGTGTCCGAATAACACATGGGCGATAACTAATTTAATGACATTTTAAAAAATAATAAAATTATTTTTTTTATTTTTAATATATAAAATCACTAATTTAATTTTTTATATTCTAATTTAAAAAATAAATATTTTTCAATCGATATTATAACTAAATTACTTAATATTTCTCATGTTACACTTAGATTTAGAGTTGGTGTTATTTTTAAAATCAAATTGAATACCGAATTAATCTAATTTTTGAAATTGAAAAACCCTAAAATGAATATAAATCTCTCTAAAACAAAAACAGCTAATTTTAACAGTTTATGAATTCACCAGAAAGAGAAACACTTGAGGCTGTTTTTAAATTTTATCTAAAGTATTAAAAATCCCTTTAATAAAGCTTTTTCTTTAATAGAATAACAAATTAGGTTTTTTTTAACTTGGAAAGTTTTAAGTTATGTAATGTGTAGCATTTTTTTCAAGTTAATGGCTCTCTTTCCACTGATTTAGGGGAAGTGTCTGGGCAATTTTCGGACTCGCCAAACCTAAACGTGCCCACAAGAAACAACACAGAAAAGGCAAAACAAGAGGAAGGAAAGGAAAGTACAAGTCCTGTCCCCAACCGCGTAAACCAACCAGCCCAGGTTTTAATATTATCCTAAAAGTACAAAGTCCGAGTCACCCTTCCCTCCTCAATCTCCCCGAACCTTCTTCCCCTCCGCCTTCACACTCTTCCTCCCCACCCCCCATATATGTATACATCCTCCCCCATTTTCCCCATTTTTCAAACTGTCTTCTTCGTTTACACTCGAACAGGAAAATGCTAAAGGAAATCAGGCAAGTCTACCTGACATAGTCTGCCCTAGTCTTTTGGGCCTCTTAAATTCCTACAACAACCAGCGTCGTCTTGTCTTTATCTTTTTATTTCCTTAGTTTGACGTAATCCTATGGGAACTCATTAACTGAGAAATGCAGGATTTGGTCTGCAAGGGCTGAAGGATCACTAGTCATCTATGATAATCGACTGAAAGTCTAATATCAAATATAATTGATGCTATCAGCATCGCATTATCGGCTTCGTCTTCAGCTTGGGGAGCAGACAAGTGAAACAGAGGGGGTTCGGGAGGATACTTTCCCCTGAAACTAGTCTATTTGGTAGCTTGGTTCAGTTTTGTATGCACTATCATGTAAACTCCAAGCTCGTTTTTCTCATTAGATTTGCTGTCCTCTTGATGAAAGTCTGTCTTTCTGTTCCTCACCCAGGGGAATTACACCAATTTCTACAGCTTGTTCCCAGATTGGGACGACGATAGCCCCAAGAAACGGCGCCGACTAGACTTCTCCGGGAACGAGGCCGCTGAACCCACATTGTTGTTACTCAACGAAGTCAACAATTGTTGGGAAACCAGAGATTCAAAAACGCAATGAAAGAAGAGATATATGAGAGAAAAAACAATCTATTACTCACGAATAGAAATTACAGAAGAAATCAGAATTTCTTACACAAACAAAAACTCTCAAACGGATCTCTCACTCTCTCTGGATCCTCACTGATCCTCTATCTTGAGATACAATACAAGAGGGGAATGGCAAGCTATTTATAGGAGATTAGGAGGCTACAAAGTCAACAAGAGTGTGCGGATTCGCCTACCGCGCCTGATGCAACAAGCGCATGCCGCCTGATGCAGCCAACGCATGCCAAAGATCACTGCTGCCTGATACAACCAAGCTTGGTGGTGGCTTGATGCCTGATACAGCCAAGAACGGTGGTGGCTTGACTCTTACAATTCTCTCCCTCAAGTCACATCTGGATCTATTGTCATCTGACAAACATCCCAACTATGTCTTTGCATAGCTCTACCTTTTCTCGAGTAACCACTTTAGTTAACATGTCGGCTGGATTCTCCTTTGTATGGATCTTCACTAGTTTCAACAGTTGTTGATCCATTACTTCGCGTATCCAATGATAGCGAATGTCTATGTGCTTTGTACGGGAATGATACATTGAGTTCTTGCTCAAATCCAGAGCACTTTGACTATCACAATGTACCTTGTAGTCTTCTTGCATAATCCCAAATTCTTGGAGAAAACGCTTTAACCATAACATCTCTTTCCCAGCTTCTGCTACTGCAATGTACTCAGCTTCTGTTGTGGATAAAGCAACACACTTCTGCAATCTTGATTGCCATGACACGGCTCTCCCTGCAAAAGTGTAGAGAAATCCTGATGTAGATTTTCTACCATCAAGATCTCCTGCCATATCTGCATCTGTATAACCTTCCAAGATTAGATCAGCTCCCCCGTAACAAAGACATGTTTTCGGCGTACCTTTTAAGTACCTGAGAATCCATTTGACTGCCTCCCAATGTTCCTTTCCAGGGTTAGAGAGAAAACGACTTACTGTACCCACTGCGTGAGCAATATCTGGTCGGGTACATACCATTGCATACATCAGGCTTCCCACTGCTGAAGAATATGGTATTGATGACATCTCCTCGATCTCTTTCTTGGATGAGGGGCACGAACTCTTGCTCAACTTGAAATGATTGGCTAATGGAATGCTTACCGGTTTTGCATTGTGCATATTGAACTTCTTGACCACCCGTTCAATATACTTCTCCTGAGATAGCCATAACCTTCTGTTCTTTCTGTCTCGAACGATCTGCATTCCTAAAATCTGTTGTGCCAGTCCTAAGTCTTTCATGTCAAAAGACTTGGAGAGTTCATTATTCAGCTGTCTGATCTTTGTTGCATCTTGTCCCACGATCAAAATATCGTCCACATATAGTAGAAGAGCAACGAAGTTCCCATCAGGAAATCTCTGAATATACACACACGGATCTGCAGCAGTTCGCTTGTACCCTTGACTCACCATGCAAGAGTCAAACTTCTTGTACCACTGCCTTGGTGCTTGCTTCAGACCGTATAAGCTCTTCTTCAGCTTGCAAACGAGGTTCTTACCTGACACCTCAAAACCTTCTGGCTGCTGCATGTAGATCTCTTCATTCAGGTCTCCATGAAGAAAAGCTGTCTTGACATCCATCTGTTCAAGCTCTAGGTTTAACTTGGCTACCAAACCAAGAATGACTCTTATTGAAGTCATTTTTACAACTGGTGAAAAAATCTCATCAAAGTCAATTCCCTTTTTCTGTTGGAATCCTTTGACTACCAATCGAGCTTTGTGCTTCACCACCTTTCCGCTGCCATCTTTCTTCAGCTTGAACACCCATTTATTTTTCAAAACCTTTTTCCCATGTGGAAGATTGACTATCTCATAAGTGTGATTCTTCTGTAGAGAATCCATCTCATCTTGCATTGCAAACAGCCACTTTTCTTTATCCTTATGAGATACAGCTTCTTGAAAATTTTCTGGTTCTCCATCTTCAGTAAGCAGAATGTACTCGGATTCTGAATATCTTGTTGACGGAATCCGACCTCGTTCAGATCTACGAACTTCTGGGTTCGGAGGTTCACCATCATCTGACGCTCCAGCAGCTTCTGGTGGAAGGGATTGAGTCTTCCCCTGCTCAACATCCTCTGCTTCTTCTTCCTCCTCTTCTGCTTCTGGCAATTCCTCAGGCACCAAAACGTCATCAGTAGCAAACTGTGTTGGTGCTGGTCTTGAAATGTCTTCATGGGTACTAGAATCTGGATTCTGAGACATTGTGGGCTTTTCAATGTCTGTTATTGTCTGGCTTTCATGGAACACAACATCTCTGTTTCTGATTACCTTCTTCTCCTTTGGGTCCCATAACCTGTATCCGAATTCCTCATCTCCATAGCCTATGAAGATACATGGGGTTGTCCTTGCATCGAGCTTTTGTCTAAGCTCCTTGGATACATGTGCAAATGCTAAGCAACCAAATACTCTTAAGTGAGAATACAAGGGGTTCTTACCAGACCACATTTTCTCGGGGACTTCAAAATTCAACGGTGCTGACGGTGACCTGTTGATTAGGTAGCAGGCGGTTCTGACTGCTTCTCCCCAGAATGGCTTTGGCAGCTTAGCCATACTGAGCATGCTTCTGACTCTTTCCATAATGGTCCGATTCATTCTCTCGGCAACACCGTTATGCTGTGGGGTGCGTGGGACCGTCTTCTCATGTCGGATGCCGTGTCTCTTGCAGTAGGCATCGAACTCCTTGGAAGTGTATTCGCCTCCATTATCTGACCGGAGACACTTCAACTTCTTTCCTGTTTCACGCTCTACCATGGTATGAAACAGTTTAAAATAATCAAATACCTGGTCCTTTGTCTTGATGAAATACACCCACACCTTTCGAGAAGCATCGCCAATAAATGTCAGAAAATACTTGTTTCCACCTAATGATTCAGCTTCCAAGGGACCGCAAACGTCAGAGTGTACCAGACTGAGCAACTCTGATCTTCTTGTTGAAGAGTAACTGAAAGATACTCTATTTTGTTTGCCAAACAAACAGTGATTGCAAGGATCTGGAATAGTACCTTTGGCAACGGTAATAAGCTCCTTCTTTTCCAGGGTTGACAAACCCTTCTCACTCATATGACCAAGTCTCTGGTGCCACAGATTTTGAGAAGTCTTCGTTTCAACTATGTTGAGACTGTCTGCACATATCTTCACATAAGTCTTATACAACGTGCCACAAATATGTCCTTGGACAACTACCATAGCGCCTTTTATCAACTTCCATATGCCATTGCTAAACTGATTACCATAGCCCTGTCTGTCAAGAGCTACTCCTGAAAGTAAATTCAACCGAAGATCTGGCACATGTCTGACATCCTTCAAGGTGATTGTGATCCCGACACTCGTTCGTATCTGAACATCACCAATTCCAGCTATCTCAGAAGAACTGGAATTTCCCATCTTCACTGCTCCAAAATCACCTGTTTTGTATGTTGTGAAGAAATCTTTGTGGGGAGTCACATGGTAAGATGCTGCAGTATCTACCACCCATTCTGTGTCTTCTTTTGAGACGTGAAGGCATGTCTCATCTTGGATGGAACAGTAGGCTACCTCTCCATGGATAGTGACTAGTGCATCTCCATCATTCTTCTTCGGCTGGGAACTGCCTTGACCCTGTTCTCGTTGCAATTTTCGGCAGTTCTTCTTCAGATGACCCTCAATGCCACAATGGTAGCACTTGTAAGTTGACTTTCTTCCATCTGTTGATTTACCCCTACTCTTGCTCTTTCCTCTCCATTTGCCTTGATTTCTTCTTTGTTGTCTTCCTCGATTTTCTGTTACAAGGGCATGAGTCTGATTCGTGCTCATGTCCTTTCTTCTGGCCTCCTCGTTGAACAGGGCATCCTTCACCATCGTCATGATAAGTTTTCCTTCTGGGGCCGAATTGCTGAGAGAGACTACTAGCGTCTCCCAACTGTCAGGAAGAGAACTGAGAAGTAAGAGCGCTTGTGTTTCATCCCCAAGCGACATATCCACAGACGACAACTGGTTCACTAGGCTTTGGAACTCACTAGTGTGCTCGGCAACTGAAGTTTCACTACCCAACTTCAAATTAACTAACTGCCTCATTAACAGGGCTTTGTTCCGAGCGGTCTTTGCTTGATACATACCTTCCAGCTTCGTCCACAGGGCATATGCGTCTGTCTCTTGTGCGACATGGTGGAAGACACTATGATCAATCCATTGCCGGATCTGACCGATAGTTTTTCTGTTTAATTTCTTCCATTCTGCTTCTTTAGTAGGATTAGGGTTGACACCTAATAACTCAAGGGGATCGTACAAATCCCTACAACTGAGAAGATCTTCCATCCGAGGTCTCCACAGTGTGTAGTTGGTGGATGTGAGCTTTATCATGGCTCCTGATGATGTTCCTTCCTCCATTTTCAATAACTTGTTCAAAAACAAAGTTGAATCTTCCAAAACGGAGCACACCGTTGCGTCTGGAAGGGTCGAAAATGGTAGATTTGACTCTTACGGAGTCAAATTCTGATTTATGGATAATCAAAGGGGCTCAAATGCAATTTTAGAAAGTCTAGGGGGCTAAACTGTAATTTCTGAGAAATACAGGGGCTCAATTGCAATTAAAGAAAAGTTCAGGGGCCAAATTGCAATTTCCGAAAATTCAGGGGTCAAAATGTAATTTCCGAAAATGCTGGGGTCAAACTGTAATTTCAGAAAACTTCAGGGACCAACCTGCAATTTTTCAAACTTTTGTGCTGACGTGGCAGGGATGCTGACGTGGCAGATTACGTGGCAGACAGGATGACGTGGCAGGTGACGTGGCGTTGACCTGTGACGTTGCCGTTGACTGGATGAGGTGGCGTTGACCGGGTGACGTGGTGGGTGACGTGGCGCCACGTGGGTCGTCTTCAACCTCCAGACGGCGCGTGTGGCGCGTGCAACGAGTGAGGACCACGCGCAGACTTTCAGGCGGCGCGTGTGGGCGCGTGCAACGTCGTTTCGACTTCCGAAAAATTTTCGCGTGCTCGTCTTAACACGAGGAGTCTTTTGGTATATTTAAAATACCAATTTGACAACTTTGAAAAACTGGTTTGAAGAACAGCGGCTCTGTTCTTCGGATTTTCTTCTCCTTCACTCAACCAAAGGCTCTGATACCACTTGTTGGGAAACCAGAGATTCAAAAACGCAATGAAAGAAGAGATATATGAGAGAAAAAACAATCTATTACTCACGAATAGAAATTACAGAAGAAATCAGAATTTCTTACATAAACAAAAACTCTCAAACGGATCTCTCACTCTCTCTGGATCCTCACTGATCCTCTATCTTGGGATACAATACAAGAGGGAATGGCAAGCTATTTATAGGAGATTAGGAGGCTACAAAGTCAACAAGAGTGTGCGGATTCGCCTACCGCGCCTGATGCAACCAGCGCATGCCGCCTGATGCAGCCAACGCATGCCAAAGATCACTGCTGCCTGATACAACCAAGTTTGGTGGTGGCTTGATGCCTGATACAGCCAAGAACGGTGGTGGCTTGACTCTTACAACAATTTCATGAATGACAATCTCAGGTCCCAAGCCTTGGACGAGAATTTCAATTTTTTGGAGCCCCCATTTGGGGGCCCTAAGCCTGTGCCTTAAGCCAGCCTTTCTTATTCCTTTATCTCTTGTATCAAATTCTCAAACTTACATTAATCCAAATAGTTTCTTTTTCTCTAAAACCCTTTACTTTTCTGGTTATTAATTCTAATGTAAATTGGACTCCGATTATTTATTACTACTAAAAGCTAACAGGATAGTTAATAATTAATACTTAATTTCCTTAAACATATAAAAATCGTGAGTAAAAGATCTATAAAAAAAGATAATTAGTGCAAGTATTAATCGAAATTAGAATCAAATGAATATATATGAGAAAAACTCTCTAGCAGTCACGATAGAGACATTCAAGACTCAAATTTGGACAATCGAATCACCACTTAGGTGACACCGATAATAGAACCATCAAGCATCAACAAAACCCAAACCCAATATGTTCACTAGCCCAAGAGGAAGTAGATACTTTACACGAAGTAGAGTCCACACAGGAATAAGAATCACGAAGATAAAATGAGAAACTGAGAATGGATTAAGATAGCAAAAGCTTACCTCCCAAGGATTGGCCATACCGAATATATAGAAAGGGAAATCGTTGAGGTGTGGTCCAAGAATAACAAGGAGATCACTACACAAATCAACAAGAAAACGCCGCACAAAGTAACAAAGTCAATAGATAAGGAAGGGATATTGATGTTAATAAGAGAGAAAGGGAGAATGAGAGTCTCCCAAAAAACATAGGTATATATATGGACAGCTAAGGCAACACAACAAATGGGCCGAGCTTCTTATTTTTTGGGCAAATGGGCTTAGTCTTATTTCTCTTTCAAAGAAATGACTAATGAGCTTATGGCTTGATTTTTATTTTTGTACTACCAATAAGTGATGATAAGGGTTATACTTCAATCATGGGATGAGACATATAAAAATTTTCTCATCCAAAAAATCGTCAATGTCTTAAACCACCTTATTTGAAACACAAAACCAACATAAACTATAAATATAATTAAAAAATGAACATGAAGTGTTCATATGTTACTGATTTCTTTTAAAATTTTTGGTTTAATAAGAACCTAGTGATTCATGATTCACTTTTAGATTCATCAATTCACTTTCAATTCTTTCCAACTCTCGATTTTTCTATAGATTTGAATTAATTCAATTAAAAAATTATATCAAATTTGAGAATTCAAATTGTGAATCATGCAGTATCAACAGCTATCCTATCGCAGTAAATGACTTCAGGCAAAGGGAAGTTCAAGAACATATATGGTTCCTAGTCTGGTCAAATGTTGGGTAGAATTTTGTGATGGCAGACATCATGTCAATAATAATATTTTAAATTAATCACATATTAAAACATATTCATGATAAGAATAAATTTATGAATATGTTAAATAGAGTTTATATTTTTATTATAAGTTTATATACGTGACAACATGTAGTTGGCTGAGGATATTGTACGTAACACTATGTTTTGTTTCAAAAAAATTGAGAATTTTATTATTATATATATTTTGAAAAATGCTCTCAAGCCCAAAACATACTTTCACTTTGGAAAAAAATCCCTTTATTGCTCTTAATCTAGTAATTTAATAAAATCCTAGAGTTTGACGATAAAAATAAAAAGTACGGTACAAATAACAATTTAAATTGAATTTAATTAACATGTAATGTTTGAAAATTAAACATCAAATTAAAATTAATGACATCATCATTACATATCTAAATTGAGTCTTGCTAGCACTTCCTTCTGAATTAATCTACTTTGTCTAAGAAATGTACAGATGAACTTATCGAAGAGGGTCAAAAAGATCAAAACACCCTGATCTACATTACAAATTTGTAAAATGGGTCACTGTCCGTTACTTTTTTCTCTCTCTTCCCATGACTGATAATGCAATTGTCGTCTTGCCATCGTCGCCTTGTTGCCATTGCCTAACCTTACTGCCATTGCTTCGCTGCCTTGCCTCATCGATCGTCGCTACATTCTCTTTCCACCGAGGATGCAGCGATCTGGTTCAGTGGAACCCAGGTGCAATCCTCTCTCTTAAACCCAAGTGCAATCTGGTTTAGTGGAACTTAATTAGTACGCACCTTTATCTAATTTAATATATATACGAAATGAAAATTTATCGTAAAAAGTGTATGCACTAATTAATTAATATGAGTCACAAAAGGTATCATCTATGTGTAATAGCTATATTTTATCGTACAAAAATGTAATTTATATCCAAGCAATTTACCTATAAAATTGAATAATATAGAGGCAATTTAATATATTTGTCACTAGATGTAAACTCTTCATGTTCCTATTTTTTACATTTAAAAAATTAAATAATTTGGATGTTGATATATTATATTTGTACACATTTTACTTTTGTATTTATCTAATAACGAAGTAATGAGAAAGACCTGACACTATATTTATTTAGAAAATTTACCCATATTTCTTTTAATAATGAGCAAATAATCGTTAGCCATATATCTCACCAATTATAGCATGCCATTGTGCTAACTACGGTAACGTGATATTTGGGATACTCTCTTTTCTGTTACCACCTAGAGAAGTGGTCTACACTCAATATATCTTACACCATAATTTAAAAGTCTGGGGAGATGATTGTGTCGAGAGATGATCGGGCCGAGAATCTCGCTCAATCATTGAGGATTCAATCTATGTAAAGGATAAAGTCATGTAGCTCTATTTCACACTTTGATCTATACAAAATTTCTGGTGGTTATTCTAACTCCTTCCCAAACACTAACCCTTGAGCTCAGTAGTTAGTTTGCTTGTTCATTCATCCTCTCAACGTACGTCACTAAGTTTTAAAGGCAAAATTAATAATCGTTGCTAATTAATAGTGCCTCGAAGTCTAAACGAGTTGAGACTTTTGGGTGTGAATTGGACTCGGTCAAAATACCCAAACTTCCTAAGCGGCGTTTTACATTTTGTTTTCATTTTCTTAGTGAATTATTAAGTCATCCTTCTAGAAATTTGAAAATAGTATCTGGAGGTGGAAAAGTCAATATTTGTGTGACAGAAGAGAGTCAGAAATCTGTACGAGTATTATTCATTGTATATTATTATATATATTATCACTAATGTATTATTTATTTATTCATTTTCAAAGTAAATAACACGTGGGAACTACTCAAATATCAGCCCATCAGTATATTGTATTTGTGTGCTATATTTAAGACAAATTAAAGTGTTGTAATCATTTATTTATTAAAATTATAAATATGTTAGTTACAGGAGGATACATATATATATATATATATAATGGTATTCAGATTTTTTTAATTACCATATTCTGAAAGTAAGGAAAAACTGCATGCATGAGGGGAAAGACAAACCATATCGTTAAAAATAATAAGTATAAATAAATTAAATAGGTAGGATTAGGAATCTAGCTATATATAAATAAATATCCGAAGGTGCAATGTAATAAATTAAGAATAATTAATGACAATAGCTAGCATATATATATATATATATACATCTATGTACTAACATATATTATTATTATGTAATTAAAGCTCCTCTCTCGTAGAAGCAAACAAACTTCATTAGTAAGTAAATTCAAGCAACGGAAAATCAAATAGAAACAAACGCATCATCAAGACATGCATCAACGGAATCCCCTAGCATTAATTTCAGATTCTGGATTTGCTTCGACGTCCAAGTGTACTTGACATCGATCCATGGTGCATTTCAGATTGGCCGATTTCTTCTTCTTCTTCTTGAACATGAACATGATCGTCACTTTCCCATTCAGTTTGGAATACTGGCCGGTCAGAGGCAGAATCCCAGAGCCCAAATCTGCCGCCAACTTCGAATTGCCCTGTAGATTCGCCAACTCCACTTTCGGTAAATGAACTTGCACCTTATCCAAACACCCTTACACTTTTAAGATTTTGTACGAGAGTTGCTTCTCATTCACTACAAGAAAATGTGCGATTAGAGACGGATTTTTCCGTCTCAAATTAGAGACGGATTTAGAGACAGATTTTGAGACTGAACAATTTTGAGACGGATTTTTTCCGTCTCAAATTTGAGACGGATTTAGAGACGGAAAAAAATCCGTCTCTATTTAGAGACGGATTTAGAGACGGAAAAAATCTGTCTAAAAAATTTGAGACGGATTTTGAGACGGAAATAAATCCGTCTCAAATTACAGACGAATTTTGAGACGGAAATAAATCCGTCTGTGATTTGAGACGAAAATAAATCCGTCTCAAATTTGAGACAGATTTATTTCCGCCTCAAATCACAGACGATAAAATTATCTCGAAATCCATTTGAGACCATTTTAAATTTTGAGACGGATTATTTCCGTCTCAAAATCCGTCTTTAATTGAAAATTAAATATAATTATTTAATTTAAAGTCTATTGAAAGTTTATTTAAATATATAAATAATAAAATAAAAAATTTAATGAAAAGTATATTAAAAAATGTAAACTAAATATAAAATTTCTTAAAACACACACGCTCTATTTTAATTAATAATATTAATAATATATATACTACATTTTAATATTATAAATCTCTATAAATAAAATATATACTAAACATACACTATATTTTAAATTTTAAGGATGTAAAATGAGGGAAACAAATATTAAAAAATAATTAAATTAAAAGTTAATCAATCTACAACTTAAGATGATTAAATAATTAAAAAAAATTAAATCAATTCCAAAAATATTAAATAATAAAATTATAGACATGCAATAATAAATATATAAATATTATTTTCTTAAAGGAATCAACCAAAAAAACCATGATACTACCTATGTGACTCGTGTCACATTCAGTAGATGTTCAACTAACATTTATTCATATCTACTATATTCATCTCATGAATATTGCCATGTGACTCATTATGCTTTAAGATTAATATTTCATGCTAATTAAAAGTAATAGTCTATGTATCAATTTATAATCGATTTATCATATTTTTCTTTTATGAGTAATCTAAGGACTGTTTATTTATTTAAGGATGCATGATAGGTTAAAAACATATTCAATTTAATCCATAAAGATTTCAATAATGCCATTCACAGTAAGATGTTGAACACCTTTAATACAATAATTTAGACACAGGTTTCTGAGACAACATACTTATTGTGACAATAGGCATGAAAATTCTGACAACATACTTATTGTGACGAAATGACACTATAATAAAATAACAGTTTAGACATAGATTTTTGAGACTGAATTTTTTGAGACAAATTTAAAGATGAAAGAGATGGGAGAAAATCATAATCTAAATAATAATAATAATATAATCTATATTAAAAATAGATATATATATATATACATATATCTATATTAAAAAAATATATATAAGGCAGGCAGACCAGGTCGAATCTGTCGAATAAAAGGGAATGTGTGTAGTACGGATTGGGTCAAATATAAATAGGATGGGGTCGATAGTGGGTGCCGAAAGTTCCTTGACCAATTTTACTCTCTCTCTCAATTTTCTTTCAATAACACATTTCTAAATCACCGATTTATGCCATGTATATATTCAGCCGTTCGATCATTGATCCGACAACATTTTCAATGTGAAAGTGAAGTCAATGTACAAGTAGGTAAGTCTTTCAGTTTTATCAGCATATTTTTTTCAATATATATCCATGATATATAGATATATACGTATATGTAGGGTTTGATTGTTTAGTCGGAAGTTTAAACATAGGTACACAGAGATTCGATAATTGGAAGTTTGTGGGTTTATGTATGATTTATTTAATTATTTTATCTTTTTTATTTTTGGTGAGTATGTTGGTAGAAGAATAATTGGTGTTGAAACTCAAAATACAATCGTTTTCATAAAAGTAATAACTCTTGCAACATACTATGAAATTTAAGTCGTAATTTAGATACTAACTCAAAATTAGATTTTTAGCTAATTTTAAAAGTAAAATAATTTATTATTGAACTATTATAAAGTATATTGACTAATTTAAAAACTATTCATTCAATAAGTGCATACTATGTTGAATATATTCATTCAATAATTAACTTAATCAAGATTTGAAAAATAGAATTTATATTTTTTTTATATATTTTGAATCGATATTAAATACATATAAATTAAAGTTCATTAAACAATTTCCATCCCTAATATTATTTTTCTTATATTTTTTATTTATTATGCATTAAATTATTTTTTTGATATTTTTATTTAATATTTGTTTAAATACCAAAAAATCAAAAAATGAAATGTTAATTTTAGATTTACAATATATCAAAGTTATTTATTAGAATTATTAGATTTATAAAATAATTATATTTTTTAATAAATTTTAATTTGATGCAATAATATTATTTTTCATAATTTAAATATTTTTATCCTCTATTATAATTTTAAATTATATTATTTTTATTAATTAAATAATAATTGTTTATATTTTAATAAATTATATTTTTTATTTAATATTACATATTAAAAAATATTTAATATTAATTATTATTTTTAAAATTTATTTTTATATTTTAATATTAAATATTAAATATATTTCCCCCTCCCCAAAAACCCTTCTCTTCCCTCCCGCTTTCTCTTTCTCTCCCGAAAACCCTAGTGGTCTGCGCTTCCCTCATCTCTGGATCTCTCGCCCTCGCCTCTCTAAGCTCTCCCTCGGCCTCGCCTCTCCCAGCTCTTCCTCGCCCTCTCCCTCGCCCTCGCTCACTAGCTCGCCCTCGCCCTCGCCCTAACTCTCGCCCTCGCTCATTGGCTCGCCGTCGCCCTCGATCTCGCGGCTCACCCTCGCCCTCGCCCTAACTCTCCCTCGCTCACTAGCTCGCGCTCGTCCTCGCGGCTCGTCCTCGCCCTCGATCTCGCGGCTCTCTCTCGCCCTAGCTCTCGCCCTCGATCGCTCGCTGGCTTGCCCTCGGTCTCGCAGCTCGCCCTCGCCCTAGCTCTGGCCATCGCTCACTGGCTCGCCCTCGATCTAGTGGCTTGCCCTCGCCCTCAATCTCGCCCTCGTCCTCGCCCCTTTCTCACTGGCTCGTCCTCGCCCTTTCTCTCGCCCTCGATCTCGTGGCTTGCCCTAGCCCTCAATCTCACCCTCGTCCTCGCCCTTTCTCTCGCCCTCGATCTCGCGGCTGAATGGGGAGAGGAGTAGGCTGGCGCAGAGCTTCGACTACAACTATGGTGATTTCTTTCCCATTCTGAGGCCGTTTCTGAGAGGGTACTTGAAAATCTGCGAAGAAGTTAAGGAGACGAGGTTGAAGATCTTCAAGGACTACTTCGTCGAGGAAAGAAAGTAAGTTTTATTTATTTTCTTTCCCAATTTTATTTTTAATGCATAAATAGGTAAAGCTTTGCGCAATTATACATTCATATAAGGCTAAATTGTAAAGAGCTTAAATTGGGTGTGTATTCTGTTCATTTTATACTTGGAAATGGATCTTTACTGATTTTATTTTTTGTTTGGACTTATTCTATCTAGACTTTGTATTTATGCCAATGTTGGGATGCATATCAACTATAATAGCATATATATATATATACTTATAGAAACATCAGTGTTACATTATTTTGATGACAATTTTGTTTAATTATTTCGTAAGCCAGCCTAATAGTTTCTTGTAGAATGAAGCTAGAGCTAGTGTACGATAGGGTGGGTGGCTAATTAGAATTTGATTAGGTGATATATAATAATTGTAGTTAAGTCTGTTAACTACCCCAATTAGGGTTAGATGTGGATGACGACCAAAACAAAAAATAAATAAATAAATAAAGGGCATGCAACCATGCCCACCACCAAATAATTAAATACTCTATGCCCCCATCACCATCACCATCTTCCCTCTCACAGTCATCAGCTCCACTAATTAAGCTGCTAATTTCTTAAGAGCTCTTAACACTTTTATATCCACTTTAAACAAGATTAATTATGACTATATGGAATCAAACTAAGCTACTTTTGGGTGTATGTGTGTGTGTATATATATATTAAAAAAATTGAAATAAAAAATATTAAGAGAATGATATAGTAATAGTGCCCTGGTTACTTATTAATTTTGCATTAATTGATGAATAAGTTAAAAGAGTCCAAAGTTAAGAATTGCCCCAGTAGCTAGGTAGTATTATTGTTGCAACAGTAGGCAAATCAATACAAGTGAACTATTATATCAATAAGGAAAAAAAATAAAAAAATAAAAAATAATAAAAAAAAAATCCCCAAGAAGTATTGCAAGTTTAAAGGTTAAATTATTTAAAATTATAAATAGAAAAATACAATATTGATGAATTTTAATTTTCAGAAGGCGACTCACATTATTATGAGGATAAACTAAATATTGTTCAACTTCCATCCATTTCCAAAGTACATAGCTAGCTAGGGATCATTAGAGCTAGATAGAATATTTATTTTAAAGTTAAGAAATAATAGACTAAATAACAGTCCCAAAAATAAATATTTGAAGTTTTCCCATATATATGTTCATAATTATTGTTTAAAAAGTTTCTCGTTGAGACGATGATCTTATTATCTTTCAACATTAAGAGATTAATCATCTTTGTTTCAAAGAAATACAAATTAATAACTTTTCATGTAATTCAACTTTTAATGGACTGAGAGTTTAAGGTAAAGTCATTATCCAATTACAAGTGTCAAATCTAATTGTCTTGATGCTGTGACTTGTTCATTTGATGTCTTTCCTATGCTCTGGTAGTATAAATCATTGTTCTTGCCAATGGTCACTTACCAATAGAAAGCAATTATTGCATGATGTTTTGGTGTACAAGTAGTGATGTAGTTCTGTACGGGTAGTTTTCCCTTTAGCAATCTTGGAAATTAGAATTTTGGAGCTCATGTTTTGTGGCTGGCATTGCAGAACTCTTAGTATCTTACCTATTTAATTACTTAAAGTTTCTCTTAAAAGGAATAATCAAATACGATGAACTGAAATTTGAAAACAAGAGAGGTTAGTAATTATAGGTATTTGTTTTGAACTGGAATTGATAAGTTTAGTTGAGAAGCCCTTTTGGTTAAATGTGCTTATAGTGAATATTGGTCTCAAAATGGAATTATATGCATCTGACCATCTTTCAGAAGCCATTTCTCTCTAACTATAGCGATGATATACTATATTTGTCTACGAGCAAATAAAAGATATACTGTATTTATTTCAATGATTGAATGTACCACCTTTATTCTGTTCCTGAAAGTCAGCTTTGAGAAGCCTTTCCATAAAATTCTTTATCAATTTGTATTCTGTGACCATTCCTCTTGTATAGGAGGTACATTTGACATCTTCTATTATTATCTTTTAGTGGTACAGAGACGTGTGCTCTTACATATTTCTGAAATTATTGTCACTATTTGCTACTCCTCTTCTTCCTTTATCTCTTCTTCCTCCTTGTTTTTTCACCCCACTAGTTGATGGGGCTTTGCCTTTTGTTGACTGTAAGTATGGATTAGGATAGATTAATTTAAATTTTTATTTTGTTATAATTTTTCTTTGCTTTAAATTACAGAAGAGTTGGTCTTGGGAGAGTGAATTGGAAAATCAAATAAGGATAAATTTTGAAAAGACAGCCTCTGATCGTATGACCGACCTTTTGTTCCGTGTGAGGAGGGACTTGACAAAAAAACCATCTTGGATGTCACCTGTTGTATTTGAAGCACTCAAAGAGTATTGGAATAGTCCAGAATTTAAGAACAAATCAGAAAAGACAAAGAAAAATCGGTCCTCAGATGTTGGAGGTAGTAAGCATACTTGTGGTTCCATCCCTATGTCTGAACATAAGAAGAGACTGGTAATTTTTAAACTTTTTTATTATTTTTATTTTACTTAATTACTTAAATATGGTTGCATTAACATTTTATTTTTTGCCTTTGCAGTCTAAGCTATTAGGTCGTCCACCTACACAGGTTGAGTTATTTATTGCGACGCACCAAAGAAAAGATCATTTAGGATTCGTTGACAGTAGATCCAAGGAAACTTATGTAAGTATATAACAATACTTGTGTTTTATTATACTTAATTGACCTTTTGATAGTACAACTTATTCCATGTATTATATACTTGCAGGCTGACTTTCAGATGCGGCAAGCATCATCACAATCATCAGCAGTTGGCCCGACTGAAGATAGTGACGTTGCTGGACAGGCCTCGCAGCCAGCTTTTGATGAGACATCATTATGGTTGGAGGTTGCAGGCGGGAAAAAGAAGTGTTGTGTGTATGGCATGGGGTCTGAAGCACATGTCATCCCTGGTTCCTATCATGTATTGTCGCCACCGCCACCGCCACCACCTCCACAATCATCAATTTCACTTGCTGATCAAATTCAACAAGCTGTTAGTTGCGCTATTAGCGGTGCTATTAGCGCAGCTATAGAACCATTTAATAATCGTTTATCAGCTATAGAAGAAAGATTTCATAACTCTTCTTCATCGTCGCCGCCCTCTAATCCCTCGGATCATTAGGAGGATCCGTCATCGCCATGGATAGATATTACATTGTATTATTTTTAATATTCATGGACGATGTGTTTGACTAATATTGTATGGATTAAATATCATATGGACTTATTGTATGGATTTAATATTGTATGGATTAAATATTATATGGACTTCTTGTATGGATTTAATATTGTATGGATTTAATATTGTGTATATCAGATTTATTTATTTATGCATGATTTATATTGTGTATATCAGGTTTATATATTTTGCTTTTGTAAGAATATTATTTATTTTTCTAATTAAATTTAAATTTGAGACGGATTTTGAGACGGAAAAAATTCGTCTCCAAATCCGTCTCAAATCATAGATAACACATGCTGAAAATCCGTCTCTAAAGTAGACTGAAATCCGTCTCTAACTTCATCGAAATCCGTCTCAAAATTCGTCTCAAATACCGTCTCAAAATCTGTCTCTAAATCTGTCTCTAATTCCGTCTCAAAATCCGTCTCTAATTCCGTCTCTAAATTCGTCTCAAAATCCGTCTCTAAATCCGTCTCCAATTCTGTCTCAAAATTCGTCTCAAAATCCGTCTCTAATTCCGTCTCTAATAGGAATATAAATCCGTCTCTACTTCCGTCTCAAATAGAGACGGAAATTTTCCATCTCAAAATCCGTCTCTATAACGGTCTCTAAATCCGTCTCAAATAGAGACAAAAATTTTCCGTCTCAAAATCCGTCTCAAATTCGTCTGTAAATCAGTCTCAAATTTACCGACGGGAGTATTCGCGACGGCCAAAATCCGTCTCTAAATCCGTCTCAAACTTCAATTCCGTCTCTAAATCCGTCTCAAATTGACTGTTTTCTTGTAATGATTCCACATTTCATAAGAAGACTTGTTTGTCTTCTTATGTGGAATTCTATTCAACAATAAGTTTATTGTTAGCAAAACCTCATCTCACAAGCTGTGGGGTAAACCTGAACTGTTGAGTATGCAATTAAACATGTCCTTCAAAGTTTGATTTTTCCTTTCAGCTACACCGTTTTGTTGTGGTGTATCTGGTGCTGTGGTTTGATGGATTATGCCATTAACCTCACAGAACTCTGAGAGAAATGATGATTCATACTCACCACCTCTATCTGATCTCAGCACCTTTACCTTCTTCCCTGGTTGATTTTCAACTTCTGCATGTCTTGAAGACATCTAAGGTCTCATCTTTATTGTGTAATAGATATATATAGCAGTATTTGCTACAATCATCTATGAATGTGACAAAGTACTTCTTTTCACCTCTAGTAAGAGTACTTTCATGTCACATAGATGACTGTGAATTAAATCGAGTAACTCATTGTTTCTTTCCACAGATGAAAATGGTTTTCTCGTGAACTTTGACTCGAGACAAACTTCACATTTGTGCCATTTGTCAACGCTGAAGTTAGGCAATAGTCCTAAATTTACCATTCTCTAGAGAGAACGATAATTGACGTGCCCTAACCAAGAGTGCCACACATCACACAACTCAACAGAATAAGCGGAAGTCTTGTTTTTATTCTCATTATTTTTGGGAACCTGGGCTAGTACATTAAGTTTGAAATGCCATTAAACAAATAACCCCGTCCCACATACATACCCCCTTAGTTAGAGTGAACTTGTTTGACTCAAATACAAGTTTGAACCCATTTTTATTCAATAGGGTTCCAAATACCAAGTTCTTTTGGATTTTTGGAACGTGGCACACATCGTTGAGGGTGAGTATAATTTCAGAGGTCCACTTTAGCAGGACCTTGCCTTTTCCAACCACAAGAGATGCAGAAGCATTCCCCATGTACAGCTTCTCGGAGCCGTCAGCATTCTCATATGTGGCGAACAGAGCCCTGTCCCTGCAAATGTGCCTCATAGCCTAGTGTTTACCCACCATCCCTTGGCGTTAGACACCATGCAGACAGCAATGACAACTGCAATCAAGTTGACATCCTCTTTCATCATGTTGGCCTGACTGTTCTTGCGCTGGTTGTTGCTAGAGCTCTATCCTTTCTTGTGATGGCAATTAATGGCCCTATGACCCGTCTTACCACACACGCAACAGCTCCCCTAGATGCGCTTGGTGAGGGTCTTGTTCTTGGGACCCATGTTCCCATTCTTCTTCTTGCCTTGTTGTTTCTTAGGTTGAGGTTTTGAATCTTCAACCACGTTTGCCCTAGCTTCCAGTCTGAGAGGAGCTTTATCTCCCTTCCGGTTATCCTCTTTGATACGAAGTTTGACTGCTAGATCCTCTATGGATAACTCTTTTCGCTTGTGCTTGAGGTACTTCTTGAAGTCTTTCCACCAAAGTGGTAACTTCTCGATCACAGCGGTAACTTGGAATGATTCATTTATGACCAATCCCTCACTCAGCAAGTCACTGAAAAGGACCTGTAGCTCTTCCAATTGGTTGACCACCAATTTGGAATCAACCATCTTGTAGTCAAGAAATTTCCCCACGAGGAATTTCTTTGTCCCAACATCCTCCAGTTTGTATTTCTTATCCAGAGCATCCCAAAGTTACTTGGTTGTCAAGTAGACAATATAATATACGTTGTAAAGTGAGTTTGCCAAGGCACTTAGTATATAATTCCGGCACAAGAAGTCCGTATGCATCCACGCTTCATTTGCAACAACCTCCTCCGCAGTTGCATTCTCCTCCAAGGTGACTGGGCATGCTTCTTTCAGGATATGTGCCAGGTTTAGAGTGGTCAAATAGAAGACCATCTTTTGTTGCTGTCTCTTAAAGTCCTCACCATTGAACTGGTAGGGCTTTTCCACATGGGGAGTTGCCTTGGTCACTATTGGTCCCATGACTATAGCTGGGGTAGGGACCAAAGCCAAGGCAACAACAGTGGAGTAGGGGTTGGGGTTAGCCATACTATTTTGCTTTCAGAATGTTGAATTATGGCTAGGTACGCAACAATTACAAAGTATATATTGCAATTATAATAGTAGCTAACCAACCCCAAAATTGCAATAATATTTAATGCAATTATTGAAATTGCACTCAATATTATAAATATTAATAGCAACTTTAAGATCAAGGGATTGCAAATCGGAGACTCAAATGAGGTTGATGGCAATAGAAATAGCCGAATCGGAGGGACAAAATAGACCAAGTCGTGTCTTAGCGTTGTCCTGAAAGCAAGATCGCCCTGCAAGTGAGAGCTGGCAAGCTATGACAAAAGCTTCAGCAGGATAAAATGGTTTCTCCAACAGAATGGACGCCTCGAATTGTTGGAGTTGGCAAAACTCAATAAAGGAACTTGCTCTCTGAGATAAAAGTGGACACAAGAGGGAACTAAAGAGTGCTAGATGCTTGGATGATGAAAAATGAAACTCTGGCAGCCTTTTATAGCTGCATCAGAGGCTTCCAATAGTCACAAATTCAATACAACAATTAAATGAAATCATAAAACCCATTAAAAATTGTGATTCTTTGAGCAAATGAAAAGCCACAAATTTAATTCAGAAAATTAAGTGTGGCTATTCAAATTTCTGTAAACAACAAAAAATAAACCCAATACAAATACACTTACACTCACACACACGGGCCCAACATTTTTAATTAGCAGAAAACCTATGCTTCCTCATGTTTATGAGTTTTAATTTATATTTATATTTATTATAAATTTATAAATAAATATATAATATAATAAATAATTTTACCTTAATAATTAATTAATGACTACCTTTAATTTAATGCAAGAGTAATGTGTGAATTTTTCAATACTAATTAAGATTTAAGATATCACATTTTCAAGACTAATGCATTGGCTTTCAATACTAATTAAAATTTTGTTATTATTGCAGAGATTAAATTTCAATATCAAAAATTAAAAATTTAAATGTGTACATAAGCATTACGTTGAAAAAAGTATTCATATACATATGTTTGAAAATGGATGGTTTTATTATCCTGAATAATGTGATACGTACCCTCAGCCTCAGATATTTTGCAGCCTGAAGAATCCGTGCACCTTAATTCGCCGACTACGTACTTTTCGCTTTGCAGAGGGAATCAATCGAAGGTTCATACAAAATTGGGATGGATGGGTTGGGTGAACAAGAAGACAGATCGAACCTTTCAATATTTGCAGCCACTGCTGGCTCATCCAGTTGAGATATGAGATGAGACTCTCTTGCGCTCATTCATTGCATTTGTCAATGGGTTGAGATCGATGGCGTCCGATTGCATGTGGTATCATGAATGAATGAGATTTACTATTCTTGTGTCATACAGGCCCAATGAAAGCCCGAGTGCTCAAAATAATAATATTTTAATTTGAAAGACATAAATTTCTCAAATAAAGGGAGTCCCATATAAACGCATAAATAAGATAATTTTAATATTCAAAATAGTTAATTATCTATAAATAATTTTAATTCTGAAATGATTTTAGAATATTAGGATAAACGCCATCCATAAGAGGTAGACGCCATTCATAATAATTTTAATTTCAAGCAAATTAGGATTAATCAAGATAAATTTTATCTATAAAAGATAAATGTCATTTATAACAATCTTAGTCTCAACCAAACTAGTATTAATCAAGATAAGTGTTATCTAAGAAAATTTTAATTCTATTACACTTTAAATCACTTCATATTTATTTATAAGTATGCAAGCACTTATTCCTAAAAATGTACAATGTCTCTAATACTGATTTCAATATACTTTCTTTCATCATACTCAGTGTTTAATTTAAGTATTGAAGTGTTTGTGCGGGGAGGTCCTCGCACCCTCTTATTGTTTTCTTATTTTTACAGATTCAGATGACAACATTTTCAATCAAATGAATTTATTGTTATAATCAGACAACAACAATTGATGCCGTTTGTGGAAAACATTCAAAAAACCTATAAATACTATAACAACTCTGACACAATCTCAAGCTGCATGAAGCCTAATCAAATTAATTGGGAAAGAAAACGTTACACGTATGTCATAATTTCATTAATGGTATGCTCATTCATTTAATATTTATGCACCTTTCACCATTTCGTTTTTCAGCTATTGCGTTATGTGAAAATAAAACAATCTTTTTTAATTGTGTACATAAGCATTACGTTGAATTGCAAAAATAAAAATATAGTTATTCTCTCTAATGTGGACGTAGGTGTTATGCCGAACCATGAAATCAAAATATGAATATTTTCTTTGATTACAAACGTAGGCGCTATGTCAAACTACAAAAATAAAATATTGATATTATTTTGAATTGCAGACGTAAGCATTACATCGAACAATGAAAATAAATCTCTCTGATTGCGGACGGACGAAGGACGTAGGCATTACGTTGAATTGCAGACGCTATCCATAACAATCTTAATCTCAGCCAAATTAGAATTAATCAAGATAAATTTTATTTATAAAATATAAATGTCATCTATAATAATCTTAGTTTCAACCAGACTAATATTAATCAAGATAAGCGTTATTTAAAAGAATTATAATTCTGTTACACTTTAGATCACTCAATATTTTTTTTATAAATATGTAGGCACTCATTTTTAAAAAGGTACAACGTCTCTAATATTAATTTTAATATAATTTATTTTATCATACTTAGTGTCTGATTTAAATATCGAAGTCTTTGCACGGGGAGATTCCCGTACCCTTTAATTATTTTCTTGTTTTTACAAATTTAGATAGTTTGACGATGATATTTTCAATCAAATAAATTATTTATTGCAATCAGACAAAAACAACTATAATATATATATTACGTCACCATAACTGGAACAATGATATTTGTACATGAAAATTTCGTTTATACTATTATTTTAATAAGAAATGCCAGTATTTGAATACTTTGTTTTTTTAGTATTTCATTGTCTGATGAATATAGATTTACTAGTCGCAATATTTTGCATAATTTTTCTATTTTTATGTGTAGACATTACGAAACATAATATAAATCAGAACAAGAATATATATATATATATATATATATATAAAGAAGGCCCCAAAACACGTATATATATTTACATAAGACAAAACGCATGTGAGCACCAAAATTAACAGAGAATAATTAAAATTAAAATACAGAATATATATAGTACGATACTTCGCTCAAAATTAAAACCCAAACGTACAACAAATTAATCTATATATGTGATATTATATATATATATATATTTATATATCTGTGTGTGCGTGCGTGTGCGTGATCCCTATATCACTTGCATTTCACGTTCTCCAGCGCCGTTTTCTGGGGGTCGACTTCCATGGTGCAATCCAACTTTGTGGATTTCTTCTTCTTGAACATGAACATGATCGTCACCTTCCCTTTCATCTCCGCCTTGCCGGTCAGAGTCAGGATCCCTGAGCCCGAATAACTGTCGGCCGGCATGACCAAATTTACGGGGACGTCCAGCTTCTTGGTCGATCGGAAATTGGCCTTGGACTTCCGGACGGCGGCGCTGCCCACTTGGGTGCCTTTGTAGTAGAAGAAGATGGTGGTGTTGTCGAACTTGTAAGGGCCGAAGTTGGTGTTCTTCACGCCGAGTGTCGCATTCATCTTCAGATTGAAGGGAGAATTTGATGTTTGGAAATTATCGTTGAATGTGGCGGATCGGATCCGAAACTTGGGAGTTCTGAATTTCATCACCGTCATGGAAAACAAGGCAATAACAGCCGTCTGAAAGATCACAAAGGCTATGATATACAGTATCCACTTCTTCCGCTTCTGCCGGCGGAGTTCTTCGTCGGAAAACGCCGTGCCGGACTCTGCATCGCTTCGGCCATAATACCCATTTGCCGGCGCAATTGGAGAGCTTCCCTTATGCTCCTCGGCCATATATATTTGAAATCAGAATTCCAATTCACAAATAAAATCAAGCTAATCAATTAATCGTAGCTCTATATATGTATAGTATATATGGATCGATCAGTTCCCCCGAGATAGAATCTGATCGAGGATGGTTGTTGTGGTGGTGAAGCAGAGGAGTTTGAGTTGCTATATATACAAACACACAAACAAGCACAAAGACGTACGGCTCTGAAAGCTTGCAAGAAAGAGAGAGCGTACGTTAGTGAAAATCTTTGTCCACACCGCGTGGAACTTTCGGGGTCTGGCTTGTCACCGAAGAAATATTTTTCATTTTACTTGGAGCTTCTAGACGGATAAAAGTATTTATTATATTGCCATTCGGAAAATGTTTTTTTAATTTTTTTTAATATAAAACTATAAAAGTAATATGATAATGTGTCATTATATTTTAGGGAAAGGTACACATGATACTTTTAAGATTTTAAAATATTTAAAATATGTCTCACAAACAATTGTTTCATCGTCAACCTCTCTTTTATCACTATCCAAAACCATTTTAATAAGTTTCCTTTATTTTATCTCTTTATCACTATCCAAAACCATTTTAATAAGTTTCTTTTATTTTATCTCTTTAGCTTCCAAAAGCTGAAATTCCTTAGCTTAATTAAATGCCCTCACATCTCAGTCTTAAAATTTTTATAAGAAAAATTAATCACAAAATTCAGGATCAAGAATCGAATACAGGACTACTACTGACTATATAATAGCTATAGTTCAAGAGTTTCTTAAATTCCAATTCGTACTCACCCTCAACCGTTGGGCTATACCCGTGAAAACTTCTTCTATTTTATCTCTATGTGTATTTTAAGTTTGACAAAAATTAATTTATTTGAATTTATCAAACCAAGATGAATCTAAGTTGAGGATTTGTTTCTTTGATTTGGATTCTTCCTTGAATTGAGTTTAGTCAAAACCTTGATCCATGTTCAAACAAGCCCAAATTGGAGCTAGATCAAGGTTCAATCCGTAAATTCATTGATGATGATTGTCTTTAATTTTGATGAAAACTTACCAAAAAACTAATCCCCTTTCTCTACTTGAAAGATTAAATATGGCTTCACTCAACCATAAGGAATATGATCCCAATAATATAAAGGTATTTATCTTTTTTATCTCTCTCTCTCTCTCTCACTTTCATATTTGAACCCATATATGGGTTTACTCATCTCTAAGTGAGATTTGATTTCTTGATAAAGCTAGTCAATATGTTCATCATCATTGTGTGATGAATTCATCGGGGCTTCATCACATGTCAACAAAGAATCATTATTTTTTTGTTATTTTTTTTAAAATTAGAAGAAAGAGAATAATTGATAAAATAAAAATTTTACGACTTTAATTAATAACAAGGGAGGTTGTTACTATTTTTTAAATGTGAAAAATTGTTCATGAATTATGCCAAATTTGATGGGTGGTTGTTTTAATTTTTTTTAGTAAATTGTTTTATTTTTAGATATAAACAAATGGGCTAA
Source organism: Diospyros kaki (assembly GCA_036245055.1). Classification (NCBI taxonomy): domain Eukaryota; kingdom Viridiplantae; phylum Streptophyta; class Magnoliopsida; order Ericales; family Ebenaceae; genus Diospyros; species Diospyros kaki. The sequence goes on along the minus strand of BSEG01000002.1, from coordinate 47,312,720 downwards.
AGAAAAATATTAAAACAATTTAGTGGTAAAAAATTAGACATATGTTAGTTATAAAGACATTATTAAAAATGTGATTATATATGAACGACTTAAATCTTTAATTAATAAAATAAAGACTAGAAATGTTTTTGTAAACATAAATATAGTTAAACTCATATTATTTTAGATAAAAACAATATATATATATATATCATTCAAATAATGGTTTAATCTAATATGGCTATTAAAATAATTGATTACCAGGGTAAGATTAATTAACCAGTTTTGCATGCTACCTAGCCGTGTATGAGGTCAGACGTGTGATAAATTACATCCATCTTTTAATAAGGTTTTAGTGTAAGGATGGTCAGTGTAATCTACTAAATTCATAATTTAATAAAATCTTAGTGTGCTAGTGTAATATACTCAAATAATAGGAGTTAAGAAGGGGAAAAAAAAATTAGAATTGTCATAATTTTATGGGTGGCATCATTTATTGCAACGGATAGATAAGAAGGTTCGAATGGGTCAAGGTGGAAATTTCAGAGAAACACAGCCAGCCACAGAGTTTGACACTTCAATTACGCGTCAAGTTGCCTTCACACTCTCTTCCCTTGTAACTGTGTGATCCGAAATTTAAATTTAATTGAAATTGAAATTTTAAATTTGATTATAATTAGAATGTTAAATTTAATTGTGATTGGGTATATTTATAATTAAAAATTTATTTTATTTGTGGTTGATATTTTAATTAGAATATGAATTTATTTAAATAATTTTTTGTATATATTTATAAATAAGTAATAGATCAATAAATAAGTAGCCAATGTCTTGTAATTAGTGTAATAATATTAATTTTGTTATATTAATATTATTATAGTGATATTTTGTTATTTTCGCATGTGATTTTTTTTATTAAGATTTTTCACATTAAATTTTGTATTCGTTTGTGTGATTAATGGTTTGATTGTAATTTATTTATTTAAAATTCCAACAAATTGGTATCAAAGTCTTTAGATCAAATCTTCTGCCATTGACAAATCTTAACCATTGGATCTACAACTATTCTTTATCATCTTGTGCTAGGATTTCAAGTTGCCTAGACATCACTGTTATCAACCACCACCGTCTTTACTGTTGGGCCTACCGTTGTGTTTACGTCAGCATTGTCTTTTTTGGTCGTCGACCTTCTTTGCTCCTACGCCTTTGTCGACGATCTCTATTCTTGCCTTGTGTTCAGCCGATGATGTCTTCTTCCTCCATAACCAACGACCAAATCCAAATCTAGTTAGATTCAGCTCAGATCTGACATATAATTAAAACTGGATTTGACCCGCTAGATCCATACAACCAAGATTCATCTAGATTTGTTGCCCAAATCCGCTATCCCGGTCTGTTTTCTATTGGAATTTTATTTATAGATCGTTTGACATTATTAGATTTTGGTTATGACTACTTTGAAGTATGATATTTTATTATTAGAATATTAGATTTTCACTATGACAGATTAAGATGTGTGTAATTTTGGCACAAATAGATATAAATAAAGGTGGAGTCATTAAAGTGGATTTACAATATGGATTTATTAAGATCAATATGTTGAGACTGATTTTGAAGCGTAGTTTGATTAAATATATCTACTACAATAAGCGTTGCATGGATTTAGTTGGTATTCCCTATGATATAAATTTGGTTGCTATTCATCAAAGAGATTAATTTTTCGTGATTTTGTTAGAATAAATAATTTTGAATAATTTCATATTTAAATTCCGTGTCAAAGTTTAGTCTGTTATAATTGTGACCTAGAATTTAAATTTGATTGTGATTGGAGTACATTAACAATTGAAAATTTATCTTTATTGTAATTTATCTTCTAATTAGAATATAAATTTATTTAATTTTTTTATTTAAATTTGTTTAATAGATGCCTAATTCTCTAAAATTAAATATCAATATCACTTTTGTTGTATCAATATTATTATAGTAATATTTTATTCTTTTTACTCATGATTTTTTTTAATTTAAGAATTTATGTTAAATTTCGTGATAGTTTGTTATCGATGGAAAAAGTAGAAAAATAATTTTCATATTTCTAAGGCACAAATCATTTAGTGCAACGGATAGATAAGAAGGTTCTAATGGGGCAAACCATTCAGTGCAACGGATAGTCAAGGTGGAAACTTCAAACAAGCACCACCGCTTTTAATTTTCCACACGCCATGCATTTCTCGAACGCGTTCGAATTTATATATATGTGTGTGTGTGTGGCCTTGCCTTGAGCTCATCATCGATCATTTCACAGCCTCACCAATTCGAGCAAACAGATAATTGACTCTTATCTATATCTATCTGTATTGTCTCGTTAGATAGAACCCAGGCCAGAAATTACATAATCAATGGCAGAGAAGCCCCAGGTCCATCCAGAGCTTCCTCAGTCCGATCATCCCATGGCCAAGCATGACGCAGAGGCCGCCGTGGCTCTGCCCGACGACGAGCTCCGGCGCCAGAAACGTATGAAATGGTTGCTCTATATAGTAGCCTTCGTCATCTTCCAAACCGGCGTCATAGTTCTCTTCTCTATGACGGTGATGAAGTTCAGAACGCCGAGGTTTCAGGTCCGGGAGGCGACTTTCGACGCTTTCGAGGTTCAAACATCCAACGCTTCGTTTAATCTAAGAATGAATGCTCAGCTTCGGGTGAAGAACACCAACTTTGGGCCTTACAAGTTCGACAACACCACCATCTTCTTCTACTACAAGGGCAACCAAGTCGGCAGCGCAGCCGTCCGGAACTCCAAGGCGAACTTCCGATCAACGAAGAAGCTGGAAGTTGCGGTGAACTTGGTGGCGCCGGCGAGTCTTGCAGGCAGTTCAGGATTAGAGAGGGATTTAAGTTCTGGGATTCTGCCATTAACGAGCTCGTCCAAGCTGAATGGGAAGGTGACCATAATGTTCATGTTCAAGAAGAAGAAATCTACCCAAATGAATTGCAACATGGAAGTCAACACCATCACCAAACAGTTGCAGAATGTGAAGTGCAGATAATTAATTAATGAAGTGTTTTAGACTATGTAGAATAGATATCTTTTAATCATGTCATGCTTAAACATTCTTTCATTTGTTTTCCTTTTTAATTAATCTTGTGTGTACCGACCTATATATACGTCAGTAGACAGTAGTTCTTGAGGATTTCAGAAGCATGTGTCTTCCTTGTGCTTGATTATATATCCAAACACATAAGAAATACTTAGCAAGTAGTGAAGTTATTATAATTGAGAAGATTTGAAACTAATTAAAAACATATCTCCATTTTAAACACTTAACATTAACAATTTGAACTCTTCAAACTCTTATATTTAATATAAAACTAATTATAACATTACACCAAATTTATCTCCATATATATAAATATCAGGCAGCTTATTATTTGTTTTTGTAAATAATAGTTAGTTTCAATTAATGTACATTGTCTTTAGACAATATGCATTGTTTTTAAGTTTAAAATAATTTTATTAATTAATAAATATTAAAAAAATACTATATATTTATGATCAACTAATAAAATTACTTTAAAATTAAAAAATACACATTATTTTAAAAATAAATTAAAATTTAAAACAATAATTAATATTATGCTATAAGTAATAATATTTGTTACGTCTCTTCTACCTTTTTGAATATTGCGTTTTACGATTATTTGCTTTAGATTTTAAAACTTACTTTTTGGTTCTAAAATTAGATAATTTAATTTATGAAATACAATTTCATAAATTAAATTAAAAATATTTTAATTTTGAAATTATTATCCGAGTCCAATCTAAAAAGAAAAAAATTTGGTATTCTTATAATGTGGTCGTCTATAGTTTGACTGCTTGAGACAATTAATGCTGTTTATTCCTTTTTGTTTTTTTTGGGTGCGGGGGGCGTGTTACGAGGACAAGGAAAATTATTTTTTCGTCATTAAATTTTTTAATAATGAATCTAATAACAGATAAGGCATTCGTCACTAAAATAAATATTATTAAATTTTAGTGACGAATTTTTCAATCTCGTCATAGATCTGTAATGGAAAGATATCCCATCACAAATTTGTGATAGGACATGTCTCGTCACAGATTTTTTTAAAAAATTTAAAAAATAAAATTTTAAAATTAATTTTAAAATAAAAAATAAAAATTTAATAAATAACAAGAAATGTTTTAAAAAATTTAAATTATATATAATAAATTCATATTTAAAATTAATTATATAAATAATAAAATATTAACATTAAAAAGAAAATATTAAAAATTAAAAATTGAAAACTTTTACTGTTTTAAATAAAAATAATATTTATTAATATAATTACATAAAAAAATAGGATACATTTATTCTATGACTACTGAAAATCAATAAATTTTACATTTTAATTTCTAAATTTTTACAAATGATATAAACAATTAACTAAAACTAAACTACACAAAATAACTAAAATTAAACTAACACAAAATAACTAACTTTAAACAATTAAACTAAACTAAACTAACAACACAAAATAACTAAAATTAAACTAATAAAAAATAACAAACTTTAAACAATTAAACTAAATTAAACTAACAATACAAAATAACACAAAATAATTAAAATTAAACTAACATAAAATAATTATTAACTGAATAATAAAACTAACTTTAAATTAAATTACCTCCAAAAGATTGAAAAAGCGATAGTAATGGCACAGAAGCAACACCAGCAAGAGGCAGCAATGGAAGAAGAAAGCAGCGCGAAGAGAGATGGGGAGAAGAGAAAAATTGCAGAGGGAGATAGGAAAGAAAAAAACAGCACGGGGAGAAGAGATGGAGGGCAAAATTTTAAAGTCGTTGTTTAGTGACGGGGGCTGACAGCCCTATCACTAAATCTTAGATTTTATATAAAACTAATCTTAAAATTTTTAGTGACGGATGTCTCTCACTAAATTTAAATTTTCTTGTAGTGTATATTTCATTATTTCGTATAAAATGATAACTTTGAATATAATATAACAATTAAGAAATAAAATAGGGTTAAAAACCAATGTTTTAAAAATCGAACTAGAATGGTCGGTCAGACCGGTTTAACCAGGAACCAGTGGCCTATTCAGTCCAATTTGGTTTAAAAAATTATGTCTTTCAACCCGTTTAAAATTGATCAAAATATAGTTGGAGCGGTGAATCAGGAATCAAGTTGACCTTGATTTTCTTCACTCTCATCACTTACCTTTAAATTTTTAATTTTTAATTAATTTTTTAATAACATATATAATAATTTTATATAAAATATTAGTTGTATATTAATTAATTATAACATTTCTCATAATAATATATAAAACTGTAGTATTTCAAATATATATTTAATATATATTATTTAATTATAAAATATATATATATATATATGTATATGATATCATTACCATTCCGATCCAATCGATTGAACTGAATAACCCAGTTAATAGGCTGGTTCAGTGTCCGGTCATTAGCTACATTGTTAAAAACCTGTCAAATCATGCTAACTTGGTGGTAGCCTCGAGTGGTCGGTCATTAGCTACACAAGTCAAATGATAGAAATCAAAATGGACCTTTCAATCTTTAATTTATGAATTAGAAAACTTGTATCCACTGCAGACTAGCTATGAGTTGAGTCCCCTTGTCGTATTGTAAAATTATGAGTTTTCCATGTGATTGCTCGTTGCGCCTTTTTTCAAGTGACGAATAAAAATAAATAATTAGATGCCTGACAGACTCTTTCCGCTCGGAGGCTTCCAAATTTCCAGTCGTCTGTGACTATATATATATATATATTAATTAAACTGAACAATATGATCCGATTTAGTTGAAATGAGACCCATCATTTACATTATTTAAAGCCCCCAGCCGCGTTTGGCGATTCATAAAATAGTGGCCAGTCTCCATTCCCCTGCTTAAACTACACTCCCATTGATGCTCTTTGTTTGACTCCCATTACCAACTTCCCACTTCCAAGCTCCTTGAAGAGACATCCTTTCCTCTACCGTATATAAATGCTCAAAACACAATTCACTTCTACCAGAAGCCTTCCCTATCGATCAGTAAATTCATCATATATATATAAACGATATATGACGATGACAGAGAGGGAACAAAACTCAGGCAGTCCCTTGGCACCGGCCAATGCCCATGCCAGAAACGATGGGGAGGCGGTCACGGCCGTTTCGGGAGAAGAAAGCCGCCGCATGAAGTGAATAGCATGGCTGCTCTACATTATAGCCTTGGTCATCTTTCATATCGGCGTCATAGTGTTGATCAGAATGACGATCATGAAATTTAGGACGCCAAAGTTTCGGCTGCGGTCTGCTACTTTCGAGGACTTTAATATCCAAACATCTAACGCCTCCTTCGATCTGAGGATGGATGCCGGATTTGGAGTGAAGAACACCAACTTCGGCCCTTATAAATTCGACGAAACCACCATCTTCTTCTACTACATGGGCGTCCAAGTCGGCGCCGCCGCCGTCCGGAGGTCGAAATCCAGTTTCCGTTCAGCCAAGAAGTTGAATGCTCAAGTGGATTTGATCTCGCCCGCGAGTCTCCAGAACAGTTTGGAACTGGCGAGTGATTTGAGTTCTGGGATTTTGCCTTTGACCGGCGAGTCTAAGCTACACGGGAAGGTGACCATAATGTTCTTGTTCAAGAAGAAGAAGTCTGCCCAACTGGATTGCGCCATGGAAATCAACATCTCGACGAAGCAGCTGCAGAGCGTCAAGTGCAAATGATGAATTAAGGGGTTGTGTTTGCTGGGTTTGAACTGTTTGTGTATCTAGAAATTAGGAAGTTCTGGGCATCGTACGTTCTGATTCTAGGCAGGAGAGTAGTTAGTTAGTCCAAATCATCAGTTGTTGGTTAGTCTGATCATGAAGTAAATAATTGGCCAAAATTAATTGAATAAACTGTAGTCGGAGGAAGTTGACTGCGGCGAAACACGTTATTTTAGACAATTCGTAGATTTTAATAACCAAGAATCTTTCGGCCGCCACTTGGGCCATGATGGTCCCACGTAAATCAACAGTGCTAAATTGCTATTCTCACAAGGCCTCTTGGAATTTTGTTCACCCCTTCTAACATTTTAACTCCAATGAAAAGTTAATGGTCTCTTTTTCTCTTTGTTTTTCTCTTCTTCTCCCTCTTTCCTTTTCTCTTCCTTTTTTTCATCAACCAGTATTATGCTGTTATTGCTTTCGCTTTTGCACGTCAACTGCCTCGTCTAGCCGCTACATCCTCACCTCAAACCGTGAGGCGATGGTGAGGCTGTGAGGCGATGATATAGCAGAAAGGCGAGGTGACGATGAGAAGGTCGTCGATGAGAGCAAGGGAAAGAGAGAAAAAAACGAGATGGATAAAGACTTCTTGAAATAATCTTTTTACTCTCCAAACTAACGGAAAATAAAGTTATCCTCGTTGAAAGGGGAGAACAAAATCGCATTTGATCTCCTGAATAGAGTGAGTAGTGACTCTCTCTCAGAGAATCTTCAGCTTAATTTGTTGTAATATCACATCAACCATGTCTTAATTAATTAAGCATATCATAATTTCTACAACATTAATTAATCATTTAGTTATTGCAGTTAGAGGAAACACCGATCGAGTGGGATAGGAATGGTTATATATTTCCAACAACATGATGAGTTACTGGCAACTTATAATAACAAATTAAATTAAAACAGATCTCATCCATGACCAATATTATTATGAAATTTGCTCTGCAAAGGAGCAGATGCTGATGCAATACAAATATGGAAATATTTATTTCGTATCTAACATCAATAACATGACAAGGCTTGAGCTCATCAAACATAAAAATAAAAAAAAATTGTTTGATCACGTACTATTTATTAATGTTAGCCTAACATTCGAAGCTACTTTTTCGCCATTTAGGGATAACAATGAACTAATAAATGAATCATATTTATTTATTTAAAATTAAATTTTTTTAAAAATCATATTTTAAAAATATAAATAGATATGTAAATGAATAAACAGACATCTCATTGTCTTTCGTAATTATTGTTTTAGGTTTTTTCTTGAGTCAATCTTACCCCCCCCCCAAAAAAAAAATAAAAAATAAAATAACAATTAGCTTAAATATTTGTCATTCTTTCTTCTTTTGGGTAACTCAAAAGTCTCAAACCCATAGTCCTAGATCTAATTTCCCTCCCTAAAATCTTAAGTTGACTTTGTAGATATATAGTTTATTTTTCCCGTCAGTATATCTTCCTTTCTATGCAACATGTTATTCTTGCTTTTAGAATTGTTAAATTAATTGGTGGCTAATTTGTCTTTGGTTTTGGTTGTATCCATCTAGTCGGCATGATGACCCCTTTTAAGTTGTAGTTTTTGGTAGAGTTTGAAAATGGGTGGGCCGGATTGTATCGAATTTGACTTGCGAGGAAGGTGGGTCAGGCCGGACAATGAAAAATGGGGGTCCGGCAAGGTGCCACGGCGCTTACACTACAAAAAATCCATAATTTAGCGACAGATTTAACGACGAAAAAATTTCGTCGCTAATTAGAGATGGAAATTCATATTTGCGACGGAATATTCTGTCGCCAAATTTTTTATTTTTTTAAAACTTAGTCACTGAATATTCCGTCGCTAAATAATTAAAAAAAATTAATTTATTTTTTATTTTTTAGAGACGGGGTGACCCGTTGCTAAATTTTGCACTTTTATTTAATTTATTTTTTATTTTTTAGCTACGAGGGTCAGATTTTGAATTTTTATTTTTTTTATTTTTTAGTGACGGGTGTGACTTGTCGCTAAATTTTGTATTTATTATTTATTTTATTTTTATTTTTATTTTTATTTTTTAGCGACGGGGTTGCCTCGTCGCTAAATATTGTATTTTGTATTTTTTTAGCGACAGAGGTTGTCCGTCGCTAAATTTTGAATTTTTATTTTTTTATTTTTATTTTTTAACGACATGTAAGACCCGTTGCTAAATTTTGTATTTTTTATTTATTTTATTTTTATTTTTTAGCGACCAAGTTGTCCCGTCACTAAATTTTGAATTTTTATTTTTTTATTTTTTAGCAACGAGTGTGACCTCGTCAATAAATTTTTTATTTATTTATTTTTATTTTTTAGCAACTGGGTTGCCCAGTAACTAAATTTTGAATTTTTATTTTTTTTATTTTTTATTTTTTAGCGACGAATATGATCCTGTCACTAAATTTTATATTTTATATTTATTTTATTTTTATTTTTTGGTGCCCGTCGCTAAATTTTTTATTTTTTAGCGACGAGGATTGCTCCGTCACTAAATTTTAATTTATTATTTAATTAAATTAATATTATTTAGTTATGAAATTAATAAAAAAATTAAATAAATAATAAAAAATTAAAATTAAATTAAATATATAATTAAAAATTAAATTTTATTCGCAACGAGAGTACCTCGTTGCTAAATAATTAAAAAATTAAAATGAAAATAAAAATAAATTTAGTGTTAAATGTATATTTTATGTATTTTATTGACAAACCAAAATATGTAAATTGATATGATATTATAAATTTATAAGAACAAAAATGTATTAAAATAATTTTTAATCAAATAAAATTTAAATATTTAAGAGATTAATTAATTACAACATTTAAGTGGTACATTAGTTAAGTTAAAATTTTACAATATTTATTTTTTTAAGTATTAATTTATGAATTTAAAAGATTTAAAATAAAATTAAAACGATTGCAACTAAATTTAGTATATAATTAATGTGTAGTTTATACAATGAGATGGCTTGTAGCTCGGTTGGTTGTGCGCTCGCATGCTTACGCGAGGGGAACTTGGGATCGAAACCAAGGAGGGGGGAAAAGGAGGTTGCGTTGGGGATTAATTCCAACGTACACGTGGTGGCTTAATTAAATTTTTTCGTCGCTAATTCAAATTTTTTTTCATGTTTAATTTTTTATTATGTATTAATGACGAAAAGTTTCGTCGCTAAAATAATTTTAAATTTTTTAATCAGCAACGAAAATTTTTATTGCTAATTTAACCCATCACAAAATCCGTCGCTAAAATTTAGTGATGCCACTTTTATTGACAGGATGATGCCTGTTGCTAAATCTGTTGCTAGAATTTGATGTTTTAGCAACGGATTTTTCCGTCGCTAAATGTCATTTTTTTTGTAGTGTTAATAAACAGGCCAAGGTAGGGCGGGCAAGATTGTGAGAGTGTGTAATTAAATTCAAGAATTATTATTAGAAGGTTTTGGTGGGCTTATAATTAATATGTTCAGTTTATAAAATTAATATATGCAGTTTATATAATTTAGATTTAAGTAGTAAGGTTAAATAAGTAACTGAAATGTAAGAAAGTTGAGGTGAAATTAACCACCGTATTTAATAGATTTTGAAGTCTAGTTGTCTAAGTTGTCCTAAATCTAAAAATACAGTGGTTGATCTGACCCTTCTAAACCTACAATGACAAAAAAGACCTCGGGACTAAAGTCTAAAAACTTATTTGGCACTTCACCCTAATTATTTTATATTCATTTCCATCTTTTTATATTACTTTATAATTTAGGATATCTAAAAAAATTCGTTGACAATCATCCTACACAAAATTATCAACTTTTTACTTTCTTAAGCTTGTGAACGATATGGAGCAAGGATTTATTAGGGTGTATTTGAAAGCATAGAAATTGTATAGAAAATGTCAAATGTGAGAAATTAAATTCTATCTTTGTTGTTTGACATATTATATTTTTTATGAAATTAAATTCTATGCTACAACCATTAAAACATGTTTTGACCTATTTTTCATGAAAAATTCTATTCAAGGGGAGGTGATTTTTTTTTTTTTATATAAATTAAAAAATATTTTTTTTTCAACTAAATGTTATCAAACGCACCCTTAATTCTTATTAAACTTTTGCACCATTCTGATGAAACAAGCATATAGATCTTCTTAATTAATTTATTCTAAAACATGAACAAAGTGAGAAGGGAATTACAGTGGCAGCTGGATTAAGCTATAATTAACTCGGATATGGATTTATCAAGACCTAATTTAATTTACAAAGTGACTCAATACATATTTTCTTTTGAATATATAAAGTTATTCTAATTTACCCATCCTGAAAAGACCATTTCAGCACTCCATGGTGGACTATTCACTCTAATTAATTGAAATATGATGAGCCAATTTCAAGATTGGAGCCCCAGAAGTCAATGTTTCATGAATCCTGCTAGCCGCGTTTGGCAACTATAAACAATTCAACATCGTTAAGCTAGCCTTCACATTCGTTGAAGCTCCTCATTTACTTCAATCCCAACTCGAAACCTATTCCCATTTATGTTACGAACAGATAAGTAAAGACTCCAGGAAAAAATGGAACACGTTCAATCACAGGTAACACACTTTCATGGTCAAAAGCTTACACAAAAATACACACAAAAAATGTAAATCGAAAACTGAAAAAGAATAAAGAAGAGGTCAAGATTTTATCGTGTTTCACTCCAAAATAGAGTTATGTTCACGCTGAGCTCCGATAAAAAGAACTCACTGCATTATGAATATAGAACGGAGATTATACCCTCAAACACTCTCTGTACATAAATGATTTTCCATCAAAATGTCCCAATAATAACAAATACAAATCAAAGATTAATCCTATAGAACCAGAGAACAAAAATAAATTATGCAGAGCATTTACAGTGTAAATGAAGGAACTCCCAAAACCCTATCCTGAAGACAACAACTTCTCCCTTTCTTCCTCTTTCTTCTTTTTTACTCGTCTAACGCTCCATATCCCCAAGAGAGAAATAAATAGCAATTCTTGATGGTTGGGATGGAGCCTCTTAGGGGCAGAGGCGCAAGCATTCTCTCTCTCTCTCTCTTTCTCTCTCTCTCTCATGTCCAGTCGGCCTTCTCTTTCTTGCGTGTGCCATCTCTTCCGATCTCCATCTACTGGTCCGATAGGTGTACCGAACAGAGATGCTACTGTCTATCGAAGCTTGAAGGTTGAAGTGAGGCTGCGAATCGCATAGATGCTGAACCAGTAAAGCCTGAAGTGTGCGCAATATAGAGAGAGAGAGGCGTTGAGAAGAAGGAAATGAACTGAAGAGTGAAGAAGACGCAGATTGCGCACACATGCACACACAGAGAAGATGAGGAAAAATGGGTTTAGTGGGAGATAAAAGTGGGTTTAGAATGGTCAAACTATTGGGAAAAGGATGGCGAAGATAAAAATTTCATATTTTGTATTTATTTTTTTAATTAAATATTTATTATTAAAAAAATTTTAAAAAATATATAAATTATAAATTTTAAAAATAGGGACTGAGCATTCAAATCCCTCTTAGGGGTGGAGGTTTTGTTTTCGTATACTTTTTGACAATTAAATTAGTACTTGAGAAGAAGTTAAAATAAATACTAGAAATTTTGTATAGATCAAAATGTGAGTGAGTTATTTGTTAAGAATTTACCCTTTACATAAGTCAAATCCCCAATGATTGAACAAGATTCTTGGCACAATCATCCCTAATATTTTCAAACGAGATCTTTGGCACAATCATTTCTTGAGACTTTCAAACTATACTATAAGATATCTCATGTGTGAACTACTTTTCTATGTACAAAAGAGAGAGTAAATGATCTCACTGGTATGGTGTAGTGGTAAAACACTTAAAATTTCATATAAAGTATCGGAGTTCGAATCAGCGTGGTAACTTAGAAGGCAAAAGTATTGTTAGAAGGCAGCTTTGAGTGAAGGCAAGTCTCACATGGATTGAGTTGGAGATCTATTTTTAAATATGTATACACTAAATCCGAATTTGAATTTATATGGCGACGCATCAGGATGAAAGATATCTATCCCTAAAGATAGAGAGAGAGCAGGGCCGGCCCTGGGCCAGGGCTACCAGGGCCCACAAGTAAGGGGGGCACAATTTTTTTTTTTAAATTTATGTATATATATGTGTATAAAAAATTAAAAAAAAATTAACAAAAGAAGTTGTCACTTGTACCTTGTTAAAAAAAGATTTCATTGCTATTTTTATTTTGTTGGTACATGTGATGATTGTTTTTACTTTAATTAATTGTGGAGGATAAAAATAAGGGTGTCAATGGTTTAGATTTTAGATTGGTCCGGTTCTATAAGAATTCAGTAATCAAATTATTTTTAAAGGTTTTGAAAAAATAAGAACTATAACTGAATTAACCATTACATATATAAAACCAAGCCATGACCAATCCGTCACATCGGACCGATTTCGGTTTGATTTCGGTTCTATCTAATTAGCATTTAACTTCTAAACATTTTCGCAAAAAATGAAATTATAAACAAATTTATTAATTAAAATAAACCCATAACTTCATTAATATTTCAAGTCTTGAAGTAAAAGTAAAATAATATAATTCATAGACTATCTCATCAAATGAGATTACATCGACCATTTAGTATAGCAATAATGCATAAAATGTTAAAAATAAAAGAGTTTATGAATCTTGTTAGTTTCCTAAGAAGTGATACTATTTATGCATATGTATATATATATATATATACTCAAAAAATTATAATATACATAAGTATAATATCAGTTCCGATTTGATTCAAACCATGGTTTAAAAAAAAAAATTAGTAACCAAACTAAATATATTGATTCTTAATTTTTTAGAACTAGAACCTAACCATTGAACCATATAACCAATCCAAACGGCATAGTTCGGTCTGATTTGGTACAGTTCACTAATTTTTGGATATTTTTTGACAATCCTAGATGAAAGGAAGAATGATCAAATCAAGAAATGTTTACAAAGATTCGGAAGAAAGTATGTAGACTTAAATATGTTGTTTTCATTTTTTAATGCAATATTTACAATGCAAAGTACTCTTTTTTATTCATTTGGAGTTTTGTTCCATTGAATTTTTTCTAAATAAGATTTTAATGAGGTCTCAAATTATTTTTTCTTATCTTTTGTAAATTGTTATAATTTTAATAAAATTAATTAATTAATAATTTTTATTTTTTTATTTAATTTATATAAAGAGACACATTTGAAAAAATTTGCCCCAAGCCTCCAAAAAAAACCTAGGACCGGCCCTGGGAGAGAGAGAAGACTGCGTGTCACATTATGGCAATCAGCACAATAGCATGCTATGACTGGTAGGATATGGGGCATATGACGATCTGCATATTGTTAAAAAAAGTATTAGGGGTAAATTTTACAAATAAATATAGTGTCGGCCCTCGGGCCTTTCCTATTACTTAGTTATTAGATAAATGTAAAAATAAGACGTGTACTAATATAATACTAGTGGATCATGCGATGCATGGATATTATAAAAAAAAAAATATTAAAGTGAAAGTTATATAATTTAATAGTTATAATAAATAAAAAATATAATAAAGAAGTAAAAAATAAATAAACTAATCATGTTACAATCATGAGAATACAACAAAAGAATTACAAATTTTAAAAGATTTCCTTATATGCGCATACTAAAGGGTAGACGAACAATTAAAAGTACATAACTCTATCCCGAAACCATGCAAAAATAAACCTAAATTAACATGTAAAACAATAACTAATGCGTAAAAAAATATAAAAATTATACGATAACAGAAAAAAAAATAAAAAATAAACGATAACCAACCTCTTTATTCTGAAATATGTATTCAAGGGTAGAAGTTTTTCTTCTGAATTTTCACGTGTATTTATCTCATATGTGCGTACCACACAAACCCTCAAAACCTAATTTTTCTTAATTGCATTTACATCACTCACTTGACAGAATAATGGTGCTATGTTACACCCAAATACCAAATTAGGTAAAAAAGTACGATTAAAATTTACTAAATAAAAGTAAAGAAGAAGAGAAAATTTGATAAAGGAGAAGAGAGGAAATGAAGGGTTGAACGAGAATAGAGAGAAAGAAAAGAGAGATATTTACTTTCTTTTATTAATTTATCTTCCTTCAAATTCTCCTATTTCTCTCAATTTATCAAATCACATGCCATCATTAAATTTCCTTTTTTCTCATGCTTTGCCACACAATCCAAATCTTACTCACTTAACATAATTTTCAAAACACAAATTTAATTTGCATTTAATTTCCCCAAGTCCAAGATATAACACATCTTTTTGGAGTAAACCAATGGGAAAAAGGAGAATTAAATAAATGACAATAATCAATTAAGTTGAAAAATAAAATTATGACATTTAAAATTATAAAAAATAAATTTAAATTAATTAAATTGTATGTAAAATAAAAATAATTTAAATAATCAATTAATTATATAAATGATAATAATCAAATTTTCAAAATTGATTATCCATACGTGACTTTACATATTTTTTCTAACAATTAATTACCACATTCAAGACAGGTCAAATTTTTAAGAAAGCAAAAAAAAAATAATAATAATAAAGTTAAAAAATAAAATTATAATATTTAAGTTATATATAAAATTATAATATTTAAAATTATAAGAGAATAAATTTAAATTATTTAAACTATATATAAAATAAAGATAATTTAAATAATCAATTAATTATATAAATGATACTAATCAAATTTTCAAAATTAATTATCCATACATGACTTTACATATTTCTCTTGACAATCAATTATCGCATTTGAGACAGGTCATTTTTAAGAAAGCAACAAAAAAAAGTTAAAAAAAATTATAACATTTAAAATTCTAAGAAAATAAATTTAAATTAATTAAACTATATAAAATAAAGATAATTTAAATAATTAATTAATTATATAAATGATAATAATCAAATTTTTAAAATTAATTATACATACATGACTTTACATATTTCTCCTGCCAATCAATTACTATATTTAACACATGTCACATTTTTAAGAAAATAATAAACAAAAATAAAGTTAAAAAATAAAATTATAACATTTAAGTTATATATAAAATTATAACATTTAAAATTATAAAAAAAATAAATTTAAAATAATTAAAGTATATATAAAATAAAAATAATTTGAATAATCAATTAATTATATAAATAATAATAATCAAAATTTTAAAATTGATTATTCATACATGACTTTACATATTTCTTCTAGCAATCAATTATCACATCTAAGACATGTCACATTTTTAAGAAAGTAACGAAAAAAATAAAGTTAAAAATAAAATTATAACATTTAAGTTATATATAAAATTATAACATTTAAAATTATAAAAAAATAAATTTAAATTAATTAAACTATATATAAAATAAAAAAATTTATTTGGCAGTCAGTATTACCTGATATCTCAAGATTTCTCTCGATTTAAAAAAATCTTATTTTTTTATAATTTATTTTAATTAAAATTTTATGTTAATATTTAAAAATTAATAATATTAATTAGATCTTGACTCTTCATATACCAGTTTACACATTTTCCAAACACTATTAACCACGAAAAAAATCATTTACATGTTTCAAGAACTACATGTTTTTCACAAATCTAGATTTAATTAATTACCTATAAAAATTCTATTTCGGATAAGCAAAAAAAATTATAAAAACATAATAAAATATCAAAATAGTAACTGGAAATGGGCGGAAAAAAATTTGATGACTGTTTTGTTATAATATATATATAGATATCAACATCTAAATTATTTGATATTTTAAATGTGAAAATAAAAACATGAAAAGTTTAGATCTAGTGACAAATATATTAAATTGTCTCTATATATTATTCAATTTTATAGGTAAATTAGTTAGAGATAAATTATATTTTTGTATTCTAATATATAGTTATTATAAGTAAATGATACTTTTTGTGACTTATATCAATTTGTGTATATATTTTCTACGATGAGTTTACATTTCATATATAAGAGATGTGTAATGGTTTCACTAAACCTAGATTATATTTGGATTTCGGAGGCGATTGAGGTTAAAGAAAGGGAAAGAAAGACAAAAAGACCAATCATGATAACTTTAAAGAGAAAAAGTGACCATCATCGGTGAATTCAACTTAAATTGTGTTTTGTATTGTATTTTTTATTTTCATCATCAAATTCAAGATTTTATTAAATTACTTGATTAAAAGCAATAAAGGGAATTTTTTCTAAAATGAAAGTATGTTTTGGGCTTCAGAGTATTTTCAAAATATATATAATAATAAAATTCTCAATTTTTCAAAACAGAACATGTTCTTACGTGCAATATCCTCATCCAACTACATGTTGTCATGCATATAAAGTTATAATAAAAATATAAACTCCATTTAACATATTCATAAAACTATTCTTATCATGAATGAGTTAATTACACTAATAATAACTTAATTTTATATTTTGTGATTGTTTGATCACTGAAATTTGAAATGTTACATGTTAGTCACTCATATTTCAAGACTGTTACTTTTTAATCACTGAATTTTAAAATGTTACATGTTAGTTATTAATATTTGAAAATTATTTCTTATTTGTCACTCGTTAGTTATTGAACTTTAAGTTCACGAGTAACTGGTGAGAAATAGTTTTAAAATATTAATGACTAACAGGTAATATTAGATAATATTTTAAAGTTCAGTGATTAAATAGTAACAGATTTAAAATATCAGTGACTAATAGATAACATTTTAAAATTCAGTGACTAATTAAAAGTAACAGAATGTAAATTGAGTGATTATTTTTGTAATTATCCCTATCATGAATACGTTCTTATATTTGATTAATTTAAAATATTATTGACATGATGTCTCCCATCACAAAATACTACCCAACAACTAGGAACCATATATGTTTTCGAATTTCCCTTTGCCTGAAGTCATTTACTACCTACAATATGATAATTGTGAAGAAAAATATTATGTTATTTGTGTTTAATAACATAATATTTATCAGATAAATGTTATGTTATTCGACGCAAACAAATGTGAGAGGGTGGATGTGAATCCCCTCTCCCACACGCACCTCCCTCCTAACTCGCGTCAGGCAAACCCAACACAATGATAGAACAAAACTCTAGTTGTTAATTTAATTAATGCTACAAGATTCACAATTTGAATTGTGAAATTTGACATAATTTTTTAATTGAATTAATTCAAATCTATAGAAAAATCGACAGTTGAAAAGAATTGGAAGTGAATTGAAGAATTTAAAGTGAACCATGAATCACTAGATTCTTATTAAACCACAATTTAAAAAAAAATCAGAAAAACATGAACACTTTATGTCCATCTTTCAATTATATTTATAGTTTATATATGTTTCAGGAACTTAAGTATTAATAGAAAAATAAATAATAAATTTGTTGAAGGTGAAAAAATTAAATCGGTTCCTAAAGAGAAAGAAGATAAATAAAATTAGGTATGAAAAAAAAAAAGATGATGTTAACCGTAAAATTTACATAGTGACCATAAACTACCCGGGAAATGTTAATTAGGGTATTAGTGACATTTAATTAAGAATCAAGATCGGGTTTGGATATATAATATGTTTTAAACCTTGGTCAAATTAAATATTTGTTTCTAAAAATACCCATAATAAAATGTATTCTTGTTATATTAACTATCCCGTTAATAACCAGAAAAGTATGAGGGTTTTAGAGAAAAAGGAGCTAATTGGATTAATGTCAGCTTGAGAATTTGAGATAAAAGAGGATGGAAAGAGGAAGCTGGGTTATCCGTACACAAGGGGGTGACGTCATCCATCCTTCATTTTCCCGTCTAGAAGCCTGCCAATTTGGAGAGTGCGTTACGCGCCAATCCAACTGAATTAAAACACTTTTCGACGCCTCCATCCACCACGAACCTTCATGCTACGCTAAGAAACATTAGTCAAACACTAATTTCTGTCACCACCTCCATGTATATATGTATAGCAGCTCATCAAGCTCCCATATCCATCCCGGTACGTACCAACACAACACTTTCATCCCATTCTTTCATCTTCGATCCAAGAAATCAAGCGATGATGCAGAATCATAAGGCAGGCTCTCTGTAGTATCCCAAAAATTTAGAGATAAATAAAAATAATTAATTTAGGTGTTTGAGGACATTTTAGACTATTTAGAGATTTTTGAAAAAAATATTTATTTATGATATTTTAAAGAAATAGAAAATTAAGATGATTAATTAAATTAATTAGATGTATTAATGAAAATAATAAAATAACATATAGTAGCAATAATAACAATAATAATAGAAATAGTAGTAATAATAGTAATAATAATAAAGTAAATCAAATTAAATTAAATTAAATTAATTATTTAATGTATATATATATATATATTTATATGTATGTATGCATGGCGTGGCCTTGTCTTGGCCATGTCTTTTTATGGCTTTAATGCCATTGAATTGTGTGCAAATTGGAGTCTTGGGCAGCAAGCTTGGAGCCTTTAAAAGGCTCATAAATTAGGCAACCTAGGAGCAGAAGATGAAGAAGAAATGGGAGGGAGTAAGGGCCGCGAGCAGTGAGGGAGAGGAAGGAGAGAAGAATTGAAGAAGAAAGAAGAGGCGCGCGGCAGTGGAAAATGAAAGGAAAGATGAGAAAAATTAAAGGATTTTGTGGATTAATCGATGTTTAAAATATTCAGGTAAGTGGGTAAAATTATTATAAGTATTATACGTTTAAATCACGAATTTTATACGGTTAGATTTGATTAATATACGCTATAAACTTATTATTTTATGTTAAATGTTTTATTTCGCAGCGAGTGTACAAGAGAAATTAGGATCGACTATCTACAGGCAAGCTCCTAACCCTATCTTCGCGTTATTTATTTCCCGTGAAAGTCTTCGAGGTTTCTTATATTCTATTCCCTCCCTCACCATGATTCAGTTCCACGCACCAATAATGATAATCCGCGTGGTACCACCCTA
Source organism: Diospyros kaki (assembly GCA_036245055.1). NCBI lineage: Eukaryota > Viridiplantae > Streptophyta > Magnoliopsida > Ericales > Ebenaceae > Diospyros > Diospyros kaki. Next base: position 47,292,898 of record BSEG01000002.1, on the reverse strand, counting down.
CGACTTTTATTTATTTAATGAGATTATTGTTAATGGAAAGAGTTATACAGAGATGTTTTGGTGTCTTTCATTCCGTCCGTCACGGGGCCTTGTACCGCTCCGCTTTCATTGGGAATAATGCCGAACCCGTTGGGGCTAGGTTCTTAGAAAATGAATGTGGTTAAGATCATGTGATTATGTTAATAGTTTGTTATGAATGTGAAAATAGTTTCCTGTGTTTGAGAAGATAAGAGAATGTGAATGACATAATGATGTCTATGCTGTTATGGATAAAGTGAAAGAAATGTTGAGCTTAAGAGACTGAGTTTGATGCTGTTTATGTGTGTCTTAAGGGTATGGGGTACAAAGCCACTGACTGTCGACCGTGGGTCGTGGCAGTTGATGGCTGGATGTATGGGCGCCAGTCATCGACTGATACGACAAGCGCTAGACGGGCCAGAAGAGCTGGTACTGCCAGATTCCCGCATTGGTTTGTGCATATCATGATGTGTGTGCTACAGGGGGCTGGGTTGCATTCACTTGGGGACATGCTTTGTGTGTGATGGGATGTATGAGCATTTACATGACCCAGTTGGTCTAAGAGCCAATTTGGGTACCCTAGGTAAGCATATGCATTTAGAGCATGCTGCATGTGTGTATTCCTATGTGGGCGTTAGCATGGCCTGATGCTTGGTTTATGGGGGCCTTGTCATCACGTTTATGCTAACAAAAGCCATTGTATTTTCTATTTGTTGCACTGCATGGTGAGAATGTGCGGTTCTAAATGTTGAGTATGGGCGATGGATGTGGTCACGGTAAGACCGGGGGTTAGAGTCCCACGGCGGCGTGGTCCACGATGTGGCCATGGTAAGACCAGGGGTTAGAGTCCCACGGCGGCGTGGTCCACGATGTGGCCATGGTAAGACCGGGGGTTAGAGTCCCACGGCGGCATGGTCCACGGTAAGACCGGGGGTTAGAGTCCCACGGCAATAAAAAGACCGGGGGTTAGAGTCCCACGGCAACGACAAGATAAGACGATAGCGACAGGGAAATGGATACGTAAGAGAAATGGTATAGTAGCCTACAAGAGGCTGATAACAGGTATGTATGCGGGACTCGGGTGCCAATGTGTGACTTATGTGGGCCCCTGGTTCCTTATGTGTAGTTAACTTTATGTTATGCATGTAGAAGAGGTACATGTGGATCATGGCATGGTGTGGTTGTATTGGCATGAGTTGCATGGGGTGTCATGTGAAGAGTCCTATCCTAAACCCTTAGCCTTTCGTTTCTAGAGCTTGCTGAGTCTCGCGACTCATGTTGTTTTACATCATTCCAGGTACGTTCATCGGGGTTGGGTTCAGTTCGACGTGTCATGGTGGCAAGTGCAGAGCTCTCCCGAACCTAGATCCTGGGTGTCGTGTGTCTGGATCAGGGTAACGTTTTATGTTTTTGAGATTAACATATGATATGTAAGCCCATGGGGGCTCAAGTGATGGATGTTTTTGTAAAACTGATTATGAAATGTGGAATGATAAAAAGAATATGATTTTAACAAGGATTTTACATGAGTTGTAGTTGTGTTTTGTTCTGTATCATTTTAGTAATGACCCTCTCACGGATCCTTTATGCTAGCGGGGGCTCTGGGAGGCGAGCCGTTACAAGTTTTGGTATCAGAGCAAGTTAAGGGTTAAGGGAGGTGACTCTGTACACATAGGACGATTGGGTAGAGTTAGGTGTGTGTTATGGGTCGTATGGCTAGGATTTAATTCGAGGTGCGTTTAGTTAGAATCTTTAATTCCAAGTATGATGGTAGTATAAAAAAAAAATGAGTGTTGAGGAAATTGAATGTCGCAACATGTGATGGAAGACTAGTGACTTAGGTAGAGATTTTGTGGATGTTGAGGTTAGCCACGAGTACATGGTAGTAGTAGATCCCGCTTGAGGTACGTGCTCGATGTCTAGGTTGATCTTGGTGTTTGCGTCCCTATCAATGTTAATTCACGGCTCTGATGAAACGTATGGTATAAGTGAGAGCTTAGGCGCATGATGAATGGTTATAGATTGTTAAGGATGTGCTTGGGTGGTTTCGTCGTAGCGGGAGTAACTGTTAGTAGGAAGCCACAACAGGAAATGTTACACGAGGCAATGAGGGAAAGTTAGATATTAGAACCCACCTAAGGGAATTTGCGGTAAATAAGGACTCGCAAATGGGAATTCGGTGGGTAAGCTGTATAATGGTGCTAGCCAAATTAGGACCAACCTTATAGTTGAAGTAAGTAATAAGACAATTTGGAAGTCATTAGTGCTATAAGAAAAATTGAGGTCGATAGTTGACTCGGTACAAAAAAAAAAAAACGAGACCTCGAGGATGATTTAGTGACACAAGATGCCTAGAGAGATACTGGAAAATGATGATATGGAATGTCCCATAAGTGAGGTTGAGTAATCTCATGAGAGTTACGAGTGTGTCCTGAGGAAATGAACCAAGCGCGAATTTCGAGGACGAAATTCCAATAAGGAAGGGAGAAATGTAGTATCTCAAAAATTTGGAGACAAGTAAAAATAATTAATTTGGGTGTTTGAGGACATTTTAGAATATTTGGAGATTTTTGAAAAAAATATTTATTTATGATATTTTAAAGAAATAGAAAATTAAGATGATTAATTAAATTAATTAGATGTATTAATGAAAATAATAAAATAACATATAGTAGCAATAATAACAATAATAATAGAAATAGTAGTAATAATAGTAATAATAATAAAGTAAATCAAATTAAATTAAATTAAATTAATTATTTAATGTATATATATATATATTTATATGTATGTATGCATGGCGTGGCCTTGTCTTGGCCATGTCTTTTTATGGCTTTAATGCCATTGAATTGTGTGCAAATTGGAGTCTTGGGCAGCAAGCTTGGAGCCTTTAAAAGGCTCATAAATTAGGCAACCTGGGAGCAGAAGATGAAGAAGAAATTGGAGGGAGTAAGGGCCGCGAGCAGTGAGGGAGAGGAAGGAGAGAAGAATTGAAGAAGAAAGAAGAGGCGCGCGGCAGTGGAAAATGAAAGGAAAGATGAGAAAAATTAAAGGATTTTGTGGATTAATCGATGTTTAAAATATTCAGGTAAGTGGGTAAAATTATTATAAGTATTATATGTTTAAATCACGAATTTTATACGGTTAGATTTGATTAATATACGCTATAAACTTATTATTTTATGTTAAATATTTTACTTCGCAGCGAGAGTACAAGAGAAATTAGGATCGACTATCTACAGGCAAGCTCCTAACCCTATCTTCGCGTTATTTATTTCCCGTGAAAGTCTTCGAGGTTTCTTATATTCTATTCCCTCCCTCACCATGATTCGGTTCCACGCACCAATAATGATAATCCGCGTGGTACCACCCTACGACTTTTATTTATTTAATGAGATTATTGTTAATGGAAAGAGTTATACAGAGATGTTTTGGTGTCTTTCATTCCGTCCGTCACGGGGCCTTGTACCGCTCCGTTTTCATTGGGAATGATGCCGAACCCGTTGGGGCTAGGTTCTTAGAAAATGAATGTGGTTAAGATCATGTGATTATATTAATAGTTTGTTATGAATGTGAAAATAGTTTCCTGTGTTTGAGAAGAGAAGAGAATGTGAATGACATAATGATGTCTATGTTGTTATGGATAAAGTGAAAGAAATGTTGAGCTTAAGAGACTGAGTTTGATGCTGTTTATGTGTGTCTTAAGGGTATGGGGTACAAAGCCACTGACTGTCGACCGTGGGTCGTGGCAGTTGATGGCTGGATGTATGGGCGCCAGTCATCGACTGATACGATAAGCGCTAGACGGGCCAGAAGAGCTGGTACTGCCAGATTCCCGCATTGGTTTGTGCATATCATGATGTGTGTGCTACAGGGGGCTGGGTTGCATTCACTTGGGGACATGCTTTGTGTGTGATGGGATGTATGAGCATTTACATGACCCAGTTGGTCTAAGAGCCAATTTGGGTACCCTAGGTAAGCATATGCATTTAGAGCATGCTGCATGTGTGTATTCCTATGTGGGCGTTAGCATGGCCTGATGCTTGGTTTATGGGGGCCTTGTCATCACGTTTATGCTAACAAAAGTCATTGCATTTTCTATTTGTTGCACTGCATTTTGAGAATGTGCGGTTCTAAATGTTGAGTATGGGCGATGGATGTGGTCACGGTAAGACCGGGGGTTAGAGTCCCACGGCGGCGTGGTCCACGATGTGGCCATGGTAGGACCGGGGGTTAGAGTCCCACGGCGGCATGGTCCACGGTAAGACCGGGAGTTAGAGTCCCACGGCAATAAAAAGACCGGGGGTTAGAGTCCCACGGCAACGACAAGATAAGACGATAGCGACAAGGAAATGGATACGTAAGAGAAATGGTATAGTAGCCTACAAGAGGCTGATAACAGGTATGTATGCGGGACTCGGGTGCCAATGTGTGACTTATGTGGGCCCCTGGTTCCTTATGTGTAGTTAACTTTATGTTATGCATGTAGAAGAGGTACATGTGGATCATGGCATGGTGTGGTTGTATTGGCATGAGTTGCATGGGGTGTCATGTGAAGAGTCCTATCCTAAACCCTCAGCCTTTCGTTTCTAGAGCTTGCTGAGTCTCGCGACTCATGTTGTTTTACATCATTCCAGGTACGTTCATCGGGGTTGGGTTCAGTTCGACGTGTCATGGTGGCAAGTGCAGAGCTCTCCCGAACCTAGATCCTGGGTGTCGTGTGTCTGGATCAGGGTAACGTTTTATGTTTTTGAGATTAACATATGATATGTAAGCCCAGGGGGCTCAAGTGATGGATGTTTTTGTAAAACTGATTATGAAATGTGGAATGATAAAAAGAATATGATTTTAACAAGGATTTTACATGAGTTGTAGTTGTGTTTTGTTCTGTATCATTTTAGTAATGACCCTCTCACGAATCCTCTATGCTAGCGGGGGCTCTGGGAGGCGGGCCGTTACACTCTCCATTGGCACCGGCCAATGGGTATTATGGCCGAAGCGATGCAGAGGCTGACACGGCGTTTTCCCAAGAAGAACTCCGCCGCCAGAAGCGCAAGAAGTGGATACTGTATATCATAGCCTTTGTGATCTTTCAGACGGCTGTTATTGCCTTGTTTTCCATGACGGTGATGAAATTCAGAACCCCCAAGTTTCGGATCCGATCCGCCACATTCAACGATAATTTCCAAACATCAAATTCTTCCTTCAATCTGACGATGGTTCCCAGACTCGGCGTGAAGAACACCAACTTCGGCCCTTACAAGTTCGACAACACCACCATCTTATTCTACTACAACGGTACCCAAGTGGGCAGCGCCGCCGTCCGGAAGTCCAAGGCCAATTTTCGATCGACAAAGAAGCTGGACGTTGCCGTGGATTTGGTCATGCCGGCCAACGGTGCGAACAGTCAACAACTGGCCAGCGATTTGAGCTCAGGGATCCTGCCTCTGACAAGCACGGCGGAGATGAAGGGGAAGGTGACGATCATGTTCATGTTCAAGAAGAAGAAATCCACAAAGTTGGATTGCTCCATGGAAGTTGACACCCAAACGAAGGAGCTGCAGAACGTGAAATGCAAGTGAGAGATTTGCGCATCGCTGTGGGTTAATTGCAGTCTTCTCATTTGTGCTTATGCTTATATATATGCCTATATACATTCAGATTTATGTATTTATATTATAATAATTTGATGGTATTGGTTAATGCTTCTGTTCATATTCGAATAGATTTCCATTCATGACATGTGTTCATTCAGATATATAATTGACAATTTGATGGTATTTGTGATTATCCTTGGCGTGTGTGTGTGTGTGCACACATTTGTATTTCGATCGGAATAATTTGATAGTATTTAGTTGCAATTGATTCTGTATTATTTTCTTCCTTTTTTGGCTAAGTTTGTTTGTTTTCTTAGATTGCATTCAAGAGAGCCGTGTTGGTAAGGATAGATAAGCTGAGAGCGATAGCTCAATAAATTCAAAGTTTAGGGCTCCAATTTGGACGAAGAGAAGTGAGAAAAGTCATCATCTGGGATGGGGCACCACCCAAAATTACATATATATATATATATATATATAGTTGATAAGATTGTCAGTCAACTTGTTTAAAAGTTTAAACTAATAAAAAAATGGATAGATTGTCAACCCATATATATAATCTATCTTCTAGAGTATATATATAAGGGTTAATTGAATTTAGGTAGCATAATATTTAAATATCCCTACATGTCAGAAAGTCCAATATGGGATAACATTTTTCAATTTCTAAGAAAAGTCACAAAGGCTATTGATTTCATATTCTAAAAATTTTATGTATGGCACTTTTCTCATTTTTGTTAAGAGTCCTATAAACTATAATTACAGGTGTTATTTCTTTTTTTATCAAAACTCCCGTCACAAATGTTACCTAGGGGCTCAAAAAATAATAAAAGAGAAGTGTTAAAATGATCTAACTAGTTTTTAACTTTTGAATTAAGAGTTTTATTAACATTTCATTTAATGCAGTTTATAATCCAGTAAATAAAAAATGAAAAAATATTAAATTAGTTGGACCTCTATGCAAGTTGTCCCTATTCTTTGGTTCTATGGCTTTCAAGAGGACCACATTAACCATTTGCACAAACAACAATTAAAATAGTATCTAACTCTATTTATACTACATTAATTAATGTGAATTGGTGAGGCTGTGAAGTGATCGATGGTGAGCTCAAGGCAAGGCCATATACATATATATATACATATAAAATCGAACAAATTCGAACGCGTTAATTCCAGAAATGCAGGGCGTGTGGAAAATTAAAAGTGGCGGTGCTTAATTGTTTGAAGTTTCCACCTTGACGGTTTGACCCATCAGAACCTTCTTATCTATCCGTTGCGCTAAATGATTTGAGCCTTAGAAATATGAAAATTATTTTTGCTTTTTCTATCAATAACAACGGCAAACGGAATTTTTATCATGAATAATTTTGCATTTAATTTCCAGAATTTTGTATACATAATTATGGGAATGAAAATTTTTTTCTTTTAAAAAGAATTATATAAATAATCTTCTACAAGCAAATTAAGCTTCAGATTAAAAAATTATTTGCATAAAATTCTTTACAAACTTTTAAACAAAAAAGATCAAATTTTTATCAATAAAATATTTTTTATTCAAAATATTTTTTCTAAATAAATATTATATATATATAAAAAAAATATTACGTAATATATAAACTCACTTGAAATTGTTTACATTTGGTTTTAATTTGTTAATTTGTGACACAAATCGTAAATTATTTTTGACAAAATTTTCAATGCCCTATTTGAGATTGGGACGAGATAGTTTGATTACACATAAGATTATTCGATAAATTGTTAAGTTTAGTTAAATTTTAATATTATAATTGTCTAGCAAAATATATTGACTTTGAGAGTTAAAAAAACATTTAAACTCACTGAATGCATCAAAACATTAACTCAATGAGTCGCTCAACTATTTATAATTTAATATATATATATATATATATATATAATCGATAACATTGTCAGTCAACTTGTTTAAAAGTTTAAACTAATAAAAAATAGATAAGTTGTCAACCATATATGATTGCCACTAAAATAAAATATCCATTAAATTGGCAGTAAAAAATGTCATCAGAGGGTCTCCATGGTGACATTTTGTAATATCTTGAAATTTGGAGATAAATATTAATTATTAATTTTAATAATTAATAATTATTGTATTTATAGTGACAATCAATTAATTGAGAGTTTAAAGATAAATATTTATTTATGTAATTTTGAGGAAATAAGAAATTTAGGTATTTAATTAAATTATTTAGAAGTATTTATGAAAATAAGGAAATAATAATTTAATTTGTATTTTAGTGATTATTGAGTGTTTATTGTTTAAAGAAAATAATTATTTATTAGGGAGTATTTAGGAAAGATAATAATAATAATAGAGATAATAAATAATCATAATAATAATAAATAAAATTAAATTAATTAATTTGTTAAAAATGAGTGGTTGTGCGCGTGTGCTTGGAGGCGAAGGAAGGCACAGTGATTTTTCTCTACAAATCTAAACAGAGGAGAGAGAGAGGTAGAGCTTTAGAGTGAGCAGAGAGTGAGAGATTAAGGAAGGGAGATGGAGAGAATGAGATCGGGTGAGAGAGAGAGCTTGGCCGAGAGGGAGAGAGAGAGAGAGAGATAGAACGAGAGAGAGAGGGAGGTGGCGGCCATGGAAGCTGAGCAAAGCGGCAGCAGCAGGCAGGGACGACGTGGGTAGCAGCGGCGCGCGCGGCCATGGGAGGCAGAGCTGGAGGCGGGGCTGGCCGGTGGTGCCGCTGGCCAGAGGCGGCGGCGACTGGTGGAAGGAGGCTGTGGCGGTGCTGGTTCGACCGCGTGAAGAAGAAGAAGAAGAAGAAGAAGAAGAAGAAGAAGAAGAAGAAGAAAGGGAGAAGAAGAAGAAAAAAAGGGAAAACAAGCAAGGCACAGGAGTAGGGGCGCGAGAAGGAGAAGAAGAGAGGAAGAAGAAGGAGAAAGAAAAAGAAATGAAAGAAAATAAGGAAAAAATAAAGGAATCTTGGAGTTTTTCGGCATGAAAAGTGATCAAGTACATGGGTAAAAATTTGTAAAAGCATGATATGTTTAAATTATAAATTTTACGAGATTAGAATTAATTAATTTAAGTTTCGGTTGTGTTATTTGCTAGGACATGTTTTAATTCGTATCGGGAGCACAAGAGAAGCTGAAAGCAGCCGATTTTAGGCAAGCTCCTAACCTTCTCCTTCTATTCTTTAATTCCCGTGAGAAACCCTATGATTTCTTGTATTTTATACCTTCACTTCGTCTGTTTTAGCCCGTTTATTAATTATGAAATTTTGAGTTGTTTGATTTAAATTTAATTTATTAAGCTGGTTTCGAGGATTTTATTAGCGTGATTTAATTTAAAATAAATATGAGACTTATTGGGATTTTATTTATGGTGAGCCTACGTGAGATTTTAGACAGCTGAATTATTTATATTATACGGTTAGATTTAATTAATGTGAGCCGTAGTTTTATTAATCGTTATTAAATGTTTTACTTCGCAACGGGAGTGCAAGAAAGACAAGAAACAGCCGTGTAAAGGCAAGTTCCTAACCTTCTCCTCCTATTCTTTAAGTCTCGTGAGAAATTCCATAATTTCTCGTATTTTATACCCTCTCTTACTCTTATTCAGCGTCTGGCATTATTTATTAAGGATTATTCATTATTTTAAACAACAACATACAAACATATCTAGCCGTTATCCCACTATGTGGGGTTGGCTACAGCCTACATGAATTCTAGACTTCTATGTGTGTTACATCCCAACAGATAGTTTGTCTAGAATTCATATTTGGATCCGACTAGGTTTTACGCTGGCTGTCTGCTACCTAACGCAACCCTCCTCCTTTATCTGGGCTTGGGACCGACAGTGGATAATATCCCCTGGCGGAGGAATGATGAAATGAAGTTTCAACACCATCTTCATATGGAGAAGTTTCATGAGACGGTGGTGAATGAAGATAATTGATATAGTTGTGTTCCATCACTTAGTTGATATGGTGAAACCAACAAGTACAATATGGAAACACAACAAGATTATTTATTATTTTAATTTAAATTAAATCTGAGACTTTTAGAGTTTTATTTATTGTGTGCCTACGGGGGTTTGTACCGCCCCCACTCCTCTTGGGAATGATGTCGAACCCAGTTTATGAACTAGGTTCCTAGACGTGTGGGTCTATTTACGGTTTTCTCAAGTTTATTTATGATTCGGATAGAGCTATTGAGCAGTGGGGCAAAAGTCGACTGTTTGGTGACATTGGGGTAAACTATTATACGGCCCTGAAGTGGACCGTCAGGCGAACACTCCTAGTCATTGGTTGTTGACTGGTGCCGGGCACTACTAACTAGCTCTACCGGTATGTGATTTACTGCATGATTAGATTCATTATATTACTGTTCATGATTTGATATGCACATGGGTACGGGGTGCATGTTGGGATATTCATTTATTGAGTATGCTTGGACACGAACATTCTCGCTTGGTTAGGTTGCATCCAGCACGGACATATGCATTGCGTGTGATTTACTATGTGGGCAGAGCATGGCCTGATGCCTGAATGTATGGGCGCCAATGTATCACGTTGATGCTCACTACGCCATTGCATTTCTATGTGCATTGCGTGGCTACTGATAATTGTTAGTTCTCGAACGGGAGTACCGTTTCGAGGGAGCCTATGGCTCCGGTGTCGGGTGTACCGACACGGACATACGGGTGACCGGAGTACTGACCCGGGACAGCACGGGCAGGTTTGTGGAGATATTTTTTGCCTTTTAGGACAACGACAGGTTGGTATGGGACTTGGGTGCTGTATGTCTTGTGTGGGGTCCAAGGATCAGTATGTGTTTTATTATGCTATATTGCTGTGTTGTAGCGTCTCATGCCTTGTGTATACCTGGGGGTTTATTTTGGAGAGAGTTTTCTGGTTATGTTCAGCCTTCAGCCTTTCTTTTTTTTATGCTTGCTAAGTCTCTCGACTCACTTTTCTTTCCATCATTCCAGGTAGTGCTAGCGTGGGTCCGAGCAAAAGAGTCAGCATCTAGCGGCCGAGTCGGTATGGTGTCAAGGCAGTTCCGTTAATCCCTGTCAACTCTAATGTCTGAGTATGATTTACTCTATTATTTTGTATTGTGCCAGATCTTTCATCGAGTTTCGTGTATGTCGGTACAAGAGTCTGTGTTTATTTATTTATCATGTGACCGCTGTGCTAGCGGGGTACCCGTAGTGCATGCATGTGTTTAGCTTCGTTTCTGTTGTTCTTATTTTTGTGTATGCATGCCAGGGTGGTTCTTGTCTTGTGTTTTATTCTTTTTCTCTTCCGTAAGCGCTCCAGTTTGGGTAGTCCGAGTGGTTGGAATATCTAAACGGGGGTGCTTACACATTTTCTAATTGGTTTGGTAGCGCTGAAGAAACATGCAGAGGATACTCAAAGTGCCACCACAAAGTAGTTAATAGTAGTAGCATTTTTTAAACAATTGGCCTTTTCACCAAATACCAAGACACATGAACTACATGTTTATGCAACATCCCTGCATGTATACTTGATATCATAAAATTCAGTTACCTTTTTAAGGTTAAACAGTAAACACATACCAACCCCCTCAACTTTCCCTGTTTAAACCATTTTGTCCAACTGATAGAGGGACCTATTAACCCCTCAACTTTTAATTTTAAATTCATTGTGTCTCTCAATTACCAATTTTGTAACAATTACATACTTGAATCAACAAGTATTGCGCCTGAGTTACACATGCAATCTAACATGGGCACCACATTAACCAAGCCAATGAGAATGTGTCACATGTCTCGCTGTTGCAAAAGATGAAGTGGGTCGACAGTGGACAGTCGGCTAAAGACGACTGAAGATCGTGCAGCAACCTCCAATGGCACACACCTCCCTACTTGTGATGAAAGAGAAAGATAGCCACCGACATCGTCTCTTGTGCTGCCAGCCCAAATCTACTTGCTCACACCTAGCCGCTACTATCGCTAGTGTTAGATTTGAATAGTAATGACACCAACACCAATAGGGGGGTGAATTGGATTATTTTAAAAATTTGATTGAACTTGAAAATCTTTTTGATAAGAAATGAGATTTTAGTGAAAGTGAGGATTAATGAAATGTTTGGAACAAAAATGAAACAAAAAACACAAGCAAATAAGAGGTATCACAATATATAGTAGTTCGGTTTAAACCAAGTCTAATCCACTACCTTAACTCCTCACTAAGGATTTTTCAATCAATCTACTAAAAATCTCTTATCTCGCCAGATAGGCCCTCTAGCAACAAGTTAGGAAATACAACATCTTGCTTAAACAAGCAAGCCGTCTTGCAACAAGGTAGGTAATACAACCTCTTGCTTAAACAAGCAAACCCTCTAGCAACAAACTAGGTATTCAATCCCTTGCTTCAACAAACAAGTTCTCTAATACAACAAGTTAGGAAAATCAAGAATAATACAAAACGAGAGGATTTAAGAGTAGAAACTCTTAGTTACAAGATCTCTCAATATAAATACAAGACTTGAACAAAATATTACAAATGATAATCAAAATCTTTAGAGAGAAAAATGAAACACAAATGAAATACTTAAGTTCTTGAAAGAATGAACACATGAAAGCTTGAAATCAATTCTCTTAATTGATTTGAATCACCCATTTGATCTCTATTTATAGAGCATCTCGAGCCCATTCAAAAATATAGTTGTTGGAGACTTGAATAGTGGAGAATCTGGCTATTGGAAGCTGTTTGCGACATAAACTGTCGACATTTTTTATGCAGCAGCTATCGATATTTAGATACTGAGAGCAAAATTTGCAACTATTGACATCTTGAAATAAACTGTCGACAGTTTGTCAAGATAAAAATCACTGAAATTAGGATGCTATAAAAATAACTTTCCTTGATGATACAACCCATAACATATTTACATTTCTTTAGTTTAAGTAAATGTATACATTTTCTTTTATTTATATTTTACCTTCCATTTACTTTAATACATAAGTGTAAATAAGAAAGTATCCCCCATTTGGATTCAATAAAAATATCCAAAAAAATAAAAGTCATATCAACAAGAAAGTAAAATTTTGGTTTTAGTACAAATTCGATATTTGGCAATTTTACCACCTCTAAAATATATACCATCTATTTCTTGAAAAATTCATTAAAAATCCTTTTAACAACAATGGATATTGGATATCGAAATACCGAGAAATAATTTTCCAAAAAGAAAATATTTTCAAAAACATGTTCTAGTTAGTCTTTTGCCTTAGAATATTTTGACCAATGATTTCAAAACTAGTTTTGAAAATCACTTTAGGAGATTCTTTTTAAATCATAAGACTTGGTTTTGCAAATCTCCATATAAAACTATTTTGGATTTCATTTGAACAAAATAATACTTGATATTGAAATTGATATATATTGAAAACCATAACCTTGACTCATAACTTAGGGATTAAGCTAATATATGTTTTTCATTATCAAAACTAATATATATAAAAGTCAAACAACAGTTAACCCCCAACCCTAATCGACATCGTCGCCTTCTACCAACACGAGAAAGGCGAGTAATCGACCACTGCCCAATTGTTGCTATCAGCACCCTCTTGACCTTGATCGTTGTCATCGCAAGCCACCAGAATAAGGAAGGTGAGCTACCGACCGACTTCTTGCCTTTCACATCACTGGCGACCACCGACAGAAAGCGAGAGAGAGACAACGACCACTAATAGAAGATGGCGAGACCAGGGTTTGGTCAGCGACGAGAAAAGATAGACAAAGGTCGATCGATGGCAAAGAAGGTGAGGGGTCGTGTAAAAGGTGGAAGGTCATAGGTGACAAGGAAGACTGAGAAAGAGGAGGAAGAAAATGATGGTGATGTACACATCTCAATCGCATGTGTAACTCACATGCTGATGCAAGTGTCTAATAAGTTTAAAATTAAAAGTTGAGGAGGGCAATAGATCCTCTCTCAAGTTTAGAAGATAAAATGGTTAATGGAAAAAGTTAAAAGGGGGCTTAGGTGTGTCTTTAGCCCCTTTTTAATTCCTTAAATTCCGTTAACCAAAGCTAACCTGATGTTCACTTATATGACCTCCAAAATCATTTGATTGTGGAATTTAGATAATTTTTAACATTAAGTAATTTTAGAATTTATGTTAATATTTAATATCACATCAATTTTTAGTGACAGGATTTGAGCAAAAAAAAAATCAAAAGAGAGATTGAATTTAAAAAAAAAATCAAAATTCATCCGCTCTTGTAACAAAATTTAAATATAATGATTAGTTTATTATAGAGTGCAAAGTTCAAATATCAACTATATAACTTACTTATTTCTTAGTTAATTTCTCTAAAATTTCTCATTTTTTAAATTCTAATTAAATATATATAATCTTTCATTAATATTGTAAATTTTGTTAATAGATTATATGTTTAAATAATTAAAAATATTAAAAAAATTCTTAAACTAGTTCTTAGATAATTTATTAAATTTAGAAAATATATATCAATCAGTACTTATATAATTTCATCAGACTAAATAATGAAAAAATTTATATAAAAATCAATTAAAGATTCATGTGCATCGCACAACCATCATCATCACGAATATGAACATAAATAGTTGCTGACAATTATTTCTTTGATTAAGTAATAAAAAATACATATATTCTCAGTCATTAACTTAATTGTTTAAAAGTTCACACTTAATAAAAGACACATAAAATTGCAGTCAAAAGTGTCACTGAAAGATTCATATGGTTACCCTTTTTTAATTGGTCTGGCAACGCTTAAAAGATACTTTCCTGCTTAAACAATATGTATATATATCTGTTGACGCTAAAGTGCTAATAAACACTAGATGAAGTGTTAGTCCATGCTGGATATCTTATTTCAAACTACAGCAATAATGTGAAGGAATGGTCTTGTTAATTGACAGCTTAGTTTAACTATTACTGAGTTCCATCTATATAAAAAGGACCCACCCTCATATTTGTGATTGTGTTTGGGGTAGAAACCTACTTGTTCGATCCCTTAATTTACCTCTTCTATTGGAATCGTGGAACTGAATAGTAGAGGACGCGAGTGATAACACATAATTTAAAAAGAAAAAAAAAGGAATGTATTAATTTGCAGGTATAGGTAAAGTGCTTTAATATTTATGATTTATGAAAAATATTTATTTGTCTATTTTAATTATTTAATATTATAATTAAATTTGAAATTAATAAATACATCAAACATTATTTTTTTATAAGCTATAATCACGGATATTGGTTGAAATTACTAATGATGTTGTTTGTTTATCTGTGAGAAACGGGGCTTTAATTACATATATGTTTTATTTAAGTTTTGACTCACCAATACTTTTGAGCTTGTCACATTTCTAATTTAGGAACATTCGTTGAAAAAAAGTAATTGTTGTTGCACGCTTAAAATAATAAATTTTTAAATAAAAAATTACCGATAGATAATCCACGTGTAGTTTATTTGAGTGATGGATAACTCACATGTTGCATATCCAAGCGATAGATAACTCACTCAAGGGATGGATGATTTCTTCGGGAGATGAATGACTTTTTCAAACGATTGGTGACTTGTGGATTATTCAAACGATAGGTGATTATCGGGAGAGATAGATAACTCTTTCGAGATGAAGCGATAGCGATGGATGAGTCTTCCAGAGGTAGCAACAGTGATGGATGAGTCTCATAAGGGTAACAACAATGATGGATAAGTCTATAGAGGTAGCAACAGCGATGAATGAGTCCCTTGGTTAGATTGAGAGCGATGAATGACTTATTCAAAAAGAAGATTGATTAAGAGCGCATGTGATGACCCCGTGCAGACTTTCCGATGCCTAAGTTAGCATCTCGAAAGTATAAAATAATTGAATGGAAAAAGGAGATGTGAGTGTGAGAGATTGCGTACCGAATGAAAGGAAAATACCCCCTATTTATAGCGATAAAAGAGGTATTCATATGTCGAGTGGCTCGATTTTCTTGGTAGGCATCTTGGAGGCGATTTTAACCGAGTCTTTTGGGGTTAGCGATGCGAGAGTGTATGGGCAAATGTGCACGTGAACGTACATAGGTATGCGCACAGAGACACGCATTAGGCACCCCCAAATGGACCTTCCTGGGGGTGTGAAGTACCCCCGAGAGAAGCTGGGGGTGGAGCCCCTCCTCCTAACTACAAAAAGTAGCCAGGTGCGCTAATGGCCTCTCACGTGACAGTTCCTAGAACTGCCATGTGAAGTTTCTTCTTCTTGAATTTATTGGTATTTTTTATTATTATTTTAACATGCATAACAATAATTATAAATTATAAAGTATAATTAATTTATTTAAGTGGTTAAAAATATTTTTTTAAGAAAAAAGTTAAAAATAATTGTGTCCATTTATTCTTTATTATATTGCACCTTTCCTAATCCTAGCTATTTAATTTCTACTCATTATTTATACAAGGTCGGGAGGTTTGTCTTTCCCCGCATGCAGTTTTTCCTTACTTTCAGAATATGGTAATTAAAAAATCTGAATACTATTATTTATATGTATACTCCGGTAACAAATTTATACTTTAAATAAATAAATGATTACAATATTTTAATTTATCTTAAATATAGCACACAATATACTGATGTACTGACATTTGAGTAATTCCCACGTGTTATTTACTTTGAAATTGAATAAATAAATAATACATTAATATTATATATATATAATAATATACAATGAATAATTCTCGTACAGATTACTCTCTTCTGTCACTCAAAAAGTAATAACTTTTCCACCTCCAGATACCATTTTCAAATTTCTAGAAGGATGACTTAATTCACTAAGAAAATGAAAAGAAAATGTAAAACGCCGCTTAAGGAAGTGTGGATATTTTGACCGAGTCCAATTCATACACAAAAGTCTCAACTTGTTTAGACTTCAAGGCACTATTAGCAACGATTATTATTTTTGCATTTTAAAACATAGTGACAGTGAAATTGAGAGGATGAACAAGTATACCAATATTCATTCAAATCCATCTCAAGTATATATGCATAGAAACCTTGGCGTTCTCAACTTCATCACCGTCGTCTAGGTAATATATAGGGAAACGAAAATGAAGAGTACTACGTTACGCGTCAATCTAACTGGATTGAATTATACTTTTCGACGCCTCCATTCACGACGAACCTTCATGCGACGCTAAGGAGCATTAGTCAAACACTAGCCCATGGGACCTTGATGAGCTGCTATATATATGTGTGTGTGTGGAGGTGGTGACAGACCATATCCCAGTACCAACACTACACTTTCATCCCATTCTTTCATCTTCTCCAAGAAATCAAGCGATGCTGCAGGATCATAAGGCAGGCTCTCCATTGGCGCCGGCCAATGGGTATAATGGCCGAAGCGGTGCAGAGGCCGGCACTGCGTTTTCCGACGAAGAGCTCCGCCTCCAGAAGCGGAAGAAGTGGATACTGTATATCATAGCCTTTGTGATCTTTCAGACGGCTGTTATTGCCTTGTTTTCCATGACGGTGATGAAATTCAGAACCCCCAAGTTTCGGATCCGATCGGCGACGTTTCCTACCTTTGATGTTCAGACATCGAATCCTTCCTTCAATTTGAAGATGGATGCCAGCCTCGGCGTGAAGAACACCAACTTCGGCCCTTACAAGTTCGACGACACCACCATCTTATTCTACTACCACGGTACCCAAGTGGGCAGCACCGCCGTCCGGAAGTCCAAGGCCAATTTCCGATCGACCAAGAAGCTCGACGTTGCCGTGGATTTGGTCATGCCGGCCAACGGTGCGAACAATCAACAACTGGCGAGCGATTTGAGCTCAGGGATCCTGCCTCTGACCAGCAAAGCGGAGATGAAAGGGAAGGTGACGATCATGTTCATGTTCAAGAAGAAGAAATCCACAAAGTTGGATTGCTCCATGGAAGTCGACACCCAAACGAAGGCGTTGCAGAACGTGAAATGCAAGTGAGAGATTTGCCCATCCATCGTTGTGGGTTAATTGCATTCTTCTCATTTGTGATTATGCTGGAGGGCGCGCGCGCGCAAACACACACATATATATATTCAGATTTTTATATTTATATTATTATAATTTGATTGTATTGGTTGCTTCTGTTCATATTCGAATGGATTTCCATTCTTGACCTGTGTTGATTCAGATAATTAATTAGCTAAAAGCTATTGCTTAATCCTAAATCCAAAATCATAAAAATAATAAATACATTTATGTTAATTACATCATAAAAATAATAAATAAAAATAATTTCTTTTAGTGTAAATTACATTGTCAGTTCTATAAAAATTAATCACATTACTTTAATTTTTTTTATTGCAACCACTAAATTTTAATTTTTATTAAAATTCAATCACCTTTTTAATTTTTCATCAAATTCCGATAACCAAAGCTAATGTGATGTTCACTAATATGACCTTCAAAATCACTTGATTATAGAATTTAGATAAATTTTAATATCAAGTAATTTTGAAATTTATGTTAATTAATATCACATCACTTTTTAGTGACAGGATTTGACAAAAAAAAATTAAAAGAGAGCTTGAATTTTTACAAAAATCAAAATACAGTGGTTCTGATAACAAAAATTAAATTACAGTAATTAATTTATCATACAGTGCAAAGTTCAAAGATCAACGATGTAACCTGCTTATCTCTTAGTTAATTTCTCTAAAATTTCTCATTTTTTAAATTCTAATTAAATATATGTAATCTTTCATCAATATTTTGAATTTTGTTCATAGATTATATTTTTAAATAATTAAAAATTTTAATTTTTTTCTTAAACTAGTGCTTAGAAAATTAATTAAATTTAGAAAATATATATCAATCAGTACTTATATATAATTTCATCAGACTAAATAATGAAAAAATGTATACAAAAATCAATTAATGACTCTTGTGCATTGCACAACCATCATCGTCACTAATATGAACATAAATAGTTGTTTATAATTTTTTTCTTTGATTAAGTTGTTTGGAATTTTAAAGTAACAAAAAATACATATATTCTCAGTCATTAACTTGTTTAAAAGTTCACACTTAATCAAAGATACATATAATTGGCACTACAATGAGACATGCATTTAATTGGCAGTCAAAAGTGTCACTAAAAGATTTAATTATTTAATATTATAATTAAATATGAATTAATAAATACATCAAACATTTTTTAATAATTCAATCCACCTCTTCTTGCATCAATTTAATCCAAAACAGCAGGTCTGATGTACGCTTGGTGTGGGTCCACTCATACATTAAATGATTAAAATTTTATTTTCTTAACTAATAGGTTTAAATTGACCAACTCTTATTTTATTTTATTTTTTGTATTTAGTCTTATATAAAATTATTGATTAACCACTGACGTAACCAAGTGTAGCTAAGTGTTGGATAATACTTCAATAACCTAAAGGGGTGCTCAAACTAGTTGACGTGTTGCTTTGTCGTTAGTTTAAATAAATTTTAAATTTTAAATTTAATTTTAATTATTAAAAATAATAAAAAAAAATACTTAAACCTGAAATGAATATGAAGAAGCCAATGGTAGCAACCGTTGTTCCCCAAATTATTGAGCCATCAATTTCCATCTAGAAGCCAGCCACTGTGGCTTGAACGCCAATTAAACGGAAATGAACAGTTCCACGCGTCCTTGGACGAATTTTCTTCGTACCAGGGACAACGGTCCAACATATCAGTCTTGTGTTTAACGACATTAAACACACTTCTTCATTAACACCTCACCCCACCCCATGTATATATAGAGAGACAGGGAGGAAGAGCAGCTCAAGCTCTCATCCATCGCAGTACCAACACTTCCATCTCATTGTTGTTTGAGCTTCTGCAACTAATCCCACTCTCTCTGTTTAATTAGCAGATCAAAAAGGAAAATGATGTCGCAGGAGCATAAGGCAAGCTATCCACTGGCCACGGCCAATGGGCATGGCCGAAGCGATGCAGAGGCGGCCACGTCGTTTTCGGACGAAGAGCTCCGCCGCCAGAAGCGAAAGAAGTGGATACTCTACATCATAGCCTTTGTCATCTTTCAGACGGCTGTTATTGCTGTGTTTTCTATGACGGTGATGAAATTCAGGACCCCCAAGTTCCGAGTCCGCTCCGCCACATTCAACGATAATTTCCAAACATCAAATTCTTCCTTCAATCTGAAGATGGGTGCCAGACTCGGCGTGAAGAACACCAACTTCGGCCCTTACAAGTTCGACAACAGTACCACCATCTTCTTCTACTACAAAGGCACCCAAGTGGGCAGCGCCGCCGTCCGGAAGTCCAAGGCCAATTTCCGATCTACCAAGAAGCTCGACGTTGCCGTGGATTTGGTCTCGCCGAGCAGCCTAGCTAACAATCCACAACTGGCAAACGATTTGAGTTTGAGGATTCTGCCTCTGACCAGCAAAGCGGAGATGAAGGGAAAGGTGACGATCATGTTCATGTTCAAGAAGAAGAAATCCACAAAGTTGGATTGCTCCATGGAAGTCAACACCAAAACAAAGGCGCTGCAGAACGTGAAATGCAAGTGATTAAGATTAAACGCTGAAAGGGTGTGTGGGAATATTGGATGGTGGTGTCTGTTTCTTGGAAGGGGCAGTGTGTGATCGCAGCTTCATAATTCTATTTCGGCTTTGTATAATTAGCTCTGTGCTTGATTATTTTTATTAGTTTTATGGAATATATACATCTTTTTTGTGGCCCAATTTTTTTTATTTATTTTAGGCATTTTTATTAAAAACATGAATAGAAAGCTGTGTCCCCAAACGGAGGGGATATAGAAATGCATATAATTTAAGGGTATTTTAAAAATTAATATTAATTTATATTTTGACTTTTTGTAAACTTTCCATAATATCACTCTACCACATGATAACCTAATTTTATGATATGAAATGGGGGGTTTTCGAATTTACAAAAAATAAGTAATATAGGATCTTTAAAGAATAAATAAATATAACATCAAGGAACAAATTAAAATAGAATAAGGATATATATGTATATATATATCTCAATCCATTTGTTCAAGTTTTGTATTATATATTTGATGAGACAATTTGACTGCTTATATAAATAGTTGTCATGTAGCTCACCCTAAGGCTTCAAATGACACCATAAACTCGTATTGTTCAAACACAAAGATTAACCCTTTTTTAAGCCATGTATTGGATATGCCAAATCACGGACATATTAGGATTGGTAATATAATGTAAAATACAAAACGGCATAATTCCTAATGTATATCAACACATAATCATGCTTCTTGCCTTCCTATAGCCATGACTTGTGTTGGGATCAATATACCAAATTTGTTCTTGTGAAAATTTGTGAGGAAACAAAATAACTAAGCAAATATCAAATGCAATCACAAAAGTTAAGGAAACAATTAATTTACGTGAAAAACTCTATTAATATGAGGAGTAAAAATCATGAGAGCGAAGTCTACTCAAAAGTTTCATTAATTATATCACTAAATCCGAATTAAAAAATTCTCTCAACAATCACAAGAGGCAAGAGACAAACAGAATTAATCTTATCTCAAATCAATAAAATAATTAAAGAGATAATGAAGAGCAAATCAAACCAAGAGACAGTACGAAGACGACTTAATTCTCAAGGATCTAGAACTCCAAAATAGGTCTCTTGTCCAGATCTTTGAAGCACAAGTCTAGAATGTACCCTTCAAATTTCAGCTCAATTGGAGCAGAATAGACTGTCCGATCGCATGTTTGATCACCGCTGCACAAGCAAAAATAGAAATTCAAGTCAAACCACAAACCAGAATGAAAACAACTCGATTCTCAAGTATCCAGGCCACCAAATCAAATCTCTACCGACTAGATCCTAAAATAAGGAGTCTCAAATATACCCTCAAAATTTTAGATCAAACGGAGCACAAACGACCATTTGATCGACTGTTCGATCATAGTTGCGCAGGAAAGAACAAAAATCTGAATTTCTCCCAAAAGTTTGTTGTATTTCTTCTATTTTTCCCTCCTGTTACATACGAATTTTATACTCTAAGAGATTCAAGAAAATCTTAATTCATTAAGGATATTTTAGTCAAGTGAAATAAAGATATTTGTAAAAGAAATCAGACAATTCTTTTATGAAATGCCCTAACTATTATCGAGTCCTTATTGGGCCATCCTCCAACTACGAGACAAACCCGACCCAACAACTTGTGCTTTTAAAAAGGTTTTATCTTTCATGTGATATCTTTTTGACTTTAAACTTAGATGAATTTATAAACTCAAAAAAGTAAAATCTCCAACCCAATACAAGATTGGCTCCTTAGATTTTTTTTAATATGCAGTGGATGTGCCAAATCAAGGACATAAGAAACACTTGATGGTAGAATTAGTTAAAAGTTCAAAAAATCAAATATCCTTTTCAAAATAGATAAAAGACATCATTCCTTAAATATCTCAAAATACTGCTCATGCCTCTTGCCTTCACGTAGATGTGACTAGTGCCTCAAAAAGGTGAGATGTCGATGATCCATATTCCTTCAGCCTGGCCTTTGTTACTTTTTATCTATTTTTTCTTCTCCTAACTTAAGGGTCTGGAAATTATTAATGGGGCATCCATTATTAAGGATCAGCAAAGAAAGTGAAGTAGCCTATATTACTTGCCAAAGTCTAGGGCCGTTGCCAATTCGACTCGAACCAAATAGGTAGCCGCTTCACCCCTCCGACCAGCTTTTCGGTCCGCTTGGTCGGAGCGGACCCAAAAGCCTTGTTCACTAGTTTCATCCTTTTCGAGTCTAGAAGGTGTATAAAGTCTAATATTTCACACCAGAAAGGTATATGTACGTCATCTCCTCCGAAGACCCGAAAATTCCACGCGTCGAGGAACGTTCTGCCGTCACAAACGTACGAGTTCGACAAAGATTTCCAGGAACGCTCTCTCTTGCAACCTAATTTCATAACCGTACCTGTTTTTGTACTTTATATAGCACCTCAAGCTCCTCCACTTCATTCATTCTACCGTACGTGTCGTTTGAAGTCGGATAATTACTTCACTAATCACTAGCTTGATTAATTTGTGAACTAGAATCTGAACCGATTATGGCAGACAACCAGAGAGCAGGCTATCCCTTGGCGCCTGCAAACGACAGCATCCGGAGCGATGCAGAGGCAGGCAGAGCGTTGTTCGACGACGAGGAGCTCCGACGCCAGAAGCGCAAGAAATGGCTGCTTTATATTGTGGCTTTCGTCATCTTTCAGACGGCTGTAATTGTTTTGTTCTCGATGACGGTGATGAAATTCAGAACCCCCAAATACAGAATCCGCTCCGCCACATTCAACGATAATTTCCAAACATCAAATTATTCCTTCAATCTGAAGATGGATGCCGGACTCGGCGTAAAGAACACCAACTTCGGCCCTTACAAGTTCGACAACAACACCATCTTCTTCTACTACCAAGGCACCCAAGTGGGCAGCGCCGCCGTCCGGAAGTCCAAGGCCAATTTCCGATCTACCAAGAAGCTCGACGTTGCCGTGGATTTGGTCTCGCCGACCAGCCTAGCTAACAATCAACAACTGTCAAACGAGTTGAGTTCGGGGATTCTGCACCTGACCAGCAAGGCGGAGATGAAGGGGAAGGTGACGATCATGTTCATGTTCAAGAAGAAGAAATCCACAAAGTTGGATTGCTCCATGGAAGTCAATTTGCAGACGAAGACATCGCAGAATTTGAAATGCAAGTGATGAGATGATATACTTGAATGGGTGCTCTGATTTGATCGTGTGTCGTTTGGTTTCACTGAAACGGCGCGCGGCTTCGCTCTATTTTGGCTCAGTCCGTTCTTGAGATCTTTTTAGATCATTCATTCTTATGTGTGATATTTAATTAAATAATTAATGGCTCTGTGTCAGATTTGGATTTGTGACGGGCTGACTTGATCACTTTTCTAACTTTTTAGAGCTAACCATTTTGGTCGACAAGATGGGGCAAAGCCATTTCGATGGGACATTCACATATCAGTTGTTTTGTTGTTTGGCAGTCAAAAATGGAGTTTGAATTGGACAACGATTTCTTGTGGAATTATTGAATATTGATCCAACATATATTAAATTAAGGGGATAAAGAAAGCAGAAAATAATGTAGATATAACTGATAAGAGAGCCACAATTACAAATTAACTACGGTATCTACAAGTCCGGGCTGGGCTGCCATCCAAAGCGTTTTAAATTGACGAACTGCCCGATCAGTAGAAATTTTAAAATATAATATCATGTTATATAACTCAATCAACCTGAGATAAAATTTAAAAATAAGATTTTATACAACTTAGGGGGTAATGTCACATTGATGGAATTAAGTATTTAAATTGTGTAGATATAAATACAAATATAACTATTGTCCCTGTAAAACCTATTTGATTATCTGAAACCAAAACACCTATAAGATCGAAGCAACCAAATATGCAAGAACAATAAAGAAACGCTTACACACGCACACAAAGAGACGAAGAAGATTACGTGTTCGAATTAAAAATAGAATCCTATTCACAGCAGAGACTTCAAACCCCTAGTCAATCCAGTCAATCCGAGGAACAAGATTATACAAAATAGGATTACAATCAACCAAACCCTATGAACCGAAAATACCTAACTTACAGTGACATACGATGCAGACAAAAGAGCACAAACTTACAATCCCAACAAGAATCAACAACACTTTCACAAGCATCAATCTTTCACACACAATACATCAAAAGTACATAGAAGGGATCAAATCTCAGGTTAGGGTTTTTGTAACAGAGGGCGAGAGAAAACAAAAGAGAGAGAGAGAGAGAGAGAGAAATGTGTTCTGCCTTCTCCTAACATCCGAGCGCTTATATATATGTGAGTTAAATGGTAAGTAGATCAAATAGACATTTCGCTACCACCTCTCAACCATCAGCTTCATAACCAAAAAGTAAATAACATCATACACACATATATATATATATATCTCATAAAATACAGGAATATAATTGCAAGCTATTTGAGACAATTATTTAATAAATTCCACCTTGAATCAAGATGGGTTGCTTTGTGGAATTGACTAAAGACCCCTGCAAGTCTCCCTGCTACGTTAGGAGAACATTGAGCAATGATAAGGCTTGCTCAAATTTAGTTACAGGAATTGACTTTGTCAGCATATCTATTGGATTTACTTATGTCTTAATTTTCTCAACCTTAACTTGTTCTTTTTCTATGATATCTCTCACAAAATATAAGCGCACATCTATGTACTTGATCCTCTCATGAAAAGCACTATTTTTACTTAAATGTATTGCACTTTGAAACCACACTACTTCTTTAATTGTTTCAGTTAACGCTACATACTCTGCCTCCGTGGAGGAGAGAACTACAATGTGTTGAAGGTTTGATTTCCAACTTATCAAATTTCCACCTAGAGTAAAAGCATATCCTATTAAAGATCTTTGCATAGTTGCTATCACAGTAACCTAAAATACTATTTCCACCTTCTTTAAATGATTTGTATACTAATTTACGATTTTCAGAACCTTTTAAGTATCTTAGTAGCCACTTGACTGCATTACAATGGTCTTTACACGGCTTACTCATAAACCTACTACCTAGGCTAACACCTTAAACTATGTCTGGCCTGGTTCCAGTCATAACATACATTAGGCTACCTACAATATTAAAGTAAGGAATTTTACTCATATATGCTTTCTCTTCTAATAGCAAATTTTCATTGATTGCTCTTAGTTTAAATTGGGGAGGATTTGAAATAGTAAGAGGTTTACAACTAGGCATCTCAAACAATTCAATCACTTTCTTCACATAACCCATTTAAGATAATGTCAGGATCCCTTCCTTTCTATTCCTCTCAATATCAATACCTAGAATTCTTATAACTGCCCTCAAATTCTTCATTTCAAATTCTAAGGTTAATGACTTAGTTAACTTCATAATTTTTCTTTTATCCTTACAAGCAATCAACATATCATCTACATAAATAAGTAAATAAATAAACTGATTATCCTTTAAATGCTTATAGTAGACACAATGATCATATTCAAACCTATTAAAGCCTACTTTTATCATAAATTTATCAAATCTCCTATACCATTGTCTAGGAGATTGTTTCAGACCATATAAAGACCTGTGAAGTTGACACACTAAAGTTTCTTTTCCCTTTTCAATGAAATCGACAGGCTATTCCATAAAGATCCTCTCCTCTAGGTTATCGTGCAAGAAAGCTGTTTTTACATCTAATTGCTCCAACTCCAAATCATATAGAGCAACCATGGCCAAAACTAACTTTATGGAGGTATGTTTTACCACCGGTGAAAACACCTCATGGTAATCAATTCCCTCTACTTGGAAATAATCCTTGGCTACAACCCTAGCCTTAAACCTTACTAGTTCTACACCTGGAATTCTCGATTTCCTCTTAAAGATCCATCTACAGCCTATAATTTTCTGATTTGGGGGTCTTTGGACCAAGGTCCAGGTTTTATTCTTATGAAGAGAATTCATCTCTTCTTGCATTGTTTTCAACCACTAAGCTTTATGCTTACTTTTACAGGCATCAGCAAAAACCAAAGGTTCATAAAATTCAATTGTATCTCCTATATTCAAAGCATATGCAATGATATCTGCATGGGCATACTTAAGAGGTGGCTTTGTTTCCCTTCTAACTTTATCTCTAGACAACCAATAGTTACTTAAATCTTCATGACTACTAGCAACTGAATCTAAATCAGCCAAGTTTGGAGCATCAAGATCAATTTCAGAACTGGTCAACTCATTATTCTCTATATTATCCTGAGAATTTCAAGCCTTGAATTAGATTCTAGATTTCCACCTAGTTGATCATCTCTTTCCATCTCAAACTTAGAAGAATCAGGATTAACTTTATGCGAGTTTTCTGCCAACTGATTTGGTTTATAAAACTGAAATTCATTAAAAATCACATCTCTACTTAATATGATTTTCTTATCTTCTATTAACCACAACTTATATCTTTTTGCTTTCCCGAGATATCCAAGGAAAACTGCATTCTTAACCCTATGATCAAGTTTTCCCTACTTCTTATGGACATATCCTATGCAGCCAAAAGGCTTTAAATGGGAAATACTAGGTAGATTTTCAGTCCATTTACTTTTAAGGGTCATAAACTGAATTGCAAAGGCTGGAGACCGGTTAATTAGATAATAGGTTGTGGCAACAGGCTCAACCCAAAATTTCTTTTCTAACCCTGATTCATTTAGCATACATCTTATTTTATCAAGAATTGTTCTATTTATCCTCTCAACAATTTTATTTTATTGGGAAGTGTCAGCACATGTCCTATGTCTTTTTATTCCTATTTGTTTATAATAATTTGAGAACTCATTGTTACAGAACTCTAAGTCATTATTTATTTAAAATTTTTTATTTTTTTTATTTATACATATATAACACAAATCACCCATTTAGTATAATAAAATATTTTATTCATAATATATATATATACTTTTCTTTTTTTGTGGTCCAAAATCAGTGTTGGCATTTGCCAATGCGCGCGGTGTGACAGCTTTTATACAAGATAATTGCTAAATTTAAAGAAGTTCCGTGGCCTCCCAGGGGACCAATATTTGAAGATATTTTGTATAATATAAAAATGCATATTTTTATATTATACAAAATATTTAAAAGTACTGATACATAGTAAAATATTGTAATAATTAATGGTAGCAACAGTGCATGTGGGTCAAATTTGATTTAAAGTGGGTTCAATTAAATATTTATTTTGTAAGTAATTCTTTATATTTTATAAGCCATAAAAACATCTCTTCAGAATATAAATATTTGAAATCTGGTACTATTTTCTTAATTTTTATTAATATTAGCGAATCAAATGTAGAGTTGGCCGAGGGGTGGGTTTTTTTTTTTTCGGTTTTCTGTTTGGATTAAAGGAAAATTGAGATAAATAGGAAGGAAGCAGGAAGCAGAGTTATCCGTATCCACAGTGGGATGATCCAACCATCATTTTCCCATCTAGAAGCTTAAACAATTTGAAGAATACCACGTCACGCGCCAAAAGCAACGGCCTAACAGAACCGAACAATTCCACGCCCCCATCCACGAACCTTCAGCCGACCAACATTAGTCAACTTTTCTGTTCTTGTTTCAGAAAAGATTCAACATCTTATCAGGACTTCCACGTCCGTGTCACAGTTTATAATTAATCTTGTATTCAACACTTAATCATCAACTAATTAAATTATTCTAATGCTAAAACTAAGATACACTACTCTTATCATGTTGCAGTGCAGGAGCCTACACTGCAACATCCATGTCCTCCTCCTACTACAGGGGCGTCCCAGTCCTCGATCAGCGCCGCCGTCCGGAATCTGAAGGCCAATTTCCGATCGACCAAGAAGCTCGACGTTGCCGTGAATTTGTTCATGTTCAAGAAAAAGGAATCCACAAAGATGAATTGCGACATGGAATGGAAGTCAGCATGCGGACGAAGATGCTGCAGAATGTGACGTCACTATAACAAATTTTAAATTAAGAGGTATTTAAAAATGTCTTAATACATAGTTTATGGGGGCATTTTAACTATTAGGGTACTAATAGTGATGTCGCGTGTAATGGTGCCCTAAAAACATATTGAGGCACTTACAAATGCCTCAAAAATAACTATAAATTTAAGTTTGTTGCGACAGTTAAAAATGGCTAAAAAATCACTGTAAATTTACTTTTCATATCCCTCACAAGACTTTCTCTTAACTCTAGCTTACTTTTCCCTCAACTCGAACCCTAAACCTTTCTCTCTTCTTGCACACACGTGACCATCTAATCTACACATCATCTTATTAATATATGTGTCTATGTTTATTTTATAGTATATCTAAGTTTCATTAGAATTATTCTATTGAGATACTTAAGATTTGTCTATTAGAGCATTTTATCAGAGTGTCTTGTTAGAATTATTTTAATAGGGTATTTCAAAAATTATGTCCTATTAGATTTATCTATTAAGACACTTATATTTGTCTATTAGGGCATTTCATTGTCGTGTCTCATTAGAATTGTTTTATTGGGGCACTTCTTTAAATTGTGCCTTAAAATAGTATTTTATAGGGCACTTAATTGTTGTGCCTCGTTAAAGTTATTGTATTGAGACACTTTTTTATATTGTGCTTTAAAATGGTATTTTAGATGACACTTTGTAAAAAATGTTCTAAAGAAGATGTCTCAACAAATCATTTTTGTTGTAGTGCGTGCAAGAGATATTAATTAATTAATCCTCATGTTAATTATGATTTTGATTCTGTAATCACCACCACTCTCTCTCTTCTGTTTATTGTTTATTGTACGCTTAAATTTAATTACACTGTTACGCATCATTTTACTTCATCTTATTGAGAGGCCGTTTGGCTTATCATTTTTTTTTTTAGCAGTTTTTAAACTGTTAGAATTTTTAAGTTGAATAAACTTTAAAAGTTGAGTATTATTTAAATTAATAACGTGTTTGGATAAATATATTTTTAAGTTATCAGTTAATAATTATATATTTAGTTTAAAAAAATTGATAAACTACCAAAATTTGATAAAAAGATGAAAATAGATATATAGTTAAATAATATAAATAAATTTTATAAAAATATTAAATATATTAATTCAATATACGTTAATATTAATATATAAATATGTTAACATATATACATAAATATATTTAACTATATATAATATATGTTATATATATACATATAGTAAACAGGATTGCAAAGGGATGAAGAAGGGTTGGGGCAACAGCGATGGTGATGGCGACAAATGACGGAGATGGTGGCACTCGAAGATGGGTTTGGTGGTGACGGGATCTAAGAAATGGCTGAGGGATGAAAAATATTATAGGTTAAAAATGTGTGTTTGTTTGAAGCTAAATACGTAATAGTTAAACGTAATAAGCTCTTGATAGTATTTTTGGGAGGGGGGAGGCAAGTGAAGGAGCTTTTAAGCTACATAAAGTTTAAATTGTTGGATATTATACACAGAGTTTAAATTGTTGGATACTGAAAAATATTTTTAAAAATAAGTTACATAGTTTATAAGTGGTCAAACTGATAAGCCAAACAATCTCTGAAATGCTTCAATAACGGTTTTGTTTTTCCTCTGCTCTGTTTCGTCTTTCAGCACAGAAGCTCAACACATTAATTATTACCCTAAAAATATAATTATTAACGTTACTCTTTCTTTTCTTTTTTTTTTTACAAGTACAAGCATAGTAATTAAATAGCTGAAAAATGACAAAGATGTGTCATTCAGGAATCACGGGCAATACTTTGGTCCGGAGATGACTAATACATTTAGGGTAATATTAATTATTACCTTAAAAGTAATAGTCAAAAAATAATAATTGTATTTTATTTTTAAAGAAGGCGTATTTATTATATTTTATTTTTTAAAATTTAAATAATTATTTTAATTTTTATCATCAATTAATTAAATTATTTAAAATAAAATAAATATATCTTATTTAAAAAAAATATAAATTTATTATCTTCTATCCCAACCTCATTTTCATTACGGGCCGTTTCGTGGAGCCATCGTTTTCGCATGGAAGCATCGAATACTTAATAAATGAAGGGGGCCCACTTGGGATATTTTCTTCAAGAATACATTCAATGGTCACACAAGTCAACAAATGAACGCCCATAATCACACTGAAGCACCAAAAGGGCAGCCATCACATGGGGCATAAAGTCCTCCAAAAAAATCTCCAACTTTTCAAATTAGGCGTCCAATTATTTTATAGCTCATTTCAGTTCACTGAATGTATATGGGCCACTTCCATACCCTTATATCATCACCAGTTGCTTCAATCTCTCTCAAAAAATTAATTTTATATATATATATATATATCGACACTGAAATAAATATATAGTCACTGGATAATTAGATGGCGGAAGGAGGGGCGGCGTCGGTGTTTTCAGACGAAGAGCTCCGCCGGCGGAAGCGGAAGAAATTGATACGGTATATCATAGCCTTTGTGATCTTTCAGACGGCTGTTATTGCCTTGTTTTCCATGACGGTGATGAAATTCAGAACCCCCAAGTTTCGGATCCGTTCGGCGGGGTTTGAAAGATTTGAGATTAACCCATCGAATCCTTCGTTCAACTTCAGATTGAATGCCATAGTTGGGGCGAAGAACCCCAATTTCGGCACCTACGAATTCGACCCCTCCACCATCGTCTTCTACTACAGGGGCGTCCAAGTGGGCAACGCCGCCGTCCCCAATTCGAAAGCCAATTTCCGATCAACCAAGAACCTCGACGTCGCCGCGGATTTGGTCACCCCGGCCAACGTCGGAAACAAGGAAATTCTGTCAACGGATTTGAGCTACGGGATTCTGCCACTGACCAGTGAGGCGGAGATGGAAGGGGAGGTGACGATCATGTTCTTCAAGAAGAAGAAATCTGCAAGGATGTACTGCAACATGGAAGTTATCACCCAAGCAGGGATAGCAGGGATGCTGCAGAACATCAACTGCGAGTGACAGATTCATCTTCGATGTTTATGCCTGTGCTTTCTGTATTTAGATTTGTACTGCTGGTTTTTTATAACCCGACATCAATTTGGGTTATCTTTTCCTGATTTATATAATCTTTCGGATGGAGAATTATATATGTGGATATTAATCTGTAGATTTGTTAAGTTTACAAGTCTATCTATTTTATGATTAATTTAATAAATATTATATATTATATATTAACTAATAAATGATACAATTTACTAACCCTTAATTACCCTTAAGAGCTACCCGCGAAATTCTGTGAACTTTTTTAACCCGATCATCCAGATGCACCAAAAATAAGGAACAAGTGCCCTCTGGGGCATAGTCAAGTGGTAAAGGGGTAGGTTGAAAAGCTTGTTTGGAGATTTCTAGTGTGGGTTCGATTCTTGGAGAAAGCAGAATATTTTCTTCTAGGGGAGAACTTTAGGAGTGATATTAGTGGTGCTTAGGTCTACCACTCTGATCACTTGGGCACTTCCCTCAATTTACCTCCTCAGTGTAGCTCTAGGAACAGGGTGACTGAGTACGCCAGTAATAGGGCGTAATCTAAAAAAAAATAAGGAACAAGTTTTTTTATTTTCTTAGTAGAATGACCGATTTACCCCAGCAATGTAAAAAACCACTCAGCCGGCTATTCCATTCCATGTGTCTCAAATCAGCTTCCCCTTTTCTCCAGAGACATATTCTGCTGTCCTTCCTTCCTTTGTGGCTGTGGCGACCGTTACTCCATCGCTGAAGATCTTCATCTACAGATTTGTTGCGCTCGATCTCCCTCCCTCCCTCCCCCCCCCCCCCTCTCTCTCTCTCTGTCTCTCTCTCTCTCTCTGTAGCTTGTTAGTACGTCCACGGATTTAAATTTATGCACATCTTCTCATCGGTTTTGTCGTTGTCCGGCAGCCGCCTGCCCTGCCGCCGCCGTCGGTCATCTCGCCGTTAATCGAATTGTGACCTGCGGAATCGAGTGAATCTCCGATGGACGTTGTCATCCAGAGAGACTCCTATACAAGATAGCTTGTGAGTACGTACTCTAGTCTTCAGTACTCGCAGATCTACTTTGTGTCCAAACTAATTAGTCACATCTCTGCTTTGATTTTATTCATCAAAGCTTGCATTGCACCTAGTTCTCTTTGATTCACTCGAGATCAGAATTTTGCTATCAATTGATCACGGATTTTGCTAATTGCTAGCTAGGATTCAAATTGTCTGAAAATTTTTACTAAGAACGAAGTGCACTTGCAAAGATGAATATGAATATGAATATGAATATGAATATGAATGACCCTTTGAACATAAGATAAGTGGTTGGATTACGATAATTTGAAATTCGTATCAATAAGTTGTGGGTTCAATTTTTTGTCCTGTACAGTGAAATAAAATCTCCACTTATAATTTACCTTCTCTACTAAAATCGAGGACACGAGCAGTAAAAAACCGTGTAAAGACGATAATCTCAAAATGAAAATAATGTAATATTAGATAATATTAATAAATATTTATGATTTTCATAAATTAAAATGTCAAGAGAAGTATATTTGTGTAATTTTTCGGTTCCTACCACTTGAATACAAAAGAAAAAATTATATAATTTTCATCTCATTTTTGTGCAATCTATGTTTAATAATATAATTATTATTCCTATTAGAAAAGCCAAAAAATTTGTTATGACCTATATGAAAATTTCTTAAAATTGAAAATAGTTAACACAAATGGACAAGGGGTTTAGGTTGTTTCCAACGCAACTAATTAATTTCCCCTCGCTAAGGCAAATTTTTAGCAAGCAAGACAAAAGAAGTTGCTCCAATGCAACTCGCCATCCTCAATTTTGCTTGTCATTCAAATAACAAGGGCCAAATCCCTTGCTTTTTTTTTTTTTTTTTGCTATCTTGTCGTCAACTGTAACCCTCATCATTTCTTCCCAACAATCACCTTTAAAGGCATCGTTATCTTTGTCGTCATTATAGTTGCAACTGTCATCGTCAAAGAAGGAGACAAACAGACGTGACGGAGACAAACAGAAGTGGTGGAGTCACAACAAAGAAGGAGACAAACAGACGCAGAGAAACCCAGAGAACGACTGAGACAAATAGACATAGCGAAACCCAATGAATGACTGTCCATGAAGGAGATGAACAGTAATAGTTATTACTAAATTAGAAAATAAATATTAAAATTTTATAATGGTAAAAATTATAGGTAAGCTAAAAAAGAAATTAAAATTGAAGTTTATTAATAAATAAATAAAATAGAGAATCAACTAGAGAGTAAAATAGGGAATGTGGTGGGAGTAAACATAGTTTTAGAGATAAAAAAAAATGGAGTGAATTGTTTATAATATAATAGAGAGTATAATAAGAAGTGTGGTAAGAGTCAGCCTTACTTCTAGGTAATGCATTTTATGATTAACGTGTAATAAATGTATAGTAGTTTTAGCCTTAAAAAATGAAAATCCTGGTATCTCTTAACTTTAAATTTGACTGATTGAAAATTTAACATTTATAATTTACACTTATTAACTACTTAATTATCTACTCAACATTGACCATATAATAAACGCGCCACTAAGCATGTGAAAACAAAGCAGCAAAACACCACGCCCATGCCACTAGATTACAAACTCACCAATATATAGGTTGTGGGTCATCGATCAAAGTAAATTAAGATGACGAGGAAGGGTAAGTTCGTTGCGGGTTGTCAGTTGGAACAAAATGGAAAGGTAAATGTAGGTCGGTTTTGACTTGGGTGTTACAAATCGAAGCAAAGAGGATGGGGAATGATAGGTAGATCACGAGTCACCGATCGAAACAAAAAGGAAGGAGAATGGTGGGTCAATAGCAAGTCACTTGTCGGAGAAAAGAATGGTAGGTCAGTCACAACTCATGAGTCACTGATCGAAGTAAAGAGTCGAGATTGATCGAGATGACAACGGCTGATAGAAAACTTGATTCTTCCGTTTGAGTTAACGAGAGACATGAGTAAAACGATAAATAAAAAACGAAAAGGAAGACGAAAGAAATGATCAATTCGATTGATTCTTCTTTTGTTTTTTTTCTTTTTTTTGATTTTTTTTTTTTTTTTTTTGTCTTTCAAACTCATATTGCATGTGACTATCATAATCAATTAAAAGCCGATTCGATTCTTTTGTTCAAGTTAACGGGATCTGAGAGCAAAAACGACGACTGAAGACGAAGGAAAAAGCAGAAGGAATGATCAGTTCATTTGATTATTCTTTTATTTATTTTATTTTTTTTAGTGCATTTCGCATGTAACTCACGTATTATTTTAAACCAAGTTAAGTAGTCAATAGGTATAAATTATAAATATTAAGTATTTAATAGATTAGATATGAGAGTGATAGACTTTTCATATAAAGTTGAAAGGGGAAATATGGGTTTGGTTTAAAAATTTGTTATGATCTTTACATACCATAACAAAAGAATTTTCCTTCAAGACGAAAATAGTTGACATAAATGGATAAGAACGAGTTTATTTCTGGGCAATGTATGTAATTACTCCTAACAACTAATCGTAGGCAATTCTTAAAGTGAAATAATTAAGTCGTATTTTTAACTAAAGTATATTTATTATATGTTTATTTTTAGTTTAAAAATATTTTTTTAATAAATATATTACATTTTACAACATTTTAAAAAAATATTTAAAAAATAAAAATACAAAAATGTTATTTGGACACTCAATTATTATACTTTCACAAAAACGCTCATACATTGATGTGTTCTATTTTCTGTCACATGAATGAAAATGTGTAACATATTAATGTATGAGTGTTATAAAAAATATTAAAATTAAATATCTAGATAGTATTTTTATTAAATATAAGTAAAAATAAATATATTTGATCTTAAAATGAAATAAATAAGATTACCAACAATTAATTCAATGCCAAAAAAAAATGACACAAGTAAGGAGCTTTCATTTCCAGTGTTTAACAGATGAGAAGTAATTAACACGAGGAATGGAATGATCAGTATTGACAGGTCAATTGTGGCATGTAGTTCCTGTACGTCACGGTGGCTGCCCAATGATGTCAACGAAGACAATATTAGTTGGAGATTTCTCATTTTAGTTTTTGCAGTTGTATCTTCATTTTTAGTTTTTGAAATATTTAATTAATTAAAATATTTAAAAGTTAAAAAATAAGATATATTAAGAAATACTACATTAATTTGTCTGTGACTAATTATTTATGAATACAAGAGACCATCCTACCTACCTGTACCTAGCAAAAGTGTTAAATATCTCAGTTGTAATTTTTTTCTAAATATTTTTTAATACCTAATAATCTAAATACCCTTAGGTATTAATTGGTATTTATAGAAAAAATAAAGGTTAGTTTTCTTTTTCATCCATCATCTAGAAGCGGGGTAATAAGGGAGGCTGGCTGGCTGGCTGGCTGGGAAGTGTGTTGTTGAGATGGGGGAGAAGTAACTGACTGACAATTTCCACGCGTTTGGGAAACTTCTCTCCCCTTCCCCCTCTCTCACAGTCACAGCCTTCCCCTTCACACTATAATCCTAAGACTCAAACATCGCCCGCCATTCTCTTTCACAGTTGATACTTAGCCCACCTGCTGTGCTTCTTCATTTCCATTAGTTCTGCGTCTATATATAGCAGCTAATCCACCACCACCACCACCTCATTCTCTCCTCTCCTCTGCTCTCTCTCTCTCTCTCTCTCTGCATTTTGCAACTACCACCCAAAACTCTTTTCTTTCTGTGTTTAAAGAAACAGTATACACCCCCCCCCCCAACACACACATACATACACAGAGTCTATTCATATGGCGGCGAAGCAGCAGCAGGCATATCATCCGCCAATGTCCAACGGCTACAACCGGGCCGACGAGGAGGCGGCCGCAGCTCTTTCGGACGAAGAGCTCCGCCGGCAGAAGCGGAAGAAGTGGATACTGTATATCATAGCCTTTGTGATCTTTCAGACGGCTGTTATTGCCTTGTTTTCCATGACGGTGATGAAATTCAGAACCCCCAAGTTTCGGATCCTATCCGCCACATTCAACGATAATTTCCAAACATCAAATTCTTCCTTCAATCTGACGATGGTTCCCAGACTCGGCGTGAAGAACACCAACTTCGGCCCTTACAAGTTCGACAACACCACCATCTTATTCTACTATAACGGCACCCAGGTCGGCAGCGCCGCCGTCCGGAAGTCCAAGGCCAATTTCCGATCGACCAAGAAGCTGGACGTCGGCGCCGTAGATTTGGTCATGCCGGCCAACGGTGCGAACAATCAACATCTGGCGAGTGATTTGAAGTCAGGGATCCTGCCTCTGACCGGCACGGCGGAGATGAAAGGGAAGGTGACGATCATGTTCATGTTCAAGAAGAAGAAATCCACAAAGTTGGATTGCACCATGGAAGTCAACACCAAAACAAAGGCGCTGCAGAACGTGAAATGCAAGTGACAGATCGTGGAACATATACTCACACCGAGATGTTTGGATTGGAGTTTTGATTGTTTCATAGTATTGTGCCGATAGATCGTGAGATTTTTTTTTTTCTTTTCTTTTCAGTTTTGCCCATCATTTTGGGTTGTATTCTTTTGATTTGTGCTTGTGCTTGGCGTACATTTAGATTTGTATTCTCATTTGAATAATTTGACGGCATATGGATTACAAAATCAGTTTGTATTCTTTCCATTCATGAGCTGTGTTGATGAATTAAGACGTACCATTTGCCCTAATACTGGTAATTAACTAGCTAGCTACCCAGCTCACTAGCTAAATCCAAATTCAGGCCTCCATTTTGGACAAAGAGAAGTGAGAAAAGTCATCTAGTGGGGTGGGCTAGACATAACCCACCAGAAAAAGAAAAATGGGAATGCTGACAAGTCAGCTGATGACTTTTTATCCTCAATCTTTGGGTGCATGGAAAAGAATATTTTGATAATTAAATTGTCTAAAATTAAATTTTAGAGAAAATATTGATGTTTGATTAACTTAATTTTTAATTTAAAAAATATTATACTTTTTCAATCTTTTTATATTTGATTGTCATTATTTTTCATGAAAATAATTAATTTTTTTAATTTTTGTTATTTGATAGTAATTATTTTCTATGAAAATTATCACTATTTCTATAAAAATTGTACATTTTCCAACATATTCCCCTCTTTTTCATTGCAATTGTTTTACTGCAATATATATATACATATAGGTACATACGTATGTATATATATATATATAAATATAGTTGCAACTACGTCAAATGGTGGTTTGATATTGACATTGATGAGGAAGAAATCAGAGATGGTGACACCAGCAAGGGTAACGCTACGTGAGTACAAATCGAAGAGGAATTGAAGGTTGTCGGAATAGAGGAAGTCGGAATCGATGAAAAGTTAGAAAAAAAGGTCATCAGAAATCTTATTGTGGACGAAGATGAAGGGGAACTCAAAATCGGAGCTCAGATTGGGCGAAGACGACAATGAAGACGAAGGGAAAGAGCCAACGACAAACAACAGGAAAAAAACCCTCCAACTAATGGTAGACAATAGCGAAGAAAATGCAATACTTATCGTAGATGATGAAATCAATGTGTTGTGCGGAGGGATCGACTAGAGATGAAGAATGCAATAAACCCTTCTCTCCTAAAACAAAAATATGTATATACATATATTTTCCATCAAAAATGAAAAAAACTGATCACATGACTAAAGATAGGAAAAGATTTATTTTATCAAAAATAATTAACTAATCATACACTTTGAAAATTAAGATTTGAATGAAAAATAGTCACTTTTCATAAAAAATTTAGTTAATCAAACGCACCTTTAGTGCATAGGCCTTGAAAGCATCTTAACTTTAACCATAGACCAATCAATTTCTTTGACCGTAAAGTTAAATCTTCAATTCTCTTGATATATATATATATATGTATATGTATATTTCTTTATCCAATTATATATGAAGAACATATATCAACTTTAAAGAACCCAAAAATTTGAATCAGGGATGATTGTTGTGATGTCCAGATGATGTCAATCAAAGTTTTGCAATTGTTTCAACAAAAAATTTGAAAAAAATTTATTAAAGTTGTAATATTGTCAGTTAATTTCGCAGTTTTTCTGAATTAGAAATAACGTATGAATCATACATACTTGTTGACAAATGACAGCACGTTTAAATTAACTAATAAAAAATAAATATAATTAATATTATAATAAAATATCTAATTTCATGCCGGCCCGACCAAAAAGGTCATTCTAGGTAACTTGCGGAGGTTACTTGTGCTGCTTAAACAATATCGGCGCTTTTATTTAGTCTGTAGGCACCTAACAATGCCTCTTACCAATATATATTATATATATATTAGGACAGTGTCAATAGACAGTGTGCTGCTGCTTCTAAATTTAAAAGTACCATAATAAAATAGTTATGCTGTCCTTTTTGAGACCGGAATGTTATTTCCAACACTTATTTAAGGTATCTTTTAAATATGTATGTATTGATATATATATATATTATATTTTTATTACATTAATGTACATATATAGCGGATTAATGCATGAATATATTCAAAAGTGTGACAAGTATCAGAATATCATTTTTGCTTTTAAAACTAGTGGTCTTTACAATAATAAAAATACTTCTTAGACACTTAAATTTAAGTGACTAGAAGTTTGTGCACCATGTATAAATGTATAAGATATTTATATAAAATATTAATTCAAAATTACATAATTCAGATGTATAATTGAGATAATAACAATTTTAAATATCTAAACACAAAAAAAAATATAAAAGTAAAAAATTTAAAATATGTATTTGACCAATAACTAATACTCTAATACCACCGATCGACTCCTTAACAAATTAACCCCTTTGTTTAATGTTTTAATACCGAATATATTAACAATTTTTACTGTTATGAATACTTATTTTTGTGAAAGATATCAATTTGAGTTATAGGTTTTGGGAGAAGTAATATAGTATTTTAATTCATTTTATTTTTTTAATTTATTCTCTTAAATTATTATACCATTTAAATGAGAATGAGGGGCCAAAAAATTAGTGATTTTTTTAATGATAGACTGATAGTAATATATATTTTGGTATAAATTAAAAGTTTATACTTTGATATTGAAAAATTTAAAAAAAATTGATAAAGAATTAAAAATATAATAAAATGTATCTTTTTAATTAATACTGACCTTTTAATAAA
This sequence comes from Diospyros kaki, assembly GCA_036245055.1. NCBI lineage: Eukaryota > Viridiplantae > Streptophyta > Magnoliopsida > Ericales > Ebenaceae > Diospyros > Diospyros kaki. The sequence continues at coordinate 47,253,522 of BSEG01000002.1, read as the reverse complement.
GTAAAGATACTAGGGAGAGCCGTACAAGCAAGTAGGCCCACTGCAAGGACCCAATGGCAATAATTGCCATCTAGAAGCTCAAAAATATTAGTAAGAATCTAACGCGCAAAAATCCATCATTTTCCGAGCAAACGGGAGAATTTCGACGCGCCGGAGAATCTTCGGATGCCAAGTAACAGTCAAAGCAATTCCGACTTCCCTCTTTTCGCACCCTTCAAGAATGGCGTTCCCACCCGAAGTTTCAAACACAGTTCTTCTATATATATAGATGGCACCTTGATTCTCTACATTCCACCATCATCATCTCCCGCTCTCCCATATCACTTCTTATTACTGCAACTCATTCATATCTGCCTCTCTTTCCCTTTCTGTGATCTCTCTCTGTAACTTCATATATATATATATTTCTTATTAGTAATGGAGGAGAAGAGAAAGAAGTGGTTGCTGTACATCATAGCATTCGTAATCTTTCAGACCGGCGTAATAGCTCTGTTCTCGATGACGGTGATGAAATTCCGGACACCCAAGTATCGAGTTCAATCGGCTTCGTTTACCACTTTCGACGTCTCCTCCAATTCCAACCCTTCGTTCAATCTCTGGATGGACACTAGACTTAGGGTGAAGAACACCAACTTCGGCCCCTACAAGTTCGACAACACCACTGTTGTCTTCTACTACAACGGTACCCAAGTCGGCAGCGCCGCCGTCCGCAAGTCCAGGGCCAATTTCCGATCAACCAAGAAGCTCAACGTGGCGGAGAATTTGGTCTCGCCGACCAGCCTAGCCAACAATCAACAACTGGCAAAAGATTTGAGTTTGGGCATTCTGCCTCTGACGAGCCAGTCGGAGATGAAAGGGAAGGTGACGATCATGTTCATGTTCAAGAAGAAGAAATCTACAAAGATGAATTGCTCCATGGAAGTCAACATCCAGAACAAGACGCTGCAGAACGTGAAGTGCAAGTGATAGAGACGAGGTCGCCGGCGCCGGGGCCGCAGCTTTAGTTCGTGTGTGATTATTACGTTTGATGTTGTGATGTAGAATCTAGCTAGCTAATTCATTTTTATGTGCTTTAATATGTAGCGAATATATGTAGTTTCTGGGTGGTTTTTAATTTTTATGAATAGTGATTTTGTATTTTGAATTTTTATATGCTTTTTTTTTTTTTTGAGGTTTGCGTAAATTAGAAGCCCTCACTTCTCAGCTAAAATTATAAATCTCAACTCTCCAAAGTCTAAAGCAGAGTAGATATTGTTGTCATTTTACTTTTATATATGTGCTTGAATTAGGCTTCAAGTTTGGTGTACTGTAGTACGTACCCAACAAATTAGGAAAGCAAAGTACATAACCAAAAACATTGGGAAAGAAAGATGTGTAAAATAAAGAAGGAAGAAGAGGAAGAAATATGACATAATAGTAATCAAGAGGTGTAAAATAATTGAGGCCTGTTTGACTGTCATATTTTTCATGTAAATTTCAGTTTTAGTAGTATTTGATTAGTTATATTTTTCAGATAATATAAATTTTCACTTTTAATCACGTGATGGTCATTCCTCACTTTTGTTAGAAAATAAATTCTTAGGGAGTGGTTGGAAAAGAAATTTCAGGAAATTGGAAATCATCACCTCTCTGCAAATTATTGAAAACTCATGAAGCTGAAGGGAAGCGCAAAGGAGAAGAAGAGCGATCGACGTTAGCGAGGAGGAGGGGAAGCATGGCCGGCGGTTGCAAGGAAAGAGAGGCAGCGATAGACTGAGCTAGTGGGAAGGCGAGCGAGAGCGACGATGAGTGACCGAGGAGTGAACGACAATGGCGGCCACGACCAGTGATGGCAGCGACAGACTAAGTAAGAGAGAGGGCGAGGGAACATGAGAGCGAGCGAAAGACAGCGAGCGAGAGCGACGGTGAGCGGTCAATGAGTGAACGATAATGGCGGCAACGACGACCAATAACGGCGATGATGACAACGGCGACCAGTGATGATAGTTCTTTCATCCTCAAGTTGGGTGTATATATATTTGATTTTTTAAATATTTTATGTACATATATTTGATTTATTTTTAGGTAATTCTCTAGAATTTCATGACAATCAAATATCAAAAATTAAAAAAATATTACAATTTCTAGATAGAAAATTAAGTCAATCAAACATCTTCAATTGATATTATTCCTAAAATTTAATTTTACACAATTCAATTGTTTAAAAAATATTTTCTTTCTATACATATTTCATGCTTCTAATCAAACATACCTTAATTGTCAATATATGTTAAAAATAAAAATCATTCAAAACTGTTCACTTATGTATAAGAAGTGTATTACAACGTAAAAACACTTCAATTAAATTTTAAAAGTATATAATTTTATCAATAATAATTAGTTTTTGAAAAAAAAAATAATGTATATCGATAACCGTAATTATGTTGTGATTTTTATTACTTGATAATTAATTAAAATCCATAGTTAATTTTATGATTAAATAAAAATCTAAATTATAAAAAACTGGAGCAATCCGCTTATTTCTTGATTTATTGAAGTACAAAAGCCAAATCAAATTGCTTTAGCCAATTATTAAAATTGTTAAACTATATATAAAAACGACCACTAATTTTTTGAAACCACAATTTAATAGTTGGGAACAGATTGATTTGAGCAGTTTGACGTTGTATCTTGCTTAATTAATTAGTCAACCCTAGACTTGTTCTTTTCCATATTTTTGGGATTTAAAAAATAGAATTAATTAGTCAACCCTAGACTTGTTCTTTTCCATATTTTTGGGATTTAAAAAATAGAAACGCATAATTAAAATTAATAGAAATAATTGCTTGGGAAAATAAAAATCATTTTCCGACCTTTATGATTGCACCATTAACACTCTAGGCATTCATTGATGATGCATGGATGGGTCACAAAGGTCCAAGTTTTTTAGTTTTGATTTATGTTTCTATACTATTTTCAAGTTTTGAAATTGTCCGTGAAAATGTAGAGATGTATGACTGATTGGGTCGACTAAAAACATTAACTCAAAACTATCTAATTAAGTATGTCAAATTATGACCCGACAGGGTGCCTTTACTTGTCAGTTAGGCGAGGTGGGTTAACCTAGCTAGTTTTCAGGTTTGAATCTTCCCTCAATACATACAGTCGTCGTGAATAATATTCAAATTTATCTCCTTTATCACTAAATGGGTACTCCAACGGTGCGTCCGCAAGAGCAAATCATCCCAAGTATGCCAAATTATGTCAATACCATTAGTTACTTAATTATTTATTCAAATTAATATAATTCTTAGCCTACGTGCAATTCTTTGTATGATCTCCCAACACTATTTAATTTTGGATATATATATCAAAAGTGATGATATATATACTCATCAAATATTCTATTAATATAAATATATAACGTATCAATATATAAATACTATTTAAAAATACCCCCAAGTCAGTTTAAAAATTCAACGCGCTGGAGAAACTTCTGATGCTTAGGACACACTTCCGACTTTCTTCTTCCTCGGACCCTTCAAGAATGGCGTTCCAATATCATCTCTCCCTTTCAAGTACAATTCCTGTGTATATATATATACATTTAGCAGCTTAGTTCGTTCTCCAACCCACCATTGTCTCCTCCCATCTTATTGCTGCAACTGCATCTCTCTCTCTCTCTCTCTCTCTCTCTCTCTGAAGAAGTAGAACTCTATCTTAGTAATGGAGGAGAAGAGGAAGAAGTGGTTGCTGTACATCATAGCATTCGTAATCTTTCAGACCGGCATAATAGTTCTGTTCTCGATGACAGTGATGAAATTACGGACACCCAAGTATCGAGTTCAATTGGCGTCGTTCACCAATTTCGATGTCTCCAACAATTCCAACCCTTCGTTCAATCTGTGGATGGACACCAGACTCGAGGTGAAGAACACCAACTTCGGCACCTATAAATTCGACAACTCCACCGTCGTCTTCTACAACAACGGCACCCAAGTTGGCAGCGCCGCCGTCCGCAAGTCCAAGGCCAATTTCCGATCAACCAAGAAGCTCAAGGTTGCGGTAAAGTTGGTCTCGCCGACCAGCCTAGCCAACAATCAACAACTGGCTAACGATTTGAGTCTGGGGATTCTGCCTCTGACCAGCAAGGCGGAGATGAAAGGGAAGGTCAGGATCATGTTCATGCTCAAGAAGAAGAAAACCGCAAAGTTGGATTGCTCCATGCAACTCAACACCCAAACAAAGACCCTGCAGAATGTGAAGTGCAAGTGATAGAGAGATGATGCCGCCGGCGCCGCACCTGTAGTTCGTTTCTCCGACCAGGCAGCCGTAGTACATGCCTGATACTAGCTAGCTTGTCATATTCAGCTTCTTCTTCTTCTTTTTTTCCCATTCTTTACGGTGTGCTTTCCATGTTCAGATGTAGAATCTAGCTACTTCATTTTTGTATGCTTCAGTCCAGTTCGTCATCTTTCGGCTCAATTAATTAATTAATTTTTCTGGAAATCTTTTAACTCATTTTATGAGTCTACATCATTAATTTACTCAATACTAATTTTGCGTTATTATCGTAAGGTAAAAATAAATAAATAAAAATATAACAGTATTGGAGTGACGGTCATCTAGTGGTAGATAATAAATATAAATGAAATTGGGTTTTTAAGCTCTGGACGCATCATGAGTTGGGTTAATATGACATCTTCAAAATAGTAGCATAAAATTTACTCAATCTGTTGGATGATTCCCTAAATATCATTAAGTCACACTAAGATGTTCACTCATTATATTACTGAAGGTTACTTGTCACGTGACAGATTGCTCAACAATATTAATTCATCTTACTCCTTAAAAAAAATAATTCTAAAGATTTGGTGGATTTTGGTCGAATATTTTAGAATTGAAGTCCGACCACTACCATCCATTTTATCAAAGAAAACACTCATTGAGGGCAAGAACAAGCAAAGGGTCTTCAATTATATTGTATTTTAGAATAAAATATTTTTAGACCTCTTGTAATTTACCCTTTTATTTTCTATAAACGAGATTTTCCTTTTAACAATTTTATATTATATATATATATATCATATTTGTGCCATATTCTAAAAAAATAATAATTAAATGAATAACCCTTTGCTGATGTGGATACGAGACTTGGAACCCTAACACGACCGTCAAGTGCATTATCCTATCTGCTAGCATGAAGAGTGGGCTGAAATAATATTATTGGTGTAACATTGGGTATTAATTCTAAGTCAAAAAGTATTTTAGTTTATTAATTAAAAAATAGTAATTAATAGTGACTCACTAATTCATATAGAACCCTATATATAGCGTACCCAATTACTTTTCAATAAATTACCTACCAATGTGGGGACACCGTTATTTATTTTTAACTTAATTAAATAATAATATACTATAAATTATTTTTAAACAGACACACTATGAGTTGGACTGAAGAGAGGGCAATGATTTTAATATTCTGTGTTGACATTTTAAATTAATAATTATTTACTTATTAATATTAAATATTATTTTAGAAAAAAATAAAAAAAATTCATGTCCACATAAAACTCACGCAAAAGTCTCTGCATGGACCACATGAGTAAGCAGAAATGTTCAAAACACGGCATCTTTGTTGTGTACGTACGTTATGCTTGATCAAGTTTGGAGTGGCGGAGGAAATTAAGAGGGACGGAATAAATAAAAGAAAGAAGTCAGGTGGGACCATGCGAGACACATTGTCCCTCTAGAAGGTCTACCCATATGTATGTATGTATGTTGACGAATACATGCATGCCATACCAATAGTACCATTGTGCCCCCAAGTCCCTTCCAATTATATTACACTCCTTTTATAAATTTCCTTTGGTTTATTATGCAGTCAAATAAATAAATATTCTCTGCTTCCAGTTCCAGAAAGGTGCCTCTCGGCCCTATGGGATTGGTGACTACTGGGCACAGATTTTTCTTTTCTCAAAAAATAAACAAATTGGAAGTGATCTTCAGATCAGATTTATGAGAAGTAATTAAACGAATTAATTACATATTAATTTATGAGTTACATCATCACTACTTCTTGCACTCGCTTTAGAAAAATAAAAAATCGAACTTATAAAATAATTAATTTTTGTTCCGCAAATCAACAACTGAAATCATTTTAAATTGCACCGTTAACACTCTTCTTGTGTTGTATTGGGTCACAGAGGTCAAATTTTTTAATTATTTATTTATATATATATATATATGTTTGTTAGATCTTTTCAATTCTTAATTTGAAAGCAACCATGAGGGTGAAGACGACGGTCTTGTTGGACTAAAAAGCACTAACTTAAAGCTAATTAAGTATATATATATATATGGGTTAGGACAGTATTAATTAGTTATAACTATTCTATTTAATTAATTTAATTACAGTGTAGTGTTGACCGTCACATGCAGTTATATTGTGTATATATATATGCAGTTGTTTATATATAATAATTGATATGATTAGCATATATAGACTGCCAGACTAGCTACTTATATTTATTTATATACACAAATGATAACATTATATTATTAATTACAGCAACAAATGAGGCATAACAAATGTGGGCCCTAATAGCGGGGGTTAAATGGCGTGATTTTCAGCTACTGGTGGTGAGTGGTGAGGGAAAATAATCAACTAAGAGAAGGGCCCACAAAGACGATTTAAGCAGTCCAAACGTCTAGAAAGTCAAAAGACTCGAGATACCGCAAAAGGCAAGCCTCCCTATCCTCACGCGTGTTTGGCAACCACTCCATGATGATGATCATATCTTCACCCATGGTGGAAAGTCCGATCCACCTTTCAAACTAGGCGTTCTCTCTGTACGTATTAATTGTAATCCTCAACTCCCCCTTCTTTATATATATATATTTCGTTGCCTCACCCTTTATTTCACCACCACCCAACTTTCCCAGAAAACAAAAAGAAAACCCAAAACTCCTCTCTCTCTCTCTCTCTCTCTCTCTCTCTCTGTTTAAAGAAACAATATATATATATATATATACATAGATGGCGGAGAAGGAGCAGCAGGCATATCAACCACCGATGTCCAACGGCTACAACAGGGCGGACGAAGAGGCGGGAGCAGCTCAGAAGGAAGAGCTCCGCCGGCAGAAGCGGAAGAAGTGGATACTGTATATCATAGCCTTTGTGATCTTTCAGACGGCTGTTATTGCCTTGTTTTCCATGACGGTGATGAAATTCAGAACTCCCAAGTTTCGGATCCGATCCGCCACATTCAACCATAATTTCCAAACATCAAATTCTCCCTTCAATCTGAAGATGAATGCGACACTCGGCGTGAAGAACACCAACTTCGGCCCTTACAAGTTCGACAACACCACCATCTTCTTCTACTACCAAAACGCCCCAGTGGGCAGCGCCACCGTCCGGAAGTCCAAGGCCAATTTCCGATCGACCAAGAAGCTGGACGTCCCCGTAAATTTGGTCATGCCGGCCGACAGTTATTCGGGCTCAGGGATCCTGACTCTGACCGGCAAGGCGGAGATGAAAGGGAAGGTGACGATCATGTTCATGTTCAAGAAGAAGAGATCCACAAAGTTGGATTGCACCATGGAAGTCGACCCCCAGAAAACGGCGCTGGAGAACGTGAAATGCAAGTGATATAGGGATCGCGCACACGCACGCACACACAGATATATATATATATATAATCACATATATAGATTAATTTGTTGTATGTTTGGGTTTTAATTTTGAGCGAAGTATCGTACTATATATATATTCTGTATTTTAATTTTAATTATATACTTTGGTAATTTTGGTGCTCGATCACATGCTTTTTGTCATATATATATATATATACGTGTTTTGGGGCCTTCTTTATATATATATATATATATATATATATATTCTTTTTCTGATTTATATTATGTTTCGTAATGTCTACATATAAAAATAGAAAAATTATGCAAAACATTGCGATTGGTAGTTATCTGTGTGGGGTTGGCTACATGAATTCTAGACTTCTATGTGAATTACATCCCAACAGATAATTTGTCTAGAATTCATATTTAGATCCGACTAGGTTTTACGCTGGCTGTCGGCTACCTAACGCAACCCTCCTATTTTATTCGGGCTTAAGACCGACAGTGGATTATATCCCTTGACAGAGTAATGATTTTATTAAAAAAATAGTATAAATAAAATTCTCGTGTACAAATATCACTGTATCAGTAGTTATGGTGATGTGATATATATATATATATATTATGATAAATCTCATTCATTCATTCATTCATTCATGATGCCACATGCAATATGCAATCGGATGTCATGTCAACCCATGGACAAATGCAATCAATGAGCAAGAGTGTCTCAACTCTCTCAACTGGATGAGCCAGCAGTGGCTGGCTGCAAATACTGAAAGGCTCCATCCCAATCTTGTATTAATCTTCGATTGATTCCCTCTGCAAAGCGAAAAGTACGTGGTTGGCGAATTAAGGTGCACGGATTCTTCAGACTGCAAAATATCTGAGGCTGAGGGTACGTATCACATTATTTAGGATAACAAAACCATCCATTTTCAAACATATATATATATATGAATGGATCGCAGGGCAAGGCAATCTCAATTGTTGTTCAATTTTTTATTTATTTTTTTAAAATACAAACTCTCAAATATTATTTTTTAAAATAATAAAAATTAATTTTATTAAATAAATATGTGAGGCTGAGGCTGAGGCTGAGGATTTAAATACAAATAAATTTTGAACTGATTCATTGATTATATTTGTTTGAATGTGGTGAGTCAGACTCACCAAGCCCGGATAAAGGAGGAGGGTTGTGTTAGGTAGCCGACAGCCAACGTAAAACTTAGTCGGATCCAAAACATGAACTCTAGACAAATTATGAAAAATCGTTTGGGCGTGGGCGTAACCCTTCATAGCGACGCGCTACACTGCCCCCGTGTAGTGACAAGTGAGCTAGGGCCGCTGCATCGACGCCCAGATGTGGTGATAAATGAGCAAGGGTTCCCGCATTTGCTTGGACGGATGTGGGTAAAGAAGTTAGTCCAAAATCAAAATCAAAACCAAAATCAAAATCAGGACCAAAATCAAAATCAAAAACAAAATCAAATTCAAAGTCAAGGCCAAAAACAAAATCAAATCCAAAGTCAATGACAAAAACAAAATCATAGATTAAGGATTGGGTCATGGAACATAGGAACATTAACAGACAAAGCTATGGAAGTGGTGGATGTGATGATTAGGAGAAAAATTAATATTATGTGCCTTCAAGAGACGAGATGGGTAGGGAAAAAAGCAAAAACTTTATCAGAAGCTGGATATAAACTATGGTACACAGGAACTGATCGAGCGAAAAATGGCGTGGGGATTATTATGGATAAAAGCTTAATAGATGAGGTAGTAGATGTAAAGAGAATAGGGGATAGGATTATTATGGTGAAGATTAGTCTAGGAAGAATAACTATGAATATCTTTAGTACATATGCACCACAAGCGGGGTTAGGTGATGAGATAAAAGCAAAATTTTGGGAGGACCTAGATGGACTCATACAAATGATACCAAGAGGAGAGAAAGTGATTATAGGAGGTGACTTAAATGGGCACGTGGGTAGAGACGGAAACGGATATAGAGAGGTACATGGAGGGTATGAATTTGGGGAAATTAATAATGAGGGTAAATCTATCCTAGATTTTGCTATGACATATGGGCTCATTATAACCAATACGAGGTTCAAAAAACGGGACGAACACTTAATCACATATAAAAATATCACCTCAAGCACCCAAATAGATTACTTCCTCATGAGACAAGAGGATCGGTTATGTTGTAGGGATTGTAAGGTAATACCGGGAGAGTGTTTGACTACTCAACATAGACTTCTAGTACTTGACGTCCAAGCAAGAAATTGGAAGAGAAAAAATCACATAAAACAAAATCCAAGAATCAGGTGGTGGAATTTAAAAGGGGAGAAACAACTAATCTTCAAAGAAAATTAAGGGGTAGAAGGGAATGGAATGGAGAAAGACAGACAAACCAAATGTGGAAAGAAATGGCTAATGCCCTGAGAAGCACGGCAAAGGTAGTCCTTGGAGAGACAAATGGTAGAGCCCCTAACCTTAAGGAGTCTTGGTGGTGGAATGAAGATGTACAATTGAAAATTAAAAATAAGAAAACTTGCTATAAAGCGGTATATCAATGCAACAATGAAGAAAATCAAAAAATTATAAAGAAGCAAAAAAGGCAGCAAAAAGAGTTGTTAGTGAAGCAAGGTCAAAAGCATATGAGAATCTATATAAACGACTTGATACAAAAGATGGAGAAAGGGATATATATAAATTAGCTAAAGCAAGAGAAAGAAAAACACGGGATTTAAATCAAGTGAAATGCATAAAAGATGACAATCAAAATGTTTTAGTAAATGAGGGAGCGATTAAGGAGAGATGGAAGGAGTATTTCACAAAATTATTTAATGATGGTGGTGATACAAGAGTTAGGTTGGGACATCTTAGTAACTCCGAAGGGAATGTGAGCTACACATTCTATCGACACATAAGTTCAAATGAAATAAGGCAAGCTTTAAAAAAGATGAAAAATCATAAGGCAGTGGGACCAGATAATATACCAATAGAAGCATGGAAATGCATGGGAGAAGAGGGCATCTCCTGGCTAACGCAACTATTTAACGCGATCCTTAAATCAAAAAAGATGCCAGATGAGTGGAGGAATAGTACTTTGGTTCCTATATACAAGAACAAAGGAGATGTTCAAAACTGTGAAAATTATAGAGGAATTAAGTTAATGAGTCATACCATGAAACTCTGGGAGAGAGTAATAGAGCAGAGACTTAGAAAAGAAACAAATGTGTCAGAAAATCAGTTTGGTTTCATGCCTGGCAGGTCAACAATGGAAGCTATATATTTACTGAGGCGTCTAATGGAAAGGTATCGGGATCATCAGAAGGACCTACATATGGTGTTTATAGATCTAGAAAAGGCCTATGATAAGGTCCCTAGAGAAGTATTATTGAGGGTTTTAGAGAAGAAAGGAGTCAAAATAGCCTATATACAAGCCCTTAAGGACATGTATCATGGTGTAGAGACAAGGGTCAGAACATGCGGAGGGGATACTGAACCATTTACAACTACAATAGGATTGCATCAAGGTTCTGCACTAAGTCCATACTTATTTGCCTTAGTAATGGATGAACTCACTAAAGATATTCAGACAGATGTGCCATGGTGTATGCTATTTGCAGACGACATAGTGTTGGTGGATGAAACAAAAGAAAGCGTGAACGCTAAGCTTGAGTTGTGGAGAAACAATTTAGAATCTAAGGGATTTAAATTAAGTAGAAAGAAAACAGAATATATGGAATGCAAATTTAGTAAAAATGCAAGAGTGGATGATGTTATAATAAAATTAGAAGACCAAATCTTACAAAGAAAAGACCATTTTCGATATTTGGGATCAGTGATTCAAAAAGATGGAGAAATCCACGAGGATGTCGCACATAGAATTAAGGCAGGTTGGCTAAAATGGAGAAATGCATCGGGAGTGTTATGTGATGGTAAAATCCTATTAAAATTGAAAGGAAAATTTTATAGGAGAGCTATAAGACCAGTTTTGCTGTATGGCTCAGAATGTTGGGCAGTCAAATATCAGCATGAGCAAAAGACGAGTGTAGCGGAGATGAGGATGTTAAGATGGATGTGCGGACATACAAGAAATGATAAAATTAGAAATGAAGTTATTCGTAATAAGGTAGGAGTAGTGCCAATCGAGGAGAAAATGAGAGAGACTAGACTAAGATGGTTTGGTCATGTGAGAAGGAGACTAAGAGACGCTCCTGTGAGGAGAGTTGATGAAATGGAACAATTAGTCACAAAAAGAGGTAGAGGTAGACCCAAGAAGACTTTGGGAGAGACATTAAAGTTCGATATGAAGTATATGGATCTAAATGAAGATATGACAAATGATAGAAATACATGGAAATCTAGAATTCATGTAGCCGACCCCACATAGTGGGATAAAGGCTGGATATGTTGTTGTTGTTGTTTTGGTGAGTCAGACTCTGTATAGAGTGGATATGATCAAAATCAACACAATAGACAATAACGTTTTTTTTTTTATTAACGTATTTTCATGAATGTCTCACGATTCAACTCCGAGATATTAGTAAAAAATATAAATCAGAGAATTTAACAGTCAGTTTGATCCCTAACTCTACCACAAACGTGAGGACAGTAAGCGATTTTTAACTTTTAAAATTATTTTGATTGTTGAGTTTTTTTTTTAATTAAAATTCAAACACGAAACCTAAAAATTTTAAAAATATCACTCCAAGAGATTATTTCTAAGCTACGCCCTGGGGACAATAGACAATAACGTTGCTAGACAATATAATAGACATGACAAAGTGCCGCATGCACTTCCCTTGATACCACGCTAGCTCTTCATTTCCTCCTCCTCCCCCCTTGCGGATGTATAATTAATTAGTAACTCAGCACCAATAGATTCAATTAAATTCTAAATTATAGATTATAAACAATTCTTTATAATATTACTAAATAAACCATCAATAAAATTAAAAAACCCCCACGTATAACAGTATTCGATCCTAAAACTCAAAATTCCTGATTTATTTGTTACTAGCTAGTGTTGTTCAGGGTCTAGATTTTATTTTATTTTTTTAGTACATCATTTCGGTTTTATGTCCAAAAAATTGGACCCAATCGATATCTATTCGGTATTGGGTCCAACCCAAAGGGGTTAATTACATAAATATGTAATATAAATATTATAAATAAAAAATATAAATATATAATGCATATATTTATTATTTTTAGACTTTGAGTAAGACACAGCCGAACTATCAATAAATCCCCTCCAATCCAGATCAGATTTTTATTACACTCCTAAATTTCAATCTAGAAGGACCTAGATTTGATCTAATAAATCCATCTATATTTAAATTTAAATCAAAACATTTTGCTATTTTATAATAGTTAAGTGAAGGAATTTCATAACAAATATCTAAAATTCTAACCGTCTAGAAAATAATTCTGAATATCTCGCCCCCTTAAGTTTATATAAAGAAAGGAAGTCTACAAGTGAAATCATTTGAATACAAACACATTATGTTTTTTTATGAATTCTATTAATAACTTGAACATCGAAAGATATATTGAGAAATTTAATACTACCTCATTCTCTTAATAGTTGCAGTATTCAAGGTATCAATCCTGATGTATACATCTCAAAATTTAATTTTTAAGAAGTGCACCGTAATATGTAACATTTTGAAAATTAGACCGAATAGTGAACCGGTCTATTAACTGGATCACAGGTCAATTGATCCGACTATTTGGACTGAAGTGATCTGGTTGGATGATGTCATATATATAAATATATATTTTATAATTAAATAATATATATTAAATATATATTTGAAATACTAATGTTTTATATGTTATTATGAGAAATATTATTATTAACTAATACTATAATTGTTATATATGTTATTAAATAATTAATTAATAGTTAAAAATTTAAAAGTGAGTAATGAGAGTGAAAAGAAAGTTAAGAAGATAGGCTCTACAGTTAAATTTGAGATCCGTGGCAAATTGATGCCAAAGAATTATATATATATACTCAGCGGCTTGAGTTCCTCAAATGGAAATGAGAAGGGTGAAGAAGATGATGAAGAAAGAGCCAAAGATCGACTTTGGAAGATTGACTAGGTGGTAAAAGATCTCACCGAAATTGAAAGCATAGGCAACGATGGAAGTGTAACCAAAGAAAACATAGGTAACAATGGCTTCCACCCTTCTTTCCTAATGTCTATTGAGTTATGGTTCCGATGGAGATCACCTCAAGCTCATCATCTTCTACCTTTTTTTTCCTCTTTCTCAGTAATCCGACATTGATTTCTACTAGCAATAAGTGTTTAAGCCCAACATGTTATCAAGATTTTGCGTCTTCTTCTATTTTTCTCCTCTCTCAAAAGATTTGAGCCTTCCCTTCAACGTAGTGATAGAAAGAGAGAGAGAGAGAGAGAGAGAGAGAGTGAATCATAGTTAAAAAATTAGGGTCAATTCGATTCTTTCATTAGTCTAATCGAATTTTTACTAGTATTGATCGGGTTGAAAGGCATCTGATTTTTTAAGCTAAAGCAAACCGGATAGCCCACTAGTTTTGGGTTAAATCAGTCCGACTAACCCATCCAATCCAATTTTCAAAATATTGGTAATGGGTCATTTATTATATTATCAATTATAAATGAAAAGAAGTATGTTTATATATTTTTTTATATCTGTATATTATAATATATTATTTATATTATAAATCACATTTTTTATATTATATAACTGATGAATCGCAGTGTAGAATTTTTCTAAAATTAGGTTGTTGTCCACATTCCCCGGCTTAGACATCGACAGTGGCTGCCCATCCAAGGCACGTTGCAGGCGGCCGAGTTGACTGACTTGACATCCTAGCCCCCTCAAAGTGGAGTGGAGCTGGCACCATCCAATCCATTTCATTCAAAGATGGCATTTAGTGGCAATTTTTAATTTATTAACGACTCTAGTCTATCAAACCCACTTGTTGTAGGGTCCGGTCCGTTGGTTGTACTTTAAGACTATTATTTGCATTCATTTGGCGGCCGCAACAAGCGTCGTCAGCTTCACCCTTCGAGGGTCTGAGCTGAGCATGACCCAACTCAACTGCTTGTGCCATGATGAAAGTAACTAAAAAAACGAGAAGAGAGGGAGAGAGTGAGAGATAGAATTTAAAAATATGAAAATATTATTTATTGTTGTTAAACGATCAGTGGTGGGTGTTGTTATCAAAATAAAAAAATAAAAAGCGATTAGAGGTATGGGTTGTAATTTCCCCCCTTTTTTAAAACGGGCATCTGGTTGCTTGACAGGGAGCGGTTTCCTCTGTCCAAACAAGGCGCTAGTTTCTCTTCCGTGGCAGACGATTGTTTCTGCACATGACGAGGGTTAGACTTGGAAAATGGGGCTGGGCGGGCCAGCTCGCCTCTCAGCCCACCCGATATTATAGCAAATGGGTCAGGTGGCCCATCCCAAGAATGCAAGGCAGTGTCAGGTTAGTACTTTGTGGCCCATGGCCCAGCCCACCAAAATAGCTCAGCACGGCCTATGAAATTTCAAACCTCCACTTGAATTTCAATTTGAATTTGTAAAACATGACAAGGAATCCTCACTTGAATTTCAATTTAAATTTGTGGAACATGGCAAGAAATCAGCACAAGGAACCCCACTTGAATTTCAATTTAAATTTGTGAAAATGACAAGAAACCCCTACTCAAATTTCAATTTGAATTTGTAGAACATGGGAGAGGCACTTGAATTTTAATTTGAATTTATGGAAGATGACAAGGAATCATGGTAGGGAACCCCACTTGAATTTCAATTGGGAAATGCTACTTTCCCCCTCTAGGCTACCCAAATATTTTTTACTCCACCCATTCTCTTTCCTTATAGCCCATTCCCCTCTCCTCTCTCTCTCATTAATTAAACAAATCTGATTAATTGAGTTTGTAGTACATTTTATATCAAATTTTTGTAATTTAATAAATTAAGTTATTTGATCAATTTTTATTGGATGTTGTCTTTATTTTATTCAACATATATTTTACTTCACTATTTTAGAACAAACAAATTATATATTTATATTTTAGAACAAACATTTATGCAATGATCTAAAAAAATTAATTTTTTTTTTACATAATATAAATATGTAATTTATTTGTTCTAAAATAGTAGAGTATAATATATGTCATAATTTTTATGTTATTTAACATATATTTTACTCTACTATATTTTACATAATATAAATATGTAATTTGTTTGTTCAAAAAATAGTGGAGTAAAATATATGTTAAATAAAAAAAAAGACAACATCAAATAAAAATTGATCAAATAACTTAATTTATCAAGTTACAAAAATTTGATATCACTAACATAAAATATACTACAAACTTAATTAATTAGATCTGTTTAATTAATGTAGAGAGGAGGGGGATGTTTGCTAGAGGTAGAGCCGAGAGAGTGTGAAAGAGTCACATGAGAGAGGGAGGGGAAAAAGAATGGGATGTAAGGAAAGAGAATTAGTGGAGTAAAAAATATTAAAAAATATTTGAATAACCCAAGAGGTAGCCTAGAGGGAGAAAGTAGCATTTCTCATTTCAATTTGAATTGGTGGAACATGGCAGGGAATCATGGCAGGGAACCCCACTTGAATTTCAATTTGAATTTGTTGAGCATGATAGGGAATCATGACAGGGACTTCCCTATAATAGGTGATTATTGAAGTTGTTCAGTCACAAAAAATATTTTCACTATCTTACTCTCTTGCTGGTAAGCTATTTTATAAGTTGTCATGCTCTGTTGTTATCTTATTAATTACTATATTTTCTAGTGTCTCAATATCTTTAATTATTTTAATTATTCTAAATTTACAATCATGTCTTCCTTTCTCTCACTACTCGTAGAAATGATCCTTGTAGTGCTTTTTCCATGGAACCCTCTCGAGCCAGTACATCTTCTACAAACCCCCCAACGACCTTTTATTACATCCCCAATGGGATCAGTCACCCATGATTTTTTTAACGATTGGAGTGGCAATCAATGCATGGTCACACCCATCATTTACTGAATCAAAAACACAACCTCTCGAATCACAAGATCTTGATATGCAAATGTTTGTTAACCCCCTACCTCTACCAACTGAGCAATCCTTACCAAATAAAGGTGAAACCTCCTCAAAACAACCAAATGAGGAATCGTCTAGCTCACAACACAACTCCAAGCAACAAAGAACTAGTAATGTCTCGCAGGTGTTCGAGATCATTAATATAGTCACAAAGGGTTAAAGAGCTCTATGTAAATTTTGCAAAAAATACTACTCATGCTAACCAGGGGCTGAGACTAGACACTTGATGAGACATGCCTTGAAACATGATGATGGCGGTCTAGACGCAACGTAGACACAATTGCAACAAGATAAGGGTTTGATTTTTCGATATAATAGAGAACTTGATAAATCTAACTTAGCAAAACTAATAATTAAAACTGAATCTTTTTTTTTTTTGTTTGGGGGTGATGCAATGTTTAAATGGTATTATAAAAATGCATTACAACCTGTTGCTAGGGGTTTTCACGAAAGACTATAAAAAATGAAGCGATGAGGTTATATCTAAAATATTTAGAACAAATGAGAAATAAATTTAATGCATTTAATGGAAGGGTATCATTAACGTCAGATATTTGGTATAATATTATGACAAATAACCATTATATGTGTGTCACCATATATTGGATTAATGAAAAATAAAAAATTCAAAAAAGAATAATTGGATTCATAGAATTAGTAAAACAACATAGAAGTAATTTAATTTCAAGTAAAATTTGAGAGACCAATTATAATTACAATATTAGTGATAAAATAATAATAATATCATTTGATAATACGAATAACAATGGCTCTGCAATTGAATGACTAAAACGCGAACTTCTATTAATTTTATATGGATAACTGTTTCACAATAGATGTGCATACCATATTTTAAACTTATGTGTACATGATGGTCTATAAGTATATAATGAGCCATTAGCTAAAATAATTGGTGTTTTGGCTTTAATTCGAAGTAGTGAATCATGTTTCCGAGAGTGAAAATAACTTGTTAATGGATTTGACTTACCATATAGAAGATTTCTAACAAATGTTCAAATTTGGTGAAATTCAATTTATTTGTTGTTACAAAAAACTAAACCATATAGACAATAACTTGAATTATTTTGGAATAGAGAAATGGTAAAAACATGGTAATTAATTAGGGATAGTGATTGGGAATAACTAGATGTTATTATGTATAATTAGAAATATTTTATAGTGCAACAAAAATATTTTTTGGTTGTAAATATCCTACCACACATATTTTTATTTGTGAAATGTTTTGTAGAACATGGGGATTAGGGTTTGCAATGGTTCGGTTTGATTTCAATTTTTGTCAAAACCATAACTAGATCAAATTTAAACTACTAAAACCAAAACCAAACCATTACTTATTGGTTTTAAAAATTAAAAATCATAATCAAACCATTTGATTTCGGTTTTAACCATCGTTTTTTTAATTTGATCCATACCAACAAACAAAAACAAACTCTTGCAAATAGCATTCATAAAAAATTTTGATAACTCCACAACAAACAAATGCAAACTCTAATAAAGTTACATTTTTCTTACATAAAGTTATAAATTAACTTCAAACTTCTTGAATATAATTATTTGATTGATAAAAATAAAATAATTGAAGATTAGATTTTATTTTTATTTGTTAATTACTTTATAAATGTTAAATATTTTATATATTTGTAATGCATTAGTTAAAATACTTATTAAAAAAGTATTAGTCAATATATATATTATGTGTATATATAATATATTAAAAAATAAATATTATATATATATATTTGGTTCGATTTGATTCGATTATCCACACATTCAGTTCGGTTTCGATTTCAGTTTTGGTTTAGATTTAGTGAAAACCATAACCAAACCATACCCATGAAAATAGTGTTCGATTTTTCCCCAAACCAAACCATTACCTAGTCAAACGGTTTTTAACTGAGTTGATAGGTTCAATTCCCCACGATTTCGGTTGTAATTGCCATCCCTAATAGGGATTTAAATATATATGGACAATTTATAGCCCCTAAGGAAAAAAATTTAAAAAATATATTGGACTAATATATCACTATTATATCTTATGGTAGTTGTATTAGATCCCACACAAAAGTGAGAAGGTTTTGAATATTTTTTGGAGTTTTACTAAGCGATTATTGGAGTTAACTCATAAGAAATAAAAACAAAAGTTCGAAATTTAATTTTTGAAATATATAATTTATATGAGTCTTGTTTTGATAATAAACCAATTAATGAAAATTCTTCTTCACAAGGGAAGTCTAAAGGATTCTTAAAATGGGGGTGATTCACATATCTCAAATCGAAAAAATTAAAGAGCGGTCCACAAACATCTAGTGAGTTTAATGAACTTGAATTCTATTTAAATACGAGATCTTCATTTTCTAATGACCATATTAATATATTTGATATTTTGTTATGGTGACGTCAAAATCAACACATGTATCTAGTGTTGGCTGTCATGGCCCGAGATTTGCTAACTCCCCTAGTGTCCACAGTGCCATCGGAGTCAGTTTTTTCTATAGGAAATAGGATGCTCAACTTAAAGAGATCAAGGTTGTAACATATGACACTGGAAATATGTATATGCTTTTAAGGATTGGTCGGATGTTGAATTTAACGAACAAGGAATAGATTTGTACAATAAATCTAGCGAATCATAACATAATGATAGTGTAGGACCATTCAACAACACAGTGAGGTGTACGAATTAAAGCTAGCTTGTAGGGCTGACAATGAGCCGAGCTACTCGTGAGCTGGCTCAAGACTCGACTCGAAAATTGGCTCAATAAGCTAGCTCATTATACAAATGAGCCAAGTTTGAGCTCAAATATTTGGCTCATTTAGCAAATGAGCCGAACTTGAGCTACCATTAGCTCGACTTATTTGGCTCACGAGCCAGCTCGATATACTTGTATATATATTAATTTTATAAATTTATTAAATAAAAAAATATTTATTACTTAATACTCAATAATATAAATGTATACTTAATAATTTTATTAATATATTATTTAAATATATATTATATATATCGCATATATTATTTAAATATATATATACATAGAAGTAAAGTAATAGTCAATTTCGAGCCGAGCTGAACCGAGCCAGCTTGTAGTCATCATCGAGCCGAGCTCGAACTAAAAAAATAAGCTCATATCGAGCTCGAGCCGAGTTATGAGCCAACCTAAAATTAATCGAGCTGAGCTCGAGCTAGGCCAAGTTCGGCTCAGCTCGGCTTATTGCCAGCACTACTAGCTTGTATGCAATGATGGGGGCAATTACCTTAGTACTCGACGTTCAAAGGCGACCTCGATCACAACCCTTGCTTCACCGCCACGTTCAAAAGTGGCCTCCTTTTTTACGCCCTTGAACATAAAAGTTTCAAACCCAAATAGTAGACTGGAAAGCATTGCATATCTAAACAAAACAGTGGTCTTTCGATAACAACAACTGGCGAGTAGCGACGTTCGACTGGCTAGAGACAACGTAGAAATGAGTATGCGAGAAAGAGATAAAGGCAATAGGGTTTGGACTTTGGATTTTGAAGATTTGGAAATTTGGTCAAGGGAAAGAGATGGGCATCTCCACCCACTATGTTTGGTTTTTTCTTTGTTGAAACATTTTATTTTTAAATAAAAAAATAAAATAATTTATAAAAATAATATTAATAATTATTTGATTGATAAAAATAAAATAATTTAAGATCATGATAACTCATAAAATAATTTAAATTATGATAATTATTAAATAATTTAAATATTAATTTATAGACCTCCCAAAATTATCAACAAAAAAAAATTAAAAGTAGTTCAATGAAGGGGGGGCCTAGGCGACTACCTTGATAGCCTATGCCCAAGGCCGACCCTGGTCATACCACATCTTCTGCAGATCTCCCCAGCCCCTCAATGATCCTCCTCCCCTTATCTAAGGTTTTTCTCTCACCGCTCCTTCTTCTTCTTCTTTTTCTGTGATACATTTATTCAATTGTACTCAATTTCTTCATACTTGCCACACATATATGACGCGTGCATATTTATGCTTGCCTTCTATGTTTTAGTTTTGATTTTGTTTTTTGAGACATTGATTGGCACAAGAAGCTTCTCACTAGTCCAACAACGTCTAGATTTTTTTATTTTTTTTAATTTTCATGTTGTTTGCCCTAACCACGAGCAGAAGGAATCTTGAGAATCTTCTTAATGAAATCGATCGCCAAAACCCATCTTGGATGACCACTTATAAAAAAAGGCAGGGTTAAGTACCCTACTATAGCAACACTCAAGTTATTAAGGAAGAAAAAATAGGTATATAGTGAGCATGCAGAGTAGTTCATCACTACAAAAATCAAGTATTTAATGACGAAAAAATCTGTCGTTAAAATTGGTGTTGCTAAATTTTAGCAACAAAAATTAGCAATGAAATCAACGATAGGGTAATTTAGTGACGAAATCAGCTAGAGCTTTTTCGTGCCTCTCCTAAGGATTGAATCTTAGACCTCCCAACCTTATACTGTAATACCCCATGTGTAGAGAAGGTTGACACGTAATTTCAATAAGTTTAGAACACCGAAAGGTTGGTTTTATAGCAATTTCAGGTACCGAATCGACTAGAGGGAATGCCTCAGAGTGAAAGTATCTAAGGAAAATTATATGATCTCGACGAGCATATCGAGATAGGATTTATGGTATCGAAAGAAATCAAATTCGGAGCAATTTTCGGTACAGCTAAAATTCAGCGGTCATTTAGGCTGTAAAACCGAATTGTCATAGGAGATTCCCGAAAAAATCAACGGAACCCTAGGGAGGCTTCGGTTTTGCGTAACGAACAACCCTTCAATAGTTTTGGAATGAAACTACAGCCCGGTAAGGACACTGGGACGAAATTGTCATTTTCAACTAAGAATTTGATTATTAATTTTGCGTTTTCTGTATTAGAATGTAATTTAATTCAGTGTTTGAGGGTATAATTAAAATTATGAAATTGTCCAAGTGATATAAGAAGAAAATTAGAATTTATAAATAATTAAACATGTAATATAGTATAAAATATATGTAATATTTATATATATATATGTATACGCATGGCAGAGCCTCTGTTAAATGCAAATAGCCATCCCATTTCCTGTGTAAGTTCATGCCACAGTCTTTCTTTTCCAACCGAGAATTGCGCAACATGGGACGATTTGGCAGCGTGAATTCTGGATACGTGGCGTGTGAAAGTTGGAGCAATTAATGTGCGATTAATGTGGAGATTTTCGCATTAAATGGTATGCGTGATGGGCAAGCTTGTAACAGTGGCATTTATGTGAAGCCAACGCCTATAAATAGGCAGTGATTTGAGCGATGGAGAAGCACCAAGGAGCTTGAGAAAGAAGGCGAGGAAGAGAGCATTGAAGCAAGGCCAGAGAGAGAGAGAGAGAGAGCTGGGCAGCCATGGCCGCAACCAGCTGCAGCAGGGCCGCATCCAGCAGCGCCCAACGGTAGCCGCAGACAGCTCCAGCAGTTTTCTAATGATGGCACGACGATTGGCGGTGGCCGTGGAAGCTCGAGAAGCCGCCGGAAGCAGCTGAGCCACGGCCATGGCAGCCATGGCCGCGAGCTCCAGCAACAGGGGGGGCCGGCCTCGATGGAGGAGGGTGTGCAGGCGGCGGCTACGGGGTCCGGTGAGGCCAAGGCGGCCGGAGGAAGGCCGACCGGCGGCCAGCTGAGGGCCAAGCGGCGGCGGCCGCGAGTTGCAGGTGGTCGCGCGGTGGCTGGTGCGCGGAAGCCGCGCTCAGGAAGGAGAAGGGGAAGGGAAGAAGAAGAAGAAGAAGAAGAGAAGGAAGAAGAAAAGAGAATAAGAAGAAGGAAAAGAAGGAAGAAGAAGGAGTTGCAGAGGTTGCACGGGAAGCAGGGGAGAGGAGGAGGAAGAAGGAAGGAGAAAGAAGAAAAAAAGAAAAAAGAAAAAGAAAAAAAAAAGAAAGGAAAAGAAAGAAAAGAAAAGAAAATAGGGAAAAATCATGGAAAAATTCTAGAAAAATCCTGAAAAATAGGAAATTATGTTTCGGTGATATCCTGGAGATTTTGGTGAGAAAAACGGCTCGGACACGCTTTTCGGAAATATCGCACGCAAATCGAGGAAATCAGAGATGCTAAGCCGAGGTGAGTAAAATTCTCTAGAAAATTTCAGAAATTCCAGAATATTATTTTATGAATTGTCGTAGTGAAATATTTGAGAAAATATTTCTAGAAATATTTAATTTAGAATTATTGAGGAAAAATAGGAAGAAATAGAAGAAAAAATTAAAGAAAATGCCAAAAATTATGGGAAAATAGGATTTAATATTTGTTCAAATGCCTATGGTGATTAGGATGCTTTGAGGTCAAAGTTGAGGTGTCTGGTGCTAATTTTGAGGTTGGCACGTAAATCGAGGTAAGACACAGATTTCGAGATAGCCTGATAAGCTCTAGAAGGTAAGTGGTACTTCCTCGAAAATGTTCTCATCATATTGACATGCTCTAATATGTATCTATCGCATAGAATGCATACATGACTATGAAATGCATGATTACACGTTGATATCGTTGATCACACGCATATGAGGCCGTAGGGAGTACGAACTGGCACCGCTGCCTTACCACGGGTGCACCCATACACCCCGGCTTCGAAAGAGGTGGCCGCTAAAATGGTAGGTAGCATGAGGGGTGCAGTTGACACCTACGAGGAAAGACATTGCATACACCCATGACATAGCATTACGTACCCTTACTTAGATGGTTCATCATCTAACTTGGGTTCGCCCCTGGAACATTCAACATTCCAGTCGAGACTTGCAGAGATGATTTCGAGATTGATGATGTATGGTGACGTGAGACGTCAGGAAACGAGGGAATGTGCCATGTTATGTTGTGATATAAATAGTTAAGGATTATGTACATTTGTTTTACTTTTCGAA
Source organism: Diospyros kaki (assembly GCA_036245055.1). Lineage (NCBI taxonomy): Eukaryota > Viridiplantae > Streptophyta > Magnoliopsida > Ericales > Ebenaceae > Diospyros > Diospyros kaki. The sequence goes on along the minus strand of BSEG01000002.1, from coordinate 47,229,856 downwards.
GGTTATGTAACAACGTTTGTATTAAGTATTTGTCTAGTTATTCATGTATATATTGCCATGAGCAGGTTCGATTCAGTTTCCGCTTTGTATTTATTTTCTAGTGTAGATATCTTGCACTAGATAAGGTCTTAGGGAATTTCGGGATAATGTAATGAAAAAAAAAAAATAGACCAAATTTCCTAAGGCATAACACGCCCGAGAAAGCGGGCTGTTACATATACCCTTACTTACGTTATGATCTAGAAGACTCCTCGATTTGTCATGTGTATAAAATATTTTTATAGTATTTTTTTTAAATTTTTTAGAATTATATTTGCACTCAAAAAATATTTATATTAATATTTTTATATTTATATTTTTTAAAGTAATTTAAATTTCTTAAATAATTTTAATTTTTTTTTAAATTTAGCACAGAATATTTCGTCCGTAAATAATCTAAATTGGTTACAATCCACGGTGCACTGCAGCAGTGCCCTTTATAGATATTTATACATTTCTCTCTCTATATATATAAAATAAAATTATTTTTAATCTAGACTACACTTGTTTTTTGTAGTCTAGGTTGTGAAATATTTTAAATATCCCTTAATAAAGTGTATGAAAATAAAAAGTTATTAGAGACATTTAAAACATATTATAAACCGAACTGCAAAAAATAAGTACAGTTGAAACTAAAAATTGTCAACCTCCTATATGTATATGTATATATACATATATTATCTAGACCAATTCCTTTGGTCAAGTACACTATGTTTTTTTGCACCCAAAGTACACTATGTTTTCAATTATATATATTTCTTTACATATTCAACTGTTACCTTGGTCAAATATTCTGCCATTTCCAATACCAATTGAATTTGACACATATTCCCTAAATCAAATAAATCTTTGAGTCCCACTATTTAGTAATGTGCATTTGATTTCTAATCAAGTTTATCTCAGATCCAATTTTTACAACCTTTACCTAGAAACTAATTTTAAAAATTATTTGTCACAAGACTTATTTTCTCAAACCGTTTAGGTATCAAAAATTTGAATTATCACACTGATATTTAAAATTTTAAAGTATTCTTTCGTTAAGCTCATTTTTTATGATTTTTCTTCGAAAATTAACTTCCCAGACATTTAAGAAAGTCTTGGTAATTAAACTAGTGCCCCAAATTTTCAAAATTTGATACTCTAAGATCCTAAAGGGTTTTGGGTAATCTCACTATTATAAAAAATTTTAATTTATTTGTCAATCACGCCTATTTCAATGATTTTTCTCATAAATAAACATTCTAAAATTCTGTAAAATTTTTAAATATTACAACAGAGACCTCTCTTGATTTTACAAATCTAAGTATACTTTTTCCCCTACCATTACTTCAAAAGTGTTAAAAACTTTAATATAACAAAAATACCCTCATGTTTGGTCCATCACTATCTATATTTTCCTCATATAACAAACTAAGCTGAAACCTAGTTGTCTCTCGATCTTTGTCTTTGGTTTGTTGATGGTTTAGTCATTATTAAATTAGAGAAAGAAAGATCTAATTAATTTATCTGATTGACGATGATGATAAAGGGTGAGAGAGAGAAAATGCGAAAATATTTTTGTCATATTAACAATTTTAATAACGATAAGAGAGAAAAGTGTAGCGAGAGTTATAAAGTTAAAGATTATTGTCATTTCTCAAATGTTAATGATATCTCTATCTTTTTGTCAACTCTTATGAATGTGTGTAAAGACTATAAATAACATTAGGGTAAAGGCTATGGGTGAGACCTAAACACTATAAATAAACTCCAACAGGTGGCTAGAGTTTTAAAAAAAAAAAACAGGAGATAAAATAACAAAAATACCCTAATGCATATTATATCAATACTAAGTCAATATTTGCTCCTTAGAACCATTGTTAAGATGCCTATATGTCTTTGGGATTGCTTCCATCGTCCTCCTCCACCATTTCAACCATTTCTCAAGGCGTGCAGTAGCTCTTGTTACCTCCCTGTACAAATTGAATTTGTTTATATCATTCAGTTGTGAAAAGAGGTTGGCATGGATCGATCATGGATGCCTTTACAACATCGATCCATGCTGAATTAAAATGTTTTTCAATGACCATGCCAAGAATTGTGTTTTGTGATGTTGGGATAAGCTTAAACTTAAACCCTAAAACAACCTTTATAAATCACAACCGAGTGACAGAACAGAACTTAACAAGGATTTTAAAAGATAACCGAAAAACAAGCATAAACACAGATCAAACGTAAACAATATCAACACAGAGAGATTTATCGTGGTTCACCCATAAAACGGGCTACGTCCACGTTGAGCTCCGACAAAGGGAGATCACTGCACTATAGGGATAACGTTTTTACAGCCAACGAAATACAAAGACAAAGAATCAATAGAACAACTCTCTATACTCTCTGTACATAAACAATAAGAAAACCCTCAATGATCTATCTCAGCCCCATAACCACAGACTCAAGGTCAGAGGCTTACACACGACACAAAAGATAAACAGAACATTAAAGGAAAAAACGAGAGCAGTAACTATGAATCAGAACAAACCCCTTGCAGCAGCGATATCGGAGGCCGTCTCCCTTACCTGATCTCGAGGCAACTGTAGCTGATTTAAAGTAGACTCAAGCGGTGGAGATTGAGTCGTATAAAGAGAATTGCAGAGCATCGACGATCGGGAGAAATGAAGAGGCAGATGAAGATAAGGACAAAAAATCAGCACGCTTAATGAAACGGCATGAGAGGTTGCCGTTTTAGCCCTCCAATTGAGAGCTCAAAACGCTGCTGTTTTGAGCTGCTCGATGGTTGCCAAAATTTCCCTCCACCTCCTACCAGAAACAGTGTCGTCTGAAGCTTCACATACAACAATCTCCACCTTGAAGCTTCAATCTTTAAGGGACATTCCACTAATAGTGCAGTAAGCTACAACCTAAGTCATCATCACTCAAAAAATGTTTGGTTTTTCAACCAACTGTGACATGCAGCAGGTCCAAACAATGTTTGAACTTAGCTACAGTCACAATTTTTGTCCCCATGTCAGCGGGGTTGTTTTCTGTTGGGACCTTTTTGATAAGAACATTTTCTTTAGCTACTTGGTCCCTTACAAAATGGAACTTTACATCTATGTGTTTAGTTCTCTCATGATATACAAGATTCTTACATAGATGTATGGCACTCTGACTATCAAAAAATACTATAACCTTACCTTGTAATATATGAATTTCTTTCAACAAACCTTGGAGCTAGATAGCTTCTTTGAAGGCATCAGTGACTGCCACATACTCTGCCTTAGTGGAAGACAGTGCAACCAAAGGCTGCAACTGAGACTTCCAACTGATGCAGTTTCCTCCTAAGGTAAAGAAGAAAGAAGTTGTAGACTTTCGAGAGTCCCTGTCACCAGCAAAGTCAGAGTCCACATATCCAACAAGATCAAATGCATCATTACTCATTTTATAGATTAATCCAGTATTAGCTGAACCATTTATATACCTTAACACATATTTTAGTGCCTCCCAATGAATTTTACCAGGGTTAGACATGAATCTACTGAGTAGTGAAATTGAAAAAGCTAAGTCAGGCCTGGTACTAATCATTGAGTACATTATGGTTCCAATGACATTTGCATAAGGAACTTTTTCCATTGAAAGTATTTCAGAGTCAGATGAAGGACATTGATTTTTAGACAAGGTAAAGTGACCAGCTAAGGGAACATTTACTGATTTACAGCCAGTCATGCCAAACTTTCGAACAGCTTTCAATAAATAATCATGTTGGTGAATTTTCAGACAAGACTTGTTTCTATCTCTTTCAATGATCATTCCTAAAATTCTTCTAGCAGGTCCTAAGTCTTTCATATCAAAATTTTGATTTAAAAGAGACTTTAACTCACTGATTTTAGACTTAGACTTGCTAATTAATAAGATGTCATCAACATACAAGAGCAAGTACACAGGAATGTCAGATAGAATGAAATAGAAACAGTTATCATATTCACTTCTGTTAAAACCAATCCCAGTTGCAAAATTGTCAAACTTTTTATACCATTGACGTGGTGATTGTTTTAACCCATACAATGACTTCTTTAATAAACAAACATGATCAGGATGTTTTTTATTAACATACCCTACTGGCTGATCCATATAAATCAATTCTTCTAAGTCCCCATGTAAGAAAGTTGTTTTAACATCTAACTGTTCTAATTCTAAATTATACTGAACAACTATTGCAAGCATCATTCTAATAGTTTTAAATTTGACAACAGGAGAAAATATTTCAGTATAATCAATTCCTTCTCTTTGTGTAAAACCTTTAGCTACAAGTCTAGCTTTGAACCTTAAGGGATCAGAGGGTGTCATACCTTCTTTAATTTTGAACAGCCACTTACATTTTATCAGCTTCTGATTCTGTGGTCTTGGGACCAGATCCCAGGTGTTGTTGGCAATCAAAGAGTTCATCTCTTCGTCCATGGCTTGTTGCCATTTCAAACTGTCATGTGAGCTAACAACATCTTCATAGGATGTGGGCTCACTATCTCTCATCTCCAAACCTGCCACTAAGGCACAGTAAACCAAATCCAGATAAGAGTACCTTGCAGGAGGCCTTATAGTCCTCCTGCCCCTGTCCATTGCCAACTGGTAGTCCCTTAAGTTTTGGTGTGGAGAGACATATTGCTCTTCCTCACCTTCAGGGTCTACTGATGGCTCCTCATGATCACTTTCGTGATCAGAGGATGTATCATTTTCAAGGTTTGACACACCTGAGGAAGGAGTAGCCGGCAGATTAGGGACCTCTGCTGGTTGCTCCACCTCATTTTGGGTATTACCAATTATAGGGAACTCTTCTGAGTTATGAGGTGTAGGATAGTTTTCTAAGTTTTTTGATCTACAAGGGACGTTAGATTCGTTGAATATAACATCCCTACTAATTATAATCTTAATTCCACCTGAACTCCTATCCCACAGTCTGTACCCTTTAGTTCCATCTTGATATCCCATAAATACACACTTAATGGATCTAGGATCCAATTTTCCTACTGATTGGTGGACATATGCCTCACAGCCAAAGACCTTTAGGTAGTTAAAGTTTAATTTCCTACCTGTCCATAAGTCTTCGGGGCACTTTAGATTCAACACAGTGGAAGGGCTACGGTTTATTAAGTGAGCAGCAGTGGAGAGAGCTTCTCCCCAGAAGGTTTTAGGTAGGCCAGCAGTGAATAGAAGACATCTAACCTTTTCAAGTAAAGTTTTATTCATTCTCTCAGCCACCCCATTTTGTTGGGGTGTGTTTCTTACAGTTTTGTGCCTAACAATACCATGAGAGTCACAAAACTCATCAAAGTCTCTGTTACAAAATTCTAAGCCATTATCAGTTCTTAGAGTTTTAACTCTCTTATCAGATTGATTTTCTACCAAGGTCTTCCACACTTTAAATTTATCTAAAGTTTGATCTTTAGTTCTAAGAGGAAAAACCCAAACCTTTCTGGTAAGATCATCCACAATGGATAGAAAGTATCTGTTTCCACCAAGGGTGGGCTTTTGAGAGGGACCCCACAAATCTGCATGCACATACTCTAAGCATACCTTCGCCAGGTGAGTTCCTTTGTGGAAGTTCATCCTGTGTTGCTTGCTTAGTATGCATGACTCACAGAAGTTCAGAGGGTCTGAAGGTACTAAACCAAGATAACCTTGGTTTGAGAGGGCCTTCAGACCTTTCTAGCTCATGTGACCAAGTCTCAAGTGCCAGATATCTGTCTTATCAGCTTTTGCAACACATGTAGTTGAAACATTAACAGGGGATAATGAATAACCATTTAAGACATATAAACCATGCTTTTTAGTACCAGTAAGAATTAGGTGTTTATCCTTAAAGACATGAATATTTTCATTTTCAGCTTTATAGGAGTAACCTAATTCGTCTAAGGTTCCAAGAGATATTAGGTTCCTTTTTAATTCAGGCACATATCTAACATTTCTTAGTATCCTGGTCTGGTTATTGTACATTTTCAAAGATATGTCACCTATGCCTCGAACACAACAAGTTTGATTGTTGCCCATATAAACAGTTCATGTTTCTTTGTTACTAAAATTTTGAAACCAATTAATGTTTGGACACATGTGGAATGAACAACCAGAGTCCATTATCCACTCATTAGCCACAGTAGAACTAGAAACAGTGAGTACTTCAGCTAGGTTATTGGAGCTGCTTGTAGCTACTGATGTTTCCCCCCTTGTTTTTGTTTCTTTAACAAATCATAACAGTACTTCTTTATGTGACCCTCCTTCCCACAATGGTAGCATTTCCATTTGGGTTTTTGTTTACCCTTTTTACCCTTGCCCTTAAACCCTGAACCTATTGTTTGATTACTATGACCTATAACATTTCTTTTATCAGGTTTACCCTTAACAAACAAACTGTTAGCTGGTTTTTTAGATGAATTTAATTCTAGTTCTCTTGCCTTAATCTCTGAGATGACAAGGTCTAAAGTAGGTACAATACCAGTGTATTGTAGGGCATGTTTAACTACATTATATTCATCAGGCAGAGAGTTTAAAAGGATCATAGCCTCACTGGTATCACCAAGGGCTTGATCTGTTCCTCTTAAAAGTAAGCTAAGTTTTGTAAACTCATCTATGTTTTCATCCATAGATTTAGAAACATTCATCTTAAAATTAAATAGCATCCCCTTTAAATAAACTAAATTCGGAGTAGATAAAACAGAGTATAATGAATCAAGTTTATTCCACAGTTCAAGAGGGGTATTCATGCCATCTACTTTACGAATTACACTATCACCAAGATGTAAGAAAATAAGATTGAATGCTTCTTCCCTTACCTCAACAGCTCTTGTGAGCTGTTCTGCTGTCCATTTCTCTTCGTTGGATTCAAGTGCAATAAGCACTTTGTGATGAGAGAGTAGGACTCTCATTTTTTTCTTCCAACTACCGAAATCACTCTTACCATCAAATGTTCCGATTTCAAATCGGGTTGATGTCATCTTCGCTTTGCACGAAGATTCCCTAAGACCCTAGACACTGACTAGACTCACTCAGCAAACAAATAGGCTGAAGTGAGGCTTACAGTAAACCTTAGAAAACAAAAGGCAGAAAATAATAGAACACAGCGACACCACAATAGTAAACCCTAGCTGAGACGTATCTCAGCTAAGGGTACTCTTGAGTTTAAAAGGCTCTGATACCACTGTTGGGATAAGCTTAAGCTTAAACCCTAAAACAACCTTTATAAATCACAACCGAGTGACAGAACAGAACTTAATAGGGATTTTAAAAGATAACCGAAGAACAAGCATAAACACAGATCAAACGTAAACAATATCAACACAGGGAGATTTACCGTGGTTTACCCATAAAACGGATTACGTCCACGTTGAGCTCCAACGAAGGGAGATCACTGCACTATAGGGATAACGTTTTTACAGCCAACGAAATACAAAGACAAAGAATCAATAGAACAGCTCTCTATACTCTCTGTACATAAACAATAAGAAAACCCTCAATGATCTATCTCAGCCCCATAACCACAGACTCAAGGTCAGAGGCTTACACACGACACAAAAGATAAACAGAACATTAAAGGGAAAAACGAGAGCAGTAACTATGAATCAGAACAAACCCCTTGCAGCAGCGATATCGGAGGCCATCTCCCTTACCTGATCTCGAGGCAACTGTAGCTGATTTAAAGTAGACTCAAGCGGTGAAGATTGAGTCGTATAAAGAGAATTGCAGAGCATCGACGATCGGGAGAAATGAAGAGGCAGATGAAGATAAGAACAAAAAATCAGCACGCCTAATGAAACGGCAGGAAAGGTTGCCGTTTTAGCCCTCCAATTGAGAGCTCAAAATGCTACCGTTTTGAGCTGCTCGATGGTTGCCAAAATTGCCCTCCACCTCCTACCAGAAACGGTGTCGTCTGAAGCTTCACATACAACATGTGATATTTGTGTTCTTATTTGTTCTGGCTGCTCTTTGTTGCTATTTCTGTTTAACGGTCCTTATGGAAAATGGCAAAGATGTACTATTTAGAAAATTAATGCATGCAAGGAAGTGTTAAAGGTTGAATTTGTACATATTGATGACAGTTACCAAATTATCATGACTTCTCTATGATCCTTAATGTGGTTTTCTGGTTTAGTCTGATCTGCGTTTATTTGAATTATAAGTTGGACGTCATATTTTAATTTTATTGGTTCCTTTGAAAAAAAAGGGGTTAAGGTTTAGACACTACCATTCCCAACTCATTCTGAGCTTTTGCGTTTTCCAATTATTGGTTTGTTTCTGTATTTCATTTTCCATCATACGTTTTGTGGAAAAAGAATTATAGCTAGCTCACGCATGAATGGTGATATGACATCCATTCACTCATTGTGAAGTTTTACATTTTGCAATTACTGGGTTGTTCCTGTATTTCGTTTTTCGTCTTACCTTTTGTGGACAAAGAATGGTAGCTAGCTTACACATGAATGGTGGTGTTGTGATATGCATTCACAAGGGTTCTATTCTATTTATCAATCCAATGCATCCATCCTTTTACTAGGTTGTCATTTGCATCTGATGGAGATGTATGCTGATTTTCGAATGAAAATTGTGGAATGGGTGCATGATCTTTCTATGGATTGTCTTAAGTCATGTGTATGGTTAGGCTCAGAGGAAAAGAGATGATTGCCATAGGGATAAATTACATGGATAACAGGGTTGAACATAGCTTCCGAGACAGCACATTTGGATATGTGATAGATTTTCGTACTTTGGGGGAGGGGGGGCGCATATTTGATTGGGGCTTGACTGCCTTAGTTTGCTGACATGATACTGCACATACTTGTTCAGGTACAGCAGGCCTGATCCCACAGATCTGGATGTCTCATCTGCCTTCTTGCAGCATGTCATCGGTGGTGTTTTGGAACAGTGTGCCAAAAGCAACCATGTAATACCTGAAGAGCAAGAGGAGGAATATATAGGTGATATTTCCTTTTGTTGCAAACAATATTCAGTGTCACTGGTTTTTCATATTTAATTGATATCCTCTATTTTCCATTTTATCTCGCTCTGTAAACAATACACCAAAAAGCTTTAACTATTCCAAATTGCTTACTCTCTTTGGTCAACCTTTCACCTTTAGGACCCAGGCTTAATCTTGCTTGGGTTTCCAGATAAAAACTAATTTTCAGCTGAGAAATTTAGGAATGATGCGTGAAATCCGCCATCTTCCTTCATACTCTTTTCATTAGATCTTTTAATTTAATGATATTGATATTTATTTGTGCTGAACCTCACTGTTGTCTTAGAAGCGGTGTCATCCTTATTTTGCTATCCCCTTTATCGTGATAGTTGAGTAGTACTGAATCGCATTTCCTATACCCGTTCATGTCCGATGGAAATGAAGAAAAATCTTCTCCAAAACTGAATACGATGGATTGTTTCGGATTCATCTATATTTGGAACCACCCCAAAGGTAGATATCAGTCCAAAGCGACAGATTATTACCATCATCTAAGAATGTATATAGCTGTTCGAGGGATAACTTGCTTTCGCTTTCAAGGGGTCCAGTTGAAGCCGTTGTAACAAATGCCTCACTGCCTGCAAAAATTATAGGCTTCCCTCGCTCCGAAAACGTCAGATTTCCTGGGTTGCCTGCCACTGAGTTGCCCTTCAGCAATGAACTTTGAAGATGAATTTAAGCAAGTGGTTGATTTATTAGTTGTAAACCTGCAGTTGCTTTCTCTTTTGATGCATTATTTACTGGTTAAGAAATTGTGAACAATTATAGATGGAAATGTAAACGCACACACAGATATATTAATATTAATTAATAATTTTGGAGTGGTTGTTAGAAAATCAACATTCGAGGGAGTAGAAGTTAACTCTCATTGAATAAGAGTCGATTGTCCAAGAGAGTAGTTCTCGATTGGGTCAACTCTATATAAATGGTTCTCAACTAGGTTGATTAAAGTTTTGCTATAGTTGACTCTTATCCTATAGGAGTCGACTCTTACACTCTTAAAGTTAACTTACATTGCAAAAAGTTAACTCTTAATCCAAATATTAGAAATACAATAACCAAAAAATGAACTAATATAACTTTTAATTTGAGGGGTGCGTCTTTAAATTAGAAGATTGTGACTTCTCCAATGAATAAATCTATTCTTAAAAGTGATATTTAAATAAGTTGTTTCTTTAATTTTTTTTTATGTCTATTGAAAGGACTCATTCATTATCTATAAATAATTTGAACATTTGAAATGCAAAGAAATATAATAAAAAAAATATCAACACTTCTTCGTTTTTTTGCTATCAGTTATCTCCCTAATTTATTTCTTATTACTCTCAATTGTTGAGTTTGAGTTCTTGATGGTAAAAGAAATCAAAAAGTAAAATTTTAATTTCTTAAATTAGGTATTATATCATGAGTTTAGAATTTTTATCAAACTAACTATACCTAATAAAGAAATTATTAACTTAAAGATAATTTCTTAAACGTCTTGCTCAATACATTTTAATTTTTTATTTTATCTTTTCTCAATTATATTTTTTATCATTTTTCCTATGTTACTACAACACGAGAGAAATCCCTATGACATGAAAGCCAAACCCTTGTTCACTCCAGTGTCCAGACAGATGCACATTGAATTACGTAATGGGATTTACTTTATCCTACTCATGCTAGTGGTCAAGGCCATGTTTGGCTCACAATATAGCCCGAACCCAAAAAGGGCTGCATCTCCCCTGTTGCAGCATTCAACAGCCTACGCTCAAACACTTATAAACAATAATTTTTTTCCCAAAAAAATCCTCTTTTTAGACTCTATTTGTGTTACAACAACAGGCATTAATTAAAGTTAAATAAAAATTCAAACAAGTAAGAAAGTCATTGCGGAACCCTTCATGGATAAGTTCTTGCAATTTGAGCCCATAGATTCTGGTTAAGTTTCAAGGAGAAGCTAAATGCTAAATTTTAATCAAACTCATGGATGGGAAATAAGAAAAAGAAAATAATAAATGACAAATTAAAGTATAGGAATAAGGCAATTAATGCTATATCTTCTTTTAGCTGTCACTTTTAATAACAACGATGAGTTCTTGGTTAAAACCTTGTTTAGTCTTTTTTTAGCAAAAATGATATTTATTAGCTTTCTATTTTTCATGATGATATGAATTGTAGCCGTTGTGAAGTGGTGATGGTTGCGTTGGTAAAAATTTTCTTTTAAAAACAAACTCTCTTCTCTCATATTTTTCTAACTTTTCCTTAATATTTTTTTTTATTTTTTTGATAATCCAGTTCTAGGCTTGCGACTGACTACTCTGAGGATAGCAACCCCGATCCCTCGATGCTACTATTAAGTAAATCTCAAAATGTGCCTAATTGATCAGGGTTTGAGATGAGATTCACTAATATCACCATTGAAATCCTCTCTTAAAAGGAAATAAATATTCTTCTCTAATAATTCAACCCATGCTAATGACTTCTAACATGAGATACAATCCCCTATTTTATCACCCAACTTTATCCCCCCTCCCCTCCCAGGGGACTTTCCCTTAATTGGTGCTGTTGAGAGTAGATTTTAGCCATCGGAGCCCATTGCTATGGTTGAATAAATTGTTTTATTTTATTATTTTTATTTAATTTAACAATATATTATTTAATATATTAATTAATTTTAGTATGTTATGTATTGTTGAAAAGATGGAGGATAAAAATAAGGGAAAAACATTCAAATACATTTATATTGATATTATATTATTTTGTCTTTTAGGTGTATATAATTTTTATGTCAAAGTTAAATAAAAAGTAAACCCATAAATAAATACTATTTTATTAAAAAATTTGTAAAAGATAAAAAAAACTCAAAAATGTTATAATAGTATTCTTTAAATATTTTGAATGTTGAGTAATTTTTAATTTTGTAAAGAAGAAAATTTTTATTACTTTGTCTTCCATATATAAAGAGTTTCCCTCACTATTAGGGGTACGTAAATGATTGGTTTAATTATCAAATTAATCAAAAATCAAAAAATTAAACTGGGACATTACACTGAAGTGACCTAACCGATTAAACCTAATAAATTGAATTAATCGACAATCAAAAAATTTAAATATAAAGTATATAAATTGAACTAATTGAATAAACTTAATAAATACAGACAAAAAAAATTAATTAAAATTGAATTAATCGATAAACCAAACAAACTGAAAAATCAAATAAAAAATCGAACAAGTTAAAAAATTATGTGATAGGCCAAAAACGATGTCGTTTTATAATCATAAAAACATCATTGTCTTAAAATCCAATCGATTCGGTTATTTTTAACTAAAAAAAAGAATAAAAAACAAAAAAAACTAATTTTTTTTAAAAAATATTAATTGAATAGAGGTAAATTTAAAAAAATAAAATAAATTGATAATTTTAATTAATTTGATTCAATTAATTCGATTATACCGAATTTTGGCACACCCTTAGGTGCTGCCCTGTCCAAACAAGGCTCTGGCTTCCGACCGTTTCGTTCAGTTCCTTAGAAGACTCGAGGGAGAGATAATTGTGCGGGAAAAGGAAAGAAGCGCGACGATCAGCGACGACGATTCTCAGTTCTGAGCAGAGACCAGAGAGGAGAGAGAGTGAGATAGAGATGTACGAATCGAAGCTACGGGAACTATGCCATCAGAAGGGGTGGGATTCGCCTCAGTACACGATCAAAATCGGCCCTGATCCCAACAAACGCTTCACCGCCACCGTCACTGTCACCACTGACGGCATCCCCTTTCACGCTACTGCCTTTCTCTGCCGAACCATGCAAGAGGCTCAAAGCAAAGCGGCTATGCTCGCTTTCGACTACTTCTGCCGATCCCCCGACCTTCCTCCTTCCCCCGCCGCTCCTGCTTCTTCATCCCCCTCCACCGCTGGTATACGTCTAGTCCATCGCACTCAATTTCCTCGTACATGTATATGCTTATCTTTTATATTTTAGTTTTGATTTGATTTTTAAGACATTGATCGGCACAAGAGGCTTCTCACTCATCCAACACCTCCTGGATTTTTTTGTCGTGTTGGTTATGCTAGCATCTTGCCCTAACTTTGAGCAGAAGGAGTCCTGATAATCTTTCAATTTGTCTCGAATAAATCCATCCGGCTCTTAATTCTCTGTTTATTTTGTAGAATCCTTGTTGCGGAAGGGACTTGATCTATATGGTACTTTCGCATTATATATATATATATATATTGGTGCATTAATCATGTTACATGGAAGATAATCTGTTTGTTTCTTAGTTCATTCCCGGTCCTTTTCGTTGTATAACATGATTTTGTGAATCATAGAATGACCTATAATGACTATCACCGAGCTATAAGAGGTTGAATTGAAGCTTAGTTTCTTCTGCATTCTTGTTTCTTATCAATTTGTAGGTTTGCCAGTTGCAAGTACAAGCTTGGATTATACAAAACTGCCGATTGAAGTTCCTTCAGGAGTAAAAGATGATCCGAAGCTTAAAGGTCAGAAAACATTTGATTTATTTCAAGTGTTTTGTGTAAACAATTTTCTCTCAGTAACAATTATTCATTGTTCTAGAGTCCAGTTATATGAGCTACAGTATGTTTCAAGCCTTGTAGTTACTTAGCACATGGAGAAAAATATATTTCTAGGATACAAGTGATGTGTTTTCTATTCAGGGATAAAATAAGGGGCATTCCTACTGCATGAAGTTGCCCACTTTGTGAGGGTTCGTGGAGGGTCCTCTTTGTACACACCCTTACTCTTACTTTCTAAGAGTTAGTTTTTACAATTCAAACTAGTGATTTTCTTGTTGCAAAGAAACAACCTTTTGGTTGCTGTCAGGCTTGCCCTCGTTTTCTATTCATGGATGCGTACATTATATTTTGCCTGCTGCAATCTGCATTCTGAAGATAATAGCAAAGTGATTATATTTTGAAAGCACAATACCATCCAAGGCAAAACAATAATGAAACTACTACTCTTGGTCCCAACTTAAACGCCTCATTGGAAATTGTCCAATGTGAACAAGGAAGAACCGCTAGACAGTTACAATGATCTCTGAGATAGTCTAAGCTAGGGTACAAGTTACCATGACATTGAGCGATATGATCTCTGAGATCATCTGAGAATCTTGAGATCACATGATAACTTACACTTTAGCTCATATGATGTTGACCCACATAAAATTTTTAAACCAAATAGATAGGAAAAGGAACATTAAAAGATAATAAAAGCACTTTTGCTATGCATGAAGAAACCCAATTGCTCCTTCAGCCATCTGATCACACTTGATATATAGGTTGATGTGGGCTATGGAATTTGACGTAAGCTGAGATTGAATTTGGATACAACTTTTTTTAAAAATTATTTAAATAAATATTTATTCCTAAGATTATGTATTTTTAATATCTTATTAATAAAACTTCTTGTAAGGTTTTATAATTAGACGGGGACAAATTGGTAATTGATATTTAGCAGCTTATCAAACCTGAATTGTGATGGTATTGAGAGGCAGAAACTGTAGGTTGGTGCTTGAGATACCAGCAATTGATTGTACTGAGTGAATGGCCTTGAAGCAGTCAATTTTAGAATGAATTTTCTGATTGAGTGCTTATGATCTTTTTGAAGAAAACAACATCCACGAAAGGAAATGTCAGATCCTTGAATCTGACAAATAATTCTCACTGAATTGGTGAGAATCAGACAGGAACTTAGAGGGAATTTGGGGAGAATTGTGGGGAGAGAGGGAAGAACAGAGAATTAGAGAGGGAAAGATGATAGGATCCCAATAGAATTCCAATATCAATATATTCCAATCACTTTCAACAGAAAAACAAGAATGAAACAGGGCATTCGAGAGACCCTAACTCTCCTAATTCTCTACCAAAAGCTTGCTTCCTAACTCACCATCTTCTATCCTTTTTATACCCCTTCCCACGCTTTCCTAACAGAATTCCCCATTCACACTGCTGATTATTCTTTCAGCAGTGTGGATTACAACTTTACCCCCCCTTCCCCATGCGCACATGCTGGTTGTTACACCTGCATGTGCGGTCCCCTTAATTCTAGCCTCAAGCCTTCAGGTGCTTGTTGCGCCTATGATAGGTTTGTTGTACCGGTGGTCTATCATTACTCCCCTCTCGGACTTTCACCTTGTCCTCAAGGTGAAAAGCTGGAAATTGATGTTGAATCATGTTGTAGGGCTCCCAAGTTGCCTCTAACGGTGGTAAGCCCTTCCATTGGATCAGGATATCCAGCCCGCGCAAATTAGAACCCTTCCCAGGCCGCACTCCCAGCACTGCTTCTGGTTCAACCTTCATTTCTAAGTCAGCCTGCAGCTCGAGGGGAATCTGCTCCATTGTGCCAGTCCTGCCCTTAGCTTCTTTCAACTGAGACACATGGAAAACCGGGTGAACCTGGCAGTTGGCTGGGAGTTTGAGTCTATAAGCCATGGACCCCACTTTCTGCTCAATTTTAAATGGCCCGTAGTGCCTCGGAGCCAGCTTCTCATTAGGTCTGCTAGCTAGGGACTTCCTTCTATATGGCCTTAATTTCAAGTAGACAAAATCACCAACTTCAAATTGCACAGCCCTTCTCCTCCGGTCAGCCCCTTTCTTCATAATCACCTGAGCTCGTTCCAGCTGGTTCTTGAGCTCGTCCAAAGCTAAATCCCTCTCCCGCAATTGTTGTTCTACTGCTGATACCGGGGTTGATCCCTTGTCAAATCGGATCAAGGTTGGCGGCTCTCTCCCATAAACAGCTTGGAAAGGAGTAATCCGTGAGGCAGTGTGATAAGAGGTGTTGTACCACAATTCCGCCCATGGCAGCCACACATACCACCCTACAGGCCTTGCTGATGCAAAACAGCGCAAATAAATTTCTAAGGTCCGGTTGAGTACTTCCGTTTGCCCATCCATTTGTGGGTGGTAGGCTGTACTACGTTGAAGTTTAGTGCCTTGAAGTCGAAATAGCTCCTCCCAAAAACGACTCATAAAAACCTTATCTCGATCCGAAACAATAGTTCTAGGCATACCATGCAACCGTACTACCTCTTTTTAAAAAGATTCTAGCTATTGCTCCAGCTGTGAAAGGGTGTTTGAGACCAATAAAATGGCCGTATTTGCTGAGTCTATCCACAACCACCAATATAGCATTCATATGACCCGATTTCGAAAGCCCTTCAATAAAATCCATGGCTATATCCTCCTAAATCTGACAAGGAACCGGAAGAGGCTGCAAAAGACCCCCTGGAGATAAGGACTCATAATTACTTTGCTGGCAAATGATACACCTCTCCACATATCGGCGAATTTCCCGCTTCATGCCCGCCCAAAAAACACTCGCTGCAATCCGCTTGTAAGTCTTTAGGAACCCCGAATGACCCCCTACACTGCCATCATGTCCCTCTTGGAGCACCAAAGGAATTAGGGAAGATTTCTTAGGCAGGAACAACCGCCCCTTATAGAGGAGCTGGTTGTCTACCAGCTGAAAATCGGAGCTGTAAGTTGGATCTGTCTTTAATTTCTGTACAATACCCTGTCAATAGGTATCCTTCTCTACTTCTCGGACCAGCTGATCGAGTTGCACCACCTTTGGCACTGTTAGAGCGAATAGAGCTGCTGGGTGGCTGACTCTCGAAAGGCTATCTGCAGCCTTGTTCTCCAATCCCGGCCTGTAGTGTATCTCAAAATTGAAGCCCATTAGTTTCAGCATCCACCTTTGATACTCCGAGCTCACCATTCGCTCCTCAAACAAAAACTTCAAGCTTTTTTGGTCCGTTCTCACTATGAACTTCCTTCCCCAAAGATAATGTCTCCATTTCTGGATTGCAAACACCATGGCCATCAATTCTCTTTCATAAACAGATTTTTTCCTCTCCGATGGTTTAAGAGCATGGCTGTAATATGCAATCGGTCTATGATTCTGCATCAACACTGCCCCTACTCCATGCCCTGATGCATCGGATTCAATAATGAAGGGCTGATCGAAGTCTGGTAGTGCAAGGACTGGCAGCGACACCATTGCTGTTTTGAGCTGTTGGAATGCTCGTTCAGCCTCTCCATCCCAACGAAAATTGTTCTTCTTTAGTTTCTCGGTGAGGGGCCATGCCATCTTACCATAATTCTTCACGAACCTCCTATAGTACCCCGTAAGACCAAGGAATCCTCGCAACTCCTTCAAGGAACTTGGTGCTGGCCAGTCGATCATGGCTTGCACCTTGCAACGATCAGCTGACACTCCTTGTTGGGAGATGATATGGCCCAGGTATTCAACCTCCATCTGCCCAAAGGAGCACTTCTTTTTGTAGGCGAACAGCTAATTTGCAGCCAGCACTTTCAGCACACATCGTAAGTGCTGCAAATGTTGGTCAAAATTTTGGCTATGGATTAAAATATCATAAAAAAAACCAACACAAACCGACGCAAATACTCCCTGAAGACATCATTCATCAAGGATTGGAAGGTGGCCGGGGCATTTGTCAATCCGAAGGGCATGGCGAGGAACTCATAATGGCCCTCATGTGTTCGAAAGGCGGTCTTTGGTTCATCTCCAGCCTTGACTCGAATCTGATGGTAACCAGATTTGAGGTCCAATTTCGAGAAAACCTTCGCACCATGTAGTTCATCTAGCAATTCATCAATGACTGGAATAGGAAACTTATCAGGGATTGTCACCTTGTTGAGAGCCTGGTAGTCTACACAAAACCGCCATCCCCCATCTTTCTTCTTAACGAGCAACACCGGGCTAGAAAAAGGGGTAACACTTGGTTTGATAATACCAGCTGCTAGCATCTCTCGTACCATCTTTTCGATCTCATTCTTTTGAAGATACGGGTAGCGATAAGGTCGAACACTAACCGGGAGGGTGTCGGGTAGGAGATTGATGGCATGATCTCTGTTTCTAGTGGGTGGCAGTCCCATTGGGCTGGAAAAAACTCCTTCAAACTCTGTCAATAATTCTTCCAAACTTCCTGGCAGCCCCACTTGCAGCTCATTGCATTCAGCAGCCACCTCTCCAATTTCCAACAACACTCCTTCCCCACTCTCCTTCAACGCCTTCATCATAGCTTTTAGGGAGACTAATGTTTTACTTAAGCTAGGATCACCCTGCAAAGTCACTGCCATTCCCCCTACTGAAAACTTCATGGTCAGATTCCTCCAATCCACACTCATCTTACCCACCGAAGCCAGCCATTTCATGCTAAGAATGACATCCGAACTTCCTAACTCAAGTGGAAGGAATTCTTCCACTATCTGCAAGATATCCAAAGACAATTTGACCCCCTTGCAAACTCCTGCACCTTGTACCGCCATTCCAATTCCCATTATCACCCCATATCCCGCCGTTTCCGTCCTCGGTAAATTCAAGCGCTGCACTAACTCGGAGGAGATGAAGTTATGAGTTGCTCCCCCATCCACCAGAACTACCATTGGCTGCCCTTCTATGAGCCCCCTTAGCTTCATCGTTTGAGGGGTAGTTAATCCCACTACTGAATTCATAGATAATTCAATCACCTCGCTGCCGTATCCCACTCCTCTGTCACCTCCCTGTTCCTCTTCTTCTTCTGTCGCAGCCTCGCCTACTTCTTCATCATAGAGCATCAGCACTTGGAGCTCCTTGTTCTTGCATCTATGGCCAATCGAGTACTTCTCATCGCAGCGAAAGCAAAGGCCCTTCTCTCGCCTTGCCTTCCACTCAGCCTCACTAAGTTTCTTGAAAGGAAAATTGCCACCATTACTTGCGGACTGAATCCGGGGGCCTGGCTGGTTCACGGACCTTTGGGAGGATCACACACCTTTCGCGGGTACCAGTGACAGCCGACTCGCGATTGCGGTTGTGGTGGAATAACCGCTCCTCGTTGACCCAGTTGCCCGATGGTAATGTTGAAGAGCTAAGTTCTTGTCCTCAATGTTTTGTGCCACCAGCATAATTCGATCAAGCCCCCACGATTGTAATACTCTGATCTCGGCTCGTATCTCTGGGTTGAGGCCGTTGAGGAATTGGCCTTCCAAAAACGCCTCTGGCACATCCGGTACTGCTGCAGCCATGGTCTCAAACTTCAAACGATACTCCTTCACTGATCCCTCCTGCCGAAGGGCCAAGAACCGCTCCTCTAACGACCCTTCCTAAGTGGGGCGAAACCGGCTCAGAAGTCCTTGTTTCAAGCCCTCCCAGCTCCGGATTCCTCTTCGTCTAGTCTCCCATTGAAACCACGACAGTGCTGCGGCTTCAAAACACAAGGCTGCGGATTCAACCTTCTCTTCATCCGTGAGCTGGTTGACAGCAAAATACCTCTCGGCTCGAAAGATCCACTCATCTGGATTGTCTCCTTCGAAGAGAGGCATCTCCAATCGTCTTCCACGTAAATCCGCCCGGTACTCAACCCCACTACCCCCTCCCGGATTGTAACCCCCCATCACTCCAGGTGTTACTTCGGAATCCAAAGTGAATTCCGAAGGCCCTTCCTGCTCTCTGGACTTGTTCTTCCTTTCCCGCTCCAGCTCATCCCATTTCGCTCGCATGAAGGCGAATTGTTCAAGCAGCATCGCTACATTTCGCTCCACCGACTATACATTCCCTCTAATGTCGTCGACCCCCCTTTTGAGGCCTTCCACCGTCGACTCCAACTCGCCAACACGCTCTGTCAAGTTCACCATCGGAAGCGGATTGGCTCTGATACCAAATTGATAGGATCCCAATAGAAGTCCAATATCAATATATTCCAATCACTTTCAACAGAAAAACAAGAATGAAACAGGGCATTCGAGAGGCCCTAACTCTCCCAATTCTCTACCAAAAGCTTGCTGCCTAACTCACCATCTTCTATCCTTTTTATACCCCTTCCCACGCTTTCCTAACAGAATTCCCCATTCACACTGCTGATTATTCTTTCAGCAGTGTGGATTACAACTTTACCCCCGCTTTCCCATGGGCACATGCTGGTTGTTACACCTGCATGTGCGGTCCCCTTAATTCCAGCCTCAAGCCTTCAGGTGCTTGTTGCGCCTATGATAGGTTTGTTGTACCGGTGGTCTATCAAAAGATCAAGAGAGTGAAGAGAGAAATTGAGCAGGAAATCAGAGTTTTCTCAATTAATTCTTGGATGCCTTGAATTGAGCTGGATCAGTTATTATATACCGATTGCAGCAAGGTATTGGCGCCAACGAGGCTGCCAAATTGAAAATGGAGTACAACTGAGTATAGCTAAAGCTATCATCTAGAACAATCAGTTTGTAACTGCCAATAGAATGTACAACCCTCACAGCCATAGGTACATGACAGGAAATTCAAACTCTGCTTCCATTAGTGTCGATGTTCAAAGAACTGCTGGTCTGATCAGCGGTCCTATTTAAGAATTGCTGGATGGACAAACAGTTCTTCCTTGTTAAAAAACTGTCGTGCTGGACAGTTCCAGTGTGACGGCTAAGTTGGCACCAATAGTAGTTTCATTATTATTTTTCTTGGGGTAATAAATTTTAAATTTGTTAAAATTGTAGTTTTTGAAGAAATTTGACAGGATTGGGACATGGACAGCATCCTCCAACCTGCTCATGTTTTTAAATAATTTATTTATTTTATTCCATACAGATATAATTTTGCTTCTCATTTAGACATAGCATTTTTGTTCAAGTCTTTTTAATGTTCAAATTTTCTCGTCCTTATTGTCAGATTTGATCCTATGATATTTTATATATTATGTTTTTTTTTTTTTTTTAATCTTCAAGTGACTTGATCTATTAATTGTTTTTTGCATATTTTATTTTTAAAAATTTTAGCAGTAATTTGATCGTGGGAAGTTAATAAGGAGATAAAACATGTTTAAGAATAGAAAATATTTTTTAGGGATAAATTATTTTTAAATTTTTATATAAATTGATCAATTAATAGGTATTTGACTTACTTGTTACTCAACAAGAATGGGAACGTGTATGTAGAGGACAAATGGGGGATGTGGGGACGGAACCAGGAGAAGGAAAGGGGCCCTTTGTCCAAACCTGATTCATTGCCATTCCTATCAATGGTGCTAGTGGCGCAGTTTCTGGGATGCAATTGTTTTGACAAAGACTGGACTGTTGACTCTTCTAGATGATGGCTCCTTTGCATGCTTCTATTGCTCTTCTCTTCTTCTATTGCTTTGTTTTTCTTTGTGTTTATATAATTTGTTTAGCCAACCACATCTGGTCATATTAAGGTTTGCGATTGTTGTTGTGTGCTTCTTCTTTGTTTTTGTTTTTTTTTTTAAATACTATTTTGGGTGGTTGTGAACTAAGAAGGATACTAAGTTTTTGTTTGGTTAAGAAGGTTGTGAATGGAGAGGAGATTAGGGTTGAAGGGTTGCTTTGAATGGCTATAATAGGGACATTTAGTTATGAACATGGAGGAGATTAGGGTTTGAATTATTGTTTTGTTGGTTAATGAAGTGGCATCTGGTTGTGGTTAGGTATGGATTTTTAGTTGCTTTGATACTAATTGATGTAGAAGAACAATGTGAACAAATCTCAAAGGTCCTAAATCACTACACTGAGAATGAATCTCTACTTGAGAACAAATCTCTGTATCAATTCAATATTCATTCTAAAAGTTGCTTTTAGAATTCAATTAGAATTTTTTATATGGGGTGTCAAGAAACCCAAGAAACCCTATTTTAAACAAAGAAACAATTGAATTGTTGCAGTCTTTTACTTTATAGACTTGTCCTGGAGTAAACCTGAACTATTTAGATTTGGATGCTCCATCATCTTTTCTTTAAGCATGCTAAATCTATTTTACTTTTTTTTTTTTTAAGAATAATGCATGCTTCTAAATTATTGCAAGCACTGATCAGCCAACACCTCTAAACTTTAGCCGCTACCATATAGACTCAGAATGGATAAACAACTACAATTCATTGGCAAGTTTGAATTATAAGCTAGACAACAAATTTTAGTTTTGCTACTTTCCTTTGAAAAAGAAGTGGTTAAGGGTTAGGCGCTGTATTATTCCCTGTTCATTCTGAGCCTTTGCATTTTGCAATCACTGGCTTGTTTCTGTATTTTGTTTTCCATAATACCTTTTGTGGACAAAGACCGGTAGCTAGATTACCCATGAATGGTGGTTGTATGATGTCCATTCATTCATTCTGAGCTTTTGCATTTTGCAATTGCTGGTTTGTTTTTGTATTTCTTAATCCATCAAACCTTTTGTGGACAAAGTGGGTACCTAGCTTATATCCATTCACAAGGGTCCTATTTTATTTATCAATCCAATGCACCCATCCTCTAGCTAGTTTTTCATTTGCATCTGATCTCCTCCGTGATGGATGCTGATTTTTCAAATGAAAATTGTGTGGAATGAGTGCAGGCTTTTTCTATGGATTGCCTTAAGTCATGTTTATGGTGTCTTCCAAAGTCTGGTACTTGAGCATTTAGTGCAAGGGGTTGGGCTCAGAGGAAAATAGATGATTGCCATAGGGATAATTAATAGGATAATAAAGTTGAATACAGCCTTTTGACCAACACATTAAGATAGGTGATGGATTTACATACTGGGGGAACATATTTGATTGGGGCATATGACAGTTTTAGATTGCTGACAAGATGCTACGCTTGCTTGTTCAGGTACAGCAGGCCTGGTCCCTGTCGATCTGCCACCTGGAAGTGAGATAATGAAAGCGTTGGAAGTGTCGTCTTCCTTCTTGCAATCTCTCGTCATTGGCGATGTGAAAGAGAGCGTGCCAAAAGCCAACTGTGCAACTCCTGAAGCACAAAAGGAGGAACATACAAGTGATTTTTCTTTTTGTTCCAAACAATATCCAGTGTCACTGGTCTTCCATATATATTTAACTATACTCTCTATTTTCCATTTTATCTTTGCTCGGAAAACAATACGCCAAAAAGCTTTAACTATTTTAAGTCACGTAGAAAACTTTGTCCCAAATTGCTTCAATGGGACATCTGCCAGCCTTTGATCAGATGCCTGATTGAAATGAAAAATGTATAGATGACAGTGTCAAAACTTTGGTCAACCTTTCAACTTAGGACTCAGTTTCATGTTGGGTGGTTTACTCTTGCGCGAAATCCTCCGCCTTCCTTCGCACTCTTCTTCTTAGATCTTTTAATTTCCCAATTTGATATTTTTCCTTGCTCTTCTCTTAGAAGTAGTGTCTTTCTAATTTGCTATATGGGAACTCCCCTTAATCTGTGATCTCGTTGAGTAGTGAATTGCATTTGTTGCACTCGTTCATTCCAGATGGAAACACAAAAAAATCATCTCCAAAGCCGCCGCCGACTACTACGACGAATACTGAGGTTAGCACTGTTCAAGGCTTGGAGTTGGTGCCACAACGAAAGAGACAGAGGTTAGATGTTGAGGCTCCAGCAGAAGCAAGTGTAAGAATCACCTCTCTGCCGCCAAAAATTGTGGTTTACCCCCGGGCGCGGAACGTCGCATTTCCGGAAGGTGCCACTGAGATGCCCTTCAGCAACGAAAAGTGGGTAGCCTTGAAGATGTAGTTCGAAATTTTGCTTTGCTCTTTTTTTTTTTAATCTTTTTCTAATACAAATAGTTAGAGATGGTTTTAGGTAGTTTGGTTATTGTAGATAATGTTGTGTCAGATAAAGAATGTGTGTAATTATTTTATAAATTGAATGGTGTTTTATGAAAACAAGATCTTGACAAAACGGTGGGTTACACCAAATGGGCTTTTGCATGTATTGTGTGATAGAATTAAGCATTTATTCTATTAAGATAGTGTTTGTTAAAATGAGCAAAATAAAAGAGTATCAAAATAAGGTCGGAATGTTTTGTAGACCAAGATATGGAATAATCAAGATAAGGTTGGGAAACATTCCAAAATTTTTATCAAACTGTTTGTTAAATTTTTTAAAATATACTAAAAGACACAAATTTCATTTTTTTCTTATCTATAAAGATCAAAATATACTTATCTTGAGAGGAGGATAGAGATATGCATATTTTAAAAGATCAAGATAAGAGTTCATTAATAATTTTTTCAAGAATGATCAGATACACTTAACAAACATGTTGAAAATTATAGAAGTCTGGGATGCATTTCATATCTTGACTTTTTCACCTCATATCTTGATTAACAAACGTCCTCTAAATATATAAACACTCCCAATTTGGTGTGTGAAGTTAGGCGAAATGTGTTTATTATTATGTCAAAATTTAGTTTATTTGCGTTATAAATTTGTAAATAAATATTTTAAAAATTTTAAGTGAATGGTTATTAAGTAATGTTTAAGGGTTAAATTTTAGTTTTGATTTTTATTTAGGTGAAATTTATTAAAAAAAAATGAGTATATGATAATTGATAAAATTGTTTTCAAATTTACGAGCTTTATGACAGTAAAAATCTTATTTGTTTATAGTTATATATATCAATTTTATAATATAAGGTAACCCGACATTTAGAGTTTTGGTACATCTTTTATTTTAATAAATAAACTCTAAATTGCATTTGGATACGATCATTTAAGCTTGTTATTTGAAATTTTTGTTTGAATACATACGAATTTGGATTCTTAACCTCTAGATCAAATGGTACAAAATTAGTGTTATCATTATATTAAAATTTATTTTTATTTAAAATATATTTAAAAGCAAACAACAACTAAATTTTAACTATATTGTGAAAGTTTATTTTTTGAATTGAAAACATTAATGCTATTAAATTAGATTTAAATCATATCAAATACATTAAAATTATTTATAACATTAATGCTATTAAATTATATTGAAATAATTTAAAAAATGTTCTTTCATTTTTATTATTTAAAAAATTATTTAAATTACTTTAAATGAATAAATGAAAGAATAAATTAGTGTTGTAAAGTAATAAAATTCTAATAAATAAAGCATACATTAATATTCATTTCAATTTTGCTATTAAGTTACATCAAAATTATTTAAATTAGTTATGTTTTATTTTTTTCATTATTGAAATAAATTTCCATTAATTAATCACACTAAAGATATTAAGTTACATTGAAATAGTTAAATAAGTGTTCTTTCATTTTCCTATTTTTGTTATTGAAAGAAATTTGTAGGGCTTAAACAAATTTAAAAGAATTGTAAAGTTGTATAAATTAAAAATGATTTAAAGTACTTTAAATGAAATAATTAAATAAACTTTGAAAAATTTACAGATTGTCTCAATAGATTTTAATATTATTCAAATGACATTGATCCACAAATAAATTATACCAAAATTATTAAAAGAAATTATTTTTCTATTTTCTAATTTTTATGATTAAAAAAATCATGTTAAAATAAATTAATAAGAATTTATAAAGTTTTATGAATATAAGTAATTTTATTTAAATAAAAAAATTGCTCCTATTTTTTTTTTTTTTATAGTAAGTGTTTTTTTATTTCCTTAAAGAATGAGCATTTTGGGAGTTTCTGGAAACACAAAGTAGCTTCCCTCCCTGCTACCTTTCGAGCGTTACGAGTTTTGCTATTTGTACAAAAGCATTCTTACAAAAAGATTTACACGAACAATGAAATGCCCATTTTGCCCATGTGATAAATAACTCAAAATCATTTATCTCTCTCTCTCTCTGTTTTCTATCTTCCTCTCGTTCTTTCTCTCACAAACACTATCACCTCCATCTGCGTCTCCCTTTCACGACACCATTGGCCCCACTCTTTGGCCACCCTTCTCATGACTACTGTCTGCCTACAAGTGCCATCAGATCATTCTAAGGTTTCCATTTTCAATTAATTCAATGCTTTTATTCCTTTGCTCTCATAAATCATTAATTTGACCTCAATTAATCAATAGGAAAGAAATGAACAAGCACAAGCTTGGTTCACTATACCAGTTGGCAAAAATTTCAGTCATTTTTTAAGGGAACTTTCTCAGGAAATGCTTGTTAGAGAAGCTGTAATATTTCATTATAGTCAATTATCTATTACATTGAGAAAATCATCTATCACATAAACAAGCCAATCTTGAAAAAATTGTCAATATTTTGAGACCCAGCTTACTCTAGAGGCATGCTTACTTCAAATAATGTGTAGAAGGTTTAGTCTATCTTCGATTTCTCTTTTTGTATAAAGAGTTATGCTATTTGATAATGATGATGAAAGATATAAGGAGTCGGAATAAGATGAATAATATTCCTAATTTTATAGATGTACTTTAGAGAGAAAAGTAATTGGGGGTGAGAAAGAATAGGAAAGGAAGGAACTGCCCCACCATCTATTTCATTGGTGGTCGAAAGAGCAAAGCAATAAAAAAAGAATAACCGTGATCGAAAGAGTAGAGCAGTAAAAAAAGGTGGATGGTTTGGTGGAGCTTGTCCTACCTTTTATTTTACCAATGGTCGGAAGAAGTTAGGATAGAGCAAATAAATTAGGAAAGAAATTAGAGTCACCGAGCTTCTCCCACTTTTGTTTATCGCTTTTATTTTGTTCTAATTTCTCACGATAAATTATTTTAACTCATATTCAATATATCGCCATGTAAACCATTTATGTAAATCGCTTTATGTACAAATAGCATTTCCCCCCCTCCCTACTACCTTCTCAGCGTTACGGGGCAGAGAGAACGGAGAATCTGAACTGCTTGGCTCGGGAGGATATAACCCTTGTTTAATGGCATACCAAGCGTGCAATGCATTTTGTTCCTTCATCGGATTAGAAGAGTCTAGAATAGAGAGATAAACGTCGAGTAGAGTGGAAGATTGCATCTTCCAAGCGTGCAATGCATTTCGTTCCTTCATCGCATGGAAGAGTCTAGAATAGAGGTTAAACGTCGAGAAGAAGACGATCCTTTTTCGCAGAGATTGAGAGTGAACAGATTCAGAGATGTACAAGTCGAAGCTACAGGAGCTATGCCAGCAGAAGGGTTGGAATTTGCCCCTGTACTCGACGATCAAAGACGGCTCCGATCACAACCCTGGCTTTACCGCCACCGTCACCGTCGATGGCCGCCCCTTTCACTCCTCTGATCGCAACAGAACTGCCAAAGAGGCTCAAAACAACGCCGCTATGGTCGCTTTCCACCACTTCTGCGGATCCCCCAACCTTCCTCCTCCCCCAGCTGCCCCATCTGTTCCCCCCGCCGCTCCCCCTTCTTCTTCCTCCCCCTCTGGTATGCATTTTTTCCAGCGCACTCAATTTTTTCGTACTTGTGTATGCAGTCTTTTATTGTTTTAGTTTTCATTTTATTTCTTGCAACATTGATCGGCTCAGCACAAGAAGCTTCTCACTCATCCAACGCCTCCTGAATTTTTTTCCCGTGTTGCTCACGCTAGCATCTTACCCTAGTTGCGAGAAGGAGTCCTGATAATCTTTCAATTTTTCTCGAATAAATCCATCCGGCACTTAATTCCCTGTTCGATTTATAGAATTACTGCTGCCAAAGGAATTGATCGATATGGTACTCGCATTCTTATTTTGGTGTGCATTAACTGAGTTTCCAATAACCAGAAAAAGAAAAGCTGAGTTTCAAATTTAACAACATATGTTCTGTGGAAGATAATGAGTTGTATCTTAGTTTATTCCCAGTCCTTTTCTTTGTATAACCTGAGTTTGTGAATCAGAGAATGACCTGTAATGATTATCACCCTGCTATATTAGGTAGAATTAAAACTTAGTTTCTTCTGCATTCTTGTTTCTTATCAATTTGTTGGTATTCCAGGTACAGTTACAAGTTTGGATAATACCAAATTGCTGAAAGAAGCTACTTCTGGAGTCAAAGATGATAGGAAACTTAAAGGTCAGAAAACATTTGATTCATTTCAGTTATTTTGTATAACAAATTTTCTCATCACTAATGATTATTCATGGTACTCATGTGCAGTTATATGAGCTACAATTTATTTTAAGCCTTCAACTTATAGTTACTCAGCACATGGAGAAAAATATATATTTTTAGGGTACAAGTGATGTGTTTCCTATAAATGGATAAAAATAAGGGATGTCCCTAGGGCATGAGTCTCCCCAGTTAGAGATTGTTGGGGGATGTTCATTTTTGTCCACACTCTTACTCTTACTTTCCAAAGCGGTTGTTTTTAAAACTCAAACCGGTGATTTTCCAGTCTCAAGGGTGCAACCTTATGGTTGCTGCTAAGGCTTGCACTTGTTTTCTATTCATGGATGAGCATTTTATGTTTCTTTTTCTTTTTGGCTGCTGCAATATGCAGGTAATTGCAAAATAACTATATTCTGAAAGCAGAAATAAGGAGTTAAACCTGTCTGGAAAGCCTTGTCACACTTATGTTGATGGGGAAAAGACATTACAACATGTATTATGAAATTTTATTGAGTAACTATACCAAATTTTCACGGATTATGCTTTCCAATGGTCTATGATCTAAAAATCCATCATCTTGTCACATCCCTAAGGGTAGAACAGTAAATGTAATTTTCTCTTATGCTTGAAAGAGTGTACTTAGTTATATAGAGCAGCTATGCATCATTGGGTGTACATTCCCAGTTAGTTGTAATTCTAGTTGGAGGCTATATATAAGGCCACAGCTAGAGGTTGGGGATTACGTCATGAATAAAGAGAATCCTTTCCCTTACTTTCTGTTATCTTTCTCTCTCACTTTCTGTTATCCTTCTCTCTCTCTCTCTCTCTCTCTCACACACACACACACACATTCTCCCTCTTTCTTTTTGTTTCTCTCCTTCCAAATTCTCTCTAACTCTTAATCCTTCCCAATTGATCTCTTGTCACATATGAGGATCTAACAATTGGTATCAAAGCAAGGTGATTTCTAATCGTCGAAGGAGATTCAAATTCTAGTGAGAAGCAATTTTGGGCTATCGAAATTCATCATGATGGCTATCAGAATTGGTATTTGGAACTCGTCATTCTCCTGTTGATTAGATTTTGATCCTCAATAGAATTCTAACCTAAAGCATGATTGATAGAATTGAAGATTGCAGAGGGCACTAGAATGAAGCAATTGGAGACTCGTTTGGATGCTTTGGAGATGGGGCTTCACCAAAATAAAGAACAATTGGAGGATAAGTTGGATATGATGGAGTTGGGCCTTCACCAAACTTAAGAGTAGTTGAATCAAGGTAGGGTAGAAAACTTGGCCACTAGAGAGGAGGTTACCGGTGTTAGGGTGGATGTTACTATCCTTCAAGTGGACTTCTCGAGCCTTAGAGAAGAATTCTCTGGATTTGGCCAACAATTAAACATTGTATTGAGTATGTTCTCATGATTTCCTAATGCAAACTTGCCGGTTGACTTCCCTCCAAGGTCCACCACGGCGCCAATTCTGATATGGTCAGGAATTCGGCAGCGTGCCCCTAACCCTTTGGAAACAGAGGAACAAACAGAGTTTGTACTAGAGAATTCTGCTAGGGCAACACATTTGAATTTGTATCACAATCCAATGTCGAGGCTAGACATTTCAGCATTTGAAGGTGACAAATCGCGGTGGTGGTTCTGACATTGTGAGTGGTTCCACCACCATCGAGGGGATGAAGGCTAGAAGGTGAATCTGACTATCGCTTTCTTGAATGATGTGGCGGACTCACAGGCTTACCTATGTCAGAGGGGAAGAATGCCATGCTGGTAATGATAGACAAACTGACGAAATTTTGTCATTTCTTAGGTATGGCTCATCCCTTTATAGCCTCGAAAGTAGCAAGATTCCTGTTAAGATTTAGTGGTGAAGATACACGGGCTACCACTGTCCATTATCTCGGACGGGGACAAAATATTTGCTAGCAATTTTTGGAATGAGCTATTCAAGCAATGGGGAGTGGGGCTACACATGTCAACAACGTACCATCTTGAAACTGATGGACAGATTGAAAGAGTGAACTGATGTTTAGAAACTTATCTCAGGTGTATTTGTTTTTCTAACCCAAAGAGTTGGAACAAATGATTGCCACTAGCCGAATTGTGGTATAACTCTAGTTCCAGTTGTTCCTTGAAGAGATCCCCATTTGAGGCCTTCTTTGGATATGAACCTCCCTTACTACCAGTTGTTATGCAATACTCAAGTACCGAAATGGCAATGGACCAATACTTGCAACAAAGATAAAAGGCACTATATGTGATAAAGAAGGAATTGACTATAGCACAGAACCGAAGGAAGCAAATGGCATATAGGAGGAGAAGTAAGAGAACTTTTGAGGTGGGGGACATGGTCTATTTGAAGGTCAAAAAGATTCCATGAACAACTTTTTTTCTACAACCCCTACTACAAAATTAAGCCCTAGGTACCATGGACCATTTCTTATATTACTTAAGGTGGGGAAGGTAGCATACAAGCTACAGTTATCGAAAGGAGGGTTGATTCACCAGGTTTTTCATGTCTCGTTGTTAAAAAAAAAAAAAAATACATGGGGCCTACTGATGTCACTAGCTTGAACCTCCCTCCTATAGAAGAAGACCTAATAGAGAGCGTGAAGCCACTTGTAGTACGGAGAAGAAAGTAGTCTATCAAAATTCCCTGGCATTAACTCAAGTCTTGGTGCAGTGGACCCACCTACACCTTGATCACGCAACATGGGAATACTTGCCTAATCTTCTCAAGCAATTTCCTCTAGTTGCCCAATTTTTGTAATTTTTTGAAGACAAGAAATGTTTCGAGGGAGGTCGAGGCTAGTGAGATCAGTAGGCCGTACGGATTTTTTTTTAACAATGAGACATGAAAAATTGGGTGAATCAACACTCCTTCCGATAACTACAGCTTGTATGCTACCTTCTCCACTTTGGTCAATATAAGAAATGGTCCATAGTACTTAGGGCTTAATTTTGTTGTAGGGGGGCTGTGGACCCACTTGCACCTTGATCACAATACATGGGAATACTTGCCTGACCTTCTCAAACAATTTTCTTGAGTTGCCCAACTTTTGTAATTTCTTTAGGACAAGAAATGTTTCAAGGGAGGGGGAATTCGTCACATTCCTAGGGGTAGAACAGTAAATGTAATTTTCTCTCATGCTTGAAAGAGTGTGCTTAGTTATATAGAGCAACTATGCACCACCGGGTGTACATTCCTGATTAGTTGTATTCCAGCTAGAAGCTATATATATAAGGCCACAACTAGAGGATGGGGATTATGTCATGAATGAAGAGAATCCTTTCCCTCACTTTTTGTTGTCTTTCTCTCGTGCTTTTTGTTCTCTCTCGACCATTCTCCCTCTTTCTTGTTGTTTCTCTCCCTCCAAATTCTCTCTAACTCTTAATCCTTCCCAATTGATCCCTTGTCAAATTCGAGGATCTGGCACATCTCTACTCACCTTTAAATTAAGCATACCTTAAGGTTTAATCTAGTACTAGTAGACTTTGAAACCAAATTCATGGTACTTTCCTTGTCATGAATAACTTACAAGTTCTCTTCCACTCCCAATGCATGTTTGAAAAATACCAATACACCCACTCATCATAGTAGAGACACACTTTGCTATCTAAACATGGGAACATCTACTTCAAAATTATTTGTGCCTTCTTCCTCTTCCTTGGAGTACTGTAGTGGGGCAACATTAAGTCACTAGAGTGAATAAAATGAGAAGAGTTAGTTGAATCACCTCATACAAATAATTATCTACTTCTTGACAATTTTGGCCAACTAATCAAAAAGCCTCCCTACAAAATTCCCCTTCTAGGGATGGGGACGAGAATAAAAAACTTTTAATACCAAGGGCAAAATGATTAACAAACTACTATTCTTGGTGCTAACTTGAATGCCACATTGGAAACTATCCGTCAACATATCAAGACATTATTATTTTTCAATATTTTCTATAAATTGATCAATTAATGGGTATATGATGGATACTTGTTACCCAGTGAGGATGGAGATGGGAAATTAAGTAAATTACTCGATGAGGATGTGGATGGAGAGGAAAATGGGATGTTAGATTTGGGATGGTAACAGGGATACTAGGTCCTATTGATGTTGCTAGTGGCGTGGTTCTCCTCATGCAATGGCTTTGATGATGGATGGGCTGTTGATTCTTCTGGATGATGGCTCTTTTATATGCTTCTATTGCTCCTCTTCTTCTATTTCTTCCTATTCTTTGTGTTACTAGAATTCATGTAGTGACCCCGCCTGGTGGTATTAAGACTTGTGATTGGATGTTATCGCGTGCTTCTTCTTCTTCTTCTTTGTTATTGTTCTTATTTTTTATTGGATACTAAGTTTTGTATGGTTAAGAAGCTTGTGAATAGAGAGGAGATTAGAGAAAGACGAGATAAGGTAGAAGTGGTGCCCTCAGCGGTTATAGTTGGGGCATATGGTTATGAACACGGAGGAGATTAGGGTTTGGATGTATGCATGGTTTTGATAGTTAGAGAAGTGGCATCTTGTGATTAGGTATGGATTATTGGTTGCTTTGATACCAATTGATGTAGGACAACAATGAGAACAAATCCCAAAGTCCAAAAACATTACTTTGGATGAATCTCAAAACCTAACACTGAAAGCGATTCTCGACTTGAAAACAAATCTTTGTATCAATTTAATATTCAATCCGAAAGTTTTCTTTTAAAATACAATAAGAATTTCTATATGGGGTGTCAAGAAACCCTATTTTAGAAAAATAACAATTAAAATTAGGAAATAAACTAATCAAGAAACAGAACAAGATTTCCAGTATTTTACTTTCTAAATTTGTCCTGGAGAAAACCTGAAATATTTAGATTTGATGCTCCTCCATCTTCTTTAAGCATCCTAGATCTTCTTTTTTTTTAATTATTAATCCTTCTAAATTATTGCAAGTAATGGTCAGCCAACCCCTATAAAGTTTAGCAGGCTACTGTATAGACTCTGCATGGATAAACAACTGCAATGCATTGCCAATTTTGAAAAACCGCACGTGCTTACCTTTTTAAACATCTTTTCACAATATTTCTTTGGTCATAGATATGCGGAGCGGGTACAAAAATCTGCTGCAAAAGTATACTCAGATGAGAAACCTCAAACAGCCTGCGTATTCTTGTGAACGTAAAGGTCCCCCTCATGCTTGTCGCTTCAATTCAAAGGTTACAGTTGACGGGAAGACCTACGAGAGCCCTGAATTTTTCTCCACAATAAAAGAAGCAGAACAGTCAGCTGCACAAGTTGCCTGCAAGTCATTATTACTTAATGTAGTTCAGGTGGCTAGTTTTTTTTTTTTTTCGTCCTTTACAGGATTAGCTGTTTTTTAATTTTTTTTTATTGCTGCATATTTGATTTGTTGATCAAAATATTAGGATGAAACTGGTATCTACAAGAATCTTCTACAAGAACTGGCTCAACGAGAAGGTTTTGACGTGCCAAAGTATGAGACAGCTGTTTCTGGTCTGCAACACTCGCCAACTTTTGTCTCTACTGTGAAAGTTAGAGGAAAATCATTTATAGGAGCAGCAGCCAAAAACAAGAAGCAGGCAGAGATTAATGCAGCAAAAGTTGCTTACATTGATCTTAGTGAACGTAAGAAACTTGTCTCCTAATTTCTAGTTTCTATATGTCTAGTTTTCTGCGAGTCAGGATGGATCCTTGTTTAATAATTAATTAATGAGATTAATGCAGCAAAAGTTGCTTACAATGGTGTATGGTATTTTGACTAAGCAATTCTCTCATGAACTTGAAGTCAATTGACACCAAATCATGCATCGATTTATAACAGGGATGGTTTTGCAGGTTTTTTTTTTTTCTGTCAAAGATACAGTTTTGTTGTGGACTTGGGATTTCTTCATTTAAAAACTCTTGGTTCCTCCAAGACTGTTACTGTAAGGTTTTGGCAAAATGTTAAAATTCTTGTCTTTCACTTCATGAGCAGTGAAAAACACATTAGAATGGTGCGGTGCATCTGAAATTAAATATCATATTTTACTTATGCCCTTGTGTTACTTTTCTGTTAAAGCAGAAGGGTGCAACTTTTTTGAGAACTGATGGAGCCTGTTGACCTAAAGAAATATTCTGAGTCCATGCTGTTCAACAAAATATTTGATTATTACTTCTGCTTGCTTGCAGAAACTCATCACTGTGATATGACGGAATGGCAGAACAGAGATGAAGAGAGGACTGAATGCAGTGAACCTCCTGCCATAAACGAACCAGGTAACATACATTTATGGTTTAATAAAAATTGAAGGTTGTAATGATGGAAGGTTGTACGGTCACTGAGAGAAGTGAAAAAAGTGGTTTCTGGTTCTTCAATATAACCTTTCTCAATCCATGTGGTGTAGGACAGATCTGGTCCTGTGAGAATACCTATGGATTGGAGCCTTTTTTAATGTTTAGATTCTAGAATGCTAGGGAAAATTGTTGAAAGGGTAAGGTCTAGGTTTGCACTGGGTTTGTCGGCAATTTAGAGGTAAAATATGGTTGAAAAGATGAAATTTGGGGGCTGAAAACAGTTCTAAAAGTAGGGTTACGAAAATAAGAACTTGGAATTGGAGAATTGTGAAAGAGATTAGAAATATCTTCAAGGCATCACACTTAGGGTTCAAATTGCGTCACACAATTCAAATAAATCATACATGCTTTGAGAAAAACTGCAGCAATTGTTCCATTCACTAATAAAAAAGAAAGATTACAATGGTATTTATAGAGTTTAGTAATGCCTAATGCATAAAATATGAAAGCTAAGTCTAAAAATGCTCCCAGAAGGGTCCTCCTTCATCCAATACATCCCAAGTTAATCTTAGAACGGGTTTTAGGACATCTCTTATATGTGTTTAGAGGTTGCTTCCAATGTCCTCCATCACCATGCCAACCATTTTTGAAAGCTTGCACCAACTCTCATTACCATCCCATAAAATTGATTTCCTTTGTCATTTTGTTGTGAAAAGAGGGTGATGTAGATAACTTTCCAGTATTAATCCATGCTGAATTAAAATGTTTATCCATCAATGTACCAAAAATTCTCTTTAACATTTGTTTGCTACTCTTGTTCTGGCTGTTATTTGTTGCTATTTCTGTTACTGGTCCTTCATTGAAAATGGCAAAACCGTATTATTGAGAAAATTGATGCAAGTTTGGAAGTGCTTATGGTTGAATTTTAAAATATTGGTGATGATTTATAACTTATGATGAGTTTCCCATCATTCGGAATGTGGATTTCTGGTTAAGTTCTAAATTTCCATTATTTCAAGTTTTCAATTTATATGGTAGACATCAAATTTTAACTTTGCTAGTTTCCTTTGGGGAAAAAAATGGGTTAGACACTTTACCAGCCCCAATTCATTCTGAGCTTTTTTGCATTTTGCAATTGCTGGCTTGTTTCTGTATTTTATATTCCGTGATGTGGAACAAATTGCAAATGAATTCACTAACAGCTTTTTGGAAGGGTCAAAAACTCTGGATTTAAAATTTCGATCCCAAACTTTTAATGAATTGTTGTCTTTGTAATAAAAATAAAGAATAAGAATTGGAATTCTTAGGCCCCACTCATTTTTTTATTTCCACAAATAACCTTATTCTATTTTTTTTCCTTGGATTTTCATATCTTCATTCTCTCCTAAGGTATGCACGCATGAATGCAACTGTATTCTTTCTTTGTAATATACTTTAAATCTATCTAGTGTTTGAATGTTGTATCTTTGTTATTAGCATTGTTCTAATTTTAATTGTTTCGAGATACTGAGTATACTAGTTAGATTAACAATAATTTCTTTCTATAATATAACCTGGTGTGTTATTTATTTTCTACAGAACATGTAAAAATTGAAATCCATTGTTTAATTCCATTTCCATCTTACCAAACATAAGAATCAGACTTCAATTCTAATTTTTAGTGTTTTGTTCCAAAAGAAGTAATTAGAATTCTAATTCTGTTGGAATCATTAAAACTATGGAAGTAGAATTGATTCCAAACGAGTTCAAAGAAAATAGACCAAACCAAGGTGAAGAAAAGATAAAAAAATAAAAAATTTCAGGAGCCTACTTTGGGAGCTTAAAATTTTCCACATGGGTGTGTACTTGAGGAGTATAGCATATATGATTACAAAGCTCTCATGACATACTTCAAGTACATACCAAGACCCGACCAGATACATCATCGCAAATCACTATTCCGGCCACTTAAAGTAGGGTGTCTTCCGGGTCTGGGTCTGGGACTTGGAACATTTAGGGCAAGGGGATGGGCTCAGAGGAAAGAGATGATTGCCGTAAGGATAAATTCAAAGGATAACAGGGTTGATTACAGCTTTTGGGTCAACACATTAGGATGTGTGATACTCAATAGATTTACATAATAGGGAACGCATTTGATTGCAGGGTATGATTGTTTTAGTTTGCTAACAAGATACTGCACATATTTGTTCAGGTCCATCCTTCCTGAATCCCATAGCTCTGCCATCTGGAAGTGAGATAAGGGAAGCCTTGGAAGTCTCATCCGCCTTCTTGCAGTCTGTCGTCGTCGATCATCCGGAACAGAATGTGCCAAAAGATATCCCTATAATATCTGTAGAGCCAGAGGAGGAACATTTAGGTGATTTTTGTTTTTGTTCGAAATAATATTCAGTGTCACTGGCTTTCCGTATTTAACTGACATTCTCCACTGTCCATGTTCTTTTTCATATTTAACTAAAAAGGCAACAGGGATCCGTTTCCTGCAACCGCTTCCTCGGGAGAAGATAACGTGCATTGGCCTTCAAAGCGGCCGGATTATTCTAGTAATATGGGATTAACTGTTGGGGCCCCAGTTGAAGCAGGTGTAGCAAACACCTCATTGCCTGCAAAAGTTAAGATTTTCCCTCGCGGTAAGAACGTCCCGTTTCCCGATGGTGCCATTGTGTTGCCCTTCAGCGATGAGAAGTGGGTGGCTTTGAAGATGAATGTGAGAAAGTGATAGATCTATTAGTTGGATTGCTAGTCAGAAATTGCGAGCGATATGATGGTAATGAAAACTTGTGTAACCAATTGCCTTAGATGGTAACGGCGAGTATAAAAAAACGCTTTACATGGTGTAAAATTAGAAATGATTTATGGTAATATATATACACATGTATAGCCAAATGCTTTTGATTAGAAGCATAGAGACTTAAATCTATTCTCAGATTGTGGACTATTTTGGTGTGTTGGTGTTTCTTTTTAACAGGTTCACTTTTATATATTTTGCTTAAAACAAAATACAATCATCAAATAAAAATTTGAACCTTCACATCACACTAAAACCAGAAAAACTTTAGGGTGCGTTTTCTTCACGTTTTAATTTTTGATTTTGAGTTTTAAATTTATTTTTAATTTTTTATTTTAATAATTTATTTTTAAAAAATTAAAACACGTTTTTTTTGTTATTTTGAAAATTATTTTTCATAATAGAAAATTTAAAAATATTGTTCTTTGTTATTTTAAAAAATTATTTTTAAAAATAAAAAATTAAAAAACATATTTTTTAAAATTTTGAAAATAATTTTTTAATAATATTTTATTTAATAAATTATAATTATTTAATGTTATTATATTATTAAAAATATATATTTTTTAAAATTAATAAATTTTATAATATTGTTTTATTATAATAATAAAATATAAATAAATAAATAAATACGTTTTGAGTTTAGAATTTATTTTGAATAAAAATATTTAAAATATTTTTTTTATTATTTTAATTTTTTTATAATTTTTTTATTTTTAAAAATATATTTTTAGACATATTTTATTATTTAAAAAAATTAAAAATAATTTAAAAACAACAAACTATCAAATCTTTTATGTTTGTTTAAAGTCTATTTAAAGACAAATAAAAACTAAACTTTAATAATCAAACATCAGTCCTTAAACAAAGACTTCATTTGAGATATTAAATTTTTTACTTGCTCCATTCAAATTTCTAATTATTAAATAAAAATAAATTTTAAATTATAATTTTAATTAATATAGATTGAGTTATATATCTAAGTGAGTATATAAAATAAAAGAAATAAAATAAAATAAAATTAAATAAATAAATTTATTTGATATGTATGATAATTGATTTTATTATTTTTTCTCTTTTCTTCTTGTCTTCTAATTTGAATTTAATAAAAAACAAATTTACAAATTATGGAAAAACTTACTAGAATTCCATCCAATATCCAATAGAGATTCTTAATCAAAATAAGATTATTAGAATACATAGAAAGACAAAAAACACTCTATATAAATTATTTTTCTAATGTATACATGTATCCATGTTTAACAAAAAAATATATTTAAATATATTCATGAACTCTCGAATTACCTAAATCTGGTGTCATCTAATATTTATATATTTGGCTAAGTTTAGTTAATCAAAATTTTAAATATTGGGTGGCATGGTTTTATTTAACAATTGAGCCCCCTAAAATTATTTTTTACCCTATAATGTATATATAGAATTTAAGATTAATTTTTTTCTATAAGCATTTTATTGAAAAATTTACAAAACATCAACGGTTTATATTTAGGGCATGGCTTGAATCTCACGACAAAAAATAAAAAATAAAAAAAATAAATTATTAATTATTTACAAAGTGTTAGTAGTTTTTGTTAAAATATATCTTGAGTCTCATAATAAAAAATTTAAAAGTAAAAATAATTAAATTATCATTATATTTACATTTTTTTTCTAGCAAAAAGAATATATTTAAATATTAAAAGAATTTTGATAAGGACTTCACTTGAATTAAGTATTATTCGACTTTTGATGTTTTTGGCCTATTGAATGAGAAATTTTTCATTTATTTGAAAAATTACAAAATAGTAATTAAAGAAAATTGACTTAACGGTTCCAATCAAGATGTTAATAATCACATGGACAAAATTGAGTTGATTTTTTTTGCTATTATTTTATGTTGTTTGATATATAAAATTATAAAATTGTGTTTTAAAAATTAAATTAAATTATTTTTATTTTAATAATATTTAAAATTTTAAAATATGAGTCATATTTTAATCCGCCATTAAAATTTTAGATCCTAAAAGTAAAACTTACCAGATTCGTCGTTATTATATTTATATAATAAAAAGGAGTTGCCCTCTTATCTGAAAAAAAAAAATAGAAAAGAAAAGAGAGTTTCCCCCCAGCCTTGTCCCCTTTCATGCTGCTCCCCAGCGTTACAGAGCCTGCGGAGACGTGCAAGATTCTAACTGAATGCTCAGGGGGAGCATAACTCTCGTCTCTTCGCACACACACTGCACATTGAGAGAGAGAGAGAAACCGAAGAGGAAGACGACGCTTCGCTTGCACATTGAGAGAGAGAAGAGGCAGATACAGAGATGTTCAAGTCGAAGCTTCAGGAGCTTTGCCATCAGAAGGGGTGGGAATTGCCCCAGTACTCGGTCATCAAAGACGGCCCCGATCACAACCCTAGCTTCACCGCCACCGTCACCGTCGGCGACCTCCCGTTTCACGCCTCTGATCATAGCCGAACTGCCAAAGAGGCTCATAACAAAGCCGCTATGGCCGCTTTCCACCACTTCTCTAGTACTCCATCTGTTCCCCCCGCCGCTTCTGGTATTCAACACAATTTATTCACACCGTCACACGCATATCCAACACATACATCTGTGTGCTTGTCTTCTATGTTTTAATTTTGATTTTATTTTTAAAGATATTGATCGGCACAAGAAGATTCTCGCTCATCCAACGCCTCCTGGATTGTTTTCTTTCGTGTTGCTTACGCTGGCATCTTAGCCTAACTGCGAGCACGAGTCTTGAGAATTTGTTTCGAATAAATCCATCCAGAAATTATCTCTCCGTTTGGTTTATAGAATTCTTGCTGCAAAAGGAATTGTTCGCTGTGGAAGATAGTGTGTTGTTTCTTAGTTTATCCCCCAGTTCTTTTCTTTGCATAACCTGAGTTTGTGAATCAGAGAATGACCTATAGTGACTGTATCACCGAGCTATATTGGGTTGAATTGAAACTTAGTTTCTTCTGCATTATTGTTTCTTATCAATTTGTTGCTTTTCCAGATGCAATTACAAAGTTGGATAATACCAACTTACCGAGTGAAACTTCTGTGGGAGTCCAAGATGATCTGGAGTGTAAAGCTCAGAAAACATTGATTTATTTCAAGTACTTTGTATAACAAATATTATTCTTGTGTAAATTCTTTTGTTTATCTCTATAACTTTTAATGAAAAAGTATATAGTTTCAATTCTCGATCTATCATACATGAAATAAAATTGGTTTCTAAACCCTTTAATTCTCTTCTTAGTTTGCTAAATGACTCTCTCTCAAGGTTTTATAGTGGGACTTATTAGGTTGATTTCTCTATAATTTTCACAACTTTTAACATCTCCTTTAATCCTGTAGATGAGC
The DNA here is from genome assembly GCA_036245055.1 of Diospyros kaki. NCBI lineage: Eukaryota > Viridiplantae > Streptophyta > Magnoliopsida > Ericales > Ebenaceae > Diospyros > Diospyros kaki. The sequence goes on along the minus strand of BSEG01000002.1, from coordinate 47,189,654 downwards.
ACCAAGCACCCTTCCTCCTCTTTGGTCTGACATCCTTTTTAATTTAAGGATAACATTAAATAATTTCGATAACTAAAAAAGTCATCTTCTCCCTTCATTTTCATGCTTCTCATAATCATCACCATCATCAATTACACATTTTTCTAACCAAGTTAGGATTGGTGTTGTATCATTCGTAATGTCAATTGATTTATAAAAGTAATATTGATAATAAAAATCACATAAAAGAACAATGTGACAAAATTTCCATGCTTCTATTTAGCACATTATTTGGTACAATTGATTTTTGTTATTCATCTTTTTCAATACTTGCTTTATTTCATTTGGACATTTGAGTCAACAAAATATGTAATTCCAATCTTCTTTAGAATTACTAAGATGCCCCAACATAGCACTTGTTTATGTACCATCATTGAATAACTTCGTGAAATACTTATTTCATCTCTACTTTATTCCCGCTTCATTACTAATGGTTTCGAGTTTTTGTTTTTTATACATTTCATTTGGTTTAGATCCCTTATTTTTTTTTCCTCTTGCTTTTAGCTAGTATATGTACACACACACATAAATATTTCTCCATCTTTTATATCAAGTTGGTATAAATTTTCATAAGCTTTCTCCATCTTTATGTAAAATCTTGTGGCAAGCGCTCTTAGTTCTAATTTTCTTTTCTACCTCTTCATTTAACCACCAAGATTCTTTTGATTGGGACTTCTTTTGATGCCCCATCATCTTTTCTTTAACCTTTCTAGATCTTCTTTTTTTTAAAAAAAAAATAATAATTAATGCTTCTAAATTATTGCAAGCAATGATCAGCCAACACCTCTAAACATTAGCAAGGTACTATATATTCTCGGAATGGATAAACTGAGCAATTTTGAAAAAGAGCATGTGCTTAGGATTCATAACATCTCTGTTCAAAATTTATTTGCTCACAGTTATACAGCACGGGTACAAAAATCGGCTGCACAATTATGCTCAGATGAGGAACCTCAAACTGCCCAGGTATTCATATGAACGTAAAGGCCCCGGTCATGCTAGTCGATTCAAGTCGAAGGTTACAATTGAAGGGAAGACCTATGAGAGTCCTGAATTTTTCACCTCGAAAAAAGAAGCAGAGCAGTCAGCTGCACAAGTTGCCTGCAAGTCATTATCACTTAATGCAGTTCAGGTGGCTAGTTTTTTTCTTCCTTTTACTGGATTTGCTGCTTTTTTTCTTTAATTGTTGCATATTTGATCTCTTGATCATAATATTAGGATGGTTCTGGTATCTACAAGAATCGTTTACAAGAATTGGCTCAGAAAATAGGCATTGACATGCCAAAGTATGAGACAGCTGTTTCTGGTCTGCAACACTCGCCAACTTTTGTCTCTACTGTGGATGTTGAGGGAAAATCCTTGACAGGAGCAGCAGCAAAAAACAAGAAGCAGGCAGAGATGAATGCTGCAAAAGTTGCTTATGTTTGTCTTTGTGAATGTAAGAAACTTATCTCCTAGTTTCTATATACTAGTTTTCTGTGATGAGTCAGAAGGACGGATCCTAGTTTAATAGGTTAACTAATGAGACGTGTTTGTGATGAGTCAGATGATTCCTCCAAGACTCTGTTACTGTAAGGTTTTGGCAAAATGTTAAAATTCATATGTTTTGCCTCATGAGCCATGAAAAACAAGTTGAGTGGTGCAGTGCGTCTGAAATTAAATGTCATCTTCTTTTTTTGCTTATCTGTCATAAAAGTCATGATCGAGACTTGAAAATCCACCATAATGTAGTTCTAATGGTAACCTCATGTGGGGAAGTGTTAGGAAAGCAAAGATGAGATACCTTGAAGATGCTATACCATCTTCTTCTTGCAGTTGCTCCTCTTTTTCATGTTGTTCAACCCCAAGATGTAGCTCCACTCTTGGGCAGTGGTATCCATATGACCAGGTTCTCCTCACTTGAATCATGTAGGTTTGTCCCTTTCCATTTGGCCAATTTGCCATTATAACTTTTCCTTTGGGATCAGATCCATATGAGGTAGATTTAGAGCCATTGGGGAGGCTACTAGATTGTGACGATACTGATTTTGCTCCACGATTGACAATCTTCCCAGTTTGATAAGGAGTCTTCTTAATAATGAGGGAATTTCAAGTACTTTTCCGTATCAAGAGCTACTTGAAACACGTGTTCTACCTAAACCGTGGTTGTCTATTGAATTCTCTCCTATTAGAAAACTAAACAAAAACTGAAACTATCGCTAATAAAATTAGGAAAAAAACAAGTAAAACCCAAGTACCATAAATAAAACCCTAATACATAATTAGAGTTTCCAAAAAAACCGTAGTAAAAACTATGTAGAATGACAAAAATATTCTAATGCATAAAATATCAAAACTAAGTCTAACAAAGCTCCCAGGAGGATCCTTCTTAATCCAATACATCCCGAATCAATGCTTGGGCATTTGACCAGTTCTAGGACGCCTCTTATATCTTTAGAGGTTACTTCCAACGTTTTCCATCATCATGTCAACCATTTACCAAGGCCTGCACTAGCTCTCGTTGCCATCCCATACAAATTGAATTCCTTATTCTGTTGTGAGAAGAGGTTGATATAGATGACTTTCCAGTATCTATCCATGCTGAATTGAAATGTTTACTATCAATCAGCATACAAAAATTGTCTCTTGTGACATTTGTTTGCTTCTCTTGTTCTGGCTACTGTTTGTTATGTTGTTGCTATTTCTTTTTAATGGTCCTTTATGGAATTATTGAGAAAATTAATGCAAATAGGGAGTTGCTAAAGGTTGAATTTGTAGATATTGATGACAGTTATCAACTTTTGGTGAGTTGGCTATGATTCTTGATGTGGTTTTCTGGTTAAGTCCTGATCTACTATTATTTTGGTTTTAAGCTAGGCATCAAATTATAATTTTGCTAGTTTCCTTTAAAAAAAAACAGGTCAAGGGTTAGACACCGTACTATTTACAATTCATTTTGAGGTTTTGCATTTTGCAATTGCTGGCTTGTTTTTGTATTCATATTTCATCATATCTTTGTGGGCAAAGAGTGGTGTTCTAGTGAAATAAGTGAATGTAAAAAGTTGTATATAGAATAAGACGCATAACATTTATATACATGAACCTATACTATCGCAAAGGAAATAATATAATTATTAAGTCATTGTATTTTTCAATTCATTTTCTTTGTATTTTGTTTGTTGTATTAGTTAGATATTAGTTGTTGTATTAGTTAGATATTCTGTAGATGATATTCTTATAATTTGACAATAGACTTTGCTTTACTATTTAAGCTGAGATCTAAGAATAGAAGGATTGATGATACATTTTTACATCTTCTTGCCCTTCTTGTCTCGTAACAATAATTCTACATATCATATAAAATATATAGTATAACATACAGATATATATAATATATATACAGTTGTCTAATATATATAAGTTATAATACCTTAACAATAATTTTGCTAGTTTCCTTTTGATGAAGGATTAGACACTGCACTATTCCCAATTCATTCTGAGTTTTGCATTTTGCAATTACTGGCTTGTTTTTATATTTTATATTCCATCATATCTTTAGGAGCAAAGAGGTAAAATTCCTCACCTTAGAGGTCTCCGCAGTTTAGCCCCAAGATTTCTGCAAGGGATTAAATCATGGAACCCAAGCTCAAGATTCGAACATGGGACCATCAACTAGTTATATGACTGTCTACAATTCAAGGCCTCTTTGAGAGCAACACGTGCTCGCCCTCAACCGCTGGGCTATGTCTTAGGGGCTCCATCATACCTTTTGGTGGACAAAGAGTGGTGATCTGAAACAGAATGTGTCAAGAAAAATGCTACTTTGCCCGAATTGATTGACGTACAGGATGACTAAAGACATAAAAAGACAAAAATATCTTCACCTTGAAACTGCTACTTCATCTCGAAACACGCATCCAAATAAAAATCTGACAAACTTCTTCATGGATGAAGTCCGCCGAATAGTTGAAGTCTGCCCGCCCAGCAGCGGACGGGCTGCGAGGCGGATGAAGTCCGCCGAATAGTTGAAGTCTGCCCGCCCAGCAGCGGACGGGCTGCGAGGCGGATGAAGTCCGCCAGCTGCAGACTTCATTTTAATTAATTTGTATATTATAATTATAATTTTAATTTAATTTAATTTTTATATTATAATTTTAATTATTTTTTTATTTTAATTTTTATTTAATTTTAATAGTAGTGTGTTAGGCAGATTTCATCTTAGATGAAGTCTGTTGAACCTTGACCGAGCAGACTTCATTCCATTTGATCATTCCATGCGTTAACCATTCGAGCAGCGTAGTACGGCTCATGTGTCAAAAGCCAACCCTGTAATCTCTGAGGAGCTAGAGGAATATATAGGTGATTTTTCCTTCTGTTCCGAACAATATTCATTGTAACTGGTTTTCATATTTAACTATTTTCCATTTCATATTTAACCATTCTCAACTCCTTTTCTTGACGGGTGACTTTTAAGTCACGTAGAAAGCTTTGTCCCAAATTGCTTAAAATTGGATATCCGCGACTCTGTGATTGGAAAAATTGAGAGGTGGTGTCAAAACTTAGGTCAATTTTCCAACTTAGGACTTGGCGCCCATTCAATGATTTAATCTTGGTTGGGTTTTCTGGTACATTGTATTATTTTCAGCTAAGACATGTAAGAAAGATGCCCGAAATCTTCCATCTTCCTTCATACTCTCTCTTATTAGATCTTTTGATTTCACGATTTGATATTTTTTTTCTGTGCTGAACCTTATTGTTCTGTTAGTAGTGTCATTCTGCTTTGCTATATGGAGCTGCCCTTAATCTTGTTAAATAGTGAATTGTATTGTCAGATGGAAACGAAGAAAAATCATCTCCAAAACTGACTGCAATGAAATCAGAGGTTAACACTCATCATGCTTTGGAGCCACCAATGAATGTAGATCTCAGTCAAAAGAAACACAGATTATCGCCATCGTCTGAGAATGGGTTTGCCCCTTTGGGGGGATCTGTTTCCTGCAACCACTTCCTTAGCTCAGGTGTAACAAAATGAACAGCAAGGAATGTAGAGAAGAAAATACCCAGAAAGTGGAGAGAAAGAAATTCTCAGATCTGGTCATTATAACACTGTGCACTCAGCCATTTATATACAAATACAAAAGAAATCTTCTAACAACCTATAAAAGAAAAATACATTATTGTCCCTCTGTACAGCTTGGCAAAACAGAAAAGTAAATAACAGGAAAAATGGAAATCATCTTTCTTCAATAATGGACACTTTCCCTTTATCTAGATGTGATGTATTATGCTCCAATACCCCCTGCAAGATGGAGAGTGGAGATTAAGAACTCCCATCTTGGATAAGTGAGAGTGAAGAACAACAGATGGCAAAACTTTAGTCAAAAGATCAGCCAACTGTTTGGAGGTTGGAACATAAAAAGTTTTAATGCTACCCTCTTGAATTTTGTCACGGATCAAGTGACAGTCAAGCTCGATGTGTTTCGTCCTCTCATGAAAAACAGGGTTGGCGGCAATGTGGATGGCAGCTTGATTATCACAATGCAAGGTAGCGGGTTGAGGATGAGAAACCTGGAGAGCAGAAAGTATAAAACGCAGCCAGGTGAGCTCACAACATGTAGCTGCCATCGATCGATACTCAGCCTCGGCTGAAGATCGAGAAACAATGGACTGCTTCTTCGATTTCCATGAAATCAATGATGAACCAAGGAAGATGCAGTACCCAGTGACTGAACGTCTGGTGTCGGGACAGGAAGCCCAATCCGAGTCACAAAAAGCAATGAGCTGAAGTGAAGATGAGCTGGGGAGAAGTAACCCCTGACCTGGGGCAGCTTTGAGATACTTGAGAATTTTCTGAGCAGCACAGAGATGAATATCAGTAGGGGCAGCCATAAATTGACTCAAAGTTTGCACACTATAACAAATGTCAGGTCGAGTAATTGTAAGATAGAGAAGACGACCAATCAATCTTCGATATACACTTGGGTCTGATAAAGGTTGGCCAGATGATTGAGTTAACTTGATGTTTTGTTCCATGGGAACCTTAGTAGGTTTGCTGCCCAAATTTCCAGAATCAGCTAAAATGTCCAAAGTGTATTTTCTTTGACACAAATGGATACCTTTAGAGGAGCGTGCGATCTCAATGCCAAGAAAATACCTCAAAGAGCCGAGGTCCTTTATCTTAAATTTGTTGTCAAGGAAGACTTTCAACTGGTTGACAGAATCAATATCATTGCTGGCCACAAGGATGTCATCGACATATACTAGTAAAGCTGTGAAAGAACCATTATTTTCTTTTGTAAAGAGGCTATAATCAGCCTTGGATTGTGAAAAACCAGATTCAAGTAGGGATTGAGAAAATTTGGAGTACCATTGTCTTGAAGCTTGCTTGAGGCCATATAAACTTTTTAGGAGTTTGCAGACTTGAGTAGGTGTCCCTTTGGTGTAACCAGGAGGTTTCTTCATGTAAATGTCCTCATGTAAATCTCCATGTAAAAAAGCATTATTTACATCAAACTGATGTAAATGCCAGCCCTTAACTGAAGCAATTGCTAAGAGGCATCTCACAGTGACCAACTTGGCAACAGGAGAGAATGTCTCATGATAATCTATCCCTTCAAGTTGTGTGTAGCCCTTGGCTACCAAGCGGGCCTTCAATCTCTCAACAGACCCATTTGAATGGTACTTTATTTTGTAAATATATTTACAATCGATGGGTACTTTCCCTGGTGGCAAATCTGTAAGTTGCCATGTGTTGTTAGCTTCTAAGGCAGCCAGTTCTACATCCATGGCTTGACACCAGCTTGGGTGTTTGAGGGCTTGTGTGTATGTTTGTGGTTCAAAATGGGTGGAAATGGTAGTGGAAAAAGCTTGGTAAGAAGGAGAAAAAACATGATAAGATAAGTTATTAGCAAGGGGGAAATAAGTACCTTGTATAGGACTTAGCTGCTTGGGCAACAGTTGGTTGGAGGAAGTGAGGGCCTTCTGTTGACAATGAAAATCCTGCAAAAATTTGGGTGCATGCCTAGATCTGGTGGACCTACGAGGGAGAGGAGGAGGTGGTGGGGGTGGGGAAGGAATAGCAGATTGGTGAAGTGAGGAGGAAGAGGGAGAAGGACTTGGAAAGGTATTTGAATACTGATCAGGAGGGGGTGAAGATGAGTTCTGTGAGGGAAAATTAAAAGGTGTGGGTGGGATGAGAGGGATAGTAGGAATAGGAGATGTATCAGGAAGTGAGATGCTTGTATTAAATGGAAAAACTCTTTCATGAAACACAACATCCCGAGAAATAAAAATCTGTTCAGTTTGTAAATCTAACAATTTGTAGCCTTTCACTCCAAAAGGGTAACCCAGAAACACACTTTTCCTACCTCTTGGATTGAACTTCTTTCTTCCATGAGATAAGGTGGAAGCAAAACTAAGGCATCCGAAAACTCTCATATGATGGTAAATGGGCGGCTTATGAAAAAGACTTTCAAAATGAGTTTTATTATGAAGTAATGGTGTGGGTGTTCTATTAATAATGTAAACAGCTGTGAGGATGCAATCACTCCAGTATTTAAGTGGAATATTGGACTGGAATCTTAAGGCCCTAGCCACATTCATGATGTGTTGGTGTTTTCGCTCAACTATCCCATTTTGTTGGGGTGTTTCAACACAACTAGTTTGGTGGATGATACCCTTAGATTTAAAAAAAATCTGTCATAAGGAATTCCTTGCCATTATCACTTCTGAACATTTTAATTCTGGTCTGAAATTGAGTTTCAATTAAGTAGTAAAAACTTTCAATACAAGATCTCACATCAGATTTATGTTTGAGCATGTAGACCCATGTGGTTCTTGAGAAATCATCAACAAGGGTAAGAAAAAATCGAGAACCATCAATGGAAATTGTGGGGTTTGGACCCCAAATGTCACAGTGAACAATATCAAAAGCATGAAGAGATTTAGTGGTGGAAATTGGAAAAGAAAGTCGATGTTGTTTGGCCAAAGGACAAATACAGCAGGGAGATGTATTGGAAGAACTCAGGTTCTGTTTTACAAGGGGATCATCAATTAAAAGAAGCCTAGAAAATGAAATGTGCCCAAGTCTACAATGCCACAAATCAGAAGTGGAATCTTTGTGTGTGACAGAAGCACTAAGAAGCTGGTCTTTATGAAGAAAAGCTGGCAAAACATCAACCAAAGCTGAGGGTGACACACCAAATCGCAATAGATGATATAGACCATCCCTCACTTCACCCATCCCAATCGTTGTCCAAGATGCTAAGTCCTGCACAAAACAGGAATGAGAAAAGAAAATAAGGCAGCAAGAAGAATGAATAGCAAGCCATTGAGCAGAAATTAAATTAAAATTGAAAGAGGGGACACAAAGCACATTTTGAAGGACTAAATTCTCAGATAAGTGCACAACACCAATGTGAGTAACAGGGACAGCTGCACCATTAGGTAATTTAACTAAAGAAGATACAGTGGCCGTGATGGATGAATAGAGAGAGGGGCAACAGATCATGTGATCTGTTGCTCCAGTGTCTATTATCCAAGGGGTGGTGTGAGTTGGGGTTGATAAACAAGGAACCATACCAGAGACTTTAGAGTTAGTGACATGCTGTGAGGATGGGGAAGGTTGAGTAACAGACATGGTGGCCATGGCTGAACTGGTGTCCTTAGAATGCAACAGAGCCAAAAGCTGATTATATTGTCCCTTGGTAAGTGCCATAGTCTCAGAGGATTCTTCATCATGATCATCAGCAGAACATGCTCGAGAAGGAGCAACAGCAGCTGCAACAAACTTCTTGTTCTTGCCATAGAACTTATGGCCAATGGGGTATCCATTTAATTTGTAACATTTCTCAACAGAATGGCCAGACATATTGCAATGAGTACACAAAGGTGGGGTTGCATTTCCTACTTTGAAGCAATTCTCAAGAGTGTGACCCTGTATTTTGCAATGAGTGCAATAAGGACGAGGTGGTTTCTGAGCCACGGAGTTAAGAAATTTCTGGGCAGATTTGGAAAAATATGGGTTGGTTTTAGCCATCATGGCCATGAGGTCAGAGTTAGAGGGTTGGGTAAGTAAGAGATGTTGTCGTTCTTGCTGTTGAATCATAGAGAAAACTCGATTAAGAGGGGGTAGGGGTTCAAGAAGCATAATCTGATCTCTGGAAGGGGAATAAGAATCAGATAAACCCATTAAAAACTGTATGACACAATCACGATCGTATCGATCATTTAAGACCTTCAACTTGCCACAATCACACACAGGTATAGGGTCATAGATAGCCAATTCATCCCATAAAATTTTCAAGCGGCCAAAGTAAGTGCTAATGGAATCCTGACCTTGAGAGAGGCTAGCAAGATCTCGTTTGAGTTGAAATATGCGAGAACCATTTTGTTGAGTAAAACGGTCTTGAAGTTCAAGCCAGAGAGTGCGAGAATCATCGACCAAGGCAAGGCTGGATTTAACAGAAGAACTTACAGAATTTTGAAGCCAGGAGACGACTAAATCATTGCAACGTTCCCATGCTTCAAAAATTGGATCAGTGGCATCTTGAGGTTTGGAAATGGTCCCACTGATGAAACCAAGCTTGTTTTTGGCTCGAAGAGCACGACTTACAGCTCGAGACCAACTGACATAATTGTCAGCAGTCAAGAGATCTAAAACCAAGGCAGCAGCGGGATTGTCACCGTTGTCAATGCGAAATGGGTTGAAAGGATCTGAGAAATTGAGAAACCTTTCGTTAGCCATGGTGAGAAGTTTGGATCGAGGGCAGCTCTGATACCATGTAACAAAATGAACAGCAAGGAATGTAGAGAAGAAAATACCCAGAAAGTGGAGAGAAAGAAATTCTCAGATCTGGTCATTATAACACTGTGCACTCAGCCATTTATATACAAATACAAAAGGAATCTTCTAACAACCTATAAAAGAAAAATACATTATTGTCCCTCTGTACAGCTTGGCAAAACAGAAAAGTAAATAACAGGAAAAATAGAAATCATCTTTCTTCAATAATGGACACTTTCCCTTTATCTAGATGTGATGTATTATGCTCCAATAAGGAGAAGATAGTGTCCCTTCCCTTTGCCTTCAAAGCGTCCAGATTATTCTTCTACTAGTTGGTCGATGGACTTGAATGCTGAGCCTCCAGTTGAAGCAGGTGTAACAAATATGAAATACCGCACGGCCTACAAAAATTCTGATTTTCCCTCGCTCCTGGAACCTCCCATTTCCTGTTGGTGCCACTGAGTTGCCCATCAGCAATGGAAAGTTTGTGGCTATGAAGATAAACTCAAGCAAAGTGATGGATTAGTTGTTAATCTGCAGTTGCTTTCTCTTTTGATTAGATTACTGGTCAGAAATTGCGAAAGAAAGGTGGAGATGTAAATATATGTATAACCAAGTAGTGCTTTTGATTAGAAGCATAGGGACTTAAATCTGTTCTTAGATGCGGGTGTGTTGAAACTTGAAATTAGTTGGTGTTTCTTAATCATTTCGCCTGAACTTGTGATTTTGCTGTATGTTTTCTGGGTTTGGATTGAGGTGAAATTAACACAATGAAATGGATCGACTCAAATAACAATGCCAACGTGTTTTTTAACCTCTCGAACAATTAAATCTGACTACTTAAAAGAATTAAATATTATTATTTTAAAAATTATTAAACTTGATCTCAATTACTTGCTCTAGGAAAAATGTTACTTGTACATAGAAATTACACCTCAAGGTACACACACGCATAAATGACCAAAATACTATTTATCCAATTGCAAATGAACCATGCTACTTGTACTCCTTGAGCTACAAAAAGGGCTACAGACATGCCAAAATGACATAAATATTAAATACCCCTCTCATCTCTACAAATTTACTTTCCCTCACCCAGCGACCCATAGTGTCCTTCTCTCTCCTCTCTCCCTTCTTCCTATGGCTATCTCTAACAACCGCCCCATCGCCACCATCCTATTGTTGCCTTCGCCTTGTCTCACATCTGGCACACCGACCACTGCTGACGATATAGCAGCGATCACGCACGAGGCCCGCCAAGCAAAGGCAGCGATAGATGGTTGTTGGAGACAACCATGGGAAAGGGGAGAAATGAGAAAGGAGGCGGTTAGGGGAGAGAGAGAAAGAACATGGGTTTTTGTAATTTTGCAAAACAAGTGAGTATTTTTTGTCATTTGAGTTGCTTGTTGTAATCTAAGGTGTAGCCCAATGAGTACAAGTAGCAATTTTCATTGCAAATTTACTCCTCCCCTTGGCCGCCTTCAACGATCGCCTATTGCTATATTTCTTTCCTTGCCTTCCTTTCGCCGTCTTTGACTTGCCTTCTTACCTCTTGCGCATCAACAATCGTTGCTTCTTTTCTGTCATGAAAGAAGATGCAGCAATGATCGACGCACAAAGGACAATGCGATAATGGGGCTAGTTGAAGGTGGCAACAAGTGGTCGCCAGAGACAGCCATAAGAAAGGATTAAATTTGCAATTGGATGAAAAATAATTTAATTATATACATGTATAAAATACCAAATATAATCCACTATCTACGAGTAACATTATTACTCACTCTATTTTATAGTTGTAAATCTTATACCAATTGAAGTGCAAAATTTGTTTTAGGATTGGAATACCATTTTGAATATATCACTATATAGTAATAATATGTAAATATTATGCAATTTTCAATTTATACAACTAGTGATATAATAGAAGCAAAATTTATTTTTAGGAGTACAATAGTATTTCTCAAATCAACATAATGGCATAAGATAACATAATCTCGTGCAATAAATTAGTCAATTACACAATAATATATATAAAAAAAAAAAGAGATTTTGTTCCACCATAACAGATTATTTGACAAATATTATCCTCCAAAAATTTACCATGACACATTGAAAACCAGAACAATCATTCATAGTATTAAATTTATTTTAATAGTAGTATTATTAATTTAAACCATGACTTAAAAGGGGTAAAAAGAATACTGTAACCAGATTGATGGGGCTGGGAGTGGGAAGTGACAAAAAGATTTTAAGAGCAAGAACGCTAGACAAGGTGAGAGTGAACATGAGCGGAAGAGAGAGTTTCAGAAACTAAAACTCGTCAAGTAAACCATTTCCCAAAACAAAATTTTATCTGCCAAATGCTTCAAAGACATCCAACTCTTACATCTAACAATTGACACAAGCATATTATATTTCAAAAGAGAATTTTTGATATCCAATTGAATACAAAACCACACGAAGCCCTCCCTCATTAGGTGAGTCAATTAAAAAAAAAGTTTCTGGTCAATCATTTCTATTTATTCTAATATTTTCCATCATATCTCTCTTGCGCCTCGGATCATACCTCATTTTTAATTTCTAATATTTAGTTGGATAATTACAAAATTTGCCAAAAATGCCAATCACAGGAAAACTCTCAAACTCACATGAGAACCCCTTCAATATTAGCAAGTGCCTTCTTGACAACCTTGAATTTTAGGGCATGTGAATTTTCACTTACCACATAATTTTTTATGAAGAACTCAATACCATTTCGAAGGGATTCATACTGAGGGTCAGCAGCTATCCGCGTGAATATATTCCAAACAAGGCCATCGGGGCGCTCAAAGATGGCCTCAAATAGCATCTTGAAATGTATAATTCTTTTTCTAGTCAGCTGTGTAGCATCACTGAAATCAACCACTTTCAAGACTGAAAGAGAGAGGGTGAAAGAGGCAATCATTTCTGCAACAAAGTGGGATAGGTTCCTTGATCTGATTAGCTGCATTGACTCCAAATCTTTGAAGTGGTCCCAGAGGCAAAACTGTGAAATAAACATCAGGAGAAAAGAACAGAAAAGAGTTAGGCGATCTAATACCTAAGCATGTATGTTATGTAAGAACTACTTCACCTGAAGTATGGAATGAGAGATTGAAATGGAACATAGCACTCTCATCCTCTAAAGGTTGAGAATGATTTCTAAGTAATAACAAATAAAACTTATCACATGTGGCATCTAAGTATAACGAAATAAGCCAAAAAGACTTCTAATATTTACAGGGATATTATACTTCAAGAATCTCCCAGCGACCAGGATATGCAAACTGCTTCACCCCCAAAAAAATATCTCAAACAAAAATAAAAAAGATAAAGTGAAGGGAAAACAAGTAACCTTTCCAAGTAACTAAAAGAGTAAATAAAATAAATAATTAATACCAATACCACACCTTTGATATTATAAACCTAAGCAGTATGGATATTTCATTTTGGATGTCATTCTAGAGAACACATTTCAAATACTTCAAAAGTTATATCAGGTCGCCCCCTGATGTTAGATTTGCATTACAAAGCATATTTCTGAAGTTTTATGAAATTACATGAATTTCTAACAAATTTTTGACTGAGGGGAGGTCAGTGTATTTTTTTAATTGAATCTTCGTGTTATTAATTTTGCCAAGTGTTACATCATGTGTCAGCATCCATCTCCAAGTCTATTTCATGGTCGAAAAGCACAAAGCTCTCAACTTCTCCAAGAAAGCCCACCAATTCTGCTCCTTCCAAAGGCTCCACAAACACTCATAGTAGAGCCACTCCCCATGCTCCACCTCCTATTCACCTAGTTCCACTTCACTCTGAAGACCTAAAAGACGATACTCCTCATCTCCCTACCCAAAGAACAATGCCAAAGATTGGTATTTTCCTGTCAGTCTTAATTTAGCACTTTTGCATAAAACCATCTCTTACTCAAGTTATCCACCATTAGAACTAAGAATACAAAGAACACCCATTCTCAGAGCATAGAAGTCAAATAACTTTTTGGAAGAAAACAATCCAAATATGGAAAGAAATACCTGTAAAGTGGTTCTGTGTTCTTTGTCATGGCGACATAACTGGGCAGCCAAAACAGAATAGTATTTGTTAAATACTTGCTCCTGTAAACAGCACTCCACAAGTACACGCATGATCTCTCTATCCTATATTGTCAACAATAAAGAAGTAACAGAATGGGAAAAGGAAACAAGTAAAACAAACCACAATCTGACAATAAGAATGTAAAGAAAGTATGCCTACCTGCTTCCCTTGCAGATCCAACCTCAGAAGTTTTTCAAAAGCATCAATGTAGTCCTCCCCGCTCATTATTACACAAAAGATAGCTCTTCTAACCTCTGTATTCATCCTTTGTGCAGCAGCAAGCTGCATTAACTTGTGGGCTTCAAGGGACTCCTTGTCAATTGTACTAGAGACCTCTTCAATTTTGCCAATTGTGGAATCCATATCCCCAGACGACCACCACTGACCTTTCTTATCAGGATCAAGGAGCTTGCTCCATTTGAGCCCTCGAATTAGAATATCTTCTACCCTTAACTGCAGATAGAGAATCAAGAAACAGAACATTAAAAGATTAGGATAAAAACAGAGGAATTACAAAATACACACTTTGGTCATACATGACCATTGGCTCACAGTATCCATAAAGATCCTTGAGACCAGAGGGCAACCCTGATACGGTGCCAGTCTCAATGCCAGTTGAAATGAATTAACCATGGAGCTATCAGGCTGTTTGCAATGAATGAATTACACAAAATTTTGTGAAATTCATTTCCGATTCCAAATTTTTGGGTTTGGTATGAAAAAAACACTCATTTGAATTCTCTGACTTCAATTCTATGGAATTGAACATAACTAAATCAAATTCTATCAAAATAGGTGGAATATCCAAATGAATTCCACAAAAGTCAAAAAAGCAATCTTATAGACAAAATTACCCCTCAGCAACCTTTCCTTTTCCAAATGAAACTTCAATTCTAGATTTATTCCAAAGACAAAGTCGTCATATTTTAAGTTGTGACATTATACCAAAGATGAGAATTCATTTATAAATAAATTCTACATTTCAAATTCATTCCATTGTCCAACCACCTCTCATAAGGCTTTTTGGTAAACTACTTTCTAGAAGTCTGATAGCACTCTCCCTTTCCTTCCTAGTATAACCATCTAGCCAGAATCCTTACTGAGGTTAGACCTTCCTCTGTCATACAGATAATCAGTTCTTCAGAATCTCAGAAAGCATTCCATAAATCAAAGGGTGACAACTTTAGCCTAAGTATCAATGAGCAGGTTGAGATCAGGAAAGAAAGAAGATTGGATATTTAGCAAACACTGAGAAAGCTGCATCTTCAAGGTAAAAGAAAGGGAACTCATGCAGAGACTACCAGTTAACTCTGCATACCCAAGATGAGTTGTTTGTCCCATGAGTGAACTCAATTCTGAGGGCTAAACAATCAAGCTATAGGGGTAGAAGCAAGACACAGGGAGATCATTCAGATCCACAAAGATCAAAAGACCTCAGGTAGAGGCCATTGGGCTCAAGATGCAGCTAACTTAACTCTCTCCCAATAACCCTTGGTGGTCCTAAGCCGTTACAATATCTATGCTAACTTTCCAGATGGCCCCTTTAGCCTGCTCCACAGATGAGATTGTCCACAATCCATAACCAGTTCAGTTTCCAATGTAAACAAACAGCTTTTACTAGAAAATACAAAAAATAAAGTTTACTTTGTTATGGGACAGCCATTATGGTTCAGAACTGGACTCATCTACATTCAAGATTATAAACACGTCCCAAGTACTTCATAAAATATTATATTTCAATCAATTTTAAATTTGCAATCATTTATTGAAAAAAAAAAAAAACTAATCAACTTAAAACGACTCAGCATCAAGTTTGTAATAAGATAATTGATGGCACTGATTTCCTCCAGTCAACTGCTTCATCGCAAGGATCTATGATAGCGATACTGGAGATTGTAGATTTAATTTCCTACTTAACATAGAAGTTAATATGTCACACCTCTTCAACACTTGGAACAGGTGCAACAGGATAGGATGTGTGCATGGATTCTCAAAAATTAACCAATGTCACTTACTTTCTGCAGCCATTTTTTTATCCATGTATGGTGTGGAGTATCCTCTTTTGCCTTCTTTTTGTTGTTCTTGATCTCAAATATGGTTTCAAGCATGAACTCCATCTGTGAGGAATAAAAAGAATTAAAGTTGCAGACAGAAAGCACAAAGAACAGAAAAAATTACCCATGTATTAATGCAGGCATACTCTTTTGTTGTTTGTATTTTTTTGACCATTTTCAGAAGAGCCCTTCAACGCATTTGCTCTATTTTGTACACAAATCACAAAATTTTTCATGGCAGCAGGGTTGTCACTTCTTAGATTCATTCCACAGCCTGCCCATCAAAGCAATTAAAATATGCTGGGTAATGGAATATTTTAACATTAATCAATAGCAATACTAATCTAATATAGAAGGCCAATTTATTTAGTATATTGAAAAGCAAAAGAAGGAAATTACCAAGGATTACACATATCAAGAAGTGTAAAATTGAGGTGCTTGTAATAAACAGAATGGAAAGGCAAGTATTTATCATGCAACAAATTGCAAATCACCAAATACATGCAAACACTGGATTTTTTTTGGAGGGTAGTCTGGGAAAGGGTTGTCTACTGTTTTCTTAAACATAGAAGAACATGGAGAGAAACCAGTAGTATCAAATATTTAGAAGCGACTTACAGTGTAGAATGGTCAAGATAGTAGAAACATCCACCTCCATCAACCGATTGCTCAGAATAATCATAAAGTCATATATTAATTCACTGAAAAATCATCATAGGAAATGCTTTTAGGGTGGGAACATTGTGGAGAATCTACATAAATCAGAGTAACTGAAATTGACAGTATATCAGTAATCATTTTCAGGAAGAGGCAAGTCAAACAACTTATATGAAAAAAAAAAAAAAAAAAAGAGGGAGGAAAGGAGGAGCAAGATCAACCACAAAATTCAAATAATTATCACAAGTTTGTGACTGTCTAGCAGCTCCTAATTTCAGTATTACCATGTCATTTGAACAAGAAGTGCCCTAGTCAATTTGTGGAACGTAACCAAAGGCATGAAAGTGATTCCTAACTTTTGCAGCAAGCCTGGTGCTAAACAAAATCATACCACAAGCATACTTCAGGTTCTTCTAAGATCAAGCATAAGCATGCACGTCTTAATCCCACGAGGTTAGGTCTATTATGTAGATTCTAACTTGTCAATCATCTCTATCCATAATCTTATACATGGTAACATCTTTATCTCAATTAAGTTTATATTTTGCACATGGTGATACTTAAACTGCCCAACATTCTATAGCATACAACGGAGCTAGTCTTAAAGCCTGCTCATGAAAACATATATCAATTCACTAAAAAATCACAATTGGAACTGCCTTTAAAATGGGGTCATACAACATTGTGGCAATTCTAAGTAAATGACATAGTAACAGAACATAATGGTATCTCAAGGATCATTCCCAAGAGAAGGCAAATAAAGCAACTAATCCATAAAAAGGAAAGGAAACGCGGGAAAGGAGCAAGGTAACCACGAAATTCAAATAATACCACAAGTTTGTGACCATATAGCAGTTAATAATTTCAATATTATAGTATCTTTTGTACAAGAAATGCCCTAGTCATTTTGTTGGAAAAAACAAACTAGCTTAAGACCAAAGGCATGGAAGGATTATTAATTGCAGCATGAGTAGTGCCAAACAAACTCCTAGCCCATGTTTAAAAAAGCACGCTGTAAGTGCAAAGCAAGAAGTGCAGCATGCTTGGGGCTTTTTTGGTGTGAAGCTCAGCGACTTTAGCTAAGCATGATTAAAGTGCGCTTAAGTTGCACTTTCACTTGAGGCCCGAAGCACCAAAAAGTGTGCCTCAAAAATACACTTGGATTTTCTTTATGAATAGTTGGACTCGTTACCAGTTTTGCAATAGTGTGGCTGCTTGTAAGGAATCCTTACCCAAAAAAGCTAATCTTAGAAAGATCTAAATAAAATCATATATACACTTGTTTTTAAAAAAAAAAAAAAATCAGCTGTATTTACCAAGTAAAAAATATTGAAGGAAACATGTAACTAGGTGTAAATCAGGGGTTGCTAATTTATTCCTAATTGCTGTAAATCAGGGATTGTTGATAGATTGCAAACTAGAAATTGACTGATTGAGGTTGTTGTAACCCAGGGATTGATTAATTGGGGATTGTTATAACTTGGGGATGATTTTTTTTTTCCTTATTCTTCTATTTGATCCTCTGTATAAGTCATGTTAATGAAATAGAATGGGTTTTTTTGCCAAACTTTTACAAAAAACAAAATGAGACTCACCATAATTAAGAAAAAAAAATTAAAAAAGAAGCCTTTTAACATATTCAAATCCTTACAACTGAGAGTTCAGACTAGTTTGTCTTCCAATTCCATTAGGATCAGCAACTGACCAGATTGTACCCTTTTTTATGTCCACTATGTGATTTTGCTATGTTGCATGTGTTGATGTTTTGCCCGAGTTTAGTATGTTGGAAGCTTAGAAGAAATCAGAGGAGTTTATGATGATGATTGAATGGCAGTTAGTGTGCAGGATATATCTGTAATTAACTGAAAATATTAGGAGTAGTTTAGACTTTATAAGAGTCGGTTATGTCCCTAGGTTGGTCTGCCCTTTTAGTTTATAATTATGAGGACAAGGGATCAGTTGTGAATATCAATCATAAATCATTTCATTCTCTTGTTCGAGTGCAGTGAAAAAGAGAGAGCTGTGAGAAGGATAGTTTTTGCAGTCTTTTGAGAAAATTGTACTCAAATTGTAAGAGAGGGCGAGAAATTCATTGTACTGATTTCTTTCATTCTTAGTGAATTGTTCTCTTGGTGGAGTTGTTGGACGTAGTGCCATTTCTATGGCATGAACCAGGGTAAAATGGGCATGCGAGACTTGTGGTGTGATCTTCTTTTCTATTTCAAAATTCTGTTTTTCTTTTACTTTCTATTTTGTGTATGCATTGTGATTGATTCGGTGAGTATTTGAGTGAGTTATTGGGTACAAACTGTGCTTCGGTTTTAACAGCATGAACTTGTAAACTAGCATAATAAATGAAAAATGGGATTTCATCTTTTATTAAATTTTTACCCCTCATTCTTATTTATTTTTTTTTAATGATTGCCTTTTTTAATAGTTTATATTTTTTATACTCATAAAAGTTTATACTCTTTATTTCATTTATATGTGCTTCACTTTGTTTAAACGTGCGCTTTGTTTTGCACTTTGTGCTTAAGCTTCGTAGGCCTCCAGTGCTTAAGTGTGCTTAGTGCTTTTCAAAACACTGCTCCTAGTAAAAGAATAATTCAAGTTCTCCCTAGTTCAAGCTTATACACACATGTTTTATCCCACTGGGTGGCTAGGCTATAAATATTCTAACTTGTCAATTATCTCTATCTGTGACTATATCATTTATAGCGCCATTATATTCCATGCCATCCAATACATTAAAGTTTTTCATCAAATTTTTCTTTGATGTTGCTCTACCTCTTTTGCTATAAACATCTTCATTCCATCTACTCTCCTAATAGGGGGCTTATTAGACTTCTTCTCATGTGTCCAAATCATATTGTCTAGCACATTTCATCTTTAATGGGTAGTGCTGCTCTAACCTTGTTACAAACAATATCATTTCTAATTCTATGTTATCCTATATAGTCCCATACATATAGTAATATCACCATTTCAGTTAAGCTTATATTTAGTACATGTTTGAACTTAATTGCCCAACATTCTGTTTGCATGAAACACTAAAAACACATCTCTACTTTAATTATCATGTCTTGATTGTTTGACATCCCCAATAAACTTCAAGTCTCTTTGAATAATTGATCGGGAATATTAATTTCCTTTAGAATGACTTAAATCTTTCCCACTAGATTCTCCTTGAGCACCCTTTTGTCATGCCCATTTTATTTCACAATGAATTAGTCACCTTCCACAATCCAATTTTTTTATCAGACTATTTTCTGAAATAATTTATTTTTGTCTTTTAAATCCCGTCATTTGATTCATGGTCTCTCCTTATCATCCTTTCTCCGCTATCTTTTGATATAAAAGTTGAGAACCATAAGCCTATGTTGAATGGTTAAGCACTTTTGCAACAAACTTTACAGCATTTATAATGCAAGCACTTGATTTGCCACATAAGAAGTCTAATTGGGTAGTCAATTAGCCATATTATATGTGATCCAATGTTTATCCAGCTTGTCAGAAATTGCATTAGCTTATGAAGAGATCATATATACTATGACAAAATCAAAATTGGTGAGAAACCTTTAAACATGACATAGGATATAATATCCTTGCAGAGTATAGAGATGGTTAGAGATCTAAAATTCTTGTGGTCGATCACACCTAGTGGATTTTGATTATTGTTGTTGTTGCTGTTTTGTTTATATAAATCCATAACCTCCATAAACATTTCTATATCCTAGCACCAGATCTTTTTTTATCTTCCTTCCTCCATAATCATTAAAATCACCTCCTATAATGATCTTCTTTCCTCCGGCTATTTTTTGCAACAAGCTTTCATATCCCAAAATTTTGCCTTGTTTCTTCTTTTAATTGAACTTGTGGTGCATATGCACCAATATCATTCATAGTCTCTTCCCTTAAAACAACTTTAATTCTGATAACCCTATCCCCCAACATCTTTACATCCACCATCTCATCCTTAAGTCTTTACATCCACCATCTTTATATCCATTCTATTCCTACTATGGTCCTTACCTAATACTAAGATTTCTGTATCTTGACTCAGCAAGCATGTTAGTCTTTTCACCAACCCATCTCATCTCTTAAAAGCAAATAATATTGATCCTTCTCCTAATGTTCATATCCACCTTCTTCATAGAGTTTCCCATCAAATCTCTAATATTCCATGATCGAATATTGATTCTTCTTCAAATAATCACATCCACCACCTCCATAGATTTCCCCATTAAACTTATAATATTACATGACCCAATCCTAAGCTTCTAGCCCTAGACTAACTTTTTACTCACATTCATCAGCGAAAATGTGAAAACTTTTGCAGATCTTACATTCAAAAACTAATATGGAGGCCCTAGCTCATTTTTCACTGCACTTGGGCAGTGCAATGCTAAAAAAAACTATGCCCCAAGATGCAGCTGAGCTAGTTTTCACGATGCACCCCATTTTGAAAGGAAATCCACGAAAATGTTCTTTGAATACTTTTATGAGGTTGCTCTTTTACTTTCACTTCTTGAAAAGTCAAGAGGTCCAAATGACACAAGTTACTCACCTTGAGCAAACTCCAAAAATGTATAAATAAGACAGTAGAAGTGTCAAGTTCCGCAGAGAAAGATTATCTTCTTCAAGGTACTCATCCTGAACAAATACATAGAAGGCATCTCAGTAATTTTCTGAAAGTTTCAACAATACAAGGTGAGAAATCTGATACATACAATGCATCCAATCGATTGCGTTACATGTGGAAAGGGCTCAGATTGCCAATAAACTTAAAAAATTTCTAGACAAAATAAAAATGAAGCACCTGAAAACGTTTTGCAAGGGATGCTAAGAGCTTTGCACTGAAGTCAATCCCAACCAAACAAGCCATGCCTGCAACAAAAGCTGCAAAAACAGCAGCATATCTAGACATGGGAAACCAGCAAAAAAATATAAATATATCAATTTAGGATAAAGCCATGCAGAGATGAAAAATAAAACAAAAGTCAAGATGCCGGCCTAAACTCAAATGGCACAACATAATATAAGATAACACAAGTGGCATGGAACTATAGCAGATCTAGCCATGCTGCTATCTTTAGTAACCACAGAATCAAATAAGCTCAACCTGAGGTATTACAGGAATCCAGATAGCATGCATTCAAGTAGTTTAAGGAAAGCCGCATTGAACAGGCAAAGGAGATACTATTCCCCGTGCAACGAGGAACAAGAAAATTTAGAAAGAGGTGCGCTTGTAAAACACTTGCAAGTATCAAACAAAGAGTATGTCTACTCAAGAATATGGTTTTCCAGTACTAAGAACACCCCTTTTTTTTTATAAAGTTGACTTGCATCGTTACTCTAATATAGGGTCCCAATGAATTTCGATGATGGATGATCCAACAAATCACAGATAAAAGATATCAACATGGGTTCATGAATCTAAGATAGATAACCAAAAGAATAAGGGTTATGGAAGTTCCACCACCACAGTTAATAATGAAATCATCACAACCTTGGATATGTGGAGACTTCAAAAGAATATAATATAATTGATTTACTTCAAACTTCAAATAACTACAGCCCACTAAGTGTGTCTTAATTTATAAAGTTAACCATTTCCAAAGCCTCCCCAACTATTTGGAAATTTTGGAATTAAGGCTTTGAAAAGCTAAATGCTACAAAACAAAATTGGCCCCATTGGATGTTTTTAAGTAGCAATTTGGCTTACCAAGAGGCATTCAGAAGCTTTCTTTTTTGGCTTAACAAAAGAAGGAAGAGAAAGAAAGAGCAAGCTTGTTGGACAAAAAAGCACTAAAAATGACGACTACATTTTTTTTTTTTTTTTTTGCTTGTTGCCCTATAACAACAAAAATAAGCTATTACCTTACCATGCTGCATTAGAACACACCCTAGTCCTACCCTGGATGCATCACAGTAGACAGCAAATCCTCATGTTCATGTGGGAATAGTTAGTATTGGAGCGGATGTCCGTTTTTGGTTTAACTTTTGGAAGCTCCACTCACATTTGTCTTGTCCACTCAAACCAAACATTTTTTTGAGTCAACCAGGTCAATACAGAGGCTATTTTGGAGAATCCTTCCACAAACCTTCAGTGATATCTAGCCAAACCTAAAAGCTTCAAATATCTACAACAGTCTCTGGCTGCCCCCATTTAGTCACAGCCTCTACATTTTCTGGATCCATCGATATTCCGTCTGTTGAAAGCACATGTCCATAAAATCTATTCCTTCCAACCAGAATTCACATTTTGAAAATTTTGTGTACATTTATGATCTCTTAAGGTATATAGGGCATACTGTAAGTATTCTTCATGCTTTTGTGGCCCTTTTGAGAAGATGAGGATATTATCAATAAAAACAATAACAAATGTGTCTAGGTATGCTCGGAATACTTGATTCATTAAATCCATAAAGGCTGTTGGAGCGTTTGTCAATCCAAAAAACATAACAAGAGACTCATAATGTCCATATCTTGATCAGAAGGATATTTTTTGGATTATCTACACTCTTAATTTTTATTTGATAATATCTTGACGTTGAATTGATTTTTGAGAAAACCCCTGCTCGTTGAAGTTTGGTCAAATAGTTCTTTGATTTGTGGAAGTGGATATTTGTTCTTTAGTGTGACCTTATTCAATTTTTGGATAGTTTATACACATCCTGAAGCTTCCATCTTTCTTTTTAACAAAATGTACTAGAGCTCCCCAAGGCGACGTGCTAGGACGTATATATCTTTACTTGGCGAGTTCTTCTATCTAAGTTTTTAGTTGTCTTAAATCTTAATTTTGTTGGCACCATCTTATATAAGGAATTGAAATAGGTGTCGTACCCAATACAAGTTCTATAGAGAAAATTTCTCGATCATGAGGTAAACCAGGCAATTCCTCTAGAAAAACATCCCCATATTCTCAAACTATTGGAGTGTCTTCAAGGGTTACTTTATCCTCCTCAATGTAAATCACAGAGGCTAAGTAGATAGAACTTCTTGCTCAAGCTACTAGTAGATAAGCAATGCCACCAAAAAAGAAAAAGAAAGAAACCAACACAAAGTCAGTGAGAAAATTCTCACTTTATCTCTCTATGCCTCTTGTTATCTTCTTTTTCCCCACAACAATAACAAATAATAATAATACTCCCACATATTTGGAAACAATGACATAAAACATTCAAAGAAAAAGACAAAAAAAATGAAGGATAAGAGAGAAAATAACTTATGTACTTGGAACTCCATAGGGACTAGGCTTAAGTAAACATGTGGCTAATTTCTTCTCTCTAAAACATTATATTACACATTTTATTTATACACTCATACTTACATTTTACAAGGATTAGGTACTCTTATATATTTATATATATATATCACATACATATTTACGCGCACACACACATATATATGGTCCTTAGAGGCCTTCTCTTTTCTTCCCTACTTCTCTTGCTTTCCCCTATCTATACTTTTTGTTCAATAATACGGGCACTCCTCAGGGAAATGTCCCAATTGGGCACAATGTTGGCAAGGATGGTCGGGAAAAGGTACTCGATTGCCAAGTAGGTGTCTAAGGTGGATGTACCAAGCTCAAAGGAAATGCATTTCTTTCATTGGAAGTTGGTCAGGTACAAACGGTGAGTTGTCAATTTGACCATACACTCACTGAGCCATAGCAGCTCACATCCAAAATTGGGATCCCTTTCTACCCAAAGATATTCGGTGTGCCAAAGATGTCCATTCTCCCAAGTTTTGGAAACAATGAAGGCCAGGTCAATGTAGGCAAGTTAAGCAAAGGTCATATTGTCATTCTGCATCAGAGTGCACCTTTCAACCTCTGGCTCCCAATGACATGAAATGTTCAAAGAAAAATACAAAACATGGGGGATAAGAAAGAAATTAACTTTTGTACTTGCAAATCCATAAGGACTAGGCTTAGGTAAACACGTGACTACTTTGTTCTCACTGAAACATTCTCCCACAATAAATTGCTACATGCAAATGAGAAAAGTTGAAACAACTTGTTTTTGAATTTGACTATAAACATATGTTTATAAGGAAAAGTTAGATAAGACTAAAAGAACTTGAAAAGGACAATGTGATGAAAAGACAAGATAAGCAATTAAAGACAAACAAAAATTATGCAGAAGAACAAATTTGAGAAGAAAACTCATAGGAGGTATGTATGTGGTGAAAGATAAGTTCTGTACTCAGTTACACACCGCACTCTTATAACGTCAAGACTAGTTTGAAGGACCTATTCACTGGTCCTGTCATGAGTCCAAAAACCTAATTTCTTTGGAAAAAGTTGAGAAAAAAAAAAAAAGACTTCCTTTGAAAGTCTGGCTTGTGGCAGGTTACTTTCTATTGCCTTTTTAATCCAGATTTTTACCACCAAAAGAATACTTATGCCCATGGATGATTGAATCTTAGAAGAATAAGTACACAGTGACCTCAATTATCATCAAACCAGTTCTTGTATCTTAATTTTAAACATTATCAAGAGTGAAAAAAAGAGTAAAATCTTTAGGTTGAAGAAATAAAACAAATTATTAGCAAAAAGAATTAGAAATAAAATAAACACTTAACTGTTCATTGCCACGAGGACCTCCAGAACATGATGCCAAAACCTCTTCAATGATAATCTGAGAACCAATACCTCGAGCAACAGACTACAAATGTGGAAAATTAGAGGGTTTCAACTGCAATGCAGTACTGGTTCAACAGATGGATATTGATTGTGGAGAACACAGTGTTACACAAAAATCAAGACTCTTCAAAAAGAAAAAATAAAATCATTTCTCAAAACTAGAAAAGATGAAGGATATCAATGTTCAAAAATAAGGTTGCTATAGAAATAAAGGTCCAGAATACATACCCAGTGACTTCAGAAAACTAAAATTCAATATTTTGCTTAAAATTTTCTTTTCTAATATTTGATTTTGCATGTTACAAATGATATTTAGTTATATCAGGAGTTCAGCACCAAAGTTACACATTTTTATGAACACTTACACACACACGCAAAAAACGTGTAGCTCAAGAGAGGACAGGGGAAGACAAGAACATTTAAAATGGGAAATAATAGACAATGAGCTGCAAGAGAGACTAGGCTTACCCGAAAGATAATGGACAGTTCACCAGTAATTGATTCCAGATTTGATTCAGACAGCCTATTCAGAAGTCCTGGACAAAGTGAATTTTTATTAAGGACCTATATAGCAAATCCAGACATCATGATGTAATATGCCAACTTAAACACACACTGTCTGACAACCACATATGAAAACCAAAAGAAAACTAATATATATATATACATATATCTATATATATATACCTCGCACCCTTCTACGAATCTGAGATATATCTTCTGTTTCATTCCCCACATGAGATCTCAAGTGTGGTGCTAGATATTTTACATTTGCATCCAACTTAGGAGCCTTGGCAGGAACATTTTCCAGTTTCATTTTGGCATGAAAAGTTTCCACAGGCTCAGATTCTACAGCTGGGGTGCCAACTTCCACCACAGCTTCCAGCTCTTGCTCTGAAGTTTTCATCTTTTTATAGCTGTTTTTGGAACTCTTCCTTGAAGCCTCGTCAGATGGGTCTTCATCAGCCTGAAAGGAATCGAGAACTGATGGAATTCCTTCAATTAACAAGTTGATGCCATCATCTTCATCTCGTAATTTCCCCTCTTTCACCTTGAGCTTCTTTGAAAGTTTTCTTTCCAGATACAAATCTGACTCAGCAGAAACAACACCTTCCAGCATTTCCATTTCTAGAAACTCTTCGAACTTTGTTTTCTTTGTTATCGCCATATCTGCTGCAGCAGAATTAGAATTTTTAGAAGAATGTAATTTAGCCTGAGATTTCTTCAGCACAGTAGTCTGCTCAGTGCTTTCATGTGGCTTATAACAATTTTCAACTGTCTTAGATAATCCAACTACTGTCTCCCCTGCAAGCTCATCATTGCCTTCCAGTTCATTCTTTAATGCCATGCTCTTCTTTCGTTTCTTATTTAAACAATTGTTGTCAGATCTCCTCTTCAGAATTTCCTCATGTACTGGATTTGTTCCACCCTCAACTGCATGTGGAATTCCTTCAAGAAACTCATTGATACCATCACCTATTCTTCCTAATTTCCCGTCCTTCACTTTGAGTTTCTTTGCAAGTTTTCTTTCCAATGCAAAATCCCCTGCAGCAAAAATGGCATCTTGTTGCATTTGCATTTGAGGGAACTCTTCAAACACAGTTTCTGACTCTTTCTTCAAGCCTTTTTTTCTTTCCAAGACACTTGCCATGGTAGAATTTGGAGCCTCAAATTTGATTTCAGAGTTTCTCAGAGTAGCAGGCAGCTCTGAGCTATGACTGCTTGCAGAGTCAGGATAAGCCTGCAAAAGTACTCTTCCTTTTATACTCTGACCGGATGAATTCTGTGATCTCTTTGCGTGTTCTGAATTTGAATGCCATGAAAGTTTCCTTGATTTGCAATATTTCTATAGACATTAAACAGAATTTCATGTTAAAAAATTAATAAAAATAGTCATGCACATAAAACCACAATACCTTTTCTAGGAAATCTAAAACAGGGCTGACGAGGAACAAAATTTAAGGAATTCATACTTGATGTTCAATCCATGAATCAGATTTTGTCTTCTTCTTCAGCAGCCGACCTTCTTTCCTTCGTTCCCGGCGAGATTTCTCTTCCTGATTGTTGCCTAAACCGGATTCAAAAATGAATTAGAATAAGATTGCCTTCACGTATAACAAACAACAATGCAAGGTTCAAATGGATGATTCAGACAACCACATAAAATTCTTACCCATGCTTCTTCCCCACGTCACTACGGGAATAAACTGCCAAAAATAGGAAAAATGTTAGTTCATTTATTTGACATTGACCAAGTATATACCAATGTACATCTAGTTTATTAGTTTGATATTTACTAGTTTCCATTGCGGTTTGGTGCAAATGAAGATAATCTTCCTCTAATTCACTTTAGAGTCATCTTTAGGGAACAAGCAGGGAGAGAAATCTCACCATGAATGAAGGGAAAAAGCTCAGTCTCTGAAGAAAAAGACAAATTTACATTCATGGATTAAACATCAAGTATGAATTCCTTCAATTTTCTTTCTACCTTCGTTTGTTTTCTTTCATGTTTTTGTCCTAGAATATTGTGATTTTATGTACAGGACTTTTTATTAATTTCATAACATAAAATTCTATCAATGTCCATCGAAAGATTGCAAATCAAGGCACGCAACGACATCACAGAGTTCATCTAGTCCGAGTCCGAACAAAAGAGAACTTTTGCAGACATATCTTGACTCTGCCATTGATCATAGATCAGATCAGCCTACAAGGTTGACAATCTCTGCAGTCCAACTTGAGACTCCAAGGGCTGTTCAGTTAAAGAAAACAAGCCCTAATTTCTAGAATTTTTGTTCACATAAAATAACAAAATCAAAAGGATGTTTAATAACAAATTTTTCTAAAGAAAAAACAGAGAACTCTGTTATTCAGTACTTAAATGCATACTGATTGACAGGAAACATCTTTGGAACAATATACATACATATATATACACACATTGCCGCAAGCTAGCTAGCTGGTTCCTTGCTTCTAGCTCTACTAATTTTAGCAGTGTAGTTACCATCCATTAACTGTTGCCTGCAGACTTGCAGTTCTCAAGTATGAACAGAGAGGTCACAACGCGTTCAAAGCGAACGCGACGGCCTCCAAAAACTGCAGAAATATTCTAGGTCTGGAACATAACTAGACTCGAAATCGCAAAACGTTTTCAATACCTTGCTGATTGTAAGCGTGCTGAAGATGCGGCCGACCAAGATTTGTAGTTACGGGAGAGAGAGCCGCCGACGATGATATGTGGGGAGGAGGTTTTGAGCTGCCGGAGAAGCGAGGAAAGTTTTGCGCTGCTGGAGAAGAGAAGGTGTTTCACGGGCTGACAATCAAGACCCCCAAGCCCGTTTCTATTCAAGTGAAGGATTGGGTCGCTTCATGGCCCGCTCGCCATTCCCAAGAAACCCATCCAAACTCTGCCCTAGAGTGACGCAAATCTGTATTTGGGCTTTCAGAGGGCTATGTGACTATATAGTGGGCTTTTCTGATAGAGGATACTATATCCGTACTTGGAATAACCTTAATCTTGTAATTCACGTACCAAAAATCAAAATATCTAGTATTGGATATCATCAGATCTGATAATTAATTTATTTTTAAAAAAATTAAGTACTTATTTTAAATCAAAAAAACTCCCTCTATTACACTCAAGTGATAGAAGAAGAGACGATTGGTGTAGAGGAAAAGAGGCAAGGCAATCGACGGTGACTATGGGACAAAGAAAAAGTGGAGATGGAGACACAAGCGGAAGAAATAAAAGAATAATTGATACTACTGATAAATAATATATTACAATAGTTATAATAATATTAAATTTAATAATATTATTACAATAGTTTAAAGTTTGGTAATTTTATGTTAAATAATATATTTATAAAATTTATTAATATATTCATAAATTAATCTAATGAATCTATTTGTGAGCTTCTAACTGAGCTTGTTCATGAACTACTAATTAAACTTGTTTATGAGTTCTAACGAATTGAGTTTGAACTTCAAAATTAAATTTAATGAAATTATTATAATAGTTTAAAGTTTAACAATTTTATATTAAATAATATATTTATAAAATTTATTAATATATTTATAAATTAATCTAATGAGTCTATTTGTGAGCTACTAATTAAACTTGTTTATGAGTTCCAACGAATTGAGTTTTAACTTCAAAATTAAATTTAATGACATTATTACATTAGTTTAAAATTTGATAATTTTATATTAAATAATATATTTATAAAATTTATTCATATATTTATAAATTAATCTAATAAATCTATTTGTGAGCTTTTAATTGAACTTGTTCATGAACTACTAATTAAACTTGTTTATGAGTTTTAACGAATTAAGTTTAAACTTCAAAATTAGGTTTAAAGATAATTCGTTTACTTACATTTTGGTGCATGTTTAACTCTAGAAACTCTCAAATTGCTTAATTTTTGTTATAGATGTAAATATCTTATCGAATAAGGTATGGAGTTGTTATTGATAGGGTTCGATATGATACTAGTATTGAATAATATCGAGTATTATTTTGAATTTATAATAAATTGATTATATAAATTATAATACTATAATAAAAAAATCATAATTTAGCTTAAAATTTAGAAAACACAAACAACATATGTAACCTCTTGTAAAATAAATATATATTCCAAATAAACAAATATGCTTAAATAACCGATTTAACACAACGTGTTAAAATAACAAATTAATAAGGCCTTATATAATCAACATGAACAAGTACACAATACCCAAATTTTCAAAAAATGCATGGCACAAACATAACAATTCCTCCTATTTGAAAAAAAAAAAAGTGCACATAAACAATATTGAGATTTTTATGTTTTTTTATTCTTTTTTTTAGTTTTAAAACTAACTTTCAAAAATAAGATAAGTTGGTATGGTACCTCAAAACCAGCTACCACCAACTGGTTTTCTAATTAGACTTCTAATTTTTTGCTAATACAATATGAATTTGACAATTATGATAGTAATTATCTAATTCATCTCGTATGTCCGATTATTAATTTCATCTATCACCAACTAAACTAAATGTGACTCTTCATAACTATCATTGTTATATATGGCATTATATTGTTGGTTTTTTGTACACTAATATTATTTTAGTGTAAATATCATATTTAAAAAAGAAGAAACAAACATCATGTTCTTAAAAATTAAAATTATTATGTTATTTATGTCGAACAATATAAATTTTATTCGATGCAAGAAAAATCAAAGAGAACATGAGCACAGACATAGGCCGCATCCCTTCCCCCACTCAAGGTTGGCTTTGAGTATAGACTGTTTAGGTAGTCGCTTAGTGTAATTCTTTCTATCTAATGCCTAGGGGTTCTTTTCAGATATAATGGTTTGGATCTAGATCCAATCAATAGAAAAGTCAAAATCAATAACAAGAATGAGGAGATTGTTTTTGTGAGAAATGACAATTAATGCACAGGGCAGTGGGCAGCCAAAACAAAGAAGAACTTGAAATTTGAAGTGGAATGTGATGTAGATTTGCTTAGGTATATATATATATATATATAACATTATATAATAATATTTATAATGAAAATAAAAAGTAGGCAACCAAGGAAGAAAGTCTATTTTTCCTCCAATGCTCAGTCTTCTTGTTTTATTTGTCCCTACACACGTCCCTCTTAACTCTCTTCTTCTTCATCTTCTTGTTTTGTCAGTAGCACACAATAATAGACAACAAGCATCGATAGCTGGTTTGTCTTGCAAAAGAATGAGCAAAATAGAAAATGGAGGAGCAAAATATAAAGCAATAAGAATTTATATATATATTGGTATACTGAATATTTAAATATCTCTTAAACTCTTCTCTTGTGTTTTTCTATTAATCTATTTTACAGATTTTAATTTAAATATCAAATTTAATAAGACTCTATTGTTTTTCACTCAATTATATTTAAATTTAATATTATATTATTTTTTATATTTAAATTTATTTATATATATTAGTGCACTAAATATTTACATATCTCTCAAAGTTAAAGTTAATAAAATTTTACATTCGATCATCAATGTCACAAGAAATGTTGAATGGATTGACGATTGTGTCTATTAAAAAATATATATCATAATAAATTGATTGTAATAATTTAATTATTAATTTTTATCTAAAAATATTAAATAAATAAATTTAAAATTAAATATTATAAATTTTAAACTGTAATAATTTTAAATATTTATATATAATAAAAAATTTATTCATATTCATTACATATAATTTTATTTTTAAATATAAAAATTTTCATATAAAATTTCACTTAAAACTCTTAAAATATGAGTGCCGGCCCCACCCCCACCCCACGCCCGGTACACCAGACGCGAATAATAGAACAGAATTATTATCATAAAAATAACTCCACTCGCACATCTTTCTAGTGAAGATTTCCATCCAATAATATATTGAAAAATATTGATGATGTTGCTTGTGGAGAACATCCATTGAACTGACCAAATGAAGTGTTCCGCAGTGATGGTGTTTCCTCGAGTGGAACAACTTCCATGATTGGAGGAAGGACGGACCCAAAGGAAGCAAAAAGACGAGCAGAAAGACAGTACAAAAATCTAGTACTGTCCATGTTTATGCTACATCTTCATCAAATCTATTTTTCAATAGGTATAATTGTTATTTTTACTCATTCTTTTTTTTTAATATAAAAAGTTGGCTACAGGATACTCAACCGCCCCCCGTCCCCTCCCAAACTCTCATCATTTAAACATTTAGCCCCTTAAATTTAAGAAACAACCTATTAATCCCTTAACTTTCAATTTTAAACCTGTTAATATTTAGATCAACGCATAAGTTATACACATGATTGAGATGCATGTAGCATTATTTTATTCTTCCTCCTTCCCAACCTTCCTCGTCGATGTCGTTCTCTCGCTATTTGTTGGTAGTTGTCAACTACGTGAGAAACAACAACGTTGAGGGTTGGTCAATAGCAGTGGTTGGGCGTGAGAGGTAGATCTAGGCCTGCAATGTGGGAGGCGAGCAGTCGGTTAGTTGCTCGCATTCCTTGTGCTGGTGGTCGGTGACGGTGTCAAACGAGGTTAGGGGTTGGATGATAGCAATGGCTGGGTGTGGGCTACAGATCTGGTTAGTGGCGTGAGAGACGAGTGGTCAGTCGCATTCCTCGTGCTAGTGGCCAACGACGGCATCGATTGGGGTTGGAAGGGCCCGCGATAGTAACAATTGGGCGTGGGTGAGCAAATCTAGACGGCGGCATGGGATGTGAGTGGTCAATCAATCTGGTAACGGCCCGACGACATGGGCAAACGTTGGAGATTGTTGCACCCTCATTGATAGTCTTTTGGCGGCTGTCCGCCACTAACCCACTTCTTATCCTGCAATGACGAGACACTTGCCACATTCTTATTGGCCTAGACAATGTAGGGCCCATGTCAGACTGTGTGTGTATCTTACGCACAATACTTACTAGATTGAAGTTTGTAATTGTTATAAAATTGATAGGTGAGGGACATAATAAATTCAAAATTGAAAAGTAAAAGGGACTAATAGGTCTTTCTTTTAAGTTCAAGGGGATAAATGGTGAGTTGAGGAGACTCAATATGCCTTTAGTCATAAAAAATTCGAAGAGTATTTGTTACATAGATGGTTTTTGATTATGACTATCTCATTCTTTAAAATTTACAATTTACTTAGACTTGGCTGAGGTGTATGAGCGTGTTTGTCACAGATCGAAACTTGAGATCTAACTTCTTGAATAGATACAAATAATTATACAATTTTACACAAAGATATAATCAAACTCATGATTTCGCAATATCCCAAATTTCTAAACAAAACCATTTACGAGAGAATTACGCATTCATTCATTTTATTGCACATTGTGTTTCTATTCCTCAATCATCCTTCTTAATAGGCTGTGCAAAAGTTGTCCACAAACTCAAGTTATTGTTTGATATCATGATAGAAGAAACATGGCTTTAGTAACGTATTAGAATATAGGAGAAAATAGATATCAAAAGAAAAAAAATCAAAATGCATCATTATTACATTGAAAGAGTATTAATTATTTAAGGTTGAACATTGTTATATAATTTTTACAAAATTAAAAATTTTAAACATAAAATTGATCATTTTTAAACTTTGTTATTTAATTCATCAATGGCAAAGTTTAATAATTTTTAATAATTAACCTTGATTAAAAAAAACAAAGTTACAAAAAACATATGCATGCAGCTAGTGAACCCCTTGATTCAAAGCAAGTATAAAAATGTGTTTTAAATATTATAAACTTGTTTTGATAATGTATGCGTTATGTATTATTAAAATGTTTTAATATTAAATTTATTTTTACTTGCTTTGAATTTTAATTATATAAATATAAGATCTAATTCTTTTTTATGGCAGAAATAGGTTGCAATAAAATGTGGGTCACTTCAATGAATAAAATCATTATTAAAGTACAATTGATCAGAGCATAATTTTTTAAAAGCAATAATAAGTAAAACATACATGACATAACCCACATTTTAATGAAGCTTTTTAATACAAAAATTCAATAACAAATAATTTTGTTTTTTTACTTTATGGCCCGAGCTAAAGAATTGGATTAAGATTCCTTTTCCACTTTTTACCAACAGCCCATGCATTTTTAAAAGGCAAGCGTAACGTTATATTTGCTTCACAAAAGTGATTCCCAATGACACATTAACGTTAATTAAGGGTAATGTTGCCCCCAAGGCGTAGTACGGTTGGTTGTGGGATGGTAGAGTTAGTTACAAGGAGCCAGGTTCGAGTCTGGCCAGCCGCAGTATGGGATTTCTGCTCCTCAGGAGTGGGATCCTTGTGGGTAGTCAGCATTGGATCTCCCATTGGCCATGGCCGCCGTGTACCTGATTTATAACCTCTCCCGTGGTGTGGGGCAGTCTGGGAGGGACTCCTAAGATGAGGGATTTCACCTTTTGGTCCCAAGGGTAATGTTGCACTAATACTATATAATATTAAGGACATTAATATAATGTATAGTATAAGTAGTGTTTGGAATTACCGTCTTTGCGTGGTTCCTCGTTGTTTATCCCATCGATTTTGATAAATGAGATAAATCGTAAATAAGGCTTTGGTCATTACTTAGGTCAAGTATTGAACTCGTGACTACTAGTATTAACTCCAACATATTATTTGTCTGTCATTTGATATATGTTGTATGATAATATAAGTGGTGTTTCATATAATACAAAAATTACTTGTTGAGTGAAAATAGTGATATATAACATTAAAGAATAATATATAATATTTATGTTATTAATTTTTTTTATATTATATAAAATGAAGAAGTTATTAAGTTGAATAGCGTAATATTTTTTTGAAGAATAAAAAGTACAGTAACCCAACGTAGACACGTAAAGCAGGTGGAACTTATAGATATTCTCTCATTTTATCTGTATTAAGTAAATGTTATGATATATGACACATAACATTCTAATAATAAAAGTAGTTGGAAGAGGGACGGCAGGTAATCTTTGTGCAGAAAACAAATGATCATATATTTGATTTGTTAAAAATCAACAAGATATCATCAAACACCCAGAAGAAGTCAGAAGAAACGGATGACGAGATTGCAGAGACAGAGACAGGCAACCAGCAGCAGCATGAAAGATCTTAATCATTTCTTCCCAGTTCCCCCATTCGATATGATCAGTCGCTTTACAGACAACTACTAGTGAAACTCTGTACCATTATGCCAACACATCGGAATAATTCCACATCTGACAGTCCCCCTGATGATCCTAGTCAAGATCAAGACTTCCCCCTCATTTTCTTCTTTTTGTTTTCCTCTCCTGGCCAAAACTGAGCAGCTTCAGATGCTACTTCTCGATGGGTTCACTGGTGGTGGTGGCAGCACCCCGGATGACTCTGTTTTCAAGGGACTTAAAAAGTTTAACACAAAAATAAACCAAAGTTCTATAAATAAAAGGGTATTATTTCACATTTATGTTTATATCAAAAGATCATGATAAATGGGTAAATTGCCTTTGATCCATTTTGTATGCCGACCCAATGAAATTACTTGTTTACCCTGCCTTTGGAATTGGACTAATATCCAACGGTAGGGGTTGGATACATGTTATTTTGTTGGATATGTATACTGTTACTTTGACCAACTCATGACTAATTCAACTAATAGAGTCATGGCTCATTAAGAGCTCCCTATTTACTAATTTAATATAAAAAAAATAGAAATAGAAAAAAATACTATATTATTAAATAAATTTGACAAATAACTCTACATACAAATTCATACATAATTTTATTTAAAATTAATAATAAATCTACTCACTATTATAAAATATTGTTATTTTAGATAGAACTATTATAAATTTAAATGAAATTATTATAAATTTATATATATAATATTAATTTATCAAAATTATTATAAATTTGTATATATATATATATATATAGCATTTCCCTATGAGTTCATTGGCACACAATTGACGGACCAAAATATCATTTTTCCATAAAAATTGAATTATTGAACATGTATACCGTGGGAGGAGCTGTACGATTTCTTGCAATGGAGGATGGCGCTCTGGATCCCGTCATGCTGCTGCAGCAGCGAATCGTCTCTCCGTCTGGGAGGCGCCGGCGTTATTCCGACGGTCGAAGACGCCGACCGGCTCTTCCCCAGATGCTTGCACGCCACTATAAGCGTCGCCGGCCCCGGCCGAGTCGCCTGTTTCTCCTCTGCTTGCTTTCCCGGCGAACGCAGCGTCGTCGAGAACCCATCGGAGAACTTCATATTTTCACTGTACCTCTTTGAATTCGAGGCCCGAATGTGGAGGGGTTTGATCAGCTTCGTGAAACGCTTGAGAGAAGCGCTCTCGGAGGTCAGCCTCCGCAAACTATTCACTCTCTCAAAGCGCTTGCTCGGGCGGTGAAGCTCCGGCGAGGCGGCAGCGGGCTCTGGTTTCTCCGTCTTGGGTTTCCTGAACAGCATCAGGACTCGAAATTTCGGCGGCGATCTCAGGAACGAGAATGGAGACGGTGGCTTTGAACTCAGCTCAAAGTCCACATCCAGGGCGCTGTCGCTCTGTTCCTTCTCGTCACAACCCGGCACTGCAAATTCCAAATCGAAGAAAGAGTCTTCGTCTTGGATTTCATCGTCATGATTGAGTTCGTCGCCGGCCGCCATTGCCCAGAACTTGAGCAAGCTGAAAACTTCCATGGTTGGTAGAGCCAGAGTGCTCGGTAGTTTTCTTCACAGATGTCAATTGGCTAAAAAAAAAAAAAAAATCTAACATGCAAGAAACAGAGAGAGAGAGAGAGAGAGGAAAAGTGTGGTAGGAGAGATCGAAGGAGAGAGTATAAATAAAGGAAGCTTTTGGGAGAAGGGTGTGGAGTTTCCGAACAGGGCAAATTTCAAAATAATGCCTTTTCTCAACTGATTTAGAAATTTGTATTTCTTTCTCATCACCTCATTATTCTCAACTGGAAAAGAATCAAATCAGAAAGTAATTGTCATCTTCTTCTCAGAGAAACGGGCTTTTGGTTCGGCGAAGCACAGAGAGAGAGAGAGAGAGAGATGGATGAATGAAACTTGTAAGCTTTAATCACTGCGTAATTCGAGTTTTTTGTTTGGTTGCTGTTTGTTTCTTTTTAAATCGAAGGCGGTGTTTCTCTAATGTCCTTCTCACGTCACTCTCCCAAGTGTGACAGTATACTCAGTTTTATACCCAATGTCACTCCCTCCCTGCACTGTAAAACTCAGTCCACTTTCCTAATGGTGAGGGTAAGCTATATATTGGCCCCCATGGGTATAGATTGGCGGTTGGTCCCAATGATAAGTTATATATTGTCTACAGGCATAGTCTAACGGTTGAAGACGAGCATGATTTAGAACTTAAAGAACTCATGGATTGTAACTGCTATATAGTCAGTGGTAGTCCCGTGTTCGATCCTTGATCTTGGATTCCGTAATTAACTGCAAAAATTTTGAGATTGAGCTGTAGGGACTCTTAAGGTAAGGAATTTCAACTTTTAGAATCTAAGGATAAATTATATGTAATCTGTGGACAAAGTTTACTGTCTTTACTTCAACAGGTTTTAACTCCCTAATGCTGAGGGTAAGTTAGTGTTCAGTGATATGCAGTTGTGTATTAGGTATGTTTTTATTTAAATATTTTATTTTATAAATCATCAAAAAAATAATTTTGTCAGCAAGACAACACAGTACGCTAACATCATCACAGTTACTATTTTAAATTTTCGCATAGAGTATATTAGCCAGTGAAAAGAGATCCAAACCGCCCATCCTAATGTGAAGGATTTGATCTATCTACCCTTCAAACCAATAAAAGGAGGGGAAGAAAAGAAAAGGGGGGCAAAAGGAAAAGAGGAAACTGGAGAAACGTAAGGGCACTTTGCTGAGTTTGTCCTTTCTTTTTAAGGGGCGTTGGGTTGTTTGCAAAGGCAAGGACGTTGGTCCAAAGGCTCACCTTAACTCTTTATGGACCTAACCTTCAAAAGGCCCTATTTCTTTCAACTTTGAAGGTTTGACCTGCAAGTGGCGTCTAGCCCTGACCCAACACTTTAAAAGTAATAAATTTCAAAAAGTATTGGAAAAATAAAAAAAATAAAAAATTGTTAGAAAATGATAATTTTATATAAAAACAAAATAAAGCCACCATATTGATATTAGAACAATTAAAAGTTTAGATAAAAAAAAAAGGTTGTGTTTGGCTCAATAATCTAATAAAGTCTGGCCTAATGTAACATTGTATTTGTGTTTTGTTTTTTCTAACATTTTTATTGATCCGTAAGTTTATTTATGATGAGTAATGCTTAAAATGGAATAGACTACTCATTAGACCAATGAAACAAAGGATTAGGACTGTTTAGGACTATCCTTAAAAAAAGGCTCTTGTATACTCAAAGCAATATCAGTAAGAGAGCAAAGGCAATTATCTTTTATCTAAACCATTGATGCCACTAGAAAAACATGACAATTGTTTTTTGGCTTTACCACATGACATGTAAACTATGGTAAATTTAAAATAATAATTTTATCATTACATTAAGAGTTATTTTAGAGTAATTTGTAGAAATGAACAATAGTGTTGCAGTAGTTTATGTGGAAGTGTTTATTTCGAGAAGAGGAAAGGACGTCCAATAATTTTTTTTATATTTTTTTAATAAATATATAATATTAA
The DNA here is from genome assembly GCA_036245055.1 of Diospyros kaki. NCBI lineage: Eukaryota > Viridiplantae > Streptophyta > Magnoliopsida > Ericales > Ebenaceae > Diospyros > Diospyros kaki. Next base: position 47,151,175 of record BSEG01000002.1, on the reverse strand, counting down.
TTAAATATTTTCATATAGACTAGTGGCAACTGCTATCTCTACTTTTATTTTTATCTCAACTCATATTCCACGTGCTGTAAGAAACTCTCAAAATGGCGACCATAAGATAATTCTCACCCTGTAATATAGCACCATGTGACAATAAGAGTTGTAAAATGTCAATATAGTCAGACGATGAAGCCCAAGCCCTAGGGAGAGAGATACGAAGAGATGGTCCTCCACGCATCTCCGATGATATCCATAAATGTCGTCAAATCTAACTAGGAGCGGAGCCAAGCGAGGCCCAATGGGGGCAGTTGCCCCCACTGGGCCAAACCAAAAAAAAAAAATTATATTTTTAATAAAGGCCAAGGGAGCCAAACGACCCAAGCCCACTTGACCCCATTAGGGCTCCCAACCCTTCACGGTCCCACTCATTCCCAGATCTATGGCAATTCAGCCATTAAATCTAACCTATTTTTGGATATATTAACCCCATTGTCTTGGCATTTCAGACGGTAGCATCTAATCCTGGAAATCGCCGGCTGACATTGGTCGTCTTCGGTCGTTGATGGGCTAGTATTGATTATTCTTTTTTGAATATAAAATATTAATTATTGATTATTTATGCAATTCTCGTTTAATTTTTAGGAAGATATGGAGAGATTTTTTTTAAAAAAAAGTCTTTATTTTCAATTGAAGAAAACAATGGGATAAAGAAAATCAGTGTTGAGGTAGATGATAATCATGATATTCAAGAGAATGATGACACACGAAAAACAAGTATCGAAGAAAATTGTGAAGCAAATAAAGCAAGTATGGAGGAGGAAATTCGTATTGAAGAGAATGAACAAGTTAATAAAGGAAATATTGAGTAAATTGATATTGCACAACTTCCTACGGATCCTGGGCTAAGAACTCCAATAATGGATTATAATGTTAATTTTAGAGATAAAATTAGAAGAGTCTGCTTGCAAAGAAGTACGTGTCAGCCTCGAAATCATTCATTTCCACGTAAAAAATAAAGACAATTCATTACAACTTGTTTCATTGAATTTGGTGATTGGTTGAAATATGGTATAAGCAAAGATGCTGCATTTTGTTTATACTGTTTTCTTTTTAAAACAAATAATGGAGAATAAGGAGGTGATAATTCTTTTGTGAAAGAAGGGTTCAATAATTTTAAAAAGAAATATAGACTTCAAGTTCATGTTGGAGATGCCAATAGTGCACACAATCAAGCTTGAAGCAACTGTGAAGTCTTAATGAATCAAGAGTAAAATATTGAAACAATTTTCTTTAAGCAGTTAAAACAAACATGGTATGATTATCAAATTTATTTAAATGCATCAATTGATTGTGTTCGACTTCTTCTACGACAATAACTAGTCTTTCGTGGTTATGATGATTCTGAAGATTCAAATAATCAAGGTAACTTTCTTGAACTATTGAAATTTCTAGCCAATCATAATAAAAATATGTTACTTTCAAAAATGCTCCTGAAAATCTCAAGTTAACATCACCTGATATTCAGAAAGATATTGTAAAAGTTACTGCTATTGAAACAATGGATCTTATCATAAAAGATGTTGGTGATGCATTCTTTTCAATTCTAATTGATGAATCTCGGGATATCTCAATAAATGAACTGATGTGTATTGTGTTTGCGTTATGTGAATAAAACGGGATGTGTAGTTGAACAGTTTATTGGGATAGAATATGTTTCCAGTACTACTGCCCTATCACTTAAGGCTGTTATAGATAAATTATTTTCTAGATATGGGTTGAGTATATCTAGATTGCAGGGGCAAGGTTATTATGGGAGTAGCAACATGCAAGGTCAATTTAATGGTCTCAAAGTACTTATTTTGAAAGAGAATCCATGTGCTTTCTATGTTCATTGTTTTACTCATCAACTTCAATTGATATTTGTAGCTGTAGTAAAGAAACATGTGCAAGTTATTTCGCTCTTTAATTTGGTTTCTAGAGTGGCGAATATTGTTGTAGCACCATCAAAACGTTATGATCTTTTGCGAAAGAAACAAGAAGCCATAATTTTTGAAGCACTCCATAATTATGAGATTTCAAGTGGCCAGGGTCTCAATTAACAAAGTACTGTTGCACGTTTTGGTGATACTCGTTGGGGATAACATTATGATACTTTGATTAGTTTGATTTTCATGTTCTCGCCTATAGTTGATGTTCTTGAAATGACTGTTGATGATCGATCTACTTAACAAAAATGAGAGGTTGATGATTTATTGGACTCAATAAAGTCATTTGAATTTGCATTTAATCTATATTTCATAAAAACCATCTTAGCAATTTTAAATGAATTGTCTAAGGCATTACAAAGGAAAAATCAAGATATTGTAAATGTCATTACTTTAGTGAAAATATGCAAACAAAGACTCCAAGTGATGAGCACTGTTTTAAAAACCGGACCGGACCAGCCGGTCGGACTGGTTTAACCAGGAACTGGTGGCCTATCCGGTCCGGTTTGACATAAAAAGTCAAATCTCTTTTAACCCGGTCAAAACTGGTCAAAATTCGATAAGACCAGTGAATCGGGAACCAGGTTGATCCCGATTTTTTTCACCCTCTCACTTATTTTTAAATTTTTAATTTTTAATTAATTCTTTAATAACATATATAACAATTATATATAAAATATTAGTTGTATATTAGTTAATAATAGCATTTCTCATAATAATATATAGAATATTAGTATTTTAAATATATATTTAATATATATATGACATCATCCGGTCGGACCACTCCGGTCTAACTGGTCGGACCAACTGACTCGTGACCCAATTAATAGGCCGGTTCGCTCTCCGGTCCAGTTTTTAAAACATTGATGATGAGGGACAATGAGTGAGATTTGTTTTTGAAAGCAGTTGTTTCTTTTTTGTGAAAAACAGAATATTGATGTTCCCGATATGGATGGTGTTTTTATATGTTGAGGTCGCTCGCAGCGTAACATTTAAGAAATGATAAATTTACATCACTTTCATGTGAACTTGTTCTATACTATCATTGATATGCAATTTCAAGAATTGAATGACCGTTTTTCTAAGGATAGTACTGCGTTACTTCTTTGTATAACATACTTATGCCCAAATGATTCATTTTCTATTTTTTGACAAAGAAAAATTAATTCGTTATGATGAGTATTATCCTAAAAATTTTTCAAGAGTAGAGCTCATGGCACTTGATAATCAGTTTCAAACTTATATTTTTTATATGCGTTTCAACAAAGAATTTGAAGAATTACAAAGACTCGATAAACTTGGATAGAAGTTGGTTGTAATGAAAAAAAGTATAATGTACCCATTAGTTTATAAGTTTGTAACTTTGGCATTAACTCTCCCGGTTATTACTACTACAGTTGAAAGAGTAATTTATACAATAAATATCGTGAAGAGTTGATTGCGTAGTAGAATTAGAAATCAATAGATGAATGATAACTTAGTTATGTATGTTGAAAAGTATGTATTTAATAAAATTAATAATGAGGTCATTATGTGGCGTTATCAAAATATGAAAAGTGGCAAGCAACAATTGTAAATATTTTTTGCATTTTAATGTTATAATTATTTTCTTATTTTAAAAACTATATTTTTTTGTATTTAAATGAAAATCGTAGCTCCGCCCTGAACGTCTCCGTTAGGCCCATAAATGGATCTTGGTTTCTGAAATTCTCCGAGCCTGAGGCCCCGAAGCTCTCTACTTTAAAAGGCTGGCATTTCGTTTTTAAACGGCGATTTGGCTCAAACGTCACCACGTACCTTCAGAGAGTTTGCGTGAATCGTTCCTTGAGGCGGCGATGGAGAACATCAAACTTTTTCCGTTCACGATCCGTCGCCGTCGGACTCCGACTATGAAAAATCTTCACCGCCGTAGTCCGTGAAAACCAAGGTCTATCGTCTCTTCGGCAGAGAGAGGCCTCTGCACAGGGTCTTAGGCGGCGGAAAAGGTATGCAAACTGAATTCTCTCTCTCTCTCTCTCTCTCTACACATACACACACATGCGTGCATGCATATATGCATGTGTGTGTGTAGTCGTGACATTTGGAAACCGGCACTTATCCTTTAAAGTCGATGACGATCACTGATACAGGAGACGCTGCGTATTTTATATTCACGAATGACATTAGTGTTTTGCTGATTGGTGATGAGCATTCTTCAACCAAATTGTCGCATTTTTATATATAGTCCGGGCAATAACTTCTGGTCAGAGAACAGACCTCAATCGCACTCTTTCAGCCATCCTGGATATTGGGTCTGGGAAGGATTTGAAGAAATTTCTTGCTGTATGTTCTCATAGTCCTCCTCCTTTGTTTCTTCGAAGAGCTTGACTTGTTTGCAAGACAGCATAAACGCATGCCCAACCCCAAAAAGAAACCAGGAGATGACCGACGTGAATGGTTCACCATTCACTTTGAACTTGGAATGATGGTGGATTAATTTTACCATTGTTGCTTAAGGCTGGAATTTTAGGGGATCTACATCTGCATGGCCTCGTGCTCTCATAGATCATCTACTTCAGTATTTAAAAATTTGTTTCATTCTCATCGTAAGAAGAAACCTTTTTTTCTCAGGTAATTGCCGGATTGTGGGTTATTTCAGTTGTGGGCAGTTGGTTTGACTTCCTGACTCTCTGCTACATACGTAAGGAATCAATTCAACTGCAAAGTTACACTCTGTTATTTGCTGTTTGCTTTAAATTAGTCAATGTTATTCCGATTAACTTGATAAATTTTCCTTTTTTTTTTGTTCTTTTGAGTGTGGGGGTTGTCAAAAAACAGCAACCCTCTTGCTGCATACCGTGCCCGTCCTTTATGAGAAATACGAGACACTGTAGACCCCTTTGCTGAGAAACCATTGGTAGACTTCAAGAAGAAGTTTGCTGAATTCGATGCCAAGGTTCTGAGTCAGATTCACAGAGGACCATCTAAAGACAAAAAGGTGGGTCTAGTGGCATTGAGATAGGGTTAGTAGATTGACATTAGCAAGTGCCTAATGGCGCTTTGAGGAAATTTTGTAAAGTTGTTATTGATTGGAACTGATGTTTCTCCGTTTCTGCTCTTCCATCCGCGGCTTTCACGGTTTCAACGACATCATGATGATGTAAATTGCATTAACACGATATCTATTGAACGGATGATAAAGCTCATTCGGGCTTCTTTATGGTGAGTGCCACTCCTGATGGGAACAACTCCTTTTGTGGGGTGACAAAAATGATAGGGGTACTGCTTTTCGCTTGTTCTAATACTGGGAACTGATCGTGCTTAGAGTTTGGAGATGAGGAAACTAATGGATCCCTGGACAGTTTTTGGTTGATCTTGCCTAATATGTATGATGATCCTTTTGGTTTGCATTAGATTAGGTTGGATTGGGAATCCAGAGATCAATTATCAGAAATCAGTTGAAAGACTAATTTATGGCTTAATTTATTCTGGTAATTCCCTGTTTTGGTTGGGCAAGAATTTATGGCCCATCCAATTTTGGAATTAGTTTGTGTTGTAATCATAGGATGTAACATGCAAAATAAGAAACTTAAAGGCGATTCGATTTTGGCTTTTCTTTGCTTTTGTTGTTTCGAATGGAAAAACAATCAAAAAAATTTCTGAACGTCATTACTTTCTGTATAATTTTTATCTACTATGCCATAGCTTTTGCAACTAGAAAGGTTAGCTTTTGTTTGTTTCAATGTAAAAACTAATTTTTCGAGTCTAGCTTGCATCTTAAGAAATTGCAAAAAGTTAAAAAAAAAAAATTGCAGGATTGAAAATTCTTGTAGGGCAGTCACCACTAAATGTAGCCGTAATCTCTTATATCTACTTGCATAGCATTATCAATAATAAACTCGAAATAAATCAAAATTTCCATCACTAATTGCCTCCATGTGAATAAGCTAAGTGGGGGGTGCCCAAAAAAGAATAGCATAAGTATATAACAATACCAAATCCTTAAAACAAGACTAATTTACAAATATGTTGTTGAATAAAGTTCCTCCTATCCATAATACACAAATGCTAATCAATCAAGTCCCACAATACTTTCACCCCTGTTTCTCAGACCCAAGCACTTCCTCGAATACCACAGACACAACATAACTAAAACCCACTAGCCGTTCTGGAATGTGGCATGCAGATCTTTCGGTTCAATACCAACTAACTCCTCCCAAACATGGTTCTCGCCGGTTCAAGCTTTTCTGGGTGTCTCAGGAATATTCGTATTTCGATGCAAGGCGAAGGTCCTCCAGCTAGCCGTCTGATACAGGGTCCTCATAGTTCTCTCAGTACTGTTTGGGCTTTAGGCAGAAGCCTTTTGGGGTTCCCAATTAATCCTTCACACTTTCAAAAAGAGTGGTCCTGATAAGCACAAGAATATGCTGGTATACATTCTAGAGGAAGTAAGTTAACTGCTGCTTTTTTCTTGAACCTCCTCCTCCGTACAAGTCGTTCCACTGCTTCAATTCACTCATTACAGCTCCCTCTGCGGCACAACTTGCAGCAACCTGTAGTGGATAACATCTATTTTCAGTGTCCAAAACGTATACATATCAATAGAGTAGCAGATTTTGACAGTTGGTTGTAGGATAACCGAACTCAACCCTGCCATATTCCAGGAATTATCAACAACTTAATATTTTTATGATTACAATCCAAATACTGAAAAAACAAAAAAGTAACATAAATAGCCTCTCCAGTCGGATCCTTGTTTTCTAAAGGATTGAGGGAGGGTTAGTTTTGTAGGTAGCCTTGCCCTTGCTTTTGCACAAAAGCTATTTTCACAACTACGACCCGTGACCTTTCAGTCACAAAGAAACAACTATGTTACAACCAAGGCTTGCCCACAAAAACAGATTACCCAAGGTAAATGGAGCCATGAGCCAATATTTGATGTACGAAATATCCCACAAGCAAGATGTGCAAGATAAACCAGAGCCACCAAGGGAAACAGTGCAAAGGTGGCCATTCCTAAGAGGGTTTCAATAGTCCATTATGGTCCATGATTCCAGCACAAATGCAGAGCAATTTTGTCTTGGAAAATTAGGAGCTAAGCCACCTTAGAGACTGAAATTTGCTAAAACAAGCCCTAAAAAGTGCCTAAAATTTCATTAAATGAAGCCATAATGGATATCATAGTTGAATAAAATTCTGAATCAGGTCAGCTGCAACACTGAGTAGGCAGATAAGTTTTTCTTTGAAAGAGAGTATTTATCCTCCATTCACATACTACATATGTGTATATATATTAAAGAAACCATAGATTAGAGCTGCCCATGGGAACTGGAACTATTAGAAGGCACAAAACATAGTCATTGTCATCATTATAATCACAAGCGTTACTCCTACCAGATGAGATCAGCAGAAGCCACAAAACAAGAAAACAAAAATAAAAAAATCAGATGAGATTACCTGATTCTTTGCCTGCCTCATGTCTTCCATGTTTAAGGGCCTCAGAGTAATTACTCGTTCCTCTTTGCCTTCTTTCGTATCTGAACCACCTTCTTCTGAGCTCTGCCCTTCTTCAACACTCTTCTTCTTTTCCTTCATGGAGAATATGAAAGAGATATTCCAATTATATATCATTGATAATAATCAAAGTCAGGCAGACATAAAAGAAAAATTTTGAACACTCGACAAGAACTTAGAAGTGTAAGAGGATACTACCATGTCCTTTTGTCTCTCTTGCTGTATCAGCTCCCTAACAGGTCGATAAGCTGCTGTTATGCACAAATTCTGCTTTCAATAAGGTTCAGGGAAACCATTAGAGATGCCCTTAGCTATGGAACCTAAATAATGCCGCTAAGATTTTACCTTAAGATCACTTCCACTGTATCCTTCTGTTATGGCAGCAAGCTCCTTGAAGTCTAGATTATCCACTTTTTCCTTTGCCAAAAGAGTTTTCAAAATCATTTCTCTGCCCTCCAGGGATGGGAGACCAACCATTATTCTGTTCACCAGAAAACACAAAGCTCAGTAAAATTTAAATTTTCCATAATGTTATCATTGAATTGCTTATTTTTTCCCAAAACGTTTCTAGAAAATTCAAAAAGGTGCCAGGCTAACCAATGTTTTTTGGAGTAGAACAATAGAACAAAGACACTGATTTGGAATTTTATAAAGGTACAGCCCCATTTTCAATAATTTTAGTTTAAAATGCTAAATTGGAGATTGGAAAGTAATACTAGTGCCTAGTATCATTATGGTTACAAACAAACACTTAAAGATGAAAGGTGGTCAAGGACACAAACAGAACCATAATAGCTATAAATATCCAAAATTCTGTGCTGTTGCAGAAGGCATGAAATGTGGAAAATATGCCGATTGTGACACATAACATTTACCTGCGCTCAAACCGCCTGATTATCGCTTCATCAAGGTCAAATGGCCTGTTGGTTGCAGCAAGAACAAGAATGCGCTCACCCGACTTTGTTAATAGTCCATCCCAATGTGTCATGAACTCATTCTTTATCTTCCGCATGGCTTCATGCTCCCCAACTCTTGTCCGTTGCCCCAGCATGCTATCAACCTCATCCACAAAAATAATAGTTGGGGAAACCTTTGCTGCAAGTGTGAACAAAGCTCGGACATTCTTTTCATCTTCTCCAAACCATTTTGAAGTGATAGTTGACATTGAGACATTGATGAATGTTGCTCCCGCTTCATTGGCAATGGCTTTTGCCAGCATTGTCTTCCCAGTACCAGGAGGACCAAACAGCAATATACCTCTACATGGCTTAAGAAGCCCGCCTTTGAAGAGATCTGGTCTTCGAAGAGGGAGCATGACCACCTCCTGAAGTGATTCTTTAATCTCATCCAAGGCACCAATATCGGCAAATGTTACACCTATCTCATTTGCAGGGATGACCTCTGGCCTTAAGCGCTTCTCAAATTCATTGTCAGGAGGAACTTCCTGTAGTAAAAAAACAAAGGCCCAAAGTCAAGAAGATGGAAATGCCAAAACTAGAGTAAATTGGTCTCTGACGAGATTGTCTAGCAGAAACCATCACAAAGTTAAAGGATTTTACCAAACATGCTCTTATATAATAGTGTGTCAAATATTTGCATGATAGTACAACAATAACATTTCAAGTATTTATCCCACTATATGGGATTGGCTAAATGAATCCTATCTCACTAGTTATTTCTATCAATAGTCTTATCTTCTATAAGACCCTTACAATCCATATCATTTCTTAGTGTCTTCATCAAATTTTTCTTGGTCTTTCTCTACCTCTTTTTGCTAGATACTTAGTCATTCCATCCACTCTTCTCACAAGAGTCCTTGTTGGTCTTCTTCTCACATAATCAAACTATCTTAAATTAGTCTGATGCATCTTTAATATTACAAATAATCTCATTTTAATTTTATCACTTTTTGTATGGCTACACATCCATCTTAACATTATCAAAGCTGGTCTTATAGATGTCATATAAAATTCCCCTTTTAACTTTAATAGAATCTTACCATCACATAAAGCGCTAGATGCACTTTTCCATTTTAATCATCTAGGCTTAATTCTATAGGTATCAAAATCATCCTCATTAGTCTCCCCATCTTTTTGGATGATAGATCCATTATATTTGAACTGATCTTTTCTTGGTACAACTTGATCTTCCAGTTTTATCATAACATCATCCACGCTTATATTTTTACTAAACTTGAATTCCATATATTCAGTTCTCAATTTGCCTAAATTAAAACCTCTCGATTATAAAATATTCCTTCATATCTCACCCAACAGCACAATGTCATCAGGAAATAGAATACACCAAGCCACCTTGTCCATTTGTTTAGTGAGTTTATCCATTTCTAGGGCAAATAAGTAAGAGCTTAAAGCAGATCCTTGTTGTAAATCCAATTATAATTGGTTTGCATGATAATAAAACAATTGAAAGTTGCATTCTTCCTGTGCCAAATAAATCCTTGAAAGACTATATCAGCTAAAATGCTTCTTAAATTTCCAGAACATGAGGTGGAAGAGTACGAAACTTCACTCCATCAAGCTTTAGTTGAAATAATCCTATCGAGATTCCTCAGCCAAAAATATTGTGAGACATAAGCTTACCGGTGCTTTGGGTGGAGATGAATTCTCCCCATCTTTCTTCCCTGAAGGGACTGATTTCTCTGTCTCATTTTTGTTCTCAGACTTTGAGTCAGGCTTTAACCCAATGATCTCTTCCCCTTCAGAATCCTAAAATTGATACACAAATGAAATGAAGCACAGCTAAACCAGTCAGAAAATGTAGAATTAGTTAACTTACTGATTGTTGAGAAAACTGAATGGTATGATCTAGAAAAAAACCTTGGAAGATTCAGCATTTGTTTCTAATTTGAGAGTATCTTTCTCACCCATTTTCCCTTCCTGGAATATACTCAATCCATGGGACAAACTGTTCAAGAACCACAATAGCAACTAAATGATTTTTTTATTTAATAAAATAAAAAGTAATATGAAATAAGAGAAGAAAAAAGAATGAACCTAAGATACTGTGGCTACTGACAATCTGGGGTCTACCTTTTAGCTGATATAATAAGTTTGCCATTTCGGTACTCAGGATCCTTGTTATTCATCAGATGGAAAGATACTGCTGATACAACAATCTCTTCTATGTAATTACTGAGAACCATAGTGTGTGCATGGCAGATTGAACCTAGATCATCACATGCAAGATCATTTTCTGTAAGGACCTCAGCAATGTGATTCTTATTATCCTGAATCTGGATCAACTTCATGCCCTCCTCTAATTGCGCTTTCCAGCTCTCAAGATCAGTATCATCTTCTGGTGGATTGATCTCAATATTATAAGGAAATAAAAGAGAAATTCTCTCATCCACTTGAACACAATCATCTTCTGAGCTCACCATGTGAGAGCCAAGTATTAGGATTGATCCTGTTAATTTCTTTAACATTCTATCAAACAATTTGAACAGCCTCTGGGATTGGAGCAGAAGCCTCTCAACATCTCTGATATAGAGAATGATAGAACCAGTTTGGGAGATAGAAACCAGAACCTGCAAGAAGTCTGACTATCAGTAATTTTTGAGATGCCAAAACATTAGATAATCAGGAATATCTGAATTATTTAATTAAGTAATATAAAATTATATAACTGAAGAAATTGGATGACCCTAAGAAAAGGTAAGAAATTTATCCAGATAATGCATGAATAGACTTAGCATTTTGAAAGAAGCAACTTATGCATGGGTATAGTACCTTGACAAGTGACTGTAAGAAAATTTTCTCGTCAAAAGACCATCGGCTCACACGCTTCAAATGAGCTAAAATACCCAAACAAGTCCATGTATCAGTAGAGTAACAAAGCTAAATAGTTAACCATTCAATTGAAAGTAACTATAAAATAAACATATACACACAGCAGAATAGAATATCAATTTGCAGTCCATGTATCTGTGATGTTTAAGGGGACTTGGAACTAATCATTGGGCAAGTGGTAGGTTCATTTAAACCCATTTGGTGTGTCTGAGGCTGGCTGTCTCATATGTATCCCTCACGCAGGCTAACATAAGATCCAGGCAATTGATGTAAAATTGTTTGGTCCAAAGTGTAAATATCATCTACATGTATCCCCTAAATGGAATTTGTGCAATAGGCACGTCTACAAAAATTAAGCGTAATCATGGGTTCAATCGCAAAATAATTGAAATGCTTTTTTGAACAATAAAGCTACTGAGAGTGAAACAATTTCAATTTTCTATTTTAGAAAAAAGAAAGCCACATCCAAAGAATGTACAAATCTCATCTCACTGCAACCAACTAGAGAGTGAGATCTATAAAATAAACTGACATAAAAAATGGTAAAAATGAGGACCAGTTTTAATTTGATGAAAAAGAAAAAGGAAGAAACCAATGAATAGTCTAAAATGCTTAAATTTTGCCAGATAATTTATCAAAAGCACAAGTTTTAGTGTATACCTGTGTTAGAAGAGGAGCACTGAGAACTCATATCAGGAGAAGATGCATTTCTGTGATGCTTCAGGGAGTCAGCACCTTCATCACCACTGCAAGGTACAGTAATATTTGTTGTACATGAGAGAGATAAACTAAAAATTAACCCCATGCCTTTTGATCAAGCATACAAACTTATTTATCATACCTCAACTTCACATCTGAGCCACTACTTTGCCTGTGTAACAAGCCTGTGGAAATTTTAGCCACAGCAAAGAAAGTTGTCAGGATGGTACCATTGAATAGAAATAAAAACCAAATGGATTGAAGTCTGCCAGAAGTAAATAACATTTTTTCAAGTAAATAATATGCAAAAGCATTACATCATAGCATATCAAATCCCACAAAAACCATAGAAAATATCTAGCTAATGAGCATAACTTTCTTTCATTCTTTGAGTGGGAAAAGAACATGACAATACTAAAAGCAAGTGCAAAAAATTATTTGTTAAAAGGTGTGAAATTTCTGTTATTGTATGATGCATCTACCAAGCTGTAGTATTGAGTTGTTTGATACTACAAACATTAGTCTTTCTTCTGATAGCTTTGCTTACGGACACACTTCTAAAATTTGGTATTTAAATAGGGGAAACTAAATTCTTTCCAACATAAAAACTGTGAGCTGCCTTCTTTCTTGTGTGCCGTGTTTCATATACTCTTCTATATTTGTAAGTGCCCCTGTCATCACCAGAAAGCACATAAGAATATAGACTTTGAATTGGAATTTCCAGTAGGTCATCTACTTAGACTCATATTTCATGCATAAAATGCTTGACCCTTGCAAGCCCATTTACTCTTAAATAATATTAAGAGAAGAATTTAACAAAAAGTATGAAATCTAGTCAAGGCTTCAGGTCATTGGAGCTGAGAACTAAACATATTCAATCTCAGAGACTCATAGACATACTAACACCAAACACATATATCCTGCTCATGCATTAATGGACTCTTCTGTTTCCTTTCATGTACCATGTCCATTGGATATAACAAGGCAGGGGACCTAGGGCCTTGCCTTCAAAAACTATACCGGACCTAGAAACTAAAATCCCCCAAATATTGAAACTAATCAACCTGTTTCCCTAAATTTCATTTAATCTACTCTTATCCAGATCCTGGTACCCTAAGATTTAGGATCTTTTAAAGAGGTTTGAAATTTAGAGGTACACCCACACCTAAAATTCTACCAGAATCTAAGTAAGATATCCGGGATCTACATAACATAGTTTGATTTGATTTGCTAACAACACCCCCCCCCCCCCCGAAGTTTAGATATCCGGGATCTACTTCATTTTAGGTTCTCACTAACAAATATTATCATGATTTAATGTATCATTGTTATTTGCCTAGTCCTTTACTTCAGCTTTTGTTCTCACTCAGCAGCAAGTGGATGGGGAAACTGCTGAGTAAACCCAGAACAAGGAAAAGATGGTTTTGGTAAAACCATCAAATGGAGAAGATTCAGTAATCCATAATCTGCTTTTAAGTCTTGAAATTAAGTGACTGTAAAGGAGTGAGAAAGAATCCTAACTAGGCAAAAAGAATACTACACTATACTCTGACCATGACTTGAACAATAGTTCAGCATTCATCCACAAAGAACAATGCCATAAACATATCAAGACCAAATGATATATAAAGGATTGGGAATGAGTCCTGATGGAACAGAAACAATACTGCATTAAATTGACCATTTCTTGAACCATTATTTGGCATTTGTCAACAGATTAATTACAGAGAACTAACCATAAACATAGTTACACGGAATGAACATTGGAACAGGAGTGTGCTCCAGCAAGAATAAAAAGAAAGCAGCCAACTTGACATAAAGTTGCAGAACATAATACTCATGAACTTTATTTCGCTAACATAGAAAGAATGGGTTGTAGTTCTTGACGTACCTCTAGCATCCTCCCTTGAGGGAAGGAGTGAGATGGAACCAAGCCAATCGGACATTCGCTCCAAAGTTACCTCTGAGATGGACCTCTTCAAAGACTAAAAAAGAAGCCAGAATTATTCCACTTTATACTGCATATGAACTATTTTCTCTCATAGAAGAAAATTCCAACAGAATTAATGTTGTATAAAACAATAATTTTTTATTTTTATCCTGAAAATGATAGAATTTAATCATTCTGATATTTAGTTTGAAATCTAGACTTGTGAAACTAGCTTGCCTTGATGTAAAAGATTATCTTTAACCTTGATCCACCTTACCAATCAACGTTAAAAGCACTCTTAGAAGGCAATTTCATATGCAGGAGACAAAAGAATAATCCTCATACCTTTAGTATAGAAGAATGAAACTTACCAGATCTCTTTTGGCACTTCCGTACTTGGCCAGCATCTGAGGAGTATAAGTGAAAAAGACATTAGACTAGAAATGACAATTTCTAAAATTTAAAATATCATCATGTTATGTACTAACCTTAAGAGAAAAGTCAGTTACATCCAATAGCAACAACTTTGCTTCAAAGTGATGTGCAAGAGCTCTTGCAAGCATTTGCTGGTAAAGTTCTTCAGAAAAATATAAAATAAAATAATTGAAATTAGGACATGGAAACGAGATAAAAGGCATAGTGGTGAAAATGCAAGATCAAAAATCATACCACCAGGTCCTGAGAGCAAAATAGCCCTACTTGCAGGCAAAAGATTGCGAGTGTGCTTGGAAATGTCAAGGTGCTTCAAATGGACATATGCAGAACTTGTCAATAACACCCGTGTACGCTTACTGTTATTGCCCAAAGAACAACAAATTCAGGATCATCTTGACATGGCAACAAGAATGCTTGTTCTTTTCATCTTATGCATTAAGAATTAGAGACTTGTGCACATGTGCAGATCAAGAAAATACAGTGGTCTTGGGATAGAATTCTTCTATTTTAACAAACAGATTCACTTCAGTTTGTTAGCATCTTTTTAGGATTCCCAAACAGCCAATTTACTAAAAACAGTAAAGAACCCAATCCTGTTATTTCCAAACATACAAAAATTTTCGTGCATACTTCAAATTTTACTGTGGCCTGACCAAATTTCAACGACCTAGGACTTGGAGAAAGAAATCTACAATAGAAGCCAGTTATCAGTTACTAGAAAAAAGTCAGTCATCAATTTTCTTACACAAAGCAATTTCAAGTTTGTCATAATACAAATCAGAATCCCCCCACATCCCAACTTAAAAAAAAAAAAAAAAACCCTACCCTTGAAACCCTTTTCAGTTGGAAAAGTTAAATATTTAGGAGCTGTATATAGAATTCCTTGAACAACATGAAAGTTTTGATGTATCTATCTCTCTCTTTATATATATATTAGAAAATGAAACTTTTGATTCTTGCGCACATTTCAGTCATACTCCTTAGAATCAAAATTCAGAAGCTTTTAATATCAAGTGGTAGGACACTAATCTTCCACTGTATATGAAAAATAGCAGTCGTCCACAAGTAACCAGACAACTAGGTGAATAGGCAAGGGAAATTTTGTTGAAAGCAAGTCAGACCGTCATTAAGATGTTTCTTTTACAGTGGGAAGTACTTCTAATACTTAAGATCCCTTTAAAAAGTTGCAAATATTGGAAGTACTAGAGATGGAAGAGATTACATCTATGATAATTATTTATATAAGAACTTCTAGTTACTATAAAATGAAATCCATGTTAGAAATGATGGAACCACTGTAAGTGCATGATATGAATCTAGAGACAAAAAGAACTGATAATATATTCTTCAGTTAAAAAAAAAATCCCCTTCATAATTATATAATGATCCACAAAGTATATCCTCAAATTCCTCTAGTAGAAAGCATGAGCATGACAATACTGTCATCTAGAAAAAGTTTTTCAATTAAAATTCGTCACTGGAAAACAAAAATAATAATTCAAGAAATAACTGGGTTGTAAAATGTAGATAATTATAAAGTTAAAGAAATCTACTGGTCTCAGAACTGGGTCGTCACATTCTGGGGCAATAATATGGCAATTATTGTCTATTATTAAAGCAGAATTATTGCTCATGGAATATAATATATCATTCTTCAGCTAGGTCACATATATCCTCAATTTTTAGTTTACAGAAGAAGTTAACATTTACTCGGTTGCACGTCAACTGTAATCAACCATTCAACATAAGGAACAGAATCGAAACTCAGAAAAACCAAAATCAACCTTCTCTTTACCTGAGGAAATAGGGGAACTCATCAAAGGTAATCTTGATTTGTTTGCCATCGACTACCAGCCTCAGAAGCTCCTCCTCAATCTGCTCGGCCGTGACGCCGTTGCCGGAAGAACTATATCCTGCCCATTTGCTTATTGTCTGTCCAGAGGCCAAGCCTAGTCCCACCCCAACGCCGACCCCCACGCTCAATGCTGACAACAGAACCCGCTTCTGCTCCATATGCTTAGCGAATCTTAGTCACTTCTCGCCTGATCTGCACTAACATTTCATGTTTTCTCGTTTAAGTTCCCAGAAACCAACCATCCAAACCAAAACAGCAACAGAAACAGAAAATTCCAAAATAGTCGGAAACTTCAATAATGCATAAAATATGTGTCGCCAAAGCAGTAGGTTTTGGCACTTGGCCCACCGATCTGCGCTATTTTTCTAATTGATTTTCCCCAAAACCAACCGTCTACTCTAAACTACACGCAAAGAAACCATCCTTCCAAACTCAACGTATCATCAAAGAGCCAATCATCTAAAAAGTAGAAAGAAAGAACGGAAGAAACACAATGATCTGTCAAAAAGCGTAGACGAACATGTCTTATCATATACGAACAGAATTGGATATTGAGGAGAAGGAGATGAATCGTACAAACAAGGATGAGAATCGTCGAGCAAATCAAAGACAGGCGAAGGATCTTCTCTGATTTTCACAGCCGAATGAGACGTTGGTCGATTCTCTTTCTTCGGAAGCTGCCAAGTAATAATTACTTGCCTCTTTGCTGATTCTCTCTCTCTCTCTCTCTCTCTCTCTCCTCTATTGTGCGTTTGCGTGGGTATATATATATCTATCTATTGGCCTGTAAGAGTGTCCGAATATATATAATGGAGGATGGACACGAAGAGCAAGAGAGTGAAAGAGAAAATAAAGGCAAATTTACCATGTTGACTTTTTGACCTGCCCTGTTGACATTTTGACTTACTGGCCACAGAGGATCGCAGGTTTTTAATTTTTTGGCTCTTTTTTTTTTTCTTTTTCTGTTTTCGGGTTCAAAGCTTCTCTCAAGTTTTCAGCTGCTTTTTGCTGTGGCCTTACGATTTACTTTTTACTTTCCAAGTCGGTACCGGTAACGTCGGCGTTCCCGCTTTTTCTGTCCTCCTTCGCTTCCCTTGGCACCACTCTTTATTTCGGGTTATTACAGTCAGACCCCCGATTTTGGTAAGTCTTTCTATTTTGTTTCTCGCTTTTCTTTTTGCTTTTTTCCTTTTCAATTGTCTTTCTAATTAGTTAATTGATTAAACTTTCCGTCAATGGCTTTTCGTGGACGGCCCCAAAGGGTCTTTCCCATGTGTTTTCAACTTCTTTTTATATTTATTTCTTTTTTTTATTTTATACTTTAGAATCTACTAAAAAGCCTGAACCCACCCTACAGAAGGAAAGAGAGAGGCGGCTTTGGTAAGCACTATTTTTATTTTAAAAAAAGTAAAATATTTGCCTCTAAATCATCTGGTCAACAAAGTTACTGTTAGTTTTGTTGGTCTAGCGTCAGTCTTGTTAGGATGTTCTTATACTCCTTATTATATTAAATGCTCTTTTTAGTTAAATTCATTAATTTTATGCTATGAGATTATCTAAATATTAATAAATTATAATTTAAATTCATAATTTTAAGCTCTTAAAGTGATGTTTACAAATTCCTTTTTTTTTTTTTTTTTGGTTCTTTTCTTTTTGTTGCTTGGTAATAAAAGGTGAGGATAAATAACTAAAGAACAACCCATAAACTGAAGCACGATTAAAACTAACAACTATGTACAAAAATTGATAAAGAGTGGGGTAACACCATTAACCATTAACCATGCATTTGATGAAAGCAAGAGCATGGTAGTAGAAGAAGACAAGGAAAGGGGCATTATGGGAAAGGGACATGTTGTACATCTGTATATTAGCTGGTAAAGAAGTTGGGAGGCTTTATGGGTGGGGACTGGTCTAAGCAATGGCCAGCTTACTTTCTTTTCAGTGTCCAAATCAAGTTGGCGGCTAACGTCTTGTTTCTTTGGGTGGTACCGTGGTAGGTTGGTGGCGAACATTGGACGTGATCTAAAATACATACAATTCATTGAGTTGTTTTCCCATTTGCCCTCCAACTCGAGTGCGATTTTGTTCACCCCCTTTAACAGGGTGAACATCACCTTCACAGTTTCTGTAAGGGTGAAAAAGCAACGAAACGGTAATTTCTGTCTATGAGGATGAAAAAGTAACGGAACAGCAATTTCAAAAAAAGCAACGGAACGATAATTTCTGAAATTGCCGTTCCGTTGCTTTTTCACTCTCACAGACAGAAATTGCTGTTCCGTTGCTTTTTCACTCTCACATAAATTGTGAGAGTGATGTTCACCCCGTTAAAGGGGATGAACAAAATTGCACTCCTCCAACTCATCCTTGTGCTTATATATTTATTCATACACTAAATTTGAATCTCAATGTGCTAATTTGGTAGTAGTAACGAGGTTTTAAAGATACCATTTCGTAAGTTTAAGGTCGTGAGTTTAATATTATGTTCCCTAATGATTTATATATGATAAGATTAATGAATTTTAACTAGAAAGGTAAGATTTTAATAGGATAAGAAAAATTAATTAATGTGGGGGATAATTAAGTATAGTGTTTATATTTATTTATTTTAATTAACTAATGTTTTGTATTTTCTAGACCAACCCCTGATGAAAAACAAAATTTACTTTAGTAGTAGATTGGCGGATTTTATTAGTATGATTAATTATAACTAGTTCATCCTCCGTGCGATGCATGAAAGTTCATATATATTGAATTTATGGTGTGTTTGATAGTATTTAGTTGGAAAAAAAATATTTTTCAACTTGCATAGAAAACAAAAATTATCTCCCCCTAAATGGAATTTTTTATGAAAAATAGGCAAAAATATGCTTTAATAGTAAAATAATAAATATAAAAAACATAAACAACTTATATAAATATAAATAACTTGTACAAAATAATAAATAATATGACAACATATAATAAATCAGTAACATAAATAATAAAAATATAAAATATAATAAAATTTTCAAAATAACTTAAACAACTTATTTAAAATAGTTCAATTTTGCCTAAATAATTAATTTAACATAACCTACAAACTAATTATTTTTTAAAATTAAGTAATAACATAAACATATATAAGATTTGTACTTTTTTTACATGATTCTAAAACTAATTAAAAGTTTTAGAGTTTTGAGTAGTGACTTTATTGAGAGAGAATGAGAGGTAAATTATGAAAAATAAAATAAAAAATTAAATTTATTTTTAAAAAAATTTACTCGTCAGTTGATATTTGGCAGTATTACCTGATATCTCAAGATTTTTCTCGAATTAAAAAAATCTCATTTTTTTGTAATTTATTTTAATTAAAATTTTATATTAATATTTAAAAATAAATAATATGAATTAGATCTTGGCTCTTCATATACCAACATGCTTACACATTCTTAAAATACAATTTAATCATGAAAAAAACCATCTTGCAAGCCAACTTGCCAAACTCGAATTTAAAATTATTTATTTATATCATTAGCATGGCTGCATGGATTCATCAACAACTATCTTTCTGATCGATTGATTGACTTACGAAGACTTTGTATTTTCTTTTACTAGGTTGATACGTACGAAAAAATTCAGTCATTATGTTATCGATAGAAATTAGTTACTAAGAAGTGGGAACAATATTTGTATCAAGTAAAAAAAAATAAAAATATAATTACAATTTTGAATTGTGAGTTGCATAGAGAATTTTTTCAAATTAAATAATAAGTCTTTATGTCAAGAAATATTTATATGCAAAAAGAACATCTTTTAACTTTTGTCTCAATTGCTAGATTAGGTCGTGTTAGGTCTTAATGGTGATAGTACCTTTAAAACGTTTTAATATACACATCACTATTAAATTAATACTTGTAACTAAAATTAAAGTTGTTGTAGGTTCGTTAGGTTTTGTAAAGAAAAGTTATATCATTATATTGGTATTAACAAAATAAAAAATATTTCAATTGTTTATAATATTATCATTTTTAGAGTGATAAATTTTTGAGTCAAGCAAATTAACCTATTATGAAATTAAATATTAAAATTAATAAAAAAAATACTTTAATAATTCAAACTCATAATTTTTTAATCACACTAAAAAATAAATAAATAAAATCACTTCACCCTTGCCACTGTGAGTTGTGTAATTGACTAATTCCTTTTTCCCATTTGGGAAAGGAATTAGTTGTGGAAGCAGGAAGCACAATGCTAGGCAATCGGCATGATTCCGTGCATCACTCTCCTATGGCCGAGGGAAACCTCTAGAAAATGGAGAAAGAAAAGAAACCATCAAAAGTTTATGTTTGTTGAAAGCCCACAAGAAAGCCAGCCAGTCTCCTATTGACTCCTGACACTTTCAGCTTTCTTTGATGGCTGAGTGGGGGTCTATGCAATGTCCACATGTCACAATTTGGTAGGTTTTGCTTGCTGGGTCCATTGCAGATTGAGTAATGTACAAGTATACAACTTTTTCATAGTTTATATATACAAATTATTACTGTTATATGATGACATTATTGAAGTTTTGTGAACCCAAAAAGGAGCGGTGGGAATTGAAGGTTTGAGAGCTTCTATCATGCTATCAGAAAGGGGAGAAAAGAAGGGGGCATAATTAGTGAAGAGAATCTGCCACAAGCAGGGCGGCCCTGGTTTGCTAACAAACTGTTCGACGAAATGACTGAGAGAGATACCTTCGTGTATCCAAGCATCTCCCTCGTCCTTGAGGCCCTTTTCCACCTCAGCATCACATGCTTTGTAGTTTAATGCTTTGGCAACATCATGATTTGTGGGTTACACGCAATGCCACTATACTTTCCCTTACTTTATTACGAGTCTTACCAAACCACAGCTTAAAGGTCCTTTTCCCCAGAAAGTGACGGAAAATGTAACAAAGAATACACAAAGCCAAAAAACTACAGCACTTGGGGGTGGTCCCGCCGAGACAGACATTCCTTCATAAGGTTTTAGCATATCGTTTGGCTATGCCCTTATTGAATGGTATCACATGTAATAGAGCATCTCATTGATATTCATAAGGTGGGAAGAAAAGAAACTCATTAAAGTCGCTCATAATTGCCAAAATGCCACTACAACATCATCCTACAATATACAATTTTAAAAAATCTGTCCCCAATAACATTTTAAAAAAAAAACCCATCGCTCATACTCATCAAATGTTACGAGTACAACGCCCAATGCCCCATCACTAGAATGATATAATATTATTGTGTCCATGTTCTAGGAAAGAAGATATTTTAAATTTAATTATAAAAAACGCTCTCATAAAAATCCCTAACAAACAAGTTCAATACCAAGTAAATAGAAAGTAATTAAAGTCACAAAGATCATGTGTATTTCATTACACTAAGGCAAGTATTAAAGGTTGTCGTTAAGCTTTCAATAAGCACCTAACTTGGGATTATCACAATGCACCAAGTTATTACCAATATAAATAAGATAATCATTAGAATAATACTAAACTTAAAACATCCCTAACGCTCTCTATATCCTTAAGTCCTACGAAATCTTATGACAATTGGGCTAAATTGTATGTGTATATATGTACCACCATCTTATGTTCCCCTAAAACTTTAATTCTTATTTAAATATAATATTATGGGCTCTCTTTTGTCTCTTTTGAATTGGGTATTAAAAAACTATTTGAAGATATTTTGGAACAACTTTCTATTGTAAATATAGTTTCAACCACAAATAAAAAGTCAGGTCTCATATATTATTTATAAAAAAATTTGTATATATATATATATATATATATATCATTCTCATTATGCAGTCAGGCGTCAGCCAATAGCATGAAAAGCACAGAATCCCACTTGGAGCTCGCATACTGGCAATTGCACAAATGGAATTCAAACTCTTGCCAATCACATTCAAACCATAAGGAAGGGAGAGTAAAATATTAACGAAGCATAAACTAAGAAGTGATTAAACAATTCTTGACCACATTCACCTAAGGAGTGTGGTGGCCGTCCCTACCGAACCAACATCTCCCCTCACAGTCACGTCATTCCCCGCGAGCTTCTCGACCATTAGCAACAATCGTGGCTCCAAAAGCGATTCAGACCTAATTGAGTCGGAATCAGCGCCTGTCATTTTCCCCAAATCTCGATGAAATCTCGATCGAGATTTGGCCAATGTAGCAGCGGCACTAATTAGTTGTCCGCTTTTCGTTGTGATTCGCCAACTAGTTGGTCGAGATCGAGGTGGGAGACGAAGCACTACCGGAACACGGTTTTACCGAGCCAGGAACGCGTCAAAATCATCACGATATCAGTTGTGGCTGGGGTGCGTGACGATTCTCAAGCGCCGTGTTAGGGTTTGCAAAAGCAAACAGTTGGTAATTTTGAATATTAGTTGCTCATAACATCATTGAAGACGGCCCAGAATTTGGCGGCTCGTGGACTTTCTGTTCTCTCTTAACAACTTGGCTGCCTCTGCTGGCGACCTTATGAAAACATCGACTGCTCAATTGGGAATGGCAATTTCTACTCAATTTGACGAATTATATTTGATAAACTAGGAAGCTTCGGAATTGAATTTATTTGACCTTCTGAATACCAGTCAGTCATAAGAGGTGTCTTTGACCCGTACCTATATTTGTATATATATATAATTTTCTTATTATATCACATGTGTTAAATTTTGATTGAAAATTTAAGATAAATTTTAATATATATAAATATATATATATTTTTCTTTTAATTTTAATTGAATAGATACAAGGACGAAAGACAAAATATATTATATGATGAGTACAAATATTAGAAAAAAAAAAATAGACTAATAAAGGTAAAAGTAGATTTGTTCATTTGTTGTCCCTACCTAAAAGTTTTGATGATGTTAAAGTTGAATTGAATGATGATTCATTAATCAAGAATTGTCTGAATTTGAATAAGTGCAAGTGGGGCATGCATTCCCATCCTTTTCCCTAAGTCCTTATTTCTTCCCCCGTGCCCCGCCTTCCACCCTGATGGGGGCAGGGTTTTTCAACCCATCCCCAACCCAATAGGGAGCGGGCCAAGGACAGGGTGCCCCAACCCCGACCCCATGTAATTAAATATACTTGTATATTTATCTTTTTAATTTTAAATATATATATTAAAGATTAATCATAAAAATAATTCAATATTTTTCATAAATTTATAATTTTATCAAATTCTTTCAATTTTGTTTGAATTAACTCAATTGAGTGTAATTTTATCAAATATGTAAAATTAATTTAGAAAAAATATATTCATATTAACAAATAGTGCCATATGATAATAATATTTGTGGGATATACATATATATATATAAAAAAAAATCTAATTTATAAAAAGTAAATAAATTATGTGACACATGTTATGACAAGTCAATATAAACATACTTTCTACATCGATTTTACTTGTTGGATAAAATTACATGGAAATTGCACAAACTAACCACTTTACAAATAGTAAATTCTTTTTTAACCCTTATTTTGTGAAAAAACGTTTTAGACCTTTCCAAACAAATGATTTGCACCCTATAGCCACTTTCCCAATTCTGACCCCACCACTTAATAATAAATATTTAAATAGAACACTTTATATAAATATTCAAAATGAAAAATTAAAACATAAAAGACCAAAATAACCCTGAACATAAAAATGAAACCCTACCTAGTGGAACCCACCAGCCACCCAAAACCAAGCTCGATTGTCTTCCAAACTCGATCACACCTTACCCGATCTTCCACCCCACTGCCACTGCCACTGCAAACTTGAACCGCCGCAGCCACCGCCAGCTCCGACTTGCATCGCCGCCCCTGCAACCACAAAGAGGTAAGAACTTTTTCGTTGGATTGGGTGGGTTGGGCGGCGGCGATGGAGCTTTGCAAAGCCCCATAGCCGCCTGCATATACTCGGTCGAAAGAGGGCTTCGTCTGCAACGAAGCTTCGTTGCAGACGAAGCCCGCTGCAACGAAGAGGGCTTCGTTGTCGACAAGGAAGCCTCGGGCTTCGTTGTCGACAAGGAAGCCTCGGGCTTCCTTGTCGACGACGAAGCCCTTGGACTTCGTCAATACAAGCTTGGATCTGGGCTTCGTTTGTTTGAAGCCCGGATCCGGGCTTCGTCTTCTCCGACGAAGCCCGGATACGGGCTTAGTTTGAAAATGAAGCCCAGATCCGGGCTTTCTTGGCCCGTGCCCGTATCCGGGCTTTGAATAAAAAATAAAAAATAAAAATAAAAAAATGTATCTCAATAAAAAAAATAAAAAAATATTTTGTCTTACAGATGGCTGAATTAAAAAAATAAAAAAAAATATAAATTTTATTTTTTATTTGTCTTTTCTTACAATTGATTCTTGTTAATTAAATTCTATCTCAATTTACTCATATGTCCTATTCTACTTCAATATGTAAACAAAAAATATTGTTTGTTTATTTTATTTTTATTTCAATTTCAATTTGTCTATTACATGCTTCAATAAGATCTTGAGTTTGAATATCTGGCAGTATTGTATCTTATTTCAACAAGTAAATGAATACACCTACTTGCACACTTTGTCATCTTGACCAAGACAATTGTTATTCTTGTATTATTTTTTTTCTTTTTCTTACAGATGGCTGGCCAACAAATTAGGCAATTTACTTATGTTCATACTCACCGAGCATTACCGTCCGGAACACGGGTTACTACTCATTGCGGGATCAAACACCTCGAGACGATGAGAATTGCTCTAAACCGATATGAGCTATTGGATAGATTCCTAGAGAGCCCATTAGGACATTTCTTGAAAATCTCTCCATCACTCCATTTGACTGCACCGCAATTGATATATAATGTTCTAGTTAGGGAGGTGACATTCCCGGGAGCCTGTCACGATGAAATGTGGTTCGAGATTGGTGGCATGGCATATAGGTACGGGAAGTAGGAATTCATACTTATTATCGGACTCCGATTTGGGGCAATTGATAAAGAAATTCTTGAAATGAGGACTAGTGCCCCGAACAATTTACGTGCGCGATTATTTCTACAGCACCATAAAAGAGTGTCTGGAGACGACATCAAAACCCTACTTAATAACAGAGAGGACCTGGTTTCAGATGATGTACTTAGATTGGTTTATGTTGCTATGGTTAACCTGTTATTGTTGGGCCTAGATGAGCGTGCACGTGTGGATGATTTTTTGTGGACTATGGTTGAGAATTTAGATGCATTTGAGGCCTTCCCTTGGGGGACATACGTGTACAGTAAGAGTCAACATTACATTCGAATGGTCACAAGCGAGGACAAGTTGAGTGGAGTTGGGAAAAAAATAAACATTTATGGTTTTGTGTGGGCATTTCAGGTACAAGTTACTCTCTTTGTATTGTTTTACATTACTTGTATATGATTTTTCTATACTAATTAAATGTTTGTTTTGTTTTGTTCGTTTTTTGTTTTCTATTACTAATTTTTTTACTTTCTTCTTTACAGTGATGGTTAATCGAAAAATTTACATGAATCCAAAATAAATGGGCCATCCCACTACCTGGTGCATTCATTCCCAGGTGCAGAAAATGGTTGTCAAAAAAAAGGCCACAAATAAAAAATTACAACGATTGTCTAACGAATGAAGTAAGTGTGCAATTGAATCTAAATTTCATTTATTTTTGTTTTTGTTTTAGTTAATATTTATCTAAATAATACTATGAGTCCGACACTTGAGCCCACTGATGATGAGCGGGAAACGAATTTTTGGAGGTCCTTCAACCCAAAGCACTTG
Organism: Diospyros kaki; assembly: GCA_036245055.1. Taxonomy (NCBI): domain Eukaryota; kingdom Viridiplantae; phylum Streptophyta; class Magnoliopsida; order Ericales; family Ebenaceae; genus Diospyros; species Diospyros kaki. The sequence continues at coordinate 47,125,212 of BSEG01000002.1, read as the reverse complement.
GTCGGAGAGTACGTATTCAAATTTGGGGGTGGAGAGGGTGACGAGGATGAGGAGGGTGGTGACGAGGATGAGCCTATACATAGCCATAGAGATGAGCAGAGAAGGGAGGAGGATCAGGAGAAGGATAAGGAGGAAGTTTTACATAAAAAGACATATAAAGAAGGTAGGCAGGAGGCAAGAGTCCTTGACAGTCCTCAATACAAACTAGATGAGCACGGGGTATGATATTATTACAATAATGGTTTTTATTTTTTTTCGCAATTATTTTTAATGTTTAAAAATTTGTGTGTTTGCCTTTTGTAGATCACCGAGATGTTAGTTCAAACGCTGAAGATGTTGAGGAGGGTTGATGGGGAAATGAGTGTAATGAGGACAGAAATGGTACAAATGAGGATACATTTTGACCAAGAAATGGGTCAAATGAGGACACATTTTGATCGAGAAATGGGTCAAATGAGGGCCCAGTTGCTACAACTAGAGAGGGCACAATGTAGTCTGCATATTGACCATTCCTCAGTTCACATCGATGATGGAAATGAGCAGCACCTAGGTGGTGATCAGATATATCCTAGTCATTACGATAGCGACGATGAAGCATCTACATCCGTAGTAAGTTCCAAATTTATACGTTTACATATCAGAATTTGAAGTACAGTATTGTAATAGTTAGTTTATGTACAGTTGCAGGAAGAGGATGTGGTTAGGGTCGGCAAGCGACCTATGCGAGACAAAAAAAAATCGCAATTTTGTAAGACACCTTTCACTGATCCTATTCGATCAAAGAAAAGAAAGGTGGATGTCGCGGTGGAGGGGTCGGACGCAGTGCCACAAGTGGGGAACGATGATCTTAACCCCCCTGAGGGTTACACTGAGTTCATAGCATCCAAAGAAAACATTTTGTAAGTAACTAGTCCCATATAGAATTACATTAACAATACATTTTGACATTTACAAATTATAATTCTTGGTTATTCTAGTCGTGACACTGGGTACCTTGAATATCTATCCCCGGCTAACTTCCGATGCATAGAAGACATGAGCGAATGGTTGGACGGGCGTCACATTGATAGTTACATGTGTTGCCTTAGACGTATACAATCGCGTCCTCTATACGACCACCCCTCGATCTACCAGGTTGTCTTCTTTGTATGGGTGGGTGTACAACCACCCCTCTGATGTGCACAGGAATAACCCAAGCAGACTTGTTAGGGACCGGATTTATAGGAAATTCATATGCTTTTCTGACCCATCTTGAGGTGTAACATAGATGGCAAAACGAATAGTAGTGCACCCGCATGAAATTGTCACCATACAATAAATAAAGACAGTGTTAATATCACGTTATGAATGAAATAAGAATAATAAAGTTAAATCATGATACCTGCTAGCAACAACTGCATGAAGACATGATAATTGATCAAGGTCCCACTTACGACAACTGCATGTCTTCGCAGTAATGTCAACGATCCCATATCCTTCCTTAGCATGTTTCACGAGGAACTTGTTCCCGTGTATTATAGGAACTACGCTACATCCTTGATCTAATGTCTTGCTATGGACAAAGTTGACATGCGTTACTGCAACTGAGGTAATCTCAGTTTCGAGTCTGACAGCAGTAGCACGTCTGTCACTGAACCATTTCTGAAGCATATGTCTCAGAAATTCATGTGCACTAGTTATAGGCAACCGACGTGCTTTCATCATGCATTTATTGAGAGACTCGACAATATCGGTGGTCATCATGGAATATCTTCTTCTCAGACAATATGCACGCGACCACTTTTCTATTTTTGCTTTCACCAATATCAGATGTGCCTAAGGATGCATAGACCGTATTTCTGCCAAGTATGTATCACACTCTACTTGGGTATAGTTGTATGCTGCACGGTAAAATGTCTCCATCACATCCTTTCGCTGTCTATATCGTTTCTTCAAGTTTTGCTTAAGGTGGAAGAAACAGAATACATGTGGGACATTGGGGAAGACAAAACTCATCGCATTCGCAATGCTTTGGTGTCGATCGGACACGATGACTAAATCCTCTGGCACGCCGATAGCCTCTTTCAATTTTTTCAAAAATCAAATCCATGATTTGTCAGACTCACCATCTCCAAATCCAAAAGCGATAGGATAAATCATCTCTTCCCCATCTTTACAAGTGGCAACAAAAATCACCAATTTGTATTTACCTTTCAAGTGGGTGGCGTCAACGGCAACAACTGGTCTTATGTAAGACCGAAAACCCTTAAGAGAAGCTCTAAGTGTAAAAAATGAATATAAGAAACAATTATTTTCATTTGTTTCTATTGCTGTGATACTGCCTGGATTTGTTTCTTTCAACATGTGAAAATATGAAGGTAGCTGCTGAAATGATTCATCTGCATTGCCGTAAGCGAGTCTCTTTGCATACTATAAAGACCTTCAAACTTTAGTGTACATGATCTGCACACCATGTTGCTCCAACAACTCCCCAATTAGCATTCCAGGTGTATATTCACCAATTGCCACTCGTTCTGAGAACAAACTCCCTATGACAATAGCCTTCACACTTCGAAAATGTGAATCGTAGACATCTAGAGTACATGTGTGACCCGGGATAAACTTCACCACATGCCAAAACATACAACCAGGTCTACATCTTGCACGAAGCAGAAACTTACAGTTCACATCTTTGCAACCGACCTCAAATCGAACAGTGCACGAACGTCTGATTCGATAGTCCATCTTCACATGAACACAATATTGTCCAAAGGCCAATATCAATTCCTGTTTACTTTTAAATAGTGCGCCTTGGTAAAAAATATCACCTTGGAGGGGAATCAACACTTCAGGTTGCGTTGCCTCAATTGCACAATTTTCTACTCCAGGAACAACCCAATTTCCATGTAAAGGGTTGTCTTCAAATTGTGAACTTGAAAATCTTACTTCAGGGTAATCCGAACTAGCTCTTCCTTCATTACCATCACCACTGCTATCATCACTATTATCATCTGTTTCATTATCACCATCATCATCCATGTGTGCAGCATCATCTGACAAACCAGTCGTACCATATGTACCAAAATCATCATTCCACATTGGACTACGTGTTGATGTAAGTGGAATGTCAACACCTGTATCTTGATTACCACCACAAACTCCAGCATCTTTACTAATCATATCAACATAAATCACTTTATATCTGCCTCTTTCTCACATAACAAACTCAACACTATAGTCGTCATCGATAGGGAACTTAGTACTTGGAAGATTGCTTGATGGTTCACTTAAAAAATGAATGTTGATGTCGTACATTATTTTATCAATTCTTGTTATCGTGTAAACAATATCAATCAATTGACTAAAAGTCGCATTCTTGTTAGCCATCATACACTTCTTATTCCCTCCAATGTACTTATCATCGTCATTCCATTTCTCGTTCCACATGATGACCAACGGCACTTTATCCATTGCTGCAAAATTAAAAGCAAGAAGTTAGGCTATTAAACTCTAATATTCCCCAATTCTTTTTAACTATTAGTAAGTATAAAAGACTTATTTTTTAGATTTGTACAATTCAAATGATTTTTGACTTATAAAAACTATAATATTATTTTTTTGAATAATTATGTAGTTTCTGACAAAAAATTAGTTCTATAGTTTCTGACAAAAATTTAAAATTCACTCCTAGAAATTTAAAATTTTTATGAAAAACTTATACAAATAATACCCCTGATAAACCTGGCACTGGCTTTAGTGGGGGGTGGGTCGATGGATTTGGTGCGCCGACCAAACCCGATCCCTTGGTCGGTCGGGTTTGGTGGCGCTGACAAACCCGGTCCGGGTTTGTTGGGTTTGGAACGGGTTTGGTGTGCCACCAAACCCGGACCGGGTTTGGTTCGCCCACTAAACCCGGTCCGGGTTTGGTTCCGGGTTTGGTTCGCCACCAAACCCGGACCGCCGGATTTGGTTGGCGTCCGGGTTTAGTGGCGCCGATTGTGCAGATTTAATTTTTTTTTTTTTCACTTCTCTTCCACACAAATCCTTCAGATCTGGAATAATAGACTAACCATATGTTTTTTACTCACAATTACAATCATTCCAAACAGCTTAATAAGCAATGTGAACATAAAAATAATTAAAACGTAAATAGAAATCGTAATCGATACCTTGAGATTGAGAATGCTTGTTGGTGAGGATGGTGAAACTTGGTGAATGCAGTTTCAATGAAGTCCTAACTGTGATTGATGAAGAAGATTGAATGACCCAAGCAACAGAATATTGAATGTAGGAAGAAATGGTTGAGTTTTGATGCTTTCAACAATGGAGAAAATAAGAGAGCGTGAATGTTGAGAGAGAGGATAGGTAAAGTGAAAGAGAAAGAGGCAAGGGTATTTTGGTAAATGAAGATAAGGGCAATGTGGGCTTTCTAATTTAAAATCTCATTAAGGGTATTTTAGGCATCTCACATAAAAGTGGCTATAGAGTGCAATTAGTTTGTTTGAGTTGTCAGAAACGTTTTTTTACTAGAAAGTGGCTAAAAACAATTTTCTAAATTTCTTTTAGGTTATTTATGAATTCATCCCTAAAATTACACCAAATTGAAACAATTTTGACCTAATTGTCAAAATTAAAAGGATTATATAAAATTATAAATTCACTAAAAAAATTGAATTATTTTCATAATTAGCCCTATATTAAAAGCATAAAAAATTTATATTTAAAAATAAATTTTAAATAGAGCAAATAAGTACAACATGGTTTCAATCAAAGTGATCAATCAAATCACTATTCCTAAATTCCAACCAAGTATAACATAATGTTTACAATATAAAAAACAAACACAAAATATGACCATCGAATTCAAATCAAGCACAATATATCTCGTGTTAGATATATACGAATAAAAAAAAAATGCATTCCAAATCTTGTTCACATAATTTTTTAAGTAAAATGCCAAAGAGTATTTTGGAATTCATTTTATTAATAAAGTTTCATAAAGTTAAAATGACCTATTTGTTTTTATTAATAAAACGGATAATATTTTACATGTAAATATAATATATATGGTATTGGAGTTGGGTTAGGATAGGTATGTTACATACCATCATTGCCCCACCCTAATTGAAAATAGCCAAAGAAAAATACACATGCCTACACCCGACCTAGAACAAGGGTTGTTGCCCCTAGCCCTAACCAAGATGGGTTCGGCGGGCCCTTGCATGCTTGGGTTATTTTGTCAATCCTATTTGTCTTTATGGTTGTAGCTTGATAGTAGTGTTATGTTTATCTATTAAAAAAAAAAATATATCTTTTAACTCTTGTAAACAATTTTTGCTCTACCCGGTCATTATTTGGTGCGTTGTTCACCATGCTAAAGTAAAATTAAAAGCGAAGCAATTTATGACACTGTCCTTAAAGCTTAGTACAATTTATTTTTATTGGAGCCTAACTTGTTAATACCTAACTTCATATTGGAGCCCAACCGAGCTTGCTTCCTCAGCCCACGTGTGTTCCTCAACTTTTAGATTTATTGAGGCTCGTTTGGTTGTTTCCCTTTGTTTTGGGCTGGGCGAGCCTCGTAACATGATATAGGTTGTTGGGCCTGTAACTGTGGTGAGGATGGGCCAATCCTGGGCCCGATAAATTGCTTCCCTGTTCTTGATTCTTGGAGCTGAATCATCCGTTGCTCAAAACCTAGATCCTCCGCCCGGTAAATTCTTCTGATCTGGTGCAAATCTTTCTGTTGAGGAATACAAGTCGCTATTGATCCTTCAGTTCATCTCTCTATTCTCGTCGTTGCTTCAAGCCTTCAATGCATGGGCGAGAATTCAAGGTCTCCTTCGATTGTGGCTCGCGAATTGCTTGCTTCATTGTCCTGTTCCTTTATCTCTTATTGGTTAGTCTTCTCGCCACTCAGTCGCATATGCATTTTTATCAATATTGTCATCCTCATTCTAAATCACTGCTAGGGACAGACACTAGGTTCAAGTTTTGAGTAGTGATTGAACTGTTGGGATCAGAATTGGTTTTAGCTTAGTTGATTGTTTATGACACTTGCATGATCAGAAATTTAGAAGAGAAGAAACTTTCCCAAATCAATTAGAGAAGTATCAGCTATCTGAATAAAAAAATGTATTCCAAATTATTTTCTTTTGAATAAATTTTCAAAATTTGACAGGACTTAGGTTTCAAGTGCTTTGAATCTAGGTGGGGAGGGAAATTCAAATCCATACAAGAACAAAAGGAAATTGATTTTCTTATAAATGGTTTTTTTTATCATGTGTCCTATAGTTAGAACATATTTATTATATCATAATACTAAAAATAATTGCAAAACAGAACAAAACACTTCTGTTGATAAATACTAAATTAGTGAAAAAAATTTGCCACTTAGCTTTACCTACGAGTTGACACGTGATATGTCGCGATATTTTGACATCAAAATATCGTGATATATCATAAAATTTTGTTTACCCCCTTCTCTCTTTCCCCCCTCTCTCCTTTTCCCTTGCTCCAACAACCGACCCTCTTGTCGTTGCATCTTCCCTCTCGTCACCACTGCAGAAACGGAGGGGTGTGCAGCGACAGCGAGAAGGAGGATGCAGCAACTAGATGCGAGGCAACAGTGAGAGGGTCGATGATGAAAACGATTGCTAGAGCAAAAGAAAGGGAGAGAGGTATTTTGCAATTGAGGAGGGTATTTTCATCATTTAAATTTTGTGTTTGTCAACCTGTATGTAAGTCTATATGTACAAAGTAACAAAATTCTTGATGAAACATATACCGAATCTTTTTGACATGTGAAACGGAGGAAGTGCTTTTCAACCTTCCCCTCAAATGAAACAAGACTATTTTCCATATTGAAATGGAATAGTGTCATGACCCAAGACTAATTAGAAGGGCAATAATGTAATTAATTACCTTAGTTGGTTAGAAGCTATTTTGGTTATTTTGTTACAGCACATGGGACTGTTATTCTAGATATTCTTTTAGTTGTAAAGCTTATAAATAGGCTATAGCATGTAGAGAAGGATATGATTGAATTGAAGAATACATTTCAAACTCTTTTCTCTCCCTTAATTCTCTCTCTCGGTTCTTCTTCTCTTACTTCCCCATTTCTTATGTTTCAGTTCTAAATCTCCCTCTTTTATTGCTTTCTCTTCCCTAAATCTCTTCAAATTCCTATCACAACCCTAGCCAAACCCTAGGGTTGTGACAAATAGCTATAGCTCAAAGAGGTTGTATATGGATAAATATCTTCAAAGTTTGAAGGCAAATTTCATTATAACTTCAAAAGTTATTTTTGAACCGAGAAATGAAATAGAATTAGGTATCATGAAGATGTTATCAAGTCTAGACATGTCAAATGAGTTGTTCCCTAGACATGTCCAATGGGTCGGTGAGCCTGTACTATATAGACCGTGCCCAACAATGTGGGGGACCGGCCCAACACTACCAATAGGACTCAGTCTAGATGGGCCTTGCCAGGATAGCCCGCTTGCAAACAGTCGTACTGTCGTGCTAGCTGGACTTCTGGGCTTTTTTACTTTGAAATTGAAAAATTAAATTACAAAGTTACAATTTTAAGTGTATAATATTTGAAATAATACATTGAAATATTACTATATATTGAATAATACCCAAATTATTTTCATTGTGTCAACATATGTTGACAAATAAAGAGTTACAAGTATAATTATAATTTTAAATAAGACTTCAAATAGTACACTAAAAATTCAACAGTAAACTTATATTGAATAAAACATCAGCGTCTTTTTTCAGTGTAAAAAATTTTACAAATAAAAAGCATACAACTTACAATATACAAAATTGAAAGTGTATAAAATTTAATTAGTGTGGATGGGAGTCAATACTTTCTTCTTTGGAATTTCTTAAATCATTGAGAAATTTGGTATTTTGTGCTTGGTTTTCTACATCTACTCTATCCTTGCTAAACAATTGAGAGAAAGATTATTAGTGGAAATAGTGAGACAAATCCATAAACAAAGAATCAGCATCTAAGGAAGCTAGGAGGAAGAGATCACTTCAGAAGAACAACATAACTTTGCAGGAATCCTTGAAAGACATAGGTAAGAGTCAATCACTTCTTGTGTTGTTTCCAAACCAAGCCAAAATGTCGAAGTTATTGAACTCTTCATCAGTAAAGTCTGTTTGTCTATGAGAGACAGAAAGAGCAAGAAAACAGATATATTGAGAGCTTTGTGGGTGGTGAGGCTAATCCCTCATTATATAATGGTCTTAAATTGTATTGCCTTTCGGCTTGGAGCTTGGCGGAAGGGGGGAAGAATTGGTACTGCAATGTTGCATGTTCCAGCCCTCGCACCAGCCAGGCGAGCCATGCCTGGCGGGGGCCACGCCGCTGCGAGCCTTAAGGCTGCCGACCCAACATGGTCTGGTAATTTAGTGGCCTCAACTCGTTGACAGTGAACTAAAAGTGATCATTTTGTTTAAAAGAAGAAAGCTCTTGAATCATTCTAAATTTACAGTGATCTTTATAAGATAAAAATGTCATAGTCAAGGGTGCAATTTTATGTTACATGATTATGCATTCAAGTGTAGGCTCCTCTAAGTTGCACGTCCAAACATTGGAGGATACAACTTAATGCTAAAATTTTAAATAATTTTATCATTTATTTGTGTAAAAATATGTCTGCAAATTAATATACTACTTTTTATGTATAGAATGGGAGTTTTATATGCAGTTTCATATGTTCTTTTTAATTTTAAGCCATTTATTAAAAGGGATCATGTCACGATCCTGATCTTTTAAGCGCCCAACGTTACGACCTCCCACCAAGTTGGTCGTGGGGCACTTAGGTTGAATCAAACCCTCTCTTGTGCGTGCTTTTGGATTGAACTTTAAAAAGCTAGTTAGCTTCTTAGAAATAATCAAGATCACTGTTGTTAGATAGAGCAACTCTAAAAGATTAGTTTATTAGAGTACTAGAGAGGATGACTAAAATGAGAGAAAAGAGGAAGTTCTACATCCTCGGATGCCATGCAAGCGTGAGGAGATGACATGTCCAAGTCCAAGTCCAAGTCCAATAAAGGTTTGCGTGTGCAACCAATCGAGCAAGGCTTGCATGGCGCATCCATGGTGTTTAGTCTTGGTATGTCCAGATAGTTATGCCATGTAGCCGCTGATCTCATGTCCCTGCATCATGTCTGCATGGCGTCTGCATAGAATTTAATCACTGTAAAATTAGTTCATGATATAATAAGACTTAATCATTAGTCGTAATAAGATTACTCATTTGTGATTGGAGAGTGATAGATCTGAATTGTAAAAATATTTTTACATTCACAAATAACCATCTCCCGACCATCACAAAATAGAAAACCTTGTGCGTCGAAAGTGCCCCTTTTAAGATATTTATTGAGAACTCATATTTAACTATTTTTTATCAGACACAATTGATATTTTATCAGAACGGTCGGCACCGATAGGTTTTGTGTTTCTATTTTCTGTTTCCCCGAATATGGCTAAAGCCAGAACAGCTCAGCCGAAAGCATTGCGCTGCTGGGACAAGTTTAAGAATGGCATCGAGAAGTTATTTGGATTGTTCAATAATGTCTTCGGACATATTTGTAACCATCTTAGGCTGAATTTTCCCGACACTCTGTATGGAACAAACCTTTGCCTGCCTGCTCTCGTTTGTTTCGGTGCCTCTATATCCCTTTCACATATACTTAATATCAAACTCAGTTCTCTTTGTTTTTTTGGTTTCATTTTCAGTGTTGGCAGTGATACATATATAGGAACTTTAATCCATCAATGTCAAGAGAAGAGACCATATGTATAGAATGAGCCTCACTCAATTCTTATCCCACCCCTAAGGCTAGGTTTAGTGGGGTAAGTTTTTAGTACTTCACTGCTCTTGTTGGGCATGCATGACAACATTATCAGCCTTTTTTATTCTTAAATCTCTCTAATTAAGCATGATGAATAGCTTCTCAAATCCTATGCAGAACATGACATTTGAACTCTGAGACTTGTAGCCCCAGTTCAAGCTTGACTCTTGCTAGGCTGCCATATATTCATGAAAAATCTGCCCATAGTTTTGGCCACATATAATTTCACCTTACCCTTGCCCTAATGATTTGTGAAAATAACTTAAGGTTGCGCACAAAGATAACTTTCTTTTTAACTCTTGCAGAATGAAAAGTTTTTGTGTACAAAAAACGCCTATTTTAAGTTTAGTAAGATTTATAAAATACAGTGTATGAATTAGTGTTAATTTTAGCAATAACAGTGACAAAGGAGTCGATATGAGCAACAAGTAGGAGATACGAGTTTATGGTCCCAAAATTGAGTTGAAATGGCAAGCAAGAGGAGAAACAAAATTAAGAAGTTTCCCTTGAGTTTGGTTTGCGCAACATCTTCAAGTGGAGCAGAGGAAGATCCAACAAAGAGGACAAAGGTGAAGTAGACAGGAATAGTAGTGCATTGTTGTCAAAGTTTGGGCATTTCTTCCTACACGTTGATGTGCCATCACTTAAATTACTAGAATACCCCTACGCGCTGATAGTCCCACCTCCCACGTGGATCACCTGAGAGACCGACACGTGGCCAGTCAACACTCCAAAACGGAGTCCGAGAAATCCGGGCCGAACCGCAAGACCCGTTCCAACTTGACCGGGATTCTCGGGAGTCATGCCCACTTATCTCCGGTATCCCAAAACGGGTTCGCCTATAAAAAACAAGGACTCTCGCCAGGTATACCTAAGCTCTACAGCTCTTTCATTTACTTCTACCTGCATTTACTCTACTGATTTGAGCGTCGGAGTCCACCCCGGGGGATCCAAGCCCCGGCCCTCCATTGTCTTGCAGGTCCTACACCCGAGGTCCGACATCCCCCAAGTCCGAGGTTCCATTCCCGAGGTCCAGTCGCAGAGGTGGCACGTGGTGGTCGGTCCCAAATACCATCATCATTTGGCGCCCACCGTGGGGCCGACGTCCAGACTCGCTAGCCTCTTCATTCTCTACCTCGCACTTCGGACTTCAACTCCTCACTTCGGACCTCGGTCTTTCCACGAGTGTCAAACGACTTTCGCTCCTTGTCGTAATTGATTACATGGCCCCCCGAAGAGACGTGACTCGCAGCCAGGTCGGAGCCAATCTAGAAGCCCCGCAACAAGGAGAGAATCCACCACCTCCAGTCAATCCCATGCCGGAGGACCGACTCACCAGGTTGGAAAACCAGGTCCAACAGCTAACTGAGTTGTTGACTGGTTATCTACACCAGACTGAGCAGCATCGTTCTCATGTGCCCTCTCAGCGGGCGGAGCAGCAGTCTCCTCCTCTAGCTCGGGAGCCTCGTCAATCTCGCCAGACGGGTCAGGACATCCACTCCTCTGAGGCGGCAGGATCCACTTCTGCTCCCTCACAAGAAAGAGGGACTTCGCAGGAGAGACGATTGCGTTTCCTAGAGAAGCAAGTCCAAGAACTCAAGAAGGGAAAGGAAGAGCTGCTCCATCTCGGCTCTAACCAACCCTTGAGTAGGGGCATCATGGCAGAGGTTCCACCAGAAAGGTTTCGTATCCCCTCCATTAAGCTCTATGATGGAAGCACAAATCCCTATGACCACGTCGAGCTTTTCTCTTCTCACATGCTGGTACAATCGGGGTCAGACGCGATGTGGTGCCGGGCATTTTCGGCTACTTTGGGAGGACATGCCCGGACCTGGTACTCCTGCCTTCCCCATCGTTCCATCAATCGCTGGGAAGAGCTGAAGACCTGTTTCTTAGCCCACTACGCTCCCTTGAAGCGCCACCGAAAGTCTTCCATGGCTCTGGTAAACATCAAGCAAAACCAGGGTGAATCCCTAAGGGATTTCGTGGCGAGGTTCAACGAGGAGGCATTGAGTATCGACGAGTTCGACCAGCGGATCGCAATGGTGGCTCTTCAGAATGGCTTGAGAGCTGGGCCATTTGCTCAGTCCTTAGCCAAGACTCCACCTCGTACTTTCACAGAGGCCTTAGCCCGGGCTAATAAGTACATCAACGCCGAGGAGGTGATGAAGGTGAAGCGGGCGGAACAACCTGACAGGAAAGAAAAAGAGAAGGAGAAGAAAAAGCCAGTGGCAGAGCAGAAGACGGACTATCGCCCCTCCCGAGCTCCCGATCGCCCGGGTTTTGGGGGTGCACGTGGAAGCCCGGTGAATTACACTCCCCTCAATACAAGTCGAGCGGAGATTCTCCTGGCCTTGGAGGATAAGAATTATTTACGGCGTCCTCCCCCGCTGAAGTCTCCACCCAACACTCGAAGCAAAAAGAAGTATTGTCGTTTTCACCGCGACCACGGTCATGATACGGAGGACTGCATCCAACTGAAAGAAGAAATACAAGAGCTTATCAACCGAGGATACCTCAGGGATTTTGTGGGTCGAGGAGGTACGAGCTCGGGCAGGGTAGAATCCAAGCCGGAGCATCGAGGGAGGTCTCCTACTCGAGATCGCTTTCGAGAGCGAAGTCGAACACCGCCTCGGAGAGAAGGAAAGCAGCCCGCCGAGGAAGGGGGACAGAAGTTTATCTTGTATACGCTGGCGGCAGGGACAGTTCCAGGGTCCCACTCAACTGCTCCCAAGAGCACGGTTAAGGAAGGGGTGGTTATCACTTTTTCTGAGGAGGATCTTCCGAGTTATCCCAACTATTCGGACCCTCTAGTGATCACTGCTCAAGTGGGAGAGTGGGAGATGAGGCGAATCCTCGTAGATCCAGGTAGCTCTTCAGAGATTCTCTACAAAAGGGCATTCCTAGGGATGGGGTTCACGCTCAATCAGCTGAGGCCAGTCCGTGTCCCATTGGTGGGTTTTGATGGAATGGTGATCCATTCTGAAGGCTTGATCCGGTTGCCCCTGACAGTCGGCAGTGGTCCTCATAAATCTCGGGTGACGTTGGATTTTTTGGTGGCAGATGTGCCCTCGGCGTACAATATGATCCTTGGTAGGTCTGGGCTTAGTGCTCTGAGGGCAGTACCGAGTACATATCACATGGTGTTGAAATTCCCTACTTCCGAAGGGATTGGCAAGGTAAGAGGAGACCAGCGGCAGGCTAGGGAATGTTACGTGGCCTCCTTGAGTGCCACTATGGCCAAGGGGTCAGAGTTGGGCTCAGGACCGAATCAGGAGGCGGTCCCTCAAGCTGGTCAGGGCCAGATAGAGACGGAACGGGTGCGAGACCCGAGTATCGGAGCAGGGCAGAGGTCAGTAAGGGAGGAGGGACAGAATTTCGCTGCCCCTCCCACTGTGGTTACTAGTTTCATCTTGGAAGGTCCGGAGGAGCCTAAGACTTCGGAGCCGGTGGATGAGCTCGAGGAAGTTCCTCTAGGGGAAGAGCTCGATCGGACAGTGCGAATCAGTGCCAAGTTACAAGAGCCCTTGAGGTCCGAGATCCTTTCACTCCTACGCCGATACCAAGATGTGTTTGCATGGTCTACCCTGGATATGCCGGGGATAGACCCAGCGATCATGACACATCGCTTGGGGCTCTACTCGGATTGCATGCCGGTAAGACAAAGGAAGAGGAAGTTTGCCCTGGAGCGGGCTAAAGCTATAGAGGCAGAGGTGGAAAAGCTTATGGAGGCTAATCATATTCGGGAGGTCAACTACCCGGAGTGGTTAGCCAACGTGGTGCTTGTCTCCAAGGGATCGGGAAAATGGAGGCTTTGTATTGATTTTAAAGATCTTAACAAGGCTTGCCCGAAGGACAGTTACCCTCTGCCCAGGATTGATGCGTTGATTGACGGAACAGCGGGGTGTCAGCTAATGAGTTTCCTGGATGCATTCCAGGGGTATCACCAAATCCCACTACACCCTGAAGATCAGGAAAAGACCGCCTTCATTACAGATAAGGCTACCTATTGTTACCGAGTTATGCCCTTTGGGCTGAAGAACGCTGGAGCTACATATCAGAGGTTAGTCAACAAACTTTTCAAGGCTCAACTCGGTCGAAACATGGAAGCTTACGTGAGGATCTAACCACGGACCATTCTACCATTACTGAGAAAGAGTTGTTTCCCATCCTCCGAAAATACCACCTCATTCATGATGAATATTGGTATAGTGAACCCCGAGGTCTGAAAGCTCACCAGGCCCCCTATGGTTGCATCACCGTTTATGAGCAGGCCTTGGCTGCTGGCCTTAGATTCCCTCTCGCGACTCCTGTAGTTGAGGTGTTTGCTATTGTGGGGTTATGCCCCTCTCAGCTGACCCCCAATGGTTGGAGGTGCCTATCTTCCTTCGTTCTTTGCTGTCGAGCTCGGGACATTGAGCCCACTGCTCGACTTTTCTTTAGGATGTTCAAGGTAATTTCCATTAGCAAAACTGAACCCCGATTCGCCTTTTCCCCCCTTAACCGGCGTCAGTTCATAGTCGATAACCCTACATCGGTAAAACGATGGAAGAGTAGATTTTTCTTTGCTGGCTTGAAAGATCGGGGGGTCAGCTTCGGGGTGCCAGTTGAGTGGGCTTTCCAGCCCTCAAAGGTCCGTAGTCGCAAGATCACGCAAGACGAGCTTCATAATATTCAGATCTTGAGGGAGCTGAACCCTATCAGCGCTCGGGTCCTGATATGTGACCGCACCTTGTTCCTGGGGGGTTTATCCACTCACACTTGCTCCGAGCCTGATGCCACTTTGGGTAGTCATTCTTCCACTATTTTCATACCTTTCTAACTTGCTTTTCTTGCCCTTAATATCTTGTTTTTTTTTTTTCGCAGCTGAGATGGTGAGCACAGCTTTATCTGGGGGAGGAACAAAAGGAGACCCGCAGAAGACGAGGGCGCCCCAGCTCTTACGAGGGGAAAGACTGCCTTGAATGCTCCTCCAGCCGAGGAAGGAGAGTCTAGTCGTGTTAGGAGGAAGAGGACTTCCCATCCTCCGAGAGAGCTCAGGCCAGCCCCGGAGTCTCCCCCCCGCAGTCCATACCATGTTCCTGATTGGGGAGTGAAGGCCAGCGATCTCAGCCGGAACACTCAGGTGGCTAGACGTATGATTCACCACTTCGCCACTCCCGCCGATCGTCAGATGCTGGCCGAACAGTCTTCGGAGGCCGTAGAGGCCACATTGTGCCAGTATTTGGCCGGGGTAATCACCTATACTTTATCAACATCCTTCAGTCTCATCTATGTAGTCCTTACTCGTCGTGCCCATTACAGGTGGTCACCCTTGTTTCGGACCTTTCCGGACGTTTCTCTCAAGCTTCGAGGAAGACCTTGGAGCTAGACACCCAGCTGCAGGAGAGAGACGAGTTATTGGAGAGCCACAGGAAGAACTTGGATGATTTGTCCTCCCAGCGACAGGCTTCAGACCTACGTATTCAGGAGCTAGAGGCGGAGTTATCTCGGACGAGCTCCAAGCTGTCCCGAGCGAACTCCGTCATTCGCCAGTATGAGCGCAAGTATGCCGATCCCTGGATTACCCCAGGTCAAGCACGCTTAACTTGGGAGTTCTCTGCCTACATTCAGCCCAAAAGGTATCCAGCTGGTGTTGTTTCATTCCTTACTTATTCTCGATATATACTACCATCATCCGAGCTTTTTGGGGTGTTACACACATCGTGTCATCATCATGGGGCCCACAACTGCGGGTTAGCTCTCAGCTATCGCCATTCGACGACCAGTAGGCCCACCGCACTTATGAGCCCCTCAGTGGTTGCCCTCTAGGCAACCGATTTGGGACATACCCGGTGCATCCACACCATCCCCCCCGGCAGGTGTGGTGGGGCTCTATCGGCCCCTCCCTTATCCGGGGTTGTAGGGACCATTATGGGGTTTCCCGCAGACGGCGCCAAATGTTGACACACATCGTGTCATCATCGTGGGGCCCATAGCTGCGGGTTAGCTCTCAGCTATCGCCATTCGACGACCAGTAGGCCCACCGCACTTATGAGCCCCTCAGTGGGTGCCCTCTGGGCAACCGATGAGGGACATACCAGGTGCATCCACACCATCCCCCCCGGCAGGTGTGGTGGGGCTCTATCGGCCCCTCCCTTATCCGGGGTTGTAGGGACCATTAAGGACTACATAGATGAGACTGAAGGATGTTGATAAAGTATAGGTGATTACCCCGGCCAAATACTGGCACAATGTGGCCTCTACGGCCTCCGAAGACTGTTCGGCCAGCATCTGACGATCGGCGGGAGTGGCGAAGTGGTGAATCATACGTCTAGCCACCTGAGTGTTCCGGCTGAGATCGCTGGCCTTCACTCCCCAATCAGGAACATGGTATGGACTGCGGGGGGGAGACTCCGGGGCTGGCCTGAGCTCTCTCGGAGGATGGGAAGTCCTCTTCCTCCTAACACGACTAGACTCTCCTTCCTCGGCTGGAGGAGCATTCAAGGCAGTCTTTCCCCTCGTAAGAGCTGGGGCGCCCTCGTCTTCTGCGGGTCTCCTTTTGTTCCTCCCCCAGATAAAGCTGTGCTCACCATCTCAGCTGCGAAAAAAAAAAACAAGATATTAAGGGCAAGAAAAGCAAGTTAGAAAGGTATGAAAATAGTGGAAGAATGACTACCCAAAGTGGCATCAGGCTCGGAGCAAGTGTGAGTGGATAAACCCCCCAGGAACAAGGTGCGGTCACATATCAGGACCCGAGCGCTGATAAGGTTCAGCTCCCTCAAGATCTGAATATTATGAAGCTCGTCTTGCGTGATCTTGCGACTACGGACCTTTGAGGGCTGGAAAGCCCACTCAACTGGCACCCCGAAGCTGACCCCCCGATCTTTCAAGCCAGCAAAGAAAAATCTACTCTTCCATCGTTTTACCGATGTAGGGTTATCGACTATGAACTGACGCCGGTTAAGGGGGGAAAAGGCGAATCGGGGTTCAGTTTTGCTAATGGAAATTACCTTGAACATCCTAAAGAAAAGTCGAGCAGTGGGCTCAATGTCCCGAGCTCGACAGCAAAGAACGAAGGAAGATAGGCACCTTCAACCATTGGGGGTCAGCTGAGAGGGGCATAACCCCACAATAGCAAACACCTCAACTACAGGAGTCGCGAGAGGGAATCTAAGGCCAGCAGCCAAGGCCTGCTCATAAACGGTGATGCAACCATAGGGGGCCTGGTGAGCTTTCAGACCTCGGGGTTCACTATACCAATATTCATCATGAATGAGGTGGTATTTTCGGAGGATGGGAAACAACTCTTTCTCAGTAATGGTAGAATGGTCCGTGGTTAGATCCTCAGGTAAGCTTCCTAAGTTGGGATCACTACTCACATGAGACTCTAAAATGGGATGGAGTGAAATTTTTTCAGGCCTCCTAAGTTTCCCGGGCCTACGAAGGGGGCCATGGGAGGGGCTGGATAACTCGATGTGTGATTCCTCACTACTAGAGCTGGTACTAGAGTTTTCGGAATCAGAAGAAGAAGAAGAAGACATGCTAAAAAAACGAGCAGAAGTAGTCAAAGAAAATGTCACTGACCAGGAGAGTAAAGGCCGAGGTCAAGAAAGAACAACCACGACTGGGCTGGAGCCTCGGAAAGCTCGGTAGGCACGATTTAGCTTGGGAAAATCTCGAGTCACGCCTGCGAAAAAGAAGAGCTAAGGAAACGGGTTAGTCAAGTTGAACATTATTTTAAAGATTATTTTGTTATCATTAACAAAGGAAAAGGCCAAGGGTTGGCCATGGCTAACCCAAGGTAGTATAAAAAGAAAAAAAAAAAAAGAAAAAAAATTATTATTATTATTATATATATAATGATAAAAAAAAAAATGATGAAGAAAAGGGGCATCTCAAGGGTCGGCCATGGCCGACCCAAGGAGGCCCTGTATATATATTTATATATATATATTTATATATATATATTTATTAAAAAAAAAAGGAAAAGTTGCAGAAAAGGGAGAGGGAGGTCGGCCATGGCCGACCTCGGCCATGGCCGGCCTCGGCCCTGGCCGAATCGGCCAGGGCCAAGGGGCTCGCCCCTGGCCGAGCTCGGCCAGGCCGAGCCCGGCCAGGTCGAGCCCAGCGCTCGGCCATGGCCGAGCAGGCCCTGCTCGGCCATGGCCGAGCTGGAGTTCGGCCTCGCCTGGGCGAGGCCGAACGCGGCCGACCTCGGCCATGGCCGAGGCGGCCAGGCAAATCGACCTCGGCCAGGCAGGCGCCTGGCCGAGGAAGAAGAAACGATTTTAAAAAAAAAAAAAACAAAAATCAAAGAGGAACAGAAGGCGCATAAAAAATAAATAAATAACAAATAAGAAAAAATAAAGGCAAAGGAGGATGGGAAAGACTAACCTCAAGGAGATGAATGCTTGTCTTGAAATAATAATTATGGGGTGGGGCCTTAGGACTTATATAGAGGACCCAAGGGGGGAAAAAATTTCAAAATGACCATGTTTTCCCTCCAAAATGAATTCTTCCCTCCAATCAAAGTCCCTACCTATAATTTTAGGGCAATAAATGAGGTTTTTACACATTAATCTCAACTTTAAAAACACTCTCGTGTGTCTTGAGAAAAAATCAACAGTCAAGTAACCTACTCCTCGACCCAGCATAATTCTCAGCTCGGCTCAAGGAGTGGGGGGCAAGTGATGTGCCATCACTTAAATTACTAGAATACCCCTACGCGCTGATAGTCCCACCTCCCACGTGGATCACCTGAGAGACCGACACGTGGCCAGTCAACACTCCAAAACGGAGTCCGAGAAATCCGGGCCGAACCGCAAGACCCGTTCCAACTTGACCGGGATTCTCGGGAGTCATGCCCACTTATCTCGGGTATCCCAAAACGGGTTCGCCTATAAAAAACAAGGACTCTCGCCAGGTATACCTAAGCTCTACAGCTCTTTCATTTACTTCTATCTGCATTTACTCTACTGATTTGAGCGTCGGAGTCCACCCCGGGGGATCCAAGCCCCGGCCCTCCATTGTCTTGCAGGTCCTACACCCGAGGTCCGACATCCCCCAAGTCCGAGGTTCCATTCCCGAGGTCCAGTCGCAGAGGTGGCACGTGGTGGTCGGTCCCAAATACCATCATCACACGTCTTGTCTATGTTCCTCTTTTCAGCAAATGTTCACATGTGACAAATGTTTTTTATCACCCAAAAATTAGGCCTTTTTATCCTCAAATTATTCTAAAAGGACAGGTGCATGGCTATAATCCTTCAAAATAGATAGAGCTATAGTTTGAAGTGAGCATTCGATCCCATTTCCATGTTTCAAATCATAATTGTGAATATCTTATTGATATGGTATGATATCAGTATGAGGTGATGTCAAAACATCATTTTGAATTTACAATACATTAATAATATAAATGATAAAATATATAAACATAATAATTTTTTTAATATAACCTCACATAAACATATATAATCTAAACAAAATAACAAAACTACAAACATAATATTTTCATTTTTTGCACAGTTTTGAGACCAGTTTAGAGTTTTGATTCTTTGTCTTTGCTAAGTGAGAATAAAAGGTAACTTATGAAAAATTAAAAAAAAAATTAAACAAGAGGTCTCAGAATAATTTATCTTAATAAAATAAATTGTGTTATTTATTTTTGTTAAATAAAAAGAGAGTGGAGCAATATAAGTTAAAGTGTGACCATAACCATAAGAGCTCTTTCTCAATAATAAAAAATATATATTTAATTTAAATTATAATTAATGTCACAAAGATGGGTCTGTCATTTTAACTTTATTATAATATACAGTGTTAAAGGTTTGTTATTCTTATATTTATAATAACCAAACTTCTTCTTATATTTAAATTTTAAATTCCAGAGGTAGAGAAAGTGATGGAGCCACCCCACCCATATGAGTATATCACCTCACCGAGGTAGTATAAAATAAAATAATTTTTAATTTTTATTATTATTATTATTATGATATAAGCAGCAAAGAAAGAGAAAGAGTGGCTATCAACTAGTGTAGCACTGCAAGAAAGAAAGAAAGAAACTATTGGCAGCTACTGATAATTCAGAAACATCTTAAAAGAGGTTTGAATGGCCAGAACTCAGCATGCAAGATGCATCGGGGATAAGACTAGCTACAAGGATACAATGATGTGAATGGTCACGTGCTTCCCTCGTGGTGGAGCCCCACCTCCTCCTCCTCCTCCCAATTATGGGTGGAATCCCACAACTCAAAACTCAAGAAATCATATATATAATTTCATATCATATAATTGCTTTTGCAAATAATAACTATCATTAGTAGTAGCAGCAGCAAGTAACACTCTTTGACACAGACATTATCATTTCTTCAGGACACCCTTGTCACACCCCTAAGATTGTTTAGTTGTAATCTTATTTAGTATCATTAATTTTAATGACAAGATAATTATATTCGTCATGATATGCATGGTTACAAGTTAACCTTGGCATGATGATTTGTTTATTTTAATTAAAATTGCATGTTTTGAAATGAGTTTTTGTAAGTTGGGAGAGTGGAAGTGACTTATTGTAATAATTATAATTTATACAGATTGTTTATCGTTAACACAAGTCCAAGTCGCTCAATTAAGGATGAGTTTTAAGTATAACTAATTAAGAACAAAATTTACATAAATAACATCAATTATTATTATTATTATTATTATCAAAATTTACAATGTACTAATTAAGTGAACTTCCATGGGTTGGGTAAGCATGGCCCACTCTTCAAGGAACCTCAGAGAGTCGGTCAATTTGAATTCAAAGCCATGCATTAAAGTGACCGTAATTCAAGAAATGCTTGTTATTATTGCCCAAAAATGGTTAAATCAAATGATTATGTTTTGAAGATATTGCGAGGATATGCATGCCTCTGTGGAGATGGCTCAAAAGAGAGGGCAAACTTTGAAGTTTGAACCTTAGATAATAACCCACTAACAAATTACTTTATCTTCTCACAATTAAAGAAATAATAATAATATATCAATAGCAAATTTATAAAATGATGTGACTAATATCCCCACACTACACATTATGTTTAGGACACAAAAACTATTAAAATTGTGGAGATTATGAGAATCATACAGACTAACGAATCATTTCATGTACATTTTTTGCTTAAAACATTTGTTCAAAATTTAAATTTCAAAAGGACAAGAGAGGGGTTTTGATTTAACACCATTTTGCTTGCTTGCTCGTCCTTTGTTTGGCTTTATATGGACAACAATGAGGCATCTCTCAAATCCATAAAGGAGAAAAGTGAATGAGAATTTGGCAGAATAAAAAAAGAAAGAAAAAAAAGAAGCATTTGTATGACTAATCAAGAGTTATATTATTGAGTGTGTTGGAGTTTCTATTTATAAAGGTATTATTATTGAGTGCAAAGAGAAACATGACAAGATAAAATATAATTATAAAAATATATCAAATAAACAAAAATTTAAAGCACCACAGTAGGAGGGTCCCTACCCTCGATCGTTAAAACAAGAATCTAACTGTTATTTTTATGCTCTTCCTAAATTTTTATGTAAAAAATTCTATTTGAATAACTTGGGTGCATGATAAAGACAAGGAAAGTAATTTTATTATATGGTTTGGATGTGTAAAAATACAATTGATAGAAGCATGGTTAGGCGAGTGAATAAAATGATAAAAAAAAAAAAATTATAGTATTTAAGGGAGAGAGAGTTTAAAAAAACTTGCTCAGAAAATTTAGATGTAACAATATATATATATATATATAATAACTGTATAAAAATATGATTTTGAATAAAAAAATAAAAAATTGAATTTAAAGCTGGTAATTATTGTAGTCTGTCATGGTTAGTTCCATTGCTTCCATAATAATAAATCCCCAGTTCCAGACACTGTTAAAATGTTGATTTTTGATTTATTCTCTTCAACAAATGCAAATGCATCATAATTCATAAATTAATCTGACAATAATCTTGATATCTCATTTCAGCCCTTACTTTCATTTGTTGTTTCATCTTGGCCCCTAGTTCTGGTTCTGGTTCTGGTTTAGGACAAAAATACTTGTGATTTGATCAGAGAAACCCTCGGAAAGTTAAAAAAAAAAATTGTGAGTATGAAACTAGAGTTATCTACGGATATGAAACTAACTACAATTCTTCTCTCTCTTCTCAAATGCCAGAGCTTCAAAGGCTCCATCATCTGCACAGCTGCTTCTTCTTCTTCTTCTTCTTCTTCTTCTTCTTCTTCCCCCTAGCTAGATTAACAAAAATATACAATATGGTCCGCCCGGGACACAATTGGTTGACGAGCTAGAATTCATGCAGCTGGTCCCCGCGACGACTTGGCTTGGTATGTTTTTGTCACTGATGTGATGAGATGAGATGAGCTGAGCATCTTGAAACCGCTCATTTCTTTTCTTTGTGATATCTCTCTCTCCCATGTAGTGCTCAACAGCCTCAACTCAAATCATTTACCTGAAAATAGCAGAGTTGAACAGAATGTGAAGAACTTGATAGAGTAGAGCACTCCACACAAAATCTCAATGCGATGAGGAGTCGTCTGAGATACCGATAGATCTTTTGCAGTGGAGTACAGCCTCGTATATGGAGCTCTCGGAATCGCAAGAGCGGCGCCAGTTACCGGAAGAGTAGGCCACGCTTGTCCTCGGAGATGTTTCAGGTGAGTTGATCCAGTTGTTCACTTCCTGCATCCTCGTGTCAACAGCTTCAATCCTGGAGCAAGATCTCCTGCCTCGTAGTTTCTGGCAAAGCGGCCTAAGGAAATCCAAGTACTTGTGGAAGATTTGTTTCGACAATATTCTTCGGCACCTTCTTAACGACGAACAACGGATTCTATTACCTGAATGCAGGTTCTTCTGGGCGTGCGGAGAGATTGGAGCACCTGGGTTAGAATCCGCGGCGGCGCCATATGCTTCCATCTTCAGTGGCTCGACAAAGAGAGGCATGAGGGAGCCATTGGAGATGAGCTCATCAGCGTGAACAAGATCCAAAGGAGACTCAGCCACAGGAAAATCAAAGTCCTGTGAGGCTCTGAAGAATCTCTTTGAGGCTGGCAATTTCGGGTCCATCTCGATGAAGGAAGCTTCATCGGATGCATCCAGGGAGGCCCTAAGGGAGTCATCTAGCGCTGGTTTCAGGTTTACTAACCAACTGTATGAAAAGCTTTCAATGGACAGGGGCTGTGAAGTCTCCATGAAGCACAGAATGAGAGGAGAACAAATGTGTATAGTAGTTCCAAATTATACAAGGGAGAATATATAGCGAAGGACCTCTTATAATGGCGCCTTGTCCTGGTATTATAAAGATATATACAGAGAGAGAGAGAGAGAAAGAGAGACATAACATTACCTTGCTATCCACTCCATTACAATTGTATATGTGGCTGACTTCACTACAGACAATTATTCCAATAGTTGAAAAAGAATAAAAAGGGGGAAAGGAACAGAGTTGGGAACCCCACACTCAACTCATAATGTACTAGGCATCTTTAGTTTACCCTGATCTCCTTTTTTCATATTCTATCAACTTCAGAAAGAAAATGATGTCCCTTCACAACTTTAACACATTCCTCATGAACAGATAACATAAAACTAAAAACTTCACTGATTACCCAGTACAGGTTCATGCACATTCCATAAAAATATTCAAAGCTGCTCACACAACTGAAGGAATCATAATTAGATTACAATAGGTTTGTTTCTCTTAAACCATCATTCTGCATATTAAAAACGGAAAAGTTGTTGATCTAAACCACGTAACTACATCATGAGTGTTTGATAGTGCTAATTGGTTCATCCAGGTTCAAAATGTCAACATCGCATTTATGATGCTCATATCCTAACCACTGCTCCAAGTTTGCTTCAAAAATTTAGGCGGCTGCTCAAAATGGGTCATGACAAACTAACTACTCAACTTCAATGGAGGGGGGGGGGGGAAACCAACAATTATAGTCAGTACAAACCTGTTTACCATGGATAATATATTTCCCTAGCAAGCTTCACAGTTCATATATACATGTATCTTTCACCAAACACATTAGATAGTGTAAGAATCCATACACATTTTTAGCTCCCAGAGAGGCAAGGCAAAAAGGTACTGGATGAGCAGTCCAAAGTTCAAAACCATAACAGAATTGCAAGCCATAAAAATTGCTACTTTCCATGCAGAAGGAAAGAGAGATGTAGATTGTAGATAGCGTCCATCATCATCATCATCATCGTCATCATCGTCATCATCATCATATATATAGCTATATTGTTGGCCTTGAATCAGCATAAAGTTTCCAGGGTAAAGGGAAATATCAGGTTTCCGCACCCAAATAACAGTCTGAGAGGCGGTGAATTCTGGCTCCTCTTATCTTCTTTTTTGTTTATTTGTTTTGCCAAGCAACTTTTCCAAATTTTAAATGGTAAAGAAAGTTACATCCTGTCGACAAAAGCTTTAGCTAATTACTATTTCCCGAACAATTTTAAAGTAACAAAAATAGCAGACAACGGTCCCCAGATTGTCTGAGAAAGAGACGGACAAGGAAAAATGCTCTGGGGACAAAAACCAGAAAGAGAAAGTGACTTGAAACCAATTGGTCCCCCCAAATGTTCTCCAAGACAAAGGCATATTGCAAAAGTATTCGAATTATTCATAAACCAATCAAACCCCAAAGAGAATGTTTTGCTTAATAATGCAAGGGCTTATTAAACTAATGGAGGAACACAATTATTTCTAATTAGTATATCATAAAGCATAAAGAAAACCCAACAAGCAGTAAGCAAACCTTTCTTCACATGGAAGTTGGAAGTACGTAGATAGCTATAATCATTTGCTGCTACTGTAGTTGGCAGTAGGGTGAAATATAAGGATTTTACAGAGGGCAGCTAGTGACATCAATAGCAAGTTTCCAATTCGGGATACCAGGGATGGTCTGTTCATATGTTGAATAAACCACAAGGCCATTCCAACGGAAAAGATTGATTGTTCGTTAAGGAGACCCTGGGGATCAAATATATATTTATATATATATATATATATAAAGAAGTTCCTTATGCATGCTCTATAGAGTTAATCTATTAATCTAATCTTCTTAATTTGTTACCACGGTAAGCATTTTTTTTGGGGGGGAGCATAAGTGTGGCGCACAATCTAATCGATGGCAACAACATTAATTAAAAATTTAGATTTTAAGTTAGAAAAATATTTTTTAAAAAAATTAAGGGTCCGTTTATGAATAAAATAATTTTCTCCATTATTACAAACAGGGAGTTTTGTATATTGTTGGTCATTAAACTTATTCTTTTATTTACACGCTCAATTATATAGAAGTATCATAAAATTTAAGTTAAAAAACATATTGAAAAAAATTAACCCTAACATCCTAAACAACATATAAAAGTATCGTAAAATTTAAAAGTTTCTCACATTATAGAATTGATATACAAAAAAAAAAAAATTATACATTCAAGATAATAAGTTAGAGGAATGATAAAAGGGTAGGGAATGCCATCTCTGATCCCGAACTAGAACTCTTAAACTTTTCCCCATATTCAGACCCAAACTTGATTGGGCACAAAAAATCAACCATAATGTTGTCCTTATGGAATTTGAAGATTCTCAATAGAAAACCCATTTTTCAAATCATTTATCCAAATTATATTAAATCAACATTAATTTGCCCTCAAAATCGTTCCAAACCTTACGAAAATGTGATCAAACTCAAAATAATGTTAAAATATAAACGACTTATAACATCTAATTAAAATATCTGTAATTAAGATAAAAACATTCAAAAAAGTAATATTATAAAATTAAAATTTAAAATCAACATAAAAATTTTAATATATTTTAATCATTTACAAAATAACTTATTTTATGAGTTGAAATATAAATAACAACCTTAAATGTTAATATATAAATAATATTATATATATATATAGATACTCACACACATATAAGTCGGGGTTTGGGGCAGAAAGTTCTAATCCTACCACGGCCCCAAACCCAAATTTTGTATTTCAAGTTTTTCTTAAATTCAAACCCAAACCGTTTTGACCAAAGTAGATTTGCGCAGGGCCCATTACTATCCCCAGCCGATCCTAAGCCCTACCTAACCGTACAATCAAGCTTAAAATATATCCAAACCCCATCCAAGCTGACATGCCCATAGATCATTCCAGGGCCAAAAAAATTAGACAGATTTTTTGGGTTAACATAACAGCATCTGCAAATATCAAGAACTATTGTTGATACAAACAAAATAGGTATGGTAAGAGTGAAGTGATTATAAAAGTTCGTCAACATCTATATCATACAAATTTGAACTTGCTTGAAATGAATGGAGAATCTGAGTCTAATCAATGTCAAAAATTCCTAAAAACCAACGACTTCATATACACAGAAGAGGTGAAATAGACAGTAGAACTAATTAATGAAAATGAAATGCATAAAAAGAATGTCATTTCATAAGATCTAGAAATACAAAGGCATTCCAGAGGCTATGCAGCAGCATGGATGCCAACAGGTTTCTTGACCGTGTAAAAACAGCACCCATCACCACACCAAGGAATACAAGAGGGAGCATCCTCTGCAAATTGAAATGTGCCAAGGCAAAAGCTATTGAACTCACAAGAATTGAGCACCATAAGGGCATGTACCTGGTCAATGAAGGGAGAAGGAACCCACGGAAGACAATCTCCTCCCAAACAGGAGCACAAACTGACACCACTATGGCATAAAGTGCCATTGCTACTGGATCTCGTGCAACAATTGATTGCTCAACACTTGAGACAGTGACAGGTGTAGATGGAAGAATAGGCAACAAATTTGCGTTTACTTGTGAGAGCCGGTTGACCAGGGGAAACATGAGGCAGCCCAAGCCAACATCAAACTGCCACTTCCCCTTTAGGCTAAACCTGAACCAGTCACGTGGCAGGGGACGGAAACTTGAGAGACAGTGATGGAGGATTGCAATCCCAGCAAGACCTTCAGCCACATCTGTTAAAAGACTGTACAAAGCTTGTCCTCTGTATGTCAAGGATTCCTTTCTGAAACCTGCTATATGAGCCAAGAATGGAATTATCCAAGATCCTACTAACCAGAAGGAGGCAATCCAGAGGAGCATCACCTGCACCGCCATAGAATTTATTTTGCTATTTTTTGTGATTTCCATGTCTACCATAAACTTAAAAGAAGAAATACTATAATGTTTACTCGAGATATTTGTGTCATGAAAAAATGGCATTTGCTCAATTACTTAGAAATTTCAAAATAAAATGAAAAAAATTAAAGCTTTCAGTTAAATAAGATGGCTGATTAATTTGATTAACCTTCACCTGTAAAAAGAATGGGAACCATAATAAGATACTGGGATTATAGTAACAAAAGAAGCTTTTAGGATATGAAAAGACCCTCTACTTGCCAGAAAATATACTGTTAATTTCCGGTGTCATGTGCAAGTGAAGTGCAATTAAAAGACCATAACCGTTGAGATCTGCTACTCACTGCCACTTAACATGTCCATGGTTATATGGACGACAACAATAAAATCTAATTGACTACAACTACATATGTGCCTACAAATTAAACCTCCAATATGATAGTAATAGAGCCTAAGCAATGTGAACATAGTTACCATTGGCACTCCACACTAGTATTACTGTCACCAAGACACAGCAACCAGAACTACAAGGCATCAAATTTCCATTCGCTTTCTGACTACAAGCTATAATTGACTCAGCCTATTACAATATTACTTCCACCAACGCAATCCCCTCAGTCAATTGCTCGTAGTCACTTAACAAGTCCATGCCTACAAATTATATTGCTGTTCCTGCCATCCCAATGCCCATGTTGCAGCACTATTATGGCATATTTCTACTGCCACCATGTTGTCAATTGTTGCTACTGCCATTAACATGGAACCTCCTGGAAAGGCAAAGATTTTCAGGCTTAGTCCTAGTTCAATCATCATTACTGGCTTTTTGTTGCCAAATGCAAACTACCACCAGCCTATCAACTGTCACCCATGACCATTATAGTCACCTCTTTCATTAAAACACCTGCACCAAACTATGTAAATAAACCTCATATATTATGCCCTTTAAAAGATGAAAGATAATTTTACACACTTTTTTCAAAATATTTAGTTACATTGAAGGATGGCCTTGGAGCAGTAATAGAGATTACTCGATTGCAATTTAGGAAAGGGTTCAAACCCATGAAAAACATGTCCAACAAACAATCAAAGTTTAACTTCTATATATTGTTTCAGTTAGTTTGGAAATGGAAATTTTGCACAAAACGCTTTGGAAACAATTAGAAAGACAAAAATGAAGATATTGAAGAGTAACATGTGAATATATTTGGAAAACCCAAATGACTGTTTGTAGAACTCAATAATTAAATAATTGAACATATCTGAGGTCAACACATACTTTTATAGAACGGCATAAGTAAATGATTTGAAAATAAATTTAATGCATAACAAGAATTGTTACATTGATATCAACTAACCGATCTTATCAATAATATATTTACACAATTCTAAATGTACATAAAATTCCAGCGAAACAAAATTCACAAAATTGTAAATATACTACTAGTAAGGGAAGATTATTATAGAAAGTGATTGAAATGATTATGAGGGAAAAAAATTGAACAGTATATAGATGTACATGGAACTTATGGATTTGGAGAAAGAAATAATGAGGGCAAACTATTTTGGATTTTGCAACATATAAGCTCATCATAGAGAAACCCCGAATTTATGTAATCAACCACACATAGTGATAAAGACCTGGTATGTTGTTGTTGTTTATGCTCATCATAGCTAATACTAGGGTTAAAAAATGAAATGAAAACTTAGTTACATATTAATATTATTTATCAACTACCCATGTAAAATACTTTCTTATGGGGCATGAAGATTATTTATATCACATATAGGGAGAATGCCTGACCACTTAACATGGGCTCATGGTATTTGATGTCCACGTCAAAAAATGGAGTAAGAATGATACAAAATGAAGCCCATAAATCTCAAGGTGAAATTTAACAGGTGAAAAACAAGGCATTTTGCTTGCTCTTTCTCTCTCTAGAGAAATTTCTCTCACAAGCCTTATCCAGAAGAGCACCCACTGAAACCCTAGATCTGCTGCCCCTTCATCTCAGATCTCGCCAACCTTTCCATCTTTCCTATCTTCTTGCAGCTCATCCTCCCCTGATCCCTTCCCCCATATTGCTCAAACCCTAAACGTCAACTGACTGATCTCCCTTTCACTCACCCTCATCCACTAAATCCCTCCATCACCTACTCTCATCCACCTACATCCCTCTCTCTTTTCCATTCTTGCCAATGAATATCTTTTCCATTCTCTCATCTTTCAATATTTTAATTATAAAAATATAATCATTTAAAATATATTTTCTAAAAAATATATGTGCATACATTTTATGTATATGTATAAATAAAACAAGTATATAAGAAATATATTTAAGAATAAAAAATAGAGTGATGAAGGCAATAGACTGCAAAGAAACCCCCACTCTGAACAGAAGGTTTCCTTCAAGAACAGAAGGGGTTTCTTCAAGAACTGAACCCCAGCAGCAATCAGATAATGGAGATTTCTTCAAGAACCCCCCATTGACCCCCAGCGGGTTCTGAACCCCTACCACTGGGGGTTTCTTCAATGGCTGCAGGGGTAGCTGGCCACCAAACTATTTTTTTTAACATATTTCTTATAAATTTGTTTTATTTATATATATACATAAAATATGTGCATATATCTTTTTTAGAAGACATTTTAAATAATAATATTTTTTGTAATTGGAAATATATTTTTATAATTAAAATTGAGAGAGGATAGAGAGATAGGAGAGAATGATGAGGTGGAAATCATCAACAATTTATCAGTACCGCGCCAACATTTAACATAAAATCGATCGGATTGTAACGGTGTTCTCAATTGAAACTAAAATATAAGTATAGCTATTGAAAAAATTAAAAGTTTGTTCTAAAATTGAAACTATCAATATATTTTTTCGGTAATTTACCCTACTTAACATAAAATTAGGTTCCAGAATTTGTTCAATACAATAACAAACAGTTCAAGTTAGATTATATCTACAACCTTCACATATCACATTCATAAAAATCTTTAACATCTCGGATTTTATTGTTGCTCTCCAGTTTGGTGCAGGACATGTTCTAGAATGTGTGTGCAATGGCATGAATTGTTAATGCAGACAGAGAATTGGCAGCTCCTCTTTACTTCAATATTAAAGCCAAAGAGGGCATACAGAAAAGTCTGGAAGTCCTCCCACTGTCGCTATTTTGGAAGGCCAGAGGAAATGTTATCCTGTTTACTAATACTAACTAGGTTAAGATGGATTTGTAAGAACATTGTTACAATATAATTGTAAGACATGATGTTTATTAACAACTACATATAAGAAACATAAGCTTCACCTGCAGAATGGTTTTTGCTGTCCACGGCACTGTCCAAGGTTCTGCTCTAAAAACCGGATCTGCAATCTGAAACACAAGCAACCAATCACTCTCTAATCTTGAATATCCTAATACAAGTCTACTCTCAGCTGTACCACACGTTTCTTGTTCACCCTTAATTTGATGAGAGGGCTTAACAATTTTGTAAAGATAAATAGCACATTTATGTTCAAATTTTAAGAAATCAGAAGTGAAGTAAAAAATATACTCACTTCAGGATTTGATTGCCAAATCCATTGTTTAACTTATTCTTCACAGAAGCAAATAAGTGCACTCTTCTTTGAAACTAACTCTTCCATAGGACCATATCCAGAGACTTACATAGACACTAACAAATGAATGAAGTATCGCTAATCAGACATGACCAGAGCTGTTACTAGAAACTTGATTCTCACATGATGAAAATGTGCTCAGCAGCCTATCTCACATTTTCTTTTGTAAAAAGGCTTATCATTTCCTTTCCTTCTAATGATAGAAGAAATAGAATAACTGATGTGGGACAACCACAGAATGCTCTGATACCAAATTTGAAGCTGAACAGTATAGATTTGTAGAGATATAGCCAGAGAGGAAAACAATACCGATTGTAATCAATAACCAGAGGAATTAATAAAAGAATTACATTGGGTGCCTTATTACTATAACATGATTATGAATCCCAATCCTATCATAAGTATGATCATCTAATAAAAATGGAAACAAAATTAGATAACAAGATAAAACCTAATCTAAATCTAATTTCTAAAAACAAAAAATAGGAAACATTATCAAAATAACACCATCTTTATCCCTATAAACAGTGTAATAAACCAAAACATGAAATAAATATGCCAAGTTAAATGGACCTAAGACAGAACACACACTTGTACACAGGCAATAGCTTACCAAAGAAATCCTACAATTGAATTCAATTGTTTAATTCACCAATTTGATAAATGAAATTCAAGCTTTAAGTTAATGGTAGGACAAGGTATCTACTATCTAAACTGACTTTCAAAAAGACAATATATCCTCAGTCAAGCAAGTAAAGTTTCAGTAAAAACTACCCATATTAGATGAAGTATATCAAGCAAGATTACTGGGTGCCAAGAATAACTATCACAATGCACAAAAAACTTCATGACTGAAATAAGTGAAAAAGAATACCCTTCTAAGTTTTGAAACCCAATTGTCCTTCCCATTATTCAATTGATTGAGCCCAGGGTTAGCCACTATTTCTGGCAATTTCTCCTCTGCATTCTTGGAATCGAGAAAATCTGAAGAAGCATCTTCATGTCTAAAGCATGAAATCTTCCATCTCTACAAGAAAATAAAAGGAAAAAAAAGTGAAACACAAATCATCAAGACGTACTAATTATCTTCTGCATTTCCAAGAAGATAGAGAACTTAAGTACAATAGGATCTCAATAATTAGCTTAAGTTGTACTGATTGCAGAATAATAGTTCTAAATGCAATGAACCAACTGTTCCAGCTGTGGTAATATTATTTGTATCAATCATTGAGTTTTCTTGGGTCTAAAAAGGGAAGACTCTGCAAGAATGAAAAAGGAAGCAAACCAAACATAAAGGGAGAGGGCAAAGCCTAAGGAGCAACTGCAAGGCTGATCCTTTGTAACTGGAATGTCATGAGTTTAAGTTGCAGAAATAAGTAGATGGAGGGCATTGACAACAACTTCTAAAGACATATAATCCTGTGAACCTTGCCAGGTTAACTTTGATGTTATAATATCAAGAGTATTTCTGCCATTCTCAAATGTCTCCTAAAGTTTTTTGGTAACTCTAATTATGTGTTAGGGTTTTATTGATAATGTTTAGGCTTTATTTGTAGTCTTGTCCTAGTTCTATTCTTAATAGTTTAATTTTTGTTTAGTGTCCTAATAGGAAAAGGATTTTCCAAACTCTAGTAGGAATACAATTATTATTTATTACAACAATATAAATACCATTATAAGGTAGTTAGGGGTAAAAGGTGCCCTTACGGCACTATGATATCTGATAGGCCACCGATACAACAAACTTATCATAGGCGCAGTAAGCACCTGAAGGCTTGAGGCTGGAATTAAGGAGTCCACACATGCAGCTGCAACGTCCAGCATGTGCGCATGGGGAAGGGGGGGTAAAATTGTAATCCACACTGCTGAAAGAATAATCAGCAGTGTGAATGGGGAATTCTGTTAGAAATGCATGGGAAGGGCGGGGGTATAAAAAGGATAGAAGATAATGAATAAGGTAGCAAGCTTTTGGTAGAGAATTGGGAGAGCTTGGGCCTCTCGAATGCCCTGTTTCATTCTTGTTTTTCTGTTGTGAGTGGTTGAAATATATTGGTATTGGAATTCTATTGGAATCCTATCAATTTGGTATCAGAGACAGCCCGCTTCCGATGGTGAACTTGACAGAGCGTGTTGGCGAGTTGGAGTTGACGGTGGAAGGCGTCAAAAGAGGGGTCGACGACATTAGAGGGAATGTACAGTCGGTGGAGAGAAATGTGGCGACGTTGCTTGAGCAGTTCGCTTCCATGCGAGCGAAATGGGATGAACGGGAGCAGGAAGGTAAGAACAAGACCAGAGAGCGGGAAGGACCTTCGGAATTCACCTTGGATTCCGAAGTAACCCCTGGAGTTATGGGAGGTTATCATCCGGTAAGGGGTAGTGGGATGGAGTACCGAGCGGAAGGCGATTGGAGATGCCTCTCTTCGAAGGAGACAATCCAGACGAGTGGATCTTTCGCGCCGAGAGGTATTTTTCTGTCAACCAACTCTCGGATGAAGAGAAGGTTGAATCCGCAGCCCTGTGTTTTGAAGCTGCCGCACTATCGTGGTTTCAATGGGAGACCAGGCGAAGAGGAATCCGGAGCTGGGAAGGCTTGAAACAAGGACTTCTGAGTCGGTTTCGCCCCACTCAGGAAGGGTCGTTAGAGGAGCGGTTCTTGGCCCTTAGGCAAGAGGGATCGGTGAAGGAGTATCGATTGAAATTTGAGACCATGGCTGCAGCTGTACCGGATGTGCCGGAGGCGTTTTTGGAAGGCCAATTCCTTAACGGCCTCAACCCAGAGATACGAGCCGAGATCAGAGTATTACAACCAAGGGGGCTTGACCGAATTATGCTGGTGGCACAAAACATTGAGGACAAGAACTTAGCTCTTCAACATTACCATCGGGCAGCTGGGTCAACGAGGAGCGGTTATTCCACCACAACCGCGTTAGCGAGTAGGCTGTCATCGGTGACCGCGAAGGGTGTTGGATCCTCCCAAAGATCAGTGAACCAGCCAGGCCCCCGGATTCAGACTGCAAGTAATGGTGGCAGTCTTCCCTTCAAGAAACTTAGTGAGGCTGAGTGGAAGGCAAGGCGAGAGAAGGGCCTTTGCTTTCGTTGCGATGAGAAGTACTCGATTGGCCATAGATGCAAGAACAAAGAGCTCCAAGTGCTGATGCTCTTTGATGAAGAAGTAGGCGAGGCTGCGACAGAAGAAGAAGGGGAGCAAGGAGGTGATGGAGGAGTGGGATATGGCAGCGAGGTGATTGAGTTATCTATGAATTCAGTGGTGGGATTAACCACCCCTCAAACGATGAAGTTAAGGGGGCTGATTGAAGGACAACCAGTGGTAGTTCTGGTGGATGGGGGAGCAACCCATAATTTCATCTCCTCTGAGTTGGTGCAGCGCTTGAATTTACCAAGGACGGAAACGGCTGGATATGGGGTGATAATGGGAACTGGAATGGCGGTCCAGGGTGCAGGAGTTTGTAAGGGGGTCAAATTATCCTTGGACAACTTGCAGATAGTGGAAGAATTCCTTCCACTTGAGTTGGGAAGTTTGGATGTCATTCTTGGCATGAAATGGCTGGCTTCGGTGGGTAAAATGAGTGTAGATTGGAGGAATCTGACCATGAAGTTTTCAGTAGGGGGGATGGCAGTGACTTTGCAGGGAGATCCTAGCTTAAGTAAAACATTAGTCTCCCTAAAAGCTATGATGAAAGCGTTGAAGGAGAGTGAGGAAGGAATGTTGTTGGAAATTGGAGAGGTGGCTGCCGAATGCAATGAGCTGCAAGTTGGGCTGCCAGGAAGTTTAGAAGAATTATTGGCTGAGTTTGAAGGAGTTTTTTCCAGCCCAATGGGACTGCCACCCACTAGAAACAGAGATCATGCAATCAATCTCCTACCCAACACCCCTCCGGTTAGTGTTCGACCTTATCGATACCCGTATCTTCAAAAGAATGAGATTGAAAAGATGGTACGAGAGATGTTGGCAGCTGGTATTATCAAGCCAAGTGTCAGCCCTTTTTCTAGTCCGGTGTTGCTCGTTAAGAAGAAGGATGGAGGATGGCGGTTTTGTGTAGATTACCGGACCCTCAACAAGGTGACAATCCCTGATAAGTTTCCTATTCCAGTCATTGATGAATTGCTGGATGAACTACATGGTGCGAAGATTTTCTCGAAATTGGACCTCAAATCTGGCTACCATCAGATTCGAGTCAAGGCTGGAGATGAACCGAAGACAGCCTTTCGAACACACGAGGGCCATTACGAGTTCCTTGTCATGCCCTTCGGATTGACAAATGCCCCGGCCACCTTCCAATCCTTGATGAATGATGTCTTCAGGGAGTATTTGCGCCGGTTTGTGTTAGTTTTTTTTTATGATATTTTAATCTATAGCCAAAATCTTGACCAACATTTGCAGCACTTACGTTGTGTGCTGAAAGTGCTGGCTGCAAATCAGCTGTTCGCCAACAAAAAGAAGTGCTCCTTTGGACAATTGGAGGTTGAATACCTGGGCCATATAATCTCCCAACAAGGAGTGTCGGCTGATCGATGCAAGGTGCAAGCCATGATCGACTGGCCAGCACCAAGTTGCTTGAAGGAGTTGCGGGGATTCCTTGGTCTTACGGGATACTATAGGAGGTTCGTGAAGAATTATGGTAAGATGGCATGGCCCCTCACCGAGAAACTAAAGAAGAACAATTTTCATTGGGATGGAGAGGCGGAACGAGCATTTCAGCAGCTCAAAACAGCAATGGTGTCGCTGCCAGTCCTTGCACTTCCTGACTTCGATCAGCCCTTCGTTATTGAATCCGATGCATCAGGGCATGGAGTAGGGGCAGTGTTGATGCAGAATCATAGATCGATTGCATATTACAGCCACGCTCTTAAGCCATTAGAGAAGAAAAAATCTGTTTACGAAAGAGAATTGATGGCCATGGTTTTTGCAATTCAGAAATGGAGACATTATCTTTGGGGAAGGAAATTCATAGTAAGAACGGACCAAAAAAGCTTGAAGTTCTTGTTTGAACAGCGAATGGTGAGCTCAGAGTATCAACGATGGATGCTGAAACTAATGGGCTTCAATTTTGAGATACACTATAGGCCCGGATTGGAGAATAAGGCTGCAGATGGCCTTTCGAGAGTCAGTCACCCAGCGGCTCTATTCGCTCTAACAGTGCCAAGGGTGGTGCAACTTGATCAGCTGGTCCGAGAAGTGGAGGAGGATACTTATTCACAAGGAATTATACAGAAGTTAAAGGCAGATCCAACTTCCAGCCCCAATTTTCAGCTGGTAGACAACCAGCTCCTCTATAAAGGGCGGCTGTTCCTGCCTAAGAAATCCTCCCTGATTCCCTTGGTGCTCCAAGATGGACATGATGGCAGTGTAGGGGGTCATTCTGGGTTCCTCAAGACTTACAAACGGATTGCAGCAAGTGTTTTTTGGGCGGGCATGAAGCAGGATATTCGTCGATATGTGGAGAGGTGTGTCATTTGCCAGCAAAATAAATATGAGTCCTTATCTCCAGGGGGTCTTTTGCAGCCTCTTCCGGTTCCTTGTCAGATTTGGGAGGATATAGCCATGGATTTCATTGAAGGGCTACCGAAATCGGGTCATATGAATGCTATATTGGTGGTTGTAGATAGACTCAGCAAATACGGCCATTTTATTGGTCTCAAACACCCTTTCACAGCTAGAACAATAGCTGGAATTTTCATTAAAGAGGTGGTTCGGTTGCATGGTATGCCTAGGACTATTATTTCGGATCGAGATAAGGTTTTCATGAGCCGTTTTTGGGAGGAGCTATTTCGACTTCAAGGCACTAAACTTCAACGAAGTACAGCCTACCACCCTCAAACGGATGGGCAGACGGAAGTGCTCAACCGGACCCTAGAAACTTATTTGCGCTGTTTTGCATCAGCAAGGCCGGTAGGGTGGTTTGTGTGGCTGCCATGGGCGGAATTGTGGTACAACACCTCTTACCACACTGCCTCTCGGATTACTCCCTTCCAAGCTGTTTATGGGAGAGAGCCACCAACCCTGATCCGATTTGACAAGGGATCAACCCCGATATCAGCAGTGGAACAGCAGTTGCGGGAGAGGGATTTAGCCTTGGATGAGCTTAAGAACCAGCTGGAACGAGCTCAGGTAATTATGAAGAAAGGAGCTGACCGGAAGAGAAGGAATGTGCAATTTGAAGTTGGTGATTTTGTCTACTTGAAATTAAGGCCCTATAGGAGGAAATCCCTAGCTAGCAGACCTAACGAGAAGCTGGCTCCGAGGTACTACGGGCCATTTAAAATTGAGCAGAAAGTGGGGTCAATGGCTTATAGACTCAAACTCCCAGCCACCTGCCGAGTGCACCCGGTTTTCCATGTGTCTCAGTTGAAGGAAGCTAAGGGCAGGCCTGGCACAATGGAGCATATTCCCCTCGAGCTGCAGGCTGACTTAGAAATGAAGGTGGAACCAGAAGCAGTGTTGGGTGTGCGGCCGGGGAAGGGTTCTAATTTGCGCGGGCTGGATATCTTGATCCAATGGAAGGGCTTACCACCGTTAGAGGCAACTTGGGAGCCCTTCAACATGATTCAGCATCAATTTCCAGCTTTTCACCTTGAGGACAAGGTGAAAGTCCAAGAGGGGAGTAATGATAGGCCACCGATACAACAAACTTATCATAGGCGCAGTAAGCACCTGAAGGCTTGAGGCTGGAATTAAGGAGTCCACACATGCAGCTGCAACGTCCAGCATGTGCGCATGGGGAAGGGGGGGTAAAATTGTAATCCACACTGCTGAAAGAATAATCAGCAGTGTGAATGGGGAATTCTGTTAGAAATGCATGGGAAGGGTGGGGGTATAAAAAGGATAGAAGATAATGAATAAGGTAGCAAGCTTTTGGTAGAGAATTGGGAGAGCTTGGGCCTCTCGAATGCCCTGTTTCATTCTTGTTTTTCTGTTGTGAGTGGTTGAAATATATTGGTATTGGAATTCTATTGGAATCCTATCAATGTCATATCGCATGATGCACTAGGTGCCAAAAAAGAGCTCACCTGAGCAGAGTGAGGCACTAAATTGACAGAAAAAAAAAGTTACTAATAAACATATTTAATATGAAAGAGACAATCAGACCATGCATACAATAGTAAAACATCTAAAATACTCTCAAATACAAATTCTTATAATATTCTTCAAACAGTATAACAAATATATTCCATATTTAAGCAGCACCAATAACAAACAATATTCAATATTATATATTCTAGATAATATTCAATATTATATATGGATAGCGATAGAAATGATAATGGGGAAACCAAAAAGAGTAGTTTCTGAGCTCTCTCTCTCTCTCTCTCTCGTGGTTACATCCAAGTGAGCACCTATGACACTTGATGTTCACCAAAGGTTCTCGCCCAGGCGGCACCTGATGAAGGAACCTTGCCTAGCATATGCGAGGTGCTTCCATGGGGCCTTGCACCACTTGCATCAATTACTGCAGTTTTCTTTAAGTATGATGCAATTCTAACTCTAGATGTGACGCCTACAGAACCCTAAGTGTGATGGCTAGATTCTCCTCCCCCCCAATCTTTCAATTTCAGCTTCTTATTTTCGTAACCTACTTCCATCTCCATTTTCATCCCCCAAATTTCATCATTTCAGCCATATTACCTAACATCCACTATTACATGTCAAAACCCACCCTAAATAAGCTTCGAATCATTGGGTATTCCCATAATATCTGATCTTTCATACATCATAGCTTCTTTGCCCAAGAAAAAACACAGAGCCAGCTGTGTACAAATACAACCCTTGCTCTCAACCCAGTTTATGGGACATGCATTAGGGACACCTCTAGTCATCCATAAAACATTTGAGTAATTACAATTTTCCTTGCATTTTACTTTTCTCCAGACAAGTTAGTCCTAGACTTCCAGTCTCTGTTAGGAAATCAGAACAGTTTTTTCTTGTTTGATCTACAAAATAAGTGGAGAAAACAATAGGGTATAAAATTATTTAAAAACAAAATAAAACTAAGAAGAAAATTACTTTCTGGCGTTTGTTTTTAGTTTTCTTGCCTGTTGTTGTTCAATCTAGAACCAAACAGAACTAAAATTCTTAGTTTCCAATTGTTTCTACTTCTTAAGCGAAGTATCAAAGAGAGCTCTATCCAAACGTAGAGAAGGAAAAAGTAGATATGTATATATGTTTGTGTGTGTGTGTGTGTGTAGAGAGAGAGAGAGAGAGAAAGTGAAGCTAAAGTTGTGGGTTCTTTTTTTCTTTACTTCAATTGGAAATTAAACAAAAAACAAAAAACAGTTCGGGCAGTGACACTCCCCCTCAAGTCCGATCAAGAATTCACAATTGCAACGGATTTTCGTTCTTATTCGTAACGAGCACATGACAAATCAGATTCACATGAAATTCATACACATATAAGGATATATATATATATAGAGAGAGAGAGAGAGAGAGAGTACGTTTCTGGAAATGGAGAGACAATCAAGAAGGCGTGTATTTGAAGGCCGATTGAGACGGAGCGATGTTCTTCCGGTGAGTGCCTGAGCCCTAGTTCTGGACAGGGGAGGCAAGAGAAGGGATGGACGAAGAGAGTGCGTGTGACAGCAAGGGGCTGACATTGTTATGACACCGGACTGACCCTACAATCCGGAAACTTGAACACTTTTCTCCATCCCGCATCACCGTGACAGCGCCGCCGCCGCCGCCATCCAGAAGAATCGTCGGCTCCAACGGCGTCGTCCGCTTTGCCAATCAAGGAAAAGACGGCCAATCCGCGTTTTGTTCGTAGCCTTGGAGACCACTTTAATAACTATTTCACGACGTGGCACCGAACCCGACTCCAATCTCGCCCGACTTAAAATGCTTCTCGACGGCGTCGTTTTCACAGGCCATCTCATTCGATATATATATGTATATTTTTTTTTTTTGTTCTACCAAGATGGGCTAAAAATAAAAGTCAAAACTCAAAGTCAAAGAGAGGGATTGGATAACTAACTCTCCACCTAAAAACAACCTTGATATGGCCATAAAAACAAAGCCCAAAAATAAATAAAACCATATATATAAACCTAATAAAACAAAAAGCCCAACTAAAGCATACTTAGTAACATAAAGGATCAAGCCCCTATTTTGATCAATTTGACACTTGATTTTAGAGACATGCTCAGCCTCAACATGAGAATGTTATAAAACTCAAGTGGGCTTGAAAGGCCCACGAACGCATTTTAGTAATTTTGGCTTATATAGAATTATTACTGATAAGTGGTGGTTTGGTATCTAAATAAAATAGTATAAGATAAAATTAATAATTAAATAAAATAGCGATGAAAGTAGATAGTATTGTATTACGCTTGATAAAAAAAAAAGTATGATTTGATATTATAATAATTTTTATATTTGATGTGCATAATGTATGTGATATATTACTTGACATTAGAAATTCAAATGATCAAATTGCCAATATATTTATATAATTATAAATAAAAAATAAGAAAAGCTTCGGCCGGAGCAAGAGGACAAGAAGAATTTGATGCAAAGGAGAAAAAAGGCTTTGGAAGAAGAAGAAGAAGAAGAGGAGATGAAATTTTAAAATCTCTAACTTTGTAGTTGGCTATATGAATTTGGAAGAATAAAAAAATGGTCGCTGGGGGGTGGGAAACTGATGACGGTGGTGGCGCTCTCGATTAAAAAAAAATATATATTTATATTAATATGTGAACCATACTAATTTTATTGGGCTCCATCCCAACAATAAGCTTATGGCTTAGCACGGGGCCCAATCTTGGGCCAACACTAGCCCTGCAACACCTACATCTTGTCAGTACCCCCGATTCTCACTAGCGCTAGAAATATTAATTTTTTATTCTCCCATAACGATCAACAACATGCAAGAAACTCTTTCCTTCTCTCATATATAAGCTAATTGACCATCGATCAATGTATATTTTTTTCAACCTTACAAAAACTCTATCATCTTGAGTTTTTATTTACTTGAGAGTCGAAGTGTTTATAGGTGCCACCCCTTATTGTGCGAATTGTCGTTGCCTCAAGTTTTTTGTCTAATCATCCTTTGAGTTAAAAGGAACAATATAATTCATAATATAATATAAAATGTCATTAAAATAGTTAAAGTTAAGTGTCAAAATAATATTTTAAAAATTGTTATCACACAACCAATCATATCTATTGTACCTCATCTTGCGATTATCATCCCAACTAATCTTTTGCTCCGAAAGAGTTAAGCGTCTGTTCTCTTTGATATTTTCAGCCCATTTTTCTTATTCAAAACACTCAAAACGCGTTTCCTTACCCATTTTCAAAAATTCATTTTGCAAAACACACACAAAATTTACACAAAATGTCAAAAACGCATTTTGACTGTTTTCAACCAAAACCAACCATTCAATCTAAAACACGAAAAACAGCCATTGTTTTCACCTCTTCTCTTCCACCTCTCTTCTCTCTTCTTTTATCTTCAAGCTCGGTCGCCACCACCATCCACGCCACCGCCATCACTACCATCCACGCTTACCACTGCCATCACCATCACTGTCACTGCCCACCATTGCCTTTCAAGCCCATATTTGCCACCGCCACTGCCTTCCACACCCAGATCCATTACTATCATCACCACCTTCCTTGCTCGCCATTGCCTTCCACTCCCAAATGGGCCACTGCCACCGCCCGCCACCACCCTCTGCCATTTCTTCCTTCCGCTATTGCCTCCACACCCAATGTAATATAGCTTTTTTTATTAATTTTTTAATAATATTTTTAAAATTTTGAATAAATTAATATTTTATTTGTTGAGATGAGTGCATTCTATGAAACCAGATTGGCTCATGTTGTGAGTGATTATGTAAGGATGATTACTTAATGTTTTATGATAAAGATTTATGGTTTCTAAAAGGGTAGGGTGTGAGTCTTAATTTGTGTTATTGTTCGGTATCATTTAAGTAATGACTCTCTCACGGATCCTCTTTGTGCACGGGGAGGCTCTGGGAGGCGGGTCGTTACACTCTGCCATTTCTTCCTTCCGCTACTGTCTCCACACCCAATGTAATATAGTTTTTCTATTAATTTTTTTAAT
Source organism: Diospyros kaki (assembly GCA_036245055.1). NCBI lineage: Eukaryota > Viridiplantae > Streptophyta > Magnoliopsida > Ericales > Ebenaceae > Diospyros > Diospyros kaki. The sequence continues at coordinate 47,083,492 of BSEG01000002.1, read as the reverse complement.
AATATTTTTAAAATTTTGAATAAATTAATATTTGTTATTTTATGATTTATAATTTTTTTAATATTTATGTTATGAATAATTTAAATCTCAAAATTAATATCATATTTTAATTTATAGGTAAAAATAAATTTATTATGAAATTAGTAGTTGAGTCAAATTAAAAATGGCTTTAAAATGTACTTTGTAATTTTAATATATTATGTATGATTAAATTATATAACTTGTATTATATTTGAAATTTTTTAAATTAAATTTATAATTTATTTTAAATCAAATTTTTTAAATAAAATATCATAAAATAACATTTTACAAAATTTCAAAACAAACGTATTTTTTAGTTTTCTGTTTTGAGAAATAATTTTTCATAATAACAAAAAAATATATATTTTTAAAAATCTCAAAATAAACATTCAAAACATAAAATTAAAAATAAATTCAAAAAACTCAAAAGTCAAAATAAAAATACAAATAGAACACCACCAAAATTTCGTGTAATTTCGTCGAATCAAACGTAAACTTCACAAAAGGTTTATTTTAATACAAGAATTTATTACATTAATTGTCCACTTTTCCCTTTGCAAATAGGAGTTTTACACGTAGCGAAACCAGTTGACACGTGTCGACTCAACTGTGAAAATGCAAAGCAAATTTGGATCCTAATTTATGCTCTTTGTTTTTGACGGTCTCGACTGGAGGGAATATGAACAAATGATCGAAAGGGTTTCGTAGTATTTTATGGATTAATAAATATTCTGTGCTTTCAAATTCATGAAACGTGTCATCCTCATGAGACGTTGATTTCAGATCTGTCGACACCAGGCTTGTGCTCAGAATATTATTACATTATTATATATATATTATATTATTATTAATTAAAACAATAAAGCAACAATATTATTTAATAATTAAAATTTATTTTTAAAATTATTAATAATAAGTCATACATTACTTTGTTCCTAAATTACTATTTTATTTTATAAAAAAAAGTGAATAAATAGATTTTTGAAATTTCATATATGTATTAACGCGACGATAATATTTATGTAATTAAGGTTTATCTCGATGAATTTTACATTTTCAATATATATGGGTATTATATATACATATATGTGAGTGGATATGGTTACTAGGTATATCATAAAATAATTAATTATCTTATCTGAATTATTGGTGATGATGGATTAGTTGCATGTGGGCGGATGCCACGTTGAATGCGGTGGTAATAGGCAAGAACACATAGGCATCTTAATGTTTGTTAGGGTGAAGATGAATATTCTCCAAAGATAAATTAATTAAGCATTTTCTAAGTTTTGTGGGATTCCAAATGTTATATTCTTCGATAATGAGAAGTACACTTGGCAATTTCTCTGGGGAAAGTTGAGTGTTTATATAGTTTGCTATTTTCTTTGAAAGGAAATATGACACTTATTGTTCTTTAATAATTGAATGAAAACACAACATATATGATGATTTGGATCTTGCAGCTTTTGGGGATTAATTGGACTGATGCCATCGGTAATAAATTAATTTTAAGTGGGTTAGTAGGGTTAATTGGAATTAATGTGTTTTTAGTAGATCATATATTTTTGTGTTATTTGATAATGTATTAATTAAATAAATTTTGTTGGATATGTATAATAATTTATAAATTTAATTTGGTGGTGACTTGTTTTAGAGATTTAATTTTTGACGAATGATGATAAAAGAGTGTGTTATAACTCTTTGTCGATACTTGTTGTAAAGTTGAATTAAAAATTTAGAGTTTTTATTGTATGAGAAAAATAAAAGTGTTTTAAGAATATTAATCAGCATTGCTCTTGCAAGATCAAACGTATACTAAGTTAATATATAAACAATTATAGCCCATTTTATTATAGTTTTTGAAAATTACTTTCAAATTTTAGAATCAAATAAATTAAAGAGAATATGAATGCTTGATAAATTATTTCTATCAAGTAGTTCTTTTCCTTCCTCTCAAAACCCAATTGTTTTTATGTCCATATATAAATGAAAGACATTATTGTTGTTTATCAAAAAACAAAAACAAAAAAAAGAAAGAAAAATATATATATATATTCTTTTTTGCGAAGTGAAGTTAAAAAAGACGATTACTTTTAAACAAGTAAAAATAACAATACGAATACGAAAACTATTCTAAAAGTAGTTGAAGGTCAACGTTGACGTTGACGCTCTATTCAATTTATTCGGTCTTAAATAATATACCTACTCAAAAATAGGAAATTTAACTTTGTTTTTCTTTTTCTTTTTCTTTTTTTGCTACCAATAGGAAGTTAACTTGCTAATTGGCTCTTATGTAATTAATAACATATATGGCCGCATATATGTGCATGAAGAGTGCATTTGAAGTCGAGAATCTTGAATGAGATGAAACCAGCTGTGGCCTGATTGGATTTAGTACACGTTCCCAGGCACTAAGCATGTGTATTGAGCATTTTGAGAACCACCTTTGATCAAAAGATGAATTCCCATTTGTCCCAAAGTTAAATATATATATATATATATAAAAGAAAGTTGTATTCTATATATATATATATACACCAAAAAAAAAAATTCAACTTATTACATATAATTAACGGAGATTAATTCTTTTATATAAGATTATTCTATAAAAGAGCATATATGCATGGTTCATTAAAATGGTTCATAATAATTACATAGATTAGCATGGAGTTTATACGCTCAATTTTAATTAATACATTGTATGTTCATTGAAGTACTCGGACTATATAATAGTACCTGAATATACATGCATAAGAAGCGCTGAAACTGAAATTTGAAATAGTATTTGGGTCATAAATGGAAGAAGTAGGGTATCTTGGCTGTGAATGGCTTCTCTAGAAAAATATGCTGCCTTTTCCGGATATGGAAAGCACAATGTTGAACTGTTGTCATCAGAATCTTCCAAGTAAGCCGACTTTTCCTCATCCATCCCGTCTATAAATACCACAATATCCTGACACCCATTATAAACTTATATTCAACGAAACAAAAGCCTCTCTTTCCCTCTCAGAGAGAAGATGGCAATGAGAGCGAATGATCCTCTGGTGTTGGGGAGAGTGGTAGGGGACGTGGTGGATGCTTTCATCCCAAGTGTGATAATGGCTGTGACCTACAACCCCAACAATCATGTCACCAATGGCCGTGAGTTCTTGCCTTCTGTCATCGCTTCTAGGCCTCGAGCAGAGATTGGTGGCGATGACATGAGGGCTGCTTATACTATTGTAATTAAGACTCTCTCTCTCTCTCTCTGTGGGCATTAATGGAGTTAATTAATGTTGACATTATATTGCTTGTGTTACAACACTTCCTTGACGTAATGTTGATATATGTGAGATGCACTTCCTTTGTGTGTTCAATTAACATCCTCCTTTTGCTTGTGTTCTTGAAGATCATGACAGACCCAGATGCTCCAAGCCCGAGTGAACCCTATCTAAGGGAACACCTTCACTGGTACCTAATTTCTCCAATTACATCTACATATATATATCTTGTCTTTTTGGTTCATTTTTGGCATATGGGTACGTGTCCGAAATCTGAAACTATAGCATTTTTGTCTTCCTGCTGCAGGATTGTCACAGACATTCCGGGCACCACTGATGCTTCCTTTGGTAATTAAGTTAGTTTGCATATGTACCGGTGTTGTATTCATTCTTAGGCTTAATAATTATGATCAAAATGGCTAGGCTTTAATTCCAAATCCAAACTGCAGGAAGAGAAATCGTGGGGTAGGAGGCTCCGAAGCCGGTGATCGGAATCCACCGATACGTGTTCGTGTTGTTCAGGCAGAGGGCCAGACAGACCGTGAGAGCACCAGCTTCCAGAGACTGCTTCATAACCAGGGACTTTGCTGCTGAGAATGGCCTGGGCCTGCCTGTTGCCGTTGTTTACTTCAATGCCCAGAGGGAGACTGCCGCAAGAAGAAGATGAATTAATGAATCATCTTAATTATTACTATTATTATTATTATTTCCTCCATTAATTGTGTTTTCCCAAATAAGAAGTGCTGTTTTTCTATTGACTATATCATTAATTAATTGTTGTGGGTCAGTGTATCTCCGTACTGGGATTCTGGGATTTGGGATTCGTGGGTCCGGTCCGGGGTTGATAAGGTTTCCTCTTTGGCTTGCCGTCATGTAATGTGAATCTTTGCTTTGTTGGGGGCGATCTGTGTGATGTGGTCCCTCCTGAAGCCATCTGTGTCAGCTTCTGTCCGCCAATAGTTGATGAACAGAGTGGATTTGCTTTTAGTCATTGTAATTTCTTTTAAAAAATAAAAAGAACATTCTCTGCTTTTATACCAAGTTGCAACTTCTCTCTGCCAATAATTGATGGACAGGTTGGATTTGCTTTTAGTCATTGTAATTTCTGTCAAAAAATAAAAAGAACGTTATCTGCACTTGTGCCAAGTTGCTGTAATTTATCTACCAAAAATCGAAGTTCATTGATATATGACATTTTTCTTTCCTTAAAAAAAAAAGAGGACGCTATTTGGCAGATTTGTTAAGGGCACATAGTTTTTGGGCTATAATTAAGCATCCATAAACAGAACTAAACACCTGAAAACCTCTGGCTCTGGGCATTCATGTTTATATATTTGCAAAATAGAACTGCTTTCAGAATCATAGCGCGCGCACGCGCGCGTGTATAAAAGAAATCCATGATATAGAAAAATGTTCCTCAGCTACAATCATCACATTCAATTACAATAAACTTTTATATAAACCCAACATACAAAATTTACAGCCCCTACCCACAAAAGTGTAACCGATTAAGTAAGCTGGAAGTAGTCAAAATGCTGTGAATTGTGATCCGAAATGGAGATCCATCAGGAAGGACCAGCCAAGGCCAAATAGAAGCGGAATCAAACACGGGTGTTTGAGAAATGAAAGAGCGACAATCACAACCAGGGTCCATGGACATGATGGAGGGCTCTGTCAAAGAGCAAAATTCCCGACACAAGATTTTGGATCAACCGGCATACTTGTTAGACACACACAACTTTCCTTTCCTTTCCTGATGCCCGTGAACAAGAGAGCGCGTGATCCAAACGATCAGGGATCAGGCGTTGATCTCGGAATTGCACTGATGCTCTCGGCTGCAGCTTCTCCGGCCCCAGAACATGCTCGAGCAACTCGTTTTCTCCAGCCTCACGCCCTCCATCTTGTCCGGGTCTGCGGATGTCGGTTGCGCGTGTTGGGGGGCCCCACCCTGCGTTTCAGCCTCTTGGGGCTCACAAGATGCACATGGTCCTTCACTACAAGTGCACAAAGGCATGGCAACAGAAGGAAACGGACTGCACGTGACAGGGCACAGAAGGTCTGAGGAAACTGAAGCAACACGATTTTTTCGTATCTCTGTCATGCAGGCCGGCGTTGTTCGGTCTGCTTCACAAGGATGAAGCATGCACGGGGTACACAGACTCAGGGAAAGATGCATTTTCATTTCCTTTTCCGGAGATCCAGGTAACTTAACGAAAGAGATTATGCTGTGGCGACACAAAGGGCAGGGAATGGAACCGGGTGGCCCTTGCACCTCAGAAGTAACGTTGCTTGTTGAGCAAAGATAAAGTGCACATCTTACACAAAGCTCGTGCCCACAACCTGAAAATACAGATATACAAACATTTTTAAGTTAGAATTAAATTATTGTAGCAGTTCAGGAGAATTAGACAATTATTCTAAATCACACGACAGTTCGAACAGTGTCTGGAGAAACAGACAAAAACAGATGCTACTTTTTGGCAGTATCAGTTCACTCATTAATCCTCTCCACTTTCCTTTTTATCACTTTCCCAAACAACATACCACACTTACATATTTACCAGATACTTAGTTCCAAGTCGTTTAATTTGTTTTCACCAAAGAAACCACTAATTGACTGGAAGCAACATTTGGGAAGACAACTAGAAAAATCACACACAGCACAGCACACTCTTAAACTTCGCATCTATGAAAGATAATGCAGTGAATCAAGAAAGAAAACCATACACTTGGAACCGATAAAAAATGAACAGTGGAATAGAATTTTGTATTGACTTCATAAGGCCATCTACTCCACAAGGTCAAAACAAAGTTAGACAAAAACACATTTTGAACCCCACGCAATACCTGTCCAGTATATATGATCTAACTAGGTGCTTTGGCAATGGGCATTATAGGGCATGAGATGTTTCAACAGTAGCTACAATAAAAGATGCTGGACTAGAAATATGTCATGTTGTAAAATTGATGAAAATGTGGGTAGGACAAATTTTACTTGAATAAAACAAGGAGATCATTTGTAGTCAAGGAGGTATCCAAAAGTAAAACCAGTGTAGTCAAAGGCAAGCGCTTTGCTCGCCCATGCACTCGGGTGACTCAAGGCTCCATGGAAGCACCTCATCTACCTCTAGGTGATGAGGCAACAAGTGTCAAAGAAATTGATGATAAATGTGGGTAGGACAAATCTTACTTGAATAAAACAAGGAGACCATTTGTAGTCAAGGAGGTATCCAAGGAGTAAAACCAGTGCAGTCAAAGGCAACCACTTCGCTTGCCTATGCACTCAGTTGACTCAAGGCTCCATGGAAGAGCACCTTATCTGCCTCTAGGGGAGGTGGCTTCAATTAGGAGATGCTTGGGCGACAGCCTAGGATGAGGCAACAAGTGTTGAAGATCTTTGCCTAGGCGTAGAGCAAAGTAAAGAAATTTAGCCCTAAAAATCGAAAGAGGTGTGAAAAGACAGAAGCAGAAATAAAGCCGAAAATAGAAGCAAAATGGGAAAGAAAGGAGATCACTGTTCAGTCATTGCTACTGTTCACATGATCTCCAAATTGTCTTCTCAATTTCTTCCCTCCTCTCTACTTTTATAGTTGAAAAGTCACCATGACATAAATCACAAGAAAGCAACCCAGAGAAGTATCACCATAGGTCAGCCAGGGCTCGCCAAGGGGTTCCAGCGTGTGAAGTCAGTCACTGGTGAACCCATAGCATGTGATGATATGTGGTTAGCCTTCCAGGTTGTTGCACTTCACCAGCAGGCTCGTCAGTTGTACGCGCTCCCTCTAAAAGCCATCCCTCTGTCTCGTTCTACCTTTGGTTTGGTATTTGTGGCTTAGTGGCGTGTCTTACACTGAATCTCTATGTTTCTTCTCTTTGGAATTCTAGTGTGTTGCTTTCTTTGGGCTTATAAATGGGCTATTGATGATATTATATTACATAATTAGTTTAGTTTCTGTTCATTGTTTATTTGCTTTATAAAAAGTTACATTTTTTTTTTTTTTTTTTAGTATTGTTACTACTGCTACAACAAATGGCTTATGAATCGATTTCTTTAAGTGGAAGTTGAGTTGGAAAAAAGATCCAGCTTGGACTTGTAACTTTTTGCAAGACCGCTAGATGTTTGTTTAAACAATATCCATTTTTGCAAGACCCCAAAGTTATTTGTGTGAACATTATTAAAAGAATTTATAGTTGAGAGTACTGTATAAGTTTTATATACATTATCTGAGTATCTTTTTTTTCTGTTCAACATGTTCATTAATTTTTTGTCAATTTGTCAATTTAGCGTCAAGCTTGGCTCAGGCAAGGGCTATTTTGGGCACATCAGGAAATGTAATGTCATAGTGCCTTAAGGACACCTTTCGCCTCTAACTACCTTGAATATATAAATGTCACATATCATCCACAGGGAGAAGACGTGTTTCTAAGTTATTTCCCAAATATTGAGTCCATCAAATTTGATCCATATTTTTTCAATATAAAGATTTCCTGATCAATCATGTTCGTGATAATGAATGTATAATGAAATAACCATAGGATAACAAAAACCCTAACATAAGAGTAGCTAAATAAGAATGGTGAGATGAATGAATAACGAGGCATAAAAAAGTCACTTGCAAATGACAATTTCAGGACAAGTTAAAGATGTAAGTCATGGAATAAATTAATGGATGATAGCCCAGATGGCTTGATGGCACATGAATTGATGGCAATCAGTGAAGTGTGGTCAAGGTCACAAAGTGTCAAGAGACAAGCACCTTACAACCACCCAATCATGAATCAAGAAACAATGCAACCCATTTGAATATTCAATGCCTAGGATTTATGTAAGCAAATAAAAGTTCTCCAAGAACCTAAAGACCTCTTATAGGAGGGCTTCTCCATGAGGTTGACAAGGCCATTCATGGGTATCCATGAATAAAATCAGAGCTAAAAAGCATGTGTTCCCCAGTATACCTGCTCCATTAGCCAAATACATGGCTTGCTGCTATAGTAAGATCTTCTGCAATTCCCATCTTAACCAAGATATTGAGAAAGGAGGATTGGACAAGGTAAAGTGACAAGTGGTGTTCTAAGGTCTACCAGGAAATAAAGTTTGCATGAATGTAGATTTACTTTTCTATACTCAAGCCAGGCAACCAAAATTCCAACTGCAAAATGAAATTGTATTTCAAGGATGTATATATTCCCTAGCTAGAACAGGTAGTAAACCCCTTTGTCAATGAACCATGGACCTTTAAATGTACTATGTAGTATGGTTGACACACATTCATTGATCAGTCTGCAGCTTTAGTATAAGGCAAGACACATGGGTATTGATACATGTAAAAACACAGACAAGATCCAGATATAGAATATGGCAATTTACAAATGAAAAGTGTAAGGACACAACAGCAATGCAGCAAAATGTGAACTGTACAAAATTTATATTAGTTAAGTGTAATATAGATAGACTACCAAAACCATAGAAAGTATTGCATTAAATCAAACATTAAAAATATACCACTTAATTCATAAATATCACACATAAAAGTTATACTTCTGGCATACCATTACAGTACAACTGCAAAATAAGTCATATTCAAAAGTACATAAAGGCACAAGTTAAAGAAGATTATCATCCAATACATCATTGAAATCGTGAAGGGAAAAATAGATAACATCCAATATTCATCACACACACACCAAAAAATAATAAAATAAGAGCAAGCGAGTAAGCATTTCCAAATTTCATCTAGGCTCAAGTTCAACCAAGCTATAACCATTAAACATACCACGTGGTGGTGTCAAGCACATATTATTGCATGGCCAATGAGCATCTGATAAAGCACCAAAAGGAAGAAGGTAGAAGCAATGTTTGAATGGAAGATTATTAAAAGGAAAGAAGAAGAACAGCAAAGGAAGAGAGATCCTAGAAGAATTCTAAGATAACTTGAATTCAATAAGCACTAATCCAATACTAAGATTCTAAATAATGCTCACAACCAAGAACCAAGTCCTATTTAATTGCAATTATCCAAGTTTTAATTAGAATAAAATACACAATTAAATCCTAATTCCTATCTCCAAGGAAACCAAAATTCTAAATCCTTCAAACTCTTTAATATCCATTATGCTCTCCAGCATAGAACTGTGCTTCACAAATGTCGATGTCTGATGCATGTCAATGATAGACACAAAACCCATTTTTGGTTGTGTGCTTCAGGTGTTGCAGTGCAGTTGTAGAATGAAAGGATCAGGAAAATTAGGCCAGTTCGCCTGGTACTTGTGGAAAGAAAGAAATAGACATACACTTGACGATGCTCAGCTGTTTGTTAAAGGTTCAACTTGAGCTTTTAACTAAATTGTGATGAGATATTAGCTAAAACTCTAAAATAAAACATTTCCCACCAAACATTTTTTCAATTAAAATCCATTTCTACTTCCACCACTAAATGTTGCAAAATAGCTGACTAAATTATTATAATTCAGAATGAAGCCAAGGTTTTTCATGGACCAACCATGAGAGTAATTTGATCTAACTCTATCCCATTCAATATTGATGCCCAAAATGGAACTGTTAAATAAGATAAGTGTGGGGGTCTTAGTGTATTTATCTCTAAGTACATGTATGTGTATATATGCTTTAGTTGTTCTCTTGAATAATACATACAAACAGTTTCTGTGTATACATCTAACATGGTATCAGAGCACAAACCCTAACCTAACCCTAGCCGTCGCCGCCGCCGTCAGCCGACCCCATCACCGCCGGTCGCTTCGCCCGCCGTCGTCATCACCGCGGGTCTCTTCGTCGGTCGCTGGTCCCTCACTGTCGCGGCTCTTCTTCTCCAGATCGCGGCTCCTCTTCTCCAGATCCGGTCCGGCCGCGCCCAGATCTCGCCTTCTCAGTCACCGCGCCTGCGCCCTCGCCGTCGCCACGACCACACCCGCGCCCGAGCTCGCCCTCACTGTCACCCGTGCCCGAGCTCGCCCTCACTGTCGCCGCCTCTGTCTCGGCCATCTCTCCGTCGCCTTCGCCGCGCCTGTCCAGATCCGGCCATCCTCAGGCGAACTCCGGTGACAGATCTGCTGTTCTTTCTTCTCCTTGGTCGTGTAACCCAATCTGCTCTAGATCTGCCATTGCTCCAGATCTGTCTTCCCTCTCTTTGGTTGTGTAATCAAATCTGCTCCAGATCTACTGTTTTTTCTGTATCATGGATTCATCTCCAGCTCACTCTTCATCCACAAGCCGCTCCACCATGTCCACACCGGTGACCATTCCCCATTTTTCGGGCACACCAGTTATTACAACGGAGAAATTGAGCGGACATAATTATCTCGCTTGGTCATGTGCAGTTGAAATTTGGTTTCTTGGTCATGGCCTTGAGGACCATTTATCGAAGACTATTTCAACTGTTTCTGAGGGGGATCAACCTCTTTGGCGGAGAGTGGATGCCCAGTTATTGAGTTTATTGTGGCAAACCATTGAGCCGACCTTAATGCCGATATTTCGACCTCTTCGGGAGTGTAGTGCCCTATGGACTCGGGCTCGTGAGTTGTATACTAGCGACATCACTCGTATTTATGATGTGATTGGTGCTTTGTTCAATTTACGACAGACTGATTTGGATATGACCACATATTTGGGTAAGCTTCAAGCTTCTATTACCGACTTTAATGAGTTGATGCCCTTTGATACCGATATCAAGAAACAACAGCAACAACGCGATCAAATGTTTACTATCCTCTGTCTTCATGGAATTCGACCAGAGCTTGACTCAGTTAAGACACAGATCCTCGGCAGCGCCTCTCTTCCTCCTCTGACAGAGGTATTTGCCAGACTACTTAGAGCCTCCTCTATTACTGTTGATCGTGGCATGTCCGTTCCTGGAGATCACTCCGCCCTAGTTACGACCCCGACTGGTCGTGGTGGTTGTCGGGGTGGTAGTCGTCCACGGCCCCAATGCTCCTATTGTAATCGCCTTGGTCACACTAGAGAGACTTGTTATCGTCTACATGGACGTCCACCTCATGCAACCAGTACTGCTAACATGGTTGTGGGCGTTTCAGAGGGTCAGACATCTATCACACCTAGTGATTCCTCACCAGTGACTATCTCCGGAGGGGAGTATGCTCAGTTTCTTCAGTTCCGGGCAGCACAACAGGCTACTTCACCTATCACATCATTTGCTGACACTGGTAACCCTACTGCCTGCTTTACTAAGTCTTCATCTTCTCTTGGCCCATGGATCTTCGACTCCGGTGCCACCAATCACATGTCTGGTAATCGTTCTCTCCTATCTCATGTTCAAACTTCGCAGTCCCTACCTACTGTTACATTGGCTGATGGCTCTCAAGCCTCAGTCACGGGTATTGGTACCGCATTACCTCTTCCTACTTTACCATTATCATCTGTTTTACATTTACCACAATGTACCTTTAATTTGCTCTCTGTCAGCCAACTCACTCGCAGTCTTAATTGCTCTATAACTTTCTCGTCTGATTCTGTTCTTGTGCAGGATCGGAGGACTGGACGGACGATTGGCACGGGGCTTGAGTCTCACGGTCTCTACTATCTGTCTCTCCCTGCTTCTTCAGTGGCGTGCATGACAACAACTTCCCCACTACAAGTCCATTGTCGGTTGGGGCACCCATCTCTTCCCAATCTCAAGAAGATGGTTCCCAGTTTCTCTAGTATTTCTTCCTTAGAGTGCGAGTCTTGTCAATTTGGGAAACATATTCGTAGTTCTTTCCCAAGTAGAGTTACTAAGCGTGCTAGTTCCCCTTTTTCAGTAGTCCATTCAGATGTATGGGGTCCTAGTCGTGTCAGTTCACAAGATGGTTTTCGTTATTTTGTAACATTTATTGATGATTTCTCTCGAACTACATGGTTATATTTAATGAAAACACGTTCAGAGTTATTTTCAGTCTTCACTACATTTTGTGCTGAAATTAGAACACAGTTCAATTTGCCTATCCGTGTTCTTCGTAGTGATAATGCTCTTGAATATTTGTCTCTCCCATTTAGATCTTATATGGCATCCAATGGAATTCTTCACCAAACTTCGTGTCCTAGAACCCCACAACAAAATGGGGTAGCTGAACGCAAGAATCGCCATTTAATTGAGACAGCCCGCATGCTCCTCCTTCATATGCATGTTCCGCTTCAATACTGGAGTGATGTTGTCTTAACTGCATGTTACTTAATTAACCGCATGCCATCTTCTGTCCTTAATGACCAGATTCCTCATTCCATTCTTTTTCCTCGGGTTGACTTATATTCTCTTCCCCCTCGTATCTTTGGGAGCACGTGCTTTGTTCACCATCTTGCCCCAGGTCGTGATAAGTTATCTGCTCGTTCCGTCAAATGTGTTTTTCTGGGTTATTCTCGCCTTCAAAAGGGGTATCGCTGCTACTCTCCTCAATTAACTCGATATTTTGTTTCAGCGGATGTTACCTTCTTTGAGTCATCTCCTTATTTCCCTTCTTCATCTGCGATCTCCGATTCTGTGTCTGTTGGGTTACCTTTGCCTGTTCCTTCTCTTGACCTCCCATCACCTCCATCTCCAACGTCTTCACCATCTCCACCATCCTTTGCCTCTCGCCTTGATCGCTCTGACCTTCAGGTCTATCAACGGCGTCCACATCTCGTGGCCCAACCAGCGTCGACTGTTGTCACTAGTCCGCAGGAGCCGTCTCCTGACTCATCCCCGGTGCCAATTCGCTCTTCCTCCTCTGGTCCATCGCCTTCGACTTTTGATCTTGACTTGCCTATTGCTCTTCGTAAAGGTACTCGCCATCCTATCTCCCATTTTGTTAGCTATGATTATTTGTCCCCTGGATATTCTGCTTTTGTTTCTTCTTTATCTTCTGTTTCACCTCCCAAATCTGTTCCCGAAGCTCTTTCCCATCCAGGGTGGCGGGCTGCTATGGTCGAAGAAATGTCTGCTTTACATTCCACTGGAACTTGGGACTTAGTACCTCTTCCCCAGGGTAAGTCTACTGTTGGTTGTCGCTGGGTTTACACTGTTAAAGTTGGCCCTGATGGCCAGATTGATCGTCTTAAGGCTCGCCTTGTTGCTAGAGGATACACTCAGGTTTTTGGTCTTGATTATGGCGATACATTCTCTCCTGTTGCTAAGATCTCCTCTGTTCGCCTTTTCCTATCCCTTGCTGCTATGTTTCACTGGCCTCTTCATCAATTGGACATCAAAAATGCCTTTCTCCATGGCGATTTACAGGAGGAGGTGTATATGGAGCAACCTCCTGGCTTTGTTGCTCAGGGGGAGTCTGGACTGGTGTGTCGCCTTCGAAAATCTTTATACGGTTTAAAACAGTCTCCTCGAGCTTGGTTTGGTCGATTTAGTTCAGCTGTTCTTGAGTTTGGGTTAACTCGGAGTGAAGCTGATCATTCTGTTTTTCATCGTTCTCAGTCTGGCCGCCACATTCTTCTAGTGGTGTATGTTGATGATATAGTACTTACAGGGGATGATGATGTTGGTATCACTGAATTGAAGGCACATCTTCACCAACAGTTTCAGACGAAGGATCTGGGTCCTTTGAGATATTTTTTGGGTATTGAGGTAGCTCGGTCAAAGCAAGGCATCTATATTTCTCAAAGAAAGTATGCCTTAGATATGCTAGAAGAGACAGGATTGCTTGGATGTAAACCTACAGATACCCCTATGGATCCTAATATCAAGTTGTTACCGAGACAGGGGGAGCCTCTTTCTGATCATGGGCGCTATCGTCGATTAGTTGGGAAACTTAATTACCTCACAGTCACTCGTCCTGATATTTCATTTGCTGTGAGTATGGTAAGTCAGTTCTTAGATTCACCGTGTGATAGTCACTGGGATGCAGTGATTCGTATTCTTCGATATATTAAGGCTACCCCTGGTCGAGGTATATTGTATCAAAATCATGGGCACAGTCAGATTGTGGGATATACGGATGCTGATTGGGCAGAATCACCTAGTGACAGGAGATCCACATCTGGATACTGTGTTTTTGTGGGTGGAAACCTTGTCTCTTGGAAAAGTAAGAAGCAAACTGTTGTTGCCAGATCCAGTGCAGAGGCTGAATACAGGGCAATGGCCGTAACAACATGTGAGCTAGTGTGGTTGAAACAATTAATTGAGGAGTTAGGAGTTACGCAGGTTAAGCCTATGCAATTGGTTTGTGACAACCAAGCTGCAATGCATATTGCTTCTAACCCTGTGTTTCATGAGAGAACCAAACATATTGAAATTGATTGCCATTTTGTTAGAGAAAAGGTGCTCTCTGGGGATGTTGTTACAACATATGTGGGTTCCAATGATCAACTGGCTGATTTACTCACCAAGTCGCTTAGAGGGTCTCGTGTGAATTACATTTGTACCAAGCTGGGCATGCTCAATATATATGCTCCAGCTTGAAGGGGAGTGTTAAATAAGATAAGTGTGGGGGTCTTAGTGTATTTATCTCTAAGTACATGTATGTGTATATATGCTTTAGTTGTTCTCTTGAATAATACATACAAACAGTTTCTGTGTATACATCTAACAGGAACTATAGAAGTAATAATCTTAAATCCAGGGGTCCCTTTTAAAAGCTTAATAACTATACTTTATTTGAGATATATGGACATTTCAGGTTAATAAAACCTCAGGGACATGGCCACCATTATAGAATATATATATATACCTCCCTCTTGACAAATTAACATTTAATAGAGGCAAGATGGTCCAAATACATTATAAATCATGTTATGCAGTTGACAAGTTAAAATGCTCTTCATTCAAAATAGTATAATTGAATTTTCTGCTTTATTTCCTTTTTATATAAAATGGCCTTAGAGCACCGCTTCAACTGAAATTCTTTAAAAAATACAGTTTTGTACTTTAGGTATGATAACACCACCAACCATCAAAAGCATTAATTCCACTAGGCAAGGTTAGCTACATAATCTCTAGTTTTCTGACGATCTCGATCCACAACCATATCTTTTCTAAAGTCATAATATTCCATCATGTCTAAGGGTTTCCTACCAAAAATTCTCTAGTATTTCTCTACCCCTTTTGCAACAAACTTCTTTTATTTCAATTATCATTGATCTCTTACATGTCAAACTATCTTAATCATGTCTCATGCATCTTATTTTCAATAGGCGCTAAACTAACCTTATTACATATAATCTCATTTCTAGTTTGATCCTTGTTTTTCTTTTTCTTTTTTTTTTTTTTTTTAGCACGGCTGCACATTCACCCTAACATTTTTATCTTAGTTACACTCATATGTTATGCATATTGGTACTTGATTATAGAACATTATGAGTCAGACAACATAACCATCTTATAGTTATCTGATAAATCTATCCTTCAACTTTATAGCAATTTTAAAATCACTTAAAATGCTAGACAAACTTTTCCACCTTAATCATCTCAGTTTTATACTTTACATAATTTTAATTAATTTCATTAGGTACAATTTTCTCATCAATTGCTTTTCATCATTCAGATGCGCATTAATTTTGCAAAACAAATTCAAATAAATTTAGTTAATAAACCACTAGAAAAAAAAAAATGTTAATACACTTTTTAACCCCCGCATTATTTTTTATTAACAATTCAACTTTTCAACAAAATATCACTTAAAGACAAGTTTACCCCTCAATTTCTCTTCTTTATTATAGTAAAAAGGATGATGTCTTGATTTTTTTGTTGTACTTTTAGACTGCAATTTGTTTAATACAATTTCACTCCTTAGGTTTTGTCACGCACTAGACTCATGTTTCCATATCAAGAGACAAAGGGTAACACCATGACTCCAGCAATGGCTCTAAATATTGTGTCAAGTCTTTTCTGACATTATTTATTTTTCTTTGGTAATACAAAGGGGAAAGGAGGAAAAGCAATCCACACACAGCAAAGGGGATCTGAATACAGTGTAGTAGGAAAGTGAGACCTACCAACAGACCACCTACAGGCAATTGACTGGAAGGGCAGTCAGTGGCTGCTTATCTACTACATGAATCCCCACTCCAGCGCTGATGTGGGATTGCAACACATTTCTTACATTATTGTTTTTTATACTATCATATTTCTTCTCATCTACTGAGACACTACAATTGATGAGACAAACTTTGGTTGCAGATTAGAAGTTATTTTCTTACACACTTTTTTTTGTCTAACAGAATCAATAGCTGTAATAACTTTGTTATAGTGACCTAATATATCATGAGGCAATAATAGTCTACTTATCCCTTTAATTTGTTACCCCATTTCATAATTAAGATTTTTTTATTTGTGTTATTTAAAGTTTAGAGCCTGGATAATGATTTTGTCAAACATAAATTATACAAATATCCAAGAAACGATGTGATATTTTTATATTCAACTATTGGTAGCCAAAATTTTCTATAATAGTAGTTCTAGTGACATTTTATAGAAGAAAACGAAAAAAGAAACCATAAAACAGTCTTTCTAATGGTTATTAACCACTTGCAATGCTGCTCTATTTTACGAACTTTCCAGATACATCACCTCTAACCTTATGTTTGGGTTAGTAATAGTTATTTCTGTATAACAACTTTGTTATTCAACACTTATTTTAAAGTGCTTTCCAAAAAATTATCATTTCTCTTATATAAAATTCAAATATATATATAGAAAGCTACGAGCAAAAAATGACCCTCCCCCAACCCTCACTAAAGCAGGGAATCGTGGACACTAGTGACACCCCACTCTACCAATAACTGCAACACAATTATTATTCAGTTTTATCATAATGGTAATTGGAATGGAACAATTATTCAGATTTAATCTAACATTCAGAGCTGTCATGGAAGAAACAATTTTAATATGGAAAAAACACCCACAAAGAAAAAAAAAACTCAAAACTTAACCACCTTGGTAAGTTCTAGATAATATTCCCCATAATCCTCACAGCCAAGGGCACTAAAATTAAATAAACAGATAGAATTACCAATGATTCACAAATTTTGAGTGATTTAAGGCAAAGGTTGGCATGCAGCAAACTATACTGTGCGGTCCAACAATGTAAACCTGAAAGCAAAATGCATATATAGACCGAGGAAGAGAGAGCTGACCTTCAGCTGCAATTGTACATGCTCTCTCCAGGCAAACAGCGCAAATCTCAGCATCGTCGGAGCAGGTTGTAGAGCAATGCAAGCCACACTCTCTGCAGATAACAAATGCACATTACATATCATTTTGGAACTGGCTATTACTTAATAAATTCTCTTCCATAAAAATTATTTCCCATCCAACAAAATTATCATCGCGCAGATCAACATCAACCTGACTTTTTAAGATATGTCAATTAACACAACTAAATTATTAACTCCCAGAGAAGGTTATTGCAATTTCACGTCGAAAGATAACAATGTAGCTGTAAAAGAATTCTACAACCTCCAAAAAAATTGAATTGGCAACTTATCTGAACTTATACCAACTATGCCGAAAGTAGAAAACTGTGTACAAGAAATAGAGACAATTAGGTAGTTAAGCAAACTATAGGGACAGTTTTTCATTCATTATACATTTATTTATTTTCTAAATGACAATTTTTTCTGTCTGTAACTACCACCATATGAGCAGTTAACATTTGTGTATAACTTTGTCCAATCCAAATAATAAAGTGAGAAATTTTTCTGTCTAAATCAACATGGTATCAGAGCATTTCTAATTAAAAAATTCCTCCATTGTCCCAATGTCATCCTTCACCATAGCAGTGTCTTCTTCTTCCTCTCATGTACCCGTTATTCCTAGTTCTAATGGACATTTGGTTATGATGTGCATAAGCAGCAGAGAAAAAGATGATTATCTTAATGGTGAAGCCCCTAAATTGAATTCAACAAATTCGAAGTACAAGACATGGAAGGCATAAAACAATATGGTAATGTCATGGCTTGTTAATTCCATGACTAGTGAAGTCAGAGTAAATTTCATCCTCCACAACATGGCACAAGAGAATGCCACAAAAGGAGAAGTATTTCAGCCCTAAAGACACATTAAAGCGGAGTAAATTTCATCCTCCGTAAGACGGCACAAGAAATCTAGGATGTCGCAAAGAAGAAGTATTCCAATACTAAAGACGTAGTAGAGGAGTTGTCAATGAGACCTCTCAAACACCCAATATTTTAGTTCTAACTAAAATATTGGTAGCAACTCGACATGTTCAAAGTGGCCTAAATAGATAGGCACTTCATAAAAAGAAAAATTGAACGTGGATTTCCTACATGCCAAGGATCAATCGAAGACTAGCTACCGAAAACTCAGTTTGAAGATATAAAGATCCAAATTGGACTTCCTTAATATTACAGCCTAGCTTGAGGGGGCGTGTAGAAAACTGTGTATAAGAAATAGAAATAGGTAATTAGGCAAACTATAGGGACAGTTTTTCATTCATTATATATTTATTTATTTTCTAAGTGGCAGTTTTTTTTGTAACTATCACCATATGAGCAATTACCACTTGTGCATAAATTTGTTCAATCCAAATAATAAAATGATGAGTTTTACTGTCTAAAATCAACACCAAAAGTTACTTAACTCTAAAAAAAGACCAAATCCCAACTAGCAGGAAACTAAAAGACCATGTATAACTTGATTGACTTGTGGATATTTTGGCAAATTTCCACAAATAATTTGAACCATAGATCTTAGTTTATTACATAATTGGAGTTTGCTCATGAATTTTCAGGTTCACTATCAAAATATGAGTGACATTTAAGAAGTACAGAGGGAGATGAATCCTTTTAAGTGTTTATGTGATGCAATTGTAATATGCTGAAGGTATAACTCAGACATGTTACAACCAATTGAACAAGTGCAGAATATGTCTACCAAACATCTGTTCTTTAACAGTTTAAGTGCCAAATAACAAACCAAAAAAAATTATCATCATAAAAACATCACCATCATGATAGTATCAGAAAAACTTGTAACACAGTGCTAGAAATATCAGTAAAACCATAAATAGAGGATAGCCAATTGACTAAAGGAGCAATTTGTTCCCCCTTCTCCTTGGGTAGGTGGGCGTGTTTTATTGGGAGTGGGTGAGGCAAAGGTCCTTGGCTATGTACTGCAGTAGCTGACACGGAATACTACATACGAATTTGCCCTCCGCTGCCAACTATACAAGAACTTTTATTTCATGTTTCTTTTTCAGTGTCAATGAGTTAAAATAGAGGCAATTTTAGCATTCAACTATGAAATCTGGTGTGCCGAAAACCTGCTTACCTCCCTTTTCATGCATTGGTTCATCAATCTTTCTCCTATGTAAGCATGTTCAAATTTTAGCTTACGAATTGAGATTTTCCCCATTTTCATAAGCCAAATAAGAGTTGCATGTCACAAATTCCAAACCTTGCCACTTTAGGAGTTATTGCTATACCTAACCCAATCAACAGTCAACACTGTTTTTTATGATACTACAAAAACCCTCTAGTTAATTGGTACAGAAGAGAAATAAAGCATATTTAAGTATCATTCTGCAGTTATGCCTTTACTTGAGCTTTATGTGTGTGCGCCCCCCCCCCCCCTCTCCTCTTCAGCAGTTCTATTCTTATAAAAGAAGGGGATCATTCTGCAGAAATGGACTATCAAGATTTACAACATGAGCGTATTTTCTTTACTAGATGTACCCTACTCTGTAAATCCTGAGCCAGAGATCAACATAATTAATCTCATCCAGTAAACTAAATCTTCATTTGTTTTCTAAGGCTTGAGGAAAAAAATAATACATTGATGAATGATAAAGAGATAGCATTAACTGCATACTCAAGAACACTGTGTAAATAATCATAAATCATAACCTGAAGGTACAGTTTGGTAATTGAAAAATCTCATTTCATTCTTATTTTTCTTCCCTGATAGTGCTGCATTAGTTCTGCAGATAAAAGGTCCAAACAATAGGCATCCACAACCCTTGAGGGGCCAGAGATTTATATTGGTTTTCAAGATGGTTTTCATTAATCTCCCATATATGTTCATCTGAACTAACATGCCCCATTTCAGCAAGTAAAATCAGCCCAGGTCATAAATAATCCATCACTACAGGCAGTCTCATTCTCAGGTATTTCATCTAAATAAAGGACCTAACTTTAAATACCTTACTGGTAAGACAACCCATGAGGTAAAGATATAGACTCTTCAGCAATGCTAACCGTTTTGACAACCAGGAAAGCACTGGGAATCAAATATGCAGATCTCCAAGTATCTAAAATGTCAATCTTCCAAAATGAAGAAATGGAGCAATTTCAAGACTTCAAGAAGTGAAGCAACTTCTTAACCTATAATATTTAATATCACCAATTTCAAGGACTTTTTTTAGTGACAAATCACTTGCAAATACATAAGAAGTCACATCGTGAATACTATATGAAGGGAGCCTATTGGAAACTAACACCAGTCAACAGATCGACGGCACGTTTGAAGCATGAGTTATGGCACTTCTCTAGTGTCACACCAAATTGAAGTGAAGTCTTGTAACTGTCCCATTTATTTATTTAAGCATGAATGCTGCTCTTCTTAAAATTTAATGCTGCCTATAGAATAAGACATGAATGCTTGTTCTGCTTCAATTCATTTAAACATGTAACCATTGCATTCCATTGCC
Source organism: Diospyros kaki (assembly GCA_036245055.1). Lineage (NCBI taxonomy): Eukaryota > Viridiplantae > Streptophyta > Magnoliopsida > Ericales > Ebenaceae > Diospyros > Diospyros kaki. The sequence continues at coordinate 47,062,610 of BSEG01000002.1, read as the reverse complement.
ATTTTTCAATCAGTCTGAGGCACAAACAACTTTGATACAATTGGTGATTCAAATATTCTGGAAATCAGAAACTTGCAAAGATAACAATTAACAATGCAACAAAATTAAGTTAAAAATGAAATTTCCGATTACAATAGGGTTTGAGCAAATAGGATTAACTCTTTGAAACTTGAGTTCAGTTAACACCACTCATCTCCATATGTGTTGCAGCAATTATTATATTATGTTGTTATTGCGAAAATAATATACTACCAAAAAGAAAGGAAATTGGTAAAAGAGACAATTGACTTGAACGATCAACCAAGTCACCAACTCATAACTAAAGTTCAGTTAGATGCTACCAGATTAAAATATATTTCAATTGAATCTTTATTAAGTGGGCTCGAAAGAAGACTGATTATTAATTTCAAGTATTGCATTTTCAGCTAGAGGCCTGCCTTCAGAAATGTGTAGGTGACTAAAATCTATCTATTCCATGGATATCAACCTTACTACCATATCATCTTACATCTTCACTTATCTTTTCAAACAAGAATCACACTATCTAGCTTTTATCAATTGTGTCTGTTTCATTTTCTCATTCAACCAAATTTCAAAATTCATCCAATTGCCATTAATATTCTAAGAAATGAGTTTTTCTAGTCCATTGCATTAAGAAAAGAAAGGGAGAAAATAGAAAAATAAAATAGTTGTTCAAATATGTAGAAAATCATGTAATTACAATTTTGTATTTAAGTATACAGTTAATTTTATCTTTAGGTGACAGTTTCTCCTTCCTTAACCAACTCCATATGGGCAGTTTTTCTCTTGTAATTTATATATATATATATATATATGTTAAATATATATATGTTTGACCAAATGAGATAGAGAGTTTAGAAATATATACATATATATATATATATATAGAGAGAGAGAGAGAGCAGAAAAAAAAATACACTGCCATCGTCGGTCACTATAGAGACACAGAGAGAGAGAGCAAAAAAAAATAAAAAACATTGTCATCGTCGATCACTGCCCATCTCCTTCATCTTCGTCTGCCATTGCCGCAACCACAACAGCAACTGTCACCATCACCCTTCACTGCGATCACAACCGTCACCATCGAAAGGATAACTGACCATAGTCATAAAGCTGCATCAGAGAAAGCGAAGGGTCGCAGAACAAAGAGCAACAGGGAAGACAAAACGGTTTGTAGCACAAAACTTGGACAGCCATCGCCATTGTCTAAGAGGATGAAAGGGTACAGCACAGAGTTGCATTTCGACATCAAATATGGTAGATGTAGGCAGTTGGTCGTAGGTAGAGAGTCACATCAATCCTCCTCACAGAGAAGACGAACGATCGCTCACCAGAAAGAAAAGGCAAAGAGGACTGCCAAGAGTCTCATGTCAAGGTATTTGCCGACATTGCCAAATACCCTAAGAGGGTGATTCGCAAGGACTTGGCCAAGAAAAGCCAAGAAGTCTTGCATCAAGGTGTTCATCAAACTCATCAATACTAATAAAATAAATCTACTATCAGTGAAGACACAGGAAGTCGAAATAAATGTCATCCTCCACACAATGGCACAAGAGATCTGGGATGCCACAAAAGAGAAGTATTCCGACCCTGAAGGCATAAGAGATATGGGATACCACAAAGGAGAAGTAGTCTGACCCAGAAGACACATCAAGTCGGAGTAAATTTCATCCTCCACAAGACGGTACAAAAAGTCTAGGATTTCACAAAAGAGACTTATTTCGACATTGAGGACACAACAGAGGTATTGTCAAAGAGACCTCTCAATTATCCAATATCTTAGTCATCTAACTAGATATTGACAGCAACTCAACATGTTCAAAATGACCAAAATAAACAAGCACTTCATAAAGAAAAATTGACGGTGGACAAGGATATATCAAAGACTCAGTTTGAGGATATATCAAAGACTCAGGAGACTCTCAGTTATAGCTTGAAATGCTTTAACAAAACAATATCCAGAAGCACTAAAGAATTACCTTTCACCTCTGGTACATAAATGATAAACATATTCTCCTGAATAAATAATGGGAAGCAAAACTCATATACCACTAGCAAACTTAGATGTGGCTATTGAAAGTACCTTGCTATATTAAGAACACTCATTAGAGGCAAGGATAAATAATTAGAGGGAGGAAACACTGGTATCAATGAATCAGAATTAGGTGAAAGCAGAGGCTCCAGCCAATGACGCTCCCACATCCGGGCAACATCAATAGGAAGCCACCTGCAAGAATAAACAAATTCTAAGACATACAAAAAACAAATGATGATTACATTTTTATAAAATAATAATAATTAAACAAAGCAGCCTAACACTGGAAATGAAGAAAATCATGTTACCCATTGCAATTTAATGTCAACCGACTGGCACCTTTTGCAAGAAGGATCTGTAGATATAAGAACACAGTTATTTCAACCTAACTATTCTTGCAATTGTCAAGAAACCATTGACACAGAAAAACACTCACCTGACAGCATTTTAAATTTCCCCCACAAGCAGCATAATGCAAAGGGGTGCTTCCAGCTCCTATAAGGCAATACATCATATTGTTGTCGCAAACAAAAATTAGACCACAAATAAGACAAGCTTTGAGTCTCACAAAACTGACATACCAATCAAATCCATTGATGTCCCGTAATGAAATGTCACAGATGAGACATTTGCATTAAGATCAAGTAAGAGTTGTACACAATCAAAATAACCATTCAATGCAGCCATATGAAGAGCAGTAATACCACCATCAGCAGCCTTGTTCACAAACTTGGACAGTGCACTGCATTCAGGGAGCAAAAGTATAGGAATAAATAAAGACCAGAAAATGATCAATACCAGTAACTAGGTCCAAACTAAAATGACCCAGATGCTCAGCACCTACAACTTATTCTTCAAAAAATCAATATTCATAAATATCCAGCACAAAATTTTGCCCACTAACTCAGATAAGGCTAGCTGAATGCTACATGTAGCTGGGCATAAGTTGTTCATACACTTTTAGGCAGTGGAATTTATTGTCATGCTTAACAAGCACTTCTAATAAACAGAGGAAACAAGAGGAATAGTTTATCTGCTCAGTTCAGCTATAGAAACCTCACTACAAAATCCTGTTGATTTTTTGGTCTATTAAGGATCATATTGACAGCACACCATCTTCGGAGCTGTCTGTTCTTGCCACCTGAATTTACATCCTTCTAAGTTTTCCTCCATCCTTGCAGCACACTTATATAATGTCATCCAGGGGCACCAATACTATTATTCCTTCATACTTGGCACCACATCTTAAATATTTTACTCAGGTTAACATGTTTTAATTTATCGAGTCAAAAAGACAAATGAGAATAAATAAAAGAAAAAAAGAATAAAACACCTTTGGTCATTTTTGCTCTTTGTATTTGAACTATCACCTCCTTCACTGTTCGCTGGAGCATTCATGGTTTCAAAAGGAGCACTCGGGACAAAGTCAGCCACCACCAGTCTTAAGCATCTAACATGCCCATGTACAGCTGCAAAATGGAGAGCTGTTCTTCCACTGAGATAATCTGCCCTTGTTACCTGAAAAGAGTGAGTGAAATATGTGATAAATTAATTTCTTCGGAGTCAATCCAAAGGTGAGAATATAGAAAAGTGACAAAAGGCCTTGTAAAGCAGTGGTACAAACTGTGATGGTCTCTTCATCAGAAGAGATCACAGTATCAATTTCAATCCCCAGTTACAGTTTGATCATAAAACTCATTATAGTAGAAGACGAGGTAAGAGGCAAACTCACATTGCATTTGAAGAGCAGGAGAGTCTGAACAACTTCCCAGTGCCCATACCGACATGCTTGCATCAATGCGGTCTTCAAAACATTATCCCAAAACAATTCAGCAATTAAATTCAACACAGATCCACCAATTCATAAACTCTGTTTTCTTCAAAGCCGTGAAATCACAGAATCAAACACAAAAATGATCATAACCCCCAATCAAATCAAATTCAAAAATCGAGGATCATCAAACTCTGGGTCACAAACAAAAGAACAAAGAAACCGGAAGAGAAAACCGCCCGAGATCTCTCACCTGACCGCAGTAATTTCTGGAATTCACGTCGGCTCCGTTGTCGAGCAACAAGGCAACGATGTCGTTGTGGCCTTTAGCCGCCGCGAAGTGGAGCGGCGAGTTGAGGCCGCCGAAGGTGGAGTACTTGGCGAGGCAAGGGTTGCAGTCGAGCAACATCTTCGCCTCCACTAAGTCGCCGTCTCTCGCCGCCGACACCAGCCTCTCTCCCGATGCCGAGCATCCGAACGAATTCCCCATCTCTCTCTCTCTCTCTCTCCTTCTCTGTGTATCTATTCTTGTTCGAGTCAATTAGGTCAAATGTAGGTGATATATATGTGTGTGTGTGTGTGTGTGTGTCAGTGTGTATAGAGAGAGAGAGAGAGAGAGAGAGGTGTATGCGTAGAGGCTACAGAGAGACTCGCATCTGTTTGTGAGTTTGGTGGATGTCTCCTTGGCTTTCGGTTTGTTTTTGGTTTGAGGAAACAAAAATGAAGAAGAAAAGCAAAGAGTGCGGGTGTGAGTGTGGTAGCGATTCTCAATTGACAGCTTTTGCTTTACCTTATCTCCCCTCTCTTCCTCTCTGTCTCTGTCTCTGTCTCTGTGCCCTCCAATTTTTCTGTAATTTTTATTTTTTATTTTTATGTTAAGTCCGAATTTTATTTTACTTAATGCACGAAAATAAATAATTTTTTTATGGTATTTATTTCCTCAATTCCCCAATTAAATTTAATTATGATTTAAACATATAATAATTTAATTATAATTTAAAAGCTAGATAAACTATCAATAATAACTTAATTAAAAATATATATTATAAACCGACCAAATTAATCATTATACACCCTTTCTCTAATAATAAAAACAAGATTTAATTTCTTTTATTCTAATTGACCATTTTTATATATATTTTGTCTTCTAAAAATATACTCATTTGTTTATATCCGTGTGGATCACATTTGAGATAGGTCTAAGACCTTATAATAAAGAAATTTTATATTTTTTTTATTTTTTATATTTTATATTTTATTTTTTAAAAAAAAACTTGAGACTAAAAAAATAAATATTCATTCAAATTTATTCATTTGGACTATTGTGAAAAAGGGAAACTTAGATGGTTGCCTACGTAGTCAATTAATACAGTATTATAATGACATTAGTAGATTTATCTTTTTTGTGATATGATGAATTATCACATGAATTATTATAAATTATTTAAATATAAACTTTCTTGAGCCATATGTCACCCACGCTCTCGTGGATTCCATTTCTATTTTCCATGCTATCTCGTGATTAAATAAATCTTCAAAGTTCCATGACAATGAATAAATCACTTTTTTGGCTTTAGAGGCATGCATAGTTGACGTTTATGCGCAATTATAAAATATTATGCTTAAAATGATGCCAAACTCCAAACAAATAAGCAAATTATATAAACATACAAACGCACGCCAAGAACAAGGTGGATGGCTCTCTTTTATTACATATATCTGGTAGCTGACAGACGTTATTTTTTCTTTATATTTTTCTTTGTTAGGTAAAATGGTAGTTCAAAATTAAGAGATTTAAGTAAACGTGTTACACCAACATTGTCAAATTTTAATTTAATTTATTAGAGTACGTTATTCACTAAGAGAGTATTCGTTAATCAAGATATAAACTGAAAAATATAAAATATAAAAAGTATTATAAAATTTTATATTTTTAATGTATTTATTAAACTTATCTGACGACTCTTAAAAAAGAAGTCATGTAACTTATTTGATATTTTTCATATATGATTATCTCTTCCTCTTAAGATAAGTATATATTTGACCTTATAAATATGAAATAATAACGCATATATCTTTTAATACATTTAAAATTTAATAAATAATTTAATAAAAATATTAAAATATTTTTCAATCTTATATTGATCATTCTATATATTGGTTTAGAAAGTATTCTAATATTTTATTATATAATATTATTTTACTCATTTTCACAAACACTAAAAGTGACTTCTACAAGACTAGTTTGGTGCTTTGTTCTTTAGGTAATATTTGTTAATTAAAATATAGATCGAAAAAAATAAGATATGAACTACATTTATGATAAAAATACTTTTTATTGTATTTGTTAAATTTATCTGATAACCTTTAAAAAAAAAACTATGTAACTTCTTATTTAATATTTTTCAAATATAGTTATTTCTATCTCTTTTAGATAAATATATATTTAATCTTATAGATAAGAAAAAATAATGCATATGTCATCAATTACATTTCAAAAAATTTAATAAATAGTTTGATAAAAATATTAGAATACTTTAAAATTTTATTTTGACCATTCCATATCTTAATTCGAAAAGCATTTCAACCTTATATTTATACGAGTTTATCTTCCTTATTTTAATATACATCCAAAGGAAAACTCTTATTAATAATTGTATTATCACTCAATTTACTATTGTCATAAATCTTAACTTGTTAATAATAGATAAGTAACAAAATACTATACTCATTTAATAGATTAAATTCAAAATATGTCTTATGTTTATACTTTTTAAATATAAATTTTTAAAATTTATTTCAATTTTAAATGAGTAAGTAGGACTTATATTAATGAATATTTAAATATTTTTTTCTCCGTAACTCAAAATATAAATTGTTTATATTCATCTTAAATTTAAATAATACATAAATGGGTGCCAGAAGTTTCTACCTTGATGTAGGGTCTAAAATGGGTGGGCCCAAAGTAGTAAATGTTAATGGGCCATCGTGGTAACATTAGACATAATTCGAGTTAGAAATGGTCTTAATAATTATTTTATTTTAAAAAAATAAATGGTCATAAAAATGAGTTTATTAAGGAGAGCTCAGGGTAGTGAGAGGCAATGTGTTATGTGGAGCCCAATATAAAATAAGAGGTGCTTTATTCAATTGGGTCAAATTAGGTTTGAAAGTAAGCCCAAAATCCAATTTAGGTTGGGTTGATAATGGGCTTGTACGAAATTCTAATGTGTAGGCCTGTAAAAATCAAATAAAACCACAAGCTAAATTAATTAGGGTTTGACCAAATTGGATAACTGAAGTGTGGGTAAGATTAACCCAAGTTTAGAGGTTGAGATGAGTTAGCTTAACCTTATGTATTGACCCTATTGTGGTTAAGTTAATTTTGGATGGGTTAATCAACTATAATTAGGTTTATGTTTGGTAAAGTGTAGAATTGTCAATAGATCATTGACAAGATAATTCAAACCAAACTCAATATTTTGATCAACTTGATAAAAGTTTATTGGGTTAAGAGTTAATAATAGATTGATTTGAAAAAATCGAGGACATACCCAGTAAAATTTTAATTATTTTTTGAGTTATATCATATATGATAAATGTACTGTTCTATATTTATGTTTTGAGTATTTTAGATTATTCAAGAAACATAACTAATCACTTAATTACTAATTTATAACTTACTTTATTTTATGTTTAATTTTAATATATTTATTAATATTAAATTTAAATATGTCAATAAGTTAGCCTGATGTGTATGTATATTAAACTTAACAAGTATTTAATAAATTAACCTATTTAGTTAACATGTATAAATTATGGTTGAGAGTTTTTTACTTAATAAGTTAACAAATTAAGTTAGAATTAAATTTTAATAGATCAAGACTTGGTAGTGATTCAATATGAATACGATCTATTTATTTTTTCTTACATCTCAAGGGATATAAATAACGGATGATGAGAATAAAATTTAATTATTAATTAAATAAAAAAATTCAAAATTTATATATATATATATCATTAAAACCAAAATACAAAAACATTTATAAACTCACAAAGAACAAAACAAAAAAGAAAAAAAGAAAAGACTGGGATTTCGTTAATTCTAATTTCTAAATCACCGGACCATCTTCGCCGGTTCCCAATCACACGATAACCGCCAAATGGAACCTCCCAGTGCAAGAATACAGGGTCTAGATTCCATCCGCTGTTGGAACACCCACTTTCGTCACACTGCAACATCCAATGATCTTCCGCTACATCGACCAAGCTCGTCGACGTGGCCAGCTTCCATTGGCCACCCTTTGTTGAGGGTCCAGTAACGCTCGCGCCCAATCTCACGCGCGTTCATTCCCTCCTCTCGACACTGCAACAGCAACTCTCCGCTGTTCTGGGCGTTATCGGAACAACTCTCTTCTGTTTCTCCTTCCGCCACGCTGCTTTCGTGCGTTTGTTTCGCGAGAGAGTGAGAGAGAAAAGATGCCGGGCGAAGATTTGGAGAGCAGCCGAGCGAAGGACAGAGGCGAAAGCAGTTCCTCAACTTCGTACGCGATCGAGGAAAGAGACAACCAATGGACTTCGTGGCTGATCCCTATGTTCGTCGTGGCCAACGTCGCCATGTTCGTTGTCACTATGTTAATCAACAATTGCCCCAAGCACAATCCGCGTTTCGACGGGAAATGCGTCGCGAGGTTTCTCGGCCGCTTCTCCTTCCAGCCGCTCAAGGAAAATCCTCTATTGGGGCCTTCTGCTTCGACGTAGTAATCCGTTATTCCATATGCCTATCTTGATTGTTTTTTCTTTCTTTGTTTAATTAGTTATTTTCTTCGACAGTTCCAAATCTGCGTGTCTATTTAATTTTATGTCCTTCTGGGAATTCGTCGGTTGTGATTGTAGTGGCATCGAATTTAGGTTCTTCTTTTGGTGTTCGATTGTGATTGAATTTATTTATTGATTCGTTTGGTTCAGAAATTGGTTGGCTTTTAGTTAAACTACTTTTGGACTCTGCCTTTCAATCTCTCAATTTTTCTTTTTTTGGTTTGTTGTTCTTTTATAATATTCGCTGTTCTGTTATGAACGTTCTTTTAATGGTGTATGATGCCTTTTTTTCCCTTTGGTGTCCCCTTAAGCTGCTGCTACTGGTTGTTCTTGCAATCCATATTAAGTTAGTTCTTTCAGAATTTTCACTCACTTGGATTCCTGCTTCTTGAGCAGACTTTGTGGAACGTTCCTTAATTCATTCCTGTCTTAGTTATACTGATTAGATCATCTTAATGACAACAATAACAATGGGGAACTGCACCTGATCACATTTTATGACAGAATAAAAGAAATTTGATGCTTGATTCCCTTTATAAATTGCAATACTCCTATAAAATTTATAAATGGAGAGTAGGTGTTCGGTGTCCCCTCTAAATGGAGCTGTGTGATCTTTTTTCCCCCAAATTATCCATATAAAATTTATTTGTATATACTCGGTTTAACTAGATCAGTGGTTATTTGAGGGGTACGGAAGAAGAATAACAGATGTTGCAAAGTCACAAATCAATTTCAGACGGTTTTGAACTAGTTTTGCACTAGAGAACCTTACTGAGATTTTATTTTTTTTTTGGATTTACAGATTTTTGCACCAGAGAACCCTAATGAGAAGTTTTTTAATCAAATCTCAATGCTGCTGCCTTCTTTTTGTTTATCAATTTATTTTTGTGTATAGCACACAGACGGTACAGAACCCCTAATCCGTTTACAAATGTGCATGAAACTTCATTTTAAATGCCTTCTCTCATTAACCGTTGCTTGTCTTTGATATTTCATGCTGCCAAAAAAAAGGAAAGTATTTCTTGTCTGTGGATTAATATAAATGGACTGTGTTGCAGTAAGTTCTGTCCCTCTGTATTCTTGATTAAGCTTTCACATCAGATAATCTTGCCCATTTCCTTAAATGGGTCAATGCGTTTGCTTCTGTCACTTCTGTAATTTTCTTGTCGAATTCGTCTTCCGTTGCCGAGTGCAGTTTACTTAGATCGGTGTTTATGGAGAAAATAAGAAATTGGTTAACTTGGCTATTCAGTCTGTTATACGGAGTCCTTTTCCACTGTAGAAAAATAGTGTGTGGAAGTTTCTGATCAAATTGCTGATTATCATGATTGGAAGGTTAGATATCTCTACTGACACCCAGATTTTATTATTTTCAAAGATTGGAGAAATTGGGAGCTCTTGAATGGAGGAAAGTGGTGCACAAGCACCAGGGATGGAGGCTTATTTCTTGTATCTGGTTACATGCTGGTGTTATACATCTCCTTGTTAACATGCTGAGCCTGGTCATAATTGGCATCCACCTTGAACAGCAGTTTGGCTTTGGTATGCAGTATGTATGCTTCTGTTGTTGAGTCTTGGTCTTGAAAAAGTTGAGTGAAATATTTCCTGAGCTACTATGGCCTTGTATGATGATTTGAGGAATTTTCATCAGATAAGAGCGAGTTAGGTGTCACATGTTTGGCCAAAAAGAGGGAAAAAAAAGAAAGTTAGCTCAGAAGCATGTTGCTTCTCATATGGACAATCTATTTCTACGTTACTGTTTATTACATTTAAGAAGAATACACCTGTTTAGTACGCATCACGTGTCTACATTAGCCACTCAAAAATTCCAGTTTTACTAGAAAGGGACAGTTGGTCCCACTCAATACTGGGTTCGTGTGGATATTGTGTGCATTTAATTTTTGTTTTCCTAAAACAGTTACTTTTCATCTTGTCATCTGACATTTTCTGCTTGGACTCAAAATTGCAGTTCGTATTGGGGTAATCTATCTGTTATCTGGATTTGGTGGCAGTATACTTTCTTCTCTGTTTATTCAGAGAAGCATCTCAGTTGGTGCTTCTGGTGCTCTTTTTGGCCTTCTTGGGGCGATGCTTGCAGAGCTTATTACCAACTGGACTATATATACCAAGAAGGTGAGCATGCCTTAGCTTTAATGCAGATTAGAACTGCTGTTTACGTACCCTTTTTTCTTCTAGTCTTTACAATTGCCTTGCAGCACTTGGATAAGCTATCTAGAATTTATGCTGTCCGTGATCTATAGGCTCTGGCAACGTTTTAACTTCTCTTCTTCCCTCTTACAGGCTGCAGCAATCTTAACAATCATTTTCATTGTAGCTATCAACCTAGGTGTTGGCATTCTGCCACATGTTGATAATTATGCCCATATTGGTGGGTTCTTGACCGGCTTCCTCCTCGGCTTTATTTTGCTGCCTCGTCCTCAGTATGGATGGATAAATCGCCGTGATCTTCCAGCTGGTGTTCGTTCAAGATCTAGATACAAGGCCTACCAGTATGGGTTGGGGTTAGTTTCTCTGATTCTGCTTGTTGCCGGGTAAGTCTACTTGTCCTAACAATAAAAATCATGAATTTAATCTAGCCTGTTGCAATCTTTTGCAGAGTCCATACAAGAGCACAATGCATGTTTATGTTCAGTTCATGTTATTCGCATTTGGGCTGCTCAATATCTCTATATATGTCTACAGTCTACTTCTGGTTGCAACTTGTTCACATAAACAGCTTGCATGTTGTTCTGTTATCTGCTGGTATGGTTTTTATCAGGCTACTTGGGTGATGTTTTCTCTGGCTTAGAATTGTAAGAAATGCAGGTTGACCGTGGGATTGGTGATGCTATTCCGAGGAGAAAATGCAAATGATCGTTGCCACTGGTGTCACTACCTCGACTGTGTGCCCACCAGTCGATGGAAGTGCGATGACAATTAGGAATTAGGGTAAGCTTTTACTGAATCTGTCTCCTATATATATATTTATATGGATTCACCTGCCATGCCATCACTTGCCTGGGCTTCATGTCCAGATTTCTTATAATTCTGGCTGCTTGTTCCGCTCTTTTGAACTGTTATTTAGGCATCAGGGACCCTGCATTTACTGAGAGGGAAATGGGTTATTCTTGTATATGAAACAGATGTAATATATTGGTTTGGCACCAGGTTTTTTAACAGCCCTAGAAGTTCAAACAACATATTAAAACAAACAAAAGGTTACATCTTAGTCTGTGCCACCATATTTTAAATGTGCAGTAAATAAATTTGATGGAATACGTGCAAAAGGCTACACAACAAGCATGCCTGATAAGTAAAGGAAGTTGTATAATTCCTTAATTCTTACCGTAAAAGAAAAAAATAGATGGAAATTAGAGGCTTCATCTTTGTGTTCTTGAGAATGTACAAAACACAGGTGGGTATCAACAACACAGTTCCGGAATACAGAATAATAGTATTCCTATGATCCACGCACACCCACACGCACACATGCATATATTGATATTTGTACAAGCATTCCGCAGGAATATTAGCAAGCCAATTACAATCCAACCCACAATTGAATACAACTACTACATATAGAATTTTCTTTTCACAATCAGAAGAAAAGGCCCGATCACCATCTTCGACAATGGATGATGATGCCATTGTCAAACTAACCTCTTTTCCGGCCAAGTTTCTCGGGCTGAGATCTCTCCCTCGGAGCACTCTGGGACCTGACCTTTGCCAGGTATGATTCTGTGTTAGCCATGAAGTTCGGGTACGCCAAGTAATCGCCATGGAAGGCTCTGGAGAACTCGCTCCGGGCAGGCGAAAACAGGCCTCTCCTCCTGCCGCTGCTTCCGGGTCTACAGGAGGAGGCAGAAGAGACTTGGCCACCACCTGGGAGTTTTAGGGATCTGAAGGACAAGGGCTCAGCAGAAGACACGCTTAGGTTCTTGTGACATTGCGGGGCGTGCTGCGGTGTCCTCAAGAGCCTGGAGCTCAACTGATGAGGCTTCCATGTATCCACTTCCAGGATCTTGTCGCTCCTCTCATCATCATCATCGGCACGTCCAGTTTTCAGCGACGCATAAGCTTGGCTGGTGCGTGAACAACATTCTTTCGTCCATCGCTCTAGCTCTACCTCTAGCCAATTCAGACCCAATACTGGAGCCTTGTCTGAGGGCACACTCTTCTTTATCTTCGATTTTGTTTGGGACCTCTGCATTCACAAGGAAGAGACAGATTTTCACTTGAATCCGCCCAACTTTAATTTTGCTAGAAAAGCCCAAGGCCGAAGGTTACAGACTTAGCAGCGGTTTACAATGCAATTAGGGTAGTTTTCTGTGTTTATCTAATGCGCGTGGTTATGAGCTATTATTCCTATTCGGTACGGGTGTCTCATGAGTTAGGTTTGGATTTTATATGCATCCACGCTTAAACAAATTACGATTAGATGATCAAAGCGTTTTAGAACCAAAACTGACACAACTATAAATCAAATTCAAGAACCAACTCAATCCAATCAAATTTGAGTTAGATCGGCTTATGTCTCTGTTCTAAGTTCCAAATTCTACCAATACAAAGCTCCTGAATTAACATCAGACTCAACTTAATTTCCTTGCCAGTTGCCAAAGATGTATAGAAACTCAAACACATTCATTTTGAAATTTGCACAATACCAATCCCGTTCATCTAGTTTCTGCTTCTGTTCTTTTTTTAATTGAATAAAAGAAGTCCAACAAAAAGGCATCAATGCATGTAGGTATGCATGTATCGAGGCAATTTTAGGAATAGGTGTTGTGTATTAGTTGAGGTGGGTCTATAGGTTTGATGATCTAATTCAGACTTAACCTCTTGACCTTGGATCTATAAAGATGGAACCAAAGTGGAAGCAATTAGTTAGATAAAAATTTGAACCAAATCATCCAATCACATTAATTCGGTCGTGCACACTTACACACGTCTTAGGAAGTAGAGAAATCTACATTGGATGGAAATCAAGGGGGTACCTTCAGCGCAGGGGAACGATCAGACTTTGTAGTAAAGGGTGGTGGTGGAGGGTGGTTAAGGTGAGCCCGATTGGCAGAAGCTTGGGCCTGGATTCGGGCCATGGCCTGCATTCGGCGTAGCATCTCAGCGCTTTGCTTTCTCATAATGTGGCCTCTGACCAATGCTTGAAGCCTCACCAGTCCCTTTAGTGCCCTCAAAGCCCTCCTAGCCTTCACAGATCACATCACAAATTGATAGGAATAAGAGGACGACACGAGTCTTTATTGTTCTTTTGGCCCGAAAACTCCCAACCACCAGAATGGAGACAGCTCGGCCAAACCGAACAAATTAGGGATTAATGCCGAAAATTCTTCTGCTAGAAATACGTACCAGATAAGCTCGGAACGCCGACTGGATCTTCACGGCGGCCAGCTCCCGGCGCCGGTCACTCCCTGCAGTTGCCCTACTCGTCAGCCGCACAACCTCCGCAGCTGCATGCGCCGCCGCCAGTGCCGCCTCCGCCACCGCCGCGGTCGCCGCCGCCACCGCTACCGCGTGCTCGTTGGCTTCCATTTCTTCCGCGTCGACGTAGAGGCCTCGGGCGCCGCCGAATTTGTGGTCATTGCCGGTAGAAGATCTACTGGATGTTCGCTTCTTCTTGTCCTTCTTCGAATATTCCGGCGAGGTTTTTAGGCCTAAAAGCGACCGAAACCACCTAGACGCCTTGCCCATGCTCAGCATCGCGGGGGAATTGGCAACAGGTATCGGCTCTGCGTCATCTTTTCATGCAAGTGTAGTGATCAGAGAGAGAGAGAGAGAGAGAGAGAGAGAGGGGCGTTTATAGAGAGAATTGGGCATCGAATTGGAAACAAAAGCCGGGTCCGTCGAATGGGATAATGCATAATGGTTGGCAAGTGGGGCATGGAACCGGGTCGGGTCGAAGTTTAATAGGTTTTAAAATTCTGCATAAACATTATTTTTATACAACAGCTCAACAATTATAATTGAAGTGACAATTTTTTTTTCTATTAGTTTAAAAATAAATAATATTATTATAACTTACTATAACTAACATAATATGATTCTTTACTAATAATAATGTGTAGTAATATAGCTAAAAACTACATTTAATGAATTATTAATACAAAGTCTTTTAAGACACTTTTTTCCTCCAAAAGAAGATGCTTCGTTCATCCAATACTCTTTTGAGAACAAAGGGCCAAAGAAGTCACTTCAACCATCATTGGAACAAGGGTGAAATGTCCATAGAGTTAAGTTTTTGAGATCAATTTAATTATTAAATGTTTAGAAGTCTTAATAAAAATAATCTTACATAATCATAAATTTAGATTTAAAAGAGTTCACACACTTATAATTTATATCTTTTAAAATGAAATGGTCAATTTAATAATTTTTAAAGTAGAATAATTAATTTAGCTCTAAAATTAAATGGTAGTATATATATATTTTTAATTCGAACTAATTGTTTCGTTTATCTTTTTCAATGGTTAGTATTGTCATTGTAACAGACAAACTAGCCAGATCTTCATCCCAATTCAAACCTAATATATACAAATAACTAGGTTAAATGATGTAAAAATATAAAAAAATGTTAATTAACTTTTTTAATCTTCAACACCTGTTATAATATTCTGTTGTGTAATCTTTCTTAGAATTATTATGTCTCAGCACAAACTATTTATTCTTGAGAGTTAAAAAGAGGATTAATAATGGGTAATGATTTTGATGATAATTAAAGTATATTATAATATTAGAAGAGGTGATAATAATTAGAATGATTAGTTCAATTTTTTTTTTATTCATTTGGAGTGTCAGAGTTTCGCTTGCCTAATTTTTAGGAGTGAGTGACGTTTTTCCTGATACATCTTTAGATAAATTCAGATCTGACCACAATTTATTCATATTCAGAATTAGACATTTTACGCAGTCTATGTGAGACTTATTTTTCAAGCTTACTCATATCTTTCAACAATAATTTTATTTTTTAAATCATCGTACTGATTTGAATTTCGATATTTTATATAAAATTTTAAGTATTTTATCATAACATGGTCGTGAGGTTCAATTAATCATTGCAACACCCCCAAAGAAAGCAAAGAGAATGTGGGTTCACAAGTCAGCAGACTGCAATTATAATGGGATGATGCCGTTTATTACTTATTAGCAAAAGATCAAGGAAAGAAACTAGTTCAAGGAAAGGAATGATGGGTTGGCACGTGGTGTGAGAGTGAGGGAGATGTGAATCTTTCCCGATCTTTCTCCACCAGCAAAGCACACTTACGGGCCATCAAACCCTCTTGCTGTCTCTGTAATCTGCACGCACAATCATTCTTGTTCTCAATTGAATTAACAGGGAGGGAATCTATCCTGTTTGGCACAAGATGCTTTGTTGGATTCGGATTAATAATTTTAAATTTATAAATTTACTGTAATTAATTATGTATTATGTGAAAATTATATCTACTATAGGATATTTAGGGAACTATTAAACTTTTAATAAAAAAAGATTTATTAAATTAATTATATTTTAAATGTTATATTTAATTTACGAACTCAATTTATCGACCAAGGTCTCGCAAGGTATGCGGGCTCATTTAAGCAGTTTCAGGATGAAGTCCTTCTTCACCTTGTCTGATGGGCTAAAGTGGGCTTGGATATCCACAAAAGAAGATCAAAGAAACTGGGCCCAAGGAACCCGTTGGCCTAAATTAGAACGTTCTTGCCGGTCTCGAAATTGGGTCGGATCCCAATCCGAATTCGGGCAGAACTTTGAGTCTCTCCAGAAATATCCAGCCCCAAGCCGCCGACCTGGTGCTGCTCTGGCTCAATTAGGGCATTAGGGAAGAAGCAATTCAGAGAGAGAGAAAGAGAGAGAGACTCCTCCGGTGCTGCAAACATGGCGGACGAGGACTTCGACATGGACGGGGGGTTCGTACTACTTCCAATTTTTCTCTTCCCTTTCTCTTAATCAGTTTTTCTCTGTTCATCTTAAGTTTGTTTCTTTTTTATGTCATCCGCTTCTGTGTGCTTTCGTTGATAGTGATAAGCTTTAGGTTTTCTGTCAGATTGTAAGTTGTTGATCTTGCTTTAACCGTTTGAAATTGTGATTACTCGCCAATGTTGTTGATTATGGTTTATTTTTTTTTCGTGCTTTGAGTTGCATGTTATTTAAATCAGTTTTGATTTTCCTCTGCCTCCTCGGGGTCTTCTTGAATATTTGATATCGTGTTCTTGCTTATGTGCTCTTTTTTGTTTTTTTGTTTTTTTTGGTCTATCGTTGAAATAATGGAGCTGAGTTTTCTTAACAGTTAAAAAGAAAGGAATGATCTTCCTTAAATTCTACTGCTCGATCCCCCCCCCCCCACACTCTCTCTCTCTCTCCCCCCGTGCCAACAGTTAGGAACAGGGAGGGGAACTCCGTCAAACCGTAACCTAGTTTACCAGGGGCATTTTAGGGTTGTCTTGGTCTTAGCGTATTGCGAGGTTAATCTTTGAACTTCCGTTTACTTGCTCGCTCACTTGCACTTATCTGCCTTTGCTTTGGGGACAAATTTTTTAATGGGTTTTACTGAGCCCTTAATAAGATTGAGGACATGCCCCTGAAATTGAAGTTGTAGACTCAGGAAGGGAAAAAAATCAGGGCTACTGGATTGGTGCTTTCATTGGAGAGATAAGGCTAAGGGAACAATGAGACAGAGGAGTGACACAGAGCCAAAGAAAAGAACAATTAGAGATGAGCCTAGGAGAAGGAAAGGAAAGAAGGAATATTTAGACTAAGGGACTTATTAAGGAAGAATGAGGAGAAGAAAGAAGATAGAAGATAGAGAATGAAGACATAGTAAATGAAAGAGGATGCAGAGAGAAAATATAGGCTGAAAGGTAG
Source organism: Diospyros kaki (assembly GCA_036245055.1). Classification (NCBI taxonomy): domain Eukaryota; kingdom Viridiplantae; phylum Streptophyta; class Magnoliopsida; order Ericales; family Ebenaceae; genus Diospyros; species Diospyros kaki. The sequence continues at coordinate 47,045,087 of BSEG01000002.1, read as the reverse complement.
AAAGTAGCTGGAAGGATAGAGAAGGGGAGGGGGTGGAGGCCGAGCACTTGCCTAGATGATAAATCTATATTCATTCACCTAAATATTTTTCACTCTCCTAAATGATTTATTTTATAGGCCTTAAAAACAGGAAAGCGAAGCAATTTTAGTTTAAAGTACTCCTATGTTATGGTTCATTGCAGGGTATGAGACTTGTCCAACATTGGTAATTTTGGCTCCTGGTGTGGGGTTTATAACCTCTTGGGTACCCTCTCCTTAATAGTTAGTTTTGGGGGGGTGAGTTCTATCCAAAGAGTTGTAACAGTGGTATTAGAGCGGACCCCATGGCTCCCAGTGCAAGCAAGTGGCGATGGAGGTGACACCAGCATTGCAATGTTCGCCTGGGACTAGCAATGGCTAGTGCATAGCCTGCCAGTGTGGGCGTCAGGTTGCAGAGCGTGGTGGTATGTTATGGTCCACTTCTGGGTATGAGACTTGTCTCACATTAGAAGTTTAGGCTTCTGGTGTGGGGTTTATAACCTCTTGGGCACTCTCCCTTTAACAATTAGCTTTTGGGGGTGAGTTCTACCCAAAGGGTTGTAACATCCTACTCATGATTATAAATTTAAGCTCAAACACAGAATTTAAATCACTAAAATCCTAAAAGTTATGGAAGCATAAGATGATGTTGCCTTTTTTATAAAAGAAAAAACTCCAAATAAAAATCAAGGTTCTTTTAACTGTTTAATGTGAATTTTGTGTGAATTAGTTTGGATCGAGGGTAAGTATTTAGTATCAAGCATTAAAATTATTTGGAATCCTGGGAAACTTGCAAGTTCATGAAGATAAAACAATTGGAAATTGCTTAGTTTAATTCCACAGAAATTTTTGGGTGGTTATGATTATACCACCTTGTCGTGTACCTAGGGTTTGCCTAGTGTTTGGATTGGAAATTGGAAGAATGAGGGGGAAATTTAGAAGAAGAATAGGGAGGATCAAAAGAATAGGAAGTGAGGGAGAGAAAGATCGAGAGAGAGATGGAGAGAATTTGGAGGAAGAAATCAGAATTGTTTCAATTGTATTCATTCATACCATGAATTATGCTGGATTAGTCTTATATACTGATTCAGATAGCAGTGATTTGGCGCCAATAGGGCTGCCAAATATTCAAACCAATTATAACTGAAGGCTGCTGCCTTATAGGTACAACTGCAAACTACTTCTAAGTACAATTGTTTCAATCCAAACTAATAGCAGATACAAATAAGGAATATATCCATTATCTTTTACTACTATACCCCAGGGTCTTGACATCCCCCCCCGCCTTAAAACATTTCTTGTTCCCAAGAAATGCCACCCTTCCACAGCTTCCAATATGTTTTTTCCTTCTCTTCCATAGATTGAATGGCGCAATCTTGAAAAACTTTTGTTAGCCTAACACATTGTCCATGGTTCTCTTGGACTCATCGGGTGAAATAAAATCTAAAGCAACCACTCGCTGGTTGTCGTGGTGAGCAGCTGAAACCTGCTGACTGTTGTTCACACCAATTTTCCCCATCACCAAAGCAGCGTTTTGCTTAACTAGCACACAGTGCCATAACTTCCCTTGAAAAATTGCATTGTCTAACTCATGCAAGACCTTGTTTTCGGCCGTAAAGCCTACTTCCGATCTTTTCTGTTGCTGTCCTCCGATTACATGTTGTCCCCATACTTCCTTATCAAGTCGACACACCTTCACAACATTGGAAGATATTTCAGCTGGGATATCCCTCCAAGTATACCATTTCCAGCAACAACAAGGGACTCAAATTCATTCCTAACATGAATTATAATTTCATTATCCAATGAAACAATATACCTGGCCAACATTTCAGGTGCATGAAAACCATCTTCATAGCAATTGTCATCTCCCATCTGATTTATAGCTTGCATATCCACCGAATTATCAGCTTCTTGCCCTTGTAAAATGTTGTCTACATGGATCTCCTTATCCAAACTCTTTTCATCTCCGGAATTTTGAGTTACCATTGACAGGTTTACGTTAATTGGTTTCTTAGATCCCTGTAAATTGAAAACCTGCTCAAGGACTACAACATCAACTTCCTTAATATCGATTGATTTTTAGTTGAAACCTCTTGGTTCCATGTAGACAATTTACCCATATCTATTTCTTTCTATTTGCCAGAATATTCCTCTTCATAAACTTCATTTTCAAAGGGATTGGATGGTTCCTTTGGTTCTACTATTCCAACAACTTGATCGTTATAGTTTCCCTTTAGATAATACTTTTCACCATCAAAATTATTCCCGATAATGCAGTCATCATTCTTGTCATTGCTGCCTAAATCAGAATACTTCTTCTTTTGCCCAAAATCTAAAGTAGGCGGTGAATCGATCTCCCACAATCTTGACTTCCCCTAAGGCGGCTTCATTTTCAAGAACTCATGAGGAGAATAAGGATTATTCGAAGGATCTGGTAGCTTCTCTATAATAATTAGATCAAAATATTTTCTGAAAAGCAAACAAGTAGTTTATCTAACCTAATTTTGTCTGGCGAACATTATCATATACTGGTCCATCATTCAATTTCTAAATTCATCTATAATTTCACGATTGTGATTGATCTCCTCTCACAACAAACCGACAACACTGTCTAGCTTCATATCCACTGTTGATTTTATAGATCCAACATGGATCTGCCTCTCTATCATCGTTGTCACCACTTGCTGCAATTGAGATTTGCTCGGCTTCATCCTGATGTCATCTTCCATCAGAATTCAAATAGCTGGTGGAATCGTCGGTTGAGGAATAACTCTGGATGATTCTACTAAAGATTGAACAACTGCTATTATTCGCTGGAATTGAGAAGTGATCATTCCTGATACCTATAAACTTGCTTCCAAGACTTCCTCCATCGGAATCAATGAAGCTGAATTCGCCTGCAAAATTTGAATACGAACCCCCAATCGTTGCAGTAGTTTATGAAATGGCTTCCAAATCTGCTTCAATTGCGTCACTCTGATCTGTTTTCAAATTAGGAATCGCAACTGCAGCGGCTAAAAAAAAAAAATAGCAGCGAATCAACCTGCTGCTGCGCCTTCACAATCTGTACCTTAATCATGCCAAAATCCACCACTGTAATTGATCGACTCAGTTGTTCAATCAATTCTACTGCTACTTTCAAAAACTCCTACTGCCACTCGATCATTCTCCTTTGATCTGCAATTGACCGCTGATCAAGACTAACAGTAGCCACAACTCAACATTTTCCCCATCTAAGCCTATCGTTGGGAATCACTGCTCTCGATCGCCATGGATCAGCCATCGCTCAAGATGCGCTTCACTAACTCTCATTATCACCTTGTAGCGACTGTGGATTAGTGTTGAAAATTACAAAACAGTAGCTGAGGACCGTCGCTAGGGATTTGTTGTGATCTGTCTCTGCATTCCGTCGCTAGGATAGTCAAAATTTGCGCAAGAAGAAGAAATCGAAGGCGATCTCACTGTCGAGAGTCGTCCGTCGCTCAACTTCCTAAATCACTTATTCGTCGTCAATCACCTCCATGCATCGGAATCAAATTCCAAGAATCAGTCTTCTCCTATACTCAAAACCAATTCCGAGTCTCTAGTACACCATGTTGCTTCAAAATTCAGGCAACTCTACCTGAATTGTTTTTGGAGGTCGCCTTGGTCGATTGTTGCAACTTCCTAAATCCTAGCCGAGAATTAATTCTCAGTCGAGAAACCAACCAAGCTTGTCATAATGCTTGAACTCGCTGATTCCGTTGAATTTCCGGACCCTGGGTTTAATCACTAAAATTAATTCCAGCAGCCTTCAAATTGAATCAGAACCAAAGCCAGGGAACAGCTACCGCCCAATCACCGTCCAATATCTCCGGAACCATCGGAATTTGCCGAACTCTGCTCGTTAATTAGTTAATAGGATTTGACCGAATCATAGCTGAGAATCGTTGGCTCTGATACCAATTGTCGTGTCCCTAGAGTTTGCCTAGGGTTTGGATTGGAAGTTGGAAGAATGAGGGGGAAATTTAGAAGAAGAATAGGGAGGATCAGAAGAATAGGAAGTGAGGGAGAGAAAGATCAAGAGAGAGAGGGGGAGAGAATTTGGAGGAGGAAATCAGAATTTTTTCAATTGTATTCATTTATACTATGAATTATGTTGGATCAGTCTTATATGCTGATCCAGATAGCAATGATTTGGCACCAATAGGGCTGCCAAATATTCAAACCAATTATAACTGTAGGCTGTTGCCTTCTTGGTACAGCTGCAAACTACTTTTAAGTACAATTGTTTCAATTCAAACTAATAGCAGATACAAATAAGGAATACATCCATTATCCATTACTATTATACCTCATGGTCCTGACAAATTGTCGTGTACCTAGGTAGGGTTTGGATTGGAAATTGGGAGAATGAGGGGGGGGGATTTATTAGAAGAATAGGGAGGATCAAAATAATAGGAAGTGAGGGAGAGTAAGATTGAGAGAGAGGGGGTGAGAATTTGGTGGAGGAAATTAGAATTGTTTGAATTGTATTCATTCATACCATGAATTATGCTGAATCAGTTTTATATACTGATCCAAATAGCAGTGATTTTGCGCCAATAGAGCTGCCAAATTTTCAAACCAATTATAACTGAAGGCTGCTGCTTTCTAGGTATAACTACAAACTACTTCTAAGTACAATTGTTTCAATCCAAACTAATAGCAGATCCATCATTATCTATTACTACTATACCCTGGGGTCCTGACACACCTTTTAGGTCTTGGAGGTTGTCATTCCCACCTATGCATGAAATGTGCCAATGAGGGTAAGTGGGCTCAGCTCTTATTTTAAGTAGGGGCCAGGTCACCTTCTCATGGTGTACTTAATAGAAACAACCATCATTCTTGAAGGGGAGGGGAGAGAGTGTGGTATGATTTCTTTCTTTCATGTCATATGCCAACTCTATGATGTGATTAGGGAGAAAAAAAAAAACTCAATCTCATTTTTTTGTTTTCCAACCTTTGGTGCTCAGGGCTCATAGTTGAAGGTTCAATCCTTAGGTGGACTTGGGTTAGCTTAGGAGCTTGGGCAATTCTACACCCTGCCTAGGGTCTGATAGAGAGTTTTTAAGCAACCTTAGATTTTTACTATTTTTATTTGAAATCAAATATTTTAAACTTTTCAATCCGTGCAGTTTTTTTTTCTTCATTGGTGACAACAGTGGCTTTACATTGAAGTAGCTGCCAACAGTGGCTTCAAAATCTCTCATTGCACATAATGCACATTATTTAGAGAGATTTTGTCATTCATCATCTATTTAGTAAAAATAGTGAACTTCTTGTTGAAAATTATGACCTTAAATGACTTTTACGTCTAGAAAATAAATAAATGACTGTTTACGTTTAGTTTTTAATTTTTTTTTACCTCAGATATTTTGAACTTTTCAAATTCATTCAATTTTTTATTGTTGACAACAGGGACTTGACATTGAAGTAGCTACTGCCAACAATGGCTTCAAAATCTATCATCAATCATGTATTTTGTAAAAATATTGAATTTTGAAATTACAACCTTAAATGGCTTTTACGATTAGAAAATAGAGATGTATATCCAAATTTCATTAAGTTTATATTATTTATGTAAATCAGCTAAAAACTGTATAGATAGGTGTAACACATCAATTTGTTAATCTCTTTTCATTGTGGTGGCTTTAACCAAATGGGTGCATTCAATTCAGTTGGGTCGGATACTAGATCTGTAAATTTGAGCTTTTTGGGTGACTCCTGAAAATTTTCAGCTTCATAGGAAAAATGATGGACATCAAATTCTTGCTCTCACTCAACTAGGATTTAGAAAAAAGAAGCGACTCAGAGAGGGAGTTGCAAAATGGCAGATAAGGATTATGGGATGGAAGAAAACTATTTCTATCTGGCTTTCTTAGGTAAATGTTAGATGCTTGATAGAGGAACACTATAAAAATGTTTCATAGGACATGATATATCAATTAATTATGTGGGGTTGCAAAAAATTATCGGATATTATTCACCTGTGGTTGCTAATCATGGTGCAAATGAATATCATTTATTATTTGTTACATTGAAAATTTTGATGCCCATATTAGAATAACCCCTTGGAGGTGCACCTCTATGGATGTTTATGTGTGTTTATTCTCATGTCTATCAGCAGCTTTGTGATGTCTTACCGTTAATGATTGAAGTTTCTTCCTTAATCTTTTGCTTTCCTAATTATTTAACATTAATGAAGGTTTTTGTTTCTCCAGATATGAAGATGAGCCAATAGAGCCCGAGCCTGATGTAAGAAGTCTTTACTTTCTTGTGTGTATAATATTTTTAGTAAAGAGTATTACTAGAACTTGCCTATTAGCTTGATTCTTGTGGGTTGTTGACAGGAAGGGGTAGAAGTGGAAGCAGATAATGAAAACAATGAAGACATTCCTGACCCTCTTTTAGCTGAAAATGAAGACAAACAAGAACAGGAAGCAGGAGAACGGCCTCGGAAGACGTCAAAATATATGACAAAATATGAACGTGCAAGAATTTTGGGTACTCGAGCACTCCAAATAAGGTTATCTTTAAAGCTTCTAAGTTCAGAATTTTGTTAAATTAAATGAGCTGGGTTAGTGGGTCTATTAACCTTTTGAGTTTGGTTGAGCAGCATGAACGCACCTGTGATGGTTGAATTAGAAGGTGAAACTGACCCACTTGAGGTGAGTTTCTTTATCATTAATGTTTGTCTTCTGTCTTCCCTTGTTGAGCTCATCCCTACAAACACAATTGTTAGGCTTTGAAATCAAATCAAAGTGTTTTGTCTTTCTCCTTTACTTATGTACATTCCAAATGTAGTTTAACTTGTATGACATGATAATATTGTCTTTGAACTGGTGAGGAGGAAAAGAAGCATTGAAAGTCGCAAGTCTCATCTCTTTTTGATGCATTATGGAAAAGTTAATTGGGAATCTGGAGTCATTTACTAGGTAGAGTAATTTTTTACAATGGCTATTAATGTCTCATGCTGCTAAGTGGCACAGTTGTCAGTTTAATCAAGCTTTGCCCTTGGTCATTGGGGCTTGATGATAAATGCAATTTTGTTATGTTCAGCTAGGTGAATATGTTCTGTTGACTATAGGATATCTCAGATGTCTGACCTCAACTTGTTTGATTTTACTTTTTATAATTTGTTCTATTGCGATATTGATATTTGGCGGGGCTTGGTTAGAATAGACATGCTGTCAGCAGAAGCTAAAAACTTTGAACCATACCTGGGGCATTTTTTTATCACAGTTGTTACTGATTGGTCCTCATGCATGTTATTTTGATCTATCATGGCACTTTGTCAAGGTTGTAAGATATTATTTTTATTGTATAGCTTAGTATTTTCCACGCTATCACTCTCAAAATCCTTTTTGGTCTTGGATTATTGCTATCAGTGTTTAAAAGTTTCCACAGCCTCAACAATATTCTAACGTTGGTGAACATTTTCAGTTTAGAGGCAGCAACTCCAAAAGTTCAGTGATTTTATTGGTGTTCTCTGTCTTTCTGTATTCATGTTTACTGTGATATAGTTTTTTTGGTCTTCTAATAGCATTCATGTTCATCTATTTCTTTATGTTTCCTTGAATTAAGTGTAAATTGGTCTTGTACTTGAGAGATACCAGAGTTGATTAGGCTGCATTTCTAATAAACTATTTGAGTTTGGGTCCCAAATTTACCTACAATGTTTGATGTATTCATGCCCACAGCAGTTGTTTCTATAGCTTTGTATAATGTACTGTGCCGTTCCTATTAACAACAATGCTGAAATTGTATATGAGAATCCCAAAAGATGAGGTTAATTACATGGATTCTAGCTATTCAATCATCTCTATCCATGGTCATATTCAGCCATCTGTGTCTCAAAGAGTTTTGTACCAATTTTACTTTGGTCTCTCTTTCTCTCTTTATTGCAACAAGCTTTTTTCCTTTCCATTCGCCTTCTCACATGTCAACAAGTGTTTGTATTGGTCTTCTTATCTCATGTTCAAATCATCATAATCTCATCTCGCATATATTATCCTTTATAAGAACCATTTCAACTTTATTATAGATAATCTTGATTTTACTTCCATTGTTTATATTGTAATCATACATCCATAATAACATCCTTGTAATAGTTACTTTGATATTTTGCAAATGTTAATTGCTCAATATTTTGTGTTGGATAATGAAAATGATCTTATAACCCTTACGACTCCTCCTTCCCCCCCCCCCCCCCCTTTCAGCTTCAAAGGGATTTTACAACTGTACAAAATGTTGGAATCACTTTTTAAAATCTAACCATCTTACATTGATATGTGATATTTTCAATAATTTTTTCTCATTTTTGAACAATTTGTCCTAGATATTTAAATTGACCTTTTTGTAGAAATAACTTGATCTAGGATTCTCACAATGATAGCACCCACACTTCTATTTTCACAAAACTTATATTTTATACATTCAGTTTTGACTAGTTGAATTTGAAGATGCCTCTCCATTATTTGAACTTAGTATCACCTATCAAGACAGTATTATCTGGTAATAACATACACCAAGGTACCTCATACTGGATGTGGCTTCATGAATTCATCCATTATAAGAGTAAAGAGGTAAGTCTTAATGTAGATCAGTGATGCAATTCAACTGTAACTGAAAAGAACTCTATATTTCTTTTACTAATCTTAACACATGTTTTGTTTAATGATACTTGTCTTTAATAACTTCTTATGAGCAATTTGAACTCGCTCTCCCTTTTTTTTGGGAACTTTTCATAATATTTTTTTATGGACTCTACTATAAGCTTTTTTTTTCTGCCCCCCAAGACTTTACTAACACTATATATGAATTCTTCTATTTTTCTATACTTCTTTCCATTAATGTCACAATAAGTAGATAGTTCCATTATTGATCTACTAGGCATGAAATCAAATTGGTATCTGAAGACCTTGGTTTCTTTAGTTAACCTTTATTCGACTAAAATGTTATGGCATGACCCATTGGCTTGATTACTTTATAACTTAATTAAACATTATGGCTCATTTGCTCATTAGGTTGATTACTCATTTGGGAGGCCCATTTGGTAGCAAAATCCTAGATGTCTCAAATGAGTTCCAAGATGAGCAGTTTGAAGCATTGTATTATATTCTTAGTTTTTTCATCTTAACACTTACCAACTATTCTGGAGTCGGTTAAGTTCAGTTGTTTCCAACTACATTGTGCATTGTTTGCCAACTTGGTTTCGTAGGCTTTTTCTGGCTCTCTCTTGACCCTTTATGTTTTAGATTGCAATGAAGGAGCTCCGAGAGCGGAAGATTCCCTTCACGATTCGCCGTTACCTGCCCGATGGAAGGTAAAGTTAAGATATAGTTTTGTTACTGCGTCCTAAATTGACAACAGTGATAACTTGAAGTGTACTGTTCCAACTATTCTTCTTATCCGGCCTCGTCTCTAAATAATGTACCGTATTCGTCGTGTTGCTTTTCTAGTTACGAGGACTGGGGAGTTGATGAATTGATTGTGGAGGACTCATGGAAGAGGCAAGTGGGAGGTGATTAAAACTGCCTGATCTGTGCTGCTTTTGATGAAAGATGGGTTCTTCATTCTTGAAGGATGGTGGTGACTGATGATGTCTTTAATGGTGTCGATTGGGACCTGTTAGCATGAGTTTTCTGGACAGATTTTGAGTATATGCCGTATTCCAGCTATGGGTGTACTGAACTTGTTGGCGTAAACTCTTGAAACTAAGTTTTAGTATATATGCATTTGCAGTTAAAGTTCCATCTTCTTCTGCCTGTGAACTTGATTCTTTATGGACTATACCTACTTGTTCCTGTGACTTGGAGCATGTATGGCCCTAAAGCGGTGTTTTTCCTGTCTAAATTTTGGATTGGAAGAGAGTACTGATCAGTGCAATATACTAAATTCACCCAAAATAAATTGAACTCCAAAATTTTGAATTGGAGAATTGAGCTAAACTAAGCTAAATAAATTGGTCAGTTGCCAACTGAATTAGTTATAAGACTAGATTCTTGTGTACTTGACTCAAATTCACCCCCAAAGAACAACTTATACAACAGAGTTACCAAGATGCAAGGTGCCTTCTGCTGATAGATGGATAAAAGAAATGCGTGAATGATATATTCCTAAGTTGTAATGATGGCACTAGTCGATAACAGGCTTTGAATGGGCGATGGTTAATATTTATAGTGAGAACTATTTAGAGTATCTTTTAAAGGACCTTTAACGATTAATCAAGTCAAAAACAACAACAAAATCATTTAATTTAGAGACAGAGAATAAAACTGAGCTTGCTTAATCTCTTCTGATAGGAGAGTTTTTATACCCTAGGCCTAGGGCCAAATCACATTTTCAATCGAAATTATTATTATTATTATTATTTTATAATGGGATATATCAGATTTCTGTAGGGCTCTTGTCCCTGTTGGCGCATGCCCTTTGGGCTTGGCACTCTGTTTGCTATTGGGTCTTGCTAAGTCCTTGTCTTCGGTGGCCCATGTGTATTTGATAATTCTTGGGAGGCTTGATTCGGGGAGTTCGAGGGCCAACTAGAACTACGAGAATGGACCATGCGATGTGGGCAGGAATTTTTCTTCTTTTTCTAGGTTAGCCTCCAATCAAAATTTTTCACTACTTGAGATTCATTTTACTGCAATGTCAAAGGGATCTTTGTGTATAAAATGAGCTTTGTTCAATTTCTATTTATAGGTTTAGCAAGATTAATTTGATAACGTGTTACTTATGTTGCACATCAAAATTATCCAAATTATTATGAATAATCTTAATGAGCCATCAGTAGTGAACGATTGCTAATCTTTCACCTTTAAACTTTTAGCATGATAACACACTTGAAGTTAAAATCTTGTCATTGTTCAAGGTTTGGCATCCACTTAGATTGTCGTTTAGAGTGTTGTGCACTATAATTTTTGGAATGTTGAAAATTTTAGGAGTTTTGGTAGATTTTAAAAAAAGATTTCACCTTTTCTTCTACTGCACAATAACAAGTTAAACTGAATATCAAAAAATTAATTATTTCCTAAAATCTATCAACTGAAAAATCCAAGCTTGAATTGATGCACTTTATTTTGTTCTACCTAAACTATATTAAAATTTTCTTTTTTATTGAAATTTGATTATTCACCATGTTAAAAATTTTACGAGAACAAAATCTTAACTTTAATAATATGAAATTAGTTACTCCAACAACATCATGTTCTAACTAGATAAAGAAGAATGTAATGCCAATAAAGTGGTAGTTCCAAGCCATTTTTCAATTATTTGAGTGATTGTTACTCACACAATTTGAGTTTTAAATAAAAAGATGATACTATCTTAGAATAACTTATAATAATATATTTTTTTAAAAAATATCATATCTACACCGATAGTAAACTAAATTCTCACCAAATAAGAAGAAAATATATTATTTCTGTGCTTATTTTAAGATTTTTTTTCTTAAAAAGAGGTAAAATGGTTAAAAAAAGCCATTACTTTAGCAAAATTTATCACTATAATTATATGGCATGAGCATAAAAGTATTTTACAAGAAGATAAGAATAAATTAATACTAGAGGGAACTAAATAATTTTATTTTCTATTTTTTTGTTTGCTTGATGATATTTTGTTTTAATAGTGCCAACTTCAAAGAGAATAGTGGAGGCTTCAACAAAGACAGGACGGTGTGGACCGACACCTTTGGTTAATCCAGCGTCAAGTGACAACGAGCCATGGTGGAGGGTTCTAAACTTCGTATAATTAATTCATTGTAGGCCCCTACTATTCTTCTCACCGTCTCCCCACGCCACAAGCCAAAAGCAGTCCAAAAATCTCAGCTTTCCTCTTCGCCGTTTCTCTCTCGACACTGCTCTGCACCGCAATCATGGGTCAGTGAAGACAGTCTGCAGTGAGAGTGGAGAACAGGGAGCCAAACTTGAATGTGTCAAGAACCAGTCTCACTATCTCCACTCAACACAAGGTTCTTATCATTTTTAACAATTTATTTTCAAGATTATTTTGAAGTTTAATTGCTTTAACTCTTGATAGAAATGTGATCTTTTGTGTTGATGATTTCGTTTTTGAAGATCTCTCATGGGTTTGATTCTGATTGAGTTTCTGATTATACACTTTAATGTCTCCATCAGTTTGTGAGGCAGAGGGCAGTACCAAGTCTTCTCTCCTCGTGGCCAAGTCAATTCAATATTAAAAGCCCATAATTGTCCAATATTGTAGAGTTAAATAGTGATATGGTGGTCTTTTAATTATGGGTTTCTTCCTGATTTGTGAATTTGATGATGATAATCCCATTTATGTCGAGGCCTATTTGTTCACTACTTTTTTGATCAGGGAAGAATTTTTTTTTTTTTTTTTTTGTTTTGTTTTAATGTGTGAAGATCTGTCACGTTTTATTGCCTTAGTGGTCATTTTGAAACTTTTATTTACTGTGTGCCAACATCAGCTGAAAAAGAAGAGGATCCTGATATCTATTTGTTTTAAATGATAAACAATGACCCAAATCGTCAAGGGATTGGCGGTGATATCTTCGGGGATGCTTCCTCATTAAGATAAGTTAAGATAACAATTCCCCGTTAGACAGGACAGGAGAAACACTTAGAAATTCCAAAAAGAAAAAAAGAATCTGTTATCTTAATCGTGATAGATCTCCATGCTTTAAGGGACAAGTCTGCTCTAAATTGTGTTGATGTCTGTTTTTATTCACTCCAGTAACAGCAACATCAGAGCTGTTTCTCCCTGCAAGCAAGTCAATGTGGGCACCTAATGAAAAGGGTGAAAAGGATTGGAGGCTAATTCTTGGAAATTCATTGGATATTGACATATTTGTAGCCTATTGCTTGATTCATGAATTTATGTCCCCAAGTCTTTCTTTGCTTTATTAATTCTTTGTTATGTGACTGAGTGACAAATGATATTCTAGGGGACGGTGAGAAATTTTCCCAGTCTGGAAAAAAGGAATTTCTTGTTGTATTCTGTCTTAAACCATCATGATGAGGAATAATGATCATTCTCTGAGTGCTGCAATCCCAATAGAGAATTTGAACGAGTTTTTCCCTGAATTCAGTGATCTTAATTATGAAGAGCTACTTCAACATCAGGTACCTATAAGATTTTTCTTTTGTTATCCTTTTTACTCAGTAAGGACGGATAAATATTGTTAATTGTTTTGTTGTTTGATTTTATCGTTCGTTTCTACCATGAGAAGGATTCTGTCAGTAGCTCACAATTATGTTGCAGGAAAGTTTGTACGAATCCCTTAGAAACAATAGGAATAATGATAGGAGGCAAGGGGCCCAAAGCACCGATTGGAGTCAGTTATCAGGACTGGAGGGTGAATCTTCACAGCATGGAAGTTTTGGTTTGCAATTGGCTTTGGATGAATATATGGCTAGAGCCTTGCAGTTGGAATATGACTCTGATAACATATCTCAATCTACTAGTACCGGCACAGGTAAAATGAGCCACTTTACATATGAACTTTGGGTCCTGGTTACTTCTTTTCCCCAGTATCCTATCTATTGGTCATAACTGCTGTTATGAAGAACACAAAATCACACATCAAAATTTCATTTTTCAACATTTACATCAATTCATTGAACAAGTATTCATCTAATTTGGCTTCTAGCCTACTAGGTATACCAAGATTTATATACTGATCACTCATTATTATACTTTGTTTCCTTTATTTAATAATACTTACGTTCTTTCACTCCCATCATGTTGTAGCTTTGTGCATATATCATCATTAAACTCAACATATTATAAAAGTCAAACACAAGGACCTGCTGACCTCTAGGCTCTATTATAATTGCCTAGCATTACAACTCAATAATTTTACATTTCTAAGCTATTTAGATTTTATGAGAGTAGTATAGCAACTAAAATGATAATAAAACATATTTTATGCAAAGTACAAATAGGAAGAGGAAAAGAATTTGAGAAACAAAAGAATGGAACTAAAACAGAAGACGTGGAATGCAGACTGTTATAATACTACTGCTTAAACAGCAGAATTCTAAGTTCAAATTATTTTTCCTGACACCAGTTGCTGTTCATCACAATCAATCAGTTTTTGAGGACGAAAATGTAGTGGCAAGTGATTAGAATCAACATAAAAACAAGTGCACTTAGTAGGCAGCTCTAGGCATAATGATTTCATCACTGGGAAGACAAAGGATTTTTGGTTGTCCTAGGAACTTCTCTTTTATCTTCTTTTAGCTTGCCAAGCATCTAAACCAGTAGATGGGACAATTTTGTTGATAGAAAGCCACCATGTAGATCAAAGATGTTTCACTTTTATGCCTTATCTTACTTAACCTAGTAGATTTAGTCCTTGCTCGAGAAATGTGGACTTTTTCTTCTCTATCAGATGGGTTACTCATGGCGGGATATTCTTTGCATGGGTGTTGAATTGGCTCTACAAAACAGTTGTTTCAGTAAGCATTGCAACGGGTGACAATTGAAAGCCTTATACAAAAAAGAACTTTGTTGCTTGGGTCATGAGACCATCAACTTTTCAGTAGCCAATCATTGCATTCTTGTCATTCAATCTTGTTGCACTATATTGGCATGGACTGTTGGAGAAAGAATCAGTAATTTGCCCACATGTATCTAGATTTCCTTAACCCAATGGAAGCTGGCACCAGGACCAGTGAACAACCCCTTCATGGTGGAAATAGCTCTTTATCATATGTCAATATTCAGTTTTTTAACCTTCTAGAGTCAACCTTATTTTTGGTTGTCATGCCTAATGATGTAGCATGGCCTCTTACTGTGAATGATCTCTTCTTACATCCTTCAGGCTTTAACTTTAGACATACACTTCTTGATATTACATGTGATAATTTTGTCAATCCTAAAAATCTGGAGCAATGTCTGATCAGACATATTTCATAGAAAGCTTGAAATACCTGCAACTTGTGCAATAGCCCAGTATTTTATTGAACATCCAGGCTTTGTAAACATCTCTTAACAAATATAAGAGTGGTGTTGTGGACTAGTTTCTAATGCATTTCAAGGTGCTCCACAATATCTCAATTTTAATCTAGCATTCATTCTGAGAGTGAACCTTGGTAGCAACAGTAAGGTTGCTTTTTTGTGACTGAAAGGTCAGGGGTTATGTAAACAACCTTTTTGCAAACTAAAAGTAAGATTGAGTACAAAAATGACCTTCCCTGACCCCTTCCAAGTGGGAGCCTTTTTGCGCTGCAGATGCCCTCTTCATTCATTTTCTTCACCATCCGCATAGAAATTCAAAATATTATATAATATGCAGGAATAATTCCAAACATTATTTGTGTTAATGGTACAACATTTTGTCAATTGTTTGATGAATTCATGGAGAAGTTATTTGGCGTTATGAACTGGTGTCTGAAAACTATATGAAGTTTTGGAACTATAGTCAACTAACAAAGTAATTCCCAACAGGGTTAGTTGTACAACCATTGAAGATTTGTTTTTGTTAACTTTATCGCTTCTACTACAGGATAAGCATGAAATTTAGTTTAATGGTTTCCCTTCCATCAAAGAACCTGTCTAGCATAAGAAGATAGTATCTAACTAGTAAGGGCTTCCAATTTCTTAGAGTCGCCTGTTATGCTCATATAGCTTTTATAGCATTAAGTTGTAGTATTGTATTAGGTCCAAATATTATAATCAAATTAGCCATAAAAGGTGGCTCAAAGTTAGTCATGGACCATATCTGAGGACAGACAAATGTTCCTTGAAGGTAATCAACAGGATTTACTATTAAAGTGACATTTGCTGTAGCAAATTAATAATTTAATAAGGCATATGGCCCATTCTTCTGCAAACTAAAAGAAGTATAGAACAACTTGATTGAGGATGTGTTAAATCTATGTATCATGCGTATAACAAAGAATATGGTTAAGGGTGTGTTTGGCCACGAAGGGGTGAAGGAGAAAAGATTTTTTTTTTTAAATAAAAACAAAAGCACTCTTATGCATTTTTTTGTAGTGTTTGGCCACAACTAAAAACTGCTTTTAAAATTATTATTTAATAAAATTAGTCTCCATAGACATTTAAAATTATAACAATTGCCTTTCCCATTTGACCCTTGTTTCAACCCCTTTCTCCTTTTCAAGACCGAATACTTCATCTCAAATGAAGAGCAAGAAGTCACTACAGCCATTGACACAGGCAGTAATGGTCGGTCGCTGTCATTGGTCTCTGGCAACAGTAACTTCTCTTTCCTTTTCATCCACCATTCCCTTTCCTTGGGAAAACACTATGATGAAATGCTCCAGCAAATTGCTTTAGATTTTATACGAATCTTCTAGGCTTTGTGCATCAGCACTTGGGGGGCAGGGTTTTGCTTGGATTAATCATTTGATGGGATGTTTTGAGCCATGGCTTTCATCTTTATCTTTATATGTATTTGGCTGCCATTGATCTTCGTCACTCTTTCGCTGCAGTTTGGTGGAGTTCGATCATGGATCTAATTCCCTTTTAATTTTTGCAAGATCTGACGAGCCATAATTTTCTTCGGCCAAAAAAGTACTCTGGGTTGTGATTAATATTGTGTCTTTAGAAAATCCCTTCTTGTCAAGCTACAAGTCAATACGGTCTGTGCTGATGATTTGCAATTGAGTGCAGGAACAGTGTGAGTCTAGAATTACATTCCTCACTGAGGTGGTGAACGGTGATACACCATTGTCGCCACCGGTGACCGTGCCAATGATTTATGCTATGCAGTTCTGTTTAGATTAAATATTATTTATATTTTAATAATTTAAAAAATAATTTTATTGCAAAAATGTTGACAGCACTTTTATATACAAACAGTAGTAACTATAAAAACACTTCTGTTGATGCCCTTTTTGGTAATTTGATTGTCAAAAACACTTTTTTTTAATAGCATATAACAACATTAAAGGCGTCTCTATCTGGCCAAATGCTAAGCTACTTCTTTTTAAAAGTGATTCCTGTAAAAACTTTCTCTACAAAGGTGATTCTCACAACAGCAGAAATTTCACAGCAATTCCAAACGGGCCCTAAATTTACTGCTGTCCAGTCTCAGTATGGACTCCCAAAGTTTAATCTACAATGCTTTTTATTTATTAAGGTGAAATTTATGTGCAATATAGCTTTTTATGTGCAGTAATCATAGTGATAATAAACCCATTTCTTGCATTCGCAGTGGAGAATAGAAGATCTGGTTCCAGAGGAACCCCTGTCATGGTAACTTTACATCCTGTCAACACTTTTCCAGACTTCTGTGGCATCACAAGGTTATAATTCTTTTCTTAAACGCAGCCTGTGAATCAGACTGTGATGGAAGATCCTATTGATCCAGATAATATGACTTATGAGGCAAGTGTAAAGATGTGAAGTTTCAGTTCTATTTTGTAGCTTAAATTTTATTTCAAATTATCTTGGTTTATAGCAAATGGCTTATTAAGTTGTTATCATGATTGTACATTTTGATATGTGTATCAGCTTGACTTTTCTGAATATATTCATTTTTTTAGCAATTGCAAGAATTGGGGGAATCCATTGGTTCTGAGACGAGAGGATTGTCTGAAGACCTCATCTCCAGATTACGAAATTTCAAGTACAAAACAAGCATATTGTCAAAGAAAAAGGAAAAGCAAGAGTAAGATCCATTTTTAGTTTTAACTTTTCTACTACTGAAATACTATTATACATACATGTGATTGATGGGCAAAAGGACATGTGTGTGGTAGAGGGAGACTAAACCACACATTTGCATACACCTGCCAGTTCATATGGCATTGCATTCACTCTATATCAGTTCAAACATGTTGTTGTTGCATATTTACTCATGGTTGTAAGCATAAAGCACCATTTTGTGGTGATTGATACCTGCTATTCTGGTCAACAATCTGATCTTTCATTTCTAGAGGGCCTATTCTTCAATATTAGGTTATTGGTACTTTGATTGCTGTAAAAATGCTATATGACTTCATGTTTTGCGAAGAAGAGAAAATACTTTTAGTAGTCCCACGTGCTGGCAGTAAAGAAATACTTTTGACTTTCTTTTGTGAACCCACAACTTCAGCAATAATGGACCACTGGTTTCTACTAACTCACCATTTGAGTGAATCTAGTGAATTATTGCAGTAACTTGATGTAAGAAGAAGGTGATTCAACATCTGTAATTTGACCCTGGAGCTCAATAAGACATCTATTTTAAATGTGCCCTTTCATTTGTAACACCTATAGAGCTGAAAACATTGCCTGAACTTCTATTCTCTGTTTTTTGTTCTTTTCTTTTTTCCTTCTTCTGATATTAGTGTCCAGTTTGATAATATTATGATTCTTCATCCATCATCTTAAAGAGAGTATTATCATGAAGTTTTTTTTCCTAGGCAAAGTATTGTAATTTCAATAAAGGACTATTGCAATTTGGTGTTGCATTATCTACTACCTTTTCAATCTTTTTCTTGATTATTATTTTGACATATGTGTATTTAGGTGTGTAATATGTTACGAGATGTACAAAAATGGGGACAGATTGACTGCTTTGCCTTGTGCTCATCAGTATCATTTAAAATGTATTACTCCTTGGCTGCGGCTCAACAAAGTAAGTTATTTTGCCTTCATACTAATTCTTGTTCTAATCATCAATACAGTTCTCTACCTAGATATGATCTTTGTCAACAGTTTGTGATTCGTTTATGGTGCTTAACCCTTGGGCAAATAGTAAGCGTTATACTCCTCCCCACCTCCCTTCCTACCTCTAAGTCTATTTGTTTCTAGTTCCACTCATATATGCCACTAATTTCATTTTGTAGCTGTATTGATACTCCAGAAGTTTTTGTAAGTTTATGTATTGTCTTATGTGTGTGTAGAGAGAAAATCTAATTCATTTTCTCTGTTCAAACATCCAAAGCACTCAAGCTTTCAATCTCTTGGGTTGTTAACACGGCATATAACAACTCAATTTATATGGTAAGATATGAGTCTAAGAATGTTATATTTACATGCTGACAACAAATGTCCAGAACACCTGATGTTAGAAAGAAAGAAAGTGCTTTAATGCCCATTCACAATCAGCCTAGGGCAAGATTAATGCCGCCATCATGTCCACCACACATGTTGGCCTTTGAGGATAAAAGATGATGTTGACTTGTGCTGAAGGTCAAATAACCTGGAATCTGGGGTAAAGTACGTTTTAGGTTCATGCCCAACCTATCGGGCCACCACTAATGTTTCTCCATTTAGGCATTTATATTTATGTATAGAGGTTTAACAAATACTTACGTGAAATGGAGCGGGTTTATTTCTCAATTTATATTTTTTTTCTTGAAGCTCCTTTTAGTCATTTAGTCTGATGAATCTCTGGAGCAGGTTTCTTTAGTGGCAAAGAAGCGGAAAACTTGTGATGTTTTGTGATTAGGGTTTGTTGTCTCAACTGTCAAATTTTCATCAGTAGGGAGCCTAAAATGTTTTAGAGTTGTTAATTTCTTACGAGACTAATCTTGTTCGTGTTGAAATATACGTAAAGATTGCTATCTTGGGAGAACTGTTAGTTCTGCTTATCCATCATATGAATGACTCGCTCTCTGTCTCTTGCTCTCAGCACTGCCCGGTTTGCCAGGAGGAGGTTTCTGCAGATTTAACCGAGTAAGCTGGTTGTCTATCTTAATATGTCAAAGAGTTGTTGGTGCTACTAGAGGACTGAACTGTTTACTTGTAAAAAACTTGCTCATTACCAGAAAAGGTGTACACAAATTTCTCAAATCTATTTTGAGCAATTTGAAAGGGCACAATTTGACTGTTTATTTCATGCTAACGCTGGGGTTTGCTATTTTGGTTTCTTCTTTTGAATTTTATGGTTCCCATTCCTCATTTGCGGGTATCAATGAAATTATCAGATTAAATCAGCATGAGGGTTTACATTTTACAAACTAATAGTAATATATGCTATTCATCATTATTTGTGGCATTTCTTCGGAACATATGTTTGTTCTCGTCCACTGCAATTGCATACTCATAGCTCACATGCACTTCTGGGTTTGCATTCCAGGTTGGACTAATGCTTTTGTGTTGTGTTTGAAATTAGCAATACAACAACATTATGACACATGAGAAACTATAACTTAATATCATACTTTACTACAAGTCCGAATCCATCGGCTAAAGTGGAGTGCTAATTTATTTCTCTCTCTCTCTCTCTCTCTCTCCCTCCCTCCCTCCTCTCTATTTTGCCCCTACACCAACAATCATACTTACTATTGGTGCAGGGACAAAATGGGAAAAAAAAGTCAAATCGAACTCATCTTGACAATTTGATTGGAACAACATATTATTGTTGAATTCGTGATTGACGTATTATTGTTGAATTCGTAATCAAGCACATGGGTAAGATCAATATAATCTCAAATGTCATGTATAAAATCCAACATGTCAACTTAAAGTCTGGTGGGGTTGCCTTGCCTTCTCTTTTTAAGTTGATGATGTCTTTAAAGTTTCACCTTATTGCTTTTTCGGGCCAAAAAAATTCAATTTCTCCCTTGTCTTATTTTAATCACAAAAAGAAAAGGAAAGAATCAATTCTTCTAGCAACAACTTCAATTTTAACTGAAATCCGCAGCCGCAATTTTCCTAAGATGGTTGATGGGAAGGAGTAATCATTATCATTACTAGCTCACATCCGGAGGGATTAAGGTTCATGATTTATCTGCTGACTGTATGATGAGGTGTCCAGGGGAGGCTTATCTGCTGACTAGGTGCCACGTTTCGAGGCCTTGCTGGAAGCAATTATAAATTTCAATGTGAATCTGGGTTGCGGTTGTATTCTCAGTTGTGGGATGGCTAATTAATTAAAGAAAATGGAGCATTTGTTGGCTGCGGAAGCAACAGAGAGAGAGAGAGAGAGAGAGAGAGAGAGCGCACAAAGGGTCCACTGCCTTCCATCAATTTGTTTTGTCTGTATGGATAAGAATTAAGACCAACCACTTCCATTCCATTTTATTTGACTAAACAGAAAAAATTAATAATAATTCAAAGAACACAATCAATCTATGTAATAATATATCATCGTTTCATATAAAACTTTTACTTATATGTAATTGAGCATGAATTATGGGCTTGTTTTATCAACAAAAAAAAAAAAGTCACAGTAGTTTATAATGTAAAAATATATTATGGCGTCACGTTCCACATAAAGATTGCATTCTCTCTCTCTCTCTCTCTCTCTCTGTATATAAGTATAAGAAGAAACTGAGATGGCAAATATTCGTCCATCTTCAACCTCTTCTCCCATAGGCATAGCCCTCTCGTGTTTGCTCTCTTTTCCCAGTATATGGGGGGTGGCTTCTCTTCTGGTTTCACCCCAAAGCTTAACCATATTCCATCGAAGCTTTCGCCTGGCCTTGCAGACATATACCCGAGAGCTGCGTGGCTCTGCTTCTGAGCCATCTGGACCCTCCTCAGATCTGCAAACTGGCTAGCCTCAACCGGGTCTTCCACCGAGCTTCGATGGCTGACTTTGTTTGGGAATCAAAGTTACCAGAGAACTATCCAACGCTTGTCCATAAGCTGTTTGATCAAAGTTCTCAGTCGTTGGCCAAGAAAGACATCTATGCCAGATTGTGCCACCCCACTCGCTTTGACGGAGGTTCTAAGGTGATTTTCTATATAAAATTTTCTTTCCTTGGTTACATATACATGCACATGTTTATATGTGTGTGTGTGTGTGTGTGTGTGTGTGTGTGTGTTAATTTGTTTAGTGTGTCAATAATTAATTGGCGTTTTAATGTCGACTAAATTCGTTGCTGAATTTTGTGTCCCTATGCTTTGGTTTCGTAGTTGACGGATCAAATTTTGACAGGAAGTGTGGATGGAGAAGGGCAGTGGAGGGATTTGCATTGCAATTTCATGGAAGGGAATGAAAATAACTGGCATAAATGATCGGAGATACTGGACTCGTATCCCATCTGATGAATCCAGGTTTGAAATCTGACCATCAAAATTCATTTTCTTGCCTTTAATGGAATATGGGGCAATCAGATATCCAAACTCTTCATTTTGTTCTCTAATTATTATTATTATTATTTTTTGGCTTTGAGCTTCATTTATCAATTCATCCATTTATTCTGTGTTTTTTTTTTTTAATCTTTGTTGTCTGGTGGAAGAGGGAACTTTATTCCAAGACTACATTTCACGCACTGGAATGGAATCTTCTAACATTTCTAAATGGACAATGACACGTTCGTTGTATTTCTATATTATATAAGAATGATAATGCTATTATTATTATTATTTTTTTTAACATCCAAGGTAAAACCCATTTAGGTGAAGACAACTTTCTTGTTCTTCCTTTATTTCTTCATTTTATCTTCTTTTTTCTTTTTATACTTACTTCCATTATTGAAGTATAAAAGATGAGGTCATATATAAATAAATAATTGATAGGAGAATATTCATGTAACCCATCCCATGCAATATAACTAAAGCGTGATATGTTGTCGTCGTGATTTAAGTCCATCAAAACAAGAACCATCCGTCCATTGATCAAACAAGAACCATCATCTTCTGGCTATTATATCTTTGAACTGATCTGAGATTTTCCTATCTCTTTCATGTGCAGATTCCACAAAATTGCATACCTGCAACAGATATGGTGGTTGGAAGTAGAAGGTAACATAGAATTCGAATTTCCCAAAGGAACCTATAGCGTTTTCTTCCGGCTGCATCTCGGTAGAGCCACCAGAAAACTTGGCCGGGCGGTCTGCAACCTGGACCAGGTCCATGGCTGGAACGTGAAGCCAGTTCGGTTCCAGTTTTCCACGTCGAACGGCCAGCAGGCCATTTCCCAGTACTATTTAAGCGAGCCAGGGAAATGGGTGAATTTCCATGTCGGAGATTTTGTTGCCGAGAGCTGCAATTCATCATTGAAGATCAAATTCTCAATGACACAGATCGATTGCACGCACCAAAAAGGTGGCCTGTGTTTAGACTCTCTGCTGATAATGCCGCTTAAAGAAGGTTGAGGCAGTTATATGGTGTTTGCAGCTAACCTCTTTGCTTGTAGCGAGTTATGAAAATGGTTCAAATCTCGACGAGACAAGCTCCATATAGATAGATTTGTTTTTTTTTTTTTTTTCAATTTGTATGTTTATATGAAGCGCATATTTTTTAACTATCGAGAGTGCGGTTGGTATATCGCGAGTAGTGAATTTATTGAGTGCACATTCAAAAAATTTGAAAAATTGTAAATTCTCATCAAGAGTAGAGATTTTGTTAAGTTTTCATTACTTTCACATATTTAACATCTCAAACCAGAAGCTCTCCAATACAATGGCTTCCTTTTGTTTTGTTTGTGAGTTCTTGTCAAAGTTGCCCTCGAATAGGATGTGAAAATTTTATCCTTTTCAGTCTCGGATATACTTTAATCGTGTATTGAATATATTAGTTCAAAAGTACATTATCCGTGCACAGTGCAAACTTTGAATTGATAATAGAACGTACCATAGACCATTACTTGAATTCAAGCAACCATTACAATTTTGAAATTTTAACACGAGATTAGAATGTAACACATACAAAAAGGTTCTCATTCGTAAAATTTCAATGTGAAATAGGTTCCGAAACGTGTTTCCAGTCCAGGCACTGCACTGGCACTAAGGGTTGATGACCTGAAAACCATTTAATTCTTAGCAGATGACTCGAGTACGTAACACCAAGGAATAGAAAAAAAGGTAAGCTTATAGGATAACTGTAGCTGTCCATTAGTTCTATATCATCCATTATTATATTACAGTTCAACCAGCCAAAAACTCAACACAGAAAAAGAAGACTTTCAACACCACAACAGACGCTGAAATTAGAAAGGGCAGTAAACTTTTTTAAAGCCAAAAAACAAGAAAAATGTTCTAATCCAGATTACCTGTACATAGATAATAAACATTCCAGAGCACTCACGTAGCAATAGTCTTGCAGCAACGGATGCAAGTCATGCTTTCCAGCCGAAACCCATGTTATCATCAAGATCACTATTGAAAAACCCGTTCTCTGTGAATTCATGGGCTATATCCTGGACCATTTCATCTGACAAGTGAAGATTCTGTGGTAAATCAGGGGGCGCTTTAAGGTTGAAACTGTTGTTGCCACCACCTGTTGCTGCTGCTGCGGAGTCACTGTTGGATGCAGCTTTAAAACTGTTACTTCTGCTTGGAACCATGGCGCTGCTTCCTGCCACAATCATGGAGGCTGCAGTAGTTTCTGAGGTATTGCTTCCATAACCCGATCCATCCCTAATCACATTTCCGTTGACATTCTTCCCCGGAAATGACTGCTGTGGTGTCCCTCCCCCAGTGTTATTGTTCATATTGTGCAGAAGTTGCTGGATCATGTGCTGCTGCATTGCGTGGCCACCTTGAGGAGTCTGTGAATGGCTCTGTTGAGGAAATCCTTTGCTATTTGGCAACCTTGGCTGTGGCTGCTGCTGCCGTTGCTGTGGAAGTTGAGAGTTCAAAAAACCATTACCTGGTGAATTCTGCATGGTCCCCTGCAATAGAGCAGTGGAGCCTTGAAATGTTGAAGATGGATTCTGGTGAGAACTGTTGAAGGAAGATGGCGCCTCCTGTTGGAGTGAATTAGTGTTCGAGTTCAAAGAGTTCTGTCTCATCAGCAAATTCTGGTAGTTCGTCAGTGCCATAGCAGCTTGAACGGAGCCACTTAAAGCTCCTCCGCTGAGAGTTTGATGGTCACTGGTCATCTGATTGTTTACACCAGAGTTCATTGCCATTAGCTTACTGAGTGTGTTCCGATCAGTAGGTAGACCCTGAATAGTGGCTAGCTGCTCCATATCATGATTCTGGAGCTTGGCAGCACTAGTATGCGGAGGATAATTTTTCAGGCCCTCTGGAGATGAGTGCTGATGTTAGATTCAGATAAAACAAGGAACCCATAATTGGCGCAATAGTATATATGTGCACAAAGATAGGCAGGCATTCTGCTACAATTTTTCTCAAACAATAAAAATATAGTAGTAGACAGAAATCTAATTTTATACGGGCATATAATTATTTCAATCTGTTCAAGTCATGGAACAACATTACTGGTTATTTAGTAGAAAGTGCAATTCATTACTGGTTATTTAGTAGAAAGTGCAATTTCATTCCTAAATTCCTAATTGCTGAATGCATGAATTAATAGCTTTCACAGTTCCTATTCCTATAGCATGCCAGTCATGCCATATAAACTGGGGATAGGACAAAGAAAGTAGTGTGTAACTAGAATCCAACATGTGCACGCATGAACACTACAAGAACAATGATATACATCCACATATTCCAGATGAAGCAAGATAAACCTCCCATCTAGATTCCATGAAGCCTTTTCCCTCACAAGCACTTCTGAATTCATCTTTCAACAATTAAAAGTGAACCCAAAAGACAGCATGAATACCAACCACTTTGCCCTAACAAAGTACTTACTTACCAATTGCCCCAACTTTGTGTTCGCTGCAGAAATCCATCAAATCTTTCATACTATTAACAACCTCTGATATCTGTTACAATTCCAGGCAAACATAAGAAACCTAAAAACTAAACTACAAGAGAGGTCAAAATTGCCTATCAGAAAACAAGGAGAAGATGTTGGAAAACAGAAAGTTACTCGCCTGCAAGCACCGCACATATCTTTTGGAAAATCCCAAATCATTTAGGGACTGTAACTCCAATGTCCTAGCCAGCTGACGCCCTGCTATCACAACCCTGAAAAGGAACCGTTTCAGTCACTTAAAGTACAACAATAACATTTCAAATTTGATCCATCCCAAAGTGAAATTATTTTGGGAAAAGGATAACAAGATTTGGGTTTTCCATGGTAAAGAAACAACATTCTTAAAGCTAACTCATTTCCATGACAACCACCCCCCCCCCCCCGGCGGGCGTGCCAACCCCCCTTTTTTTGTTTTGGTGGGGTGGGGAACTGCTTAAGTCAAATTGGGCTGAAACTAGTCTTCTTAAACATCAATTCACTAATCTGCACCTAACAATTTTAGTATCAAATGATTAAAACCTAAATCTGGCACGCTCAGAATTACAGGAAGGCAACAGAATACAATTATTAGCCTAACAGCATCCACAGAGAATTCAAAAGACTCTGCTATACAAGTTATGAAAGCTGAAAACAGACTCCAGCATCATGTAAATCAGCAGGCAGTAAGATGCTTGTTATGGGAATCAAGAACCTGAAGAGGTAAAAGATAGGGCTCACAAGAAAAGAAATTTATAAAAATTAGGACATTTTGCTACTTAACTCACATATTGCTGTTTGCGTGCAAATCTTGCTGAGAAACCCCATCAGATCCACTTTCAGAAATTGTGCTTTGACATTTTTGTGCAACCTGTAGCAACTGATTCACCTGTAGAACGTGTTTTGAGTTCAAATAAAAAAAGAAGTTAAAATTATGGCTCCCATTGTTTCATCGATTAGTTAAAAGAACTTAAAAGTGAACTTGTGATGCAGAAGATGGATTTTGGAGAGAAATTGGATATAATTTTCTTCTAAATTGGATTCTGTGTTCTAGTTAATGGGATCTCAAAAGACTTGTTTGACAGTAGTATTAGGGGTCTCATGGAAGCGGGACAAAGGTACCCTTTGCATGGTGATGGAGATGTATAATCTTAAGTAGCAAAAGCAGGAGAAAGCAAGTTGGTGTTGGTTTCAAGACTGTATTGTGCGCAATAGGGAGGCTCAAAGGCTGCAGCATGCTGCATGCTGCATGACACCTTCTTTTTGCTAACACCAGTGATATATATATATATATATTGTGTCAAGCCTCTTAAAGAGAGTTGAAATACATTAGACTTGCTTTCCTTGGCTCGGAAGAGGGATTAGATTACACATCAGTTTGGTTAAGAGTGAGACTCCCATGGGCCGAGTTGTGCAGACTCACATGTGGGCTTCTTGGTTCACCACTTCACCTCTACATTCTTTGTATCTAGGTTGCTGCTATAATCAAGGTAGCATGTAATTCTGTTGAGGAGAGGCAGCCCTCTAAGAAGAGGTAATAACTTTCCAGGAGATGTAGGGTTACACTCCTTCAATCACGTTCCACCTAGGGAAGTGCCCTTAGTAAGGTGTCGAGCACTACAAACACTCGCCTAGGCTATAACTAATAAGGGAAGAAAAATGAAGGGTCACCTGCAGAAGGCATGCCAAAGGTCTCCTGAGTGCAATAGGAAGAGTAAAATGGTAAAAACAAGAACTAAGCCAAAAAAGGAAAAACAAAAGAAAAGCAAATGCACACAACTGACATTGCAACAACATCAATGCATCTAAATGAACCACGGATGGCGGCTGGGATGGAGGTTGGTATCACTAGTTTTTTTTTTTTTTCACTCTCTCTCTCTCTGTGTGCACCCCCCCTCCCCTTACAAATACACACAAAACCACCACCAATGCAAGAAGTGGTAATTGATTGTCACCTCATCATCCAAGTCAGATTTTTCTTGATGCCATGTCAATTTTTGATGATAAAAACCAACAAGGTGTAATAGCGGTCCTCAAGTGAAACTAAAAAATAAGTTGGGTGTGGCTATTGAGAAAATTAAAAGTTTGAACTAAAATTGAAACTAAGCTAAAAGTTTGCTATTGTTTGGTAATTTACCCTATATATTTTAATTTTTTTTAATGAAATTAACATTATTTTTGGTCTAGGCAACAGGAAGACCTGTTAGTTTAATTGGCTAGTCTTTGTCAACAGTAAAAGCCGAGACTCGCCAGTTGCACTAGCGAATTTCCCTCTAATAATTTAAACATTTACAAAGACCTTTTTGGAGCATTAGATCATCATTCTCCACTTGAGTTGTGCAATAATCTTGGTAATTTGTTTAAAGAATCCAAATCAGAGCATTCCATCATATCATTTTCTCTTCCATCTCATCAATCACTCCCCTTCCCCTTCTTCCCTCCCCTCCATGTTCCATTTGTTTTATGAAAATTTCATCACCCATCTCAACCCAACAGGAAGCACCACTACAGGCCCAGAAGAAAAGCTTTGTCACTGCTCTAATGGAGGTCACGACCACTCTCTGAAACCCCCCATCCTTCAGAGAAAGCACCTACTTTGTCTCCCACCTCAAGTGGGCCAAAAAAAAAGCCCTTTAAAATCTCAAAGACAGAATCTTGTTTGTCACCTCTCCTCCCTCCATCTAGGCAATCTGCAAGACCCCCCACCCCCCAAAAAACAAAAAACAAAAAAAAAAAAGATTTGGAGACATACTCCAATGACCCTTAGGAGTCACCGATGCCATTGAGCATCAAAAACACATAGTTCTTCTTTGAAATTTCAGCTTGTGCTCCAAAAAATTGTTGGCAAGTAAAGATAGAAAGCAAGGCAACTGATGCCAGAAGTAAAGTAGTTGGAGAGGATGTTAGGCGTGGTCGCAACACAGCATTGGACAGAAGCAGAGCCACCATGTAACCAGTGGGATCAATTGACAACACTGATTTTTTTTTTTACTATATAATATATAGAAGCTAATAAAACAAATTAAGGTTAATATAGTTTGACCCCACTGGAAAAAAAATATTTAATTGAGCCCAATTATTAAAAAGTTACAAAAAGTAAATAAAAAATTGAGATTTGCAATTGATCATATCTTTTGATTTTGTGTTTAATTTACACTTAAGGTGATGATTTGTTAGTTGAGGTTTCTTAAAAATTAATTATGGTTCCTAACTACTATTGGTAGGTAACTCAATTTTACCGTTTATGTGAGAACTAAGTAAACCACACAAAGATTTGTTTGAACCCTAGTTGTAAAGAAGACAACTATGGTCTTTTATCACCAAACTAGCCCTTAAAATTGTTAAGAAATTAGTTAAAACAAATAAAAATATCATCCATATCTTGGTATATCTGCTAATGAAGTTGCCTTTGATTTTATCAATTGTAATAACAAGCATTAAAAAAGCTCTTTCTTTTTTCTGCAACGAAAATAATCAAAAAGAGTGAATGGGAGATACTTTAAAAAAATGATCTTTTTGTTACATATATTAAAAGATATGTATTAAACAATATTAACAATGATGCAATTATGCAATGATTTCAAAATATAAAAACTCATCTTAAACAATTTTGATAGTATATTTGTACATTCAAAATGTTATTAAGCATAAAAATTTGTTTGTAGCTATTTTATTTTTATTTTTTTTTCATAATATATTTCTACATATATAAAATGTTTTTTAAAGAAAACCAAAACTAAACATAGAAAATCGAAAATGAAAAGTTCAACATTGAAAACTGAAAGCTAAAAGCTCTTTTAAAATTTAAACGGATCCTTATCAAACCTACCTATTATAATTGTTTTATATTTATTCACATAAGTTCTCTCTTATAAGGGAAAAGAGAACACACACACACAAGGACGATAAATAAAAGTAGGTCCTATAAATACATAGTTTATGTACACATATGAAAGTATTCTGTTAGAAATCCAGAAATCTCTCTTATAATTGTTTCCTCCCTAGAATATCTCTATTTTCTTATTTCTAGAGTTTCCTTTTTAATAAGGATAAGATTATGCTTCCTTATTGGTATTGTTTCCCTTATTTTTCTTCCTTGATTGAGTAGACTAATCCCTAATTATTTGGGATTGGTTACCTAAATCGGGAACCACACTAGTAATAAATAGCTAGTGTACTGTTCCACAATACAGGAAAAGTATTATTTACCACATATTCTGATACAAATACACACACACACGCACACACTATATATATATATATATAGATGTATGTGTGTTTATGAAACAAATACAATAGGAAAAAATCTTTATGATAGCCGCCCCATTAACCAAATAAACTCAGAAAAATACCTAGTTTGAATGAATAGACAAAGATGACTAGAGTTTTCAAGAATTAAAACTGTTGTTAACCATCATTCCATCTAAAAGCTTAAGCCATTAGATAGAGGCTTTTCTACTATTATTTTTACTATCAACTAGCCCCCTCACATGTGGTCAAGCTTCACTGTATAACTAGTCTAAACACATGCAACAATTTAAATATTGGGTTAGCTATGAAATTTAAATTAGAACCTTTGCATGCTCTGATACTATATTGAATTGTTAACCACCATTCAATTTAAAAGCTTAAACTATTAGACAGAGAATAAACTTTACCTTTATATTACTATTTTTACTCAACAAAGACAAATGCCAACTTTAGCACCCATATTAACTATTTCTATTGGGATAGGTGGATTTATTGTCATAATGCACTAGGACAGACTAGGGATGTGTTGTATGCAACATGGCAGGTGATAAGAGTATAGGTTGAGGCAACTTACAAAACATGAATACAATTACCCCATCGCAACCTAGAATTGGCCATTGTAGTTTTTCCCTTAAAAAATGATAGACCACCAATTCACTGGACATATCAAAGGCATCCAAAGAATCAGGGATAGTTTTGGAATTAGGAAAATGAGCTATTAGATGAGGGGTAGAGCAGGAATTGCAGGTTGTGTAACAACCTGCATGTGCGGATTACATTTCCGTTAGAGAACGTGGAATAAAAGAGAGGTGGAGAGGTGAGGGAGGTGTGAAGAATTTTTACAGAAAGTAGGAGAGTTCCAGGGCCTCTCGAATTGCCCTGTTTCCTTTCTTTTTGGCTGTAATCGGTTTGGACTTTTGCTTATTGAATCAAGCATTGTTACAGTTCTTAGAGTTCTACCAAAAAACTTTGGCGACATTATTTATATGGGGAGCCATTTGAAATATACATGAATTGCAAGTGTTTGAAATACTTGTTCTCTCAAAAAGAATTGAATGAAAGGGGATCGCTAGAATTTATAGGGATTTTGAAGGCCTAAAAGTAGCAGCAAATTCTTTAAGCAAAACAACTATGGCAACAACAACACATCTAATTGTAAAGGAATGGCAGTTAATTCTAGACTTGAACAAAATAACATATCAAGAATGAGTTTCAAATAATTGTTTTAGTCCATATTTGTATGGCTAAAGTTGGTAATACAATTAAAGCAAAATCAAGAAAGTGATCCACATTTGAAAAAATTGAAGGAATCACAAAAGGTAAGGCCCTGTTCTCTTTATTATTTTCAAGTCGATTGCAATTTTTAGTTTTTCAAAACAGTTAAAACATGTTTCTTTTCATATTTTCAAAAACGCATTTTTGAAAGCAAGCAAAAAAATTTATAAAGAAAACTCAAAACAACAAAAAGTCATTTTGACTTTTTCCATCACAAACATGCTCAAAATTTCCAAAACGCGAAAAATTATAGACAAAAAAAATGTGTTTTCAACAATCTCAAAATACACACTCAAAACACAAAACTAAAAATGAATTTAAAACTCAAAACTGAAAACTAAAACTAGAAGAGAACAACCCCTAAACAACTCAATTTGAAACATCTAAGGATGGCACACTCAAACTCCACAATTGACTATGCGTGCCAAGTAAATTATGGATGAAGACCATTGAACTCGCTATACATCCTAATGGAACGGAAATGTATAATGGGTTGACGAAAGTGTATTGATGGCCCAGTACAAAAAGGAATATATGCTAATACATTACTAAATGCCTAGTTTGTCAACAAGGTAAACCATCAACGACTGACAAAATAACTACAACCACTGCAAATTAATAAATGAAAGTAGTCACAGATGAACATGCATTTATAGTTGGTTTACTGAAAACCAAGCAAGGTCATAATCATATTTGGTTAATTGTGGATGCATTAACAATATATGCTTGTTTTTTCTTTCTTTCTTTTTACTTCTTCTATGTGGCTGTTAGCTTATATATAGGTGCAGCAATTTGGGAGCCATTATTGAACCATTAATGCACTCTTTTGTATAAGAAAGAGTAAAAATTGTTACCCACATTCATTCTTTTAGTTTATTTAATTGATTTATTAGTTGATGTTAGCCCAAGATTTATCACGTCCTCTAGAATTTGAATGGTTAATTCAAATTGACCATCAGTTAGCGGATGATGGATTCTCGTAAAACTTAGTTTTGTTCCCAAACTTCATTGTAAATTGCTCCAAAATCGAGATGTGAAGCGTTGGTCACAATTGGACGTGATGCTTACTAGTGCACCATGCAATTATAATCTCTTGTAAGTATGCCCTAGCCAACTAAACGAAGATGTAGGTATTTAGAATTACCAAAATTGCATTATGACCTTGATAGGTTTTTCGTAGACCTATTACAGAACCCATGATCATATGCTTTCACTTCCATTAAGGAATGTCTAGTAGTTGTAGCAGCCTAGCAAACCATCAATGGTCTACCTTGTTGACAAGCTAAACATCTAGTAATGTATAGAGCCAATTCCTCCTTCCCACACTCCCTCTATGTCATGACTTGGTTGTTTGCATCAACCATCCAAGATGTTTTTCCTTCATCCAAGCAGTGCATAGATCTCAAATTTGGTGGCCTTGTTGTCCACACTTAAAACAAGCCCCCACAAAGCCAATAACACTAACTTGTTTCATGTGGCCTCCTCCTATACACTTGGAAAGCCTCCACCGCCTTCTTGAAATTTTTCTTTGCTAAATTTGGTCTACATTTAGGTTTAAAAGTTGAGGACTGAAATATCTTACATTGTTGTCCTTTTGAGAATTTAATCTTTCTTTGGAGTTCAAGTCAGTCTCAATTATCATCACTTGTTCAACCATTTCAGAACAGGTCACATGAACAAAGAGGGATGCTCAAGGAAACAATTTGAGTTTTAACCCCTGTTGGAAACTCAAGGCCTTCTCTTCTTCATTAGCCACCAGTTGAGGTGCCAATCGTAAAAGTTTAGAAAACCAAGCTCATATTGGGCCACAATTTGATCCAATCGTAAAAATTTAGAAAACCAAGCTCATATTGGGCCACAATTTGATCTTCCCCCTGTTGAAGTTCTAGGAATTCTTCCTTTTTGGCTGGCACCCGCCCTTGCGCCTTAGACCCCCCAAGGCGAGGTGACCTTAAAGAGTTGCGCACCTATTTGTTGAGGTGTGCACCTCAGTAGAGGCAAGAGGCACACAGGAGGTGCGCCTCTCATATCTTTAATATATATAGTTTTTAAAAAAGTAAAAAAGGTGAAAAAACCCAGCCCTAAATACCCGATGGAGATAGCCCTAAAAGCCTATCTTCCTTCTTGCGAAACTAGAGAGCAATTTACACTTCTTCTGACAAGATTGGCCAGCCGGCATTAGAGAAAGACTGGCTACAACTGAAATAGGTACGTTTTTCTTTCTCTGTCATCTCATCCCTCTCTTTCTTTTTTCCCTTCTATTTCGGTTCTCTCTCTCTCTCTTTGATTTTTTTCTTAAAAATTAAAGATTATCACTATTATTAAGGAGAAATGTGGCCAAATTTTTTTTACCTTTTGTTTTATTTTTCTTTTTTCAATATTTTTCCTTTTACAACTGTGGGTATTAGTTCATCTGAGTTCTTTTTTTTTTTTCAAAATTATACATTTTAATTTTCAGGTTTCTTTTTATTCTCAGTCAAAGATTAATATTTTGCCTTTTACAACTGTGGGTATTAGTTCTTCTGAGTTCTTATTTTTTTTTTCCAAAATTATACATTTTAATTTTCAGATTTCTTTTTTATAATCTTCTTCTCAGTCAAAGATTAGTACTCCTCTAACATCTAGAGATGAGGAGGAAGATATTGATTTTGAAGAAGAATATAAAGAAGGGGAAGACTTTGGAAGTGACAACTATAATTTAGATGATGATAATGATGATGATGATCAAGAAGATCATCTTATGATTGATGATGATTGATGTTATTATTGTTGTGTTTATTTTCTTGAAATTTTTTGTTTGATTATGAATTGTTTATGTTTGAATTTGATGATGAATACTTGTTAATTTATTATATTTTGTTTTTACTTTTTATCCTTTTAATTTGCCTATATTTTATTAAATTATATTTTTTTCTCAGTGTGCCTCGCCTTTGCCGGGAACGCACCTCGCACCTCTCGCCTTGGGCTCCAGGACCCCTTTGCGCTTTACTGTGCCTTGCGCCTTTAATGACTATGAAAACAAGTAGGTTGAAAAGAATTTTTCATTGAAAAAGTCCTGAAACTTCTACAGAGTATGAAAGTTTTCATCAGTATCTAGCATCTCCTTCAAGTATGAAAGTTTCTATATTTACCTTTTGAATGTCCAAAAGTAAAAATTTATTTACTTGCATCATCCATCCTTCAACCTCAATTGGCCCCACCATCGTTAATAGATGAGGGTTGAAGTTTCTTAAATTGTTCATAGCCAAATCTCGTGCTTCGGTTCTGGTTTTAATTTTGGAGAAAAATAGACTCCTAAGGCCTATGCTATCTTACCCGTAGTATTGGAGTGTGCTAGGGTCAGGTCCCTCAATGGGCTGCCTTGAGTTTTTGACCCTTAGGATATAACCTACAAGAGCTAGAAAGTGTAGCAAACAAACTAACTACACCACCTTTTTATACAAATCCTATTCTTAATATGTACTTACCAACATAGGACATAAGGTCACAGATTGTGATTTAGACATGCCTCAGGCATATTTACATTATTAAGTCGATTCCCTTTTTCTTTATTTGCTGGGAATGTGGTGAAGGTGGAATTCATTAATAATTACCCAAAATAGGCTGAGATCCCTTCGTCCAATTCTACAGCCATTGAGAAGGACTAGCAGTAGGCCAGTATTAATCAGTTTATTCGCTTTTCATAGTAGTTGTGCTATAAGAATTGCCCCTTTTGCATGTTATCATGTTATTCTTTCTTTCTGTCTTTTGGAAAATCATGGTTGTATTCTAATATCTTCATTTAATGAATTAGCTCCACAACATGAACAATTGGATAGAATAAGGTTATCAAGACATCTAGGTTTAAAAATACAAATCTTGTTTAAAAGAAGGACTTGGTCAGGCAAGAGGTTACGAAATACAAATTGTACCTGTGGTGCCACCAACCTACGGGGAAGGAGTTCTTCATGGCGGCATGCACAAAATTCCCAAGATAATATCTGACAAAGGGATTCAGAATTGCCAACTGGTTAAATCTAGAAGAAAGAATACTGGCAAAAATTACAAGCTACATAATGTTTAATTAACCTTTAAATCAGGGGCAAAAACAATACGAAGCTGACCCTCACGAACAACACGAATTTGCTCATACACACTCTCTTGAGCTGCTTTCCCATACTCCAACACCATTATTCCAGAAGGAAATCTAAATTCGCGTGGCAAGTCCAGGAACAAAAGTTCATCAATGACACCACTTCCAAATTTGATTTCATTAAGCCTAGGAAGCACTTCAAAAGTTGCCTCTGTCAAGATCCGCCACCACCAAGAAAAAAGTAAGGAACCCACAATACACAAGCTAAGAACACAATAGTTCGTCACCAAAAAAGAAAGATGTATCAATGAAAAACTTCCAGATTTTAAGTGATCCTAATGTAAATTCTGGAAGACACCTACAAGCTAAGCACACAATAGTACATTGTTCCAAAAGAAAGACATATAAATGAGAAACTCCAGATTGAAATACTTGAGGATGAATACTAATAATCTTTTACAAAAGGCCCCACGTGAGGCACTTTCTTTACTCAGCACTTTATTTATAAAAACAAATACACAGTCGCACATACAGGCAGAGAGTAGATCTAAAGTATAAAAGTAGTTTATTAACCACATCTTGACAGCAATTTAGTAACAAGCGTTGGATGAAAATTGAAAACATAAAAGTACCCCATTCATCAGCAAAAACACTCCTGATTCACTTACCAAAACCCCTTCCAGATTTTGAACCACAAATGTCACACTGCCAAGCATCCTGAACAGAAAAGTACAAGCACCTAAGCAATTTTGTTACTGATAAATGGAAACCTATGCGTGTGAGGAGAAAATAAATTAAAGATAAACATATTGCATGATAGCCATGCATCGAGGAGTGCACAAACATATCACACATGTATCCAGGAGTGCACAAACATATGGATACATGTTTTGTCAAATAAGAAAATTCAGTTGAACACTCTGACTTAAACCATATTAATTTTTTGCCAAGATTACACACATACTGCTTTGTTGCCATTGTATAACCCCTTTACCAGGATAACAAGATTCAATAACTCTGAGAAAATAGATTTCCAGATTTCCAGTAAAAATCAAGGGCCAAAGATGGCCATGTTAAAAACAATATGCATGGTATTTGAGAAAGCATTTGGACAGCTTATTACAGTGTGCATCGCCTATATCAAACCACAGATGAATAAATGTTTAGCAAAATAAAACACGTGCCTATAGCTATTGTTGTTCCATTAATATGGCAGAGAAAAAGGGCATGTATTTAGTCTTTTATCAGTTCAAAGTTGAGCTTATTATGCATAAATATCATAAGTTGACAATAATAAAACTGACCACAGTTGACTGGGGGAAAACACCCAGGGAATGATGCCCAACATTATCATACAATGACAAGCACCATCTTTTTTTGGCACGAGGGGAGTAATATTCTGCAACAAACTTCCTCCAATAGAGAATGGCATTGTCCTATAAAATAAAATCACATCATTACAGTGTCAGACCACACCTTAAGCTCCGAAGAAACTGCATAGAGACAAAACTGAGATTGTGACTCTAAATGAACAAATCTTCGATGCATTTACAGATGAACAAAAAGGGAAAATTTAAGAACATCTCCAAAGTGGAAAAACATAAAATACAAAAAAGTAAGTTCTGATAGTTGCAGTCAACAAGAGACAAACTCACAGGGGGCCTTTGGCGCTGATGATATAAGTACTGCATGAGCCGACGAGAACATATGGCATTGTCATAAGGCCGCTTTATAGAAGATATAGGCTGCACCCCCTGCTGTTGAAGCTGTTGTCTCAACTGCTGCTGCTGCTGCTGCTCCTGCTGTTGCAATAAGTGGGCTCGCTGCACTGGTGGGATAGACTGCAGAAACTGTTGCTGCTGTTGCCGCAGTCTTTGCTGATGAATTAAGGCCTGCAACTGAGGATTATGGTTTTGTAACTGCATGGAGTCCTGTCTCTGCAGTAGCTGTTGTAGAAACTGTTGCTGCATAATAGCTTCCTGCTTATTATCCAACCGGGGTTTTTTCTGCAGCTGGGTAATATGATTGGGATCCGGAACAAAAGAGCCAGGGCCCCGTGGCCCATTGGGAAGTGAAACTGGGCCCATTCGTGATGTTGGCAACGATGTTGCACTAGAAGCCCCTTGCTGCAGCTGATTCTGCAACAAGTCTCGGGAGCTTGGATCTTGATTGGTGCTCTGTTGTACTACTGAGGAGCAGTCCACAGCAGATGAACCTGAAATGCTTATATTATTTGATGAAAATGACATGGGTGATGCAGGTAGTCGCATGTAAGAATCTGTGGTGATACTGGCACTTCTCTGAAGATGAGGACCTCCTGAAAGCCCTGAGTTGGCATCCGTAACCAAGGAACTTGCCCCCACACTTGGGCCCGAGCTCCCTGCGCTGTTCAAGACCGAATTACTTGCATCTCCAGAAGCAGGGCCCAGATCTGAAAGTCCTGGGATCGAATTCGATGAGTTTCCAAATGATGAGCTCAAGTGGGAATTTCCAACCCCCTGAGACTGCTCATCACCCTGGAAATAGATGCCAGAACTAGAAGATGAATGCACTAAACCTCCAGCCACTCGGGAAGGTGCCATGGGGGGCACCACTGCCTGGTGACTGGGATCTAGATAGCTCTCCAAAGCCAGCACTTACAGCTCTATTATCAAATAACAGGATCAAATTCCTCAACTGACACAACAATTTAAACTCATGAAGCCCCTATACTACAGCTCCAGAATCCCCAATAACGAAATGTGACATAATTACCCTATTCCAACCAAATAACATGTCAAAACTTGTCTAAAGGGCAATCAACATCTGATTATTGCAGTAAAACAATAAGTTCAAGAGTTCTTCACTGACCTAAGCATTATTGATGTTTTATTCCTTCTAACCGCTGGAAAAATTTCAGGATCTAAAATCAACTGGAAAACATAACAGCCAGAAACCTTGTCAGCTAAAAACTTAAATTAAGAATTGGAGATCAAAATCCACCCAAAGCAATGCAGAAATCACGCCTAAAAGAAAATTAGAAACGCAAAATTAGCATGCCTTCATCAAAAACAAGAAATCCCAAACATCTCCATAAACCCTAATTTTCAACTTAGCTAACAAGAAAGAACAAAACAAACGCCGCGCAAAATCCAGAATCCCTGTACATCCAAAAGGCGTAAAACATAAGAATCGACTCAAGAAGTAAAAGAATTAACTACATACTCCATTAATTAAAAGCTAAAATCCAAACTTTATCTCAACAAGTCAGAATCTAGAACGCGCGATCAAACTCAAAAATGTTTCAGCAAGAGGCGTAATATAAGAAACCTCCGCCAGTAAAGCACACGATTTTCAACAATTGAAGACTAAGCAACAACTCAAGTTGAGAGATCGAAGTACCAAACGGGAAAATTACCAACAAAAAACTCAAAAATGAAATGGAGAAGTTCGGGACTAGCATAGTTCAAGCAATTGTACTGTAATACTTGACATTGAAAAATACACAAGGAAACGTTAAAGAAGAAATAAAAGGAGAAAAACAAATACGGACCTTAGGCTTAGAATCAGAAGGTGAAGAGAGAAGGGTTTCGTGACGCGATCTTCGGCACAGCGAGAGCCGTAAGGAGAATGGATCAGCTTCATATACAAAGCGGGAATTCCAGCGGTGATTTTACTGGAAGCACCGGTGGGCTGAGCCCTACTGAACCGGCTACAGCCGGTGGAATGAACGACACGTGTCGCCAGCACGATTAGCTTGTGATGTCAGTGCAAGATCGATCGATCGATCTCGCGGTGGCGACGCGAGGTCGCCGAGGTTGACGCGTACGTGGCAGGCCCCGATTGGTTCCGCCACAACAAAATAAGAACCCAAGCCACTTCACTTTAGTTTCTTCTGTTTTTTCTTTTGATGTGAAATAATTATGCCCTGTTCTCTTTTCTGTTTTTAACCCATTTTGAGTTTTCAATTTTTTAAAACACTGAAAACGCGTTCTCTTTTCTATTTTTAAAAACGCATTTTTGAAAACAAAAAAAAAATTTGTAAAGAAAACCCAAAACAACATTTTGTTGTTTTGGGTGTTTTCAGTGAAAACACACTAAAAATCCCAAAACACGGAAAACGCATCCCCCACCCACCCACCCGCCCGCTGCAGAGACCCAGGCCTCTCCTTTCTCTCATCTCTTCTCCATTTTTGGCTCTCTTCTCTTCTGGCCGTCGACCGCCATCGCCATCGCTGAGCTTCGCTTCTGGCCCGCCATCTCTTTTCTCCGCTCTGAGCTTCTGGCCCGCCATCACCGCCGTTAATCGCTTCCGCCACCACCACAACGACCACCGCTATTGACCGCCCCTCATCGCAAACCCTCATATCGCGACTGACGCCACCACTCACTGCCGTTGATCGCCCCCTATCTCATTCCTCCTCTCTTCTCTTCTGGCCCGCCACTGCCCACCGCCGTTGATCGAAACCCTAGCATTGCCACCGCCCACCACCGTTGATCCCTCCCCCCCGATCTCCTTCCTTCTCTCTTCGTTTCTTCCTGCTTGCTGTGGCTCCTTTCTATGCGATTTTATTTTTTGTTATTTTGTTATATTTTATTTGTTTGTTTTATTTTACTTAAATATTAAATTAAATATGTAATATAATTCTTTTGTATTAATTGTTTTAAAAATATTTTTAAATTTTGAGATTATACCTTGATAATGTTATGTTATTTTGTAATTTATAATTACTTTCTTTCATTTCTAAAATTAAATTATCAATTATCTCTTGAATTATAGTTTAATGTCTTTGAATTAAATTTATAATGTATTAATAAATGTTTATAATTTATTTTAAATCAAATTTATTTAACAAAATATTATAAAATAAATTTTATCAAAATTTTAAAGTAAACGTGTTTTCCAGTTTTTCATTTTAAGAAACAGTTTTTCAGAATGATAAAAAGAACGCGTTTTTAAAAATTTCAAAACAGACATTCAAAACACAAAACTGAAAATGAATTCAAAACTCAAAACTCAAAATTGAAACACGAAGAGAACACCACCTTAGTTCTTTGACAATCGATGTCGTGTAAATATTTTTTAATGACATTTATGTTCTATTAATACAATTAAATATATTTCAAATTAAAGCCACTTAATTTTATTGGTACTATCATAAATTTATTTAATATGAGTCATAATGAATTACTCTTCAAATATTAATAATTAAATAAAATAATTTATGAGAATTAAACCTACATCCTCTCACAAGTTATAATCCAAATGTTCGAAATCAGACAATATAACGTTTGTTCGATGCGGACAAAATTAGAGGGGAACATCCCTTTCTCCCCGCGATGAGCAAGAGAACATTTCTCTTCAAATATCACTATTAAATTACTTATCTAGAGATTACATTAGTTTAATTATTTATTTCTATTTTTGTTTTTTATTCGTATGACAAAAAAGATATATTATTTATTTTATCAAATAAATTATCTGATTGATGATGGTGTTTGGGACTGACCACCACGTGCCATCTCTGCGAATGGACCTCGAGTATAGAACCTGCAAGACAATAGAGGGCTGGGGTTAGGATCCCTCGAGGTAGACTCCGACGCT
Source organism: Diospyros kaki (assembly GCA_036245055.1). Classification (NCBI taxonomy): domain Eukaryota; kingdom Viridiplantae; phylum Streptophyta; class Magnoliopsida; order Ericales; family Ebenaceae; genus Diospyros; species Diospyros kaki. Next base: position 47,004,384 of record BSEG01000002.1, on the reverse strand, counting down.
CAAATTAATAGAGTAAACGCAAGTAGTAATAAATGTGAGAATTATAGAGTTTGATCATACCTGGTGAGGACCCTTGTCTTTTATAGGCGGACCCGTTATGAGGTACCCAAGGTAAAACCCATGATAAGCGGGCACGACTCCCAATGATCCCGGTCGAGTTGGAACGGGTCTTACAACCCAGCTTGAATTTTTCGGGCTCCACTCCGGATTGTTGACTTGCCACGTATCAGTTTCTCAGGTGATCCACGTGGCAAGCGAGACTATTAGCGCATAGGGGTATTTTGGTAATTTTAGGTGATGCCACATCACTTGCTCCCCACTCCTTGAGCTGAGCTGAAAATCATGCTGGGTCGAGAAGTAGCTTAATTTATGAGGTTATTCGACTGTCGATTTTTTCCAAGATGTACAATAGTGTTTTTAAGTATGAGATTAATGCCTAACAACCTCGTTTATTACCTTAAAATTACAAGGGGTCTTTGGTTGGAGGGAAACATTCGTTAATTTGAATTTTTACAGAGTATTCGGTTGGAAGGCTTGGGTCCCTTCTATATAAGTCTTAAGGCCCCACCCCACAATTATCATTTCAAGGCAAGCATCCAACTTATTGAGGTTAGTTTTTCCCTCACTCTTTTGCTTCTCTTTCCTTTTTTTTCTTGCTTGTTATTTATTTTTTGCATTGCTACTCTCTGTTTGTGTGTGTGTGTGTTTTTTTTTTTAAAAAAAGATCATCTTCTCCCTTGGCTAGGCAGAGGCTTGCCTGGCCAGGCGACCTCGACCGCGGCCGAGGTCGGCCTTGCCTTAGCCCCGCCAGATCTTGGCGGGGCTGAGCTCCTCGGCCTTGGCCGATCTCCCTTTAGGGAGCCCCCTTCCTACTTCTTGCCTTTTTTTTATATATAAAAATATATATATAGGTGTGCATTGGGTCGGCCATGGCCGACCCTCGGGGCTTTTCCTTCTTCTTTTTTTAATATTATAATAGAAATATATATATTTTATTTATAATAACAAAATAAGCTTTAACTTGACTAACCCGTTTCTTTGACTTTTCTTTGTTACAAGTGTAGCTCGAGATTTCCTAAGCTAAACCGCGCCTACTAAGCTCCCTTAGGCTCGAGCCCAACTGTGGTTTTCCTTTCCTGACCTCTGTCTTTATTCTCCAGGTCAGTGACATCTTCTTGGCTATTTCTATTCATTTTTTAGCATGCTTTCTTTCTCTTACTCCTCTGATTCAGAAACCTCTAGTACTACTGCTATTAGTGAGGAATTGAACATCGAGTTATCCAGCCCCTCCTATGGCCCCCTTCATAGGCCCGAAAAACTTAGGAGGTCCGAAAGAGTTTCACCTCATTCCTCTTCAGAGTCTTATGTGAGTAGTGATCCCCACCTAGAAAACTTACCCGAGGATCTGATCATGGACCACTCCATTATAACCAAGAAAGAGTTGTTTCCCCTCCTCATAAAATACCACCTCATTCATGATGAGTATTGGTACAGTGAACCCCGAGGTCTAAAAGCTCATCAGGCCCCTCATAGTTGTATCACCGTATATGAGTAGACCCTTGTCGCCAGCCTTAGGTTTCCCTTCGTAGCTTCTATGGTTGAGGTGTTCGCTGTCATGGGGTTGTGCCCCTCTCAGTTGACTCCCAATGGCTGGAGGTGCCTATCTACCTTCGTTCTCTGTTGTCGAGTTCGAGACATTGAGCCTAATGCCCAACTCTTCTTTATGATGTTCAAGCTAATCTCCATTAGCAAAATTGAACCTCAATTCGCCTTTTTCCCCCTCAACCACCGTCAGTTCATAGTCGACAACCCCACACCAGTAAAATGATGGAAGAGTAGGTTTTTCTTTGCTGGCTTGAAATACGGGGGGGTCAGATTCGGGGTGCCAGTTGAGTGGGCTTTCCAGCCCTCAAAGGTTCGTAGTCACGAGATCACATAGGATGAGTTTCGTAATATTCAAATCTTGAGGGAGCTGAACCCTATTAGTGCTCGGGCCTTGATATGTGACCGTACCTTGTACCTGGGGGGTTTATCCACTCACACTTGCTTCGAGCCCGATGTCACTTTGGGTAGTCATTTTTCCATTATTTTCATACTTTTTTGACTTGTTGTTTTTCTTGCTACTAATATCTTGCCTGTGCATTTGCAGCTGAAATGGTGAGTACGACTTTCATCTGGGGGAAGAACAAATGGAGACCCGCAGAGGATAAGGGCGCCCCTACTCCTACGGGGGGAAAGGCTATCTTGGATCCCCCTCTTGCTGAGAAAAAAGAATCTAGCCGCATTAGGAGGAAAAGGACTTCCCAACCTCCGAGACAGATCATGCTAGCCCTTAAGGCTCCCTCACATTATCCAGGCCATGTTTTTGACTAGGGAGTGAAGGAAAACGATCTCAGCCAGAACAGTCAGGTGGCGAGACGCATGATTCACCATTTCGCCACCTCCGTCGACCGTCAAGTGCTGGCTGAACAATCCTCGGAGGCAATAGAAGCCGCCTTGTGCAAGTATTTGGCTCAGGTAATCCTTTCTACTTTATTAGCATCTTTTAGGGTTAACTATGTTGCCCTTACTTGTCTTGCTCATTACAGGTGGTCACGCTCATTTTAGACTTTTCTGGACGTCTTTCCCAAGCTTCTAAAAAGACCTTGGAGTTAGACACATAGTTGCATGAGAGGGACGAGTTACTGGAGAGCCAAAGGAAGAACCTGGATGAGTTGTCCTCCTAGTAGCAGTCTTTGGACCTACGTATTCAGGAGCTTAAGGAAGAGCTATCTCGAGCAGGGTCAAAGCTATCCCAGGTGAACTCAGTCATTTGCAAGTACGAGCGCAAATATGCCAAGCCCATCAAACTTCCTGAGGTGGAGGAGTTTATCCAACAGAACTTACAGGAAGCTTGGACAAAGGGATTTCAAGCCCATGCGACTGAGGTGTTACGAGCTCATCTGGACTTGGACATGTCCAATATTCAGTCTGTTGAAGAAATTGTGGTTGAGATGAAGGACTCGGAGATGATCGACAATAACGATGCTCCTCCTGATACTTGAGTTTTTCTTCTTTTTCTATCTAGGACCTTTTGTACTTCCCTTATCATCATGTATTAGACCATGTTGCTTTTATATAATGTCATTTCATTTTGACTCCTTATCTTTTGATTGCGGACATATGGGCTAGGACTAGTTGAACCCCGATCCCTTGTATAGTTGAAGAGGGCTAAGCTGACCCTTGGTTCTCCTTAAGTCGACAAACAGGAGAGGCCGGTCTGGGGTTTCGGACCCCTGGTTTCTAGCCCCTCATTTGAGGAGGAGGGTGTTATGCTATAATTTTTTCTTAGCCATTAGTCCACCTTTGGAAACAACTTAGGGCTTGTGACCCTTGGATTTTGGCCACTCCCTCGCAGAGGATGGTTTTAAGCTAGAGTTTTTCCTTGACTATTAGTTCACATTTGGGGATAGCCTAGGGCTCATGACCCTTGGATAAGTTTTTCTGTGGCCATTAATCCACCTTTGGGGACAGCCTAGGGCTTGTGACCCTTGGATAGGTTTTTTCGTGGCCATTAGTCCGCGTTTGGGGACGACCTAGGGCTCGTGACCCTTGGATGAATTTTTTCGTGACTATTAGTCCACCTTTAGGGATGGCCTAGGGCTCGTGACCCTTGGATGAATTTTTTTGTGGTCATTAGTCCATCTTTGGGGACGGCCTAGGGCTCATGACCTTTGGATAAGTTTTTCCAGGGCCATTAGTCCACCTTTAGGGACGGCTTAGGACTCATGACCCTTGGATTTTTCTTTGACGAAGTGTTGTCCTTTGTGAAATTGCTATTAGATTGAGAGAATACGAAGTCTTACCATTAGTCGTAAAAATAGTGCAAAGAGGTTCTGGGAATTCCCCTGCTTATTGATAAAACTTCCTTAAGTTTTGCATATTCCAAGTATGCTTGAAGGGCTTGCCTTCTATGTCTTCTAGTCGATATGCCCCTGGACTTAAGGATTCCACCATCTGGTATGATCCTTCCCAATTCAGAGTTAATTTATTCACGTCCCGAGGATGACTCATGTCGAACCATCATAGTACAAGATCTCCTAGCATGAAACTCCTAGTGTGGACTCGTCGATTATAGTACCTAGCAATGCGCTGGTTATATGCGGCTTGTCGAATTCGTGCCAGGTCTCGAAGCTCATCCATCAGGTCCAAGTTGCACCTTAGCCCTTGTTCATTAACCTCAAGATCGAAATGCTCCACTCGATAGCTCGTCACCCCAATCTTGACAGGGATAAGAGCCTCCTAGCCATAACACAATGTGAAAAGGCATTCTCCTCTAGCCGTTCGCGGTGTGGTTCGATAGGACAATAGTATACAGGAGAGCTCATCTACCCATCGACCGTCCGCCTTCTCACCCGGAGCTTGGAGTCCTTGCAGAATGGTCCTATTTGTTAGCTCCACCTGCCTATTAGCTTGAGGATGGGCCACCGAGATAAAATGTTGCTTAATCTCCAACTCGCGACACCATTCTTGCATTGATCAGTTTTCGAATTGGGTGCCATTATCCGTTATTATCACCCTTGGAATACCGAACCGGCAGATGATAGATTTCCAAAGGAATTGTTTTACCCTCTGGCCAGTAATAGTCTCCATAGGCTCGGCCTCCACCCACTTAGTGAAGTAGTTGATGGCTGCTATCAAGTACTTATTCTGTCTAGCCGCTAGCAGGAAGGGCCCGAGGATATCGACTCCCCACCCAGCAAATAGACAAGGCGAAGCCATGTGGGTGAGTTCAGCTGCCGGGGTGTAAACTACGTTGGAAGTTTTTTGGCATCTCTCACAAGTCCGGACCAACTACCCAGCGTCGCTCATCATTGTCGGCCAGTATAATACCCTTGCCGAAATGCCTTCTAGGAAAAAGACCGAGCTCTGATGTGACTTTCGCAAATCCCCTCGTGGATCTCCCTTAGGATGTAGTCGGCCTCAACGAGCCCAACGCACTTCAACAGCGACTGAGTGAAGGATTTCTTGTAAAGATCTGATTTGACTAGTAGAAACTTGGCAGCCTAGCGCTTGAGTTTTCAACTCTATTGTTCCTCCTCTGGTAGCCATCCTTTAGTCATATATGCTACGATGGGATCCATCCAATTTTCTATCACTTCCATGCAAAGCTGCTCTGCTTCTATCTCTATGCTCTTCTGGGGCAATGACTTCATGTAGACAACTATCCTTGGCTATCGCTAAGTATTGGGCCATGATGTCCTCCCGGGCCTCGAACTCCCCTATGACCTGCTGCACAATTAAATTCAAGTAAGAATATACCTCCAGATCCCTGACTCCCATCTGTTCCTCTAGTCTGAGCCTAACAATGAGCGCCTTTTACTCGGCCTCATTGTTAAAGGCATTGAACTCGAAGTGGAGGGCATACAGCCAAACGTGGCCATCGAGACCCTAGAGCAGTAATCCAGCACCACTGCCTCCGACACTAGAGCTACGATTCACAAAGAGAGTCCAAGTCTGGGAAACCCCTTTGTTTACTTCTTCTGGTAAGGTGCCCTCCACGATGAAGTTAGCAAGAGCCTACGCCTTGATGACCGACCGAGATCGATAGTCGATGTCGAAGGCACTTAGCTCCACCGTCTATTTAAGCATCATTCCCGACAAGTCCAGTTTTCCCAACACATGCCTCAATGGCTGACTTGATAGGACAATAATGTGGTGTGCCTCAAAGTAAGGCCTCAACTTTCGAGCGGAGATGACTAGGGCATAGGCCAGCTTCTCTGTTGGAGTATAGCGAATCTCAGCTCTAGCCAACCTCTTGCTCACATAGTAGACCGGCTTTTGAACCTTGTCATCCTCTCGTACCAAAATCGAACTGATAGCCTCACTTGAAGCAGCCAGATAAATGTACAGTGAATCTCCCGACTGCGGCTTAGCTAGGACTGGATGGGAGACTAGACATTGCTTCAACTACTCAAATGCCTCCTGGCATTCTTCTGTCCATGTAAAATCCTAGACTCGAGTCAAGGCCTTAAAAAATGGCAATTGCTTTTCTGCGGATCTTGATAAGAACCTTCCTAATGCTACCATTCTCCCAGTTAGTCTCTATACCTTCTTAATACTCTGAGGAGGAGGCATCTTGAGAATGACCTTTATCTTCGAGGGGTTGGCCTCAATTCCCTGGTAATGCACCATGAACCCCAAGAATTTACCAGCTGTAACTCCGAAAGCACACTTGGCCGGGTTGAGTTTCATTTGATACTAGCGCAAGGTTCGAAGGCACTCCTCCAAGTCGTCCGGATGCTGCTCAGCCAAGAGACTCTTAACCAACATATCATCCACGTAAGCTTCCATGTTTCGGCCAAGCTGAGCTTTGAATAGTTTGTTGACTAACCTCTGATATGTAGTTCCAGCATTTTTCAGCCCAAAGGGTATGACTCGGTAACAATAAGTGGTCTTGTCTGTGATGAAGACGGTTTTTTCCTGATCTTTAGAGTGTAGTGGGATTTGGTGGTACCCCTGGAATGCATCCAGGAAACTCATCAGCCGACACCCCGCTGTTCCGTTAATCAACGCATCAATCCTGGACAAAGGGTAACTGTCTTTCGAGCAGGCCTTATTGAGATCTTTAAAATCAATACAGAGCCTTCATTTTCCCGACTTCTTCGAGACAAGGACCGCGTTAGCTAACCACTCTGGGTAGTCGACCTCCCAGATATGATTAGCCTCCATAAGTTTTTCCACCTCAGCCTCTATAGCTTTAGTCTGCTTCGGGGTAAACTTCCTATTCCTCTGTCTCACCGGCACGCAATCTGGGTAAAGCCCCAAGCTATAGGTCATGACCATCGGGTTTATTCCCAGCATATCCAGTGTGGACCATGCAAACACATCCTGATATCGACGCAGGAGTGAAAGGACCTTAGATCGCAAGGGTTCTTATAACTTGGAACTGATCTGTACTGTCCGATCGGGCTCTTCCCCCAGCAGGACTTCCTCGAGTTCGTCCACCAGCTCTAAGGTCTTAGGCTCCTCTAGACCCTCCAAGATGAAATTGGTAACCACACTGGGAGGGGCAGTGAAACTTTGTCCCTCCCCCCTTATCGACCTCTGACCTACTCTTGTACTTGGGGCTCTCGCATGTTCCGTTTCCATCTGGCCCTGACTGGCTTGAGGGATAGCATCCTAGTTCGATCTTAAGTCTGACTCTGACCCCTTGGCAATAGTGGCACTCAAGGAGGCCATGTAGCATTCCCTAGCCTATCGTTGGTCTCCTCTTACCATACCAATCCTTCCCAGAGTAGGGAATTTCAACACCATATGGTACGTGCTCGGTACCGCCTTCAGAGCACTCAATCCAGACCTACCAAGGATCATATTATATGCCGAGGGCACATTAACAACCAAAAAATCCAACGTCACCTTGGATTTATGAGAGCCACTACCGACCGTCAGGGGCAGCCAGATTAACCCCTCGGAATGAATCACCATTCCATCAAAACCCACCAATGGGACACGGACTGGCCTCAGCTAATCGAGCATGAACCCCATCCTATGAATGCCCTCTTGTAAAGAATCTTCGAAAAGCTACCTAGATCCACGAGGATTCGCCTCATCTCCCACTCTTCTACCAGAGCAGTGATCACCAGAGGGTCTGAATAATTGAGATAGTTTGGAAGATCCTCTTCGGAGAAAGTGATGACTACCTTTTCCTTTACCACACTCGTGGGAGCGGTTGAGTGAAGCCTTGGAACTGTTCATGCTGCCAACATGTACAAGATAAATTTCTGTCCTCCCTCATTAGTGGGTTGTTTTCCTTCTTTCCAGGGCAGTGTTCGACTTCGCTCTCGAAAGCGATCACGAATAGGAGATCTCCCTCTATGCTCTAGCTTGGATTCTACCTTGCCCGAGCTCGTACCTCATCGACCAATGAAATCCCGGAGGTAACCCCAGTTGATAAGCTCATGTATCTCTTCTTTCAATTGGATGCAGTCCTCAGTATCATGCCCGTGGTCGCGGTGGAAACGACAATACTTCTTTTTGTTTCGAGTGTTGGGTGGAGACTTCAACGGGGGAGGATGTCGCAAATAATTCTTATCCTCTAGTGCCAGGAGAATCTCTGCTCGACTGGTGTTGAGGGGAGTGTAACTCACCGAACTTCCACGTGCACCAGCAAAACCCGGGTGATCTGGAGCTCGGGAGGGGCAATGGTCTATCTTCTACTCCACCACTGGATTTTTCTTCTCTTTTTCTCTTTCCTTCCTGTCAGGTTGTTCCGCCCGCTTCACCTTCAACACCTCTTCAATGTTGATGTACTTATTAGCCCAAGCCAGAGCCTCTGTGAAAGTACGAGGTGGAGTCTTGGCCAAGGATTAAGCAAATGGCCCAGCCCTTAAGCCATTCTAAAGAGCCACCATTGCCATCCGCTGGTCGAACTCGTCGATGCTCAACGCCTCCTCATTGAACCTAGCCACGAAATCTCTTAGGGATTCACCCTGGTTTTGCTTGACGTTCACCAGAGCCATAGAAGACTTCTGGTGGCGCTTCAAGGGAGCGTAATAGGTCAGGAAACAGGTTTTCAGCGCCCCCCAGCTATTGATGGAATGATGAAGAATGCAGGAGTACTAAGTCCAGGCATGTCCTCCCAAAGTAGCCAAAAATGCTCGGCACCACATCGCGTCTGACCCCAATTGCACCAACATGTGAGAGGAGAAAAGCTCTACGTGATCATAGGGGTCTGTGCTTCCATCATAGAGCTTGATGGATGGGATACAAAACTTTTCTAGTGGAACCTTTGCCATGATGCCCTTACTCAAGGGTTAGTTAGAGTCGAGGTGGGACATCTCTTCCTTTCCCTTCTTGAGTTCCTAAACTTAGCTTTCCAAGAAACGCAATCGCCTCTCCTGCGACGTCTCTCTTTCTCGTGAGAGGGCAGAAGTAGATCCTACCACCTCAGAGGAGTGGACTTCCTAGCCCGACTAGCGGGATTGACGAGGCTCCTGAGTAGGAGAAGGTGACTGGTGCTCTTCTCGCTGAGAGAGCACATGCAGACGATGTTGTTCATTCTAGTGTAGATAACCAGTCAACAACTTAGTTAACTGTCGGACTTGATTCTCCAGCCTGGTGAGTCAGTCCTTTGGCATTGGATTGGTCGGAGGTGGTGGATTCTCCCCTTACGGTGGGGCCTCTAGATTGGCACCAACCTGGCTACGAGTTACATCCCTTTGGGGAGCCATGTAGTTAGTTATGGCAAGGAGCGAAAGTCATTTGACACTTATGGAAAGACCGAGGTTTGAGGTGAGAAGTTGAAGTCCAAAGCGCGAGGTAGGGAAAGAATAGGCTGGCGAGTATGGACATCGGCCCCACAGTGGACGCCAAATGATGATGGTTTTTGGGACCAATCATCACGTGCCACCTCTGCGAATGGACATTGAGAATAGTATCTCGGACTTGGCGATGTCAGAGCTCAGGTATAGAACCTGCAAGACAATGGAAGGCCGGGGCTAGGATCCCCCAAGGTGGACTCTAACGTTCAAATTAGTAGAATAAACACAAGTAGTAATAAATGTGAGAGCTGTAGAGTTTGGTCATACCTGGTGAGGACCCTTATCTTTTATAGACGGACCTGTTATGGGATACCCGAGGTAAAACCCATGATGAGTGGGTACGACTCTCGAGGATCCCGATCAAGTTGGAACGGCTCTTGTAGCCCAGCTCAGATTTTTCGAACTCCACTCCGGATTGTTGACTTGCCATGTGTCAGTCTCTCAGGTGATCCACGTGGCAAACGAGACTATTAGCGCGTATGAGTATTCTGATAATTTTAAGTGATACCACATCACTAACTTATAAAAAGTTAAATAAAGTTATCTAAATATAATTTATAATTAAAAATAAATTCTTCTGGCACTCTCAATAACTTATCAACTATTATTATTTGATGTAATGAATAGAGCCTACCTAATTAGTGGATTTTGGAGCCAATTGACCATATATATATAGTTACCGGTGGACTCTAGGAACCCCATCGACAACTAGCGAAGGATTCCAAAAACCTATCAATCAATGCTGGCAGTAGATTCTGGGAACTCAAGCTTTAAGGGCCAAAGAGCTGTCTTGAAGTCTAATTTTTGGTGAAGTATATAGTTGGGGAAGATGATGAATCCTCCAGTGATATATTTTAGGATGTGTGTGTATGTATATTAGAGAAGTGGTCTGCGTTGTATACATGCCAAAAAAATTAAAAGAATTTATAGTAAAGGTTGTTTGGTGAATAATTTATAGATCCTAGCACATAGTTTTATTTGTTTATCAAACAATTAATTATTAGTAAGCATAACGATAGAACTAAAACATGCATAATCTAAAATTAAGATTAACTAATAATTGACATTCTTCAACTGTAAAAAAATGTCATATAAAAGGCTAAATTTTTTTCACTATCATCTTTTGTTCTATTTCTTTATTTTTCTCTTTTAAGTATGATTGTGTTTACAACTAAAAAAATAACATTGCGTGTTATGTAAGAGAAAATTGAAGAGAGGTACGAAACACTATTTAATATAAGTCACACGTGTAAGAGAATAATTGCATGTTATTCTCTTGGATATAGGTCACACGTGTCTTGTAATTTGTGTTACAGAAACACTACTTAATATTTGATTTTTTATTTATGGGTTAAGTGTCAAATTTTCTCAACTATTTTTTTAATAATTTTATAATGAGTGGGAAGTGGTCCATTTTTTAAGCTCCCTCCAACTTTCTAAATTTTAATAATACTCTTTGAATATTTCATTTAAAAAAAATAATTTTTTTTCATGCAAATAAAATTTAAACTCAAGATTTCTCACATCCAACATCATACCAATTATATCACTACAACCATATTCATATTTAAAAAATTTAAATGTTGTGTAAAAAATTTAAAAACTAAATTTTAACTATCAAATGTATTTTTATAATAACCCTAATATAAAATGAATAAAAGTAAATACCCCACTATATATATACCTTAGCTTTGCCCTTGGTAAATGGCAATAGCTCAATAAGAGCATCCAAAACCACTAACATGTTTAGAGAAAAACATATTTACTTTCTTTTTCATATCTTATCTAAATTTGACTATGAGTTTGCGTCAATTTTCTATTAATTATACATTAAATAACAATTTTATTCAAAGATTTATGGGATAAATTTTTTCTATCAAGCTAATTAGTAATAAGCGTGTAAATGAGTTAGTATTCTCTAGATAGTAACCAACTACAGGCTTATTTCTTCCTCCATGTCTCTTCAAGTTATTTGGCATTTAATTCTCTAAGAGCTTACAATTCAACAATTAATACTTAATACTAAATGAGAATTTTCTCCAATAAGTTTTAAAAGGAAATCACAACCCTTAGGGGATGGTAGAAATTTTAAATTTGGTAACATTATAAATTCAAAAGATACTACATCTGGGAGCTAAGGGGCAAAAAAGTAGAAGAGGAACAGCAAAAAATGGGGCAAAACCAACCCAAAAATGCCTCCAGAAAATAGAGCATCTGGCGTAGAATACACAATTCACAAAAAACATGAAGGAAGTGCTTTTGGTTTCTCAATAAGCAATATTACACCTTGAGTTGGGAGGTGAATGAATCCCATATTGGTATTATAGTAACATAGATCACCAGTAAAAGAGATCCCAACCCCCGTCCCCCAAAATAAAGCAAAATTGTATGCTAGTTGTTGCTTGCAATTTTTCATCCCCCATTGAGAAATTGAGTTGGAATATATAATAACGAGTAACATTTTTGTTCAAAGATTTACCTTATAAAATTTCTGCCTCCTAACCTAGCTCACCCCAACCTAGTATTGTAGCAAACGACTCGAGCTGGCCGAGCTCTAAGAATGTAAGTCGTGTCGGGCCAGTGCTTTGTGGTCTGCGACTCGACCCACCAAAATGGGCTGACACGGCCTGCATGCAATCAAATCAAATTGCAGGAAAGTAGTTTGCTTCCTTGTTGCTTCCCACGGCTCGTCCCAGCCCGCCTTAGCCCATTTATTAAGAGTCATAGGGCCGTGCCGGCCCCCATTTTCCATTGCCCGGCTCACTCATTTTCCAATTCTACTCACACGTCAATTAATTCTTTGCATGTAAATAAGTTAACATTCTCTAAAGAGAAACCAAAAAAAAAAAAGAGAAGCAAAATTGTACACTAGTTGTTGCTTGTAATTTCTCATCCCCTAGCCAATTGAGAATTTGAGTTGGAATACACAATGTTGCATAAAATTTTTGTTCAGAGGCATACTTGATAAAATTTCTCCAATAAGCCAACTACTTCTCGACGGGTAAATGAGTAAGCATTCTCTAAACAAAAAACAAGTGCCGATTTACTTGTTTCTTTTACATTCAAGAGACACAATACCACCGAAAATTGGGACAAAACCAACCCAAAAAAGCCCTTAGAAAACAAAACATCCAGCACAGCACATATAATACACAGTCCACAGGACACAAAAGGAGAAAAAGAACAAAGAACTGCCCCCAGAACTAGCTAGAAACAAGAATAATATGTCTAACAATTGCAACTGCACCACCAAAAAATCAAAACCTGCAACACATGTTGCTAGCAGCCTGCAGTTTCTCAAGTAGTAATATTGCTCTTTTAAGTTGAGAGGTGTACGTATCCACTATTAGCCCTATGGAAACAGAGATAAGCTATAAAAGGGATCCCCTTCCAGAGGCAAAATTGTAGACTGCTTCTCTTCCCCTAGCCGATTGAGAATTTTTAGTTGGAATACGCAATGTACCATCTGTTAGGCGAGGAGGGCCAAGAACCCCACCTACTCAGCCCTTTGATCCCCACAAACCAAGATGTTGATCACCAAAACCAAGCTGTAGGGAATGAGGCAGACAAGGCTTCTGACAATGATATCTCTCTTGTTGTCACAGAAGCCGAATCTATTGCCAAAATATCCTTCCCCGTGGTGTTCACTTTGGTGTGCCTCTACATGCGGTCGATGGTGTCAATGCTCTTCCTCGGCCGACTCGGCAGCCTTGCCCTGGCTGGCGGCTCCCTGTCCTTGGGGTTTGCCAACATTACTGGCTACTCTGTTCTCTCTGGCCTAGCAATGGGAATGGAACCCATCTGTGGCCAAGCCTTTGGTGCCAAGAAATACTCCCTTCTCAGCGTTTCCTTGCAAAGGAGTGTGCTTTTGCTCATCTCCACTTCGTTTCCAATAGCTCTTATATGGATTAACATGAAGAAAATTCTCCTCTTCTGTGGCCAAGATGAGTCAATAGCCAAAGAAGCCCAAGTATATATTCTGTATTCTCTTCCAGACCTCTTCGCTCAATCTCTTCTCCACCCATTGAAAATCTATCTCCAAACTCAATCCAAAACCTTTCCTCTCCCAATCTGTGCTGCTATATCAATGATTCTGCACGTACCCATAAACTATTTTCTTGTCTCAAAACTTAGTCTAGGGATCAAAGGCGTGGCCCTTGGTGGGGTTTGGTTCAACTTCAATTATGCAGCTTCATTGATCATTTACATATTGGTCTCTGGCATATACAAAGAAACATGGAGAAGCTTTTCCTTCGAGTGCCTGAGAGGCTGGAAATCTCTCTTGAGTTTGGCCATCCCAAGCTGCTGTTCAGTATGCTTGGAATGGTGGTGGTACGAACTCATCACCGTGCTAAGTGGGTGGCTCGCCAACCCAACAGTCACCGTCGCTTCAATGGGGATCCTGATCCAAACCACCTCTCTCATCTACAGTTTCCCGTCTTCTCTAAGCTCCGGCGTATCCACGCGGGTTGGAAACGAGCTCGGTGCCGGCCGACCGGCGAGGGCAAAGTTGGCCGCCATTATAGGCCTCTGTTCGGGCTTCATCCTGGGATTTGTGGCTCTGGCTTTCGCCGTGGGTATGAGGAAACTTTGGGCCACCTTCTTCACCGATGACGAAGAAATCATAGCTCTAACGTCGCTTGTTCTGCCGATACTCGGGATCTGCGAGCTCGGAAACTGCCCGCAAACCGCCTGTTCCGGCGTTGTGAGAGGAACCGCTCGGCTGGGAGTCGGAGCAAAAATAAACTTTGGTTGCTTCTACGTGGTCGGATTGCCGGTGGCTATAGGCTTAGGGTTCTTCACAGGGTTCGGTTTTGAAGGGCTGTGGCTCGGCCTCCTGGCTGCTCAGAGCTCGTGTGCCGTGGCCATGGTGGTTGTTTTGGCCACAACTGATTGGAATTTTCAAGCCTTGAGAGCCCAAGAGCTGACTGCAAATCAAATCCTCGATGATGAAGATGAATCTTCTGGCGATTTATTAGGTTAACCGTTTTCTATTATGTTTGTTTTCTTCTTTATTTCTACTTTGTGCGTTTTGCATGTAAATGGAGGAGAGAATGAATGTGATATATTGTATTATGAAAAATGCGACCTCTGGATAGTGAATAACAAAAAGAATTATGAAAAGATATCAAAATAACAAAAATATCATCACTTGCAATTGTTTTTTTTTTTTTTTGGCCGTCTTCTCTCTCTCCTTTCTCCTCTCTTTTCCCTGCTCATGGGCTGGGCTCCTCAGGCAATCGCCGACAACAGTCTCCTTGCGCTGACTGCCACACTGCCATCGCCCCTTCACTGTTAAATTATAAGTTCAACATTCAATTGTTTATGTTTTAAAAATATACCAAATATAATATGTCCACCACTATTTTGTCTATGAATCATTAAATTCTTTACTCTTTCATTAGGTTCAACTCAATATCATCGTGTATTTATGGGTCTTCTCTATATATTCAACTATAATTTTTTTTTTTTTTAGTTTTTTGAATTTTGTTGCTTGATATGGGCAAATGTATTTCTGGATCTGAATCACAATGAGTTCTTCCTAGGCAACACCATCGGTGAAAACATAGAACATAGATGATCGTTAATAGCGTCGAAAATAAAGAACAAATAACAAAGATGATCGATAGAGACTTACTCCCAATGGATGAAGTCTGATTGGACTTCATCCCCATGGATAAAGCCCAATTAGACTTCATCCATGATGGCAATGAAGTTTTCTAATCTATGGTCAAGAAGCGCTCGAAAATGTCAACAGCGGTGGCGAGTAGGGACAACGATAGGTGTGATTGGCAACTGTGGTCGACGATGTGAGCTGGGATGCTGGTAGGGGTGACGGTGGTGGTGCGGGGGCAACGATGGCAATGGCGATGGGTTTCTCAAGACTGGAGGTGCCGTGGAAGTGGTGGAAGTGATTTGAGATAAGGATATTTTTGTTATTTTATTATATATGTGTAAAATTTTGTGTAAATATCTATTTACATGTAACATTTTATTATATGTGTGTTTCTATATTTACATTGGTTTCGTCCATCTTCATGTGATTTACTTGCCATTCAATGTCTAAATTTAAATGGAAAAACTAATTTTTAGGTTAAAAATTCCGTATTCAAATATAAAAAAAGATACTTTTTTTTTTTATTTTAAAACCCAAACTAGGACCTTTCTATTTTAATTAGAAATCACGTATACACACACAAAATAGAATTAGATCTTTTATTGTTTGGTACATTTACATTTTACATAAAATATTTTATTTACAAAATAATATAAAAAATATTTTAGATAATTTTTTAAACAATTATTTTTCGCAACCATAAATGCAAAACTAGGAATTATATGCAATTATCTTACAATTTGTTATACGTATTTCCCGTACAGGCTGGACTCACTTGGATGGGCCGGCCCGATCGCCTGGAAGCGAGAAGGCCCAAACGACCTCGCTGAAGGAGGTCGTTTTCGCTGCCAGAAACCAAACTCATAAAGCGACACCTGGCGAAGCCCTGATATCCTTCAAACGAGTCTGAGGCCATCCGTGAGCGAACTCCAAGGAGCGTCCTTCAGATCGCCAGACCACCGAGGCCGTTGGCCCGAAAACAATCAGCTCGCATAAAGTAGCAAAAGCTGCCAAGAAGTCAGAGGAAGGGACCATCTGCTGCAGCAGCCCATGCTCCTCGAGATGAAGATCCCACTTACGATTTTGAACAGATAATAAGGACTGTTTGTCCCCCATTATATTACCTTTTTATTTTTATATATTATCCAAACTGTAAAGCCCCCTCGATTATAAACAGGGGGCAGAGTAACATAAGGGGAAGGGAGAGAATAATCAGAAAAACCACCACTCCGAAAGCATAATCAGAGTGTGGGCGTGGAGTAGGTATCTTTTTTGGCCGAACCACGAGAAAATTGTCAAGTGTTCTTCATTAATTTCCAAAAGAGCCTCTCTTCTTACCGTGATCCATAATCATTCAGTGCGGCCCAAAACGAATCAGACTCGACTGAAATTGAACGTCGACATTTTAGCGCTAGAGGAAGGGGCTGCTCTGATCGATAGCCATGGCAAGAGGAAGGAATACTCGAAGTTCCGAGGCAGCAGTCGACCCTCCGAAAAATCACCGCGACAGACCGCGAGATTTTCCACCAAATGGAGGGCCTGTTGCTCCGACAGCAGATAGCCTTTTACAGCCACCCGCCGGAGATCCCGCCGGAATACCACCGCGGATCCCTGTTCAACCCGCAAACCAGATTGCTGGGACCGGAACGATCCGGGAGTGGCAGCAACGTCAGGAGGCGTTAGAAAATACGGTAATGCAGCTCGCTGATGCGGTCAGAATTCTGGCCCAAGCTCAAGTACGAGCCACTCATAACCCACCGGCTTCGCCTCGGAGAATCCGCCAACCGCGGGAAGAACGACTTCCCCTTGAAGAAGAAGATATTGGGGACAACTACCCACTCCCGAATCACCGCTCCCCAGACCGGGAAAGGAGCAGACGGTCGCAGGTCCAACAATCGGTGGGCCCGGACTCAACTGTGGAGGAATTATATCAGAGAGTCCGGCAGCTGGAGGAAAGGCAAGGGGTCCGCAGCCAGAGTAATGGCCGTGGAGACATGACACCTTTCACCAGAGAGGTCGAGCTTGAGCCTCTCCCTCGGAGATTTAAAGTCCCGAGCATGCCACAGTACAACGGGGATAGCGACCCCTATGACTACTTGGACGCATATAACGTGCAAATGGACTTACAAACGACTAGCTCGCTGGTTAAATGTCGCGCCTTCCCAGCAATTCTGGGGGATATCCCCCGTGCGTGATTCAGAAGTCTTCCGCCTCGCAGCATCAGCAGTTGGGAAGAATGTCAACAGCGATTTATCAACCAATATAGGGCCCTAAGAAGACAGCTCGCGCCACCCTGTCACCTCGCCACTGTATTCCAAAAGGCAAACGAGCCCTTGAGGGACTATATTGCTAGATTCAGACGTGAGGTAAGCAATGTTGAGGATCCGTCTGATGAGAGCGTCCTCACGGCGATCTCCGCCGGCCTCCGAAAAGATGGCAAACTCTACGAGAGCATCTACAGGACCCCAGTTAAGGACCTGGGGGAATTTTATGAACGAGCCTCCAAGGAGGTCCGGTGGGAAGACGCCTTTGGGTCAAAGAAGCCCACAGGACCCAAAGAAGAAGCCGGGGGCTCCGGCCAAAACAAGAAAAGGAACAACGGAGACACCGGAAAGGAAGCTCGAGGAGATCGTTCGAGCGGCGAAGTATTTAAACGGGCCCACAAGGCGGAGCGGGACGAACGACCTCCGAGGCCGCAACGCTTCGATAGTTATTGCGTCCTATCTGACTCTCAAGATAGGATCTTCGCCATGGAAAGAAATAAGGAGGAGTTTGGAAAACCCAACCCGTTGAGAACTCCCAACAAATTCCGAAACAAAGAGAAGTTCTGCGCATATCACAACGAGGCGGGTCATACCACCTCTGAATGCTGGGCCTTGAGGGACGCCATTGAAGATCTGATACGAAGAGGTCTCTTAAAAGACTACGTGGTGCGACCAACCAATCAACCAAGCCAGCAACCGGCACAGCCGCCCCCCTCTGATGATGAACGCCTGCAAACCGTACGAACTATTTACACTATTCATGGTGGATCTCATCTCGCGGGACCCTCCCACAAATCCCGCGACAAGTACGTACGAGAAGCTAACCATATCCTGGTGGCAAGGTCGGGAGAACAGCCGGTTCCTGCGAAGAGATCCAGGGGTGGACCGACTCCGGAGAACATGGTTTTCTCTGAAGGAGAAGCTAGCGACGTCCATTGGCCCCATAATGATGCACTCGTTATCCGGGCGCAAATCGGTAACTCTGAAGTACGAAGGATAATGGTGGACACGGGAAGTTCGGTGAATGTGATGTACAGAGCGTGCTTCGATCAGATGGGCCTGGGAACAGAACAGTTGAGCTCGTCACCCGAGCCACTTTATGGGTTCATAGGTGACGCAGTGATTCCTGTCGGACGAATAAGTCTTCCCTTCACCATCGGGGACACAAAACACCGAGCCACCACGTTGGCAGATTTCCTGATCATAGACTGCCCCTCAGCATATAACGTCGTGCTCGGAAGGCCAGCTATGAATGATCTCGACCTAGTCACTTCGACAAGGTCGCTTACTGTGAAATTTTCGACCCCCAACGGAATAGGAAATGTACGGGGCGAGCAACACCTCGCAAGACGCTGCTATGAAGATGCCCTAAAAATGGGGGCAAAAGGAAAGAAAGTGAACATAATTGCAAAAGACGACCCGCGACCAGCCAGCCAATGGGAAACTAGTTACGATCTGGATCCCCGCGAGATCGACTGTAACAAACCCACCGGTCCCATGGAAGAGCTCGAAGATGTCCCAGTCGGCGAAGCAGACGGAGAAAAACACCTCAAGCTAGGAAAGAACTTAGCTTCTGAGGTAAAAGAACAACTCACAAATTTCCTTAAAGCTAACCTTGATGTATTTGCATGGAACCATCAGGATATGGTGGGAATCGCCCCGAAAGTCATGTCACACAAGCTTAACATAGATCCGAGCTACAGGCCAGTGCGACAGAAGAGGAGGCCAATGACGCCAGAGCGTTATACCGCCCTTAAGGAAGAAGTGGACAAACTCTTGGCAAACAACTTCATCAAGGAAGCCCATTACCCGACCTGGGTGGCCAACCCGGTTTTGGTAAAAAAGAAAAACGGGAAGTGGAGGACCTGCGTCGACTTCACCGACCTGAACAAGGCGTGTCCTAAGGACAGTTTCCCCCTCCCTAGAATCGATCAGCTAGTCGATGCAACGGCTGGTCACCAGCTCCTTAGTTTCATGGATGCTTATTCAGGATACAACCAGATCCCCATGGATCCCAATGACCAAGAGCACACCTCGTTCATTACTAATCGGGGGCTTTACTGTTATAAGGTCATGCCTTTTGGATTGAAGAATGCTGGCGCGACCTACCAAAGGCTGGTCAATATGATGTTCGAAGCACTCATTGGAAGAACCATGGAGGTATACGTTGATGATATGTTGATAAAATCCGAGCGAGTAACGGACCATGTTTCCGATCTGGAAGAGATGTTCGGAATCCTCAGAAGCTATCAGATGAAGCTCAACCCACTCAAGTGTGCCTTTGGGGTAGCCTCCGAAAAATTCCTCGGGTTCATGGTAAACAATAGAGGCATCGAAGCCAACCCGGACAAAATAAAGGCTTTTCCAGATATGAGGTCGCCAATAAGAAAAAAGGAGGTGCAAAACCTCAATGGGAAGGTCGCGGCCTTGAGTCGCTTCATTTCAAAAGCGACCGATAAGTGCGCCCCTTTCTTCGAGCTGTTAAAAAAAGAGAAGGATTTCAGATGGACAGAAGAGTGCGAGTTCGCTTTCCAACAACTGAAAGAATACATGGGACGACCCCCTCTGCTCGCCAAACCCAAAAACAGAGAGAAGCTGACCTTATACTTGGGAGTATCCCAACAGGCTCTCAGTGCGGCTCTCGTTCGGGGGGAAGAAGGGGTGCAGCACCCCATTTATTCCATCTCCAAAAGCTTGATTGACGCAGAAACAAGGTACGCACCAATCGAAAAATTGGCTTACTGCCTAATAGTGGCATCAAGAAAGCTGCGACCTTATTTTCAAGCTCACGAAATCGAAGTAATGACCAAATACCCGCTGAAACAAATCTTGCAAAAGCCAGATACCTCGGGTCGCTTACTAAAGTGGTCGATCGAGCTCGCTCAATTCGATATTAAATACAAACCAAGGACGGCGATAAAGGGTCAAGCATTGGCAGATTTCATCGCCGAGTTTACTGGGCAAATTAACGAGGATGCAGAAAGCTTGAAAGAACCATCCTGGGAGCTATACGTCGATGGGTCATCGAGCGAACAAGGAGCAGGAGCCGGGGTTATGCTAATAAGCCCCGAAGGTCACAAAATCCTCTGCGCCCTGAGGTTCGATTTCCCGGCCACTAATAACGAATCCGAGTATGAAGCCTTATTAGCTGGACTCCGCCTGGCTAAGGAAATACGAACCGAATCCTTGAAAATTTTCAGTGACTCCCAGCTGGTTGTCAACCAAGTACGGGGAGAATACCAAGCCAGAGATACGAAAATGCTCGCATATTTGCAAAAGGTACGCGAGCTCCTTGCTCTCTTTGAAATATATGAAATACATCAAATCCCCCGCTCCCAGAACTCCCATGCGGACGTGTTAGCTCGTCTTACAACTACCCGGGATGCAGAATTCTCGGGAGACATACCCATGGATTTTCTAGCTGTCCCAAGTATAGGACAACGAGTTAAAACAATGGCGATCACCGTATCCCAAAACTCATGGATGATTCCTATCCTGGAATATCTACAAGACGACAAACTACCTGAAGATAAGTTGGAAGCACGTCGTCTGCGATCTCAAGCAGCTCGATATTGCATCTACGACGAAAGGCTATACAGAAAGGGGTTCTCGGCCCCGCTCCTGAGGTGCATTGACGGCACCGATTGCCGGACTGTGCTCGAAGAGATTCACGCAGGTCACTGCGGTAATCATACGGGGGCACTTTCGCTGGCACAAAAGACCCTCCAACAAGGATTTTATTGGCCCACCATAAAGCAAGATGCCCTAGAAACAGTTAAGAAATGTGAAAAGTGCCAAAGGTTCGCCAAAATTCCGCGAGCTCCTCCAGCTTATCTGCAGCAGATGAGTAGCCCATGGCCTTTCGCTATTTGGGGGATGGACTTAATCGGGCCACTCCCAATAGCTCGCGGAGGGTGCAAGCACGCTATAGTAGCAGTTAACTACTTCACCAAATGGGCGGAGGCCAAAGAGCTCGCACAGATCACCAGTGCAAAGGCGCAAGCATTCACATGGGATAACATAATCTGCAGGTTCGGAGTGCCGCAACAACTAATAACAAATAACGGAACCCAATTCACCAGTGAGCAGTTCATCCAGTTCTGCGAATCAATGGGGATCCAAAAGAGCTTTACCGCGGTTGATCACCCCCAGGCCAGTGGACAGGTTGAAGCTGTCAACAAAATAATCAAGCAGACCTTGAAAACTAAGCTTGAAGCCAGAAAGGGGGCTTGGGTGGACGAACTGCAGACGGTGTTGTGGGCCTATCGAACAACAGCTCGGAGCAGCACTGGAGAAACCCCATTCTCAATGGCATACGGGTCGGAAGCTATGGTCCCCGCCGAAAATGAGGTGACCAGCCACCGAAGGGCCACCTTCAGCTCAGATCGCAATAGCGAACTTCTAGCGGCTAACCTTGACCTGCTCGAAGAATCAAGAGATATGGCTCGCATAAGGGTCGCCGTTTATCAGCAAAGAGTAGCACGATACTATAACCGGAAGGTCTGAATCCGGTGTTACAACGTCGGAGACTCGGTATTACGTCTGGTACTCCCAGGGGCACGGACGAGTAGTGACGGCACACTAGGCCTTAACTGGGAAGGTCCGTTTGTCATCAAGGAAAATCTAAGTAACGGAGCATACCATTTGGCAAACTTGGATGGCTTCTCTCTCCCACG
This sequence comes from Diospyros kaki, assembly GCA_036245055.1. Lineage (NCBI taxonomy): Eukaryota > Viridiplantae > Streptophyta > Magnoliopsida > Ericales > Ebenaceae > Diospyros > Diospyros kaki. The sequence continues at coordinate 46,982,525 of BSEG01000002.1, read as the reverse complement.
AGCTTGGAATGCGGAGCACCTCCGTCCTTACTTCAAATAAGTGTAATGGTTCCCACCTACTCTTTGTTTTCTTTATCACAAATAATTTTCGTGGTTCTCTTTACGATTCATTAACTTTCATTGCACTTTCTCGATATTTGATTAAATATCCCAAAAACAAGGAATTAACAAGCCATGGTTTGCGAGCTGGAGCCTAAATAACCTAACCACTACGTGATGGTTTTGGGGCTCAACTGAGCATTCACCTTGGTCCCTCCTTCAAGTCTTGGTCTGAAACCGGAACCATTCATCTTGACTTAATGTCACGGTTTGGAGATTTCCGAGCAACGACCTCCACAAGTAAATCCGAGTCGGGTTCACTAGCCGAGGTCCTTTCATCTTAGCCTAAAGCTATGGTCTGTGACCTACCTGGGTGTTCTCTCTCGGCCCACATAAAAATTGCGGAAGTCACGGTGTGTCAGCTGAGGTCGTAACGCGACCTGTCTGGACACATATCTTGACACAGCAAGTGAATGAAATAGCAAGCCATGGTATGTTAGCTGGGGTCACCCTACGACCTACATGAACATATAGCTTGGCAATACTGGGTCAGGATTTCTCTAACCGAGGGTCCCTTTATCTTGGCAGAAAGCCTTAAATTACGACCTACCAGAGTATCTACTCCGAATTTGTTAAAATTATCAAGCACTTCAAAAATGCCAGTCAAGGGCGTGGCACGACCTCATGCTTAAGCAAAATCATCATGTTCAAACGAGTCAGCCGAGATCCGCCTCAATTTATATAAATAATATCGTTCGTAACCTATTGGATACACTTCCTGACCGTTTATCGCGAGCTTCTCAGCCACTATACTTAAACCAAGACAGTGAGGGGTTTTCTTAAACCCTGTCGTTCAATCTAAACATACTGAAGAGGGATTTTCTTTTGGAGATTGTTTTAAGTATGAACGTTCGTGTTGATTATTACAACTATCACGGACGACCTGATTCGAGCCTATGTTCATTCTCAAATTATGATTCTGAAGGCTTCCTCTGAGGAGATTGTTTTTAAGGTATGAATTCTATTCCAAGATATATCATGAAGAAAGCTTTGAATTATTATTTCTTTAAAAGTCAAAATTCATTTGAGCTCGCGAAGAAATCTGAAGCAGTGTACGCAAAGTATGAAAAAATACCCGTTCTATTAAAGTAAAGCTGGTGTTACAAAAAAGAAAAAGGAAATGTATACATGTACATATCAGAAAGTCCTAGTTGGGAGGCACATTTCCCTCTACAGAATCGACCTCAGCAGATTGAACTGTAGGAGGCAGAACCGGCCGGGAATCCATAGAAGGCTCCTCGGCGACCTCCCCGGACTGAGGAGCGATAGCCCCAGATAGCTCGACCTCGTCCAGGGGAGCCTCAGACGACTCGAGGGGATCAGCTTCGATGGCGTCCTCCGCGGCCTCGGCAGCATACCGCTTCACCTCCTCGACGGCCTGCGCACCAAAGAAAGAGAAATCCATCTCAGGATGGTTCACCCAAAGGGTGTACAGGAACGCCGAGCAGGTGTCGGATCTGGCCTTACGGCGCGTAGCCTCTATCCGAGCTTCGACCTCTCCTCTTACATCGTCTATGGCCCTCTAGGCGAGCTCTTCGCACCGGGCCGCACGACCGTCCGCCCGAGCCCGCTCCTCAGTCGCCGTCTTCAACTCTGCCTCAACCAATTTGAGCTGCTCCTGAGCCTCCCGCATTTCCTCTTTCGTTTTATTTAGCTCGGCGGTGAGCCCGGATTTGGCAGACTCCCACGCATGCTTTGACCTACGAAGCCCTTCCTCGAGGTCTTTATTCTTCTGAACTTCAGCCCGCAGACGCGTCTCAGAGCCCTCCACCTCTTTCTGAATTGAAAGAAGTTCGGCCTGGAGAGTTGCCTTCTCGTCCGAAAGATTCGTTATTTCGGCCTGCTGGGCTTTCTTCACGTCCTGAAGCTTTTCCACTTCAGCCTGAAGGGACGTGCTCATCGTACGAAGCTGGTCGTCAAAATCCTTGTACTGAGCACGAAGCTTCATGGCGGTAAGGGAAGCCTATAAAAGAAGAAAAGTTATTAAGCCCCGGCCATGAAATGTATATATATATATCTTCTTACTTACCACCAGGCTATGACGAGCCATGAAGTCGCAGAGAGCGACCCCCCTCAGTTTCGGGTCATCAAGGGGTTTCGGGTCATCAAGGGGTTTCGAGGTCGCTCCCAAGAGGTCGGGCGCAGAGTTCAGCAGGGAGTTAACATAGATCCCTCCTGACAGGGCCTCCAGGGGCAGCTCCTTCTCAGGGATCCTGGCCCGTTTGCCCCTGGCATCCTCCCTCGGCTGCGGGCAATCTGGCCCCCTCTTCGAACCGACAACAGGGGCGTCTCGAGCCACTGCGACCTCTTTCCCTCGGCTAGCGCCAGAACCATGATCTTGGGGGACCGGGGGCCGATGCCCTTGCTCATGGTGTTTCCCTCTCTGGTGCTGGGATTGATGGGGCGGAGCCCTCTGTTGCTGCTCCGGTTGCCCCCCCCGCACTTCTCGTTTTTGGTGTTCCTGCGGGCGCGTTTGCTGTTTTCCCGACCTACCGTCCAGCGAGCTTGAGCTCGGCGCTGATGACGAAGTGTTGCCCGATCTTGCCTTAGGCCGCCTCGGCTCGAGGAGGTCGAGGTCAATCTCGCCTTGAACAGCTCCTCTTGAACTACTCGCCCCTGCAACCTGAAGAGGTAACGAAGGGATGTCTGCACCCAAGTCCATGATACGGTCCCCCTGAACCATCTCGACGTGAAGAGGAGGGGCGAGCTTGTTTTCACGGAGAAGGTCGTCTGAAAGCTCAAGGATCTCCGAGCTTGCCCCCGCAGCTAGAAGTCTGTCGAGGATATCAGTCTCCTCGGCCGACAAAGTCGGTCTCTTGCCCCCAAAGTCTGCATCAAAACGCAAATGGGTTAGCAAGTAATCGGAAGAAGAAAAATTCATGTGGACTGATATTCACTTACCAGGGGTTAATACGAAACTATAGTTCCTAAGAAGGGAAAGAGAAGAGCAGGACACGAAGAACCAACTGGACTTGTAATCGCCCACGTTGGACTTTCCCTTCGCTTTACCCTGGGGAAGAGCGGCCTTGTACGGAGAAGGACGAGCTGCCAGGTAGTACAGCCCGTCCTTAGCGTTTTTGAAAGAAAATAGAAATTTTATTAATTTCGGCGAAGGGAGAGGGAGTTTATTCGTAAGGAACAAAACAGCCAGAGAAGTAAGTTGGGCATACGAGTTCGGTGTTAATTGAAAAGGAGCGAGCTTAACGTCGTTTAAAAGGGCGACAAGATATGGGGCTACTGGGAATCTAAGGCCAGACTCAAGATGTTGATGGCTAACAGCTACGTATTTGGATGGTGGGTAAGCTGCGTGAGAGCTCGAAGTAGGGATGTACACTTGGCAATCCCTGGGAAGACGGAACTCCCGGACACAAGCCGCCACCTCGCGACGTTTGAACCTGGACGGGAATCTCTTGAAGACCGCACGACCAGCACTTCCTTCGGCAATCTGATCGTGAACTTCCAGGTCGGTCTCTGTAGAGGTCAGAGCAACAATTTCCCTAGACCTAGAGCTCGCACCCTCACAACTTTGGCCCTCCATGATAAGACAGTCTTCCGAGTTCGAAGTGTCGTTTTCTCCTACGATATAGTTGCAGCGCTTTTGGCCGGAATTTCCACGGTGATGGTCGGACATCTACAGAGGAAAAATAAAGAACAGTCAGGTCGCAAATCGCGAACCAGACCCTAAAAAAAAAAAAAAAAAAAAAAAAAACCTAAGATCCTTCAGGCCGAGCGCTTTGCAACGGGATACCGCTTAATGCGGAGGGGCCACAGCTGCGAGCCCGGTATTCCAAGGAAATCTAATCCTAAGGTCATTGAACCCGAAGGCCCAACAAACGTCAAATCGACTCAAGCCATCTTCCCATAAGCAGGTATATCGATCGGCAGAACCGTCGATAGTCAACCGGCGAGAAAAAGAAAGAAAAGAAATCATAGCAGACTTACCAAACGAAGAGCCCGATGCCTGTACGAAACGTCGGAGCGAGCACCGGAAGAAGAGCAACGAACGACTGGAAAAAGGCAGCAGAGATGGCTTCGAGAAGGAGAGAGCAAGAAAGCAGAAGCTGGAAAAGATTTCGAAAAAGGCGTGAAAGAGGGAAAAAAGTAGATGCCCCTCACTATTTATACTGATGTCTCGATCGGCCCAACCGTCAGATCTAAGTACGACTCACCACATACTCCACATCCAACGGCCGCACGATGGCATTGGGTCCCACAGGTATAATCATGCGCCGTAATAGGGGAAAGTGCGCATTAAATGCGTTACAGACAAGGCGTGCTGCGTTGGACGACGAGATTCAAAACGATTGGGCAGACATCGAAGAGGCGGAAGAACAGCTGGCACGCGTCAGTTCCCAGCGCGAGGATCGCACCGCGAACTGGGGGGCTTATGTTATACGTATTTCCCGTACAGGCTGGACTCACTTGGATGGGCCGGCCCGATCGCCTGGAAGCGAGAAGGCCCAAACGACCTCGCTGAAGGAGGTCGTTTTCGCTGCCAGAAACCAAACTCATAAAGCGACACCTGGCGAAGCCCTGATATCCTTCAAACGAGTCTGAGGCCATCCGTGAGCGAACTCCAAGGAGCGTCCTTCAGATCGCCAGACCACCGAGGCCGTTGGCCCGAAAACAATCAGCTCGCATAAAGTAGCAAAAGCTGCCAAGAAGTCAGAGGAAGGGACCATCTGCTGCAGCAGCCCATGCTCCTCGAGATGAAGATCCCACTTACGATTTTGAACAGATAATAAGGACTGTTTGTCCCCCATTATATTACCTTTTTATTTTTATATATTATCCAAACTGTAAAGCCCCCTTGATTATAAACAGGGGGCAGAGTAACATAAGGGGAAGGGAGAGAATAATCAGAAAAACCACCACTCCGAAAGCATAATCAGAGTGTGGGCATGGAGTAGGTATCTTTTTTGGTCGAACCACGAGAAAATTGTCAAGTGTTCTTCATTAATTTCCAAAAGAGCCTCTCTTCTTACCGTGATCCATAATCATTCAGTGCGGCCCAAAACGAATCAGACTCGACTGAAATTGAACGTCGACACAATTTATATAATCTTATCATTTAAAAATGATCAGACTTTTTTTTATATAAATTTCCATGTTTAAAGAGATAAGATTTAATTACAAAATTTCTACCATATTTTAAAATCTAGTCATATATATATATATATATGTGTGTGTCCATATATTAATCATAAGAATAGTTAAAAAAAAGGGTAAAGATATGATATTGGCTTAAAAAAAATAATTTTAAATAATATATTTATCTTAGACAAATTTTATATAAGATATATTCACATAATTCTTAAAAAAGAAAAAAAAACTTATTTTTAATATTATTAATAATATTATGAGATTTGACGCTCGCTTATTTGTTCTTATCACAATATAGGTTTGAGTTTCTATATATAATCAGATATTTTTTCCCTTGCAACCACTGTCAAAGAGTTAAAACTAAACCTTATCGATGAATCAATAATTGATGTACCTTCATTTAATTTTTTATTTTAATTTAAAAATAAATTTAAAATTATTTTTGAATATTTAATTTATTTAAAATAAATTTATGATATGAACAAAATTTGAACTTATGTCAAATGTATATTTGTGTACAAGTTCATTGTATGCCTTATTAAAAAATTATTTTTCTAAAATAGTCATTAGATTTTTCTAAAAACATATCCACGAAAGGTTTTACTTAAAAAAAAAAAAAACTAAAGAAGTCTCCAAAAAGGTTATCTCACATATAATACACAACTCACAAAATACATAAAGTATAAAAAATAAGGAAATACCTCGACAATTAGCCAAAAGCAAAAATAATAGGTCTAAGAAATATAATTGTCTCTTCAAATGATTAAATACAATAATACATATTATTATCTATGATTTCTCAAAGAGTAATATTACTCCTCAAGTTTGTGCTCAAGCCAAATTTTTATGATTTTTGGAAACGAAAGCAAAAAAATGAATACGATATGAAATAAAAATGAGGAAATGATATTTTTCTAAAAAAGTAAGAAATGGATATGCGGGGAAAGACATAAATAAAAAAATATAATTTTTTTTTGTAAATATAATTTTTAACATAAAAAATATTAAAAATAATTATTTAATTTAAAAATAAACATAAATTCTATAATGCATTCAAACAAATACAAACATATCCATAAATGATGACTTACTAATTAATCAAATAATCAAATGTTAGAATATTATTGTTACAACTTCTCAAGCAACAATATTATTTATTAAGTTGGAAGATGTACAAATCTTCATTCAACTTTAAATAAGTTAAAATTAGCTTTTATATAATATGAGCGATAAGAAATTGTGCAAGGATAGTAACCTCAAAATTAACTTCCATGTAGAAGCTATCATTTAGGGACTTTATGGGCAAAATTGTACATTACTTATTGTCTATAATTTCCCATCTCTCAATTGCTAAGAGTATGAATAAAAATATACAATGTGGCAGCTAATATCAATTTTTCCCTATAAACAAATTTCTTATAAAAAACAATAATCCAACTAACATGATGACGGTGACTTTACAAGGCAATGAGAACTGCCCCTTACTCATCATCCAATTTCTATAAATTTTCTATATCTTTCCTGTTTCTAAAACTTTCTCCCCAAAAAAATTTGAAATCCATGTTTCGTGCAAGACTCATTTCTTCATCTTGATTGATTTTTTTATGTGATTATGAGATATATCAATCTTAACTTTAGTGAAGCAAGTTTATGATATTATTTATTTTTTAAAATATAGATTGAGTGGTCAGATGAGCAATATATCGGTGCTAATTTGATAGATTACAAGTTCAAACTTGTAAAGTCAAATTCAAATAAGAACATATCAAACTTGTAAAGTCATATTCATCATGTAAACTAGATACGAGCACAAATTGCAATTGTGACTTCTTAGCCCCCTTCGTTTGAGATGTGACATGTTATATATGATCTTATTCAAACTCTTAGTCACATGAGAGATGATAAATAGCGGACAAGAAGCAATATACACTTTTGTGTTTGGATCCGTTTTAATTTATGGGGTTCGATGCCAAACTCTCAAAGGAAAAAAAAAAAGAATAACATTTGATTGGGAGCTAATTTTTGTTTCTATAAGATTAAGGGACAACTCAAGGAGTAATATAATATTGCTAGTTCTAAGGGAACCGTTTTTCTTTTTTCTTGCTCCTCTTCTCTTTTTTCTGTTTTATGGATTGTGTATTTTATGTTTGGGATGGTCTATTTTCTTGGAGATGTATAGGTTTTGCTTTGCCCTACTTTTTTTTGTGTTTTTCTTCTACTTTTTTAGCTCATAACTCTCAAATATACTAACTTGTAAGGTAATGTTTATTAAAATGAGTAAGATAAAATTATATCAATATAATTTATCTGTAAGATTTAAGATAATTTATTCAAAGATAAGGGAAAGATAAATTTATTTGAAAAGTCCAATATAAAAAGTCACATGACTTCTTTTTAAATAAATTTAAATAACACAATAAAAAATATTTTTGTTCAAAATATTTTTTATATTTTATTTTTTCCAATTTATATCTTAACTAACAAACATTGCCTAAATGAATTAGGAAATTTGAATGAAAACATTTGCATTTAGCTGTCTTTGGCTTGTGATTTGAACATCAAAAAGAAGATGGTTCTAAAACACAAAATGTCAACCCAAAAAACAAAGAGATTGGCAATCCCATAAAGCAATTAAAAACACACTTAAAAGTACAAAAAAAACTTCCCACAGGCCAAAAAGCAATGAGAAAACAAATGTAGTGATGCATCAAGAAAGGAATACAAAAGGCATTGGTCTAATGAAATTTATGAAAATGAGTACGGGAGATCTTTATAATTAGTCACATTGCAAAAATAGTATTGGTCATACTTTAGCAAGTGTGGTCAAATCAATCATGGAAACACATAGAACATATAACTATCGTCAAATATATATTGTTTTAATTAAGCATGATATTTGAAAATTTTCTTATAGCGAAATGAGCATTACTTTTTTGTCCATTTCACAAGAGGGATTGAGACAACATACATTTTATAAAATCTTTTATGTTGAAGGAATCACATCTGCTGCCCAATGTGGGCGAGGGGGTGTGTGTGGGTCATACTCTCATAAGTTACCTTTTTTTACTATTTTCTCATAATTCATTTGCGTTAAACAAATCTCATATTACTTGACACGAGTAACATAAGAGTTTCGATAAGAAAGAATTATCTAAATGTTATTATTATGATGATTTTATAAGTATAAGATATATTTATTTCATCTAACAATATCAAAGAATATTAATGCCATAACAAATTTTGTTTAGCAAAAGCTACGCAAGATATATCCTACAATTAAACACAAATTCAGATAAAGATTATCATGATCACGTGTACAGAAAATGATTATGTTAGTATTCTAATTTCCTTTCTAGCTAAGATATAAAAAAAAAAAAATTAAAGCATCTGATGAAGCTCAAAATGCCCAAAGTCAACCACTCGAGCAATTACATTGATAAGAAACCCATATATTTGCAAGAGTACATGCTCCATGGTTAACTCAAACCAATAAAATACATCACTAATCTAATTTTACCTAAAAAAAAAATTCATATAAGAAAGAATCATTTTGTGATCATGATTAAATTATTCTTACTATTATTAATAATATTATAAAATTTGATACTCATGCGTGTACTCTTATCCCAACACATGTTTTGAGTCTCTGTATATTTAGATTATTTCTCCCATATGACCCCTATCAAAGAGAAACTTTTTCCTATACTATAGATGCAAGTCTATTCTTGTGTTTGGGGGAGCGAAAACAAAGTTTCAAACAAATAGGATGATGGGTTGTTTACTTTATTGATTTAATTGAATTTAACTTTCAATTAAATATAGAAGTTGGACGAATATAGAAGTTGGACGAGTATTGAAGACTTATTTATTAGATAAAGAGTAGTTTCACCTCTACTTGTAATAAAATGAAAAGCAAGTAGAGTTTAAAGAAATAAGTTTTTATTGGAGAAAGTCATAACGTGCCAACCTCATTCTATCAAATACTATTAAGTTACAACTTTAATAATTACTATTTATATTTTGTCTATATATTTTATTATATAAGCAATACCTATTATGACATCTTATATCTAACATGAAACAAATTATATCTCCATACAAAAATTTATTTTCATGCAAATATTATCTTAAAAAAAAAAAAAACACTTCAACTATCAAATATATTTTTTAATTTGCACATGTAGAGCACGATAGTCACACCTATACTTTTGTATAAAATTTGTGTACAAAAAGTTCATTACAGAAATATTCTCTTGCTCACTCAACGCGGGCATACAAGGGGGTGGGGAGAGGCTCACGCCCTCTCTCTAATTTTGTCTACATCAGACAAACATTATATTGTCTTACGTTAATAGCATAATAATTTAAAATGCATTATATGTCTTATTAAAAAAATATTTTCTTAAAATAGTCATGAGATTTTTGTAAAACCATCTACGAAAGTCTTTACAACAAAAAAGAACCCAAAAAGTCTCCAAAAAAATTGAGTATCTGACACATATAATACACAACTCACAAAACACATAAAAGATTAAAAAAATAAAAATAAAAAAACAAGAAGTGCCTCAAGAATTAGCCAGAAACAAGAATAATAAGCCTAAATTAAAAATATAACTGTCTTACCAAATAATCAAATACAAGAATACATATTGTTGTCCAAATCAGAGATAGAAGAAATTTAATGTTAGTAAATTCTAAAAAAATCACAATACTTCGACAACTAGAGATAGAAGAAATTTTAAATCTAGTTATGTTATAAATTCAACCTACAGTAGTTAGCAGAAAGAAAAAGAAGAACACAAAAAAATGAGCTAAAACCAACCCAAAAAATTCCCTAGAAATCAGGGTATCCCACACATATACTACACACAGACCATAAAACACACACAAAAAATAAAAAAAGAAGAAAAATGAGGTACCCTGAGAATTAGCAGAAACAAGAGTAATAGGTTTAAGAGATACAACTGTCTCACCAAAGAATCAAATGTTAGAATATTATTATTATTGTAATTTCTCAAGCAACAAAATTACTCATTGAGTTGAGAGATGTACAAATCCCCCATCAACTTTACATAAACTAATTAAGATGAGCTCCTAAGTCTTAAGTAGAAGTTGTCTTTTGGAGAGTTGTGGGCAACATAATGAAACTTCATCAGGTCTTGTAAAATGTTTTTGCAAAAAATATTATAAAATCTTTTATGTCTCACTATATATTCTAATTTTACTTATAAATTAAAATTCTTATAAGAAATAAGCATGTAATATCCTCAAATTTTGAAAATAATAATAATACAAAATTATAATTATAATAAATGAAATTAAATTACTTAAATCAATTAAATTGGTTAAAACATGTGGCTGTGGGCGTATGCTTGGAGGCTACGCCTTGCACAGTAGCCATTTCTGTCAAATGAAGCAGAGAGTGAGAGAATGAGAGGCGATGAGAGAGCCGAGAGTTTGGGGAGAAGGAAAGAGAGCTCGGAAGAGAAGAGAGAGAGATCGAGATTGAGAGAGAATGAGAGACCGAGAGAGGGAGAGAGAGAGGCGAGGTGCAGGGCGGCCATGGGAGCTGGCCGAGAGCTCGGCCATGGCAGCAAGCGGCAGCAGCGGAAGCGACGCGAACAGCAGCAGCGGCAGCAGGCGCGGTGGCGCACGGTGGCTGGCTAGGGGCGGCGAGGGCGGCGTTGGCCGAGGTAACGGCTGGAGCAGCCGTCGGCCATGGCAGCGCTGCGGGCAGGCGCAGGGGAGGCAGTACGGGGAAGAAGAAAGGAAGAAGAAAGAGAAGAAAGAAGGGAGAAGAAGAAGAAGAAGAAGAAGAAGAAGAGGAAAAGAAAGAAGAAAAGAAGAAGAAAAAGGAAAGGAAGGGAGAAGAAGAAGCTGCGTGCGCAGGAGCAGTGGGCGTGGAGAAGAAGAAGAAGAAGAAGAGGAAAGAAAGAAAAGAAATGGAAGAAAAGAAAAATAAGGAAAAATAATAGGATTTTTGAGATTTTTTGGCATGGGAAGTGACCAGGTACGTGGGTAAAAATTAGTAGAAGCCTGATATGTTTAAATTATAAATTTTATGCGATTAAAATTAATTAATTTGAGTCCCGGTTGTGTTATTTGCTAGAAAATGATTTAATTTGCATCAGGAGCTCGAGTGAGGTCGAAATCAGCCGATTTCAGGCAATTTCTTAATCCTTTCCTCGTATTCATTAATTCCCGTGAGAAACTCTATGATTTCTCGTATTTTATACCCTCCCTTCGTATGTTTCAGCCCGTTTATTAATTATGAAATTTTGAGTCGTTTAATTTAAATTTAAATTATTAAGCGGGCTTCGATGATTTTATTAGCGTGATTTAATTTAAAATAAATATGAGGTTCGTTGAGATTTTAATTGTGGTGCACTTACGAGGGATTTTAGACAATTAAATTATTAATATTACACGGTAGATTTATTTAATTTAAGCCGCGATTTTATTTATTGCCAGCGAACGTTTTACTTTGCAGCGGGAATGCAAGAAATACAAGAAACGACCGTGTAAAGGCAAGCTCCCAACCCTCTCTTCTTGATCTTTAATTCCCGTGAAAGACCCCGTGAATTCTTGTATTTTATCATCTCCCTTACTTTAATTCGGCACCTAACCTTATTTGTTAAATTATTATTCGTTTGTTTTAATTTAAATTAAATCCGAGATTTCTATAATTTTATTCGTTGTGAGCCTACGGGGGTTTGTGCTGCCCCCATTCCTTTCGGAATGATGCTGAACCCAGTCTGGGGAACTAGATTCCTAGTTATGCGGGTTTTATTTGCAGTTTTTCTCAGATTTATTTATGATTTGGTTAGAGCTATTGAGCAGTGGGGCAGGGGTCAACTGTTTGGTGACGTTGGGGTAGCCTATTGTACGACTCTGAAGTGGACCGTCAGGCGGATACTCCGTCACTGACCGTTGATCGGTGCCGGGCACTACTGACTAGCTCTGCCGGTATGTGATTTACTGCATGAGTAGATGCATTGTATTACTGTTCATGATTTGATATGTACATGGGTACGAGATGCATGTTGGGATATCCATTTATTGAGTATGCTTGGACACAGACATTCTAGTCTGGTTAGGTTGCATCCAGCGCGAGCATATGCATGGCGTGTGGTTTACTATGTGGGCGGAGCATGGCCTGATGCCTGGATGTATGGGCGCCTTGTATCACGTTGATGCTCACTACGCCATTGCATTTTTATGTGCATTGCATGGTTACTGATAGTATTTAGTTCTCGGACGGGAGTACCGTTCCGAGGGAGCCTATGACTCGGTTGTCGGGAGTACCGACGGGGACGGGCGACGGGAGTACCGGCCCGGGATCGCGCGCGCAGGTTTGTGGAGATATTTGTTGCCTTTCAGGGCAGCGGCAGGTTGGTATGGGACTTGGGTGCCATGTGTCTTGTGTGGGCCCCAAGGACCGGTATGTGTTTTATTATGCTATTCTGCTGTGTTGTAGCGTCTCATGACTTGTGTGTACCTGGGGGTTTATTTTGGGGAGAGTTTTTCTGGTTATGCTCAGCCTTCAGCCTTTCTTTTCTTTATGCTTGCTGAGTCTCTCGACTCACTTTGCTTGCCATCATTCCAGGTAGTGCCAGCGTGGGTCCGAGCAAGGGAGTCAGCGTCTAGCGGCCGAGTCAGTATGGTGTACAGGCAGTCCCGTTAATCTCTGTCAACTCTGATGGTAGAGTAGGGTTTACTCTATTACTTGTACTGTGCCAGGTCACTTCTTGTGTCTCGTGTATGTTGGCACAGGAGTCTGTTTTCATTTATTGATCTTGTGACCGCTGTGCTAGCGGGGCACCGGTAGTGCATGCATGTGTTTTACTTCGCTTCCGTTGCTCTTATTTTTGTGTATGCATGCCAGGGTGGTGCTGGTCTTGTGTTCATTCTTTTTCCCTTCCGTAAGTGCTCCCGTTCGGGTAGTCCGGGTGATTCGGGTATTCGGGCGGGGGTGCTTACAAAGCATCTGAATGTCATTATTGTGATGATTTTGTAACTAAGTAAAAGATATTTTTATTCCAAACTAACGATATAAATCTAACGTCATAATAAACTTTGTTTAGCAAAAGTTATGCAAGATATATCCTATATATAATTACACACAAATTGAGATGAAGATTGAGTCTTGCACGAAGACATAACAAAAAATCCTTTTTTTTTGGTTTGAGAAAAGAAAGTTCTAGAAACGTGAAAGAAGATTTAGAAAATACCAAGAAACTAGAAATTTTAAAATGTAAGGCAAAGAAAATACAAAATAAATAAATAAATAAATGCAGCCCCAGCCTTAGATTTCCTGCAAATGATTAGTCACTGAAAATGGCCCTTTTGAGTTTATGTTTTTTTTTTTACTCTTTTTAATTTGATAATTAGGGGTTATAGTAAAACAAAAACTATAAAATAAGAGATGGATGACAATAATTGAATTCCATTTATGTGATAATGTATTCTCAATTCCGCCGTTGTGGAAGTTCAACCTTTTGAGAGTGTTGCGAAAAAATTACAAAACAAATGGTTAGTGCAAAATCAATATCAAACCAGATTTAATGAAAAATAAGAACACGAAGAACAGTGAAGGAAAAACTCCTTGTTTTAATTGTTCAAGACTTAGATCTAGTGTTGTCTCACAATTTTAGTAACGTTAACGAATAGAAACTGCAAAGCCACAAAGAAGCCCCTAAACCATAAGCCTAGAAAACCCCAACACCTCTCGATCGAACACAAATGAAGCATTCTTTCCCCCAAACGATCAAAGCCACACAAAGCAGGTTACCATGAAAGATAGATCGGTCACAAAGACGAAGGGTCAAAAGCACAAAGTCAAGAGAGAAAACTTACCGAGAAAGGATGATTGAAACCCTTCAAATAAGGCACACACATTATCAACAAATTGGCCAAGATCAACAAGGAAAGATACGGCTTCTCAACATGGAAAGAGGCATCAGACCGACATAGAAACGGAGCCATGGAAGATTAGCCACAAAAAGAAACCACGAAGGAAACAATCAGCCAAACAAGGAAATAAGGGAAAGGATCGACCGTCACATAGGGACAAGAAGGTAATGGGCTTCTCCCACTTGAGCAAATAGGCTGAGATCCATTTCTCCTCTAAAGTAAGATTAGGGCTTGTGGCCCGACTTTTAAAATGGGCTGCCTAAAAGTGGTGACGGACTTGGATTTTTCAATCTCGGGCCGAAACCTATGAAGATAAAATCCATCCGAAAAATTGTTACAGTCTTAGATCTCATTAGGAAACATAAATCCAATACAGAATTTTTATACATCTTTTAGATTTGAGGTTTGAATTTAAAATTTATTTTGATTGTAGGACGAACATTATTTATAACATTAAAATGTGTAATTCAACCAGATTAAGGTAATAAATTTGTTTTTCTAACAATAATTATAATTCAAATTAAGTATTTCCTAACAATAAAAAAATTCGCATGATCACGTGTATAGAAAATAATTAAGTTGGAAACTCAATTTCCATTTTAGCTAAAAAACAATAAAAAAACAATTTTGCTTTGCCCTTGCAATTTTACCTATCACCAAATGATGTTTCCCCAAAATTTAAATCATTTTTCTTTCTAGTAGAAAAATCTATTTCTAAAACCGAGATGATATAAAATAATATAAATTTAAAAATCACTTAATATTAAAAGTAATATAAATCTCACGTTCAAGTAATTTTTAAATCCATACTATTGTATATCATATTAATTTTTGTTGATAGAATTTGATGAAAAATTAAAAAAAACTAAATTATAATAAAAAATCAAATTTCAATAGCTGTAACGATAAGAATTAAAATATAGTAATCAGTTTATCACGACATATAAAATTCAAAAATTAATAATGTAATTTACCCAGTTAAATTATTCTGTTAAATAACTAGAATCAATATATAAATAAATAATTAGATATGAGTAAACACATCTCACGTGGAGGTAAAATTAAAATGTGGCATTTCCCTTAGCAAACTCACCTTGATTTTAGCAAATTCGGGGAGGTTGAGTTGAAAGAATTATAATGTTACCAAACCCACAATTTATTGGATTTCTTTGCAAACTTCACTTAACTTGGTCTCAAACTTGGGGTCCATTTGGCAAATACTAGTGAATTGAGATACGTTAAAAATAAGAAAATGACTAAAAAACTATGAAGAATGATGAATAATACATTATTTTTTAATTATTTAATAGAGAATAAAATCATAATTTAATAGAAATTATAATTAAGCCTTTCGAATGTCAAAGAGAATCTGACCAAAATGGTGAGATTGTGATTTCAGCCCACCCAATGCACTCCAACTTGAGTAAATTGAGGTACAGGGAGTTGGCAAACACCCCATCACGGGGCGGAACGTATGTCCAAAATATTACGAAAAATATTATTTGTATAAATAATTAAATTATCGAAAGAATAATTGAATGTGGTAAAATTTAAAAATATCTTGATATAATTTGTTGTCTATGAATAAAGTTTAATTGAATGAAGTCGGGTTAGAGTTCATCTAATCGGGATTCATAATTGATAAAATCTAATAATTAATAATAAAATTTGATTTATGAAGTCCGATTCAATTATCGAACTTATATATCTTGTCAGTATATGGAGCACGATTCTAATGTCAAAACGGTTTAGAGATCGTAAATGAGTTTTTTTTTTTTTTCTTTTTTTTTTCCTGCAAAGTAACTAGAATAGTAACATGTGTGGGTATTTTGATTATTTAAAAAAATTTAATGAAACTTAATTAAAAATAGTAACATAGTATTAAACTTCAAAGATGCCAACTATAAGTCTCAATAATAGGCGTGTAACAATTTTCATTCTATGTAAAAATTTGTATCCCTAGCGTCATACAGATATTCCACTGGAAATAGCCAAACAAAAAGGTCCATGACTCTGGGCACACCCCCCTGACCAAAACAAGAATTCTAATGGCCCTTTCCTTTTCGTTTTTTGATTTTTTATTTTTCTTTCACAACAATTAGGAAAGGAGTCTCTCTCTGTCTCTCTCTCTGATTTAGCGGGAAATAGAAAAAATAATAAAAACTAAAAGGACATGTATCTTAAACTAAATCGCCAGGTTGATGAGAAGAATCCTCGTAGATCTCATCTTCCTTAATTTCTTTGCAGCCATCGTCAACAATTCCATTTCCAGTCAGTTCGTTGGCTCTCCTAGCTTGAAAATCCCAATCTGTTCTAGCCAAAACAACCGCCATGGCTACTGCACACGAGCTCTGAGCAGCCAAGAGGCCCAGCCACAGACCTTGAAAATAGAATCCCGTGAAGAACCCTAACCCTACAGCCACCGGCATTCCGACCAAGTAGAAGCAACCCAGGTTTATTTTTGCTCCCACTCTCGGCCGAGCTGTTCCTCTCAGCACGCCGCAACCGGCTGTTTGCGGGCAGTTTCCGAGCTCGCAGAGCCCGATTATGGGCAGAACAACCGACGTTAGAGCGATGATTTCCTTGTCATTCGTGAACATGGTGGCCCAAACTTCCCTTACATTCACGACGAAAAACAGAGCCGCAAATCCCAGTATGACGCCTGAACAAAGGCCTATAATGGCAGCCAGTTTTGCCCTCGCAGGCCGGCCGGCCCCGAGCTCATTTCCGACCCGTGTAGATACGCTGAAGCTTAGAGAAGACGGGAATATGTAGATGAGAGAGGTGGTTTGGATCAGAATTCCCATTGAAGCGACGGTGGCTCTTGGGTTGGCGAGCCACCCACATAGCAGAATGATAAGTTCGTACCACCACCACTCGAGGCACACTGAAATGCAGCTTGGAATGGCCAAGTTCAAGAGAGATTTCCAGCCTCTCAGGCACTCCATGGACAAGCTTCCCCATGTTTCTTTGTATATACCAGAGATCAATACGTAAATGATCAACGACGCTACGAAATTGAAGTTGAACCAAACCCCACCAAGGGCTACGCCTTTGATTCCGAGACCAAGTTTCGAGACAAGAAAATAGTTGATGGGTACGTGCAGAACAGTTGTTATAGTAGCACAGATTGAGAGAGGTAAGGTTATGTATTGAGTTCGGAGATAGATTCTCAATGGGTGGAGAAGAGATTGAGCCAAGAGGTCCGGGAGAGAATATAGAATATATACTTGGGCTTTTTCGGCTATGGACTCATCTTGGCCAAAGAAGAGGAGAATCGTCTTCATGTTAATCCATAGAAGAGCTATTGGAAACGAAATGGAGATGAGCAAAAGCACAGTTCTTTGCAAGGAAACGCCAAGGAGGGAGTGTTTCTTGGCACCAAAGGCTTGGCCACAGATGGGTTCCATTCCCATGGCGAGGCCGGAGAGAACCGAGTAGCCGGTGATGTTGGCGAACCCCACTGCGAGGGAGCCGCCTGCCAGGGTGAGGCCGCCGAGGCGGCCTAGGAAGATCATAGAGACCATGGACCGGAAATAGAGCAACAGAGAAGTTAACACCATGGGGAGAGCTATTTTGGCAATGGACTTGGCTTCTGTGATAGCCAGAGAAAGATCATGATCACAGGTGATCTTGTCTGGCTGCTCCTTAGCTTGGCCTTGTTGCAGCGGGGCCGGAGACGGAGGCAGGCTTTTTGGGATCAAAGGGCTGAAAATGCAGGGTTCTTGGGCATCAACCTGCTGGTCGGATTGGCATAAGCAGCAGGCAGGGGCAGGTTGTTTACACATTATTGTTATTGACAATGTGTTGGTATATATGGATCGAAAGGGATATTGGTGGGGTGGCTTTTATAGGTTGAGGAAAAAGTACTTTACCTTAAAACAAACGAGTGTGAATGAAGACAGTAGGGGTGGAATTAATATTGGATTACAAAAATATGAGGCAAGGAAGGAGGACAAAGGCAATGTTTCTAGATCAAATCCCAACAAACAAAGCAGCTTTGGAAGGTTGCTGTCTCTATGGACTACCAGCCCAACTTTTGTCTCTGACTGCAATCCTCTGTATTGTCTCCACCGCAGGAGAACAACCTTTCAAACCAGTTATTCAAATGGACAAAGGTATTGTCAGCATCGACATTACTTAATTATTTTGGCTATTTTTTGTGGTACATAGATATTAATAGAGTCTAAATTATATTAATTTTGACAAGTCATATGTAGTGATGAGGTGAACATGAAAAAGTAAATCATAGTCATGCATATATATTGAAGGAAATTAATTAATCTACTTTTATTTTTAGATTTGAGGAAATTAATTCATATACTTTGGCACTACTAAAATTGTTAGTCTTAAGGTACTGCCATTGTAGTTAAAATTTCACCTTTTCTTAAATAAGTAACTTATCTACCACCACCTGTTAAGATCGAATTACATAAAGAAAAAAGATATAAAATTTAATGCAATTCAAATATCCTAACAAACCAGCATCCATCTAGACTTAATGCATGACATAAAGAAAAAAGATATAAAATTTAATGCAGTTCAAATATGATCCTAACAAACCTGCATCCATCCATCTAGACTTAATGCATGTAATCAGTGATCATACAAAGCAGTCTCTTAGTGATCAACAGCATCTGCAATGCATTCTGTATTGCCGAAAACAAATTAAAATTCATCTGCAATGCATTAATTCACGAAAAATATATAGCAAACACTGTTCTCTTATATATAACTTAATTATATATATCGTCTCTCATATTATTGGGATGTCTCGCTCAACAATTATTAATTAGGCGGCCGGGCTAGCTAGCTGTTTGTAAAGCAACAAATCTAATGCATGAGATTAAATTTGCTACGTTTATCCCTAACTATAATTAAAACAATAGTGAATTTAATTTTTTGTGTAATACATCATTTTTATCATATTTAAATTTAAATAATTATCTAATAGTTATAATTAATTAATGTTTTATGCAATCTAGACTTTATGGTATATGCTGACTCATGATATAGAAAGGACAACCAGCAATATATATTAATTGTAGATCCATCATCCTTGTTCTTGTTTTTCTTTCATATATATATATATATCTTGAGTTTGGATGAATGCGTTGAGAGTGAAGAACAAAAAAAAATACAAAAGCCAAAAAGAGAGAGTATACAAACTAATTAATTAGACCTAAATTAAGTGAGTTGATTTTGTTTAGATTGGTAATACTTGACTTAAATTAGTTAGATACTCTTGTTTAGACTGCTTTAATAAGTAATTAATTGTCAATGAAATTAAAAAAATAGCATATTTTTCATAAAATAAATCCATCCACGTACAATATTTAGTCTTATTTCACTTTTAGAAAAAGTCAAAAAAGAAAAGAAAAGAGAAAATCCACAAAAAGGGTCATTGGCACAGGATAATCTTCCCATTCATACTCTTTTTGTCCTTAATTTCCAAAATGCAAAATGTGAACAAACTGGCGAACAAGACCGAGACGAGGATGAGCTTCAAAGACTGATCAGTGATCCCTTTAATTTGTTGTCAGTCTCCTAATTGTTATCTAATTAATCCATCCATCGACTATGATCAGTGCTTTGTTTTAGCAAATCACAGTAGTGCTGTCCCTGGCGTGGCCCATCCATATATGGGTCCAAAGATTGAGAGGGTGGATTGGACGGTGGATGCCATGCCCATCATCTCCATGATCTTCCCAAGGCTAATTCATCCCATTAAAGTTAAGCTTTCTCATGACAATGTCCGGCGACCATGCTTCCTCGTCAAGACAAGTATCTCAAGAATTCATTATTAATTAATCACTTTTTGACCAGTACTCTTCAACCAAAGCCAAAGCCAAAGCCATTCTTGGGACCAACTCTAATAGATGAGACGAGACACAAGCACGTACATCACAAGGAATTGATTTTTAACTTGTTAGAAATCTCATTTCTCCATTAATTCATTGTCCTAATATATGAATTTCACTATTTATAAAATATTTTAAATCTAGTTGGCTAGCCACTGTGGGCCGAAAGTAAGGGCCCTACCTAATAAAACATTTATAAAATATACATGGCCCTTTCTCTTCTTTTTCCCTTTAGTTATCCCAAGGAAGAAGAAAACTGGAGCCTGGAGTCCGAATGTGAACGTGGAGTTGGGAACTTGGAAGTCAGTCATCTGCACCGCATATACTTTTCATCAAAGTTTGACACGTGTTCTCAAACTACAACCGATGATCGAAACGTGTGCTTCTCAGTGTCACCAACACGAACTGGGTTCCGCTCCACAGCCGAACCCAAACCAATCCAAGAGCGAGCAAATACATATATACATTTATTTTCACTATCTTTTTATTTGTATATAATAATATGAGAAAATAATTGGCTTTAATTCTAACTAATAATTTGGCTGATAAATTATTTTTTTGATAATAATTTTATATTTTTAATAAATTAATTGAAATTTAGTCTCTTAATTTCTTTAAATCCATTGTAGAAGTAAAACGTTGAAAAGTCTTACTGGGCCGACCCATTTGAGACTGGGCTCAGGTGCCCGGCCCCTTTCTCAGTGTGTGTTTCGGGTCAGCTCGCTTTCGCTCTCGCGCTCACCTTTTTGTTTTTTAGGCGCTCAATTTGTTTGAATTCCTAACATACATAATAAAAATGATTTTGAGATTTATATTAATATATATCATATTAGTTTTTTATTAACAATATTTGAAAAAAAAATTATAAAATGATTGAATTGTAACAACAAACATAAAAATTTAGTGGTTGTGATGATGAAAATTAAAGCATAGTGACTAATTTATTATGAAGTATAAAGTTGTGAAATTTACTATTAAAAAAAATTATCTTATTTTTATAAAAAAATATTTTATATACTAAAAAACTAATTGACAAGATTTTGCCTGATAAGCATATTCCCACGTGCTAGAATATAAAAATTTTAGTCTTAAGTTTTAAAATAAAAATTATTTTTAAAATATTAATTATTGAGAAATCATCGTCTTATATGATTTTTTTTACGTAAAACATAAATAATATGTTATTAATTCATTCTATTTGAATACTAAATTGAATAAAAACAATTAAAATAAAACATTTTTAAATAATAATTAAAAAAAAAACCAAGAAAGAAGCATTTGTGGTACTGTCTATTTTAGAAGTTAGAAGCAAATATGTTTATATTTTATTTGTTTTTCATTTGGGTTTGGGTTTGAGACGCGGCCATTGCGCTGCACAAAACGTGTACAAGTAACGACCACCACCGTTGCTTGACAGTTGGTCAAATATATAAAGTTGAAAACACCATGCCATGCAGGCAATAGCAATAATTGTATGTATGGTACTACCTAGGAAAATGAAGAGACATACCACTAACCCAGTATAGGCTGGCCTTAGGCCTATGCATAGGGTCCCCAAAAGGCTGGTGCCCCGAAAAGGGAGGAGAGAAAAAAAAAATTAATTTAATTTGATAGAAGTTGAATGTAAATAGTATATTTCTTATATTAATTTTATTTAATATAAAAAATGTCTTATTATTTTACTATTATGTTACATTTATAAAGACATCTTACTTAATTTAGAATAATATAAAAATTAAAATGAGAGTGATTATATCTTTGATAAATGTTTTTAATAAATGTTTTGATAAATGTATAATTAATGTCTATAATAAATATTAATGCATAATGTATAATAAATATTCAAATAAATATTTTATTTATAGAAGGCTATTTTCCTTGTAAAAAAATACTTTCCCCCACATAAACGCTGACTTAATTTTTCATTATGGATGCACAAACGACATTCATATAAGGTTCTTGAAGTAATGATTATTATTACAGTGAAATGAATTATTATTTAATGTAAAAAATGTCTTATTATTTTACTATTATTATGTTACATTTATAAAGACATCTTACTTAATTTAAAATAATATAAAAATTAAAAATGAGAGTAGACAACCATGATCTTTGATAAATGTATAATTAATGTCTATAATAAATATTAATATTTTGATAAATGTATAATAAATAAGATGTCTTTATATTTTAACCGCATTTTTAATTTAAGATTAGTATTTAAATATTTTCAATAACCACATCTAATTTTGATTTCTGTAATGGATTATCATTTAACTCTATTAATAATTTACGTTAAAATTATAATACAGTTAATGTTTACAGTTAAAGTTCAGTATTTTTTTTATGAATAACCCTTAAATATAATAAAAAAAATTATATTGCTAATATAATGAATTATGACCCTCATATATAAACCATTATAATGCTTCTATTTATAAAAAATTAACATTGCTAAGTCAATGTTTGGCATTCCCCATATATAATTTCTTAAAAGTTGTTATTATTTGTAAAATCTTTATATAAAGAACAAAACTAACATATTAGTCATATCTTTAATACCATTTAAGAAAATAAATTACATTTAATATGCTTGAGATTATACAAAAAATAAAAATACTCCTAATATATCAGAAGTGACAAGAACCTCTCATGTCCTTGATTTATTATATAAATTGGCTATTTCATCCTCATATATAAGTCCTCATTTCTCATTCTTTTAAGTTTTTTCTTTCTCATTTCCGTCCTATGGTGACATCTTCTTTGGCAATAGCATGAATTTTCATCATTTTTAACACTCTTTTCTTCTGCTTTCCTTTTCTTTTCACACTTTATAATGTGGGAATAGATTTGACATTTACAATTCTAATATAGTGGGGTTCGATGTTAACATTCTTTATCTTTTTCTTTTTTTTTCATTTTTATAACGTGAAAATAGATTTGATATTTACAAATCTAACCTTATGAGGTTTGACATTGACATTGTTTGATTTTTCTTTGATTTATAGGTTCTTTATAAATAAAAAACGAGTACAAAAAATAGAGAAAAAAAAATCTATTATAGATAATGCTATTGGGGATACAGATCTACCAAAAATAAGATGTTGGAGAAGATGGGGGCTTTCTCTCTCCCAGGCTACGATTGGGTTTTTCTGGAGTACTGCCCGCCACTCGTCGCTACTCTTGCCATCATCCTTTTTGGGCCACCATCTCCTTGTCATAGACATGGCCACTGTCCCCGCCTGCCCTGCCCTCGTCTAGAATCTAGATCCCTCTGTTCCACCACGACAACCGCTGGGATCCTCCCCCTCCCTGCTCCTCTACTTCCCTCTCGATTGCTCTCTCTCTCTCTCTCTCTCTCTGTGATCACCGGAACATCAATAAATGGGGCCGGGCAAGGGAGAGGGTGCCACTATTACACAAAAGTGAGAGGACCCAAAGCACCGCAGCAAAGGTTGTCAACAAAGAAAACGACCAAGTCATCATTACGCCGCCATAGTCTTCCGCATCGTTGTTGAAGAGGAAGGAGAAATTGAAACTATCTTGTTCAGAATCAACGAGATGAGGCGATCATTGTAGTCAGAGGGTGGAGATCAGTTTGGAAAAGGGGGTTGAAAAGAGATGGACAGTAAGGATGTGTTTGATTTGGGGAGGGAGTTAGGGTGAAATTCCAATTCTCACCCTCATTCCCTATAAATTTTAATTACTTGATCTTAAGGAAAATTTTGATTTTTTGAATTAAGATTAAATTTTAATTTTATAAAAAGAAAAATTATTTGATAAATTTTTTTAAAATTTAAATATAAAATAAATTTCACTCTTATTTTTCACCCCTTTTAAACACACCTTAATTGTATTCATTGCTTAATGAGAAAATTAATTATCTCTAGACAAAGCAATCCAAGTGAAGTGACAGAAAAAAAAATGCAATGCAAGTGGATAAACCAACTCGACAATTTAACACTACTAAAAAAAGTAAATTTGAAAATTATAATCATAAAAAATTAGTTTTTCTTTATTTTTATTAAAGAATACTAACGAAATTAAAATAATATTTTACTTAGTCTCATAAGAAAATAATATTTTTTTATATATTTTATTAATAAAGATAAATAATATAATATTTTTTAATTTTTATTAAGGGATACTGATCAAATTGAGACGTAAGAGACTAAAGAAGTGCTTTTAAGGGGGGTAATAGAATTTCGCCAAATCTCAGAAAATTAAAATTGACCCTATAAAAAATTATTCCGTTGCATATAAATATTAATTGCTCGTATAATTTTTTAACTACTTTTTATATAAAAACATATTGTCACCCCTCCGTGCGACAGTTGTCTAGAATGGAGGCCCGCGTCGCGGCCGCGTTTGGCACTCGGTCTCAGATATTGCCCGCTTGAGTTGTACAAATGGCAATGGCCAATCGCTAACCCAATCAACCCCCACATGGCTCATCCAAATCATCAATCCCCAAACATTTCCTTCACTTCCTACCCTCACGAACCCGACGACGACCCCTCGCGCAACCTCCCCCAGCCGCTGGCGACCGTCGCGTCTTCGCAGCACGGCGGCTGCGGGAGGGCGGGAAAGCATCCGACTTTTCGGGGAATTCGGAGCAGGAGCGGCAAATGGGTGTCCGAAATCCGGGAGCCGCGCAAGAGCAAGCGTATATGGCTCGGTACATTTCCGACGCCTGAGATGGCAGCCGCTGCTTATGATGCGGCGGCGCTGGCGCTGAAAGGCCCCGACGCTGCACTCAACTTCCCGGAGAAAGTCCTGACGTACACCCTTCCGGCTTCAACCTCCGCCAGCGACGTACGAGCCGCCGCCTCCGCCGCAGCCGCAGCTAGAACGCCGAGCACTGGTAATGAAGAAAGCGCCTTAGAAATCCAACCGGAAAATAGTGCGATTACGGCTGGGGAAGAGTTCATCGACGAGGAAGAGTTTTTCGACATGCCGAATTTGCTGGGGGACATGGCGAAGGGAATGCTGATTAGCCCACCGAGGATGAAGCCGCCGCCGGGGGAGGACTCGCCGGAGAATTCGGACGGAGGGAGTCTGTGGAGCTACCGGTGACCATATTCAACGTGGTTTTCGTGGATCAGATTATAGCTGCTATACGTACATTATATGGGTGGGCCGGTACTGATTTTTCCCGTTTTCTTTTACCATTTTTCCTGCTGCTTTCTGCAGCTTATATAGGAAAATGGAATCTGATCTAAGAGTTGCTTAGATTATAATGAGCAGTCGCTGAGTAGTGTAAGAGTTGAGAGTATATATATGTGTGTGTATATACATATATATATGTATGTATAAGTATATTTATGTCGATGGACGAATGGCACCATGATGTCGACGTTACCATTGCCGGTCGCCTATGTATTCTGCATGGGTTATTCTGAAATATCAGTACTTATTTTGTAATTTTAATTATATATATATATATATATATTTGAGACTTCTCGAGTTTTATATGTGAAATTATATTTGTTATTAATTAAGTTGGAGTTTTCATTATTATATAATTAATTAAGCTTCCTACTCCTCAAATGTTGGTGTATTTTTGTTTTTGTCAACTTTAGGCTTTTCCTTTTCTGCTTTGCTTCTTTTTTCTCGAATCCCATTAAGTTGCAACTCTTGACATTTTTTATCTGTATTAATGTATTGTAGGTGGCTTAGGCTGCTTTGCTTTAACGATCTTGCTTGAAAAAAGAAAAAAGAATCAAATTCAGAATTTTCATTATTCACATGACAAGTTGGTGTTAATATTAATCAAAGGGCATTAATTTTGCTTTCCAATGAATTAACACAGTACTATTATGAATACGTCGAACATAATTCTGAGTCCTAAGCTTAAGGTTAGTAGCTTAAATTAGAAAGTTCTATTTGTAGTAGATATTAATTTGTAATAATGTCTATAAATTAATGTCAAATGAAAAGTATGTCTCATTTAAAATGTGTCGCTGCAGGTTTGTATTAATTAAAGGCATTGAAATGATCAACAATTGACAATTTAACAGCAGCACCAAGGAAGCCATATATATAAAGAAATTAGAAAGAAAGCAGCAAGGAGACATAGGAATATTATTCAATTTGATCTGCAAAAGTGGGCGCATAATGAAGAGCAAAAGAGATGGTCCATGGCCTTGCAAAAGTTCAAGAAGTTACTCATTAAGCACAGGTGAGTGCTTAGCAGATATGATTAAGCAATTGTTTTAATTAGGAAGGTTGTCACATTTACACATTTAAACATATATATTGTTCAGACATTAAATATAATTAAACCCAAAAAAATGCATAAATTAATAAGCGTGTTGAGATAATTTGTTTTAAATTTATACACCTAATTCAAAACTAATTACTGAGTTTAAAATTTCTAACTTATCTCTAACAACAAACATTAGACTTTTGGGGCCTTGAAATAGTAAGCATAATTACATAAAAGTACTCAATAAATTTTTGTTTCTCCTTTATTTGAGATTATAATAACCACGTGTTATCAGATTATGATAAATTTGTAAATCTCTTATTTTTATTAATTAATATTCGTAAAAAATTATCTTAATTTATAAATATAACAAAATTATATAACTTAACAAGTGATATCATACCCATATCTAACATAATGAATGGCTTCTAACCCATTATTTTTGGAGAGGCATGTCTATATATAGTTTAATGTAAACAAGGGGAAAGTGCTTCATTGAATAATAGAGATTAAGATGGCCACATTTCTTCTTTTAGACAAGCAAGGGACGAAATGATTCCCCACATGCAAATGCATTACTGACAATACTAAAATATATATATATGTGTGTGTATAGAGAGGTTACTATTTTTAGTATAATTAAATTATTAAATATTTTTAATATCTTTTTATTTTTATACACTTCATTAAAAGATATTTAAAATATTTTTTAAACTGAAAACATAACCTGAACCGAAAGTAATTTATTCTGGACCGTACTCATTCTATTTGGTTCGGCCCAACGGTAAACCCATAGCTTGATATTGGGGCCATCAACATCAGCTTAGCAGTATCCTCTATCTCATTGACGTCATACCCAGATCACCCATGCCCGCGGCGAGCCTCAACTATCCCGATATCATTAGCTCCCAACCCATATGCAACAATCGACAACACGCAAAGAGCTCTTCCCTTCTCTCCTATATATAAGCTAGCCGGTAATCAATTAAGGTATGTTCATTTCAGTCTTACAAAAACTCTGTTATCTTGAATTCTCACTTACTCGAGCATCAGAGTGTTTGCAAGTGCTAGTCATCCCCTGCCATGCAGATTGTCGTCGTTCCGAGCCATTTGTTCGATCATCTTATTCGGGTCGGAAAGAACATTTGGCGCCCACTGTGGGTGGCCTCGAGCTTCGCCTAGCTGGCATAAAGGATAGTAGTGGCAAGGTCGATCGACAGCTTCGCCACCTTCTTGGCCCCTTCTAGAGTAGCGACTTTGGTATCTTGGGCTATCCTTTCAACATTGACAGTTCCTCCAAACTGCGCTCTCGTTGCTGCAACAACTTCCTAGAGCGGTCTTAAGCTCGAAGAGCCAGATCCTCCGCATCAACAACCCGCTTCCGCAGCCTTTCCATCTCGGCGACCACTTCCCCCATTGCCTACTCAATCGCTTTCTCGTGGGTTGGTTGACTCGCTTCGATTGGGCCTAGTACTCCAACTCTAGTGTCCGGCAGGCGTTGACGAGGTAGAGGGATAACATCTCGATCCAACGGCACAACCCCTCAACCTCGAGCTCCAATTCCCTCTGCCAGTCGAAAGAGAGGGAGAAATGCTCCTCAACAAAAGCCTCGAGCTGGAACTCTTTGCTCCAAAGACTTCTCGAGTTAGCCTCGGTGTCGTCACAACCCCATAAGCTAGGCCTCAGTAAAGGCTACCTACCACCCGATGATGGATCGACGACCAAGCTCGAGACCTTGGACGGCCTGGGCTCCTCTTCTCAAGAAGGTCTTGGTCGCTTCCTCTGAAATAGGGTCTCCTCGGCGTCGACCTGCTTCTTGGCTCGTCGGGAGGCCATGTCTTTTGAAGAAGCAAGTTAAGAAGATGAACGGGGAGTCAGCACAAGATCTTTGGTCGACATAGAGCCTTGGACGACCTAGCACCCTTGTCCAAAGTAGGGGCCTTCTTGGCCATCTTGCATGTCGATCCTGAGCTCAGCTCAACACCCCATTTCTGGAGCGCACCCTGCCCAACCTTCTCAGCAGTAAGGGGTCATCTCGCCTGAAACAGAAGACAAACAATATAAGTAGCAACAAAAGATAATCGAAAAAGAAAGACAGGACACAAATCGACCCATGTAGGGTGCCAGACCCTCTGGGTCATTCCCGTACTTCACAAGGCTGAGCTCTCCAATACCAAGCAATCCTTGAAGAGATCCACCATCAGTTGGTCCTTCGAGCTTAAGCTTCAATATTCCACCCTCATAATGAAACTTGGTCCGTGCTCTAACACAAAGGAAATTTGACGGCCACATTCTTATCCAGAAAGAAAGCAAACACGTCCTGCCGAGATGCCACTTTGAAGTAGCTAGCCTTGAAACTCTTATAAGAATTGTCAAAGGCCTTCAACAATTTCCTCCTCGACAGTCCACTCAAAAAAACCCAACTACCCTTGCTGACTCATTTTGATTGGAAGAAAGAAAAGAACACCCCCATGCTCGCATCCAGACCTAGAAATTTGGAAAGCACTTCAAAGGCCTGAACAAAAGCCCAACTGTTTGAATGTAGTTGAGTAGGAGTGACGTTTAGCATCAACAACACCGAGCTTTGGAAGTCGGTGAAGGGGAATCGTAGCCGAAGACACGTAAAGAACATCTCGTACACAAAGATCGACCCTGAATCCACGTTTGAGGCCAAGTCCATGTAGACTCGTTCTTCCTCCCCACATGAGCGGCATACGAATAGGCCTTTATCCTCGACAGTCGACAGAAGTACCTATGTTCTTAGCTCGATGACCTTCTCAAAACAGTTGTAAATCGAGATAATCTTAGCCATATCTTTGCTCACCCAACCATATCTGCCACAAAGCAGACTCAAAGAAGAACCCACTCGATCAGCCTTAGCTTCCTTGCCACCACTCACGTCATCCATAATAGCTCTCCCAATCATGTACGTGGTACCTACTATGTCCTCAAAGGACCAAGGAAAATAAAATTATCAGAAATCGACATCCCACGCCTATTCCAAGCTACCCTTAAAACCCTCGATCTATACCTTAAATTGCCCTCCTTAAACCCAACAAGCAAGGCCCAACAACTAACCCCCTATGAGGGCACCAGATTCCTCGCCAAGAGCCCCTATATGGCGATCGTGTGTTCACTCCCCTTCCCAAATTCGCTCCTCAAACTTGCCATAACACTCGATAAACTAGCAAAAAATAACAAAAAAGAGCATAAGGGAGAAGAATCAAATAATCGACTTAGTGAAGTTACTTGTGCAAACGAGCGAAATCTATAGAAAAAGAATGGAAGGATTAAATTCTTCCAACTCTCATTAATTATCCTCACAAAATTCTTTAATTTCAGTTAAGGATTAAATAATAACACTTGAGCCCTCCAAGGCTTTCATTTAATACCATCAAGCCACATAATATCTTAATTTCTTCAAAAATTAATAATTGGCATTTACTTGATAAAGATCGATTTCGTCCATGCGCCCTCGCAAGACCTTTGTTTCGTTCCAAAACCACTCCAAGGTTGATCTTTACGTGAAATTGGAGCCCCCTCAGGGTTCCGTTTATTTTTCGGAAGTCTCATACGATAATTTAGTTTTTCAGCCTAAATCATAACTGTATTTTATTTGTACCGAAAACAGTCTCGATTCTGATTTATTTTAATACCATAAATCCTATATCAGAACGCTTATCGAAATCATATCATTTTTCATAGACATTTACATTCCGAAGCATTCCCTACAGTCGATTCGACACTTATAACTATAAGAAATTATACTTAAACCCCTAATCTTTTAATAATTTCACCTATAACCCAAGTTAAAATTACTTTTGAACTCTTTAGAAAATTTGGGATATTACACTATTTGCCCACGATATCACATCTTCCAAAGCGGAAGCCTCAAGTGTCGAGACCGCGTGTGTTGTTTGTCAGTACCTCAAAAATAACTTGTAGCAAGCTCGGTCCCATCAAGCTCAGCTCAACCAACTTGCCCTGAGGTCAAGGTAAACCAAAGTGTTATCACCACCTTGGCTGTGTTCCGAGCTTGAATGCTCACCCTTACGAACATTCGACCTGGAGGGTTGTGGATAGTACTAGTTCTATTGGGCCTGATCCAACGGTAAGCCCATAACTCAATACTGGGCCCAATCCCAAGGGCCTATCCTATCAACGTCAACTCAGCAACATCCTTCATCCTACTGACACCAGGCCCAGATCACCCACGCCCTTGGCGAGCCTCAATTGCCCCGAGATCCTCAGCTCCCAACCCACATGCAACAATCAGCAACACGCAAAGGGCTCTCACATTCTCTCCTATATATAAGCTAGTTGATCGTCAATCAAAGTGTGTTCACTTTTAATCTTATAGAAACTTTGTTATCTTAAACTCTCACTCGAGCATTAAAGTACTTGCAAGTGTTAGTCACTCCTTACTGTGTGGATCGCCATCGCCCCAAACCATTTGTCCGATCAATTTATTTAGGTTTGGAGGAACATATATATATATATATATATGATGAGTTTGAAATCCCCCTCCCTCGTTACTGTGATGTCCATACCCATATTTAATTTGCCATCGTTCAATATATATATATATATATATATGATGAGTTTGAAATCCCCCCTCCCTCGTTACTGTTACTGTGATCTCCACACCCATATTTAATTCAAACTCTCCCCCCTCGTTACTGTGATCTCCATACCCATATTTAATTTGCCATCATTCAATATATATATATATATATATGATGAGTTTGAAATCCCTCCTCCCTCGTTACTGTGATATCCATACCCATATTTAATTTGCCATCATTCATTGGTCCTTCAAATTCTTACTTCAATTTTAATTCTTGGGACCATGCTGTCATCTTTCCATCTTTTCCCTTTTCTTTTCTTTCTCTTTTTATCATTGATAAAAATATTAAAATATATTACTTAATTTTTTGAATGTAATTGTGAATTCTAACTAACATTTTTCGATAAATTAATTGGAGGATAAATCATAGGAGTTTGCTACATGGGATTTGTGAAGCTGAAAAGAAGGTCCCACCCACTTGCTGAAAGCAGAGAACCGGTGGAGGCTAGCGGGAACGGAATTGCCAGGCACCAACTTGCAGGATTGGTCCATCCCTGCCCCTCGCCCACAATAAACGACTCTGGACATCTATCTGATTGTTCAGTGGTCGCAACCATTGACCGCAATTCTCTGGTTTGGATGCCCCGAAAAACTGCTCTACTTACAACTTGAGCAAGGACAGATTAAGTATAATAAAATATTGTATATATGGGCATGTAATGAAGTTTACGAGCAATGAACTGTCAGCTATCATATTGCTTGTGAATATAATAAAATATAAAAAATATCATGCCCATAAATCTTATAATTTTTGTATAATTCTCATAAAAAATATTACAGTAGAATTATCACAAAAAACTTTTTGCAATTTAATAATACTGTTGATAACCCGAAACTTTGAAATAAAATTTTATAGCCGTAATTCATGATTAGTGATCTCAAAGCATGTCACGAACACAACTTCCACAATCAATGCAGTGATGATAGATTACGTCACACTTTTTCATGAAATTGCTCATCTAGTTAATAGAAATAGGTAGACAAATGTAAATTTCTAGTATCAATACATCCAAAAAAATTTGAATCTAAATATCCCATCATCTCAAGATGATTGGATCTCCTATAAGTGAATATATTATCTTTTTTTTCTTGTAAATATCTGAGAACTTTCTTTACACATTTTTAATGATCTAAACCTGGATTACTTTGATACCTACCTAACATTCTAACAGCTTAGTCGATGTCTAGTTTGGTGTAAGTTTGAGTATAAATTAAGCTCTCAATTGCAGATGCATAATGAATGTTTTTCATTTGCTCTTATTCCAATTTATTTTTCGAGTATTGCATAAGATTAAATTTATTTCCCTTCTAAATTGGAGCTACCCCTATTGAGCATTTATCTATCTTAATTTTTTTTAGAATTTTATTAATATAGATCTTTTAAGACAACCCTAAAAATCCTTGTGACTTATCACGAAATATTTCTATTCTTATCAGATAGGTTGTTTCTCCCATATATTTTATTTCAAAGTTCTTAAAGAGATATTTTTTAGTTTCATGTAACAAACCAAGGTCATTAGTAGCCAACAATATATCATTAACATACAGAATCAGAAAAATAAACTTGCTCTCACTAACAGTCATATATATACATCGATCCACGATGTTTTCCAAAACGCAAAAAGAAATGATGGTAATATTAAACTTCAAATACCATTGACAAGAGGCTTGTTTAAATCTATATAGTGATTTCTTTAACTTGCACACTATATGTTCCTTTTCCTTAATTAAAAAGTTTTCGAGTTGATCCATATAAATCTCTTCCTCCAAATTCCCATTAAGAAAAATAGTTTTAACGTCCATCTGATGTAATTCTAAATTATAATGAGCCACTAAACTTATAATAATTTTAAGATAATTTTTTTTAGAGATCGGAAAAAAAGTAGCTTTATAATCAATGCCATCCTATTGAATAAAATCTTTATCAACAAGTTTGGCTTTATGTTGTTTAATATTGTCTTTTGAGTCACGTTTTGTTAAAAAAATCCATTTACATTCAACTCGTTTACCCCTTTAAGGCAATTCAATAAGATCTCAGACTTGATTTTAATTTATAGATTTTAACTTTTCTTTCGTAGCATTTAACCTTTAGTAGAATTATCACATTTCATGGCTCATGTAAATAAACTAGATCATTATCAATTTCTAAATCAAATTATGACTCTTGTAGATAAATCACAGTCATTAGAAATAACATATCTCCATTCTCTTTGAGATCTCCTTAATGGTATTGTTCATGGTTCAACTATTATCAGTTTATTATTAATATTTTCATCATGGAGTGTTTAATCATTCATTTGTTATTCTTAACTGTTATTTGGTTGAATTATAATTTGAAGAACAACAACTACATCAATTTTGGGCATAGAAACTTCCATCCTAATTTTTTGAATGCAAACATAATGGATTTTTTCATTCCTATTACTATCACCATTTTCAATGAACCTTGTATTTTCAGATTTAACAATTCTAGTATTGTGATTAGAACAATAAAATCTATACCCTTGGACTTTTTCAGATATCTAATAAAATAATCACTAGTTGTTCTAAAGTCCAATTTATTTTCATGTGGATTACAAATTCTTACTTCTGTTGGTCAATCCCAAACATGTAAGTACATTAAATTGAGTTTTCTACTTGTTCACAGTTTAAAATGAGTTTTTGGAATTGTATTACTATGAGCTCTATTTAGCAAATAGATGATAGTCTTTAATACATACATCCACAAAAATAAGGGTAAAGAATAATGACTTATTATACTCATAACCATTTCCATTAAAGTATGATTACGTATTTCAGTTACACCATTTTGTTGTGGTGTGCCTAACATTGTGTATTAAGCACAAATATCATGTTTTTTTCTAGAAATTTGGCAAATGGACCTGGAGATTGACTTGATTCACCAAACTCCCATAATATTCACCACCTTTAAAATTTATAATTTTCACGTTTTTATCTAATTGCCTCTCAATCTCTTTTCTATACACTTCAAGTGTATCAATTGATTGAGATTTATCATACCACAAATAAATGTAACCATAACATGAAAAATATCAATAAAGGTGATAAAATATTTTTCTACACTAAAAGATATAGCATCAAAAGATCTACAAATATCAGTGTGTATAATTTCAAAAAACTATATCTTCTTTGTAACTCCTTTCTTAGTGTGTTTTGTTTATTTACTTTTAATACAATCAATATACACTTCAAGGTTAGTAAAATCTAAATGCGGAAGAATTTATTTCTTTACTAATTTTTGCATCCTTTCTTCAAATATGTGACCCAAACATTTATGCCACAAGTAAACAGAATTCTCATGAACTAAATTGCGTTTAGTACTAATATTAAAATGCAAGGCCCTTAAAATCTCAATAAAAATGTTATTAAGTTTAAACTTGTAAATATCATCACAAACATTCTCGAACCAATAAAACTATTGTTTTTAAATAAACTAAAAGATCGAGAATCAAATTTAAAATAAAACCCTGCTATATCAAGTTTTTGCAAAGACACTAAATTGCTAGGCACATAAAGAATTTAGAATAAATCTAAATAATGTTTGATATCTAAAATTAAAGATAAGTGGCAATGCCTTCAATAGGAGCTTTGTTTTTATTCCCCATGAACATGACACTTTTATTTAGCTTTATAGTTCAGATCGTAAAGAATCCCTGCATCGTATTAGAAATATGAATAGTGAAACCAAAATCAATTCACCAAATATTAAGTAGTACTTCAGTAAAGTTTGATTCAAAATATATAAAGCACAAGTTTTATCTTTCTTTTCGAACTAAACTTTACGTTTCAAACAATCTTTCTTAAAGTGTTCACATTTATTACAAAAATGATACTTAATGGTCCTATGTTCTTTCTTGTGAGCACTTTTAGAAGATTCATTTAGATTGTGAAAACATTTCTTATTGCATTTTCCACTTTTCCTTTTAGAATTCATTCCATCTTTTTGATTAATCAAGAGATGAATAAAATGATCTCTTTAATTCTTTAATCTCGTCTCCTCTTGAACAAGCATACTAAGCCAATTCATTTATATTTCACTTATCCTTTATAGTGTTGTAATTAATTTGAAATGACCCATATTACTCAGAAGGCAATGAATTGAGTTTGAATGTACCAAGAAATACTCATCTACATTCATTCTCAAAGTCTTTAATTTTGCTTCTAAGGTCATCATCTCAAGAATATGCTCATGCATGGTACATGAACCATCATATTTTATGGTGATCAAAGTATCATTAATGTACTATCAAAAGATTTATTAGTAGTTTGAGAATACTCTTCCACAAATTTCATAAATTCCTTAATATCATGTTTTAGGAAGAGTTATCTTTTAAGTTGTTTGCAATTATCATCCTCATAACATCAATCTTAATCTATTTGATCTTTCTCACACTTTATGGAAAACCTTTTCATCATCACTACTTTCAACAATAACAACAGTTAGTTTTTCATATTGAAGTGTCAAATCAAGATCCAAAATACCTAAATGAAACTAAATTTATTCACTTTAATCAAAGAAATTCAATCCATTAAATAGATGAACATATGGAACGTACGAATGTATTGAAACATGTACAAATATTGTAAATAAAATTAAAATAGTCATATGTTAATGTTTTGAAACATAAAATTTCACATGAGTTCAAATTCAGACATTGAACATAAATAAACATAAGGTAAATCAAAGTTCTCATTTGAGTGATAACAATTATTGGCAATTATATATGCATCAATTAAATCTATTTTGCTATATTTAGATATACAAAGTAAGACTAATAGAATATACCAATCACCACATTTATGTTTGTCGATTATAAGAATAGATAATTAATTTTTTGAGACTAATCCCGAAGTGTCTTATAATGCAAACTTCAATTTATTCATAAACAAATATCATATATAATTTTAGTATCATCTTCAAATATAAAGTTTGTGAGTAATTAAAAATAATTTATAATTTAAAATTTATTTACTTTAAAAATTTGATCTTTGGTGACTAACAAATTCCTAATATAAATTTTAAGTTATAAATATTTTTCACAATTTTTATTTTTGAATTTTTTTTAAAATGGGTAGGTTAATTGGATCATATTATTTTCCCGATCCAGATCCACCTTGGGACCACCTCACGGATCGGGTTGACTTGATACAGATCCGTGTGGATCTGGTTGCAGCAAATGAAACGATCGGAGACGCCTTTATGCCCGTCAAAAGCCATAACAGAGGCTACCTGTAATATCGCCATCGGATTGGAAAACAAAACGATCGGAGACGCATGGCCAGGTAAAAGCAAAAGGCCGACGTCCATCCCAGTCACAACGGTCAAGGTGAACACGAGGCTCAGGGCAATCGGTGGCGGCGGAAGCATAAGGGGAAGACCCACTTGATGCGGTTGGACAGGACAGAGAAACGTGGCTTTTCACCGCCCTTAAACCGTCGTTCTTCTACTGACAACAGCCATTAAATTCTCCGGCGATTTCAAACGATAAGGTTTTTTTTCTTTTTTTAATAAGCAAAATCATACAACTTTAAACAAAAAATATATAAGTTTGTAAAAGATAACAAAAAATAATAGAACATCGAAAACATCATGCTCATAAATCTTAGAACCTTCATATAATTCATGTGATTAAATAAAAGCTTACTTTGATCAATTAAAATTTAAAAATATAAAACGCATAGTCTATTGAGAAGAAAATTGAAGATTTTAATTTTTTCTTTTTAACCTCGACTTTAAGGATAAATAAAAAATAAAACTGTAATTTATTTTTTGTATGTGAGATAAAAAGATGATCAAATTTTTATTTATAATTATAGATGATAAAAAAGTTGTATTTATTTTTTAAATTAAATAAATTTTAGTAATTAATTATTTAATTAACTCATTAAATAAATACGAATATATTAATAAAATATATATTTCAATTATAAGATAATCATCGTCCTTAAACCCTAAGCTAAAGGTAACCTAAACGGCATTAGAATGGAAATACTAAATAAAAGCTACTTTTTGATATCATAATTATTTATTATTTTTGAAGAAGAGTTTTATTTAATTAATTTATATGTACAGGTATCTGGAAGTGACTGGAGGAAAGACCAAAGCTGTTACGGGCACGTGGGTGTCGGTTTGTTTGGCAACTAAAACTGGGTACTGAGAAGGGGGGGAACTTGCGATTGTGGTCAAAGTGGAAAATAGGTGAGGAAATATAATGATAATGATAATAATAATAATAATAAAAGGGTTAATTTAGGGAAGAAGCGCGTGGACTTCGCGTTTCCGCGGGGTAGCCACCGTCCAGCTGTTACCGGCCCTTAACTGTCAAACTGCGTGTGGGTTTCCAACAGTGACGTCATCTAGACCTTTGAAAGAGATATGCTATTTGATATTTGTACAGTTGGCCGCTTGCATGTGGGTTTATAGGTGTCAAATGCTGCAATAAATTGAAGATATTTTAAAGTTAAAAGTAAAATAATTTCTCACAATAAATTGAAATAAAATGAAAAGAGAAAAATAAAAGACACGACTTGTGACAAATCGACCAAACCTCTATTTTTTTGCTCTACCCAAACCAATCGACCATTAATTTTTACTAGTGATCTACCTCTCATTCGATTTGCCTCTTATTAGATCAGCTTATCGTTTTAGTCGATTTACCTTCCGTCGGATCAACCTATTATTCCCCAAGACTCTTTCCTTAATCTCTCTCTCTCTTTCCATCTTTTTGTGGCATCGTGGTTCTCTCGATATTGCCATAGTCATCGTCTCTAAGCTTTCCATAAAGGCGTCGACACTACGAAACCATTGACTTTCGTCACTGAACTCTCCCTCTTGATCATGGAGGGCCGTTGTATTCAACTCAAGTGGTCATCGATGCCCTTTTTCGATCGACACCGCAAGGCCACTATTATTTGACAATTCAGATCTATCTCCCTCTGATCATTGCTTCTGGATACAAGTCTTGTATTGTAATAAATATTATTTTTATATGTTCTTCGAATTTTCAAATTGAAAATAATTCCATGTTCTTCAATATTATTTTTTTTTGGCAAAAAGAGAAAATAGCTCCTTATTTGCTGTCCATTTCTTTTTTTAAATCTTTTTACTTATTAAGAATTTATTTATCGAATTTGGTGTTTCTACAAATATATTTGTGAACACACTCAAAATTTAAGAATAAGTTGATTTATTATATATTTATGCGAAGATAAATATTCCCTCAAGAGGAGATTAAGATTCAAACAATACAATTGAGAACTACTGGAAATATTAATAAACTTTATGACAGTGTTGATTAAGGATTCCAACAATGCAATTGCCCCTGTCTCGATCTCCCTATTTTTGACATGGTACTTTATCCATGTGAGATGTGGGAAGAATGCTTAAGATTAACATTACTAGCATCTTTATGATGATAAATTTTGGGCCAAATTTATTTATTCTAAAACAATATACTCTCCTAAAAATGCAACTTGGAACTGCCCCATTGATTCCAATTTGTTCCATTCACAATTCAGAGTGCAATTAGCAACAAAAATAAACATATTACACGACATAGTCCCTGCAGAAAATAAACCCAAATCAATTGGGGCCACTTTCACATTAAAAATATGCTCAAATTCTAGATCAAATGATTAAATTTTATAAAATTAATGATTCATAGAGAGATGTTCTTGAGAGAAAATGTAAGAGGGAGACAGAGCAGAGACTTCTTCCCGAAAGGGAGGCGCAAAATGTAAGAGTGAGACAGAGCAGAGACTTCTTCCCGAAAGGGCGGCGCAATTCCATTTAGAATAAAGAGGGGGGTAAAATGGTCATTTAAATATTGGAACAAAAATAATCATTTTCCGCACCGATAAACCCACCTGCCCGCCAAAGCCATACTGTACACGTACGAGTGGCATCATAACTCTCGAAGCGGCAAAATAGTCATTTACAAATCCTTTGTCCTACGTGCCACCTCAGCTGCAGTTCCAAAGCTCCCTCTCTGTCTTGGAAGCTTCGGTATTTAGAATCTTGGGATTGGTCGCCGATCGTTAATCTAAGCGTTCATTTCCTCGGCCCCGTTTATTATTATTTGATTCGTTCTGTAATTGACTAAAATTAAATGGCCAACTGACATTAAATATTTATAAATCTTTTTCTACCAAATGATCTACTAAGAACCATACAATTATTATTATTTTTTTTTTAGGATAAATTGATGTTATCTTTGTCAAATTAATTTCTAAATACTTAATCTAGGACACTCTTATATTTTAATAGTTTTAATATTTTTAAAATAATCACGATATTTTTCTCTATAAATGATGTTGATTAAATTAAAATTATTGTTAAAGGTAACTGTGCAAGTAATAAAAATACCATAGAAAACAGAATCACGAAAGAAGAATATTCAGAGTTGCCGAAGAGGGCCATATTGGGGAAAAAAAATCGGCGAGGAAATGGGGCTACTGGAAGAGGAAAACACTGGGAAGCTACTGAGCTTTTAAGAAGTGGATGGATGGGTGGGACAAAACGATAAGAGATAATATCCAACTCATCAGCTGCGCTCCCATCAGTCAGCTTCCTAAAAATCAAAAAGTCAAAATCAAAGAATCAGCAGTCGCCACGTCATCCCACACGTGTTCTACACATTTCCTCCATCGAGCCATCCGAGGAACCAGCTGTTGCCACTTGCCACTTTTCCCCTCTTCACTTCACCTCACTTCGATCACTCTCCCTCCAGCCTGTCTCCTTTTCATCCCCCCCTCCACTCCGTGTTCCCTTCATCGTCTTCCTTGCAATATATATGTATAAATACATATATTTATATTCTTCACATTTAACTGCAAACTCGAACGTCTCTCAGCTTGTTTAATTACTCAGTACTAGTCTTATTGATCACTTCGAGCTACTGCTTGATTTTAGTACTCGATCAGTTCAGTCCCTCTATGGATGTGTCCTCTCACTTTTCCGACCCAATTCCATATGGGTCCGGTTTCTGGGCAGCGGCTGATCTTCCGGAGAGGTCAGACGGCGGGAGTAGCAGGCCGGCGAACTTCTCCGACGAGGAGGTGATATTGGCGTCGAGCCACCCGAAG
The DNA here is from genome assembly GCA_036245055.1 of Diospyros kaki. Lineage (NCBI taxonomy): Eukaryota > Viridiplantae > Streptophyta > Magnoliopsida > Ericales > Ebenaceae > Diospyros > Diospyros kaki. The sequence goes on along the minus strand of BSEG01000002.1, from coordinate 46,942,609 downwards.
AAGCGGGCGGGGAGGAAGAAGTTCAGGGAGACGCGGCACCCAGTGTACCGCGGCGTGCGGCGGCGGAACTCCGGGAAGTGGGTGTGCGAGGTGCGGGAGCCGAACAAGAAGTCGAGGATATGGCTGGGCACCTTCCCTACCGAGGAGATGGCGGCGAGAGCTCACGACGTTGCGGCGATTGCGCTGAGGGGCAGGCTGGCTTGTCTCAATTTCGCCGACTCGGCTTGGCGGCTGCCGGTGCCGGCCTCTACTGACCCCAAGGATATTCGGAAGGCGGCGGCTGAAGCGGCGGAAGCCTTCCGCCCGTCCAAGCCGGACAGTGGGAAGCAGGAGGACTCCGAGGTGGCAATGCCGGGCGAGACTGTGTTTTTCATGGATGAGGCGGTTTTCGAGTGGCCGGGATTGCTGGGGGACATGGCAAAAGGGTTAATGATGCCGCCACCAGAATGCAGCGGAGCACATGGATTTTCCGGAGAGGAGGTGGAGTCTGATGCTGAAGCTGAGCTCCCACTGTGGAGTTTCTCAATGTAGTTATGAGTTGCTTTAGGTTTGATAAGTGAAAACATTGAGCTTCTTAAGGCGTTCCGTGCTGATGTTTTTGATAAGTACGGATGAATGGCAGTTAGATTTACGATATGATATCAAATAGAATGCAGTGGTAAAGTTGTAATATATGTAAGACCCAGTTTCTAGCTATACTTGGCAACTGATTGTAAGCTTGGTCTCTATGCAAGAGACACGCAAATGTCTAAAACATTGACTTGTCAAACTTTCAGACCCTTGGTTTAAACTTTTTAAAGATAACGAGCTCAAGTAGTTTTTCTTTACAATTCATTTCAGAATAATAATATAGTAATAATGTTTTAAAATTTTAAATCAGAACTGTAAATAGAAAATGGGAATTTTGCGTTAACTATAACAATTCCCATTAAATCCGTTAAATACATTGGAGCATTGCACAATCAACAAGCTGTAAGATAAGATGAGTTTTTCACATTTAATGACGACAAATATTCAACCTCGGGGACTTTGAATTGCAATGTAACATGGGCTATTGAAGGTCAGCTAAGCAGCATTGTTTGGGTATGCTTCGGCTGCAATTTCACTCACGCTCCAGATGCTGGCTAGCTTCTTCCAAGGACAACAGTTTTCGCATCAGCAGAGTCCAGACCTTGCTACATTATCTTCATGAATATGGGCTGGAACCTTTTCTCTGCAGCCAGCAGCGTCCGTCATCTTCGTCAGGCTGTCTCGTTGCCTGTAAAAATGCGAACCATAGGTTCAACGAGAATGGCTGCTTATAAGAAAACTGCCCAACAAAAGAACTCAATTAGACGAAAATGGCTGCCTCGGCTGCTTATTAATTCTAGGAGTTTACTAGTCACAGACAGACATGGAATTTGGCATACCAAAAGAACTACCCATCCTAGACCTCTCATGGATTTTCAAAAGACAGATTCTCAAATAAGGTAAGCACTCAAATCTGTACGTATCATCATAAGTTCCTGTTACTTACCTGCTTCATATGATGGCCCAATGGATATAAATATCAACAATGTAGGAATTTTAATCTTAAACTAAACGCTATACACATTATAATGTATTTGTTGAATTGAGTTATATTACTCTTAACTGACCTCCAGAACAACGTTCATTTTCTAGATTACAAATGTTTCTTTAAAACCAAACTTTAGGTAACAATGATATGGCGTTTCATCTTTTTGTATACTCAGTTTCTGTAAGATGGTTGCATGGCTGACTGCAGTAAAAATTCTTTATCAAACAAACTCCATAAACAACCAACACTTTTTTCCGACTACATTAGGGGTGTTGGGCCATATACTGTTGCCAAAGTTGTGCATTGTAGTACTCGAGAGTTTCAATTGGGAAAGGACAGACTTTTGTATCTCCTCCATCTTTTACTTCAGCTTTTCACACTATTGCTTCTGTGTTAAAGAGTTCCTCGAAGCTTGAGATAAATAGCAAGGGATTCATTGACCACGAACACAGCACATCCGGCTGAAGCAGCATCAATCTCCCTTAGAACCTGGGAAAAGTTCATTTTTAAGTACAAGAAAGATTTCATCTGACAAAATGAAAAGCAAACAAAATCATAGAGACCAAACTTAAGGCAAGTAAATTATAGCTTTAACATTAAAATCCCTACATGGATGAAATAAGTCATTAACTTTTACGTTAATAGTGCTAGAGAGCCACATAAGGTGAGTAATAGAGATGGCTGAACTCCAATCCACATTTAATAGCCTAAGTTTCAGACTCAATCTCATGAATACTACTCAAGCTCAAAGCAAGCCAAGATCATTTTTCAAACTTCGCATACAATTAGAAAACATCAACCAGACCGCAGTATATTAATCCAGACCTTTAGAGATGATAAAGTGGGGAGAGTGGAATCTCAAGTTCATGTTTAATGATAATCTGTGCAACTGCATCATTTCAGCAAAGGGCAAAAGCTGCTTGCCTGAAAATGAGAACATTTTTGCAACTATTAATACAGTATCCTGAAAAAATAAAGAGTTAAACTATCCAAGTAAAATCTTGAAGATCTAAAATAGTGGCTACACTTAGCATTCTACCTATTCTCCCTTAGGCCCCACTAATCTAGTTGATGGTTTAATCTCACTGAACTAACTGAACTCTGCTACAAGTGGGATGAAACCAAACCACAAGTACAGCCATTATTTGCACTCACTGAAAGCCATTTGCAGTAGTTTCAAAGCCAAAGCCACTGCAAGGCATCTGCAAGGGAGAGTGGGATTGAGGATTCAGTTCTTATTGACTCAACCACAGACATGAGTCTCATGAGTAACAAAATCATCACTCATAAGTTTCTTCCTGTAAGATATTCCAAGATCAATTTCCATGCAGAATGTCCCATTACCAAGTATTAACTAGTCCTTGTGTTTCCTCAAAAATTTCATTTATGCAAAGGAAATTACAAATTATGTCCAACTTATTTGTTCATGGCAAGGTGCAACATCTACAGATCATAAATCTCCAAGGTGAAAGATTATTCACACTAACGTCAATGATTCCTTACATTATATTTCTACTATCTAAAACTTGTCATGCTAATCCAAGGAAAAAAATTGGTTCATACAATTATCTCAGTAGTTGGAATATTTTCCTGCCAAAAATAAGAGGAATCAAAAAAGGTACAAAAAACTTTAGCTTGCATCCATTGATTTGGGAAAAATAATAAAGGAAAATGCCACACAGGCAAAAAGGAAAGGAAGAAATTCAAAAAAATTCCTCCAAACATCTACCTTTCATGCCTTTCCTTTGGAGGCATCAATGACCGGAGTGACCTAAGTGATTTTACCATAGACTCAACCAAATCCATCTCATATTCAACCCTTTCATTTGTCCAAGCCTGTGAAAAGTAGAACAGAGGTTAAAAAGCAGCAATAGTTAATGTTACTTTTCAATATGCAGGCAGGTTATTACCACCATTAACAAGACAATCAAAATAAACAGCAGGACCCATCAGTTAGTTCTTCCTTTCTATGCCCAAGCCAGAAAGAAGATGCAAATTAGCTAGCCACCCACAATATTTATTCTTTTTTCCTAATCAACAGGACCAGCTAATAAAATACCAACTTAGGTATATTCATGCTACTGATTTTAGGCTACCACAACTCAACATTGGTGAAATTGCCATGATACCCCTCTACCACCATCCCTAAGTAATTAACATGATATTAAAAAATAGAAATAAGTAATATCAATGATGCATATGTTACAGTTTACAAATCACAACACACTATTAATCAAATATTACACTGCACTGCTGTCTAAATAGTCCTCTTTGTTCCAGTGATGGGTGAACTCACAAAGCACATCCAAGAATAATTGCCTTGGTGTATGCCATTTATAGAGAATATTCTCATGATGGATGAAACAGTAAGGGTTGAATAATAACTTGGATTGTAGAGAAACACCTTAGAATCTAAAGGTTTTAAATTAAATAGGTCAAAAACTCTGTGGGAAGTGAGTCCAGTATAAGGATGAATGACGTTATTTTGAAATGTGGAGATCAAGTTGTCCCTAAAAAAAAGAGAGATTAATTTCGATATCTTGGATCAATTATTCAACAAGAATGGAACATTATGAAGGATGTTACTGATAGAAACAAGGGAGGATGGTTAAAATGGAGAAGTTATACATCATTTTATATGATCCTAAAATCCCTTTAAGGCTAAAAGGATACTTTATCATATGGTTAAAAAACCATCTTTTTGTATGACTAGAATATTGGATAGTTGAGCACTAAATATATGAAAAAATATGAGCATAACTGAGATGAGAGTGTTATGATAGATGTGGGGCCATACAAAAAAATAAGATGTGAGTCACAATTAAGATGATTTGGATATATAAAAAAGACCAATAGATATATTTGTCTAGCAAGTGAATGAAATGGAGGAAATTTGTAGCTAAAAGAAAGCGAAAGACCCAAAAATTTGATGAGAAACTCTTAAGGTATGACATAGGATACAATGCCTGTCGTGTACCTACGGGAGACCTATTGTAATAAGTATGAAGTAAGAGAAGCAAGTGTAATTACTAGAACTATAAACATTTGAATTCGGTAACAATAACAATTCTATTTGGCACCAAACCGCTGGGAACCGAGTATATAAACTCGACCCAATTCCACTTGTAAGCATCGAATCATTTGAATTGATCCATGTTCAATTTTTTTCTCTAATTCTCTTCCCTCTCAATTCTTCTCCATTCATCTCTCTCTCTACTCTCTGAATTCCCGCCTAAACTCTCCTACTAAGGGAGAAACCCTATCAGATCCAAGGGATATGACAATTGGTATTAGAGCATTCGCTCTTGGCTTCCAAAAGAATTGAAGAACTCAGCAATGGCGGATGGTACTCACATGAAGCAGATGGAATTACAACTCCCACAAGTGTTAGCTACGGTGATGAATGTATAAACTCGAGTCGGATCAATGGAGCACTCATTGGGATCGGTGATCGATCGAAGATTGGAAGTAACAGACCGATTGCGCAAAGATATGCGCAACCAAATCAGAGAGGAAATGAGAGAGCAAAGCAACATGCTGCGCGTTTAGATGTAGTAGTTCATGCTTATGTTCTCGAGTCAAGCTTAAGTGAGACTATCACCGAACTTTCCCCCGAGAGGAAGATTGGATCCGACCTTGCAAAGAGTCGGTACGAGCCAGAGGGTGGTTGGCTTGTCGAAGGTGGAGGGTGATCTAGCAATATTGGGGGACAATGGGATGGAGAAGAGATCGGAGGTTCAAGTGAATTCCAACCCTTCCAATTTCCCCATTCTGAAATTGGAATTTTTCGGTGTTTGATGAGAGGAAGCCTCGCTGGTGGTAATGGTAGTGCGAGAAGTTTGGTATACATTAGGTGGCTGAGGATCGAAAGATTAGCATGGCTGTGGCATATTTGAATGATGTAGGAGATGTGTGGTACCAAGGTTGGTCATGGGTGAGAGAAGACTGTAATTGGGAGGAGTTCGTCATCAAGGGGATATGTGAAAGATTCGAAGAGAAGAGAACCATAAATATCGTGGAAGAATTCAACAAGATGAAACAACATGGATCGATACAAGAGTACCATCTCTGGTTCGAGGAGTTGAAGTCTAATGCTAAGCCGCAATCCCTATATGACCGAAGATTAATTCGTGTCAAGTTTTCTTAGCAGTTTGAATGAGGAGCTAAGGTCTACAGTGAAGATGACTAGGCCACAAACGATGCAAGAAGCAATGGAGAGTGCTTTGCTTTAGGAGATGAATGTGGAAACGATGATGAAGGTATAGAGGGGCCAGGCTAGGGGACATGGATATGTTCCAACCCCAACAGTGGGAAGAGGGCTAATAAGAGAGACATATAGAACGGGGCCAATACCGAAGTTACCGGCATTGCCACAGCCAGCTAATGTGATGCAACAAAGAGGAAGGATGATGGAGCCAAAGAGACCTCTTGGACTATGTTACAAATGTGGGGATAAGTACTACCTTGGGCATCGTTGCGGAAGACAATTGCTACTATTGGAAGGAGGAGAAGTGAAGGAAGATGCAGGGGAGGAAATCCTCATGACCAAAGAAGAGGGAATGAGGAAGACAATGGCACCGTTTCTCCCCATGCTATAAAAGGGGTGGCTAGCAACAAGATAATTAAGGTGAAGGGGAAGGTATCGGAGGGATCCCTCATGGTGTTGATTGACGAAGGAACCGCAAGGAAGATGAAATATGAATTATCCAACACTCAACCACTAGCGGTGACAGTGGCTAATGGGAGTTGAGTATTGAGTAAATCAACATGTTTGGGGTTTTGTTGGACAACAATGCAAAGAGAATCATTTGAAGTTGACCTTAGATTACTAAAATTGAGAGGTTGTCAAATAGTTCTGGGAGTAGACTTCTGGGAGTAGACTTGATGAGGGAGGTCAGCCCCATCAGCTTTGATTGTAACAAAATGGACGTTACGTTGGCAAGGGGAGGCAGGAGAATTACTTTACAAGGAAATGTGGAGACAGGGGTGTGTAAGTTGATCAGAGGGAAGAGGTTGCACAAGTTACTTAAGTGCAATATATCCCAAGTGGCACAACTCTTTACAATTGAGGCTTATGATGATTAGGAAGAACAAGGAGACCAATGTTTGATGACTGATAGTTTCCCAGCCACCAAACATTGGAAGGTACATGAATTGTCTTCCCTTGATGCACTACTTATTGAGTTTAGGGACTTGTTTGCATAACCTAATGGCCTACCTCCTAAAAGACCCTTTGATCACACAATTCCCCTACAGCCAAATACAGAACTAGTCAATATCCGATCGTATAGATACCCCTCGAAACTGAAAATTGAGATTGAAACATTGGTCAAGGAAATGTTGGACCAATCCTTGATCCGTCCCAACAAAAGCCCATTTGCATCTCCCGTTCTTTTAGTTAAGAAAAAGGATGGAACTTGGCATTTCTACATTGATTATCGCCAACTTAACAACATCACCATTAAAAATAACTTCCATATTCCTATCATTGAAGACCTACTCTATGAACTAACCCAAGCCTCAGTGTTTTTTAAGCTTGACCTAAGGTCCGGATATCACCAAATCCGGATGAACCCCACTGATATTCTTAAAATTGCTTTTAAAACTCAACATGGGCATTATGAATTCACCGTAGTGCCCTTCGGTTTAACCAATGCACTAGCAACTTTCCAAGCTCTCATGAACCATATCTTTGAACTGTACCTCCGCAAATTTGTGTTGGTATTCTTTGAATCTTTGATGATATTTTAATATACAACACTTCTTTCACCCAACACTTATAACACCTTAGAATTGCATTCCAAGTCCTTAAGACTCAATTGGTTATGCATCAAAAAGTCCAAATGTGCCTTTGCTCATATGCAAGTGGAGTATTTGGGGTATGTGATCTCTAGTGCTGGAGTTAGCATTGATCCCAAGAAAATATCGACTATGTTATCATGGCCTAAACCAAGGAATGTCAGATCATTGAGGGGATTCCTGGGATTGATCGGCTACTATAGGCGTTTTGTAAGGAATTATGGGGTTATAAGCAAGCCATCATTTGACTTATTGAAGAAGGACAACTTTAAGTGGGATGAAGGAGCATAGGCTGCATTTGGGGATCTTAAACAGGCTGTGAGTGAGGATACTTGACATCCCTGACTTCAACAAACCATTTACCTTAGAGACTGATGCAAGTGGAACAGGTGTGGGGGTTATTCTATCTCAAGATGGCCGACCTTTGGCCTTTATGAGCCAAGCCTTAGCCCCAAGACACCAAGGGCTAAGCACGTATGAGAAGGAATTGTTGGCAATCCTCATGGCAATTGAAAAATGAAGACATTACTTAAGAGGTTGGACAATTCATCATAAGAACTGACCACAAAAGCCTTAAGTTTCTAGCTCATCAGAAGTTGAACACTAATTTGCAAAGAAAGGGTATGGCGAAATTAATAGGGTTGGATTTTGTGATTCAGTACAGAAAGGAAAGAGAGAAACGTGGCAGCAAATGCGTTATCACGGTGCCATGAGGAAGGGCATTGCGCAGCTATCTCAGTATTGATACCCGATTGCTACCAAGAAGTAGCAACAAGTTATGATAAGGGGCTATGGACAAGGGAGCTAATGGAGCAACTGAGCATCAATAGTAACAGCAAGCAAGGTTATACCATCTGCAATGGAATGATACAATACTGAGGACGGTTGGTGATAGGGGATTGTGAGACATTAAAAGGAAGAATACTTCAAACCATGCACGACTCAACCCTAGGAGGAGAATCAGGAATTCAGAACACTTATAGAAAGGTGAAGCAGGTATTTTTCTAGCCAAGCTTAAAGAAATCAATTATGGAGTACATACGACAATGTGATGCTTGTAAAAGCTGCAAGCATGAATCAGTGGCTAAACTAGGTCTTCTGCAACCTCTGGAAGTACCAGATCGGGCTTGGGCTAACATTATAATGGATTTTGTAGGACTACCATGATCGGAAGGGAAGAGTTGTGTTCTAATAGTGGTGGACCGATTGACTAAGTACAACCATTTCCTTAGCCTGTCCCATCCTTTCACGGCACAAGAAGTGGCCAGAGAGTTCTTGGATCATGTGGTGAAGCTGCACGGGGTACCCCAGACTATAATATCAGACAAGGATAAAGTGTTTACTAGCCTATTTTGGCAAGACTTGTTGAAATCATTGGGCTCTAAGCTTCACATGTCAACAACATATCATTCCGAAACAGATGGCCAATCGAAGAGAGTCAACCAATGCTTGGAAGCCTATCTAAGGTGCTTCTGTTTTGTATAGCCTAAAGGATGGAACAAATGGCTGTCCTTGGCATAATGGTGGTATAATTCCAGCCACCATTGCTCCATTGGGATGATGCTATTTGAGGCCTTGTACGAGTACAAGCCCAATTTAGTATCGATGATCGAGGAGCCAATCTATGTGGCAGATGTGGATACCTATCTATAACACAAGCAAAACATCTTACAAACTCTAAAAACTGAGTTAGCCAAGGCACAAAACTGAACAAAACAACTGACAGATAGAAAGAGGAGTGAGAGGGAGTTTGAGATAAGAGAAGAAGTATACCTCAAACTCAGCCAGCCCCAACTTAAGTCCATATTGAAGCAACCAGTGACTAAGCTAAGTCCAAAATTCTACGAGCCCTATTCCATTACAGCAAAGATTGGACCAGTAACTTACAGATTGCAACTATTGGAAGGAACCCAAGTCCACCTCGTGTTCCATGTGTCCCTTTTCTCAGAAAGGCTATGGGAGTCAAATAGCGAGCCAACCCCTACCATTGCCTCTCAGAGAATAGAAGCCAACAGCTAGCCCAATGGCCATCTTAGACAAGAGGGTGGTCTTTCAACAAGGGGCCCCTATCACCCAAGTGCTAGTGCAATGGTCTGCATTACACCCTGACAATAGTACTTGGGAATACCTTCTAGAATTCCTCCAACAATTTCCCAACGTAGCCAGCCTGCTTACCATTCTTGGGGATGTCACGGTGTGACAATGATGATTACCTTGAATCAGTGAGATTCTAGGGTAGAACGGAGCAAGGGAAGAATATATAGAGAGAGAAGAGAGAAAGAGAATGTAGAGGGAGGATAATTGAGAAGTTGTTCTATTTATTGTTCATTTTTTTCCTCTCCCACAAAGTTGGAAGAGTTGATATACTCGCTTGGGTGGGTGCGGATGTAGCAAATCGCTCCCCCTCCCAACGGTTACAACCAATTCTTTTGTCCTTTTCTTAAGGCCTCACACGTGGCCTTTTGATTCTAACAAACTGATAACTAGAAATTGAAATACAATACTAACAACAATGTAACAAGAATCCTAACAGCAAGCAATAAGGCAAAAGCAAAAATTAAAATAGCATAGTCGTGACATCTTCCCCCCTTTAGGACTTTCCTTGTCCTTAAGAAATGGTCAGGAGACTTGCAGCCCTTGGAAAACACTGCAGCAAGCTAGGTAGATACTCCTAGGTGTTGCCATTAGTGTCTTCTTGCCCCCATTTTACCAGGACATGAATGAGGGGAACCCCTTGATTATAAACCACCCTCCTGTCCACAATAGCTTCTGGTTCTTTCTGCCCTTCTTTCTCTCTCGGTAGTAGGGGTAACTTTAGGTTGACCAGGTCAGTCCTAGTGGACCTCTTTAAGAGGGACACATGAAAAACCAGATGTATCTTGGTCCTTTCAGGTAGCAAAAGCTTATAAGCCACCTTACCTATCTTGTCCGTTATGGTGAAAGGACCAAAATACTTGGGGCTTAATTTATTCACTGGCCCTTGACTGATGGACTTCAAATGCGGGTATCGAAATCTCAAATACACTTATTCTCCCACCTCCAACTCCCTATCGCTTCTCTTCCTATCTGCAAATTGCTTCATTCTATTCCTGGCTAAAGCCAACTCCTATTTTAATTGTTGCAAGACCTCTCTCCTCTGCTATAGATATTCCTCCACCAACAATTCTATAAACTGCCCTCCTATAGCTAGAAATAACGGGGGTTTATACCCATAAAGTGCTTCAAAGGGGGACATTTTTAGGGCAGTGTGCTATGGGGAATTATACCACCATTGAGCCAAGGCCAGCCACCTATGTCAATGCTTGGGCTGCATAATGCACATGCACCTTACGTAGGTTTTTAGCACCTGGTTAACTCTTTCCGTTTGTCCATCCGTTTGTGGATGGTAGGCAGTTGACATATTGAGTTTGATTCCCATAGATCCCATTAGTTCCTGCTAGAAATGGCTTGTAAACACCTTGTCGCGATCGGAAATAATTGTGCCCGACACTTCATACTGAGAGACCACTTTGTCCACAAACACCCGAGCTACTTCCTTGGCTGTGTAAGGGTGAGCTAACCTGATAAACTGAGCAAATTTGGTAAACCGGTCCACCACCACCGTTACACTATCTTTTCCTTCTGACTTGGGCATTCATTCGACAAAATCCATGGCCACACTAGTCCGAGCTCTGTCAGATATTGGAAGGGGTTGTAAGAGACTTGGGTAGGACACATTCTCTAGCTTACACCTCTTACATATGTCACATGCTAGCACAAACTGCTTGACATCTCTTCTTAGGTTAGGCTAATAGAATATTTGCTTAACTCTGAGGTAGGTGTTTTGGATACTAGAATGCTCGCCTGGTGGTGAATCGTGTAGAGTTTGCAATATTTTCTGTTTGAGGTTCCCTCCATCCTCAATTACAATCTTGCCTTTGAACCTCAACATTCCATCTGATATGGTGTAACCGTCAACTCCATTAGGTTCCATCGCTACTTCTAGTATCCTCCTCATCTTTCATCATTGGCATAGCTGTCAATAACTTCTTGGCACCATTATGGTACCACAACAACAATGGCTATAGAACTACCTTCCTCTTAGCACCTTGATAGTGCATCGGCAACCACATTTTCCTTGCCCCGCCTACACTATATCGAGTAATCAAGCCCCATCAATTTGGCCATACCCTTTTTTTGCAGCTGAATATGTAACTTTTGTTGTAATAAAAACTTGAGACTTTCATGGTCTGTTTTAATAAAGAATCTACCACATTCTAAATAGTGACACCACTTCTCCACAGCCAACAACACTGCTAGGAACTCCTTCTCGTGAATACTCAACCCCAAATGCCTTGTGCCTAAGGCTTGGCTAAGAAATGCCAATGGTCTGTCTTTCTGAACTAAGATTGCCCCTATGTCGACCCCACAAGCATCCATCTCCAATATGAATGGTTCACTGAAATCAGGCAATCCTAAAGTTGGGAGTGCACTCATTTCTTCCTTAAGCTTTTGAAAGGCTTCTTTGGCCTCCTCTCCCCACTTGAAGTTCCCCTTCGTCAAGAGTTCTGTTAGTGGCCTGCTCAAAAATGCCAATGGTCTGTCTTTCTGAACTAAGATTGCCCCTATGTCGACCCCACAAGCATCCATCTCCAATATGAATGGTTCACTGAAATTGGGCAATCCTAAAGTTGGGAGTGCACTCATTTCTTCCTTAAGCTTTTGAAAGGCTTCTTTGGCCTCCTCTCCCCACTTGAAGTTTCCCTTCTTCAAGAGTTCTGTTAGTGGCCTACTTATCACTCCATATCCCTTTACAAACCTCCTATAGTGGCCGGTTAACCCAAGGAACCCCCTAAATGCTTTCAAGGTTGTGGGTTTAGGCCAGTTGACCATGGCTTCTATCTTCTTTGGATCTGTTTTAACCCTCTCTCTAGGTATTAAATGACCCAAATATTCCACCTGCTTTTGGTCAAAGGAACACTTAGGCCTTTTGATGAAAAGTTGATTGGATCGTATGACCTCTAGGGTAGTTCTCAAGTGTTTCAAATGTTGGTCCAAGGTTGGGCTATAAACAAGAATGTCATCAAAGAACACCAATATAAATTTTCGCAAGGTTGGTTCAAATATTCGATTCATGAGTGATTGGAAAGTGGCTGGGGCATTAGTGAGCCCGAAGGGCATCACAAGGAACTTGAAGTGTCCATGATGGGTCCTAAAACCAAATTTATGGACATCTTCAGACTTCATTTTAATCTGGTGATAACCTGACCGAAGGTCCAATTTGGAGAAAATTGTGGCGTTGTTCAATTCATCCATTAGATCTTCTACTAGGGGTATAAGAAATTTATCTTTTATGGTTATGGCGTTTAATTGGCGGTAGTTCACACAAAATTGCCAAAAACCATCCTTCTTTTTGATTAGGAGCACTGGTGAGGCGAATAGGGAATGGCTAAGTTTTATGAAAGACTGCTTTAACATTTCCCTCACCATTTTTTCAATTTCTGATTTTTAGGTTGGTGAATATCTGTAGACTCTGATGTTTACTGGTTCAGAATTAAGCCTAAGGTTGATGGAATGGTCAAGGTTACGGGCGGGTGGTAGGGTGTTAGGCTCAACAAAGAGGTCCCTAAATTCCAACAGCAGTTTATCAATAAAGTGCTAAGAGTATACCTAGCCAATCCTTCCTTGAGGGCTGCTAGTTAACAAGTTGAGTTCCCCAATCACCCCCTTCTCTAATCCTTCTTCCACAGCTACAATTGAGAACAATTGAGTAAGCTTACTCCAATTGTTTTCGAGGGCTCTATGTAACCTCTTCCCAGTTATCATCTTACAGGTATCGGCTTCTCTTCCCCCTTTTAGTGCCATCCTTTTCCCTTCTTTATCAAACGAAACCTCCATCCGATTGAAGTCAAAACTTATGGGACTCACTCCTTTCATCCAATCAACCCCAAGGACCACGTCACAACCACCCAATTGTAACAGCCTAAGATTCACTTCAAACCCTTCTCCTTGCATCTCCCACTTAAACCCGTAACAAGCTGAGTTGCTCAATACCTTGCCCCCATTAGCCACTATCACACTCAATGGCTGAGTGTTCGAGAGTGGACACTTCAAGTTTCTGGCAGTATCCTCATCAAGGAAGCTGTGGGAGCTTCCGCTATCTATCAAAATCAATAAGCTCTTATCCTTCACCTTACCTTCTACTTTGATTATCTTATTGTTGCTCACCCTTTCAATGCATGGAGTGAAATCTCCCCATTGTCCTCACCTCCAAATTCCTCATATTCTTTGATTTCATCTCCTCCTTCTCTTACTTCTCCTGAACTGCCCTCTAGAAGCAGGATTTGTCGTCTACATTAATGCCCCAAAAAGTACTTATCCCCGCATCTAAAACACAACCCAGATTGCCTCCTCTGGTCAATGTTTCGGCCGATTGATTGAGGCATCCCTTGTGGCCTGACTCAGGGGTTACCCCCTGTCCACTCACGGTTTATTCCTCTGCCGCCTAAGTGGGACGCTCCCACTGCCATAGCTTTAGTTTGTTGCCTATGTTTTTTCATTAGCGCTTTCACAATCATTTCCTGTAGCCTAGCACTGTCCACTGTATGTTGTTCCGTTCTAGGCCTGATCATCTTGACCATTGGTCTCAGATCATCACTTAAGCCACTCAGGAAACTGGACACAAAATAGGCTTTAGATAGGTGTGGGTCTTAGTGGCTCATGAGAGACCTAAGCTCTTTAAATCTCTTCAAGTAGGTTTTCAAGTCTCCCACCTGCCTTGGTTTGTTAAATTCTTCAATAATGTCGGACATACTTCTTTCCCCGAACCTTTCACATAGTTTCTCGGTGAATTCTCCCCACGTAGGTTAACCCCTCACACTAGTCCAACCCTAGTACCAAGCATCTACTACATCATCAAAATAGGCAGTTGCTAGGGACACTTGTCTACCCTCTAGCATGTCATACCATTCAAACATCCTCTCACAGTTCCTCACCAACGAGGGTTGTCCCCCTAAAAAATGGGTATCTCCATCGGAGGCATGGGGAACCCCATTTGTTGGCAATGTCCTTGCTCTCCACGACCCCTATCCTGCATTATTCCTACCTCATCATCCAGACCACTCCCCATATCAGGAGTTACAGGCCTGATATGACCTCTGTTGTGTCGTAAGAGAGGTTTCGTGCTATCTTGAGGAGGGAATTCGAGGGCTATACTAACTGGGTTTTGACGTGTGAACATCAACATAAACTGTTGAAGTTGGTTTCCCAATTCTTCCCTCATCTGCGCCATCTCTTCTCACATTTGAACCAACGTCCCATCCAGCTTTTGATCGATCGCCATGATCGCCTCGTCATTACGACCATTTCCCAGTTTGAGCTGGTCGACTCGCCTCTGGACTTCGGACATGAACGAGCTGACTTGTTGCAGCTAAGTCTCCATATTTTTCATGCGAGTCCCTTTCGCCATGAGCTAGCAACAATCTGAGGCCGGGATCGAGCTTTGATACCAAATTGTCATGGTGTGACAATGATGATTACCTTAAGAAGTAGTTTTATTGATTGTTCATTTTTTTCCTCTCCCACAAAGTTGGAAGAGTTAATATACTCGCTTGGGTGGGTGTGGATGCAGTAGATAGCTCCCCCTCCTAGCAGTTTCAACCAATTCTTTTGTCCTTTTCCTAAGGCTTCACATGTGGCCTTTTGATTCTAACAAACTGACAGCTGGAAATTGAAATACAATACTAATAACAATGTAACAAGAATCCTAACAACAAGTAGTAAGGTAAAAGCAAAAATTAAAATAGCATAGTTGTGACAGGGGACAAGAATTAGCTCGGAGGGGGGGGGGGAGGGGGGAGTTGTCGTGTACCTAGGGGAGACCTATTGTAATAAGTACGAAGGGAAGCAAGTGTAATTACTAGAACTATAAACATTTGAATGCGATAACAGTGACTATTCTGTTTGGTGTGAAACCACTGGGAACCGAATATATAAACTTGGCCCAATTCTACTTGTAAGCATCGAATCATTTGAATTGATCCATATTCAATTTCTCCCTCTAATTCTCTTCCCTCTCAATTCTTATCCATTCATCTCTTCCTCTACTCTCTGAATTCTCACCTAAACTCTCCTACTAAGGGAGAAACCCTATTGGATCCAAGGAATATGACAATGCCCTTACAAAAGATGGTCAAGAATAAAGAGAGGTGCAAAGAGGTTTAGAATTCATGTAGTCAGTCCAACCTCATGGGATTAAAGCTTGTGATTGTTGTTATTGTACTACTACTGAATTAGTCAATGAAAATGAAATTTAATAATCACATAATTTATCTCCTTCCATTATGGAAAATACTTTTTTCAGTAATCCATTCTATAACTGTGTTGTACTTTGTCATGCAAGAGGATAGATGAAGATCTAACATTAAGCACTATCAAAAAATATCTTCAACAAACTCAGACTTAAGGTTTTCCCTAGATGTTAAAATGCATATACTATTGTTTGGTGCAAGAGAAGGAAACATAATGATGAGAAAAAGAATGAAACAAAAGGAAGCCCCATCCATCTGTCTAAACAAAGTAAAGAACAAAGTGTATGGGAACAATCTAATTCTATTACAGATGAGCTTAACTTGTCAAACTGAAGACTCTTAAAAATATTATCCCAACTCAATTCCATTTTATGTACAGTACCTGTCAAAGGGAGGAAGTTTTAGAAGTTGTCGTCCCCATTTTTTCTTCACCTGGCTCCTCAGCTAGGTAGAGAGAGAGACTTACAAACTTCTCTCTTCTATTTCCTTAACCACATGCCTGATAGATTATTATGCTGAAGAAAAAAATAAGTGTGGCGTATCCAAATGTCGTGATCAGTATAATTAAGAGATAGCAGAAGGCAGTTGAAATTGTTTCAACTACAATTATTATAGTTACAATAGTTGGCAACGACCCACTATAATTGTCATAAGTTGTTAGTAGAATCAATTACAAATGTAACCAATTAACTGCTGAGGATAGCCATATATAAGGCTATACCATCTTGTACTAAGACATTATGAATGAATTAATTTCAAGATCTCTCATTTTCTCTCTATCCATTCCCTATTTCCCTCTATTTTTTTCTCAGTTTTCTCCTTAATTTATCTCATTTCTCTCTTTCTTTCTTTCTTCTTCCACAATTGCCAACTAGAAACCCTAGATTTGAAACCTAGGGTCCTGATAATCTACTATTAGAGCAGTCAATTCTTGGACAGCTATCCATGATAGTTTGCATATGCAAATTTAAGAGCTATGGCAGATGGTACTCAAATGAAGTAACTGGAGGTGCAGGTCAACCGGGTTAATTCCTTGATAACCAATTTGCATAATAGAATGGTACTCAAATGAAGTAACTGGAGGTGCAGGTCAACCGGGTTAATTCCTTGATAACCAATTTGCATAATAGAATGGAAGCATTGGAGTCGGGGGTGAGCAAGAATCAAGAAAGTATTCAGTTGCTGGAAAACAAGTTGGATGCTTCAATCGAAGGTTTGGCCAAGAGGTTGGACAGATTCTTGCAGTTGTTTTCCAAGATTCCACAGTTAAGCTTACCTGTGGACTTTCCACCCAAAGAGAACAGAGATACAATCTTGGAACGCAATGGTTTAAATCTTAAACAAACTAGAACTCCTGCAATAGAAGTTGAAAATATGTATGACAGGGAGTTTATTGCTAATAGGGTGAATGATAGAAGGATAGAAAATAATTCCCTGAATGATTCCTATACTCATAATGTTGTTCCTATGCCAAAATTAGAGATTCCTATGTTTGATGGTAGGAACCCTAGGCGATGTCAGAAGTTTTTCCAGTTCTACAACATAGGAGAATAATTCCTACTTGAATGATGCAAGGTACTAAGTTTGGGCAAGGCTTAGAGAAGAATGTGTTTGGCAATATTTTGTGGATGAATTTTGTGAGAGATTTGGGAACAAGAATATGACTGATGTAATAAAAGAATTCAATAAGTTGAAATTGGAACAGTTTTGGAATATCAAACCAAGTTAGAAAAACTTAAATCATTAATGATCATTACCAACCCTTCTCTTTCGGAAGCATACTTTGTTTCGAGTTTTATAAGTGACCTTAGTGAAGAACTTAGGTCAACAATGAAGATGCTGCAACCTACAACAGTTAAGCAGGTAATAGAGAAGGCAAAACTACAAGAATTGACAGTAGAGGCCGTACAAACGAGTTATCTATGGGAATCAAGTTCCCCTTATTCAAGTACTCATTCAATGGTCCCATTGGCACCAAATAACAACACTTGGGAATATCTACTGGATCTCTTAGCTCAATTACCTTGAGTTGCTCAACTTCTTTGATTTTCTTGAGGACAAGAAAATTTTGAAAGGAAGGAAAATGTCGTGATGATAGGAAACCCACTCAAACTCCAATTTCACTATCCAAATCAATCGAACAAAATCCGATTTGCAGTGCTCAGTTCTAGAAAACTAACAAAAGATGGAAGAAGAACAGAAAAATGAAAACAAAGGCCCATTTGAGAGGGCCTCCTCTCCCCAAAATCCTCTTCGAATTCTTTTCTTCCTCACTCTTCTTTCCTCTCCCTTTTATATGGATTCCCCCAACAGTTACAGCCACGTGAGGTTGTTATTCATAACCGCCTTTGATAATTTTACCTCTGTATCATTTTCCTCAATTGCCCTCTTGCCTCCTTTCTTACCCCTATGCTAATATGTGTGGTGGATCAGTGCTCTATCATGACTCCGGTCCATACGATTCACCTTGTCCTCAAGGTGGAACTTAGGAAACTGTTGCAATATTTGATTGTACGGTTCTCATGTAGCTTCTAAGGGTGGCAACCCTTTCCACTGAATTAGCACATCAAGGCCCCTCGAGTTCTTCCCTCTGCTTGGCCGTATTCCCAATAGAATTTCTAGTTCTACTATCATCTCTAGCTTAGCTGTCAACTGAGCTAGAATGGTGGCAGCTGCTGGTATTGTCCCCTTGGCCTTATGTAGTTGAGATACATGAAATATGGGATGGATGGCACAAGTGGGTGGAAGTACAAACTCATACACCACCTTCCCTATTCTCTTTTCCACGGCAAAGGGCCCATAATACCTTTGTGACAGCTTTTCATTTAGCTTGGTAGCCAAAGTCTTTTGCCTATATGGTCGAATTTTAAAGTAAACCAAGTCTCCCACTTTGAATTGAATATCCCTCCGCTTCTTATTCGCTATGGATTTCATCTTTGCTTGTGCTCACAACAATTAGCCTTTAAGCTCTTCTAGCACTAAATCCCTTTCTACTAGTTGTTGCTCCAATCCGAATATGATAGTCGTACCCTTCTCAAACCGTAGAAGTGGAGGCGACTTGTGGCCATAGACTATTTTGAAAAGATGTTAGCTTAGAAGAAACTTGATAGGAAATATTATACCAATACTGCGCCCAAAGAAGCCAAGCGTACCATGCCTTAGGTGTAGAAGAGGCAAAACATCAGAGGCATGTCTCCAATGTTCTGTTGAGGACTTTCATTTGACCGTCAGATTGGGGGTGGTAGGATGTACTCCTATTTAGCTATGCCCTGTAACCGAAATAGCTCTTTCCAAAAATGGCTGATGAAGACCTTATCTTTATTCAAGAAGATAGAGTTAGGAATCTTGTGCAGCCGTATAATTTCCTTAACAAAAACACCTGCTACACTGGCTGCTGAAAAGGGGTGTTTCAATCTAATAAAATGCTCATACTTGCTAAGCCGATCCACCACCACTAAAATGGAGTCCATTCCCCCTGATTTCGACAGTCCTTCTATGAACTATGAAGTCCATTGACACATCCTCCCAAATTTGGTGGGGAATAGGGAATAGGGAGCGGTTGAAGTAGGCCCTTTGGTGAGAGAGCCATATACTTGTGTTGTTGGCATATGGAACATTAGCGGACATACCGATGGATATCTTTTTTCATTCCTACCCAATACACATTAGCAGCCAGCCTTTTGTAAGTTCTCAAGAAACCCGAGTGACCTCCAATTTGCCCATCGTGACCCTCCTTCATCAATAAAGGAATCAAAGTTGAACCGGGGGGAAGTAGCAACCTGCCTTTGAATAATAACTACCCATCCACCAAGGAATAGCCTGGCCTACTTGAAGGTTCAGCTTGCAGTTCCCTTATGATCTGCTGGAAGTGGCTGTTTTTGGCCACTTCTTCTTCGAGTTGATCTAACTGCAACACCCGAGGAACAGTAAGAGCCATGAATGTGATTGGAAAAGGAGACCAGGAAAGTGCAACAACAACATGGTTCTCCAAGCCGGGCCAGTATTGTATCTCAAAATTGTAGCCCACTAACTTCATCACCCATTTCTGACATTCTAGGCTCACTAACCGTTGTTCCATCAGGAACCTTAGACTTTTTTGATCTGTTCGGATGATGAATTTCCTCCCCAATAAATAATGTTGCCATTTTTGTACCGCAAATACAATAGCCATCAACTCCCTCTCACAGACTGATTTATTCCATCCGTTGGGGTTTAAAGCATGACTAAAGAAAGCAAGCGGCTTATGTTAACCAACATAGCCTTGAGTCTATGCCCTAAGGCATCAGTTTCCACTATAAACTCCTTCGGAAAATCTGGTAAAGCGAGCACGGGCAAAGCTATCATGGCTATCTTTAGGGACTGAAAAGCTTGCTCCAAACTCTCATCCCAATAGAAGTTATCTTTTTGAAGTCGTTTTGTCAACGACCAAGCTAATTTCCCATAATTTCGTACAAACTGACGATAATACCTTGTGAGCCCCAAAAAACCACGGAGTTCTCGCAGCAAACGAGGGCTGGGCCAATCCATAACCACCCAAATTTTTTAGTTGTCCACAACAATCCTCTGCTGTGAAATGATATGTCCTAAGTATTCAATCTCCAACTGTCCAAATCGGCATTTTTTTTCATTGGCACACAACTTGTTTTCAGCTAAAATTCCCAATACGCAACGCAAATGATCCCGATATTCCTGCATCGTTCTATTGTACACTAAAATGTCGTAAAAAAATATGAGAACAAACTGTCTCAATTGTTCCTTAAAAATCTCATTTATCAAAAACTGAAATGTAACGGATGCATTTGTTAATCCAAACGGCATCACCATAAATTCATAATGGCCCTCATGAGTGCATAAAGCAGTTTTCGGAATGTCATTAGGTGCGATATGTATTTGATGGTAACCCAATTTTAAATCCAACTTAGAAAAAATTGAAGCCCCATTCAACTCATCTAGGAGTTCTTCAATAACCAAAATTGAAAATTTATCGAGACTAGTTACCTTGTTTAAAGCCCAATAGTCCACGCAAAACCTCCACCCCTCGTCCTTTTTCTTGACCAGCAATACCGGACAAGAAAAAGGGCTGATGCTTGACCAGATGATACCTGCAGCCAGAATTTCTCTAACAAGTTTTTCAATCTCAATCTTCAAATAGAAGGGGATATTAGTAAGGTCTCACACTTACTGGGGAAACCTCCAGTTGAAGCATGATGGTATGATCCCACCTTCAGTGCGGGGGCAGCCCACACAGCTCTTCAAAGACTGCCTTGAAGTCGGTTAATACCCCCTACAAGTTGTTAGGGATTTTAACTTCCACTGCTTCAGCCATTAAACATCCCAACTCCAATAATACTCCTTCTCCACCTTTCTGGAATGCCTTCATCATGGACTTCATGGTCACTAAAGTTTTGTTAAGGCTGGGATCCCCATGTAAGGTAATGGCCGTGTCTCCCACCTTGAACCTCATGATTAGGGAGCCCCAATTCACTTGTGTCTCTCCCAATGTGGCCAACCATTTCATCCCAAGAATGACATCAGAGCTGCCCAGCTCCAAAGGAAGGAAATCTTCTACTATCTCCACATTTTGCAACAACAGGGGGACCCTCTTACATATTCCCGCCCCCTGCACCACCATACCTGAACCCATTATCACCCTATATCCTCAAGTGGGCATCCTTAAGAGTCCTAATTTTTGCACCAGATTAGTTGCTATGAAATTGTGGGAAGCCCAGCTATCGATTAAGACGATCACTTCTTGGCCTTCTATTGTTCCTTTAATCTTTATCGTTTGAGGAGGAGTTAACCCTACCACGGAGTTTAGCGATAACTCCACCATTTCCCCTTCCTTGACAGTATCTTCCCACTCCTTGGAAGCCTCCACTGCCTCATCTCGTTTAATCTCTTCTCCTTCTCCTCTCTCGTCTTCATAAACAACCATCACTTGCAACTCCTTGTTCTTACACCAATGCCCAATCAAATATTTTTCGTCACAACGAAAACATAATCCCTTTGCACGCTTGGCTTGTAGCTCATTCTCACTCAATCGTTTGAAGGGTGGTGTGGTCAGCTTCTCGTTGGTTAGGAATCTTGATGAATTAGAGGAGCTAGCTGTGACTATTCTAGGAGGATTGGAGGCCTAGAACCCCAGATTTCGCTGCACCATAGGAGTCGAAGCTAGGTGTGGAGTTACCTTACTTGGGTCGTAACCAAAACAATTCCCTTGGAGCACCTGATTTCGGTCCTCAATCCCCTGGGTCATTTCCATGATATTCTCTAGGCCCAAGGGTCTCAATACCATGATTTTCGCTCTGATCTCCGATTTGAGCCCATTAATGAAGTGTCCCTCCAAAACGGCTTTGGGCATCTCTTCAATGGGTGATGCTAAAGTCTCAAAGCATAACTGATAATCCTTGATCGTTTCCCACTGTCAAAGGGCCAAGAACTGCTCCTCCACGATCCCTTCTTGCGTGGACCTGAATCGGTTCATCAGCAGCCCTTTAAGCTCCTCCTAACTTCTTACTGGTCGCCTCCTTTGCTCCCACTGGAACCATGACAGAGCCTTTCTTTCGAAGCATAAAGCTGTCAATCCCAACTTCTTCGCTTATGTCAGCTAGTTTATCGTGAAGTAGCACTCAGCCCTGGGGACCCAGCCATCTGGATCATCTCCCTCAAAGATGGGCATTTCCAAGCGTCTCCCACGATATTCTTGCCATCTAACACCATTGACCCAATCACCCCTTTCACCATTTCTCCCTCCAGCCACCAGCGTTCCCTCCATTGACAAGGAAGAACTCGCAGGTTGGTCTTCCCCATCTCGCTTCTCCTTCCCCTTTCTCTCTCTCTCTTGCTCATCCCATCACGCCATTAATAGGTTGAATCAATCCATCATCCCTACCATGTTCCTTTTGATATTTTACACCCTCATAATTTCAGCCTTCACCAATTCTAGACCCTCTTGTAAACCCGCCATACGTCCCTCTAGCTCACCCACTATTTTAGAAACAGTCATCCCCATGGATCGATCCCTTTGATACCAAAATGATAGGAAACCCACTCAAACTCCAATTTCACTATCCAAATCAGTCGAACAAAATCTGATTTACAGTGCTCAGTTCTAGAAAACTAACAAAAGATGGAAGAATAGAAAAATGAAAACAAAGGCCAATTTGAGAGGGCCTCCTCTCCCCAAAATCCTCTTCGAATTCTTTTCTTCCTCTCTTCTTTCCTCTCCCTTTTATATGGTTTCCCTAGGCAGTTACATCCACGTGAGGTTGTTATTCCTCAATTGCCCTTTTACCTCCCTTCTTACCCCTATGCTGATATGTGTGGTGTATCAGTGCTCTATCACATGATCAACAGAATTAGGAAATAGGAGATAGCAAAAAGTAATTGAAGTTGTTTCAACTGCAATTATTACAATTACAGTAGTTGGCAACAACCCATTGCAACCCTACGCTGATATTCATGGAGGCAATCCCTGCAGATGCCTACGTTTGATCATCACTAGCGAAGGCAGGCTTGATTGCTTTAATGAACACATCACATATCTAGAATTGCCTCCATGAATATATTGCACTAGCAGCATCAAAAAACTCGTATGATTCCAGGGATGACACAGTTTTAGAAATGGTCTTGTTTAATACAAAGAGAATCCACTATCAACTAAATGGCACAATATTTGGGACAATTTTTACTAGAGGGATGCAATCATCTCCTAGTTTGGTCATGGAAAATTGCACATCATTCCACAGATATTACACCATTGGTGGTATCTAACAACCCTTTGTACATCCAGATTTATTTTATCAAACGAGAAAGACAAAAGAGAGAAGTCATTAATTTGACCAAATAAGTCAGGGCAAGATCTTAGAGACTAGGTGTAAGGAAAAACATGAACCTGTGTAGTGTAAAAGACGAGAGCAAAATGAAGGGCCTCAACACCACATTTAAGAATACCATTTGGAAAGTCATTCCTTTGTCCCTCTTTTGCAACCTTCAATTCTATTGGATCCAAGTTGCCTTCCTCCAAACTCTTGTGAAGACCTCCAAGGGTTATTCCATTTATTACTTCAAAAGGATCAATAACAATTCCCAGAGACTTGGACGTCTTTCGTTTGAATGCAAATAAACCTATAGAGCAAAAAATGCATCTGAAAATTTGCTTAAACAATTTTGACTGGAATGTAGAGGTGTTGATTACTACTTGAAAATTTATTGAGTCAAAGTTAATGGTGTTGGAATTTTTATCACATCATTCCCTTGCTAAAGGTTTATGTCAAGAACACCTGGCATAAAATTTTGCGACATTGTTCTTTTGCATGGATTTCTATTGTTAATGTGAATTTTAGAAGTTAATTGACATTATGGATATCATGCCACCGAGCCTAACTCAGTCAAGATAAGATGTTTGTTGATGATTATATGATTTATAGCATTTTTAGTTCATTTTTCATTTTATATCAAAATTACAACTAGCCTTCACGAGATCCTATCGTATTTCATGCATTATGGTTCCATTTTTATGGCGATGAAGAATATGCATGCATGCCCAACAAAAAGTCTGGCAATTGTAAATTGATAACCATCGTAGAAGCAAGGTCATGATTTGATTAATAAACAAGTACATAACAAACACCATAATAGCAAAAATATGGCTCAAAATTGAATAAACTTCACTAACCTTCCTGAAAGGAAGGTCACCGTCAAGCTTAATTCCTAGCATCACCATACAAGCAACCTGTCAGATCTTAGGAGATCTGGTCGATTTATCCCTAGAATTCTGGATAGAATTCTATAGAAGAAGAGAAATATCGAGAGGGAAAGAGAAGAATGGAGACGCGGGAAAGGTTCCGAGAGAGAGAGAAGTAAAGAATTAAGAGGGAAATTGTAAGAATGTATTTTCAATTCAATATTCAAATCGTTCCAAATGCAGACGGGCGGAAATTTATACCCTCACATCGCTTACAATCATTCCTGCTCAACAGAGCACGCACATGTCTAACTAACTTCTGTTTTATTCCCTCTCCCACTTGTATTCTACATTTACGTAATCACCCTTCTAAGTATTGCTGGAACATAACAAATACCCTCCCCTTGAAATATTTCTTATCCTCAAGAAATGGTTAAGAGACTGACTGCTCGTGGAAACTGTGTTAGAAGGTCCGAAAGATACTCCCATGTGCTGTCGTCTTTGTGTTTGTTGGCCCATTGCACCAGCACTTGTGGGATAGGTGCCCCCTGCCGATAAATCACACGTTTGTCTAGAATGGCAGCTGGTTCAGATGGTGCGTTGGGTTCACCTGCGTTCACAGGAAGTTGAGGGTCCACCGGCTGCCCCCCTATGGCTTTCTTCAAGAGTGACACATGGAAAACCAGATGTATCAGTGTGCCCTCCGGTAGCTGGAGTTTGTAGGCCACGCTGCCAATTTTGCTTAGAATAGGGAAAGGGCCAAAATACCTTGGACTCAGTTTGGAGATAGGTCCTTTAGCTAGGGACTTTAAATGAGGCCCTTTTAATTTCAAGTAGACTTCTTCTCCTACCTCAAATTCCCTGTCACTCCTTCCTCGGTCAGCCAGCTGTTTCATGCAATTTCGGGCCATGGCTAGGTCCTGTCTTAGCTGTTGGAGGACCAGCTGTCTCTGTTGTAGATGGTCATCCACTGTTGCTATACTGGTAGATTCCGGTAATGCTGGTAAAAAGGGTGGTCGATAGCCAAAAAGAGCCTCAAAAGGGGACATTTTGATGGTGTTGTGATGGCTGGAATTATACCACCATTGCGCCACCGCTAGCCATTTATGCCAGCTTTTTGGATTCACAAACCACAAACAACGAAGATAGGTCTCCAAACATTGGTTGACCCTTTCTGTTTGCCCATCTGTTTGAGGATGATAGGCAGTGGAGAGGTTCAACTTAGCTCCTAAGGATTTCCACAATGTTTGCCAGAGAAGACTGGTAAATATCTTGTCCCGATCAGATATTATGGTTTTTGGGACACCATGCAACTTCACCACCTAGTCTAATAAGATACGGGCCACTTCTTGGGCAGTGTAGGGGTGAGTTAGACTGAGGAAATGGCTGAATTTTGTGAATCTGTCCACCACCACAAGGATGCAGTCTCTCCCTTCCGACTTGGGCAGCCCTTCTATAAAATCCATTGATATACTCTCCCATGCCTGGTTGGGTATGGGAAGTGGTTGTAATAATCCTGGATAGGCTACTGTCTCATGTTTGCATTTCTTACATACATCACAAGCTAATACAAATTTCATGACTCCCTCTTTCAGCTTAGGCTAACAAAATAATTTTCTTCCTTGTGATAGGTATTCTGTACTCCTGAGTGCCCCCCCATGGGAGATTCATGCAAAGCTTGGAATATCCTCTTCTTCAACTCCTCACTGTCCCCTATTATGAGTCGACCTTTATACCTAATCAGCCCATTCTCATAGGTATATCCTGGTTTACTCCCTGGCGTCACAATCAATTGTTCTATAATACCCTTGAGCTGATCATCCCCTTCATAACTCCTCGTAATCTCTTCACACCAAGCAGGTATTACCGCCGTAATAGCGATTGCCGAGCCCTCTTCCATGCATCGGGACAGTGCATCTGATGCGATGTTTTCCTTGCCCTTCCAGTACTGAATGACATAGTCTAGTCCCATAAGCTTAGTCATGCCTTTCTTTTGTAAATGAGTGTGGAGTTTTTGCTGCAACAGAAATTTCAAGCTTTTGTGGTCTGTTTTAATGATAAAACGCTTCCCTTCAAGGTAATGTCTCCACTTATCCACCGCAAATAGTACTGCCAGCAACTCCTTTTCGTAGATGCTGAGACCTGCATGTCTGGGGCCCAAGGACTAACTTATAAAAGCAATAGGTCTTCCGTCCTGCATAAGGACAGCCCCGATCCCCACTCCACTTACATCAGTTTCCACCACGAATGTTTTGTTAAAATCAGGGAGACTCAGCATCGGTGCTTCACTCATCGACCTCTTAAGCAGCTCAAACGCCTCTTCAGCCTCTTGATTCCATACAAAACTGTCTTTCTTAAGTAAAGTCGTCAAGGGTTTGCTAATTGCTCCATACCCCTTGACAAATCTTCGGTAGTAGCCCGTTAGGCCTAGAAATCCCCTCAAAGCCTTAAGGGAAGTAGGCTTTGGCCAATTTTGCATTGCTGCCACTGTTGGGGTCGGTGCTCACCCCTTGCCCGGATATGATATAACCTAAATACTCCACCTGATCTTGGGCGAAAGCACACTTTAACCTCTTAATATACAACCCATTGAATTTGAGAATCTCAAGGGTAATCCTTAGGTGTTTGAGGTGAAGGTCGAAGGTGGGGCTATACACAAAAATGCCATCAAAGAAAATGAGTATGAAATTCCGTAGGTGGGGTTCAAAAATCTGGTTCATGAGCGATTGGAATGTGACTGGGGCATTTGTGAGGCCGAATGGCATTACAAGAAATTCGTAGTGGCCATGATGGGCTCGAAAGGCGGTCTTATGTATGTCAAGCGAATTCATCCGAATTTGATGGTAGCCGGATCTTAGGTCAAGCTTAGTGAAGATGGTGGCATGCTTCAATTCATCTAACAAGTCGTCAATGAGGGGAATTGAAAATTTGTCTTTGATGGTAGTTTCATTTAATTGGCAGTAATCAATGCAAAACCGCCATGTCCCGTCCTTTTTTTTAACTAGTAATACAGGTGAAGCGAAGGGGCTATGGCTTGGTCTTATTAAGGATTTTTGAAGCATTTCCCTCACCGTATCTTCTATTACTGTTTTCTAATTAGGGGGGTATCGATAGGCACGCACATTAATTGGCTCAGAGTTTGATTTTAGGTGGATGGTGTGGTCTACCGGTCGGGATGGAGGTAGGCAATTTGGGTCAGCAAACAGATTCTCAAACTCGGTAAGTAGTATATTAAGAAGGTCAGTTTGGTGTACCTCTAGCTTCGTTTGAGGAAGGGCACTAACTGCTAACATGATCTCTCCTTCTGCCTCAGGCTCCTCAGTCATTCTGTCAGTAACTTGGATCGAGAACAGCTGGACTACTTGATTCATCTTCTGTTTTAACAGCTTCTGTAATCTCCTTCCTGTTATCATTTTGCAAACTCCCCATTCCTTGCTGCCCGTGAGTGTCATTGGTTTCCCTTCCCTTTCAAACTTCACCTCCATCTTGTTGAAATCGAAGCAAATTGGGCTGACTTGCTTCATCCAATCCACCCCTAATACTACATCACAACCTCCCAATTTAAGAAGTCTCAAATCAGCTTCAAACTCTTCTCCTTGCATCTCCCAACAGAATCCAGCGCATGTTGATTTGCTAATTACCTTACTGCCATTTGCTATCGTCACGGATAACGGCTGAGTCTGGATCAAGGGACACTTCAACTTTTTGGCTGTTACTTCATCTAAGAAACTGTGAGTGCTCCCACTGTCGATGGGGATCATCAACCTACTATCTTCTACTCTTCCTTCTACCTTTATAATTTTGCTATTTGTCAGCCCCTTTAGGGCATGTAGGGAAATCTCTCCGTTTCCCTCCTCCTCCCCTCCTTGTGGTTGAGGTTCTTCCTCCTCTGCTTTCGCCATTTCCTCTTCTTCCCCTTCTAGGAGCAGGAGTTGCTTTCTACACTGGTGGCCCGAGAAATATTTCTCTCCGCACTTGAAACAGAGGTTGGCTTGTCTCCTCTGCTCCATAGTCTTTTCATATTGGTTAGTAGGGGCAGGTAGGGCCAAATTCTTACCCCCAAACGTTCCTCTTCCAACCTCCCTGCCATAGTTCCTCCCGGGAGGTTGGCTTCCTTGAGCCATTCCTCACGCTGCCAACCGTTGTTTCTTCATTAGCGCCTCTATCGTCTGCTCCTGTAGCCTAGCGCTATCAACTGCATGTTTCAGGGTTCCTGGCTGTAGCACCTTCACCATTGGCCTTAGCTCCTCGTTCAGGCCGCTTAAGAAGCTTGAGACGAAGTAAGCTTCCGTCAGGTAGGGGTTGTAATTGAGCATTAAGGCCTTGAGTTCCTCAAACAGCAACTGGTAGTCCAACACTGTTCCCACCTGTTTGAGTTTGTTAAACTCCTCCACCACGTCGAATAGGCCTCGATCCCCAAACCTCTCGCACAGCTCCTCCGCAAATTCCTCCCACCGGCACTCCTCTCTGATTTTGAACCATCCTTGGTACCATGCGTCTCCCGCATCATTAAGATACGTTGCCGCCACCGTTACCTTTTGCCTCTCGGCTATCCCATAGTCAAATGCTCGTTCACATCTTCTGATCCACCAGCGTGGGTTGAGCCTATCGAACAATGGAATTTCCAACCGAGGTAGCGGCATACCTGATTGGTTGTGACCAGCCTGATTCTTAGGTCGCCTTCTCCACCCCAATCCATCACTATCCTCGCCTCCTTCAGAGGTTTCCAGGGGCCTATGGTTTGTGCCCCGACCTTGCACCATCGACTCCCCTCGCCCAGGCAGTATGGGCTCCATTCTCTCTCTTGGGGGAAACTCAGGCGATAGATTCATCTGGTTTTGCCTTGCGAACATCACCACGAACGTCTTCATTTGTTCTCTTAGCTGGACTCCCAAGTCATCACGGATCTGCGCGACCGCTGCCTCTAATTTCTGATCAACTGCCAGAATGGACTCATGATTCCGATTAGTTCCCAATTCCACTTGATCCACTCAGCCTTGGAGATCATTCACCGAGGATTCAAACTGTTGCACTTGTGTTTCCAGACTCTTCATTCTAGTACCGTCCGCCATCGCCACCCAGCCCAAGAGTAGCTATGATACCAAATTGTCAGATCTTAGGAGATCTGGTCGATTTATCCCTAGAATTCTGGATAGAATTCTGTAGAAGAAGAGAAATATCGAGAGGGAAAGAGAAGAATGAAGACGCGGGAAAGGTTCCGAGAGAGAGAGAAGTAAAGAATTAAGAAGGAAATTGTAAGAATGCATTTTCAATTCAATATTCAGATCGTTCCAAATGCGGACGGGCAGAAATTTATACCCTCACACCGCTTACAATCATTCCCGCTCAACAGAGCACGCACATGTCTAACTAATTTCTGTTTTATTCCCTCTCCCACTTGCATTCTACATTTATGTAATCACCCTTCTAAGTATTGCTGGAACATAACACAACCTAGAAGAAGAGAATGTCATGTCCAATTTCCATAACCGAAGACGAATAAAATGCTTTCAAATCATATGTCTAAACTGGCCAACCTAACATAGACAATGGAAAAAGACCAGAAGAAAAAAAGGTGTCCCGGACATCAGGATCTTGAGACATCTTAAAATTCTTCCCGGCAAATATTCTGCTAGCCTCTGTTTGAGCCTTTTCCTTGTTTATAGCAACCACTCAATGGTCATTATACGCACCAATTTCTTTTAGTTCGTCATCTTCAAGAGTCACATACCATCTGGGAACATGGTGACCCAACCAAAGTTGCCTTGAAATACGCCAATCATGAATGTTCTCAAGCCATATGTGATGTTTTAGGTGGATGATTTAGAATTATATAAAGTTTATCAAATATCTAGCCTCTCCAAGCACTTAAGCAATAATATTAATGCATGAACATACAACAATTAAGAAATTCAGAATCATCACTATCGAAACCAGGCAAAAATTAAAATTTCCAAACTTGGAAAGGACATCCAAGCAAGCTTTTATGGGCCTGCTTTGTAAGTCATGCTCATGGAATAGATAAAAAAGGACTTGGGTTAATATAACAACATCAACATCTTTACACAACTCAGCAAATGTTCCAACCCCGCTCCCCCCCCCCCAACCCAAAAAAAAAAAAAATTCAAGTGTTGCAAAACACCTGGCACTTTTCTCCTTACTTTTTTCCAAAACAGGTGAAAAACATTGTATGATGACCAATGTAACATAACACATACAATACCTCTTTCATTCAGCAGCATATTGTCTTGGAATGATCTCCATTTTCCTGTTTTCTTCGTTGAACACAGCATCAAGAGCTTGCTTTGCCATACTGTTGCAATTTACACACCACTTAGGCTTTATCAGGGGCTCTATAACATCATTGCTTCTTGAACAAATGCTGAGGTGCATCTCATTCGTTTTGGCATGCCTATAAAGTCCCTAGATGAAAGGTAAATTGCAAATATCAGTAAATATTGAATTTTTGCACTATTATATAAGTAAATTTTACCACAGGGTGGGCGCTTATAACAGGTTCCTGTTGATACTTGCTCCTAGCATGCCTGTTTGCAAACACTACAGTAGATAATTGCTATCTACCAGAAATCTAATAAAGCAGAGTGTTCACAATTCATTATATACTACATATATAATAATTATGCACTTCAGAGTCAAGGGCTTAAGTCTCTGAAAGGAGTCTACCTAGTAAGATCACCATACCCATAGATATTATAGCCAAATTGAACCATGTAAACTGTGAAATCTTCATCACCCTCATGACATCCTTGCAAATTGACCTCCTTATCACCAAAAGGAAGTCCCTCATCCAATCTCAATTCCATCATAAAGTGGACCATATTTGGCTCCCAAATGGCTGGCAATGGTGTGAGGGACTTGAACTGTCTTATACCACTTTGAAGTGGCACCTCTTGATCTGCTGATGTAAGATAATGACATCAGCATGACCAACGATGGTAAATCATGCATTCTAGCAAAAGCAAGGCTAAACTATTCCATGTTAACATTAACAAACTTTAAAATTGTTGCATTATGAAATTGTTCATCTTTTATTTTCCCGACACTTCCTTATTTTGACTGGTGGACCTCTTAGCCTGGACTGTAGTACAAGTAGTATTCAATGCATTACCAAGCAGCTAAGCCTATCCCACCTTATTTAGGTACAATACCTTTCTCCGTAGAGCTTCCATCACAGCCTCACGGGCAGTGAAATGTGGCATCCCCACAAACTCTGAACCACCATTACTATTTATTTTGCCATCATCTGTAAAGATGTTGATAAAGTCAAGATTATGACGCTTTCCAACCTAAAAATCATTTGGATGAGCTGGAGTTATCTGCAAGAGTATTGAAGGAGCATTCATAACATTAGAATCCAAACATGAGAACTAATAGAGAAGTTCAACCCAGCATTCTTAGTATTTAAGGACAAACTGTACCTTAACAGCAGCAGTCCCAAAATTTAGATCAACAAGTATTGCATCACAAACTATTGGAAGTTTTCTTCCACTAAATGGATTAATGGGAAAGTTTCCACGAAGGTGGCTGTATCTTAAGTCATCTGGATGTAAGGAATTGCAGTATCACCAAGCATTGCTTCCACTCTAGTAGTGGCCACAACAATTTCACTCAATCCTCCTCCCAGAGGGTATGCAAATGATGTCAAAACGCTGAACTCCATGTGCCTTTCATATTGAGGAACCTTTAAGTGACCTTTCTTTTATGTCCAAATAGCCTGCCTACAAAATCAGCAACTTCATAATATACATATATTCCGCTGAGAGGCCATAAAAAGGTTCAAAGACCACGGCTTACCTCATATCATATATTGCTGTTCACAAAACACAGTCCCAATTCACCAACCACAGATCCCTAAAACAGAATGCAAAATTAATTTAATCTACAGATAGGTGCTCATTGGAAAAGAAATTTTAAATATATGGTATGGAGAAAAAATTATCTAAAGTCAAATCTATAAACCTAATGGGCCATCCATTTTATATAACGCCACAACATTTTACATCCAAAACCGAATTGATACCCTTAAATCAGATTGTGGTGGTATGTTATAAGATATAAATTAAGATGTTTGTTACCTGAAAAAATATCATCCATGCCTCATGCAATTTAAATAGATGAGTGCATACCTCTAAATTAGACCTTCTTTGTAAAGCCTAATGAATGCCTCTCTCACAGCCCTTGATCTCTTTTCTCATCCATCGTGAAGCACTGTGGAAGAACAAAGAAGATAACATAAAACACCTACAGGTGCTAACATGCGCAATAAGATTGACTGGACTCAAATAATTCAGACATATGGTATAATTTAAGATTTTAACCTCTCAAGACCAATCAAGTGAGGCACCCAATCCTCTAAGTTGTTTCAATATGGTGCCAGTGTACTCATTCTTCCAATTCTACACCTTTCACCACACAAAAGCATAGACAAAAATTAATACTTGTACAGATTCTTATCAACTTAATGAGGCTAAAATTACTGATGATGTTGGGTAACTTCAGATAAAAATTTCTCATGGCCAGAATGTCTCGTTAATTTTCTTACACATGATTTTCTTGTCCACAACAACCTGCAAGAGCATCACACCAATGCATCTTGAACATTATTCACAATGGTCTGATTAATGGGGGCAAAAGTTGTAGCATTGCTGCATATGATTATATGGATAAAAGTTTACCCAAAATATCATGGATGCACTCCTACAGCCCCTAATGGACAGGAACAGATGCAAAGAAACAGGATCATGGAAGATGGGATGCCCATGCACAACCTGTCTTAGGTACAGGCAGGTTGGGCCAGTTCAAAAGCCCAGAGACAGTCAAATCAATTAGGTTCTGAACCTTTCCGCCAAGGTGCAGCCTGTGGTTGCAACATATACAAATACAGTAGCTGTTCCCTTAAATGATAAATGGATATGGGGCATCACTTTACCTTATAAACTACGCTATTTTCATGCTGAGGGTTTTGTTCCACATCATTCATAAGTAAAAATGTGAACTGAAATTCTTCAATCTTTAAAAGGGCCTCCATCAGTTTTTAGAATGTTGGCTACACAAATGAGTAATGCACTTGTAGTGCCATGTTCATTCATCAGTTTTAAGAAATTAAAAAGAGGGTATGGGCATCCCAAATGCATGATGTTTTCCACTTCACAACGGTTGGAGGAGGGTTATTCTTGTACACAACCTTAGCCTTGCTTTTTTGCAAAGAGGCCGCCATTTCCACAGCTTGAACATATGCCCTTCCAAGATATACCCCTAGGGGGTGTGAAATCCTCCTTGTATCTATCCCTATATATTTTATGCCAATTCATGATGCTAGGAACAACCATAGTTCAATCAGTTGCAAACCAGGAAGGATGGCGCTGCAAACAGTCCCTACATGTTATAACAGGCCAAAGAAACCTCGGATCCATAAACTCATGGAACCATAGTAACAAAACCTTTGTACGAAACTGATGGACCCATGTATGTCCATTCTCACAACAGAACAATAGGCAGTCAAAATCCATAAATTCTTGTATTGGGGCTTGAATACAAGATTTCCCCAACCCCTCAGCGCATTACATATGCCCTGCACACATAAGACATGCAAATTGAGAAAAGAGAAAAGTTAAAGAGGTAGCCAACCTGTGTCGATATCTCAGGATGGTCCATTCCAGGCACCCACAAGGCATTGTATCCAGGCATTCTACACCACCGCATGATAGTATCCTGCATCAATGATAATCAAGCAGCATACTAAAATTGCTGAAGTACCAACCAACCAAACCAAACCACAATTATATAAGAGATATATACTACTAGACCTGGATAGCACAGGTTAGGGCATGGCCTACATGTAGGGCTCCAGTCACATTTGGAGGTGGTGGTACCTGCAGTTAATCAGAAAATACAATTTATGATATGGATAATTTCTCTCAGATAAAAGTATAACTGACTTGGGGATTTGTTGAAGGAAACAGGAAGTATGGCATAAATTAAAACAAAGAGCTAACAGCAACCTGATGGTGCTCTAAAACAACAAAGAGAGTAGAATTGACGAACTAACCTAGAGAAAAAGAGACTAACATAGTCCTTTTCCAGAAGTTCCAATGAGTGTAAACACATAAAAACCATGACAAGCTAGAAACAACATGAAAAGGCTTAATTGCAAGCGATATGTCTACCTAAGTGTCTGTTATCATCAATGCCTACTCTTAAAATAGGGGTCAATGGATAAAAATCTAAGACTCATAATTGCATAGGAGAATTGTCGCCCATATACAGAAACCTTGGAGTCATAAAAGTCCTGAGCATAAAAAAAATAAGTCACCAAAAGATTCACCTTTTTCCCTGAAATCTTGTAATGTAGGTAATCATTACACTCCACGGTACTTATTC
Source organism: Diospyros kaki (assembly GCA_036245055.1). NCBI lineage: Eukaryota > Viridiplantae > Streptophyta > Magnoliopsida > Ericales > Ebenaceae > Diospyros > Diospyros kaki. The sequence goes on along the minus strand of BSEG01000002.1, from coordinate 46,907,877 downwards.
TGTTCTAATAACTAGCCATGTAGAATGAAGACAGATTTTGACATTGACAACTATCCTTACTTTTCACATAACTATTCCAGTACACAAATACCAAATGTACATTTAGCAATAAGAAAACATAAGAATGAGAAATATCAAGAGCATCGCAAGCTGAAGTTGAACAGAAAAAAAAAATTGAAAAGCATAAGAGCAATGATCTCATCAATTTAAAAAACACAAATGATGTTAGATCATCAAACAGTGGCATAATGAGGTAAAGAAAAAACTCAATCAGCAACAGAAACCCATAGTTCTGTAAATTGTGTAATACAGAGCATACAAACTATAAGCGTGCAAAAATAATAGTCAACTTAGGGTAAATCAAATTTCTTATGATGAAAATAAAATTAAATCCCTTAGGTGTTAATGCCTCAGCAGCAAGAGTTCTTATGTCCAGTTGCAGTGATATTATGTCAGTTAAGATAAGCACACAATCTTTTGCATCCCTTTTGATGAATGCCATATATGCAATTTAAGGCAGCCATACATAAATCATGCAGGCAAGATGCTAAATACCATGCAAGGACTAGAAACATGACACAAACAACATACTCCATAATTATGACACAGAAATTCATCAAAGAATTTAGAAGTCCATATGCTCTAATTGATAAAATGCAAATTATTTCAATTTTTTGTCCTTTATTCAGCAATCCTTCCAACCAGCAGGAAGAAATGAAACCCACAATTTCAGCTTTGCCCCCTCCAGTTACTATACTTTGCAATTCAGAAGGATTGACATCTAGCCTATATTCTTTCTACCTAGGCAGAAAGCATCAGGTACTGTATAAGCATCCAGATTTCTGAGTCATACTACTAGAGAACCATTGCTTAACTTTACCACTGAACTTCTGCAATTAACCCAATAATAGAAGGGAAAGAAACAAGTCATTAAGTTAAAGCAACCACAAAAAAAGTCCAGATAGACACTAACAATTACGAATGGCAGCTTGGAGCTGCTAGAATCTGCCACAAAGAGGCCTGATTTCTCCCACCATGCATACCATCTAAACAAGATATAGCATAAGTATTGTACTGGTTGCTAAACAAATTTATTTGTGCTGCACAGGGGACATTATAAATTGCAAACTTACAATCTTTCTACTGCATTGGGACTGAATTGCTTAGCCATTTGACACGAAAGAAGTTTCTTCTCACCAAATGGAGTCTCTGGATCAACATGATCTTCAGGATTTTCTCCCCCTGCCCCCCTTTCCAAGTTCTTCCTTTTACCTGTTTTTGAAGTACTAGATGCTTGTTGCGCATTAAACTGCATCATCATGCAAAAAATAGCAAGTTAATCTCCTATGTCAATGCCATAAAATACATGATATAGAAATTTTACATTTTTCCAATAGCTATAATATCCAGTTTATAGGTCCCTTATAAAATTTGTGTATTGAAAGGATTAAAGTTTTGCAGGTGAACAATGGTCATCAATATAATCCAAAACCAATACCAGAAGTGGACAACAAATATCAATATTATGTTTTACCTGAATTTTGGCTGCCTCTGCTTTTTGTGCAGCTTTAAGGTTTTTCAATTCTTTCTCTCTTGCCTACTTACATTATCCCTACACAATCAGATATGAAACAGGAAAAACAAAGAAGAAAACAAATGTGTTTCAGTCATATCAGGTAAGACATAAGACAAACAAATCAAAGATTAACTCGATGGGGAAGCTGGAAAAAATATTAGTTGGATAAACAACACTTGAATAAACAAGAAAGATAACCTTCAAGACAGATAATCCATGAAAATTAAGCATAACACCAACGGCATTATCATGTTCATGAATCATTTCATTTGCATTACAACATACAAAATTGTGATTTTAGATTCAGATTTTCATCAGTCTGGCCAAAGTTACAAATACATTGTGCGCTGATGATTGCTGTTAAAATAGATCTCGCCAACACACACACCTGATTTCCTCTTACAGCAAGAACACAACCCTCTACCACTCAACTCAGAACCGAAACCAGAAAGATACAAGAACACAACAATAAATCACAAATACTCGCACACAAACAAGAAGATGTATCCTGGTTCGGAACTCTTGAAAGAGATCCTACATCCAGACTGATATGACCTTGCTTTCACTATCTTGAAAACAGAAACAAGATTACATATGCTTTTCGCATACCCTCATCCCAATTACCAGACCAAGAACTAAACTGAGATTACAAAGAAAGCCCTTTACTCTCACCTATACACAGCACATACTCTTCCACAAGATAGACCGCAAAACTGTAACTAAAAGAGACCCTCACGCCCTTCTATTTATAGAACATAGAGGGCGTGAATTACAAGATTGAAAATAACCGCCTACTGCTATTACAAGACTGCCCCTAATTACATGCTTCTAGAAGATTTATTCTAACTACTTCTAGCTAACACTATTCTACTGAGTTCTAGTCTAATCCTTAAGCAAATATTTCAACAATTGCATTCCCTTTTATGGAAATCTAAATATCTTAAGGCAATTCATTGGCAAAGTCACCTTTGATTCAGATGCTCAAATTGTAAGTAAAAACTTTAACAACATACTAAAGGAATGTTTGATTTCATTGTCATTTTGAGGCCACCAAAAGGAGGGGAAAATTGGTCAAGCTTCCCCTGTCTTCTTCAGCAGCAGAAGGCTTCCTCAGGTTTTGGTGGAACTCAAATTTGGGTCCTTATACTTTGGTTGATATTCTTTTACCATCCAGCAAACCTGCTAGTTGTCAATTGTAACACATACAACAGCATATTCTGACTGTAAATATTTTTTTGAAACTATAACTAAAAATATACTTCATATCTGATTTTCAGAGTTACCTTATTATATTTGAAATTATTTTTTATAATTTTATTAAGTGAAATTATTTGAAAAAAATCCCCAGACCCCAGCAAAGCAATGAGCCTTGTGCATTCAGGGACATCTTTTATTACATATATTGGTTGTATCTTTGCTATATTTTGTTGTTTTGTTTTATGTGTACAGTTAGTTAGCTGGTTGTTAGCAGGACATTTGTGTATTTAAAGCTGCAAGCAGCTTTCTTTCTTTCAATGAACGAGGTATTTTTTACATTCCCTCTTGTCTCAATATGGTATCAGAGTGAATAGCTCACCTTTTGTTTCCGTGATCCGATTCCTGGTTTTTCGGCCATTTTCTGGTGACCTCAACGCATCTTGCATCCTTTCTTCGTTCGAAGGCTGCAATTTCGTTTTTCTTTCAAAGCTTGTTGTTCGTCCATAAATTGTTCTTATGGCGACATCGATTTCGGATTTGTCTTCATCATCGATGAGTAATTCAGCCATCGATGATAGATCGAGTCCGTTTTTCCTTCATCATTCTGATAGTCCAGGCTTAATCATGGTGTCTCAACCTCTCGCCGGGAATAATTACCCCTCTTGGAGTTGTGCTATGTTAATTGCTTTCTCTGTCAAGAACAAACTAGGGTTTATCGATGGGACGATTGGGCAGCCGATGATTGGAGATCCAAATTTTAAACGCATGGATTCACAACAATCACATGGTCATTTCCTGGATACTCAATTCTGTATCCAAGAAAATTTCAGCTAGTGTGATCTACTCAAAGTCCGCACACGAAATCTGAATTGACCTCAAGGAACGCTACCAGCAAAGCAATGGACCTCGGATCTTCCAATTACACCGTGAGTTAATGAATCTCAATCAAGGTCAGCTTTCTATAAGCTCTTATTTTACCAAACTTAAGATAATTTGGGATGAGCTTAGCAATTATAGGCTGATGTGCTCTTGTGGAAAATGTACCTGCAAGGGTTCTAAGGCTCTGGTAGAGCATTATCAGACTAAATACGTTATGTCTTTTGTGATGGGACTAAATGATTCCTTTGCCCAAGTAAGAGTTCAATTACTTCTCGTGGATCCCATTCCCCCAATAAATAAAGTTTTTGCTCTTATATCACAAGAGGAGAACCAAAGGAATATAGTTACCTCTGTTGGTGGAAATGAATCAGTAGCTTTTTCTGTGAAGCATGATGGGAATAAGCATGTTCTTGGTAGAAATCATAAAAAGGAACGTCCAGTTTGTACACATTGTGGTTATAGTGGCCATACAGTTGAGAAATGTTACAAATTACATGGATATCTCCCGGGGTACAAGCCTAGAGAAAAACATAGTCAGGCAAATTTAGCCACGGTTAATCAAGTTTCTAAGGTTCCTAACCAATCCAAAGGTTATGCAAATGTTGAGCCCTGTTCAGTGCCAACATTTAATGGGCATGCTCAACTCACATTTCTCAAATGTCAAGGTTGGCATGAATGCTGATGCTTCTCTTGATCAAGCATCAGGTACATGTTATTCTATTTCGGTTAATCCAGGGCTTAGATAACCTCGAAATTGGATAATTGACTCGGGGGTTATAAATCATATATATTGTACTAGATCTTCTTTTGAATGCATGAGACCAATTAAGGATTCTTTGTCACTCCCTAATCACAGTCAAATTTCGATCAATTTTATTGGGACAGTGAAAATTAGCACTGGCTTAGAAATGGAGGATGTGCTTTATGTGCCCTATTTCAAGTTTAATTTGATATCAGTGAGTGCATTGACTAGGAAGAATGATGTGTCTCTCAGTTTCTTTAATCGTGCATGTATAATTCAGGATGTACACCACCTGAGGATGATTGGCAAGGGTAATTTGCTTAAATGGCTGTATGTTTTGGATGCACATTTCCTACAACCTGGCAGCGAAGATATAGATAAAACTTGCACTCCCTCTGTTACTCTCGTAAATGTAATAAGTAGCCATGTTTGGCACAGTAGGTTAGGACATCCATCTATAAAAAGATTGAATCTGTTGAAAGACAGTGTTACATTTTTCTCATGATCATAACATGAATGATATTCCTTGTTCAGCATGTCCATTGGCCAAGCAAAGACGTTTGTATTTTATTTCTCATAACCATTTGTCTAAATGTGCATTTGATCTTATTCATTGTGACATATAGGGCCCTTATCATGTTCCTACATATAATGGACATCGTTATTTCTTGACTTTGGTGGATGATTGCACACAGTTCACTTGGGTATATCTTATGAAACACAAGTCTAATGCAAAGTATAGTGTTCCCAAGTTCTTTTCAATAATTGAAACTCAATTCCATCAGGTCATTAATGGTTTTAGATCTGATAATGCCCTTGAGCTACAATTTAGTGACTTCTTTGACTCAAAAGGGGTAATCCACCAATTTTCATGTGCTGAGAGATCTAAGCAAAACTCAGTTGTGGAGCATAAACATCAACATCTCTTAAATGTGGCTAGGGCCTTATATTTCCAATCTTGGGTGTCTATCAAGTTTTGAGGAGATTGTGTCCTTACTGCAGCTTTCTTGATTAATAGGCTACTAACCTCTCTTTTGCATAATAGCTATCCTTATCAGTTGTTGTACAATGCCCCTATGGAATATGAATCTTTTAGAATATTTGGCAGCTTGTGCTTTGCTTCCACTTTGCCTTCTCGTAGGACAAAATTTCATCCTAGGGCTACAACTTGTGTATTCATTGGTTATCCTCTAGGCATTAAAGGCTACAAGCTATATGGCATAGCCACTAAAACTATTTTTGTCTCTCAAGATGTTGTTTTTCATAACACATCTTTCCTTCCCGTTTTGTCACTCCTTCTAGTGAAGTACAAGATTTGTTCCCTGACTTTGTTTTACCTAAGCTAGCCACTGATTTGTCTTCCCCAGTAGTTCCTTCCCCTATTCTAGGTGATGATCATCCTACTCATCATGACCCTCATCCTCCTCCTATTCGAAGGTCTACTAGATCTTCCAAACCTCTTTCTTACCTACGAGATTTCCATTGTAACCTCTTAACTGGGAGGTCTCATTCTTGCATTCAACCTTTGTATCCTTTCCAAGATCATCTTTCTTACACTCGTGTTTCTCTTTCCCATAGATTTTTTCTTCTTACAGTATCCTTTTCTTTTGAGCCCCAACATTATAACCAGGCTGTCAAATATCCTCATTTGAGGGATGCCATGGCTGTTGAATTAGAGGTGCAGCAAAATCGCACATGGTCTATTGTTCCCCTACCTCGTGACAAACATTCTATTGGTTGTCGATGGGTATATAAGATCAAGTACAATTCTGATGATACTATAGAGAGATACAAAGCCCGGTTAGTTGCAAAAAGGTATACCCAACAAGGGGGCCTAGACTTTCTTAACACTTTTTCTCCAATAACTAAGCTGGTCACTGTCAAGGTACTCCTAGCTCTTGCTACCATTAACAAGTGGTCACTTGTACAACTTGATGTTAACAATGCCTTTTTAAATGTGGATCTTTTTGAGGAGATATAAATGGATATTCCACTTGGTTATCAATTTGAGAATTCAGTTCATTCTTAGGGGGAGAGATTAGTGTGTAGACTCCACAAGTCCATCTATGGCTTAAAACAAGCATCAAGGCAATGGTTCTCCAAGTTCTCCACTGTTCTTGTTCAGCATGGTTTTGCTCAGTCCAAATCAGATTATTCTTTATTCACTAAGGGACATGGTTCTTCTTTTGTGGCTCTCCTAGTTTATGTCGATGATATCATCATAACAGGGCCAAATGTTGCTGTCATTGATTCTCTTAAAAGGATTTCTTCATACTCAGTTCAAGCTTAAAGACCTTGGCCATTTGAGATACTTTCTTCGGCTGGAAATAGCCAAATCTGATAAGGGTATCTTCTTCTCTCAAAGACAATACACTCTACAACTTCTTGAAGATACTGGGTTTTTAGCATCTAAGCTTGCTTCTGTCCCTACGGTTCCTAATTCTTAACTTTGCTCATTTGCGGGAGATTTATTTCAAGATCCTACCGTATATAGAAGACTTATTGGCCGTTTATTGTATCTTACTGTCTCAAGACCTGATATCACTTTTGTTGTGCACAAGCTCAGCCAATATGTTTCCCAGCCACAGCAGCCTCATCTTGATGCTGCTTACCATCTTCTCCAGTATTTGAAATCTACTCCAGGTCAAGGATTGTTCTTTTCAGCATCTTCTTCTCTTCAACTTCGAGCTTTCTCTAATGCTGATTGGGGGTCTTATTTAGATACTCGGAAGTCTACAACTGATTTTTGTGTATTTCTTGGGGACTCGTTAGTATCATGGAAGGCCAAGAAGCAAAGCACTGCTTCCAGGTGAATACAAAGCACTTGCCTCTACTGCTAATGAATGGTGTGGTTAACTCAACTTTTGTCTAATTTTCATGTTAATTCTACAGCTCCTGCTCTTCTATTTTGTGATAACCAAGCTGCTGTACACATTGCTAATAATCCTATTTTTCATGAGCGTACGAAGCATATTGAACTAGATTGTCATTTTGTTCGAGACAAGCTAACTACTAGTATACTCAAGCTTCTTCCTATTCGTACTCAACACCAGCTTGTTGATGTTTTTACTAAGACTCTGCCGACTACTAGATTGTTCCCTTTATTGGACAGGATGGCCATTTTGGATATTCATGATCCATCTTGAGGGGGAGTATTACATATATTGGTTGTATTTTTGCTATGTTCTGTTGTTTTGTTTTATGTGTACAGTCAGTTAGTTAGCTGGTTGTTAGCAGGACACTTTTGTATTTAAAGCTACAAGCAGCTTTCTTTCTTTCAATGAAGGAGGTATTTTTTGCATTCCCTCTTGTCTCAACATCTTTTTTTATAAAGTTAACTGTTACATATATCTATTAACTATTAAAATAAACAAAAAATTTATCAAACATATGTTCATCTTTTGTTTTCAAAATTTGAAGAAATATGGCATTATTAAAAGACAACTTCAATTTTCACTTTTCTAACAGAAAAAGAAAAATTGAATGCAAGAGTCTGAAACAAAAAACTTAAAATGAACACAAAATTGACAACAAAGCTGAACAGACTACACAGTTGCAGAATTCAACAGAATGTGAGTTCAGCTCAGTCAGCCTCATTAAGTTACAATCTAGCAATTTCTACCAGGTTACTGAAGGCTCTGATTGAGAAAGAGTTAGTAACAGAATGAAATATAAAAAAAAAAATTAAATGAAAAGGTATAGAATGGATTTAGCAAAAATAAAAAGAAAAAATAATAGAATGGAAATTAGAATACTTTTTGTGTGGTAAGGTGGATAATAAAAGTAAAAAAAAATTTCTCCTTTATTTGCGGGAGAAGTAAAAATGAATTGGACAGAAAAACATTAAATAATAAATGGCACTGGTACCCTCTTAATTGATAGATAAAGCTTTATTATATACAGGACAAATTTGAATTTTTAGAAATTAGGAAGTTTAATATTGTTAACACACAAAAATAATGTTTTGCATTCCGTCTATTCTCTCCCAATTAGGGCAAAAACAAAAATACAACATCAAAAGAGAATGAACAGAAAAAACCTTCCACCTCTTTCCATTCCATCTCTCTCCCTAACACGCTGTAGCACTTTCTATTTGTTCAAGCTAGTGTAAAATTTTTCAAAATTAAAGCCGCCATGGTGAATAACAACCATTTACAGTTAATCATCAATCAGTAATTAGAAAAAAACAAGTAGTAAGACGGGGAAGACCAAATATCAAATAAGAAAACACAAATCTAGATTTCAACCCATACTGGATGTAAACAGTTGGGCAAGGGTTCTCTGTTTGTTTTTTTTATCTAAATTCTAACAAAGTTTATAATAATTATTTTTAGACCATCTAATGGCCACCCGACCATGATGAATGAACAGATTTCAAAAATCCCAGCACCTACTGGATCCCTGGCAACAAAACACCAAAGGCACTCAAAATTTTATAAGACGGTATATTCTCGCTCAACAGCTGGGCGAGGGTTCTCCACTTCAAATAAGCTGTCAAATAACTCCTTTACGCGAACGGTACTGAAAGCTCATACCTTTTCTTCATCCTTCTTCTTATTCTCCAGGTCTTCTACCGGTGGCCGAGCCTCTGACTCCATCTAAACACAAACTCAACCAATCACTCACTCAGAAGACAGCAACAATAACAAGAACGTTTTCACAACATTTCGACTTTAACGTGATGCTTCTTTCACCTTCTGATCGCCTTTATTCTTCGCTGCATCATGCGGGATGCGCCTCTGGCTGCACCTACAACCATGAACATTTACATAAACCCTAGTTTTGGAAAGACCCGACTGACAATGATTCGGCAATCACTCACCATCGTTGTTAAGCTAGGACAGAGAGGATCAAGGAACGGGATGAGAAGGCACCGTCATCGTGCGAACTGTAAAACAACACTACGAATATGCGTGGATTGGGCTGGCGTTGTCGTTACGCGCAAAGCTTTTCAGCGGGGGCCGCCGTTTCCGGAAGTTTCAAATTTATTAAAATTTCCTTTTCGTCGTTTAGATTTTTTTGATATATTTTTTATAATCTTTTTATACTTATTTATGAAAATATTATATTACTTACATTAAATAACATAATATTTATTTGACGTTAACAAATTAAGAAAAAGAATTGGCTCTATGGGAGGTAGGTGGAACACCCACCCTTGCAATCCGCATCGAACAACATGACGCGGGCAACATATACTTATTTATTACTTATTTAATTATAATAAAAAATTTATATTTTTTTGGGTGTGATATATTAAAATATATACAAATGGGTATAAATAAGTTTTATGATTAATCTAAGTTTACCAAATACATGTGGATACTACACTAAATAAAGACACTGGATCATGGTGACAGAAGAGGACGTTGTAAGGTAAAAACAGAACTTATACAGCATCAGCAGTGAAGGAGATTTGGGCATTAAGGCTGGCCAGACATTCAGTAGGGAGGCTAAGGAAGGAATCCATCAAGAAATCGTCAATGGCGTCCACTGTCGCCACCCCAACCAACCTGCACTTGCCTTCTTCATCCAGCCTCTCGCCTTTCCCGCTTCTCAATCCTCCCTTCGACGACTCCTCCGACGTCAGCACCGTCTCCACCAGCAGCGGCGGAGCTCTGTAAATGCTCCCAACGGAGAACCAGAACTTGGCCCTGAACTCCAGATCCACCTGCAAGTCCAGCTCGATCCGCCATTAATGCTACCAACCAATAACTAATCCACACAAATTAAGTACTTTACCTGGCCAGATTTCCGGTCGATGGTTCCGCGGAAGAGCTCTGGAACAATGTCTATCTTGAGGAAAGGCGGCAATGGCAGCCCCAAGAACCTGGTTGTGGAGCTCATCAATGGAGGTATATACAGCGTTTTCATATCAAAACTGACCGAAAGTACTTCATCGACTGAGTCGCTATTTGCAGCTGCCCTTTTGCCTCTCCCAGACCCAGTTCCTGTTCCGCCCCGGGCATCGTATTCGAAATCGGGATACCTAGAAATCCCGAGCTTGCAGCCTCCGAGCGTCTTGAATTCGATGCCGTATGCGTCGCTTTCCGGCGCTTTTCTTCCGGTGACTGTGGCGGTGGAGATCGGAGCTTCTTGATTCTGATTCTGATTCTGATTCTGCTGGTTGCGGGGAGAGGAAGACAGCGGTGATGTTATTCGGGTTCTACTACGCTTCGATTGAACTGAAGAAAAATAAGATAATTTTGCGGGTTGATTGGGGGAAATTCTGCTTAGAATATGGGGGGTTGGGGAGCGAAGCTTCGGCTCACAGCTGCCCATGTGGTTCATGATGACGATCTCTGTGTGAATGTGAAGAACACCATATCAAACAGAGAGCCAAAGCATGGCTTCATGACCTTATCACCGCCACGGCTAGCCTTATCCAACAAATTGGGAACTTTGTCCTTCTTTCTAACTCTTAAACAATTTGTTAATGGGTGATCTGGGTGGGTTAATATGTTGCCAGCTGACGTGGGTTAGTAGATGTGTGGGTCTCATCATCTCACAAGGCCAACAGTCTTCTCTCAAATTATTAGTGTTGAATAATTGTTATGTTGTCACACAGCAACGTAACAATTCTAAGGTGATATATATTTAATTTTATAAAACATTTCATATTTAGGATTTTTTTGATTTTATTTTAGTTTTTAATTTTTATTTTTGTTTGCCTTTCACTTGCTAATTTATATTGTTTAAAATCATGTTATTTAATTCAAAATAATATATTATAAATTAAACTATATTTTTTAATGATAGATTGATGACATGATATATTTGATACGAAATAATAGTTTATATTTAATATTAAAAAAATAAAAAATTCAATTCATAATTAAAAATACAATAACATTTAACATCTTTTTTAGTAATTATTGAAAGCCTATACAAGAAAATTAAAAGTTTGATAAATAAATAAAAATATAATAAAAGGTGAATATTTTTTTAAAATAAATGTAAGAAACGGATAAAAGTTTTAACATTTTTTTTTTTTAGGTGAGGGGCCATCGGTGTAATATTCCGAAAAAGTGGAAGTCGCCGAGTAATAATTTCCTTCTATGCGTCTTCTTCTTCTTCTTCTTCGCAGAGGAAAAAAGAGTTCACAGGTCTGCCACAAAAACCCTAATCCCCAAATTCACGCCATCAATTATCTGCCATCTTCATTTATAACACTAAATCGCCAGATCTCGAACTCCTTTAAGGCACAATCGTCCATTGATCAGTCACCGATTGATCACCTCCTGTGATGATCACATCAGTTTACTGAATTACCAATCATGGATTTTGATGGGAATAAGAGTGTGTATCAGAGGCTCGGACCTTCAACTTCGAGCGACAGCAAGTACCAGAAGGTTTGCATTCATTGGCGAGCGGGCAAATGCAATCGTTACCCATGTCCGTTCTTGCACAGGGAATTACCGCTTCCACAGCAACCTCCTAGAAACGGAACGGCGTCTTCCAAGCGACCCCATGGATTCGCTGGTGATCAGGACATGCCCCGCCGTAATCCCAATTTCAGTAATTCTTCGAGCTGGGGACGGGCTTATGGCGGTGGCAGTCGGGTTGTTAGAAAGACGGAAAAAGTTTGCAACTACTGGATTCAGGCAAGGCAAAATTTCGTTCAAGTTATTTCTTTCTGTTAGCGTACAACAGAAGCATTTTAAGAGGATTCAGAAATTTATTGAAGTGCTTTGGAAGCAAAAATTGGAATCTGTACGAATGGCAAAGCAGTTTTATGCGTTGCATATTTACAATCGTGTTTTGTTTTCCAGTGTAACTGTGTCTCAGTGGCAACTTAAAAGTTATAGTTGCTCTAGTATTTCGTTTTGTTCTGTTAGATAGTGGAAACAAACGAAAATTTAATTTTTGGATGCAGGGGAATTGTACTTATGGGGATAAATGTAGATTCTTGCATACATGGTCTACAGGCGACTCTTTTTCACTGTTGACCCAGCTCAAGGGACACCAGAAGGTAATATGCGGATCAGACTACAGCTAGTTTATGAAATTTGAGTTCTTTTAGGCATTTTAATGGCTGGTTGATGTGGTTTGTGATTTTTGGTCTATCACTTTCTTATGCTGTGTTTTAAAGAGTGTCTCTAGTGCAAAAGTCTCCTCACTTTGTGGTGGTGGGCAGAGAAAAACATAGGAAAAAGAATTACAGGATTTGAAGTAGATTTAATTACTTTCTTAGTTCATAAAAAATGAGGAGAAAAATTATATTTCTGGGTGAAAAGGTTAGTTCTTGGTTTGATTATGCACAGGTAGTTTGAATTTTCTTTCCTTTGGCAACCATCTGGAATCCTAATATGAAATGTAGCATTAAAGGTTGTGTTTTGTTATTCATTTTGGGTTTGTTTTCGTTTGCTTATACATGTTACCTTGAGGGACACCAGAAGGTGTTCTATTTATTTATTTTTTGTTCCCAATTTTTGTTGGGTTTTTTTTTTTTATGTTCATTTTTATTGAATGATCTTGCTTTGAACAGGTTGTTACTGGGATAGCCATGCCATCAGGGTCTGATAAGCTCTACACTGGGAGTAAGGATGAGACTGTGAGGGTCTGGGACTGTCAATCTGGGCAGGTTGTTTCCAATATAATTTCTTCTTTTTTTTGGTTAGATTGTTGTTTGGATCTTCTGCCTAGAAAACCTCCTTTACATATTTATAACTGTTGAATTGGGAGCACTGGAATTCACAGTTCTTGGCCAATTACAGACCCAACCACACACAATATAACCCACAAACAGAGAACACAATTAAAGACAGAATTGAAATGAAGAAGAAATGCGCAAACCACACGAGAAGACACAGCGTTTATACTGGTTCAGATCGCCAATAAGCAATCCTACATCCAGCCTCTTAGATCCCGAGAGCAATCCACTAAAATGATGAAATCAGTACACAAGAATCCCTCTTTCTCATGAGTACAACATCAATAGAGATTACAAAGACTATCTTGATTCTAGGCCTTCCTCTCAATACAGCTCTCGTAAACTTAGAAGGATCAATTCTATCCAAGCGACTGCCCCATGTCTTCTGTTTATAGACATTCTGAGCAGATATCACAAAGGAATATAAAAGACTGCACATTTCCTATTATACCCCTCATACATAAGCTACTGACATACATAATTTCACATAACCAATTATGCCGCTTGATAAAATTGACTTCACTGATTTCTTCTAGGCTACACTTGATGCAAACATACAACAATAACATTTGGAGAAAGAAAAAAAATCAAGATTTGTATTGTAAAGTGCTGTTTGGATTCCTCTTAGTAATTATTCTTATATGTATTTTGAAGTAAAGGAGGAAATGCATTTTTAACTTTCTTGAAAAAGTTTGCAAAGATGTGTTCATAAAGGTAAAAGAAACAAAAATGAAAGATGCTCTGAATTTTATTGTTAATTGTTACTAAAATTGTGTGGTTTTCCTAGTTTTTTCTTGTCAAGCTAATGGAGGTAAGTGAAACTAATGCACATTTCATGGTATTTTGTGTTTTCTGCAGTGTGCAGGGATAATAAATGTGGGTGGTGAAGTAGGTTGTATGCTTAGTGAAGGGCCATGGGTTTTTGTTGGTCTTCCAAACATTGTCAAGGTAAGGTGGGAGCCATACTTTCTGCACTTCTGATTTTATTTGTAGTTCACCAATTCATTCTCTCTTCTTTTGATAAACTTTTTTGTTGTGTATGTAATTTACGTTGCCTCCTTGGATGTGGGTGGTTACATATAGGCATGGAACATACAAACTGTTACTGATCTGAGTCTTAGTGGACCTGTTGGACAAGTCTATGCCCTGGCTGTTGGAAATGATTTGCTTTTTGCGGGTACACAGGTATACCTTCTTATATAATTTTATTAAATAATTCATTTTTAACTAAGATATTTTCTTCATAGTCCGCAGAACTTTTGATGGTTTTCCATTTCCATTTAACTTTTGCTGGAACTAAAATTGTTTATTTAACTTGGAAGGCCTTTAAAAAAACCATTGTATGAGTTCTCTCTGTCGCTCTCACTCTCTCTCTCTTTCTCACACAAACACACGCCCGCCCGCCTGCCCGCCCACGCACACACACACACCCGCAATATTGGCAGACTTTTGTTACTTGGTACATGAAAATTTTGCTGCAGGATGGGACTATATTGGCATGGAGATTTAATGCTGTTACTAACTGCTTTGAACCAGCTGCAGAACTTAAGGGTCACACTCTATCTGTTGTCACATTAGTTGTTGGAGCTGGTAGGCTATACTCTGGTTCCATGGATAATTCTATAAGAGTAAGTCACTTGAAGTGCTGCATTCTGGTCCAGTTTTCTGTAACCTAAAGAGGATTTTACAACTTTTGTCATAGTAATATTATCACGAGCATTGTTGTCAAACTCACGAGTCAACTCATACAAGTTTACGAGTCACGTAACTTTTTACAAGTCTACTCACTTATAAACTCTGATTTTCACAGAATCAAAGTTGACTCGCAATTCAATACTATAAACTCGTGAACTTAGCCTGTAAACGTGTAAACTGGCATACTTTTCTTAGATATTTAACAATGTGTGTTGTTTTTATTTATATTAGGTTATTATTGACTTATGAGAATTTACATTATATATAAATTAATATTTGAAATTTTGATTATGGGTGAATGATGACAAAAGATGGACTTAATATTTAGAAATTTCATATTATTTAGTATTTTTGAAATTAATAGATAAATTTATTTTGAAATAGGTACATACATGTACTTTATTCATAAGAAATATGGTTATAAATTGTAATAATCATGTTATTAAGAAATATTAATTCAATTTTTTTATAAAATTGTGTTATTTTGAACATATATTTACATACATTAAAGAGAGTTTTTAATTATCTTTAAAATCTTACGATTTTATGATCTGAGTTTACGATTCGATTTTATAAATCTTCCTTCGATACCACTTAAAATCTCGATTTTAACAACCTTGATCACGAGGTCTATCATGTTTAACATATGCTTATCTTGCTTTTAGGTGTGGAACCTTGAAACTCTGCAGTGTTTACAGACACTTTCAGAGCATACTTCAGTTGTGATGTCTGTTCTTTGTTGGGACCAGTTCCTTTTATCATGTTCCTTGGACAAAACAATAAAGGCTTGTATCTTTTTCCTTTATGGGGTCATAACTTTCATGCATTTATTGGGATTGAGAGATTTATTGATTTGATGTTTCTTGTTTATGCAGGTCTGGGTTGCCACTGACAGTGGAAACCTGGAAGTAACATACACTCACAATGAAGAACATGTATGTGCTACAAAATTTTTCCTTTCTCGTATTTTGTTTCTTCTATGTGTCTAATATCTATACAGCAAGTTAATATTGTAATGCATCAGCTTAATCTGAAAAGGATAAGGAAAGTCATATGAATAGATCCGCCACCAAACCTTGGTGTGCCTGGAGCATGACTATCATAATTGTGTTATGGATTCTTTCATATCTTTGTTTCTATTGGTGTATTTATAGGGACAATAGTTTGTGATAATCTCTCTTAACACAGGATTTGATGCTATATTAGCATTTTTCCTTGGGAATTAGTTACAATTTGGATTTTCTATATGACTTGATGTTGTTTTGTGGTTCTAGTGAACTCCTTTGATTTGGATAAAATGCTGGACCCCAAAAGGCAGAAGGATAAGATACTGACCAAGGTTACTTAAAAGAAAAATCATGTGGGGCAGGGCTGTACCAAAAAATTGATTGTCTACCATTGTCATATAAAATTTCCCACAACAAACTTTCAGTTATTGAAGTTCACAATGACCTGAATCTTCTTTTACCCCTTTTATCAAAAGTGTTGGAAGTATAAAATTTCCTGCTACAAACTTTCAGTTATTGAAGTTCACAAAGACCTGAATTTCTTTAACCCCTATTATCAAAAGTGTTGGGAGTTAATTTATGACTTGGGCATTCTCCATATTTGTCCTTACGTTTCTGTGTTTCAAGGTTGCCAATTTGATTTATTAGTTTGTTTTTGGTGTTTCCACTGGATTTGTCCTGGCAATGTATCACCTTCTATCAGCCAGTAGTAAAAAAATTAAAATAGTAGTGCTTCTTGTACTGTATGGTGGCAAATTTTTGAAATACCACATGTATCCTACTGGCTACTGCAAAATTGTTAGAAAGATATTATCACTTTTACCTGATTTTGGCATTTATATTTGGTGTGCTTATGTGATTAGAGATCTGTTATGCTTGGGGGACATCACTTGGCCTCGAAGCATAATTTATTTTCTCTGTAGGATGGAGAACTATATAGGCTACTGTCTGTGTGCTTATCTTTGTAAATTTCAGAATTATCCATATGATGCTGCAACATGTTGAAAATATATTCAAATACCTGAGGAGAATATCTAGTATATTCTTTGTTTTTCATTTCTGACTAGATGCATCTGGAGATTTGACACTTTATACTGTACTTAAGGCTTGGGTTTGGTTAGGCATTGTGCAGACTATAGATATTTGATTAGCATAGAATTAGGATTGGTCAAGTGAGCTTAACTATGAGGTAAATTCCAAGACGACCAGTTATGGTGCAGTTTTGTGGCCTGGCAACTACATATGTTTCACTTAGAAATCAGACCCAGAAATCTTTCATTGATACAAAATAATTGTGTACAACATCCTCTTTTAAGGAGAGGATTACTAGTAAAGAAGGAAAGAAATAATTGTAAGCATTCTACTATTATTACCTTTCTATATTTACAAGATATTTACATAGAACACTGATCCTAAAATATTCTAGGATCAAGACTAGATTCAGCACAATTCCAGCACTCCCCCTCAAGCTGGTTTGTAGATGTCTTCCATAGCCAGCTTGCCAATAAGTTTATCAAACTGCTTCTTGTGTAGACCCTTAGTTAGAACATCAGCAATTTGTTCTGTGGTTGGAAGGTATGGCATGCATATTATTCCAGCATCGATCTTCTCCTTAATGAAATGTTTGTCCACCTCTATATGTTTTGTACGGTCATGTAATACTGGATTATGAGCTATAGAAATAACAGCCTTGTTGTCACAATAGACTTTAATAGGTATAGGGTGAGAAAACTTCAACTCTTCAAGTATTCGTTTGATCCACATTCCCTCACAAATTCCATGGGCAACAGCTCTAAACTCTGCTTCTGCACTACTTCTAGCCACCACATTTTGTTTTTTACTTCGCCAGGTGACTAAGTTTCCCCCAACAAAAGAACAATAGCCTGAAGTAGATCTTCTATCATCAATACTTCCTGCCCAATCTGCATCAGTGTAGATCTCAGCTTGCAAGTGACCATGTTTCTTGAACATTAGCCCTTTGCTAGGTGTCCCTTTTAGATATCTTAGAATTCTGTAGACTACCTCGAAATGCTCTGGCCCTAGTGAGTGCATAAATTGACTTGCCATACTAACTGCAAAAGCAATATCAGGCCGCGTATGAGACAAGTAAATTAACCTGCCCACAAGTCTTTGATATTGTTTCCTGTTCTTCACTTCTTCAGCTTTAGCAGCCTGTAGTTTCACATTAGGCTCAATGGGAGTCTCCGACACCCTGCAGCCAAATAAACCTGTCTCTCCAAGAAGATCAAGAACATATTTTCTCTGATTGACAAAAATACCTTCTTTGGATCTTGCAAACTCCATTCCAAAAAAGTATTTTAGAATTCCCAAGTCTTTAATTTGGAACTCCTTCGCAAGTTTCTTCTTGAGGGCTGCTAACTCTGTCTCATCATCACCAGTTAAAATAATGTCGTCAACATAAACAATCAAAATTGTAACTTTACCATCTTTTGAGTGTTTATAAAATATAGTGTGATTTGTCTGACTCTGAAGAAAGCCATAACTGGTAATTACCTTTCCAAAGCGTTCAAACCATGCTCTCGGTGACTGTTTGAGACCATACTCTCGGTGACTGTTTGAGACCATACAGGGATTTCTTTAGTCTACATAATTTGTTGCTCCCAAATTTCTTTTCAAATCCTGGAGGCAAACTCATGAAGACCTCCTCTTCAAGATCACCATTAAGAAACGCATTTTTGACATCAAGTTGGTGTAGAGGCCAATCTGAATTTACTGCAAGAGACAACAGAACTCTGATAGAGTTTATTTTAGCAACAGGAGCAAAGGTTTCCTGATAGTCAATCTCATAATTTTGGGTGAAGCCTTTAGCCACTAGTCTGGCTTTGTACCTATCAACACTCCCATCAGCCTTACACTTTATTGTAAACACCCACTTACATCCTACTATTTTCTTTCCTTTGGGCAGGTAGACTACCTCCCAAGTGTCACTTCGCCTTAGAGCATTCATCTCTTATGTGACTGCTAATTTCCAATTCGGATCATTCAATGCTTCATGTATATTCCTTGGAACAAACAAGTGTGAAATCCTAGATGTGAAGGCTTTATGATTTTTTGATAGTCTATGGTAAGAGAGATATTTAGCAATAGGATGTTGTGTGCAACTTCTAACACCTTTCCTAATTGCTATAGGAATATCAAGATTATGAATAGTAGGAGAACAATTGTTAATATTTGAAGAATCAAGTGGGGAACCATTGGGTACAATTGAAGGAAGCAAACTAGACGTTGAAGTATGATTTCTTGAACTTACAGTGCCATTGCTCGGGTTTTCAGACTGGTTTTGTGCAGAGTTGATATTTAGGTCTTTGTTCCTTTGATGAAATCTCTGCCTAGTATAAACCTGAAGCTCAGAATTCAGATCATGATGATCGATTTGTAGTACTTCTCTCCCTGCATGAGAAACCCCTTTACTTGGCACCAAAGAACCAGAATCTCCTAAGTGACCATTATTAGAAACATTTGGTTCTTGAGTAGGGCAAATTGCATTTGGGAGCGGGATAGAAACATCCCAAAAATTATCATCAACTTCATGTGTCTCCCCCTGAAGAGAATTTTGGGTAAAATAAGGCTGTTTTTCGAAAAACGAAACATCCATACTGATATGGATTTTTTTGGTGTGAGGATCATAACACTTATAGCCTTTTTGATGTGAGGCATAACCCAAAAAAACACATTTGATAACCCTAGGGTCAAGTTTGGAACGAAATTGATTAGGGATATGAACATACACAGTACACCCAAAAACTTTGATAGGAAGATCCGAATGTAACCGAGTGTTGGGAAAAACTTCTTTTAGACACCCTAGAGGGGTTTTGTATTTTAACACTTTAGTGGGCATCCTGTTTATCAAATAAGAGGCCGTCAAAACAGCTTCACCCCACAAATATTTTGGAATATGCATAGAAAACATTATGGCACGTGCAACTTCGAGTAAATGCCTATTTTTTCGTTCAGCAATGCCATTTTGTTGAGGAGTATTTCGACAAGTAGATTATGGTGAATACCTTTGGCTTTCAAAAAATCCCCCAAGTACTCATTAAAATACTCGGTGCCATTATCAGAGTGTAAAATACTAATTTTGGTTTGAAATTGATTTTCAACCATAGTGTAAAAATTTTTGAATAAGTATTCCAGTTCAGATTTTTTGTGCATCAAATAAACCCAACACAGACGTGTATGATCATCAATAAAGGTAACATACCACCGTTTTTCAGAGAGAGTAGAAATTTTAGATGGACCCCAAACATCACTATGAATTATATAAAAGGGTTTGGATGCTTGGTAGGGTTTTGGTAAATATGTAGAACGATGATTTTTTGCCAAGATGCAGCTATCACATTGAAAAAATGAATAATCCACTCCTTTAAACAATTCAGGAAATAAACGTTTCAAATAGGCAAAACTAGGATGGCCTAGTCTAAGATGCCATAGCATAATTGTATCTGGAACAAGAATTGAACTAATACTACTAAAGCCCTGAGCTTTTTTATTACCAACAGAGATGTCATCAAAGTAGTATAGACCGTCAATCATCCTAGCACGTCCAATCATCGCCCCCAAACTCTAGTCCTGAAATTCACAATGAGAGTCAAAGAAAGTAGCACGACAATTAGAATCTTTGCATAGTTTACTAACCGACAAAAGATTGCAGGCTAAGTTAGGAACATGTAGGACAGAAGTGAGATGAATATTCGCAGTCAGTTTAATAAGTCCTTTGCCGGCAATAGGTGAAAAACTACCATCGGCAATTCTGATTTTTTCATTTCCAGGGCAAGGAGTATAGGTATTAAAAAAATGAGAAGAACTAGTCATATGATCAGAGGCTCCGGAATCTATAACCCATGGAGAGAAATGAAGACAAGAAAGGGCGTTAGGTTTTCTACCTGTGTGCGCCAAAGAAACACTAGGAATACCAGATGAGGAATTGGATTTTAACAGCTGCAAAAGTTGATCAATTTGCTCTTTGTTGAAGGGACTGGTATCGAACACATTAGCAGTAGGGACCCCACGGTGGCTCTTGTCTCCTTGCTTACTGCTCTTCCAATTAACAGGTTTACCATGAATTTTCCAACAAGTGTCACGAGTATGGCGTGGCTTGTTACAATGGTCACACCAAACCCGAGGGCGCTCATTACTTTGACACTGGTAATTTGTAGCCTTGTAGGCAGTAGAATCAGCAATTAGTGCAGAATTTTCAAGGGACTCACCAGTGGCCTTTTTCCCTAGCATGACACTCCTTCGGCTTTCCTCTCTTCTAACTTCAGCAAATACGTCACCAATAGGCGGAAGAGGGGACCGGCCAATGATCCTTCCTCGCACTTCATCAAACTCGATATTAAGGCCAGCCAGAAACTTGTAAATACGGCTATCTTCAACTAGTTTCTTGTGGTAGTTGCAATCATCTGTAGATTTCCACTCATATGTGTTGAAGAGATCAAGATCTTGCCACAATCGCTTCAAAGAATGGAAGTACCTAGTGACAGAATTATCTCCTTGTCGAATCTCTCCCAATTTCAGAGTTAATTCAAAAACCTGAGATTGATTCCCCAGGTCAGAGTACATCTGATTGACATTGTCCCACAATTCATTTGCAGTAGAATAGCACATATAATTGGAACTGATATCTTCATCCATGGAATTGACTAGCCATGTTATTACCATGGAGTTTTCAGCATCCCAAATAGAATGGGATGGGTCATCCACTGCAGGTTCCTTCTTGTCTCCGGTAAGATAGCCAATTTTCCCTTGCCCACAGATATACATCCGGACTAATTGAGACCAACGAAGAAAGTTATCACCATTTAAGCGAATAGTGGTGATTTGGACAGAATGGGTTGGCTGGATTGCTGGCATTTTTGTTGGGACAGCAACGGCTGAGATTTCAGAAGTAACTTTGGACATGGTGGATAAAGATTAAACTGCTTGATACAATCAGAGAAGAAACCGCTGGTGTAAGGACAACAGCTACTTCTGGAGGCAGCGACAACAGTGCTGGAAGGTGGAGATAGCAACGCTGGAAGGAGGCAACACTGGGACAAGGCAGCAGCGACTCTGGGAGGCAGCAACAGCAGCACTGGGAGGGGGAGATAACAGCTCTAGAAGGAGACGACACTGGAATCACGATCGGCCAGCACAGGGATTCGCGAGCGGCAGCACAGGAATCGCGATCGGTCAGCAGCGTCTGGGAACGCGGTCAGCAGCGTCGGTGTTGTTTGGGATGGCGACTGAGAGTTGCCGATGGAGAGAGGCCGACAGATCGAGGGTTGGCAGCAACTAAGGGTTGTTGTTGGAGAGGCGCAGGGTTAGCAGCAACTAAGGGTTGTTGTTGGAGAGGCGCTGGCGGCTTGGTGATTTCAGATAACTGATAGAGCAGCCTATGGTTTTTTTCACAGTGTAAGGCTGTGATTTGATTTTGGCTCTGATACCAACTTAGAAATCAGACCCAAAAATCTTTCATTGATACAAAATAATTGTGTACAACATCCTCTTTTAAGGAGAGGATTACTAGTAAAGAAGGAAAGAAATAATTGTAAGCATCCTACTATTATTACCTTTCTATATTTACAAGATATTTACATAGAACACTGATCCTAAAATATTCTAGGATCAAGACTAGATTCAGCACAATTCCAGCAGTTTCCATTCTGAATACCCAAATCCTGTAATAAATGCCTCCATTCCTGCACTATTCAACACTTAATGAAATGGTTCATGGTCTGGCTTATCAAGCAGCTAAATATGATATCTAGTACTTTTTATCATTGTTCTGTGCTTTTTTTTTTTTTTTTATTCTGACTGGATGTCTGAGGGGATTGGCATCTTTTACCCATACCTCTGGCATGGGTTTGATTGTGCATATCTGTAGATATTTCTCTATATTAGAATTAGGAGTGGTTAAGTGAGCATGAATACGAACTAAATTCCTAGGTAACCAGGTCTGGTGCAGTTTCCTGGCCTGGCATATGTTTCAATCTCAATGCCCAAATCCTGCAATGGTTACCTCCATTCCTGCACCATTCAACACTTACTTTTAACTTTACTAATTCAAATGCAGTGCTACATTTATGCATATCAACCAGGCAACCTAGGGTGAAGTGGTCCTCGCATTCATTATCTGTCTTTTCAAAGGATTGCCAATTTTGAGTAACTGAAATATCACACCAACAATTACCTATTTGCATGTTTCGTAATATGAAATGGTAGTCATCACATTCATGTTTCCCTGAGCAGTACATGATGTAACTGAAATAGGATGAATCATGTGTGCAGGGATGAGGTTCTCTGATAAATATTATTGGTATAGGATATAAACGCATGGGAATTCCATCACATAATGGTTGGGAAATGATGATTCTCCTTTAAGCTTTTCTTTTGTTCCTTCTTTATCCTAAGTAAAACTTTGTTGAAAACTTGAGGAAGACCTGAGCTAGGATCCTCTTAGGGAGTTCTTGAACTCTGCCCTTGCAGGGCTTACAGCAACATGGGAGATGGAACTACACCTATAAGGGGCTTTTCTCTAGAACGTTTACTCTTGGGCATTTTGGGGGAGAAAGAGTGGAGTGGAGGCTAATTTGGTGGCTTTAGCCCACTTTGCTATCATATGTACTACAGAATCAGCCATTCTAATAATATAACTGGAGGACCAATCCTTCTTGTCCAAGAATTGTCTGATATCAAAGATTAAAAAGGATATGCTATGTGCCATTGAAGTTCACTGCAGTTGCTCTTTTGTATGGATACAAGTCCTTTGCAATCTGTTTCAAATTGCACTCTTTGCCATGGATTCTGCTTTCAGCTTTTCATTATAATAACATGCCCTTCTCAAAAGGGTAAACTTCAACCAGACCCCCTATGGTTTAAGTCAAATTTATAAACACCTGTGGTTTGAGTTTGTTCAACTCGTTCCCTGGAGTTCAATGTTGTTTCTAAATTCTCCTAAACTGTGAGGTCTTGATAAGCTTAAATTTCTCTCTGCTGTTTATCACCTTTCTTCTTATCTCCAACTTCTTCATTCTCTGCAACTTTCACCAGTGGGAAACAAGAAGAGTCTTTAGTTACTTATGAGTGAATCCAATCTGAAAAACCTCTAAAAGCCTCAATTGAATTTGAAACAATTCACAGAAAAGAGCAGGATGATTCAGGGTAATCTTGGGAGAGAGAGGGCATGATCATAAAAAAGGGAGAAAGCAGAAGCAGAGAAGAGAGAAGCGGGCATGGGCTCTAGGGTTGCATTTCGTTTTTCTGTATTGAGAAATCTTGGTCATATTATTTATTGCAGATTTGCTTTTTGAAAAAAGGAGGATTAAAGGGAGTTTTAACAGGGAAAGATTTGAGTTTTGTGAATTGACATTTTCTATAACATGGAAAGAGATTTGTTGTTGCTGTAGACAACCATAATTATGCCAATCTCTGTGTGTGTGTGTGTTCCATTCGATTTCCCTATTTTCTGCTAAGATTCGGTGTTGCTTTAAACAAACATGGATATCCCAGTTGCCCTTCTCTTTACGTTCCATTTGGTTTCTCTATTTTTTCCCCCTATATTTCTCTCTCTTACTTTGATTTCCCATTTTCTTTCTTCTGTTTTTCCATTTCTCCTCTCTTAATCTCCTTTTTAACTATTCCTTCCGTCTCTCTCTCTCTCTCTCTACACACTCACACACATACCTGTCTTCAAACCACAAAAGAAAAGTTAAGAGCTTATCAAAATGACACTCCAGGAAAATTTAGTAATGCTTGTTGGCTGTTAACTGATGGAAGGAGTTGATTGAAAAATAAAAACAAACCACAGGGACCCAGAATAACAAAGTTAAACCACATGGGGTGTTTGTAAAATTGACCTAAACCTTAGTGGGTCTGGTTTGACCTACTGAGAAAGTAGTCCTCAGTTGTTGGATGGACAATTTTATGTTACAGTTGCCAGTCTGGCGATGGTGACTCTCCTTCCTGCATTTCTTTATATGTAATCTTTAACCTTTAGCTTTGTCAGACTTGTTGAGAAAGCTGTCCTGAATTATTAGCCAGATACATGCAAGTTCTTTATATGTAATCAATTGACCATTTAGAAGTTGAAATTTCTAGGTTGAAAGAACATTTATAAGTTGAAAGAACATTTGATGGACATGTTCTCTTTTCTAATAATACGAACAGATGATCAGTTTGAAGCAGAGCAGACCAAGCCATATAGAATTGTACGGTAGGTTTTATCCATCCAAGTCAGTTCTAGGTTGTGGTTCTATGATGCAGGAGCAGTTTTTTTCTTATTAGTGTTTGTATTTGTTTAATTATTCTTAATATTTAAGTTACTAGGTTTTAAATACTTTATTTTTAAGTTTTAATAAGTAGTCATTTGACTAGCACGTGACTTTTAGAAAAAGATAGATTCCTTAAATTAGATGTATTCCTTGTGATCAAGGACTTGGATTCCTATGTGATCAAGGATTAGGATTTATTATAGCTGTAACTTAGTATAAATAATCTTTTAAGAGATTTTGTAGGCAGCCGTTTATTATTCTATTTCAACTTTGAGGTTTTCGTAAATCCTAATTTTAAGATCTCCATTTCAGAATTGATCTTATACTGTTTTCGCCAATCTCTACACTTGTTTCTGCTGATTCTTCCTCCCATACTACATCATTCTAACTGGCTTTAATACATCTTTGGCATTCTTATGGAATTTCTACTATTACGAGAATCACATATGTAAAAATATTATTATGAGAATATTGTTAGAAATAACAATTTAGCGTTTGGCTATAAATCAAAGACGGAAAAAATTTCCATCTTTGGTGGTTAAATTAGAGACTGAAATGGGTCTCTTGACGTTTGGCCGCTGGGCAATCTACAGGAGATCTATGCCTTCGATCACCTAGAGCCTAGTTTGAACGTTTTGGGAGAACATTAAAGAGCCACAGGTATATCCAAGGAGCTTGTATGTTGTCCCTCTTCTTCTTGATTGGCGAACACGCAACAGATAAAGGCAACCCGACTAACAAAATCATTTCCAAACTCCCCCAAGACTACCAGGCACACACACTCACTCGTGTGTGGGGCCTTGGCAACTATGCTTACTGGAAGAATAGGATGAAGGTCTGTATGCATGCGCCAATTGGCATGTGACTTGAGATTGAAAAAAGTGATTTTAACTTCCAAACTACCCAAAAACACATCGACAGAAGTGGTTTTGCATTAATGTTGTTTGAAATGTAAAGTGCTTTTTTTACTATTTTAATTTTAACATTAAATACTATTTTAATTGTAAAAATCTATTAACTGTTTTGTGCTTTAAAGTTGTTATTTAAGTTAATAAAAGAATTAAAACATAATTAATATTTTGAATTTAACACAATAATGGACTTTTCAATTTTGTAAAAAAAAAATAAATGGAATATAATTTGGAAGTAATGGTATTATTTTTCGAAATTCAGCCATGTAGAAATTTAAGTCACCAAAGGACAAAAGTGATGAATGATTTTAAATCCATACAAGTGTCCTCATGAAAGTCATAATGAACTTAGAAGGTTTTAAGTCTAATATTAAAAAAGATAGCAATTTAAACATTTCTGGAGTGAAATTCTAATATCACATCTTACAATATGGGCCTTCGCAACCTTCTAAAGACAAATTCCTTAACGTAGATGGGCATGTTTATATTTCTATAGCATATATTCTCTAAAACTCACAATACTCTCTAGTCTAGTGTCACAACCCCGAGGAATTCCCAAGGATATCATAGTAATACATATTATATGTATTTTCTTTTGGTTGTACTCTTCGGCTATAGCTATTAGTACCTTTATTTGTAAAGCCTATAAATAGGCTAGATTTGTTAGAGAAACAGATAGTTGAATGACATTTGAATTCTGATTTCCCTCTCAATTGTTCTGATCTCTCTCCCTCTCTGTTCTGTCTGTTAGTCTCCCTTGATTCTTGCTGTATTTCCCTCTCTTTCAGTCTAATTCCCCCTTGATTTCTTCCAAATTCCTATTCAAACCCTAGGCAAACCCTAGGTTCGTGACATCTAGCTCATGAATAATTAAATACTTGTGGATAGAAGGAACATTTTTTTATGTCTTACATAAAAAGTTACAGGCTGATTGGTTAACCATGCAGCCAGCAAACACAGACAACCTAAAGCTGAGAAGCAATCTAGCATGCCCAGGCAACAACATGAACCAATGAGTTTGAGCATAAATCTGTTCGCTCACACCTCTAAAGAAGCAAATAGGCTATAGTCCCAAAATGTGGAAACAAAGCAAACTTTATTGTGCATATAAGACTAATAATAATAATCATTACAGTCACCTCTATATATGTTAGTAACCTTGCCAAGCATCCCTATGTTATTCATGTTTTGGTCAGGTGGATTATATGGCAAGAAAAGTGGCCCCAACATATATATATATATATATATAACACAGTGCTGCCGTAGACAAGAAAGTTAACAGATAGCTCAATAGCTCTTAGCTGGGCTTTCTGCTGTAGATGAATGACCATTACGATTGGCTTGATGTGCTTCATGTAGAGTTCTATTGTTGCTGTATCTATTGAAAGTTAAAGTTCTGGGATCCTCTAGAAAGGTTCTATGTATTTTATTTATTTATTCTTTTGGTGCTCTGATGTATTATGAAGATCACCTGAATCATTTCCATTATCAGCTCTGGAACCAGTTCACTCTGCACACTTTTGGAGCTTCTCCTCCTGACTCTGGTGTCAGGATGCTGTGTCTTTCAGATGCTTCTTCTCCTAGAGTCAAACTGTGCAAGTAGCGATTATCAGTTATTAAAACCTTACCTCTTAATCGGATCAAAATACTTCTAAATATGCACTTCAGAGATTAACTTGATATGGAACATCACCCCAATGGGATTTCTAAAATATTCACATGACATTGAACATCAAATAATAATTTAATAAATAAAGTTATCAGTTGAAGTACTCTAATACCATCTACTATACGTGGATGGAGATTTAGCTGAGACCCCGTGAAGTGGGCTATATACGTGTGCTAATAAATGCCAAAGTTGCTTCTTCTAAAATGGTCATGAGCAGCCTTGGCCCGTGGTTTCTTCCTCTACGTTGGAGGGTTTTCTACATAATATCTTTTGTCCATATTGTAAGTTCTACTGTTGAAATATATTCTTTGGCATAGTTGTCAAATCAACATATAGATCATGAATAGGAAGGCCTAATTTCCGAATCGTGAAGCATATTGTATTGTAAGATACAATAACAATTTGATAAATATGGTGAGCTAGAAAACAATTTGGTAAATAGCTTAGAAAATATGATCGAAAAGATGTTTATAATGAAAATATTCAGAATAGTAATTTTAACCCATGTTTAACAATATTGATATCACGTAACGCATATGGCACTAAAATAAGCTACCAAGGATTGCAAAATTAACCATAAGTCTGACACAAGTCATAAACTAATAAATTGTAAGTCATAAAGCCTTAAAATGATGAGAAAATATTACTAAATTTGTATCTAATTATCCTCCCCTTAAATATTAATGCCACTATCAGCACTACTATCGTCATTGGCATCTGACAAGGCCTAATTTTCAAATCATAAATCGTGAATTGTGAACTGTATCATATGATGCATGTGATTCAGGTTGCAATTCAAAGCAAAAATCTGATTCACTCTATGGTTTGTATCCATGGGGATGAGTATCAAACTGAGTCATACGAAGAGTATCACGTGTCATGCAATACTAACAATATTGCTCTACAGTAAGGTTGAAAGCTTATTTTTCAATTTCACTTTTTACATCTGGCTCATCTCTTGACATTACTCAGCACAAAAAAAAAATAAATAAATAAATTAAATAAAATAAAAAAATTCAACTTATGATAGAAGCAAGGGTTTAGGAACTATAAGCTATTGTAAGGTAAGAGCACTAATGACTAGGGTCATTCTTGTTTGACAGGCAAACTTAGTTGAAGAATAAGGCAAATTAAGGCAATGCAATAGAGTCCAATAAGTGAATACAAACTATAGGCACTAGGCAGAAAGTTAGAACTATCATCTGTTTAATCTATCATCTAGAGTTAATATGATCGGGCACTTTCACATTTGAAAAGACTATATTTGAAGCACTGGCACTCCTAATAAAAAATTGGCTTAGCTTATTTACCTGTGTAGTTGATGCATGTAGTTTGGATTTTGGTTAAGCTTGTTTTTTATGTGCATATATATACAAATTGAGAGGGTGAGGAAGACCAAAGAAAACTTGGTGGGAACCCTTAAAAATGGCATAAGATTTAATGGCCTTACAGAGGATATAGCTAACCCCACCTATTGGAATTAAGCTTATGATTTCTTGAGTATATTGGACAGATTTACCAGCAGGTCTCAAGCTCTTAGAATGACATGTCAAGTCCTAATCCCACGAGGTAGGTTCAGCTACATGAATTTTAGTACACCAATCATCTCTATAAATTGCATGTGGTGCGGTCACCGATCAAGACCCAGCCCAAGGCCGACCCGACCCAAACAAGGTAGCCCAGAACCGGCCCAAACAGTAGCACTAGAACAGTAGTGAAACTTCATAAGTTTTAGGATTCTACTTCATGTTTGATTAGGATTTTATTTCTATTAGGATTCTAGTTGGATTTTGTTTATAAGTATTAGATGGATTAGCCAAACTCTATAAATATACCTAGATGCTAAGAGTTGTAATAAGTTTTTCTATTCAATAAATTCCAACAAACTAGTTCGTTTTTTTCCAGCGAGAAGTTTTGATTCTTGTGCCTAGTTGAGAGTCCAACTTTAGTCGTTGAAGTTTGTTCTCTCAATGGTACTTGAAACTTATTGTTTCAAAAGTTTCTTTGTGTGTTTTCTTTACACACGTTGCGTCAGGTGGTATTAGAGCAGTTAATCAACCAATTAGATGACCAATCTTAAAGGTAATGGTAGTAACTAGCCTCGTGACGGTGATCTGGAGTTGTCTGCGGTTGGAGAGCAATCGAAGAGTAACTTGTACCATTCAGCAACAATTGGAGCAAATCAACAACCAATTGGGCGCCTTACTACGAGTTGATGATGAAAGAAACCTAAATAATGGGGTGAATCAAACCGAAGTAAGAAGACCACCCATTAATCATGTTCTTGTTAATCCTAGAAGACCAATGATTAAAGATAGCTATGAAGAGAATGATCTTGGTTGAGTAATAGCTAATCCTGGTGGTAGAGGGGTTAGGAGGAATGCGCATTAGCACAACTATTAGGGCAACAATGAGTATAAACTAAAGGTTGATATTCCTACCTTTAGTGGAGATCTTGATATTGAGGGGTTCCTGGATTGGATCATTGAGGTTGATCCATTTTTCGAATACATGGAGATCCCAGATGAACGACAAGTCAAATTAGTAGCTTATAGATTGAAGGGCGGTGTATCTGTTTGGTGGGAGCAATTGAGAGAGACAAGATTGAGGAAAGGCCGACACTCAGTTCAAACATGGAGACGAATGAAACTGCTGTTAAGAGGTATGTTTTTACCCCCTGATTATGAACAATACATGTTTAAAGCCTATCAAAGATGTGCACGTGGAATGAAGAGTGTGAATGAATATATCTCTGAGTTTCTGAGATTGGCAAAGAGAAACCAATTGTCAGAAAGTGACAATCAACAAGTAGCTCGTTACTTGAATGGATTGAATTTTGCTATTCGTGATAAAATTGGGGTTTAGATGGTTCTGAGTGTGCAAAAAGCAAAGAACTTAGCTTTAAAGACTAAGTTAATGTTGAGTGAGAGAGCTCGTAATGACAATTATCGCCGGTATAGCGGGAATAAAAATAAACAAGCAGCTTTTGATAGAGGCAAGTCGGTTCAGGAAATGCAACATTTTAATCCACCTAATACAATCAATCCTAATAAGGCTACAACGGGGGGAAACACTCGAGATACTACTTCTAATCTTCCAAAATCCAATAACCCTTATGCAAAGCCTGTTCTCTTAAAGTGTTTAAAGTGCAATGAGATCGGGCACCGGTCTAGTGATTGTCCAAGGAGAAAATCAATTAATATTATAGAAAGGGAGGATGAAGATGTTGCTAAAGAGAAAGTATATTGCGGGCCTGATGGGGAGGATGACGAAGAAGAGTATGGACATGGAGAGTATACTTGTGTAATGAGGAAGTTAATGCTATCTCAAAAGAATGACGATACTACTTAGTGGCATAAGCTTTTTTGCACAAGGTGTACGATGAAAGGAAAAATCTTTAAGTTAATTATTGATAGTGGAAGTCAGGAGAATATCATAGGAAGAGACTTGGTGGTGAAGATGCAGCTAACTTCTGAAAAACATCCATGCCCTTACATGATTGGATGAATCAAAGAAGTTGGTAGCATACATGTGGATGAAAATTGCAGGGTGTCTTTCTCTATTGGTAAGTATTCTGATGAAGTTTATTGTGATATTGTTGATATGGATGCTTGCCATATTTTATTTGGGAGATCTTTGTAATTTGATGTGGATGCTAAACACTCAAGTAGGAAGAACACATATCAGCTTGAGAAAGAGGGTGTGCATTATATTTTGTTACCCATAGTGGAAAAGAACCAAACCAAAGTTTCTAAAGTGGAGGGGTAGAATTTTCTTACCATTACACATAAGCACACTGAGTTTGTGAGAGAGTATAGGAATACTTGAGAGATTCAC
Organism: Diospyros kaki; assembly: GCA_036245055.1. Taxonomy (NCBI): domain Eukaryota; kingdom Viridiplantae; phylum Streptophyta; class Magnoliopsida; order Ericales; family Ebenaceae; genus Diospyros; species Diospyros kaki. The sequence continues at coordinate 46,876,439 of BSEG01000002.1, read as the reverse complement.
TTGTTGGTTGTCAAGTGGGAGAGCATGAGTGAGCCACTGAAGGTGAATCAAATTCTAGTGGAGGTGCAGGGATTATTGGAAGAATTTCATGATGTGGTTCTTGAGGAGTTGCCTAATGAGCTACCTCCTATGAGGGATATTCAACACCACATTGACTTGATTCTTGATGCTAGCTTGTCTAACCTACCACACTATAGGATGAGTCCTAGGGAGAATGAGATTTTGCCTGAGCAGGTAGAGGAATTGTTGAAAAAATGGCACATTTAGACTAGCATGAGTCCATGTGCAGTGCCAACATTATTGACACCAAAGAAAGATGAGAGTTGGAGGATGTGTTGACAACAGAGCCATCAACAAGATTACTTTTGAGTACAAGTTTCCAATTCTTAGGCTCGACAACATGCTTGAGGGCTATGGTTTTTACCAAAATTGATCTCAAAAGTGATTATCATCAAATCAAAATTCGACCAGAAGATGAGTGGAAGACAACTTTCAAGACAAGAGATGGGTTGTTTGAGTGGTTAGTCATGCCCTTTGGACTAACCAATGCACCAACCACTTTCATGAGGCTAATAAATCAGGTACTACATCCTTTCATTGGTAAATTTGTTGTGGTGTATTTTGATGATATTTTGATATATAGTAAATCTATTGATGAGCATGTGGGACATATTCGGGAGGTGTTGAGTGTGTTGAGGGAAAACAAACTTTATGCTAATTTGAAGAAGTGTGTACTTTTATGAGTGAAAGCTTGTTGTTCTTGGGCTTTGTTGTAAGCAAAGAGGGCATAAAGGTAGATGAGGAAAAAGTGCAAGCTATTAGAGAGTGGCCAACCCCTAAAAATGTCAGTGATGTGAGGAGTTTCCATGGGTTAGCAACTTTCTATAGGCGGTTTATCAAACACTAGTAGTATTGTGGCTCCAATTACTGAGTGTTTAAAGAAAAAGAAAGGGAAGTTCCATTGGGGTGAAGAACAAAGAGTTTTGCCTTAAAAAAAGGGAAGTTATGTACCGCTCTTGTCTTAACTTTGCCAAGCTTTGACAAATTGTTTGAGGTTAAGTGTGATGCGAGTGGAGTGGATATAGGTGTTGTGTTGTCCCAAGAGAAGAGACCAATTGCATTTTTCAGTGAGAAATTGTGTGAAGCCAGAAGAAAGTGGTCTACTTATGATATGGAGTTTTATGCAGTGGTGAGGGCTCTTAAAACATGGGAACATTACTTGATTGACAAAGAGTTTGTTATTTAAATGGATTACCAAGCTCTTAAGTACTTGAGTAGCCAAAGGCAGCTAACAAGCATAGGAAGTACAAGCTATTTGAGGTTGGAGATGAAATCGTGATATTCTTGAAGAATGAACGGATTCTAGCAGGAAAGCAAAACAAGCTGAAACCAAAAATGTATGGTCCTTACAAGATTACAAAGAAGATCAATGACAATGCTTATGTTGTGGATTTGCCTAATTATATGGGTATTTTCAAAACATTTAATATTGCTTATCTTTCTTTGTATTTGTTGGATGTTGAGTTGTCATACTCGAATCATAATTCGAGGACGAATTCTTCTCAAGTGGAGGTGAATGATGCGGTCACCGATTAAGACCCAGCCCAAAACCGACCCGACCCAAACCGGGCAGCCCAGAACCGGCCCAAATAATAGCGCCAAAATAGTAGCGAAACCTCATAAATTTTAGGATTCTACTTTATGTTTAATTAGAGTTTTATTTCTATTAGGATTCTAGTTGGATTTTATTTACAAGTATTAGATGGATTAACCAAACTCTATAAATATACCTAGAAGTTAAGGGTTGTAATCAGTTTTTCTATTCAATAAATTGCAACAAACCAGTTCGATTTTTTCTAGCAAGCATTTTCGGTTCTTGCGCCTAATTGAGAGTCCAACTTTGGTCGTTGAAGTTTGTTCTCTCGAGGGTACTTGAAACTTATTGTTCCTAGGGTTTTTTTGTGTGTTTTCTTTACACACACACTACATACTGCGTCAGCATGGTTGATTCTTGAACAATTTTTCATACTTTTGATCATTGTCTGAGGAGATACTCCCATTGGAGGTAACATATACTAGTGGCGGTGGTGTCACAAAAGGAAGATCATCCAAAATCTTATTGATAACTGTCTCATGGATGTCTTAAGCAGAGACTTTGAGGTTAGGAGTAATCCAACATATCCTTTCATAAGCTGTTTTGCTGATAGTTAAGAAGTCCAGTTTTTCAATCAAGATGAACTGTCATTGTGTTAGAAAACCACAACTCTCCATACTATTTAAGAATGGTTTTTAGCTCTTTGGTTAGGGCTCTTGCTTGGTATCTGGTTGCAGCATTGATTAATGAATACAACTTATTTAACTGTGTTAGGAACAATATTATAGAAATTTTAAACTTTCAGGCGTTAAGGGAATACCTTTTCTGCAGAGGCACGGCAGAATTCTTTTAGTCTGGATTTTCTTTTTCTAAAAAACACATGCAAAACATGGTAGTGTAAGTTCAATTGTTCTATGGTTATTGCCTTATTGGTGTTTGGCAATTATATGTGAGGCTATTAGAGTTCCATTTCGAGCTGAAAGTTGTTGATCTCGTAGCTCTGTTGGTGAGGCAATAGATGACTGAACAGGGATCTGAGAGTCGAAGTCATTAATTTCAAGTTCTTGAATAGGGAAACTAGAAATTCAGGCATCTTTACTCTGCCATTGTGCAGTTTGAATATCTATATCATCATGGTAAGCCATGAAATCTGTATACTAAAAATGGGTTTAGAGAAAAATACATCCTTGGTGAGTCATATTAAGGTTGAGATGTTTGCATTATCTACTCTCCGCTTGGCCTTTGGGGAATCCTGCGAGGATTAAAAGGTTATTGGAGGTTCTGCAGTTGATGGTACATGATATTTAGGTTTGATCAGGGGCACCATTATGCTATCCTTGATTTTTGTAGTCCATTAAAGCCTCACATGTGTTCTGGGAACTTGTATCTGGGATATTCATGAAACCTATAGGGGATTCTATTCTACTGGTGCACTGGGAGAGTGACACATTTTTATGCCTGAAGTGGTCATGTTAATGGACTCAACAAATTTTATGATAGAAGGACCCGCTCATACATATATCTGCCCGAAAAATCTCGTGGTATCATTTTCTTCTATTTTTGCAAGCCACATCCTTTATCTAACAATCTTTGGTCACTTGTACCTCTATTTGTAGAAGTCTAATTTAATTGGTAACCTCCTCGCTGCAGGGATTGCTCACCCTTTGTGGCATGCATGATTCTGAAGCCAAGCCCGTGTTGTTCTGCTCTTGCAACGACAACTCTGTTCGCATCTACGACTTGCCAACGTGAGTTTCAACAACTTTTAGTTATCATGTTATTATCTTGCTCGCTTGTGGAAGTTGGTTGATTGGTTTTTGCTCATCTCTTGTTTCATCAATTTAATGAAGCTTTCTTCTACTTGGGTGCAGTTTTTCAGAGAGGGGTAAGCTATTTGCAGAGCAGGAGATTCGGTCGATACAGATGGGTCCAGGTGGTCTGTTTTTTACCGGTGATGGAACAGGTCAAGTGAGAGTATGGAAGTGGTTGGCCGAACCAGCCGCGGCCTCCTCTTGATGAATAAATTTTTAATCTTGTTACAATGTGTAAGTGTCTCTGTAAAAGAAATTATAAGACGAGAGATCTAAACAATTTTGAGTCATTAGTTGTATCTTTTAGTTGATTAGAAGAACCAATTGCTTTTTTAGCAAAATGCTAGTGGCTTACCGGCACAATATGCTGTGTTTTTTTCTTTCTTTTGGTCTTTTGTATTGTTTAGGAAGATACCTGCATGAATGTCTCTGTTTTTTGTTGGCATAAAAGCTGTAGGTGGCAACCTTATAATTCTATATGATCTTGTTTTCCGAAGTTAGTTCATTCATCATTGTAATATAGGAAGTCCTTTTGTGCAGCTGGCAGCTGTGGTTCTGATATATTTTGCTTTTTCGAGAAATAAGAAAATGAATGCACTTTTACATTTAGTGGCTGTGACTTTTCTATTGTTTTTATGAATGACCTTGCCATTCATGTCATCATAATAATTTTCGGCATTTGCAAAGGGCATTACATGACAAATGGCTATTATATCTTTTTAATTAAAAGATAAAGAGTGTAATATGTGATTTCAAAATCATTTATTACTTTCTTTCTTATTAGGTTTATTTCTATTTTATTTTCCATTTTCGTGCAACAGAGCATAAGAGAATTAATTAGTAATGATCTAATTTTATAGTATAAAATCAATAATATTCAAATTTTCAAAGAATTTGATAACTTCGTAACACACCAATTGATCACCACTCCCGAACTAAAGACATTTTTCAAGAAATTTTGATAAAGGGCTTAACAAATCTGTCTTTTTTTTATAATGTTAAAAAAACTGTCACCTTAATACAAGGAAAGTGATAAATAGTTTGGAGGATCAACACATTTATCCTTAGTTTGTTATTATTTTTTTTAATATTATTGTTAAAATATAACAATAAATTTATGGTGTGAAAAAAAATGACCTTAATAATCATGTGCGATCATGCTCAGAAGATTCGAGAGTTTAGAAGCCAATGACCAAGAGACCGAGAAGTCTAAATGTAAATGATCAATAAGTTTTTAAGATGATCAAGTGCCTTGATAATTGTGTGACCTCTGGTAACGGGGTGACTGTTGATGAATGGATAGCTTTTGGTTATCAAGAGCCTCTCGACCCTCCCTAGGAATATTCTAAAATTTCATGAAATATGTCTAGAATATGGTCAGAATATATCACTCAAGAAATGCAAAATGGCTGTCATATGTCCCTCTCTTCTTTTTCTATAAACAGAAAGACCACCTTCTCTCTCAGGTAAGTTCACTCTGTCACTCAGACTCTATTTCTTGTGCTTAAACACTCAAAAACTAATTTAAGCATCAAAAAATTTATGCGAGGACATCAATCCATGCCCTTAACCCAGTTATTCATCTCTACAAGTCACTCAGTCATCAAGAGCCACCTGTTCATCAACAGCCACCTGTTCATCAATAGCCACCTAGTCACTAGAGGTCACTCCATCATCAAGGCACCTAATCATCTTAAAGACTCTACTGATCATTTGCATTTAGACCTCTCAGTCTCCTAATCATTGGCTTCCAAACCTCCAAATCTCGTAATCATCATCACACAAGATTATCAAGATCACTTTTTTTCATATCATAAATTTATTATTATATCTTAATAACAACAAATATAAAATAGAGGTGTGGTGTATATTATGCGCATTCAAGTAAAAAATGTACTTGATAGTTTAAATTTAGTTTTTTTATAGGTGTATTGATAAAAGTTAGTTTTAAATTAGTTCAATCTTAAATGTTAAAGGTGATGACTTCAAATTTTATTTATATAATTTTTATTTTTTAAATAAAATATATCAAGAATATTTTGAAAATTCGTTTTATAACACCAAAAATTTGATGTTTGCTTATATAATAAAACAGATAAACATAAGAAACAATAACCAAAATTAGAACTGGCAAAAGAAGGAGATTGACGAGTAATTTTTGATTTGTCAACCTTGATTACATGAGTATAATGTGATTCAAAGCCGCCGCAAATGTAAGGCTAGATAGGCGATAGCCTAAGGCCCCACTTTTAAAATTTTATAATTTTTATATATTTTATATTTTTTAATAATAAATACTTTATTAAAAAATTAAATACAAAACAAAAATTTTATATTCCCTTCCCATGCTCTCTATCCAATTTTGTATTGTTTTTCTACTCAATTTTACAATGTATTCACAGTCCTTAATTTTTAAACCCCCCCTCTCTCTCATAGACTCTCAGAATCGCAATTATATCAATTTTTTCCTATTTTCTCTCTCTCTCTGCATTCTAGGTCATTGGCTCACTACGTGTTCTTCTTCTTCACTTCTTCTTCTCACTTCTTAGTACCCCCTTCTCTCTCTCTCTCTCTCTCTCTCGAGCTTGCTTGTTTCAAAGTTCAGGCTTCAAACTCAGTTTTTACAAACTCACAGTGCGATTTGTAGCCTCGCTTCAAGCCTTCAACTTCAATCTTCAAACTTTGTCGTTTTGACAGACTGCAGACAGCAGCAACAACATCTGTGTTTGGTAACTTTAATTTTTTTTACTTTTAAGTTTTGTTTTTGGGTGTATAACATATGTTATTTTTTAGGTTTTTGTATTATTGTGTGGATATTTTTCTGGTTTTAATTTGTTGATTGTTGTGTTGTGATCATTGATTAACAACTAAGCTAGCTATTTTGCTTTTATTTTTGCTACTTTTCAACCAACATGTATCTCCAACCATTTTTATTTAGCATAGATAATTTGAGATGGAATCTAATATAAATTTTTAATACATTTTTCTTGGGTCTAATGTAAATTTAAAAAAATATATATTATGTTATTTTTAATATTTAATTAAATTACTCATCTAATTTATAACTAATAATTGCAATGATTGAATTAATGTAGGTCTATCAATAATATTTTTTTACCCATAGTATGAATTTGATGTTGAATACAAATTTAGTAAAATTAAACCATGGTTTCAATTTTTATTTTAAAAAATTAATAAATAAAAATAAAAAAATGACATCAATTATGTAATTGATTGAAATAAGAAATTAATAAATTTTATAGTGGATTGAATTTCAACTTTTTTTTAATTTAATGAAATGATGAATATTTTTGAAAAAATATGTATTATTTATTTTTTTATAAAAAATTAATGCTTTTGAAAAAGCCTTGAAATTTTTTTCTATCCTAGAGCCCCAAATTGGTTGAGCCGGCTCTAATATGATTGTACGTAATTAAATTTTTTCAATTAGTACTTTATTAAAGGGTTGTGATAAAAAATGCATTGAGAAAAATATTTTTAATAATTAATTGATATTATAAATTTCGTTAGCTAGCTAGTATAAAATAAGATGTAATTGAGATGATAATGATTAGGTCATAACTGAAAAGGGAGGTGAGGAAGGAAGAGGAAGACTGGTCACAGTTCCACTGACATGATCGAATAGAAGCGCCCAGATTGAACAGAACCATACCACAGAAATTAAGAAACCATTGCCAAGATCTCCATGGTTGAGAAGAAACTTATTCATGAAATCCTCACTACTCTCAACTCCCCTCTTGAGTTCCTTCACTTTTTTATTTATGTCCCCTGCCTGCACATCATCTGTATAAAAATATAACCTCATTGGCGAGGGAGCCATGAACAGGAGGGGCAGCAAAGAACTGCATCTCACGGCACAGAATATAGCGGCCTTCTTTGCAGGGCTGCACCTGGACCTGACCTGCACCGCCAGCACCTGATGTTGGCTCCAAAGCCACCCGGTCACCGGGCACCAAAGATTTCACCTTGCTTCCAACTTCTGCTATGATCCCAGCACACTCGTGACCGATAACCGTGGGCTCCATCCATAAGATGGACCGATGGTAGTTGCCAAAACTCATCGTCATGAAGGCACTAATTCATAGTAAGTAATCATCATATGTCAGAATAAGAATTATATTAAAATGACATTTTTAAGGATAAAAATGTCATTTGATTGTGTCGGCCGACAACCTCGGGAGACATATGTCCTTTTATCAATTGCCGGAGAAGGTGAAGATATCAGCTTTGAGGTGGCGAACACCACTGCCACAGATACTCGCAGCTTTTGTCCTCACTCTAATATAACATATTCATCAAGAGATTATAAGGAGAAATTGTCATGAATTTGGGATAGAGAAGTAATGGCAGTAACAAATTTTTCAAGTACCACCCAGAACAAAAAAAGAAGCAAATTTCAAGTACCAAGGGAAGGGAGCTTGAAAGGCTGAATTCTGAGGTCATTGACACTAAGAAGCCAAGCGGCCAAGTTCTCTTCACCATTTACTTGAGATAGATTTTGCTCTTTTACCCATGTTGTTAGCCCTTTCACACTGCTAAAACATCTAAGATACCTTTATATATAGAGAAAGCATTTTAGATGAGAGGAAAAAGTTGTGGATAATAAATTAAAATGATCAATTAGTTCCCCTCTCTCTCTCTCTCTCTCTCTCTCTCGGAGATAATTTCAAGTTTTAATTGCTAGCTGATTAATTTTGACATTTATGATGTGGGCAATTGACCTTTTTTGAGGCTATTTATGAAGATAGAGACTAACTAAAACAAATAAAATTTATTTTAGTATGTAAATTTAAATTTAATAATTTATTATGAAAAAAAATCAATCATGCAACTGAGATTGAGAGATGAAAAAAATATCTTAGTAAGTTTCTGAATTCAGTTATTACAAACTAAAAAAAATATGATAATGGAATTTGTTTCGATTTAATCTTAGGAAAAAAAAATATGGAAAACTCATTAATTTCCCCAAATCCAATTAAGGTTTAGTGAATTGGAGTTGGATTTTAGTAAATTGTAACATTTAGTTGTTAATATTTTATATTTTATATTTTATATTTATCATACCAATCAGTCAAAAGGTTACGCAATGATGGCCACTTCATATGGATGAGGTCACTCTATAAACATATAGTCAATGTTTAAGAAACGTGGATATACATGTGGCTCTTACTCCACATTTCAGATTTCGCCGATCCTTATCTAAACAAAGAGACCACGTTACAATATTTACAATCCCTTCCCTTCATCCCCTCTCTCTCTCTCTCTCTCTCTCTCTCTCTCTCAAACAAACAAACAAAAAACTCATTAGTATGATGTGATTTGATGGTGTAGTAGTTGATCATCTTTCTCTACCTCGAATCAAGTATCTGTAATGGAGTCAGAGACTTGCTCTCTCGAGATCACTTTGACGTTCAAGTCAGACTACCAAATTAACTTAAGATCAAAATATGCAGTTTCGAGCTTAGAGAAAGAAAAGATTGGATTTCTTACCCATTGCTGATCCTCTTCTTTTTATCCTCCTGCCAAGGTAAGGATTCTTTTTGAAATTGTCGGGATCCCTATCCCATTCCTCGCAGAGTTAGGATCTTACCGATATGGATTCCATAATCGTTTTCGAGAAATTCGAAATAGTTCCTATCTCTATGATTCTCGGTGTGATGGTTGATCTCGAGAAATTCGAAAAATATTTGCCGAAGAACAAGCTAGCCAGTATGGTGAGGCACCTCTGCCACGTGTCTTCTCTGGACTTGAGTAAGATGACGTCAGAAGAGTGGCTCTTTAATGGGCATGTGTTACCACTGATAATGACTATATTTTTGAGGTATTGAAGTAATTATTGATCTGAAGATACATTCCCTTATCATGGGGAGACAAAAGACTCCACGCAAGAGAAAACAAAGAAAAAAAAACTCATTAGTATAGTGTGATTGCTGGAGAGACAAAAGACTCCACGCAAGAGAATTTGGTTTACTGAAATAAAATATCTCACTAAACAAACAACCGCTATATTAGAACATTTTCCAAAAGACCCAATTCACAGCGATTCCTTGATGATCAACCCCTTCACACACACACACACACACAGGGGCTGGGATGTCACAGAGCGGAGGAGAAGAACCAGCAAAAGAGGAGAACATGGCAGCTTGGCTTCTTGCTGTCAAAACCCTGAAAATCCAACCCTACAATCTACCTCCTCTTGGTAAATATTCTTTCTTTCACTAGCACTCGTACTCTTTTCCTTGCGTCTTACTGAATCTAATAATTTTAAATAGACCCAAAGAGGCTTGCCTCCCGGGAAAAAAAAACTTGAGATTTAGCGTCTCTGCAGCTCTTAAATTTATCTTCTCAACATACTTCAGTGAACAAAAAGAGAAAAAGGGAGAGTTGAGGCTGATGTTCGAAGCTAATACTAATTGCCATAGATGGAGACTGTCATCATATATATATATATATATATATTAGTAGCCTGATCTAGCCATTGGTGATGACTAATTTGTAATTTCTTTGGGAATCTGGCAAACCTGTTATGATTCTAGGTCCTCATGATGTTAAAGTAAGGATGAAAGCTGTTGGCATATGTGGGAGTGATGTTCATCACTTCAAGGTCAGACATATGATCTTAATTTGCTTAAAAACTTTTTCTAATTTTAATGGAAATAAGAGGTGTCTTTGCCTAATTTGTAATACTAATGTCTTGCAACATTTCCAGCACATGAGATGCGCAAACTTCATTGTTAAGAAGCCTATGGTAATTGGCCACGAGTGTGCCGGTGTCATAGATGAAATTGGCAGTGAAGTGAAGACTCTGCAGGTGGGTGATCGCGTAGCAGTGGAACCTGGTATTAGTTGCGGGCAATGTCATCTCTGCAAGGATGGTCGCTACAATTTGTGCCGTGAAATGAAGTTCTTTGGTTCTCCTCCCACCAATGGTGCTCTAGCTAATCTGGTAACCTGTAACCAATTTTGTTCATAGTTGAAATGCTTGGTTAGAGATCTTGGCAATTAAGTTGCAAGTTAAAGATATTGTGGTTCGTGCAATTACACGCAGTACTAAATGAACAAATTACTTCTCAAACCAGGTGGTGCATCCTGCAAAACTCTGCTTTAAGCTACCTGACAATGTGAGCTTGGAAGAAGGGGCAATGTGTGAACCACTGAGCGTAGCCGTCCACGCTTGTTGCCGAGCTGAAGTCGGTCCACAAACAAACGTTTTGATCATGGGAGCCGGACCTATAGGCCTTTTAACAATGCTGGCAGCTCGAGCTTTTGGGGCTCCAAAGATTGTAATGGTTGACGTAGATGAATGCCGTTTAACATTTGCCAAAGATCTGGGTGCTAATGAGATCATTCAAGTTTCAACAAATATTCAGGTTCTTGCTCTCTTTCCAAAACAAATTCCCTTAAGGCTTCATTGAAAATTAATATATGTATCCCTGGCATACTAGTTCAGCAAGATAAAACTGAAACATTCATGGCATAAAAGATAAACACATGTAAGTGCCATTACTTACAGGATGTGGGAGTGGAAGTGGTCAAGATACAGAATGCCATGGACGGCAATGTGGATGTGAGCTTTGATTGTGTTGGCTTTAACAAAACCACGACAACTGCTTTGAGTGCCACTCCAGCAGGCGGTAAAGTTTGCCTTGTTGGATTGGGCCAAAGTGAGATGACAATCCCCCTTACACAAGCTGCTGCAAGGTATCTCAATGCTCCATTTGGAGGGTGCTTGATATATTGTTTCAAGTTGAGATTTTGATTTATAAGCTTTATTCCCTGAATTTTCATTTTTTGGATGTAGGGAGGTCGATGTAATTGGCATATTCCGATATAGGAACACGTGGCCAATTTGCATTGAGTTTCTGAAATCTGGAAAGATTGATGTGAAGCCCCTCATAACACACAGGTTCAAGTTTACTCAAGAGCAGATTGAGGAAGCCTTTGAAACCAGTGCTCAGGGTGGTAATGCCGTCAAGGTCATGTTTAGTATGTAAGTGTCGGATAAATGGTGAATCAAAAGGGATTGGCACGCTGGTGACATGATTACCCGATATTAGTAATAAATCAGTATGCATCGTTTTGAGTCCTTACATTTTCAGTAATAAATACAGATGTAGCTTAGTTGCATCTTCTTTATGAGCTTGAATTCCATCCTTGGTCTGTGCCTTTCCCGATGAATATTCATCTCTGCTAACGAAACCACCTCTGATAGTCCTTAGTCCATGACGAATTTCTACATCTATTATTGTTCCTTAAAATAGTGCCTTGCAATTATTTATAATGTCCTGCCATGATCATCCAATAACAGGGCTGCACATGACAGAATGCAGTTGCAATACCAAAATGATCATATGAATAGTGTCGGATACTGTAGAATCTGGAAGAGCTTCTGCTGAGAGAGCACTGGGTTTTACCGAAAGAAAGCTCTCCAAGGGGGTCCTTAATATAACTGAAAGACAAGATCTTATCTCAGATCTACTCAGGCCAAGCTCGGTTCAGTTAGAATTTTCCATTAGGCCCTGATACATTAACAAAATTTCTCGTTTCCTTGTAATAGGATCGAATACCAATCAATCGCACACGAATACAAAATTTAACGTGAAAAACTCAAATAAAAAAAAATCAAAAATACTACTAACCAAAAATTGATAATATAAAAGTGATATTGACACATAAATTATGTGTTTGATTTCATGTGACATGAACACTTATTTATAGACCTAAAATCATTTATAGATGAATATAGAAAATTATATCTTGATCAGAAGATGACGTATGACCATATTCTTCTAGATGAGATAAATCTCACATAAAATCGAATTTGACAATATCATAATCACAATCAAATTCGAAATCATAATCTCGATCAAATTAAGAAACTCAATCACAGATAAACAAAGATTTTGAATCACAACTATCACAAATCTCCACCTTAACTCTAAATTCGCAAACAGAATTATTCATAATTCTTTCTTCCAACGAAATTATGGAGAATCAATCTCCTTGATGAATACCAACCAAATCCACGCAATGCTCAAACTTTGAAATAAGTAGGGACTTGGTCAACATATCTGCAGGATTGCCATGAGTGCTGATTTTTCTTATAGTAACTTCACCACGAGTAATAATATCCAGAATAAAATGATATCGCACATCAATGTACTTCATTTTCTCAAGAAACATCTTACCTTTAGTGACAAAAATTGCACTTTGACTGTCACAATAAACTACACTGTCATGAAGATCTTTACTGATTTTACCCATCAACCTTTTTAGTCAAATAGCTTCTTTAATTGCTTCAATAATTGTCATATATTCTGCTTCTGTAGTAGACAGGGCAACGATGGACTGTAAGGTAGCCTTCCAGCTGATAGCACAACCACCAATAGTGAACGCATAGCTAGTAAGTGATCTTCTTTTATTAGGGTCACCTACAAAATCAGAATCAACAAAACCAATAACTCCATCTCTAGTATTTCCGAACTATAAACAGGCATCAGCGATACCACGCAAATATCGAAGAATCCATTGGATTGTCTTCCAATGTTCTTTATTAGGGTTAGCCATTTATCTACTAACCACGCTCATTGCATGAGTCAAATCAAGGCGTGTACAAACCATAGTATACATAAGATAACCTACTACACTAGAATATGGAATTTTTGATATTTTGTCAATTTCATCATCCGACTAAGGAGATAAGCTTGATGAAAGCTTAAAATGTGCGGTCAACAGAGTACTCACAGGTTTAGACTTTTGCATATTGAATTTAGTCAAGACTTTCTTAATGTATCCCTTTTGACTTAGATACAATTTACTTGTTTTTTGAAATTTGCATTCCAAGTATTTTCTTCGTTACACCCAAATCTTTCAACTCAAATTCTTTATTGAGATGAGCTTTTAATCTCCTTATCTTTCGATACTACTAGCATATCATTGACATATAGAAGCAGATATATAAATGATCCGTTCTTGTTCCTTTTAAAATAGACACAACTGTTATAACTGCATCTATTAAAATTGTGCTTAATCATAAAGGAGTCAAACCTTTTATACTGTTGTCGATAAGACTGTTTCAGACCATATAGAGACTTTTTCAATAAGCATACTGATTAGTGGTTAATTTTGTAAAATTTTTGTTATAATTATAACCCCCGTTTTGATTTTAAATTGATTTAATTGAATAGTTATGTGTAATATATATATCTATATATATAATATATAATATATTATAATAAACATGTAAATATAATACATATATATACTCAATGGAATGCATGCATGAATTATCTATATAATATATAAGTATATAATATACCATATAGTATATCATATAAATATATATAATATATAATTTATTACTAATACTTAATTGCTTATTTATAGGTATGAAGAATGTGGGCTTCCAAACCCAAAAAGAATTCAAGCCCATGAAGAATGAAGAATTCAAGCCCAAAAAGAATTCAAGTCCATGAAGAAAAAAGAATTCAAGCCCATGGAGAATTAAAGTCCATGAAAAGAATTAAAGTCCATGAAGAATTAAGACCCAACTTGAGCATCCCATGAAAGATATCATTTGAAGAAGGCCCAAGGATTATTTTTAATCCTAATAAAGATTAAAAATCAATTTATAGAAATCTATTTTTATTTTTTATGTGAGTGCTTTATTAGGTATGTCTTATAGCTAAAATTCATTTAATTATTAGGTGTGTATTATAGCTAAAATCCATTTAACTTTATGAGTGCTTTATTAGGTATGTATTTTAGCTAAAATCCATTTAACTTTAATTATGTATTATAGCTAAAATCCATTTAACTTTAAGTGTGTGAGTGCCCATTAGATATAATTATGTCTAGTTGAATAATTGAAATTGTGTGGTTTGTATTGCATCTTGTGGCCTATAAATAGGTTACTTGATTGCATTTGTAAGTGTGATTATTATTCTTGAATAAAAGTTTAGTAGTTTCCTTATAATTCTCTCTTTGAGAATTGTTCTTGTTCTTTCTCATTTTCTTTATTATTTTCTCTTGTGATCTTACTTCATTTCTTTCTTCTTTTAAATTCTTATGTCATTTATTGTTACTTTATTATTCACCGCCTAAATGGCCGGTTAGTTTGTGCCTTTTAAATTTCTGTAATTTTAATTCTTGTCTTTTAAATATTCACCGCCTAAATGGCCGGTTAGTTTGTACCTTTTAAATTTCTGTAATTTTAATTCTTGTTTTTTAAATATTCACCGCCTAAATGGCCGGTTAGTTTCTGCTATTTTAATTCCTGTCATTTAAATTCTGTCATTTAAATTACGCCATTTAAATTCTTGTTAATTAATTTACAAATAAATATGAGTAGCTAAACCCAATCTTGGGTTAAGGCAAGGACAGTGTCCAACGCCAATGATTCCCAAAGAAAGCTACGCTTTAAATGAGTAATATTAATTTAAATTTCAATATGAGTGTGTATTTTTAAATTAAGAAATCACTAGGTTTGGATTGGAGCATAAGCCTAACTTAGAGCTTTCATGCCATATATGAAAGTTACTAGAACTGGAAATGCTATCATACCCAAACCCGGATGATTAATTTAGTTGTTTTGTGTATTAATTGTAATTGGATTTATGGTAGTTGCTTAAATTAGAATCTCACATATCATGTATGGGGATTGCTTAAATTAGAACTATCATCATCTCTAATTGCATTTAATAACAAACCCTCATATCTGAAATTAAATTAATGTTACTAACCTTATCTGTTAAAATTTGGGAATCAAAGGGTTGGCACTGAAATTGTTTTAACCCAAGTACTATCCAATTTCATATTCTTACATTCAGTAATTATTTCAATTTCTGCTTTGTTTTATTTCCTCGTATATGTTGTCTAAAGAAAACCATAAAAAACCTTGTTGCTAATTTGTCCAAGTGTGTGTGTTTATGTGTGACATTCTTTTTATTTTGCCATAAATAAATCTCTCAGTGGACGACCTGGACTCATCCAGAAAATATAAATTTAAATTTGGACTACAACTGCACTCGTACACTGATGAGTATAAACCTCTCACCAATATAAAGAAAAAAATATAAAATTTTTATTGTGTTTTGTTTTGTGTTTTAATTGCAGGGTAAGAGTGCAGTCACATACATAGTCTTCTTTGCTTGGAACTTCAAAACCTTTTGATTGCTGCATATAGATATCCTCGTCAAGTTCCCCATGTAAGAACATTGTTTTAACATCCAACTGTTCCAATTCAAGGTCTTGAATAGCCACAATACCAAGTAATGCCCGGATGAAATTGTGTTTCACAACTGAGGAAAATACGTCTGTGAAGTCCACACCTGGAACCTGACTATATCCTTTTGCTACGAATCTAGTTTTATATCTTTCTTTTTCAACTCCTGATGTACATTATTTCCTCTTGAATATCCATTTGCACTTAATTGTTTTCTTATCCTTGGGTAGTTTCGTCAACTTCCAAGTACAATTTTTGTGTAAGAATTACATCTTTTCATGCATTGCGATAATCCATCTCCCAAATTCAAGATAACTAATTGCTGTAGAATAATTGGAATGCTTTTCACTGCAGTCAATATCTTTAGTCATATTCAAAGTATATGCAACGAGATCAGCTTTAGCATATCTTTGAGAAGATTTGGTAATTTTTCTAGGTCTATCTTTAGTAATACAATAATCTGATAAACCAACACTTGTTTCTGGACTTGACTTGGGGCTTAACTTAATCTAAGATGATGACAACGGCTCAAATGTCTAACTTTTGTTGATTTCAAGTTCCAGTTGAATATCAGAACTCTGGTGATCGATAGGGTTAGTTTCTTTTGCAGACGAGCCACGAAGCATAGTAATTTCATTAAAAATAACATCTCTGTTAATCACAACTTTAAACGCATCTAGGATCACATAACTTATAACCCTTGACACCAAAGTTATAACTAAGGAAGAGACACCGTTTAGACGTTGGTTCCAATTTTTCATTATCAACATGAACAAATGCAGGACATCCAAAAATTTTCAAATCAGAATAATTTACAAGAGTATTTAACCATGATTCTTCTGGAGTTTTCTTATCAATAGCAAACGACGGAGACCGATTAACAAGAAAACATGTCATATAAGCAGCCTTGGCCCAAAAAGACTTAAATAAACCGGAATTAGACAACATACACCATACCTTTTCCATCAAGGTTTTGTTCATCTGCTGGACAACACCATTTCGCTGTAGCGTACCTAGAACTGTTAAATGCCTTAGAATTCCTTCTTTTTTACAAAAATCATTAAATTTACGTGAGTAAAATTCTAAATCATTATTTGTGCGAAGACGCTTTGTAACACCCCGCTTTCTCGGGAGCGTTATAACTTGGAACAATTCTAGGACAATAATTTTTTTTTTCCTTTCAAATTAATCCTAAATCATACCCCGAATCTGTCCCAGAACTTCCAATCATTAATCTCGAAAGATAATCATTATACACATCAAATGCAGAAGCAATCATCGAAACCTGATATCTTAACATTAATCATAAAATCATCATTCACTAAAACATTCAAAATTCAAAGTAGCAGAATTTAAATACAGGGGCTACGTTACATACATTTCATTTATCATGCACTCTGCTAAGTGTCATTTCATGCCTCATTCATCCTCGTATCTGCTACATTCTCCATCTGAAACGTTTGAATATTCTAGAGGCAAAGCTCAAGTTAGATGATGAATCATCTAAGTAAGAGTACAAAAAACATATTTCGTGCATGAATACAATGTCTTACTCATCGTAGGTGTCAACTGCACCCCTCATGTTACCAACCATTCTTACGGCCACCTCTTTCGAAGTCGGGGTGTCTGGGGGCACCCTTGGTAAAGTAGCGGTGCCAATTCGTACTCCCTACGGCCTCAATGCGTGTGATCAATGATATCATCGTGTACATATGCATTTCATAACATGTCATGTGTGCAGTCTATGCAATGGGTGCATACCAGAACATGTCAATATGATGTAAGCATTCCCGAAAATCGAAGTTTAAACATAAACATTACTTACACCTCAAGTATTTTTCATAAAACTAAATTTAGTGGGAAGTACCACTTACCTTCTTAAATTTATCGGGCTACCTCGATATTCGTGTTCTGCCTCGAAATTCGTGCATCGTCTCGATTTATGTGTCAACCTCAAAATTCATATCTGTCACTTCAACTTAAGCCTCAAAACATCCTAATCACCACAATTATTTAAATAAGCATTAAAACTTATTTTTCCATAATTTCTTACATTTTTTTCTTTCTATTTCTTCCTATTTTCCCTCAATAAATCCAAATTAAATATTTCTCAAATATTTCACCACGAAAATTCATAAAATAATATTCTTGAATTTCTAAAATTTTCTAAGAAATTTTACTTACCTTAACTTAGCATCTCTGACCTCCTCGGTATGCGTGTCATATCCTCGAAATATGTGCACGAAGCGTTTTCTATCCCAAAATCTCCAGAATATTAATAAACTACTATTTCCTATTTTTTCGATATTTTTCTCTATTTTTTTCTATTTTTCTTCTTCTTTTTTCTTTTCTTTTCTATTTTTCTCTTTTCTTTTCTTTTTTTTCCTCTTCTTTCTCTGTTCACCTTCTTCTTCATTTTCTCTGCAACGCACGCCAGCATCCTTCTTTTTAGTCTTTTATTTTCTTTTTTTCCTTCTTTCTTTTCTTTCTTCTTTTCTTTTCTTCTTTTTTTTTCTCTTCTTCTCTTCTTCTTCTTCTTCCTCTTTCTCTTCTCTTCTTTTTCTTCTTTTTCATCTTCCCCTGCAACCGCCTGCAACGCACCGGCTTCAGCCCACTGCCCAGCTCCGCCTGCACGCACTAACTCTGCCTGCTTGGGCTCCGCTCGCCACCACCAGCCACCCTCGGTCGCCACCAGCCACTCTCGTCGCCTCTTCACCGCGGCCAGCCTCCTTGCGTCACGTCGGCGTGCTGGAGCTCGCGGCCATGGCTGCCATGTTGCTACTTCTAGCCGCTTCCCGAGCCTCTACCGAGCATGAAGGTCGCCGCTGCACCTTGCTAGGCCATCGACTTGGCCGTTGCCAGTCGCCCCAGCCAGCTTCGAGCTTGCTGGAAGCTTGCGCTCGAGTTGCCATGGCCGAGGCTGCTTGCTCGCTACTTCCTCTCCATCTTCGCTTGCCCACTTTGCTTCTACTTCTTAGTCCTATTTATAGGCAACACATCACTCACTCCATTGCCTTCACCATCTCTTGAGCCATCCCTCGTTGCTTGCAAAGCATGGTTGATTGCAGAGGCGGCGATTGCATGCACGCATACATATATATAATTATATATTGTATTATAAAAATTAAAAAATTATATATTTAAATCCCATTTTTAACTCAAAATTTATTGAAATAATTCTCTAATTGCAATAATATCCTCAAACACTGAAATAATTGGCATTACGATACCGAAAATACAAAATTAATAACTTGAAGCTTAGTTAAAAATGACGATTTCGCCCCAGTGTACTCACCGCGCCATCATTTCATTTCGAAATCACTGAAGGGTTGATCCTTACGCAAAATCGGAGCCCCCTAGGGTTTCGTTGATTTTTCGGGAGTCTCCAACAAGGATTCGGTTTTGCAACCTAAATGGCAGTTGCATTTTAGCTGTACCAAAAACTGTTCCCAATCCGATTTCTTTCGACACCATAAATCCTATCTCGGAATACTTATTACTGCCATATCATTTTTCTTTGACATCTCGACTTCAGGGCACTCATTGCAGTTGATTCAGTATTTATAATTGCTATCAAACCAATTTTTTGGTATTCTAAACTTACTTAAATTACGTGGCAACCTCACGAAAATGTGGGTTCTTACACGCTTGATCTGTTTGTCAGTTTATTTCTCAATCATAGTCTTACACTACTTGAAAGTAGCAAAAACTTCAGTCTTCTACTTCAAGAAAAATACCCAGATTTTCTTAGAGAAATCATTGATGAAAGTCAACATATATTTGGCACCACCTGCAGAGGGTACTTTGGCCGAATGCCAAAGATCAAAATGGACATAATCCAATATACCATTCGTATTATCATGAATGCCTTCAGTAAATTTGAATCGTTTTTATTTACCAAAAATGCAGTGTTCACAAAACTCTAATTTTTCAATACTTTGCCCTTCGAGAAGTCCTCTTTTGTTCAATTCAACCATACCTATTTCACTCATATGCGTAAGACGAATATGTCATAACTGAGTGATATCAGTATTAGATAAAAAAGAAGTAGAAACAGAAGCATCACCTGTAACAATAGAATCTTGTAAAACATATAATCGACCGTACTATTTCATGTCTTTCATCACATCAAAAGCACATCTACTGACCCTGATAACTCCACATTCACCAATGAATTTGTTCACATTCAAATAAAGAGTGCTCAATGAAATAAGATTTCTTTTAAGATTGGGAGAATATGTTTGACATCAGTTAAAGTTTGAATAATACCATCGAACATCTTAATTTTAACAGTTCAAATGCCAACAATTTTACAAGAAAAATTATTGCCCATCAACACATCACCAGAATTCAGAGTTTTATATGTCAAAAACCAATCCCTATTAGGAGACATATGAAACGTGCATGTAGTGTCAAGGATCAAATTTTCACTAGATTTAGTATCCTCATTAGTAACCACCATAAGTTCCCCATTAGTACTATTATTTTCAACAACATTGGTTTCACATAAACTTTCTAGTTGTTTTCTTTTCTAGTCAATTTTCTATCTCTTAAGTTTGTTATATAGTTTATAACACTTCTTCTTTATGTGTCATTTTTTCTTACAGTAATTACAAACTTTTTCTTTGTTCTTAGACTTGAATCTACTTTTTCCTCTACCAACAGAATTTCTATCATGTGTTCTCCTTCTTATTAACAAACTCTCTCCCTGATTCTCAGAAGTCCCCAATAATTGTTTATCAATTTTTTCTTTCGAAAATAAAGCATCATAAACTTCATGTAGAGTGAAAGTATCCCGACTATAGAGTATGGTGTATCTAAAAGTTGAATAAGAGGGAGGTAGAGAACATAACAAAATTAGAGCCAAATCATTATCATCATATTTAATCTCCATGGCCTCCAAATCAAAAACAATTTATTTAAAAACTGTTAAATGACTCACAATAGACATATCTTCAGCCATTCGATGAGAATATAATTTTTGTTTTAGATGCAACTTACTTGTTAAGTGCTTCGTCATACACAACTGTTCCAGTTTCAACCATAGGGCGATAGCGATTTTTCTTTCAAAACATCCTACAAAATTTGATTCGATAAATGCAAATGTATCTGAGACAAAGCCTTATGATCCTTACGTTGTTTTTCTTCAATGTTCCATGATTGTGACATTTTTTTGAAGCCCAAAAGTGCATCGTCTAGATCCATTTGTACTAAAATTACATACATTTTAACCTGCTATAGCGAAAATCTGATATTTCGGTCCAATAAAGGAATATCGTATTTCAACGAAGCCATTAAATATCCCCAAATAATATCAAAATAATTTTAATAATAAATCGAATTGAAAAACTGATTAAAAATACTGAATTTGGGCCAAATCTAGGCAAGTAAACCAAACTGGATCTATAAGCGGATCTGGTGGATCGAATCTGGTCAATGGGTCAAACCTGACCCAATTTGGGATATGGGTCTTTGTTGAACTTCTTTAATGGCAAAAGCAAAACTTGCAAAAAAAGGACCGATAAGGGCTGGAGATTGACGAGGAAGCTGATGGCCGACGATGGAGGGACGATAACAAGCAACGGTTGTGCGAAACGATGACGGAATGCAGTGGTCAAACGTCGGTTGTCATCAGTGGGGCTGAAGAAAATGAACGGAGGTACTGGCGCAACGACGGTGGTTGCAATGGCAGAGCAACGGAGGGGGCAGTGGGGATCGATGGTGACAGCGGGCGTAGTGGTTGGTAGAGACGGGCTTGATCGAATGCGACGACAGCGGCTATTGGCGATGGCCGCGGCTGTTGCTGCTCTGAAACCTTGCTGAAGGAAAAATAAGAGATGCTGCTACTATTGCTGATTTTTTTTTTTTTCAAATCCAACGATCAATGGCTGAGATTCAACGGCCAATAGTGATGGTTTGATCCAACAGCTCTGATATCAATTTGTTACGAAATAGGATTGAATACAAACCACGATCAAACCAATCAACCACACACGACCACAAAATTTAACGTAAAAATTTCAAATCAGTAAAAATCACGAACATAAGACATAAAATATCACTAACCAAAAATTGGTAATACAAAAGTGATATTGACACATAAACTATGTGTCTGATTTTATGTGACTTGGATACTTATTTATAGATTTAAAATCATCTATGAATTAATACAGAAAATCATATTCTGGTCAGAAAATGACGCATGAATATATTTCAAGAAGAAGCAGGGCTGGCAGGGTAACATTTGGATTTTACATAAAAAAAAAATAGAATCATCCTGCTGGCAGTACCAACTAATTCAATATGAGGGAAAGATTGACTTGGTTCTCAAAGCCTATGGCTAAGTGGAAATTGCAAAATATAACAACCCGTCAAATAACGAGTTCCTTTTTATTCACATTTCTACAAAAAAACCTTTTTAATATTTTAAACAAACTAATAGCATCATATAGCCACTTGACCAGATTTGACCATAATTCTCTTTAAAAAATAAAAAAAAATAGAAAAAGTTAAATACCAAAATATCCTCACAATTTTAAACCCACAAAACTTGGCAAATACTAAAATACCCTTACTGTACCCAACCCTCACAACTCAACCAGTTCACCTCTCTCTCACTACAGCCGGCTGACCGCCACCTCACCGCCGCCTTGAAAGCTGCCGTTACCGCCGCCGTGACCGACCTCCATCGTTACCAACGACGTCGACCTCATCATCGCTGAACAAGGTATGCTTTTTTGTGTGATTTTGGTGAAGATTTGTTGACGCCGGTGCTGGTGGAGATGGTCGCCGGTCGCCTGTGTGCCTGCAACGAAGACTGGTCATCGGGCTTCGTCGCGAACAAAGCCCGACGGTGGGCTTCGTTCGCGACGAAGCCCGACGGTGGTCTTCGTTCGCGACGAAGCCCGACGGTGGTCTTCGTTCGCGATGAAGCCCGACTGTCGGGCTTCGTTGGGGCATCTCGCCTCGGGCGAGCCCACCGTCGGGGCGTCACTCCCGACGGAACACGGCCGACAATGCCCCGCCACCGCCGCCACCGTCTTCTACGAGGAAGACGGTGGCGCTTCCGCCCCAAACCCTATCGGGCCAAGTCGCTGGACAAGGCCCGATAGGGCTTGGCTTCGAGCCCGATAGGGCTCGCCTTCGAGCCCCCGCCACCGCCGCCACCATCTTCTACGAGGAAGACGGTGGCGGCCCCAAACCCTATCGGGCCAAGTCGCTGGACAAGGCCCGATAGGGCTTGGCTTCGAGCCCGATAGGGCTCGCCTTCGAGCCCTATCGGGCCCCCTTTCGCTTTGAGCCCGATAGGGCTTGCTTTCGAGCCCTATCGGGCCCTTCAATTTGGCCCGATAGGGCATTTTAATTAAGCCCTATCGGGCCATATTTAATGGCCCGATAGGGCATTTAAATTAAGCCCTATCGGGCCATAAAATTAGGCCCGATAGGGCTTGCTTTCGAGCCCTATCGGGCCATTCAATTTGGCCCGATAGGGCCATATTTAATGGCCCGATAGGGCATTTAAATTAAGCCTTATCGGGCCATTAAATATGGCCCTATCGGGCCAAATTGAATGGCCCGATAGGGCTTAAATTAAGCCCGATAGGGCCATTCAATTTGGCCCGATAGGGGCATTTAAATTAAGCCCGATAGGGCCAAATTGAATGGCCCGATAGGGCATTTCAAAAATTTAATATTCAGAAGAAAATTAAAAAAAAAATTATTAATAGGATAAAATACAGATAACTTGTATATTATATTCATACATTTACAAATAACTTGTAAGAATTATACAAATACAGAAGAAAAATAGGAAAAAAATAATAATTTAAAATACATGTTAGAATACAAAAATAAATAAATACAAATACAAGTTTGAATACAAAAGAAAAAGTGTCATACAAATATAGGAAAATAACGGGAAAAAAATCTAATTCCAAGTTTTAATTTCTTTGTCTTGTCATACAAATATTTGAATTTATTTTGCTAATTCTGAAAAAGGATCTCCACAAATAATTAATAAAACTAACGACATCAATGATTGGTTTACATATGTTTTAGTTTATTATTTTTTTTCTTATATTAGTTTTAGCTTTTTTCAAATTCTTTATTTGATTCTTTGTTAATTTATTTTAATTTTTATGTTTTTTTTTCTTTTTCCTGCAGATGGCTTATCAACAGACTAGAGAATTTACTTATATTCACACTCACAGAGTAATACCGCAGGGAATGCGACTCACTACTCATTGTGGGATCAAGCATCTTGTGGCAGTTCGTGAGGCTCTCAACCAGTATGCATTGTTGGATAGATTCGTGCAGGGCCCATTAGGTCACTTCTTGCAGATGCCTTTATCACAAATGATGACTGCACCACAACTGCTACTTCACGTTCTGGTTAGGGAGGTAACACTTCTTGGTGCCCGCCACGATGAAATGTGGTTTGAGATTGGCGGCGCACCATACAGGTATGGGAGACAAGAGTTTATCCTTATTAGTGGACTTCGGTTTGGCCGCATTGATAAAGAAAGCATTAAAGCACGACCATGTGAGGCAAATAGTTTACGGGCACGCCTATTTCCACGAGAGCGATTTGTGTCTGGGCACGACATAAAACTACAACTTACGAGAAATGACTTGGAACCAGAGGATGTCCTGAAACTAATTTACATCGTTATGATCAATATACTATTGTTGGGCCATGATGAACGCGCATATGTTGAGGATTTCATGTGGACTCTGGTCGAGGATTTATATGCATTTGAGGCGTTCCCTTGGGGGACGTACATCTATAGTCAGAGTCTACATTACATTCGTTTGGCCACAAAGAAGGAGAAGCTGACTAGTGAGGTTGGGAAGAAAATCAACCTTTATGGTTTTGTGTGGGCATTTCAGGTACAATCACTAATAGGTCTCTTTGTATTGTATTACATTACATTATACATTGTATATAATTTGAATTTACTAACGTTTGTTTAATTTATTTTATTTTATATTTTTTTATTATAATTTTTTTTGCTCTTTTTACAGTGGTGGTTGATCGAAACATTCCCATATATTGAAAATAAATGGGCCGTCAGATTACCCGAATCAGTCACCATTCCTAGGTGCAGGAAATGGTTGTGCAATAAAAGGCCAAAAATAAAAAATTACGAGGAATGTTTGATGAATGTAAGTGTAAATGTGACCTAAAATGTGTCATTTCTTTTTATTTATGTAATATCTATCTAAAAAATACAATTTTGTAGGCACGAGGATCGTTTACGACACTAGATCCCACCGATGCTGAGCGAGAGACTGATTTTTGGAGGTCATACAACCCTCGATACTCGGTTGGAGTCGACATCTACAAAATAGGGAGTGGGGAGGAGGAGGAGGAGGAGGAGGGTGAAAGTAGGCAGGACGGGGATGAGGAGGAGGGTAGAGGTAGGGAAGGTGGAGATAGGGAAGGCGAGGATGAGGAGGAGGAGGGTGGAAGTAGGCAGGGCAGGGATGAGGAAGAGGAGGGTAGAGGTAGGGAAGGCGTGCATGAGGAGGAGGAGGGTAGAGGTAGGGAGGGCGTGCATGAGGAGGAGGGGGGTAGGATACATAGAGATGAGGAGAGAGAGGAAGAAGTTGTACATGAAGAGAGGAGGCCAAGATTTGGGCAGCACAGACCGCACAGACCGCATCACGCACAGTATGATGATGATGGGGTATGTTTATTATAATAATGTTTTTTATTTTTATTTTTTTGTAATTGTTAGTAGTAAGTTTTTTAATTTTTTTTTTTTTTTTTGTCGTTTGTAGTTAACCGAGAGGCTTGATCTAACGTTGGAAACGCTGCGGAGGATAGATGGGGAAATCTGTCAATTGAGGCCATGGATGCAACAGGAAATCTGTCACTTGAGGACATGGATGCAACAAGAAATCAGTCAGATGAGGACACAATTTGATAAGGAAATGGGTCAAATGAGAGAACAGATTACAACACTATCCACTCATTTACGCGTCCCGTCTATTGAGGATTCCCCATCTCACAACGACGATGGCGATGAGCAGCACTTGGGTGCTGATCAGATAGATCATGATCATCACGATTTTCAGGGCCAGACATCTACATCTGTGGTAAGTTCTTAATTCACTTTTATTTATACATTTTACATATCGTTTTAAAAATGCATGATGTAATAACTAGTTATTTATATGTTTTACATATCGTACAGTTAAAAGATGAAGCGGTTCGAGTCAGCAAACGTACTATGCGAGAGAAACAACCATCGCAGTTTTTAAAATCTCCTTACACTGATCCGATCCGACCGAAGAAGAGAAAGAAAGATGTCCTAGCGAATGAGGCAGACCTGGAGGCAGTGTCATCAGTTCCTGACCAAGTGGGGGACGAAGTTGGGGATGATGGTCTTAACCCCCCTGCAGGCTACATTGAGTTCATAACCTCCAAAGAAGATATTTAGTAAGTAACTTGTATTATTTTTCTATTTACAACAACAATACGTTATTAACTTTGAAAATTATAATTCTTGGTTATTGTAGTCGTGACACTGGTTACGCACTCAATCTATCCCCGGTCGACTTCCAGCGCATAGAGAAGGAAAGCGAATGGTTGGGGGAGGAACACATTGATAGTTACATGTGTTGCTTAAGACGTGCACAATCTCATCCACGATACGATAGGAATTATGCTATCATGTCGACCGGGCTATTTGTGAGCTCTTCAAGCATATTAAATTACTCTTGTATTTTTTGTTTTGTTGCATTTCAATTTAGTGTGTCGACCGGGTTATTGTTCTGTTTTCTTTTTGTTTTGTTGCAGGTGTCTATAGCAGATTTTTGGAAAAAAACATACGGGGACACTAGGACAGTTTTCGTGCCTTCTACGGGGACTGTCCCGAAAGAGTGGGCACGTTTCGTTGATGGGAGCATTGACGGAAATCTTCCTTGGTGGACGGTCGACTACGTAAGTGTTAATAATAATGTTATCATTGAT
Organism: Diospyros kaki; assembly: GCA_036245055.1. Taxonomy (NCBI): domain Eukaryota; kingdom Viridiplantae; phylum Streptophyta; class Magnoliopsida; order Ericales; family Ebenaceae; genus Diospyros; species Diospyros kaki. The sequence continues at coordinate 46,849,812 of BSEG01000002.1, read as the reverse complement.
GTATTTATTTCCGTATGACTAACACATATATTTAAAAATGCAGGTTTTGGTCCCGTGTAATTACATGAATTATCATTGGTTTCTGGTCAAGATTTGTTTGAAGGATAGAAAAGTTGTGGTATATGACTCCAATGCCACTAACAAAGACAGCCGGAGGCTTCGAGTAGAGTCTGTACAACCATTGGCAAGCCTCCTACCTATTATGCTGAAGAGCAGTGCATATTACTCCCAAGTAATCGAAACTGCCACTTCAGATAGTGAATGGGAGGTGGAGAGTATTGATCCTCAGAAGGTGCCTCAGCAACAGGACGGGTAAATTAATTAATTAAAATCTTATTATAGAGTCAATTGAATTGTTCAATATGATTATTTTTCAATATTGGTTATTATGTCTAATACAGGGATAGTTGTGGGTGCCTTATTTTAAAATACGCCCATGACATCTTGACGCATAATGAGGATCAGTGGCAGATGCAACCAACTCCGGATATTCGTACCCTTCGTAGGCAGATAGGAATTTTTTTGTATAGACATAGCACTGTTGTATAGATATATCAATGTATTATTTTGTAAAGTGGTGTGATTTGAACTAGATAGAAGTAGTGAGTGTATACTTAGGATGTGACTATTTTTCTTGATGATATGTGTTTTTGTGTTGTTGGTGAGATAAGTGGTTGTGGAGGTAGTTTGTTGTTGGACAGGGAGACTTCTCTAATGCAGGTTTATTGTCCAAAAACAGGGGAGATTCTGCCGAAATTTTTAAAAAATTTGATTAACTAAATGTAAAGAACAATAAAATGTAAAGAGGGAAGAAATACCCTATCGGGCTTTGAAGATGCCCTATCGGGCTTTGTAGGGGCACGAAGCCCGATAGGTTTTTTTTTTTTTTTTTTTTTTTTTGGTAATGGTTCGTTTTTTCTAGAATAGTTTGAAAACAAGTAAATTACTTACTCATTAATCCAAATTTTATTTTATAGAATATGCTAAGATCTCTTTGGTCCAATTTAAACAACACTTGATAGATAGAAGGAAGAACACTTGATCATCCATCCATTCCACTTAGTTCCAATGTGATGTATAGAGTTGTTTGATGTGCATTTTGTGTTTAATTAACACGAAAAACCTTAGAAGTCCTCATTTTAGTGGTAATTGAAAATTAAATATAATTGAAAAATTAAAAAAAAAAAAAAGAGGGAAGAAATACCCTATCGGGCTTTGAAGATGCCCTATCGGGCTTTAACAATGCCCTATCGGGCTTTGTAGGGGCACGAAGCCCGATAGGTTTTTTTTTTTTTTTTTTTTTTTTTTTTTTGGTAATGGTGCGTTTTTTCTAGAATAGTTTGAAAACAAGTAAATCACTTACTCATTAATCTAAATTTTATTTTATAGAATATGCTAAGATCTCTTTGGTCCAATTTAAACAACACTTGATAGATAGAAGGAAGAACACTTGATCATTCATCCATTCCACTTAGTTCCAATGTGATGTATAGAGTTGTTTGATGTGCATTTTGTGTTTAATTAACACGAAAAACCTTAGAAGTCCTCATTTTAGTGGTAATTGAAAATTAAATATAATTGAAAAATTAAAAAAAAAAAAAAGAGGGAAGAAATACCCTATCGGGCTTTGAAGATGCCCTATCGGGCTTTGTAGGGGCACGAAGCCCGATAGGTTTTTTTTTTTTTTTTTTTTTTTTTTTGGTAATGGTGCGTTTTTTCTAGAATAGTTTGAAAACAAGTAAATCACTTACTCATTAATCTAAATTTTATTTTATAGAATATGCTAAGATCTCTTTGGTCCAATTTAAACAACACTTGATAGATAGAAGGAAGAACACTTGATCATCCATCCATTCCACTTAGTTCCAATGTGATGTATAGAGTTGTTTGATGTGCATTTTGTGTTTAATTAACACGAAAAACCTTAGAAGTCCTCATTTTAGTGGTAATTGAAAATTAAATATAATTGAAAAATTAAAAAAAAAAAAAAGAGGGAAGAAATACCCTATCGGGCTTTGAAGATGCCCTATCGGGCTTTAACAATGCCCTATCGGGCTTTGTAGGGGCACGAAGCCCGATAGGTTTTTTTTTTTTTTTTTTTTTTTTTTTTTGGTAATGGTGCGTTTTTTCTAGAATAGTTTGAAAACAAGTAAATCACTTACTCATTAATCTAAATTTTATTTTATAGAATATGCTAAGATCTCTTTGGTCCAATTTAAACAACACTTGATAGATAGAAGGAAGAACACTTGATCATCCATCCATTCCACTTAGTTCCAATGTGATGTATAGAGTTGTTTGATGTGCATTTTGTGTTTAATTAACACGAAAAACCTTAGAAGTCCTCATTTTAGTGGTAATTGAAAATTAAATATAATTGAAAAATTAAAAAAAAAAAAAAGTGGGAAGAAATACCCTATCGGGAAAACAAGGCTCATCGCGTTCGCAATGCTTTGGTGTCGATCAGATACAATTACCAAATCCTCCGGCACGCTAATAGCTTCTCTCAATTTTCTTAAAAACCAAATCCATGATCTGTCAGACTCACCATCCCCAAATCCAAAAGCGATGGGATAAATCATCTCCTCTCCATCTTTGCAAGTGGCAACAAAAATCACGCCTTTATATTTACCTTTCAAATGGGTGGCATCAACAGCAACAACCGGTCTTATGTAAGATCGAAAACCCTGAAGTGAAGCTCCAAGAGCAAAAAATGAATACAAGAAACGATTATTTTCATCTGTCTCTATTGCCGTGATAGTGCCGGGATTTGTTTCTTTCAACATGTGAAAATATAAGGGTAGTTGCTGAAATGACTCATCTGCATTGCCATAAGCAAGTCTCTTTGCATGTTGTAAAGACCTCCAAGCTTTAGTGTACATGATCTGTACACCATGCTGCTCAAGCAGCTCTCCCATTAGCATTCCAGGTGTATATTCACTAATTGCCACTCGTTGTGAGAACAAACTCCCGATGACAATAGCCTTCACACTCCGAAAATGTGAATCGTAGATGTCCGGACTACATGTGTGACCCGGCATAAACTTCACCACATGCCAAAACGTACAACCAGGTCTGCATCTTGCGCGAAGCAAAAACTTGCAATTCACATCTTTGCAACCAGCCTCAAATCGAACCGTGCATGAACGTCTGATTCGATAGTCTATTTTCACATCAACACAATATTTTCCAAATGCCAAAATCAATTCTTGTTTACTTTTAAATAATGCGCCTTGGTAAAAAATATCACCCTGGTAAGGAATCAACACTTCGGGTCGCGTTGCCTCAATTGCATAATTTTCTACACCAGGAACAACCCAATTTCCATGTAAAGGGTTGTCCTCAAATTGAGAACCTGAAAATCTTACTTCTGGATAATCCGGACTGGCTCCTCCTTCACCACCACCACCACTGTCATCACCACTGTTATCATCACCATTATCATCTGTTTCATCATCACCATCATCATCTGTGTGTGAAGCATCATCTGACAAACCAGTCGTACCATATGTACCAAAATTATCGTTCCGCAATGGACTACATGCTGATGTAAGTGGAACGTCAACACCTAAATTCTGATTACCACCACTATTTGAAGGAAATTGGTATTGCGGCTCACTATGTATGTTACAAACTCCAGCATCTCTACGAATTATATCAACATAGATCACCTTATATTTACTTCCTTCGTACATAACAAACTCAACACCATAGTCGTCCTTGATAGGGAGCTTAGTGGCTGGAAGACTGCATGATGGTTCCATTAAAAAATGAATGTTGATGTCGTACCTTGTTTTATCAATTCCCGTTACTGTGTAAACAATATCAGTTAATTGAGTAAAAGTCGCATTCTTATTGGCCATCATACACGTTTTATTACCCCCAGTGTACTTATCATCGTTCCATTCCCCGTTCCACATAATTACCAACGGCACTTTATCCATTGCTGCAAGATTCAAAGTAAAAAGTTAGACTATTTAATCCAGAGATGTCAAATTCCCCAATTCTAAAGAGAATTTATACAACATAAATACATGATTTTTTATACTTACAAGATAACAATTTTATTACTATAATCTTCTCTAATTAACTAAAATATTTAGTTTATGAAAATTATTTAAAAAATTATAAAAATATTGGAGGATTTTAACATAATTTTTAAAAAATTATTTTATCACTGTCTGAGGGCTTCTTATCGGGTTTCATTGGCCAATTAAGCCTGATAAAAAGTCCTATCGGGCTTTATTGCCAACCCATCAAGTCTCGTGGGGCAGAGGCCAATGGAAAGCCTATCGGGCTTCGGTGAGCCTATCGGGCTTCATCGAGGGAGCCTATCGGGCTTCATCGGGGATGCCTATCGGGCTTCATCTCATAGTCCCATCGGACTTGTCCCATCGGGCTTCGTATGCTATGAAGCCCGATGGAAGAAAGGACTATCGGGCTTCATCTCCAACGAAGCCCGATGAGACAATTTCCATCGGGCTTCGTATGGACCAGTCCCATCGGGCTTCATCTCCGACGAAGCCCGATTGGACAATTCCCATCGGGCTTCGTCGGGGAAAGTCCCATCGGGCTTCGTCGGAGATGAAGCCCGATCGGTCCCCCCGATGAAGCCCGATGGATCCATCGGGCTTCATAGGGCAATGAAGCCCGATGGTAATCGGGCTTTGGGTCAAAGCCCGATGGAGATTTCATCAGGCTTTGTGCCCCCAACTAAGCCCGATGACTGTGTCTCATTTCTGAAAATTTCAATGGCTGTGTGCCTTTTCTGAAATTCTTTTTTTTTTCACATAGATCTGGAATGAATATCTACCAAAAATATTTTATTCACAACCACAACTATTCTACACAACTTAAATAAGCAATATCAAAACAAAAAGTACTTTTTCAAACAAACAAATATAAATCAAAATCAATACCTTGAATGCTTCTTGGAGAGGAAAACTTCTCGTCAATGTGGCTTCAATGAGGTCTCTGCGATGATTGATGAAGAAGTTAAATGACCCAACAAGCAAAAGATTGAATGTAGGAAGAATGGTTAAGTTTCATGGTTTCGACAATGGAGAAGAAAGTCGACAAAATGAAAAGAAGAATGTAGGAGCGTGAATATTGAAGAGATGAGAAAGGTCAGTGAAAGAGATAAGGGTATTTTGGTAAATGAGGCTAAGGGTAATGTGGTCTTTCCATTTTAAAATCTCATTAAGGATATTTTAGGTATTGTACATAAAAGTGGCTAGATAGTGCAATTAGTTTGTTTAAGAATCCAGAAACGTTTTTTTTCTGTGAAGTGACTAAAAACAAATCTGTTATATTCATTTATGTTAATTATGAATTTGTCCCCTGGCTAATATATGCTCAAATTCACCATAAACTTTTGCACACTAGAAATCCTCGAAAACATATAGGTACTGTTGTCAATTCATTCCTCTAGGGAACTTTGAGAAAGAGACCCTCCTTCAGAATTATTAGATAATACACCGTTTAGTTCTATGGAACTCCAACCAGTTGGTTTCTTCACGTCGCCCTCCTCCATTAATTCTCTCATTTTTATAGCATCATCCCATCTATCCACTCCCGCATATGTGTTTGACGAAAGAACATAATTGACACTGTCCAGGGGATCCAATTCAATAAGTTTGTTCTTTGCAATCTCAGCTAGGACCGCATTCCCATGAAGCTTGCAAGCACTCAACAGCATCCTCCATACTACAGCATCTCGAACCATGGGAATTTCCTTGATAAACTCATATGCCCTATCAACATTGCCAGAACGGCTTAGAAGATCGACTACACATCCATAGTGTTTCATTTCTGGCACTAACCCATGATCTTTTACCATACTTCTAAAGTATTCCAATCCCTTGTCTACTAAACCAGCATGAGTGCAAGCAAGTAATATCCCAACGAAAGTTCCATGAGTAGGCTTAACACCTTCGCTTAACATAAGTGAAAATAGTTTGAGTGCATAATCAGCATTGCCGTTCACAGCAAGGCCTGAGATGATTGAAGTCCAAGAGACAGAATCCTTCTGTTTCATCTCTTGAAACACTTCCAATGCCTTTTCAACTAGTCCACATTTACAGTACATATCTATGAGAGAATTCTCAACATAAATATCAGCTTTTATGTTATGCTCATGGATATACTCGTGTACTGTCTTACCCACATCCAGCATGCCTAAGCGGGCACAAGCTGAAAGCACGCTAGCAACGGTGATTTCATCTGGTTTATTCTTAGCTGCCATCATTTCTTGAAAAAGCCTTACTGCATCAGAATATTGATTAGCTTGAGAATAACCCGCGATCATAGAAGTCCAAGAAATAACATCTCTGTTTGGCATATCATCAAACATCATTCTTGCGGCAGCTAAATCCCCTGATTTTGCATATCCCATGATCATGGTGTTCCAAGAAACCAAATTTTTCTCCGCCATCCGGTCAAACACCTCCCGTGCCAATCCCACCGAACCAATCCGTCCATACAAATCTATCAAAGTGTTTCCCAAGTAAACATCAATTTCCACATGATTATCAGTAATATATTTAACCGCAGCATCAGTTTTTTCTTTATTTCCTAAATGGCTACAAGCTAACAAAACTTTCACCATCGTCACGGCATCAGCCCTCACATTTTCCACCTGCATTCCTTCAAACAACCGCAAAACTTCCTTGAACCTTTTACACTGACTGTACCCACAAATCAACGAGTTCCAAGAAACTAAATCTCTGTCGGGCATTTCATCAAACAACCTCCGCGCAAAACCCAAGTGGCGACACGAGCCATACATATGAAGGAAAGCATTGCAAACATAAAGATAGGATCCAAACCCAAGTTTCAGCGAATGAACATGAAGCTTCTGTCCACATACAATATCCGAGACCCGAGCGCAAGCCTTGAGAACGAAAATGATGGTGAGATTGTTGCCGGTAAATCCTTGGACTCGCATTCGATGATACATGCTAATTGCTTCACCGGCTCGCTCGCTCTGGGACAAACCACGGATTATAAGGTTCCAAATTGGCAAAGTGGGTCGCCTGATTTGGTCGAAAGCTTGACGGGCTTTGTGCAGAGTGGCCGGGGAGAGAGCGTAGGACAGGATAACGTCGGACATGGAAGATGAGTCGGTGTGCCGTTGCGTTCTGATGAGGCGTCCATGAAGCTCTTTGCTGAAGCGCGGGAGATTGAAGTCCTGAACACTCGCGGCGTTTGAGAAGGTGGCGAAGAGACGAGAAGTAGGTCCTGCGAGTTCCATGACACGGCATCATCATCTACCATATGGCTTTGTGCTCATAATGCTGCAAGATTTGTTGCTCATCAGATAAAGTGATGATATTTTCCATTTGGGAGATGGGACTGTGGTGCGGCCTGTGGCACTAAAATGAAACAGAAAAGAAAAAAAAAGGAAAATGGGGGGAGGGGGGGGGGGTCCCGACATTTTAAGGGCGACTGTGGTGCAGCCTGTGGCTAGAGGTGTCAAATGGGCCGGGCGGCCCGTGGGCCGCCCGATCGTTTACTGTTCATGGGGGCCGGGCCAAAGGATTTTGGCCCACGGCCCGGCCCGTCTAAGGGCCCAGCCCGGCCCGGCCCGGCCCGTGGCCCACTGGGCCTAGCCCTGTTTGGCCACCATGGGCCGGGCCCATGAGGCCCTTATGGGCCCAGTCAATCACAAAAATTATTATTAATTTTGTGTGACTATGGAGGTAAATAAATAATTATATAGATATAAATAATTTTTTGACAATTTTTGGGTGATTATTAATATTTTAATCATCTTGCAATTTTTAAGAGCACTCAGTTTTTTAATATTTTAATATATTATTATAAAATAAAGTAAATAATGTTTACCAAATGGTTCGAACCTCTATAAATTGCTGTGTCCCTTGCTCATTTATTTTTTTAATTATGTTATTTTTTATTAATTATTGATATTGGATGCTAAAAAATTGACATTTCACAATATATATAAATAATAACTATTTAAATTTTTCAACCTAAATTTTTTATATATTTAAATTATAAATAAACATATTTATAATAAATATTTTCTTATTAAGAGGACAAATTAAAAGCGTAACAATATTCCATTTACACCATAACAATCCAACATCCTTTATTTTTTTTCAAATTTAAAATATTATTGTCCTTACTTTTGTACCTTTGTACTGACCAATAGTTCAACACACTCCTAATTCATCAAGTAAAAAAAAAAATCCATAATTCTTTTATAATTGCAAAATATATGCACTTTGAAAAGTAAATTATTTTTATTTAACTAACTAAATGATCTTACAAATCTAAGATAAAAAATAGATATCTAACTTAAAAATATTAATTTCTATAGCCAAAAATTATATAGAAATAAATGGCTTCTTATTCATGATCAAATTCTTATTCTTTTTATAAAACTTTATTGAAAGCCTAGCTAATTTAGATTGAATAATAAATTTTTATAATGAATATTTTTTTATTAAGAGGACAAATTGATGACAAATTATATTTATTCAAATATTATAATAGATAGTATTTTGCTTTCCCATCAAAAAGAGAAAATAGCAAAATACTATATTTTTAAATAAAAATCTAATATTTTTAAATAAAAATATTTTTAAAAAAATGGGGTCGGGCCCACCGGGCCCGGCCCGTTAGGCCCTGTGGGCTAGGGGCCCGGCCCGGCCCTCTAACCCACGGGCCGGCCCGGCTCGGCCCGGCCCGGCCCCCCTATAGGGGGGCCGTGGGCCGGGCCGGGCCCTATATAATGCAAAGTGGGCCGGGCCCGGCCTGGCCCGTTTAAAAAGCCCGCGGGCCGATTGGGGCCGGGCCGGCCCTTTTGACACCTCTACCTGTGGCACTAAAATGAAACAGAAAAGAAAAAAAAATGAAAATGAGGGGGGGTCCCGACATTTTAAGGGCATGTTTGTTAAAATGAATAAGATAAGAGATATCAAGATGAGATTAGAATATATTCTGAATTAAGATATGAAATAATCAAGATAAGACTGGAAAGTATTTCAAAATTTTTATCAAATTGTTTGTTAAATTTTTTAAAATGCATTAGAGGATATAAATGTCTTTTTTTTTCTTATCTGTAACGACCAATATATACTTATCTTGAGAAAGAGAGAGAGATAAGTAGGGGTGTTCGTAGTGCGGTTTGGCCGGTCTGAATCATTTTCAGTACGCCAAACCACTAGTGCGGTTTTTCAACCAAACCAGGCCACATTTGCGATCTAGTTTGGTGCGATTTACCGCGATTTGAAATGCTACTTAAAATCACTAAAAAAGATATTTAAAAATGATAAATAAAGACACAAATATTAGTAAATAAAAAAAATTAAATGTAAGTAAATAGGAGCAAAAAATAAAGACAAAATAGTGTAAAAAATAAATAGGATGGGGCTGTCAATTATTAGATTTTTATAATAATAATTTTTTTTTTATTTTCTTGGGCGGTTCGGTTTAAAACCGAATCGCCAACTGTCCAAACCGCGCGGTTTGGACAGAATCCAAACCGTTTTGGACCGCCAAAAAAAAAAACTAATCGGATCGGTTTGGTTCGGTTCAGTTTGGCCGGTTTCTGCGGTGTACCAATTTTTTTGAACACCCCTAGAGATAAGTATATATTGAAAGATTAAAATAAGGAGTCATTAATGATTTTTTTATGAATTTTCAGATAAACTTAACAAATATGTTGAAAATGATAGAAATTTAGGATACATCTCATATCTTCACTTTTCCATCTCATATCTTAATAAACAAACGTCCTCTAAGTGTATATACTAGATAAATTTTAAACACACACCATACAATACATTGTCAGATGACACACATCAAATAAGCAATCAAACATTTACCAGTTTATATTTAAAAAAAATTAATTTTTGATATATATTAAAGTTAAACTAAACTAAAATAGAATAAATTTATATCTATGGGGACAGGACTTGAGTTTTAACCTGTGATTTATTTGTCCGAGTCATTCAATATAAAATGTTATCAGGTGTGATTTATAAGAAAAATGAATATTTCGGTCAAAAAAATATTATAGTGAAGATTTCTCGATTTTTATAATAAAAAAAATAAAGTTATATAAACAATGTTGCTTGTGGTGAAAGGAAATAGAATGGAGACAAGGGGAAGGAGGTAGAGTTCCATTTATTTTGTTGGATGTTTAGTAAGAAAAAGAAAAGGAATCATTTCTTCTTATACCCAACCTAAGAAGAAAATGTCAAGGAAGAGAAGGGTAGTTATAACGTACTTTTTATTAAGTATAAAATATATTTAGATTTATGTATAAAATATATTTAGATTTTTTTGTAGTTTGATCTATATGTTAAGGGGTTAATTATACCAATAATAACTTAACTTTGCATTCTATTACTATTTGGTCACTGGACTTTGAAATGTTACATGTTAGTCATTGATATTTCAAAACGATTACTACTTAGTCACTGAACTTTGAAATGTTACTTGTTAGTCACTGATATTTCAAAATTGTTACTATTTAGTCACTGAAGTTTAAAATGTTACCTATTAGTCACTGATAATTCAAAACTGTTACACTGAACTTTAAAATATTACTTGCTAGTCATTGATATTTCAAAATCATTTTTCACCCGTTACTCAATAATCACTGAACTTTAAGTTCACGAGTGACAAATGAGAAACTGTTTTGAAATATTAGTAACTAACAAGTAATATTTTAAAGTTCAATGTAACAGTTTTAAAATATCAGTGACTAACAGGTAACATTTTAAAGTTCAGTGACTAAGTAGTAGCCGTTTTGAAATATCAGTGACTAACAGGTAACATTTCAAAGTTCAGTGACTAAGCAGTAATCGTTTTCAAATATCAGTAACTAACAGATAATATTTCAAAGTTCAGTGATCAAATAGTAATAGAATGTAAAGTTGAGTTCTTATTGGTGAAATTAACCCATATGTTAAGCCACCCTTTTTAGAAATGCTTCTGAAAGTCTTTGTGATTTAGTTTTTTAGTGAAAACACTCATTCCTTCACTAATTTTGTTAAATTAATTTAAATTATTTTAATTAAATATTAATTAAGTTAAAATAATTTAAATATTTTTAACTGAGTTAGTAAAAGGGTACATTCAATAAAAAATTAAATTAAAATAATTTTCAAATCGCAAAAAATATCTTGGATAATGGCCCAACTCACAAAAATTTAAGTACATTTAACCCTTTTATTAGAAAAAAAAAAAGTTGGCATTGCTTCCCTACACGCGGGGGAGGGGACAAAAATTTGGATAGGTCCATGCATGCATGTTGGGCGTTACTTAAATTTGTGATTACTATCAGTTAGTTGTGAGTTGCCTAATTTTATTTATAGATGGAGCAGGGAGTTGAGTTGGATTGATCAACACGTACACTGTCTTAATTGTCCGCCCGCCTTATTTGTTTTTTAAAACAAGAAGAATTAAGAAGGATTAGAAAATTTTGAATTTGATGAATCATCAATAACATGTGAAAAAGAGAAAAGAACATTAAATCCAGTGGCCCTGCCCTTGGGGGCTGCTTCTAATTCTAGGTGGAGGAGGGTTGGCCATCCTTTACTTCCACTTTGACATTTTCTTTTTCCTCTTTTGCGTCTGACCCGTTGACTTTTTTTCTTTGGTCTTAATTATATTTCTGAACAATTATATAGAAAAAAAACATATATTTATTTATAAAATTATTTTTTTGTAAAATCAACATCATATATTAAAAAATAAAAAATCGTATAGTGAAGGGGCTGTCAATATCATTATTATGGGGGTTGGGGACCTTGGGGTTAGACATGGCCACGGTTCATGAACCGCCGGTTCCGGTTCAAGAAATCTTTGAACCTGAACCGAACCGCCCAAGGGCGGTTTGGGACGATTCGGTTCCGGTTCCGGTTCGTGCCGGTTCGGTCAACGGTTTGGACCGGTTCGGTCAACGGTTTGAGCCGGTTCGGTCAACGGTTCCGGTTCCGGTTCAAACCGAATTTTTTTAATTTTTTTTAAATATTGTTGTATTCAATTTTGGTCCTTGTTCCGTTGTTCGGTTCGATTTGGTTTCGATTTTTAATTGTTAAATGTAATTGTAAATATAGATATTCTCAACCATATTTTTAATAAAAAACACTACTAAAAATTGAAGAAATATAAGTAATAATTTCATTAAAAATAATTAAAACAACTAAACAAGTATGTAATACAATACAAGTAATTAATTTTTACAAATGTGAAAAATAAAAAATAAAAAATAGAATTAGACTTAATTTCATTAAAAAATAATTACAACAAAAATGTAATACAAGTAATTAATTTTTACAAATGTGAAAAAAATAAAAAATGGACTTGGATCCTACGCATCTTCATTGGAGTCGGAAGTCGCCGTTGTTGAACCATCATTAACCCATTCGTCAGATGATGATGAATGGATAAGTTCTTCTTGACGTCGCATGTTAGCTCTTTCCCAATCATCGAGGCAAACTTGAGCTTCCAATGATTCTGGAGCCAATCTTGATCTTCTTTCGTCCAAAATGTTGCCTCCACTACTGAATGTTTGTTCAACGGCTACAGTTGAAGCTGGAACTGCAAGAAGTTGACTTGCAATAATTGCAAGAGTTGGAAATGTCTCCTTGTGCCTTTTCCACCACTCCAAAATTTCAAAATTTAAACCTGTATCATCACCAAACTCAAAAACTATGGTTAGATAAGTTTCGAGCTCCGAATGTGAGCTCGATCTAGGTTTTTTCCTCCTTTGATCTAAAAATTTATGACCCCATTTCATTGGTTGGGAGGAAGAGGAATGCGAAGCCATGGATGGAAATGATTCTTCACTACTAGGAGCAATAACATATGCTTCATATAATTGATTGCATAAAGTTCTAACCTTAGAAATTATAATATTCACATCAATTTCTTCATTATTTTCTAATCCTAACAACGAATAATAGTTAGTCAAACACTCAATTAAACCATCAAATTTACACCTAGGATCAAATACCATAGTAACAAGAAAAATTTCAGGAATAAATTGATAATAACGTAACCATTTTTCTCTCATTTCTAAAACAGCATGACAAATTTCTTCAACATTAATTCCTTCCATTAATACACCGGCCACATTCATTGCTTCTATTAAAAATTGATGTGAAGTTGGTTTATAAACACTACTAAGTGTATGAGTAGCATCATTAAAAATTCGTAAAATATTCAAAATTGAACTACAAACATTCCACATAGTTGGAAAAATAGGATATTGTGGAATATAATTTGCTGCAAAAGAACACAATAAATCTTTATATTCAAAAGATTGATTAAGTAATTTAAAAGTTGAGTTCCAACGAGTAGGGACATCTTTTGAAAAACGTTTTGGGGTTTGACCATTGGAGGTGCAAAAATGTGCCCATGCTTTTGCAGTTCGAGGGTGTACCCAAATATAAGAAATAACATTTCTAATTGGATCTAAATAAGAATTAAGTGACTTAATACCATCTTGAACACATAAATTTAAAACATGGCATGCACATCTAACATGAAAAAATCTTCCACCAAAATTTGGTTGGCAAATTCTTTTCAATTCATTAATAGAAGCAGTATTAGCCGATGCATTATCAAAAGAAATTGAAAAAATTCTATTAACTAATCTATATTCTTGTAAAATTTGTTGAATTAATCTACAAATATTTTCAGCATTATGACTTTCATCAAAACATCGATACGCAAGAATTCTTTTTGGTAAAACATAATTTTCATCAACCCAATGACAAGTAATACCCATATATGAATGAGTTTGCCAATGATCACTCCAAATATCACTACAAATAGAAACATTAATATTATTGTTTTGAAAATATGTTATCAATTCAATTTTTGAGTTTTTAAACAATTTTAACAAATTCCTTTTCAAAGTATTTCTAGGAATTGATTTAAAACTAGGATTAACAAAGTTTTGACAAAATCGAGTAAAACCTAATTTTTCACCAAAACTAAAAGATAAATGATCAATTGCTACCATTTCAGCTAAACCAGACCTACAATTAGCTTCATTATAATGAAATAATTGAGGAGAGTTTGAAGATGTAGCAAACCCGGATATTTGTGTTTGATCGCGGCTCAATCCAACCTTGAGCGGGTGCTTTGTTTGCAAATGTCGGGCGAAAGTACCATATCCACCTCCTTGCTTGAATTTGTATACCTGATTACAATAATTACAAGATACATCAAATTTACCATCTCCTTTTGGTGTTTTCTTGAAATGAATATTAAAAATATCAGAAGTAGAAATTTTTCCACCTCCCTTTTGTTGAGTTTCACTCTCTTGTGTTTGAAAATTTTGAGTTTCAAACTCAACATTTTCAAAATTTCTACCTTCACTTGCCATTTTTTTGAAAAAAGTATGATAATAAAAAAATATAATAATGATAAAATAATATAGTAAAAAATTGACAAATATAATGAAAATATTAGTAATAATATAATATAGTAACAAGTAATAAATAATTAACAATATAATTGAATAAATTGATAAATAACAAAATGAGAAGATTGAAGAAATTGAAATTGAAATATTAAATGAGAGACAAAATTGAGAGAATAATAGCTTAAGACTTGAGAGAGAGAGAGAGAGAGAGTGTGAAAAATGAGTGGGAGAGGGAGGGGTATATATAGATAGAAATTATAGGATTAAAAAAAAAAAAAAGGAATTGGGCTGCTGCCCGTTGGCAGCAGCCAACGGTCCAAAATTGGACCGTTGCAACGGTCCAATTTTGGACCGTTGGGGGTGGGGGAGGGGGGGGAAGATTGGACCGTTGGGGGGTGGGGGGGGTGGGGGGGTGCGGTTCCGCAGAACCGCGTGGGGGGGTGGGTGGGGGGGTGCGGTTTCGCGGAACCGCGTGGGGGGGTGGGGGGGAGGGGGGCGGTTCCGCGGAACCGCCGGTTCCGGTTCCGCGGAACCTCTGGTTCCGGTTCCGGAACCGCCGGTTCCGGTTCCGGTTCCAGAACCGGCGGTTCGGGTTCCGCTGAACCGGCAGTTCCGGTTCCGCGGAACCTCGAACCGGAACCGGACCGAATTTCGCCGGTTCGGTCCAGTTCCGGTTCCGGTTCCGGTTCGGCCGGTTCCGGGTCCGGTTTCGGCCGGTCCGGTTCCGGTTTGAACCGTCGGTCCAGTTCAATTTTGGCCATGTCTACTTGGGGTTGGGGGTGTGGCGGCGGCTGTTCATCCATCACTGTCAGTTGATTTTTTTTTTTTTCTCTAAAATTTTCTTTAATTTCTAGGCCCCACTTCACTACAAAGTACAAATGTTGTTAATTGGAAATAAAATAAAAATTTCGTAGAAAATTCCAATGCGCATGCGCATATAGATATATATATTTATATAAACTTCATAGCTGCTCTTACTGCCAAAAACCATCTCTCTCTCTCTCTCTCTCTCTCTGTGAGATAGATACATAAATGGCTTCTCATTCCAGGAACAAATCGTCGGCAAGAACATTGATGGCCATAGCCGACGGAGCTTCATGGGTATGCGCATCCGTTCTCGTTGCACTAATCTTACTACTTATCGCCGGCGGGGACGAGCCAGTACTGAAAGGAAGCCAGCTGTTGGAGCGGCCGTGCGACGAGATATACGTAGTCGGAGAAGGCGAGACGCTGCAGACGATCGGCTGCAAGTGCGAAGACCCCTTCATCGTGGAGCGCAACCCCCATATCCACGATCCCGACGATGTTTTCCCGGGCCTCGTCATCAAGATCACTCCCTCGAACTTATCTTAATTTGCTTTAATGGTGGTTAATTTCCGAATTTCCCCTTTCTTCTCTTATCGTGTGAATGGATAAATATGTCGTAATCTCAGAAGATTACAAGTTCTCATAGGTATTGCCAAAAATGAAATATCCTTAGAATGATGGCCTTACGTTCCTTGCCCTTGGTAATGGATTATTATTTATATATATATATATATATGCAAATAACGTAACGTACATGTATAGATATTCGAAGTTGTTTATATTTTATAGAATGAAAGGATTTTGTTTATGGGCTTTTCATCATAAATAAATAACATATTCAAACAATATATATTTTTAATTTCAGTGAAATATTATGCTATATATGTAAAATTATTATAGTGACATTTTTTATGAGGAAATTAAAAAACTAAAATTGTAATGTGATTAAATTCTCAAACAAAAATTATAAAATATGCCAATTTATTTAATCTCGTAAATATTTGAATAGTTTTTAGATCATACAATTTACAAGTTTAAATAAGAGGGATCAACGTCTTCCAACAACATGTTAGCCAAGCACGAGCTCGACAATTGTCTTGTGAAACAAAATACAACATATATAATTAGAGTATATTTAGTATAATTAGATGGAGGAAAAGAAAAAAAGAGTAAGAATGGAATTGAATGACTACTCTATTCCATCACTATGTTTAGTACTGATAATAACAGTATAATTTGATTAATTGACGAAATTATTATTTTATATTAAAAAAATGATATTTAATTTCAAGTAATTATGTAATTACCAAATATATGTAAAAAATAATTACTTTTAGGCTTCTTTATATATAAAAAATTAATACAAATTAAGTAAAAAAATTATTTAATTTTTTAAAAACATATTTAATTACAAACACATAAATAAATAATCATATGAGGCCAAATTGTGGTGGTACCCACAATAGAAGAGGTGTCTGTGGCTAATAGTGGAAGACAAGGTGTTGCACTCACTCCCTACAAAAAAATCTAATTTTTAGTGATGGAATGAAATTTTTCATTGCTAGAACTTAAAATTTTATTACTAAATAATTTAGCGATAGATTTACTGACAAACAAATTTCGTCGTTAAAATCGGCATCGTTAAATTTTAGTGATGGATGGAATCAACAATGGAATTATTCTGTCTTTGAATTAGCTACGGATTTTTTTCCTTGCTGATTTAAAAAATAATAAGAAAATTTTAAACAAATAAAAATATATATAAAAAATATAAACTATATAAATTAAAATTTGAATGTAAAATTTTTATATTTATTTAATATAAATATATAAAAATAAATTTCAGATAATTAAAAATTTATTTTAATTAATTAAATAGAAATTAAAAATTTATTAATATAATCAGACGTGTTAGGGGGTCTAGGCATTTTCGAATATTTTATTTTGACTTCAAAAATTTTTTCTTTAATTAATTGAGAGTTGAAAATATTTTTCTTTGCTTATGGAATGAAGAGTAAGTTGAAATGAGAATTTGGTAGCCCATCTAAATGGAATCTAGAATTTGTAAAGGAAAGTCTAAGTGAATTAGGCCATTGAGATGTGTTTAAAATTTTAATTATATTATGAATGAGTTTTGAAAATGATAATTTATTTAGCTTAGTGAGTTGGGCCATGGAATGGCATGAGTTGAGCCCAATTGAGAAATGAGATTTGAAATTCTTAAAGGAAAATCATAATAAAATAAATTGGCCATCAAATGTCAATAGTGCTCTTGGTCTTCCATTTGACCTTTGTAAAGGTGAAAGAGCAATCAGGTCATTTCGAGCAAGTTGCAGGTGTAGATTGTGCATTTCCTTCTTCATACTTCATCTGCATCGACAACCTTTCTCCTATGTGTACTCTCCTTTCCCATCTGAGACTTCTTCTTCTTATCTCTCATTTTCCCTCCGAGCTGCTCGTATTTTCGTCTGGGTTGATAGCAGCTTTAGGAAGGTAGGATTTTCTACATAGTAAAGTCATTAGGCAAGTTCTTCTTGCATTCCTTCTTTATTTTCAGTGCAACCTCGTTTATACATGTTGTATTTCACTTCCTTGATTTCTTGTTTTTTCCGTTATTATTCTACAAGTTCTTCTTGCACTTCCATTGATTTGCAGTGCAAGTTCTCTTATACATCCTCTTATATCCTTGTGCGAGCTAATTGATGCGATTTCTGTATTCATTTTGTCTTACTGTGATGATTGTGAATGTATATATATATATATATATATCTATTTTTGCGTATAATTTATTCTTCTCTGATTACAGCATCCTTTTCTTTTGAATCTCCTTATTAAGTATTTTAAGGTCCCTTTGATGTTTCGAATGGGGATTGCTTTACCTCAGATTTATTTTCTGCGAGTGGCATATATTTGGTTTCAATTTAGATACAAAGGTTCTATTCATCTCTATATTGAGCTATCGATTGTATGCATATGTATGAATAAAAAGCCCGATCAAATAGCCCTTATAAGAGACAGACAGATCGTAGGTATACTCCCTAGTCTTGAATAAACCCTCTCGTGTATATATTATATACGCAGCGAACAACTTGGTATAGATACCCTATGTTTTAAATAGCTGACGTATATCTAGCTATTAGCCTTACCCGCGAGCTCATGTCTATGCCCTCTGTCCATAAGCTTAATCGCAAGCTCTTTCTTCTTGTTCTTTCGACGAGCTCTCCCGAGCTCTCTCTATAAGTCGCGAACTCATGACCTCGAGCTCGTCCAGAGCTCTTCCCATAAGCCTTTGATTGCAAATTCTCTGCTTACACCCTATCCATTTACATTCATTTAACTTTATATTTTAAATGTTTTCATTTTCTTTAATTTATATTTTATCTTTCATTTACTTTAATACATAAATGTAAATAAAAAAGCACTCGCCTATTTGATTTCAATAAAAATATCAAAAAAATCAAAATTCATAACAATAAAAAAATAGAATTTTAGTTTGAGTACAAATTCAAGAACTTGCGATTTTACCACCCTCGAAATACATAGCTTCTGTTTCTTGAAAAATTCATTAAAAATCATTCTTACAACAATGAATGTTAGTTTTCAAAATACCGGTAGTTAGTTTTTCAAAATAAAAACATTTACAAAAATATGTTATAGTTGGTCCTTCACCTTAAAAAAAATTTAGATTTATTTTGACCAGTAATTTCGCATGATGTGGTCATTCTGATTACATATGAACTAATCATGAATTTAAACTATGAGCACAAATGCAAGTAAATACATACTGTTATTGGTTAAATGAAATCACAATAATCATATGATGGAAAAAAATAATTATTAAATTTATATTACACCTCAGCTAGTGAATCGAGATTTAATATTAAATAGTATCACTCAAAAATTATTCTCGTGTTATAAATTACATCAAACATTTTTGTGTCATAAATTACATCTTGAATATGATAAACGTTATGAAGTAAGATATGTTGAATTTATCTGATGATGAAAAAATACCCAGTATGGGTAAGTGATGTTGAAAGTATGAATATAGCGAAAACAAGAATTTAAATACATGTGATTGACAAATACACATATGATACATACATGTACATGTTACATATATATAGGTTTGGCGCACCTATTATTTTACGCCAAGGGAGAAGAGGTACCCTAGAGTACCTGGCGCGAAACGAGGTGGTCATAGCCCAGCAGGTTAGCTTCATATTTATTTATGAGGTTTTATTAAAATTATGCACTTTTGCATGTATCGATTTATGGCTTAAGAGGCGAGAAGATTGATATTGATAATGAAATAATCCACTCTTGCATGTGTTGAATGATGGCTTGCGAGCCTGTGAGAATTGATAATGATATTGAAAGTTTATGCACATTTGCATAGTGATACATGGTGACATGATATATTAAGTTGAATTGATAAATTCATGAATTATGAATCTTGTATATAATTGTGGAGTCCTTGATTACTCTTCTTGGTGTCATCGCGTTTTTGGATCCTATATATTGTTCCTTGTTTCTCGAACTTGCTGAGTCTTGTGATTCACTTGATCTTCTTTGTCAATCCAAGTGAACGAAAGAATGTTATTGGGGGTGAGTCTAGTAGGACTACAGCCCAGGGATAGCGGTGTACGGAGACCCTGTAATACCCCATATTTGTATGAGGTTGCCACGTAATTTCGATGAGTTTAGGATACCAAAAAATTGGCTTGATAGCAGTTATAAGTACTGAATCAACTGTAGGGAATGCCTCAGAGTGAAATTGTCTAAAAAAAATAATATGGTCTCAATATGCGTTCCGAGTTAAGATTTATGGTATCAAAAGAAATTGGATCGGGAACAGTTTTCGGTACAGCTAAAATAAAGCTGTCATTTAGGCTGCAAAATCGAATCGTTGTAGGAGACTCTCGAAAAATTAACGAAACCCTAGGGGGGCTCCAGTTTTGTATAAGAATCAACCCCTCAGTGGTTTCGAGATGAAACGACAGCCCGGTGAGAACATTGGAGCAGAATCGTCTTTATCGAGTAAATTTGAAATTATTAATTTTACGTTTTTTGTATTAAAATGCAATTTAATTCAGTGTTCGATGGTATAACTGAAATTACGAAGTTGTCCAAGTGATATTATGAGAAAATTAAAATTTAATTGTATGATTTTTTATATATTAATATGATATATAACATGTATATATATATATATAAATGTAGGCGTATATATAGCCATTCCCCTCTTCCAAATCATGGATAACAATTAAGTAATCTTCACGCAAGCATACAAGTAAGGTGGAGTTTTAATTAATTGAAGTGTGTGTAGATATAAATATAGATATATATGATGTACGAAGCTGTGTGCGCGTGTGTGGGTGTCATCTCTGCAACTCTAAACCATTCCCTGCAATGTCCATGCTCTGCAAACGTGAGCAAGCATCTCAGCCATTCCCTAAGTCATGCCTCTACAACTTACCCCATACCCTGTAACCCTCCAGCCACACACTACAAGATTGAAGTGACGCCTTGCCAGATTTGGAAGAGGTAGCACGCAATAGGTGATGGCGAAATGATATGGACAGTGCGATGGGGTAGCGACCGATTGCCTATAAATAGGCAGTGAGTTTGGCCGAAGAGAAGCAACAAGGGAGATCGAGAGAGAGAGAGAGAGAGAGAGAGACAGAACGAGCAAGCTGGAAGGGAGGTGGGTTGACGTCAGCCGTGGCTGACCACGAAGTAAGATCGAGCGAAGCAGCTGGTTACAGCAGCAGCGCGCAGGAGCCACGGGCAGCGAGCATGGGTGGCCGGAAGCGCAGAGAGGCAATTGGCATGCCCTGATATGTATCCATCACTTAGGCTGCATACATGACATGACTATGAAATGCATAAATACACGTTGATATCATTGATCACTCGCATTTGAGGCCGTAGGGAGTACGAACTGGCACTACTACTTTACCAAAGGTGCACCTATACACCTCGGCTTCGAAAGAGGGGGCCGTAAAAATGGTAGGTAGCATGAAGGGTGCAGTTGACACCTACGATGAAAGACATTGCATTCAAGTACGAAATATATTTTCTGTACCCTTATTTAGATGATTCATCATCTAAGTTGGGTTTTACCCCTAGAATATTCAAACCTTCCAGGTGGAGATTATAGCAGATACGAGGATAAATGACGCATGAAATGGCACTTAGCAAAGTGCATGAGAAATGAATGTATGTAACATAGCCCCTGTATTTAAGTTTTGCTATTTTAGATTTTGAACGTTTTGAGAAATGTAAAGATGTAAGAATTTATTTATAATTAACGTTAAGATATCAGGTTTCGATCTTTGCTTTCGCATTTGATGTGTATAGTGATTCTTTTTCGAGATTAATGTATGGGAATTCTGTGACGGATTCGAGAAATGATGTGATTTAGCTTTAGTGATTGAAAGAAAAAAAATTTATTGTCCTAGAATTGTCCCAAAAGCGGGGCATTACAGACCCGTCCTAATTTCAAAAATCTAAATTAGTGATTCGATTAGAATTACAGTAATTAGGATTTGTTATGTTATTGGCATTTGAGTCTCTCTTATTATTTTGCATGGCCATCGAATCTAGAGTCATGAGATATTGAAAATGTAATTAAATCTTATTTAAATTTTCGTTGCTAGAAATGATATGAATTGTTATTTGAGTTCAATTTTGTTCTATATCATCTCTGTAATGACCATCTTTCGAGTATTTTATGTTAAGTAGAAATATTCGAAAACAGGCCTTACAATAATACATAGAGAAAAAAAAATACCTTATAAATTTTGATGATACATGTGTCTTCTAAATGAATACTCTACAAAAAAAAAAACTATAAAAGTGAGGCTAGGAATGTAGAGTGGGCAAAGAGAAAGTGCAGATAGGGGAGATAGAGAGTGTAAAGAGGGGAAGAGAAGGAGATTTATATAAGGAGCGGGCATAGGAAATGGGGGAGGGGGAAAATTCAAAGGGAAAAGGGGTCACAGGCAAGAAATGGGGGAATTGAAAGAGGGGGGCACGCGAGGGGAATTCAGGGGAAGGGGTTTAGCGACGAGAGACGACCATCTTCTCATTGCTAAACAACGACAAAGAGCTGCCCATTGTTGTTTGAAATAGCGACGGATAGTTGTTCGTCGCTATTTTTAAAAAAAAAATTAAAAATTATTTCAAATATATTTTTTAAAAAATAATAAAATATAAATAATGTATATAGAGAGTATTTGAGTTCTCCTAATAACTAAAAAGTGTAATATGTTTGAATCTAATTGAGATTTGCAGTAATAAAGGAACTAGATCGAAAAACAAGGCAATAATGATGTAAGATATTTAATGAAATCGCCGTTAGAATTGAGATCTTATTCAAATAGAAGAATTAATTCATATATAAATAATATATTAAACAAAAAATAATAAATCAAAAATACTATATAAATTATATATTTATACTAAATAGACAAATATATATATAAATATATTTTTAAACTCTGATTTAATATTAAACTAGCAAAAAAAAAAAAATGATTCACGGTTTATATGTTGGAGAAATAATTTTGTAAGTAAATCATTCTAAATATTTGATGGAAAATATATTCAAAATCTAACAAATTTTGTAAATAATTCTAAGTTTATTTGTATTTATAATTTTTGTATAGATAAATAATGACCGAGTACCTTCCATGATATTCAAATATGCAAATATATGTTTGTATCTTATATTTAGATATATTTTCTTTTTTATGTCTTATATCCGGATATGTTTTACTTCTATTTGTCTTATATCCGAATATATATATATTTTTTTGCCTTGTATTTGAATATGGACTTCTTTGTTTGTTTTGTATTTGAATGTAAACAGAATATTCCGTCGCTAATTTAAAAGGATATTAATTTTAATTTTAATATGTATTAATTTGATTTCGTTGCTAATTCAAATAAAAATTTTATAAATTTTTATATTAATAGCGGAAAATTCACTTCTTATTTTGATTTTAATTTGTAATTTTACTTTTTTATTAATTTTACAAACTTAACGATGGAATATCTTGTTACTAATTTTAAATTTAATTTGATTTTTTATAAATTTTACATTTAAGTACGAATTTCTTTTTTATCAAATGTGATTTTAAATTTAATTTAAATATTTTATGAATTTCATATTTTATCAACGGAATAATTTGGCCGCTAAAACTTATAATTTAATTTTTAATATTTTTAATTTTAGCGACATAAGAGTTCCGTTGCTCAAAGATTTTAATTTTAATTTAAATTTTTTCCATTTAGCGTCAAATTCGTTGCATTGCTAAATAATTTTAAATTAAATTAAATTTAAATAATTTAATTTTTTTTTCATTTAGAAAAAGATAAATTATTTTAAATTAAATTTTAAATTTATTTTCTTCTAGTCACGAAATTATCTTCTCACTAAAAGATTTTAATTTTAATTTAAATTTTTTTCTATTTAGTGCAAAAATTATTCCGTTACTAAATAATTTTAAATTAAATTTTAATTTTTTTCTATTTATCGATGCTAATTTATTTTAAATTAAATTTTAATCTTATTTTGTTTTATTAATGGAATTATTCCATCACTAAAATATTTTAATTTTAATTTAATTATTTTTCATGTAGGGACGGAATTATTCCATAGCTCAATTATCTTAAATTAAGTTTCAAGTTTATTTTCTTTTAGCATAGAATTATTTCATAGCTAAAAGATTTTAATTTTAATTTTTCTCATTTAGCGATGAATTTGTTGCATCGCTAAAGAATTTTAAATTAAATTTAATTTAAAAAATTTAATTTTTTTCCATTTAGTGACGGATAAATTATTTTATATTAAATTTTAACTTTATTTTCTTTTAGCCACAGAATTATTTTGTCACTAAAAGATTTTAATTTTAATTTAAATTTTTTCTATTTTGTGACAAAATTATTCCATCACTAAATATTTTAAATTAAATTTTAATTTAAAGGATTTAATTTTTTTTTCTATTTAGCGATGCTAAATTATTTTAAATTTAATTTTAATCTTATTTTCTTTTAGTAATGGAATTATTCTATCACTAAAATATTTTAATTTTAATTTAATTTTTTTTCATGTAGCGACGGAATTATTTTGTAACTCAATTATCTTAAATTAAGTTTCAATTTTATTTTCTTTTAGCATGAAATTATTTTATAGCTAAAAGATTTAAATTTTTATTTAATTTTTTTCCCATTTAGAAACGGAAATATTCCGTCGCTAAAAGAAATTAAAATTAAAAATTAATTTAAATTTCTTTTAGCGACGTAATTATTTTGTTGCCGCTAAATTAACAAATTTAATAAAAATTTCAAATTAAAATCACAAAAAATTATTTAGTGATCAGTGTATCCGTCGCTAAATTTTAAAAATATTAAAAATTATTTAGCGATGTGTTTTTCCATCTTAATTCCTTCGCTAAATTAAAAAAATATAAAAAAAATTAGCCACGTAATAAATCATCGCTAATCCGTCACCAAAATTTAGCGACAACTATTTACTTGTCACTAAAAAGTATTTTTCTTGTGGTGACTGGTTTTTGACAAGTTTGACTATAAAAGAGATGGAAGATTGCGAATTGGGTGGTTTTTGATGACTTTTGGTAAATGATGTTAGATTATGGTGGTGCTAATGACAAAGGAGGCACATGATTGCTATGGTTGGGGACAAAAGATTAGGGGTTAATTAGGAAGCATCGATTAGTGACAAATCTAGCTATAGGAGATGGAAGGTCACAAAATGTGTGGTTTCTAGTGACCTTTAGTGAAGAAAGTTAAGAGGGGTGGGTAGTAATGTTGTCGATGAAAAAATAAGAAAGGTAGAAGATCATGATGGCTAGCGATAAAAGACGAAGGGAAATGGGGCTTTGAGGTGGAAGACAACGAATGATGATGCCAGAAAGAAGTAGACTTCAAATAGAAGAGAAAGTGTATGTACCTCACAAATGCAAGCGGATAGAGGTAAGTAATGATGGCAAATGAAGATAAGTGGCAATGGTAGGGAAAAACTCTCCGTACGGATGGGTTGATAGGTGAAGTTTGTATGTGTTATTTTGTAATTAAATAAATTATGCAAAAGTAAAAAGGTAACCCTGGAATTGGTGAACTTTCCATTCATTTTTTCATGGAAAGCTTTTTTTATCACTTCGATGGTTTGTCCATTCCCTAGGGGATGGGTCATTCTATTCCTTCCTACCAATTAAATGAAAGAATGACTAAATTTCTTTTTCATTTTTTTCATTTGTTTATCCGTACCAAATATAGCATTATAGTCTCTTAAGGATCTAGACAATTAGTTGTTACCTTATTACTATTTTACTTAAAAACACAAAGAACAAATTATGAGAAGGAGTTTCAGAGCCATAAGAGTTTCCTTTTATTAAAGCCTCCCCTAATGTGTTTCTTCTCAACATTGATTGGTATCACCATTTTAATCTTGTTCCTTTCTTAGCTCTTTACTCATGTAACACCCTGCTTTCTCGGACGAATTATAACTTGGGATAATAAATTTTTTTTCCCCTTTCAAACTAATCCTAAATCACATCATTCCTCGCATCCGTCCCAGAACTTCTAATTATTTTTTCTCGAAAGAGAATCATTATACACATAAAATGCAGAAGTAAGGATCGAACCTGATATCATAACATTGATCATAAATCAATTCTTATTTCATTGTTCTTTTACATAACTTAATATATAGTATAAGATCTCAACTAACATTAATCCTAAATAAAGTTATATATCATCATTTCTCAAAACGTTCAGAATTTATAGTAGCAGAATTTAAATACATGGACTACATAACATACATACAATTCATCATGCACTCTACTAAGTGTCATTTCATGCCTCATTCATCATTGTATCTGCTACAATCTCCATCTGAAACGTTTGAATATTTCAGGGACAATGTCTAAGTTAGATGATGAATTATTTAAGGAAACAAAATATTTTATCAAGCATGTATGCAATGTTTTACTTTATCGTAAGGGTCAACTGCACCTTTCATGCTACTCACCATTTTTGCGGCCACCTCTTTCGAATCCGGGCTGTATGGGGGCACCCTTGATAAAGCAGCGGTGCTACTCACCATGATAAAATGTTTTACTTTATGCAATGTTTTACTTTATCGTAAGGGTCAACTGCATCTTTCATGCTACTCACCATTTTCGCGGCCACCTCTTTCGAATCCGGACTGTATGGGGGCACCTTTGATAAAGCAGCGGTGCTAGTTCGTATTCCCTATGGATATAATGTGCGTAATCAATGATATCAACGTGTACATATACATTTCACATCATGTAAATGCGATCTACAAGACATCTTCATAACAAGATATGACAATATAACAAAATCATTTACTTAAATCAGGTTTGGGTTGAACAAAACCAATGATTATCCATAAAACTAAGTTTAGTTGGGAAGTATCACTTACTTTCTCAAGCTTTATCGGCTATCTCAGTATTTGTATCTTACCTTGAAATTCATGCATCTCCTCGATTTGAATGCCAACCTCAAAATTTGCACAAGACACTTCAACTTTTAACCTCAAAGCTTATTAGTCACCATATTTATTTAAATAAGTATTAAAATATATTTTTCCATAATTTCTTGCATTTTCGTTATTTTTCTCTTTATTTCTTCCTATTCTTCCTCAATAAATCCAAACTAAATATTTCTCAAATATTTCACTATGAAAATTCATAAAATAATATTGCTGAAGTTCTGAAATTTTTTAGAAAATTTTACTCACATTGATTTAGCCCCTGAAACTTCTTTGGTATGCATGACATATCCTCAAAATGCGTGCCCGAACCATTTTCTCACCCAAAATATCCAAAATATTAATAAATAACCACATCCTATTTTCAAGATTTTTTCAAGAATTTTTTTCTATTTTTCTTCTATTTCTTTTTCTTTTCTTTTCTTTTTTCTTTTTTTTTCTCTTTGTTTCTCCTCCTTCTTCTTCTTCCTCCCGCCCCTGCAATTGCCATACACCATTTTTGTTCTTCTTCTTTTCTTTTCTTTTCTTTATTTTTCTCTTCTTCCTTCTTTCTTCTTCTTCTTTTTCTCCTCTCCCCTGCCTCTTGCGCTAGCAGACCCTGCGCCTTGCCCAGCCGTTGCCTCGCACCATCACTGGGCCTTCACTGGCCGCTGCACCGGACTCTGGCCTTACCCGCATGCACACACCGTTAGCCACCACAATCGGCCTCCCTACTGCTTTGCTCTTCCTCATCCGCCATGGCCGAGTATCGAAGCTTCTGCTTTGTAGCCATGGCCGCGTTTAGCCACTGGAAACGGCCACTCCTCGGCTAACCTCTCCCTTAAGATCTCTTTCCCTCAATCTCACGAGCCCTCTCTTCCTCTCTCTCTCTCGGCCATTTCTCTCCGCCGTGAGCTCTCTTTGCTTCCATTCCCATTACTTCTTCGTTGCTTCCTTTTTCCTCACATCCTCTATATATAGCCCTCAGCTGCTCCCTTACCTTACTGCCCATACCTCATTGCATGAAGAACCCTCTTTGTGGGCAAAACCTCCACTGGCAGCCATTATTTGGCTTCAATCTTGCAGAGGTTATGAGGTTTGCGTGAACACACACGAAGGACTTTATATATATAATTATATATATTATAGCATAATGATATAAAAATTACATATTTTAATCTAAAAATTCATCTCTATTTCACTTATACAATTTCCTAATTGTAATTATGCACTCAAACGTTGAATTAAATTGCATTACAATACCAAAAACGTAAAATTAATAACTTTAAAGATTACTCGATAATGATAATTTCACTCCAATGTCCTCATCGGGCTATTGCTGCCAATGGGTTAGATCCACCCCTGAGTGCAAAGCAGGCACCCGTGCATCCAGGTGAAACAGTACGCAGGCACGGGCGCATGTCTAGGGCAAGCTGCACGACAGGCCTGTGCACATTCGGATGAAGTGGCGTGCACGAGCGCGGCCTGTGTGGCCTTTTGCTTCGGGGGCACTCCGCACGTAGGTGAGGCCTGTTGGGCCTGCAGTTTTTGGGGGAAGCTTGTTGGTTGAGTGTACTCCAAGGAAAGCTTTTTGACGGCTTGAACTGTGAGTATGCCTTGCGGCAAACGTGAACTTTGGGTGAAACTGCACCCATAAGAACACGTTAGAAGGTTAGAAGATATGTAGAGATTTCATAATTGTGTATGTTATTTAATATTTAAGTCAATTTAAGAAAAAAAAATAATTGTCCTAGAGAACCGTGAAATGTAAGAAATCTACAATATCAGCAATAATAAATCACAATCTTGAAAATAAATAAAACTTACAATAGCTTGTAACTTAATAGTTTTTTTTATCAAAAATAAATATGTGCATTGATCAAATGAGACTTAATAGTGTGTCCAAGCGCCCACCAATATCCATACCATCCCCATTGTCCACCCCCATCATTAAATTTGTGCTTCGATAGTAAATTTTTAAATAATGTTATTAAAATCATTTTATTTAAATTCTATTTGATTTTAAATTATTTTATTTTTTGAGCCAAAATCTAGGTGAATTTGTGTACGAATCCAAGTTTCAATTTTTAAATAATAAAAATAAAATCTAATAACTTTATCCAAACATAAAATTGAAAAACATTTAATTCCCAGAGCCCCCAATTTCAATAAAGGGCCACAGCCTATTTATTATCAGTATATACACTATATACAAACATATTGTTGGGCGGAAAAACAACTCGATCCTTAGGGATTACAACTAATGTTTTTCAATCAAAAACTCAGGATGAACAAATAGGAAGCTTAAACATACATACAAAAATAGAAATGAGAAACGAAAGAATGCAAGCAATTTACTGTGGTTCACCTCAAAAGAGACTACGTCCACGTTGAGTTCAAGAGAGAATAACTCACTGCACTATGATATAAATCCGATATTACACCCACAACAGTAAGCTCACAAACTTTCTGTACAAGCAATGGTTCGAGAGCACAAAAATGTTCAATAATGTAATATCTCAAAATTTGAAAATACATAATAATTATTTAAACCGATATTTGAGAATATTATTGAATATTTGAGAATTTAAGAGGAAATATTTATTTATGTGGTTTTGAGGAAAATAAGGAATTAAAGGTAATTAATTAAATTATGTGAAAATGGTTAATAATTATTAATTAGTGTATTTGTGGTGATTATTGAATATTTGTTGGTTAAAAGGAAATATTAATTTATTTGGGTATTTGGAGATTTAAGAAAAATATTTAATTATGTTATTTTGAGAAAATAATTATTTATTAGAGAATATTTATAAAAAAAATAAAATAAATTAATTTAGTAGATAGTTGATAATTAGTAAATATGATTTATAAGGTGATTATAAAATATTTAGGGGCTGTAAAAGATGAGTTAAAAATTAAATAATTAACTAGAATAGAATTAAATGATGTGCCATTATGTGACAAGGATTGTGGCAGTCAGTGGCTAATCATGTGCATGGTATGGGAAGAAGGCCAGGGGATTGAATTTTGATGGGTGTAAAGCTGGAAGTCTATAAGTTTAATTTAGTTCACATCGTATTCAAAATGGTTAGTAGATAAAGTGGCAGGTGCGCATGAGGGCTGGGCGTGGACGTGAGATCGAGCTAGGCAGGCCGCGCAACTGAAGAAAAATCAAGGCTGAATTTTTCAGCCAATTCCAAACCCAAAACGGTGTCATTTTGGGGCTAGGGAGGCAGCAGATTTGGCTGCCACATGACCGCGTTCTAGCCGTTTGTTTTGGCCAATTTCTGGCCGATTTCTTCAGCAAACGAGGCAGCAACAGTGAGGTGTAATTACAGAGAAGAAGAAACACGAACCAGCGCTGGAAATGGAGGAGAAATTGGGGTTTTAGTCAAGTTTTTATTGCGATTTAATTAGTTAGGTAAGTAGAGAAACTAGTATTAAACATTTTATACGGTTGGAATTTTGTTTAGGGCTTAATTTTATTAATTTTGGTAAATTATTATAATGCTACAGTTTGTATAATTTTTACCGCTTTGAGACAGAACAAGTCTAAGGATATCTTCGTTAAGACAAGTTCTTTATTCCCTCTGTGATGTTCCTTTCGTTGTCAATTTATTTATCATCCCTTCGTCTGTTTCGGGCCGTTTATTAATTATGGAGTTTTGAGTTGTTTGATTTAAATTTAAATTATTAAGCTGGCTTCAAGGATTTTATTAGCATGATTTAATTTAAAATAAATATGAGATTTATTGAGATTTTATTTGTGGTGCGATTACGTGGGATTTTAGATAGTTAAATTATTTATATTACACGATTAGATTTAATTAATGCTAGTCATGGTTTTATTAATCGCTATTAAACCTTTTATTTTGCAGCGGGAATGCAAGAAATACAAGAAACAACCGTGTAAAAGTAAGCTCCCAACCTTCTCCTCTTGTTCTTTAATTCCCATGAGAAACTCCGTAATTTCTCGTATTTTATGCCCTCCCTTACTCTAATTCAGCGTCTGACATTATTTATTGAGGATTATTCATTGTTTTAATTTAAATTAAATTCGAGACTTCTAGAATTTTATTTATTGTGTGCCATGGGGGGTTTATACCGCCCCCCATTCCTTTCGGAATGATGCCGAATCCAGTTTGGGGACTAGGTTCCTAGACGTGTAGGTCTATTTACGGTTTGCTCGAATTTATTTATGATTCGGTTAGAGCTATTGAGCAGTGGGGCAGGGGTTGATTGTTTGATGACATTGGGGTAAACTATTGTACGGCCTTGAAGTTGACCGTCAGGCGGACACTCCTAGTCACTGGCCGTTGACCGATGCCGGGCACTGTTGATTAGCTCTGCTGATATGTGATTTACTGCATGATTAGATATATTATATTACTGTTCATGATTTGATATGCATATGGGTACGAGATGCATGTTGGGATATTCATTTACTGAGTATGCTTGGACACGGACATTCTAGCTTGGTTAGCTTGCATCTAGCACGGGCATATGCATCATGTGTGGTTTACTATGTGGGCGGAGCATGGCCTGATGCCTGGATGTATGGGCACCAGTGTATCACATTGATGCTCACTACGCCATTACATTTTTATGTGCATTGCATGGCTACTGATAGTATATAGTTCTCGGACGGGAGTACCATTCTGAGGGAGCCTATGGCTCGGTTGTCAGGAATACCGACATGGACGGGTGATGGGAGTACCGACCCGGGATCGCGCGCACAGGTTTGTGGAGATATTTGTTGCCTTTCAGGGCAGCAGCAGGTTGGTATAAGACTTGAGTGTCGTGTGTCTTGTGTGGGCCCCAAGGACCAGTATGTGTTTTATTATACTTTACTGTTGTGTTGTAGCGTCTCATGCCTTGTGTGTACCTAGAGGTTTAATTTGGGGAGAGTTTTCTGGTTATGTGCAGTCTTCAATCTTTCTTTTCTTTATGCTTGCTGAGTCTCTCAACTCACTTTGCTTTCCATCATTCTAGGTAGTGCCAGCGTAGGTCAAGGGCAAGGGAGTCAGCTTCTGTCGGCAAAGTCAGTATGGTGTACAGGTAGTCTCGTCAATCCCTGTCAAGTCTGATGTCTGAATAGGATTTACTCTGTTATTTTTACTGTGCTAAGTCTTTCCTCGAGTCTCGTGTATGTCGGCATAAGAGTCTGTGTTTATTTATTCATCATGTGACCGTTGTGCTAGCGAGGTACTCGTAGTGCATGCATGTGTTTAGTTTTACTTCCGTTATTCTTATTTTTATGTATGCATGCCAGGGTGGTTTCCGTCTTGTATTTCATTTTCTTTTTCTTTTCGTAGGCGCTCCCGTTCGGATAGACCGGATGGTCGGGATATCCGGGTGAGAGTGCTTACAAATAATTACACAATACAGATTAAAAAGCAAAAACATATTGAACCACATAAACATAACAAAACTTTGCATACATTTACAGAAAATGAAAACAGGAGAAACAAATCAGAAACCCTAGCTCGTAGACGAGGACTCTCCCCCTTCTCTTTCCTTATTTCTTTTCTATCTTTTGCCTTTTCTTTCTTTCGTTTCACTCATCTGACCAGAACACATCCTGAGGGGCGGGATAAAATAGAAATGATGGAAGGTTGAGATTACGCCTTATAAAGCACAGATGGAAGGCCTAGATCGCATTGTGCAAGTACGATGATTATTCCAACAGAAATGGCAGACGAGCAAGGGAGATGATCAGGCAAGATGAAGCAAGGTCTGGTGCCAACCAAAGACAGCCGATGGTTGCTACGTGTTGCCATCCAGCAACTACCAAATAGCAACATGCGGTTGTTGCACGTAGCCATCCAATAAGCATAAATGTAAAGATGTTGTTCGGAGCTTCAATGCCAACACATATATATATATATATATATAATAAATAAATTTTAACCTAATAAAATATACATAATTCTATAATAAGGGTTATAACGACGGTTAAACCAAAACATCATGAAAAAAAAGTCTCACCGGTCCAATTTGATTAAAATAATAAAGATGGTTTATTTATTCGTTATAAATCTTTTGTGCCTAGCCACTTTATATTTATTTTCGCAATTGATTTTGTCTCCAGTGAAATCAAATTTTATAATTTTCATGTATAATAGAAAACACGACACACACGACACGAGAGAATAAGTAACAATTCATCCATAAAAAATTAAAATTAAAATTGAAACATGAAAACATTATATTATAAAGAAAGAAGACAACTTGCCCATTGCATTGGTACAGAATCAAATCACAAAAAATAATGTTTCATGGGAAGACCAACTAAATCAACTAATTGATAAGAACCAAACCAAAAGCCCAACCAACATGGCTGAAGAGTGAAGAGTGAAGACTCCCACTTCCTCCCACCTGCCCTACTTTTATTTAATTTACATTTTTAATCAACATGTGTACTTTTTAATTCTTAATTACAAAATTATTATCATCACATTATTATAAAACACTTTTCCACGTAAGAATAACGTTTTTGTTTTATTGGAAACTAGGGATAACCCGTGCCTGAAGGCACGATGTAACTAAAAAAAATTAAACATTGAATTTGAACGCAAAATAATGAAGCACTGAACTCAGATACATACTAAACTGAAAGTCTAAATTCGTTTATATCACGTGTCTAAAGACAATGTATATAATTCTTAAATACGAAATTATCAAAAAATGAATATAAACATGCCTAAAGACATAGTGTAAATAATATTAAGATTAAAATACACGATATATTATGTTGAAATTTAGGAAGAACTTGTAAAAATTTTGATTGTATTAAACGCTCTACAAAATTCAAATAATAAACAAACATATAAGATTTATAATTTTAACCAATATTACAAATTAAAATATAAGAGTAATTAAAAAAAATTAAAAACTAAACAAAAAATAAAAATTAAAGTTATTGTATAAACAAAAAAATATGAGTATGTATTTTACAAAAAAGTATTACTTAATATATAGAATAGTAATTAATATACAATTAATTACTATTCTATATTATACAATTTCAAACAAAACAAATATAAAAAAAAATTAAATATAAAATAATGCACAACAATCACTACTCTGAAATCTAAAAGAAATTAAAATTAAAATACACACCAGTTAGTGTTACTAACATCAAATTATAACTACATAAGAAAAACAAATATTATATTATCACACACCAAAAGAGTAGGTTAACAGGTTACAAAAAATGGGTTAAAACTTTTCAAAATATGTATGATTTACAAAAGATGTGTCGATAACATGTATTCAAACATGTATTTACTCAAACTTACTCCTCATTACTTTCCAAAAAATCTTTGTATCAACTTCTATGTACCCCTAATAAGGAACATGCAAAACAATCTGGTAATTAATGTAAACAAAAAAAATATAGATTAGTATATTTGTTGGAAATATACATGTATCAAAAGTGGACCCCTTCAATGATAAATTAGGGGAAAGTGGGAATTCTAGTAGGAATTCGCCGTCACCACCAATTCGTCTGCCATATAACCATCCATTTGATCATCTTCCATCATGCCAATCCTTCCTCCAACTATGTTTTATTTTTACCCTGCAGATACCCATTTGTTTTAGTGAATCCAACCGAACCGAGCGCTTCACTTTTGATCCAATTTGGTAAATTAGAAAAACGGACCACTTCAGTGATAAATTAGAAAAGCGAACCACTTTAGTGATAAATTATTAATATACATAGTTCGTTGGTTAAGTTGTGTATATTAATTAATAACAGAGAAATAAAGTATCTGTCTGCAGACACAAGTTGAGTACTGGGGATTAATTAATTAATTAAATGAAGCAGTAATAAACTTTAAATTATTATCGTAAATGAAAAATGGAAGCTGTACTAAACATTTTCTTAATAATAATTGTTAAAAAAGAAAAAATTATTTCATAATAATCAAACCCCAAGGCAGACAGAAAAGGTAAATATAATAGACAAACGAACATCAAACTAAAATAAAATAAATCTACTGTAATCTGCTTCAGTGTCGTCTTTCTCTTCTATATATATAATTATGCATATGTGCAGTCAGGTTCTGTCTGAGTGCTGAGAGGCCTCAAATTTGGCCGCTAAGGGCGCTACAGGCCGCGGTTTCAAATAATGCACAGAAGCAGCAGAGACGTAAACACAATACGTATTACTTTAATAATATAATTGAAAGAGCCTATAGAGAATAAAAGGAAAATAACAAAAACAGTCAACATTTGCAACATTTTAAGGGTAAATGTAGACAAAAATTAGCAATGTAATGTGTAAATTTATATGTAATGGTCTCAAGTCAACCAATGCGTGAAAGTGAATTAATTTTTTTTTTATTTTTCCTACATTTTATTTCCAAACAAACAAAAGGTAAAAGCGAGCAAAACCACAGCAAAATCAACTTACAAATAAACTGCATGTAGGAAAGCAGAGGATAAACACATGAAAAGCTTAATCCAGTTAATATAAGTTAATAGAGTCAGCTGAGCGGAGGCTTTATTCTCTAAGATAAAGAGAATAATAAATCCTCCAGTTATTCCTAAATTTTCTCCAAACAAACGCATCAAAGGAAAACCACAAACAAAACCATAACACAAATAGTTCGTAGGCTCAGCTGAGGATATAACACTGAAAAAACGAAACACTGGTAAGCAGAAAGGAATTTTGAGACTGGACAAATGCAAAGGATTCAATAAGCTTCAGTTTGGATAGACATTTTCCAAGATATAATAGACCAAGCATAGCAGCAGAATCCACAATCAAAAGCAACAAAACAGAGACCAAAGAGAAAAGCAGTTATGGTTGAGCGAGGATACCTCAAGGCCTGAAATGCGGTCCCAGCGGGAGAGGCACTCGACGGCGGCGTCCTCGAACAGGTTCTGGGGGAGAGAGAGAGGGGCCGGAGAGATGACCAAAGCAGAGAGGCGATTGGCTGTGAGGTCCAACTCAGTGAGACTCGGAGGGAACTCCACCGAGTTTAGATCGTGGAGCTGGAAGCTGGTGAGGTCCAGCACCGTCGCCGCCGCAGTCCGATTTGCCTGATGATGGGAGTGCGAGAGAAGGAATCTTGAAGATGAAGCTTTTCTTACGGGGAGAACGACGGTGCAGTGGACACACATACTGGGTTTGAACCTGCAAGCGTGGATGTCCAAATAACCCCCCAAAAAAATAGATATGTCCAAATAACCCCAACAGAGAAGTAGCATACAATTCACGGGGGCGGTGGAGCGGCTGTCTGGCCGAGGAGGCCACAATGGAGCTTCAGGCGGCGGAGAGCTTTGACTGGAGTATGAGAGGGGATGAGTGGGAGGAAGAGAGAGAGAAAGAAAGAAGGGGGCTGGAGACGGGATGGGTGGGTGGGTGGGAGGGAGAGAAAGAAAGACAAAGGGAGAGAGAAATTGAGATGCTTGTGCGTTTGGGCGGGAAAAATTTCAATCCCAGCCATCAAATATATCAGAAATGATCCCAATCATTAAAATGTCTTAAGTGAAACATTTTTCAAAAACCATCCTCCCTTATTATATAGATAGCTGAAAGGCATACATTAACTCGCTTCTCTCTCTCTCTCTATATATATATGTTATTATATAATTCCAAACTAAAATAATACTCTTACAGTATACATTAGAATGATGGGATGGCAATTTCAGATAATGGTTTGACAATAGTTCATGACCGAGCCGGAATCCAATTATCTAAACGAGGCCGTGGGAAAGCTGCAATCATGAGTTCCTGGAAATAATCCACTTTTCCATAATAATGGATTATGGATGTGGGCGGCATATTCTTGTCACCATCTCTTCCAAGGAGAAGCAATCAACTTCACTTCTTTATTTTATTTGTTTGTTTGTTTGTTTACTTTTTAGTTCGAGGGTCGTTATAATTTGTAGTCAGTAGTCAATGGATTGGAATTAATCCAATCATCACTTTATAACATTAATAGCAATAACAATATTAGCAACACATTGATATATATAGAAACTGATTGGTTTGTTTAACTCCATCCCGGAGAATATAGCAACTATATCTATTAAGATTTATGATTCAAAATATATTTTTATATAATTGTTATGTATATTTTGTTTGCATTTTAATATATACATTTGAGTTTCATTTTAATGTCATTTAAATGAATTTGTTAAATGAGCATATAATATGATTTTCTATGGTGCAAACCCATTATCGTGAGACCCATAAGCAGGTTATTCATGCGATTTGCTTCAGCCCAGCCTAGTTGCTTGTTGCTATATAAGGGCAGGTTCATGCCCTAACTGATTCTAAATTTACTATTCCTCTCATTTTGGAACCCTATGTTTGGCGCATGAAGTGAGACTCTCTGTCGCTTGTAAAATTCTTCTCTCGTTCGATTGATTTCGATTTGTGGTAACATTACACAATAAGGTTGTATTGTTTTAATATCTGTTGGTGAATCGCTTGAGACGTGAGAGATTTAATGTAACTAATAGATCAGATTCTTGACACGATCTTGAGATTGGTAAAATAGATCCTATACTTGTTCTTATATTTTCTTTTCTGATTTCAGTTTCTGTATTTGCAATATGTTTTGGTTCTTGTTGTGATCTTGTAATCCGGTTATAATCGAAAACTATTAGTGGATTGACTAGAGATGGAACCTCTGCCGTGAGTAGGATATATTGATTCGAACACGTAAAAGTTTTGTGTTCTTGTATTTTTTTCTTTTTCTATTTTACTGCGTTTGCTCTCAGTTGGTTTGGCCGATTAAACAGGATTGCAATACATTAACAATATCAATTATAAATTATGCTTAAAATATATATTCTAATCAATTAAATCAAATCATTGTTAGTAATTTGGTTTGATTCAAACTTCAGTGTGGACGATGTAAGAATTGTATTAATCAGTAAAAAAAATTGTACATAACAATTCAAATATTTTATGAGAAGTTAAGATAATTAAAAAATAAGAAAATTTAGATATATATATATATATATGCTAATTGCTCGTTGAATGAAAATTTATGGTTGGAAGATTCTTGGCTCACAACTCAGTGGGCCTACCGAACAGAAGAGGCTACCGCTTCTGACTCTCAAAAGCCAAAAGTCCATGTAGAGAAAAAGGAGGGACATATAATAAGAATATGACAATGGAGATGCCATTGCAAAGGGTACACAATTCATGAACTGTAAATGATCAGTGCCTCCATGTCAAAGACAGCATGCCCTTCTTCTTCTTCTTCTTCTTTTGTTTATGTAAAGAGGAATAATACCATTCTATATGATTTGGAGACCGTTTAAGAGAGTTTTTTTGTTAGATTTTTTTAGTGGTATTGTATTAATTCTTTCTTCTTTTGAACTCAATTGATAATTATTAGGGAGAAATCACAACAAAATCGCAAATCACAAATAAAGATGTCGAGCGACAAATTACAAAACTTTTTACTTGAACATTTAACACTCAAAAATCACTTAGACTTTTTACTTGATTTTCTTCTATGACAATTGACGAAAACCTCATCCCAAGCAACCGTTAAATACTAAGATTATTTTCAACGTTTAAATCCTATGGTTAGTTGGTTAAATATTTCAAAGTATAATATATTTATTATTAACTAATACATTATTTAAATACTAAGATTAACATACACTTATCACACCTTAATTATTAATTATTATTTAAAATTTGAGCTTTCATTGTATTTTAAAATAAATTAATATACTTTTAAAAATTGAGTCTTGTTAATTATTTTAATAAATGTCATTAGTTAATGGTATTAAATTAATTATTATTTTATATTTTTGATATAAAATAAACTATATAGTTTTTATACTTTTAAAGTATAAAAACTTTGATTGGCATGTGTGGTATTCTTAGTTTTATTGATTTAAAATGCACATTATACCTCCAATAATTAATTGATAGTGCCTGCAATTAAGACACTATCAATTATTGTAAAATGGTGTAAAATTAGGTGAATACAATTAAGACACATGTTAGGATATTATTATTATTTTGTTTTATTTTTTAATATAGAGGATATTATTATTATTATTATTTTAAAAGTATAAGTGATAGTGCCTGCTTAAGACACATGTTAGGATAATTATTGTAATTTATCAAAACATTCAATAAATAATAAGGATTTGTTGAAGAGATTATTATGAAGTAAAATAAAATATAAAAAGGAAAAAGAAAATAAATAAATATTTTTAAAAGAAGTAAAATAGTAAATTTGCGCGACCACTTAATGACAAGAAAGATTAGTAACACTCAAAAAAAATATAAAGACGGTGCAATTGGGATGTGAAGTGAAATTTAGTCCACTAACAATTAATTAACTAAATAGGGGACTTAAAAGAAAATTCATAAAAATTGGTGGCACAAGTGTAGAAAATGAAAAGTTGAAAAAATCAAAAAAAAAAATTACAAAAGAATATAACAAAGAACAGTGGTGGTCCCCACCATCCCTTGTCCTAGCCTAAATTTATGAAAACCGTACCGATGGTCCTGTCTATTTTTTGGGATAAATAGGGAAAAAAATTATTAATTAATGCTTTCTTATTGAAGTATGTGGTCCCATTCCAACCACACATGGATCCACCTCGAGCGACCTACACCACCCAACTCCTCCGAGTCCGAGACTCCCGCGCCCCATTCAAGTCCACCTTCAATGTTGACCTATTTATACATAACTAATACATTTATGTCGTTGAGCATGCCTCTTTTTTTTTTTTTTTCTTTTTTTAAATTGTTGATATAATAATATTTAAAATATATTTATGAAATGCTACCATTTTTGCGTGCCGCCGCCGCCGAGCTAAGCTGACCAACAACCCATGGAATGAATAAAAATGGACATAGATTTGCTTCTATAGAGAGAGAGAAACACAAGATATTGGACGGCGCGCCGAACAAGGAGAGCCACGTGAGCCGGTCGAGTCCTATTGGACGAACGATGTTACAGCTGATGCGTTGTCGAAATCCCATTGGCCTAACGGTCACGTCAGAGTACGATGAAAAATTGACGTCTTCTCGCTCTCCACGACGCACTCTCCGCTCCCCACTGTTTTCCCTAATTCGCAGTTTCCAGTTTTCGTATTATTAAACTTTCTTTTTATGTCGCCGAGCAGGTGAACTTCTTTGTAACTAGTTTGTTTAGTTTCTGAAAACCCACTCAAAATCCGGTCCTCTTTTGCCTTTATTAGCCGTTCTTTATCTTTACCAAATCAAGATAACAATCGGGAAATCTTTTCTGATCCCTTTTGGCTTTCTCTTCTCCCTCTTTCCTTAATTTTCTCTAATTTTTATATCTGCTTTATGGTTGTTGGGTTTAGGCTTCCGAGCTTGATGGGGATAATATGTTGTTGATATTAGGTTTTGAGTTCAACCACCGGAATAAAGTTAGACAAAATTTCGGCTACTTCACCTCCATTGCTCTTCCAATCTTTCTGGGTTTTCTGAGTTCTGATCAGACAGATTTCTTGTGGGTTTTTCTTGCCCTAAATCTCTTTCTTGGTTTTTATGTACTTTTGACATGGTGATTCTTACTATAGCTCTTGTTATTTGTAGACTTTCTTGGCGAGTTTTGATACTTAAGAGTGCAGAAATAACTTTTCTTTGCCGAGGTCAAGAAGTAGCTTTCTAGGATTCTTTGCCGTCTTTGAGGTTTTTACCCGTTTTCTCTTTTCCCTACCTAAATTCTCATTCTCTCTCATATATATATATATACTGATATATATATATATATATGATGTTTTTGTTTTATAGGAGAGATGGTGAGAGGAAAGGTTCAGATGAAGCGAATTGAGAATGCGACAAGCAGGCAAGTGACCTTCTCAAAGCGCAGAAATGGGCTGTTGAAGAAGGCCTATGAGCTCTCCGTTCTTTGCGACGCTGAAGTGGCTTTGATAATTTTCTCTCCCAAAGGGAGATTAAACGAGTTCTCAAGCTCCAAGTACGTTTCTTTCAAGTTTCTCATATTCCATTTTCCCCCCTTTTTGTCAAAATTTTCGAAGGCTTTAATCGCACTGGGCATGGTGTAGTGCAGTGCACTGCGGAGATTTTATTTACGCTTTTCTAGATCAAAATAAGATACATTTGATGTACGATGATTTTATTTTCTCTCCACCACCATGTTCAATCCTACTCCCTCCCTCTCTCTCTCTCTCTGTGTCGTCTAACCGATTGCTGCCGTACTTCCCCTTTCTTCCTGGAAATTGATCTATAACTGGTGTGTTTGATCTATTTATTGAAAAAAAAAAAAAACTGGTGTGTTTGATCTGATTTATTTAAATTTGTACCCTTTATTTGAAATGATATATATCTTGGATTGCAGATTGCTCCATACAAACTCTTTACTGAAACTCACTTTGGTTGATAATCTGTTACAAATTTACTTCGAATCACAAGCTTTTAGATTAATATCATCCTACAAAATCTGATGCAACATTAGCCTATGTGCTTGGATAAAAACCCATAACTCAAAAATGATTAATCAGGTCTTATTTATAGGGTTTTAGTCTTCTCTTTGTTGACTTTTTGCCCCATCATCTTATGCATAAGAAATGCAAGATTTCCAAATATATTGCTCTAATTCTTGCATTTGATTATTTAGAAACCTCATATTCCTCTCCAGTAAAGGAGAACAACGGTTCTCCTTGCTGAGCCCTAAAGAAAAAGGAAGGGAACAAGGGTTTTTGATATAAGCTGAATTGAGCATCTATCTGGCTTATGTAATTTGGATCTTAGGCTTTGGTTTTATAGTCAAAATTGAATATTGCAGCTTTTTCCAAATTAAATAAGACTCTTCCTCTTCCAGTTTCTGCTGTCCTTTTTTTTCTTCTCTTTTTTTTGTGCTTCTCTTTATTAGTAAATAAATGAACTGCAATCACATGTGTGAAGCTCCCTCATGTACTTTCAGATATGTTTTTGTTTCTATTATTTATACCTGAAGGAAACTAATTTCATGCGGTTCATTGCTCTCCTATTCTCCCCTTTTATTTCTCTATTGGTCTCTTTAAAGTGTTCCAATTCCATCACAGGCCTTACTTTCTATAAGTAGTCTATGTGGAGAAATTTCAATTAGGCAGCTGCTATAATTACGTTTTTTTCAGAAAGAAGATAGCTGTTATAGTTACATTCTACCAGTTAGTATCATGTTGTGTCAGATACACATTCATCTTCTTCATTTCCAAGTTTCTTTTCTTGCATCATCCATTCTCTATAAACTGTTTCATCATTAATTAGTTGCAAAAGAATTTGAGGAAAGATCCTAGATTTTGCAACATGAAATAGTTAAACAGTATCGAGGGAGATTATTTAAGAGCACAGAAATTGAGATTTTAATAACCAGAAAATGCTGAATAGCCTATTAAGACTTCTAGATTTGCATCTCTTAGTGTTTTATTTATATAGTTTCTTGTTTTTATGGTTGCAATCGTATGTAGTTTAATTCTCAATTGCATACAAGTCGTGATGATAACAGTGATGCATGCTGAGAACTTGAATCATGCAATTAAATTTCTTAATGCAGGCAATCTGTTCTACCCACAGGATGAATTTAGCATCAATGTTTGTGATTTAGAATTGATAGCTAAAGCTTTTTTTTTTCTTTTTTTTTTTTGCTCGATGTTTAGTTCCAAGAACAGTTTTGATTCCACAGTAGTGGGTTGTCAACTTAAATCGTTCATAAGCTTATCAATGCTTCTTTATAGGTGGAACTGAGATTTTAAAAAACCCTAGTCTTTCTGGTTACAATGCAAATGACACATGAAATATGCTTAGAGGGGCTTGAAATGGTTTGCATTTCAACTTTGAAAAAACTAATTAAGCGAACCTGCATATGAGATTTTGATTGTTAGTGCTCAGTAGTAGGGGTTAAACCTTGAAACTGAGGGAAATGGAAATGCTGTTTGGACAATCAGTTAGGACACTTTTACCAACCCTCATGCATTGATGTATTATACTTTGTGTTATATTAATGCAAATATAGGCCAACCAAGACTGCTCCTCATATCTTACTCCTTTCCCTTCATGCTTCAGCGCTTTTTATTTTTTGTGTCTTTGTATTACCTTTACCTAGGATTACAAAACAGAAAAAAGAAAAGTATTCTTAGACTAACATTCAAGAGGGGGGGGGGTCAAAGATCAAATTTTTTATCCAATAGCCTCTCTTAAAGATGATTTTGACTGCCAAATTTTATGAAACAATGTTGCCAGCATATTGGCAACATCTTCAATTGCAATAAGCTTTAGAGCCTCCTCCAAGCATTTCTGCGCCATGCTGAATAAGATTTTGGGTTTCTTCTAAGGGTCTTCTATAGTGCTTGAGATAGGATATTTTTTTCTTTTCCATTTTCATTTTTCATAAGCATAAAAAAAACATCTTTATCTTCGATGTTATTATGCTCTTTCAATTTTGTTTTTATGTGTTTTGCAAGTATAAAAAATTATTTCATATGATCTCCAAACTTGGTACAAATATAGAATAGTCCAGGCAACTTGTAAATATCAAAAGGCCCTACACCCACAAGATCGTTATAATATTCATTGACTGATTTTTTCCAACTGTAATCGACTGCCCTAATATTTGGTCCCAAGGGGAATGAGTGGAAAATGAAATTAACTTTGTCCGATTAAGACGTACCTGGATATTTTATCATCGATATTTGGTTGATTATGCTGCCATTTTCGAGTGCGTATAGCTAGTGTGTTGATCGAGCCTTTTGGAGGCCTTGGTACTATTTGGGGGGTGTGCAGATGGGGCTTAGTAGGTGAGTCCTCATCCCAATCTAGTTTCTTGGTGTGTTACGGTCCTGAATAGTGGTCAAGTTACAGGGCAATGTGCTTAAATTTTAAAGAAAAGATTAGTTGAAAGTTTGTGGTTTCTTATTCTTCCAACCTTTTTATTTTATTTTATTTTAGTTTATTATAATCAAGAGCTTATTCAAGAGAACTATTCTATCTTTAAGTTTTAAGGAATCCAATGGTGAAAGAATTTCTATTTAACACCTTTATTAACTTTTCTTTAAAAAACTAAATTCAAAAGCTAAAACTATATAACCACATGTAAAATTGCTTCCATGTTTATAGATGCACATGGAGATTAGACAAGAAAGTGAATTAACATACAAAACTAAAGTAAAGAAACTGCCACAACATACTGAAAACTAAATTGCTCCTTTTTCATGTGCCCTTGTGCGTAACGTTGGCAGACTTGCCCACTAAGATAGTGTTTGTTAAAATGAATAAGATAAGGTTATATTAAGATAAGGTTGGAATGCTTTCCGAATCAAGATATGGAATTGTCAAAATAAAATTAGAAAACATTTTAAGATTTTTATTGAACTGTTAAATTTTTTGGAATGC
Source organism: Diospyros kaki (assembly GCA_036245055.1). Lineage (NCBI taxonomy): Eukaryota > Viridiplantae > Streptophyta > Magnoliopsida > Ericales > Ebenaceae > Diospyros > Diospyros kaki. Next base: position 46,805,709 of record BSEG01000002.1, on the reverse strand, counting down.
ATTGGAGAACATATGCGTCATTTTTTCTTATCTGTAAGATTTAAGATATGCTTATCTAGAGGGGGGAGAGATAAGTATATCTGAAAAATGCCAAATAAGAAGTCACGTGACTTCTTTTCCAAAGGTCGCTAGATAACTTTAACAAACACATTTAAAATGACAAAAATTTGAAATACTTTTCATATCTAATTATCTTTTTTGGCCTATATTTTGATTAACAAACATTACTTAAATGGGAGACCCATGACTTTTGATGGAGCCCATAACATCACTCTCCCCCTTGACCGAGCGCTTGTCCTCAAGCCTAAACTTGGCATAATAGGCGATGATAGTGGCGACATCCTCCCAACAAGCATCTGTCGGAGATCAACCAACCCAATAGGGAACTTCTTGTTGCTGCCCCTCTTAACACATTAGATCCAGTATAGCTTGGTGTTACGACCCTAGGATTTGCCTAGGGTCTAGGAAGGAATTTGGTAAGAATTAAAGGAAGATAGGGCAGAAAGGGAGGAAAAGAACAAAATGGACAGAGTTGAGGAAGAAGAGAGAAAGACAAGAGAGAGAACTAGGAGAATTGGGAGAGGGAAGATAAGAGAATTCAAATAATTCATTAAGCTGACTTTCTCTAACTACTTAAGCCTATTTATAGGCTTACAATTGAAAATGCTAACAACAACAATAGAAAATGCAACTAATAAGGAAGACACTTAACATGTATTACTAATATATCCTTGGGGTTCCTTGGGGTTGTGACAACCCCAACCCCTTCAAACAATTCTTGTCCCCAAGAATTCACAGCTGTTGACCCCATTCTTCAGCCGATTCCAGCCTTAATAATCTGGTTTCTTCTTCGCCTTTTCTTATACTTATCTTGTATTCTCTTTTTCTTTTCCATTTCCGTGTCTTTTTCTCCAAAAAAAACAGTACTATGATTTGTTGCAACACTTATTTCTGCCATCCACCCATTCCTTATTGCTCTCAAAATTAATTTCAGTTGACCGGTCACGCCTTCCACCTTATCCTCTCCAACAATAGAGAGTAATTTGAATTGCTTTGTATTCCAAAACTTGATTCGATGCTGCCACTCTCCCATGAAAATATGAACAAGCAAAGTAGCAAAAGTCTGGTTTCTCTCCATAAAAAAATCCTCCACCATCTTCCCAACATCTTCTCCTTCCCCATCTTTAGTAGCGGTATCCTCAATTGGAGTATCTTTTACCCCCTGATTGTTGGTGTACACCAAAAGCTCACTTTCAGCAGATTTTTCCTTCGGTGGAACCTCGATAGCTTCTTCAGCAATTACCATTACTTCCTTGGCAGCCTGAATTGCCTGATCCAACTTAGGTTTTTCCTCATTCCTTGTGGCTACCATCCTTATTCTTAGGACCTTATTATCCGCATACTCTTCCTTGGCTGCAAGCATGCTATCATTGTCATAATCCTCCTCTTCCAGTGCTACTACATCAACCTCCAGCAAATATGAGCAGTGATCCCCTCCGATATCCTTGTCCGATCTCTCTTCCTTGCCAAAGTCTTTAGTTACAATTGTCCGGCCCAACTCCAATTTTTCGTCAAGTTCATGTTTGACATGATTTGCAGCCTTAGAAGCTTCTTCAATCACTTGACTGCTCTCAGTAGAATTATTAAGCTGTAACTCATGCTTTTTAAAAATGGCTTCCAAGGCACGTTCCTGGAACCTTGCCTTCTCAGTCGCCTGTTTCACGGTTGCAGGCATCATTATCTTGACCATTGACCTTAGTTCGTCTTTCAGCCTACTAATAAAATTGGAAACGAAGTATCTCTTCGTTAAGGCAGGTTGCAAAATCAACATCAAGGACCTTAATTCTTCAAATCTAACTCGATAATCTGTCATTGATCCCTCTTGCCTTAATTTGTTGAACTCTTCAATCCCATCAATCATGTTCTTCTCCCCAAATTTGTGTGACCTCCCTTTCCCTTGTTGCAGCTCCTAGTCCTTCAGCCATCTCCTCCATTCAATTCCTTGAAAATTCATTGCTGTAACAACCTCTTGCTCTGCTTCTAAGGATCTCTTCAGAAATTTATTCCGGCACTAAAATTTAGCAACTCGAGCCAATGCAGTTGCTACTTCCAATTTAGCAACCTTAATCCGCCTTAGACATTGCCCAAGTAGTAGCCTAGATTTGAATCAGCTTTTAGTTGCTGTTGATGTCCTCCAAATCAATTACCCTTCAAACAACCTATTGGCTTTAGATAATTTCAGAAGACAACCTGTTCTAATTAGTTTCGGAAATCAATTCGCAACTTTTGAAACCAACACTTCTGATGTGCAACTCTGAAACCACACTTCTGTTGTGCACTTACTTCCTAAAATCGCTGATCTAAATAGCTTCCATCAGCTTTCAAGAATTGGCAGGCTTCTGTAGTTCGCCTGAGAATTTATGTCTTAGCCGATGTTTGTCCGAGTTCTATCCAATGAACAATCAACTTCCTTCTGAGTTCGAGTTCAAAATTCAAGTCGTCGACTCTCAGTTTCGCTGACTCGCCTTTTCACATGCATCAACCTAGATCTGAATTTCCGCTCTCGATCGCAACTGCCTTCTCGCCTCAACCACATGTAGCGAATTTGGCGAAATCAAAGTGATTCAAGGATCACCCCAGTCTCACCCAACCACCAACCTCTACTTGGAATTCTCCTAAATTATTGAATCACCCAAGGCTTAGCTTCAATCGCACCTTCACTACTTGTCAGATCAAAATGATTCACGATCGTCTTCCAATTTCGAGCCACCTATTCTCAATTTCGCTGAATCTTGATACCAACAACTAATCATCGTTCGCTTCCACCCAATCACCATCCAACAATTGTTGGAGTTCACCTGAATTCGCTTATCTTTGCTTCTTTAGATCAATTGATAAACATTGCTGGAATCACTCACATCAGTCGAGAATCAACCTGACACCATCTCTGTCATAGTCGAATTTGAGAAATTGGTAACCTGTGAGTTGCCTTTAGCTTAGCTCCCTGAATCGACACCTACAAATCCGTTCCGCTTCAACGTTGAACCTGATTCAGGAGCAGGAGATGTTGCACAATTCAATGACTTTGATCGGCCTTCAAGAGTTGTCGACATCTCCTGACTCTTAGTCGAGAGTGAACCTGCGTACGTCGGAATCAAGTTTTGAAAATCAATCGTGTTTGAAGGCAGCTATCTATATCCATCGGAATTATTTAATAGAGAGAACTGCCGATGAACGATAGCTCTGATACCAAATGTTGCGACCCTAGGATTTGCCTAGGGTCTAAGAAGGAATTTGGTAAGTATTAAAAGGAAGATAGGGTAGAAAGGTTGGGAAAGAACAGAACGGATAGAATTGAGGAAGAAGAGAGAAAGACGAGAGAGAAAACTAGGAGAATTGGGAGAGGGAAAATAAGAGAATTCAAATCATTCATTAAGCTGACTTCCTCTAACTACTTGAGCTTATTTATAGGCTTACAATTGAAAATGCTAACAACAACAACAGAAAATGCAACTAATAAGAAAAACAGTTGACATGTATTACTAATATATTCGTAGGGTTCTTTGGGGTCGTGACACCTGGGGAAGTTAGATTACCTCGCCTTAGTGTGGATGGTAGGTAAACTAGACTGACTCCACGTGACCTTGGCCAGGGAGATTTTTTAAGAATGAAACATGAAATACATGGTGTATTTTAGAATCAGAGGGTGGTGCTAATTTGTAGGCAACGGTACCATTCAATTTAACACTTTTGTTATGCCTGCCAAAAGTCATCTTCATTAAATTAAAAGTCCTAGTTGATGTGCTCTAATGTCTTCAGCCAATTCACACCCAACAAAGTGCCAAAACCATTAGGGGAAAACATGAATATATCCAATTGAAAGGCATGATTTCATAATTGCAACGATACTGTTCCACACAACCCTGAACTGCACACTCTTTCTGCATCAATCACTATTACTCTTAAATCGTCTCAATCTTCCACGTGCAACCCAAATTGAGCTGCCAACTTTCCATCCATCAAACTATGAATACTTCCGGAGTGAATTTGTCCTTTTAATGCTTTCCCTGCATCCTTTCCTGCACGTGCATTGTTTGTGCAGATTGATCCTCAGTTACGTCGTGAATGGAAATTGATGGGTGTAGCACTCCACTCTCTAGGCATGTCATGGTTTAGGGGATTTAGGATTTTTTTTAATAATTAAAGTTAGATTTTATAATTATTCCCTTAATATTACAATCTCCTAAAATCAAGGTTAAGGCAAATAATTAAAGATGCACAAAATATAATATTGATCGCAACCTTACAACATGCATGGACTAGATACTGAAATCCAAATGAGTTTACATCCATTTAGTTTTTCCAAAAGAAATATAATTCATGTTTAGGCCTTATGAAAGGTGAATATAGTTAACAACATAAGTAACAAAATAACTAGGCTGACCAAAATAATAGAATCCACCAAGGGGTCTAAACAACCATCTTTTCCTTTCTCTTACTAGGGCTTGGGTTACTTAACATGTTTGAATATATCATATTAAATGTTACATCAATTAGTGAGTGTTGAAAAATATTTTCGTGCATGATGCATGAGTATGATGTAATTCGACATAGTCATAGAGGTCCAACGTTGAATATTATTAGCCTCGAGTTAGGATGTAGTTATGGGAGTCATCCCATTAATTCTTTAGTTTGGGGTTAATCCAAATAAACATCTAGACTAACTTCCCAACCCCAACATGGTCAAATAATGATGTACATGGTATTAACCAAATACTCACATGCTCAATGCAAATACATACATTTTCAAGCAACATAATGGACAACAAATACAAGTAACAATGCACATGAATTAAATTGAGTTTTTGGGGAGAACTACTCACTTGATAAAATTGTTTCCTTGGGCTGCATATGTGAACCTCAAACTATGCCACATGGGCGGTTAACCTTCTGTGCTTGTGAGATCCATGCGCCCGATTGTTGGTTTCCTTTCCAATTGTCTTCTCTAGTTGTGTCTTTGCTTGGCGACTATTTCTACCTTTTTTTTCCTACTTTCCTCATATTTTTCCATAAACCTCTGTCACGGGAATGAATGTTGGTATTCCTTATCCAATGAGAATGAAGAATGCAACGGGTTCACAGAAGAACGAAGAGAAAGAAAGTAGATAATTTAGAAGAATTTAGAGAGGAAGAGAGAGACAGAGAGATGTAAGGAAGAACTCAAAAATTCTCATATCATTTCAGATGCCTTTCCAAGAGAGAGTTGGGAGGTAATATACTCAGTAGGGTAGTCACTGCCATAGGAGATTCCTTCTTGCCCAACGGTTGTAACAACATATTTTGTCCTATTCAGGCCACTTTACACTTGGCCAGCTAAATTCTAACAAACTACTAACAACCTCTCTAGAAACTAGAACAATAGCTAGTAAATGCCACAGTAAAAGCTACAAATTACAGAAAAATTAAAATGATCGCTAATATGGAATGAATGCCGTGACATTTGTAACACCCCATCTCCTCAGGGCGTGTTATGCCTTAGAAAATTTGGATCTTATTTTTTTTTCTAAATTACATTATTTTCGAAATTCCCTAAGACCTATCTAGTGTTTGATGAAATTATTTATATACTAGAGATAAATACAATCTTATAACGTGGAAGCTGAATCGATCCTTCTCATGGCATTACATACATAAATAACTGAACATGATACTTATTACAAAGTTGATACATAGGCTTCTAAAGATAAATTAAAACGTACATAATTTTTGAAACATTCATATTATACATAATATGTCACCCTTGCTCGTTTCTTGATGACTCGCGTCACTACACATCTTCAACCTCTGTACCATCACTACAAGTCTCGACTGGAAAGTTGAATGTTCTAGGGGCGAAACCCAAGTTAGATGAGGAACCATCTAAGTAAGGGTACATAATGTTATATCTTGTGTGTATGCAATGTCTTTCATCGTAGGTGTCAACTACACCCCTCATGCTACTTACCGTTCTTACGGCTACCTCTTTCGAAGCCGGGGTGTCTGGGGGCACCCTTTGTTAAGGTAATGGTGCCAGTTCGTACTCCCTACGACCTCAATGCAAGTGATCAATGATATCAACGTGTATTTATGCATTTCATAGTCATGTCATGTATGCAGTCTACGTGATAGGTACATATCAGAGTATGTTAATATGATGAAAGCATTCTTAAAGATAAGCATTTATAATCGTACTAAGCTTGAAACGATACACTTACTGCTAAGTTGTCTCGAGAAGCGTGTTAACTTCGATAACCGTGTCGAGCGGGCTATTTCCCAATCCTCTTGCCCCAAGGACTCCTATAACATTAAATTTATTTTCAGAATATCAATTTACTATTTTTCATAATTTCTATAATTTTTTCTTTATTTCTAAGCCTTATTTCTTCAAAATTACCTAATAAATATCCAAACTCTCATATAACTCAATTTATCTTTACTAATATTCTTTAAATAATATTATTAGCCTTCTGGAATTTTCTTGGAATTTTTCAAATTAAATTCCTATTTTTCTTTATTTCCATAATAGTAAAACTATTTAAATAAATAATTAATTTAGAATTTTCCAGAAAATTTTTCACAAAATAATACATAAACAATATTCTAGATTTTCTAGAATTTTTTCAAAAATTTTCAAAACTTTTTTCTATTTTATTTTATTTTATTTTCCTTTCATTTCATTTCTTTTCTTTTCTTTTTCTTTTCTTTTCTTTATTTTTTCCTTGCAGGCGCTTGGAGGGCATGAGCCTTCTTCCCACTCGCGGGCGCGTGCAGCCACGCGCCCATCTGGTTCGTCTTCTTCGACGGCCTTCTCGCCGCCGGCGACGCTGTCGAGCCTCCAAGCTTCAAAATAAGCTTCTCTCCCCCTTAATTTCGACCTCTCGAACTCGATTATGGTCTTAAATTCTAGAAAAAAACACGAGAAGTACCTCGATTTTGCGTTTGAAGGCGCGGATCTGGCGAAGCTTCATTCCACCGCTTCCTCTGGTCCTTTGGCCAACAAATTCACCAGAAAGTTTGCCCATGACTCAAGGACTAAAGCCCCACTCTCAAATCTCTCAAACAGTCCCCCAATCGACTGATCTAAGAAGTAAACAATTTCTGATGAAGGCCTCGCTCGATCATCGGCTATTTATAGCCAAATTCGAAGTGTCTTGTCCCATCACGATCACCACGCGTCCGGGAAGCCACTCCGACGGCCACTCCTTCATTAATTGCTCCCCCCTCTCCCTGATTTGCTTGTTGCAGGCGTAGCTTGGGCATGGTGAGCGCCTACTCCGATTTTTTCTAGATTTTCTGGATTTTTTTTATATACATACATATATACATATACATACATACTACGTACATGTACAACTATACCTTTATTAGCAAAAGTCCAAATAATTTATAATTGTACTATACAACTATGACTACTATATGCATAAATATAACTAAATTTATAAATAAATTTATACTTACTCTATTTACTGATAAATACTTAAAAAACTAAAATTTGATTTATTATTATTTTTATGATGTCTAGGGGTATTACAACATTTCCCCCTCCCTTAGTAGATTTCTTGTCCTCAAGAAAAGTTGAGGAGATCGGTAGCTCTCGGGAATTGCTTTAAGAGGTCTAGGAAGTGTTGCATTCGGATGAACTATCCTACCCTTTTACCAGCACTTGAATCAATGGAGCCCCGTGCTTGTAAATCACCCTCATTTCAATAATTGCCTCTCGTTCCACCTGCTTGTTAGTCTCTTTAGAAAATAAGGGTAGGGAAGCGCTCACCGGCTGTGCTCCCATTGAACTCTTTAGAAGAGAAACATGGAATACCGAGTAGATTTAGGACTCAACTAGTAGCCTTAAATGGTATGCCACCCTTCCTACCTTGGCCTCTATGGGAAAAGGCCGGAAATACTTGGGACTGAGTTTGGTTATTCTCCCTTGAGTGATTGACTTTGAATACGGGTACCTCAATCTTAAGTAAACTTCATCCCCTACAGCAAACTCCCTCTCACTTCTTCTCCTATCAGCTGTCTGCTTCATTCAGTTTTGAGCAATGGCTAATTCTTGCTTCAGTTGCTGTGATTCTTCATTGTTGAAGATAGTCATCCACTGTTGCTACCTTAGTGCCTCCTTCCATGGCTGGTAGGATGGGGGTTTGTATCCAAATAAAGCCTCAAAGGGGGGCATGTTAAGGGAGGAATGGTGGCTAGTGTTATACCACCATTGAGCCAAAGATAACCACCTATGCCACTCCTTAGGCTGCAAGAGGCAATTGCACCTTAGTTAGGCTTCCAAGCTTTGATTCACTCACTCAGTCTGCCCATCTGATTGAGGATAGTATGATTTTGACATGCTCAGCCTTACTCCTAAGGCCTTCATAAGTTCTTGCCACATCGAGCTAGTGAAAATCTTATCCCAGTCAAACGGAATGTACTTAGGAGTCCCATTCAACTTAACCACTCGGTCTAAGAAGGCCCTCGCTACATCTTGAGCCATGTAAGGGTGAGTTAACCCAATGAAATGAGAAAATTTTGTAAAGCGGTCCACTACCACCAAACTGCTGTCTTTTCATTCAGATTTGGGTAACCTCTTCACAAAATCCATGGACACATCCAACCAAGCTTGGTTGGGAATCGACAGTGGATGTAATAGCCTCGGGTAGGCTATCGTTTCTGACTTACACCTCTTGCAAGTGTCACATGTTGTCACAAACCTCTTCACTTCCATTCTCATTCTTGGCCAGTGGAAGAGCTGCATCACTCTCAAGTAAATGTTCTACACTCTCGAGTGCCATCCCAAGGGAGACTCATGCAAGGCTTGCATGATTTTACTCTGGAGCTCTGCCTTATCCCTGATCACCACTTTCTCTTGATACCTCAGCATTCCCTCCACGAGGGTGTACCCGTCTACCTCGGAAAATCCCAATAACAACTTCTCCAACAACCCTTTTACCTTCTCATCTCCTTCATAGCTGTCAATCACCTCTTGGTACCACTCTGGAACTGTAACATCTCGCCTTCCCAGGGCATTAGGTAACGTAAGATTCCGGGAATATATATTTCTTTTCCACACAGAAACTCAACACATAAATCGATCCCCGAAGAACTCGTTACACCTTTTCAGACAGGTACATCACCTTAAATGCGGAAGTTAGATCGAAACCTCAATAAATCATAACCGAACCCACTTTATTTATAGCATAAAGTCAAATCAATGCTTACATGACGTCATCAAAATAACAATATAATTGAAAATGACATATAGTAAACTATTCACTAATCGCCGTCACTCCTTGGCGATCCCTTTCCCTTTCGCATCGCTACCTTCACCTGGAGCGTTTGAATATTCCATGAACAGTCCATATTAGATGATGAATCATCTAAGTGAGAGTTCAAAAACATGTTTTTATGAATGTATGCAAGACATAAAATAAACTAACACAACTAGGCAAGCCCTAGCTCAAGAGAATCCCACAATGCTTAACTGTACCACGGGAAAAGAGCAATCTTTCTAAAGGCCATGCCACTATATCGACTCAACGACATGACGTGGTTCTAGCTTAAGAGGGGCAAGGTCAACGCATCTCCCCAATATCTCGGGAATAATCGTTTTCAACTCCCAGCCCAGGAGGGTCACATCAACGCAGGAACTCGACTCACCACATTTACGTCGGAGATTACATTCCCACTCTAAGCATCCAGGAACCACTACCTAGTCCCAATTCAAATCCCATATGGACCCCCCAATCATCCTAGTGCAACTTCTTTGACTAAACGGCTCGGCAAGGAAACCAAAGCGGCTATCCCAACATACTCACCAGCATAAGATACCCCTATTTTTCTGTCATGGTCTTGGAGAATTATGGCTACACTATCCAGACAACATTTTAGGCTGACATTTCATATGAACAAGACAATATGGATCATCTAGTCATCCTAGTGTAACTTTCTTGACCAAACAGCTCGACAGAGAAACCAAGGCGGTTATCCCGGCATGCACAGTAGCACAAGATACCTCTATTATTCCATCGCACCCTTGGAGAATTATGGCTACACTATCCAGACAACATTTTAGGTTGACATTCCATATGAACAATCACAAAACTCATGACAATGACACATTTCACAATTCAATGCATCATGTAAACAACGTTTTATAAAATGCAATGCACAAGTACAAAACATTGAGGGACGAACCTCCCTCATAAAACCAATCGTCATTGGTTACCGTTTGCATGCAACAAAACCATTTTGCATGAAATCACAACATGTTTAGGTAACAAACACCAAGTTTTAGGGTAGAAACACCTACAGTAAAATAAGTTTTGGGGGCTAACACTCACCTCGAACTTATCGGGATACCTTGATTCACGTACATGACCTTGATTTGCATGCCAAATCACAGATACCCAAACTTATACTCAACCTTAAGTCACGATACTCCTTAAACACCATATTAAATTAAAGGAGCATCAAAATTCATTTTTCTTAATTTTTCATAATTTCGTCTATTTTTCTCCCAATTTTCACCTCGATAATTCAAAACTAATTATCTCCTCAAACTTTTTCCCAAATTTTTCAACACAATAATTCCTAAAATAAATTTACGAAAATATAGAAGCAAAATACCATATTTGCTCTTGTTACACGAGCCCTCACGCGCTTAGCGCATGTCTGCGCGTGAAGTGTGGCGCGTGTAGCTCACGCGCCACCTTCTTCCCCAATTTCCAGCTGCCAGCGAAGACTCCGATTCCAGATCTGAGTATACCCCTTTGAAGCCCTTGCTTAGACGATCCTAGGGGTACCTTTATAGGCCGAAAGGACACCGAAAAGTGTCCCAAACGGGCTGTTGCAGGTGCGACGTGGCGGGCCGCCTCGAGTTTTCCGGTGATGCTCGATACTACTTCAAACAAACACCAATCGATCTGAAATGTTCTAGAAACAAAGCCCACGCACCAAGGAGCAAAAACCCTCTATCCACTCTCTTCGATTCACACCAAAAAGTGACCAATTTTTGTGTAAAGTTTTTGCCGAAACCCTAGCTATTTATAGGTGATTTCTGGCCAAATTCCGACCAATCAGTGCCCAAACCTTGGCCTCCAAGCAAGCCCCCACTGTATACAACCTCCCCTGAGTCTCCCTCGACTGTCCCATCACCAAAAACGGCGGCCACGTGTGGTGGAAGACAGCGGTCAAATTCCTTGTTGTGTTCACACTTGAAGTTTGGTAAATTGCACCTCAGCCCCCTGATTTCTTCCAATCTCTATTTTGCCCTTTTTCCTTGAGCCCCTGATATTTCTAACTATACCACTAAGGTCTACAAGATTAGTACTATTCATTTCATCCTCAAAGTTTTCAAAAAATTACCCTTTTAACCTTCCTTGGGCAAAATTAGAAAATTGCATTTATGCCTGGTTGATTGTTTTGACCCTAATTCCTTTTGTTTCAACCCGAAATCGCTCAAGAGTTGTTTCATATATAAAATCTAAGTCCTCATGATACTCCGTTGACTTTTCAAATATTCCTTACGTCGATTCGATTTTCTTAGCCCAGTCGACAATTGCACTGAAAACTGTTTCCGATCCAATTTATTTTGATACCTAAAATCACGTCTCGAATCACTCGTTGATACTATTCCATTTCCATTAAAAATCTAGGGTTCGAGGTACTCCCTTCGGTTGATTCAGGCACTTAAAACTGAGACAGTGTACCCTATAGCCCTGTTCTTCCTAAAATTTCATTTGTACCCTTCATAATATGCCATTTATATCCTCAAAAATTTTTCGGGTATTACAGGAACCACCAGAGTTATGGTTGTTGTGCTCTTTTCCTGATGACACCTTGATAAGGCATCAACTGCGACATTTTCCCTTCCTTTCCTATACTGTATGATATAATCAAGGCCCATCAGTTTAGACATGCCCTTTTTCTGTAGTTGAGTATGTAGTTTATGTTGTAATAGAAACTTTAGGCTTTCATGATCGGTCCTAATTATGAATCTGCCCATTTCCAAATAATGCCTCCACTTGTCAACAACCATCAACAGTGCTATGAATTCCTTTTCATAGATATTAAGTCCCGCATGCTTAGAGCTCAAGAGCTAGCTCAAAAATGGTAATGGCGACCTTCTTGTACCAGTATCGCCCCAATGCCAACGCCACTTGCATTAGTTTCCAAAACAAAAGGTTTTGTGAAGTCGGGTAGCCCTAAGACGGGCACCCTACTCCTGGCCCCCTTCAGCTTCTTGAAGGCTTCTTTAACCAATGGACCCCAATTGAATCCCCCCTTCTTCAAAAGGTATGTCAGGGGCTTGCTGATGGCCTCATAGTCTTTCACAAATTGGCGATAATAACTGGTTAGTCCTAAAAATCCTCTTTGCCCCCCACCGTTGTATGTCTCGGCCAAGTCACTATAACTTTACTTTTTTTGGGTCCATGCTAACACCTTCCCGGGATATGATATGCCCGAAATATTCAACCTATCCTTACCCAAAAGCACACTTAGATTTCTTAATAAAAAGCTAGTTAGATATGAGGATTTCAAGGGTAGTTTTTAGGTGGGACGTGTTTATCAAAAGTAAGGCTATAGACGAGGATATTATCAAAGAAGACCAATATAAATTTTTGAAGGCGGGGTTTAAAAATTCGGTTCATAAGGGATTGAAAAGTAGTCGGTGCATTGGTGAGCTCAAATGGCATCACCTATAATTCAAAGTGCCCATGATGGAACTAAAGGCTATTTTTGGTATGTCCTCGGGCCTCATCATAATTTGGTGATAGCTTGAGCGTAAGTCAAGCTTGGAAAAGAATCGGACATTGTGTAATCCATCTAGAAGGTCCTTGACAAGGGGAATTGGAAACTTATCCTTGATGATCATGGCATTTAGTTGGCGATAATCCATACAAAATCGCCATACAACAACAACATATCTAGCCGTTATCCCACTATGTGGGGTTGGCTACATGAATTCTAGACTTCTATATGTGTTACATCCCAACAGATAGTTTGACTAGAATTCATATTTGGATCTGACTAGGTTTTACGCTAGCTGTCGACTACCTAACGCAACCCTCCTCCTTTATCCGGGCTTGGGACCGACAGTGGATAATATCCCCTGGCGGAGTAATGATGAAATGAAGTTTGAACACCATCTTCACATGGAGAAATTTCATGAGATGATGGTGAATGAGGATAATTGATATAGTTGTGTTCCATAACTTAGTTGATATGGTAAAACCAACAAGTACAATATGGAAACACAACATATACAAAATCGCCATGATCCATTTTTTTTTCTTAATTAGCAAAACAGGAGAGACAAAAAGGCTTTGGCTAGGACGGATAATAGACTGTTGTAACTTGTCCCTAACTATTTTCTCAAGCTCATTCTTTTGAATAGGAGAGTATCGATATGACCTAATGTTCATAGGTTCCATATTTGTTCATAGGTTCCTTGCCCCCTTGGTTCGGTCTGGCCATCCTCTAGGGCCACAATTGAGAATAGATGTGCCAGCTGACTCCACTTCCCTTTGATCACCTTTTGCAATCTTTTTCCTGAAATCATCTTGGACGCCCCCATTTCTTTTCCTTCCGATAACATTGTCTTCCTCCATTCTCTCTCAAAGGAGACCTCCATTCAGTTGAAGTCAAAGCTGATGGGGCTAACTCCTTTCATCCAATCAACGCTTAGTAGTACATCACAACCCCCTAACTGCAACAAGCTCAGGTCGGTCTCAAACCTTTCTCCTTGCATCTCTCACCCAAAACCACTACAGGTTGAGTTACTCATCACCCGACTCCCATTGGCCATTGTCACGCTCCAGGCTGGGGTTCCCGTGAGCTGACACTTGAGCCTTTTGGCTGTGCCTTTATCAAGAAAGCTGTGGGTACTCCCACTATCGATCAGACTCTGTAAATTGCTCCCGTTAGCTTTCCCTTCTATCTTGATGATTTTATTATTAGCTACCCCCTTTTGGGCATGGATTGAGATCTCCCCATTAGTTTCCTCTCCATCCTCCCCCCTATCCTCTTCCTCTGCTCTCTTGTGATCCTCTTCCTATTCCCTTTTAGAAGCAGAGTCTATCTCTTACATTGATGCCCAATGTGGTACTTGTCACCATATTGAAAACAGAAACCTGCTAACCTTTTTTCCTCCCTCAACTGCTCCCCATATGGAACCGACCTTGAGCCTCTAGCAACCTTCACTCCTTGGCCACCTTTTGTCATGCCGCAGTGATAGCTCCTCCTCGAATAGGGGTCGTTCCCAACACTACTCCTTTCTGTTGCTACCTCTACTTTTTCATTAATGCTTCCACCGTCATTTCTTGTAATCGAGCACTCTTAGAGGCTTATTCCACTGTCCTTGGCCTCATCATCTTAATAGTTGGTTGTAACTCCTCACTCAGGCTACTCATGAAGCTCGACGCAAAGTAAGCTTCCGATAATCTCCTAGACTCTCTGTTTGCTTGTGCTTATTAAACTCTTCTATCTTGTCCATTGTACTCCTCTCCCTAAATCGCTCACACAATTTTTCGGAAAACTCCTCCCATGTATAGTCTTCCCTCACGTTAACGCACCCTTGAAATCAAACATCAATTGCTTCATTAAAGTAAGCAGTGGCTAACGTTACCCTTTGGCCCCTAGGGACGTTGTGCCAATTGAACATCCGCTCACATTTTCGTAACCACCACTAGGGGTTAACCCCTTCAAATGCCGGTATCTTCATCCAGGGCATGGGAAACCCTAGGGGATGAGCTCGAGGCTACTCGTTCCTTTCTCTGCCTATAGCTCCTACCAATCCTTCCTTTGGGTCCACCTCAATCTCTGAGGTCCTTTGCATCCTATTGTTTTCGTTCCTCAGTAAATTGGGCTCATCTCTTCCTCGGGGAGGAAAATCAGGAGCCATTCTCATCGTGTTCTGGCAAGTGAACATGATCATGAATTGTTGCATCTGCGCCCCCATGTCTTCTTGCAGCCTTGCCATGAACCCTTCTAGTCTCTGCTCCATTCCTTCCAACGAACCTTCCAGCTTGCGATCTATCGCCATGATCGCCTCATGGTTCCTTTCTCCACCAATCTCCAGTTGGTCAATCCTGCTTTGGAGATCCGACATACTTGAGCTCACTTGCTGCAACTGTGTCTTGAAATTTTTTATGCGGGTTCCTTTTGCCATGCGATCACCCAACAACTTCGGCTAAGAACTGATGCTCTGATACCAATTTGTCACAGGAATGAATGTCGGTATTCCTTATCCAATGAGAATGAGGAATGCAACGGGTTCACGGAAGAACAAAGAGAAAGAAATGAGATAATTTAGAAGAATTTAGAGAGGGAGAGAGACTGAGAGATGTAGGGAAGAACTTAGAAATTCTCATATCATTTCAGATGCCTTTCCAAGAGAGTTGGGAGGTAATAAACTCAGTAAGGTAGGTGCTGCCACAAGAGATTCCTTCCAGCCTAACGGTTGTAACAGCATATTTTGTCTTATTCAGGCCCCTTTACACATGGCCAGCTAAGTTCTAACAAACAACTAACAACCTCTCTAGAAACTAGAACAATAGCTAGTAAATGCCATAGTAAAAACTACAAATTACAGCAAAAATTAAAATGATCGCTAATATGGAATGAATGTTGTGACCACCTCGAAACAACTCCTTTTTCTCCTGATCTTTTCCTAATGCTCACAAGAACAGAAACCCCCTTCTCTAAACCTTTGAATCCCTTCAAATAGAGTCCAATTTTGTGCTCTTCCTCAGCAAAACCCATGCCCTATTTATGCCCAAAAAACACCAACTCGATTGTCATCTTGTCGGCTAAGGATCCCTAAGTCATTGATGGCCTAGCCCTACTACTGTTGTAGCAATCTGTTCTAGTGGAAGATCCAACAAATCTCCAACTTATATTGTTAGATTTGTTTTTTTACTAGGCATGTCAAATGGATCGGGTTGAGTCAACCTAGCTAACTCGAGCCTATCATTTAGCCCTTGTTCAATGAGTCAAGTCAAGCTTGGGCTCGACCCATTAACCAAACCAAGGGCTTGACCCATTGAGCTCCTGAATTGAGCCGAGCACGAGCTCACAGGCCTTAATGGGTCAAGTCTAAGACAAATCTACTAAAACAACAACAACAACATATCCAGCCGTTATCCCACTATGTGGGGTTGGTAAGACAAATCTACTAAGCTGACTCATTTTTAAAATAATTTAAAAATAATTTTAAAAAATATATTTAATTAATTAATATCTAATATATAAAATATTCTAAAAATAACAATTCTATTTGTAAAATAATAATTTACAACATAAAAGTTAAAAGTTTGAAAGTTGAAACTTTTAATAGTTTTTAATCCATTTTTAAACGTTTTATTAAATTTTATAATTATTTAAAGTTATAAAAATTTCATCATATTTTGAATTTGAACTCCAGTTATTGTGTATGGCTAATATATTTATTTATATATT
The DNA here is from genome assembly GCA_036245055.1 of Diospyros kaki. Classification (NCBI taxonomy): domain Eukaryota; kingdom Viridiplantae; phylum Streptophyta; class Magnoliopsida; order Ericales; family Ebenaceae; genus Diospyros; species Diospyros kaki. The sequence goes on along the minus strand of BSEG01000002.1, from coordinate 46,789,221 downwards.
TATAATTTTTAAAGTAATTATAGCTTTTTGTGTACGAGATACAATTTCTTATAGAAAAGTATAAAATTGTATATGAGATATAAATTATTTAAAATTTATTGATTCTCATTGCGAATTTATAACATTTCTTATATGGTTTTAAAGTATTTAAAGTTATTAAATTAAGTAGAAAAAATTCAAATTCAAAATTAAATTACTTATAATTTTTTAATAAAATAAAAAAATTTCACTCGGCCCAAAAGTTGGGACTATGGGCCTACAGACTAGACTTGACTTGAGTCTAGCATTTTATAATTATAAGTTGAGTTAGGCGTGACTCATCATGGACCCTCACGGATCTAGCAAAACTACTCGATCTATTTGACATCTCTATTTCTTACTAATATATAAGAACATGCTATCAAATAAAATAAAAAAAAAACAAAAAAAAATATCTAAGATGAGATCATGGATAAGAAGGGTTTCAATTAACTTATATATACAAGGCTTATGAGGCATGTGCGATGCCCCTTGAATGAGACTTGCGCCTTGTGCGCATAGCTGTGCCCCATGCATGGTGTTGTGCCTCAGTGGTGATGAGACCTGCCTTTGACAACTATAATATATATTGTTTTGCTCATTAAATTGGAAATGGATTACAATAGAAATATGATAGAGGAATGAAATAGCCTTTAGAGACTTTAGGGTCGAGCTAGGGGACTTCCTCCACAAGTGGGTTAATCCAGATAGAGAGAGAGTCGTGGAGGGGATGAGTTCCTACAAATTCAGTTCAGTAATACCAGGTAATAGATTTGTGAGCCATGACGTTGCTTCGTTAAGGGGCGGGCCATGTTTGAAGCAGCATCTACTAAGTAAAGGTGTTTAAATAATTTGAAGTGCAGAACGGCGACAATTGACCAATGGAGCGAATTGTCTTCCCATTCCAATTGGCGTTCTTCTGCCAAGGACCATGTTTCTTATAAGATGCATGTATGCTTTAGCTGATTTGGATTTGTAAACTATTTCCATATCGAGGGTGGTTCCCTTCCAAAAGAGAGAGGAGTCCTATTGATTTGTCTTTTGAAGATAATACCCAGATGGAAGGGTGTGGTGGTGATTTCCAAAGAAAGATCCAACAATTTGAACTCCTGGTTGAGTGCTCTTACTTGGTGCCATGTGGAGGCTTATTTGGTATGATACTAATCGGCAGGTTAGGCAGACACCACAAAGCCTGTGATGCATAATCAATATATATATATATATATATATATATAAAGAAAACGTAATCCCAATTACTCTCATCAAATTTTAATATTCAAATTTAATAATCAAAGTTTGTCTAGTAAACTCTAATAATAATAAAATAGTATTAATACAATATTCAAATTTGATTATTAAATTTAATAATCAAATTTAATAATAGTAATCTCAAATTTAATAATCAAATTTTAATTATCTAATTTTATCGCTAAAAATAAAATTAGATATGCAACAAACGTCTATTCTATTTACTTCCTTTACTAATTATATCTTTAGTGATAATTTATTATTATTAGAGCCACGTATTAAATGATTAAAATATATAATATTATCTTTATTAATATAAGTAATTTCAAGTGTACCTATTTGTTGTCGTCATTATTGATACATGTAATTTCAATTGCTATTATCTACCTACAAGTGTTATAATTGTAACTCAAAATTTAAATTTGACTGTGATTAGAATGTCAAATTTGTTAGCCTTGTGTAAACAATGGCACCTCACACCCAAGAGGAAGGTGAATTGGTTGTTTTAAAAAGTAAGATGAGATTTACACATTTTTTGTTTGAATAAAGGTTTTAGTGCAATAGAATAATAAATGTAAAATAATATTTTGCAAAGTTTGAAAAATTAGAAAGCAAAGAAAAAAAAATAACATAAGGGTTTTATAGTGGTTTGGCTCAATCGGCCTGCCCCACTATCTTAACTTCTTATCAAGGATTTCCAAATTCACTAAAATCTCCTATTTGAACTCAAGTAGGCCTTCTAGCAATCAGATAGGCAATATACAACCTCCTACGTGCACCAAGTAGACCCTTTAGTAATATTGTTAGTCAATATCTATGTTGCATGGAAACGCCTCATAGGAGACGTTTCCCCGTTTCTGAAACGTTTCACATTCTCGTTTCGGACCCTATTTATGTCTATTTTTTTAGAAGAATATTCGTTTCTGCATTTCCGTTTTCTATCGGAAACGTTTTCCGTTTTCATTTCTGTGCAACATAGGTCAATATACAAAAGCAATTACAATGAGATGATTTGAGAGGTATAAACTCTCAATTACAATGTCTCTCAAATAAATATACAAAAGCTAAAACAAAATAATACAAATGATATCTGTAGTCTTTTGAGAAAAAATGAAAGTATGAGTACTAATGAGAAGAATGAATACAATTGTAAGCTCTTATTACTTCATTTTCATTCATTAGCCTTTCTAGTACATCCTTGGTGTGGTATTTATAGGTTTCTCCCAAGCATTGAAGAAAACTGGCCATTAAGAGCTATTCGAGAATTTTAGAGTCTGCAAAAACTAGTCGTTAGAATGTGTCAGTGAAAGAAACGGTCGATAGTTTATCCAGACTGATTGATACTTTTCTTCAAAAATTTGAAGCATATAATGGCTTTGGGCAAATAGTTGACTCTTTTATAAAAGAGGTCAACTTCTTTAACAAATGATCGACAATTTGAAGTAACAATTTGACAATTTCTGAGAGAAATTCGACATTATAAAGGAACGATCGACTCTTTTTGAACTTACGTGAAAAGTATATAGAGTGGAAAATTCCTTGGCCGACAGTTCACAATAATGGTTGATAGTTTTCGCATAACCCATTCACTTAAGGCTAAAAACGGTAGACTTTTTTTTCTAAAATAGTCGACTGTTTTTGGCCTTTTATACACCTAAGGCTTAAAACTGTCAACATTTTTAAAAAAACTATTGACTCGTTTAAACAGCCCAAACAACTAAGGCACAAAACGGTTGACAGATAGACTTGAAAGGGTTGATAGTTTTGTCTTGAATTTTAAAAGAGGTTAGGACAAATGTTAAAACAATTTTTCAACAAACCTCATATACTCATTCATTTGATTAATATATATTGAATGACAAAGAATATTTTCCAAGTACCACTAAGGAGTTTATATGATTTGACAAAATAATTGAAACAACATCCTTAGACAGTAAATGGATTTTTTATTTTCCATTTTCAAGAATATATACTCAATTCATATTTTGTTGTTGTTGTATCAAAAATGAAGATTTTCATTATGAAAGTACTTTCTGTCAAAGATATTCGATGTGATTATTTTCATCAATAAGTAATCATGAAGTTTTTCATTACCAAAGTAATATCAAAAGCAAAATAATTTTGACACATTTCATACAACAATTCATTTGATTTGAAAGTAACTTTTCTTTGGTGCCATAATGTTGTTTTCCAAGAAGAAAAATTTCCCACAAAGGATTTTGCATTGAAAGGACATTTAGGACTTTTATCCTTTTAACATCGATGAAATATATAAAGGTTTTGAACAACAATTTTATCAAAACTATTTAGACATTTTATTTTATAAATTAATATTACTGATCATTTTCAAATTTAAAAGAAGTTTTTCATTATTAAAACATTTTATCAAAAGAAAAACAACAAAATTTGACAATGATTTGGATACATCTATAATTTAAGATTTATCTTATGTTTCAGATATATCTTCTTTGGGGCTCATCTTCTGATTAGAATATGAATTTGTTTAAGTCTTTTTTTGTATACAGATTAGATGAGTGGTAGATCTATAAATAGGTATCCAATACTTTGTAATTGTTACAACTATATCACTATTGTAGTAGCAATATCATTTTAGTGATACTTTGTTCTTTTGCTTGTGGTTTTTTTGGATTTGAATTTCCGCACTAAAATTTTGTGTTCGTTTGTGTGTTTGATGGTTTAATTGTGGTTTGTTTTCGATCCAAAATCCTAACAAACTGGTATCAAAACCGTTGGATCAAATCATTAGCATCTTGGTGAATCTTTGTTGTTAGATTTAAAAGCCTTCATCTTCTTCATCACCTAGGGTTTCTTATTGTCGCCATCGTCGCCTACCTACCTGTTCATTGCGACGGATTGATCGTCCTTTTGCCTTCACCATCGACTGACCATCATGGGTTTTTTGATTGACATGATCGATAATCGGTTCGCCTTCATCTTCTCTAGTTGCCTGTTCATCTTCAGCTGCCATCGCAACCAACTTTTGGCCTTCTCCTTTGTGCTTTCTTCCATTGTTGAATACGACTCTAATGCTATATGTCCTTGCCATTGACTATTTTTCTTTTTGGTTGCTAACTTCCTACTTTGATCTCTGACGATTTCGTCTATTCGCCTTCTTTAATAGTCATGTACCATCATTGTTGACGAGTTCGCTATAGCCATCGGTCTTTTGACCTTTGCTTGTCTAGATCTGCCTGGATCTAGCAGATCCTAACCCAAATTTGCCCATATTTGATCCATTTAGATAAGATCAGACCCGTCAATCTATTCAGCCCAGATCCAATAGATCCAAATCTTCTCGCTGAGACTTGTGGTCTAGATCTGCTATCCTGGTTTGTTTTATGTTGGGCCTTTTGACGTAGCGTGTAGCGTGTGTGTGAAAAAAACACACCAAAATAAACCCTTGAAAAAGCAAACTTCAATGGTCAAAGTTTGGCTTTCAAGAAGACGCAAAAACAAGATTGTTTTGCTAAGAAAACCCAAATAGGTTGCTAAAATTTGATTGAGAAAAACTTTATTACAAACTCTAGATCCTAGGCATGTTTATAGTATTTGACTAATCTAAATTCATCTAATATTTGTAAACAAAATGTTAGCGATAGCAGTCCTAAGAGTCCAATCTATTAAAGGGAGATTTTTATCTTTATCTTCTCTTAATATTTATCCATGTATATTATCAGTTTCTTATTTTCTATTTTATTGTTTTTTTGTAATATGATATCTTCCTACAAATTAGGAGAGATATTAAGGAGTGGTATTGAAGTAGGAGTCTTTAGGGTTCAAGAGTGTACGACTATAAGAAAGCTCTTGTATCAGTTTTATAGACAATGAATTAGATTGATTTCTTCTACATGGTATCAGAGCCTCGTTAATAGGCTGATACAATAAACCCTAGTGCCTTCATTGCACAACTTTAAGTGCCTTCATTGCACAGTTACTGTTCATCACCATCACCGTCACTGTTCACGTAAGAAACGCGTCTGTCTGGCCACCGCCTTCCAGCACCGCCACCACTATTGGGTTCGCCGTCCTCAGATCGGCCGACCATCGGAGAACCACCGCCATCGGAGAACCACGCGCCCCCACGCGCCGCTGTCAGTTCGCTTCCGACTCCACGCGCCGGCGCGTGAAGGAGAGTTCGCAGCCCTTTCGCCTCCGGCTGCTCCAGATCTGATCGCCAGCGTCTCTCTAGCCCATCCCTGGTGCCAAAATCTTCCGTTGCTAAGTGCTTCCTCCTTCCATTGCGCCTGCCTTCATTGCAGATTTTTTCATTCTTCTCGGAAGCCTTTGACAGTATGACAGAGACATCCCCTACATCCTCCATTCCTTCTCCTAGCATAATCGGAGATCTAAATCCGGTAGACTCTACTCCTATGGCTGCCGAATTGCCAACTCTTCATCAATCCTACCGATTAGATGGTAGGAATTATTTTCAGTGGGCTCAACTGGTCAAAACTCTCCTCAAGGGCCGAAGCAAAGGACGTCACTTGACAGCAGATCCACCAAAAGAAGAAGACCCATCCTTCATAGCATGGGATGTGGAAGACTCAAGAATTCTGTTATGGCTGTGGAGTACAATGCAGCCAGACATAAGTAGGAACTATATGTTCCTAAACACAGCCAAGGAAGTATGGGAAACCGTCCAGCAAACCTTCTCCAAGGTTAGAGATGCATCAGTGATCTTTGAGGTAAAAACAAAGATCAACTCCACTAAACAAGGGCCACTAACAATGACCGAATACTACAACCAAATGAGGGGCTTATGGCTGGAACTCGATCAGTATCAAGCAATTAAACTGGTGTGCAAAACAGATGCTGCTGCCCTTCATCAGATTATGGAGAGAGATCGAATTGTAGAGTTCCTAGCTGGCTTGAATCAAGAGTTTGATCAAGTTCGGGTACAAGTCCTAGGTAAGGACAAACTTCCTAGCCTAAATGAGGTTTTTTCCATCGTTCGAAGTGAGAAAAATAGAAGAAGTGCGATGCTTACTGATTATAGTCCTGAAGGATCAGCCCTCTTTATCAAAAACAAAGAGGGAGATGGGATGAGGTTTGGGAGATCAGTCACCCAAACAAAGAATACAAGTCGAGAAGGACAATGGTGTACTCATTGCAAGAAGTCCCGGCATACCAGGGAAACTTGTTTTAAATTACACGGAAAGGAGGCTGTGTTGAAGAAGATTGGAGGATTCAAGAATATGAGATCTCAAAGTTATCTTTCAAGCAAGGATCCGGAAGAAAAGGGTGGAAAAGAAGAGCCAAAAGAGCCAACAGAGGCTGATCTAAATCTGTTAAATGCTGAAGAACTCAGCAAACTAAAAGCCTTCCTAAGAACTTTCCAAGATGGAGCTTCATGCTCCACTGATCAGCAAGGTATATCTCTAACCAATTGTTCTTTTTCAGCTTCAAAAATTGATAGGGATAACATATGGATCCTTGATTCGAGAGCCACGGATCACATGACACCTAATCCAAAATTTTTTGAGACCTATGAGCCCCTCACCACTGCCAAACAAATCACCATTGCAAATGGTGTATCAGTCCCTATTACCGGAACAAGTACCATTCAAATAAGCCCTTCTTTAACCCTTAGTCATGATCTTTATGTCCCAAATTTGACTACCAATCTAATTTCTATCCATCAATTAACCAAAGATCTAAACTGCTATGCTGTTTTTTCTTCTCATTTGTGCAAGTTTCAGGCCAAGGACACGGGGAAGATGATTGGTGTGGCTAAAGAGTATAATGGGTTGTACATTTTGCAAGGGGAGAATCCTAACACAAAAAGAAGAAGGCTTGGGATGGCATACTCCACTGAAACGTCTACTGATTTCTCCTCAATTTGGCTCCACCATCTTAGATTAGGCCATCCTCCTTTTATTTTATTAAAGAACATGTTCCCTAGTTTGTTTAGAAACCTAGAGCCTAGTGATTTTCAATGTGATGTGTGTGTCATGGCAAAGCACGATCGAGTGCCTTACCCTATCAGCAATAAATTATCTTCTAAACCATTCTTCTTAGTCCATTCGGATGTTTGGGGACCATCTAAAATTTCAAACTGTTCGGGAGCTAGGTGGTTCATCACCTTCATTGATGATTGCACTAGAATGTGTTGGGTGTACCTTTTAAAAGACAAATCTACCATTGGGTCTACTTTACAACACTTTTGCAAAATGATTCTCACTCAATTTGGCACATCTATTCAACAATTCCGGACTGATAATGCAAAGAATTATTTTAACAATCCCTTGCATCTATTTTTCCAAAAAGAAGGCATTATTCATGAATCATCTTGTGTGGACACCCCCCAACAAAATGGAGTGGCCGAGAGACGGATGAGACACCTTCTCAATGTCACCCGCACGCTTCTTCATCATCATCAAGTTCCAAAACAGTTTTGGGGGGAGGCTGTGCTAACAGCAACTTATGTGATAAATAGAGTGCCATCTAGGGTCCTAAAACATCAAAGTCCTCTCCAAAAATTAGCCTCCTTCTATCCTGATTTTTCTTTGCATTCTCAATTGCCACTTAAAGTCTTCGGGTATGTATGTTTTGTTCACATTCCTAAAAACCATCGGGACAAGTTTGACCCAAGGGCTCATAGGTGTGTCTTCCTAGGCTATTCTCTTACTCAAAAGGGATACAAATGCTACTATCCTACCCTAAGGAAGTTCTATGTGTCTAAGGATGTTACATTCCATGAAAATGAGTCATACTTTGCCCCGTCTCAAACCAGCAGTCAGGGGGAGCCTAATTTCAGCAAAAATCCAGCCTCTGAAACTTCTGTTCCCTTGGTAGAAACCAGTCCTTTGGAACTTCACTGCCCATCCATCATGAACCAGCCTCTATTCCCAATGTCTAGCAGTGACCATCAACCAGTCCATGTCATTTCCCAGCCATCTCCAATTCGGTACAAGGGTTCTCCATTTGTTTACAAAAGAAGACAGCACATCTCTACTCAACAACCTATCCAATCATTAATCCCTTGTCCAGCCTTGGAACCTACATCAAGTGAAGATGATGCTCCAGCAGAGTGCAGTCCATGCCCCGAACCTACTGACCTTGATCTTCCTATCGCTCTCCGGAAGGGAATTAGATCATGCACTCAACATCCTATGTCCAATTATTTATCCTATCATCGCCTATCATCTACCCACCGAGGATTTCTCTCTTCATTGGATGCTATTGTTATCCCAACATCAGTAGAAGAAGCTCTAAAGAACCCTAAGTGGAAAGAAGCTATGCTAGAGGAGATGAGGGCACTTAACAAAAATCATACTTGGGATCTCGTGGCCAAACCCAAAGGTGTTAAGCTGGTTGGCTGCCGGTGGATATTTAATGTGAAATTCAAAGCTAATGGTACTCTTGACCGATACAAGGCAAGGTTGGTTGCCAAGGGCTACACCCAATCCTATGGCATCGATTACCTTGAAACTTTTGCCCCGGTTGCAAAGATGACTTCTGTTCGGGTTCTTATTTCATTGGCAGCAATACATGGGTGGCAACTCCAGCAATTTGATGTGAAAAATGCATTCTTGCATGGGGATTTAGAGGAGAAGATATATATGGAACTACCTCCTGGATTTCACCAGGAAGGGGGAGGAAAAGTATGTAGCCTTAAAAAGGCTCTCTATGGCCTAAAGCAATCTCCACGTGCTTGGTTCGGCTGGTTTTCTAAAGCTATGCTATCTATGGGATATCATCAAAGCAGGGGGGATCATACTCTCTTTATCAAGCATCATAGTGATCTGATGACAACTTTACTTGTATATGTGGATGATATTGTGGTTACTGGTAATGATATTGCTGAACAGGTAATCTTAAAGCAGAACTTGGCTAAAGAATTTGAAATTAAAGAACTCGGGGTGCTGAAATATTTTTTGGGCATTGAGGTTGCATACTCAAAAGATGGCATATTCTTGTCACAAAGAAAGTATATTATGGACTTACTTATAGAAACAGGGCTTCTAGGAGGAAAAGGATCTAGCATACCAGTGGATCCAAACCTAAAGTTGCAAGCAAATACCAAAGATGAGGTGATAGATAAAGGGAGGTTTCAACGTCTGGTGGGTAGGTTGATTTATCTCTCACATTCTAGACCTGATATAGCTTTTGCAGTGAGCCTTGTAAGTCAATTTATGCATAATCCCTCCTCGGAACATATGCAAGCAGTAAGGAGGATTTTGAATTATCTTAAAGCTACACCAGGTAAGGGAATCTTATTTACCCCAGGGGATGTTTTAAAGATTCAAGGATATGTGGATGCTGACTATGGGGGGTCTCTAGTTGATAGGAGATCCACGACTGGGTATTGTGTGTTCCTAGGGGGTAATTTGGTATCTTGGAGAAGCAAGAAGCAAGGAGTTGTAGCAAGATCAAGTGCAGAAGCTGAGTTTCGAGCTATGGCTCTAAGAGTATGCGAACTTCTATGGTTGCAGATAATATTAGAAGATCTAAAAATTCCAGTACAGAGACCCATTGAGTTGCTATGTGATAACCAGTCAACGATCAGTATAGCTTATAATCCGGTTCAACATGACCGGACAAAACATATTGACATTGATCGTCATTTCCTTAAAGAAAAGCTTGATTCAGGTCTCCTTAATATCTCATATGTGCCATCAAGGTGTCAAGTGGCTGATATTCTAACAAAAGGATTGCCTACCGCACAGTTTGAAGGCCTAGTATCCAAGCTAGGGATGAGTGATATACATTCCCCAGCTTGAGGGAGAGTGTTAGCGATAGCAGTCCTAAGAGTCCAATCTATTAAAGGGAGATTTTTATCTTTATCTTCTCTTAATATTTATCCATGTATATTATCAGTTTCTTATTTTCTATTTTATTATTTTTTTGTAATATGATATCTTCCTACAAATTAGGAGAGATATTAGGGAGTGGTATTGAAGTAGGAGTCTTTAGGGTTCAAGAGTGTACGACTATAAGAAAGCTCTTGTATCAGTTTTATAGACAATGAATTAGATTGATTTCTTCTACACAAAATCCAATTAAAATCCTAATAGAAATAAATTCTAATCCAACATGAAGTAGAATCCTAAATCAAGTAGAAAAATGAAATTGAATCCTAAATCAAATAGAATTCAAAAACTTAAAAAGTATTAAAATAACATAAAGTAGAATCCTAAACTATGTAGAATTCTAAAACTTAAGAAGTATTAAAATATTGTTTCGGTGTGGTTGGGTCGGCTTTGAACCGGGTTTTGATTGGTGACCGCATCATTCATCTCCACTTGAGAAGAATTCGTCCTTGAATTATAATTTGGGTATGACAACTCAACGTCCGAAAAATACAAAGAAAAATCAGCAACATTGAATGTTTTAAAAATACCCATATGGTTTGGCAAATCCACAACATAAGCATTATGATTGATCTTCTTTGTAATCTTATAAGGACCATACTTCTTTGGCTTGAGCTTGTTCTGTTGTCCTGCAGGAATCCGTTCCTTCTTCATGAATATCATGACTTCATCTCCAATCGCAAATATCTTATGCTTCCTATGCTTGTCAGTTACTACCTTGTACTTCTTATTCGCCTCGTGCAACTTTTGCTTGACATCTTCCTGAACTGCTTGAACATGTTCGTCTAAGTCACTAGCTGCAACACTGAAACCTGGTACCTTTGGTAATTTTATCAAATCCAATGCATGATTAGGAACTTTCATGTATACGATAGATAATGGTGATCTTCCTGTTGAGCTATGCACGGTGTTGTTGTAGGGAAATTCCGCTTGAGCTATGACTAGGTCCCATTGTCTTGGCTTGTCTTTGCAAACATTGCGAATCAGATTTCCTAAGGTATGATTCACCTCCTCTGTCTGTCCATCAGTCTGGGGATGTGTTGTGTTTGCTGAAATTCAAAGATGAATTGAACATTTTGCACAAGGTAATCCAGAAGTGACTCAAAAACCTTGTATCACGATCCGAAGTAATAGTTTTAAGGTCTCCATGTAGTCTAACAATCTCCTTGAAAAATAGTTTGGTTGTAGCTACTGCATCTGCCGTTTTCTTGCATGGGAGAAAGTGCTCCATCTTGGAAAACCTGTCAACCACTACAAAAACAGAATTCATACCTCGTTGGGTTCGTGGTAGACCCAACACGAAGTCCATAGACAAATCTTCCCAAATAGCATTGGGAACAGGAAATGGCATGTAGAGACCGACGTTAGAAGAGTGCCCCTTAACTGTTTGACATATATAACACCTCGCCATAATAATAGAAACATCTTTCCTTGCTCTTGGTCAATAATACCTTCCCATAATAGTTTCAATAGTCTTGTCTTTGCCAAGATGGCCTGCTAAGCCACCACTATGCAAATCCCGAATAATTTTCTCACGAAGAGATGTGCAAGGGATGCACAATTGATTTCCCTTCATGAGAAACCCATCATGCACATAGAAATCTCCTGATGGTTGCTGAGACATGCATTGTTCCCACACATGTTTGAAGTCCTCGTCTGTCACATATAATTTTTTCAAGCACTCAAACCCAACAATCTCAACACTAAGGGTCTTGATCAAATCCACACGCCTACTCAAAGCGTTTGCCATTCGATTATGTTGTCTCGACTTATGCACAATTTTATATGGAAATTATCAATAAAAACAGACCATCTAGCATACATATCACTCCTCAATTGCCTTTGGCTACTCAAGTACTTAAGAGCTTGGTGATCTGTGTAAAAAACAAATTATTTGGCAATCAAGTAATGTTCCCATGTCTTAAGAGCCCACCACTGCATAAAACTCTTTATCATAAGTAGACTACTTTCTTCTGGCTTCACACAACTTCTCACTTGAAAATGCAATTGGTCTCTTTTCTTGGGACAACACAGCACCTATACCCACTCCACTCGCATCACACTCAACCTCAAACAATATGTCAAAGCGTGGCAAAGCTAAGACAGGAGCAGTACATAATTTTTCTTTTATTAAGGCAAAGCTTTGCTCTTGTTCTTCACTCCAATGGAACTTTCCTTTCTTTAAACACTTAGTAATTGGAGTCGCAATACTACTAAAGTGTTTGATAAACCGTCTATAGAAAGTTGCTAACCCATGGAAACTTCGCACATCACTGACATTTTTAGGGGTTGGCCGCTCTCTAATAGCTCGCACTTTTTTCTCATCTACCTTTACGCCCTCTTTGCTTATAACAAAGTCCAAGAACAACAAGCTCTCACTCATAAAAGTACACTTCTTCAAATTAGCGTAAAGTTTTTTTTCCCTCAACACACTCAACACATCTCGAATATGCCCCTCATGCTCATTAATAGACTTACTGTATATCAAAATATCATCAAAATACACCACAATGAATTTACCAATGAAAGGGCGTAATACTTGATTCATTAGTCTCATGAAAGTGCTTGGTGCATTGGTTAGTCCAAAGGGCATGACTAACCACTTAAACAACCCATCTCTCGTCTTGAAAGGTGTATTCCACTCATCTCCAGGTCGAATTCTGATTTGATGATAATCACTTCTAAGATCAATTTTGGTAAAAATCATATCCCCATCAAGTTGATCAAGCATGTCGTCGAGCCTAGGAATTTGAAATTTGTACCCAATAGTAATTTTGTTGATGGCTTTACTGTCAACTCACATCCTCCAACTCCTATTTTTCTTTGGTATCAATAATGCTGACACTGCTAGTCTGAATGGACTCATGCTAGTCTGAATGTTCCCTTTTCTCAACAATTCCTCTACCTGCTCACGCAAAGTCTCATTCTCCCTAGAACTCATCCTGTAGTGTGGTAGGTTAAGTAAGCTAGCATTAGGAACCAAGTCAATGTGGTATTGAATATCTCTCATAGGAGGTAGCTCATTTGGCAACTCCTTAGGAACCACATCATGAAATTCCTCCAACAATCCCTGCACCTCTACTGGAATTTGATTCATCTTTAGTGGCTCACTCAGACTCTCTCCATTGATAACCAATAAGTGAACCTCTCGAGTATCCTTACACTCCCTCACAAACTCAGTGTGTTTATTTGTAATGGTAAGAAAATTTTGCCCATCCACTTTAGAAGATTTGGTTTGATTCTTTTCACTATGGGTAACAAAGTATAACGCACACCTTCTTTCTCAAGTTGATATGTGTTCTTCCTACCCGAGTGCTTAGCATCCACATCAAATTGCCAAGGCCTCCCAAATAAAATATGGCAAGCATCCATATCAACAATATCACAATAGACTTCGTCGGAGTACTTACCAATAGAGAAAGACACCCTGTAGTATTCATCTACATGTATGCCACCAACTTCTTTGATTCATCCAATCATGTAAGGGCTTGGATGTTTTTCAGGAGTTAATTGCATCTTTGCCACCATGTCTCTTCCTATGATGTTCTCTTGACTTCTACTATCAATAATCAACTCAAAGATTTTTCCTTTCACTGTACACCTCGTGCAAAAAAGCTTATGTCATTCAGTAGTGTTTTCATTCTTTTGAGATAGTATTAACTTCCTCATTACACAGGTATATTCCCCATGTCCATAATCTTCTTCGTCATCCTCCCCATCAGGCTCGCAATATAATTCCTCTTCAGCAACATCTTCCTCTCCCCTTTCTATAATGTTAACTGTTTTTCTCCTTGGGCACTCACTAGATTGATGCCCAACCTCATTGCACTTAAAACATTTTAAAAGAATAGGCTTTGCATAAGGATTAGGGGATTTTGGAAGATTAGAAGTAGTATCTCGAATGTTTGCCCCCATTGTAGCCTTATTAAGGTTGACTGTATGGGGTGGATTGGAGGGTTGCGCTCCTTGAACCGACTTGTCTTTATCAAAAGCTGCTTGTTTATTTTCATTCCTACTATATCGACGATAGTTGTCATTATGAGCTCTCTCACTCAATATTAACTCAGCCTTCAAAGCTAAGTTCCTTGCTTCTTGCACACCCAGAACCATCTGAACCCCAATTTTATCACGAATAGCAGGCTTTAATCCATTTAAGTAACAAGCTGCTTGTTGATTGTCACTTTCTGACAATTCGTTTCTCTCCGCAAATCGCAGAAACTCAGAGATATATTCATTCATACTCTTCATTCCCTGTGCACATCTTTGATAAGCTTCAAATATATATTGTTCATAGTCAGGGGATAAAAATCTAAACCTCTTAACAGTTGCTTTATTCGTCTCCATGTCTGAACTAGCTATCGGCCTTCCCTCAATTTTATTTCTCTTAATCGCTTCCACCAAACAGATGCACCGCCCTTCAACCTGTAAGCCACTAACTTTACTTGTCGTTCATATGGGATCTCCATGTATTCGAAAAAATGATCAACCTCAGTGATCCAATCCAGGAACCCCTCAATATCAAGATCTCCACTAAAGGTAGGAATATCAACTTTTAGTTTATACTCATCGTTGCCCCAGTGGTTGTGCTGATGCGCATTCTTCCTAACCCTTCTACTACCAGTGTTAGCTATTGCTTGACCAAAATCATCCTCTTCATCACTATCTTTAATCACTGGTCTTCTAAGATTAACAAGGACATGATTAATGGGTGGTCTTCCCACTTCGGCTTGATTCACCCCATTATTTAGGTTCCTGTCACCATCAACTCGTAGTAAGGTGCCCAATTGGTTGTTAAGTTGCTCCAATCGCTGCTGGATAGTACTAGTTACTTCCTGATGTTCTTCGATTGCTGTCCAAACTTCGGACAACCCCTGATCACCGTCATGAGACTGGTTGCTACCGTTACCTTTAAGATTGGCCATCTGATTGGTTGATTAACCGCTCTGATATCACCTGACGCGGCGTGTAGTGTGTGTGTGTGAAAAAAACATACCAAAATAAACCCTTGAAAGAACAAACTTCAATGGCCGAAACTTGACTTTCAAGAAGACGCAAAAACAAGATTGTTTTGCTAAGAAAACCCAAATAGGTTGCTAAAATTTGATTGAGAAAAACTTGATTACAAACTCTAAATCCTAAGCATATTTGTAGTACTTGGCTAATCTAAATCCATCTAATATTTGTAAACAAAATCCAATTAAAATCCTAATAGAAATAAATCCTAATCTAACATGAAGTAGAATCCTAAATCAAGTAAAAACATGAAATTGAATCCTAAATCAAGTAGTGTTGGAGTATTTTACAGCTTTCCACCTTATTTTCTCAACTCAATTAAACCCTAGCTAACTCAAGAACTCACTGAAAACCAGAACACACAAAAGAGGAACCACACAAACACACAAAATAGCAAGAGTTTATCCTGGTTCGGTCTTGAAATCCAAGACCTACATCCAGACTGCTAGGCACCACCGAAATCCACTATCTTGAAAGCCTCAAGGGATGATTACAACGAGAACTCAGCCCTAAGCCCATATACACTGAAAGCTAAAGGGAAGAACTTAGGGAATACAAGCTAAATACCAGCCACTCCCAATCTCTCGCACTCAAACCCAAACCAGGATAGAAAACAGAAGCTGAAACTCCTAGATTTCTGGCGCATCCTGACTATAGGCCACGACCCCTATTTATAGAATATAGGGGAGTGGATTACAAGACGGGTACAACCACTAACTACCGCCTAACCAACTAACTAACAGACTTATAAATATCCGACTGCTACCTTCTAGAAACAAACCTTCTAGAATAGCAGTTATATCTAACCCTATAACAGAAGAATATGCAGCAAAACGAAAAAAATACATTTAAACTAATCTAATACAAATGTTACAACAAGTAGAAATCAAAAACTTAAGAAGTATTAAAATAATATAAAGTAGAATCCTAAACCAAGTATAATTCTAAAACTTAAGAAGTATTAAAATATTGTTGGTCGGGTCGACTTTGGGCTGGGTTTTGATTGGTGACCGCATTACCTTTCTTTATCGATCTTTTGATACCTGCGAATAAAATAATGTGTATTCTACCAAAAATGTATAATACAAGAGAATATATATATATAAATATTTTAAGCTAATTATACTGATACTCATTACTTATCTTATTTAACACTTCCCCTCGAGGTGGAACATATATATTGATCATGTCCAGCTTGGTACAAATGTAATTTATATGAGAGCCTAAGTGACTTGGTGATCAAATTAGCTAACTGATCGTTGGAACTCACATATGTTGTAACTATATCCCTATAGAACACATTTTCTCTAACAAAGTGGCAATCAATTTCAATATGCTCGGTTTTCTCATGAAACATAGGATTATAAGCAATATGCATTGCAACTTGATTATCACAAATCAATTGCGTATATTTGACCTGCGTAACTCCTAACTTTTTAATTAATTGTTTCAGCCACATTAGTTCATATGTCATTACAACCATTGCCCTGTATTCAACTTCTGCACTAGATCTGGCGACAATAGTTTGTTTTTCACTTTTCCAATAGATTAGGTTTTTACCCACAAATACATAGTATCCAGATGGGGATCGCTTGTCACTAAGAGATCTTGCCCAATTAGCATTTGTGTATCCTACAATTTGGCTGTGTCCATGATTTTGATACAATACACCCCTACCGGGGGCAATTTGACTGTGTCCATAATTAAGTAATAAGCAATTAAGATAGCATCATCCTAGTATTGAATTGGAACATGCATATGAAGAAGAAGTGTGCGGACGATCTCAATTAAATGATGATTCTTTCATTCAGCCACCTCATTTTGTTGTGGGATTTCAGGGCACGAAGTTTGGTGTAGAATTCCATTGGATGCCATGTAGGATTTAAATGGTGATTACAGATATTCAAGAGCATTATCAATACAAAGAACACAAATCGGCATATTAAACTGAGTTCTAATTTTAGCACAAAATGTAGTGAAGACAGAGAATAATTGTCGTGGTCCTAGGGTTTAGCCTAGGACTAGAATGGAAATCGGAAGAGTCTGATACAGTTAAGGTCAAGAACAGAATGTATAGAAGGAAAATTGAAGAAGAATGGGGGGAGAAATTAGAGAGAATTGAAGGAGAATGACAGAAGAATGGGAGAGAGATTGGAGAGAAATATTGGGAGAGAATTGAGAATTCAATTATCAAAATCAGCATATCCATTCCTCTGTTTACAATAGCCTTTTATAGGCATTATCACCTTCTAGCTAATTGCATAACAATACCCATGTGCTTCTAACCACTAACTAAAATATCTCTTAACAAACTAATATAAGCCTATTACAATATTACCCCTTTATTATATCTCTATCACAATATTACCCTTCTATTCCTCTTAGGGACATGACAATTTCCCTGCCTTGAATCATGTCTTGTCCCCAAGACATGCCGAACCTTCACAGCTTTCATTATGCTCTTTTTTTTTTCCCTTTTCTTCCACAGCTTAGATGGAGAAATTTTGAAGACATCCTTCACTGCCAATGGAATGATCCCAGGTGACTTTTGCTCTCCATGCATGGTATGAGTCTTCTCGTAGCTAGTAACACTATAAGCAAACATTGTACCATTAATTCCTTGCATGGCACCACTTACAACCTGTTGGATTGCAACATCAGTTCCAGTCTTCAATCATCCCTTCAACAAGGGTGACAGTAATTCGAATCGGCCAGCTATAGCAACAACGAACAAAGCAGTAGCAGCTTGGTTCTTCCCGGCCAAACTCTTGACAGCAACATGGTGACACCATTTTGGATCAACGTGACTTCCTCCTGCTGGTGCTGTCTTCGCCTTATCATTAGCTAAGGAATCCTCAGGATTATCCAAAACCATAGGCAATGGAACCTTATCATTAGGATCACCACCCATTCCCTTTCTTATAGAATTCTGACCTTGGACGCCCTCCAACCCTTCAGTCCTTGCACTAGTCAACAATGGTAACGAATTGGCCTTGGCTTCCTCGGTCACTTCATCAAAAGCTACCCCATTTTCCTCTTACAGCCTTTCAATAGGTGCATCTTGCGGTCTTATTTTTTCTTCAAAGTTCTTAAGCGCTGCTGCATAATTCATCCCCAATTCCAGCAATTCCTTGTGGCCTTTTGTCATTCCTGTCATTTGATTGATTGCATCAATCATCTCTTGTTTTTTATTCTCGTAATTATCATCTTAAACATCCTCATCGAGAAGTACTTGTTGTCCTTGCCACCGGATTGTATAGCTTCCCTTTAGATAATGCTTTTCATTGCTAATATCATTTCCGATATTGCAGTCAACCTTCTCGTCATTGTTGCTCAAATTAGAATACTTCTTTTGCTGCCCACAATCTAAAGTAAGCAGTGAATCGACCTTTCACAATCTTGGCTTCACCTTCGACTGCTCCACTCCAAGGAATTTCTCTTTGTTAAAACTCTCGCGATAATCATCGAAGTATTATGCCAGGAAGTTGTAATGATACTTCTTAGTCAGTATTATCACAAACTCCCATAGCTTCTCGCGGAACATACAACCAATTTCCTCGCACGTTTCATGAATCCCATTTCTTGTTTCCTTAACCCCTTGGCTAATCTCTTTCTCAAAATTCTTTCCCCATGTTTGATGTTTCTGGTCAACTGAAAACGCAAAATTTTTCTGCTACCATTAAGGATCAAATTGTTTGATGTAGGCACTGCTTCGCAAAACCTCCCAATTATCAAAATCAGCATATCCATTCCTCTGTTTACACCTTCTAGCTAATTGCATAACAACACCCATGTGCTTTTAACCACTAACTAAAATATTTCTTAACAAACTAATATAAGTCTATTACAATATTACCCTTTTATTATATTCCTATCAGTAGTAAAGGGCTCTAAGTAACCTAGCAAATACCTCCGTCAAATGAGGTAGAGAGGCACTTCTAAGAATCTATGTCTTAACTGATTCAAACTTTGGTCGAATCGAATGAAGACTGAGAACAGTAATCATTTGATCACATTGTTGTTGTTGTTGTCATCGTCGTTTCTTAATATCTGTTTAAAAGGGTATAAATTCATTAAAATTTGTAATAGAAGCTTGGAGTTTACCAAAATATGTGGTTATATCTAAATTAGCCTATCGTAGAATAAACAAAGCACCAATCACATTATAAATACGAGTGATGTCATTCATATACAGCTCACGGGCCCAAGTCCATAGAGCATTACACTCACGAAGAGGTTGAAATATAGGCATCAAGGTCGGCTTAATAGTGTGCCACAACAAACTTAGTAACTGTGCATCTGTCTTTCGCCAAAGAGGTTGATCTCCCTCAGGAATAGTTGAAATGGTCTCTGATAAATGATCCTCAAGGCCATATCCAAGAAACCAAATTTCAGTTGCAGATGACCAAGCAAAATAATATTGTCCAATCAACTTCTAACTAGTGTGCCCAAAAAATGGGGAATGGTTACAAGTGTGGACGTGGTGGAGAGACTTGTGGATGAAGAGTGTGTTGCAGATGAAGACATGATATATAAAGAACAGCCTGTTATTCTGGCTGACTGGATCTGGAGCAAGTTGAATCTGGGCCAAGTGGGTCAAACCAGGTTTGGGTTAAGCTTGGAATGACTATTAATTTTGTTAAATTTAGAACCAATGAATATTTAAAGAATATTTATTGTTATTGAGTCAATTTTACAATATACACAGACTAATATATATATATATATAGGTGTGATGGGTACCAGAAAAAATTCACGAAACTTTGATTCACTTCACCAATTCGATCAAGATTACGAGGAAAACAGGCATTCAAAAGGCCCTTAACTCTCCGAAAAATTAAATCCAAAATCAGCCTACCCTCCTACAATTTTGTCTCCTCTTTATGTTACACAAACCAGCGATTTCCAACTCTACCCTTCTACACATGGCTGGCTGTTATGCCAACCAATCAATTTACTCTCCTAACCCTGCCCCTTGGATCGTATTTGGTATGTCCAGTGGATCCTATCATTACTCTCCCTCCCCCCCCCCAAACTTTCACCTTGTTCTCAAGGTGGAAAAATGAAAATTGATGCTGGATTAAGTGGTAAGGCTCCCAAGTAGCTTCTAACAGTGGTAGCCCCTTCCATTGTATGAGTACCCCTAATCCCCGCAAGTTCTTTTCGATCCCTGGCTAAACTCCCAAGCATTGCCTCCAGTTCTACCATCATCTTTAGGTCTTCATTAAGTTGTTGTGGAATCTCCAAGTTAGCTTTCAATGCCCCTCTTACCTCCCGTAGTTAGGGCACATGAAATACGGGATGGATAGGGCAATGAGGTGGCAGTATCAACTTATAGGCTACTGGGCCTACCTCCTTCTCAATTTCAAATGGACCATAATATTGGGCAACCAATTTTTTATTTGCACGAGCAGCCAATGATTTTTGACGATATGGGGTTAATTTCAAATAAACCAAGTCTTCTTCTTTGTACTTCACCTCATTTCTTTTCAGATCTGCTCATTTCTTCATCATTGCTTGTGCTCTCATCAACTGTGCCTTCAATTCCTAAAAGATTAAATCTCTCTCAATGAACTATTGCTCCACCATTGAAACAGGGGTAGTTCCCTTCTCAAACCTCAATAAGGGTGGTGGTTCTCACCCATGCACTGTTTGAAATGGAGTCATCTTGGCAACTGTGTGGTAGGAGGTATTATACCATAATTTAGCCCAATGCAGCCATATGTACCATGCCTTCAGTTTTGAGGAAGCAAAATAGCGTAGGTAGGTTTCCAAAGTCCGGTTAAGTACCTTCGTTTGCCCATTTGTTTGAGGGTGATAGGTTGTGCTTCTATTGAGTTTGGTGCCTTATAGTTGGAACATCTCCTCCCAAAATTTGCTCATGAAAATTTTGTCTCTATCTGACACAATAGACCTTGGCACAGTGTTATTAAAAGCTCAAGGTGCACTAAGGCACAAAAGGGTGTTAGGGCTTGAGGTGGAAGGCTCAAAGCAAGGCGCGTGCCTGATAGAACTAGGTGCACACTTACTAAAAAAAAAAAAGAAATAATATACATCCTACTTGAAAAATAAGATATAAAATAAGTCATAATTCCTAATGACATATTTACAAGTATGTTATCAAGAAAATTAAAAAATTCATAATATACTAATGAAAAGAATAATAAAAAATGCCAAAAGATATAATCCAAAAGTCTTTAAATCAACTTAAATTAAATCTTAAAAAATTTTATAGATCTTAAATCTTAATCAAGATTAACTAATTATGCATTTTCAATCATCTAAAAATCATCCTCACCATCAACATCAAACATTTCTATATTTTCATCATTATAAGCATTATCTCTAATATCTTCTTCCACATCATCTACTCCTCTTGTTGGATGATTTCTATGGTTTAGAAGTGTGATGATAGTTTCATACATTTTTTTTTTGGTAGGTGATATACTAGACTTGAATTTGCATATTTTTTTGTGATATGCCCTGCAAACTTGGAGAGTAACGAGACCTAAAAGAGTTGCGAGACATGGACATGAAGCCCAATGACCCAACGGGTTGTAGGAGATCAAGGAAACAAGTCGAAGGAGCAAGAGGTCGAGCTGAGACCAAGTGGGGAGGACCCACTCGGTTATGCCGAGTGGGTACGACACTGCTTTGGTTTTTCAGCCATAACTTTCTCATACGAGCTCTGATTAAGATGATTCAAAATCCTATGAAAAGCCAAGAGAATTATCTACAACTTTAATGTTTTGATTTTTGAGGGATTCAGACTTCATCAAGGCTGAAATTAGGCTCTAGATTGATGCACATGCATTATTAAGGCTCAAGAGTCAAGTATTAAAGGAAGATGGATCTGAACCAAGACAGAAGGGAAAAAGAAGGCATAACTGAGTGGCCCCCCACTCGGCCATGGGGAGGGCAATTTTCCCTCACTTTTCATGACCCACTCGGTTATGTCTAGTGGGTACGACACTACTTTGGTTTTTTGAGTATAACTTTCTCATACAAGCTCTGATTGAGGTGATTCAAAGTCCTATGGAAAGCTAAGAGAATTATCTAAAACTTTTGTGTTTTGAGTTTTAAGAGATTCAAGCAAAATCAAGGTGTAAATCGGGCATGAAGTTGAGGTATGAGAACTACTCAAGACCGAACCAAGGAAAAGGGCAAAAGAAGGCATGACCGAGTAGCCCCCCACTGGGTCATGACAGAGTGACACCCCACTAGGTCATGCCCGAGTGCGCTCGGGCCAATCTCTCATCTTTTCCCCCTCGGATGAGCCGTGAAATCATCGAAACGGGCCACGAAATTCAAACCAAAATTGTCGCACGTCTCCCCTCTCTCCTCCGCTATAAATATGAGGCCATGCCTTTATCACAAGGTATGCACTCTTGGGCCCCTCAACACAATTTCGCACTTTTGCTCTCGAGAACTAACTTAGGCATCAGAGGGTTTGCGCGGGGACCCCACCTGCGCCCTATCGTTGCTCTCGTTTTGTTGGTCACTCGATTATCTAAGGCCACTCGGTTATGGAGAGCCACTTGGTTATTTAAGGCCACTCGATTATGGAGGGCTCCTCGGTTATTGGAGGCCACTCGTTTATCTTGGGCCACTCGGTTATCCAAAGCCACTTCGTTATCTTGGGCCACCAGATCGTCAAACCCTTAGCGCGCCTTGGTCACGAGACCCTCAGCTCGCCTTGGTCACTAGACCCTCAACTCGCATGAGACCCTCAGCTTGCCTGGGTCACTGGACCCTCAGCTCGCCTTGGTCATGAGACCCTCAGCGCACGTGCACGTGGGAGACGAGATTCTACTCTCATTGCACCTTGGCTACAAGACTCTCGAGACACTTGACCCTCAGAACCCTCAAGACTCGCAAGTCTCTAGAAACTCCCGTGGTCAACCACGCACCTTACATTCTTCCACGTAAAAAAAAAATAGATTGTTGTATTTTGACAAGAACACTTTGTTTTGGTGACTAAATGTAGCATTTTATTATTGCATGCCTTGAATTTGTTCAATTCTCCCTATCCATCTTCATCTAGTTCAAATTCAATTGGAGCATTTGAAGTAGTAGCCTTTTTACTTATTGTCAAATTTGTAGTTGAAACAATAAATTTAAACCCTAAACAATAAAAAATTAAATAAAGTAACAAACAGTGGAATAAAAACCTTGAAAAATAGCTCAAAAGCCCAAGGCATGCGCCTTTGCCTAAGGCGCCTTGGGTTGAGGCGTGCCTTGTCGTGCCTTTTGGTCTACGCCCGCCTAGAATGCTTTCAGTCGCCCAGGGTGCACCTTGCGCCTAGGTGCACCTTTAATAACACTGGCTTGGCATTCCATGAAGCCGCACCACTTTTTTAATAAAAATTCTTGCCCCCTCCCTAGTTGTAAATGGGTGTCTAAGGCCAACGAAATGCTCATACTTACTAACTCTGTCCACCACCACCAAAATTGAATCTATCTTGCCAGATTTTGGCAATCCCTCAATGAAGTCCATAGCAATGTCGTCTCAAATTTGGTTTGGAATAGGAAGGGGCTGCAAGAGTGCTCTCGGTGCTAAGGCCATATATTTATTTTGTTGGCAAATCGAGCAATCACTTACATACTGATATATGTCCCTCTTCATTCCCTGCCAACAAACTTTGCTGCCACCCTCTTGTAAGTTTTTAAGAACCCTAAATTTCATCCTACACTTCCATTGTGCCCCTCATGAAATAACAATGGAATGAGAGTGGATCCCTTTGGTAAATGCAGCCTCCCCTTGTAGAGGAGATGGTTGTTCACCAGCTGGAAATTAGGTTGTGAAGAAGGATCAGCTTGGAGATCTTTGATAATTCCTTGCAATCTTTCATTTGCTTCTACCTCACGGGCTAACTGATTAGTTTGGACCACCATAGGCACTGTTAAGGCCATTATTGTCGCTTGGTGGCAGATTCGTGACAACCCATCAGCAACTTTATTCTCCAAACTTGGCTGATATTGTATCTCGAATTGGAATCCCATCACCATCCATTTCAACTATTTCGGACTCACTACTTGCTATTCCATCAAGTATTTGACTCTTCTTTAATGAGTTCAAACCACAAACTTCCTGCTTAACAAGTAATGTCTCCATTTTTGCACAACAAACACTATTGCCATCAGTTCCCTCTCTTATACAAATTTTTTCCTTCCTAATTGACTGAAAGCATGATTGAAATAAGCAATAGGCCTTTGCTCTTGCATTAATATAGCCCCAATACCTTGTCCCGAGGCATCAGATTCAATGACAAAAGGCTTCCCAAAGTCTGACAGGGCTAAAACGGGTAGGGATATCATTTTAGCCTTAAGTTGTTAGAAGGCCTACTCAGTTGCCACATTCCAAAAGAAATTGTTCTTTCTTAATCTCTTAATTAGAGGCCTTGCCAACTTGCCATAATCCCTCACAAAACTTCTATAATACCTTGTGAAGCCAAGAAACCCTCTCAATTCCTTTATCGTTGTAAGAGCAGGCCAATCTATCATAGCTTGTACCTTATTTCGATCGGTTGTAACCCCTTCCTGAGATATAATATGGCCTAAATATTCAATTTTCACCTGCCCAAACATACACTTCTTCCTATTGGCAAAGAGCTGGTTGTCCGCTAGTACCTTTAAGACAGAACGTATATGTTGCGTGCATTGTTCAAAATTCCTACTATACACCAATATGTCATAAAAAAATACTAACACAAAATGCCTCAAATATTCTTTGAAAATATCATTCATCAACGATTGGAAGGTGGCTGGAACATTCGTCAGCCCGAATGGCATTACTAGGAACTTGTAGTGCCCTTCATGAGTCTTGAAAGCAATCTTGGGGACATCCTCAAACTTGACCCTAATCTGATAGTAACCAGATTTCAAATCGAGCTTGTACAACTCATCAAGTAACTCCTCTATCACATGAATGGGAAATTTGTCCAGAATAGTGACCTTGTTTAAAGCCCTATAGTCTACACAAAAACATCACCCTCCATCCTTTTTCTTGACCAACAATTCCAACAGCCAACATCTCTCCCACTAACTTCTCAATTTCATTTTTTTGTAAATAAGGGTAACGGTGTCCTTTCTCCTGCAAGGTGGCAACCCTTTCGGTGTAGAAAAAACCCTCTCAAACTCAGCCAACACCCCCCTTAGCATCGGAGCTTCAGGGTTCCTAATTCCATCAGTATTCCATCCCCATTTTCCTTAAAGGCTTTCACCATAGCCTTTAAGGACACCAAAGTCTTGCTCAAGCTAGGGTCCCCCTTGCAATGTTACAGCTATGTCTCCTATATGAAATTTCATTGTGAGGGTCTTTCAATCCACATTCATCTTTCCAACGACTTCTAGCCACTTCATTTTCAAAATTACATCTGGGCTCCCCAATTCTAGAGGTAAAAAATCCTCCTCAATTTGCAAATTTTGGAAATTAAGCTTTGCTCCTTTACAAATTCCAGCCCCTTGCACTGCCAATCCCGTTCCAATAATTACCCCATAACCTGCTATTTCCACCCTTGGTAAACCCAACTGCTACTCCAACTCGGTTGCTATAAAATTATGCGTTGCTCCTCCATCAATAAGCACCACTACAGGTTGCCCCTCTATGTCCCCTTTTAGCTTCATAGTTTGTGGCATAGTCAACCCAACTACAGAGTTCATTGAGAGCTCAATGACATCACCCCCTTGCCCTGGCTTTCCTTCTCCCTCTTCTAACGTTTCTCCCTTAACTCCTGCCTCTTCATTATATATCATCATCACTTGCAGCTTTTTATTTTTGCACTTGTGGCTTATAGTATATTTCTTATCACAACGAAAACACAGGCCCTTATCACTTTTCGCCTTCCACTCTGCCTCACTAAGCTGTTTGAAGGGTGGGTTGCTCCATCTACCATTGGCCTGCAATCGATATGGGTTAGTACTTAGTAGGACTAACTGTCACTGGTTTGGAGGGCTGTCCCTTGTTCGAACCTGATCCAACTATGCCTCCATGAACTAGTTGATTCCATTCCTTTATACGTTGAGCCAAATCCCATCATCTACTGCAAGCCCCTTGGCCTCAAAACCCTCAACTCAGCCTTGACATCAGGCTTTAAACCATTTATGAAATGCCCTTCTAGCATGGCTTCCGACAGGTTCTCAAAGGGTGACGCCAACGTCTCTAAGCATTGGTAGTACTCCATGACAGTTCCTTTCTGTCAGAGGGCTAGAAACTGCTCTTCTACGAAGCCTTCTTTGGTGAGTTGGAAATGGCTCCTCAATAGCAATTTGAAGTCCTCCCAATTCCTCACCTTTTGTCACTTTTCTTCTTGTTGAAACCAAGAAAGTGCAACACCCTCCAAACAGAGTGCTGTTGTATCCAACTTTTCATCATCAGTCTACCCGTTCACTGTAAAGTAGCATTCGACTCGGAATATCAAGTCATTTGGATCTTTGGCTTCGAAGAGGGGCATCTCAATTGACGATTATGGATTTTCAGCCGCCAGACTGCATTGGAACCCCCTACTTTAGCATGCCTTCCTCCTATTTCTAGTGTCTCCTTGGAATCCTGAGCGAATTCTGGTGGCTGGTCTCCCACCTTCTCCTTGTTCTTCTTCTATCGTTCCTACTCTTCCCACCTCGTTCTCATCCAGCCAAAGTTCTCATCCAGCCAAACTACTCCAGCATGTTCATGACATTTTTTTTCCACCAATTGAACCTCACCCCTCATGGCATCAACTCCCCGTTGTATGCCTTCCAACCTCATTTTCATTTCGCCTACTCTGTCCGTCATGTTCACTATTAGGATCAGTGGTGCTCTAATACCAAAATGATGGGTATCAGAAAAAAATTCACCGAACTTTGATTCACTTCACCAATTCGATCAAGATTACAAGGAGGGCATTCAAGAGGCCCTTAACTCTCCAGAAAACTAAATCCAAAATCAGCTGACCCTCCTACAGTTTTCTATCCTCTTTATGTTTTCTCCTCCTCCTACTCTTAACGAAATTTAGATTCACACCTGCTGGTTTGTTACATAAACCAGTGATTTCTAACTCTACCCTTCCGCACATGACTGGTTGTTATGCCAGCTAGCCAATTTACTCTCTTATCCCTGCCCCTTGGATCGTCTTTGGTACATCTAGTGGACCCTATCAAGGTGATACAAGAAGTTATTCTAGGAAAGAATTAATGTACAATATTCTATGCTATAATCAGTAAAAATATCTGACAATCGTGGGATTTCCTCTAATACTCTCCCTCAAGTTGGTGAGTAAATGTCATGGAGTCCCAACTTGTCACTTAAGTAACAGAATTGCTCACATTGATTTTCCCTGACAATGTGACAATCAATCTCAATATGCTTTGTGCGCTCATGGAAGATAAGATTTTTGGCAATGAGAAGGGTTGTTTCGTTGTCAGAAAATAAAATCATCGACTGATTTTGTGGGACCTTAAGATCTTGCAAAATATATTGCATCCACGTGATCTCCAAACATGTCAAAGTCATAGCTCGATATTCTGCTTTTGTGGATGGGGGAGTCACATTAGTTTGCTTCTTTGACTTCCAGGAAATTAAGGCATTTCCTAAGAAGATACAGAATCCCGAAATAGAACGTCGAGTCATTCTACAATTTGCCCAACTTGAATCACAGTAGGCTTTTAATGTGAGATTATTAGAGGAAGGAAAAAATAATCCTTGACTATGATAGCCTTTAATGAACCTTAAGACCCTCAAAGAAGCTTCCCAATGTGGTTTATGTGGATTCTGCATAAATTGACTTAGGACTTGCATAGAGTATACCATATTAGGCCTTGTCATTGTAAGGTAAATCAATTTCCCAACCAACCTTCTATATTTGGTGGGATCATGCAATAAATCATTATCATCAGGATTCCACTTTAAATGCTCCTCTATCAAGAAAGAATTAGGTTGAGATTCCAATAATCTCGCATCTTTTAAAATATCCAACGCATATTTTCTTTGGGAAATGAAAATTTCTTTTCGGCATCAAGAGACTTCAATGCCAAGAAATACTTTAAATTACCAAGATCTTTGATGCGAAATTGTTGTAAGAGAGGTTTTTTGAGAGATTTAATTGCTTGTCACAATAATGTGGTCAACATAAATGAGTATTGCAGTAAATGAGCCGTCTTTGGATTTGGTAAATAAGGAATAATCAGCCTTTGATTGATTAAATCCTGCCCTTTGAATAGCATGAGAGAATTTCGCAAACCAATTATGGAAAACTTACTTGAAACCATACAGGGATTTATTGAGCTGACACACCAAATTCTCCACATGTTGGCGAAGACCAAGGGAAACTTCCATATATACCTCCTCATCAAGATCACCATGAAGGAAAGCATTTTGAACGTTCATTTGATGGAGGAACCAATTGCGAGAAGCAGGAACGGCTAATAGACACCTCACAGTGGTGAGTTTGGCAGTGGGAGAGAAAGTTTTCAAATAATCGATTCTTTCAATCTGTGTATAACCTTTAGCAACAAGACAGGTTTTATATCGTTTGACCGAACCATCAGAATTATATTTAATTTTGTAAACCCATTTGCAACCATTAGGTCTATATCCTGTGGGTAATGAAACAAGCTACCAAGTGTTGTTGTGGATGAGAGCATCGAGCTTAGCCTGCATAGCCACTCTCTATTTTGGGTCAATAACTGCTTTAGAATTGTTAGTGGGTTCACGGAAACTAGAAATATTAGCAAGAAAAGAAAATTAGTAAGGAGAAATGCGTGAATAAGATAAAAAATTAGTCAGAGGGTGCCTTGTACCTCAAGTAGAACTGGACAACAGAGTCAATGATTGGTGGGGTCTAGAGTGAGCAAAGTTCATATAATAATCTACATGCCAAGCCGGTCGGGTATTAGATTAGTTTGAATGACGGGTGGTTGGGTTGGTGTAGGCTGAGGTATGGGAGGAGGAAAGTCACGAGCGGTGTCCGAAATAGGTGAGACTGGTGAGTTAAGTGGGTCAAGTGAGCTAGGTGGGTCTGATGGAATTGATGGAGTGTGACTTGGAGAGTTAGTGAGTGGATGGGAAGGTGAAACACCCCATTCTTCCAAAGCGTGCATTAACCTGAGATTTTGGGGATATTTTTTTTTTCTCAATGAACAGATTCTGTTCTAAGGGTATAACATCCGAGAACTTCAACTAAGTTTGTAGAACTCAAACTTGTTAATTGATTCAATGAATAGAAATCTATTTATACAAGTTTCTAAGCTATCTAATCCTAATATTTAGGAGATAATATGCAGCAATAAGATAAACCATAGCAGAATTTAAACAATAAACAATAAAAGATAACAATCACATCTATTCCTATTATTTCTCCTGATTTCTAGGAGCTTTAATCTTCAAACTCTTTGCTTATCTTTCCAGCACTTTAGCAGTCTTCTTTATCTCTTTGTAGCACTCCTATTTCACTTAGGACTCTCCAACACCCCCCCTCAAGCTAAGGAATAGATATCTCTCATTCCTAACTTGTTGATGAGAGTCTCAAAACTTGATCTCGCCATGGATTTGGTGAGCACATTTGCTTCCTGTTCTGCTGTAGGAATATATGTCAATTTGATGTCTCCTTCTTCAATTTCCCGTTGGATGAAACTTCGGTCGATCCTGACATGTTTCATTCTATCATGTTGTACTGGATTGTTAACAATACATATAGCTGATTTACTATCACTGTAAAGCTTTGTTGGCTTTGTTAGTGGTAGTTGTAGATCCTCCATTAATCTTACTAACCAAATTAGCTCACAAATTCCTTGGGCAATGGCCCTAAATTCTGCCTCAGCACTGCTTCTTGCCACTACAGATTGTTTTTTGCTTCTCCATGTGACTAAGTTGCCCCACAATTTTGTGCAAAAACCTGATGTAGACCGGCTGTCTATCACTGATCTTGCCCAATCTGCATCAGAATATCCTTCAGCTCCCCTTTCATTACTCTTTTGAAACAATAATCCTTTACCTGGTGTTCCTTTTAAGTATCTCAAAATATGGTATACTGCTGCCATATGTTGTTGTGTTGGAGCATGCATGAATTGGCTTATGACGCTCACAGAATAAGCTATGTCAGGACGAGTTAAAGACAAATAGATTAGTCTTCCAACTAGTCTTTGATATCTTTCTTTATCCACCTCAAGATTATTCTCTTTTCACATATTTCCAGTTTCTTTCTAGAGGAGTGTATCTTGGTTTGCATCCAATCATTCCTGTATCTCTTAGAAGATCAAGAGTATATTTTCTTTGAGATATTATCATACCTTCTTTACTCCTTGCAATTTCCATCCCCAAAAAGTACTTCATTGTTCCCAAGTCCTTTAGCACAAATTCTGCCTTTAGCTTCTGTTTTAGGGCTGTAATTTCTTGAACATCATCTCCTGTAACGATTATATCATCTACATACACAATCAAAATGCATCTTTTTCCATCGGTGTGTTTGATAAATAAAGTGTGGTCAGCCTTCCCTTGTGTGTAATCGAATTGAGTCAAAGTAGAGCTGAATTTTTTAAACCATGCTTTAGGAGATTGCTTTAAACCATAAAGAGATTTATGAAGCTTGCATACCTTGCCAATCTTCTCTTCTTTCTCAAACCCGGGTGGAATTTTCATATACACTTCTTCTTCTAATTCTCCATTTAGGAATGCATTCTTGATATCAAATTGAAATAGCTCCCAATCCAAATTCACAGCAATAGATAATAATACTCTAATGGAGTTTAATTTAGCAACCGGAGCAAAGGTTTCTTTATAATGTATTCCATAGGTTTGAGAGTAACCTTGGGCAACAAACCTAACCTTATATCTGTCCACACTTCTATCTGAGTTGTATTTAACTGTAAACACTCATTTGCAGTCAATGATCTTCTTATTTTTCGGACTATCAACCATTTCCCATGTGTGATTGCCTTTGAGTGCCCTTATTTCTTCCATCACTGCCTCCTTCCATTTAGAATCAGCTAGGGCCTCTTGGATGTTTCGAGGTATATTCACTCCATCCAAAGTAGTAATGAAGGTCCTGAATTTAGGAGATAACCTGGAATATGTCAAGTAATTGGAGATTTGATGTTTCACACATGATCTGATGCCCTTTCTTATAGCAATAGGAAGATCTAACTCACTGTCAGCAGCCTTATTTTCTCCCTCAGTTGCTGGACCTTCCCTCGATTCTAACAATTGGCTGAGTTGAGGAGCTGAACTTTTACTTCGCCTTGAATAGACTTTTATTGGTTTTTCCATGTTCAAGTCTTCTTCTATATCAGTTTTCATAGGTCCAGCTGGGTTTAGAGATTCATGAGAGGGAGGAATGCTTGGACAGTGAGGCTCAAATGAGGCTGGCTGAGAATAATCAACAACAGTTGTTGGATTTGAATTGTTATTAGGAATAGGTTGAAGGATTGGGAATAGAATGGGCATAGGAATAGTAGGATCCCAATGGTTGACCTTCATTTGAGGTGTGGTATTTGAGTAGTATAACTCATTCTCCACAAAGGTTACATCACATGAGATAAGAACTTTTTGTGATGTTGGATAAAAGCACTTGTAACCCTTTTGAGTAGGGGGATACCCAATGAATATACACTTTAAGGCTCTTGGTTCAAGTTTATGACGATTTGGACTGGTTTGGTAGACATATGCTACACACCCAAATACTTTGGGAGGAAGATTGTTTAGAATCCGAACATGAGGGAAGATGGATGTAAGGTTTTGCAAGGGGGTTTGGTATTTTTAGACTTTGGAAGGCAGCCTATTGATGAGATAAGCGGCTGTTAAGACTGCCTCCCCCCAATATCTATTTGGAATGGAACTTGTGAACATAATGGATCTAGCCACTTCAAGTAAGTGTCGATTTTTTCTTTCAGCTATTCCATTTTGTTGAGGGGTGTAAGGACAAGTACTTTGGTGAAATATCCTATTGGTAGTTAGATATTGGGTGAATGGATAAGAGAAGAATTTTCGGCCATTGTCAGTCCTAAGAATGCAAATAGAGGACTAAAACACATTCAAAATGAGTTTATGGAAAATCTGAAAAATGGCACATGCCTCTGATTTTTCTTTCATTAGGTATACTCAGCATAACCTTGTATGGTCATCAATGAATGTTATGAACCATCTTGCACCATTTAGGTTTGGAATTCTAGCTGGGCCCCATATATCACTATGAATCAAATGGAATGGTTTTGATGGAGTGCATGGGTTCGGTTGGTAAGTGCTATGAGTTTGTTTGGCAAGAATGCAATGATCACACTTGAGTAACAACTTTTCTTTATTGATAAATAAATTGGGGTACAAGCGTTTCAAATATGGAAAACTAGGATGACCAAGACGTCTATGCCATAATAAAATTTTAGAATCTAAGCTAGCTGTAAGAGAAAACCTATGTGGAACTTGACTAGGAGAATCCTTGTTATTAGAAAGCCAATAAAGTCCATCCCTCTCCTCAGCACTGCCAATCGTCTTCCCCGAGAATCGGTCCTGAAAAACACAATATGAAGGAAAAAATGTCACAATGCAACCCAAGTCTTTTGTTAATTTGCTCACTGATAGCAGACTATATTCTAAGTTTGGCACATATAACACTGATTTGAGCAATAAATCAGCCACATAAACACTTCCCTTTCCTTTTACCAATGATTGTGTTCCATCAGCCATCAAGATATTTAGCTTCTTTTCTTCAATCTGAAAAGTATCAAGTGTGGCAGTAGATCCGGTCATATGATCGAATGCCCCGGTATCTACCACCCAACAATCCTTATTTATCCTTCTAGTGGTCAAAGACAAAGGCTGATTACCTTTTTTTGCCATAGATGCTGAGTGACCTGGTGCAACATCCTCTGATTCTCTTGTAATGTGAGAGTTTTGTAGCAGCTTCTGTAGAAACTCAAGTTGATCATGAGTTAGACTCATACCTGTTTTGTTTTCACTATTAGGAGCACTTGTTGTTGCATAGGCTAATCTCTCTTTCTTCTTCTTAGATCTAGGTTTCCAGTTTGAGGGTTTTCCATGCAACTTCCAGCAGGTACTTTTGGTGTGATAGGGTCGGTTGCAGTGCTCACACCATTGCTTCTCCTTAGAATTATCTTCCCTTTTTGTAGTAGTAAGGGCTGATCCTGAGTTATGTTCCGTTGTAGATGGAAGCATTACTCTTTTTCTGCTCTCCTCCCGCCTTACTTCTGCAAACGCTTCTCGAAGTGATGGTAATGGTTTAATGCCTAGAAGTCTGCCTCTTACCTCATCCAAATCTGGATTAAGCCCTTGGAGGAAATAAAAAATTCTCTCCTTTTCCAGCATCTTGCTGTGCTTCTGGCTGTCTTCTGCACACTTCCAGTTAGGATCATAAAACAGATCCATCTCTTGCCACAACTCCATTAGGTTGTTATAGTATTCTGTCACGCTGAGGTTGCCTTGCTTGGTGGTCCGAATTACAGCCCTAACCTCGAAGCATTGGGCTGTATTTTCAAGATCGGAGTAGATTTCTTGAATAGCCTCCCAGATTTCCTTTGCCGTTTTATAGAAAAGATAGGGTCGACCTATATTTGGCTCCATAGAATTGATGATCCAAGCCATCATGATTGAATTCTCTACCTCCCATCTTTGATAATCTCCTGAATTTTCTGGTGGTGTTGGAATCGCCCCGGTTAGGTAGCCATATTTTCCCTTGTCTTTTATCACCAAGGTTACGGATTGAAACCATTCTCTAAAGTTTCTCCCGTTTAACTTATGTTGGGTGATTTGCAAGGTATTGCTGTCCAATGACAGGGTGTTGTGAGACACCACAGTCGTTGGAATTGAGGATTGTTGGAGAGCCAAACTATCAGATGACTCCGCTGTAGTTGGAGCTGTATTCCCACGGCCTTGCGGATCCATCTGTCTTTGATCGTTAGGCTAGATAGAGCCGAGCTCTGATACCTTGAACAGATTCTGTTCTAAGGGTATAACACCCAAGAACTTCAACTAAGTTTGTAGAACTCAAACTTGTTAATTGATTCAATGAATAGAAATCTATTTATACAAGTTTCTAAGCTATCTAATCCTAATATTTAGGAGATAATATGCAGCAATAAGATAAACCATAGTAGAATTTAAACAATAAACAATAAAAGATAACAATCACATCTATTCCTATTATTTCTCCTGATTTCTAGGAGCTTTAATCTTAAAACTCTCTGCTTATCTTTCCAGCACTTTAGCAGTCTTCTTTATCTCTTTGTAGCACTCCTATTTCACTTAGGACTCTCCAACACTCAATATACACTCAACATAAATTAAACCCCAACAATCTCGATCTACCATCTTAGCATATCAACTTATAGTAACAAGTTAAGACAAGTAATATCATCACATCAATGGAAACAAGCTCGAAACCTCAATGATACATAATCGTAATTCCTTTATTCACAATATAGAATCCGTACCATTGTTTAACATGACATTTCAAAACAAACTACAAAGAGACTCATCTCTTAAAAACTACTAACACCTCAAGTATAGAAACACCTCAAGTATAGACAAAATATATGCTAAAGATTCCCAACGAAAACAACGATTATTTCTCAAGAACCTCATTTCCTTTGGCGCCACTACTTTCACGTGGAACGTTTGAATATTCTAGGGAGAAAGTCTAATTAGATGTTGAATCATCTAAGCGAGAGTTCAAAAACATTTTCATGACTATATATAAGACCATGAAACAAACCAATATATTCTGACTTATCCCAACCTAGGAGAATCCCACAGAGTACTTAACCCTAACCGGGAAAAATGCAATCTCTCTAAAGGCAACACAACTACATTGACACACTGGCATAACACAATTCTGCTTAAGAGGGACAACCTTAACACATGAACCCAGGTATCGCCCCACTATCATGTCAGGCTTTATGCTCCTACTCAAAAGCATTCCAGATCTCAGCACAACCTTAGCCACAAGAGGATTAGCAGTATCTCCGGAATCAATGTCTACCTAGGCAATAATGTTATTTCTTAAAGGAACTTAGGGTGGTGTCCACGCTCAACCCCGCCACTTAAGCCAACATTTGGGGTAGTGTCCACTCTCAGCCCCACCACTTATGTACCATAGGGTAAAGTCTGTCTCAGCCTCGTCCCAAGTGAGTCACATAGCATTAATCCTTGGCATGTATCTTGAGTGCTATCACTCAAGTGTCACAATAAAAGTTGACAACCCACATTCCACATGGACAATACATAAACATGTCAATGCCGCAACACATAACATGCATAATTTAAAATTAACATTTCAATGCATGAATTTATAACGCACGAAATTCAATGCATAGGTATAAAACAATTCAGGACTAACACCTCTCACATGAAATCAACCTATCGCTGGCCAAACCGTTTGTATAAAACAAATCAAGTATAGGGTTGAACCACCCAAAATAAACCAAGTTTGGGGTAATAACTCCTACAATAAACCAAGTTTTTAAGTAAGAACACTCACCTCAAATTTCAATCAGAATGCCTCGAATAACGTGTCTAGCCTCGATTTTCGTTCTCAGTCCTTAGATAATTGTACTATTACTTAGCCTCGACCCTCAACGATCCCTAGACATCATATTCATTCAAAAGGATATCAATATCTATTTTTCCCATAGTTTTCTCATATTTTCTTTTCATTTTCTCCCTGTTTTTTCATTAAAAATTCTAAAATAAATACATTCTCAAAGTTTTTCCCAAATTTTTTTCCACATAAGATATTTTTCTAAAAATATTACAATTAAATTTGGAAAAAATACCTCATCCACGTGCCCTTACGTGGCTGCGCGTATGGGACCGCGCGTGTAATGCCCGCGTCGGTCATCTTCTACCTTTTTTCGATTGCCGACAACTGCTCTGATCATCGTATTTTTGCACCATTTTGAAGACTCCTTCAAGTCGATTCTATTGGCGTGCTTCTTGGCCCGAAAACATCACTGGAAGAGCTTCAAATGACCGGCCAAAGCCTCGGCTCCGGTGTTCGTTGCAATTCCAGCCAGACCCTATACCCCACTCGATTCCACTCCAAATCGTCTCAAATTTTCCAAAACATACCCTCTTGACTCAGGGATCAAAATCCCCTTATTGGTTTCCCTTGAATCACCCTCAAACTTGAGCAATTTGTGCTCCATTTTTGGTTGAAACCCTTGCCTATTTATAGGAAAAATTCAGCCACCATCTGGCCAATCACTAGCCTTAGCTTAACCCACGCGCCTTCTAGACCATGCTTGGCTATCCCTTGACCACAGATGACTATCCCATCACTGGATTTTTAGCCTATGCGCTATGGCAGGTCGGCCATTCTTGTTGCAGCAGTTTGAAAAATTACATTTTTGTCCCCTTGCAAATTTCTTTTTCATTTTGGTCCTTTTCCTCAAGTCTTTAGACTTTGATATTTTTTCACATAAACCCCTAAGTTCCATGCTTCTCAATTGGCTAGACAAATTTGAAAAAATATCATTTTCACTCTCTTTTCAAGTAGAATTGAAAATTACACGTATGCCCCAAATATATGCTTCGACTGCAAACCCTTTTGTTTCATATAGAAACTGATGCAGGAGCATACTTGGGAGATGAGAAGTCTATTTAATTTCATTTTGTTCTCTGGCGTTAGTCTTTGAAACCTTAAACCTTTTGACTTCTATGTCTTGTGAATGTGTGTTGTTTGTCTCGGAAATATGGCTTGCTTTGGAAAGTCCTCAAGCAATAAGTGTCTGGGGAAAATAACTCGAGGTATCTTTTGTATTCTCTATATATATCTTTGTGAATGGAAATCTGGGCAGTTTTTGGAGAATACATATGAATATATTGCAAGTCCTCTCCTTGCTTGAAGTGCGTGAGTCCTAAATATCAAGCGTGTGGCTTGGTCGTGTGAGTGTCTTCTGCGATTAGCAACGTCGAGTGACGTCCGTTGCCTCCAGTCAAGTGATTCCCGAAACTATCCTAACCTTGCAGGTTCTGGCTTGCATCAAATTGGTATCAGAGCAAGAGAATCTAGATTTCGGTCAATTTTTCTTTGTTCCAGTGACTATGCCTCCTAGGCGGCGACGAAATGTTGAGGATGTCACTTTACATGATGAGGTCGCTGAATTGCGACGGTCTAATCAAATACTTCAAGAAACGATGATTGAGATTCTCCAAAGGATGCAAAATTTCCCCGCACGAAGTCAAAGAAGTCACTCCAGAAATTCAAGAAGCCAGGATGACATGGAAGAGGAATCTAATTCGTTTAGTTCGAAAGAAAATTCAGAAGCAGTTTCTGGTGATCATTGGGCCATGGAACGATTAGTAAGAGCTCTCAAAGGGATAGATAGAAGTATCCAAGTTCACGTGTCGGACTTCGAAGGAAAGTTAGATCCTAATGAATACTGTGATTGGATTGCATCTTTGGAAGCATTCTTTGAATGGAAAAACTTGACAGAAGAAAGAAAGGTGCAGTTTGTTGCTACAAAATTGAAGGGCCATGCTTTGGTTTGGTGGGAGCAATATCAACGAAGTCGAGATAGACGAGGAATCCCAAGAGTTCACACATGGGCAGAAATGAAGTTAAAGTTGGATGAGAAATTTCTTCCGCTGGATTACTCACAGTCCTTATACCAGAAGTTCCACCGTCTTCGCCACCACAATGAACAATCTGTGGCTGATTACACAGAGCAATTCTACAAGTTGTTGAGTCGGATTAATCTTACGGAAACAGATGATTAGCTTGTTGCAAGATACACAAGTGGCTTGAAACTCAATCTTCAAGGGGAGTTAATGATGCATCCCATCCATTCGCTTGAAGAGGCATATCAAATGGCGCTTAAAGCAGAGGAAAAAGTTAAATGGGCCTCTTTCGAAAAAGGTGACAGCAGTAAAGCTTTGAAAGCAAAGATAGTGATCCCCAACAAGAAAAATTCAGCACCCAACTCTGAGCATCCAAACCCACGTGCAAGGAGAGGAAAAAGGGACCTTGGTAGGATTGGATCGTCAGGTTTCAAGTGTTTCTGTTGTGGTGAAGCTGGTCATCGTGCATATGAATGTCCTTCCAAGAAAGCTGAGGTGAATGTTGTTCAAGAAGGGCAAGAAGAAGAAGAGGAAGAGCCTATTTATGATGAAGAGCTTGAAGGTGAAATTGAAATGGAGTATTGTGAACCTGATTGCGATGCTGAAAGTCTTGTGATTCGACGGGTATTGATTGTTCAAGAAGATGATCAATGGCTCAAGCATAACATCTTCCGAACTTACTGCTTGACCAATGAAAAAAAATGTATCTTGATGGTTGATTCTAGAAGTGTAGAAAATATGGTGTCCAAGACGATGGTCGAAAAGCTAAAACTTCCATGTGAGCAGCATCCTGAACCCTACAAGGTGTCATGGTTCAAGAAATGAGGAGAGGTTTTGGTAACACAAAGATGCCTGGTGAAATTCTCCATTGGAAAGTACGAAGACAAGCTCTATTTTGACGTCCTTCCTATGGATGCTTGTCATTTACTCCTTGGGAGACCGTGGCAATATGATCGATGTGCTCAACATGATGGGAGAAAGAACACCTACACAGTTAAGAAAGGCGGGGTAACATTTGTTTTGAACCCATTGAAGAATGTCCCCACGAGTGTGGCATCTCAAGGCCCGGTTAGCTTGCTGTCCTATAGAGCTTTCGAACGAGTTTTCAGTAAAGAAAAGGTGGCCTATGCTTTGGTGGTTGTAGGAAAAGATAAGAAAGATGCCAGAGATGTTCCTAAAGAAGTTTCTAGTCTATTCCATAGATTTGAAGGTTTAGTTCCAGATGAGTTACTTGCTCGCTTGACTCCTCTTCGTGATATTCAACATCAAATTGATTTCATACTAGGTGCAATCCTTCCTAACTTGCCTCATTATAGAATGTCACCTAATGAACATGCTGAACTGGAAAGACAAGTTGAAGAATTGCTAAAAAAGGGACTGATTAGAGAGTCATTAAGTCCATGCGCTGTTCCAGCCCTTCTAACACCAAAAAAGGATGGAACTTGAAGGATGTGTATTGATAATAGGGCAATAAACAAGATAACAGTGAAGTATCGATTCCCGATTCTCGTCTCGATGACATGTTTGATATGCTTTGTGGTGCAAAGGTCTTTTCTAAAATTGATCTTAGGAGTGGATACCATCAAATTCGAATTAAATTCGGAGATGAACGGAAAACAACTTTTAAAACAAAGAATGGCTTGTATGAATGGCTAGTCATGCCATTTGGGCTTTCTAACACCCCAAGCACTTTTATGAGGCTGATGACTCACGTTTTGAAGGAATTTTTGGGAAAATATGTTGTTGTTTACTTTGACGACATCTTGGTGTATAACCAAGATAGAATTCAGCACATGGAGCATCTACGAAATGTGTTCAAAGTCTTGCATGACAACCAGCTCTATATCAACCTGAAGAAGTGTTCTGATCGGGTTGTATTTCTAGGTTACATTGTGAGTGCAGAGGGGATGCAAATGGATGAGAAAAAGGTAAAGGCGATTCTTGATTGGCCAACCCCAAGAAGTTTTACAGAAATGCGAAGCTTTAATGGCTTGGCTTCTTTTTATCGACGTTTCATAAAAAACTTCAGCACCCTTGTTGCTCCTATGATGGATGTCTTGAAAAGCAAGGAGTTTCAGTAGACTAAGGAAGCACAAAGGAGTTTTCAACTTTTGAAGGGAAAGTTTGTGGAAGCTCCAGTGCTAGCTCTGCCCAACTTTTCAAAAATGTTCCAAATTGAGTGTGATGCTTCAAATGTGGGTATAGGTGCTATCCTAATGCAAGAAGGGAGGCCGATTGCTTATTTCAGTGAGAAATTAAGTGATGCCAAGAAGAGGTATTCAACTTATGACGAGGAGTTGTATGCGATTGTGCAAGCCTTGCGACATTGGGAAGAGTACCTTGTTGGTGTGGAGTTTGTTCTCTATTCAGACCATGAAGCTCTAAGATTTCTCAAGGCACAAAAGAAGCTGAATTCTCGACATGCTGGGTGGGTATCTTACATGGAAAAGTTCAGTTTTGTTCTAAATCACAAAGCAGGTTCCTCTAACAAGGTTGTTGATGCTTTGAGTAGAAGATATTGCTTGTTGACTACACTCTCTTTCGAAATTGTTGGCTTTGATATCTTACCAGAGTATTATGCAACGGATGCTTTCTTTTCAAAGGTTTTGCATGAGTTAAGTGATGGGAAAAGCCAAGACTATTTGCTCATGAATGGGTATCTTTTTAAGGGAAATCAGTTGTGTATTCCAGAGGGATCATTAAGGCTTTTCATCATTCAAGAGTTGCATGGTGGTGGACTTAGTGGGCATTTCGGAGGAGAGAAAACTGAACTGCTGGTTAAAGAATGATATTTTTGGTCGTCCTTGAAGAGAGATGTTGCTCGTTTTATGCAAAGATGCTTGGTGTGTCAAAAGGCCAAAGGAGGAGTGCAAAATACAGGTTTATACCAGCCACTTCCTATCCCTAATGCTGCTTGGGAGGATATTTCAATGGACTTTGTCATAGGCTTGCCAAGAACACAACATGGGTATGATTGCATCTTTGTAGTTGTTGATTGCTTCTCAAAAATGGCTCACTTTATACCAAGCAAGAACTCCACTGATGCTTCCCATGCTGCTACTTTATTTTTTCGAGAGAGAGTTCGTTTGCATGGCATTCCGAAATCAATTGTATCAGATCGTGATGTTCGATTTTTGAGTCATTTTTGGAAGACACTTTGGAAGCCTTTTGGAACTCAACTGCAGTTTTCTAGTGCTTATCATCCTCAAACCGACGGCCAAACTGAAGTGGTGAACAGATCGCTTGGAAATTTATTGAGAAGTTTGGTGGGGGACAGTCTAAAGAGATGGGAGTTCGTAATTCCTCAAGCTGAGTTTGCCTATAATAGTTCTTTCAATCAATCAACTAAAAAGGCCCCATTTGAGGTAATTTATGGCAGAAAACCCCATCAAGTTATGGATCTTTTTCCATTAAGTAACAAGTTCGGGTTAGCATGGATGCAGAGGAGTTTGCAGCCCACATCAAAAGCATTCATGATCAAGTTCGAAAGCACTTAAAGGAATTTTCTAAGTATTACAAAACTAATGCTGATGCACACCAGAGGAATAGTGAGTTTGAAGAGGGTGATTTGGTTATGGTTTATCTATGCAAGAAGAGATTTCCAGCGGGATCCTATAACAAGCTCAGGCAAAGGAAGTTTGGACCATGCCGAATCATCAAGAAGCTTTGGCCAAATGCTTATCGATTGGAGTTGCCACAAGGGTTATCAATCAGCCCAGTCTTTAACATCAGTGATTTGTATGCTTATTATGGAGATGACGATAGTGATCCCTTGAAGTTTGAAGAATTGATTGCTTCACAAAAAAATTTCCATCAAGAAATCATTGATGTCCTGGATGTTCGTTCAACCACTACTCGACGAGGAACCTATACGCAATATCTGGTTCATTGGACAGGAAAAGCGCATTGTGAAGATGCTTGGGTGTCAGCTCAAGAACTCAAGAAGCTTGATGAAAGGCTTTGGAAAGATTTGGTTACAAATTCTAAGAAGACTTCTTTTTTAGCGAAAGAGAATGATGCAGGAGCATACTTGGGAGATGAGAAGTCTATTTAATTTCATTTTGTTCTCTGGTGTTAGTCTTTGAAAACCTTAAACCTTTTGACTTCTATGTCTTGTGAATGTGTGTTGTTTGTCTCGGAAATATGGCTTGCTTTGGAAAGTCCTCAAGCAATAAGTGTCTGGGGAAAATAACTCGAGGTATCTTTTGTATTCTCTATATATATCTTTGTGAATGGAAATCTGGGCAGTTTTTGGAGAATACATATGAATATGTTGCAAGTCCTCTCCTTGCTTGAAGTGAGTGAGTCCTAAATATCAAGCGTGTGGCTTGGTCGTGTGAGTGTCTTCCGCGATTAGCAACGTCGAGTGATGTCCGTTGCCTCCGGTCGAGTGATTCCTGGAACTATCCTAACCTTGCAGGTTCTGGCCTGCATTAGAAACCATTTAAGGGTTGTTTTAATCACAAAATTAGAGCCTTTACAGGGTTTAATGGATTTCCCAGAAGCCCATTATCATCATTTGGTCTTTCAGGATATGACTTAGATGTACCGAGAATCGTCTCGGATTTGATTTCTTTTTGGCGCCATAAATCTTACCTCGAGACGCAGGTCACTAAAATACTTTTTTCTTTAGACATCTAAGATATAAGGTACTCCCTACAGTCGATTCGATGATTTATTTTTACCATCACGCCTGTTATAATTGGGAGCACTGGCAATCCAAAAAATCACCCTATGAATCAAGAAATATGTTTAGTCTTGGACACTCTCACAATTCTCTCGGTTTGGACACAAACATCATACCAGAAAATAAATGCAAGCAAAACAAAACATAAATAATAAACAAGAAACATAAACGAAACCACAATGACACCAGATTTTATCCTGGTTCGGATTGCCTTTTAGGACAACCTTGAACCTCCTCGAGCAGCCTTTTTTTATTCAAAGAATGATTAGTATACAGTTGGTTCTCTTCTTTCTATTTCTCGAGTACATCAAGCCTTCGCCCCAAGATTACATAGCTATCAAACTCTAGTATGTCTCTCAGAATGATCACTACTTGTTACAAACAAAAATGAGAACTCTACCTATCTTGGCTACCCCTTGCCCTCTATTTATAATAGTGGGTGGATATCCCAATGAAGACTAGTAAATATTTATAGTTTAACCCCCCCAACTATCACTAATTATATGATTGGGATATAAACATCTATTTAATGCTTCATTAGCCCTAAATACACTGATATAACTGATCTTCTTATCCTATACTCGAGATAACACTTTAACAATGTCAATTTTTTGGTAAATTACGTGGCAACCTTATGCCAATTATGGGGTATTACAGAAGGTTTAGTGGTGGGTCGCGTGGATTCGAAGGGATAGTGATGGGGTGGTCTAATGTGAGGTAAGGATGGAGTAGTAGGAGGAATGTTTTATTTAAAAGGAAAAGTATTTTCATGAAATGTAACATCTTGACTAACAAAAAGTTTCTTGGTTTCTAAGTTAAATAATTTGTAACCTTTTTGCCCAGTCAGATAGTCATAAAGAATGCAATGGTTAGCACGTGCCTCAAATTTGGATTTTGGTTGAACTATAGTCGCATAACACAGACATCCAAAAACACGAAGATGGTTATATGATGGTGGGTGATGATACAAACATTCAAAGGGTGTGATCTTAGATAGGAGGGGTGTGGGCAAGCAGTTAATTGAATAGACAACAGTTAATACACTCACCCCAAAAACTAATAGGTAAATTAGATTGAAATAGTAAAGCACGAGCAACTTGTAAAATATGACGGTGCTTACGTTCCACGACTCCATTTTGTTGTGGAGTGGAAATGCAAGAACATTGAAATTCAACCCCCTTTGTGAGAAAAAATGAACTTAAAGAAATAAATTCACTACCATTATCACCCTGAATTATTTTAATTTGTGAGTTAAATTGAGCTTTAATAAAAGAAAAGAAAGGCATAAGTAGTGTAACGGTCTCATATTTGTGTGTCATAAGAAATAACCACATACAACGAGTAAAATCATCAACAATGGTTAGAAAATAACGTGCACTTGAATGTGTTAGATGTTTATATGGACCCAAAATATCACAATGAATCAACTAGAAGGGTAAATTAGAGGAAA
Organism: Diospyros kaki; assembly: GCA_036245055.1. NCBI lineage: Eukaryota > Viridiplantae > Streptophyta > Magnoliopsida > Ericales > Ebenaceae > Diospyros > Diospyros kaki. The sequence goes on along the minus strand of BSEG01000002.1, from coordinate 46,745,428 downwards.
TATTACCAGAAGGAAAGGGAAAACGAGTTTGTTTTGCTAATGGACAAATGTCACAATTGTTCTCAAAAGATCCACTAAATAAGGAATAGACTTAGATGCTACACAGAGACGGGCAGAAAATGGATGGCCAAGACGGTGGTGCCAGGTGGTATCGAAGGTGTTGGTATGACAAGTGGTAGGTGGCTTGTGAACTGGTGACATGAACTAGAGACCTCTACTTTGCTTACCCTAGCCAATCATCTTTCCCGTAGCCAAGTCCTGCAAAGCACAAAAATCCAAGAATATAATCAAAAGAAGTCAAGGACTTGGTGAGTTTACCGGCAAATAAAAGATTAAATAGAAAAGGAGGCACATGAAGAATATCTTTTAGAACAATATCTTTGTTAAAAAATATTGTGCTAGTAGATTCAATAGGTACAGTAGAACCAGTGGGTTAATTAACAAAATGTGTGCTAGGAGGAGGATGTGTTTGAACAAATAATAAAGACTCAAAAGCAATGAGATCGTGGCCTCACTATCTAAAATCCAATAATTCGACAAAATAGAATTAATAGAGAGAGGATTTTACAGACCTGTTACATTTGCATAAACATCAGTATACCCTTAGGTTAGTGTACCATATTATCCTTGGCAATGGTTAATTGCTGATATTGTTCAGTGGATAGTTCTTGACAAATAACCTGCAAATTGGGACTGATTGAGGAGGGAACAATAGCAAGCCCGTGTGGAGTGGTACCCATACTGCTTACAGGTACTGTGGGTTTTGCCGCACGTGTAGCATGAAAACTTAGCCCATGGTAGATTGTTTAGAAGGATGAGAAGCTTTGAAAAATTCATAAGTTAGGAATTCTTTGGCTCTAATACCATGTTAAATTTAGAACCAATGAATATTTGAAGAATATTTGATGTTATTGAGTCAATTTTACAATATACATAGACATTATATGTGTGTGTATATATATATGTGATACAAGAAGCTATTCTAGGAAAGAATTAATGTATAATATTCTATGCTATAATTAGGGAAAATATCCAACAATCATGGGATTTCCTCACATTAATGGCAGAAACTTGAAGACAAATACCGGAAGTCATTGACATTGGTTAGTAGCAACGGATGGTGAGGAAATGAGAGGCGATGGTCGTCGGTGACTGGCATAGGAGACGGAGGCGAAGTCAAAGCAAGGTGGGTTGTCGATGGTTGTCCCAAACTAGAAGCAAAGGTGCACGACTTAGTTGAAGGGATGCGAGTGTCGTTGTTCACATGAACAGTGTTGGCTAGGGGCAGTCAGTGATAGTCGCAAAAGAACCAAAGCCACGATGGTGATTGCAACATGAAACAGGAGCCGTGATGGTGGCCAACGACAACGGCGTCGATGGCGATCGGCGATGAAGGCAGGGCCAACAACGACTGTCAACTGATTGACTAGTGGCAGCAACTAGATCTAGGGTTTGTTACTTGGCTCTGATATTGTGTGAATAAAATAATGTGTGTATTCTACCAAAAGTGTATAATACACGAGAATATATATATATACAAGTATTTTAAGCTAATTACACTAATACCCATTACTTATCTTATTTAACAATACTATTTGGGGTTATTTGATATTGGCAATGACAACTTTGAAATATGATATTTCATTGTTGGACTGAAATATTAGATTTTCAAGTGAAGATGTGAGTAAGTTGGCATAAATGGATTTAGATGATGTGAGTACTCTTGATTTAAATCAGTAAAAAGTACATTAGTAAAGATGGAGTTAGCAAGGTCAATAAAGGTATGCTGAGGCAAATCTTGTTATTTATACTTTGAGTGTGGTTGAAGACATTGACTGTAGTCAGTGTTGTGTGCAAGGTTGTTAAAATAGAGATTTTAAGTGGAATCGTAAGAGGGTCCATAAAATCGAATCGTAAAATCATAATTAAAAATATCCTTTAATTTATATAAATATATGTTTATAATGATAAATTCCTTATTATAAATAAAATACATGTACCTATTTCAAAATTACTCCATCTATCAATTTCAAAAATACTAAATAATATGAAATTTATAAATATTAAATTTATCATTTATCATCAATTCATCATTCATCCATTCATAATCAAAATTTCAAACAACAAACATTACCATAATCATTAACAAACATTGTTAAAAAAAATAAAAATACTAAGTCATAAAAACTACAAATATTGTTAAATTTCTATATTTTGTCATTACACTAATTAAGTTACCAATACCAAAAAAGTATATTTGTTTTTTTGCTAATCTTCAATCTTAATATAAAATTAGACCCACCCATGATCTGAATGTGAATTTGCACCTATTTGTACGTGTAGATAACAATATCACAAATGAGAATGTACACACACAGGAACTATCGTGCAACACACTCACTCACTCACTTAGCACATCAAGTGGACCCAACACAGAGCTTAGCACTTTGCACACACAACAATTAATTATCGAACTTAGCAAAACATAGTCACTATCACTGATGACTCACTCACATACCTGGGTTTGGGTTTGATTTTTTGAATTTTCAAGGTGAACAAACGAAGAAGAAAAGTTGAAACAAGATTGACAGCAATTAGGGTTTGCAAAAGGACACAACAAGTGAATGCAACACACACACAAACACAACATCGTTTAGGGTTTGTAGAAGAACCAAAATGGGAGATTTGACAACGATTGTGTATATATATATGTTGGTTAGAGATGAAAATATTTTTGTCTGCAACCTCAAAATTGTGGACAAGACTAAACTCAGTGAACTCGTAAACCCAAACCGGTAAACTTGTGAATCGGGTTTGATTCTATGAAAACCCGATTCTACAAACGAGTTGACTCGTTTTATGCCTCATGACTTGTAAACTGACTTGCGATTTTAATAGTTGTGTGGATTTGGTTGATATTTATTAGGGAGATTAATGTTATGTGATTTTGTTGGAAGAAAGAGTTATGAATAATTCCATATTTAAATTTCATGTTAAAGTGGAGTTTGTTATAATTATGACCCAAAATTCAAATTTGTTTATGATTGAGATTTCAAATTTGACTATGATTAGGGTATCGAATTTTATTGTGATTTGGATACATCTATAATTGAATATTTATCTTCTTCAAGACTCATCAAGAATTATTTTTTTCGTGGCTCATATTCTAATTAAAATATGGATTTGTTTAAATTAGTTTTTTGTATATATTTATAGATAAGCGGTATATCTATAAATAGATATCCAATACTTCAGAATTATTGCAACTATATCATTATTGTAGTAGCAACATCATCTTAGAGATATTTTGTTCTTTTTGCCCGTATTTTTCTCGATGTAGGTTTTCTATATTAAAATTCTATATTCATTTGTTTGTTTGATGGTTTGATTGTAGTTTGTTTTCTATATAAAATTCTAACAAGAAGAATATATATATTTTTAAAGAATTGTATTTATAGCATTCATTTTGGGTTTCCGTTGGCACAGTTTTTCTGAAATATGCATCCAAATCCAACACAAAATTTAGCCCAATCTTCCACGAGTAACTAGAAATGAAAACATTATTAGCCCAATATTTAATAAATAATATCCAGTTATAATTTTATTACATTGACTTGATTGCATAAATTTATCTGACTAATTATTTTTATTTATAACTTTTTTTGTTATAAGGCCAATGCAGTTCATATTGCATTTAAAAGTCTCTTACCAAATTTTTCTTGAGTTTTGTCAATTGCTTTTGCTAAATATTTGTTATACTCCAACTCTCCTCTCACTAGAGTCCTTAATGACGTTTTTATGATATAATTAAATCATATTAGTTGTTTCTTTTCCCAACAGAAAGAAATAATAATTTATTTTAGTCCTTACTTGTTTTATTTTCAAGAGGTGTTATTTTGACTTTATTATGAATAATTTCATTTTCAATTTTCTTTTTTTGCATGCTTGTACATACATTGCAACATATTGATTTTTGTTACGCTCATTTTTCATATTAGTTGATTATGTAATTTTTTTTTATAAAAGTTGTTGGAACGAGGAAAAGAAGCTATGGCCAAGATCAAGATAGAGATAGGTTGTTTTTCTTCTTTTATTTTTTGTATCTATTTTGTGTTTTATCTTCTTATTGTATATTTAAATTGATGTAATCTAGTCCTAGATATAAGGTAAGTAATCTAGTCCTAAAATATAGGAATGTAATTTAGTCTTAAAATATAAGAGAATTCTTAGGAAGCTTCTTGTATATATTATATTATTGACATGACATCAATAAAATATTCAAGGAATACTGCTTCGTTTTTCCACATGGTATTAGAGCTATAGGCCAAGTATGATACATCGTAACCCTAGTGCCTTCATTGCACATCCTTTGATTTGATCCCTCTATTGGTCCTGCCTTCATTGCACTATTCTGGGCCACCCTTGTTTACACCTGACGTGCCTTTATTGCACCCACAAGCTTGTTGTTTCAATAATTTCCAGTAGCCGACAAAAGTTCCAAATTCCAATCACTCTAAGATTGCAATGGCAGAGCTATCAAATGTAGCAAGTCTAAACCATGCAACCAGTGATACAAATCCAGCAGAAGGATACTAGCTAGATCACTCTCCAGTGGCTAGTGAAGTCCCTCTGGCCTCAGAACTACCTATAGTGCATCCATCTTATAGGTTGGATGGGAAGAATTATCTCCAATGGGCCCAATTAGTGAGGACTCTTCTGAAAGGCCGTGGGAAGGATAACCATCTGACTGGAAACCCTCCCATGGAAACAGATTCAACGTACATAGTTTGGGACATAGATGATTCTCGCATCATGTCTTGGCTATGGAGAACTATGCAACCAGAGATTAGTAGGAACTTTATGTTCCTAAATATAGCCAAAGCTGTATGGGAGACACAACAAACCTACTCTAAACTCCAGGATGCTTTCGTGATTTTTGAAGTCAAAACAAAGATCACAGCTACCAAACAAAGCCAACTCATAGTCAAGGATTACTACAACTTGATGAGAGGATTATGGCTAGAACTTGACCAATATCAACCCAACAAAATGGTATGCCAAGAGGATGCTACAACACTCTATCGGATAATTGAACGAGATCGGATTGTTGAGTTCCTAGCTGGACTCAATCTTGACTTCGACCAAGGGTGCAAATCCTTGATAAGGAGAAACTCTCAAATCTTAATGAGGTTTTTAGAATTGTAAGGAGTGAGGAAAATCAAAGATATGCTATGCTAACTGAACATACCACCGAGGGATCTGCCCTTGAAGCAAGAAGGAAGAGGAAATAAAGCTGGAAAATCAGGGTTCCAGAACCCCAACAAACCAGGATCAAGTTTCCAGAATCATAGCCCTAGTAATAATCGAGACTCACAATGGTGTAGCTTTTGCAAAAAGCCCCGCCACACTAGGGAAACATGCTTTAAACTGCATGGGAAGCAGGCAGTCTTGAGCAAGATCGGAGGCTTCAAGAACATGAAATCCCAAAGTTTTCATGTAAATAAGGAACAAGAAGAGGAAGCTGATAAAGGGGAAGCAGAAGCTGATTTTGCTCAACTAAATGTCGAGGAGCTAGGTAAGTTAAAAGCCTTTCTCCGTACGTTTTAAGATGGAGGAACCTGCTCCTTAGCCCATCAAGGTAATTCTCAAGGTAACTTCCCTTCCTATACAGTTTTTTTAGCTTTTAAAATTGATAAGAATAGCAGTTGAGTCCTTGATTCAGGGGCTACCAACCACATGACCCCTAATATTCATTGTTTTTTGACTTATGACACCCTGAAGCCTACCAAACATATCTTGATTGCCAATGGAACCACTATTCCTATCCTAGGTAAAGGCAAAGTATCATTAAACTTTCAACTTTCCCTTGAACAAGTTCTTTATGTTCTAGCCTTAACTACCAGCTTGATCTCTATACAGAAACTAACCCAAAATCTTGACTATTTGGCTGTTTTCTCTCATTCAATGTGTGAGTTTCAGGACAAGAAAATGGGGGTGTGGCTAAAGTTCGAAATGGGCTCTATATCTTGGATGGAGAGAATGATTGTTCTACAAGGAGACAACAACGTTGTGTGGCTTATTCTTAATCCTCCCAGTCAGCCTTTAAATTATCTTCTATTTGGTTATAACATTTTAGACTAGGTCATCCTCCATTTAGATTGTTAAAAAAATTATTTCCAGATTTGTTAAAACAAGTCATTAAACCCTAGGAGTCTTAGGTGTGATGAATGCATTGTTGCTAAACATCATCGAGTCTCATTTCCAATCAATAACATTTTATTTTCAAAACCATTCTACTTGATCCATTCTAATGTTTGGGGGTCGTCTAGAATACCCAATTGTTCTGGGGCAAAGTGGTTTATTACATTTATCAACGATTGCATACGAATGTGTTGGGTATTTCTTTTAAAAAATAAGACTACTATTGGGTCCACATTGATCACATTCTGCAAAATGATTCAAACCCAATTTGGTATTACTATAAAAAGGCTTAGAACAGACAATGCGAAGGATTACTTTAACACTCACTTACAAAATTATTTCCAACAAGAGGGAATCATACATGAGTCATCTTACATTGACACACCCCAACAAAATGGGGTGGCAGAGAGAAAGATGCGTCATCTTCTCAATGTCACTCGAACCTTACTTCATCATCATTATGTGCCAAAATATTTTTTGGGGGAAGCTGTGTTAATTGCTACTTATGTCATTAATAGGGTACCATCTAGGGTTCTCAATGGTCAAAGTCATTTTCAATCTTTAAATTCATTTTTTTCGGACTTTAATCTTCATACTCAGCTACCCTTAAGAGTGTTTGGATGTGTATGTTTTGTTCATATACTCAAAATCCATAGAGACAAGTTGGACCCTAAGGCCCTTAAGTGCATCTTCTTTGGATATTCTCTAACACAAAAAGGGTATAAGTGCTACCACCCAAACACCCGAAAGTTCTCTGTCTCAAAAGATGTCACATTTAATGAATCTCATACCTATTTTTCTCCCATTCCAGCAAGGCCAGTAGATACAAATCCTGTAGATTTGGATTGAGAATTTCTAAATGCAAGTCTCGAGACAAGAGTAGCCGGTCAGGATCCTTCCCAAGATTCCAACCCTATTATAACACCTCAACCCTTACCAACTAATCATCCTCACTCAAGGCTCGGTTCTCCTATAAGTTACAAAAGTTTTCCCTATGAGTACAAGAGAAGGCAGCCCATTGAAGAATTGTAGCCAGGCCCATCATCAACTTTGAATACTAGCCTGAAAATTACACCAAGTAAAGACCCAGCCCCCAACCCCAGTACATCTCAACCCCAATCAAAACCCCTAGACTTGGACCTTCCCATTGCCTTTCGAAAAGGTGTTAAAGAGTTACACCAAACATTCATTAGCTTCTTACCTATCATACCACCGTGTATCCGCTCAATATCAAAGCTTCCTAACATCATTGGATGCAATTGTTATTCCCAAATCAGTAGAAGAAGCTGTAAAATACCATAATTGGAAGAAAGTTATGTTAGAAGAAATGGATGCCCTAAAGAAAAACCTAACCTGGGAATTAGTTCCTAGAACAAAGGATACCAAACTAGTGGGTTGCAAGTAGATTTTTAATGTCAAATACAAAGCCAATGGAACTCTTGACAGGTATAAGGCCCACCTAGTGGCCAAGGGTTATACTCAATCTTATGGTATCGATTATCTAGAAACTTTTGCACCTGTGGCAAGAATGACTATGGTAAGAATTCTAATAGCATTAGCAGCTAAATTTGGATGGAAATTGCAACAATTCGATGTCAAAAATGCCTTCTTACACGGACATTTAGCGGAAGAAGTCTTTATGGAAATCCCTCCAGGCTTTACACATGAAAGAGATGGGAAGACTCGAGTTTGTAAACTCAAGAAAGCCCTATATGGACTCAAACAGTCCCCTCGTGCATGGTTTGAAAGATTTTCAAAGGCTATACTTTCTATGGGATACCACCAAAGTTGAGGAGACCACACTCTATTTATCAAACATACAGGAGAAAAGGTAACCATTTTGCTTGTCTATGTGGATGATATTGTGGTAACAGGGAATGACACAACTAAACAAGACTGTCTCAAACAAAACTTAGTTCATGTATTTGAAATCAAAGATCTGAGTCAATTGCAATACTTCTTAGGCATAGAAGTAGCACACTCAAAGGAATGAATTTTCTTATCTCAACGAAAATATATCTTGGATTTGCTTGATGAAATAGGGCTATTAGGGGGAAAAGGAGGAAAGATACCTGTTGATCCCAATACAAAATTGCAAGCCAATAAAGGTGGTCAAGAGGTGGACAAAGGGAGATTTCAACGCTTGGTAGGGCGATTAATATATCTGTCACATACTAGACCTGACATATCATTTATTGTCAGCTTAGTCAGCCAGTTCATGCATGATCCTAATGAAGAACATATGGCAGCAGTAAGGACGATTCTATGTTATCTTAAAGCTACACCTGGAAAAGGGATTTTATTCACTCCAGGGATAGACTTAAAGATTCAAGGATATACAAGTGCAGATTATGGTGGCTTACTGGTTGATCGAAGATCTACAACTGGGTACTGTGTATTTCTAGGAGAAAATCTAATCTCCTGGAGGAGTAAAAAGTAAGGGGTGGTGGCTAGATCTAGTGTTAGAGGCAAAATTTAGAGTTATGGCTCTAGTGTATGCGAGCTCTTATGGGTAAAGATTATCCTAGAAGATTTGAAAATTTCGATATAAAGGCCTATTGAACTCTTGAGAGATAATCAATCAGCTATAAGTATAGCCTACAATCCGGTGCAACATGAAAAAACCAAGCATATCGAAATTGATAGACATTTCCTAAAGTAAAAATTAGACAGCAATCTATTGAAGATTTCATATATTCCTTCCAACCATCAAGTGGCCAATGTTCTTACAAAAGGTTTGCCAAATACCCAATTTGAAGTCTTGATCAACAAGTTGAGCATGATTGATATCTACTCCCTAGCTTGAGGGGGAGTGTTGAATGAGGAAAAGAAGCTATGGCCAAGATCAAGATAGAGATTAGTTATTTTTATTCTTTAATCTTTTGTATCTATTTTGTATTTTTATCTTCTTATTGTATATTTAAATTGATGTAATCTAGTCCTAGATATGAGACAAGTAATCTAGTCCTAAAATATAGGAATGTAATCTAATCCTAAAATATAGGAGAATTCTTAGGAAACGTCTTGTATATATTCTATTATTGACATCAACAAAATAATCAAGGAATACCACTTCCTTTTTCCACAGAAGTGAAATTTTATTTAATTAAATAAATCTAACTACCCCACTACATTCAACACACCCAAATGAGGGCTATTGCAATCTAATGCTTGGAAACCAGTGTAACTGTACTATTTATCCAATTCTCGTGTCTAAGGACACAAGCTTGGAAACATTCAAATTTTCATTCTTTAATTTTGATACTTTATGCAGTCTCATGTTAACTCTAGTACTTAAACGTGTTTTTTAATTGACTATAACACAAATATCAGACGTATGAACTATAGCTTCTCATGTGTTGTAAATGTTCTCTATTTACTCTTAAGATCTGTTTCTTATAGTAATATGGATGATTTTTTTTTTTTTCTCTCTAATTGTGTTTTGTTGGGTAAAATTGAGTATGGATAGACTTTTGTTTTTTGTTAGGGGCTGCTCCTTAGAACATCTTTCTTTTGTTGTCTGCATGTATCATCTGACAGTTTTGTTTTCCTCTGTTTCCTTTTTCTATAAAAACCAAAATACATTATTGGTAGAAGGATTATTGCTTAAAACCCAATAAAAAGTCCTTAAAAATGTTGAAAAATGAACTTTGAATATTCAAGACAAAATACTTGGATAAGGAGGAGAGAGCTGCCCTCTCTAAATCTAGGGTTTCATTGGTGGATGTTCCATCGCTTGACGCTTCCTGGTCGAATCAATAGTCCCCATTCCTATTGGTTGAGTCATCATCACCCCCCCACCCCCCCACCCCCAAACAAAAAAAAAATAAAAAATCTTGTAGCAACAAGAATAGATCTCTTTATCAACATCTTTGGGCCAACATCGTTTCCTTAACCTCTCTCCCACCATTTGCCGTGGTTGCCTAAACATCTTCGTCAACTAGTGTCTTCTCGTTGCTACACTTTGATGGCAAAGTGTTGGGAATGGGAGAGAAAGGAGTCACACAAGTAAAAATAAAAACGAAATAATAAAAAATTAACACGAGAATTTTACGTGGTTCGAGAAACTCCCTTATATCTACGAAATTACTGCAATATTTTCATTATGTGAAAAAAATATATATTGTGTTTTTACAAACACACTCTACTCACAAAATCACAACCTAGTTACACTTAAAAAGAATTTTTCTTCTCAGAGAATGGGATACTGAGATTGGAAACAATTGAGTTAGGGAGACCAATTTATAGGCCTCTCTTACATTTAAAACGCGTTGCCAACAGGGGCGCGCCAATGCTTGCCGCAATTTTCTTCTTCAGATGACTGCTTTTGATTTTCAATTTTGCTGTATGCATTGTCAAAAGCAGCAGCCTGCTGGTTTGACAAGGCAGCAAAAGCAGCAGCCTGCTGCTTTTGCCTTTTGACTTTCAACACAAAGCTCCCACACAACCGCCAACAATGCTCCTATCTCAAACGTCATTCGCCTCACCTTTGTTTTTTTCAATGTCTGCTACCCTTCTCCACACTAGCACTTGTGAACCATCCACCACCATTATCAAGCCCCGAGGATTATCTGCCCTTACAATAACCTAGATTACCCTTCAAAATCCTCTAACACCTATACCTATTTGTAGAAAAATATTTCTTTGCTTCATTATCAAAGGATGTACACGGTTCTCTTTTATGGAGGGAGAATGAATACAAGAAAGGAAACAAAGAAGATGCTAAGAAAGGAAAGCTATATATTTACAAAGGAAAACAATATACACAAATATTAGGAAACTTTCCTAAGACCAGATTTGGAAGTAATTCTGGTTATAGAAACTTCCAAAGAGGCATGATCTCTTTTTCAAGACTTCCCATAACTAGGCTGTCGTATCCCTACCATAACTAGGCTTCCATGTCAGCTAACACTCCCCCTCAAGTTGGAGAATGGATATCTGTCATTCTCAGCATGCATACTAGATCTTCAAACCTCTTAACTACTCGACCCTTTGTGAAAATATTAGCCACCTGTTCCTCAGATGAAACATGAGGAATTTGAATGAGGCCTACATCTATCTTTTCTTTTTTGAAGTGACGATCAATTTCAATGTGCTTCGTTTTATCACGCTGGACACGATTGTGTGCAATACTTATGGTTGATTTGTTCTCATAAAATTGCCTAAGTGCACCTTGAGTCTCGATCTTCAAGTCCTTTAGAATGATTCTTAGCCAAAGTAGCTCACATATACCAAGAGCCGTTGTCCTGAATTCTGATTCTGCACTTGATCTAACCACAACACTCTACTTCTTGCTCCTCCAAGGCACTAGGTTTCCACTTAGGAAAACACAATACCCTGTAGTTGATCTTCTATCAGTAAGAGATCCAGCATAATCAGCGTCAGTAAAGCCTCTAACATCCAATTTATTTGCTTTTCTGAACAATATTCCTTTACCTAGAGTAGCTTTTAGGTAGTTAAGGATTTTCCTTATGATCTGCATATGTTCTTTAGTTGGACTGTGCATAAATTGGCTTATAAGACTAACAACAAATATTACTTATAAGACTAACAACAAATATAATATCTGGTCTGGTATGGGAGAGATTTATCAAACGGCCAACCAACCGATGACATCTCCCCTTATCAATTGGTGTATTGCCAGGCAATTTGCAATTAGGTTCTACTAGAATACTAGATGCTTTTCCCCTGGTCAACCTCGTTTCGGCTAACAAATCCAAGATGTATTTTCTCTGAGATAGAAAAATACCATCCCTAGAGTAGGTCACCACAATTCCTAAGAAGTACTTGAGGACACCAAGATCTTTAATTTCAAATTCTTGGGCTAAATTCCTTTTTAGCACCTTTTATTCTTCCTCATCATCACCTGTGACAATTATGTCATCCACATAAACTAGCAAAGCAGTAACCTTACCTTCCCTTGAGTGCTTTATGAAGAGATTGTGATCACCTTTACTTTGATTGTATCCCATAGTCTTCATGGCCTTAGAGAATCTGCCAAACCCTACCCTTGGGGATTGCTTGAGCCTATAAAGAGCTTTCTTGAGTTTGCATACTTTCCTGGCATCTCTTTCTTGAAATCTTGGAGGCAAATCCATAAAAACTTCTTCTTCTAGGTCTCTATGTAAGAATGCATTTTTTACATCAAATTGCTGCAATTTTCATCCAAAATAAGCAGCCAATGAAATAAGAATTATCACCGTTTTCATCTTTGCCATAGGGTCAAATGTTTCAAAATAATCTATGCCATAAGATTGAATATATCCTTTGACCACCAACTTAGCTTTATATCTTTCTAATGTCCCATCAGCCCCATCAACCTTATATTTCACATTGAAAACCCACTTATAGCCTACTCGCATGACCCCATTTGGTCGAGAAACAATCTCCCATGTCTGATTTTTTTTTAGTGCTCTCATCTCCTCCAACATAGCTTGCTTCCAGTTCTGATCTTTTAAAGCCTCATCTGCTAATTTAGGAATGATAATTGAATCCAATGATGCTAGGAAACCTTTGTGACTTGGTGACAGCAGACGATAGGACAAAAAATTAGCCAAGGGGGATACTAGGTACAACTTTTGACCCCCTTTCTAACAGCAATAAGAAGGTCTAAATCATCACAGATTGGGTCAAAAGGTTCTAGAACAAAAGACTGTATAAATTCCTTACCTTGATTAGGATCAAATGGTGATGTTTGTTGAGAGTTTAGACTGGGTTGTCTCCTTTTGAATACATAGGGAAATCCTTCAAATCTTATTGGCAGTTGTTCTTGATGAGAACAGCTGGTGCACTACTGTTTCACTGAGTTCGAGCAGTAGCAAGAGATTGAGGGAATTGAGAGGTCACGGGAAATTGAGAGTGAGATTTGGGTAAGGTTGGAGTTGAGTGTTGTTGCTGTGGGACAGAGATTAGGGATGCTTCTAAAAGAGGAAGTACATCCCCATAGTAAGAAGAATGGTCACCATCAACTAAATTCTCCCCCTGGTGACCAACCTTGGGTGAAGAAAAGAATGGTGTAGTCTCAACAAAGGTCACATCTGTAGAAGTGTAAAACTTCTTGATAGGGGGATAATAGCTTTGTATCCCTTTTGAGTAGGGGAATATTCCATAAAAATATACTTTAATGCCCTAGGATCAAGTTTGTCTCTATGTTGCTTGGGAACACGAACAAAAGAGACACAACCAAAGACTTTTAAGGGAAGAGGAGAATGCAAAGTTAGGTCCAGATAATGGGAAGACATAGATTGAAATGGGGACTGGTGATTTGAGGACTTTGGTGGGTACCCAGTTTATCAAGTATGTTGCGGTAAGAATGGCTTCCCCCCCTCCCCCAAAAAAAAAGAAATGCTTAGGCACATGATGATGATGGAGAAGTGTTTGAGCAACATTAAGAAGATGTCTCATCTTCCATTTAGCCATTCCATTTTGTTGTAGAGTGTCGACACAAAAAGACTCATGGACAATCACTTCTTGTTGGAAAAATTGATGCAAGTGATTATTAAAGTAATCCTTTGCATTATCAGTTCAAAATTTTTGAATAGAATAGTGAAATTGAGTGGAAATTAGCTTACAAAAATAGGGCACAATGGTTCCAATAGCCTCTTTTTCTTTTAATAAGAAAATCTATGTCATACGAGTATAATCATCAATAAAAGAAATGAACTAGCGACCCCCCAGAACAATTTGGTATTTTAGAAGGTCCCCAAATATTCGAATGAACAAAAAAAAAAAAAAAGGCTTGGAAGACCTTTTATTACTAGTAGGATAAGACACACGATATTGTTTAGAAATCACACATACATCACATTGGAAAGCATTAGGATCTAAAGACTTAAACAAAGAAGGAAACATTGATTTTAAAAGAAGAAAATGAGGGTGACCAAGCCTATAGTGCTGTAGCCAAATTTGAACAGTAGGGTTAAAGGTGAATTGAGAAGAGCTAGTAACCTTGGACAATTGATTTCTAGTAGAGCAGCCTCTCTTGTGCACCAAAAAATATAACCCGTGTTGTTCCCTACTAGCACCAATCATGTTGCTCGTCTTCAAGGCCTGAAATTCACACATATTAAGGGAAAAAATGGCAAGGCAATTCAAGTCATAAGTAAGCCGATGAATAAACACAAGGTTGGTGGATAGGTTTGGAACATGCAACACATTTTTTAGACTAATATTGGGACTAAGAATGACTGTACCTTGACCTTTAATGGAAATTGACTTTCCATTGGCGATAGTAATCTGTTTGGAAGTGATAATAGGCTCATAGGTGTCAAAAACAAACTTATCAAGGGTCATATGGTCGATGGCTATAACGACCTGTCATTCCTCGAAGTGTCGTTATTCTCAGAATTTCTTTTTTTTTTTTTTTATCATCACAAATTCCTCAATATAAAATTCCCAGTACATTCAACATTTCATATGGTAAGCTAAGGAATGGTAACTCAAAACACCTACGAAAGCTAGAATCGAAACTTGAAGGATATCATAATTCCATACAAATACAAATGTACACTACTGTTCTCAACAACCCATAAATTACAATTTTCAATAAGTGAATTGAAATTAAATTATGCTTAAAACTGTGCTTCAAATATAGGGAATATCATGAATTGAAATTAAATTACGCTTTGACCTCTCCTTTACCCTTCTTACTGCTCGATTCACTTGAAACGTGGAATATTCTAGGGACAAAAGTCCAAATTAGAAGATGAATCTTCTAAGTGAGGGTTAAAATAAATTTTATAAATGAATGATGCATGGACATGAATAAACCGACATCTTAGTATAGCTATCACCAGTATTCTAGCCCTAGCACAAAACCCAAGACAATCATCCTAGCAATTCTCACTTTGGGGAAAATCCATCCCCAGCACAGGAGACTCTTGCGATTTTTCAGCAAATCTCACTTGGGGAAATGCGGTTACGCTACTAGGGAAACTTCCAACCCACCATGCATACCTCGGTCAATATGAATGATTTTCATGCCAAATGTCGTATTTAAATTATCTAATGCAATATAAGTAAATAAGCATATGGATGGCAAGATGTATGAAAACCATGTTGAATTTGCAAATTCTTTATGAAACTCGTATTTATCTAGGCAATTCATATCACATAAATTTTTTTGGAAAAATCACTCACCTTGATTTAGCTTTTTGATCCTTCTCGAAATGCATGTCTGGCTTTGAAATTCGTGCCCTGATAATTTCCTACCCGAACTTTTTGAAAAATTAATAAAACTAAATTTCCCAATTTTTCTAATTTTTTTCTTTTTTTACTAATTTTTTTCTTAATTTTCCTTACCTCCACACGCTTGCACCCACATGTCTTGCGCATGTGCTTCACACCTTCTTCGATTGTCTTCTTCATCGCCGATGACCTGGTTTGCCTTGATTACTCTTGATTTCTTCCTCTTTCCTGCCCTATTCAACCTTCTGAACACGATGAAACAACTTTTGGCTCGAAACAACTAGCTGAACGCCCTCGATTTGGCCGTTTATTCCTCGGCTTCGGCGAGACAAGATTTTCCGACCAAGCTTCGCAACACCTTCAAATCATTTCCCAAATCTCTCAAACTGTCTAGAAATTCTCCCCACCCCTTGAGATCGAAAGCCCTCTATCAAAACCCTCAAATTTCTTCTCACACGCTTGGATTTCTCAGATAAAATTTAATGGAACCCTCGGCCACCAACACAGCTATTTATAGTCATTTTTGGCCGTCCCTCCGGCCAATCAGGCCGCCCTATAGCCCTAAACTCCATCCTTTAGGTCATGATGGCCTGCCCTCCTCTATGATCGACGATTTGACACCGATGGCTAGCGGCCATAGTGCGGCTACTGTCTTTGCAGTGTTCACACTGCAATTTTTGCCATTTGGCCCTTCTTCTTTCATTCTTTAACACTTTAGCCCTTTGCCTTCAAGTCCTCGAGTTCCCAAAAAGTATTCTTAGTCCTCATGACTTTGCAAAATTATACTTTTATTCCAATAATTTTGAAAATTTACACTTCTGCCCCAATAAAAATTACACTTAAGTCTGTAAAAATTTCACTTGAGCCCATAAAAATTTTCTGGTATTACTATGGCACCTAAATCCAGGATCCAGATATCATTTTTATCAATTTTAGGGGCAGTAAAAGAGGCAGAATTTAAACAATTACCTTACTGGGCAAATGCACTGTTTCCATCGTGGATAGTCTTGAGAAAAGCCTTCAGTTTGTTGATTTCCACAACATTAAGCTGAGTAAGATTAGAAGTAGAAGAAGATTCTGTCTTACCAGCTATGTCCTCCTCATGCTCTTTGGTGGAAACATAAGCCTGATTCTTTTGTGCCATGCTTCTAAAGCCTCCCACCTTGCTTAGGACAGTCTCTTTCCCATGGAGTTTGAAACATGTTTCTCGAGTATGTCTAGGTTTCTTCAAAAAGTGCACCACAACCCCTTACGGTTAGTCGGTTTATTTTTTGGTTTACCTGCCCTAAATCGTGTTCCTTCCTTTTTATTTGAAACCATGGCTGACCCTTCTATCCCTATCTCATTGAGCATAACCCTTCTCTTATTTTCCTCACTTTTTACCATAGAAAATACCTTATTCAGGGAAGGCAACTTTTCCCTATCAAAGATCTGAACCCTTGCTTGATCAAATTCATTATTAAGACCTGCTAGGAACTCAACAACTCAATCCATCTCAAAAATCCGGTTAAGAGTGGCAGCATCAATGCTGCACACCATTTTAATTTTTGGGTATTGGTCGAATTCTAACTAAAGTCCATTTATCTTATTAAAATACTCAGTCACAGTTAAAAAGGTTTGACGAGTATTGTTAATCTTTGTCTTAAGGTTAAAGATTACTGAGGCATCTTGAACCTTAGAGTATGTTTGCTTTACGACGTCCCAAATTTCTTTAGCAGAAGCTAGGAACATATAGTTTTTACTAACCTCGTGTTGCATGGCATTCCATAGCCATGACATGATGAGGGAGTCCTCTACTTCCTAGGCTAGAAAGGATGGATCAGCAGCCTTTGGTGGAGGAGATGTGAGGTGTCTAAGCTTCCCTTGACCTTTGAGTACAGTCCTCACTAGCTGTGCCCATTGTAGATAGTTCCTACCATCCAAACGATAGGAAAGATGCACCCCAAGTAGTTCTCCAACTCTAGCACTCGCCCCAACTCCAACACCGATACTTGCATCAGCAATTTGGTCCACCTATGATGACTCTCCAGTTGTCATTCCGGGTATGACTTTTGAAACTTCTAACATGGTGAGTGATTGGCTAGATGGCAATAGGCCTAAGGGATATAGCCAAAGAAAAACAGAGGCAAGAAGGGTAGAGGCGGTGCTCTAAGAGACATATCTGAAGAGAGGCAATTCCATCTAGATTAAGGGCGGCGTAGATGTGCAATGAAGGCACGATTAGGGTTAGGATGCAAGGAGTGGCTCTGATACCATGTAGAAAAATACTTCTTTGCTTCACTATCAAATGATGTACACGACCCTCTTTTATGGACGAAGAATGAATAGAAGAAAGGAAACAAAGAAGAT
The DNA here is from genome assembly GCA_036245055.1 of Diospyros kaki. Classification (NCBI taxonomy): domain Eukaryota; kingdom Viridiplantae; phylum Streptophyta; class Magnoliopsida; order Ericales; family Ebenaceae; genus Diospyros; species Diospyros kaki. The sequence continues at coordinate 46,727,692 of BSEG01000002.1, read as the reverse complement.
ACAAAGAAAGGAAAGCTACATATTTACAAAGGGAAACAATATACACAAACATTAGGAAACTTTTCTAAGACCAGATTAGAAAGTATCCTATTCTTGTTATAGAAACTTCCAAATAGGCATGATCTCTTCTTCAAGACTTCCATAACTAAGGTGTCGTATCCTTACCATAACTAGGGTGCCATATCTGCTAACACTATTACAACCCTTGCTATTATTCTCCAATAACTTACTCACAAATCATCCCTGACAAATCAAATGGCAACCGTTCCTTTACCACGACCCCCTAAAAACCAAACCATGCCCCTTTTCATCGTCCTTACAGTTGGCCCATATATTAATGGTGTGGTGGAAAAAAAAAAGGACAAGCTCATTCAATTAAGTTCATGTCTATTTCTAGCTTCCTCCCATACTTCTTTCCCAATATTCTCATGATAATGCTGTGGTCACCTTCATCTCGATCTAATTCATATTCTCAAATAATGGCAAGTCAAAATCTCAACTCCCAGTTATTTCCAAGCTTTTGCCTTTGCTTCAAATGGTGAGGCCTTGTTGCCTTTCACAATGACAATCTTATTCTGGCAACAAGACCATGGGGTCCGGGGATTCAAGATGGTGAAAAAGAAGATAGAGATGAAGACTATCTCCAGCTCTATATGTTGTTGTCTTCTAGTTTTGTTTGTTTGTTTCAAGCTTTTGTTGGCTTTTCTTTGTTTTGACTATATCTTTTGGTGGTAGTCTTATTGGTTTTTCGCTTTGGTTGGCTTGGGAATGGTCTACGTGTTGACAGTGACCTTTTGGTTTGTTGTTGTTTTAGGCCCTTTTTGTGCTTGACCAGCTAAGTTTGTTGCTTTCTCTCTCTTTTTGTGGGCTTTTGCCTTAAATGTATTTTCTTAGCGAAAAAGAAAGAAAATTACATGGAAGAGGAATGTGATGTGAAGCGTTATATTGGAATCTGCTTAGGTTGATGCTATAGTTTAGGTTATGTCCCTTGTTTGGCTGTGCTTTTGAGTCTTTGCCTTTATTAATAAATTCCTTTGGTCTTTCTTTCCCAGAAAAAAAAGAGAATACTTAGATAAACGTGAGTGTTAGGACATTTAGTGTTTTGTAACAAGTATGGTGTGTTTAATGTATGACAAATTCGTGTAAGGATAACTATAAATACTTGAGAAACCTATTGAGTTCATAAATTTAGTGAGGTGACAGATGATGTGACAGCTTGTGATTTGTTCGTTAAGTATTAAAATTTACTAAAATTATACTAAAATGTTGCTATACCAAAAGTGGATTTGAATTTGTTGTTTAATAAAGAAATATATTTCTTAATATCCACCATCTATTTGCAATTTCTTGTAATTCATTAACATTTTGAACAGATTTGTGACAATCAGTGAGGTTTCGCTTTCCGTCTTCACACTTATGCATAAGATAACTGTTTACTGTAAACACCTTAATAATGTTCGTTCTTTACAGAAGACCTCTTTGTCTTTTCTCAGTTATGTGAAATCTATATGTAACTCACACCTTCTCGACAGATTGATGGCCTAATAGTGTTTGAATTGTAAAGCCCATTATGTAGGTCAAATTGTAAAAGTGTTTTTCGCAAAAAAAAAATCTTAACATTCTGTGAAGGCTGTTCCTTTACTTTTAACAAACTCTTAATATTCTTCTTTATCAACGATTGTTACTTAGCCTTGTAATATATTAGACCATAGATGATGAACCACACATGTTGCTTAACATTAGTTGAATGCCAATGAAAGCAATATCATGTATGTGGTGCATTATGTCTTTGGAACAGTTAGAGTCAGATTGATGATATAAGTTTCTGATTTCGGATGTTTCAGCATGCAACGGATAATAGAGAGATACCGTGAGCGTGCAAACGACGCGCAAACCAACAATCTTGAAATGGAACAATACACACAGGTTGTCATATTTCTAGATAAATTGTGGCCAAGCATGTGAAGTTGATTCTTTTTTCACCAAAATATATTTATTCGAATTTTATTATTTCTTAATAAGCCTCTTGGTTGTAAAAACATGCAGCAACTGAAGCTTGAAGCAGAAAATATGGCAAAGAGCATAGAGCTTCTCGAAGCTTCTCAACGGTTTATGTCTTAGATGTTACTTTTCTTTCCATATTTTCTCTACGTTTTTATGTGGCGCTAGGGTTCTTTCCCTGGGACGTGCAGGAAGCTTTTGGGGCAAGGTCTGGTTTCGTGCTCTGTTCAGGAACTGCAAGAAACAGCCAACCAGCTCGAGCGAAGCTTAAGAAACATTAGAGCGAGGAAGGTACGTACATATATAGCAGTTGAGTCAATATATATATAAGAAGAAGAATTCAACTGGGATTGACCAAACAAACTTGCATTGGATGGAAATATATTTTTCAGGAGCAGGTATTCAAGGAGCAAATTGATCAATTGAAAGAGAAGGTACTCCATGTTACTGTGGGGATTGTTAATTGCAAACAATCTTTCACATACTTGTAATGCTAATATATGTTTTTCTGACCCTTCAAATTTAGGAGAGACTGCTGTTGGAAGAAAATGCACGGTTATCGGAGAAGGTAAACTTTTATAACCCAATCCAGATTCTCTTGGTTTTTCATTTACATAATACATGCTCTCTTAGTGATCCATGATAAGCATTTCTTGCCTTCTCTCGTATTCTTTTATGCCCTGAAACTGGAGATCAGATTTTAGATAGGAAGATGGGTGGTTTTGAGCTTTGTATAAAGAGAGGAGGAAATGTGAAATTTAACTTGGAAGTAAGATCGATAAAAAATTGGGTAAATTATATTAAACATCTTTTAGGTTTGAAAAAAAAAAAAAAGATACATCTTTGACATTTGAAAAGTGATAAAAGACTTTTCCTAACTTAAAAAACTTTTAACTGCACTTTTTTATTTACCGTTACTTTACAGATGTTAAAAGTTATAATGTAGTAAAAATAGTATAACATTCTCTCTTTCCTCCCTTTCTTCTACTTATACAGTGAATTAGTCAGAATCTACATCTCTCTGTTCTCCTGTTGGACGATGATTTAGCTATTACCGAACCAGGGAGACAGATAAGGAAATCAACAAACTGTTGGATTTTGCTTACTTTGCTAGACAAAGGAAGATAAAAGGAGATAAAAAGAAAATGTGCGAGCATTTTCATCGTATTAAACAATCTTAACAAAGATGGAGAAGGTGTTGGTAGAGTTGTAAAGTTAGAAGAGATCGTTGTTATTTCTTGAATGTCAAAAAAATCTGTCTTTTGGCCCGACCTTAAAAATGTTGAATGTAATTTATTCTAAAAAAATACATACAAAAACTCTATATAAATACTAGACACAACAATTTTCAAAAATAAAGATTGTTGACTTGGAGATAAAAAGGTTTAGAATAACTTCGCTAATAACTTAGGACTGATCAAATAACACCATGAACGTGAATATATATTATTGCTTTTGTTGTTGTTTATTATCTTAAAAAAAAATGTAATGATTAGAACTATAGATGGTTCTCCCAAGGTAGATGAATCGCAAATGCATGTTCCATAGAAAATTTTAGAGGACTACTTAGGATATCATTAAAGAAATAGAAAATTTAATCAAAATTTCACGTTAGACTGAGAGAATATTGAATTGAAAAAGGAGGGTTTTCCTTTTTGTTGTTGTACTTTTGGGTGGATTGTGGTATGTTCCTTATTTAATTGAAGTTGTCACTATTTATTAAAAAAAAAAAACTATAAGGTAAAATAACCCACTGAAATGACACCATTTTTATGGTGATCTCTAGTTAAAGTTTCCAAGATATAATAGCATCATCTATTGTTTCAGGTTAAGTGTTATTCTAAGTCTAACTAGAAGCAAAGATAAAACATGCATGCAAACATGATTTAGCATTGTCCTTAATTAGTGGAACAACTCACTCTATTGATTGATTGGTTCTATATTCTTCCATGGATGCTTGGCATGCCTTCTTTTCCTAGAGCTCTTAGTTATCTTCAATGTTCTCCCAGTAATAACACGTGCCTTGGATTTATATAATTTTATGATTGTGACTCAAAATATTGTTTGTTTTAGCAAGTATATGGTTGTGACCTACACACGCAAAGAATCCAAAATGAGTTTTCAGAGAAATAATCTCACATTAAGTGTAAGTCTAGGTGAATACATTGTGATTTTTACAATGAAGCAAGAGGTGACTCTTCTTCAGTGTTCTAAAATATGCTAAACGCTACTCGAACACCAGATTGAGGCCTAGATCCTAGGCGAGGCCTAGAAAAACTGTTGTTTTCAGCACATACATCTGCATTATTTTGTAACATTGGTTGATTCCTTGCATTATTTTGTGTTTTCATCTGATAGTAAGACAAACAAATTAAATTATTGTATTAACAATAATTTGGCCATGGTGATAGTAAGACTTTTTTTCTCACAAATTTCTCTCAAGTTCCTAGCAGTGGCCCATTCAACATGTGTTTTTTGACCAATGCTTTGCTTTACTTTGGTCCCCCCCCCCAAAAAAAAAAAAAAACAAATTTCTCTCATCTTCCAGATGAGTTACATACTTCTATCTACTTCAGAAATTTCTCCCCTAAATTTCTCGACCAAATCCATTCTTCTCTGCTCCCTTTGTTCAATGACTAGAACTACAAGAGGCAAAGAGCCTGCCTCCTCTTCCGCTTCTCGGAGCAGCGACAACTATGACGTGTTCTTGAGGTTTAGAGATGAGGACACTTGCTGGACCTTCGTCCACCATCTCTACACAGCTCTTACGAACACCAGATTTCGCACCTTCAGGAACAATGATGAAATCCAAAGAGGAGAAAGCATCAAGATTGAGCTGCAGATGGCCCAGCGCCTAGGATGCCAATTGGCATGAAATCGCGGCAGCCAGTCGTGAGCAACCCAGGTAGGTGGGCGGCCCAGGCCTCGCTCAATCCAGGCAGCTAGGTGCCGCCGGGGCTGCCTAGGCACCGATCGGGCTGGATTAATCAGCCTGACCCCTAAGGTGTCGATTAGGGTTTAATCGCAGCAGCCCTAGCGCCTAGGCAGGCGCCTTGGCCGTGTTTTAATTAGAACATTGTTCTTCTTTTTAACAAGTTCTAATTTCAAAGTGAAATTATGTAACTACATCTATACATTATTGAATTATTAATTAAAACGGGCAATATTACCTCGCATCAAACCATAACAAATGCTGTCAAGCATTAGGTTGACTATGACATATGCAATGGCAGTGTGGAGAGAATGGAGGGAAGTCGGCACCAAATCAGATGGAAGTTGGGGCATGCAGCCATAGTGAGAGCTCGGAGGTGGAGACACAACTTTTCATTGGCCTGCCTGCCTCATCATATGCGCTGTAGCAACTCATGGCAGCAAACTTCATGACCCTTTCTTCTTCCATAAATATCCCATATTCTGTAGGCTCATCCTTCTTTTAACCCTAATTTATCGTATTATATTCTGCATGTCATGTTAAAAAATCTTATTATTTCAGTCATGGCAGCCGTCTGTTCGAGTCCCATAATATTATCACTCTGGTTGTCGACTCTATGGAATGTAATAAATCACCTAAGTGCGTTGGGTATGGCAGAAATTTTATTTTTGTGATGATTGGCTTCCATTAATTATTTTGTGTTTGTAAGGTTGTGATGTAATGGTACTGTATTATTGGTGTTTGTTACCAACTTATGTAGGCTTATTATATGATGAGGTTCGTGTGTCTAATGCGGAGGAACAAGCAATTGCATACTTGGAACATTACGACGGTTGGTGTTTCAAGAAATAGGCATAATTTTTACATATGGTGTCCGTTTTGAGCTCATTACCCCATTCCAGAAAGCTCTCGATGAGATGCATCTAACTCCTTGCTTTGCCGTGATCTATGATGGATTTTGACAGGTTGAGATCGTTTATAGTGTTAAAACTGTAATTTTGTATTTTTTTAGTTCATTATTTTATTCTATTTTGTAAGCTCAATATGTTTTTTGTTTTCATCTATTTAAGATATTTATTCGTATTATAGAGTTTTTTGTTGCTTGTAAAATAAGAAAGAAGTTCGTTTTCTTAGTACAATTTGTATTTAAGTATATTGTAAATGAATCTATATCATTATATGTCAAATTTTTATTGTCTTATCTAAGCTAGACGAAGCTAAAATAGTCATTAGGAAGCATAAACTCCTAATCAACTGGTCCCAATGGAGGAGGCAAAATTTTGGTTTTTTCTTTTAATATTTCTTCTGGATTGCATTTGGATAGGATCATTAAATCTTATGATTTGAAATTTAGAATTTAAATTTAAATTCAAGGTGGATTGTACCAAAAATTTACAAAGAATTGACGTGACATTTACAAATCTGTCATTTCAAGCAACGTAATTTGCCTTATTATTTGAAATCTCACTGTTTACGTGCAACATCTCATGTTTTCATATTCTGCAATTAATTAGCTTTAATAATAGGAATTAGTTTATAAACGCTAGTTATGCTTTGATTTTGATATTCTAAATGTTCATGTCCAATTTCAAAAATGGATAAATTATAATTATAATGCTACGTCTTGGACTTTGCACTCCATATTAAATTGATTATTATTCTTCTTTTTTATTGCCAAGTAGCTGTACATTTATCGTGAAGAGAGTATTACCTGGGCGATTGATATTTTGCCCTGTGATCAGTTCCTTGGGCTCGGGAATTTCTGGGCCCATTAACCATATGGGCCTAATCCCAGTTCACTGCTCGCCTGCCACTAAACCTCAGTTGGGCTTGGACAGATACCCGCAAGAAATTGGAAGAGTTATGGCCCATAAGATTTGACTTCTAGAGATGCATAATGGGGATAGCTGAGGGCCCGTTTGCTTTCTATTACTATTTTCCGTTTTTTTGTTTTTTTTTAATTTGGAAAGAAAATAAAAATAGAATTTAATGATTTATTTTTATTTTTATTTTTAAATTATTAAAATCAAAATGTATAAATAAAAAAAAATATACTTTTCAAATGCGATTTCATTTCATTCTTTCCTCTACCCTCCTTTGAGTAATTTTATGAGTGACCCTCTAATGAGAAGATTGTATGGGCAGGGGAAGGGAGGTCAAAGAAACTATATAGAAAACAAAAAATTAAAAATTAAATTGAAAGCAAGCCAAGATTATAAAATTAATAATGACATTAGATAGACGCTAACTTAAGGCCATCCTGAATGCCATATTATAATTATACATGCGGGCATCAGATTTTGAAATTCAAACTGGTGCTTGGATCTCTCTCTCTCTCTCTCTCTCTCTCTCTCTCTCTCTCTCTCTCTCTCTCATATTTAAGCAGTGGTCAGGAATACTGTATTGATGTGGCACCAACTTAAATTACTAGAATACCCCTACGCGCTGATAGTCTCACCTGCCACGTGGATCACCTGAGAAACCGACACGTGGCTAGTCAACACTCCAAAACGGAGTCCGAGAAATCCGGGCCGAACCGGAAGACCCGTTCCATCTTGACCGAGATTCTCGGAAGTCGTGCCCACTTATCTCGGGCATCCCAAAACGGGTTCGCCTATAAAAGACAAGGACTCTCGCCAGGTATACCTAAGCTCTACAGCTCTTTCATTTACTTCTACCTGCATTTACTCTACTGACTTGAGCGTCGGAGTCCACCCCGGGGGATCCAAGCCCCGGCCCTCCATTGTCTTGCAGGTCCTACACCCGAGGTCCGACATCCCCCAAGTCCGAGGTTCCATTCCCGAGGTCCAGTCGCAGAGGTGGCACGTGGTGGTCGGTCCCAAATACCATCATCATTTGGCGCCCACCGTGGGGCCGACGTCCAGACTCGCCAACCTCTTCTTTCCCTACCTCGTGCTTTGGACTTCCGCTCCTCACCTCGGACCTCGGTCTTTCCACAAGTGTCAAACGACTTTCAACTCCTCACTTCGGACCTCGGTCTTTCCACGAGTGTCACACGACTTTCGCTCCTTGTCATAACTAACTACATGGCTCCCCGAAGAGACGTGACTCGCAGCCAGGTCGGAGCCAATCTAGAAGCCCCGCAACAAGGAGAGAATCCACCACCTCCAATCAATCCCATGCCGGAGGACCGACTCACCAGGTTGGAAAACCAGGTCCAACAGCTAACTGAGTTGTTGACTGGTTATCTACACCAGACTGAGCAGCATCGTTCTCATGTGCCCTCTCAGCGGGCGGAGCAGCAGTCTCCTCCTCCGGCTCGGGAGCCTCGTCAATCTCGCCAGACGGGTCAGGAAATCCACTCCTCTGAGGCGGCAGGATCTACTTCTGCTCCCTCACAAGAAAGAAGGACTTCGCAGGAGAGACGATTGCGTTTCCTAGAGAAGCAAGTCCAAGAACTCAAGAAGGGAAAGGAAGAGCTGCTCCATCTCGGCTCTAACCAACCCTTGAGTAGGGGCATCATGGCAGAGGTTCCACCAGAAAGGTTTCGTATCCCCTCCATTAAGCTCTATGATGGAACCACAGATCCCTATGACCACGTCGAGCTTTTTTCTTCTCACATGCTGGTACAATCGGGGTCGGACGCAATGTGGTGCCGGGCATTTTCGGCTACTTTAGAAGGACATGCCCGGACCTGGTACTCCTGTCTTTCCCATCGTTCCATCAACTGTTGGGAAGAGCTGAAGACCTGTTTCTTAGCCCACTACGCTCCCTTGAAGCGCCACCGAAAGTCTTCCATGGCTCTGGTAAGCATCAAGCAAAACCAGGGTGAATCCCTAAGGGATTTTGTGGCAAGGTTCAACGAGGAGGCATTGAGTATCGATGAGTTTGACCAGCGGATCGCGATGGTGGCTCTTCAAAATGGCTTGAGAGCTGGGCCATTTGCTCAGTCCTTGGCCAAGACTCCACCTCGTACTTTCACAGAGGCCTTAGCCCGGGCTAACAAGTACATCAACGCCGAAGAGGTGATGAAGGTGAAGCGGGCGGAACAACCAGACAGGAAGGAAAGAGAAAGGGAGAAGAAAACACCAGTTGCAGAGCAGAAGACGGACTATCGCCTCTCCCGAGCTCCAGATCACCTGGGTTTTGGGGGTGCACGTGGAAGCCCGATGAGTTATACTCCCCTCAATGCCAGTCGAGCCGAGATTCTACTGGCATTAGAGGATAAGGATTATTTGCGGCGTCCTCCACCGCTGAGGTCTCCACCCAACACTCGAAGCAAAAGGAAGTATTGCCGATTTCACCGCGACCATGGTCATGTTACAGAGGACTGCATCCAGTTAAAAGAAGAGATTCAAGAGCTTATCAACCGGGGTTACCTCCGAGATTTCGTTGGCCAAGAAGGCATGAGTTCGGGTAGAGTTGAGTCCAAGTCGGAGGATAGGAGAAGGTCTCCTACACGGGATCGCTTCCGAGAGCGAAGTTGGACACCGTCCCGGAGAGAAGGAAAACAGCCCGCTGGGGATGGATGAGCTCTGGGACCTGTTGCAAATTCGCAAAGCTACGTGTAATCAGTGCATTGCTACGGTGTTAGAATCCTTAAGTCTGAGAGGCATATCGACTAAAAGACATGGAAGGCAAGTCCTTGAAGCATACTTGGAATGTCCAAAACTTAAGGAAGTTTCTTCAATGAGGAAGGGAATTCCTCGAACCTCTATGTATTTTTTTTTACGACTAATGGCAAGACTTCGGATTCTCTCCATCTAACAGCAATCTCACAGAGGCCAACACTTCGCCAGAGAAAAATCAAAGGGTCACGAGCCCTAGGCCGTCCTCAAATGAGGACTAAGGGCCACGGAAGAACTCTAGCCTAACACCCTTCTTCGCGTGGGAGTGGCTAAAATCCAAGGGTCACGAGCCCTAGGCCGTCCTCAAAAGAGGACTAAGGGCCACAGAAGAACTCTAGCCTAACACCCTTCTTCGCGTGGGAGTGGCTAAAATCCAAGGGTCACGAGCCCTAGGCCGTCCTCAAAAGAGGTCTAAGGGCCACGGAAAAAACTCTAGCTAACACCCTCCTTCGTGTGGGAGTGGCTAAAATCTAAGGGTCACGAGCCCTAGGCCGTCCTCAAAAGAGGACTAAGGGCCACGGAAGAACTCTAGCCTAACACCCTTCTTCGCGTGGGAGTGGCTAAAATCCAAGGGTCACGAGCCCTAGGCCGTCCTCAAAAGAGGATTAAGGGCCACGGAAGAACTCTAGCCTAACACCCTTCTTCGCGTGGGAGTGGCTAAAATCCAAGGGTCACGAGCCCTAGGCCGTCCTCAAAAGAGGACTAAGGGCCACGGAAAAAACTCTAGCTAACACCCTCCTTCGCGTGGGAGTGGCTAAAATCCAAGGGTCACGAGCCCTAGGCCGTCCTCAAAAGAGGACTAAGGGCCACGGAAGAACTCTAGCCTAACACCCTCTTTCGCGTGGGAGTGGCTAAAATCCAAGGGTCACGAGCCCTAGGCCGTCCTCAAAGGAGGACTAAGGGCCACAGAAAAACTCTGGCTAACACCCTTTTTTGCGTGGGAGTGACTGAAATCTAAGGGTCAAGGAAACTCAGCTTGACAAGAGGATATCTCAGCTTGATCAGCCAGACCAAGGAATCCCACTAGAGGATATCCCAACCTGACCAAGAAAGAGAAGACAGAGGTTAGGGAAGGAAAACCACAGCTGGACACAAGTCAAAAGAAACTCAACAGATGTGACTTAGCTTGGACAATCTCGAGCTACGCCTGCAACAAAGAAAATCCAAATAAACGGGTCAGTCAAATTAAGCCTTATTTTAATGCCTATGTTGTTATATATATATATATATTAACAAATGTGTATATATATATAATATATATAAATATATATATTATTTATGTTATAAAAAAAAAATTGGGCAGAAAGCCCAAGCCCCAAAGGAGCGGAGGTCGGCCTGGCCGACCTCCCATCTCCAAATGTATATATATATATATATATATATTATATAAATATATATATTACATATGTTATAAAAAGAAAAAAAAAAGCAGAAAGAAGGGAAGCAGAGAGAGGTCGGCCATGGCCGATTCGGCCAGGGCCGAACCTCTCGGCCCTGGCCGACCTCGGCCTCGCCAGATCCTGGCGAGGCCGAGGCCAAGCATGGCCGAGCTCTCGCTCGGCCATGTCGGCCAGGGCCGAGCTCGGCCATGGCCGAGACAAGTGCTCGGCCATGGCCGAGTGTGGCCGAGCTGTGGCTCGGCCACGGCCAGGCCAGGCCGCGCTCGGCCATGGCCGAGCGTGGCCGAGCTATGGCTCGGCCACGGCCAGGCCAGGCCGCCCTCGGCCATGGCCGAGGCGGCCTGGCCAGTGGGACCTCGGCCAGGCGCCTCCGCCTGGCCGAGGAAGAAGATAACTTTTTTAAAAAAAAAAAAAAATAGTTAATTAAAAGACAAAAAAGCAAAGCAGATATAATATAAATAAAAAAAATAAAATAAAATAAAAGCAAAGAGGAAAAAAAATATAAATAAATAACAAATAAGAAAAAAAAAAAAAAAAGAAAAGAAGGGAAAAATTAATCTCAAAAAGTGGGGAGTTTAACGGTCTCATACTTGAAAATACTCATATGCATTTCGGAAAAATCTACAGTTGAATAAACCCAGAAATTAAGCTACTCCTCGACCTAGTGTGATTCTCAGCTCAGCTCAAGGAGTGGGGGGCAAGTGATGTGGCACCAACTTAAATTACTAGAATACCCCTACGCGCTGATAGTCTCACCTGCCACGTGGATCACCTGAGAAACCGACACGTGGCTAGTCAACACTCCAAAACGGAGTCCGAGAAATCCGGGCCGAACCGGAAGACCCGTTCCATCTTGACCGAGATTCTCGGAAGTCGTGCCCACTTATCTCGGGCATCCCAAAACGGGTTCGCCTATAAAAGACAAGGACTCTCGCCAGGTATACCTAAGCTCTACAGCTCTTTCATTTACTTCTACCTGCATTTACTCTACTGACTTGAGCGTCGGAGTCCACCCCGGGGGATCCAAGCCCCGGCCCTCCATTGTCTTGCAGGTCCTACACCCGAGGTCCGACATCCCCCAAGTCCGAGGTTCCATTCCCGAGGTCCAGTCGCAGAGGTGGCACGTGGTGGTCGGTCCCAAATACCATCATCATGTATAATGGTAAGATCAGCATCTGACAAATTTTGCTCAAAATTAAGATCTCTCTCTCTCTATATATATACATATATATATATAATAGCCAAATTACAAATTGTTAAAACAGTTCCAGTTTGATTGTCTGGTTTTGGTCCCATGATATGGCAAGCTGGACCTTCATTTGCCAAAGAAAATGATATTTCTAATATGAACACACGATCTATTAGTGTGAATCTCAACTTATTATGATCCAACTATTTAACATATCATTTAAAAGCTAATTGTGTTGATCTTTAGGGTGTGTGTATTCATAGAGAATTACATAACAATTAATGTAATAATTAATAGTCATTAATTATTTTTGTCATTTCTTAATTAGCAAAAAAATAATAAGTAAAAACAAAAAAACACGCATTAGATCTTAACATATATAAAAAAATTGCACAAATTAAGGCAATGATAAATTGATAATATACAATTGCCGCAAGCTTCCATTCTACCCAGTAATCGTTTTGTTTTGATAATATTAATAATTTAAGTAATCGAGATTAGCCGCGTGTTTTGTTTTGGGTTTTACATAACTAAATAGTATAAGGTTCCTCCTCGAGCTAGGATAATTTTAAGGCATTGGATCTTCTTGTCACTGTCGTTGTTGGCAGGCAAGAAAAGGAAAGGAAAAGATGTTCTCACGGGCGTAGTACGGTTAATACTCAGGTAATAAATTATAGACAAGGATGTAGATTCGAGTCATGACAGTCGCACTGTGAGAGTTTTACACTTCTATAAATATGATTCCTTGTGAGCACCATATATTGTACTTCTTACCTAAAAGTTCGTCATGTATCATAATTTACCTCTCGTACGTGATTGAGTGTGAGAGATCTTTTAAGGCAAAAAATTTCACGTTTTGCGGACAAGGAAAGGACCCTGTAAACTTGCTTTGGATGTTTGCTTTAGTGGAGGCGGCAAATAGCCGGCGACTGGCAATGGAACGACTGTCAGGTGACTGACAAGTGACAACCTTCCACTGAGCTTTGTCATATTTTTAGCTAAGATTGCACGGACAGGGACCCCGCGACATAACGATGATATACGTGTATATATACCAAAATTTCTAGACCATGTATGTGGAGGAATATGAGTTGTATTTTCCAAAAATCTATTACTTACTTGAATATCTTAACAAATATATATATTAGGCAATTATATAATTATATAAATAATAAATTTTAAAAGTTTTCTCGAATTCAAAACATGAACTAAGTAGTGAAGAGGAATATTGTTTTTATTTCATTTATCTTCTAAAATTTTCTTTACAATATTCCAAAAAATTAAATGTTCATTTTCTCCATTCTTTTTAAATCTATATTTGACAGCCCTCACTTTAATTAACATAGAATATCACATCTTACAAATCAAATAAATACAAAATTTATTTATATTTATCATTCTCATCATCTCAGAATCTAACACTTCTACAAACTGAAATATTATCAATGATCACCTGAATTGTATAAGATGATCCAATCTCTTGTATTCTCTCCTTAATTAAATTAAAAATAAATTATTTATCTTCATAAATATTAACAACTTTAATGAACATAGGTCCTCTTTTTCTAATTGCCAAAAAAAACTAATAGGAGGTCTTCTTTGAGGATCAGACCAACCATTACACGCTAACTAACTCCTTTATCTCTCCATGTCCCTTTAATTCATTGGTTCATGCAATCTCTCAATATTTGACCTTTCTTTTTGAAACAATGTTGTTCTATAAAAGCATTATAGCCTATAGCTAGGCATGTAACTTCCAATATGATTATATGTAGCAAAAGTATAGCAAGGATTCCTAGCAAGGTTAAAAGGAAGCCCACTTGAATAAAACATTCTTCTAATTAATTTCACAATCTAATTGGTCCTTGGCTTGCATATTGAATGCATTTTTCAAGAACAAATTTACTTCAAACCTTTCTTTAGTATAATTTTACTAAAGAAAGGTTTGAAGTAATTTTTTTTACTTTCAACTAAGTTGCCTCTTGTAAATTTTTCATCTTACTAGCTCAAATATTATGTAGTAACTTTAGAACATTGTGATTCTAAAATTTGAAATTTTTAGCAAGGGTGCCTTCACTTTTGAATATGACCCCTTGAATGTAATAATATTATAGTAATTATAAGTAAAAGATCGAAATATTTAATTTCACCACCTTCTATTCTTCCCAATTTAGTCACATACTTTAACAAGGGTTTATTTTTATCATCATCAATAACCCAACTAGGACCGTTACTACCTTCGTGTGGGGTTGCCATTTCCTTCAATTCTAAATAATAATCATAAAAAAACATAAATTAGGCATTTGAATGAGAGAAGACTTCAAATGACAAAATCATTACATCTATAGAAAAGCTACATACCTCAAGCTGAATGAAGAATTAGATGAGTTGCAAAGGACTCCTCAACTTGAGACTTTGATTCAATTGGCAGCAAGTCACATGGGGGTGTAGTGTAGGCCGGTGATAGTGAGTCATAGCGCAGAGGGACAAAGAAGATAGACGACGAAGACGAAGAGACTGTCAATCAAAGCTCCTTTTTTCTGGCGTGATCGTGCTACCTTGCTTTTAGAGTTTTTTGATTGGGTTGTAGCCATTTAGCTAGGTTTGGAGGCTATTGATGGGCCTCATTAGGTGTTTTTCCTGAGGTATAATTGGGCTTTATTGTGCCCTAGATTTTATGTTTGCCAAGTTATGTAGTTTAGTTTTTTGTAATTTTCTTCTATGTTGGATGTTTTTAGTTACGGTGTAAGGCTCTGTTCTGTTTCTAATTAATGAACGGATTGTAAGGGTAAATTAGGAAAAAATGTACTGACCTTTTTCTTTATTTTTCAAATTAGAAACATGTTTTTAAATTTTTAATAATCTTAATTATCAAACTTTATCACTGGTTTAATTATAAAACATTACCAGCCTTTGTTAAATTTCAATAGTTAGCAAATAATATATGACATACTACGTACACATCGTTGCAAATCATTTACAATATTCTATGTGATTCATCTTCACATTATTTGCTTTATGATCATCCATATTGGACGATGTGGTGACAAGTACTAAAATCTATGTATACCATAACTTTGTATAGAAACTTTATACAGCCAATTTTTTTTGTAAAATATTGTTTTATAATTAAAGCGAAGGCTATGTTATATGGGTTGTAGCCTTTTTCTGTTTATATTCTAACATTGCTTGCATCCTAGATTTCTTTGCTCTGGCAAGCCTGGTGTATATGTAGGTATCTGTTGTGGCTCGGTTGGGTCAGTTTGCCACACTCTGTAATCTCACAAGCTCCTTGGTTATGCTTAGTTTCGCTGGGTTTTTATTTTTGCACTTTTTAAGTTAAGTAATATTTAAGTTGATTATAACATTTAAATTAGGTGACGTTTAAGGTGATAATGTATTTGGATAAATATGTTTTTAAACTATCAGTTAATAGTTATGTGTTTAGTTTGAAAAATCTGATAAACTATTATAATTTGATAAAAAGACAAAAATAGATATATTATTGAATGATGTAAAATTTTATCATTAAATGTTAATACATTATACATAATTATTAAAAATATATTAATACAATATTATTATATGTATTATATATATTATATAACAACAATATATATTATTATGTGTTATATATATAATATATTGTTATATATATAAATATTTATATATTATTGTTTGTTATTGTTGTTATATATATACATATATACACACAAATGACAGCGGAAAGGAGGGGAGGCAAAGCACGGACAGTGATTAGCAACGGCCAACGGGGCGATGGATGGCCAGCAACGACCAATGGGTAGCGATCTTGAAACAGATTGGGGTGACGAAGGAGACGATGGGAGTAGAGATGGGGAAGATGATGACCTGATGATACTGGACCGATCACCGAGGTCTGCCTCGAACCGAGTACCTGCAAGGGCGGGGCTGTAATCCCCCGGGAGAACTCCGACGCTCAAGTCAGTAGAAGTATATGCCCAAAATGGAAAGTGAACTAATAATCATATGATCCGTACCTGTAGAAGTCGACCTCTATTTAAAGATGTCGTAGAGCACACTCTGAAGATATAAGATAACCTCTGAACCGGACGTTGGAGAGAATCTCGGTTGACCAAGTCAACCTCGTTCAAAATCAAATATGAGATGAAGAATGAAGATCCGGACGACACATGGCACTTCTTGAAACAGGCAGGTGGCAGCACCATATTGGTAGTCTCCGAGGGTAGTATAGTAATTTTGCCCATAGTAAAATATTCCCTCATCACTTGTCCCCCCAACTCCTTGAGCTGCGAGGGAGAAGAGCTCGGGCAGCTGAAGGAGTAATCCTCTAAGCTTTCCTGCTTTCCTGTAAAAAGAGGTTTTGTAAAAAAGAAACAAGATTAACGAGCTCTATTATTGGCTCGCTTCTCAACTCAAAGTCCCATCACCCTTTTCATGACCCTCCAAGGACTCTATAAAAAGGGAGACCATTGGTCTCGGCCTTTAGGCTTCTTTTTTTTTTTTTTTTTTTTGGAGACTATTGGTCTCGGCCTATTTTTTGAGACCATTGGTCTCGGCCTTTAGGCTTCTTCCCTTTTTTTTTTTTTTTTTTTTGAGACCATTGGTCTCGGCCTATTTTTTGAGACCATTGGTCTCGGCCTTTAGGCTTCTTCACCTTTTTTTTTTTTTTTGGGAGACCATTGGTCTCGGCCTTTAGGCTTCTTCCTTTTTTTTTTTTGGTGTGTGTGGAGACCATTAGTCTCAGCTTTTAGGCTTCTTCGCCCCCCTTTTTTTTTTGGGGGGGGGGGAGACCATTGGTCTCGGCCTTTAGGCTTCTTCTCTTTTTTTTTTTTTTTGTGTGCAGGCTTCTCACAAAGCTCGAGAGACTTCGAGCGGCACTTTCAAGCTCAATAGGGGACAGACTGACTCCTCCATAAGGATTCTCTCATGCATTTCCTTTCATCTTTGGAATTCTTCTCATCCGCCGGTATTCCTTTGCCTCCTTTCTCTTATTGTGGTTTTTCGTTGTCTCTCATCCCCATGTCTCGTTGTTTTAATAAGCCGATCCCCATGACCTCCTTTAGCAACTCGAACGGGAATAGCTCGGACTCTTCTAGCTCTTCCCAGTCTGGTATGCAGATAGGAGACGCTGGGACCTCCCAGCCCCATCTTTATGCGTCCTCTTTTGATAATGATACTGACCTAGAGTTAGAGATTCATCATAGTGGTCTCCCTGATGACCTAACTCCTGCTTATTCTTCCTTATCCGATGATGAGATCTGCGGGTTCTCCCAAAAATATCATCTCTCCACCAAGGGCTACTGGTACTCTTCACCCTCCAACCTTAGAACCCATCAATCCCTTCACGGGGGTTTAACCATCTATGAAGCCTCTCTTGAAGCCGGGTGTCGGATCCCTTTCGAAAGCACCCTAGCTGAGATCTTTCACCTCGTAGGGTTGTCTCCTTCTCAGCTAGTGCCCAATGGGTGGAGGAATTTAGTCTCTTTCATTATATGCTGCCGGTGGAGAGGTATGCAGACCCCACCCAGCTCCCTGAGGAGAAAGGGTTTATCCGACAAGAGTTGCAGGGTGTCTGGAAGAAAGGCTTCATTCGGAGCAAGGAGGAAATGCAACGAGCCTATCCTGACCTCGATTTCTCCCCCGTCAGACCTATGGAGGACGTGATCGCAGAGCTCACCCAAGCCTCATCCTCCAAAGCCCCTGCCATTGAATCTTTGGTCATTTGCTAAATAAAATGCCTTGAAGTTATGCATTTTTTGCAATAGTCCGAGTTGGGTGGTCTCTGCTATCTGATTTCTTGCACCTCTTTTCGTAATTCCCATGTTGACATGATGATGGGTACCGTTTTACTTGGTTCCTTTTTATTAGGGGTGGTCCCCTAGGTCACATCTGTCCCTTTTATTTTTGGTCCTCTTTCACTCCGGTATGGAAGTGAGGACTTAGGAGTCTCCTTCGGGACCCCTTAGGTTGGCTTCTTTGGGGGTCATTTCCACCCCCCTTAGCCTTTCTCTTCCTTTTTATTTTAGGGGTGGTCCCCTAGGGCCATATCTGGTCCCTTGCACTTCTTTTTTTTTTTATCTTAGGGGTGGTCCCCTAAAACCATATCTGGTCATTTGCTCTTTCTTTTTTATCTTAGGGGTGGTCCCCTAGGACCATATCTGGTCCTTTGCTCTTCTTTTTTTTATCTTATGGGTGGTCCCCTAGGACCATATCTGGTCCATTTCTCTTTCTGCGTCCTCGCTATCTTTGATGACGAATGGACTTCAAGAAATCTCTTTGGAGGTTTCTAAGGTCAGGGGAAAACAGTTCATTTCCCTTCACCTCTTTTTTTTTTGTACTTTGTAGGATAAAAAATCTGCACATGTAAGAAGAAATCATAATGAGATTTTATTTAGGAAAAATACGCAGTTCCAAATTCCTTGGGGTAAACCCCTGTCTGCTCCTGCACGATACCCCTAGCAGTGTTAATGGATGCCATGTAGCACTCCCAAGCGGACTTTAGGTCTCCTCTGACTTCGCCAATCCCTGCAGCAGTAGGGAACTTAAGCACCATGTGGTAAGTGCTCGGCACGGCCCGTAAAGCGTTTAACCCCGGTCTCCCCAAGATCATATTGTAAGCCGAGGGGACCTCTGCTACCAAAATATCTAACATAACCTGGCGGACCGAGGACCCTTTCCAAGAGTCAACAAGAGCTTAAACATACCGTCTGCATACACCACTTCCCCGTCGAATCCAATCAAAGGGACCCGAGCTGGCTTCAACTGTTCCATCTGGTATCCCATGCCCAAGAAGGCCTGTCGATATAAAACCTCGGAGGAGCTCCCCGGGTCTACGAGGATCCGCTGGAGCTCCCATTTTCCCAACTTCGCTGTGATGACCAGCGGATCATTAGAAATCGGATACCCAGGCAAGTCGTCTGTAAAGGAGATAACGTCCCCTGGCCGAGCCCTCTTGACTCCAACGTGTCGATGCAGATCGGAACCTTCTCTCGACTCCTTGCCTGGCATCATCCCAGCCGCTAGAGTATGAAAAATCAAATGTTGCGGAGGACTCTCATCCCCCTGGCGATTCTCTCTCCGGGGCGGGGTTTTAGTTCTGCGTCGTTCCTGAGATCTATCGCGCCTGCGAAGGGGGCTCCTTGATCTCCGTCGTTCACCCCTTTGCGGTTCTGTATCCTTAGCTACAAACCTCCTCAGAAAACCCCGATTGATGAGCTCCTGGATCTCTTCTTTAAGTTGATGGCACTCTTCCGTGTCATGTACATGATCTCGATGGAATCGACAATACTAGTCTTTACTCCGCTTGTTAGCCGGGGCTTTCATAGGTCTCGATTTCTTCAAGTAATCCTTATTCTCAATTGTGGCTAGGATCTCAGGCCGAGGAGTATTAAGTAGGGTGAACCTGACTGGACTCCATCGGGGGCTCGACCTTTCCTCCCGTCAGCCCGATTTATCTTTAGGCTTTTGCTCTCTGTTCTGACTTCTCTTCTCTTTTTTATCTGAGTACTCAATCCTCTTGACCCGCATCACCTCCTCGGCATTAATGTACTTGGTGGCTCGGCTCAGGATCTCTGTGAACGTCTGGGGAGGCCTCTTAGCCAGTGACTGGGTAAAAGGGTCAGCTCTTAAGGCATTCTGAAAGGCCACCATAGCAATACTCTGATCAAGGTTCTCAATGCTCAATGCCTCCATATTAAACCTGGCCACAAAATCTGTTAACGACTCCCATTGGTTCTGCTTGAGATTCATGAGGGTCATGGTAGACCTCCGTTGCCTCCAAAGGGGAGCGAAATGAGCCAAGAACCTATTCCGAAGCTGTCCGAAATTAGCAATCGACCGATGTGCCAGACTTGAATACCAGGACCATGCATGTCCTTCCAAAGTGGCTGGGAAGACTCTACACCACATAGCATCAGGTGTCGCCTGGACCATCATATGCGAGGCGAAGAGATTTAGGTGGTCAGCGGGGTCGGTTGTACCTCCATATGGCTTAATGGCTGGGATTCGAAGGCGCTCGGATGGGATAATTGCCATGATCTCCCGACTTAATGGCTGATTAGAAACAATGTCATGTGGCTCTTCCTCCCTCCGTCTCAACTCTGCAACCTCTCTCTCCAAATGCCGCAAACGTCTTTCTCGTTGAGCCTCTCCAGCCCGTGCATAATTGGGACTAGAAGACTCCTCTTCCTCCGAGCTCGGCCTCCCATACTCACCACGCCTAGAGGGTCCGCTCCGTCTCTCGTCCCGATGGGACTCCTTCCCAGCGCGAGGGGATTCACCTCCTCGAAATTCTCTATGACTAGAGTGACGATCCCCCTGGTGTCGACTATCATGATTGGAGTGCTCCACCGGTCTCATCTCCGGGGGCTGTTGTTGGGTCAGAAAGGTGTTGAGCAATTTCGTCAGACGTTAGACCTATCCCTCTAACTGGGCGACCCGATCCTGAGATGGCGAGGGATTCGAGGGATGACCCCCTACGGGGCCGCTCTCAGGTGGGTGGTTTTGACTCTGATATGGGACGGGCTGGGCCCCCGCGGCTCGTGATGGATTTCTTCTCGTCGCCATAACAGGAGGAACTTGAGCTCGGCCGAGGTACTCG
Organism: Diospyros kaki; assembly: GCA_036245055.1. Lineage (NCBI taxonomy): Eukaryota > Viridiplantae > Streptophyta > Magnoliopsida > Ericales > Ebenaceae > Diospyros > Diospyros kaki. The sequence goes on along the minus strand of BSEG01000002.1, from coordinate 46,706,979 downwards.
ACAAACAAAAGCAGATAAAGTAACTGGCCCCACGGTGGGCGCCAAATGATGATACTGGACCGATCACCAAGGTCTGCCTCGAATCGAGTAAGGGCGGGGCTGTAATCCCCCGGGAGAACTCCGACGCTCAAGTCAGTAAAAGTATATGCCCAAAATGGAAAGTGAACCAATAATCAGATGATCCGTACCTGTAGAAGTCGACCTCTATTTAAAGATGTCGTAGAGCACACTCCGAAGATATAAGATAACCTCTGAACCGGACGTTGGAGAGAATCTCGGTTTACCAAGTCAACCTCGTTCAAAATCAAATATGAGATGAAGAATGAAGATCCGGACGACACGTGACGCTTCTTGAGACAGGCAGGTGGCAGCACCATATTGGTAGTCTCCAAGGGTAGTATAGTAATTTTGCCCATAGTAAAATATTCCCTCATCATGACCGATATGTTGTCGATGAGGGCAATTACCACGGGGAAGCAACTAGTGGGGGCGACGGTAATGGCCGACGATGATAGTCGGAAGAGATGAAGAAGAAAAGGAAGGCAAGAGGTGAGATTGAAGAAGAGGGCATGGCTGAAAATTAGCAAAATGATAAGGGTAAAATAATAAAATATTTGGTTAACCTAGTTTCTAGAAGTGTCAAAAGGGCCGGCCCGGACCAACCCGCGTTGGCCCACGGGCTTTTTAAACGGGCCGGGCCGGCCCTTTTAGTAAAAGGGCCGGGCCGGCCTAGGCCCGGGCCCTTTTGCTGTGGATAGGGCCCGACCCGGCCCACGGCCCCCTTATAGGGGGGCCGGCCCGGGCCCTTAGCCCACAGGGCCTAGCGGGCCGGGCTCGGTGGACCCGACCATTTTTTTCTTTTTTTTTTAAATATATTTTTTAAAAATAATGCCTATAATATATACATATATAAATATCAAAATAATACATATATAAAAATCAATTTTTTTCTTTTTAAAATATTTTATATCTTAATTCTTAAGTTTTAAATATTATTTCATCATTTTATATTTCAAAATTCTATATGTTTTATAAATTTTCTTGTGAATTGATATGAAAAATAATGTAATGTTTATTTATAATTTAAATATATAAAAAATTTAACTTAAAATTTTTAAATAAATTGATAGTTATTATTTACTGAAAAATAACATAATTTAAAAAAATGAATAAGTGCCTAATTGATTGTCCCATAAGGGCCTCATGAGCATGGCCCATAAGGGCCCAACGGGCCGGGCCGGGCCGTGGGCTCAATTTCTTTGGGCCGGGGCCCGACCCTCCTATGAGGGCCAGGCTCGGCTCGGCCTGTTTGAACAGTAACGGGCCAGGCTTTGGCCCGGCCCGTCCCGGGCTGGGCCACCGTGCCCTTTTGACACCTCTACCAATTTCTAAATAAACAACATTTTGTAAAAGTTATCTCCCAATAGCTTTTGCAAAACACTGTGGCAACAACGTTTAAGTTACCTAGCTTAAACACTTGTGATCACCAACTTTTTTTAACAACTTATATCAACAGCTTATAAGCGATTAAAGGCTAGTTTGGCTATGTGTTTTTATTTTTTTTAAAGTTTTTAAATTGAGTAGTGTTTAAGATGGTTATAGCGTTTAAGTTAGGTAGCGTTTAACCTGATAATATGTTTAGATAAATGTGTTTTTAAGCTAATAGTTAATAGTTATGTATTTACTTTGAAAAAATTGATAAGTTATTAAAACTTGATAAAAAAACGAAAATAGACATATTGTTAAATGATATAAAATTTTATCATTAAATATTAATAAATTATACATAATTATTAAAAATATATTAAGATTATAAATTATAAATTATATGTATTATATATCTTATATAATAATAATATTATTATTATATATATGTTTATATTACTGTTATATATATATATATAAAGTACTTCGGCCATGGTAGCAGCGCGAAGAAGAAGCATGAACGTAGGAGGAGATGAGGGCGATGCGATGGGAGCAACGGGCAATGACACGATGGGAGCAGCGAACAACCAGTGAAGCGATGGGGGCAATGGACAACTAGCGATGTGATAGGAGCAGTGGCCAGCGACATGATAGGAGCAACGGTCAGCGATGCGATGGGAGCAACGATCGATGTTGCCAATGACGGTCGATGCGGGCGACGACTGCCACGAAGCAGCCGGTGGGAGTGATGACAATGGCCAACGGTGACAACCAGAAGAGTTGAAGAAGAAGAAAGCGAGAGACAGAGGTTAAAGAAGGACATGACTAAAAATTAGCAAAATAACGAGGGTAAGATGATAAATTACATGATCAACTCAGCTTATAAATGAGCAGCTTTTTGCAAAAGTTACTCTCCAATGGCTTTTGCAAAACACTACTGCCATAGCTAGCTTAAATGCTGTGAGGTGCATCGAAATATCTCACTAGCTTTTCTCAACAACTTATAATTAAGTTATATATATAGCTTATAAGTGATCAAACCACTTTACCAAACGAAATGTAAATCGCTCTGCCAAACAAGTCCTCGTGTTCAGTTAGTCTATTGTTGGTTAAAAGGCTTATATGTTTGTTACAGTTCTGGTTGGTTTTGACATCTCTTCTTGTGTAGTAGTTTGGGTTTGTTTATGTTCTCTTTGTTGGGTTTCGGTTATAATCTAATCTATCCAAACAAATAAAAAAAGAGACAGAGATAAAAAAAAAAAGAATTAGTGAAAAACTGTTAAACGTAATATAAAGCATAACAATTTTTTAAAACTATAATTATAAATAGGGATGATGCATGTGTATAATTCATATAACTCACTTTATTTAATAAGATTGGAATTTATAATCGATGTTAGTGTTATCCGAAGTCATGGATGCTCCCAATAGATAAGAGAGAGAGTGAAAATTTGCGTAGAGTTACGGATGTAATTAAGGGTAAATCTGCAGGTCAATAATAAAAAAAAATGATGATTCAATAAACAAATATTGCGGATCCCCAATAACCCTCCTCGTATTTGAAACCCCAGAGGCTGGCCATTGCATCATCATACGCGAGAGAGAGAGAGAGCAGTGAATATGGCAGAGTTGGTTCTCTCTCTGTCTCTGGTCATACTTGGGAGTGAGTGTCAGTGTGAAGATATATCTAAATAAAATAGCAGATAAATTATTATCATATAGAGAGAGAGAGAGAAGAAACAGTAAAGCATTCAGTACTGGAGGAGCCGTTTGCTTGTACTCAAAATTCTCTATCGAAGCCAAAACTCAAAAATCTGGTCCAAGTTTTCATCCTTTGATATATGGATCCGCTTTTCCCGCTCCATTATAATCATCCACCTTGCTAGCTGCTTTATAGTTTTTTCTTCCCTACCATCACCATTATTATTAGTCATTTTCATAAGGAATCTTCCTTTGCTGTCCTTATAGGAGAAAGTAGAAGAGAAGCTTACCCAGTGGCCAGATATGGGCAGAGATTGGTTCTACCGGGGGGTCGGCGGAAAAGCCGCAAAGGGCGAGGGAGGAGGAGGAGGAGCTCAGAGAGACCAGCCGCCCTCCGGCTGCATGGCCGCCGTCTTTCAAATCTTCGATTTCCGTCAGTTTCAGTTCGCTTTACACCAGCAAGTACCCTCTTTCAAGCCTGACTCTTTCCTTCCAGAAGAATCCGATGATGTGCTCAAAGGTGGACCTTCTTTCTATTCTATCTCCATTTGGAATGTTATTATCATCTTAATTTATGCCTTAGTTTCTATATGTACTTTGGGTGTCTGTTTCTTTGAGAAATTTGAGTTGTGGGTTTTATGAAATGCAGGAGTGGAAGCACCGAGGAACAGCTTGGAGATGGAGGCTGCTTCCTTTCCGTCCACCTTGAAAGAAAAGGAGGAAATTACTCTAGATATTCCAGTAAGATATAACTATAATCCTTATCCTCTCGCCAAAATTTTTTTAATGTTATTTTCTACTTCCAATGTTCGTTTGAAAAGATTCCATTCGCTCCAAAGTACACAATGATGATAACAATGATTTCATGCTGGGTCCGATCCTCAATCTAGATGGGTATTCAAATCAAAACAAGTGGCGGCACTGTTAGATCGAAAGACGGAGCTTCCAGAGCCAGAACGGATCATGATTTATCCTCAGAATACAGCAGCTCTCCCGGAGCCAAAACTCCCAATCTTGTGGCCAGATTGATGGGTCTCGATCTTCTTCCTGAAACTCCCTCTCCCTCTTCTTCATCTTCCCTGAAAAACTTTCCATCAAGCCCTTATCTTCAATGTCCAAAACAACTCGTTCAAAAGCGGCCAAGAAGCAGCTCTGCTACCTTCGAATACAACGACATAATTGGAAGCCGGTCGTTGCCGGAAACACCCAGAATATCATCGGCCAGAAGATCGGACGTCGATCATCACAGGCTTTCGCTGCAAATCAACAAAGAGAACTTTCACATGGGCGGAAGCGAAGCGTACTCAGATTTCTATGCGAGGCAGATTGTGAAGCAAGTTAAAGAGAGTGTCAGTAGTAGAAAAGCCGGCCTGGACATTACTAACACCATGACCAGGAACAGAGATTATGGTCCTGATCATGCTGTTTTGCTCAAAACAAAGAAAGGGTCCAAGAATTCAGTACTGAAAGTGATCAGTGATGAGGCAAGAACAACCAGTAAGCAATCAACGCCTTCTTGCTCGCCCAGGCTTAGGTTTCATGAACTGAAGAACGAGCCTGGACCAGCCATTAAACACCAGCTCAGTGGTCACTCTCCGAAACTGTCGCCATCACCATTATCTTCTTCATCAGTTGATGTTCAATCCCAATCAGGTAAAGTTTCATCTGCTTTGGTAGAGCAGAAGAAGATGCAGCGCTACCAGCCAAATCCGGACCAGATAAAGGCCAGGAAAAGTATGGCAACTCTGAAAAGGAACAAGCAAGAGGAGCCCTTTGTTCGGCCATCAACAACCGGTAGAGCAAGCCTCTCGGAGAAGAAGTGCAAGAAAACTCCTTTGTCAAGCGAGCTTCTCAACGTTAATGGCCCTACCCTTTTCCCTGCCCGGAAAGATTCTTCTTCTTCATCAACAAAAGTAGCCCAAAACCAGGTATTTTGGCGTTAATGCATATCGACTACTGTCTTTGTTATGTTTTTATTTTACTGTTAAACATTGGTTACATTGTTCTTTTATGATAAAAAAAAAAAGTCAGATTAATATGAGTTGTGAAAATTATCTTTTTTATAATAAATTACGTATAAATATAATTCTCATTCTTATCTTCTTTTAAAGCGAGTAATTTCTTTTGCATGGTAAAGAGAGAAAACGCAGCGGAGAATGGTTAAAAGAATTTCATAAAAACATTATCCGCTTCTACTTATTAAACCAGTAGACAAATGTGACCGGAAATTATGACATTCAAAGTTTTAATGAGTAGTTTGCATAATTTGTAGGTGCAGAAGCAGGCCGAGGCATCAGATACTCTTTCATCGAAAAGGAGCACACAGTTATCTTGTTGTGCGAGCCAGCGGACGTACGCCAAGCAAGAATATGCCGCCCTCACGCCCCCCACCACCTGCGGCAACAGCTCTAACGGCGCCACCACCAGCTGTGGCGAGGAATTCCACTACATCTCCAAGATACTGAAACGCGCCGGCTTCAATATCAACACCCCGCTGTCCTTCGCCAAATGGTACTCCCCATCCCACCCTCTCGACCCTTCCATCTTCCACCACCTCGAGCTCTTCTCCCCGGCCGCCGCGGCAGGAAACTCGCCGTTGACCCACCGGTGCAACAGAAAGCTAATCTTCCATCTCGCCGATGAAATTCTAGCCCAAATCCTGAAACCTAATTATTACATGCAAAAACCATGGGTTTATTACAATCATCATATACTTGGGTCTGAATTGATCCAAAAACTATCCTCAAGAATCAAAAGCTTCCCCTCCTTGAATTGCCAAGTTCTGGAAGACATCGATGGTTTGATCGAGAAAGATCTGTGTAGGTCAGAGCTTCAAGGGTACTCATCCATGGCGCCATGGGAAGACGAAGGTGAGGCCATAGTTGCGGGGGTCGTAGGTGGCATTGTGGAAAGCTTAGTGGTTGAAACGGCCGTGGCATTTGCCCAAGAGAGCTGGGGCGCAATGAAACAATGCATAATTTAATTATTATGTGTCCATAATAATAATAATAATTATAATAATACTGTTATGCTGTACATATTTATTTGTTTCTTTTTTTTGAAAAAGAAAAAGAAAGAAAGGACAAGGGCAGGGTCTTACTGACGGGGGGTCACATGGGCGGACCGGGGGAGGGGGGGTGGATTCACGTGACGAGATGCGATTCGTTGGGTCTGAGGTCCCTTTTTCCGAGGTGGCGGACTTTGTAAGGAGAGGGGCCACGTTGGAGTGGGAGTGAGAGACTGTCCAACCCACCCTCTCGCAAAAGTGTTATCATAATTGATAAACGCTATATATATATTTCTTCTTTTACTATTATTATATGGAAGGAGGCTCAGGCTGACTATATAACGAAAGCCAATAATAATAATAATTTTAGAGCATATATATAATTGGGTTGCATGGGAAGTAATCATATTAATTAATTAAGAGCGTATCACTCTGTAGTTCCCACAGTTGCATTGCATGAGACAACTTTAAGACAAAGCAAAGCAATGAAGAGAAGAGAAGAGAATCATGAAAGGCATGTTTGGCAAACTGTTATAACTTGCAACCAAAGGAACTCAAAAGGGGATAAAAAGAGCAGAATCACTTTGGATTAGATTCCTAGTTCGTGGAAATTGGGGAACACAAATTTTGAGAGTACGTACAGCAGTTAACTCTAGTTATATATATTAATAATAATTATTTGGCGTTCATTTATTTTGTACACAAATTGGACTTTTCAACCACCACACAGCCTCTGCATGCCCTCAGGTTGGCAACACATATATAATATAAATTTATTATTATTTTATACAAAGGTGATATGACACGTGTCTTCATTAGATTGCATTAAATATATATATATATATCGATTCGTGCCTTCTATAATTAATTTTGACTCAATTTAATTAATTAGCTACCAAATATTGAGGCTTTTAGATTTAGATGCTGAATTTTTTTGACTTTCAATTAGAAAGAAATTAACAATATTCTTTTTTCACAAATATATATATATATAACATGATTTTATATTGCAAAATGCCTGCCGAAGACGGAAGAAAGTTAGAGACACAAAGGGAACATATTTTAAAGGTGAACATGAAATAGCCTCCTAAAAAATTGGCTCCTTTTATTAATTATATATATTATTAAAATATTAATAATTAAAATTGTATAAGTGGTCCCCCCAAGAAGAAGAAGAAGAAGAAGAAGAAGAAGAATCAGTGGGATTCCATATATACTTGGTGTTGAGCTGCATGCCACTTAGAGCGATAGGTAAGGCACCCACACCCACACACCCACTTGCCATTTCAATAAAAGAAGGCTTAGGCTGCCTGCCCTGCTACAATGACGCCATCAATTTAAAATTTATTAATTATTTATCTCTGAAAGATTTGACTCAAATCTAGTCAGATTATGCATATCTAATCTAATCCTAATAAATGGTGCTGAGTGCGAGATATATTAATTATATATATATATATATGGATCATAATAATTATATATATATGTAGCTCTATATATCTAGCTAGCTATATATGAACCTGTGGGAATTGGGATATATATGGTTACTCAATTTTATCCTTAAAATATATATATATATATATATATATATAATAGAAGGGTAATTTTTCTAGAAAAAGATAAAAATATTAATTTGAGTGTGATGGATGTGTAAAAATTCATAAGTGCAAAAAATGGAGTGAAAGCGGGAAATTCAAATGGTTGGGGGACAAATTGGGCAGAAGAGAGGGTGAAGTTGAAAGAACAAGCTGGGGGGGTACAATTAATACTATGAGGATGATGAGGAAGGAAAGGGGACAAGAAGAAGGGGGCTGTTTGGTTGACACTAAAGGGGACCATTTTCAGTGTTGTTGGAGCTATTTGGGGCAGCAGCAGCACCACAGAGAGAGGAGAAGAGGAGCTTATATTATTATTATTATATGCTCAAACCACATGCATATGCACATTCATTAATGTTGCTGAAAAAAAATATTAATTGGGCCTTTTGATTGCCATTTTTAGGGTTTGACAATGCCCGAATAAGAAACTACTGCAAATGTATTTATCATATTTCTGGGTTGGTCTCTCCCAATTCAAATATATATATATATATGCGTGTTTTATGAATGTTTGTTTCTTTTAAGCTTTGAAAATAAGTCTTTTTTATGATTTTGTTTTTATAAATAAACAAATTTCACTGTTATGGTACGTACGAATTCGACAGCCAACTTTAACTAAATTTGAGGTAGAATTAGAATCTACACAACATTCATCAATCCATCATTTGAATGTTTATTTTTCATAGACATATTATATGTTAGATATATATGCAATTACGGTTCATCTTTGTTGTCGTTATTTTCGTCTACGCCCAGCAAATTTGGCAGCAATTTGACGTATCATAATGATTATAAGTCTTGCATTTGTTTTGAAATGACATGACTGACAATCATCATGAAATGATTAACGTTAGATGGGACGAGTATTTATATATATATATATATTATAATGTGAGAAAAAAAATTATTTTTCCCCCCACCCGAGCCCATTAGTTTAACAATAATTTATGTTTCGTCTTCATGAAAAAAAGAAGAAGATATATATATATATATATTTATTTACTAGAACACATGGTATATAGAGTATTTTATATAAAATTTAATTTTTTATTCATAAAAAATAGAGATATATAGATGGATAGATATGTGGAACTTAATTTTTTTTACAACAGGGACACTTGTAATTCACTTGTTGAGTTATTGTACTAATAATAATTTGTAAGATAATAAAGCTAGATTAATTAATATTGTAATAATTGTGTAATACGACTTAATTATAATCAAAAGCTAATTATTAATTACTTATAACCCTGCATGTTAACATTAAAATTAAATCACATTAAATATTTGGGTGTCTGATCTTGGGACCAAAAGGTGAAATCTCTCACCTTAGGGGCCCCTCCCAGACTGCCCCACACCACGGGAGAGGTTGTAAATCAGGTACACAGCGGCCATGGTCAATGGGAGGCTCAGTGCTGACTGCCCACAAGGATCTCACCCCTAAGGAGCAGAAATCCCACACTGCGGCTGGTCAGACTCGAACCTGACTCCTTGGGACCAACTCTACCATCCCACAACTAACTGTGCTACGCCCTGGAGGCTTGGGTATCTGATCTTAATAATATAAAATTACGTCCTTCTTAGTGTCTTGTCGGCCATGCACTATATTTATACAACATGAAATATAGTCTTTGACTCTTTGTGTGTTGTCAGCAACTGGAGAGAGAGGATGAGAGAATTGATGGAAAGTTGGGTTTTTTTTTTTTTTTTAGATTACGCTTTATTACTTGCGTCCTCAGTCACTCCGCTCCTAGAGCTACACTGAGGAGGTAAATCGAGGGATGTGCCCAAGTGATCAGGGTGGTAGGCCTAAGCACCACTAATATCACTCCTAAGGTCCTCCCCCAGAAGAAAGCATTCTGCTTCCCCCAAGAATCGAACCAACACTAGGAATCTCCAGACAAACTTTTCAGCCTACCCCTTTACCACTTGGCTATGCCTCTGGGGTTTTTATATCAAGTGCAAAATTGTCCATATTTGGAAAAAAAAAAAAAAAAAGAAGTAATCCCTCCTACTATGATTTTATTTTATCATGTTAAATATTAGTATTACTTCTCATTAATCCATCCATGTATCAAATTAGGTTACACAAAAATAAAAATAAGAAACGTTTCTAATACTTAACGAAAATGCAGAAATAAGATCTGAAACGAAAACATTTTCAAAAATGTTTCAAAAACGAAAAATAGCTCCCCCGTGCAACCTTGGTATCAAACACCTCATTTGACATAATGGTCACTATATTTTTGAATTTTTTTAATTCTATATAACCAGTATTTTCTTTTTTTTTTCTTTCTTATATTGACATAAATAACTATAAATATGTTAATTTAAATTACAATACCTCTAAATAAATTTGAAACTACTTGGAAGATCTTCTAGTGTTAATACTTTATCCTTTTTTACCCAAACTTATAAGATTTCTCAGCACTTGGGGCCAGATTCTTAGCACTTGGGGCCAGATTCTTAACACTTGGGCTTGTTTGGCCTTGTTGTAGGACCTAAAAAGGCCCAAAAAAGTACTTTTTAAGTCTAAAGGAGTTTCTGAGTTTTATTTTAATAGTAGTTGGCTAGATTAAAAGAATACCGTCGCAAATAATAAAAGTTAGGGAAATTTTATTGGCAGCTCGATAAATTACTCTTCACAACCCGATTAACTGAAATTTCATTTTTACTCTTTACAGCCACAAGAATTAATCTTTACAACTCATAAATTTCCAAATATGCCCTCTCAACGACAACCACACCATTTCTCACCTTTTTCACACAAACTCTAATTGTCGGCCATTGTTTTCGCAAGAAAGAAGAAATCCAGAGACTGCAAAATCAAGTACGCCTTCTCTTTTTTCTATTTCTTTAATAAGCACATGGCGGCATCGCCATCAGCGACGATGGTAGCCACAACGCCACCATCGTCAGTCGCGATGCCGCCACCAAGCATCGTGGTTGATGATGGCGACGATGGTGGCTGACATCATTGCCGATGGCGATGCCGCCGGGGAAGGGGGTTTCGGTATGGGGTAGGGTTTCGAGGGGTTTCAGAAATCCCCCTCATCGGCCGCGATGGTGGCGGCATCGCGGCCGCCACCATCACGGCTGCCATCGTCGTTGTTGAGGTGAGGAGGGTTTCTATGTAGGGCGAGGTTTCGGGGGGTTTCAGAAACCCTCTACACCGCGAGTTGCGGGGGTCCAACCCGGTTCGAGTTTCTCGAACCCGGGTTGGAGAAACCCGAATCGGAATTTTTTTTTTTAGTTTTGTGTCTTTTTAATTTTTTTTAAAGTATGATTGATTTCATATTAATTATATTTTTACACTTTACCTTTTTAATAAATTTAATTGTTGTTAATCTTATTATAAACAATTTTATTTGTCATCATGTATTTAGACATTTAATATAACATTCTTATTTGAATTAAATTAATTTTATAATAGATTATTATTATTTTAAAAATGATTGATATGGTACATTCATTTATAGGCATGACACATACTCGAGGGAGAGCTCGCCCATCTTTATCTCGTTAGCGTCCGACAATTTCTATGAGGAGAAGAAGGGTAGAGGGTCTAGAGCAACCATCTTCTAGTGCTCCGGAGCAGCCATCTACTACTGCTCCGAACGATATTGCTGGACCATTTTTAGGAGACCCCTGAAGATCCATCCATTTTAAAGAGTTTTAAAAATCATGTTGCTGTTAGCATATGGACTGGAGAGTTAAGCAATTATAAAAAAAAATTATATTTAAATTAATTATTATAATTTTATTAATTATTTTTGTGTAATATGAAAGAGATGTATTGAAGTACAATAGTCATGGATAAAGAATTCCTAATTGGTCATTGACAAATCAACAATGTATTCATGATATTTCCATCAGATCTCAGTTGGCACTTTTGATAGAATACACGTATCGATTTGCGAATCCTACAGTTGTGTCAGCCTTTTCAGAGAGATGGTAGGCAGAGACTAACACATTTCATCTACCATTTGGTGAGATGACATTCACCTTAGATGACATTGCTACTATTCTAAATATACCAGTTGCTGGCAGCCCTGTATCAGTCCCTCATTTGATAGGTAATGAAACTTAGAACTTACTATATCGTTTACTTGGGGTATCAGTAGTAGAAGCAGCAGATCAGATAGCAGAAACTCGGGGACCAAATGTGAAATTAGATTGGCTGAGAAGAACGTTTATGAATGTGCCAGATTCAGCTCCGAATGAAGAAATCTACAATGCCAGTAGAGCGTATTTATTATTTTTATTAGGTTGTACATTATTTGTGGATAAAAATGGTACCATGATTTCGATTTCCTATCATGCATTGTTGGAAGACTTAACTGTATCTAGTACGTATGCATGGGGGGCTGCTTCTTTAGCATATTTATATAGGCAGTTGGGTATCGCGAGTAGAATAAATGTGAAGGGAAACTGTGGATATTTGACATTACTTGAAGTAATCATTTAAATTTTAGTATTATGTGCATATATTTGACATCTTTTCATATATATTAACAATTATTTATATTAAATGTACACAGGCTTGCATATATGAACATTTTCCATTGACTAGAAGTAAACATAACTTAGCATATACTGACGAGTTGCCTAGGGCTCACCGTTGGCTTCCTATTCGTGAGTACGATTCTTTGCAATCTTTACGAGAGCAGCTTGATGACTTAATTGAAGATCAGGTATTTTATTCACACATTATATTTTACTACTTAATATAGCTTGTCATTAAAATTCTGAAACACGTGCAAGTCATATGGACATCATATAAGAGGTATCGTGCACAACACCCACTGCATGAGATTGTGTTTTTTTCTGGATGTCTTAAGTGTGGAGGCGTGATTGAACCATATCATTTGGAAAGGGTTCTGCGACAATTTTGGGCATATGCAAAATATACCTCCACCTCCATTATCCCCTATTGAAGTCAAGCGAGGTATAGCTACGACAACATATAAGGTAATTTATGATTTTATCAATGATAGTTGGACTCGCTGGGATTTTCACTTATTGCTAGCACATAGATAGGGTGGACTTGCCCGAGTGCCATGGGAGTGTAGTGAAGACTACTTGGCGTGGTATCATCGCATTACGCATCGAGTCATACAAAACCCTACACACAGATTTGGGTTTGACAAAGGTGATGAAGATAAAGTGACCATCGCTGATGTGGTAAGATTAATTTTGTAATTGTAATTTTTTTAAATATATTATGTTTAATTTTTTATTTTTAAAATAATTGCGTCTTGTAGCACATTATGGCATCACTATTTCCTTTTACGCACTTCATATTAGGTGAATCCACTCAGAATGTAGATGTGTGGAGACGGGCATATCTTCAAGTATATGATATTTTAACTATTCCTACTAAGTCTTCTTCTACTGGGTCTCATGCATATACAGTACTTCAAAAAGCGTCTTTTAGTATGGTACAAACACCGACGGTGGTTATATCACTTCCAGCACCAATTATAAATCCACCACCTACGAGTTCAGATCCACATCATTCAGTCCCAAGCTCCCCTTAAGAGACAAGAAAAATGACTGATAGAGATTAGATTTTTATTGTAATATGAGACTATCTGTATTTAGTGCAATGTCACTAGTTACCCGTTCAAGATGTTACACTTTATATAGTTTAGTTATCATGTGTTTGTTAATATTTATGTATTTTATATATGTTTTTATTTTTCTTTAAAAATAAAAATTAAATATTGTGTCCATAATGTTGCTTCTATAAATACTTTAAAATAAAAATGTAAGAACAGCATATACATATTACTTTTATTAATAAAATGATAGTCTTTTAAAAAAAAAATCAGTGATAGATAGTTAGAAATTACATTAATAAAATAAAATGATATAGTTGGCTGATTGATTATTGTAAGTTAAGCTGATAAAAATGATAGGTAATCAATAAAATGATAATAAAAATATAAATGTCAAAATTATATTTGTTTTTTTAAAAATTATTTTTATAACTCGAATAATTAACTGTATTATTTTAAAAAATAATTTTAAAATGACATGACATGGCAGCAATTTGACGTTTCATAAGGATTATAAGTCTTGCATTTGTTTTGAAATGACATCACTGACAATCATTATGAATGATGTAACGTTAGATGGGACGAGTATTTATATATATATATTATAATGTGAGAAAAAAAATTATTTTTCCCCCCACCCGAGCCCATTAGTTTAATGTATGTGTACTATTTCAATGCAATAATTTATGTTTCGTCTTCATGAAAAAAAAAAAGAAGATATATATATATATTTACTAGAACACATGGTATATAGAGTATTTTATATAAAATTTAATTTTTTATTCATAAAAAATAGAGATATATAGATGGATAGATATGTGGAACTTAATTTTTTTTACAACAGGGACACTTGTAATGCACTTGTTGAGTTATTGTACTAATAATAATTTGTAAGATAATAAAGCTAGATTAATTAATATTGTGATAATTATGTAATACGACTTAATTATAATCAAAAGCTAATTAATTACTTATAGCCCTGCATGTTAACATTAAAATTAAATCACATTAAATATTTGGGTGTCTGATCTTAATAATATAAAATTAAGTACTTCTTAATGTCTTGTCGGCCATGCACTAAATTTACACAACATGAAATATAGACTTTGACTCTTTGTGTGTTGTCAGCAACCGGAGAGAGAGGATGAGAGAATGGATGGAAAGTTGGGTTTTTATATCAACTGCAAAATTGTCCATATTTGGAAAAAAAAAAAAAAGAAGTAATCCCACCTACTATGATTTTATTTTATCATGTTAAATATTAGTATTACTTCTCATTAATCCATCCATGTATCAAATTAGGTTACACAAAAATAAAAATAAGAAACGTTTCTAATACTTAACAAAAATGCAGAAATAAGATTTGAAACAAAAACATTTTCAAAAATGTTTCAAAAACGAAAAATAGCTCCCCCGTGCAACCTTGGTATCAAACACCTCATTTAACATAATGGTCACTATATTTCTGAATTTTTTTAATTCTATATAACCAGTATTTTCTTCTTTTTTTTTTCTTTCTTATATTGACATAAATAATTATAAATATGTTAATTTAAATTACAATACCTCTAAATAAATTTGAAACTACTTGGAAGATCTTCTAGTGTTAATACTTTATCCTTTTTTACCCAAACTTATAAGATTTCTCAGCACTTGGGGCCAGATTCTTAACACTTGGGCTTGTTTGGCCTTGTTGTAGGACCTAAAAAGTCCCAAAAAAGTACTTTTTAAGTCTAAAGGAGTTTCTGAGTTTTATTTTAATAGTAGTTGGCTAGATTAAAAGAATACCGTCGCAAATAATAAAAGTTAGGGAAATTTTATTGGCAGTTCAATAAATTACTCTTCACAACTCGATTAATTGAAATTTCATTTTTACTCTTTACAGCCACAAGAATTACTCTTTACAATTCATAAATTTCCAAATATGCCCTCTTAACGACAGCCACACCATTTCTCACATTTTTCACACAAACTCTAATTGTCGGCCATTGTTTTCACAAGAAAGAAGAAATTCAGGGACTGCAAAATCAAGTACGCCTTCTCTTCTTTCTATTTCTTTAATAAGCACATGGCGGCATCGCCATCGGCGACGATGGCAGCCACCACGCCACCATCGTCAGTCGCGATGCCGCCACCAAGCATCGTGGCTGACGATGGCGGCGATGGTGGCTGACATCATCGTCGATGGCGATGCCGCCAGGAAAGGGGGTTTCAGTATGGGGTAGGGTTTCGGGGGGTTTCAGAAATCCCCTGCACCGGCCGCGATGGTGGCGGCATCGCGGCCGCCACCATCACGGCTGCCATCGTCTCTGTTGAGGTGAGGGGGGTTTCTATGTAGGGCGAGGTTTCGGGGGGTTTCAGAAACCCTCTACACCGCGAGTTGCGGGGGTCCAACCCGGTTCGAGTTTCTCGAACCCAGGTTGGAGAAACCCGAATCGAATTTTTTTTTTTTTTAGTTTTGTGTCTTTTTAATTTTTTTTAAAGTATGATTGATTTCATATTAATTATATTTTTACACTTTACCTTTTTAATAAATTTAATTGTTGTTAATCTTATTATAAACAATTTTATTTGTCATCATGTATTTAGACATTTAATATAACATTCTTATTTGAATTAAATTAATTTTATAATATATTATTATTATTTTAAAAATGATTGATATGGTACATTCATTTATAAGCATGACACGTACTCGAGGGAGAGCTCACCCATCTTTATCTCGTTAGCGTCCGACAATTTCTACGAGGAGAAGAAGGGTAGAGGGTCTAGAGCAGCCATCTTCTAGTGCTCCAGAGCAGCCATCTACTACTGCTCCAAACGATATTGCTGGACCATTTTTAGGAGACCCCTGAAGATTTATCCATTTTAAAAAATTTTAAAAATCATGTTGTTGTTAGCATATGGACTGGAGAGTTAAGCGATTATAAAAAAAATTATATTTAAATTAATTATTATAATTTTATTAATTATTTTATTATTTTTGTGTAATATGAAAGAGGTGTATTGAAATACAATAGTCATGGATAAAGAATTCCTAATTGGTCATTGACAAATCAACAACGTATTCATGATGTTGTCATCATATCTCAGTTGGCACTTTTGATAGAATACACGTATCGATTTGCGAATCCTACAGTTGTGTCAGCCTTTTCAGAGAGATGGTAGGCAGAGACTAACACATTTCATCTACCATTTGGTGAGATGACATTCACCTTAGATGACATTGCTACTATTCTAAATATACCAGTTGCTGGCAGCCCTGTATCAGTCCCTCATTTGATAGGTAATGAAACTCAGAACTTACTATATCGTTTACTCGGGGTATCAGTAGTAGAAGCAGCAAATCAGATAGCGGAGACTCGGGGACCATATGTGAAATTAGATTGGCTGAGAAGAACGTTTATGAATGTGTCAGATTCAGCTCCGAATGAAGAAATCTACAATGCCAGTAGAGCGTATTTATTATTTTTATTAGGTTGTACATTATTTGTGAATAAAAGTGGTACCATGATTTCGATTTCCTATCTTGCATTGTTGGAAGACTTAACTGTATCTGGTACGTATGCATGGGGGGCTGCATCTTTAGCATATTTATATAGGCAGTTGGGTATCGCGAGTAAAATAAATGTCAAGGGAATCTATGGATATTTGACATTACTTGAGGTAATCATTTAAATTTTAGTATTATGTGCATATATTTGACATCTTTTCATATATATTAACAATTATTTATATTAAATGTACACAGGCTTGCATATATGAACATTTTCCATTGACTAGAAGTAAACATAACTTAGCATATACTGACGAGTTGCCTAGGGCTCACCGTTGGCTTCCTATTCGTGAGTACGATTCTTTGCAATCTTTACGAGAGCAGCTTGATGACTTAATTGAAGATCAGGTATTTTATTCACACATTATATTTTACTACTTAATATAGCTTGTCATTAAAATTCTAAAACACGTGCAAGTCATATGGACATCATATAAGAGGTATCGTTCACAACACCCACTGCATGAGATTGCGTTTTTCTCTGGATGTCTTAAGTGTGGAGGCGTGATTGAGCCATATCATTTGGAGAGGGATCTGCGATAATTTTGGATATATGCAAAATATACCTCCACCTCCATTATCTCCTATTGAAGTCAAGCGAGGTACAGCTACGACAACATATAAGGTAATTTATGATTTTATCAATGATAGTTGGACTCGCTGGAATTTTCACTTATTGCCAGCACACAGATGGGGTGGACTTGCCTGAGTGCCATGGGAGTGTAGTGAAGACTACTTGGCGTGGTATCATCGCATTACGCATCGAGTCATACAAAACCCTACACATAGATCTGGGTTTAACATAGGTGATGAAGATAGAGCGACCATCGCTGATGTGGTAAGATTAATTTTGTAATTATAATTTTTTTAAATATATTATGTTTAATTTTTTATTTTTAAAATAATTGCGTCTTGTAACGCATTATGGCATCACTATCTCCTTTTACGCACTTCATATTAGGTGGATCCACTCAGGATGTAGATGTGTGGAGACGGGCATATCTTTAAGTATATGATATTTTAACTATTTCTACTAAGTCTTCTTCTACTGGGTCTCATGCATATATAGTATTTCAAAGAGCGTCTTTTAGTATGGTACAAACACCGACGGTAGTTACATCACTTCCAGCACCAATTATAAATCCACCACCTACGAGTTCAGATCCACATCATTCAGTCCTAAGCTCCCCTTAAGAGACAAGAAAAAGGACTGATAGAGATTAGATTTTTATTGTAATATGAGACTATCTGTATTTAGTGCAATGTCACTAGTTACCCGTTCAAGATGTTACACTTTATATAGTTTAGTTATCATGTATTTGTTAATATTTATGTATTTTATATATGTTTTTATTTTTCTTTAAAAATGAAAAACTAAATATTGTGTCCATAATGTTGCTTCTATAAATACTTTAAAATAAAAATGTAAGAATAACGTATACATATTACTTTTATTAGCAAAATGATAGTCTTTTAAAAAAAAATAGTGATAGATAGTTAGAAATTACATTAATAAAATAAAATGATATAGTTGACTAATTGATTATTGTAAGTTAGGCTGACGAAGATGGTAGGTAATTGATAAAATGGTAATAAAAATATAAATGGTGAAACTATATTTATTTTTTTAAAAATTATTTTTATAACTCGAATAATTAACTGTATTATTTTAATAAATAATTTTAAAATGACATGACATGACAGCAATTTGACGTATCATAATATTATAAGTCTTGTTTTGAAATGACATGACTGACAATCATTATGAATGATGTAACGTTAGATGGGACGAGTATTTATATATATATATATTATAATGTGAGAAAAAAAATTATTTTTCCCCCTCCCGAGCCCATGAGTTTAATGTATGTGTACTATTTCAATGCAATAATTTATGTTTCGTCTTCATGAAAAAAAAAGAAAAGAAGATATATATATATATATTTACTAGAACACATGGTATATACTATATAGAGTATTTTATATAAAATTTAATTTTTTATTCATAAAAAATAGAGATATATAGATAGATAGATATGTGGAACTTAATTTTTTTTACAGCAGGGACACTTGTAATTCACTTGTTGAGTTATTGTACTAATAATAATTTGTAAGATAATAAAGCTAGATTAATTAATATTGTAATAATTGTGTAACACGACTTAATTATAATCAAAAGCTAATTATTAATTACTTATGACCCTGCATGTTAACATTAAAATTAAATCACATTAAATATTTGGGTGTCTGATCTTAATAATATAAAATTAAGTACTTCTTAATGTCTTGTCGGCCATGCACTATATTTACACAACATGAAATATAGACTTTGACTCTTTGTGTGTTGTCAGCAACTGGAGGGAGAGGATGATAGAATGGATGGAAAGTTGGGTTTTTATATCAAGTGCAAAATTGTCCATATTTGGAAAAAAAAAAAAAGAAGTAATCCCACCTACTATGATTTTATTTTATCATGTTAAATATTAGTATTACTTCTCCTTAATCCATCCATGTATCAAATTAGGTTATATGGAAATGAAAATAAGAAATATTTCTAATACTTAACGAAAATGTAAAAATAAGTTCTGAAATGAAAAACATTTTTAAAAATACTTCGAAAATGAAAAACAGCTCCCCCGTGCAACCTTGGTATCAAACACCTCATTTGACATAATGATCACTATATTTCTGAATTTTTTAATTCTATATAACCAGTATTTTTTTCTTTTTTTTTTCTTTCTTATATTGACATAAATAACTATAAATATGTTAATTTAAATTACAATACCTCTAAATAAATTTGAAACTACTTGGAAGATCTTCTAGTATTAATACTTTATCCTTTTTTACCCAAACTTATAAGATTTCTCAGCACTTGGGGCCAGATTCTTAACACTTGGGCTTGTTTGGCCTTGTTGTAGGACCTAAAAAAGCCCAAAAACGTACTTTTTAAGTCTAAAGGAGTTTCTGAGTTTTATTTTAATAGTAGTTGGCTAGATTAAAAGAATACCGTCGCAAATAATAAAAGTTAGGGAAATTTTATTGACAGCTCGATAAATTACTCTTCACAGCCCAATTAAATGAAATTTCATTTTTACTCTTTACAGCCACAAGAATTACTCTTTACAACTCATAAATTTCCAAATATGCCCTCTCAACGACAGCCACACCATTTCTCACCTTTTTCACACAAACTCTAACTGTCGGCCATTGTTTTCTCAAGAAAGAAGAAATCCAGAGACTGCAAAATCAAGTACGCCTTCTCTTCTTTCTATTTCTTTAATAAGCACATGGCGGCATCGCCATCGGCGACGATGGCAGCCACCAATCCACCATCGTCAGTCGCGATGCCGCCACCAAGCATCGTGGCTGGCGATGGTGGCTGACATCATCGCCGATGACGATGCCGTCGGGGAAGGGGGTTTCAGTGTGGGGTAGGGTTTCGGGGGGTTTCAGAAATCCCCCGCACCGGTCGCGATGGTGGCGGCATCGCAGCCGCCACCATCACGGCTGCTATCGTCGCCGTTGGGGTGGGGGGGTTTCTATGTAGGGCGAGGTTTCGGGGGGTTTCAGAAACCCTCTACACCACGAGGTGCGGGGGTCCAACCCGATTCGAGTTTCTCGAACCCAGGTTGGAGAAACCCGAACTGGAATTTTTTTTTTTAGTTTTGTATCTTTTTAATTTTTTTTAAAGTATGATTGATTTCATATTAATTATATTTTTACACTTTACCTTTTTAATAAATTTAATTGTTGTTAATCTTATTATAAACAATTTTATTTGTCATCATGTATTTAGACATTTAATATAACATTCTTATTTGAATTAAATTAATTTTATAATAGATTATTATTATTTTAAAAATGATTGATATGGTATATTCATTTATAGGCATGACACGTACTCGATAGCTTCTACGAGGAGAAGAAGGGTAGAGGGTCCAGAGCAACCATCTTCTAGTGCTCTGGAGCAACCATCTACTACTGTTCCAAACGATATTGCTAGACCATTTTTAGGAGACCCCTAAATATCCATCCATTTTAAAGAGTTTTAAAAATCATGTTGTTGTTGGCATATGGACTGGAGAGGTAAGCGATTATAAAAAATATATATATATTTAAATTAATTATTATAATTTTATTAATTATTTTATTATTTTTGTATTATAGGCAAGAGGTGTATTGAAGTGCAATAGTCATGGATAAAGAATTCCTAATTGGTCATTGACAAATCAACAACGTATTCATGATGTTGTCATCAGATCTCGGTTGGCACTTTTGATAGAATGCACGTATCGATTTGTGAATCCTACAGTTGTGTCAGTCTTTTCAGAGAGATGGCAGGCAGAGACTAACACATTTCATCTACCATTTGGTGAGATGACATTCACCCTAGATGACATTGCTACTATTCTAAATATACTAGTTGCTGGCAGCCCTGTATCAATCCCTCATTTGACAGGTAATGAAACTCAGAACTTACTATATCGTTTAATTGGGGTATCAGTAGTAGAAGCAGCAGATCAGATAGCGGAGACTCGGGGACCATATGTGAAATTAGATTGGTTGAGAAGAACGTTTATGAATGTGCCAGATTCAGCTCCGAATGAAGAAATCTACAATGCCAGTAGAGCGTATTTATTATTTTTATTAGGTTGTACATTATTTGTGGATAAAAGTGGTACCATGATTTCGATTTCCTATCTTGCATTGTTGGAAGACTTAAGTGTATTTGGTACGTATGCATGGGGGCTGCATCTTTGGCATATTTGTATAGGCAGTTGGGTATCGCGAGTAGAATAAATGTCAAGGGAATCTATGGATATTTGACATTACTTGAGGTAATCATTTAAATTTTAGTATTATGTGCATATATTTGACATCTTTTCATATATATTAACAATTATTTATATTAAATGTACACAGGCTTGCATATATGAACATTTTCTATTGACTAGAAGTAAACATAACTTAGCATATACTGACGAGTTGCCTAGGGCTCACCGTTGGCTTCCTATTCGTGAGTACGATTCTTTGCAATCTTTACAAGAGCAGCTTGATGACTTAATTGAAGATCGAGTATTTTATTCACACATTATATTTTACAACTTAATATAGTTTGTCATTAAAATTCTGAAACATGTGCAAGTCATATGGACATCATATAAGAGGCATCGTGCACAACACCCACTGCATGAGATTGCGTTTTTCTCTAGATGTCTTAAGTGTGGAGGCGTGATCGAGCCATATCATTTGAAGAGGGTTCTGTGACAATTTGGGCATATGCAAAATATACCTCCACCTCCATTATCCCCTATTGAAGTCAAGCGAGGTATAGCTACGGCAACATATAAGATAATTTATGATTTTATCAATGATAGTTGGACTCGCTGGAATTTTCACTTATTGCCAGCACACAGATGGGGTGGACTTGCCCGAGTGCCATGGGAGTGTAGTGAAGACTACTTGGCGTGGTATCATCGCATTACGCATCGAGTCATACAAAACCCTACACATAGATCTGGGTTTGACAGAGGTGATGAAGATAGAGCGACCATTGCTGATGTGGTAAGATTAATTTTGTAATTGTAATTTTTTTAAATATATTATGTTTAATTTTTTATTTTTAAAATAATTGCGTCTTGTAGCGCATTATGGCATCACTATCTCCATTTACGCACTTCATATTAGGTGGATCCACTCAAGATGTAGATGTGTGGAGACGGACATATCTTTAAGTATATGATATTTTAACTATTTCTACTAAGTCTTCTTCTACTGGGTCTCATGCATATATAGTATTTCAAATAGCGTCTTTTAGTATGGTACAAACACCGACGGTGGTTAGATCACTTCCAGCACCAATTATAAATCCACCACCTACGAGTTCAGATCCACATCATTCAGTCCCAAGCTCCCCTTAAGAGACAAGAAAAAGGACTGATAGAGATTAGATTTTTATTGTAATATGAGACTATCTGTATTTAGTGCAATGTCACTAGTTACCCGTTCAAGATGTTACACTTTATATAGTTTAGTTATCATGTATTTGTTAATATTTATGTATTTTATATATGTTTTTATTTTTCTTTAAAAATGAAAAACTAAATATTGTGTCCATAATGTTGCTTCTATAAATACTTTAAAATAAAAATGTAAGAATAGCGTATACATATTACTTTTATTAACAAAATGATAGTCTTTTAAAAAAAAAATCAGTGATAGATAGTTAGAAATTACATTAATAAAATAAAATGATATAGTTGGCTGATTGATTATTATAAATTAAGCTGATAAAGATGGTAGGTAATCGTTGAAATAATAATAAAAATATAAATATCGAAACTATATTTATTTTTTTAAAAATTATTTTTATAACTCGAATAACTAATGCATTATTTTAAAAGATAACTTTAAAAATGACATGACATGGCAGCAATTTGACGTATCATAATGATTATAAGTCTTGCATTTGTTTTGAAATGACATGACTGACAATCATTATGAAATAATGTAACGTTAGATGGGACGAGTATTTATATATATATATTATAATGTGAGAAAAAAAATTATTTTTTCCCCACCCGAGCCCATTAGTTTAAGGATCATGCTAGATGTACAACAATTTTGTACATCTTGAGCTACATCAAGGATATAATGACCAAAATGTCTTGCGCCTCACATGCGCCTCACGCGCTTCTATGCGCCTCATGAAAGACTTTTTTATCATTAGTACACCTTTGTGTAGTCCAAAGTGTACACAAAGGTGTACCAATAGCATTATCCTTAGTTTAATGTATACTATTTCAATGCAATAATTTATGTTTCGTTTTCATGAAAAAAAAAAAGAAGATATATATATATATTTACTAGAATACATGGTATATAGAGTATTTTATATAAAATTTAATTTTTTATTCATAAAAAATAGAGATATATAGATAGACAGATATGTGGAACTTAATTTTTTTTTACAACAGGGACACTTGTAATTCACTTGTTGAGTTATTGTACTAATAATAATTTGTAAGATAATAAAGCTAGATTAATTAATATTGTAATAATTGTGTAATACGACTTAATTATAATCAAAAGCTAATTAATTACTTATAGCCCTGCATGTTAATATTAAAATTAAATCACATTAAATATTTGGGTGTCTGATCTTAATAATATAAAATTAAGTACTTCTTAATGTCTTGTCGGCCATGCACTATATTTATACAACATGAAATATAGTCTTTGACTCTCTGTGTGTTGTCAGCAACTGGAGAGAGAGGATGAGAGAATGGATGGAAAGTTGGGTTTTTATATCAACTGCAAAATTGTCCATATTTGGAAAAAAAAAAAAAAGTTAGTCCCGCCTGCTATGATTTTATTTTATCATGTTAAATATTAGTATTACTTCTCATTAATCCATCCATGTATCAAATTAGTTTAGACGGAAATAAAAATAAAAAATGTTTCTAATATTTAACAAAAATGCAAAAATAAGATTTGAAATGAAAAATATTTTTAAAAATGTTTCGAAAACGAAAAACAGCTCCCTCATGCAACATTACTATCAAACACCTCATTTGACATAATGGTCACTATATTTCTGAATTTTTTTAATTCTATATAACCAGTATTTTCTTCTTCTTCTTTTTTTTCCTTATATTGACATAAATAGCTATAAATTTGTTAATTTAAATTAAAATACCTCTAAATAAATTTGAAACTACTTAGAAGATCTTCTAGTGTTAATACTTTATCCTTTTTTACCCAAACTTATAAGATTTCTCAGCACTTGGGGCCAGATTCTTAACACTTGGGCTTGTTTGGCCTTGTTGTAGGACCTAAAAAGGCCTAAAAAAGTACTTTTTAAGTCTAAAGGAGTTTCTGAGTTTAATTTTAATAGTAGTTGGCTAGATTAAAAGAATACCATCGCAGATAATAAAAGTTATCTTTTAAGTAAAAGTAAAAGCAAAAGATATCGATTCAACATTTACCTTAACATTTACAGAAAAAAAAAAATATAACAATGTTTACAATGACGACATTAAATAATATTAAGTACATAAATATTTTTGTCATAATTTTATTATAAAAAATATTTTTTAATTAGTAACTAACTATATATAACAATGCTAAAAAGAATTTTCAAATTATCTAGCCAAATGCTAAAATATTTTCCCTTAACAGTGATTCTTATAAAATCGATCTTTATAAAAATAATTTCATAACAAAAATTTCACAATAATTCTAGTCAGGAGCTCACCCTCGATGCATAGCTTTGTATAACACTTTATTCATTTGAAAAAACTTTTCCCCTCTTGTTATTATATTTGTCATTTGTGTCAATACTTTGACGACCTCTTTTGGTGGATGAATTCATGGACTTGACATGACATCCATGCAGACAATTCCTGATTTACCTAAGAAAGTTGGAAGAAATGTTGGATTTCAGAGACTTAGCACCAACAAATTACAAACAATAAGAATAATAAATAATACAAGAAAGGAAAGGAAAGCAAAGCATCTATGAACAAGTTGGTTAAAGGAAAAGAACTCAATGATATAATAGTTGCTTCCAAGCTATTACATCTTCCACCCCACAATTAGGAACTAAAAAGAGATTATAAAATGGTACTATTGTTGTTAAGCTCTACCATCCACATCGAATCCGGCCCCGGTCCAACCGGGTCCCGAAGGTCCTCTGCCCTTAGGAACGGCCCCTATTCCCTTTGTTTTTCCCTGAATCTGAATTTTCTTCCTCCCTCTTCCTTCACCCTCAACCGAAGATTGTTGGTCGTGGCTGTTTGAGAGTGGAGCACTTCCGCCATTTTCTTGAGTTGCTACGATTTCTGCTGGTGTTGGTGGCAATGGACTCGGAACTGAGGAAGCATCTAGGGGCTGGCTACTCTGGGCAGGTCCCGTTGGCTTCCCATCCTAACATCGATATCGAACTTGAGCAAAATACTATATGTTCGGTTATGAAGGTTCCCAAGTTTTCATGTCAACGAAACTGAGGACGTTTATATGTGTATGACAACAGGGTAATTTCATTTCTTGCATGACATTTCACTTCACACAAGCAGCAAAAATCCTAGTAGCGTGGTGTGGCAATTGCATTAGCTCCAACCTAATGTATTGTGATGGAGACCTAAGAATCTAACTGGTCAATAGACTAGAGCAGCAATTGAATCATGAGAGAACTGGAGAAATGTAATTGATTGTCACAACAGATCACATTAGAGTACCGTATCCAAGGAGATAATTATTCATTTGAATTGCCTTGGAAGATCTCAACCACACAAGCTTTTCATGATATTGCTCATAATGCATTGATATGAAGTTAAAACGAATGATGGAGCAGGCAGCCTATCTCCATAAACAAGATCCTGATGTTCTAATAGAATATCATTTGATGGACCAAAGGGAAGTATCTTACGCCAAAAAATGGGGCCAGAACACATGAATCTATAATTGAGGGTAAGATGGCAAAAAGAAAAAAGAAAATAAAAAAAAAATCAATGAACGTGCAGGTGTACATATGAAGTAAAAAATGGAAGAACTTACATTAAGGACAGAAGTGGATGATCTGCTTGGGTTTAAAGCTTCTAGTCGTCTTTTCAACTCTTCCAGTCTAGCAAACTGGGTGTTGCTACTTTCTTGAACCTGTAAAAGAATTACATAAGAAAATGACTAAAATGTAATACTTCAAATCCACATTTGGTAAAGACAGGGACCAGATTGTTCAAGTCTTCACATAGTTTCTGCTTAATTGCTTCCTCATCCTTTACAGCCTGTAGTGCCGCCTCCCATGCCTGAGACAAACACAAGTGTGACCATTTGGGAAAAAGGAGGAAAACAATGTGTAGCAGCAAAACAGTCCTGACTCTAGAATCACATAAGGCTGCTCTCTTAACTTAAAATGTACAAAAATACTGCCCTGGTTATTTTTATAGCCAATCAGTTACATGACTCCAAAATTAAGAAAGGACATTTAGGTTATAGCTAAACATATATACTACAAAGGAACTAAAATTAAAAAAAAAAAAAAAGTGTTGAGTTTTTCCATTGATATGTGACGCTAAAATAACTGTTCTCCAAGAGTTGAGTCTTTTTCAGTTTAACCACCAATTATTTGCTGGAATCAGTTTCACACCAAGATTCCAACATAACAAAACACAGCCCCCATTCTGTTCAGATAAAACAACAATGATACTATCACACTAGTGAAAAAGGAATCCAAAGCACAAAACTCCATGCTTTCCGAGGGTTGTTTTGATGCAGCCACCTTACCTTTGATTTGGATGGTCTGTTTACAAATAAAACAAGGCTCCTCGCTTTGCAAGGACTATTTTGCATGTCTCCTTACCTTTGATCTGCAAAGAGACTTCCAAAACCCAAACCTATGACCTTCTAATGACAAAAGAGTAACCTTATCTTTGCTACTAAGGCTCATCCTCAAGAAAGATAATAAAAAAATGAATCACATTCCTACAATAAAATACACTCAGTACCATTAGTCTGTTCTAACGGAAATGATGATGTCAGCAAAAATATACATTTGTTGACAAAAATGCCCTTGTTGGTGGGTAAATATCAAGAATACCCCTCTTCTTATTCTTAGCCAATAACAGAACTAACCCTATATGTACTACATCACCATGGATACAGAAAAGGGCCTCAATCATGTTCATTCATATCTGCGGAAATGAGGTGGAAGTGAGGTTGAAGGGGGAATGAGCTGAAGTTTGTTCAACAGTGGGCAAGAAGAAAAATGAGCTCAAAATTTGAAGGTGTGAAAAAAATGAATGCAGATTGGTAAAACGACAGAGAAAAAGGTGAGAAACTCAAAATTATGGTAATATTTTTCATTTTTGTTAAAGAGAATAGCTAAAAAATGGCGGCAAACTTCTCTGGAAAGGGAAAAATGGTAGGTTCTTTTTGGTAAATATACAGATGGGTATTGAGGGTAATTTGGGAAAATCACAACAATACCTGCTGTAACTAGTTTTAAACATCAAGGGTTATCTGTAATGCATTTTGATTAGTGTGTCTTTTCTAACTTAAATAAAGTAACCCAACAGGAAAATGTCTGGTTGTCTCCCTAGAGGTGGAGGCTGGACTGCATCATCTAGGGCCATGGACCACTGATCCTTGTCACGGATAGGGTGTATAAACTGCCCATATACTGGCAAGAACTTTTCCTTGGAGAAAAAACTATCACAGGAGTCCTCAATACGCAATCCCCTTGATGC
Source organism: Diospyros kaki (assembly GCA_036245055.1). NCBI lineage: Eukaryota > Viridiplantae > Streptophyta > Magnoliopsida > Ericales > Ebenaceae > Diospyros > Diospyros kaki. The sequence continues at coordinate 46,678,882 of BSEG01000002.1, read as the reverse complement.
CAGACATGCAGTTGCATCCTTGCAAGGAATCACTATGACATCCCACACTTTGCAGCAACAGGTCTTCTCCCCCGAATTAACTACATGGTTATTGCCTTCTTGTCTGATGGGCTCCAATTTCTTAGCAGTTTTTGGTGTGAGATTCATAGACCAATCCACAACCCTCACCACCATTTTGTACACTGCCACCATAGTCTTCATCCATATTGAGCCCAATAAGATCAGAACTGGCTTCCTACTCACATCACCCACCCAACTATTAAATGATTTAACCAAGTGGCTTGTAATATCATCAGCCATAACAAGTGGACTGATGCAGCATCTTGTGCACTGTTGCAGGGGCAACTGTAGCAACATTGTGGTAGCCTACCTAGAAACACACTGTATCTCCTCCATCCTAACACTTGAACTGGGTGTGAGTATATGCCCCAGCCACTGCCCAAAATTCTTTCCTCAGTTTCAATTCAGGAAACTTGCCTTGAAGTTGTTAAGGAGGTGCCTACAACACCTCCTGTGATGGCAAAACAGCATTATCTGCTGCAACGCTGGTTCTATCGCCTTTTGCCCATTTCCATAAAGGTCCAACGCTTCTTCCTGCAAGTATACCAGAGAAATTGGTGCAAGCAGTCCAGAAAATAAAACATCACGAATCCTTGCACTCAGCCTCCACAACTGCAAGTGCTATAGGGAAATATTTCCCATCTAGTCCTACGGCTACAAGCAAATTCCTCTATATGGTCCCTTCTGCAACCATCAATTGCAATAAATGGCCTGCAGCCAGCTTTAAAACCCTGCTGGACTGCTACAAGTGACACAGCATCCTCCTAAAAGTTGATAAGTCCATGTTATGGGGTATTCTATCTAGTTCCCTCTTCACCAAACTTTCTGGATTTGTGGCCCTCAACTCCACCACATATGAAGCCAACAAAGAATATTGCAATGCCTGGTTACCCTTGATCCACTCCAAAGCCCTTTTCCTAGCTCAAGATAGGCTGCATTCTATCTTCTCACCAACTCAGCTTATAAAACTTCCAGCCTCATGCTTCGCTCAGATCTAAATTGCTCAAACAACTTGCTTGCTATCCATGTGGAGGTGGCCTCCACATTCCTATGGTTTTGAACACAGGTGTGCTCGGGGCCCAAGATTCACTTGGTATGTCCTTCTATCAGCCACTGGGGACACATGAATTCCGTAAGCACAATTTTCTGCCCTACATATAGCTGTTATTCTAGCCTTTTCATTTTTTTATTCTCATTGATGAAAATTGCTTCTGTACAGAATATTCCTTAAGGGCTGCCCTAAATTCATTCACATCCATAGAGTAGACTCCTCTCAAATTTTACTTCTTGTCCCTCAACATCCTTCAAAAATCTGGCCCCTCACACACTTATCAACGCTAATTTCCTCAACATTAGGTTCCTCACTTGATGACATGCCCCCACCATCATCACTGGACTAGTAGTCTTAACATTCTACATCAGCAACCCCCTACCCTCCGGTACCATGTATCCCCCCTATAGTTAATAGGGTTGCCCCAGTCATCATCTCCACTGTCACTAATACTAAGGCATTCTTGCTGGTAATCATCATCATAGATATCTTGATCTGGACTCTCAAATTGCTCATCGATAGGCTGTTCATTCCCACTGCCCCTGGCCCCACACCATGGAACTGACCCCAAAGAAGGTGAATGATACTACAGATGGGTTTAGTAAGCTCGGATTCTAGGTGAGCTCAAACATAGCTAGGACATCATTATCATCCTTGATTTCTAACATAGCATCAGACTTGAGGAACCCATGCTATAGCCTGAACACCATTCTTACATATCCCTATTTACTTGACTAAGTGCAGATTGACAGAATCAGAGATAAGATCTAAGAAGCATATATAGTCTGGGTCAACATCACACACCACAACAATTCATCCTCAAATCATATAACTTTGAAGTCATAATTAACCTTGAAAGAACACACTTGGTTGAAAACTAGGTTATCTTGTTGAAATTCAAGGTTAGGGTTTACAAAAATTGGGTTAAACAGGATTTAGGTCAAAAGGGTGAGGGTTTACAAAGATTGGGTTAAACAGGGTTTAGATTAAAAGGGTTAGGGCTTACAGAAATTCAGTTAAACAGGAGCAATGCAAATGGAACAAACACCCCTCTGATTACCCCACACTGATGGGGTTCGCGATATATAACATTAACTCGGTTTGCTCTATTAACACATGTTTGTGTGATTTTTCTATTATGTGAAAAATCAAGTCATTGTATCCATTGAACGATTCAGTCACTGAGATTGAACTTTTCATTGTCATTTAATTATTATGTGAAAATTAGGAACTACCTAAACTCTCTACAATGCCATACATGTGCAGCTCTCATTGATACCTCTGATCACCTACAATCAAATGTAATGAAAACCAGGCAGCGGAGCCAGAATTTTTGGTCAGGTAGGGTCGACTAAAAATAATTATCAAACAAAATAAAGTAATAACTTATCAAAATAAAGTTACAATAAAAACTTATGCTTATGATTAACAATAAAAAATTATGTTTATAATAACATTTTAAATGTACAAATATACTATTATAACTGGCCATGAAGAGTTTTCATATTTTGAAATTGCTGTATAATCACTTCATTATCAACCGTACTTAAATAATCTAATTAGTAATAGGCACTTAAAAATATCAATTCAATAAAAATCAAACCATAAATAGAATAAATTAATCTCTAATGTTCTACTTGTTAATCAAGCAATTAATGATAACTCAATATAAATATAAAGCTAATGAATTCATAATCTAAAGTAAGGGTTAAGAAATAATTGGCGCATCTCAATTGCAGGAAAAAAAAATCACATAAAAGATTAGGGCCTGTTCAATTGTAGAAAACATTTTCTAGTTTTCAACTCCAATTTTATAACTAAATATGCTCTAACATTTTATGTTTCAAAAAGCAATAGCATTCATTTCTAGAAAGTTTAGAAAACATCTTTGGTTTTTCCAATTCACAGTATAAAGTGGAAAAATTAGAAAATTGAGTTTCATATTTTCTAATGGAACACTCATCCATGCAATAGAAAATTAGTATAAAACTTAAAAAATGTTTTCTACAACTGAACAGCCCTTAAATTTTCTCTCTCTTCCCATGTAACATGGATTCTGCATTTTCAGGCATTGTATGGGTGTCAACATGACATGACACTAGTACCGGGATATATGTTGGACTCTTCATTTTTCAGGTCTATGTGTTTATTCTTATTTTTTATGTATTCAATTTAATTTTAGTTTAAAATAATAAAAATTAACAATTTATTTTGATTAATTATTTCTGTTAACCTGCTTTTAGCCTTTTAAAATATATGTTTGTATAAGATCACCCAAATTGTCCACCTACCAGTAACCATTTTATCTTATATGTATAACATACCCTTAATCTTAGTTATAGAACTAAAAGAAAAAAAGATTTGTATGTGTAGGAGTAAGGTAGTAAGATTTATTATTCTCTATATCATATCCTAATACCTGTGTCCTACTTTGGGACACATATCCCCATATCGTAAAATTAATGAAATTGACATGTCCGACCTCTGAGTACTTACCCGTATCCGACACTCATACCCATGTCTAGGTAACATGGCTCTCTTCTTCCTTGTCTTCTTCTCCACTACTCTCCTCTTGTTTTATCTTTTTATTTCTCTATTCCTTCTATCTTTCTCTCTTCTAGTATGTTAGTGCCTCTAAAAGGAAAATTGAGGCTTCTGTGTCAGTATAAGAGAAAATAGGAGAAAAGGAGGCAAATTATTGTCCAGGATATGAGCCTCCCTTGTTTTCAGAGTGGACAATATTAAAGATATAAAGTATATATTAAGTTTTTAAAATTACACTACTACACACTTTTTTGTTAAGTACTACTACACACATTTAATTCCAGAAACTTATAAACACATCATTTAACAATTGATTTTTTATTTGCTAGAATGGCCAAATGTCAAATTTTTCTTAATTATGTTTTGTAATTTTTATGAATGGGATCAACTATAATTTTTCACTTTTTTAGTGGGGCCAGTCTATAATTAATCACAAATTATGCATACATACAATAAAGGAAAATAAAAATTCAATGGGGGTCAATAGACCCCAGTCACCAAAGGGTGGCTCAGCCACTGATGAAAACCAATTACTCTTCGCCAAATGTTACAATATAAGGTAGTACAAAACACCCACCCAATCAAGTTTCCTACTCAAGGGTAAGACCTGGAGGAATTACAGTTTCCCATGCTCATCTTGGTATCCTAAGCAGATTAAGCAGCACTCAGCTTATCTGTCACTGTAAATGTGTACCTTCCACAACCCCTATTTATATTTGAACCAAAGGTGTAAAAAGCCAAGAAGGGATGCTGTTAACATGAATTGCTTTTGAGGGGTGAATTTGGAAGTCCCTCCCCCTTAAAAAGAATTATTTTTTGCACCAACAGAAAGAAAAACATAATAATAATAAAAGAATAGTAATAGTAATTGGCAAGATCCATCCACCCACATGGTGGTGGACTTCGCACCACCTAAATCCATATGTGATATCACAGTGCAAAAAGTTTCCATGAAGCTGCATAAATGGAAAAAAAAAAAGAGCTCAACATATACTGGAAACCTTAGTATGATGAAGAAAGTAAAATTTTCTATTATATTTGACAAGGACCTATTAGAGACTTGACATGAATCAATTAATTCTTGGGACAGACCTTTCGTGCTTGTTCTTCCTTTAGCTTTGCAGCATGAATTTTCTCAGTTGAGATTTCAATTTTCTTTCTCATGTGTTCCAGTGCTGGATATGCAATACAGGAGAGCAACAACGGTAATCAGTAAGCATCCACATTAACAAGGAGAATTTCACAAATTCTAGTTAAAAGAATTAGTTATGACGTTTACTCAACCTGCTTTCTTTGGTCCAGCAGTGAGTTTCACCTCTAATGTAAGATTTGACAACTCTCGCTCAACATCACGAATCTTTGTATAATTTTCTTCAATGTATCTGATAGGAAGTATTAATGAAGATTGATTAAATACATTTAGAGAACTTCAACACAAGAGAACTGAAACAAGACTTTGAAATAATCCTATAGCTTGCTCGAATTAAATCCGAGAGTAGCAGAAATATAAATACAAACTGCTGCTATATCACTTTCCTATAAAGTAGGAAAGGATTTGGAACTCTACTCCTAAAAAATAGGGATAACTATCTCCTAAAACTTAGGAGATAAAGAAGATGTAAAAACAAAAGATTACAACAATTATCTACTACTAACAAACATAAATTTAAATAAGCTGAAGATAATCTTGAGTTCTCATGCTTCTAGAGTCCTTCTCCACTTATACTTCTAACAGAAAAATGATCTCGTCCAACACTCCCCCTCAAGCTGGAGAATAGATGGAAGTCATTCCCAGCTTGCTAATTAGAGCCTCAAGAATTGGTCTTGCAACTTCCTTTGTTAAAACATCAACCACTTGATCATTAAATAGTATATAGGTCAAGATTATTCCTCCTTCCTCAATTTCTCTTTTTAGAAAATTCCTATCAATCCTCACATGCTTCATCCGGTCATGTTGCACTGGATTTTTAACAATGCTGATAGTTGATTTGCTATCACTAAATACTTTTGTTGGTTGAGGTAGGGAAATCTTCAAGTCCTCCATGAGCCTTTCCAGCCAGATTACTTCACATATCCCGTGAGCAATTGCTCAAAACTCGACTCCAGCACTGCTGCAAACCACAACTGACTACTTTTTATTTCTCCATGTAACAATATTCCCAAATACCTCAGTGCAATACCCTGAAGTTGAACGACTATCTTCTCTAGAACCAGCCCAGTCTACATCTACATGGCCTTCAATGCTCCTATTTTCAGTTTTCTTGAACATTAATCATTTTTCAGGAGTTCCCTTTAAGTATCTTAGAACATGTTGAACTGCCTTCATATGTCTTTCTGTGGGTGAATGCATATATTAGTTGATTACACTTACTCAATAGGCTATGTCTGGCCTAGTTAATGACAAGTAAATCAACATCCCTACCAACCTTTGATACTTTTCTTGGTTCACGAGAGCATCATCACCTTTTTCTTTGAGTTTCCAGCCCTTTTCCAAGGGTGTTCCAGCTGGTTTGCAAGCTGTCATTCCGGTATCTTTCAACAAATCCAAGGTATACTTCTGTTGTGAGATGAACAAACTGTCTTTGCTTCGAGCTACCTCCATGCCTAGGAAATATCTCATAGTTCCTAGATCTTTAACTTCAAACTTAGCCTTCAATTGCTGCTTTAGATTATCAATTTCTTGCAAATCATCACCTATTACAATAATATCATCAACATAAACAATCAATATAGCTCTTTTTCCATTTTTGTTGAGTTTAATGAACAAAGTATGCTCGGATTGGCCTTGTTTATACCCTAGCTGCCTGAGGGTCATGCTGAATTTGTGAAACCAAGCCCTTGGTGACTGTTTTAAACCATAGAGTGACTTTTTCAGCTTGCACATGCTACCACTTCCAACCTTTTGCTCAAAACCAAGGAGAACCCTCATATAAATCTCTTCCTCCAAATCATCATTAAGAAAAGCATTCTTAATGTCGAATTGGAAGAGAGGTCAATCAAAATTCACAGCAATAGATAATAATACTCGAATGGAATTTAGTTTGGCAACCGGGGCAAATGTCTCCTCATAGCCGATTCCAAAGGTTTGGGTAAAACCTTGTGCAACCAACCTAGTTTCGTATCGCTCAACGCTCCTATCAGCCTTGTGTTTGACTATAAATACCCACCTACATCCAACCACTTTCTTGTTAGGAGGCAATGGAACTATCTCCCATATCTTATTTCCCACTAATGCATTCATTTCTTCCTGTGAGAAGTCAGAGGTAGAACTCCAACCTGAAAAGCCAGCTTAACAGGTGGAGGAATCCTCCTCCTTATATATAGCCCAAGTCTCCCTTGCTGAGGCGATGTGGGATTCTCACACTCTCCCCCACGCCGAAGCTTCTCCAGTAACTGATACATGCCCAGGTGATCGGACAGGGTACTGATCCACGACCACGACCGAAGGTAGTCCCCAACCAAGGGTTGGCTCTGATACCATGTGAGAAGTCAGAGGTAGAACTCCAACCTGAAAAGCCAGCTTAACAGGTGGAGGGATCCTCCTCCTTATATATAGTCCAAGTCTCCCTTGCTGAGACGATGTGAGATTCTCACACTTCCATTACAGCCATTCTCCACTTAGGATCTTCCATAGCAGCCTGAATATTTTTGGGAACATTAATGCTGTCAATCTGGGCCAAATACCCTCTAAACTGTGGAGCCAATTTCACATAGGTTAGATGATTAGATATTGGGTACTTAACACATGATCTTACCCCTTTTCTCAAGGCTATTGGAATAGCCCAATCTAAGCCATCTTCTTCTTTAGTATTGTTGTCACTTTCTAGTGCAGTTGTCCCCTCGTTGCTACCCTTTTTTGCTGAAGGATTGATTTTTGGAGATGGCTGGTTTTGCTTCAGTTCCGTATGACCTTTAGATTTTCTTGAGTAGACAAATAGAGGAGGATTTTTGGCTGCTGTAGGACTAGGTTTTTCCTGCTCAGAATGATGAGAGGACTCAAAATTGTAGGATTGTTAGTGTCAGGTTCAGAATTTCCAGCAGGTTCAGAATTTCCAGCACAAAACAATATGTTGTCATGAGGTACTAAGAATTCTCCCCCTTGAGAACATACTGGTGGATTGGGATTGAAGGAAAATAAGGGAGAAATGGGCTCATTGGAACTGTTTTGGTGGCCTGTGAGGGAATAATAGGGAAGATCTTCATAGAAGGTCACATCGGTGGACACCAAGTCTCCCTTGCTGAGACGATGTGAGATTCTCACACTTCCATTACAGCCATTCTCCACTTAGGATCTTCCATAGCAGCCTGAATATTTTTGGGAACATTAATGCTGTCAATCTGGGCCAAATACCCTCTAAACTGTGGAGCCAATTTCACATAGGTTAGATGATTAGATATTGGGTACTTAACACATGATCTTACCCCTTTTCTTAAGGCTATTGGAATAGCCCAATCTAAGCCATCTTCTTCTTTAGTATTGCTGTCACTTTCTAGGGCAGTTGTCCCCTCGTTGCTACCCTTTTTTGCTGAAGGATCGATTTCTAGAAATGGCTGGTTTTGCTTCAGTTCTGTATGACCTTTAGATTTTCTTGAGTACAAATAGAGGAGGATTTTTGGCTGCTGTAGGACTAGGTTTTTCCTGCTCAGAATGATGAGAGGACTCAAAATTTGTAGGATTGATAATGTCAGGTTCAGAATTTCAAGCAGGTTCAGAATTTCCAGCACAAAATAGTATGTTGTCATGAGGTACTAAGAATTCTCCCCCTTGAGAACTGTCACAACCCTAGGGTTTGGCTAGGGTTGTGATAGGAATTTGGAGAGATTTAGGGAAGAGAAGGCAGTAGGGAGGGAGATTTAGACTGAAACAGAAGAAATGGGGAAGAAAGAGAAGAAGAACCGAGAGAGAGAATTAAGAGAGAGAATAGAGTTTGAAATTTATTCTTCAATTCAATCATAAACCCCTCCTCTAACTACTCAAGCCTATTTATAGGCTTACAATTGAAAATGCTAACAACAACAGAAAATACAACTAATAAGGAAAACACATGTATTACTAATATATCCTAGAGGTTCCTTGGGGTCATGACAATCCCCACCCCTTCAAACAATTCTTGTCCCCAAGAATTGGCTGCTCTTAACCCTATTATTCAGCCAATTCCAGCCTTAATAATTTGTTTTCTTCTTCGCCTTTTCTTGTTCTCATCTCTCACTTTTCTTTTCTTTTGTCTTGCCATATCTTTTCCTCCGAAAACAGCAATATCATGATTCGCTGCAGCACCTGTTCCAGCCATCCACCCATTCTTTGTTGCTCTCAAAATTAATTCCATTTGACCTATCACACCTTCCACCATAATCTCTCTAACTGTAGAGAGTAAGTCAAATTGCTTTGTAGGCCGAAATTTGGTTCGATGCTGCTGCTTTCCAATGGAAATGAGAACTATCGAAGCAGCAAAAGTCTTGTTTCTGTCCACAAAGAATTTCCCCACCATCTTCCCAATGTCTTCTTTCTCTTTAGTAGAGGTATCCTCAATTGGGGTATCTTTAACTTCCAGCAGATTTTTCTGTCAGTGGAACCTTGATAGCTTCTTCAACCATTACCATTACTTCCTTGGCAGCCTGAATTGCCTGATCCAATTCAGGGTTTTCCTCATTCTTTGCAGCTATCGTCCTTATCCTTAGGTCTTTATTAGCCTCATACTTTTCATCAGCTGCAAGGACACTATCACCATTACCATCATTCCCTTCTAGTTTTGATACATCATCCTCCAGCAGATATGAACAGTGATCCCCACAGATAGCATTGTCCCATCCCTCTTCCTTGCTGAAATCTTTAGTTACAATTGGCCGGTCCAACTGCAATTTTTCCTCCGACTCATGCTTGACATGATTTGTAGCCTTATAAGCTCCACCATCAAATCTATTTCTGATAGAATTTTGATTTGGGACACCATCCGATCCTTCCATCCCTGCTCTAATCACCAAAGGTAACGGATCGGCTTTAGCTTCCTCAATCAGTTCCTCAAATGCTACCTTATTAATCTGTTCATCACAGATTCTCTTGGGATAATGCCATTCACCACCAATATCATCACTAATGTTGCATTTCCCCTTGATAATTCTGTTGGAATCGGTACACTTCTTCCACTCCACATTGGAAATAGGTAGTGAATCCGCTTCTCGACTTCTTGCTTTCTCCTGCAGCTGCTCTATTTTAAGGAAATCTTCTTTGTTAAAACTCCCATGATAATCCTCAAAGTATTCGGCGGAAAAACTGTAATGATACTCCTTAGATAGTATCATTGCAAACTCTTGCAACTTTTCACGTATCATTTGGCCGAATTCTTGGCTCGATTCATGTACCACACTTCTTGTTCCTTCGTCCAATTGGCTGCTCCCCTTCTCCTGTTTCTTGTTGTTTCTCGCTGAAATTGCAGCCTTCTTTTGCTGCCATTGGAGCTCCAATTGCCTCATGCGTGCATTGCTTTCCATGGATGATTTTTTCACAAACTGTATACTTAGAAATCCAACACTTCTGCTATGCAAACACTTCCGGACTTGATTGGATTGGTTCAGCTTCCAAATTCACCTCACGAAATCGCTGAGATCTGGATCTGCCTTGCCTCCAAATCCGATTCAATTCCGATTAACTAAATCGGTGATGGACCTCAATTAATCGGATCAGCTCTCCCTCAATTCGCCCCTCCTACCCAAATCGACTTGGAGGACCCCCAGAATCGTTCTCACCGTTTGGGATCGGACTTGTTTGCTTGTGCTCGCCTCACCCAATCACTTCTTTGAAACGCCTCTGGACCAGCAACTCGCTGATGTTCAATAGTGGCGTAGGAACTTGCTTCTTATCGTCAACTTCCTAATTTGCGTCAATTTCCGAAGTATGCTTCACCTTCACACGTCTTCAAATCTAGGCTAAGATTAGCAATGTTTCTAGCCACGAAACTACTGCTGCGCCACTCGAATTCGCCTCCAATTTCAACTCAGTATTGCTGCGGACCTCTCCTAGCTGACATCGTCTTCACTTCCGAGCCGAAGTGGCTTTGCTCAGTTTTGCTTTTCAATTCCGAGTTTGCTCTACTAGGCGACGCCTTCCAAATCCAAGTTCAATTCTGAATTTAGTCATTGCTTCTTCCCCGAGGAGCATTGCCTCCAATATTCAAGTCGCAGTGGATTACGGAACCTTTTCGCCTGCTGTTTCCGACTTGCAACAGCCGCGACCCTCCCAATCACCGTCCACTGGTTGCGACCATCGGCTCGTTTATAGACTTCACCTGAATTGCTTCACATAATCGCCAAGGAAAACGCCTGGTTCCAGCAGAAAAAACTATCCGCTCACCTCCAATCACCAACTGCGAACACTCCTATGTTCGCATCGCCTCCGTCGAAATTGTTGTTCACTCAACCGCCTGGCCTAATCACCTTCAAATTTCGAACTGAAATTATAGCCAACTAATCAATCGGAATTCTCCTATTGAAATCGCCTGGGTTGCTCACCTACTAATTCTGATTATCAGAAATTGCTCCAAGAGTTCTTGGAAGCACCAACGGAACGGCCTAGCCAAGTCGTTTTCACACGCCTTCACAATCTGAACCTTAATCCAGATTCTCAGCCGAGAATTCCTTCGACGGAATCACTGAGGTTGATTTAACCTGCAAAATTTGAACACATACTGCTAGAATTCACAACTTGAATAGACGGCTTTCTTCAAATCGAATCAAATCATAGCCAAGGATTGGTATCTCTGATACCAATTGTCACAACCCTAGGGTTTGGCTAGGGTTGTGATAGGAATTTGGAGAGATTTAGGGAAGAGAAGGCAGTAGGGAGGGAGATTTAACTGAAACAGAAGAAATGGGGAAGAAAGAGAAGAAGAACCGAGAGAGAGAATTAAGAGAGAGAATAGAGTTTGAAATTTATTCTTCAATTCAATCATAAACCCCTCCTCTAACTACTCAAACATATTTATAGGCTTACAATTGAAAATGCTAACAACAACAGAAAATACAACTAATAAGGAAAACACATGTATTACTAATATATCCTAGGGGTTCCTTGGGGTCATGATAAGAACATACTGGTAGATTGGGATTGAAGGAAAATAAGGGAGAAATGGGCTCATTGGAACTGTTTTGGTGGCCTGTGAGGGAATAATAGGGAAGATCTTCATAGAAGGTCACATCGGTGGACACCAAAAATTTGTGACTGGTAGGACAATAGCATTTGTAACCCTTTTGAGAGGGGGAACATCCCACAAAAATGCACTTGGTGGCTTTAGCATCCAACTTGGTCCGAGAAGAGCCATTGTTGTAAACATAGACAATGCAACCAAAAACCTTAGGAGCAATAGACAAGATGGTAGAGATGGTTGGATACATAGTACATAGAATGCTGAGAGGAGTTTGGAATTGCAAGATTTTGGATGAGAGATGGTTAATTAGGTAGGCAGCAGTGAGGACTACTTCTCCCCAATAAGAATGAGGCACATTCATAGTGATTATCATAGCTCTAGCCACTTCTAGGAGGTGTCGATTTTTTCGTTCAGTCACTCCATTTTGTTGGGGTGTATATGGGCAAGAGCTTTGGTGAAAAATACCATGCTCAGCCAAATAATGAGAGAGATCATTTGAAAAATATTCTCAGGCATTATCAGTGCGAATTATTTTGATGGAAGTTTGGAACATATTCAAAATTAATTTGAGGAATCGTTTGAATATGTTACTAGCTTCAGATTTTTCCTTCATCAAGTACACCCAACACACCCTAGAATGATCATTGATAAATGTAATAAACCATCTAGAACCAGTGATATTAGGGCATTTAGAGGGTCCCCAAATATCACTATGAATTAATTGAAAGGGAGTAGAAGGCTTATACATTTGAGTAAGATGATGAGATCTAGGTTGTTTAACAAGAGTACACTGTTCACATGAAAGAAACGGCTCTTTATTACCAAACATATCAGGATATAAAGATCTAAGGTAAGGAAAACTAGGATGTCCTAAGCGTTTATGCCATAATAGGACATTGGCATTGGTTTTTACATTTAGAACAGCTTTATTAGAAGAAAACCTAGAAGGGAAAAAAAGATCTTCTACAAGACAATAAAGGCCATCCATTACTTTAGCATTGCTAATCATCCTCCCCGAGGCTCGATCCTAAAAAACACAATAAGAAGGGTAGAACATTACAATTCAGTTCATATCTTTAGTGATCCAGCTCACTGATAATAAATTATGTTGCAGTCCAGGAACATGTAACACAGAATTCAGCTTTAGATTAGAAATATATGCAGTCCCCATACCCAGAACCGGTGAAGTGGTTCCATCAGCCATAGATATATCGAGAGATGAGTCACATAAGGTATAATCAGTCAAAGACCATGCTGAATTTGTCATATAGTCTGATGCTCCCATGTCAATCACCCATATATTCTTAGAAAAACTTTTAGAAACCAAGGAATAGGGCTGGAAATTACCTTGCAGTGCTAGAGAAGTAGAGGGCTGAGGATTAGTTTGGACGGACTGATTTGTACCTTGGTTTAGAAGCCTATACAAGGCTTGAACTTGCTCTTCTGATAGATTCAAATTGGACTTATTTTATGTTGGAGCCTCAGCATTATAGGCTGCTGCTTTGGGATTATCTCTCCTCGACTGTGGCTTCCAATTTGCTAGTTTGCCATGGATTTTCCAGCTAATTTCCTTAGTATGGTTAGGCCGCTTGCAATGGTCACACCATAACTTCTCCCTTGCTTGACTCTTTGCAAAAAAATCCCCCTGTTTAACAGAGGCAAGAGCCGAATGCTAGTGAGGTAAGACTGAATATGATGGGTTTTGAAGCATCACTTTTCTTCTGCTTTCTTCCCTTCTTACTTCTGAAAAAACTTCCTTGAGTGATAGAAGAGGCTTTGTACCCAAAATCCTACCCCGAACTTCATCCAAATCAGGGTTAAGACCATATAGAAAGTCAAAAATTCGCTCTCTTTCTATCATCTTATTATATTGTGTGCTATCAGTTGGAGACTCCCAAGTTATTGCATAGAACATATCCATCACATTCCATAATCCAACCAAAACATTAAAATACTCGGTCACACTGTTCATACCTTGTTTAGTGTTTCTGATGGCTGATTGGACTTCAAAACATTGAGAGAAATCTTCCAAATCTGAATAGTGAATACATCTCTTGGACTGATTCCCAAACTTCCTTGGCCATTTTGTAAAACAGGTATGTTCTCCCTATTTTTGGCTCCATGGAGTTGATTAACCAGGCCATGATGGTAGAATTTTCAGCCACCCAAAGGCCATAGTTGGTTGTTGTAACAGATGGAGTAGGAATGGATCCGGTTAAATACATAGATTTTCCTTTGCCTTTTATCACTAACATCACCGATTGAGACCATTCCCTAAAATTACTCCCATTAAGTTTGTGTTGAGTAATTTGTAGGGGATGGTTATCAATAGGTGTTGTAGTAAGGTGTGAGGGAGACGGAGATGGAAGAGAAGCACTTGGAGATGATGTGGCTGAGGCTTCGGTTAGGGTTGGGTTGAGAGTGGTGTCGGCTATGAATGAAACCGAGAGAAGTTACTGCCGTTCTTCCTTGATCAAATAGTGCTCTGATACCATGAAACAAGACTTTGAAATAATCCAATAACTTGTTCGAATTAAATCTGAGAGTAGCAAAAATATAAATACAAACTACTGCAATATCACTTTCCTAGAAAGTAGGAAAGGATTTGGAACTCTACTCCTAAAAAATAGGGATAACTATCTCCTAAAACTTAGGAGATAAAGAAGATGTAAAAAGAAAATATTACAACAATTATCTACTACTAACAAATTCTAGAGTCCTTCTCCACTTATACTTCTAACAGAAAAATGATCTCGTCCAACAAGAACTACAACTCAAACTCAACTACCCTCAAAGCTAGAAAGGAATCTCATCATCCGTTTACAAAATTACTTTGGTCCTGTAACTAAAACCATCTCTAACTCTAAGCAGGCAAAGGATGGGAAAACAAAATTACTCCGAGTCCATGTATTATGTGAACACTATAAGCATTCATGATTCGAGATTATCCATAGTTAATAGTACGAAACTCAAAGATGCTTCGCCTAAGGCGCTAGCAATGTGTGAATTAATTTTCTGTCCCAAATCCCAAAGGATCAAGCAGAAACAGTTTCGAAATAAAGCTTGGAGAAAGTTGAACACTCTGAACACAGAGACATTTAGCAAAGTAAAACACCCCAAAGAACCTCAAAAGCCCTTTCTTTCTTTCTTTTTTTGTTTCTTTTTTAGTTTTTTGGCTAAGTAAAAGGCAGAGATGGAGCAACGAGTGTAGCAACCCCCTAGGTATGACCATAAGGGCCCTA
Organism: Diospyros kaki; assembly: GCA_036245055.1. Classification (NCBI taxonomy): domain Eukaryota; kingdom Viridiplantae; phylum Streptophyta; class Magnoliopsida; order Ericales; family Ebenaceae; genus Diospyros; species Diospyros kaki. The sequence goes on along the minus strand of BSEG01000002.1, from coordinate 46,663,844 downwards.
TGCCACTAGAAAATGTTTGGTTTGAGCCATAGCTACTGCTGAGAAAGCGAGCCTATCACCCTAGCCCCCACCAATGTGCAAAGCTGTAGGCTCCACCCCCCACGTTGGAATCAGGATATACTTCCCGCAAGCACATTTCATGTTTAAGAAGCTTCAATCTCCTGACCCTAGGAAGTGAGGGAGACCTCTCTCCCAACTAGGCTACCACCTTGGTGGTCTTTCTTTGTTTTTTTGCTAATACTTTCTTCTTTTTTCCTCACTAAAAAAGGTAAAGTTGTGAGGGTGGGAGTGGGCAAAGGGCCAAAGGCATGTCATCCGTTTCCACGCATAACTATAGCCTCTAGTATGCTATAAGCGAGAAGCCTGATTATTGCTACCTTTTTATTGAAGCTGAACAATTTTGACGCCGCATAGTTCAGTTATATACTAGAATTGTAAACCAATTAGGGCCTCAAAAATTAGTCAAAATAAAAAATAAGAATTAGTTTGTTCAACATAATAACTACTGTCCAATGTACTTTAACTGCAAAGCGAGAATTGGTATTTTGAAAAAAGAAAAAAAAAATTGTCTCCAATTTTCGCAACGCCTCCTCACATTTATATTACTTTGATATTACACATGGGAGAGATAAAGGAGAAGATCATAATGGTAGAAGGAGATAACTGCTCCAAATCTTAAACACGAAGCGATGGAATGGAAGAAAATCAAAGAGATAGGGGGAGAGGCATGAAAGCGGAAAATTAAACAATTTATCTGGAACCTCAATGCCCGCCCCTCCTCTTACTCTTAACGATTAAATCAGCAAGCACTAAATAACACGTCGATCAATATAAAGAATGTAAGACCTAAGAAGATTACACTGAACTCAGAAACAAAAGTCGCACTCACAATTCCCTGAAAAATCATCTAAGAATAAAAGAAACAAACAGATCCAAAACCAGCATAGAGAGGCCAAAACTCAAACCTACTTCTTCAATTGAAGCTGCTCTTCCTCAATTATCTGAAACAACAATGATCCAAGTCAAACGCAATCTCAAGCGATTCCCCCAGCACACATGTATATGCACAAACAGAGAGCGAGAGAGAGAGAAACCTTTTCGGTGTAGGCGATGATAGGGGCTTCTCTGGGGAGGCCATCGGGTCCGATCTCCGGAACCAGCAGAGATTTGGCGGCGTTGGCGGCCATTCTGCGGAATTTGAAACTGTGATTGCCCCTTCAGATCTCGCAATTGGGACACTGCGCAGAAGACTCGACTCCATTTTTGGTTAATATATATCTCAACGCACGGCACGTTCTCCCGGGCCATGGACATGGTGGAGAAGTGTAAATTACACAAATCCCTCGAATTATCAACCAGTAGCACACAATCACGTAGTTTTAAAATGAGTAAATTACACTTGTTACCTTGAGGTTTTATTAAATTATGATATATGCTTTTTTATGTTTTAAAAAATTATATTAATTTTCAGTTAATGTTATAAATTTGCCCCTCAAATATTAAAATTGATGTGTTTTATTCTACGTAACGTGTTTTAATTATATTTTATTTTTAATTTTTAAATATTCTTATTAATTAGTTATAATAAATATTATATTTTAAAATATTTCTTTTTTATTTTAAAAATAAAATACAATAGATGCCTCTTGAATGAAAAGTAGTATTTTTTTACACTTTAATAATGATTAATATGACCTATTTGAATTATGTTCATTTGATTTTAAAATTAAATATTTTAATGTAAGTAAAGACATATTAAATTATACTGAATAATTGAATTTTACGCACTTACACAATGATGCCCTTCTCAAAATTGCAAAAAGTAAACCTCAGAAAATATGAAAATATCTTTTACATTTCAAAATGGTTTCTCATTTTGATTTCCATGTATTTATGAGAAATTCTTGCTTGATTCCATTATTACTTGCTAAAACCACTGAATCCATTTCCTATGGGTTTTAAAATTTTCAGGAAATATTAAGGAATCTAATGAGAAATCCATAACCATAAATAATGTATAATCAAATGAGTGACTATAATGTCCAGAAACGTTTTGAGGGCACTATTTTAGCGTTTCCAAAATATCAAAAGATAATTTTTGGGTCATTTGTGCAATTTTAAAAATATTTCAAGATCATTGTGTAATATTAGAAAAATATCTAAAATATTTTTCGATTTGAAAACATATTTTCGTCCACAAAGAGGTTAGAGACAACAAAAAATTCTATTTCTAACTCAAAATTTTTAATTTTTTTTCAGAATTTATTTGAATATACTATGAAATTTATGTTTATTTTTATGTTGAATAACTATTTTTATATTTTTTATATTAAAAATTGTATTTATAAAAAGGCCCTTATATTTTGTTATTTACATATTTTTTGTGTTTTTGTTTCTTAATTTTTTGAAAAATATTATTTCTCCACTTTCATTTTGTATCATATTTATTTCTATTTTCATTTTTGTTTTCCATTTTTGTGCAACTTAAAAGTGACCTATGTTATACATTGTAAATAAAAATATGTAAAATTTTTAATAAAAGGTCGCATGTAAAAGATATTGTAGAACAATTATAATTTTTTAAGTCAAATTTTAAATAAAAATAAACCTTAGAGGAATAATAAAAGCAAGAATGATAGATAGAGAGAATAAAAAATGAAAGAAATAGAGATAAATACGTATAAAGCATAAATGCTAGGGAAATAAAATGGATTTTTCTATCAATTCCCCTCCCTTCCCCCCCTCCCAAAAAAAAAAAAAAAGCTAGATTCTTTAAAGTCGATACAAGAATAAAAATGATCGAAGAATTCAAGATTGAGAGAGAGAAAACACATTAATGTTGCTAGTATTGCTATTGTTAGAAAATAAGCACGATTGCCATTTTTTCTATCTACGTCAAAAGAAGAAAGATGAAATAAAGGTGATGAAATGATAGAGATAGATGAGCTAAAAAAACATATTAAAGAAAAGGTTTAATAGATTGATATATTTCAATTTTATCATATTTTGACATTTGCTTTAACTTAGTCCATAAACGTTAGCTGTTATTTTAATTTTATTCTCAATCGGTCAAGTGTGTGTTCTAGCATATGTGGCGTGCTTATTGGACACAAGCAAAATGCATAAGGCAAAACTAGGGGTGTGCATAGTTCGGTCTGGCCGGTTTTGGGCCAAGAAAATTCGTCAAACCGCACATGTGGTTTGCACCTATAAGCAAACAGACTGGTCTGACTTGGTGAGGAGAAACCGTACCAAACTGCACCACAGATTGTGGTGCGGTACGGTTCGGTTTCCGCGATTTGCTAGAAATGCAACTCTCAATCTAGTTCACCATCACCAAACTTCCACACACGTTCATCGACTCAAATTTACTCCAAATAATAAAAGCTTCGAACCCATCTTATTTTAGTCAGAATATTGCAGTGCCTTGATCGAAATAGCGTTGTGAGTTGGTTTAGTACGACGGGCGGCAGGGGTCGGTTCGTTGCAAGCTTCGTCGCTCTCGCTTCGGTCGGTGTTTGGGTGCGGCGGGTGGGTCAGGTCCATGTGTGTGGCAGTGGCGGCCGGTGGGAGAATGGGTCGGTTCGTCGCAAGCTTCGTCGCTTTCGCCTCGGTCGGTGTCTATGTGCGGCGAGTGAGTCAGGGCCAGGTGCGTGGCAGCGGCGGCTGGCGAGGGCATGGGTTTGTCGGTGAGAAACTTAGTGTGGCGAGGAGTGCGTCGCCGACGCCAACAGAGGAAGATGAGGAGAGATGAAGAATGGGAGAGAGAAGTGATTTGGGGATTTAGGGTTAGTGGGTTAAACCCCCCCCAACGGCCACGTTTCTCATTTTATAATATTATATATATATATATTTTAATATAATTAAAGTGTAATCGGGCGGTTCGGTTTGAAACCGAACCACCAACCTTCAAACCGCGAAACCGCAGTTTGGAGGTTTTCCAAACCGCACCAAACCACCTCTTTAAAAAAACCGTGTGGTTCGGTGCGGTCCAGTTCGGTGCGGGCGATTTCCGCGGTCCACTGATTTTTTTGAACACGCCTAGGCAAAACAACAAATGTACTTGCTGTTTGTAGGGCATAGTGATTGATAGTCACTGCCATGGCCATTCTCGCCCGTCTCCAACAATCGCTATGATTGCGACACTTGTTTTCTATTGTGGCTATGGCCATGGATGAGATCTTGTTGATGGGCGACGTGAATGAGCAGTCGCATTTGTCACAACCAATGGAAGGTTTGTTCGAGTCGGCGACGAACAAGAAGCATAGTAGTAATGACCGATTGGTGGTCAACTTTTTCGTTTTGGCCGACTAATGGTTCAAACCACTGTTATGACTGATTTCCATCGTTTTCTGACGGTATTCATCATACGCAACACCAGTAGTCGGTGAAGCGTATAGATTGGACACTCATAGGCCTTGTCGTCTTTTTAACGAGGGTCTTGCTATTGTGATTCGTGAGGGGTGCATTGGTTCCAATGACCTCTAGTATTTTTCCCTTTTTTTTTTTATTTTTTTCAATCAGTTGGCTCTGTGGCTACCGTTAATGTAAGCAAGCCAGCAGCTAGAGCAGCAGGTGATGAATAGTAAGAAAGATGGAGGCAATTAGCAACAGTAAAAGCAGAAACGATGACGAACAAGATAAAATGTAGAAACCCTAGGTGATTTGGGGGAAGAAAATGTGTTTTGACTCATTAAGTATTAAGTAGACCTATGGGTTGACCCATTAGGTTGGATCTAATTCAAGGTTAACTTGATCCATTACTTGGAGTTTCAAAATGGAGAAGGTAAAATGATGTCGTTTTGCCTTGTACATCATAGCGACATTACGGCAAAATAAAGTTGTTTTGCTTATGTGTCCCATCTTAGTGTCACGTATGGTAGGGTACACGTTTGATCAATTGAGGATAAAATTGAAATAAAAGTTAATGTTTGTGGATCAAATTGAAGAAAATGTCAAAATATGATAAAATTGAAATATGACTCCAAGTTAAAAACATATCAGCCTATTAGGCCATAAAAAAATTAATTTTTATTTTTTAATAATAAGAGTACTTGTTTATTTAAGTTTGTAACATTTAGTGTTATCATTATAAGTTTTTTAAATAGAAAAATTGTTGCTATAATTGTGTCAATCTTTAAAGTGATTAGTATAATTTACCCAATAAATAAAAAGCTTGAAGCATAGAAAGGTACCATCGAAACAAAATGTTTACATTCACTAATTTAGTTAAACTACATTAACATTCAAAAAGTACTATTTTTTATTTTTTAGTAATGATATTTGTATATTAAGTTTGTACATTACTTTATACATTCAAGAAATTAGTGACATTTATTTTTCAAATATTCAACTAATTTTTAAAAATATAATTAATTTAAATTAATTGATAATTTTTAAAAATGCCACTTATCCTTTGTAAATATGCTAATAATATCTTATTGAGAGAGAGAGAGAGAGAGACTAATGGGCCTACATGAAACTAGAAATGGGCTTCCGCGGTCCTTGGTGTATTGGGCCATTATATGTTCCTTGGGTTAAGATATTTTAGGCCCATTTGGTAAACTTTTTTCTCATTAAGTAAAATTATACTATTTAAAATTTAATTAGAGTAATTTAAGATTTTTGAACGCTATTCATGCTCCGTTACTACGTAGCTGTCTATATGACTCTATCTCTAAGCTACAACTCTATTGTCATTTATGTTTTTTGTTTTCAATTATTACTTTTTGTTTTTACTATTTTAAATACAAAAAAAAAAAAAAGAAACTTTCTCTGCTGTGTACACCATATGACTATATGGCCGCACAGCAGCTGAGCAGCAGCAGAAGAAACTCTCTCTCTCTCTCTCTGCATACTCGCACTCTGTTCTACTGTTGGTTCTGTACAAAATCTACGGCTGTGTAGAGTTACGTGATATCCAGAAAATGAGAAACATATGAATCGGTGCAGTAACAGCAGCCATATAATTAAGCAACTAATTAAATATCTGGAATGGCAAAATTAAAGAAAGAGGTTTCTCATGCAGCGTGTTTGGTCTCATTGGACGGGAAGGGATGGTGCAAGAGATAGAAAATTAGATCATTTTAACCCCTACATATATATGATGTGTGAAAGTTGAAACTGTTTATGAACAGTTAGCAACCCTTAAATAGCAAATTAAGTGTCGGTACAGTCCTTGGTGCATGGTGGGGACTTGTGCGTGGCCGATGTTCAAATAAAGAGAATAATTTTGATTGATACCGATTGTTTGTGTTCATCAACTTGATCGGGAACAGTACTAGTAAGCCAATTAGAAAGAGAGATTCATTCATCATCATCATCATCATATCATATATTTATATATGTATATGTATGTACTGATCATGACTTGCAAAGGCTGTATGTACTGCTTAATTAATTACTTTTCCCTGCATCTTCATGTGTTCACTATCCCCAAGTGACATCTTGGCGCAGCATGCACTACTCGAACTTAAGTAGGAACTGGTCAACTTGTCGGCAATTAATTCGCGCTTTCTGTTCTTTTCTTTTCTTTTGCCATTCACTCAATGATGAACTATGAACAACTTGTTGGAAAGTTGTTTTCCCCTTTTTTGATGACAAGACAATCTCTATGTTTCTGGAATGCACTCTCACTTTCTCTCTCTCTCTCCCCCTCCATGAATAGTGAAGTTAGTCGTATAAAGAGAGAGAAGTTGTAGAATTAATGGAGAGGTTCATGGAGTTCTCTATTATTTAATGCCTAATTAAATGGGAAAATGTTCATATGCAGGTTGAACTGGGTTTTTTGATCCATGAATTAATTAATTCCCATAAAATGGAACCAATTATAAACTGATCTTCTCCCCCAAAGATGAATCCGAAGCCAAAATCAAAGTTGAGATTGTGATACGTGCAGCTACACATGCAACGGAGTCTGCACGTCCATTCAGCAACAACCGGATTGGAGTATGAATAAGTCAAGAAGACTGACTGGGTCAAGTTTGTTCTGTTGTTCTATTTTAGTCAGTTTGCTTTCTTTAGTTTTATTGATAAGATTAGTAATGCTGATTCTCAGCTAATATGTCCTTGATTTCAGCTTCTTGTTATCCTTCTGAGTCTATAAGTATAGACAGAAGTGAAGTGAATAAAGCATGTTAAGAATTTAATCCCCATGATCTGACTTCCTCCTTTCCTCAATTCTGTCACTGCTTTTTCCTCTCAAAATTAACCACATCATTTGGTATCAGAGCCAGGTTGTCATGGCGACCCGAAATCAGTCCAATGCTGAGTTCCGAACTGAAGTTCATGAAATATTGGGGCGCCACGAGTCCAGTATTGATGAAGTTCACGCCACCCTCCAGACTGTTCTACGAGAACTCCAAGCCTTGCGTGCATCACAAGTTCCTCAAACCGCTACCCCAGACACGAACCCATTCGCCCCAACGGAATCATTCCATCAAATTAACCGACCCCCAGCCACGCACTTCCAACCTCCTTTCCACCACAACAACCATCATCTCACCCTCACCTTCCCAAAATTTGATGGAGAAGACCCAACCGGATGGGTCTACAAAGCTGAGCAGTACTTCGACTTCAAGGAAATCGCCCCCGATCAGCAAGTAGTACTTGCCTCCTTCCACCTCGAGGGAATTGCTCTCCAATGGCATCGTTGGTTCTCCAAATTTCGAGGACCGGTAACCTGGGTAGAATTTACCAAGGTCTTGCTACTCCGCTTTGGACCAACGGATTATGAAGATCCCTCTGAAGCCCTCACTCGACTCAGACAAACAACCACCGTTACAGCGTACCAAGAAGCTTTTGAGAAACTTTCACACCAAGTAGATGGTCTGCCGGAGTCCTTCCTTGTTGGGTGTTTTGTGGCTGGATTACGTGACGAAATCCGGCTTGATGTAAAGATCAAACAGCCTCGAACGCTTGCTGATGCCATTGGCGTTGCTAGATTAGTTGAGGAACGGAACTCCTTACAAAGGAAAACAGCCAGTCTCTCCCGAACTTCTGCACTCGGGCCTCCGCCAAAACCAGGGCCCAACAGCTCAACGGGGTTACTAGGTCCCCCACCCATGCCCAAAGCAGGCAGTAACGCCAACACCAACACCAGCCCCTTCAAAAGGATCACGAGTCAGGAAGCCCGAGAGCGAAGGGACAAAGGATTATGTTACTATTGTGACGAAAAGTTCGTTCTAGGACATCGCTGTAAACGTCCACAATTATTCATGATCGAAGATGCACCATATCTAACCCCCGATGATGATAGCAGTGCTCAGCAAGCACACGAAGGTCAAGAAGCCATGCCTGAAATTTCTTTCCATGCAATCGCTGGAACCAATCACCCACAAACAATCCGCGTCCTCGGCAAGCTGAAAAATAAAGGCATCATCGTGCTGATAGATGGTGGCAGCACTCACAACTTCATTGATCAAGCCATAGTCACCAAGTACGGGTTACCAATGGTTCGAGACAAAAAGTTCCAGGTAATGGTGGCCAACCGAGAAAAAATAGAATGTGCTGGGCAGTGTCAAGCACTTACCATTACCATCGGCGGCCATTCCGTCACTGCAGACTACTATGTCCTTCCTGTTGCCGCATGCCAACTAGTTTTGGGCGTCCAATGGCTTGAAACTCTTGGACCTATCGAGATGGATTACAGGCAACTCACCATGACTTTCACGATTGGAGAGATTTCCCACACTTTTCAGGGATTGAAGCGTGCTGGCATTAAGGCTCTAACGGACAAGGAATGCTGTAACTTACAAGGTACTGGGTTCTTTTTCCAAATCATTCCATCTATCAATACTACCCAGCCAAACTCATACCCACCTGATATGAACCGACTCCTGGCTGAATTTTCTCAAGTATTTGAACCACCCACTAGCTTGCCTCCCCAGCGATCACATGACCACCGCATTCCGTTACAGCCAAATGCGGAACCGGTTAGTGTGCAGCCATACCGATACCCTTACTACCAGAAAACCCAAATAGAGAAAATGGTGAAGGAACTTCTGCAATCTGGGTTGATAAGGTCCAGTAACAGCCCGTTTTCATCACTAGTTTTATTAGTAAAGAAGGCAGACGGTGATTGGCGGTTTTGCATAGACTACCGAGCCTTGAACAGCATAACGATCAAAGATAAATACCCCATTCCTGTGATTGATGAGCTCCTAGATGAGCTTCATGGAGCCAAATTCTTTTCCAAACTGGATCTACGGGCTGGCTACCACCAGATTAGAGTGCAAGAGGAAGACATTTCAAAAACCGCTTTTTGAACACACGAAGGGCATTACGAGTTCCTTGTGATGCCATTTGGCCTCACCAACGCACCTGCAACATTCCAAAGTCTCATGAATGACCTTTTCCGTCCCTATCTCCGAAAGTTTATTTTGGTCTTCTTCGACGATATCTTGGTGTACTCCCAAACCTGGAATGATCATCTCTCCCATCTGCGAACAGTTTTAACCATCTTATCAACTAATAGTTTGTTTGCAAAAAAATCAAAATACAGGTTTGGAGTTACGCAGGTTGACTACTTAGGCCATATTATCTCTGAGCAAGGTGTGGCAGTTGACCCAACTAAGATACAAGCAGTCCTTGAGTGGCCCACACCAACAACAGCTAAAGGTGTACGCGGCTTCCTCGATTTAGCAGACTACTACCGGAAGTTCATTCGTAATTTTGGGTGTATAGCTGCTCCTCTACATCAACTCTTGACTAAGGATGGATTTAAATGGAATGAGGCAGCCGAGTTAGCCTTCAAACAATTGAAGGAAGCATTGACATCCCCACCAGTCCTTAGTCTTCCAAACTTTTCTCAACGATTTGTGATTGAATGCGATGCAAGTGGAAACGGAATAGGTGCAATCCTCTCCCAGCACCACCGGCCAATAGCTTATTTTAGCGAAGCTTTGAAAGGGTCGGCTTTGGCATTGTCCACCTACGAGAAAGAAATGCTGGCTATAGTTAAATCAATTCGAAAATGGCGTCCTTATTTGCTCGGGAAACCGTTTACAGTCCGCACTGACCAACGAAGTCTCAAATACTTGCTTGAGCAACGAATCACTACTCCAGCGCAAACCCGATGGCTTCCAAAGATACTTGGCTATGATTATGAAATTGAATATAAAAAGGGACCAGAAAATCAAGGTGCAGACGCTTTGTCACGCGTCGTTGAATTTCAGTTCCAATCCATTTCTATGCCACATGCAGATTGGTGGCCAATCCTACAAGAAGAAGTTAAAGGGGATTCCTTCTATGAGGACCAGATTCATTCACGCCACCAACTGATCCAACGAGATGGAGTGTGGTTCAAAAATGACAAAGTCTACTTGAGCCCCAACTCGACCTTGATCCAGAAAGTAATTGCCGACTGCCACTCGACACCCACCGGTGGGCATTTTGGGTTCCACAAAACTCTCTCCCGCATTAAGCATAGTTCTTCTGGTCTAATATGCACAGAACAGTGAAGAAATTCTTGCAACAGTGCGATACGTGCCAACGATACAAAACTGATTGTATGAAACCTGCTGGATTACTCCAACCGTTGCCAATCCCTGCACGGATGTGGACTAAAATTTCAATGAATTTTATCGAGGGGTTACCTCCATCCAATGGGCATACTGTCATCATGGTAGTGGTCGATCGGTTGACGAAGTATGCCCATTTTGTAGCCTTGAAGCACCCGTTTACAGCCATCACCGTCGCCAAGGCATTTGTTGCTAATGTAGTTCGCCTCCACGGCATTCCCACGTCAATTGTGAGCGACCGAGACAAAGTGTTTATCAGTTCTTTTTGGCGAGCACTCTTCCAATTGCAAGGAACCAAGCTTTGCATGAGTTCAAGTTATCACCCACAGTCTGACGGCCAAACCGAGGTAGTAAATCGCACCTTGGAGCAATACTTGCGGTGTTTCGCAGGTGACCAGCCACAAAAATGGTTTGAATGGATTCCTTGGGCTGAGTTTAGCTATAATATCAATTCATTCATCCACCAAGATGACACCATTCGAGGCCGTATACGGCATTCCACCCCCAAGCCTACTTTCTTATGTTCCAGGTACTTCACGCGTCCAAGCGGTGGAGGAGTACCTCTGTGATCGCGATGCCATTTTGCGTGAGTTACGCCACAATCTTTTGCAAGCTCGAGATAGAATGAAATGCCAGGCAGATCAATATCGGCGTGAGGTTACTTTTGACGTCGGAGATTATGTGTATCTAAAGCTTCAACCTTATCGACAGACTTCTGTAACTTTTCGGGGTTCACTGAAGCTTGCACCCCATTTTTTTGGTCCATATCAAATAATTGAGAAGGTGGGCACAGTAGCATATAGACTGGCTCTTCCTCGCGGTTCTCAAATCCATGACGTGTTCCATGTCAGTTTGTTACGACGGCATCTAGGACCAGTAACACCAGCGTCCAACCAACTTCCACTAGTTTCGGATACTTCGACCATCCTCCCACAACCTGAGGCAATCCTCGATCGACGAGTGGTCCGCTAGGGCAAATATCGTCCCAAGTCCGAAATATTGGTGAAATGGGTAGGCGCACCGGCAGAGGATGCGACTTGGGAAAACGAGTGGCGCTTTACCAAGTCCTATCATGAATTCATCCTTGAGGACAAGGATTCTGAAGTGGGGGGGAATTGATACGTGCAGCTACACATGCAACGGAGTCTGCACGTCCATTCAGCAACAACCGGATTGGAGTATGAATAAGTCAAGAAGACTGACTGGGTCAAGTTTGTTCTGTTGTTCTGTTTTAGTCAGTTTGCTTTCTTTAGTTTTATTGATAAGATTAGTAATGCTGATTCTCAGCTAATATGTCCTTGATTTTAGCTTCTTGTTATCCTTCTGAGTCTATAAGTATAGACGGGAGTGAAGTGAATAAAGCATGTTGAGAATTTAATCCCCATGATCTGACTTCCTCCTTTCCTCAATTCTGTCGCTGCTTCTTCCTCTCAAAATTAACCACATCAGATTGTTTTTGCTCCCCATCTTTAATCAGCAAGAGCGATCCAAATGCCAACACATACCAGACCCACCAAATTAATAATGGCAACAAGCAAAAGTAAGCAACCCTCTCTAAGTGGATAAAGTGAGGGGATGCTAGTCACACACACACATATATACTGGAGTTTGTGTACAATCTACAGATTCATCAACTTAATTTATTAGATTGGATCGATCTGTTACTTTCCTGAGATTCATTCTGACCACTCCACCATCTTCATCTTCATCTTATTAGTTGCCTCCCCACCTATATATGCTTGTCTCCTAGTACTAAAAGATATATATATATATGGGATATTTTCGCAATTTTTATTCTCAACTGTCATTCTGTTATTATCTTTGTTATTCTTTCTTAATGTAAGGAAAAAATTTCAGATAATTAGGAATATTAGCTAAAAATCTATATTAAAATTAATTATTTGCCAAAAATTTTAGTTTTCTTCTTCTTTTTGTTTCTTTTTTTTTTAGAAGGGTAGAAAGTTGACTAGAAGCCACATCTTATATATTTAGGGAACTTAAGGTAATTGTCAAGTGTGTCATGATTTGTTATTCGACACACATTTGACTAATTTTATATCTTGATAGTTGGAATTTCATTGATAATATATATCTGCATTGTCATGACCTCAAAAGAAGAGAAGTCGTGATTATGCTGTTATATAATTGGGTTGAGAGCCTTATCAGTGATCAACAAGGCTGTCGGAAACAAAAACAATATCTAACATACAATTCATAAAAATATGACAAGACAATAAATAAAAGAGACATCACATTATATTTGAATAACCTCGAGAATATATATATATATATATATATATATGCATCAGAGAAACACAACGGCAATAGGATCGAGAGTAACCCATGGCCAATGAGGTTTATCTGCTACTAAGTAATCATGATTATTACTTAATTAGTAACAGATGACAGTTGAATGAAAGCTTCCGGCTTATCCCATCGTCCATGGGACTATCTCCTACTATATATTATATTATTATTTCTATCTCATCAGCTAGGGAATTATCAATTTATATAACATGAACATTCATTAAACATACATATCCTCCATGTATTATCGTTACATAATCGTTGGAGATTCTGGGTCCTGCAAAAGTCAGAATTAATTAATCTGTTGAGCCGTATCCTTCACCCTGTTTATATCCGAGCACTCTAACTTCTACGGGCATGCCACTATGATCTGCGTACATAATTACCAAATTTTCGATCAGCATTAAAGTGCATGAATTGGGATCGATGGTTGACTTTCTCAATGATAATTATCAACCACACGCACTAAATGACTGTGGTGCCATGTATATAACCGGCAGTGATTTTCTCTTTTGTCTTGATATATAACCATCAGTACTGATCTGTGTACTTTTAGCGCATTTGGAGTAACTTGCCTTCCATCTCTCTCACAAGATCTTGTCGGGATTATTCAACAATGAAGCTGTTTGACCTTGGAATATAAAGCTAATCATCTTTCAGATTTTTTGTTTCAAGGATTTCCTCTTCTTATAGAATCCAGTTTTGGCTACAAATTTTACGTATTTTTTTTTCTTTACTTCTAGATTAAAATACATGTGCTTTCGATATATAAACTCTTTTTTTTTTTCACTGTGGGAATATTTTGGTTTTTTGTGTTTTAATCCAAATTAAGAAATATAATAAGTATATAAAGACATTGAATAATTAATAATTTTTAATTTTTAAATAACTTATATATTTCTTTTTGTTTGACCAAGAACCATACTTTCTTGGAAAAATATAAGAAAAGAGACAATTACAGGATGCTTGTAAGCTAGGGACCAACTGTGACGAGAGTGATGTTTAGGATGGGTTTGTTTGGTTTGATGGATTTTGTTGGTCGTCTTCAATGTTTGTTTTTGAACTGTGTTTGGTTTCTGTTGGCCCTTATATGTTGTTATTTGTTGCTTATTTATTCTATATTTATGTAGTTAGAAGTTGAACTCCCTATATATGGATCAACATGAGATAGTGTGCTAATTTTGCGAAATTTTTGTAATAAATGTTAGTATTCTGTTGTAGGTGGAGTGACTTCTCTTCTTTTAAAGCCACTTCCGATGGAACTTGGACCCCTTCAACCATACAAAATTGAAAGCCACAATAAGCAGCATCAATATCTGACCCACCACCACAGAATGCTACATTATACTTATGGGAAAAGAAAGTGAGGGAAGTCGACTTTATAAAGTGATGGATGAGCTAGAATAGAAACTGCTCACTTCCTAATTTTGGCTAAGGAAGTCCTAATCTAGTCCCAAATCTTCAATTATATAATAATTGGGCTTTTCAGTTTGTCACAAACAGAATATCTCCCACCACATGCATATATATGCATGGACATCATCTATCTATTTATTTTATTATATAAATAAATATCACATTTAGTGTTATATTTTTTTAAAGTCTTGTCGATTTCTTATAATTTTATTTGAGCTTATGATTTTTAGTAATAACTAATTTATGAAAACCTTATTTAATATTATATAAAATTTTATTTTATTTAAAATATTATCTAAAAATTATTTTAATTCTTTGATTGACCCTACACCCATCATCCCGGATCCCCCACCATTTGGGCCTCCATTCGTGTTCATGACGAGACACCAATGCTCTGCCCTCTCCCCGATTTAAAATTTGTAAATTGATGATGGTTTTTGGGACTGATCATCACGTATCACCTCTGCGATTGAATCTCAGGAATGGTACCTCAGACTTCGCGATATCAGATCTCGGGTGTAGAACCTGTAAGACAATAGAGAGCCAGGGCTAGGATCCCCTAGGGTGGATTTCGACGCTCAAATTAGTAGAATAAATGCAAGTAGAAATAAATGTGAGAGCTGTAGAGTTTGGAGATACCTAGAGAGAATTCTTGTCTTTTATAAACGGACCCGTTTTGGGGTACCCGAGATGAGCGGGCGTGACTCCCAAGAATCCTAGTCAAGTTGGAACAGGTCTTGTGGTCTGGGCTGAATTTTTAAGGCTCCACTTCAGATTGTTGACGTGTCACGTGTCGATCTCTTAGACAATCTACGTGGTGAGTGAGACTATTAGTGCGTAAGAGTATTTTAGTAATTTTAGTTGGAGCCACATCATAAATATAACCCGAACAGAGTACGACATTTATTATTAGAAATAAAAAAAAAAGTAATGCTTAACTACAAATATATATATATATATATGCAGTATAACTAAATTCTAATATGTGAAAAATATTCTGTACGTAGAAAATATCTGAAAGATGGGAGGGACCGTGGGCCTTGGCCCCCTATATATCCCTACAACTGCCGGCCGTACGATAATAATAAGAATAATAATAGTATTAATAAATAAATATATATAATGTAAGTGTAACGATATGTATATGTTTTATAAAAATTAATAGGTAAATTAAAAATGAGTTGTCTTTTCTACAGGAGATTGTCCAGGAGATGTTGGACCGGAGCAAAGTGGTTCACGTGAAGGCTATAGGAAGAGCTGCAAAACTATGTTGTGATTAAGAGACACGACATCATTAGGGGAATTGTTGATTTCTTTGTGCATTTGTACATAGTTTCCACCATCAACCAATTATACATATATACATATATATATATATCTCCTTTTCTGAAAAAGCTGATTAATTGTTAAGGGCAATGCCACAATTGTTAAATGAATATTCTCTCTCCTCTTTAATGAATTCCTCTCTTCTATTCTCTCCTCGTTAATCATATGCATCTTTTTATTTTTTGGTTTTATATAATTATAATAGAATTAAAATTACATATATGAAATACAATTGTATAGAAAGTTTATTATTTGAATATCTAATGTCAAATACTACCAAAGAACCCATTAGAGGCAAAAGCCATCTGCCTTAAACTCAAGATCTCCAAACCATCCACTTTACTATCCACCACTAAGTTATAACAATATCAGCATTACTTTTATTATTAAATATATTAAAGATAAACATTTCAATAATTCTATAAAAATGCTACGCATTCAAGCATATGTATATAAAGTTACAAATGTATAAGCAGTATATAATATATTTCAAGTGCATCTAGAGAGGGAAAAAATGGTAATAAAATTAAGTGTTTGTAAACATATTATAATCAAAATTTCATATATTTTAGAAACAGATAATAAAAATAATTTTGTAATATTTCTCCTCTGTTTAGTATCTCAAACAAATATGTTTTAGAGATAAGTAATAAAGATAATAATTCTGAAATATACCTCTAACATAAATTCTTAGAGGTAAAAAAATATATATATATTTTTAAGAACATATTTTTATTCTCAAATGGTTATTTTATTCTGGATGAGTGGCAAGTTGGTATAATAATAATAATTAATAAACATATAGGTTGTTGACACCCTCTTAAGTCCTCCTCCAATATTAAAACGAGGATAGCTTGGAAACGCATGATTATAATTATATTCTGCAATAATTTATTTAGACCCAATACAATCGCACATGAAATAGTACCCCAAAAGAAGAAATAATTAATTAAGCCATCCAACCCTTTATCCAACCGTGTAAATAGATCAAGAAAACCAGGCCGTACGTACAAATTAAGTCATCAAATCAAACGCAATTAATTAATCACACAGAGAGATGAAGACTACTGTTTAGCTGATGACGAACCGTGGCTGCAAGGGTTGTGCCAATATTTTGTATGGAAGATGATGCAAGTGATTCCATACTGGGAGACAAAACAAAAGCCATCAGCTGTCTGCGAGTCTCATGTGTATAACTTGGATTTGCAATCTTCATGGTGCTGCAAATGCTCAACTCAGCAAACACTAGTACTTCAATTTGCCACCATGTCACATCCAGTCTTCCACTTCAAGTACGTTCGTTGATCTTGCTTCTACACTATTCCTATATATATGTATCATTTCCATCTCCTTTAATTATTAATATAATATTGATTCTACATATATATGATTTGAGTATATGACAAGACAAGTTTTCCCGTGTGGTTATATATGTGCCATATAGATACATTAATTCGAGTTCATGTTTTCTTTTAAATTTTTTAATCTCATTAGCTACCATGATCTCTTGCTGTCTGTTCTTACACCTAAATTCTTGGGTTAGACACACACGCACACGCACACGCACGCACTGTGTCGACTCTAACCATCTATTTCTCACCTTTTTTATGGTAATCGGTCAATCTAAACTGCTATATATGGATGCAATATCAACCGGTGTGATTATTCACACTGGCTCGTCACCGAATTTATCATACGTTTGAGGTTTTTCTCTTTTTAAATAGGAATATTTATATATATATATATGTAGAGAGAGAGAGAGAGAGAGATTTTTACACTCATTTGGCTGCGGTTGCCCCTAGCTAGCTAGGTTTGTTGAAGATAATGTATGATCTCTTAGAGACTAGTAAATGGGTATGAAGGCGCAGAGAGGGGATGAGGATAGAATTTGCTGTATGTAAGAAATGCCAAATGGGAGCCATTGGGAAAAGCTGTTTTGACGACACTAGAAAAGACAATAGAGAGATGGAGCTTTACCTAACTTGTACGTTTATGAAGCACCCATCGTCCGTGTAATTATATATATGATCCTGCTCCCAGGGCACAGCTCAGTTGGTAAGGAGCGGGTAGAGTTGCTCTCGAGTGACAAGGATTGAGTCGGGCAAGTCATAGTGTGAGATTTTCTGCTCTCAGGGGTCCTTGTGGGCGGCTCGCACTGGTCCTCCCCGTCACCTGCCAGCTGGGTTCCTGATTTACCCCCCTCACGTGGCGTGTGGCAGTTCGTGGGGGGCCCTCGAGGTGTGGATTAACACCTTTTGCTCCCAAATTATATATATGATCCTTAAGGAGCCGTTAACTGCAATTCTCAGATTCAAGTTTCAACAAAATGAGATGAATTCACACAAATATATGCGTGTGTGTGTTTGAAAATAAATTAAAATCCATAAAAGTGATTAAGAAACTGTAAAAATATTTCTATTTTATCAAATTATATTACATAAATTTTATTTTCCAATTTTTTTATAAGATATTAATTAATCACTTTTGCCTTTCTATGCGTGGATGTGTGTGCTATTGGTAGGGCCAAAAAAGAGACCTATAAGATTCCAATTTGTGTTCACCAATGGACGGCCTTGGCTTTTGCTTCATCTTTTCTCCCAAACTCACTTCACTTCACTCTCTCTACTGTTCTTTTTATTTATTTTCTTTTCAATCAACTAAACTGACTCTCTCTTTCTGACATTTGGAGCCATTTTCTCTATTCATCTCTAGCTAGCTAGCTAGGTCTCCAAGAAAATTGATGCAATAATGTTAATAAACTGCACCACAAGCATTCCATCCATGCCTCAGCATCCCAAAGATGAGCAAAAACCACTAGTTTTCGACGCTTCTCTGCTCCAAAACGAACTCAACATTCCATCACAGTTCATATGGCCAGACCACGAAAGGCCTTCCCCGGGAGTGCCGGAACTGCCCGTCCCCATCGTCGACTTGGGCGGCTTCCTCTCCGGCGACTCGGCGGCGGCCTCCCACGCGGCGAGGCTCGTAGGCGAGGCCTGCCTGAAGCATGGGTTCTTCTTAGTCGTCAACCATGGAGTCGATGCCTCGCTCATAGCCGAGGCTCATCGTTGCATGGACTCTTTCTTCAAGCTCCCGCTCTGTGAGAAGCAAAGGGCTCAAAGGAAAACTGGAGAGAGCTGCGGATATGCGAGTAGTTTCACGGGAAGGTTTTCCTCCAAGCTGCCATGGAAAGAAACCCTTTCTTTTGCTTACTCTGCTCGCAACAACTCATCCAGCCTTGTCCAAGACTATTTCAACCACACTCTGGGCGAAGCTTTCTCCCAATTCGGGTACCAAATCTTTCTCCATTTAATTTTTCCTAAAAATGGTGCACACTGCTAAACTCATCAAACATTCAACAAAACCCATAAATCTCACACACCAAAATTCTCTCCCCCGATATCCTTATAAAATTTTGATAAAAGAAATTTCATAAAAATGTCGTTATATATATGTGTGTGTGTGTGTGTGGCATGCCTGTCTAATATTAATCCTTCTTCTTGCTGAGTGAACTTCTTTTTTTTTTTTTTTTCCAGGTAAACTTCAAATACGTATAATCCTTCTTCTTATAATAATTAGTTAACATAATGCGTTTCTTAATTGTGCGTATAGGAGAGTTTACCAAGATTATGCAAAAGCCATGAGCACTGTTTCTTTAGGGATCATGGAGCTGCTGGGGATGAGCCTGGGAGTAAACCGAGCACATTTTAAGGAATTCTACGAGGAAAACGAGTCGATTATGAGACTAAATTACTATCCGCCATGCCATAAACCGGAGCTCACCTTAGGGACAGGGCCTCATTGCGATCCAACATCATTAACCATCCTTCATCAGGATACTGTGGGTGGCCTTCAAGTGTTTGCAGACGATGAATGGCGCTCCATTAGCCCTAAATATTCCTCTGCTTTCGTTGTTAACATAGGAGACACCTTCATGGTAATGATACACAACATTTATCACATATAGCACTAACCTCTAATTTCTGCCATAAATAATTCTTTCTGCAGCTGCATCCCATGCAAAAACCTTTTTTATTTTAAAAATTAAGGTAAATTTCACCTACAATCCCTTCTGATTTAAGTTATTTTCAAACAAACCATTTATAGTTTATCTTTAGTATGCATTTAAGGTCTCCACTGTTTATTATTATTTTTTTTTCCGAAGACCCTGCATATATAGCTCAAATGAGCTATTTTAGATGTTGGATTTAAATAATGAAAAATTAAAATATCTTATAGATATAGGGATTCGAGGTACTAAAACTAAAACAATCAAAAGAAGATCTTAACTTAATTAGGGGAGGGTCTAAAAACTTTAAATATTAAAAATAAAATCACAAGAATCTACATGAAAACAACCCAAATTAACCACAATGGGTCTGAGAGAACTTTATCCTAAAAATTTAAGGAAAGTCTGAGTATAATTTTGTTACTTTTTTTATTTTTTACTAATGAAAACAGTTTCTATTTCATATGTCATTCTAACACATAATTTTGCATTACATAAACATGATTGTTTTGTTTGTTCAGGCGCTTTCAAATGGGAGATACAAAAGCTGTCTGCACCGAGCAGTGGTAAACAACAAAACAAGCAGAAAATCTCTTGCTTTCTTTCTGTGCCCGAAGAAGGATAAGGTGGTGAGGCCACCAACTGAACTGGTGGACGCCGACAACCCTAGAATATATCCTGACTTTACATGGCCGACGCTGCTCCACTTCACTCAGAAACATTACAGGGCTGACATGAACACCCTCCAAGCTTTCTCCTACTGGCTTCAACAAAAACACCTGATCATCAAGTGATGATCTCGTAGATAATTAATTTATTAATTAAAATCCTTATCATCATATATCTCTCTCTTTAGTTTTAGTTATTGTTTATGATCTGCCCATGACAAATTAATTAAGCAAGCGCTCTGATGAGTAATAGGAAATGCTAGCTAGCTAGCTGTTGGAGCCACCTTGTGATTTGTTGCTTTTTACAGTGGTGCTGGTAATTAAACTGAAGTTATAGACGACCTGCAGATAGATCGGTGGGATTAATAATCATTGAATTATCGGGCAATTTCGTATATATCTTGATCCGTACGTAATATAGAAATTATAACTTTTTCCCATATATAACTAAATAACCTAGACTATTTGGTAGGAATTTGGTTACTATTTTCTTATAATAGCTAGGAAGTGTTGGAATATCTGCCAAGCAAATGCATCCAAAAGAGAAGGAATGGGCTAGAGTGCATCAATCAAGTTTGTTTGATAGAAGTTTCATGATTGCAATTAGGATAGTTCTTGTGCAAGTATATATTTTGTTTTTATTCTTCTTCTATTATTTCATATCTGGATAGGAAATTAATTAATTATTGAGGACTCAAAACTCATTGCGAGTTTATTATATTTTTATTAATTTTAGTAAATAATAATATTTAATATTTATTTCAACCAATAAAGATCTACTGTATTACTCAATTTATTTTTTTTTTTCAAATCCAGAAAATTAGTATAGCAGGTTCCCACTAGATATTTAGGCCGTGGGAGTCTTGTGCAGTGTAGAGTACAATTAATGCAAAAAAGCAACACTTGGGACGTTGTCGTTTTATGTTTTTTGTCCTCGATAGCTACAACATTAATATTCTTCCTAATATATTACAAAACTCCAACATCAATATTTTCAAAAAATGTGGCTGAGAGAGGACGTACCCACCAAAGCCATAAGCCCATCACTCATGTCGCTATTGTTTTATAGATATATATACATACATATATATATATATATACACACACACACAGTTCAACTCAACAGAGGCTACTTGCTAGCCACCTTCTCCATTTATATATATATATTACAAATCACATTATACACAATGATATAATTAAATGATAATAATCAATAAAAAAAGACATCACATAGTAATTTAGTGATGGATGCAATGGATATATACCCACAGTATTATGTCTTCAACATATTGATTTGTCTCTTTTAAGCTATTGCTGCTTCTATAAATATTGCTTTTAATTTTTGTCTTTAATTAATCTTTAGCTTTTAGCTTTGATTTTTAAAAATAAAGATAAAAACTTAAAAAACTTTGATTTCATTATAACTTTACTTCTGATTTTCAATATTTTTCTTTTTTTCAAACGGCCATAGTCGATGAGACAAGGAGTCCTTGGAATCTGTTTGATTTCTTTATAAACTATGTTTTCTATTTCTTTACAGAAAACCGGGCCCAATTAGACCATCATGGGCCTCTGTTTGGGCCTATGTTTGAATCAATTTATTTTTTAACAACATAATGATCACAAAATAGTTATAAATTAATCATCTTTTGAGTTGATCGTTCTTGTGCAGCACTCGAAATTCGTACTTTCGATTATGTCAGAGGAGATAAATCACAAATTGACCTTTTGACCCTTATATAAGATGAAAATCGAACTCATAATCTACAGTACTGATATCAGTATATTACTTATCCGACCGCTTGACTTATGTTCTAAGACATAAATTAGAGATGTTCTAACTTATAAGATAATTGCTATTAGAAATAATATTGTAAATCTTGTAAAATTTTTATTTCTACTAATTGGGTTGGTGCATGTAACACTCGACCTATTTTATATATCTACTTCTTACTCATAGATTAACATTCATCTATGTTTATTATTAAACTTGCGCTCACTCTCAAACTAATTGGGTTAGTTTTTACTTTTTTTAACAGGAGAAATAAGAATTAAAATCAAAAATTTAAAATGGAAGCTAAAAATTGACGATTCTATCAAGCGAACCCTAAAGAGTGTCAAAAAACTCGTTTGTTTGTATAAAAGTTTTATTTGAAATTTATTTTTTGGTTTTATTTTGAGTAAGTAAACCAATAAATTCAATGAATTTCTCATGAATGATTTTGATTTTGACTCATTTATGTTTATTTATTAATTATTTAAATAAATTTAAAGATAATATTAAAACTCATTTAATAAAAAACCCAAGCTGGAGCATAAATTTATTCAACTCAATTATGTTATTGGACAAATTCATTTATCATTATGTACAAGTTAATTTATATACCTATATATAATTTATCTATTTATAAATAAGCTCATTTATTGTTTTCATTGTCACTTTTCTTATTCACGAATAAGATTATTTATTATTTAGAAACAAGTTTATTAGCAAGTTCATTTATTATTTACAAACAAACTCTTTAATAATCTTGCATATGATTTTGTTGTGTTAGGATTAGAAAAAGTTAAGATAGACATTATATGTAAGAATTTTAATCTTAATAAAGTTAAAAAATGTCAAGCAGTAAAAGTCAAAATCCTTGTCTATTTTAAATTACTTCATTTTGATCGCCAATTGTGGCGATCCAAATATGTAATTCCAATATCACCATCTTTCCCCTCACAACGGTCATCAACATTGGAAGAGGATGATATTGAGCAAAGAAGAGAGGTGCAGGCGCGCCAGCCAGATTTGACAATTGTGGTGACCAGCAAAATGACGGGTTACGACAACTAGCAGAACGATCGGTTATGGCGACTCCACGAACGACCGACGGTTTGCAAAACAACCGTTGTCTATCATTCTAGTGATTTGTGATTTTTATTTTATTTTATTTATTTATTTGTGTATTGGATGAATGATTTTATATATTTATGTATTTGATTATTGATTTGTGTATTTGATTATTGAGTTTGTGTATGTACATATTTAATCATTAATTTTGTATATGTGTATATAATTATTTTATATATTTGATTATTAATTTTATATATGTATGTATTTAATTATTTTGTATATTTGATTATTGATTATATATATGTTAAAATAATTAAAATTAAAATTTATTAATAAATAAATAAAATAGAGATCTAAATAAAGATGAGAATAGGAAATGTTATAAGAGAATACGCAATTTTTGAAGTAAAATGAGAATAGAAAATAAAATATTTATAATATAATAGAAATACTGTTGGAGTTTGCCTGAGTGCACTCAGACACCTTGAAACACAAGGGAGTCGAGATAAACCCATCTGAAAATCCAAACTAGACTAGGTCATGCCCACAATCTTATTTTAAGGCTATTTTCTTCTAATCCAATCAACCCTCAGAAAAAGAAATAAAATTTTCCAAAACACCAAACAGTTCCTCCGCTTTAGACTCGTCGTGTAGCTCAACGGAGTGGTAGCCCTCACCGAAGTGGGTCGCCGTCGTTAAACCCTTCTCCTTCATCACTCCGGCCAACTGCATCTGCCGGTCAATCAACGGGTCATCATAACGACCAGTAATAAGGACCCGGAAACCCGCATCCCGTACCAGCTCCAGTTGACCCGATACGTCGCCGGCCGTTGGATTGCTGTACTCGTGATCACGATCAGCGCCGGTTGGCAAAGCCATCTCCCAGCAATAATCAGTCCCCGATAGGGTCAAAATCGGGTCTCGAACAGACCCGCTCTCAGACCCGGTCCTCTCGGACCCTCCGAAGAACGGATGGTGCAAGATCAACCCAGTGATTTTTAACGGCTTAAGATTTTCCAGTTCCAGGGCTCCACGTAGTCCCGCATGGTAGGCTATGTTTCCCCCGGCGCTGGTGCCCATGATAAAACAGTTCGAAACATCGGCGAATTGGGAGAGCCACTGGTCCTGCGCGGTGGCAGCCCAGAGCAGCGCCTCCTTGGCGTCGTCGTAGGCGGCTGGGAGGCGGTGCTCGGGAGCTAGGCGATAGTTGACGGAGACGACTACCGCCACCAGTCGGGACGCCAATTTGTCGCAGAAATCGTGTATCATGGGCGTAGCGACGCTCATGAAGACGAAGCCGCCTCCGTGGAAGTATATTATGAGGGGGAGCTTCTGAGGCGGCGAACTGTAGAGTGCTTGGCTGGGAAGATGGATTCGGAGCCCAGTTTTGTTTTGCGGGTTCAGAGGGACGTCTTTGGAGAGAGCGGCGGAGTGGCCGTCGTGTTCGGGTCTAGAGGCGGTGGCTGGAAATTCTAGCAGTCGCGTGTATGTGCCGTCGGGGTTCCGTACGATTTGTGGCCGGCGGTCGGAGAGGATGCTTAGGTTTGGATTGGGTGGTTGAGTTCGCTGAGCCGACATGCTTATTTTTGATCAATGAGGGAGACGAAGGGCATAGTTTTTATGGGAGAAAATTTATAATTAACTCATGTATACGTAATGGTAAGATGGTGATATTTTAGCCCCCAGGGCATAGCTCAGTTGGTAAGGAGCGGGCAGATTTGCAACAAGGAGCAAGGATCGAGTCGGGCAAGCCGCAGTGTGGGATTTTCTGCTCCTCAGGGGTCCTTGTGGGCGGCTCGCACTGTTCCTCCCCGTCACCTGCCAGCTGGGTTCCTGATTTACCCCCCTCACGTGGCGTGGGGCAGTTCGTGGGGGGCCCCCGGGGTGAGGGAAGTCACCTTTTTGCAACAAGATGGTGATATTTTAGCAAGGCGGACATCCCAATGGTGATATTTTATATATAAATTAATATATTTTCATCTGAAAATATAATTCAAATATTATGTTTTTTTGAACATTTATTGAAAATATGTATTACATTGTTTTATAATTATAAAAAAAATTAACTATTTTCAGTTTAGACGATATTTATGTTTTACATTATAATTTTTTATTTCTATACACTTTATCAAGAACATTTAAACATTTTATAGTCTGTTCATAAGTAGTTTTATTCTTATAAAAATATTATAACACTTTATAACAACGTAGGCCATTTTAATTCTAAGTTGTTAGCTGTTAATTTGGGTGGTGGGTTATGGATGAAAAGAAATGAAACAGCAGTGGCTTTTAGAGCTAATTTTAAAATATAGAGGGGTATAATTGAAAATAAATAAAATCAAAAGAGATGTCAGTGCAATTTATCTTTGAATATTTCTTTAATTTCTAGTAGAAATAACAAATTATATATAACTTTAGATACAAAATTAATGCATAAAATATTTTTTATAATTACAAAATTAATTTGATAAAACGTTTCAAGATACAAATAGTGATGGAACATATCATGGAAAAAAATTTACCAAAAATAAATATAAAGTAACATATTTTAGATTTTATATTAATTATTACTATAAGCAAAGCATGAAGATCTTTTACTGTTACATATTTTTACAAATTTTATTTTGAACCAATGAACATAGAATATATTATTTAATTATACTTTTACCCTAAAAATACCTTTTTTTGCTTATTTTTCTCGGGACGTTATTGTCAGTAAACCAATACCTTTATCGTACGTACCTAACGATGGATTTGACCAATATACCTTTTTATGTCCGTATATATTCGTTTTATTGTAAGACAGCAGGTAATTGCTAATTAATTAATTAAATTGGACGGTGATTCTTATAAAATTAAAAATTTAATTTATATACAAGGAGTCGAGTCGGACCCACATATTAAAATTTAATTTTTAAGAATATTAAAATATATTATTAAAATTAAAATTTGAACAATTCAACAGGACTTTAATATATGGTAATATTAAGTACGATGTTTACTTATATAATAAAATAAATAAATAATTGAGGCGCTTTCTCGGCTTGTTCGTCCATATTCCATAGAATTTATAGATCATTGGGCCTTTTGTCCTTGAGGCCCACAAAAATAAAAGGGGCTGAGAGGCCCGACCCAATCGACTGCACATCTTGTTCGACCAGACCCATCTAGAAACCAGGTTTGGCCCAACCTAGAAATGTATATATGTATATATATATATATATATATTGTTAGGATTTATGATTCAAAATGTATTTTTCATATATTTGATATGTGTTGTTTGTATGCATTTTGATATATATTTGGGTTTCATCTTATGTTCATTTAACTATCATTTAAATGTATATATGATTGATCTGCTGATTATTTTTGTGGGCCAAATAGCCATTGGGTCGAGATCAGTTTTACGAGACAAGACCATTTCATGTGACCCATGTGATTTGCCTTAGCCCAACCTAGTTACTTGTTGCTATATAAGGGCAGCTTCATGCTCTAGCTGTTACAGATTTGCTATTGCTCTCATTTTGAGACCCTATATTCAGCGCACTTGAAGTGAGACTCTCTCTTGCTTGTAAATCTTTCTCTCGTTCGATTGACTTCGGTTTGTTGGTAAGATTATACGGTAAGATTGTATTGCTTTAAATCTCTGTTGTTGAATCGCCTGAGGCGTGAGAGATTTGGTGTAACTGATAGATCAAATTCTTGACACGATCTTGAGATCGGTAGAACAGATTCTATACTTGTTATTGTATTTCATTTTATGATTTCAGTTTATGTATTTACAATACATTTTGTTCTTGTTGTGATCTTGTAATCCGGTTGTAATCGAAAACTATTTAGTGGATTGACTAAAGGTGGAGCCTTTGCTGTGAGTAGGATCTTTTTATCCAAACACGTAAAAACTTTGTGTTCTTGTGTTCTTTACTTTCCTCGATTTATGCTTGTTCTTGGTTGATTTGGCCGATTAAACAGGGTTAATATATTAACATATATATATATAAATACACACGTATGTGTGTGTATTAAGTATTAGGAAATTTAGTGACTTCTTAAATTTACTCATTTGGTAATTTAGGCGTCACATTCTGCTTCATATTATTAAATATTAAAATTCACTAAACTTAACTATGTATGAGGAACCGATAGCTTCACTGAAATTTTTTCTTATTAATGACGGTGTGCAAGAAAATGGGTATATATGATACGTTAGTGAAACAAGATAAGTCGCTTAAGCCATTTCATTGGTCAATGCCAACTAATAATTTGACTTTGACTATTTGAGATGATACAATATTGTCAAAACAAATATTAATAAAGATTAAAACTTTGATCAAGTCTCATATTCAAAGAAATCAAGATAAAGTAGGACAAAAAAACCTAAATAGATAGAAAGGTGAACACTAAAATATATTCTAAGTATGATTAAAATAAGTCCCCACGAGACAATCATTGACATTTAAATAAAAGATAAATTTGGACCATGGATAATTAAAGGAGTGGCCAGCCAAACCCTCTCAATGCCACATATCTTATATAATCTCCATAATTTTAAGACAAGATAATCAAATATCTATTCAATAATTATAATTCAACTTAATTTTGAATTAGCAAAATAAGGGGTATTAATTAGCTAAGCCCTTGCAATATGAACGAAGTGGGTTACTTTGAAGGATGAGTTGAAAGTACAAAATTATTACAATTTTCATAACTTTCAAAATTTCATGGAATCTTTTATTAACTTAAACATTAGGCTAGTGTTATCTTAGTCAAGCCCCTAAATGATATTTTTTGTTTTCATTTATGGAAGTAATTCAAGTTTTACTCAGTACTACAAGCAAATCAAGACTCACTCAAATCTTATAAATTTAACTGGTAACTGACTTTTGCATCGTTGAGTAACTTAGACTATTAACAAAACCTTCCACGTTTGAGAATGGATTCTTGATATTGCTGCTCTGCTACTGCTAGTAGATGGAATGGAGAGGACTATTGTATGCTCATATCAGGAAATATTGAAGGGGATAAATTATGTGCCATAGACAATGACAAATTTGCATTGAACAACGGACCATGCTGGCCTTTCCTCAACTTGATATTGGGGAATGTGGTATTTTGGGCCAATTTTTGTTGCCCTGGGCTACGGTCCATGCAACTATATATGGACCACAGTTAGTTGAGAAGCCAGAGTTGGCTTCATTCATCATTCCAAATCCTTTCATATTCTCATCATCAGAGTGCACCATCTTTTAGGGTTGCCTGAGTGAGTTCTTCAACTCGCACCAATTAAATTTAGGTTCAATCGGATTGCATCTCTATTTCAGAGTTTACGGTGCATAAAAATATTAAGATTTATAAAACTTTCAAAATAAATTATTAAAAGAATGCTAGAACAACCACTCAGGGAAATGAACTAAAATTTTAATAAAAATACAATTAAAAAAAAAAAAAACCTACCCGACCCAATAAGTCGATCCTCCTCTCGCACTGCCGCCAGAACAAAATATGGTTAATCTTAGGACCCATATATACGTACTTTAGGGGAAATGACTTAATTTATTGATGTAATTAGTGCTAAAGATATACTAATATTCGAATAGCTACCTAACCACCCACAAGTGATAAAGCGACGCAAGACAAGGAGAGATATGAATCCATTGCTATCCCTTATGATAAATATGTATATATATTAATTTACATGCATTATTGTTCTATGTAGAAAGTTTTTCCCAGTCTTCTGGACGTGATGATGCCCTTGCTGTTGTTGGCTGCTATTATTAGAAGTTCACCTACTGTTCTCCGGTACGTTGCCATATAGCTTTCATATAAAGAGATTTTAGTAATGAGTGTTTGTGGGACATTAGTTAAGATGTACTTAATATATTTATTTATTATTAATTAATAAAAATATTTAAATATTAAAAATAAATACATTAAATACACTTTAATTAACCAATATTCTAAAAACACTTGTTAACCAAACCCTTTGTATAATTAGCGGTGTTTTGCCCGTGCTTGATATGTGTGTGTGTGTATTTATACATGCCAATAGGGGTTTAATTGTTTAAATAAAAGGTTCCAGTAGGGTTTTAATTAAGAAAAAGAAAAGTTCCAAGGGCTCGGTCGACCGGGAGAGCTCTCTTAATGCCTCCCCACACCCCCCCCCCCCCCCAAAAAAAAAAAAGAAAGGAAAGAAAACTTGCGAAGGGTTCAAGTTTCAACTATTGCCATCCCAATCCTGTCAATTTGTCAATGTCTGCCGTCACAAAAATGCAGGTTTTTCATCTACTTTTAAACTATTTATATCGTGATTCATAAAGTTGTTTTATAATAATAACTTGTATTGATTTTTTTAATATATTTCACTGACTCTGAGCTGTAAAACAATTTATGATTGTCGTTTGGACATAGAGATTTAATGTAGCAGATATCATTGGCCATAAGATACTAATTATGTCGTCAATAATTGTCCGGATATGGTCACTTTATGGATTTTTTTTTTTCTTTATCGTGTTAGCTTTGTGTCTCAATGTGCCTTTGATTTCTTTTTGCAAATCACAATAAATAAGTGGCCATGACATGTCCACCCAAACAACTTAAATCTTACCTTCTTTACTGCCCAGAGTCCATGTCTCAATGCACAGTGATTTCCTTCATTGAATCTTTTGAGTCCATTTTTACAAAGAAAAAAAATCTATGACCTTCATCACAAAATAGAAAAACAAAAAAAAAAAACAAATAGAGGGGTCACGTAGAACATAAATTGGATAGAGAATTTGCGTGTGACCGTAACATTGGGGTAAATAATTAACAGAAAGAAACTCACAATAATTAAGCAAAAGAAAATACCAAAAGTATAGCTTGGAGATCCCTAAAAATGGACGATTTATCAACGATGGAAGAGGATGTGGATGTGCCAAAAGATGTTTAAAAAAAATGCCTGTACTAGAGTTCATTTTTCACTATATTATTTTATTCTTGTTCTTTTTTTTTTTTTTCAAAAAAAAAAAAAATCCATGAAGATGTCTAAAGAAAAAACCAGCAGGTATGTGGGATGGACGCCATTGGTGGATGATCTAATACCTCAACAACCATATCTCCTTAATTTTGTCAGCTTTTATTCCACGCTTAAGAACTGAAGCTTAATTGATTAACATGCAATTAATTCATGTTAATCTCTTTATATTCCATGTTTCCTTTCACCAAAACAATATATGAGTTGGTGTTTCAGAATCCTTAACTATAATTCTTTGCCAAAAGCAGACATTTAGCTGCTATATATACAGTACCCGTACCGCCAACCCCATGCATGAAATGTTAATTGTGAATCATTGGACAATTTTAGGGTATACTCACTCCTCTTTATTAATTATAATTATATTCTTTTTATGACTTTTATTGTACCACATCATTTTTAAGTAAAAATTCTCTTGTTTTAGATAATTGACCAGTCCACAAATTTTATTTTCAATCAATAGTTACTCAAATGTGACAGTGTTTTGCTTAATTTACATGCATCGGGATCATTTCTCTCAGAAAAAAAAAAAAAAAACAAGAAAAGAAAAGGGTAGCTAATGGATTAGTTGAATGGCCTAAATAAAATAATGATCAGATTCTTGAATACAGCCTCCCATAACTTTGATAATGCAGTTGAACTAAACCGGAAGGTATGAAGACATATCCACCTGTTGGTTGCTTTATTTGAGACAGCTCCATATATACTCTCTACCTGTACAGATGCTATTCTCATTTCCATTTGAACTCACTTTACCACCAACACATGTTCACATATAAGTTATAAGAAGTTTTATTTTAATTGACCTCTTTTTGGTCTTCAGTGTAGAAATATTAATAAACCAATGAATTAATAGGTGAGGGTGAGCTTTCTTAACAGATTGCCGAAATTAACAACTAAAGCCAATCAAGAGCTCTATAAGAGGCAACTATATATATGGCAATATTTTCTTCTGCATTCAGATCATTACTTGTCGTATATGTAACCATATATATAAAACCATATATATAAATGTATAAATATATTATATATATTCTCCCTGCTGCTTCCATGAGCTCAAGTGGTAGAATAAAGAATGTGTCGTGGATTTCTCTTCGCTGGCAGAAGATATGACATGATTCTTGTTAATTAAGTAAACGTCGTCGTATGGTCCCAATGAATTTCTCTTCGCTGGCAGAAGATATGACATGATTCTTGTTAATTAAGTAAACGTCGTCGTATGGTCCCAATGAAGACCACGTAGTCCAGCCGCTGAAGTATGGTATGCTGTCTGCTTCCAGTGGCCTATAGGCACCCCCGTCTTCCTCAATCCCAATGAATCATGATTGCTAAAAGTTAAAACGCTATTAATTGGTCACAGTAATGCTAATTATTATATTTTATTCCAATATTTAAATAATTTAATTAAATATTTTAAGAATTTTGTTAGCGAGCTATATCTAATATTTTTTATTTTTAATATCAAATATTTGTATTAATTAATAATAAATAAATTATATTTTAAAATATTTCACCTGCTAATAAAAACATTCGAATGCTGAATTAAATGATTTAAAAATAACACAAAACACATATTTTAAAATATGATATATTTATTATTAATTAATTAAAATTTTTAATACTAAAAATAATAGATAATAAATGTTTTTTTTAAAAAATAAAATACACTTATTATCTCTTAAGACAATAATTAACGTTACCCATCCGTCATATATTTCTTAACATATGTCTATCAATTTTTAATTACCTTATTTAGTGTATATAATTTGTTAACTTATTACTTATATTTATAATTTATTCACGATACGCCTAAAAAAATAGTGATTACAGGTTTCTTACAAATTTTTTTTTTATTAATATTAGTTATTCTCCAAATGCGAGTGGTTTGTAGGTCCTATTTTTGTTTTTACTGTATGAGTTCGTAACTCAAGCGTGTAGAGTTTTGTCTCTCATCTCTGAAATCTCGTGTACAGATAATTTTGTTAGAGGTTGCAACATTGTGGTGATGATTTGACAAAGCTGAGCCTCCAGCTGCACAGGAGCTCGGCGATGCCCTGGACTTACCAATGTGAATAAGACAGGTCAGGACCTTAATTTTTTCTCTTTTCCAAATCCAATCTACGAGGCCTCTGAAGAAATCCCAGTCATATTTATGACAAGTCTTTGCGGTGGTGTTTTGGATTGGGTACGTACCGAGGAAAAAGACATTTCGGTGTGGGTGAGTTAAAAATAGCTATTTGAATACAGATTTGTTAAATTTTTTTATTTAAATAATATTTTTGAAAAATCAAAAGGTTAAGGTTAGGATTTGAGGCAAAAAAACAAAAAAGTCTTGAGATTGGATTGACTTAGATAGAGCGTTGGAGAGAGAAAAGACAAAAGATGAGAGGGCGAAGCAAAAACAAAAAGGTGGAACAAGGGAGTGTAGATGACGATCACTAGTATCGACGACAAGGCAGAAGGGGAATCGATCGGCTTCGAGGACCCAATGACAGAGAAGGTGTCCACTCGATCCGTAGGAAAGTCCTAAGGAAAAAAGGATTAATTGTCCCCAAACATTCTCATTAGTTGATGATGTGCCTAAAATTAAGGAGCAAGATTTATTATATAACATCAACCTAAAAACAAGCCGTGAAATCAACCAAAATTGAACATTGTTTTGAGCAGCAGCTTCTTTCCTTCGTGTGTTTGAGACTAATGCGAGATTGATAATAGCTAGCACCAGCCATGATAGCAGTGAAGAAAATGTATCTGCCTTGAGCATGCCCTAATCCACTCTAATTTTGTTTCCTTTTAATAATGGTTGTGTTATTAGATTACTGCCCCGGAAATTTTTATCAAGTGGGAAAAAAAATTTCAAATTTAAAAATAAAATATATTTATTACACTTAAGACAAAAAAAAGAAAAAAAGAAAAAGAAAAACCTTTTACTTTTTATTTTTACTTTTTGTTTTCATGGCTAGCATGGTCACTTCATCATGCTTCCGCTGCGGGGCCATTCACAGTCTAGCTAGCCCCAACAAAGTTGGATAATAATAGCATTGGACACTAGAGCATGGAGTGGGAAATTATTGCGAGTGTTTCATTTAATGTGTTTAAGCTAATATATGTCCAGTAGGAAACAAGCGTAGATGAGTTGGTTTGCAGTTGTTTAATAACAGTGGTGGCACAAGCAAGCTCTAAAAAATGGCCAGCAAGGTCACTTCTATTATATATATATGTATATGTCTATATATATATATATAAAGAGAGTGTGTGAGGAATCTTGACATTTGTTTAGGGGGCCATCGATGATCCCCATATCCTAACAAAGATATCTTGTCTTCATCATGTCCGTTGATCCACAAGAGGATTATCAAAAACCTAATCTGAAGCTCGAATATTGTTGTCCTCGTTCAATGTTTCCCTTACACCATGGCAACGATGAGCTGTTGGTTCGGATCCCTTCTATTCCCTGCCAACAGGGCACAATCCAACAAGATCAGATCTTCAGTCAGGCTTCACTGGAGATAACTAATCTTCCCACCAAAGGGAAAAGGCCACCAAAGTTATCAGCCATTCACGGTCGACATGACTATTCCAGTACTGATGGCAAGCAGAAGAAAGTCATGCACAGAGAGATAGAGAGGCAAAGAAGGCAAGAAATGGCCAACCTTCACGCCTCACTGAGATCTCTTCTCCCCCTTGAATATATCAAGGTAATTAAGAAGCTGTATTTTCTGTCTTTTTAACACACACATATATATAACCAGCCCCTTGGAACAATCCTGTAAATGAATCTTAAGAAACATGAATGAATAAATTAACATATAGGGTATATATGGCGATGGTGTTTCAGGGAAAGCGTTCGATGTCGGATCACATGGAAGAGGCTGTGAATTATATCAAACACTTGCAGAAGAATATCAGGGAACTGGATGTCAAGAGAGCTGAGCTAAATAAGGTGCTGAAGTCAAGTGTTCTTCCTCTGGAAAGAGGAAGCTCAAATAATTGCTCGTCCAGCAGTGTCACAATCCGGTCATCATGTTGGGGAGGAATGGAGATTCTTATCAGCAGTAGAATCAGAGATGAAGGTTTCCCCCTTTCACGAGTGCTCGAAGCGCTGGCCGAAGAAGGACTGGATGTTGTTAGCTGTGTTTCGACAGATTTAAACCCTAAGTTACTCCATATCATTAGATCAGAGGTACTGTTGCTGAAATTAATACTACTTCGGTTAATTAATGATGGTTTCGGGATTTTGTTTAACTAAGGTTTCGATATCATGCTTGCAGGGTCATCCTCCGGGCATTGATCTACAGATGCTGCAAGAGAAACTGACTGATGTTATTAGTATAAATTTAGATTAGTAAAGGTTTCAAGTAATAGTTTATATTGTTTGGCTTTTGAAGACGGTTGCTAGTTAATATTAGGCTAGGGCTTTCATGACCTGAAGCTAATTTGTCTTTGATCTGAACCTTGAATCTGAATTCTATCCCCAAGAATCTGATCTTTGATTAGATGCAGGTTTCCTCTTCAAGATGCTCAAATGAAAGTCTTCAGAATATATACCACATGTTGCTAAGGTTAATCGTGCGCATAGGAGTACACAAATAATTTCTAGGAGTGATTAAGACTATATATATATATGTGTTGATACCCAATTGCGATTGCTGTAATCCTGATCCAATATTGAAGCGAAATAGATAGCAAGATACATTGACCTATATATATATATATATATATATGCAGTCTTGAAGAAAAATGCTTTTATCCAATTGTACTAATTAAAGCTGTTGAGAGATAAGGTGAAAGAGATGAGTCTGAGCAGTATTTATTGGGGAATTAATGTGTTGTTCTGGAAACTACTAGTCTATCCATGGCTCAGTTTTCACATTACTGCACTTCTGCCTGCTTCACATTGATTTTGTTTCCCTTCCTCCCCCAACAAAGATAGGAAAAAAAGAAAAGGGGGGGGGGGGTGGTCTCCATTGTGCAACAGTAGTAATTTACTCATTTTTTAATTTCTTTTTGTTCTTTTTTTTTCCTTTCAGTAGTGAGAGCTGTGGCACCAAGCCCCATTCTTGGTAGCTATGGCTAGGTTTCTTGCTGCTCATTTTCCTTTATTCTCCCCACAAGTCCAATCCATCTAGTTTAGGCTTCCTAGAGATTTTGTAAGTTCTTTTCCTTATATATATACATATATATATTCCCCTGTTGAAAACAAATTATCTTAATTATTAGCTAACCATGCATGCAAATATATTTGTAGATGGATTGTCCAATATTAGTCCAACATCATAATTTTCTTAGTCCATTTTTCTTATGCTATTTAAGAATAACGAACGGTTCATCTCGTGTGTGTGTTTATCATCATGGTCTTTTCCTTGTAGAAGTTTGTGTAATGACAGCATATAGTTAACTTTCTTATTTAGTTAAACCTCTCTAGTTGATAAAGAGCTAGGTCCTCTAGATCGAAGGAGTTGAACTTATCTTAGTTATTATTTTATTTCAATGATTGAATATTGGACAATTTAGGAGAGAGTGTTCGGCCATTTAACTAAACATTAGGAGATTGATGGAGTTTCGTCAACCAAGTGTTATTCATAGTCACAGGAGAGTGCTCTTTTTTTTTTTTTTTCCTGATTAGGCCACCAAGCACGGGCCTTCTCCTAAAACCTTTGTGTTCTGATATGGAAAGAGAACTAATGCATGTAATCTACATGCTGGTTTTTTTTTGGATTGACAAGCTTGGTGCCTGTTTACATGCCGGCTCAGACCGTCTGGGGTCATCTTCTTATCTTTTTTCGAGAGGTAAAAATTAATTTGCTTAGTCTCATGACTTTACAATAGCTTTGTGCACTTGCAGTCATTCCCAGAATGCTAGTTTCAGCTTGCCCGTGTGTGTGTTTTGATCATTCTTGACCACCTGGAGATTAGTCTCGAGATTTATCCTAATTGATCTTGTTCTACACCTAACCAATCTCTGTTGTCCTTTTCTCTCCATTGCAGGCTCCAGCCTTAACTTATGTTTCTAGAACAAAATAGAGAAAAAAAAAAGGCACAAGGCTAAGAAGAGAGTAGATATGCACCAAGGCAAACTCATGCTCGACGGAGGAACAACACAGAGTTGTACGGCCAACAAAAATAAAACCAGAATATGCATATATGTAATGAAATATGCATATATGTACCATAATCTTTATGAATATATAGTGAAATTCTGGTGGTGGCCGTACGAAGCACAATTGATCGAATGGGATAACTATTGTATGTTTTCTATCTTCATTATGTTTGTAAAGGTGAGCAAGTTCTCTCTGGTCTTAGATCATCATTTGAGTTTGAGAACATTGCTTGCATATGCATACTGAGTACTACAAATTGCAATATTTTCAACTTTAATTCGCTTTGTTTTCGCTGATTTTTCCTCTTAGAGTGAGCATCAATCTTCAGGATTGGAACAAGCGAAAAATATATTCATTACTGTTCAATGGCGTCTCTCATATATCTCAAAATTATTGAAAGAAAAAAAATGTGAAACCAAGGCTTAATTGATAATGTAAGAAATTGACCATCGATATATTTTAGGAAGACAAGTCAATTGGCTGAGACCATGGACTGCTCTGAAATCAAAATCAAGTAATCAGACCATGCAAGAAAAAAAAAAAAATTGTAAGGACTGTCTCGAGATGAATTAGTAAAGTTACTTTAAGACTTAAGCTAGATATAGAGCCAAGATAAAGTGTATGGAGGGCAGTAAAGCTTGGGAAATGCTTACCATGAAGGGTCACTTCAATTTTTCTCTTAAGTTTATATAACAACCCCAAAGTATTTCTAAAACATTTGAAGGTTGGAGGAAACAAATTTGCACTAAAATTTGAGAAAAATTTAATTAGTCAAGTAAGTGGTAATTGGAGATCCTGCTTTGATAAACTAAATCGAACACTAAGGGGAGGTCATTGGAGATAAACAATTAGAAGAATAATTTTTAGTGAATTTGAAAAAAAATAATGAAAACGAAAGGTCAAGCAATTGAAAATTTTGAAAACAAGATATAAATTATAAAGGTTGACGAATAGTCTTTATAAGAAGCATTTAAAAAAAAAATCTCAAATTATAATGTGAAAACACACTCTAAAGGAAGGAGAGTTTCAAATTAGATCTTGATAATCATTATCAAATAAGAATGATGATCATAAGAGAATCTTAGGAGATTTATCTCAATGCTACTTACTAGCTAACTATCGTTATCCTTAATTCTCTAAATTGTAGGAAAAGTTTTGATCTTCAATTAAAATTATAGGGATAAATCTTAAGGGATATTTGTCTTATCTCTAAATTGATAAGGAGTCCCAATTTGGTTGTATCCTTCATTGTGATTGTTGTGAGAATCCATGTTTCCAATTCTTATCAACTTGTAGATACTTAACAAGATCATTTGTTAATAAGCTTTGGCTAGACTCTCAAAAGTTGAACACTCGCGTCAAGACTAGCGTAAAGGTTAGTGAGATTGACTTTGATCCATATATGTAGCCAATGAGACTGAGTTTTGTTTATGTGAACACATATCACACATATTAACTTTAAAAACATCAATAATCATCAAGTTAAAACATGTTTAATGGGGTTAGTAGGTATTACTATACCCACTAAACAATTTGTTAATAACACTCCACTTCCTAATATAATCATGGCACAAAAATGAGGTTTGAAATAACAATATTTTTGTGCAAATAACAATTCCCCTCATTAACAATCTTCCACTGTGATTATTAAACTAATTAATACATAGACATTTTGGCCTTTTTGATTCCTTGATTTAATTTGATTTGACTTTTATCCTATACATTTCTATCTTAAGAATAATGATAAATCTTATGAATTGATTATGCGAACTGATGACAATTAGAATTTAGAAGTTAAAGAGTTACCTTTCACACTTGTTCACACAATCTCATAACATTTATTATTCTCCTTAAGACAAAAGCAAAAAGCAAACTAGGGACATTGACAATTAGTTGCAATAATATTATTGTATTTTAAATAGTTAATTATATGATGTTCAGTATTAATGATAAGTTGTTTTAAGTAATTAAATTATTTATTATAAAATAAATATACAAATAATTAGTGCCGATTGCTTCATAAAATGTTATAATATTATGTCTAAATAGTATTCATGTTTTTTCTTTCTATTATATATGCTTGGCCTTCAAGTCTCTGATTTGGGCGGAAGTAGACGGTGGAGGCCATGCCTCTGTTTTGTTTCAGCACATGCATATTAACCACTACTTGCGTCATCTTCTGATGATGTTTGCAAACAGTGGTTAATTTGCACCATCTTCCACACCCAAAAAACACTAAAAGTGAAAAACCAAAGCAAAAGTAAAGAAGGATCAATGTGCCGACATTTAGATTAGACTTTCGAGAAAAATGGGTTGAAAAAGCTAGTATTTAGTACTGTACAAGAATATACTTTCTCCCATCAATGGTGTGAATGCCATCTACATCAGTCCAAGGATGCTTGTTTTCTTGTGATGTTTGGGAGCCATTGCCATAATATTTCTTCACTTTTTTCTCTCGTCCACTTTTTAGATATTTCTCAAATTATAATTTCCCATATTTTTGTAACAGGTTACTTTAATTATGTAAAAATAGATTATATATGCAATAAAAGAAAAGAACATAACAAATGAATATGGTGAATATGTGAATCAGAAAAAAAAAAAAATATCATATATCCGTCCTTACACCTTTTTAAAGGAAAGAAGATTGTTATTTTCTCTTGTAGTTATCAATATTATATCGTATTTAGCGATATTGATTACTATTGATAGGCATTTTAAGATTATTGGCCTCTCACGGACATCTAAGATTTGATTTTTATTTTTAAAGATGATCTGATTTTTTGTTTCAACTTTCAAAATTTAATTTGAGAAAAAGAGTAATATCCCCCCCCCCCCACGGTAGGGATGAAATAAAATAGAGACCATTTAAA
This sequence comes from Diospyros kaki, assembly GCA_036245055.1. Lineage (NCBI taxonomy): Eukaryota > Viridiplantae > Streptophyta > Magnoliopsida > Ericales > Ebenaceae > Diospyros > Diospyros kaki. The sequence continues at coordinate 46,624,773 of BSEG01000002.1, read as the reverse complement.
TACGGAATAGTGAGTCTACTAAACTTTTAATTTTAAACAATTACTTAATGAAATAGAGTGCATGTACCCTTTCATCCATACATATATAAATTCCCACTAAGTTGATTTCTATATATTTCAATCTCTTAATTTTTTTGCTAAAAAACTCATTAAAACAAAGCAACTTCGCTAGCAGCATTAGAAATAAGAAATTCTAGAGATTATAAACTATTGGATCTGAAAAAAAAGAAAAGAGAGAAGAAAATAAAAAACTGAAAATAAAAGAATTAACAATAAAGAGCAAAAGGAGAAACAAACAACAGAAAATATATATATATATATATATATATAAACACTAATGTTCGGACAAGAAGCTTAAAGTAAAAAATTTCTACGATAATCATTAATTACTACGTAGATTATACAAACGTGTTCCTCGCTCAAAATCCAATTCAGTGAAAAGCAATTGTCTGAAAGTTAAAAGGGCAAAAGGTTTTGCAAAAACAAAAAAGGAAAAGAAAAGATATATATTCCAACCTGGTTTGTCGGAGAATGTGGACAAGACCATCTATTATCTTGGTGCATGTGTTGTTCATTTTCACATCTTTTTGGCACCATTTACAGATCACTCTTTTGGAAGATGATTAGGGAAAGCAGCTTGAAAAGGCCAAGTTTCAATCTCTTGGCGCTGTTGATTTAGCGGCTGAAGAAGAAATTCCTTAACAAAAAATAAAGTGAATCATAAGTCATCACATTTGTCACATGCTTGGCGGCCTCAAGAAGTCAAGTCTATATCTCTCGGCACTGTAGATGTAACTGCCCAGAAAAGAAATTAAGAAAAGGTGGAATGAAGATCAAGCCATCCCTATAAACACGTGCACCATTTCCTTCGTAAAATATCATGAGTTGTTAAGTATGAGATGACACTAAACATATCTAAAAGACTAAAATTTATTATAAACCATCAAGGTGGTAGCTCATTTGCACAATGAGTATAATTGGCTGGTTAAAATATTTTTCTTTTTTTTTTCTCTCGAACAAGTTAACATGATATATAATATTAGTGGTTGAATTTTGTGAGTTTGCATGTTTATTATTTGAGGTTTGAGTGAATCCTTATCAATATTAATTAATTAAGTTTAATGAGTGAATAAGTTTATGATACAATCATTGAATCTTGGTAAATGGTCAAATTAATCTCTAACATGGTGTCTACATAATAAATTGAGTCAGATGACTTTATATAAAAATTGTGTAAATTATCCTCCAAAAGTGTCTGCGTGGTAGTTGTGTCTCTTGCTTTTGTAAACCTTTGTTAATTATCCATCATTTTTTTTATCAAAAAAATTGTTATATCATTAAAAAGAAAAGACAGAACACTTGCAAGAGATTTTTTTTTTTTTTTAAAAAAAAAGCATAACACAGTCGTTTATTAAAGATGTCAAGTCTGCATGACAATAATGAAGAAAAAACGAACAAAGATACTGATTTGGACCTTTAATTTAAAAAATTATAAAGACATTACTTGTGGGTACCTGAAATTATTATTATTATTATTATTTTTTCGTCGGAATAACCTGAAATTATCTTTGATCTGGTAAATATATATATGCATGTTCTTCTCATTTGTTGTGCTTGCAACACCACCTAATTAAGTAAGAAATTCTATGTTCTTATTGATGTTTACTTTTCTGTCTTTTCCGGAAGCTCTCTAACATTGACTTAAAGCTTTTTAAATCAGAGAGAGAGAGCATTTGGTATTGAAGAGACGAGAGAATACTGTCAATTTGTAAAATTACAGTTGTTATCCCACAAAATGTTAATTAGTTGCTATATGGTAGTTTTTAAGTTCATAAAATTAAATAATATATATATTTACAAGATTTTTGTAATAAATTAACGATGTGAAATTAGTCCATGACAGACCCCTCTTCTTTAATTTTTATTAGTGTTCTCATTAGTTAGGCTAGCAAACTCGTATCTCAATTTAATCCAAGACAATTCAAAAATATTTTATGGTCAACACCCACTAGACATGATAGTAATTTATATAACGAGTCAATAACACATCAAAAGTCTATTGAGTAGGTTATATGTATATAATAATTGCGTATTAAAATCAAAGCCAACTCAAAATAAACATGAAATCATTAAAGATAGATAATAAAAATCCTTCGTTAATTTAATAATACTGTAAGTCAAATTATTGATTAACTGGAGCTAGGGTGAGGCATGAACTTAAAGAAAGTAAAGCGGCCATGAAATAGCATCCAATTAATTAAATTGATGGTGATGTCACTTCCATTAAAACCTTGTACAAGAAGAGATTTTATGTGTTGTTGGAATCCTAGGCCTACAGGAGCTAGAGGCATCTTATCAGGCCCTAATTAACGAACCTCTTATCTTCTTTTTCTACTTTTATAAACCCTTCATAAAGAAGACCCCTTCAGCTTCATGATTCTACAATCTTTCTGTATCCTCCCAATTAAGCTCTTCAGTACGTACTAATGACGATTTGATGCAGGTCTCCTTCTAACCACCATATCCATGATCACTGTCGTCTGATCTTAATTTTCTGGTATATATTCATTCACTCGCTTGAGAGAGAATCAATCCTACCAACTACATGAGTACTGGGCGAGAAAATGATGATAGAGATCAGAAGATTATACATAGGGAAATCGAGCGCAAGAGAAGACAAGAAATGGCCACTCTTTATGCTTCCCTTCGATCTGAGCTTCCTCTTGAATGCATCAGGGTCAGATCAACTGTCTATTTCCTTCTTATTTTCCTTTTTCCTAATGTACATTCTTTTCCAAGTTCACCAGCGCTGGTTTTAGGAATTCAACGTCTACTTCCACATAGCATCACACAAGGGGATAATCCACTCAATCTCAATCAAATATCTAAATTTAAGGAGCTATATATCTACCTAACATGTATGTGTGTATGCGTGTGTGTGAATTATATAAACTAGGTTTTATGAATCTTTACGTTAATGGGTTTTTCAGGGGAAGCGTTCAACTGCAGATCAGATGGCCGCGGCAGTAAATTACATTAAGAATTTGCAAAACAATGTGAAAGAATTGGATCACAAGAGAGATCAGCTGAAGAAGTCGTCCAGTTCATCAGATTCTTCTTCAGATCCTGGGAAAGGAGGCTCATCAAGCCACTCCATGAATCGTGTTACAGTCTTCCCTTGTTTGGGAGGAGTGAAAATAGAGGTGATTAGCAGTATGTACCAAGAAACTTTGAAACTATCAAAACTGATGGAAATTCTGCTTGAGGAGGGATTGAACGTTGTTACCTGCGATTCCACTCAAGTAAATGACAAGTTTCTTCATACCATCCACTGTGAGGTACTACGTACCCTCTCACTCTCTCTCTCTCTCTCTCTCTCTCTCTCTCTATATATATATATATGCATCTTTACTTCTATAATAAATTATATATTGTTGGAAGGCTTAATCTGGGCTTTATGTTTAATTTTTCTACTATATACATATATGGATGATATTTCGTAGGTGATTGATCCGAATTGCTTCAATTTCGCTGAGCTGCAACAAATGTTAAACAATGTTGTGAACGGTTCTTGACAAGAAACTTGCAATCGTTGCCATCATATCAAAATCTAACTAAATAGGCAACATTTGGAGGCTGTGAAGCATTTTCCGGCGGATGATTCATGCTATCTATCTAGTTATACATGTTGTTAAGTATCAAAAAGATTTGAAACTTCTCCAATTCCTTTAATAGTTGATCTTCTCATACTTATCATATTAGGCCTGAGAGTGATGATGATATTTATCTCCTTCAGTGTGACAAATTCTAATGTTTAACGCTGGTTTGGAAATGCACTTCAAATCTTTCTGTACACAGTGTATCTAGAGATTGATATATATATATATATGTATCTATATGTGCATATACATATAGAATCTATTCAAGTCTTACACATGAATGGCTTTCTAGCATGTTTTTACTGTATCTGGTGCAGGTATATATAGTCTATGGCCTGGAATATCCAATTAATTTCTTTGTATATGATAGACACAAACTATTCAGATTGAATCTGCTAAGTTACACACTAGTAAATATAGACGCTGATTCATGCCTACTTCTAAGATAAAACTCCTTTCCAAGAATTGTTGAGCACTCAAAGGTGTTCTTTTTATGCGGTCTAGAGTTATTTGTGGCCATTGCTCCAACAATTCTTCAAGCATGAAACTTACCATCTGTCGTCACACTTCACTTTTAATTTGTTGCCTGCACAACCAACTAGATTTTTGGCAACTTAATTAATAGTTTTTTGGTTTTTTATTTTTTGCCCCAAGAGCAAAAAATAAAATCTAATAAAACTTTGTTTCAAAGGTTTAAGCCCATCTAACAAGTATATTTTGTTTTAAGAATGTAAGCCCTTTCTCTTATTTACGCAAGAAGAGAAATTTGACATCTCCTAAAAATCCTTTTTCTCCACAATGATACCTGGTACAAACCTTAGGTGTACGTCTTATTTTCCTATTTTTCTCTATTTTTCGTCTTCCTCACCTTGCTTCTACATCTAGTACTCTCCTCACTTTTCTTTCTTTAGATCCTTGCTTTGCCTTCACTCATCTCTTGGCCGAGATTGATCTAGTTCCTTCTTGGGTTGGGTTTTATGCTAGTTGGGGCTTTAGTTAGCAATTTGGCTATAGAATCTTGGGAAATGAATAATGCTATGAGTTATAATTGATGATGATATATCAGTTATATATGTGGTGCCTCTTCATTGGAAGAGGCTAAAAAGACTATACATCATTGTCTCTTTTGTCTAGCACCTCCTTTAATGAGGATGCGACACATGATTGATAATACCATTATCAGTTATGACTCATAACACTACTATTGGGAAATTGATGTAAAATTGTGTCCCCTCTTCTTTGCGTTTGATAGCAGTGGATGATACTGAGTTTGATCTATACAAGTTCTCTAATGATGATGAAGTTAAAGATAAGTCCCTTTTTTTTTTCACTTGACTCAAATGATAAATGGTTGAGCTTAGGTTTATAGTATTTCACTTTTCGTTTGTGCATAGGTAATGTTTAATATGTATGGTTGTGGATTTTTCTTAATGTCCCCAAGGTGTTTTAGGTTGACCTATTTTTTCTATTTAAAATATGGTTGCTTTTGGTAATGGTATATATAGACTAGATGGCGTCCAAACCTTTGTATGGGCTACAGTATCTTTGGGATAATAATCTCATCTCCCTTCATTGGAATTTCAAAACCAATTAAATTACACTTAGTCTACACGTGGCCTCTTCCTCCTTGACTACCTGCCCTCAATCCATCCAAATTCTTACTAAGATATTTGGGTTGCTTGTTGCCAGGAGATTTGTTGGTTGTTGTCGTCTCTTGTTTTGACTAGCTTCCCAAATGCTATGTTGGGTTGGGTTTGCTTCTCTCTTGTTATTTTTTTCTCTTTTTTCCTTTGTTAATGCAATTAAAAAACACTTTATTTTATTTTTAAGCCCTAGCTACTTTCATTAGTTGGTGAGACAAATGGAAGGATAGGTGTAATAGCCTTTCGTTGAGAGTGAGAAGATCCTAAATGGCCATTTTCCCTCGTTGGGGTTATAAACCTATCTATTATAGCTTCCCTTTAAGAAGTCTATGCCAGGTTCCTACCATCAGAGAGTTCCTAAGAGAAGCTCTTTGGGTTCCTAACACTCTTTTAGTTTATAAATGCTTGAATTCCACTTCGATATTTTTCCTTGGGTCTATTGTAACTACTATTGTTGATATCAGAATGTTGTCCAGTAAAATTTGTCAATGGGATGCTTTTGCTTATTACTGTTGTTTTTGTTTGCTGTGGTATCCCTTTGTGTTGGATCATGTATAAGGTTTACAACCCTTAAACTCTGTCTTATAATGCTGGCACCTATGTTGCTTTACTATGAAAAAGAAAAGGACATACGTCCATCCAATTTGTATTTTGCTCGACGAAGTATTTTTAAAGAAATGGAAGAGGAAAGCCTCATTATGTATCCTTGATCTGCCATATAGGCTCCTCAGCACCCTGAGGAGCCTACAAAAATTAAACTATTAATTAATACTATTTACCACATTACAATCACCAACACAAACTAGAGGGAGGGTAATTAGATGGGTGGAGATGAGAGTTACTCTGAGATATGTCTTTACCTCACCAGAATATCAAAATTGTATTTTGTGTTTTTGAGACGTTACATTAATGCTAATATTTGAAATTAATTACATGTCATTTTGTATTTATTATAGGCTAAACTTGTAAATTTATTTAATAGAGTTAGTTAACATTATTATTTACAAATTTATTCTTATCATGAATATGTGTTAATTTGAGACATATATTAATGTGCAGGGTGCTTCATATATAAACACAAATTACTTTCTCTAATATTCAGAACAGTTTTTTGGGGAGATAAAGTCGAGACTATGTGTTTACTATATATAATCTCAATTTTTGCAGAGAATAAAAATAAAAAAGAACGGATTTTAAAATTATCAACTCTATCCATTATCAATATATATAAATTATTTCCACTTGTAGATGGAGACTGAAGCGTATGTAAGGAGAGAGATACGGCATAAATTAATTAAGCTTTGAAAGATATTATTATATGGACATATATTCGCACGGTTTGCCAACAATGATTTTGCCGACTTTACAGAAGATTTTGAAGTTCTAAAATATGAATTTTTTTTATATGGTTTTAAGTCTTTGGACCATTAAGTTGATACGGAATCAAATCATATATCATTACTGAATGAATTTGCTTCATTAATTAAATTGGATTGAATGAGAATTAATGCAAGTGGAGAACGCCAGGCGATCAAAACGACTATACAATGCATCATCTTCTGGACTAATTATTTTATAACTCGAGCTTTAACGACGTTTAATCTACTTATTAATTAAAAAGCTTCTCCCTTTAAATATAACCGATTAACATATTTGGAGTTTAGACCCAAATCATGTTAGGTAGGATTACACAATCCTACAGGTTGGAGTAATTAATCTAGAATCTTTAAGAACTTCCTTAATCAACACGATGGTTTTCCCAATCAAGCAAAACGTACAGTTGATCCAAATATATTAAACTGGTTGGGGATATTGCTTCTTTTAATTAATAAAATTTCCTCTATTTATTAAAGAGCAAATAAAAAAAATAGTCGATCCTGAATATCCAGTAGCACAGGATCTTGTCCTAATCAACCATTTGATTTGCCGGAAAACAAGGTTAAAGATATCTTCTTGGAGATCTTCGTCTTAGAACCGTTTGTGCAGAGAGTTCAAATTTATCTTTCAGCGAAGGCTAGCTTAAACTTAATCTCTGAAGGAAAATTTCAGCAATGCTAATAAGAATGGCATCTAATTTCAAGCAAAATAATAATAATAATAATAGAAGTCCAGCAAAAAGATTAAGAATAGAATGATCTCAATCTACAAATATTTGGCCGTGCAATATGTATACTACAAAACAATTAAAGAAAAAATTTAAAATAAACACCATATATAATTATCAAATAAGAAGTTAAATTTTCAGTTTTTATTTAAATTAGAATTAAAATTTAATAAAAATGAAAGCTATAAAGTTAAAGTTTTACTTTATTAACTTAACAACAAATCACAATTTCCTTTTTAAAGGAATTTTCTCTTTCTTTCTTTTTTTTTTTTGGCATATAAAACATTTGCATATAAAGCTATAAAGTTTTCATTTTTTTTTTAACAACAAATCACAATTTCACGTTTGCATATAAAACTTTTTGTGTTTATTTAATATATGTAATTTGTCAATTGTTGGAAGTATATATCTAAAAAGTAGTGATCGCACACAAATTTTTATTAACAAAAAAAATATTATATATACATAAAAACAATAATTCAGAGATAATATTACACACAACACGAAATTTTTATAAAAATAAATGGCTATATCAAGAATAATCTTGTTCCATAGTTTTCTTTACTAAAAAGTAAAATAAAAAACAAAAACTAAAGCAATATCCCTAATAAAAAAAAAAAAAACCTACACTAAGCAGATCAACCAACAATTACCAGGCAAAGAGCCCGAAAAAACCCTAGCGTACCAAAATGAAAAACAAAAACAAGAGTAGGAGACTGCAAAAACTTAATAAATTCACTGCCTCAACTACTATCAGAAGACTTCCTAATCTAATAGTACGATCTAATTAAGCTATGTGGTTGTTAGGTACATCTATACCAAAACTAAAAACTATTTCTCGTCTTCATAAGAACAAAAATGTAAACTTTACCATCTTTGGATAATCCTATCTCTACCAAAGCTTGATTTTTTGTTCCTTCCTACCTATTGGTCTTTTTTGGTGGCTAGTATATATAATTAGACAAGTCTTCTCTCTCTTACCAAGTTATCTAATTACAATTAATGGTCAAAATTAGGAACATTCATGAACTTAGGGTTTGGTGTTGATTCGAATTTGGTACTAATTTAGAACCAAACTAACCTCTATCAAGTTAGCTCTAAATTTGGTATTAATTTGGTGGTTGGTTTGAATTTGGTATTAATTTAGAACCAAACTAATTAATCTCTGTTGAGTCCATAAAATTAGATTGAAAACCAAACTAATCCCTGTACATAATCGAGCTAACTCAACTTAATAAAAGTCAAGTTGGTTCAGTTTAGTTCTATGTTTCAATTAGATATGATGATCTATATTAATCTCAAATTTTGATATATAAATATTTTTAAAAAAATAATACCAGTGCTCGGCAAACAATTTGTATCTAAGCACAATATACAGTAATTAGCAATTTGCTTTAAATAAGTGACGGTAACTGGCACTAATTACCAATTTGCTTTAGTTATCCAAAAAAACCAAATCCCTTTTAGTTTCATTTATATTTGAGGAGTTTTATTAACAATTTTTTGCATTAGAAAAAATGTAAAGCACGAAACATTAGAACTCATGATTTTTGGAAATTTAAAGCAGCCCCCCCTCCAAAAAGTAGGTCCACTGCTCATATAGAAGGATTAATCCTTGCATATATATTACAAGATCAAGTGACAATCGCAGCTTAAAAAACCACATAATTAATTCTCACTCTAAATTTGTGTCTCTGCTGCAGACTCGTTCAGAATGCTGTTCAGTTCTTGTTTTGGCGCAGCTATATTGAAACAACTTAGATCATTGGCCTGTGAGAGATATATAATATATATCCATGAAGGGAGTTAGTGTTGATGAGTAACTTTTGTACTCTTTGCACACACACACACACACACACACACATATATTTATATTAGTTATATATATATATATATATATATATAGATCGATTCGTATTCGTGTGTGCAAGCATGTTTAAATATCAACCTTAAATCTAGTAATTGGTAACTAATTATTGTACCTCAGATTGTATTGTATATATGCAGTAACGTTTCATCCACTTTGGTGCTAAGACGAGCAATTCCCTTGTTGAAGCAATAGCTCCAGCAAAGTAGATAGCTGCAAATTTTGTTGATCCAAGTTACCACTCACGAACTTAACCTCCACTAAACCCAAATTTTGGCTTATTGTAACATTATTAACCCAAAAGATATTGTTTGAACTTTCATTTCCTAGATATCTTTCTAACTGATCCCTCTTAGCACCCAGTCCTCTGATCTTCTTCTACCTAGGTGTTTGATGTAGTTGGCTGTCTGATTTATCTGATCCGATACTGAACGTTTTCCCTGTCATGATCCGATCAACAAGTTATCATTTGTTCAAATATATATATATATATATATATATAGAGAGAGAGAGAGAGAGAGAGAGAGAGAAGCAAAAACAGTGGGTGCACCTTGATAGATTGATGAGAAGGTAGCAAAGATTGAAGTGAAGCCATTTGTTTCCTTCTTTGCCTTTCAGTTTCCCTAAGTGTTATCTTCTTCTCAGTAATATTGTTATGAGTAGTTGCATTAATAGGATCACTGCACTCAGGTTCAGCCCTAGTATCCAATACTTGGTAAAATTGATGAGAAGGTAGCAAAATTTAAAGATTAATTTGCATGGGTGTTTTGTTTTTCCTTTCCTGTTTTCTACTTAGATAACAAAAAGTTCTTTTAATTAATTAAGCAGTTTTTAATTACATGGGTACTGTTTAGCGCAAATAATTTATGTTTTATTACATCTGACTAATCTTATCTTATCTTCGAAGAATAATAAGATGTTAGTGTGAATTATTGATTAATTATTTGATTACTGTTATAATTAAGATCTTTTCATGTTATTAATAACTAATAATATGAGAAGTCTTCTTAATTAAATCCTAACACTTTAATTAAGAATGGAGGGACAGAATTTAATTTTAACCCTTTAATTAAAAAATATATTTTAATAATAAATTAAATTCTAATCTTTCATTCTTAATTAAAAACTAAAATTTAATTAAAATTACTAGTAACATCAGAACAGCCCTTCCTCTAATAATTTGACATCACTGACGAGGTGGCATTTGACATCACTGATGAGGTCAGCAATGCCCCCTAATTTGAACGTGCATCTTTCTTCTGAGTAGCCATGCGTGCATATAATTTTTTACAAAGAAATGTTAATTATTTACATTTATTTTTAAATAAAATGAATTTATTATATTTTATTCTTAATTTTTAAATAATTTTAATTACTGAAGATAGATATACCATGTTTAGGGTTTAATCATGATAGATACATCTTGTTTTAAATTATTTAATCAGCTAATTGATATTGAAAAAATAAGATGTAATAAATAAGTTTATCTAAAATTAAGGTGCATGCATTTATAGTTTTTTTAACCATTATTTGCATTTATTTTAATACAATAGTTAATATTACCCTTTTTGTAATATTGTTTGTATAAGAAATTTTTATATTATTTTGTATACTCAAAAATAATAATAATTTTATTAAAAATTTTACTAATTTTTTAAGTGTACAAATTACATTACTAATATTTTTCACAAAAAATCTTTCGAATTGTTGTCTAAAATAATGATATATTGACTGCTTAAAATAATATCTATATTTTAAGTATATATAGGTCGTGTTATATTGTCTAACATGAAATGCAAGGGAGGTCGGACAATATATATAAGAGTTGTCCGATGCGGGCAATAGAACGGAATGCTTGGCTATATGGTATCAAACTAGATACATAACCCTTCATTACTAAGAGAAATATATTGGTTAATATTTATTTTTTAATAATGTATTTAAAAGTATTGACAATAAATATATTTAACAACAGTTTACAATAAAGATACACCAGCGATTAAGTGAAAGTTAACTAATTACCTGTAAAAAATAAAAAATGTTGATAATGTCTTACACTTTTCTTTTCTTTTTTAAATAATGTTTCACATGTTACTCAAGATTATTTCTTTTATTGATGCTTAAGAAGTATATAAATATATATATATATATATATATATATTGAGAATAGCATATGGGGACATTATTTTACAATTGCGGGCAATAAACAGTTGAGCCATATCTTACCCTCTCTGGCTGAATTCTACATCTCCGTGCATGATTCTCTTTTCCTCTTCCCTCTTATCATGTGTTTTCATAAATGGTTTATCAAATAATATCTCTGTGTCAGTAAAAGTATGGACCAACAACACAAAGTTTTAGCTAACTAGGTAGGTAGGTTGAATGAGAACAATTGTTGTTTTTATTGACATTAGCACTGAGGATGGATGAGGAGGAGATTGGACGTTCACTTGTCCAATTAACAAGAAGTTTTTGCATTGATTAAATTCGTCACAATAATATCTTTTTCACACGATAAAAAGTGTAAAAGAGTAGCAGACTAACTTATAAAAGAGACAAAGTCACCAATTGTTAGATCATAACTCGAAAAGACTGATGAAAATTAAAGATCAAAGTTTGCCAACATATATTCAATACTCAATTAAGCTAGCTAGCTAGCACGACTAAAACTAAATCTTCTTCAACTTCAAATATATATATATATATATATATATATAGCACGTGAACTCAAAGAAGAAATTATGATGTTGGAGCATGCGCAGTTGTGCACTCATGCACCGACCAAAAAGTGGAAAGAAAAGCAGGAAAGCAACCAATATTTTCATGGGAGCATCTGCATATAGTACAGGGAAACCATTTATAATCTACAGAGATGACTGTCAGACCAATTAATTAATATGAACGCTGTAAAGTAAATAATGGTCATAATGGAAGGATTAGTTTCTTTTCAAAGAGTTAAGTCAACTTTTAGTCTGCTAGTCTTTGTTTAAATGGTAATAATAATGGAAAGGATTAGTTTCTTTTCAAAGAGTTACTATTAGTCTATAATAATAATAATGGTAATAATGGAAGGATTGGTTTCTTTTCACTGTAAAGTAAAAGTTGACCAACTCTTCTTAGTCTTTGTTTTTACTTTTTTAATTATGTTTAGTTTTTATTTTTTTGTTAAGAAAATAAAAGCTCAATATATATATTGTTTAATACAGTTTCATGTATTATAAGTTGGTCCAGTTCAAGCTCTGTTGGTCTATTTGATATTTCTAATTATATTAGTGGTGGTTGAATATATAAAATATTGAGCAAAATTTAAAAAAAAAATAAAAGCTGAAAGTAAAAATAAATTTTTTATATGTTCAAAATTTTAAAAAACAAAATTAGATAGTAGAAAAGAAATTTTATTTTATTTATTAAATTTTAAACATATAAATAAAAAACAAAAAGGCAACCCTAAACAGCAGTTGGCACCTGCCTCGCGCCCATGCATCTCTCGGTGTCTTGCAACCTTGGTTTTATATCACCTATGGTGGTTCTGAGCCCAAACAATTATTCTCAAAGGAGAATGACCGGCCCAAGTTCTGGAGCCCAAATGGCCCAACCTGGCCTTTCGAGGCTATAGTAGATTTTTTTTTAAAAATAAAAAGGACTCTTTTCTATGTTTTTTTGGAGAGTAAATTACAAAAGAAATACTTAAATTTTTTACTTTGTCTTTGATTTATATGTGATGTGGCACTACCTAAAATTACAAGAATACCTTTGTGCGGTAGTAGTTTCTCTCGCCACGTGAATTGCCCGAGAGAACGACATGTGACAAGCCAACAATTTGGTGTGGAGTCCGAAAAATTTAGACTAGACTGCGAGACTTGTTCCAACTTGACTAGAGTCCTCGAGAGTCGTACCCGCTTATCTCGAGTTTATCTCGGGTATCCTATAACGAGGCCACCTATAAAAAATAGAGGTCCTCATCAAGTATGGATAAGCTCTCCAACTTTTATATTTATTACTACCTGTATTTATTCTACTAATTTGAGTGTTAGATTTCACCCCAAGGAACCTTAGCCCCGTCACTCTATTGTCTTACAGATTCTATCACCGAGATCCGACCCTGCCAAGTTCGAAATTCTATTCCCAATGTCCATTTGCAGAGATAGCATGTGGTGGTCGGTTCCAAAAACCATCATCAATAACAAATTCTAATTTTTAGCATACAAAAGAAATACTAAACTTTTAACTTTATTTCAAATTTATAACAAATATTTAATCATTAATAATACGCTAAATTTTATGTATAATTTTAATTTTATAACAAACTTTTAATTTGTTTAAATAGAATTCCGAATTTTGAGTTTCATATCAAGTAAAAAGAACAAATCATAAAAACTTTTAAAGAAATTTTTAAATCATAAATGATTTCCATGCAAATGATTCAAATTATTGGAGATTTTGGATACTATTGAAAAAATTAGAAATTTATTATAAAATTAAAATTAAAGTATACTATTGAAAAAACTAAAAAGAGTTGTAATCTCGGAAACTTGTTATTCAAAAGATTATCAAACATCAGTGGATTGCATGGCATGATCTAGCCTGCTGCTTCTAATGAGGTACCTCTGCCCTGGTTGATTGAAACAGGGATTACCCATTTCAAGTAGAAAAATCAACTGGATCAATGCCTCAAGAACCAAGAATATTTATCACAGGACAGAACCAGGTGGCTGAAAAGATGTCCCAACCATCTCTATCTTTGGTTGTACTTTCCATATGGCCATTATATCTCTCTGACATCATACCCACAATTACATGTATACAAATAAAGGAGAAGAAGATTCCCCATAGGGATGAAAAAAGCCAAAAGATACAGGCATATGAGAACATGCAAATAAAAGACAAAACAACTTTTCTGTAGGCTGTAGCCCTACGGGCAAAGAGCACCAAACTAGATGAAACCTAATCTACTCTGATGAAGTAGTTTATTCACTATAAAGAGACGATGACTATCTGTATGTAGGAGAACATGCATCTGAAAACGCTACTTAATTCGTCTCCATGAGGCTTGGCAGCATTGGGAACTAAGAATACCAAACTACCTGTCTCCACTTCACCAATAAAGATGACTCACATTTTGAATAGCAAGCAAATCAAACCACTGTATCTGTTCTCCCCCAGCTATTGAGTTCAGTATCACATGTAAAATAAATTTCATGTTGCGGAATATATCTTCAAAATAGAATAAGTTAGTGCAATATGTCGAATCCAATATAGATCAAAATATGGATGTAAAGTAAAACATAATACAAACTCTGATTTCAAACGTTCACGGCTCGGATCTGAGAGAGCAGTTACTCCTCTTGGTAACACCAACGAATAGGAACCACAAGTCACTATCGAAGCCCTCAAACCAAAGCCCAGAAAAGTCCCAACCCTTCTCGGCCAAAGAACCAGCCAAGTATGCCCTCTCTCGCTCAACCGAAGACAACCACACACACAGCAGTAAATCGGTGGTAAGAACAGCAAGATCAAGGCACAAAGCAAGGAGATCGACTTACCCAAAGAGTGAACCCAGATCTGGATATATAGGCGTTTCCTGCGACATCCAAGAGGCTGCCTTTCGCACAAAAGGAAAGGCGGCTGAAAACCATCAAACGAAACAAAACTCACAGAAGGCAAGATAGTCTTCATCGCTATCGAAGGAACAAAGGTTGAATGGATGAAGCAATCGGCCAAGATAGGAAACACGAGGGAGAGAGAGAGAGAAGAAACTAGGGCTCGGCTGAAACAAGGGGCAATCAGAGGCACCAACAGAAGAGCCAAAAGGCTCTTATATATGTGGGCTATAAAGGAGATGGGCTGGCTTAAGTGGGCTTCTGTCACCATTTGAGCAAATGGGCTGAGGCCCATTTCTCCTCTAAAATGGAGAGTGGGTTTGTGGCCCGACTTCTAAAATAGGTTGCCAAAAGATGATGGTAATGGTCTTGGGTTCTTCAATCTCGGGCCGAAGCCTATAAAGACCCGTCCGAAAAATCGTCATTGCCTTGGGTCTTATTAGGGAACAAAAAACAACAAATCTCCACCTTGTTTCCTAATAAGACAAGCAAACATAAACAGCAAAATAACATACAGTATAAAGCATAATCAGTAGGTAAAAGAAATACCTTACCATTTTCACGTAACTTTACCAATGCTTAGAAGTTCTAGGCACCTTTTGAATTTTTCAGCAGTAAGCACATTTGTTCCCATATCAGAGGGGTTGAAATCTGAATGCACTTTTTCAAGTCTAATAATATCTTGAGATATAATATCACGAATAAAATGCAATCTTATATCAATGTGTTTAGTGCGTTTGTGAAAAACAGGGTTTTTACACAAGTGTATAGCTGACTGACTATCAGAAAATACAGTAACATTTTCTGTTAGAACACACAGTTTATTGAGCAAACCTTTAAGCCACAATGCTTCTTTAATTGCTTCTATAGCAGCTATATATTCAGATTCAGTAGTGGATAAAGCAACAATGTGTTGGAGTTGAGAATTCCAACTAATGCATGAATTACACAAAGTAAAAACATAGGATGATGTTGATTTTCTATTGTCTCTATCACCTGCATAATCTGAATCTGTAAACCCTATTAAACTCATTTTATCTGAATGATGTTTATACACTAAACCTATATTAGAAGTACCCCTCAAATACCTAAGCAACCATTTCAAAGCTTCCCAATGGACAGGTCCTGGGTTTGTCATAAATCTACTTAATGTGCTAACTGCATGGGCTAAGTTTGGTCTAGTACACACCATGAGGTACATAACCGATCCTATTGCATTTGAATAAGGGACTTTACTCATGTACTCCTCTTCTTCTTTGTTAGCTGGAGATTTTTCTTTTGACAGTATGAAATGGGCTCCTAAAGGTAAAGAAACTGATTTGCTTTCATGCATGCTGAATCTTTTTAAAATTTTTAGCACATATGAAGTTTGATGCAAGAATAACATGAAATTTGACCTATCTCTTATAATTTCCATACCTAGGATTCTTTTAGCTATACCTAGGTCTTTCATGTCAAATTCTCCACCTAAAACAGATTTTATGTTATTTATTCTTTTAACATCAGGGCCAATAAGAAGCATGTCATCAACATAAAGTCAAAGAAATATACAGTCATCTTTATTTTTATGCTGAAAATAAAGGCAATGATCAAAATCACTTCTTTTAAAACCAATTAATTTAACAAATGAATCAAAACGTTTATACCATTGCCTAGGAGATTGCTTTAAACCATATAAAGATTTTTTCAAGAAGCATACAAAATCTGGTTTTGCCTTATCTTCAAAACCTTTGGGTTGAGACATATAGATTTTTTCATCTAAGTCACCATGCAAAAAAACAGTTTTAACATCAAATTGTTCAAGTTCCCAGTCAAAATAAGCAACAAAAGCAAGCATGACTCGAATTGTGGTATACTTAACAACTGGTGAAAAAATCTCATTATAATCTATCCCTTCCTTTTGTGTGAAACATTTGGCTACTAACCTAGCCTTAAATCTTATGGGTTCTTTTTCACTTGTACCTTCTTTAACCTTAAAGATCCACTTGCATCCCACAATTGACTTATCTTTTGGTCTAGGTACTAGTTCTCATGTATGGTTTTTATTTAAAGAACTCATCTCCTCTCCCATTGCTTTTTTCCAGTTTTTAGAATACTCACTTCTAATTGCATCTTCATATGTTTTTGGCTCCTTATCAGCTAGATCTTGATAACTAACAAAGGCTAAATCAAAATCAGATTCTAGCCTTTGAGGAATCCTATGAGATCTCTTCTCCCTATCTCGGGCTAGTTGATAATTAGATAGAGGTGACTGTTCTATAGGAGGCTGTTCTTCTACTATCTCATCTTCCTCATTTTCTTCAGCCTGGTTTTGTATCTCTACCTCACTTGAGGTGGTGGGAATGTTGGTGCTAATATTCCTAGACTCTTCTAGGGAATCCTCTCTCTCATTATCTTGCTGATTGTTACTATTTAATTGTAAACAAGGCATTTCAGCTTCATTAAATGTGACATTTCTACTTACAATTATTTTTACTCCCTTTTGACTTCTATCCCAAAGTCTATAACCCTTTACCCCTTCAGGATATCCTAAGAAAACATATTTTCTTGATCTAGGTTCCAATTTGCCTTCATTCTGATGAGAATAGGCAGCACAGCCAAAGGTTCTAAGGGTTGAGTAATCTGCACATTTTCCATACCATTTCTCATAAGGAGTGTCACCATTTAATGTGGCTGATGGGGTTAAGTTAACCAAGTAACAAGCAGTCATCACTGCTTCACCCCAAAAAGATTTAGGTATATTAGAACTAATCATCATACACCTAACCTTATCTAGGAGAGTTCTATTCATCCTTTCAGCCACCCCATTTTGCTGTGGGGTGTAAGGAACAGTTCTATGCCTTGTTACACCACATTCTTTACATAAATCATCAAAATCCTTGTTACAAAACTCTAGACCATTATCAGTTCTTAGATACTTTATTGTCTTGCCTGTTTGATTTTCTATTTGAGTTTTTCAAGTTTTGAAACTTTTAAAGGTTTCTGTTTTGTCTTTTAAGAGAAAGACCCACACTCTCCTAGAAAAATCATCTATCATAGACAAAAAAATATCTATTCCCACCAAAAGTGGGATTTGTTTCTGGTCCCCATAAATCTGAATGGATATACTCTAGAACCCTTGAGGCTCTATGCACATTTGAAGAAAAGGATAATCTATGATGTTTGCCTAACACACAATGGTCACAAAAGGGGATATCAGACACACAATCCTTACCAAACACTCCTTTATTATTTAGGAACTTAAGTCCTTTAATACTAACATGAGCTAACCTGTTGTGCCATTTTTGAGTGACATCAGAATTGATTGAATCAATATGAGAGCCTGAGCTACTCATTACCTCAGCAGTTAAGGCATATATCCAATTTCTTCTAACTCCCTTACACATCATCATTGCCCCTTTAAACATTTTAATCATTTCATTTTCTATTTTTCCTATAAATCTATTATTTTCTAATTTTCCTACTAAAATTAGATTTCTAGCCATTTCAGGGATGAATCTAACATCTCTCAATTTTAGGACATATCTTGATTCTAACTTAAGAGTGATATCTCCAATCCCTACAACCTTATAGGCTATATTGCTACAAACTATGGCATGACCACCCACGGATTCACGCATATTTTCAAACCAATGTCTTTGGGATGTGACATGGAATGATGCACCTGAGTCAAGAATCCATTCTTGCACAGGTGCCCCAAGAGTAGCATTAATTTCAGCAAGGTCAGAATCTATAAGCATGTAAACTTCACTAGGGTCAAAAGAGGTTATTACATTTGCTTCTTCTTGATCCTTTAATTTTTCTTTTTGCTTATTTTTCTCAGCATAACAGTCTTTAATATAATGTCCGGTTTTACCACAACCAAAACACTTACCCTTCCCCTTTCCTTTGGTCTTAGACTTAGACCTACTTCTACCTTTCTTTTTACCACCTCCCTCATGTCCCCTAGTTTGAGACCTACCTCTCATCAAGTGGACTTCTCCATGTCTTTTCTCACTTTTTAACTCCATATCTTTGCTCCTAAGGGAATCTATGACTATTTCAGGTGTCAAGATATCTCTACCATACTTAATGGTCTTTTTTTTTTCCTATAAGTATCTGGAATTGCATTTAAAAGAATTATAGCTTTGTATTCTTCAGTTACCTTTTCACCACAATTAGTTATATCTTGTACCAGCTTATTAAAGATATCTAAATTATCATCAAGATCCCCAGAGGAGTCTATCTTAAAGCTAAAAAAACTTTCAAGCAAGAAAAGTTTGTTGGGTGTGGATTTTTTCACAAAGAGTTTTTCCAATTTTTCCCATAACTCTTTTGTAGAATCAAGTTTTCCTACCTTTCTTAAAACAGAATCAGAAAGATATAAAATGATAGAAGTATAAGCCAATTCATCAGCCTCAGTTTTTTGTTCAGCAGTATAGGATTCAGGGTATTTTCCATCTAGGGCTTTAGAAACTTTCTGTTGTATCAAAATTCCCCTCATTTTTTGTTGCCAAATTGAGAAATCCCCTTTTCCATTGAAAACCCCCAATTCGAAATGATGTGCAGACATGTTCACACAAAAGAATATGCTTAACACACACAAGTAGAATATTTTTAGGGTTTTAAAGTTCAACCTAACAGATAGGAACAACTTAAGGCAGATTTCACATGCAGCACAATAGCAGGATTTAACCGTACCAAAAAACAGTTTATGCTAGTGCAAGAAAAATCACAGATAACCCTAAGTCTAGCAACAAGCAATGGTTACCACCATAGGGTAACCCCCAAACCTAATGGCCACCCCCACACGATGACCTGCTAATTGCTAGAAAAAATGAATACAGAGAAGTTACCAGCACAGATCTCACAACTGAGATCTGTAGAAGATGCAGGCTCAGATTTGGAGCAGAAGAGGGGCAACCCCGGCCTCCACGCGCTACCTCACGCGCTGCCGCCTACACGCTCACGCGCCGCTGGTCGGCAGGCGAGTGAGTAGCCACGCGCTGCTTGGAGTGAATCCCCGCGACTGACTAAGTTCGGATCTGGGGTCCTTGCAACCCACCTTACAACCTGCAAGGGTCAATCGAACAAACCGAGATCAGATCTGAAATGGAACAAACTTACCGAGATCGGATCTAAAAATGATAGGGCTTTTCAGATTTAATTCGAACAAGGCACTATCCAAGAGCCACACAAGGCTCTGATACCATTTGTTGCGAAATATATCTTCAAAACAGAATAGGTTAGTGCAATATGTCGAATCCAATATAGATCAAAATATAGATGTAAAGTAAAACACAATACAAACTCTGATTTCAAACGTTCAAGGCTCGGATCTGAGAGACCAGTTACTCCTCTTGGTAACACCAACGAATAGGAACCATAAGCCACTATCGAAACCCTCAAACCAAAGCCTAGAAAAGCCCCAACCCTTCTCGGCCAAAGAACCAGCCAAGTATGCCCTCTCTCGCTCAACCGAAGACAACCACACACACAGCAGTAAATCGGTGGTAAGAACAGCAAGATCAAGGCACAAAGCAAGGAGATCGACTTACCCAAAGAGTGAACCCAGATCTGGATATATAGGCGTTTCCCGCGACATCCAAGAGGCTGCCTTTCGCACAAAAGGAAAGGCGGCTGAAAACCATCAAAGGAAACAAAACTCACAGAAGGCAAGATAGTCTTCATCGCTATCGAAGGAACAAGGGTTGAAGTGATGAAGCAATCGACCAAGATAGGAAACACGAGGGAGAGAGAGAGAAAAAAAAAACTAGGGCTCGGCCGAAACAAGGGGCAATCAGAGGCACCAACAGAAGAGCCAAAAGGCTCTTATATATGTGGGCTATAAAGGAGATGGGCTGGCTTAAGTGGGCTTCTGTCACCATTTGAGCAAATGGGTTGAGGCCCATTTCTCCTCTAAAATGGAGAGTGGGCTTGTGGCCCGACTTCTAAAATAGGCTGCCAAAAGAGGACGGTAATGGTCTTGAGTTCTTTAATCTCGGGCCGAAGCCTATAAAGACCCGTCCGAAAAATCGTCATTGCCTTGAGTCTTATTAGGGAACAAAAAACAACATTTCATAATTTTTTACAGGATTCCTAAATGTCATTACATCATAAAACATTTCATGAGACACCAATTGCCTCGTATTGTATTCAGACTCAGGAAATCACATCATTGGTTCGACATCCAAAGACTAAGTACCTATTTGATTTTGTTACAGTTTTCTGTTTTCTATTGCTATTAATTTTTTTTTTTTTTTTAAATTGCAACACCGTTTGGCAAAGTTTCCATCTAAAAGGATTCAAGAAATGGACATAAGCTGGAAAAAGTTGAAAAGAGTGGAAACTCCTAAAGGGTGTTTTTGTGTTGATTTCAATTTATTTTGCCATATTTACTCACCAAAGCAGAAGAATCAAGATTGCTTACATTGCTTTCCAGCATTCCAGAAAGTTCAAACCTGCTGAAACACAGAGAAGGAGCCAAAACCTTAAACCTACAGTTGCAAATTCTCAGTTTTCGCGTCCAAACATAGAACTGTCTTTCCCCTGTTATAATCCTTCCGTCAGTTGAAAATGTCAATGGCAAACCAGATAAATGGCATTTGCTGTTTTAAGTTTCACTTCAGCACATCAATTTACGTGAATGGAAAATTAATGCTTTAGGAATTTGGAATGCGTGCCAATACCACCACCCAACCTTCCCCTCGACAAGCCATCCTGCCTAGGCATAAGCCCAACCAGAATTTTAAATGTTACAGGTTATAAACTACTTATAAAAAGTACTACAATTGTCACAACTAGGCACTCCATGCTGCCTGTGCTGGAGGCTGGCCGGCATGGCAGTTTTACCCGAGATTCTGCTAATCTCGCCGCTACCAGCTGCGAGACTCAGTTCGGAATACTCATGGTTTCTTAGTGTTGCTTGCAGAAAATTGATGGAAAATTTAGAGAGACATAGGAGAAGAATTTGCTGAACAATGGGGGAGAGTTATTGGATTATTTTTGGATAATTTCTATGTTGTGTGTGTGTGGGTGGGTGAAAACAAGAACACAGATTTAGTTCCATTAATGCACTATTGCCGCTGAAAATGGAAGGAGATGACTGTTGACACTCAATCAACTGAGCTTTCGTGAGTAGAGCTCTTTTAGGAAGATATAAGAAACTAATTGTACGTTCTCTTTACTTTTTAACTTTTAGTTTTGAGTTTTAAATTTTATATTTATTTTTAATTTTTTATTTTAACAGTCTATTTTTAAAAAATTAAAAATATATTTTCTTTGTCATTTTAAAAAATTATTTCTTAAAAAAAAAATTAGAAAATACGTTTTTTTTGAAATTTTGAAAATAAATTTTTAATAATATTTTATTCAATAAATTTAATTATTCAATAAATTATAAATATTTAATGTTAATATATTATTACAAAAATATATACATTTTAAAGTTAATAAATTTTGTAATATTTTTTATAATAATAATAATAAAATATAAATAAATAAATAAATAAATAAATATGTTTTAAGTTTAAAATTTGTTTTGTATAAAAACATTCAAAACAATTTTTTGTTGTTTTGAGTTTTCTTTATAATTTTATTTTTATTTTCAAAAATATATTTTTTAAAATAACAAAAAAAATGTATTTTTATTATTTTAAAAAATTAAAAATTAAAAATAACTTAAAAATAGTAAAAAAAATGCAACCTAAATTATTCCGTTAAATGGTTACATAAACGGATGTTTTTTTCATTATATATATATACACGCACATGAAGAGTGTAGTTTACAATGAGGATAATAGCCGAATGGTTACACTGAGGTTAGAATTCTTGTGGGTTTACCGTAGCAATTTTTCTATTAGATTCTTGCAACTGGTAGTAGCGAGGTTAGCTGAAATCCGCTGCTACCAGCTGCGAGATTTATTCGGGCTAAACTGCCATTCTGGCCAGCCTCCAGTGTGGAATGCCAAGTTGTAAGAAATTTAGTATTATTATAAATAGTTTCTGTTACGAAATTAAATCAAAAATAAACCAACAATCAAATTACTCAATCACATATAAATACAAAATTTAATGTGAAAAACTTAAATTGAGAAAAATCACAGGCAAAAAAAATCAAATGTCACTAATTAAATATTGGAAGTATAAAAGTGATATTGGCACACACACTCTGTATTTAATTTCATATGATCTGGGCACATATTTATAGATCTAAAATTATCTACGGATGTACATAGAAAATCATATCCTGATTAAAAAATGATACATTAGGATATTCTTTCAGATGAGATAAATTTCACATAAAATCAAATTTGACAACATCATAATCACAGTCAAATTCAAAATCATAATCACGATCAAATTAAGAAATTCAATCCTAGATAAATAAGGATTTTGAGTCATAATTATCACAAATCTCCACCTTAACTCTAAATCTATAAACAGAATTATCCAAAATTCTTTCTTCCAACGAAATTACAGAGAATCAATCTCTGTGACGAATACCAACCAAATCCTTACTACGAGGAATATCAATCAAATCCATATAACACTCACTGCAGTGGATATCTTTAGCTATGATCAAAGCATAGGCGACAAAATAAGTTTCAACATACCGTTGAGAATGTTTGATTTTTTTTTTGAATCTATCCTAAACAATACAATAATCTGATGGACTGGCACTTTCTTTCGGACTTGACTTGGGACTTGATTGAATCTAAGATGACGACGACAACTCAGATGTTTGACTATTGTCGATTTCAAATTTTACCTGAATATCAGAATTCTGGTTACCTGTAGGGCTAGATACTTTTGTAGACAAACCACGAAATATAGCAATTTCATCAAAAACAACATCTCTCATAATCACAACTTTAGATGCTTCTGGATCCCATAACTTATAACCCTTAACACTAGATTTATAACCAAAGAAGAGACACCGTTTGACCCCCTTGAAAAGTTTGCGTAGGGTCATTAAGGTAAATTGTCCCAAATCTTCTTATCGCTCGATGCAAGGTGTTACAAAAATATGTGTCAACTTTTAGCGTCGTCTGTGGGAACCCCATAATGGTCCCTACAACCCCCGATAAAGGAGAGGCCGATAGAGCCCCACCACACTTGTCGGGAGGAGGAGGGATGGTGTGGATGCATTGGGTTCGTCCCACCTCGATCACTCAGAGGGTGACTGAGTGGCTCACAAGTGCGGCGGGCCTCCTAGTCGTCCAAGGGCGATAGCTGAAAGCTAACCCGTGGTTGTGGACCCATGATGACACGATATGTGTAATACTCCAAGAGCCCAGATGAGGGTAGTATATATCGAGAATAAATAAAGAATGAAACAATACCAGTTGGATACGTTTTAAGCTGAATGTAGGCAAATAACTCTCAAGTTAAGCGTGCTTGACCTGGGGTAATTTAAGGATGGGTGACTCCCCTAGGAAGTTTGCGTAGGCCCATCAAGATAAGTTGTCCTAGACCTTCCTATTGCTCGATGCGAGGTGTTACAAAAATGTGTCAACAAGACTTTAGTTTTAATTTTTCATTATCAACATAAACAAGTGCAAGACATCCAAAAATTTTCAAATCAGAATAATTTATAGGAGTATCTAGCCATAACTTTTCTAGAGTTTTCTTATCAATAGCAAATGAAAGAGATTGATTAACTAGAAAACATGTCATATAAGTAGTCTCGGCCCAAAAAGACTTTGATAAAACAAAATTAGATAGCAAACACTATACTTTTTCCATCAAGATTTTGTTCATCTGTTTGGCTATATCATTTTGCTGTGGTGTACTTGGAACTATTAAATGTCTTGAAATTTTTTTTTTCTGCAAAAATCATTAAATTCATGTGAATAAACTTTTAAATCATTATCTGTGCAGAAACGCTTAATTTGTTTATCAATTTATTTCTCAATCATAGTCTTCCACTGCTTGAAAGTAACAAAAACTTCAATATTCTGTTTCAACAAAAATACCCAGATTTTTTTAGAAAAATTATTGATGAAAATCAACATATATTTGGCACCACCTGCAAAGGGTACTCTGGCTGGACACTAAAAATCAGAATGGATATAGTCTAGTATACCTTTTGTATTTTTAATCCCTTTAGTAAATCTGACCCCTTTTTGCTTACTGAAAGCGCAGTGCTCACAAAACTCCAATTTTTCAATACTCTGCCCTTCAAGAAGTCTTATTTTTATTAATTTAGTCATATCTATTTCACTCATATGTCCAAAACACATATGCAATAACTAAGTGAGATCGATATCAAATAAAGAAGAAGTAAAAACAAAAGTATCACTTGTAATAGTAAAACCTTGTAGAACATACAATCGACTATACTATTTCGTACATTTCATCACAACAAGAGAACCTCTATTGATCTTAATAACTCCACATTTACCAATGAACTTGTACCCATTCAAATTAAAAGTACTCAATGAAATAAGATTTTTTTTAAAACCAGGAATATGTCTAACATTAGTTAAAGTTCAAACGATGCCATCAAATATATTAATTTTAATTGTTCCAACGTCAGCAATTTTAGAAGAAGAATTAGTGTCTATCAACACATCACTAGAATTTAGAGTTTTATATGTCAAAAATTAATCCCTATTAAGAGACATATGAAACGTGCATGCTGTGTCGATGATCCAATTTTCACTTGGTTTAATAACTTTATTAGATACCACTATAAGTTTCCCATCATTACTATTATTTTCAACAACATTGGTTTCACCGAAAGTTTCTAATTATTTTCCTTTCTAGTTAACTTCTTGTCTCTTAAGTTTGTTCTACAGCTCATAACACTCATTCTTTATGTATTTTTTCTAGGGGTGAAAATTCGTGTTGGCGGGTCGTAATCATGTCGTGTCGAGACACACATACAACACGTATCAGGCTAACCCTAACATGACCTATTTAATAATCGTGTCAAATTCCTTAAACCCGAACACGACACGTTTATTAAACGTGTAACATGACATGACCCATTTAATCCGTTTAACTAAACGTGTCGTGTCGTGTCACCTGTTAACCTGTTTAACATGTTTAATTTAAACGGGTCGTGTGGTGTCACATGTTAAACGTATTATTTAGTTTTAAATATGTTATTTCATATATAATCGTGTTAACGTGTTCAGATCAACCCACTAACCCTTTTAATTAAACGTGTCATTTCGTATATAATCGTGTTAACGTGTTCGAGTCAACCTGTTAACACGTTTAATTAAACGTGTCACTTCGTGTCTAAACAGGTTAGACGAGTTGACCCGCCTAAGACACGAAAATAATCATGTCATAAACGGGTTGATCCGTTTATGATCCGAACCCGATTAACCCCAACCCTAACCCGCTTAACTCCGTGTCATGTCATGTCATGTAATTAGGTTGTGTCCAAAATTGCCAGCCTTAGTTTTTTCTTCTTATTGTAATTACAAATTATTTCTTTATTTCTAAACTTGGATCTACTTTTCCCTCTACTACCAGAATTTCTATCATGTGTTTTCTTTCTAATCAACAGACCATTCCCCTGATTTTCAAAAGTCTCCAATAATTGCTTATCAATTTTTTTTCCAAGAATAAAGTATCATAAACTTCATCTAAGGTGAGAGCATCCCGACTATAGAGTATGGTGTCTTTAAAAGTTGAATATGAGACCAGTAGAGAACATAACAAAATTAGATTCAAATCCTCATCATCATACTTAACCTCCATGTTTTCTAAATAAAAAATAATTTTTTTAAAAATTGTTAAATGACTCTCAATAGACATACCTTCAGTCATTTAATGAGAATATAATATTTACTTTAAATGCAACTCACTAGTTAAACTTTTCGTCATACATAGTTGTTTTAGTTTCAACTATAGAGTGACAGCAGTTTTTTTTTTTCAAAACATTTTACAAAATTTGATTCGATAAATACAGATGTATTTGAGACAAGACTTTACGATCTTTACGTTGTTTTTCTTCAATAGTCCAAGATTGTGCCATTTTTTCAAAACCCAAAAGTGCATCGTTTAAATCCACTTGTGCCAAAATTGCACGTATCTTAATCTGCCATGGCGAAAATTTGATATTCCGATCCAACAAATGAATATCATACTTTAATACAGCCATTAAAGAATTCCCAAATAATATTAGATAATTTAAATAATAAACTTGTCGACGTTCAGAATTGGTCGACTGTGATTCTTTTGGCCCGCCTGGCGCAATGGATCCGAAGAATGTATATATGATGTCCGATTTTGATCTCCTGTGCCTCGTCTCCGTCCCTGCAAAGTACTCCGAAGCTTAAGTTAATAAGCGAGTATGTGGAGAGTCAAGAGAGGAAAAATATGTTAATTGGAAAAATCAGTCTTACCCTTTCTTACCAGAGCTGGCTCATATATATCGAGGGATGTTCTTCCTCAGGTGTAGCATGTCTGTCCTAGGAGATGGGACAGAATACCTAGTGCGGGCGAAGGATGTCCATGCTACCTGAAGGTACCGATGGAACCGTCATTAATGTGGACGAGACCAGTCATTAACAGCAAGAGGACCCGTCATTAATGAAGATGAGATTTGGGGCGGATGCGCGAAAACCCAAGCACTGCGGTGATGATGTCGTTATGAAAGGACCAAGATGGGACTGACACGGACTAGCCAGATGGGCCGAGAGTGATGGGTCTGGGCCGCACGGCTGGGGGCGGCCCCTGGCCTGTTAACTCGTCAACTCGTCAGGGCTTTGGCCTTTTTATCACGCGAGCTGGTTGGCTGAGCCGGTAACCAACGAGGTCGCTTGGAGCTCGTCCAGATGACATTATTCCAGGTCGAGTTTGGGCCATGCGCGAGCTCGCTCTGGGGGTCTCAGCTTGAAGCCTATCAGCTCCTTTGACAGTTGGACCGGCCCAGTAAGTTGGGTCCAGCCCTTATAGAGTAGGACGGGAAATACCTATAACAAAACTCAACTTAAAAATGGATCAAAAATATCAAATCTGGGCAAAAATCATATCTAAAACTAGATAGCAGATTTGAAGCGGGCTAGTCTTGGAGGGTCGGATCTAACTAGATACAGGCGAGATCTGGGTCTGTTGAAGCTTATTCTATGGAAAAGGCTTGCAGATAACACTGGTGTACAATGGTCACCGGTGGTAAGGTTGATAGTTGGCAGCGAAGACGAAGGTAGTCGACGATGGCTTGCAGCGATCGATCGATGGTAAAGGCGAGAAGGAGACCTACGGTCGCGGTTCAACCTAGCAGCAGATGCGGCTAATGGACAAGATGACCGGACTTGGAGCGATGGCCAACGAAGCAGCGAATGGTAATGACGAGGAAGGTCGCGATTCAAACGGTAACGGTGGCTAAAGAGGGTCGACAATGGCCGTTTAACAGTCGGATGCGACGAATCTGAGGCTGATGACTGCGATGCAAGGGGAACGAACAACCAGCATGGTCGACAGTGGTAGAGGCTACTTCAGTTGTCGACTTCAGAGTAAGAGACGGACGTGCGGTGGCAATGGTGGCCACTGTGGCTGGGTAACCTGAAACCAGCTGAGGAAGATGATGATGTAGATCCAACGAATGAGATCTACCAAACGTTGATGATTTGATCCAATAGTTCCGATATCACTTTGTTACGAAATTGGATCGAAAATAAACTAACAATTAAATCAATTAACTACACACAAACACAAAATTTAACGTGAAAAATATAAATAGGAAAAAATCACAAACAGAAAAGATAAAATATCACTAACTAAATATTAGTTGTACAAAAGTAATATTAGTACACACATTCTGTATTTAATTCCATGTGACATGGATACCTATTTATCGACCTAAAATCATCTATAGATGTACACAAGAAATCATATCCTAATTAGAAAATTATGCATGAGAATATTTTTTCAGATGAGATAAATCTCACATAAAATTGAATTTAACATCATAATTATAGTCAAATTCGAAGTATAATTACGGTCAAATTATAAAATCCAATATCAAATAAATAAAGATTTTGAGTCATAATTATCACAATTTCAAACTTATAGTATTTTTTTTAAAATAAGTTTTTAAAATGTAGTATTTTAAAAAAAGAAAAGAAAAAAATTCAGCCCAACCAGGAGCCTAAAGCCTTTCCCTCAATAACTCTTGACTATTTCAAGGATTACCTTAATATGGTATGAAAACCCTGAATTAAAGCACCTCACTTATTCTTTCTTTCTGCAGGAAAATATCCATGCAGACCAGTGATGTAGGCATACACATTAACAAAATACAGAAAATTGTTTTCAGAATAAGCAATAACTTTCATCCATTTCTGCGACAGAATGTAACATGTATCATAATGTGCTACATTCATATGTTGATATCTTCCAAATTGTATTAAAATATGAATTCAGAGGCAATTTGAACATCTATTTCCTCTATTTTTGCATCCTTAACTCTATATATATTATGAAACAATATTCTACAGTATACAATTGTTCAAGAAAATCACACTGATATTAAACTTACCGGACCCTCTTCAGTGATTTGAGTGGAATGCGGGAGGGAGGAGAAGGGGATAACTCAACTGGTAGCTGTGGAAATTCTAACTCTCCAGAAAGCATTCCCAGCAATTTCTTCATAGAAGGCCGGCGAGTAGGCAGCTTCTGTAGGCAGAGGAGTGCAACAGTAATGCATAAAAGAGCTTGCTCTCTATCCAAAGAGTGAACTGATTGATCTACCAAATCAAGAAGCTTCCCTGCACGTGCAAGATGACGAGCCCAAGATAGAAGATTGGCACGATGAAATCTAGACTTGGGCGAACCTGTCACCTGAAGCGGCCTTCTCCCAGCAATCAGAACTAACAACAGAACCCCAAAGCTATAAACATCACATTTCTCAGATAGTTCGCCGCCGCCGCCACCATACTCAGGGGCAATGTAACAAACAGTCCCCCTCATACTTGGGGTGCTGCTAACACCACTGGCAGAGTCATGGCTGTTGAGTCGTGCTTTCCGCAGCTCGCCACTAAGCCCTTCCAACCACCAATCCAAACTACCAAAACTACTCCTGCTCCTAGTCCTCTTCTTCTTCTTTCCATCAACATACAAAGTCTCATCTACAGGCCACCAATTTTCAGTGTTATTACCATCTCCCGCTGACCCTTCTTGTTTTTTCTTCTTCTTGTTCTTTCTTGCAAGTTCTTCACAATACTCCTCCTTCCACCACTCCCTTGCAGGTCTCCTCCTCTCCTTCTTCACCGTCTTTTCCTCATCGAGCATTTTCCACCAATCCAACCGCTTCTTATTCTTCTTTGTCCCTGATTTCCCAACCACCTCAGAGCTCGAAGAAACTCCAATCCATTCTTCAATTTTGGGCCTTTCATTCTTTACCTCAGAACCAATCCATTCCATCACATAGTCCTTTACAATTCTGAACTCTGCCCCATCGTTCTCTCTACTCTCCGGGGCATTAGCCCTCTCCAAATCCTCTGTCGTCGGTGATGCCCCTGTTAAGTCACTGCTCGGTGACGCCGCAGCCTTTACAGTCTCCGGCGACGCCTCGACTCTAATCTCCGGTGACGTCCCGGGGACTTCAAGCTTTAGAAAGCTCTCCGGCGTCGTTGTTGCCACACTCTCCGTTTCTTCAGCGCCACTGTTTTGCACCGCAACCTCACATTGATCGTCCGATTTCAACCTCGCTAATCCAAAATCCCCAATCTTCGCAATGAAATCCTGATCCAGCAGTACATTACTCGGCTTTATATCGCCGTGAACCACCGGCGGGTCACAGTAATGGTGGAGATACTCGAGCGCCTTTGCTACATCAATTGCGATAGCGAACCGCTTCTTCCATTCCTTCAGCTGCGCACACTTGCGATGGAGCAAGCAATCTTGCAAGCTTCCGTTATTCATGAGCTCGTAGGCCAGTAACATACGTCGCCTTTTTCTGTCCATGGAGAAGCCGACGACGGATACGATGCGATCAGAGTCTAATTTTCCGGCGAACAGAAGTTCGTTCTGGAATTCTCGCTCGCCTTGGAGGGAACCAGAGTCCATGACCTTGACGGCTAATTCTTGGTTGTTGAGAGTTCCGCGGTAGACGGAACCGAAGCCGCCGCGGCCAAGGCGGCGGGAGTCGGAGAAGGAGGATGTGGCGAGGCGTAGGGCGGAGTAAGAGAGTTGGCGAGGGGCCTTGGAGTCGGAAGGGACGGCGCGCTTAAGCTTGGGGAAGCAAAGGCTAAAGAGGATGAGGAGGGAGAACGATGCGGCGACGCCGCCGGCAACAGGAGGGAGACGGTGGTTCTGGTAACCGCTGTGAGGTGGGGGCGGAATCTGGCGAGAGGGCATGATTGACGGTGAAAAATTCAGGACAGAGAAGGAAGGAAGGAAGGAAGGAACACGCTGTGCTGTTGCGTTCTGTTTGTCACTGTTTGGGTGTGCTCCGGGCCGAGCTATGTCAACACGTTTTCCTCTCTTTCCAGGGAAGATTGAACCGTTCAAGTTTCAGTTGGTTATTTACTTAGAAGGACCTCAACAAATTCACCAGTTTTGAGATTTAATTACACTCAAATCATTGAAACAGAATTAAAAGTTCAAAAAGGAAACCCAAAGGTCTGTTTGGCAATTTTTCTTTGCACTTTTAACATTTAATACGTTTTATAAAAAAAAAAAATATATTAAAAACATTTTTCACAACTAAATAACCCTCGACTTTTTTTACTTAAAGAAATAAAAAAATAAAAATTTGGTTAAGAAAATTTATTAGTTTAAGATGAAAAATAATAAATGACGTATATAAAGCACACAAGTCAAGTGGGCGTTTTAATAGGGAGGGGGAGAGAGAAGATGTGGGGCGCATAAGGTGGGGAGTAGGTTGGCTTACTTTTGCAAGTCACCTTCCTTCCTCATTTTCATAACCAAGCTGCCTGCGTATTTCACACTCTACATGTTGGATGCACAAATTCAAACGTCAATATGGTCGGCTTGCTAAACAACCTATGGGTGAAAATTTTCCGTGCTGTCTGTCCTGGCATGGCGGCTGTCAACTAATATATATTATAAACTATAAATATATATTATGGGCATAAATTTTTTTATATAATATTATGAAATATATATCTGTATATACAGTACACTTTTTACATTACACATCTTTTTTATTATATAAAATATAAATATTCATAATTTATAAATACTATATATTTTTTTTAAAAAAAAATTCTGTGGTTTCCTATTTATTGCCTATTATTCTAAACAGCCACGGATGGGAGTAAAAGGGTCCCCTATCATACCATGGTATGGGTATCCTGGTCAAACTTTTTGGTCTGACCCACTGCATCCTACCCACCCAGCATTTGGTCCGATCTAGGTGTAAAAACCAAACAAATCGAATTGTATCTAGTAATCCATCCACCTATTTATCGTCGTATCACTTATCCTTTTCTTATACTTAATTGCAGTTTTTTTACCAATCGACTGGACTGAAAAAAATTTCAATTCAATCAGTTAACCAAACAGATCAATTTTTTAATTTTAAAATAAAATAATATTATTCATCTATATTAAAGACAGATTTCTAATCTGAGTGATACATTTTTATTAAACAATAAAAAGGTGCAAGGGTCAATATTTATTATGTACCTTTTCATTGTTCAATGAAAATATATTACTTAAACTGGATCTCTAGTCTAAATGAATAATATTATTTTTTAAAATATGTATATTTTTATGTTATAATTTAATAAAACCTATTTAATCAATAAGAATTCAAAATATTAATCATTTTAAGCCAAAAAAGTACTAAACAAATTATATTACAACATTTTGTTTAATTAAAAAATAATAATATTTTGACAATTTCGATTAAAATGACAATATGTTAACAATTTTGGTTAGTTCAATTAGTTTTATTTAATTTAATTTTTCTTTTTGTCAAACTACCTAATCAAATCAAATTAATCAAAAAATATAACTAAACCGAATCATTCTACAAAACTAGTTCAATTTAATTAAAATTTTACTTACCCCTAATTTTACGCCCTTTCCCTTCCCATCCCGTGGGTGCAGGGGCGGGCGAATTCTGGCTCGTAATTTTCACCCATGACCCGTTTTAAATTAAACCCACCCTACCTTGTACTTATACTTTCTTTGACTTATGCCTTGGCTCTGGGTGGTGGCCCTCGGAGTAGTGGCATCACAACTTTCTATCCATAAATCTCTACGCCTGCCATTTATTCATTCTTGCCATTAAAACTCCTCTGCATTTTTGTTCAAAAAAAGAAAAGAACATATCATAATTGAACACTTTGACTCCAATCAAGAGTCACTAAAAGGATGCCTGGAGTATTATCACAAGCAAATTTAACTACTTAATGATACCACCTCTTAAAATTGATGATTTTACCAATAAAACCAAGCCCTCGTAGTAAAAAAAAATGTTTCTCCTATACTTAAATCATACTCCCTTTTTAAGTTTTGAAAACTTCTTTCCTAACTCTCAAACAGGAGTCATGTGCATTAGAGAAGCCATTTATACTTAAATGATACCAGTTAATTAGCACCCTGCTACCAACCACAAAAGGCACAAATGCCCTACGGGAAAAATACAATCTTGGCATATACCCACTTCCTCAATTGAAACTGCTACTACCGATCATACAAAACTAATTTGGATTCACTAATTGTGTCACTGCTTTTTTACACAAACAGATGCTAAGATGTAACCCATCAATACAAAATCATACTTTCTAATACACTCGTACTCAACTCTCATTTACTAACATCCATATATACAACAACATTCGGGTAGAAAACTAAGGAGCAGAACCAAGTCAACTATAGCCGAGTTAATGTAAGAGCAACGCAATCTGGATAGAGTTCCAACTCCAAGAGAAAGATC
Source organism: Diospyros kaki (assembly GCA_036245055.1). Taxonomy (NCBI): domain Eukaryota; kingdom Viridiplantae; phylum Streptophyta; class Magnoliopsida; order Ericales; family Ebenaceae; genus Diospyros; species Diospyros kaki. Next base: position 46,591,050 of record BSEG01000002.1, on the reverse strand, counting down.
CAAGAATATGTGACGGAAACAAACCGTGATTTCGTGGATCTGAGAAATGGCTGCAGTTGCCAGATAAATAGATTGGATATGTTATTACCAGAACCATTCATGTCTTGCGTCCATGGCTTTTAGGCTGGTTGGAACCAGAGGCACAGTCCCATACAGCGAGACAAAATCATTGAGGCATTTATTTCTCCTTTTGCTATGCCCTTTTAGACTGCTTATCCCTGATGACCCGATCTCATATATCTTCCCTGGCAATTCATGAATAGGATCAAAACAGCTTTTCAAAGGGGTAGAAGTCAAGATATAGAAGTTATGAGCCAGTTTAAAATGAAAATCCATGTCCTAATTTTAAGAATTTGTGATATGATTCATATGAATGAGTTCTACAGCATTACAGTCAGAATGTTGTAGATTCTGCAAAACAAATAGTTGAAGCTACCCCATAGATACTGATATCAATATCATTGACATACTCGTAAAAGAATGAACAGAAAACAAGAAATAAAATGAAGTCTGCCAACTAATGTCATGTTTCAATCCATTCTTCAAAATCATGCTTCAAAAGTTTGATTATTGGTGAGCACATACACGAGTGTAGTATCACTTGACTACTTTTTTAAAATCCAAATAAAACAATAATAATAATAATTAAAAAAAAACAAAAACACATATAGGCACATATAGCCTATTAGCCTTTTTTTTTTTTTTTTGCCAGGTAAATTATACAGCCTATTAGCCTTTTACCTACAACTATTGTGGCTCCCTTTCAGGAACAGTCATGCTGGATCTATAAATTTCAAGCAAGCATAAACATGCATTTTTACCCAGCTCATGTTGGTATAGTGTTTTCAACTTCATTAGGAAAGGCAAAAATCACTTTGCAACTCTGACAACTTTAGGGCCGATTTGACTTTGCTGTCAATTTTATTGTGTTTGTTTTTATTTGTTTTGTGTTTATTTTTCATCTTTTGTTAAAAAAATAAAAACTAAACATTGAATTTGATAGATGATGTTTGATAAAACTGTAGCCTATTTTATCATATAGCTAAAATATATCTAGAAAACTATTTCACATTAATTAAAGAACTCATTGCCCACCTAATGGGATAAGGCTTGTGATTGCTGCTGTTGTTTTGTAATAAATACTCATCCCTATTTTACTGTCCCTTAACCAAGAAATCTCTCTTTTTGATTCTTGTTCCACTCACACAGCAGAGAAAGGATTGTTCCTTCTCCAAGAAAGGACACAATAAAGGAGGTGATTGATTTTCATTTAGCATTTATAGTTTTGGTCTGCAACATCCGGTGACTCAAGCAAACAATTTATGCAGCAAAGCCAGGATCAAATAAGGAAAAGAAACCAAAAATCAAAGACAGTTTTCTCTGGCAGAGAACGGCAGAAGAGGATTTTCGGGGGAAAGCCAACCCGGACAAGTGGTGTTCCTCTGACCGACCATCTCTAAATCAGAAGGTTTTGTTGACTCCAAATCTGGGGTTGCCAACCCAAAATCTAGGTCAGCTCCCAAGAAGCTGGTTGTCAGCCAATGTGGGCAGCTGCTGGGAAGGGGGAAAGGGAGCTCACCATAGGTCAGCAAAGCCTAGGAAGTTGAAAGAAGAAGTGATGGGGAGAAAAAGATAAGAAAGGAAGTAGCTGGTAAAATCAGAAAGAAAGAAAAATGAACACGGAAACACCATTTTTGGTGTTTTCATTTTTCCCAAAAGAAAGAAAACTATGTTCATTTTTCTGGAAAACAAAACAGTGCACAGTAAGCTGTACTTGTTCCCCCAACAAAGTGAACAGAAACAAAAAAAACTAAAAAGGACAACAAAATCAAACAGGCCCCAAGGTGTGACAATAAGCCCAAAAAGATCAAAGAAACGTCAAAAGTATATGCATAAGTAGAAGTGGCAAATTTGACCCAAACCCATGCCCCAAGTTGTCACCAGCAATAAATAGGTTCAAGTCCTATATTTTCTCAAATGGGTAATAACAGAGTTCTACTAATAAGTAAAAAAAAAAAAAGAGCTATTCAAATGGGGTTAGACCAAGTCGGCACAACAGACCCAACAGGACCAAATGTACCAACCACAATAGCAGACCAACAAAGAACTTAGCAAAGCCCAGTCCCTTATCACCTCATCAAGCAAACTCAACCCCCCATTCCTCCACCACATTGCCTCTCATGCAATGACTGCTCTCCACCTTTGCAGCCAACACTATTCCTTATTTTCCCATCAGTAGTGCAAAGAAGAAAATGTTCAAGAAGTGTGGTTGGTGGTGGATCTAGGGAAGCAAAGTCAATAATTTCCCTCGCTCATCTATCCCCTAATGTTTATGAGTGAAAAGCAAAGTCAACCAGAACAAAAAGGAAGAATGTACAGGAAAAAGTATTGGCAATAATTTCCCTCCCTCGCTCATCTATCCCCTAATGTTTTTTCGGGTTTGTTTATGTGTTTATGTGGATCGATATGAATATTTTGTTGCAACCACAGACACAGGGCTCTACTTCTAGACGTAGACTGATTGCTGGTAGGAGGGTAAGACAAAGTGCAGAAAGAAGATTGGTCCAGAGGATGCCATAATGACAGCTCACATTGGTAAGGAGGCTAGCTGAACGAGATCTGTAATTTGACATCATTGCAAGATGGAGGACAGGGGACATGCAGTGCCACAATCCTGCAGTGATTTCTCAATAAAAGTTGCCCGTTCATTGTCTATCCCTCCCTCCCAGTGTCCACCCAGATCACAAACACAAACAAGTGAATCATTGATAAATAGGTTGGGGTTTGCTTCATGCGTCTGACTCAACCCATCGTTGGACAGCCCACATCTAATAAAAAGTTAAACAGTAGTGTTTGGATTGAGTGTGTTCGAAAATGCGGCCTAGGCGTTAGGTGGCCACTGGCCACCGCGATTAAAGGCTACTTAACACCCCTAGGCGATGGGCCCGATTAATAGCGCCACGACGGTGCCTAGGCGACCCAGGCGGCGCCTAGACGCCTAGGTCGAGCGCGGCCTGGGCCGCCTAGGTCGTGCGCAGCCTGGCCCAACCTATTTCCCCTTTCCCTTTCTCTCTTTGGTCGTTCGTCGAAGGTCATTTCTCTCTCTCTTGTCGCCACGGTCGATCTCGTCTCTTGGTCGTTTGCCGCTGCCATCAATCTCGTCTCTTAGTCGTTCTCTCTCATCGCCAACGATCTCATCTCTTGGCCGTTCTCTCTCGTCACCGCCGATCTCATTTGTTGGCCGTCCTCTCTCATCGCCCATCTCATCTTTCCTCCAGTCTGTATCCATCTTCCTCCGCCTCCGGTAAAAAAGTAAAAAACATTGCTCCTTGCTGCTGCAGCAAGCAGCAATGTTCCCTAGCGAGCAGCAAACAGCCTTTTTCCTAGGCGCCACCTAGGCCCCATCTAGGCGCCCTAGGCGCTAGGCCCCAGCCTGAACTAGCGCCTAGTGTGTTTTAGAACACTGAGAATGTTAATCTGAAACCTGTCTTGAACATCCCCAACCTGACCTGTACGCACCCAATTGCATGCCTACATGTAAGTAATCAATAGTGAGGAAGCAGATCAAGAACATTCTAGAAATGTGGTAGCCATGCAAATGTTGCTCAGCTGGGCCCCTCCTGCACAGCCAAGCCAAGCCAGCCCATGAATTCAAGGGACTACACCAGATGTATAGGAGCCAAAATAGCCCGTGGTGACAGGATTCAAGCCAAATTATTACTTTTGTTTTAATACTTAAAAAAAAAGAACAGCTAATGACTGTTAAGCTTATTGGGCATAGGCTGTCAGCCAGCCTGGACTGAAAAGCTGAGAGCCCAGGCTATGGTAGTTGAACATGGCCAGACCCATGGAACTAGCGCCAAATTTACACCCCTAGGCATGAGATACAAACCCCAAAGTACAAAAGCAATCAGCTTACCATGGATGGAAACTTGATGGAATATTCTTAGATATGGCGAGTTATAATCACCTTACAAAATATATGATCACAGATACAGATTGGTAAGCTAGAATCCATGAAAAGCTGTCAGCCAGCCTGGACTGAAAAGCTGAGAGCCCAGGCTATGGTAGTTGAACATGGCCAGACCCATGGAACTAGCGCCAAATTTACACCCCTAGGCATGAGATACAAACCCCAAAGTACAAAAGCAATCAGCTTACCATGGATGGAAACTTGATGGAATATTCTTAGATATGGCGAGTTATAATCACCTTATTGGGCATAGGCTGTCAGCCAGCCTGGACTGAAAAGCTGAGAGCCCAGGCTATGGTAGTTGAACATGGCCAGACCCATGGAACTAGCGCCAAATTTACACCCCTAGGCATGAGATACAAACCCCAAAGTACAAAAGCAATCAGCTTACCATGGATGGAAAATTGATGGAATATTCTTAGATATGGCGAGTTATAATCACCTTACAAAATATATGATCACAGATACAGATTGGTAAGCTAGAATCCATGAAGTTGACCCTGCCTGGTGGGACTAAAGCCTGGTATGTTGTTCGCCTCTAGGCTTGCAAAGAGTTTAAAGCATTCAACAATCATATAATCTTATAATACAATCATTTCCTAGCTCATGTCACTAGCAGCTTACTGTCAAATGTGCCAGGAGAGATACTTAAATGACAAAAAACCAAATTGATTAGAAGCTTTAGAATCTGTTAGGTAGCTGACAACTAGTGTAAAACTTGTGAAATCTGTTAGCTATAATTCATGTAGCCAACTCCGCCTCGTGGAATTAAGGCAATTCATGTAGCTAACCAACCTAGTGAGATTAAGGCTTGTGGTGGTGGTGTCATTGTTGTTGTTGTACGTTAAAAGAAAAATCAATATCCTAGAAATTGTTTCAGGAATCAACTTGAAATGAAGGTTCCCTATTAGGCTTGCAGCTTACATAAACTGTCCCATCAAAAAGGATAAAAATGAAAAAGTAAAATGATTAAAATATCTTGAATTATCTAACAAATCCAATCAGTTGGATAATGGAGAGTATTTCTCTCTACAAGCAAGGATCAGAGTGATCTTTATCACAACAGATAAGCATCAGATGATCTCTTAAGCACATCCAGCATTCAATAAATGAATAAAGCTTTAGACAAAAAAGTCAAGAAGCTAAAAAGGATGAGCTATTACCTTTGACCCAGATTGGGGGTGCACTAGTGGCATTCGCGACAAGCAGAGACATTGCAATGTCTTCACAGTTTCTGTGAAAAAATAGAAAAACAAAAAAACGAAAGGCATATATCAAACTTACACTTGACCTTTTAACCATTGATAAAATAGTGAATCATCTGATACCTCTCCCTGGTCACATAATCATGAATAGATGACAGCATTTCGTGAGTGTACATATCCAAATACTTCCGGTGGAAGAATGCTGCTTTTGAGAGAACCATACTGTAATGGCCAGTCCACCAAACCGACCACCATCCTCCATATTTATAGGATGCAACACCATTTTTCTGCATTAGATGAAAAAATAATGTCAGATACAAACCAGAGAAGGCAGAAAACTTCCACAACAAATACAGTAAAGCACCATAAGATTTCATGTCCCAGATCTTATTGTCCCAGCGTTTCAATGGATCACATCAACTTCTGTCTGAATAAGAGAGGAGGAAAGAAAAGAAAACCCAAAAAAATGTAAACTTTTGAATTCATTTTTACAATTGCTGATACCAACTTCTGAAGGTCTGATTTTTGTTTTTTTTTTTTTTTTTGGGTTGGGGAGGGGGGGGGGGTGGAATGAAAAGAGAGGAGCAAAAAATTGAAAATTTCTAAATTCATTTTTGCAACTGCTGACACCAAGATATGCCAGTAAGTAACAATCTGGAAATGAACTCACCATAGAATGGAAATATAAGTCCCTGTTCTCTTTGTTATTTTTAGTTCGTTTTCAGTTTTTAGTTTTCCAAAACAGTAAAAACGTGTTTACTTTCATATTTTCAAAAATGCATTTTAAAAAACAAGGAAAAATTTTATAAAAAAAACTCAAAACAACAAAAAGTCGTTTTGCCTGTTTTTATTACAAACACACTCAAAATTTCCAAAACATAGAAAACACTATAGACAAAAAGAATGCGTTTTCAGCAATCTCAAAACACAAAACTAAAAATGAATTCAAAACTAAAAACTGAAAACTGAAACATGAAAAAAACATCCCGTAAATTTCTTACTCATAAACTAACATAAGGCATCCAAGAATCTCACTGATTAAATAGCTGAACTGGAGTAGATATTCCCAAAACACTAGTCAGAGTAGGTCAGCTAAGTATAAGAGATAGAAGAGAAGAGAGAAAAGAATTTCATTGAGGGATAATGCACAGCAAATTCTGAAAACATCCTTGCAAATAATCTTTTCTTTTGTTAATGAGGACAGAATAAGTTTGAAATTTGAATAAGTGGACAAAAGTCGTACAAATGTATAGTTTGAAATTTACAACTACAAGGCGGGGGGGGGGAGAGAGGAGGGCTTATTGATGGAATAGGTTCAACAAGATTTTCTATTGGAATGTCTGACTCTGAGATCAAGTACAGGGCCTCAACATAGTAAAATATTATGGTCAGTGCTTCCTGATGTTGAATTACAAAGGTTTAAGAATTGACTGTGGGTCAAAGGCACATCTAGCAGTGCAATAGTAACAGAAGATAACCATTTTTCAAATATTGCCCAGGCTCATACAAATCTCTAAATATTAGAGAGCTAAAATTCCTGAGGAATTTCTGCATAGACACATAATGATAGTGCTATAACTTTGGAGGAAAAACTACAGTAACTATTGATACCTATACAGTGCTTTCTCTTATGAATTCTACAAAACTTTTCAGCAGCTTTTGTGTAAGGTACATGCTTCCTACTACTGATGGTACTTTATGGTGCTCTTCCCAAGAAGAGTTGAATACCAGGTCCCTTGTGATTTATTGTCTGATCATAGGTAAACCAACAGAGATGTTCTCAGGAAAAGCTTATTTTCCAAACAGATATGAACCAATGGAGAACTAAATGGCTTTAGCAAACATAAGCAAAAATAAAATAACTAGCCTCGTCCTTAGCAGACCCGATTCTTGAGCTTCCAAGACAGCCACTAGGAGAGGAGTATGCAATAGAATTACACAGTAGATATGAAATTACTGACCTTGTCATCCACCCAATGCATGCGAGGAACAAATCCTACCATGGTGCGCGGAGCAGTGTGCCACACAGTAAATGCAAAATCCAAGGTCTGACATGGAACAATTACATCATCATCTACTGAGAAAATTGCATCTGTTCTAAGGTCCTCAATTGGCTTAAATCTATTGTTTAAATTATCCCCCTCATTTAGATCAAACTTGAAGTTGGGCTTGTGAGCTGTCTGTGATTGTTTCAATACAATTTTTTTAAGATAAGCCTTTAGGGTATTGGACGGTGGATCACTTTCACTCCACACTACATGTATCGCATCAGTTCCACTACAGGATGCATAGTGAGCAACAGATTGCTTGAGAAGAGAATTCCGTTTCCATGTATTGATAAGGACTGTGTAGTGACCCCTGGAAGAATGCAGACATCGGTCATTTTGCAAGATCATTCCAGCATTCAAAATGTTACTTTAAGAACATCAGTACAATTTCAAATACTCCATAAATGAAAAAATATGTAATAATATTAATTTAGAGAGGCAATAGAAGAATGATGGATGCATAAAGAATAAGCACATTCTTAGGCGTAATGAAAGGAGATACAGAAGCAATTGGCTTATTCTGAATTGCAATGTCGGCAAATAAAGAAAGCATTAGCACCCCACCCATTACATTATTATTAGTGTAGTGATGGAGAAGCAAAGACATTTCTAACTCAGTCAGTTCAAGCCCATATGTTAGGTAACTTAATATCCATTGTTAAGCCAATTCTGAGCAGAACTTTAGGTCAATTGGTAATATAAAAATCATCAAAGGTATTGATTAGGAATTTTAGGTTCTAGTTTGGTATCAATTATTTGTCTTCCTATTATGTTCATCATTAGACATTCAACTCTTGTGTCTACTTTTGTGCACTATGTTCAATCCAATGATTCAGATCAGTTTACCTGTCCAAAACTCCAACACTAAATTAGTTCATATTAAGCCCATTTCTTATTAATTGGTAATATAAAAATGCATCAAAATTTTGGATAAGGAATTTTAGGTTCAAGTATGATATCTAATTATTTGAGTTCTTATTGTGTTCATCATTAGGAATTCGGCTCTTGTATCTATTTTTGTGCACTATGATTAATTTTTACCCCTCCAAACTAGGATAAAGAATCAAAGCATATATATATCATCATTCTAGCTTTGTTGTATGGTACAGAATATTAGATACAAAATCACCATGTACAAAATATGAGTGGAGCGGAAATCAAGATGTCACAAAAGATGTGCAACCATACAAGAAATTATAGAATTAAAGATGAGGTTACAAGTCATAGGTCAGGGTGGCGAGGATAATATGCATGACATGACAAATTATTTGGTCATGTTAGAAGAAGGCCGATAGATACACATCTGAAGAGAGTGGATGGAATGAAGATTTTTAGCAAAAGAAATATAGAAAGACCAAGAAAAACTAGGTGGAAAACTCTTAGGCATTATTATGGTCATACAAAAGATATTGCCATAGATAGAAATAGTTAGCAAGTTGGGATCCATGTAGCCAAGCCCACCTATTGGGATTAAGGCTCAATATGTTGGTATGTTCAAGGTGTTATTTGGCCACACTAACTTCCTAATAAACTAGAACTTCAGAGACAATTTTGGAAAGATTTAGAGAGGTGGTACAAGAAATACTCAAAGAGGAGAAAATCATTATAGGGGGTGTCTTAAACAATCGTGTGAGTAGTGAAGGGAAAGTGTACAAAGATTAAAATGGAGGTTTCAGATCTAGAGAAAGAAAGAGTATGAGTAAAGCTTTTTTTGGATTTTGCCACAATAGCTAAGCTCATCATAGCCAACACCAAGTTTAAGAAACAGGATGAACACTTGATCAAATATAAAAATAGCTTATCAACTATTCATATAGACTAACTTCTTATGAAATAGGATGATCGCTTACGTTGTAAGAATTGTATATACTGAGAGAATGCCTAACCACTTATGGTTGTTGACATCCATATCAAAAAATAAAGATAAAAAAAAAGTAAAAGATACAAAACAAAGCCCAAGAATTATAAGGTGGGATCTAAAAAACCATACAAGTGCAAAATATAAGCATAACAGATATGAGATGCTAAGATGGATGTATGTCTATTCAAGAAAAGATAAAATTAAAAATGAGGTTATTCGTAATAAGGTTGGAGTTGCTCCTATTAAAGATAAGATAAACTAGACATGATTAAGATGGTTTGATCAAGTGAGAAAAAGACAAACAAAGGTTTTTGTGAAGAGAGTGGATGGAACCGAACAAAACAAACATTTAGCAGAAGAAGTAGAGGAGACCAAGAAAAATTTGGTGGGAAACTATTAGATATAATATATGGGTCTTACAAAAGATAAGTCCACAAACAGAACTAACTAACGAGCTAGAATTGATGCAGCCAAGCCCAAATAATAGGATTAAGGCTTGATAAGCTACTGTTGTTGCAGTATAAAAACTTTTGGGCCAATCAATAACTTAGTACAACACAAACAAACAAACAAATATGCTAACAGAATCTGAAAAGATGAACAAACTTTTGGTTCATTTGAAAAAAGACGAACCAAAGAACATAAATGAATAAAAAAAGCAAACACTGTATCTAAATTTGTCCCATGAAAAGAGAAAAAAGAAAATGGTCTTAGACTCTAATAAGTCAAATTATCCATGAAAATAATGTGAGATTATGGAAAATTATAGCTGCCAAAATTGTCTTGCTGTACAAATGAAGATAACATGGAATGGAATAATGAATTTACTCTGGGCTGAAATGTAGAATTCCAGGGGAAAAAAAGAAAGTCTGAAAGTCACATATAAATGAACATTCATAAAACGTTGGCTGTGTAAGTTATGTTTAATGCTTAGAATGAAGAAGTTAGAATGAAGAAGTTAGAATGAAGAAGTTGGGTTCATCCAACTTACAGAAGCAAGAAACATTTCCAAGGCCATATGACCCAAGGCATTAAAAACATTTAATAAAGAACTAACCTTACTTAGGTAGTGTTTGTTAACCAAGATATAGACCAGAAAAGTAGGATATGGAAAGCATCCGGGGACAAAAGTGATTTCCATTGTATTTGTTAAATTTATCTAGAAAGAAGTCATTTGACTTCTTATCTTGAACTTTATTCTTGAACTTTCTAAATAAATTTATCTCCCCCCCCCCCAAGGGATAAATTATCTTAGATTTTACAGATAAGTTATCTTGATGCAACCTTATCTTACTCATTTTAACAAACGCTACCTTAGTGGAATTAAGGCTTGTGATCATTCTTGTTGTTGTCTTCATCATAAAGAAAAAAGAACTAAAATATATGAATAGAACATAGAGGTGTAATGTCTAGAGAAGCTCTCCATGGATATCAGATTTTAGTTAGCAACAAGTAACTAGAAGTGATCAGTTAAGTGTAAATAACACGAATGTGAATGGTTAAAATTCAACCTAGAATAGATGTTCTCATGCTAGCTTTTAAATAAATAAAGCACCATAAACGGAAAAAAAAGCCTTTAACAAAATTTATAAGTACATAAAATTGGCTCATATAGCAACAAGTACTGTCACAAGCTAGGGCTTCCCCAATCCCAATGCATGAGCTAGGATTGACATAAAATTTTACATTGGAATGTGGAGGATAAAGTTGGCTTATATAGCACATATGAATTGATAAGAAATATTAAGAGCTAAATGCGCAGTTTACCTACCAAAAAGAACCTGATAATTTTGAGCATAAATTGCACTATCTAACAAGAATATGCATGATTCTAGTCACACAAATGCATTATTATTTTCTTTTTTGGACATTGCGGATGAAGCCAAAAGGAGTGAGACACACCATCACTACAGACGTAAAGAACCCCCAATTGGAGATGTCCCTTGCTAGAATAAGGTTGAACTAAGAGGGGAGGGACTTGCAGCAGTTGAAGTTTCAGACAGTGCCCCAAGATCATCCTTAGCCAACCTGTTAGGGCCTCCAATCTGTCCCATTAAGTTTGCATAGTACCCATTGCAAATTGCATGCCATGTGTGATCTAAGAAAGGATGATTCTGAATGAGAACATAATATTTGGGGTTGTTTTACTTATTCACCTAGGATGCAATTTTTTTCCGATTTTCTCTTTCTATTACTTCCGTAATCTTTGAGTTGAACATCACTTGCACAAGTTTGAAATGACACTGATTTCAGTTTAAAACAATTAACCTTGAACCAAAGTTGGCATATATTGCGCAGCAAAGAAAAAAGTATAGAACTATCAATACATTCAAAACCAAAAGCAAGTACCAGCATAATTTTTCACCAAATCACAATTTACTCAAACAATAAGTTTATTCCCCAACAAACAATATTTCATGTGAGTTCCGAATAGCTTAAGCGCTAGATAATAATCAGCAATCACACTTAGACTCATCATCAAATTCATAAACCTAATTAACAATTGCACCGACACAATTTTTCACCAAAACACATTTTACTCGATAAGTTTATTCCCCAACAAACGATATTTCATGTCAGCTCTGAATAGCTCAAGAGGTAAACAATAATCAGCAATCACACTTAGATTCATCATCTGATCGGTAAACTGCAACCAAATATCACCTCCTACGATCAGACTCTTAACTGGCAATACAATAAGCTGCACTCTTAATCAGAACTTTACATCACTTTATTCTCTATTACTAAGAAGGAGGAGAAGAAGAAGAAGAAAGGATTAGAACTACTATGACCCACAGATTCGTACACAAGAATTTATGCAAATATATGTACAGGTCAAAGTACAAGATCCAGAAGAGCACCTACCTGGAAGGAGAAGAGACCGAAGCAGGAAAGTGAGGGTTCCACCCCATGAAAACACCGAGTCTGGAGGCGGACAAAGCAAAGAAGCTGAGAAGGAAAAGCGAGATCAGAAGTTTGGCCTTCCCGCCGCCAAGAAGCTGCCGGATGCGGCGGTGCAGGAGATGCGAGCGGCCGTTGTAGGCGCCTCTGTTCGCCGCCTTCTCCTTCGCCGGAGAGTACATGCCACCGCCATCGGCATCGGCGGCGGCGGCGGCATCTCTGATCGCGATGAGCGCCGACGTCATAGGGCAATGTGCGGTTAAGATCGGGGCGAGATTTTTATTTTTCTCGTCAAATACTATCTGGGGGAGATTTGACTCGCTCCCTTCTCCATTCAATCAATTGTTGCTTTTCCAGGTCTCCACTGTTCCTGTTGGGTGTCCATAACTTGAAAGCCAAATATCTAAGTTCCTGTTTGGCTTAGGCTTTTCTAACGAACTTGTTTATTATTATTATTACTATTATTATTTATCTGCCCTTAACTTATGCATCTTCTTTGAACATGTAAAAAAAATAACTAAGAAAAGGTAATTCTACTAGGGGCTATACTAATACAATGCAAGTAAACTGCAAAACCAAGTCAACTGAATTACCAAACAAACTATGGCTTTTCTCAAATAACAGTTGGCTGCGGTTTATGATTTTTTTTAAAATCGACTAAGTCGATTTGATGATAGTTTCATACGTCAATAAATTGAATTAACGAATAAAATATAAAAAATTAAATAAAGAACTTACACTTAAATATTCTTTGCGTTACATATTCCCATAAAATAATTTCCTCTCCATTACAGATTCCAAAGTTACAGGATTGCTAAAAAAATAGACATTTATTCCTAGAAAAGGTATAACGTCTTTAATACTGATTTCAATACAATTTTCATTATACTTAATATTTGACTTAAGCATTAAAGTGTTTGTGGAGGGACCTCCATGCACTCTTTAATTGTTTTCTTATTTTTCTAGATTCAATTAGCTTGATGACAACGTTTCCAATCACCTAAATTCATTGTTATATCCAGACAACAAGAATTGGTGTCGTCTATGAAAAATATCTAAAAAGCCTATGAATACTACAATGGCTCTCATACAATTTTAAGCTGCATGAAGTCAAATCAAATCAATTCATAAAGAAGGAATTACACGTATTTGATAATCTTATTAATGGTATGCTCATTCGCTTAATACTTGCCATTGTTTTTTTTTTCAAGTATTATTTTATGTGAAAAAAAATAATTGAAAAAAAAGGCAAAGAAATTTAGATATATATATATATATATATGTTTTGTACGAAGAGGCTTCTTGAGAAAGCTTGGTAGAAAAAGAATACGAAAAACAAAAATTATGTCATTGTGTTATATCATATACATATACATACATATTGTAATATATTGGAAGAAAACTTGAAAAAAGAGAAACCCAGAAAGCGAAAGCCATGAAGGAGATGACGGCGACTTAGCTGAGGGGAGCCGCAGGAGAACACGACTGGAATGAGAAGCAATGGTGGCAAAATTGGCAATGGTGATAGTGGTCGCAGCAAAGGCAAGTGATGACAACTGGCAAAGGAAGAAAAAGACAACGCCGACCCCAAGAGGCCATCAACCATGAAGCAAGACCACAAGAGATCAGCGGCGAAGGACGAGCGACAACGATGAAAACCCAAACGATGGTGACTAAGGTAAAGATGGCGGAAGACTGACGAAGGTGCCAGTTGAAAGTCGATCGATGGCGAGGCTCAACTGCAGATGACCAGTGACAGAAAAGGTCGGACAGCAACAACGCTAGGCCAATGACGACCAACACTAGGACAGACGACGATTCTCACCGTCTGGCTTTTATTATTCAATTTGCCCGGTGACTTGCACAGTTCGTTAATCTCCTTATGGATTAGGATCTTTGTTGTTCTAATTTCAAGTCCTTAATTGTCTTAATTTCTTCTGTCGACAATGGCACCTAGTTCCCTTAGAGAGGATGATTTCTGTGGAGCCGCTCCATACAAATTGAGAACTGAAGTTTGCATGTCCATCGGCTGGTTTCGGTCTAAGTGTGAGTTGTTCTTTCCTTTGGTACAATTAAGAGGAAATTTAACATGGACTCCCATTATCATGTGGGTATATATATATATATATGTATATATGTTTGGCTTGCATCTTATGAAGAGCCAAGAATCCGTCTGCAAAAACTCTTGTGAGACGACAACGGAGATTAACCAAAAGGTGAGGAAAATCGAAACAATAAATCAATGGAGAAAAATAGGAAAAAGACTTGAGTGCGGACAAACAAGAAGCAAGATTGCTAGTGAGGCAAGAGAAGAATTATTGGTAATAGAGGTCACGTGTAGCAATGCATAGAATGTTCACCCCCATCTGAAAAAGGACATTGGATTCAATTAACGAGCACTTGTCTCTATACACTACTATACAGAGACCACCACAAAGAGTATCCCCACATTTTACATTGAATGGTTCTACTTAACAGCAAATCTCTAACACTAGTGCACAAGACAACTCGGTCGCTTCTTGTCAAAGGACCAGATACACAATCGAGAACCAGAACCAGCAACAGATCATTAATGCTCAAAACCATGTGATCTGTAGCAGACATCACATTCAGTAGATGTTTTCTAACATCTACTGTAAGACCCCATTTCAGCATAAGCTTGCCATGTAATTTCAGTGAGATTAAAATACCGAAAATTGGGTTTAATAGTAAAATAAATCGCCGAATCGACTACAGTGAATGCTATGGAGTGTAATTGGCTAAGAAAAATGATATGGTCTCGATAAGCGTTTCAAACTAGGATTAATAGTATTAAAAGAAATTGGAACTGAGACGATTTCGATACAGCTAAAATAGAGTTTCGTTTCAAGCTGAAATACCAAATTATCGTAAGAGACTTCCGAAAAATCAATGGAATCCTAAGAGGGTTCTGGTTTTTTATAACGATCAATCCTGAAGTGGTTTTAGGATGAAACAAAGGTCCGATGATGATGCATAGACAAAATTGTCCTTATCGAGTAAGTTTAGAATTATTAATTATAGATTTAAAGTATCATAACATAAATTAATTTGTCGTTTGAGGATATAAGTGCAATTAGGGAAATTGCTAAGTGAAATAGAGACGAAAAGTGATATTTAAATGTATAATCTTTTATTATTATAATATAATATAATTTATATATATGTGTCTGTGCAATGTGTGTGTTGTGTGCGTGCTGTGTGTGCGCAGAAAGGGAATGCGAATAGAGGCGTTGGGGGCAGATTTGTGGCTTGATGGATTCGATTGTCGTGTGTGCGGGTGTGATGGTGGCAAGCTTCAACGAAGCTTCCTGGCAGCCAAATTGCAAGTGTGGTGGCTTCCTATATACATATATGTGTTGTGTGTGTGCGTGAGTAGCAGAGAGTTGCAGAGAGAGAGAGAGCTGTGAGGCTATGGCCGAGAATGAAGAGAAGCCAAGAGAGTGAAAAGCATGAGAGAAAGATTAAGAGAGAGGGAGTGGGTGGAGGCGATGACCGAAACCAGTCGCGGCCATGGCCGCAAGCGGCTGCTGCAACGCAGCATCTAGCCGCGGCCAGCAGCGGCCGTGGGTGGCAGCCAGAAGCGGCCGGGCGAGGAGAAGCTCGGGTGTGCGCGAGGAAGATGACCGGAGGCAACGCGATGACGAACAGCGAAGCCGGCAGGCGGCGATGGCCGTGAGGCAGCCATGCGCAAGTTACAGGTTGGCCGTGAAGAAGAGAAGAAGGAGGAAGGGAAAAGAAGAAGAAGAAGAAGAAGAAGAAGAATAGAAGAAAGAAGAAAAAAAAAAGAAAAGAAGGAAGGGAGGAGTTGCAGGGATGGCGTGGGAGCAGGGGAGAAGGAGGTTGAAGAAGAAGAAGAGAGAAATAAAAGAAAAAAAATAAAAGAAAAAGGAAAAGAAAAGGAAAAAAAGGGAAATAACTGAAGAAAAATCTTGAAAAATGTGGGGAAAATTTTAGAAAAATAAGAAATGTAGATTTATGATTATTTTGGATGTTTTGGCGAGAGAAACTTGTTCGAGCACGTATTTCGAGGTCAGGGCGCGCATACCGAGAAAACTTGAGAGGCTAAGTCAAGGTAAGCAAAATTTTCTATAAAATTTTAAAAATTAAGAAATATTATTTTTTTGTATTTTCATAGTAAGATGTTTTAGAAAATAATTGAGAAATATTTAGTTTGGATTTATTGAGGAAAAATAAGAAGAAATAGAGAGAAAAATAAAAAAAATGCAAGGATTATGGAAACATAGGTTTTAATGTTTATTTAAATAAATATGATGATTAGGATGCTTTGAGGCTTAAGTTGAAGTGATTTGTGCAAGTTTTGAAGTTGACACGCAAATCGAGGCAGTCGCACTTGAGGTTAAAAGCACGCTTCTCGAGGTTTAAGCAAATTTGAAAGGTAAACTAGTTTTCTCAAAACTTAATTTATTTATGAAAAGTATTTTCTGAAACGTACCCTATTGTTTGGAATGAAATGCCTATATGTTGAAATGATGTATGTTTCAAAGTATGTTTTGGCATGTTGACATGTTATGTTACGATGTGTTTGCACGTAGGTGCATTGACATGTTATGATGAGATGTATACATACACAAACTTACCATCTATCATGCATTGCATATGTTTGAGAGTACGGACAAACAACGTCGACTTAGGCTGGTATGTATGTTATACGTCGGCTCAGGCTGGTATGAAAGTTGTTAAAGGCTTGTCAACTCAAACGGCCAAGTGGACAGGACATTGTTGCATTTTACACTCACGCATGCAAATTTTTAAATGAATGCTTACTTAGATGATTCATCATCTAACTTAGGCTTTACCCCTGGAATATTCAAACGTTCCAGTTGGAGATTGTAGCAGAAACGAAGATGAATGAGGCATGAAATGGCACTTGGCAAAGTGCATGATAAGATGGATGTGAAATGAATGTGAATGAAATGTATGATATGTAGCCCATGTATGTAAGTTCTGCTACTTTGTTCTCTGAATGTTTTGAAAGTCCATGATGTAAGATGTGATTTATGATTGAAGTTTAAGGAATGATAATGTATAACCCTATTTAGGGTTAATGTTGGTTAAGAACTTATGTGATATATTAAGTTATGTTGAGAACTTATGTTCCATTAATGAATAGCCTTGTATTAAGGATTAAGTTCAAGAAGCGATGATGTAAGAGTTGATTTATGATTAATGTTAAGATGTCAGGTTCGATTCTAGCTTCCGTATTTGATGTATATGATGATTCTCTTTCGAGATAAATGTATGAAAATTTTGGGATGGATAAGAGCAATTATATGGTTTAGTCATGGTTTTAAATAGAAAAAAATTATTATCCCAGAATTGTCCAAGTTCAGTAACGTGCCCAAAAAAGCGGTGTGTTACATCTACCCATATGTCTAGTATATGTATCACATGCAATGTGACGTGTGACTCACTACCCCATTACCATTAGCATCCCATGCTAATAATAGTAGTAACCCATGTGTCAATCTATAATCGATAGATCATATTCCTCTTCAGATAAATTTGTGGACCGGGAATATCTTTAAGAAATCCTGAACTAGAGATCCATGTCACACAGTCCCAACACCTTAAGAGTAGGACCTCTATCAGAAAATCTAGAGACTCATTCATAATAATGAGATGGAAAGCTTATGAATGAAGATATAACCATATAAGATTATATCATTAGGCCCATTACTCATACTAAACGTCATCTAAATCTAGCATTATGACACTAACACCAACAATCTCCCACTTGCACTAATGCTAATTTACATGACACTTTGTTGAATCGTCGCCTAGTATCCCATACCCATTTTCTCAAGATGGTAATCCAACTATCATTATATCATAGCTTTAGGAAATAAGTCCACAAAGTTCTCATTTGATGCAACTTTTTTCACCTACACGTCACACGTGTTATTTTCTCCAAGATAATATAGAAGCACTACTCAAAGTGTTTGGCTTTATGGTGCGATCTGGGTTCCTTGACCTATGTAACAACCCCAAAGAAATTGCAACACCAAAGCATCGCAAACTCATTGGAGGGAACCACTTCCGGTTCTAGGATGAACCTTACCAAACAACTCACATTGTAGCATCACATGCCACAGTGTATAAGGCTTTCACAGTGGATCCCACAGTCATACCAGCATGGAACCCTTCCATTTAAACTGTTCCACTATGACAGGAAAACTTGGATGTAAACCCTCTATCATCCACATCACACTCGAAAGTCTAAATATGTGAACCCGTCAATATGGAGTTCACCCTCTTCATAAGCCAGAATCACATCTCTGAGACATGTTTCTAGGTTATCCAATGTTCCAAACCTGGATCAAACTAATATCTACTCGTAACATTTACAACATATATGATATCATGCCCTGTACATAGTAGAAACCAGGAAATATCCCATTTAATGAGTAGAATTCCATCCCAAAATGATACGAGCCCTTCTTGGAATCCCCATGCTAAACTCTTTAGCACATTCTCTATGTATTGACTTCAGGAAAAACCTATTAATCTCCTCGCTTTATCCCATAGAAGTGGATCCCTGTGATACATGTTACCTCTCCCAAATCTGTTATGGAGAATTTATTAAAAAACCATTATCCTAGCTGACATCACCATGCCAACACTATTCCCTATAAGGAGAATGTCATCCATATACCAGATAAGCAATGCTTGTGCACTTCCACTTATCTAATGTGTCCACAAGGTCCATATGTCAAAAATGGATATTCCCTTTCATAACTGGCAGAATCAGTTCAATTGATCACTATCTCCATACAAGAACATTCCTATGTCTCTTCCATGATAAATCAAATCATACCAGATGACGAGATAATTTACCTAAGCTATGAAGTTCTTGTGTGATTGCATTACTTGGACTAATAGGATTAGGACCGGCTTTGTTTAGATTTGATTTGTGGTTCTAAGGACACCTCCTTTAATTCCACTTTATACTTGTAACCAATGTAGACTCTAACTTATCTGTCTTGAATTTTTCAACAAAAGTGGCACGACCCCAAATCTTAAACATATTTAAGACTAGATCATCACCCAACCCATATCTCATATGGTGTTGTCTCGACAGATTAGGTCAATGTAATACCCGAGAAATTCTAAAGGACACAAGGGTAATTTATCTTAGGGAAAAAATAAAAATGAAGGATAAATTGAAGATATAACGGTAATTTATTACCGTATGAATGACCGAATCGACTACCAGGAATGCCTTGGAGCCAAGATGCCAAAGAAAAATGATGTGGCATTAACAAACACCCTGAGATAAGATTTAAGGTGCAGAAAGAAATCAAATCGGGAACAGTTTTCGGTACAACAAAATAGCAACTGCCAATTAGGCTGTAATACCGAATTGTTATAGATGACTTCCCAGAAGTCAACAGAATCTTGAGGGGGCTTTTATTTTTCATAATAAACAACCCTTCAGTGGTTTCAGGAAGAAACAAAGAGGTTTAAGGCCAAAATGAAGATTCGAGCCTAAGTGCAGTTTTTTGAAATTGGTAAAGAGAGGCCGAAATGATATTTTTTCGGAATTCTCAAGGGTTAAAATGATGTTTTAAGACTTAAGGGTCTTAAATGCAATCATGGAAGTTCAGGGGTTAAGTGAAAAGGGACAAAGTGAGATAACCCAAAAGTTAAAGGGCCAAAGTGTAAAAAAATGAAAAAACTGGCAATGGGAGACTGAAGAGCCCATGGCCGGTCGTCCATGGCCGATTTTCGCCATCTAAATCCTAGGCTAGCATGAGGAGTGGTTGGGGATCACATGGGTGTGATCATCAGCCGACAAGGGCCACCGTAGTGGCCGGAATTTGAAGAAAAAGCGGCCAAGAAAACTGGCCGAAAATGGGAGACTTGCAACTCGCTTTTGCAGGCGAATATCGATGCCTTTAGGTCGATCCGGGGTAGGGTTATGCTCTAAGGCTCATGGGCTAACTGATATCGGGCATTTGGAGTATCGATTTTGCCTATAAATAAGCATTCGAAGTGGCCGAAAGTTGAGAAGAATAGCACTTCAAATCGGCCTCGAAATCGAACGAATTGAGGCTTCAAAATAAGGGGCTTTTGAAGCCCATAAGGTGTAGATCATATCTGGAGAGTTAGAGGCATTTTGGTTGAGGTTTCATGGTGATTCGAAGCTCGCCAGAAAGATGAGGCGGGCGGTCTGGCCGAGCTTTTGGCCAGCAGATCGGAGGCCTTCCCGACCTCCTTTCGAGCTCAAAGTTATGCCATATGGATCGACTGGAGAAGGGTTATCGGAAGGAGGAAGAAACCAGCATCGTCGACGACCGGAGCGCCAGAGAAGACGATCGACGCGTGCTGGTCACGCGCTGGCCTTCACGCGCTCTACTCGCCCAAGGCACGAAAATTAAGACATCGGGAATCCCAAATCTCAATCTTTTTGTGTGAAAATGTAACATCCGGGTAAGTTTAGTATTTTTCCTTTGAAGTTCATAGCATATTATGAATTGTTGTAAAGATAGATTTGAGGAAATGGTCCTGATGTATTTATTGAGATTTTTATAAGGAAAAATGAAGGAAAATGAAGGAAAAAATGAAATAAATGGAATATTGAGATATTTAGTGATAAAATATTATTTTTATGTTTGAGGTAATCGAGATGATGTGATTGGTGCAATTTTTAAGAGTTGGCACGAGAATCGAGGTGGGGCACACATATTGAGACGATGCACACTTTTTGAGAAAATGTAAGTTTATCTCAAAAGGTGAGTTGTCCTATCCTAAGTATGATTTGGTGAGTGATATTCTCACAAGAACTTATATTTATGATATGATTGTTATATATGCATGTTACTTATGAATGCAATATTCATTTGTCATATTGCATGGAAAGTCGTAATATTTGCATTGCACAATATTATTGTCATATTGATATTTGTGCATGGGAATGAAATGTCGCCCCCAGAGTGTAGCCGTAATTCCCTTAGGGCATTGAGGGAATAACATTAGGCTTATCCTGAAGAGGTTCGGGATTTGCCTAGGATTCTTAGTCGGGCTGGTGGGGCTGAGATGTTACATTAAATGACGCAAATGTTGTTCATGTTTTTGCATCATCCATTCGTATATATATATATATGTTTTGAACCCTCACTAGAAGTTTCATCTTCTAATGGGTTATGCCCCTGAAACATTCAACGTTCCAGTTGAAACTTGCAGTTAGGGCAAGGAGTAGGTTGAGATATTACGGCACGTGATGGCGTGGCTGATGGATTCAACAAGCTGACTCGGATATATTTTAGCTGATGCTTTATTGATGATTAGTCTTGTTAAAATATTATGGATTATTCATGTATTTATGTATTGAGGATATGATGTAATATATGGTATAGATTCTTTATGATATTATATAAAGTGAATTCAGGTATATACCATATCAGGTTTCGATTATTGCTTCTATATGTTGTGAATGATTTGTTGGGGGTTTTATTTGTAATTCGATACTTAAGGTTTAAGTTATGTACTGAGAAAGAAAGAAAAAATAATTTATGTATATTTTGGGCCCCAGCATAGTGATATGCTCAGTAAGAAAAAAATAGGGTGTTACAGTCAATGTCCTGTTGTAGTAGAAAAAAGCATGACCCACAGTGAAATTGGCATATTGGTCCAACCAATCATAAAACATACCATGTCCAACAAGATACGATTTCTATATTTAGAAACCCCATTAAATAGTGATATAGCGAGAGGAGACTGTAGAGATATCATGCCACTAGACCCAAGGTAGTCATCAATCTTAGTACTCAAGTATTCCTTACATCGATCCAATCGAAGGATCTAAACACTCTTTCCTATCTGGTTTACTATTTCATTCCATAACATTAGACAGTCCACATACAACTATGTTGATTAATCCTAACAATTCGACAGCTCTATCACTTTGTCTAACAAATGGTGACCCAGTCAATCTCCTTGAGAAGTCAAGACTCATAAATCAGCCCAAGTCATAAACCATCAGATTAGAAATCCATAACAGGCTAACTCACTCATCCTCCTCTTATGGATATGACCTAGTCTTGAGTGTCAGAATCGTTTCGAATCAACACTTTCATCCCGAGAACACTTCTCGTTAATAGTGGTCGTAACAATTACATTTATATCTCGCATTAATTCATGTAACACCAAAAAATAAAGATAACTCTGAATCACACATATACTAACAAATTCATTATTCTAATGAATACTGCACATCCCTTGCAATAACCCAAAATGAACATTTTACTCTTAATGGCATTAAGCACATTCAAACAGTCCTTAAATTTCATTACGTGTCCGGATGAGAAAAATGCAGAAGTCCAACAGCTAATGGATTAACTCTTGCTCCACTACCCACTGTAAGGACAACTCCTTGCTTCCAAAGCCACTAATTTCTCTCAAGATCCTGTGTGCAAACACATGTGAGATGTAGCACACAAATCTCATATCCAGGAAATGAGATACCAACTAATCTCATTGATTATCTCATTAACAAACACAAAAAGGTACTTGAGCCCTAAAACTCCATCCGCTTGACTCTCAAGCTCTAGAGACATTCGGGATAGTCCCACTTCTAGTGTTCGTCCCACTAGCATTGGAAACAGTTTCCTTTACCTATTCTTATACATTGACTTGCAATTTACCATCACCCGATTACAACTCTTGCAATCATTTAGTCAATCCTTTAATTAAGTCCAATCAGAGCCAGTCCTGGGGTTTTCTAAGGCCCAGGGCAAAATTTCTCAAGTGTGCCTCTTTATAAAAATTAAATAAAAAAAATAAAAATTATCAACTAATTAATTTTATTAAAATTATAAGAATTTACAAAAGATAAGGAAGAATATTTTGGAGAATCATTAAAACCTTGTTTGGGGAAAACCCAATGGGACAAAACTTCAAACGAAAGAAAAAGAGTACCTAACATTATAAACATTGCATTAAAAAATGAAAGGTACATATTTGAGTTTACATGCTTCCTCCCAAATCTCCGTAAGCATTTATTGATTTGATTAATCTTCTTTTTATCCTCCACAATTAATTGAAGTAAAAACAATCATCACATATACCTACAAAATAAAAATAGTAATGAAATCTTCTGTTGACAGGGTACAGGCTGCAACTTTTTTTGTTAATTTTTTTTTTTAATTTTTTATACACATATATACATAGGCTTAAAAAAAAATTTGGGCCCCCTCAGTTGTGGGTCCCGGGCTGTAGCCCTAGTAGCCCTAGCCCAAGGCTGGCTAGGGGTTTTGTCTAGTAAATGAAAACTGGGTTTGCCATTGGAGAATATTGCGAAATTTAAGAAAAAAATAGAATGTCAATTGATTTTATCTTGTTTAACCACTTAGTTTCGATCTCAAACTAAATTGTACCTTCAAGTCAATTTTTCGAATCCCATACTTTCCATAGTGGAAAACGTGAATCCCTATAGGGACTCATAAAGGGTGATTGAGTTATCTACTACATGAGTACCCCTCAGCACTTTGGTAATATATTGGAAGACCCACATATTCGAGTAGTTAGGCAACTCTTGCCTATCACATCTCATGTGAGATTCAATCCCTGACCCATATGACACTTATTCCTCAATGCTTTAGTGGTTTGTTGGCCATATCTATGTGAGGTAACCGACAACATCCAATGCTTAGATAGAAACTTCAATCAACTCTCATGAAATGCACCCTCCCACCTTTGAGTAGCCAGAGATTAGATATAAGCCCTTAAGACCAGTTCTAGTGACACAATAGGGCTTGATCTTGTAATTCTTTAAACTCTATTTAATGGCAAGTTGTATGTTTAATTTAAATTGCAATATTGTTTGAATTGAACATACAAATATCCTTTAATATAACAAGGAGTGGATATCATTCTTAATTGTTAAGAATAATCGAGACGGATAATCCACAATATGTTATACTATAAATATGTTCCTGGCCATAGAGTTCCTAACCTGGATAATTAGTAACTCGCAAAGACCGGCACATCGTCTTCCTCCTTGTTCAGTATAAGATACCGAAAGATCTCGTATCACTCTATATAAGATACAAAAGGAAGACGAGTGGGTGCTCGTTATAGGAACGAGTTTACTGAACGTGATTGTTAATATTGAATCATATGGGTTTTATCTCACGGATCAATGATTCAATATTAACTACGGATTTGCATTAGTCCTTAGATCTGAGAAGACATGGATATCTGTGTGTTAATGGATTAGGATATCAACGATATTATATGGTTGTCCTAATCAGGGATAATCGTACGTATCTGTGTGCCTAGTTCAGTGACACATGAGATATGTGTGCATCAGACATGAAATCTATCACCTCGAGATATACGAGGAAGATATCTTATGCGATCCAGTGGTCACTTGACGATAAATCCTTGGCCGAGGTAATATGACGACGGAATTTGGATTCCATAGAGGTTGTGCCATATTAGTCAAGCGTAATTATTGGATTTGGTCATATGACGAGATCGAGAGATTTGACCTGCTGACAGTGATCTTATATCTCGTCGGGATATAGTATGATAGAAAGACTGTAGGGCACCGTAGTATAAGGTTCACATTATCCGCTTCACATTAAATTGGGTAATCATGACATATTGCTAAATGTCACTCATGATTTACGAGAATTAATAATTGATTAATTTTTGTTACTAATTTAATTGTGAACCCAGAAAGTGCCACCTAAATAGAAATGTTTTAAAAAGAAAAGAATAAATTTAGTAATTATTGAATTACTAAATTATAAGTGCAATTATTTATTAGATAAATAAGGATAATTAAATAATTAATATGATTACTTATTTAATTATTAAGTTGGATTGGGCTTTTTGCTAGCACCTAAAACTTGGTCCAACAACACTTAGGGTTCTAGGGTTTCTGCCTATAAATAGGTCATTAAACCTAGAATCAAAAGATCAATCAGTTGAATCAAAAACGGAAATTTTAGAAAAAAATTTCATATCCTTTTTTCTCTCAAGTCTATTGAAGTCTTGACGGTTTCAGGTGGACCGACTCGGCGTCTCACGCATGAGAGATATCAGACGAGTTATCGGATACGTAATCAGATTTCGTTTCGAGGTAACTTTTCTTTTTGTGTCTTCGATTTAAACCGTAAGATTTGAAAAACGTGATACCAATAAAATCAGATTTTATTTTTCCATTGCATATGATCAGATCATGAATTCTAACATAATACACCCAATTGAGCGACGATTTCCTACGACAGTGGAGGGTCATGATAAATCTTTATTTACTGTATCTAATATTAGTTTACACAAGTTGGGGAGATTTTGGTCTTTATTTTAAAAGTTTCACTTTGCACATGCATTAAATTTTTCAATTATTCATTTCATACATAACCAACTTACAAAATAAATCTAAATTTATTTTTAAGATTTCACTTTACACATGCATTTAAGTTTTTGATCATGCATGTCATACATAACAAACTCATACATGCATACAAAGTATGATGATTATGGACTTTATATTTATTAATCAAATATGAGCCTCTAGATTTAATCAATAGCATTAATAGAGACAATGCTCATTTCATGAGCACAAAATCTCTCTTAGTCTTCTTACTCCTTGGAGTCATCAACTCTTGATGCCTTCATCTTCATTTTACATAGAGAAATATACTATACATTTTTCTAAGACAAAAATAAAAATAATAGGGAGACTTATGTCTCATTACAATCCTAAATGGAATAAAATAATTATTACAGACAATTCTCAAATACTTGTAACATTCATTTATTCATCCATGCATCCATTTAATCCCATTGAATTTAGTCCATGATCACCCATCTGATCCAATTGGAATAGCGCACAACAATAAAATAAAACTATGTCTATGTAATGCATGCCACTTTTCGGACTAATTATATCCCATGTCAAACATATTTCGATTTAGCCTTGCAATGCAATCCAATTGTATACTAGCACCTATTGAAAGATTGCAATCATCAAATTAACAATGTTCAAAAATGCTGAATGTTTTCAAGCAGCTATAGGAAACGATCGATCGATTCTTCCAAAATGGTCAACAGTACTCCCATTGCCATTAAAAGGTTGACTGCCTTTAGAAGACTACCGATTGTTTTATTGGATTTTCCAGGACTGATCGACAGTTTCTAGCATCGGTCAACTCTTTTTTTGGGTTTCCCAAAAACGTTCAACAATCCAAAACAATCGGTCAACAATCTCTACAAGTCACACAAAAACAACAAGCAATATCCTATTTGAAACAAGCAAACCATTACACAAACCACCGCATAGGCTAAAATCACTGAGCTAAGACTCTAATACCACTGAAAGGATATGATGATGCCACCACAACTAGCAGGCGCAAACGCGTAATGGCAGATGCAAGAAGACAAACCAAATTTTTAAATTTTTTTTTAAAAGAACCATACAAATAAATAGCGATGAAATGATGATAACAACCATATACATATATAAAAACATAACCATTCATAATAGAAATGCAGTAAATGGTAAATGATACCCCAAGCTCAAAGAGCATGACGATTGCTTCTATTGTGCGTCTAACCAAAACTACTCGGTCTCCCAATTGACCTTCAGTGATCTTGTAATATCCCAAAAAAATAATAGGAATACTAATATAACCATAATAATAATAAATGAAATTAAATTAATTAAATTAAATTAATTTGTTAAAAATTTTATGGCTGTGTGGCGGTGCTCGTGAGCTTTCAGGAAGCTTCCTCAATTCCTCTGATATTGAAATCACACAGAGAATGAGAGATGATGAGAGAACCGAGAGATTTCAGAGAAAGCGAGAGAATGAGTGAGAGCTCGCGGGAAGGAGAGAGAGAGAGAAAGAGGAAGAGAGATAGAACGAGAGAGAGAGAGAGATGAGTTGCATGGAGAGAGGCTGGCCGAGAGCTCGGCCGTGGTAGCCGAGCAGGGTGGCAGCGGCGACCGCGTGAGGCGCGGGTGGAAGCGGTGCAGCCATGGTGGTGGCGGCCAGAGGCGCGCGGAGGCAGCAAACGACGAACGACGAGGGCGGAGCTGGCTGGGCAGCGTCGGCCATGGCCGCAACGCGCACAGGTGTAGGGGAGGTAGCGTGGAAAAAGAAGAAGGAAGGGAGAAGAAGAAAGGAAGAAGAAGAAGAAGAAGAAGAAGAAGAAGAAGAAGAAGAAGAAGAAGAAGAAGAAGAAGAAGAAAAGAAGGAGAAGAAAGAAAAGAAATGAGAAGAAGAGGTGAGTTGCAGGAGGAGGAAGACGCAGGGAGGAAGAAGAAGAAGGAGGAGGAGGAGAATGAAGGTGAAGAAGGAGAAGAAAATAAAAGAAAAGGAAGAAATTAAGGAAAAATAAGGAATTTTGAAATTATTTCGGCGTGGGAAGTGACCAGGTACATGGGTAAAAATTAGTAGAAGTCTGATACATTTAAATTATAAATTTTACGCGATTAATTTGAGTCCCGGTTGTGTTATTTGCTAGGAAATGATTTAATTTGCATCGGGAGCTCGAGTGAGGTCGGAATCAGCTGGTTTCAGGCAAGTTCTCAACCCTCATCTGATATTCTTTAATTTTCGTGAGAAACCCTGTGATTTCTTATATTTTATACTCTCCCTTCGTCTGTTTTGACTCGTTTATTAATTATGAAATTTTGAGTCATTTGATTTAAATTTAATTTATTAAGTTGGTTTCGAGGATTTTATTAGCGTGATTTAATTTAAAATAAATATGAAACTCATTGAGATTTTTACTGTGGTGCGCTTACGAGGGATTTTAAACAGTTAAATTATTTATATTATACGGTAGATTTATTTAATTAAAGTCGTGATTTTATTTATTGCCAGCGAACGTTTTACTTCGCAGCGGGAGCGCAAGAAAAGCAAGGAATGGCCGTGTAAAGACAAGCACCTGACCCTTTCTTCCTGATCTTTAATTCCCATGAAAGACCCCGTGATTTTCTGTATTTTATCATCTCCCTTACTTCAATTCGGCACCTAGCCTTGTTTGTTGAATTATTATTTATTTGTTTTAATTTAAATTAAATCCGAGGCTTTTATAATTTCATTCGTTGTGAGCCTACGGGGGTTTGTATTGCCCTCATTCCTTTCGAAATGATGCTGAACCAGCTTCGGGACTAGGTTCCTAGATGTGCGGGTTTATTTACTATTTTTCTCGGATTTACTTATGATTTGGTTAGAGCTATTAAGCAGTGGGGCAAGGGTCGACTGTTTGGTGACGTTGGGATAGACTATTGTACGGCCCTGAAGTGGACCGTCAAGCGGACACTCCTAGTCACTAACCGTTGACCGGTGCCTGGCACTGCTGACTAGCTCTGCCGGTATGTGATTTACTGCATGAGTAGATGCATTGTATTACTATTCATGATTTGATATGCACATGGGTATGAGATGCATGTTGGGATATTCATTTATTGAGTATGCTTGGCCACGGACATTCTAGCTTGGTTAGGTTGCATCCAGCGCGGGCATATGCATGGCGTGTGGTTTACTATGTGGGCGGAGCATGGTTTGATGCCCGGATGTATGGGCGCCAGTGTATCACGTTGATACTCACTACGCCATTGCATTTTTATGTGCATTACATGGCTACTGGTAGTTATTAGTTCTCGGACGGAAGTACCGTTCCGAGGGAGCCTATGGCTCGGTTGTCGGGAGTACCGACGGGGATGGGTGACGGGAGTACCGACGGGGACGGGTGACGGGAGTACTGGCCCGGGATCGCGCGCGTAGGTTTGTGGAGATATTTGTTGCCTTTCAGGGCAGCGGCAAGTTGGTATGGGACTTGGGTGCCGTGTGTCTTGTGTGGGCCCCAAGGACCGGTATGTGCTTTTATTATGTTATACTACTGTGTTGTAGCGTCTCATGCCTTGTGTGTACCTGGGGGTTTATTTTGGGGAGAGTCTTCTAGTTATGTTCAGCCTTCGGCTTTTCTTTTCTTCATGCTTGCTGAGTCTCTCGACTCACTTTACTTTCCATCATTCCAGGTAGTGCCAGCGTGGGTTCGAGCAAGGGAGTCAACGTCTAGCGGCCAAGTCGATATGGTGTACAGGTAGTCCCGTCAATCCCTGTCAACTCTGATGTCTGAGTAGGATTTACTCTATCATTTTGTACTATGCCAGGTCTTTCCTCGAGTCTCGTATATATCGGCACAGGAGTCTGTGTTTATTTATTGATCTTGTGACCGCTGTGCTAGCGGGGCACCGGTAATGCATGCATGTGTTTTGTTTCGCTTCCGTTGTTCTTATTTTTGTGTATGCATGCCAGGGTGGTGCTGGTCTTGTGTTCATTCTTTTTCTCCTCCCGTAAGTGCTCTCGTTCAGGTAATCTGGGTGGTTGGGGATATCCGAGCGGGGATGCTTACAGATCTCATCTGGCTCACCAACTTGCTTCTTGAACCAAATTCTCATCCGCTCTGGTACTTGTCCTTGGCTGACCAAACCACCCCCACAAGTGTAGGAGACCAAGTCAGTCCACCCGTAGGCTACACTAGAACCCTTCGCTAGACCCATGCTAAGACTATCTCAATGAAGGTGAATGAGAATTGAGACCATTCCTCCAAAAAGAGACTACCCATCAAATAGACTTATAGTAGGATATCACAAAGGGGTTGCAGCTGTATATCCACCACCGACAATAATTATCGGACAATCATCAGGAAATTGTTAGAAACCCTAATCATTGTACTAACAACAACCCTTGTCATCGTAGCTATCGAGACCGTCGAAAAACAGACCACAATCGTCACAAACTGTCGACAACTACCTACTAACGATTAGCTGCCGACAACTCTCGTCATGCTGGAGATGCAGTATTCATCTACCCATGTCGATCTCCTGCAATGGCCACGACAAATGCCTTCGCACGAATCCGCGAGTTGATGTCCATTCTACTAGCTATTAATATTTTTGATCATGAGCTTCTATCTGTCCATGGAGCATTCAATGACTGCAACTCCTTGCAATTAGTTTTTTCCTCCTTAACGAAAGATCCAATCAGCTGAGGAGAATATAGGAAATGCTCTGCTGTCGTTGACGCATTCACAGTTTCTTTCTCCAAATATATATATATATATATATATATATATATTCCTACCTTGCCATATAGGGCGATTGGAAACGGGCTTGCAACGACGAGCAATGAACTCCAGCATTTGGTCCGTCAGGGAGTTGCCGACACCTACAGACACTCTAATGCTCAAGTGAGTAGAGGAATGAAATGACAGCGTATGGGTAGGCTAGAAAAAGAACATACTTTGGTTTTAAAGAAGGCTAGTTAATATAAAAGGATAAGAAGTCTTCCTGCATATTTGCGTCGTGTGTTTGCAGGGTGATGGAATTGAGTATCCGTCACTAAGGAGGCTCTTAGGTGCTAGCATAGAGTCGACAAAACCTTCATTAATGCGGATGAGATCCGTTATTAATGAAGATGAGATGTGTCATAAATAGGGATAGATCTCAAGTTGGCGCGTGAACACTTAGCATGAAATTATAATGATGTCGTTACAGGTCAACGCAGAACTAAGATCAAGCCACAAACTCAGGGCCGCAATCGGATTAGGGATCGCGATTGGGCCGTGGGCTGCTAAGGCTAAAGGCTGAGTTGGGTGATTGGGCTGTGGGCCAAAGGCCAAAATTGGGTTGGTACGGTTTAATATACATATATATATATATATACACGATTGAGTTGAGAGAAGAAGAAACTTTGTGCGCAACTTGCTGCTGCAATATACGTATATCATATATATGTATATATACACGATTGAGTTGAGAGAAGAAGAAACTTTGTGCGCAACTTGCTGCTGCAATATACGTATATCATATATATGTATATATATCTATCTATGCGGCCACGCATATATATATATATATATAGAAGATTCTCCCCTTTCTCTTAATAATATATATATATATATATAATATCACATTTGCAATCCCCTTTCTCTTAATAATATATATATATATGATATCACATTTGCAATATATATATATATATATAGAAGATTCTCCCCATTATCTTCCCTTAATAATTTTCTCCGGGGTCCCATGCATCATGCGCCTCCAGCTTCA
The DNA here is from genome assembly GCA_036245055.1 of Diospyros kaki. Taxonomy (NCBI): domain Eukaryota; kingdom Viridiplantae; phylum Streptophyta; class Magnoliopsida; order Ericales; family Ebenaceae; genus Diospyros; species Diospyros kaki. The sequence goes on along the minus strand of BSEG01000002.1, from coordinate 46,559,939 downwards.
ATTACCATAGTCTCCCACTCAATTGCCATTGCATTTTTAATTGAAGCTTCTTGAAGCAATTTACAATTGCCACGTCCTATGCGTAAACAATCTCCACCAATATTAAATTGATTCCTTGTCTCCCACATCCTCAATACTTTTTGACATTTCGGTTGAAGTCTCTCGAGGAAGCTTGCCCCTTGTTAATTAAATAATTAATTTAATTAATTCTTATAATATTATATATGTATAACAATTATATATAATATTATATTTGAATTAATTATATACTGAGAATATTTCTTTAAAAATAATATTATGCTAAAAGCATCATTGATTCTTAAAAATATTTTATTAACAATTAACTCTTAATGGTAATTTAGTCTATGTTAACGCTTAATGGTGGAAGTATAATCAATTGGGTTGAATTCACTAATCAAGTGCATTATCTACTTAGGGTGTGACTTTCTAAGTTCACAACAATGTAGTAATTAGGATATGTATGTCAACCTTTTGACATCGGCCGAACCCTTTGACATTCTAACTCGATCTATCCAAATCCTCAAAACACTCTAAAAGATTCTGAGTATCTTCTAGAAACGATCCTAATGGCAATGAATTCAGAGCTTCTTGCAAACCCATTAAGGCTCTTGATTACCGTGTATTATAGTTCATCCATTACTGACATCTCGCCATAGACTAATTAAATTCATAGAACTCGATAACCATGTCGAATCTAGTTTATGATGATTGAGATTACATATCAGAACTCTTTTCGACTTCAAAAACTCTTTTCTGATCATACATGCCTTGGCCAATGACTCCCACAATCACCAACTGACTCAAAACACATAGAATGTTCACCCTCATGTGACAAAGAACAGTGAATTTCATTAGCAAGCATTTGTCTCCATACATCACTACACAAAAATTATACAGAGACCACACAAAAAATATCCTTACCTCTTAGGATGATTCTGCTTGACGACAAATCTCCGACACTAGTGCACAAGACAATTCTGTCATTTCTGATCAAATGACCAAATATACAATCAAGAACCAACAACAGATTATTAATACTCAAAATCATGTGATATGCCGTAGGCAACACATTAAGTGGATGTTTTCCAATACCCATCCACATGTTTACTATATGTATCACATATGCTGTGTGACTCATCATGTCATTACCATTAGCATCTTATGCTAATAATGGTAGTAGCCCATGTGTCAATCCATAATCGATAAATCATATTTCTCTTTTGATAAATTTGTGGACTGAGAATATATTTAAAAAATCCTGAACTAGAGATTCATACCACACAATCTCAATACCTTAAGAGTAAGACCTTTATCAAGAAATCTAGAGATTCATTCATAATAATGAAATGAAGAACTTATGAGTGAAGATATGACCATGCAAGATTATATCATTAGGCCCATTACTTATACTAAACGTCATCTAAATCTAACATTAGAGTACTAACACCAACAATCTCCCATTTGCACTAATGTTAATTTACATGACACTCTGTTGATTTGTCGTTTGGTATCCCATACCCATTTTCTCAAGATTGTGATTGAACTATCATTGTATCATAGCTTTAGACAGTAGGTCCTCAAAGTTCTCATCTGATGTAACTCTTTGCTCCTGCATGTCCCACGTGCTATTTTCTCCAAGATAATATAAAGAATTCTAAATGTCATCCATAAAAAATTCTAATTCTAAAATAATTTTGAGATATTGAGATAAACATTATCCATGAGAGATAGACGATATCCACAATAATCCTAGTCCTAGCTAGACTAGGGATAATCGAGATAGGCGTTATCTATAATAATCTTAATCCCGAATTAATTACGATTACTTTATATTCCTCTATAAAAAAAAAATGCATTCATTTTTGAAAATGTATGACGTCTTTAATATTGATTTCAATACAATTTTTACTATACTCAATGTCTAACTTAAATATCGAAATATTTAGGCAGAGACCTCACCGTGCCCTTTAATTGTTTTCTTATTTTGTAGATTCATGCAGCTAGACGACGACGTTTGTAGTCAACTAAATTCATTATTGTATTCAAACAACAACAATAATAATAAAATATTAAAAAAAAATTATTACTTAGGTAGTGTTTGTTAACCAATATATGAGGTGAAAAATGTAAAATATGTAAAGCATTCTGGACTTTTGTCCTTTTTAACATGTTTGTTAAACTTATTTGACAATCCTTAGAAAAAAATCTCACGTGACTTTTTATTTGATTTTTTATAAATAAATTTATCTGATCCTCTCTCTCCATGTAAATGTATCTAAGATTTTATAAAAAAACTTAAATTACCCATATGCCCCTTATTTAAAAGACTTACCCTTTTCTTTTCTTTTATATATTCAATTTCTTTTCTTTTGTCTTCATTTATGTCATGCTTATCTCTTTTTTATTTCTTTGTTGTTCATCTTTTTTTCATCCTTTTTTCTTTTCACGCGTTTACGAAAACAACAGAGGACATGTACATTTTCTTTTATCTTATTTTCTTTTATTTTCTTTGATGTTCATCTTTCACCGTCATATTTTTTCTTTCATGTACATATTCCTTTCTTGTTTATCTTCTTTTATTTCCTCTGATCATCACCCCTGCCCAACCTTACCATTGCAGAGTATTGCTATCGTCGTCACCTCAGGTCTTTATTCAAATATTTATGAAAATTTACTATTTTATTTGTTCTATTTTCTTGAATTTTCTAGTAGATCTTGCAATGATATTTGATCAAAGAACAAATAAAATAGCAGATCCCAAATATTTTAGAAATATTTTAAAATATCTTAAATAAAATAGTAGACCCCAAATATTTAAGAAAATAGAAAACCCTAAAATATTTAAAATAAAATAGCAACCCCAAATATTTTAGAGATATTTATTTGTTAATTTTAATCATAAACTTGTTGATTAATACAAACAGTTTTGAATAAATTTGATAATATAGATATTTTGATAAAAAAAAATTATTTTGGTGCTTATCATATATATTTAACAAAAATATAAAAAAAAGTACAACTCTCAATAAATTCCAAATTTTTTAACAAACAGTTACATAAAAATTTTAAAATTATTTCAAAACTTATTTTGATAATTTTATATTTTAGTTCAAAAATTATTTCAACCTTATCTTGATATAACATTATCTTATTCATTTTAACAAACGTTACCTTACCAAACAAATTATCGCACTCAACGTTATTAAAGCATAATACAACAATGTCAGGACAATCCTTATATTCAAATAGATAGTTTATTCAATGGACAAAAATATTTGCATTTTGTCCATCCATATTAAGGGCTTTATACCTATTTATCGTCACCCTCACCCTCATCCTCACGGTCACCATTATTTATATAAATTAATAAAATTATTATATTATTCATATCATACAACATAATATTTGCTCAACGCAAGCAAAATTAAAAGAGGTGTGGGTCCTCTTCCCTCTCCCATGCACCCCCTTGCATGCTCACGTCAGGCAAACTCGACATGGCAAGATAACAAATTTCTATAAACTAAATCGATTTTTATTTAATATCTCAATTATTTTTTAATATATCTTCTTTCTTTTTCATTCATAACTTAAATAATATTAGAACATATTTAGTTGTAGAAATATTTTTTTAATTCTTCAACTCAAATTTTATATTAAATGATTAAATCTTAAATTGTAGAATAGAAAATTCATTTTTGATTAATAAAAATATTTAATGTTAAAAATACTATATTAAATAAATTGTAATGAGTACACTAAAAACATTAGTTAACAAAATCTAATATATATTTATGTTTTTAAAAAGTTGGTAATGAGTTGTTCTCTTACTATTTTAATTTTAAATTTATATTTTTTTGTATATTTAAATATTTGTTTTGAAATTATTAAAAATATGTTCTTTTTATCTGTAGTATTTTTTATATTTTAAAAATTTTAAACGTATTTGTAATAAAAATATTCAAAATAACTTTTTCTTATTTGATTTTTTTTTATTTTTAAAAATATATATTTAAAAAATTAAAAATTAAAAACTAAAACGATCTAAAAATAAAAAAGAACCCATGACCTTAGAATCTTCAAACACATCTGACAAACCATATCTCAAAAGATACCTCCCGCGCATGGGCTCCTATAATGGCTTTCATTTTTTATTTTATTTTTTATATTGAGTTTGGAAACTAATGTGATCATGAAGCGGAATAGGAGAACGGAATAGGAATTATCTTATTTGATTTTTTTAAAATTTATTAAATTAAATGAAATATCATGATTTTAATAAAAATGAATTTATATTTAGACATTATTCTCTTTCCGAGGCCCACACAAGTCCATCACATCTAAATTGGTGAAATGAATCTTTCAGGGATCTTTATTATTGGGGAGAGCGATGCAAAACGTCTTCTTTAGCAATTATGGGCTTCAATTCGGTCTGGAAAGAAGAGAAACAGACAAGCAAGCAACCCGTGAATGATTGCCGCGTAATGACAAGCAGATCGACAACAGCTGCACACACTAGCAAACCCCACCCACCCTAAAGGTATCTTCCATTGTCACTTTCCTTTTCCACATTTTAGCTAGTATTGGAGATGAAGCTCCAATTTGATTCAAACAAAGAATTAACAAAACACATTATAATTTTAAAATATAAGTGTTGATGTATTAGCGTAGTTGGTACTGAATTTTAATTACATTCCTTTTAAAATATACCCAGCATTTCCCATCTCATAGATACCTTCCCACTATTTCATTCTTTCACATGCTTAGGAAGAAAGGAGATAGAGAGAGAGATGACACCTAACCTCTCTCTTTCTTGCTGCTTGGCCATCTGCGTCTTATTCTCACTTTGCCGACTGGCCTTTTCCTGGCCAAAACCAGTGGCCATCCCACCGCCACTCCCAATCCTTCCTCTCCCGTCATTTTCACAGCTCAAATGGCAGCAAAGGGAAATCATAATGTTCCTCCATTTCGGCGTCAACACATTCACCGATTCCGAGTGGGGCACCGGAAAGGAAAACCCGGCTATCTTCAACCCCGTCGGCCTCAATGCCGGCCAGTGGGTTGATGCGGCGGTGCACGCCGGAGTCTCCTTGATGATCCTCACGGCTAAGCACCACGACGGCTTCTGCCTCTGGCCATCCAAGTACACTGACCACTCCGTCGCCGCCAGTCCCTGGAGAGGCGGCCGTGGCGACGTGGTTGCTGAGCTGGTGGCCGCCGCCAAGTCCCGCGGCGTAGACTTCGGCCTCTACCTCTCGCCGTGGGACCGCCATGACCGTAGATACGGCCGGAATGAGGCTTATAACGAGTACTACTTAGCCCAATTGCAAGAGCTTCTCAACAAGTAGGTTCCTTAATTATCACCTTGTCACAAAAACTTTAAAGGGAACATCTTTATTAGACTCATAAATCATTACATATAATATCACCCGCATCGAACAGAGAGATAAAATTTTATAGACAAAGCTTCCATTTTCATATAGTATTAATAAAAATATTCTATTAACATTCCCTTAACAATTTGAATGGTTTTAATTGACAGATACGGGAGCGTGAGAGAGATATGGTTTGACGGAGCAAAGGGAGCGAATGCGCCAAACATGTCCTACTACTTCAGCGACTGGTTCTCTATGGTGAAGGAGTTGCAAAGCTCCATCAACATCTTCTCCGACGCCGGTCCCGACGTCCGGTGGGTCGGAAACGAAAAGGGCTTCGCCGGAAAAACCTGCTGGTCTACCATTAATCGCACCGCCCTGTCGATCGGAAACGGAAGCATTGTTGAGTAAGTAAACATTAATTGAATTAATTCTATCTCCTACCAGAATAAAATATTTAATTCAATGCAACCACTCATAAACATGGCGAGATATTTTCTACTGCCTTTGGGAGCCGAGATCTGCTGTCTCCTCCCCCATGTCCCTCCCATCAAAATTAATATATATTGATAAAAGTATTTTATAATTAATATAAAAAAAATATTTTTATAATTCATCTCTTCTAGAAAAATATTCTGTCGGAAAAAAATCTATCTTTTTATTCGAAAGAGATGTGTTTTTTTATTAATTACAGAATAAATTTTTAAAAAAATGTTAAATTTTTTTTATATTATTAATATATAATTATATATTAATTTGATAAAATGATTTAATTTAATTAAAAGGACAGCAAGAGTCGAGGCAATGGGACACAGATCTCAGCTCTACCTTTGGAGCTTCACTTTCTGGTACAAATTGCTGAAATCGAAAATTATTAACTTTATTTTCAATAACAAATCTTATTGTCATTGGAAAAGCAAATGAAATGAAAATAGATAAAATTATTTTGCGTCAGGAAATGATTAACATTTTTTATTTATTTTCATCCGATATCCAAGTTTTTGTCTTCTTTCAAATTAGGGGATAATAGATATAATAAATGGGTAAATTTGAATAATAGTTAAGATATAATAAATATGTTCTATTTTTAGATAAAAGATAATAATAAATATACTTTATTTTTAAATAAAGTATAATAATTGTATTTTATTTTTAATATTTAAATAATTATATTAATTAATGATAAATGTATAATATTTTGAACCATTAAATCAATGAATAAGATTATTTAGATTTTATTTTCAAGATACAAGTCAAGTAATTGAATCATAATAAATTAAAATTCACACTAATAAGTCAAGAGTTTAATTTTTTGTTTTGCGTAATAAGACAAAGTTTTTATCTACGATTTATCTTCTCTATCAAAATCAAAGGCATGAACAGTGAGGTACTGTACAAGAGCGATAATTTTAAAATTATTTAAATTTTAAAATAAATATATTTCATCTATAATTTATTTTTAGAACAATAGCTATTATTATTCTTAAATAAAATATAATTATTATATCTTATTTTTAATTTAAAATAATTTTATTAATTAATAAAATATTATATAATATAATATAATCATCGTCACTCATTAGAGATCATACCTTAATTATTATATTTTATTTTTAATTTTTAAATAATTTTAATAATTAATTAGAAATATATCTCATGTTGTTACACTTTTTTTATTATCTTAAAATGATAATTAACATTATTCTTTTTATATTTTTAATTCTCTATTACCCCAGGATAAACAATTTTTATTATTTTCGATTGATTTTCATATTCTCCCGTTATATTGCGGTGCAGCTATCTCAACACCGGCGATGAGAGAGGGACCGATTGGCTGCCAGCGGAGTGCGACGTATCGATCCGGACCGGATGGTTCTGGCATAAATCGCAATCGCCGAAGAGGCTAAGCAAGCTGCTCGAGATTTATTACAACTCCGTCGGCCGGAACTGCGTGTTGCTACTAAACGTCCCGCCTAATTCCACCGGCCTTATATCGGAGACCGATGTACAGAGATTGAAAGAGTTTAGAACTGCAATCGACACAATTTTCACCGTCAATTTGGCGGAGAAATGCTCTGTAAGAGCCAATAGCCAAAGAGGAGGCGACGGCGGGGGATTTGGGCCGGAAAATGTGTTGGACGGCGACCATCTCTGGACCTATTGGGCTCCGACCGCTGAAAATGAAGGGGACCAATGGATTGAGTTCAGATCAGAGGGTGATGAGCCGCTCAGGTTCAATGTGATCAGGATTCAAGAAGCGATCGGGCTAGGGCAGAGGATCAGGCGGCACGAAGTTTACGTCGACGGCCAGCGCGTGGCGATCGGGACCACCGTAGGGTACAAGAAGCTTCACAGACTCGACATGGGAGAGGTGAAGGGGTATAGGGTGAAGATCAGGATAACTGAATCAAGGGGGTTGCCTTTGATCTCCTCCATCGGTCTCCATTTTGATCCCTTCTGGTATCCAAAGCCCCTAGGGCGATGATTTCCAAACAGGCTCTTTGCCTAACTCTTTTCTCTTTCCCTTTCGCAATTTCACTGGAAGTAGTAAAGCAATATGTAAAGGTGAAGCACAAAAGGCTATTAGACTAATAAAGATAATGCTTACAACTTTCTTTTCGGGTTTCAGAGGCTGTTTGGCTACGCGGTTTCCTGCTTATGAGTTGTTATCAAGTTTAAACATTGTATACATTATTTAGTTATGTATTTGTTAAAAATTTAAAAGTTTAAGTACTGTTTGTCAACGTTCAGAGTTGGTTGACCGTGATTCATAAACTCACAATGAGAGAATGAGTATAAATGCAAAGAAGAGAAATAAATAATAAATCGCACACAGAGAAGTTTTTACGTGATTCGATCAGAATGATACCTAGTACATGGTTGTTTTCTAGTTATTCCCACAGAATAACAGTATATCATTATTGTCCATCCCCTTATATAATGGTTTTTTACCCTTATTTATAGTGTGAGGTGTTTGCAATTTATATAAAATCTAAAAATGAGAGGATAACATTATGGAGACAAGATGTCCTTATCAATTCAATAAAACTTAGAATGAATTCCACATTATCAGGGGTTTGGTTTGCCTCAGATAACACAAGTGAACATCGCCTCCAATTATTCCGTGACCTTTTTGTTATGCGAGCTGAACGATTTGACTAGAGAGCTAAAAGCATTGTTGGGAGCTCGCTTAGTCTCGCAAACTGAGCTCGAGTTTCGGTGATGTACGACCTTGATCTGACGACCTCGGCATTAGGCTCATTGGGTTTCGAGAGATTGAACCGACTTGCTGGGTCGAGTCCGACCCATAAGAAAGGTTTAGAAAATACCCATAACACTATCGAACTTAAATATTATTTTAATAACATTTTAAAAAAGTTTTTCTAACTTTTCTCAAAATGATATTATCAGCTTATAAAGTTCACCAAGTATTTTACAATTTTACCTTCCAAAAACTCTTATATTTCTAACTTCCCTTAAAAATAACAAACTATCTCGCCTCCGTTGCCGCCTCTCTCCCATCTCTTAGGGGATAGTGTTGGTCATGGCCCTAGGTTTTGGGTCGTGACAAAGTTGGTATCAAAACTTGGGTTTTAGAACTTTAGAAAATAAAATGAAAATGATATGGCACGTAGGTGTATGAATAAGGGGTTAAACACTTTCACATGCATTGTATTGCATACACTGTAGCCCGAAGCAAGTTTTTGGCAAGATAGATATGAGTATGAGCCACGACATATTCACGATCTTGCTCTGCCAAGGCCTATAGGTCCTTTATGCATATCATGATTGTATATATGAAGTTCTATTTTATTTGGCTTGCTCTTTTGTTCTGTATGATAAAATAGTCTAAATGTTGTATACAGAAAAATCATGCCTCCTAGGACTGGAGGTGGTGCTAGGCAAACGCGTGGGCGTGGCGGTCGCTGTGGTGGTGGCCGTGGACGTGGGAAAGGACAGGCTACTCCAGTATTGCCCATACCTTCTTGAGGTGCTAGACGACCACGTAAGGACATTGTCAGGCAACACCTAGGGGATGGGGATGTTGATGCCCACCAGGACTCCAAAGAGGCAGGTGGACCTTCTACTTTGTCTATAGAGGACAGGATCTAGTTAGGGGTACAGGCAACGGTGAGTGAGATGCTGAGGACTTTGGGGATACCCAAGAGTGGATCAGGATCTCAGGACAGAGGTCAGGCCTTACCGGATGAGCAGGACTAGGGGGTGGATGTTCCCTTGTCGGATTTTGTGCGATACGACCTGCCCTGGTTTGATGGGATCAATGGTAGCAGTAAGGTGGAGCCGCAACAATTCCTGAGTAGGTGTAGGAGGATTGGCGAGGCACTGAGTTGTAACCAGTAAAGGATGGTGTAGCAGCCTTTTGGTTGGATGGCCTAGCGTACCTTAGTATGAGCAGTTGAGGGCGGATAGACCACTAGGTGCCCTATTACTAAGGTAGGATGAGTTTAGCAACAAATTCAGGGAACGATTCATCTCTAAGGCCGTTAGGAGGGCCAGGGCTAGAGAGTTTGAAGATTTGAGGCAGACAGCTGATATGACAGTTGAGCAATATAGTGATATGTTCACTTACTTAGCAAAGTTCACTCCTAGGCTTATGGCCATCGAGTAAGATAAGGTGGAGCGCTTTGTAAATGGGTTGGTAGAGCCCCTTTATAAGGCGATGGCTCTTTCTCACCTTCCCACATATGCCAGTGTTGTGAGAGGGGTCATGATGATAAAGAAGAGGTTTATGGAAGAGCGAGTCTAAAGAGAGTAGCGCAAGAAGGTAAGGAGCGATGCCATGGGTCATGGAGGTGGCGATCAATAGCCACTGAAGAAAAGACCCAGCAACAGCATCAGTATCAGAGAGTTGGCAGGCCTAGTGGGCAGGGGCAACGACCACCTCATGATAGAGTAGATAGACAATCAGGAAGGTTCAGAGGGGGTGACCAGGGTGGTAAAGGGACACCACTCTGCCCTTCGTGCATGTGGTCTCACCTTGGACCATGTCAACGGCTAACAGGAGCTTGTTATGAGACCTCATACACGAAGGGCAGAGTGGTGTCCCCTTACCACCCTGGTCACCCCCTCTGAACCCTCCTGATTGTCTGTCTACTCTATCATAAGGTGGTCATTGGCCTTACCCACTAGGCTCACCAACTCTCTGATACTGATGTTGTTGCTGCTGGGGTCTTCTCTTCAGTGGCTGCTGATCACCACCTCCATGACCCATGGCATTGCTCCTTGCCTTCTTGCGTTGCTCTCTTTGGACTCGTTCTTCCATAGACCTCTTCTCTATCATCATGGCCCCACTCACAGCACTGGCATATGTGGGAAGATGAGAAAGAGCCATCGCCTTATAAAGGGGCTCTACCAACCCATTTACAAAGCGCTCCACCTTATCTTACTCGATGGCCATAAGCCTAGGAGTGAACTTTGCTAAGTAAGTGAACCTATCACTATATTGCTCAACTGTCATATCAGTTGTCTGCCTCAAATCTTCAAACTCTCTAGCCCTGGCCCTCCTAACGGCCTTAGAGATGAATCGTTCCTTGAATTTGTTGCTAAACTCATCCTACCTTAGTGATAGGGCACCTAGTGGTCTATCCGCCCTCAACTGCTCATACCAATAGTATGTTGGACCATCCAACCAAAAGGTAGCACACTACACCATCCTCTGCTGGCTACAACCTAGTGCCTTGCCAATCCTCCCATACCTACTCAGGAATTGTTGCGGCTCCACCTTACTGCTACCACTGATCCCATCAAACCAGGGCGGGTCGTATCACATGAACTTTGACAAGGGAACGTCTACCCCTTGGTCTTGCTCATCCAGTACGGCTTGACCTCTGTCCTGAGATCTTGATCCACTCTCGGGTATCCCCAAAGTTCTCAGCATCTCACTCACCCTGCCCGTACTCCCAACTGGATCATGTCCTCTATAAACAAGCTAAAAGGTCCACCTGCTCCTTTGGTGGACATCAGCATCCCCATCCCCTGGGTGCTGCTCAACAACTTCCCTATGTGGTCATCTGTCACCCTAAGAAGGTATGGGCAATACCGGAATAGCCTATCCTCTCCCACGTCCATGGTGATTGCCACACCCACACGTTTGGCTAGCACCACCTCTAGTCCTATGAGGCATGATTTTCCTGTATACAACATTTAGATTATTTTATCATACGGAACAAAATAGCATGCCAAATAAAATAAAACTTCACGTATACAATAATGATATGCATAAGAGACCTAGAGTCTTTAGCAAAGCAAGGTCGTGAATATGTCGCAACTCAATACTCATATCTATCTTGCCAAAAACTTGCTCCAGGCTACAGTGTATGCAATACAATGCATGTAAAAGTGTTTAATCCCTTATTTATACACCCATGTGCCATATCATTTCCATTTTATTTTCTAAAGTTCTAAAACTCAAGCTTTGATACCAACTTTGTCATGACCCAAAATCTAGAATCGTGACTGACACTATCTCCTAAGAAGCCACAAACTCCAATAGGGAATAGTAAGCCTTACAATACACATATTCCTTAAAACATTTAAATATCTCATATACATTACAAAATAATTCCATTACATTTAACTAATATTGAAGTGCCCATTGGACTAAAAATTCATTACATGCTTACAATATTCAAAATTTTCCAATTCACATATGAAATGAACATTAAATCTCCCTATACTCAAACCCATGCGATGAGATGTATGTGCTGTAGCCGGAGCCTGACTAGAGTAAATGTAGTAGGACCGTTACCACAAGTCCTACCCTTAAAATTGTTGTCAACCTACAAAATTTGAAATATTAAGGGGTAAGCCTACCAATGACTTAGTGAGGGGTAAAGAGCATTATAATGGAAGAAATATAGAATCAATGCAACAAATATAAATCATCATGCCATGACATTTAAAGTAATATTTAATACTGAATAGGAGATGATGAATAAATATGCATATTAGGAGTAAACAATTTAGAACCAAAATTCACATATTTCATTCCCTTGGTGCGAACTATCTCTACGCCACCAAGATCCACTTCGGCAGACTATCTCACGCCGGATATAAACATGGATGGCACGAACTATCTCACACCCATCCAAGGTGGACTATCTCACACCCTAACATATACGTGTTGCACCAAAGGCTAACTCTTACTGTGGTTAGCGATACAAGGTTCTAACTGTTACTACATTTAACACATATTTCATACCATCATTTAGTATTATCAATGCCACATGTAATATATCATATATAAGTATCACCATTCACATTTACAGAAATGCAATCAACCACAAGTGTCAATATGTACAAAACAGACAATACAGATTCCAACTTCTCCATATGCAATTTACAAACGAAATAATGAATAGTATATATAGAATACTAGAATAACAAGAGATATGAATGCAACAAATACCACCATAATACGACTTACCCACTCACGGAAGATGCGACGCCTCTCGACTGGGGCATGTCAATGTCACCTAACAAAATCATTAAATTATATGAGAATTAAATAAATACAAAAATCAAATCACCCAAGATTTGAACAGACCCAAGGGTTGCCACAACTGGCCCAAAACCCCAAAAATAAAATAGCCTAAGCCAGCCACACAATCACCGTCGGCTTAAGATTCCGACGATCAGAACCTATCATTTGAAACGCCTAGTCAAGGGGGTTAATATATCCAAAATGAGCCAGATCTATCAACCAAATTTTCGTAAATCTAGTTTTTAATTTTTGGTCAGAACTGAAGAACACGCTGCGAATCACCGCCAGCCATCGTGGTCGATATTTTTCGGCAATCCAAGGCCACTACTTGACTCCTTTACCCCCATCGACTAGCATATCCAAAAAACCAACAAGATCTAACAGCTAGATCTTTGTAGATCTAAGCTTAAACTTTCTACCAACACACCCACGCGTATATACATACACATCTCACGAATCTATGCTAAAAGTATTGCTAATAAAACTAAAAAGCTTACCTTATTGTAGATCAGGGTTGATTTCCTGGTGAAAACGTGATTAGATTCAAGATCCAACGGTCAGATGGCACAAAATAAGAGATTTATAGAGCGTTCTTAGAAGAGAAAATGTGTGTGTGAGAGAGAGAGAGAGAGAGAGAACTGGTAATGGGAAGGAAGAAAGGGGAAAAGTTGAGAGCCCTAGGGCTTTTATATGGCCATATGGGCCCGCCTCTCCCCCCCGCCCCGAGCGGCCTTCTCAAAATAAGGCCCAAGGGCTGGGCTTTACAAGAACTCTCACATCCGCAAGAACTTACAGAGTACAACCTTGATAATCCCATGAGTACCCAGCACTCATTGCCCTTCTTCTCGAACCCCAATTCAGTGATTTACATTTAGAGTAGAATGAATATGAAAGCTTTTCTTCTTGACGGCGATCCTTTTCTTATAGGTAATTAACTGCCGTTAGGAAGTTTAACAGCGAATGGCCGTTAGAGCTGCAGTCTGTAACGGCCAAGGTTAAATACCAATTCAACCTAAACAGTTGACAGAATTCCAATCAACTGTCGACAGACTCAATTTTGAGTCATGCTCTTAACACTCTTGCACTTCCAATACACATAAACAGCAGAACTCATGGGTGCCTGCGTCAAAACAATAGTTTCATTTTATATGAGTCTTCAACAACCACATCATAAAATTGAATCCTTTTGCTAAAGTGTATTGGAGTTATTAAATAATATATTGCATTATTAACAAGGAATACTGCAATCGTTATTGACGTTAGTTGTTTTGAAAACATGGTCCTTTGGTTCTCTTCTATGGTTCATATTGAACTTTCGCATTAGTGTGATTGTAGTGCTCTTTCTCACCTGAAATGCTGTAAATTTGAAAGAGCTTTCTTGCTGGAAGACACCGTCTTCATTGAGCCATCTCTCTGGCCTGAACTCCTCTGCATCATCCGCCCACAGCCATTTCATCCTGCCTATGGCATAAGGTTGGTATGCCATTTGATCCCCTTTCCTCACACTGACTCCATCCGGTAATGTATCATCAGAAAAACATAGCTTCCCATCCTGTGCCAAGCTCCAAAAAACTAGTTCAAAGCATAACTACAAACCTTATATTATCCTCAAAATACTCAATCTGCATGGCTAAATCCCCAAAAATCCATAATCAGCTGCTATAGAGCAGTATATAACCTCATGTGAATCAGTATCAAGATATCAAACAATTATTAATTGATAACTATGATTCTAATGAAATTATCATCACATAAGAAGTGTAAAAAATGATCAAGTTGCTTGTTATTTACCACTGGAACGGCAGGGTAGAGTCTTAAGTGTTTCCGTTAAAGCTGCATGGAGATACTGCATTTTTTCGAGGGCTTCTTCAGTGATGCTGGCTGCAAGGTCACCAAAGTTTGAATTTTCTTTTGCTTTTGTCGCTTCCCTTCACGTGATATTTTTTCCTGGGGTGCTTGCACATCATGTAAAGGAACCAGGAAAGAGTGTTGGCTGTACTGGCCTTGCCAGCTATTATGAAACTGAGAATCGTGTCTTTCAAATTCTTGGGACCCGTCTCATTTGATTCCAGAAACCTTGATAAAATGTCTCCTTTCTTTGCCTGCCATTTATTGTGTAAGCAAAACATGAAAATTTCTAATCTAATTCAACAATTTCTGATTGAACTCACTTGTAAACTGTCCCATGATCCATGAAATCGTTGTGTCTTGCTTCTGAAAAGCTTATACACAAATCTGTCAATTACTTGAATGCAATCTCTCAACTTTGCTTCTGATCCTATGTTCAAAAACCGCTTTATCTTCCAGAATACATCAACATACCGGCCAAGGGTAATTGCATTTGCTTCATCAAAAGCATTGATGAAAAGGGCTCCTTCTTCAACTGTTCCACACATGTTGTCGAGGCCCACACCAAAAGCAACCTTGAACACTGAATCCAGTGCTGATTTCATGAACAAACTCTGCCAATTGGGCACAATGGTCAGTTAGCTATTGAAAAAATATGGGATGCTTCTCCCCGTTTCCATTCTAGAAATATTATATTAGAATTCTATCAGTTCTTACCTGGACCTCAAGGGGTTGGTTGGAGTTTGCCGCTTCAGAGACAACTTGGACAAGTCTTACGGCATTGGTTCTGAACACTTCAGTGCTGAATTCTCTCAGATTCCTGGTAGAGAATTCATAGCTTGATATTTTCCTCTGATGCCGCTACTTCTCTCCTTCAACTGTGAAGATCCCGTCACCTAGAAGATCTGTCAAGATGTCGTAGTGAACTCATCCCTGCAAACCAATTTTTCAGGAGTTCAACGGGTTAAAATTTCAACTTGGTCGTACTTTTCTTGTAAAACTTGAGAACCAAAAACTTGGTTACATGCACAGCTTGTTAGCCTCCTTTTAGTATTCCGTTTTGTACCCCAAGGGAGGATGTTTTTGACATCAATGCAGAACTTCAAGTTTCTGATGAACTTTTTCTGGTTATGCAGAAATTGAATAAGAGGAAGAATCTGGTCAAAATTCATGTTTTTTTCGGTTGAGAATTGATCAAATCCCATGTTTCTGCCTTGAAAAAGTTTACCAAATTTGAAGCTTCATTTGCTGGAAGCTAAACAGAATTGGCAAACTCAGGAAGTCAACAGCTTCTGCCTTGCCAGATTGCCAACTGCCGATAACCCATCAGAAAATAGATGAAAAGGTAGAGAATTCAAGAAAACTTTTCCCTTTTTTAATTTTCTCTTTTTGACGTCCTAGAAGTTATGAACTGAGATTTGGCTGATACTATGAAGCTGTACAGATCGAACAAAAAGACAAGCGTTTATGGACTTTTTTTTTTTTTTACCTTGCCATAGTTTACAAAGTTCGTCTTGAGGAAGTACTCTTAACATTTGCAGGATCTGAAGTATAAACCTCACTCCTAAATAGATTAAGAATAAGAAATCTGTAGGTCTTGTGCTTGCGAGCAATCTCAGTCATGTAATCATGTATTCTGTGGAAGTTGATTAGCAGATTGAAGACTGTCCCAACAACTGGAGCGTATCTCTTTCTCTTCTTCAAAGATGCTGCTGCAGCTGCACCCAATTTGACCAAAGAGATACCCAGAACCACAGCAATGGGTGCTGCCATGAAGGAGAAAGGATTTGAGAAATCCATTAGAAAGCTCTTTGTGGTTGTGTGTATCCAGATGCTTATTCCATCTTCCTGTGCACAGGCAGCAAGGCTTTGTTTATATGCTGTTGCTTTTCCATGAGTCACGGGTGCTAGTTTTTGTTAGATGAACTAGAGCTTGGGAAACTAGCAGCAGATCCACGGGGAGAGAAATGTTTATAAAACTTCAATCCATATTTTTTGTTCCACCTTTTTTGAGTTCTTACAATCTGAATTTATAGACTTACACAACAACTCTTGATATACCTATCATTAACTCATCAAATACATGAATTTAGATAATGAATGAACACGAAACTAGGTGAATGAATTAAGTAATTAATGTAAGACTCTTTCATTCTTCAAGTCCATTGTATCTACTGCACATTATCAGTAACAGTTTTATTTATTCGTCTAGTTTCTTTAAGATCTGTTACTATCCTCAAGTCAAATAGATAAGCGTTACTAGAATATCATATATGGGAGCAAGTAATTAATAGATAAAAAAAATTTAAATATGTTTTGACATTTTGGTTACTTATTTACCCATCCAAATATGATGGTAAACAGTTTTTCTGAGTGATCTCGTCGTCTTCTTGGATTATTGGTGATTTTATATTTTTTATTTTACTTTTTTTTCTTGTGGCTTGACCGAGACTATTATGTCAAGCTTGAAAAAAAAAAAAAAAACACTATTGAAGCAACAATTTTTATCCCTTTCCTCTCGGATCACAAATTTTTTGATTGGTTTTGGTTTGCTCAAGGATTCAGGGATAATATAATGTACATATATAATCAAAAATATTATATTATTCATGTCATAACATTTGTTTGATAAGATAAATTAAGAGGGGGAGGCGTGACCTCCATGGTGAGCAGTGAAACCCACGCACTCACCTCTGCAAGCCCTACATGGGCAACATAACAGCCCTGCATATATATTGTATCTGTAATTGCTGCGAGCAGCAGCTCAAACAATTTATACGTATGGGATGCAAGTTCTGGTCAGATGCATCATACTTTAACAGGTCATACAGATAAAGCATGTGCTGTAGAAAGGTTAATGCATAAAGTCTGTAACTCTTCATAGTAATTGCAATGGCCTTTGCTTCAGCATGGATGGAAGGACCATTTGTCGGGGTATGTTGACAGAACCAGCGAATTCAGAAATTTATGTAGAGGAGGCTAAAATTGTTTTTTTGGAGTGTAGAGCTGCGCGTCATAAATTTTAGGGTGAGTTATAATTTTTTTTTTTTTTTTACCTGAGTTATTATTAAAAATTATTATTTTTATACTGAAAAATTAATTTTAATAGTGGGCTGCCTGCGTTTCAGCAAGTGAATGTACAGCCACCTCACTTGGGAACTTTCCCGGCTGGATATCCCACATCCGAAAAACAAAGCTTTCCATCCCGTGCCAAGCTCCGAAAACACTAGTAATTCAAAGCAAACTAGAAACCACTGGTTTTGTTATCGGTAAGGTACCATCATAATAGGTGATTGAGAAGCGTAAAAGATGAGCAATTGCTTGTTATATATTTACCACTGGAACAGGAGGGTGGAGTCTCAGTATCTCCGTTAAAGCAGCATGGAGATACTGCATTTTCTCGAGTGCTTCTTCACTGAGGCTGGCTGCAAGTTCACCAAAGCTTGAATTTTCTTTGGTCGCTTCCCACACTTCGATCGCTATTTTTTCCTGAGCAAGAGGGTGTTTGCACATCGTGTAAATGAACCAGGAAAGAGTGCTGGCTGTAGTGTCCTTTCCAGCTATTATGAAACTCAGAATTATGTCTTTCAAATACTTTGAATCTGTGTCGTTTGATTCCAGAAACCTTGACAAAATGTCTCCTTTCTTGGCCTGCCATTTGTTGTTTATATCATCAGCAAAACATGAATAACTTCTGATGATTTAATTAATTCAACAATTTCTGTTGGACCTCGCTTGTAAACCGTCCTGTGAACTGTGGACTTGTTCGGTCTTGTTTTTGATAAGCTTATACACGAATCTGTCAACTACTTGAATGCGATCTTTCAGTCTTGCTTCTGAGCCGATGTTTAGAAACCGCCTTACCTTCCAGAACACATCAACGTACCGGTAGAGGGTGATTTCATTTGCTTCGTCGAAAGCATTGGTTAAAAGGACTCCTTCTTCGTTTGTTCCATAGATGCTGTCGAGATCCACACCAAGAGCAACCTTGAACACTGAATCCAGTGTGGATTTCATGAACAAATTCTGACAATTGGGCACAATGGCCAGTTTGCTATTGAAGAAATATTAGGTTATCAGAATCCTAATTTGTTCTTGCTTACTTGGACCTCAATGGATTGGTTAGAGTTCGCAGCTTCGGACACAATTTGGGCAACTCTTACAGCGTTGGTTCTGAACACTTAAGAGCTGAATTCTCTCAGATTCTTGATAGAGAATTCATAGCTTGCTGTCTTCCTCTGGTGCTGCCACTTCTCTCCATCGACCGTGAAGATCCCATCGCCTAGAAGATCTGTCAAGATGCCGTAGTGATACCATCCCTGCAACCATTTTTAAAGGAGCTCAAAGGGTCGTTAAAAAGTTCACTTTGTTGCAAAACCTGGAAACCGAAAACTACATTAAACACTCACATATATAGATTGTTAGCCTCCTTTTTGTTCTCTGGTTATGAAGAAATTGAATAAGAGGAAGAATCTGGTCCAAGGTATTTTCTTTTTCTTCGTTCAAAGATTGATCAAATCCCATGTTTGTCTCGAAAATTTTATCGAATTATTTGCGGCTTCTGTTGCTAGAAGCTAAACAGAATTGGCAAATTGAGGAAGCAGCAGCTTCTGCGCACCAGATTGCCTAGAACCCACGAGAAAATAGATGAAAAAGAAAGAAAATTCAAGAAAACTTTCGTTTTTTTTTTTTTTTTCATTCGAGAGCCAAACAGAGTGTCACTAAACTAGAAGAAGTTAAGAACAGCGATTTCGCGGAGACCATGAAGTTTTACAGATTGAAGTTGAACTCAAGAACAAGTACTTCTGGATGATTTTATTTTATTTGTTTTACCTTGCCATAGTTTGAAAAGTCGGTCTTGAGGATGTATCAACGTGTTTAAACCTCGCTCCTTCCAAGATTGAGAACTCTTCAGGTCTTGTGCTTGCAAGCCATCTCAGTCATGTAATCATGTACTCTGTTTAAGTTATTAGCAGGTTGAAAACGGTTTCAATAACGGGTAAATTATATCAATAATCACTTAATTTTATATTTTATTACTGTTTGATTATTGAATTTTAAAATATTATTTGTTAGTCACTGATATTTTAAATATGTTATTAGTTAATCATTAAACTTTAAAATATTATCCATTAATCACTAATATTTTAAATCTATTACTAATTAATCACTAAATTTTAAAATATTATCTTTTAGTTACTAATATTTCAAAATTGTTTCTCATCCGTCACTCGTAAACTTAAAGTTCAGTGACTAACTAACGAGTGACGAGTGAAAAATAATTTTAAAATATTAATAACTATCAGGTAATATTTTAAAATGACTAATAAGTAATATTTTAAAATTTAGTGACTAAACAGTAACAATTTTGAAATATCAATAACTAACGGGTAATATTTTAAAGTTTAATGATAAAATAATAATAGAATGTAAAATTGAGTTATTATTGGTGTAATTAATCCTTCCAAGAAGGGAGGCATATCTCTTTATCTTCTTCAAAGACGTTCCTGCTTCACCAAATTTGATCAAACAGATACCCAGAACCACAGCTATCTCTGCTAATGTGAAGGAGAAAGGACTTAAGAAACCCATTAGAGAGCTCTTTGTGGGTATGCAGATATCTCTTCTACCTTCTCTGCAGAGAGAGAGAGAGAGAGAGAGAGAGAGATGTCTGTCCATATGCTGTTGCTTTTCAATGTTATATATCCGCCTGCATGTTGGCCGTTACATCCATTTTAAATCCTGTATATTTCTACTGTTTTAACTTTCCTTACTATTACTAAATCTCTCCCAAACACAGCTTTATATTTGCTAGAGATTTATTAATAGAATGGAATTAGATAGCATAAAAATGAGTGAAATGATCATAAATGAAACGACATAGAAAATATTTTATCTTTATTTAAAAGAGAAGGTGATAAATAATAGTGAAAAATATTGTCTTTACTTTTAAATGAAAATTCTCAATAACGCATTTTATTCTATTCTATTATTAATGAAAAATTCATTATATTTAATTCCAATCAAATCACACTCCCAAACACCCACTTTAAATGTTGACGTGGGATTGAATTTAAATAATTTTTATTAGTCAAATAAAGTCTTTATTAATGAAAAATTAAAAATGCGCTTGTCATATATCAATATCAAACATAAAATAAATTCTTTTTGAAGGTACAAGGGTCAAGGCATATATAGTATTGAAAGATGAAATTAGGCAAACTTGAGTAGCATATAATCTTGATTGGTCAAATAAACCTTTAGACTATTATCAAAATAAAAAAATAAAAAATAAAAAAATAAAAACAACAAAGGTTTGATTAATGAAAGAGCTAAAAATCCATTTTATTAGAAGAGATTCATAAAGCAGCCACAAAAGCTTACTAGTGTAATTCTTTGAATATAGCTAACTCTTAACTCTATTAGGTTACTCCAACCCCAACTCAACTCCTATAAAATAAAATCCGTTCTTCATTCCCGCGACTAATATGAAATTCTAAAAGTTGAAGTCTTTGAAGTAACAACTAAACGGGCAAAATTCGCCTTTTGTTCATTACTTCATGTGATTGTTATCAATTGTGATGCTCAAACCAGTGTTGTTGCTAAAATTTGAGGATACTCTTCTTGTTGTTTTCAGTTGATTTGTGATTTAGAACTACGAGTTCAAGAAATTTAATCTGAACTTAAGAATTTAGAACACAAGATCAGCTTGAACTGGTCATGGCTTCTAAAATTTGCCGCCATATTTGGACATGATGGAATTTGATGGCGTCTCTGAAGAACACAATCGCACGCTTCCTCGAAGAATGCAGGAACATGAGAGAGCTCAAACAACTCCATTCCCAAATTATCACATCGCCACATTTTTCGGAGAAAGACCGGTACTTCCTCTTGTCTCGTCTGCTCTTCTTCTGCACTGTCTCTCATTCTGGCTGTCTCGATTACGCCACGGATGTGTTCAAAATGATAGAGAAACCAAATCTCTTTGTATACAACGCCATGATTAGAGCCCATGCAAGTAAAAATAGCAATGGAGAGGCACCCAGTTCGTGCGGGGCCTTAATTCTGTACAAGCAACTGCTGGGGCGCAGCATTGTGCCTGATTGCCTGACATTCCCGTTTCTTTTGAAAGAATGCACAAGGAGGTTAGACTACGGGACGGGTCGAAGCGTTCATGGGCATGCTGTCAAGTATGTGTTGGGAGATGATGTATTTATCCAAAATTCTTTGATAAGTTTGTATTGTGCATGTGGGAGTATGAGTAGTGCACGGAGGGTATTTGATGAAATGTCGAGCAGGGATGTTGTTTCGTGGAATTCGATAATTATTGGGTGCTTGAGAGGCGGCGATCTTGACTCCGCCCTGAATCTTTTTAGGAGTGTGAAGAACAGAAATGTTATTACTTGGAACTCGATCGTATCGGGTTTTGCTCGGGGGGGTCGGCCAAAGGAGGCTGTAGAATTTTTCCATGAAATGCAAATGGCAGGTGATGAACCGGACAAGTTTACTGTTGCAAGTGTCCTCTCAGCTTGTGCCTCTCTTGGTGCCATTGCTCAGGGAAAATGGGTACACTTGTTTCTGAAAAGAAGTGGATTAGAGTGTGATATGGCCATTCAAACAGCATTGGTGGACATGTACGGTAAATGTGGGCTTGTTGAAAGAGCAGTTGAGATCTTTAAAGAAATGCCTAAGAAAGATATTTCAGCATGGACGGCTATGATTTCTGTTTTTGCACTACAAGGGTATGTTAAAGAGGCTTTTGATCTTTTTACAGAAATGGAAGCACTTGGCGTGAGGCCAAATCCTGTGACATTTGTTGGGCTGCTGTCAGCTTGTGCTCATTCAGGATCAGTGGAGAAAGGTCTCCGGTGTTTTGACTTGATGAAACGTGTTTACTCAATTGAGCCACAGCTCCAACACTATGCTTGCATGGTTGATATACTTAGTCGAGCTGGATTTCTTGAGGAGGCGCAGAGGCTTATCAGTAATATGCCAGTGGAGCCAGATGTGTTTGTTTGGGGTGCTGTGCTTGGAGGCTGTCAAATGCATGGGAACACAGAGTTGGGAGAAAAGGTTGCAGAATACTTGATTAATTTGGAACCTTCAAACCATGCTTTCTATGTTACTTTGTGTGATATATATGCCAAAGCTGGTAGATTTGATGATGCAAAGAGATTTAGAGCCCTTATGAATGAGAAAGGGATTAAGAAGGTTTTTCCAGGTTGCAGCATGATTGAAATTGATGGCATTGTCCATGAATTCTCAGTGAGAGGATCACCTGAAATTCTGTTAGAGAAATTGACGTGCATGTTAAATTATTTAAGTGATGCAATGAAGTCAGAAAGAACTATGCTTGAATAAGCCTTGGAGATGGAGATCGCAATACAACAGCATATGAAGCCTTAATCCCATTATGTGGGGTCAACTTAGCTACATTAATTGTAGCTTGCCAATCATTTTTGTCTATAATTTTATTTCTATAACACCCTTATAATTCATACCATACCTAAAAATCTCTTACCAAGTTCTTCTTAGTCTACTTCTACCTTTTTTACTAAATACTTATTCCATTCATCCACTCTCCTCGTAAGAATCTCTATTGGTGTTATTCTTATATGATCAAGCCATCTTAATTATGTTTCATGCATCTTATCATCAATAAGAACTATGACCTAATTTCAAATAACCTTATTACTAGTTTTATCTTTTTCCTGTTTGTCAAAAGCAACTTCTTTCATATCAAGGGAAAATATTAGGGAAGTTCTATTTCCAACCATACTTTTACTCTCTGCAACCCACTTTCAATATTCTTAAAATACCCTGAAATGAAAATTCATATTTACCCTTCATTTAAACATTTGACGCTCAACCATCCATCATCATTCTTCAAGCGCGTACACTCACTTTCTCGATCACCATCGCCATAACCACTTTTTCACTCACAACTGAATATTGCGTAACCATTATTACACAGTGTTTGACAAAAAAAAAATGAGTATTCCTGTTTCGGCGAGAAAAAACACAATTTATAACATCTATGACTAGTTTAATCACATAATATCACATAATTTACATATACATACATGACGGATAAATTAAAAAAATAAGATTAATTAAAAAATAAAAAATATACTGTTTTGGGGGTTAAGAGATGCCCCGAACCCTGAGATTCTGGCAATTTAGGGTTCTTCGAACCTCAGGATTCGAGAAACTCCTAACCGGCCGAACCTCAGCGTTCTGAGTGTTCGGGAAAGCTCGAATTCGAAAAAAATCATTTTTCCTGAATTGATTCTCCCGAATTCTAGTTTTTGAGAGAAACAATTCTCCCGAAATCCAATATAATATTATATATATATAATATATTATATAATATTATACTATACTATTATATGTTTATTATATATTATATTATATTATTATATATATTATAACTATATACATATATATAATAATTTTGTATATAAATTATTTCAAATATATATAAATTATTCTGAATTATTATTTTCTGAATCTTTGGATTAATGTTATATTTAATTTTTTTTAAATTAATGTTGGTTTAATCTTAATTTTTTTTAAATTAATTTTAATTTTTGATACCAATACCTCAACTTAATCTGATCCAAATTAGGTAAGTTCTATTTTAATTTTATACATCATTCATATTTTATATCATTGTTTTTATAGTTTTATTCAGGAAACCCATACCCCCGAATCTCGTTGTTCGGGGGGTTAGGGGTTCCCCGAACATTGTTGTTCGGGGAACCCAGCCCCACCCAAAAAGCAATGTTCAGGGGGAGGCTGGGTTCCCCGAACAGCGATGTTCGGGGAACCCCGCCCCTCCCGAACATTGCTTTTCAAATATATATAAATTAATTTTGTATATAAATTATTAATTTTATATATAAATTATTTCAAATATATATAAATTATTCTAAATTATTATGTTTCGAATCTTTGGATTAGTATTATATTTATTTTTTTAAATTAATGTTGCTTTAATCTTAATTTTTTTTGAGTTAATTTTAATTTTTGAGTTAATTTTAATTTTTGATACCAATAATTTTAATTAATTTTAAGATTAAAGTAACATTAATTTAAGAAAAAATAAATATAATATTAATCCAAAGATTCGTAACATAATAATTCAGAATAATTTATATATATATTTAAAATAATTTATATACAAAATTATTATATATATGTATATAGTTATAATATATATAATAATATAATAATATAGTATAATATTATATAATATATTATATTAAATATAATATATTATATAATATTATACTATTATATTTGTATTATATTATTATATATTATATTATATTATTATATATATTATAACTATATGTATATATATAATAATTTAGTGTATAAATTATTTCAAATATATATAAATTATTCTGAATTATTATGTTCTGAATCTTTGGATTAATATTATATTTATTTTTTTTAAATTAATGTTGCTTTAATATTAATTTTTTTTAGTTAATTTTAATTTTTGATACCAATAACTCAAAAATTAAAGCAATAATTTTAATTAATTTTAATTTTTGAGTTAATTTTAATTTTTGATACCAATAATTTTAATTAATTTTAAGATTAAAGTAACATTAATTTAAGAAAAAATAAATATAATATTAATCCAAAGATTCGTAACATAATAATTCAGAATAATTTATATATATATATATTTAAAATAATTTATATACAAAATTATTAAGTTATTATTCTGCAACTCTGCATTATGGACGAATTGATGGTTTTTTTTTTTTTTTTAGCAAGTAGTGGGAAGAAGAACATATATTGACACATTTCCCAACAAGCTCTCTTTGTGTTATACACTTTGCATACAATGGAGATTGTAACTAAGGATAGAAAAGAAGGGAAAATGCTTTCGTTGACAAAGAAAGATATCATAGACTAGTTGAAGACTTATCTATCACATATAAAATTTGATATTGGTTTTGTAATAAGTATAGCCAATCAATTTATGAACAATCCATTGAAAAGCGTATGAACTAATTGTATCATATTTTGAGATACTTAAAAAAAAATTCCTAGGGAAGATCGATACTTTAAGAAGACTAAGAAGAGGAATATTGAGGTATTCATTAATACAGATTGGGTCGATTCTATTATTGATCGCATGTCAACTTTTGGATATTGTACTTATGTATAGGGGAACTTGGTAACTTGGTGTAGTAAGAAGCAAACAGTTGTGGCTCAAAATAGTACTAAAGTTGAATTTTGAGCAATGGCTCATGGACTATGCGCGAAGGAATGTGGTTAAAACGATTACTTCTTGAACTTAAAATTGCAGTAGGTGATTCAATTAACATATTGTGTGATAATCAAGTTGCTATAAGCATAGCTAAAAATCTAATTCATCATGATTGAACTAAACATATGAAGATAGATAGACACTTCATACAAGAAAAAATTGAAGGCAGAACCATTAATATTTCTTACATACCTACTACTCTACAGATTGTAGACATTCTAACAAATGTTTTACCAAAGACCAAGTTTGAGGATATGAAATTCACCCTGAGTTTACTTGACATTTACAACTCAGCTTGAAGGGGAGTATATAAAAATATGTAATTATTCAGTTTTAAATATTTTCTTTGAGTGTATAATTTGTTACAATTTTATCCCTAGAATATTTCTTTTTTTCATTGTCTTGTCTGGCAATTTCTAAGATATAACCACTACAAAAACAAATGAGTTGTTAAAATTAGGGTCATCAAACCAAGTTATGGCTAAAACAAGGACTATCAAAAATAACAAATTCTTTCTATTGTTGTCTAGATATAATAATAAATTTGTAATTGTAGGTGAGTGTTTGTCACTAGCTTTTAGTCTCGGAAGATCTACAAAATAAAAAACAATCAGGGCCGTGGGTGTCTCCCTCGCAAGCCTTCCAATACTTAAGTCAATTTCCAGAAGAGTATATAAAAGTAATAGAAATATAATATGATTGGAGTTCTGATCATATCTTGATCAAATGAATCATTTTCTATTTATAGAGATTGAGACTGTCAAGTAGAGAGGTATCTAATTCTTTCGACATTGTCTATTACAGATCTTCAAGCAAAGATCACGAAGGCTATTTAACGTATTCTAAGACCCGGGAGAGGCTCCCAATGGTACTCAAGAGTCTCCCAAAGGCACCCAAAAGAGGCCCTCGAGAGGGTTGTCATGTACCTAATAATTAAGGGGAATACATTCTTGAGTAGAAGGAATAAACAAATGAAAGATCATTCTTCTAAAAGAAAGTTAGATAGTTGCAATATTTTGAAATTTGTAACTTTGAAAAAGTGGTGGCCCTTTTGACACCTAAAGCTAGTTACAATCAGTAGTATATAATTACTGATTGCATTTAGTATAAGAGCAATCAAAGAAATTAATCAAAAAAAATTGATTTCCCTCTCAATCTCTCTCCCCTGTCTCTCTCAGATTTCCTTCCTATCAGATTTTCCTCGAATTTCTTAACCAGATTCTCACTAATATAGTGAGAATTTCCTGTCAAATTCAAGGATTTGACAAGGGTCCCTCAGTGGTACCTGAGAGTGGCCTCCGAGAGAGTCTCTTAGAAATTGTTAGTCTCTCAAGCTTCCCTCTTTAAACTTACTCCCTTTGAGCCTATCTTGGACTTGGGCCTACTTTTTTGGATACAGCACCTTCATTTAGATGCATAACAGTGGATTTTTATGATAATAGTGATGAGTATTAATCATAAGACTGTATCTGATGAACCTACCAAACCTCAAGCTAGCATGCTTGGTCAAAGGACAGATTTGTTATATATAAATATATTTTAAAATTATCTAATAATAATAACGGCTGTTGGGATGTAACCCACATAGAAGTCTAGAATTCATGTAGCCAACCCCACATAGTGGGATAACGGCTGGATATGTTGTTGTTGTTGTATCTAATAATAATAACATTGATAGTTTCTTAGAAATGCCTTCTTAACACAATCCTTTTCCTACTCCGAATTTGTTTGTCTTTCCTCCATTTTTATTTTATTATTTTCTCCTGCAACAAGATTTACCATCAGAATTAGTTCCTATTGCAGTTGGTCTCGTTTGTCACTCTTCCAGGAGCCACTCTGTTATGCCTCATGCAAGAATAACTTAAAAAACTGGCTGAGATCCAAAGTTAGCGTGATTAATGCAAGTGCACTGAAGAAAGTAGAATCAAGTTGATGGCGGATTCACAGTTGGAGAACAGTGGCGTCATCAGAAAAAGAAAGCAAGCAATGAATTCTGAAGCTGAGGAAGTTCAGCAGTGATGTCTTTATAAATAGTGCAGCAAAAGTTGCTCAAATAATAACTGAAGCTGCAGCCTCTAATCAACCCATTGAAGTTCAAGACTCCAGCAACTCAAGCATGCCAAACTGAGCGTTTCCATCTTAACATCAGTTTTTTTTTTTTTTTTTGTACAATTGGCAGGATCTATTCATGAAATCAACATTGGACTCGGTGTTTAAGGTCATTCTAGGAGTGGACATAGAAACGATGAGTGGGACAAATGAACCGCTATTTCAATGTATTCTGGAAGATCAAGTGAATTTTGAACATAGGATCAGAAGCAAAATTTGAGGACAGTATTGAAGTAGTTGACAGATTCGTATATAAACTAATTAGAAACAACACTGAACGAGTCAGCAGGTCACTGGATGGTTCAATGGTGAGTTCCACCACACTTTCAATTTTTATTATTTTGATAGAGAAGACCATGGTTCATATACGTTGTGGATGAACATGAAAGCAGATGATGAAAGGAGACATTTTCGCAAGGTTTCTGGAATTAATGGAGACAGATCCAAAGTATTTGAGAGACATAATCCTCAGTTTCATAATCGCCTGGAAGGACACAATAGCTATTGCACTGACCTGGTTCCTTTACATGATGAGCAAGCACCCTCTCATACAGTTAAAAGTTGGTCAGGAAGTGTGGGAAGCTGCAAAGCTTAAGGAGAATTCAAGCTTTGGCGAACTTGCTGCGAGCATCACAGAAGAAGCTCTCAACAGGATGCAGTATCTTCATGCTGCTCTGATCAAAACATTGAGACTTTATCCTCCAATTCCAGTGGTAATGCAAGCAAATATGCAGAAATCACAGCATAGAAACAGATATATATGCGTGTGTGTGTGCTTAAGAACTTTGTTTTGAACTGGTTTATGTGGGGCTGTCAGAAAACCTCATTGTGTGCTTAGATATGTATGCTTAAAAAACTTGCTATCTTTGTTTTGAACTGGCTTCTGGGGGGCTGCTACCGCCGGGGGGGGGGGGGGGGGGGGGAAGCTTTGCTTTTCAGATGATACTTTTCCAGATGGATTCAGTGTGAGGAAAGGGGATCTGGTGTCCTTCCACCCTTATGCCATGGGCAGGATGAAATGGAAATGGGGTGATGATGCAGAAGATTTCTATCCTAAAAGTTGGCTTGATGAAGATGATGTTTTCCAGCAAGAAAGCTCTTTAACTTCACAACCTTTCAGGTGAGAAAGTAGATCGTGATCATTTATTCCCATTCTGGGCAAATTTTAATTTGTTTTTGCCTTACCTCCCCTGGAACTCTAAGCCAACACCGTTTCCTGAAGAATTTTGAACTTACATAGTTAACAGAACCAACATATTTGGTGAGATATGAATCATAAAGACACAATAAAGCATCATCATCATGGGAAAGCCTTCATTTTCTTGGGATTTGGCTACATGGATTAATCTTCTTCAGTTCTCTTCGTGTAAACTCATTTTGAAAATTAAAAATAAAGATTGACCAATATGCTTCCTTTAGTGCTTCCATACATTGTGTGTACTGCTGTTCTTGTCCTTGATTTCCAATTGGATGCATGAACTTCTCTATTTTTCAAAATATATGTTATGCTGAAATGTTGGCTGAGAATAACAATTCAATTCGTTGTTGCTATACATGCAGGCTGGCCCAAGAATTTGTCTGGGAAAAGACTTAGCTTCCAGGCAGATGAAGATTTTCTTGGCAGTCCTGCTTGGTAGCTACGACTTCAAGCTGAGTGATGAACAGGAAAACCATCAACTAGATCATGCCCACTCTTCGTATTGATGGAGGCCTCCAACTTTGTGCCTTCTATTGACTAAGGAACACTTAATGTTCTGCTGGTGTTTGCATACTACTACCAAATAATGGATTAGTGCACGGAAAGCAAAAGTTCAGATTTTATACCCATAAATATGGCATCCCTACAGAAAAAGGTTGTTACTTGTACCACACATATACACATATGGTGTATCCTATTTTCCATGTGGTGAAAATTTAGTCGCTCTTACTTGAATATCGGCATATTACTGAAGCAAGGAGATTTCTATGTAATTTTTTTTTTTTTTTACTATATGTTTTCTGAATAATCTGTTGCTTTATGATCACAAGTACTTCCCATGCCTTCTTTGCTTCTTTTGGCACTGAAAGAAAGGGAAGCTTGAAGTCCTACATGGATATCCTGCTAGTGTCTGTAACCTGTAGTTGCCACCAATGGAAGTTGAGCAAGAAGTTAAATAGAGTAGCATTCAAGCTTGCTTTGATGTGATCTTCGTATGATATACAATCCAATAGTGACAAAATGAATGAGGTGTTTTGAGCCCAAAAGTCTCTTTCCAAGCACGTCTTCGTCTAGATTTTCACAATAATTTTGTCCATTTCTGTGTCAAACTCTGATGCTATTTTCAAGCTGCTTTCAGCCAAGTTTTTAGGATTATTTTTGCTCCCCTTATTTGTCCTGCTGATTGTCGTCTCATGCTTCAACCAAGTTTTGAAGATAATATTGGCCCCTTTTTGTGTTCCGCCATCAGGCCCAGACCTACAGTGAGGTCCAAGACGTGGCCCAAAAATTCTGTCGATTTAGGGGGCCATAAATCTGGGGATAAATTGGCCATTTTACCCCTTTTAAAGTGACCATTTTAAAGTCCCTCCCCCCTTCCCCCAATCTACAGAACGCCTAACATCTCTGCCCCTCTCCAGAACACCTCTATAAATTATTGCTTTTGTGAAATTCTAACATCTCCCCCCCCCCCCCCCCTTGAGAACACTTCTATAAATTATTGATTTTTTGTGAAACTCAATTCTTAGATTTGATCATATTTTTACCATAAAAATAACTTCGATCTACAAGAAAATAAATTTTTTAGTTTTATCAATAATTATTTTTAACATAAATTCATGATATATACATATATTATATATATAAACAATTTGAATTAGGCTAAAAATTTAAACTTAGATTTATTAAGATTCGACCATTCAATTTTACAAATTTTTAGATACGTTAATTAATGAAGGTAAAGATATAGGATTATCTCTCATCATAAAAAACCGCCAATCATGATGGCTGGTAAGTTCTGCAATGCATCTGTCAAAAAAGAGAAAATTTATATTTTATTATTATATATTCTCACTCTTGTGCTTTTCTTTATTAATAATTATTCTTTCTTTTCACAATTTTATAATAAAAAAATGTTATTAGTACACCTTTATGTATACCTTAAACTATATAAAGGTATATCAATAATAAAAAAGTTGTCCCCGGAGGCATAGCCAAGTGATAAAGGGGTAGGCTGAAAAGCTTGTCTGGGGGTTCCTAGTGTGGGTTCGATTCCTGAGGGAAGCAGAATACTTTTTTCTGGAAGAGGATCTTAAGAGTGATATTAGTGGTGCTTAGGCCTACCACCCTGATCACTTGAGCACATCCCTCGATTTACCTCCTCAGTGTAGCTTTAGGGGCGGGGTGGCTGAGGACGCCAGTAATAGGGCGTAATCTAAAAAAAATAATAATAAAAAAACCTCTCATGAGGTGCATAGAAGTGCGTGAGACGCAGAATATTTTAATCATTATACCTCTTATGTAGTTCAAGATATACAAAATAATTATACATTTAACATGATTTTTATAATATAATGCCACAACCAATTGAGTATGGTCAAGGAAAAATTCCCCCCTCCCCCCGGTCACGTGCGCACGCGCGCGAATTGGTCGGATTCCACGTTGCAACCTACGGCTCTGATTTCTTTTTTTTGGCCTTTTTCTAGCCTTACCTTGCGAGAGAGAGAGGCCGGCTCTCTACCTCGCCTTGATCTTCTTTGCTGACGACCCTTATCTTGTCTCCAGCTGCCGATTATCCGAATCTGTCCGCCTCCGTCCATTTTCTTGCTCCATTTTTTTTCCTTTTTCTGGCCTTACCTTGAGAGAGAGATGCCGTGTCTGTGCCTTAACTTGATCTTCTTTGCTGACGACGTTGTCCATTTTCTTCAAACAGGTTAAAGCAGCGAAGAAGATCAAGGTGGTTGAATAGCCTTAAAGATCTAGTGTCCTTTTTCTTCTTCTTCTTATCCTCTATCCATTTGCTGACGACCTTGTCTTATCTCCAGCGGCCGATTATCCGGGTCTGACCGCCTCTGTCCATTTTCTTCCAACAGGTTAAAGGAGCGAAGATCAAAAGTAGTGGAACAGCCATAAAGAGCTCTCTATGGATCTCTTGTCCACCTCTTTCTCATTCATAGTAGCAACTATCAGTGTAATTCTAGCTATTTTTTTTATCAAGTTTGCAGAGGGATCTCTCAAGAAGAGAAAGAGAACCGCCCCAGTTGTGGGGACAATCTTTAATATGCTTGTCAACTTCAATAGGTTACATGATTACATGACAGAGATTGCATGCAAGCACAGGACCTACAGATTTCTTAATCTCGGCAGGAGTGAGGTCTATACTTCAGATCCTGCAAATGTTGAGTACATACTCAAGACAAACTTTGAAAACTACGGCAAGGTAAAATGCCCGTACAGAAACACTTGTCCTTACAGTTCAATCTTGAATTGACATTAAGTTAGTTCATAGGAAACTGCAACTTCTTTGAAATCAAAAACATCTTTTGTTGGTAAGTCTAAAAACTGAATACCAAAAGAAGACTACCAAGTTCTATATATGTATGTGATGCAACTTCTGCATTCCCAATTTTTGAAAGAAAGTATTACCAAGTTGAATGGTATGGCTGACCCTCCAGACCAGATCTAAGTCACCCTTTGTTCTGGGTTCCTGAAAAATTGGTTGCAGGGATGGTATCACTACGGCATCTTGACAGATCTTCTAGGCGATGGGATCTTCACGGTGGATGGAGAGAAGTGGAGGCATCAGAGGAAGGCATCAAGCTATGAATTCTCTACCAGGACTCTGAGAGAATTCAGCTCCGAAGTGTTCAGAACCAAATCCGTAAGACTTGCTCAAATTGTGTCTGAGGCTGCAAACTCTAACCAACCCATTGAGGTACAGGTAAGAACAGGAAAAAATTCTAACTACAAGTTATAGACGCATGAAAAGTGGGAGTAGCATCCCATATTTGTCCAATAGCAAACTGACTATTGTTCCCAATTGGCAGAGTTTGTTCATGAAATCGACGCTAGATTCAGTATTCAAGGTTGTTCTTGGTGTGGATCTAGACAGCATGTGTGGAACAAATGGAGGAGCAGGAGCACTATTCACCAGTGCTTTCGATGAAGCAAGTGCAATTACCCTCTACCGGTATGTTGATGTATTCTGGAAGATAAGGCGGTTTCTGAACATCGGATCAGAAGCAAAACTGAAATATTGCATTCAAGTAGTTGACAGATTTGTGTACAAGCTTATCAGAAGCAAGATTGAACAAGCCCATAGTTCACAGGACGGTTTACAAGTGAGTTTGACTACCTGGGCTGGCCTTCTGTTAAAGTGTTAATTGAATTAGCTCTGAAATTATTCATGTTTTGCTGACACAATGAATGGCAGACGAAGAAAGGAGACATTTTATCTAGGTTTCTGGAATCAAATGAGACAGATCCCAAGTATTTGAAAGACATAATTCTGAGTTTCATAATAGCTGGAAAGGACACTACAGCCAGCACTCTTTCCTGGTTCCTTTACATGATGTGCAAGCACCCTCTTGCTCAAGAAAGAATAGCACGCGAAGTGTGGGGAGCAACAAAAGCTAAAGAAAATTCAAGCTTTGGTGAACTTGCAGCCAGCCTCAGTGAAGAAGCCCTTGAAAAAATGCAGTATCTGCATGCAGCGTTAACGGAGACACTGAGACTATACCCTGCAGTTCCTGTGGTAGGTAACATGCAATTTGCTCACCTTTTTAGCTTCATCTATTATCTGTACCGTATACTATTTGGGGCATGCGTGCTACAGGATGGAAAGCTTTGTTTATCGGATGACACGTTGCCGGATGGAGTGAGTGTGAGGAGAGGGGATCAAGTGGCATACCAACCTTATGCCATGGGCAGGATGAAATGGCTGTGGGGGGATGATGCAGAGGAGTTCAGGCCACAGAGATGGCTCAACGAAGACAGTGTCTTCCAGCAAGAAAGCTCTTTCAAATTTACAGCATTTCAGGTGAGAAAGAGCACTACAATCACACTAATGTTAAAAAGTTCAACATGAACCACAGGAGAACCAAAGCACCATGTTTTCCAAACAACTAATGTCAATAACGATTGAAAATTTCCTTGTTAACAATGTAATATCTTACCTAATAACACTCCAATACACTTTAGCAAAAGGATTCAATTTTATGATTTGGTTGTTGAAGACTCATAGAAAGTGAAACCATTGTTGTGACGCAGGCTGGGCCAAGAATTTGCTTGGGAAAAGAGTTTGCGTACAGGCAGATGAAGATATTCTCGGCTCTTCTCATTAGCAGCTTTGCGTTCAAGCTCTATGACCAGAATCAAGCTGTAAACTACAAGACTATGCTCACGCTGCATATTAACGGGGGCCTCCGTCTAATTGCCACACGCAGAGATCAGCCCTGCATCGAAAGCAAGCAGTAAACTCCAGACCATTTCGTTTTAGTTCACTCTACAAGACCATGCTCGGATATGTGTTTGTATGGAAGCCAGCTTTGTTTTTTTTTTTTTTTTTCCAAAAATAACAAAGAACTGTAGTAGACATTCACAAATATCATGTAGAACCTGTGCGTAACAAAGAATTAATGAGTACATTTACCAATTAATAATATAGTGAGTAGACAGCAATCTTTAAGCAAAATTCTTTAACCACAGCACACAAAAAAACTGGGGAACTCGGGAAAAACCCCAGAATTTACGGATGAATTCAAAAAGTAAAAACAAAATTTCTATATATAGAACCTAGATTTTCATTTTCTTAAATAAAGCAGCTGATAGACAATAACTCTGTTCCCGTCAGTTATTGCACAAGTTCTTCCTCCCAGCAGCAGCAAAGCAATATAATGCATGCATCTCCAGTCCGTTGCAGAGTCGGGTGACAATCTCGGAGCCCTTTACCATTTTCTGTTATTACCACGTCCACCTTTCGAAAATCTATCATTTCTTCTGTCAGAGAAACCACCTCCTCCTCTACCCCCTCTTCCACCAGAGAACCTGCCACCGCCACCTCTCCTATCTGCAAAACCACCACGAGAACCACTACCAAATCTACCCCCTCTTGACTGATCTCTCTCTTGCAAGCTAGGCAATGCCTTCACCACCTCTAAGCTCACACCATGAGCATTTTCCTGGCCTGCATGCACCAGCGAGAACAAGAAACAAAATCCTTCTTAAGTATAAATCATGCCCAATTATTTTAAACACATAATATCATGACTCAAATCTTACATCTTTGTATATTATGTGGTTCTACGGGGCCAGGAGTTAACATTGACAAGCAAACCTTAGGTACCGTTCATGGTGCTACTAGAGGTATCAGAACCAATACAATACCACAATTAGGTCGGTAGTAGCCAAAGTATTTTAAGCCTGACCTTAGTTGTGAGGTATGAGATTTATAGCCTGCAAATGATGCTAGGCCTAAAACAAGGGAATTTATCATAACTCAATCCCACATCAGTGGCATACTTGGAAGGGATTTTGGGTAATATTACTTGATCCTGTTCCCCCCCGGGGGGGGGGGGGGGGGAACCTTAATTTTAAGAGCCCAATAGTTGAGAAATGCAGAGAGAGAGAGAGAGTTCAGGATTAGTAGCCATCCAAGTATTTATTAAAACATTTGATGCTTTGGTTCAACATTTTCTGCACAACGGCATCAACAATTTCTGGAAATAATGATGCCAAACTGCACCACCATATTTGCTGGGCGGGAAGACAGATTTCCCTTGGCCAAAACAATTAAGATTTTAGATCATGTATTCCATGGAGAACTATTCATCACTAAATTATTAGAAAACACCAAACAGGTGTGGTGGTTTTACCTGCAAGGAACATGTCCAGATCTTCAGCAGGAACATCAAATACTGCCCCATTTCCATCAACTGTTAGAGCAATACCTTTCACAGACTCCACCTTCTCCTCAGGTAAAAACCTCCTCAAGATGCCATAAACAAAGCTGAAATGTCATAATACCAAGAAGTGTTACGATTTAAATAATCTCCACCTTAATGAACTGTGAATGATGGAATTTACCGATATTGGCCTAGATAAGCAAGACCAATGTTCACAGTTTTGCAACATTATTTATCAAATACGTGGGATAGAGGCACAAAATCTTCCAGGACTTACGATAGCGTGTAGATGGGCCTTCCAGCCTCAAGAAGTAGGGTGACATGGTTCTCCATGGAAGTGAGAAGTGATCTACTCCTAATCTCAGTATAACCCTGACACAAAAAAATAAAAAAAAGTAAATCCAAGCTTTCCCAGAAATCCAAAGGTCATGAATAATACAGGATGAGAGGACAAATAACTCACAGCAGTTTTGGCTAGGGCTTTTGCCAGAAGTTCTGCTGGTGATAGACCAGATGTATTCAATAGCTCCTCAGCAGCTGACTTGAAGATGGGAATGACACTATAATCGTAGAAATATGTCAGTATGATGAAAGTTACAGCACTGAAGTTGTCCTCATAAAATGTCTGAAAGCAATTACCTGTCAGAAACTTGGCTGATTGTTTCTACTGCTTCTAAACCAGCAGCTTTAGCAATATCAGCTGGCTGAGGAGCAGATATGTGCTCAAATTTCACACCAGATTCTCTTTCTATCTTGGAAATGTTTGACCTTCTTGGGTCATAAAGCATCACTGCCACCCCCGTATTTCCTGGAGTATGAGATAAACTCTCTCTAAGTAATAATATAACATCCAGCCACTTAACCATCCAAATAACTGTAAACCAGCACCCCAAAAAAAATATCAAGAAAAACAAAGAACCCAAGGTTTAGAATTACCAGCTCTCCCCGTCCGCCCAGATCGATGAATATATGCTTCTACATCACGTGGAGGTTCACACTGAAGCATATAGCTGTCATCAGTAGTATTATACTAATAAATATCATAACAAAGGTGATGTGAAAACATTTTGGAACAAACCTGTATAATTAACTGGACGTCATTGATGTCCAATCCCCGAGCTGCCACATTTGTGGCCACTAATGTCATGAACTTACCTGATCTGAATCCAGATAATGTGACCTGGGAGCATCAGATTACATATAAGAAAAAAGACAGAAGAGAAGCAAAAGAAAGGAAGAAGGTTAAAACACAGGCAACATCTTAATCATGTGAGATCATGCTGTGGCATGCTCATAGAAACAAGGTGGGCAACCAAGAGGAATCACAGTTATCTAAGGTTTCCTGTACATGGCTCCTGCCTGAGTTCAATGATTCATGCATCTCCCAGTCAAGAATGAAAACAGCAATGATTTTAAGACCAAACAACCACCTATTCACATGCTCAGCTTGAAAACAACTATGAGAAGACCAACCCAAGCAAAAGCAGCATAGTTAATTTACAGGGTAAAAACAATTAATAGACAAAATTAATCACTGCACCCAACCTAAGAGTTCCCAACATGCGGGCTGCAGCATAAGCCACAGATTCCTAGGCAAGAAAAACATGTTTGAACAAAATCACCCCCGTAACTATATCTTATGCGTAAAGCAATTAAACTTGCCACCCAGAGAGGTTCAAAGATAACAATCAGAATTACATGATCATTGATCAACCCAAAAAAAACAAAAAATAAATGAAGATTCCTCTTAATGTAGGGAAGCTAAATTCTTGACATACCTCTCGCTGAGCTTGCTGGATGTCCCCATGCAAAGCACGTGCTCCAGGCAATAAGCCAGCAAGTCCAGAAGCAGAATCCTTTGTCTCAGTGAAAATAATAGTGCGCCCTGCACTGGATGAGCCATCCCAGAAAAAAAAAAAAAATCAAAAGGATTGACAACAACTATATAAGCTTAATACAGTGACTAACAAATGGTTGAAATGATTGGGCACCAGAAACGACTAACCTGCTATAGCAGCGAATAATATCAGGAATAAGCTGGGATCTGGCTGAACTGGAGCAGGGAATAATTATATGACGCACATTGATACTAGCCTTCATTTTCTCATTACCAACAAGATCAACAGTTTTCTTATCAGGTTTAAGAAACCTGGCAGCAATCTGGCAACGCAAAAAGTCAGGCTTCAGTCAGAAAAAAGTATGGCCTCAAAAAAGGCAATAAAGAGGACTCCATGAAATCTGAAATCAGTTTCCACTTCCTTAGCATTAGGGGAGGGGGTATAATGATATATCATATTTACTAAAATTTTCAATACCAAACTTCCAGCAGGAATTGAAGCAATAATATTAGTTAAGAAACGAACATGTTTCACCCAATCCGGTAAAGTTGCACTAAACAGAAGTGTTTGCACCTTGCTTGCATCCTCCACCTTCCCTGTAAGGTTCAACAAAAAATGAGGCATTAGTGGCAACCATATGAAGCAAACACAACAATGAAGGTCCAACAAAAAAATACATCTCCTGTTAACCCCATTAAGAATAGCATTAGCAAAAAAAAAAGGTAGAAATAGAAATCATAAAATCTGTGAGCATAATATGTTAACACATGCTTCAATACTATTCTATTAAGTGGTCCAAGGTATCCAATAAACCAACCATTATTTATCATACCAACCATACTAATATATGATGAAAATTGCATACCTAGAATAAGTTCAACGTCTTCAACAAAACCCATCCTCAACATTTCATCAGCTTCATCAAGGACACGGAATTTTAATGAGCTCAAATCAATATTTCCTCTCTCTATGTGATCCTACAACAAAATTTGTGGAAGTGATGGTCACACTTGTCAAAATGCAGAGAACAAGTAGCATTGTTGGACAATAATTTTTAAATTCAAGTTGAAAAGAACTAAGGCCAAATTAAGTTAATTAAAATGATTACCTTAATCCGGCCAGGGGTTCCTACAACTATATCAACCCCTCTCTTCAATTTAATCTGTTGAGTTTGGTAAGGAGCTCCCCCATACAAACAACATGAATTCAGACCTAACGCAGCACCATAACCTTCAAAGTCTGCAAACACCTGTAGTAATATGTTTTAAACGAAAAAAAAAGCAAAAGCAGTGACTTAAAAGGGCTTATGAAAAAAGGTGAAGAAGTTATGAATCCAATACAAAAGAAAACAACTTTTAGATAAAGCTGCTATTTCATACCTGAGTGGCCAATTCCCTAGTTGGTAGAAGTACAAGAACACTAGGCGTTCTCCCATATCCAGTCTTTCGTGATTCTCTTGTAGGTCCATTAGTTAGAGATTCCAAAATGGGCAACACAAAGGCCAGTGTTTTACCCTGCAAGAGTATAATAGTATGATAAGGGTGCGCAGTTGTTTGCGCTCAATAAACAACAGAAAAATGGAAACCAATTATTAAATTAATAGCCGAGTAATTATGATAATACATCCGCCACTTTAAAAATAAGGGTATATTTAACAGCAGATTAAAATAAATTAACTAAATTTGCTGTTGAGACTTGAAAGAACTAGCGTCAGCAGAATAATGTGTTTGGATATTTGGAATTAGAAATTTCAAGGCCATTATTTGCTTACATAATTGTTGAAACATTTGAATTTGGTTGTCAAATCCACACTGGATTTAGATCAAAAAAGTATACGGATTTGGAATGACACATAAATAGGTGTTATTTCAAATGATAAAATTTGAAATGCAAACATTTTAAATGACTGATTTGAAATGACATTATTTGAAATTCTTCTATCCAAATGCAAGGATAAATAAACAAACCAGAAAACAAAAACGGGGAGCTACAACAGTACACTAGCCTAATTTTCTTTTCCAACAAACTACAGGCAGAAATTCCAGAGACAACTACCAGATCACCTTCTTATAGGTGCGTTATTTTGAACATATTTTAAACTGCAAAATAGAATTCGGTTGATAATAAATTGAAGATGACATCAATTGGCTTCTGAAATAGGACTAATTATCTAGATTCAAATTCCAAGTGCTATAGAGCCAAAAAAAAAAAACCAAGACGACATAGTCCAAACCTAGAAATCCGTACCTGACCAGTACGAGCCCGGCCAACCAAATCTGACCCGTCGAGAACAATACCAAAAGTCATAGCCTGAATGGGAAACAACGACTCAATCCCCTTCGCCTTCAGGGCCTCTCTCAACGGCGCAGAAATTCGAAAATTGGACACCGCATTCGGATTCTCCTCACCCTCCTCGTCAGAATCAACCTCGACCGACTTCATCTTCTTGTTCTTCTTCACCGACTCCCCGCCGCCCGCCGCCTTCAAATTCATCGGCTGGCCGAGCTCCGAGCTCGTCTCACTCCTCTCCTCCTCATCGCCGCTGATCTCGGCCGCCTTCCGCTTCTTATCTTTCTTCTTGCTCTTCTTCTGCTTCTTCTCCAAAACGCTCAGCTCGTCAGAATCGGAGTCCAAGACCTTCGGCTTCTTCTCCTTCTTAATTTTCTCCTTCTTGATTTTCTTGTCTGCCGAAGAGTCGAATCCCATGGCTTTGAGGTTGGAATGGGTCTCCATCGTCTTCGGAGGCACGATAATAGGTTTCTCTTCTCTCCTGGTACGAAGAGAGAGAGGGAGAGAGAGAGAGAGAAGGAGAAGGGTTTAGGGTTCGTGAATTTATACTATTTGACGGCGGAGCAATCGCTGGCCGTCAGATGATGAAACCCTAATTGATTTGAAGGACTGTCGTCGGATTATAAAGAATCCAAGAAAGGCGGAAACCCTGGATCGCCGTCGTTACGTTTAGGGTCTGTTTGGAAGTGAAGTTAACTGCGAATAATCTCCTCAATATTATAATCTCCACAAAATTGGGAGACTATGAGATTGGTTAGGTGAGAAAAATTATTTTTGGTTTTTTTTTTATTTTTAAATTTTTAATAATTTAAAAATACAGGTTTAGGTGTTAGAAGTAAAGAAAATTAATTTCCCAAATAAAGGGTTATGTTTTAATTTTTATTTTTTAAGTAATATTTTATTATAATTTTAAAATAAATTATTACTTGAAGTATGTGTATGTCATGTTAGTGGGTATAATTATTTATATTATCTAATTCAATACAAGAAATCAATAGAAAGAGTTTGTGGAGGAAAATTCTCCAACCATCTAACCTGCCGTGAAATTTGGCAACCATAAGATGAGCATGAGCCTAGAGAAGCTACACACCCACCAGCCACCCCAGCCCATCTAACTTTTCATACTGCTTTTACAAGTTAAAAACTAGGCCCTGTTGCTGTTGGACTTGGACAGTCCAAGTTGGGCTCACGCGGTGACAGCATGAGTTGGAAGAATTCCTTTTACCTCTAACTGCATTTTATTCTCAATTTGTATGTATCTCTTTTTAGTTCAATTTTTAAAATTTTTCTATTTTTTTTTTCTATTTCAATTGAAAAAATAAGAAATTGAGATTGCGTTGTCTTTGTTGTTTTCAAGTCATTTTTAATTTTTAATTTTTTAAAATAATAAAAACGTGTTCTCTTTGCTATTTTTAAAAATATATTTTTGAAAATAAAAAAAAATTATAAAGAAAACTCAAAATAATAAAAAATTATTTTAAATGTTTTCATTCAAAACAAACTCTAAATTCAAAACACATTCATTTCATATTTTATTATTGTAATAGGAAAAAATATTACAAAATTTATTAACTTTAAAATGTATATATTTTTTTAATAATATATTAACATTAAATATTTCTAGTTTACTAAATAATCAAATTTTTTTGTATAAAATATTATTAAAAATTTATCTTCAAAATTTCAAGAGAACGCGTTTTCTAATTTTCTATTTTGAGAAATAATTTTTCAAAATGACAAAGAAAACGTATTTTCAATTTTCTAAAAATAGACTATCAAAATAAAAAATTCAAAATAAATTCAAAATTCAAAACTGAAAATTGAAAAATAAAGAGAAGGCACCCTAATTTTTCATTTGTTTTTTAAAAAAATTACATGCAGCGGTATCTTTAAGGCTTATGATTATTGTAAAAATTAATATTCACGTTTGAGAAAATAACCCTCTTTCTCTCTCTTGAAGTTGAAAACCCTATTACAAGATTTTATTTAAATAAAACCTTATTCGCTCCTCACTCTCTTAAGTTCAATTCAAACTCAAAAAGATTTTTTTTTTAATTTAAATCAAACCTAATTTTATAGATTCAAATAGAAAAACCGCAACAATCACTTGGGGTTTGGATTTTGCTACTTTGCCTAAAAAGCCTACCCAGCAGCTAATCAATTTATGTCAAAATGACAAAAATATCATCACCTAAATTGCAAAATTACTTGTCCGCCCCTTACTACCTTGGTCGCCTCTTTTCTCTAATCTCCTCCTTTCTTATGGCCATCTCCAACACTAGCAATCGCTTCACCTTGTCTCTAGCGCGTCGACTACTGTTTCATCCTCCTCTTCCATCACAGATGCACAAAAAATGCAACGACAATTCGCGCAAAGAGACAAAGACAATTGCTATAGGCGATCAAGAGAATGAGGGCATTTTCATTATTTTGGAGTCTCTTGATAACTCTTTTGGACAAAGTAGCAAAATCTTTAGGGTTTTGATGCTTACAATTGATCAATCATTGGTGGCTGGGGTGATCACTAGTGTTCTATTAATTTTATAAAAAAAATAAAGGATATAATTCTTGTTTCACTTCATTCTTAACATCTGATCATATAAAAAGACAGAAAATGGGTCGTTATTTATATTTATAAAATCTCATGATCTTTATAAATTGCTCTTACTTTTTGGTTATTTTTGAAAATTTTAAAACAAAAACATAAAATATGATTGATACATCAACTCGTGTTAAAATCTGGTTCTTTGTATGCTATCAAAACTTTGTAAGTTTATATAATATAATTTTATTTTACATATATATATTGATTATTTTCACTTAATATTTGTAACTATTCGTAAAATATATACTTCATAAAATTATTGAAAAAAATAATGTCCAAAAATAGAAGAGACTTAAATTGAATAGAATATGAGAACGCGATACGAAGTTTTCTATTTTTTTAGCCAAATTAATTTTCCATAGAAACTCATCCCCCTTTCCATCTCGAATAATTCTTCAAATCAAAAGCGTTGAAATTACAAATTAGAAAGAGAAGGAAAAACTGCCACTTTCTCTGTCTGGAGTGATTGTTCTATCCAAATTTGTAAGACATCGTATGAACACGAAGCAAAGACCAAGGAACAATCAAATGGCTTCAACATTCCGTGCTTCGCTTTAAAAGCGTAAGAGCTCTATTCAACCACATATTTTTGTAAAGAAATTATGTTTATGCAACGTTGTTAATATTTGTTGTTATAAATAAAAACCTATTAAAAGGCTAAAACAATCCAAAAGTCCAAAATATTTTTTTAAGCTAAAAGATGTAAATTTTACATAGAGTCCCACGTAAAGACGTAAACAAGATAACTCTGACATTCAAATTTTTTTTGAATGTTTTAAATGAAAAATAAACAATTATCCATAAAAATATTTAAAATAAATAATTATTCATAAAAAATTATAATTCTAAAATAATTTTAAAATATTGAGATATTTATAAGAATCCTATCAGATTCCAAAATATAAAAATCATAATCTTAATGAATTTCAAAATGTCAAGAAAAACATTATCTATAAAAATTATAATCTTATACTATTTAAGATTAGTCTATACTCTTCTATAAATAAGCAAACACTCATTATTAAAAAAAATCATCTCTAATACTGATTTTAATATAATTTTTATCATCTTCAGTGTTTGACTTAAATATTGAAATGTTTGTCAGGCAACTTGACGATGATATTTTTAATCAAATAAATTTATTATTGTATTCGGGAATCAACAATATTGAACAAAAGGCTCATCCTGCTTTCCTTTCTAAGGGAAAAACATAAACTAGATGAAACCCCCAAAAAATGAGTTAATGAGGATTCTAGTATACCTGAGTCATTCTAAAGTTCTATCTCCCATCCAAAAACTTGAAACGAGTATAATGCCAATCACTGTTTTCTTAATTAGTGTAACAAATACAATACGCTCCTCAACAGGATTCTTGGTGATAAGTAAGCAATCCACACTACCCTGGATATCATGATACTGATTAGTCAAAATCTATACATTCTTAGCAAAACCGAACCTACATATCCATTCAACAAGAGCACCATGCCTAGAGTCATATACGGAACGGGGATATATCTTCAAAATAGTGACACGTCTATTCAACCGATGGTGCAATGATGCATTGGATTTCAATAAAAAAGAAAAACAGATGTCAGAATCCAAACAAGTTGGACTTTGCTAATCTTTCATTAGTAATCAACTGGGCGACAAGGTCTAACCTTCAAGCAAAAACTATTTAACTATATAAACAACAAACGTATCAAGTGATAACAGTATTGCCTCAAGAAACCCTTCTTAGGAAAGGAGCTGTGCTGATGTGCAAAGATTTTTATTCACGTAACAACAAAAATTGCACAAGACCTTCACACATGGAGGGGATACAAAAATAGAAAAGAAAAAGAAAAAAGTGTTTGGCTTAGTGACAGATATTGAGCACCCAGACCAAACAAT
Source organism: Diospyros kaki (assembly GCA_036245055.1). Taxonomy (NCBI): domain Eukaryota; kingdom Viridiplantae; phylum Streptophyta; class Magnoliopsida; order Ericales; family Ebenaceae; genus Diospyros; species Diospyros kaki. Next base: position 46,515,295 of record BSEG01000002.1, on the reverse strand, counting down.
CCATAGAAGTAATAGAAACACTCTGGACACGACATACTCACTAGAAGATCATTTCATTCACGAGTTCGAAGTTTAAGGAAAATAGAAATGAACAGAACCAAAATACCCTCATTGCTTCTCCTTCTTCAAGAGTAAAGGTCCAACATTATCTCCGGTAGCTTTATTGTGCTTCACATGGCTTCCGTCGCACAGAGGGAATGTAGCAGACCTCCAACACCTTCACCCACAAATCCACTTAGCGTTATTTATTGAAAACAGACGGAATCCATTCGAACTACAATGCTAAAATTCATAAAGAAACAAACAAATGAAAGAAAAACTAAAATATCTTGCAAAATACAATGCTACTTGTTAGTGAGGCCCTAATTTTTGGCCTTGTAAATATATGTTGCTGTGTACAATGTGGATAGAACTGGCATAGATCAGACTCTCTTTTAAATAACAGCACGGCATCCGCTTAAAGAACATTTTGTGCTAACAGTTTGTATAATTAATAACAGATAAAAAAAAAGAAAGTTGGGGGGCGGCAGTATATCAATTAAAAGGTCAAATTGAAATTAACAGCCAAACGTTTATAGACAATGGGCAGGTAACGAGATAATTGAATAACTTTTCCTACTTCCTTGGAATAGTAGGTCAGAACATAGAAATGAGGTTAAATGATAGATGTCTTGAACCAGGGCATGATTCAAAGAGCTTAACTAATCCTCACTATTCAGCCATACCGCTTGTTTTCATCAAGCTTCCACACAAAAATCAGTTCCTCCATGGATCTGATAACTTGTTTGAATATTTGTTTTCAAACATCTTCTTTACTAGGGTTAACATAGGTAATATCTGATCAACTCACCTCTAGTTCCTGAATACTCTTTTCTCTCAACTAGTACAAATTCGGGAAAGAAGAATTGCAATTGATGCACTTGGAACCGTTAACTCTCTTTCATTGCCAGGCATATTGCTGTACTTTAGAGACGTTCACAAAGCGACCAAATGTATAGGAAAGAAATTAACCTGCAGTAAGCGGTTTGGGGCTTGGCAAGTTCCGAGAGAGGAACAACATCAACGACTTTCTCTTCCGTCTTCCTGATTGCCGGGTTAATAGCGCCATTGCCAGCCTCAGATCTCGCCACGGCCGCCGCCGCCGGGCGCCGTTGGCCCGCTCCGCCGCCTGCTCTGCTTGGCTTCAGCACCAAACCGCCGTAAGAGAAGCCGGCACCTACCATGCTCACTAGCGACGCCATCATCAAACCCTCTCTCTATCGCTGGAAAAAACCGGACGGTGTGCTGAGAGGAATGGTTGGCACTTGTGAGTAGCGTGTATATGAAATATGGTCTGGACCGTGTGGCTAGCACGCTCCCCGCTCCTTCCAGAATCCCGATCAAGTGGTAATGGCACCGAGTGGACGGTGAGATAGCCACGTTATTTCTCTGCTACAGATAGTGGGACCCGTTCATACTGATAATTGGTTAAATTAATTTAAAAAACAATAAACAGGTTCTGAGTAAATTTATAATCTCTTAATCCTGTTTGGAAGGATAAAAAATAATAAAATTAGATTATTTTTTTTATTTATAAGATTAATTAATAATAAAATAAAAATAGATTTAGTGAAACTATTTTTCATTCAAATGAATATTTTTGTTAGTCTCTTTCAAAATAAGAGAGATTGGATAAAAATAAATTGGTTCATATATTATTTTCATATAATTCTATTACTTTTCAATTTATCTTCTCAGAAATAAATAGAAATTATCTTCCATTTCGTTTTTTTTCATTTTCATTTGTTATAAAAAATAATTAACTCATATACAAATTTTTCACAGAAAAAATTATAAAAAAAATAAATTGACGGCCCCATTGGTGCCCATTGCTCTTGGGGTAGCTGCCCCTAGGGCCATCACCCAACACCTGCTTGAGTCCACATAACCAACAATCAAGTAATCTATATATTGTCATAATTAACTCTAGTTTTTGTCACAAAAATTACGCTAAATTGATCTTCAACCAAAATATGAAAAAAAAAGGTGATATAAAATATAATTTTTATAAAATATTGGTGACACTGATAACTTTTAAAACATGAACATACCGTCTCTAATTAAAGTCAAATCTAAAAAATAAAGTAGAATTTATTAAAACATGAACATACCGTCTCTAATTAAAGTCAAATCTAAAAAATAAAGTAGAATTTACCTAATTTGTTTATAAGCTTATTGAGTGTGGTGGTCTGTTTGGTATGAGTAAGGGTGTAAAACTTTGGTCTAATCAAAATAATTAAATTGGTCAAATGATTTTTGTGAAAATTTAGTTTGGTTGGTGTTTCTTTTAGCCCAAAGAGTTGCTATGCAAGGAAATTCTAGTAACGTCAGATCTGATTCTGGTGATCAAAGTGGAAGAGGTGGCGACACCTGTAAACACTTCGATAATGAGTAAGAGATTTAGTTGCCAGCGTCAATAGGCTCTGATGAAGGAATATTTACAAGAGACAATTTTACGATACTACCCCTGAGAGGTTATCATTAATTTAGAGCCACGTGTACCAGTAGAGGCCAGTATGTAATTGCCACATATCCATTCCTAAGAGCTCCATATGTCCTCATAATCTCCATTGTGATTTTGAACTAAAAGAGATAAAGATGAAGACTTAGTCAAACAATAATCTCTCCAACACCCTAAGATTTTTCTCCATTCAAAGGTTATATTATCTCTATCTGAAAATTATCTAATGTAATACTCGGGAATGATTTGAGGATATAAACAGTATTTAATGAAGGGCATAAATGGAATTTACAGAAAAATAAGACTATAGGATACACTAACGCAGCTTTGGATGACCAAATTAGTCTAAAGGAGTACCTCGGACCCTAGATAGTCAAAGAAAACGGTATAGTATCGACGAGTGATTTAAATTATGATTTTTAGTGGTGAAAGAAATTGGATCAGGAACAGTTTTCGGTACAGTTGTCGACTAAGCTGAGAAAATCGAATCGACGTAGGAGACGTCCAGAAAGTCAACAGAGCACGTCAAGGACTAATATTTATTGTATAGATCAACCCTTAAGTGATTTCAGGTTAAATCGAATGGATTTAAGGTCAAATCGACCAGTCAGGCCTAAGTGTAAATTTTCTAATTTTGCCTAAAGGAGGTCAAAACAGTAATTTTTTGGAAGTTTCAAGGTTCAAATGAAAAGTACAAGTCTTGTGGGCCTTGGCGATGGTGTTGCAAAGATCAGGGGTATCATGAAAAGGGGCCAAAATGAAATTAGATGAAAACATGGGTTAAAAGTGTAATTAATGGAAAGTTGCAAGTGTGAACGTGAAGGAGAATTCGACCGCCGCAAATCGCCGCACATGGAGGCCAAATCCAGTGATGGGACGGCCAAGGGCAACCTAGGGAAAGTGGTAGCCTGCGATAGGAGGCTTGGGGACCAAGCCATGGTCGGTGATTGGCCGAAAGAAGCTCGGATTTTTAATATAAATAGGGCCGAGGGTTTCGAGTTTTTGAAGCACAAATCAACCTCGTTTTTGCATGTGTTTTGAGAGAGTGATTAAGGGGTTTTTGGTCGCGAGGCATCAAGGATCACTTTGGGTACATTTTGAAGCATTTTGGTGTGAGTTTGAGGGATATTCGAGGTTGGCCGAGAGTTGGAAGTGGTCCACCTACCGCCGCCTGTAACCAGCCGTTTGGTGGGTTTTTGGTGGCCTTTCGGCCTGAAATCGGTGGGGTTGAGATCAATTCTTCATGGGCTTTCAGGGGGTAGTGGTTTCGAGGTCATCGGAGCAACCGCCGGCGACTGGCTCAAGGTTGAAGACGGTGGCGCGTGAGCTGCACGTGCCAGCCTTTACTTGCACACATGTGCCAAACGCGTGAGGGCGCGTGAGCAAGGGCATTTTGGTAATTTCAACTCCTATATTTTTATTTAATTATTTTAGGAATTATGGTGTTGAAATATTTGGAAAAATAGTTGAGGAAATAATTATTTTGGAATTATTGAGATGAAAAATGGGAGAAAATAGAGAAAATTATGAAATAATTGAGGAAAATGGATTTTAATGATTCCTTCATTAATTATGGTGTTTAGGAGGTGTTTTGGTTTGAGGTTTACTGTAAATTGAAGTGTTTGTGAGTTGGCACGTATAACGAGATTGTGCACGAGGATCGAGGCGATCTGAATTCGTCGAGGTGAGTTGTTCGCTACCAAAATTTGACTTACTTGTGAGTAGTTTACCCTAAAACTTAGTATTTGTGTTACCTAAATGTGTTATGGATTTCATGTAAAATGATTTTGTGCATAGAAATGGTAACTGGTGACAGTTGATTTTGATGAGGGAGGTTCGTCCCTAAACGTTTTGAACTTGTGCATTGCATTTTATAAATTGTGTTTATACGATGAATTGAATTGTGAAATGTGGCATTGTCTTGCGTTTTATGTGTACGTATGGAATGTCAGCCTCGGATGTTGTCTAGATAGTGTAACAGTAATTCTCCAAGAGCGTGACGGAATAATAGGGGTATCTGATGTTAGGTGTGCATGTCAGGGCAGCAACCTTGGTTTCCGTGCCAGACCATTTGGTTAGAGAAGTTACACTAGGACGACTAGGTGGTCCATACTATGTTGTTCATGTGGGATGTCAGCTTGGGATGTTATCTGGATAGTGTAGCCGTAATTCTCCAAGGGCGTGACGGAATAATAGGGGTATCTGATGCTGGTGGGCATGTCAGGATAGCCGCCTTGATTTCCGTACCAGGCTGTTTGGCCAAGGAAGTTGCACTAGGATGACTAGGTGGTCCATGTGAAATTTTGGAGTTGGGATTGTATGGTAGTTCATGGATGCTTAAGGTAGGAACATATTCTGGTGAGATGCGTTGGTAGCCTCATTTAAGCTAGAATCGCATCGCTTCGTCGTGTCGTCGAGTCGGTGTGGTGGTATAGCTTTTAAAGAGATTGTTCTTTTCCCACGGTAGGGTTAAGCGCTAGGGATTCTCTTGGGCTAGGGCTTACCAGGTGTATTGATTTATTTCATGTCTTGCATTATTCATGAAAAATGTATTTTGAACTCTCACTTAGATGATTCATCATCTAATTTGGACTATGTCCCTGGAATATTCAAACGTTCCAAGTGAAGGTAACGGTGCAAAAGAAAAAGGAATTGCCGAGGAGTGACGGCGAATAGAGGATGTTTTATATTATTTCCTTTCCGTTATGTTGTTTATTTTGAGAACGTCATGTAAACGTTGGCACAACTTTATATATAAATAAAATGATTTCGATTATGACCTGTTAAGGTTTCGATCTAGCTTTCCGCATTTGTGTTGGTGAACTTGTCTTAGTTTATTGATGGTTCATAGTCGATATACTGAGAAGGTGTAACAAGATCTTCGGGAAAGGGTTTTTGTGATAGGATTTTATTTGAAAAAAAAAAATTATATCTACGGAATCTTACGTTACGTTAATGCCCTTCCGGGAATTGAGGTGTTACATCTAATCTTATCAGGGTAGGCTAAACACCATCTATAAATAGAGGACAACCTCTACAGGTATGGGGAGATCTGAGTCCGAATGGACTCTTTTATTATCTTCCATTACTATTATACTCCTAAAAAATTCATGAACTGACTTAGGCGTCGAAGGGATCACGGGGAGCAAGTCCCCACCATTTTTGCAGGTACTTGGTTCGAGACAGAAGAAGGTGATCGGCTCCGTATCATCAGGCTCAAAAAGACATACCTTGGCCTATGAACATGCTCACTTATATAAAGGAAAAAAAAAAGGGTTTCCTAACATGCAAGTTGGCATTGGGTGTTGCAATAGGATGGGATGGAGATATCCGATGCCGACGAGACTTTTTAATAGAAGTGTGGTGCCGACGAGACCTTCGTTAAATGTTGCATTAAATACTGATAGAATGGGAGTGTTGCAAATACAAGGGTGATGATGATCACTGCTGGTGGCATGTGGGCCAAGATAGAGTCGGAAGGCCAATGGAGGTCTTGGGATTGATTGGGCTAGTACGGTCCATAACCTCCCAGGTCGGATGTTCACGAGGGCGAGCATTCGAGCTTGGAATGCAAAGATGATGGCTAAACTCTTAATGTGTAAGTCCGAGATAGTTTGAGATAGTTGAGCTTGGGACGAGACCCCTATATTGGATGTTCGCGAGTACAAGTTTCCAAGTTCGAATTGTTGAGTTGTCGTAAGAGAGGTTGGGTGCATTAGCCAAAGAGATGGAACTTTTTAGTTAGAGGGCGAGCTTAAAATGTGTAACAAAGGTGATTGAGGTCAGTGCACAAGTTGATGGCTGTACTCTCACCCTGCAATTAAAACACAATAAAAACACATTAAAACTTTTATATTTTTTTTCTTTATTTTGGTGAGAGGTTTATACTCGTTAGTGTACAAATGCAGTTGTAGTCCAAATTTAAATTTATATTTTCTAGATGAGTCCAGGTCGTTCACTGAGAGATTTATTTATGGTAAAAGTAAAAGAATGTCACAAACACACACACACACATTTGGATGAATTGGCAATATGATTTTTTTATGGATTTTCAAATAATAGATGCTAGGAAATAAATCAAGACAAAAGTTAAAACAAACGCTGAATGTGAGAATATGAAATTGGACAGCACTTGAGTTAAGACAATTTCAGCACTAACCCGTTAATTCTCAATTTTTAGCAGAAAAGATTAGTAACATTAATTTAATTTCATATATGAGGGTTTGTTATTAAATGCAATTAGAGATGATGATAGTTTCAGTTTAAGCAATCCCCATACATGATATGTGAGATTCTAGTTTAAGTAACTACTATAAATCCAATTGTAATTAATACACAAAACAACTAAATTAATCATCTGGGTTTGGGTATGATAGCGTTTCCAGTTCTAGTAATTCTTATACGTGGTATGAAAGCTCTAAGTTAGGCTTACGCTCCAATCCAAACCTAGTGATTTCTCAATTAACAATACACACTCATATTAAAATTTAAATTAATGTTACTCATTTAAAGCGTGGCTTTATTTGAGAATCATTAGCGTTTAACATTGTCTTTGCCTTAACCCAATATTGGGTTTAGCTACTCATCTTCATTTGTAAATTAATTGACAGAAATTTAAATTGCGTAATTTAAATGACAGAATTTAAATGACAAGAAAAAAAATAGCAGACACTAACTGGCCATTTAGACGGTGGATAATTTAAATGACAAGAATTAAAATTATAAGAATTTAAATAGCAGAAATTAACCAGCCATTTAGGCGGTGGATAATAAAGTAACAATAAAAGGCATAAGAATTCAAGAGAATAAAGAAAAAAAGTAAAATTGCAAGAGAAAATAAGAGAGAAAGGAAAATAGAACAAGAACAATTCTCAAAAAGAATTTCTAAGAAAACAACTAAACTTTGATTCAAGAATAATAATCACCCTTATAAATGCAATCAAGTGAACTATTTATAGGCCACAAGATGCAATACAAACCACACAATTTCAATTATTCAACTAGACATAATTATATATAATGGGCATTCACACACTTAAAGTTAAATGGATTTTAGTTATAATATACACCTAAAGTTAAATGAATTTTAGCTAAAATACACATCTAATAAAGCACTCATAAAGTTAAATAGATTTTAGATATAGTACACACCTAATAAAGCACTCATAAAATAAATATTAAAAAAAAATCTATAATTAGATTTTTAATCTTCATTAGGATTAAAAATAATGTTTGGGCATTCTCCAAATGATATATTCCATGGGTTTGCTCAAGTTGGGCCTTAATTCTTCATGCGTTTTAATTCTTCATGGATTTTAATTTTTCATGAAATTTAATTCTTCATGAGCTTGAATTCTTCGTGGGCTTAAATTCTTCATGCCTACAAACAAGCAATTGAGTATTATTAATAAATTATATATTATATATATTTATATAATATATTATATACTTATATATTATATAGATGCTCCATGCATGCAATTCATTGAGTATATGTATTATGTTATAATATATATTATATTTAAATGTTTATTATAATATTATATATATATATATATTACACATAACTATTCAATTAAACTAATTAAAAATCAAAACAGATGTTATAATTATAACAAAATTTTACAAAATTAACCACTAATCAGCTGGCGAGTTTTTAGGTGTTTATTAATTGTTGAAAAGCCCGTGTAGAGCCTAATCGCTTTTAATGTTTTGACATAGCGCACACTCTCGAGATTTGAGGTGTCAAGCTTAAGGGATAAAACGACGTGTTGCAAGTGGAGAAACGCCTTTCTGCCTTCAGTGGGTGACAGGTGGAATGATCCTAGTGTTTGTTATGTAACGGATGGACTCCGATTGTCGGATGTATTGTTTGATACCTATAAAGGTTTCATTCTCAATTCATACCCCATCATTTGCGTTTGCTTCTATCTTCAAACTTTTGCTTCTTCACGAGTATTCCGTGCGTCCTTTGTGCTTTGATTGAGATCAGGCTTTTCAAGTGGTGGTCGAGTTTCGTTCATGTTCAATTCTTTTAGCTTTCTCTTTTGAGGTAATTTCTTTAACCTTGTTCGTTTTTTGTTTTTGTAAAGAGATAGGGGGTTTTCGGTGAGTTTGAAGGAAAGGGTTTCATCAGCGATGGGCTCATCGCCTGATCTGGTGCCAAGTCCCGTCGGTTAGATGTGTTCCGAAACTTATGATGGGTGTCGAATTCTAATTGTTCTGTTTTCCTTGGTTCTTCCAATGATGGTGCAGGTGTTTTGCCTATGGTTGAGAAAACCCTCGCAGTGACTTCTTTTGGTGCAGGCGATAAATATGACTAGGTGAGTGAGGATGTAGCCAAGGTCATGTTGATGTACAACTCTCCAGACGATGTTGTCGTACTCAGGACGCGGATTTTCTTATCAGGTGTGGAGGATGAAAGTTTGTTCAAATGCGAGGCGTGTGGGGAAAAGGAACAGGATTTCATGGAGCTAGCTTTCGTACCTCTTGGAGGAGATCTAGATCGATTCTTTGTTCATTTTCATTGGTATTTTCTTGGAAGTGTTGTCTTAAAGGGCTCGGCTCCTCAACTTCCATCGGAATTATTATTTCTGACCCATAGGTGAGCCCGAAAGGGGTCTCCATCGTTGATGTTTGTATCGTGGTATGGTATGACCATAGCACCATCGGGAGCTCTTCCGGCCATGCCTCATTCGCTTGATCTAATCATTTCTTAAGCCCAGTAAGGATGACCTTGTTGGTAGCTTTCGACTTGTCTGTTTGTCTGGTGATGCTCAATTGATGTGAAGGCCTGACGAATACTAAGCTCCTTACAAAATTATCAAAACTTTGTGTTGGTGAATTGAGTGTCGTTGTCGGAAATGATTGACCCAAGCAGGCCATATTTGCAGATAACATTTTTCTAGATGATTTTTTTGACTTTCTTCGCTAGGGCTCAGCTTTGATCCGCTTAGTGAAGTAATCGATAACTATCACAATGAGCTTGAGTTGGCCCGGGGCTAGCAGGAAAGGCTCGAGTAAATCAATCCCCCATTTGTAGAAAGGTCAAGATACATCGAGACTGTGGAATTCTTCCGGTGGGGAGTGATGCGCATTCGCATACTCCTGACACTCCTCATATCTTTTTACTTATCCCAAGCACTCATTGTGTATGGTTGACCAATAGTACTCGGCCAACAGTATTTTTGCTGCTAAGTACCGGCCCTCCATGTGGCTTCCGCAGACCTTTTCATGGATTTCAGACATCACGTAAGCAGCTTGCCTTCCATCCACGCACTTAAGAAATTGCATAGTAAAACTCCATTTGTACAGCTGATCCTCGATTATGGTGTAAAGGCTGGCTAGCCTTCTTAACTTCTTGGTATCCTCCGGGTCATCAGGTAGCATTCTTTCCTTCAAGAACCGGATAATGGGTAATCCCCAAAAGTAGGGGTCCATATCCATGGCGTGCACTTCTAAGTCAATAGTTGGTGAATTTAAGGTTTCTTGTATGATTGATCGGTTGTTTCCTAGAGGCTTGGTGCTAACGAGTTTTGAGAGTAGGTCTGCTATTGAGTTTTGCTCCCTTGGGACATGTTTAATGTCAAAAGATTTGAAGGTTTTGGTTAGGATTCTGACCTTATCGAGATACTTGCTGAGTAGGGGATCTTTTGCTTGGAATTCACCTTTCACTTAATTAACCACCAGTTGGGAATCATTCATAGCAACTAGTCTAGTGGCTCTGGCTTCTTTGACCAAGGGTAACCAAGCGATGAGGGCTTCATACTCAGGTTGGTTGTTAGTTGAAGCGAAGGGATTGTTCGATCAGAAGCCCATCTGGTCCCTCTAAGACCATTCCTACCCTGTTTTCCTTGATGTTTAAGGCTCCATCAACTGATAAAATCCAATGATTACTATCAAAACTTTGAATAAGTGAAGATAACTCAACACAAAAGTTAAATAATACCTAGGATTTAATGTGTTTGCGGAGTTGTTATTATATGCTGAACTCAAAAAGTTTTATTGACCATGCGATCATTCTACCTGAAAGCTCGAGCTTTTGGAGCATCTGCCTGATTGGTTGATCGGTTAGCACTGTGATTTAGTGATTTTAGAAATAAGATCTGAGCTTTTGGGCTGCGGTAATTAGGACTAGGACTAGCTTCTCTATCTTTTGATATTGGATTCCAATGATCGATTTCGATTATTGGAATCGTCGCCAAGTTGGGTGGCCAGCGACAACAAGGTTGAAAATTAGTTCAGTCTGTTAGGTTATTTTTGATTTTTTTGATTTATTCAGTTTATTCGGTTGGTTCAGTTTTTGCGAATTTAGTTTGGTTTTTTCAAATTTTGATTAATTTGGTTTTTGTTAGTTATTTTTTATTTTTAAAAATGAATAAAAAATCTAAACATTTACTTCTTATTCTAAAAATAATTTAACTTTTTGAATAAAAATCTTTATTTATTTTTTAGATTTTCAATAACACTTGGAAATTAGGTTTTGATTTTTCAAAATATTATACAAACTTTTTATAAATAAATCTATCAAAAACATTTATTTAAGTTTTAAGTTAAGCTCCAGCTCTCTTGACCCATCGTTTTGGAACTTTAGATCTGGACCCACCTGAGAAGAGAACGGATACAAAACTAGCCAATCGTCTTCCTTAACCTTGGTTTGCAGGTCTACGTGAAGCAGTTGATGACCATTTCTAGAAGATCATATAACAGTAAAAAAATTTCGCACTACTTTCCCAAGCCAAGATCGCCATGAATGGAATAGCTTATGCTCTGACTCGTATGCTGGAGAAAGCTTAATTCACGCCACGCGCCTACGATCCCGCCGTCGCCAGTTCAACCACCAAACCTGCCTTTTTCTCTTTCCTCGCCTTCGATCTACGAAATCACTGCAAGGACGGATCTATTGACAGCCTCCCTCTCGCCGTGCGCGTTGAATTGCGTTTTGCTACAATGGCGAGCCTTCGATCTACGAAATCACTGCAAGGACGGATCTATTGACAGTCTCCCTCTCGCCGTGCGCGTTGAATTGCGTTTTGCTACAATGGCGAGGGTCTGTGCACAAGTGGAATCATCTGGATTTCGAATCTCTTTGCTGTTGATTACTCTTTGCGCGATGGCCTCCGTTTCGGCGAGATCTGATCAGGAAATTAGGGAAAAGTTCTTCGGCAATCTGTCTCTCAACTTGTCGTCGCCTAACGCAGGTGACGGTAGCCTCGCCAAGATGTTCGACCGTGTTCTTGAGAAGGAGTTCTCGGAAAATGACCAGCCCGAAGGTTGGTTTGATATTAATATTATCTGCTGTTGTTTTTTTTTTTTTTTTTTCTGTTTTTGGTGTTTTTGTTCCCTAGATAGAACAATAAAATTTATAACTGGGAAACATCTTCAAGCTGTTAGAACTCTACAAGAAATGATCGGAAGGCGTTTAACATTTCCTTCAATACTTAAGTTAAATTCTTGTGTTCAAAAGAGATAACAGAATTCTTTTGTGGGTAAAAGTGAATTGCCTCCGAGAAATGACAGCCGCTGGCAGCCTATCTATTTAGGAAAATGCTAGTTGTACAAACAACTGGGTTACGGAGAGTGTGATCAAAGGTGCCAAATGACAAAATGCCCTCACCCAATTTACAGATTCACCACCTCTGCCTTGGCTGTCTCCTCTCTTCTTTGCCATGGCCGGCTCCAACAAACTCCGCTTCGCCTCATTGCTACCCCCCCCCACGCCGCCTCGCCGCCTTTGCCTCGCTGACCGTCGATGCATCCTCTTGTCGTCCTACTACAGCGCCTTGCGCGATCGCCGCTGCATCCTGTCGTCACCCTGCTGTAGCGCCTCGCGCAATCGCCGCTACATCCTACTGTCGCTTTGCCACAACGCCTTGCACCAACCGCTACTACACCATCTCGTCACCTCGCCGTTGTCGTCTCTGGATGAAGCCCCAGGCTTCATGAAGCAAGCCCAGACTTCTCTCATTTGCGACGGCTTGATGATTTGACTTCATCATCAGATGAAGTCTGATTCGGTCATCGGACCTGTCATCCCATCGGTACAAGTAGCATGATCTATCTATTTATAGTTAAGCCAGAGAGTTTGTAATAGGCATTTCTAATATTCTAAGTCATCCCATTGGTACAAGTAGCATGATCTATCTATTTATAGTTGAGCCAGAGAGTTTGTAATAGGCATTTCTAATATTCAAAGATAAACTAAAATTTGAACTCTTGTAGATAAGTCTTGTCAAAATTTGAACTCTTTTAAATAAGTCTTATCATTTGTGAGATTCTCGGAGGGATTTTCAGAGTCATCCATCTACATTTTCTTCATTGAGAATAACCCCCATTAAAGATAAACTCCTTTTGTGGGAGTTTGCCAAGACTTTATTGGAGACCTTTGGGCCGGGAGGGTCTTTTGAGGCCTTTTGGCCTGCATCCTTTGCATCTAGCTTTTGGACTTGTTCTTTATGGGCTAGATTGGACGGAAACGGAAATGGAGAAATGAACATTTTTTCTAAAAAAATAGATGTAAATAGTTTCAAAATGAGAAATGTTTCCCATTTCGAAAACGGTTCGTAAATGCCGAAATGGTGTCTCCAAGTTGTTTCCGTGCTTCACTGTTTATGAGCTTCGTGATCAATGCGTATTCATTGGGTAGAACTTCTTGTCCCAAGTCTTTTCTTCTTTGGGTCTTCCTCTTAAGTTTTCCTCAAGATTTCCCTCTGGGTTTCCGTCTATTAACTAGGCCTTGGTCCATGACACATCAAGTGTAATCATGATTACAACTTGTGAAATTGATTTGCTTTCTTCAAATGCTTGTGGGATTTGTATTTCTTCTGTGTGGCGAGTAGACTATTCAGCTTTATTCGAACTCGAGTCAAATCAAGATCCTCAGTGTTACTTTATCACGAGCCAAATGTGATATATATAACATGCCCATGCCTTGGCCTTAGAAAATAAGCACTCTAATTTGATTTTCCCAGCAATTGGTATGAGATCGTTGTGTCAAAGGACAAAAGTAGCACAGGACCTAGATTCTATGAGAAACTTCAGAAGTTGTAGCTGTACAATACAGACAAAGTACTTGAGAAATCAACCTGATGCCCCAGAACCTCATGGCTTTAGGCTCCTTCTCGTTGTTGGTGTAGTGCCTTTTAAGTTGTTAGATGGCATTTCTCCCCAAAGGCCACCATACCCTTGGTTTGTTTATTCTTTTATTTAAGTGATCCAGACAAACTCTCCTCTCGCTTACTCGTTTATAAGCTTCATACCCTCTTTTTCTAAATTTATCTTCAGCCAAGCTTTACAAATATTGACACTTTTCCTGCTATGTTTATTATTTTTGTTCTTGTGGTTATTTATTTCATACTCTTTAGCTAATCGATTGGTGTTTGGTAGTTTCTCTTTTGGTACATTTATTTCTTTACATACTTTCTGTATAGGTTCTGATGGAAGCAGTTTCAACAGCAGTGTAGCTGATCAACAAGTAGGTTTTCTTTGCCTTTTAATCCTTAGGCAATAAGTTTGTTCCTTTGGCAGGTGTGTTGTCTCGTTTTTTGAATATTTCAATCTCGGGAAGACCATTCATTTGGTCCATTGTTTTGACGACCTAACATACGAAACTATACTTGGTATATGTACATTCCCTGATGATGTTGCAACTCTAGAAGATTTGGCAAGAATGTGGGTGCATCAATAAGTTTCTTGATCAAACAAAAGAGTAGGAAGTTTAGCTAGGATCATGTTTAGCATTTGCGTTTAACAAAATCTTCTAATACTTAATGGGAAAATTATGGGCTCTACATGTGCTACTTTAGCAGGTGACTGACAATTCAGTAACATTTTTTTTAATCTGATATACTTTGTTTCTAGTGGACTCTCTCTCTCTCTCTCTCACTCAATTCAGTTTGGCTAAAGATTTGTCATCTGATTATATTTAACAGGCTGAACTGGAAACTGTAGCTAAAATTACCCATGAGAAGGGGAAAAAGAATGAAACTCAGGAGGCGAAGTAAGTGTATACAGTTTAAGTTGGATTGCATAAATTATTCCATCATATTATACATTTATGTTAGATCATAATGGCATGGGGCGTTTTTGTTTCTGTTAACAAAAAGTTCTCTTTTGCTCCATATGATACTGACATATATATTAATTTCTATTTGGCAGTAGTACGAGGGCATTCCAGTTTCATGATGTTTTTTCCCTGGAAAATGAAGGTTCTGATGACATGACAACATTGATAGACAAGAAGGTGCTTCTTAATGATATTTGAAGCTAGCTAGTGTAGATGCTCCAAAATACCCGTTGTTTTACAGGGGCAGATATGGGGTGCTTGCAGGGGCCATGGCCCCCCCCACCTTTTGGACAAAAAATCTTTAATATTATATACTTTAGTTAATTTGTTAGGTGAAAAAATATACTTATTAGCTCTCCTTTCTCTTTGAAAAAGTTGATTAGAGAGAAAAGGATAAGAAAGCTAAGTGGGTCCCAACCTCACTAGTTTCCAATCCCACATTCTCATCATCAAGATTTTATCTTTTTTCTCTTTAAATTATAGGAGAATTAAAATTATAAAACATTATCTTTTGTATTATTATTATTATTATTATTATTATATATTAGAGTTGTTCTCTGTTCCCTTTTTCTTGTTCTTCTTTCTTTTCTCATTTCGCCCTTCCCCTCTCTCGCTTCTAAGTCCAACTCCAAACCAGAAACCAATAAGCTTTCTTTGTTGTATCCTCCAATCCATGGTAAACTACTGTAATAATTGAATGTGTTGATTTGCACGTGTATTGTTTCTTTTTCTTTTCATTTTTCCCCTGGTCATTCGCTTTAAATTTATTGCTTTTGTGTTAGTTCATATATCTATATTTATTGCTTCCAGTTTCAATTTTCAATTTATTGATTAAATCCTCTGCCTCAGATTTCGAATCTTTTGATTATTGATTGCCACTTTTGTTTTTGAGTTTTGAAATTTCTTTATTGAAGTCTAATAATTTTTTGGTCAAGACTTAAAAGTACTCAAATATGAAGACATCATAGTTCACCATTGCCAAGTATAAATTATATATCTCCCCCCACCCCCCCCCAAAAAAAAAAGAAAAAAGAAAAAAAGAGGCACAATTTTCTGGTTCTACTCCTGGTTGTTTACTCAAGGAAAATGCTGATCACTTGCTTGTTCATGGCAGGATAACGTATTTGTGATGTCAAACAAGAAATCCAAATATCCAATTCTTCAAGTGGATTTAAGGTTTACTTATATTTTGTTTCCACAGGAAATATTGTAGTCTCTTTTGAAATATTTGTGAAAAAGACACATATGCGAGAACTTCAAATATGTTGCTGAAGCTGATTCTTTTCAGTTAACATCTATTGCTGGTGACATGTAGTACATCTCATCATGTTGCACTCCTGCAGGCTGATTTCAGACTTGGTGGTGGTTATAGTTTCTGCTGCCATTGGTGGGATTGTCTTTTCTTGTCTAGGACAACCGGTTTGTATCTGTGGTTGATTCTGCTATATTTTTGCCCATACTAATTATTTCACCGTTATTGATTATAATACCTTTGTTTTATTTTAAAATTCATCAACTCACTGTCACTGTAAGATGTTCTTGTTTAAATTTCAGACTGCTTATGTGTGGCTACCTATGTAGGTAATTGTTGGTTATCTTCTTGCGGGTTCACTAATTGGTCCTGGAGGTTTGAAGTTCATCAGTGAAATGGTCCAGGTGTGTTCTTACTTCTTACAAATACTTCAAGCTCAGTGCTTTGTTGGTCTCAAAAAGTGTCCTAGTAGATGGTAGTGTGTGTAGTGTGCCTGTTGCAAGGAATTATGAGAGGTTTTTTGTTCTCTTGTGACCTCTGTTTGGTACTAGAGAAGTTGAAGGAAGAGGAGAAAATGAGATTTTATCTTCTTTGTCTTATTGTTCCTCTCTATAGTCTATGCAGACAATCATTATCTCTTACCAGTCAGTTGCTGGTGTTTCCTTTTCCTGGACAAACTGTCTTAGTTTTTGCTCAGTTTATCTCCTACAGCTACTGTTGTTCCAGGAAAGCATCCATGTAACTTGGAGTTGTTCCTTTGTTTTTCTTTCATTTGCAGGTTGAGACTTTTGCTCAGTTTGGTGTGGTCTTCCTTCTATTTGCTTTGGGATTGGAGTTTTCTTTGACAAAGGTAGCATCTTCTTGTGAAAATTTTGCAACTACCTTATGTAGTGCTTGTTTAGAGATGCGGTCCTTACTTGTGCCATTATGCAGTTAAAAGTTGTTGGTCCAGTTGCTGTTCTTGGAGGGCTACTTCAGATAGCTATATTTATGTCCCTGTGTGGCATAACTGCTATGGTATAATTCTGAAATTATGTTATAATGTCAAGCAGAAATGCATGTTTTTCTGCTGGCTGCTCAGAAATATGAATATCTGACAAGAGGTGGAAATTTGACAATCTGCCACCTGCTGCAGTTATGTGGAGCAAGGTTATCAGAGGGTGTATTTGTTGGTTGTTTCCTTTCTATGTCGTCAACAGCTGTGGTACATTTTTCTGCCTATTGCATATTCATTTTTCTGATGCTTGCCGCAATGTTATCAAGGATCATGGTTTTGCGCTCTTGCCCTTAACAGGTGGTGAAATTTCTGGTGGAGCGAAACAGTAATAATGCTCTTCATGGTCAGGTTACAATTGGGACACTTATTTTTCAGGTATCCAATGACCTAATCATCTTGAGACAGTTTGTTTAGAATATGTGAGGATATGCTTGTGTTCATGGTACATATCCATTGCTTCCTCTACAATGCTTATTTCAGGATTGTGCTGTTGGTTTATTATTTGCTTTGCTCCCAGTTCTGGGTGGTAATAGTGGCATCTTGCAAGGAATGATCTCAATGGGAAAGCTGTAAGTTCATTCTTAACTTTCAATTCTTTCTGCCTATTTCATTGTTCCCATATCATGTGTTATAGGTGGTTTCCATTCTTGAAGGACTTGTTTTCTTTTTCTTTTTTTTTTGTGTTAAGTAATTATATATTTGTTTAAAATCAAGTAAACCTACTTTTCCTTTTCTCAAGTTGCTATTTTTTTTTTTTGTGCATGTAAGTGAACTATTGAAAGTTTTCCTAACTGAATTTAACTTCAGGTTGCTTGTCTTGTCCGTTTATCTCTCTGTTGCATCTGTATTAACTTGGTCATTTGTTCCTCGCTTTCTAAAGCTGATGATACAGCTGTCATCTCAGGTGAGTACTATTGGGACTCTGAGTATATTCCTACAGTGTTTTTCTTTTTTCCTAAAAGAAAGTTTTACTTTCCAGTAAACAAATTCATATCTGGACTCGCAGATGAGATTCAATGAATGATAATTTCCCTTGGGCTGTCACTAAAGTGCACTATATTCTTGATCTTCCTATCTTTTTTCTGCTAAGTTTTCTTTATCTTCCTATCAATTCTGTTAACTAGTGGCTGATGGTTAATTCGTATCTAAAGATCCAATATAGTACACTTCTGACTGATTTTTGGTACACGCACACATTTATGACTATGTTAATATTTTTATACTATTATTAAAAATCAGCAGCTTAATTTGGTATGCAAAATGCAATAAATTTCTTAATTTTAAAATTTACTTAGTCTTAACAACTGAAATCTATTATATTTTCTATTAACTAAAAGACTAAAGTATAAATCTAATTTAATAGTCTATTATTCAAGGACCGATTCACATATCGCTTTATGTATATAACCAGTTTTCTACTTAATTACAGGCTTTATGAAGAAATTATCCCATACATCATGTGTGCATGCCGCCCTTGTATATATCATACATACACATGTATTTAATCTAATAACAATATAAAATTTCATTCAATAAGAACCAATCATGGCCTTTTGACAAAGATATTTTTAAAATTTAGAGGGTACTTTATGATTCAGCTTAGTTCTGAATACATTCCCAGTGAAATTGAACTCATGCAAGTGGTTAGAGTAGATTGTAGTAAGTTAGCCCGTTATGGCTTAATAGTATAAAGTTGAAGCTGCTAAAGAAGGAATGTGAAGAGGTATGACATCAGACATTATATCTGATCATGCAACAGATTAAAGTTGATAAATTGGTGTTTTAAGCATATATTTTGTGCAGTAGTGATCGTTTTGTGGTAGTTGGACATGGTTGAGTTTGAATTGACTTGCCTACTTTTTTGGTTTGTGTCCGGATCTTATGTATTAGCTAGACGAACTAGGTGCATATTCATCTTTCTGTATTGATAATTTTTTCTTTGGTACATTTTTATTCAGCTAATTGATGATTTTGTTTGTCCACCGGCTAATTTATTTTTGATTCTGGTTCTCAGACAAATGAACTTTACCAGCTAGCTGCAGTTGCATTCTGCTTATTATCTGCTTGGGTAAGTACATATGATTTTCGGTTTTGTATTTGGATGTCAAGAGTGTGCATCTTGCTGCAAGAAGCATTCTATGTCGCGGGTAATTGATTTGCTATAATCATAATTTGTTCTGCTAGGCTAATTGACCATATATTCTGTGTGCATCTTGCTGCTAGAATTATTTTATGTTTTCTGAGTGAGTAATTGATTTTTTATTATGGTAATTTGCTCTGCTAAGCTAGCTGGCCATATATTCTGAATCCATGTGGCTCACTCCACTTATTGTAATTGATACTGCATGTGTTGTTGTCTGGTAGAGTGGTGAGCTCTTCAGTACAATTTACTCTTACCTGCCAGTTTGTGTCACGATAGAGTTTTTCCATGTTAGGGTGAGATTGATAATGACGAAATTTTTGTGTGCCCTTAAAAACTTTTTTTTTTTTTTGGGGGGGGGGGGGGTTACTGTCAAGGTATTGAAAAATTTTTAAGTCTTAGAAAGTAGTCAATATAACAGGAGGTAGAATACAATACTTTCAGTTTGAAAAGCAATTTCCGTGTTTTTTCAAATGATCTTTAATGAATTTTTAATAAATAGGAGACCCCCTTTTTGTGAAGGTGAAAGGACGCTAAATCTTGAAAATTTATGAATTTGTTCTGAGAACAAAATTCTAACTTTTTATTCTTAAGGATTTTGTTTTTTTTTTTTTTTGGTCAAATTCAAAAGGGGGGCGGGGACGTACTTATTTACGTTTATGTCTTAAATAAATGGAGAATGAAATATAAATTGACAAAAATATGGCCGCATTTGCTTAAATGACAATAAATATGTATAGAGAGCAG
The DNA here is from genome assembly GCA_036245055.1 of Diospyros kaki. Taxonomy (NCBI): domain Eukaryota; kingdom Viridiplantae; phylum Streptophyta; class Magnoliopsida; order Ericales; family Ebenaceae; genus Diospyros; species Diospyros kaki. The sequence goes on along the minus strand of BSEG01000002.1, from coordinate 46,495,595 downwards.
TTGAAGGTCAAACTAGGGAAGTTATACGGAGATCAGCAGTTGACTGTCCCTCTTCACGTCGATTCTTTTAACATTTTGTTTTTGGCAGTTGACTGTCCCCATTCTCGTCAATCTTCCTAACCCTCTGGAATTTTCAGCCGACAATATTATCTCCAGTTGACCCGTTGAGGCAAAACTTAGATCAATTTTACCCACCCAGTTGACTTTCTTGCTCCTGGGCACAATGCTAAATAGTCAACTGTGCCCCTGTTAATCGACCACCTGGGCACTCTGGAATTCAGCAGTCACCTCCCTGTTGACTGTCCCTCAACTCTTGACCAGAGTTACCTGGAGTGAGGATCGCTCTGTATTGAGACCGCAAGAGTTCCTGCTAAAAATTTGGAACACGGTTCACTTATATGGAACGCAATTCGCTCTAAATAGCAACAGAATGCATTCATTTAGAATGCAAAGTTGGTTCTATATAAATTATAAAAGTTAAATATAAATTTATCTTACACCAAATAAAATTGATTAATTGTATTTGGACTAATAGTAAAGCTATGTTAATATACTTACTAATAAAAAACTCGATAAAAATACTCAATAAATTCAATAATACTTAACAAAACATGATTACGAGAACAAACAGTAAGCTAAGTCTTTTCAACTTAAAATCCCAAATCCTAATAAAATTAATTTAATAGATTTTAATACTTTTTAGACCTAAGGAATGTTTGAGGGATCCTTGTTTTAGGCATTGAGCTAAAGGTTTCAGTAGATGGAATCCTTGTGTTAGCTCCCTGTCCTTTGCAGCTATGATCTTGTTGGCCATGTTCCGGATTATCATTAGCTTTATTTCTATTTGCCAATGTAATCTCCTCTAGTCTTAACTTGTGAGTCATCAATCTGGGTCACTGCATATCACTGTCCGGAACAGAATCGTTCCTGGAAGGCGTTGCACTGCTAGGTGAGCGAATCATAGTAAGACTGCTTTCAAGTCTCGATACTCTGGAATTGTCAGCCAGCCTGCCAGTTGATCGTCACTCTGACTTCCCCTCACTGCCTATTCATGCTCATCCATTTGCATTCTTCATGTTAAATCAGGGTCTCTTAAGGTCCATTTGCATGATTTGAGGTTCTTTGGCATTTGTTTATAATAGTCCCAACTTTAACCTTTCACATAAATAACCATAAATGAATGTTTGTACGCTTTAGTCACAAGTCGCACAAATAGATGTCGATCTTGTCTACTTACAGTGGAGGCCACATCTTGAGTGAAGATATGTCTAGAAGAAATGGAACTTTCTAGAGATATCTGGAAGTATCTAGAACATCAAATCAGTGGGATTAGCTCCATTAGGGTTTTAAGTAACTCGGACATTCACCATTTATGGCATCTCTACTAACCAAAATGTTCATCTCCCCATCTCTGCAGTCATTGTTCACGCGACATCTTCTGATGGAGTGGTTCAGGGATTGAACAGTACGATTCCTGGTTTCTGCCTAATCAACTCATTCAACTTCCTTGAGACTTAGCTTGATATGGAACTGCAAATTTCTTCTCATACCTTTCCAGAGATCTAAATAATTGCACTAACTTGTATTTTTACCCTTATAGTCCAACAATCTATATCAGCTTTTTTAAAAAACACATTCAATCACTTGTTTTTCTCTCTATGTTTATCAGGAGAAAAAAAAAAGAAAAAGAAAATTACAATCACTTGCATTCTATCAAGAAGGTACTAATCAAGAAAGGAAAAGGGAAAAAAAGAAAACAGAAAAAGAAAAATTTCTGCTAAGGATGTTGAAGTTGTAAGAAACCCTAGATCTCCCAGCAAAGAATATGGAAACTTGCAGTCATCAAATATATAGAGAGTAGGTATGGAGCTCCCAGCAAAGAATATGGAAAATTGCAGCCAGCAAATATATAGAGAGTAGGTATTCATTCTCTTTGATAATTGCTGCACCCAAGTATGTAGGTTCTCAGTGCAACACCAAATTTGAAATGAAATATGGTAAAGGCGTTTGTCCTATTACAGATGGTGGATATTGATGTGTATGAGCAGGTAAGGCACTGGAGAAAGAGCAATGTGATTTTGTTTTCAGATTTGAGTGAACCTCCAATTTAATGAGGATGGTGGAAGAATCCAAGATTAGCTTTATAAAAAGATAGGGTAAACCTTAACCTTAAATATGATTAAGCCTTGTGCCCAAGTAGGGTTTTGCTTCACAAATATAAGCCTTTCCTTTTGGATACCGTTCTTGATAGGATATGCAATTGGTTCGGATAATGATGGTCTCCATCATAGTCACTATAAGCAGATGTCTCTCTAGAGTGGTAGTACTGTGCAAATCTCCAGCCTAGCTCACCTGAGGTTAAAATTCCCACAAACATGAGTTAACTAGTTTTAAGACTCATAGCCTTGGCATAAGTGAGACAGTATGTTCACGCCATTAAGAAGTCTTTCAAGTGGTGCAATGAAATCCTCAGCTGTTACGATTGGTCTTGAGCAATTCATTGGTCAAGTGCATGATTCTTGAACAATAATTTCTCTGAACAATAATTTCTTTGGGATGATTAAAAGTATTTCAGGCCTGCTATGTAACTCACATGCCTTTTATAGTGTGATGTGGAGCTTTGTTTGATGAGTAAAAAGAAAAGTTACTGACGACATGTAAAGCACATGTATGCATAGTGAATTCATTTACTTTGTATTATTTACACTTGTCAATCTACTTCAACTGAAAATCTTAGGACTGAATACATGCAACATTGCCATATCACCTTCATAGTCGTATAAATTGGTTTTTACATGAACTGTTAATGCCCTGGAATGTGATTTGTTTGTTACTAATGCACCTCCAAAAATAATTTTATCAGAAAGGATACCCTTGTATGGGGCTTGATTGTTTTGGGCTTGAACAGGCTAAGATTTAAGCAGGAATCAGCTGCATGTTACTGTGAAGCTATATAATTATCATCTTTTGCTCATACCTAGTCAATCTTCAGTGCAGTGACAAGCTCGGCCTTAGTCTTGAGTTGGGTTCATTTGTGGCTGGAGTTATGATATCAACCACTGACTTTGCGCAGCATACTTTAGATCAGGTACTCTTCTTGGAAAATGCTTGCACCAGTCTTCATTCATGTTAACAAATGTTACAAAACTATCAGGATAACTGCATTAGAAGTTTTTGTGCCACTCTGTGTTTTCAAATGTATTCTTTGTAAAGCTAGCCTTTAACAAAGGTATGGTGTACATCCATAATTTCAAAAGCTTTTTACATCTACTTCTAGTGTTACACAAATTGGCCCTATTTACTACAGTTGAGATGAGAGAGTTGTCGGATCCTTTTGTTTTGATCAATTTGAAGGTTTCCTTGATAAAGGTATTCTCCCTCTTTCTTGCTAAATTTGACCAACCCTGGAAATTTTGGTTTCAGTTGTGAAAATCCAAGTTTGAGTTGAGGCAACCTGTGGTTTGATTCAAACAGTGGCTCATGCCCTGATTTATGCACTAATTTTATGTAATCACAGTGAAGGCCTAGAAGAGGCAGCGGGAAACAAAGAATAATTGATATTTAATTCAAAATAATTTCCAATATATTTTGAACAGCTTGTTTCCACATTCTGGAGTCCTTTCAGCAGTTGTGGACCTGTGATTTTCTTTCTTTTTTTTTTTTTTTGGGTGGGGTTGGGGGGGGGGGGGTGCACAATTTGTCATTCTGTTATAGGTCTGCTGATGCTTAGTAAACATCCTTGTGGTTTAGGCTGCATTCCTGCACAGAAAAAGGCTCAAGGTCAAGGCCAGTCAGTTGCATGTAAAAGAAAGAAAAATAATAATTTGAACTTAAACAACATATCAAGGTCAGATAATGAATTCTAGCTCACTAATAATTTTATTTTCCTCTATTTGGTTGCTTGTTTGTTACTTGTCTATCAAGGAATGATCTGTAGTGATTTAGATTGAGGAAGTATCTCATAACCTTGATTTTTTTAATTGCTTCAGTAGCCAAGTTTCCTGGCTGTGTGCTTAGAAGATATAAAATCTTGTATATAAATTTGACTAAAAAGAATTTCAAAATTTGCTGTTTTATGTTGTAGGTGGAACCAATTCGTAATCTGTTTGCTGCCCTCTTTCTTTCGAGTATTGGAATGCTCATACATGTGCAATTCTTGTGGAGCCACGTTGATATATTACTGGCATCTGTTATTCTGGTTATTGTTGTCAAGACTACCATTGTTGCTGTTGTTACTAAGGCCTTTGGATATAGCACTAGGACATCATTTCTTGTAAGTTGATCCTTTGGTTTTCTTTATATTTCTTTGGGAAGAAAGGGGGGGTGATGGTTAAATATCCAATTCATTAATCTGTTCATTTGTGTCAAGGTTGGAGTATTGCTTGCTCAGATTGGAGAATTTGCTTTTGTTCTCTTAAGTCGCGCCACAAATCTTCATCTTGTTGAGGTAATCTCTCTCTCTCTCTCTCTCACACACACACACACACATATGACGCACACTGGCATTCTCACTATTGCCAGCACAAATTTCAGAGATTAGTTACATTTAATATTTGGCGGGCTATAAATTCAGGCTACTACAACAACAATCACAACCTTTAATCCCACTAGGAGAGGCAAATTCAGACTACCAAATTAATTAATTATGAACTGAGATGCAGCAGATACTTTAATCTAATGGCTTAGTCATATTGATGTTGCTCTTGCTGCTTTTCATGGATATTTGGTACTTCGCTCAAAGTGAAGTTGTCCAAGAGTTCTATAACAACTGTAAACTAAGCCATTGGCTTTTTTTTTATATATATTGAAGAAGAGAATGTTGTATTCACTAAAACTTACATTTTAAGTTCCACTTTATAAACCTGGAAGCTCTAGAATTGGAATTCCTGACCATGCTCAACCCATGCAAACATGCATGGGCCTACTCATCCCCTCCCAAAAAAAAAAAAAAAAAAAGTAATAGCAAAAGAAATGAAAAGCATTGACTTGGAACAATTAAATTGAAGATGACGTATCAGCAATTCAGCACAATCATGTTCAACTAATTAGTCGTTTTAGTCTTGAACAAAACAAAAGGCCCCTTTTGTCTTTTGTCCTCTCTTTAGATACGAAGTTTGGTTTGGTTTCATGGACACTAGCTGTTTTTTTTTTATTTTATCTATTTCATGATTTCATTTTATGTTGTTTTTGCTGGTCATTATGGAGCAATGCTACTGTAACTTTCCAAAGCATTTTATCTGTTTAAAATCTTGGTCATGAGCAATGCCAAATTAACAAAAAATTGATTTTTTTTTTAGGGGAAGATGTACCTCCTCCTCCTTGGAACAACAGCCCTTAGTTTGGTAATTGTTTTTCTTTACTCTTATTTTCTGTTTTGTCGAACTGCATCTACAGTTTGTATCTTATAATCTTTTTAGATTTTGTTCTTACAATGTTATCCTGATTGAGAATGCGGCAGGTAACAACTCCAGTCCTATTCAAGTTGATGCCTGCTATGATGCACTTGGGAGTTCTCATGCACTGGTTCCCACCAGAGAGCAGCATTCCGAACGAGGTCTCTCTCTCTCTCTCTCTCTCGCTGTGTTATCCGTACGTGAACATTTGATTAGTCTAACTACTCTATGTGGCATGAAGAATGATTGATGCCATCCAGATTCTATATGGAGAATCCCCTTTTTACATCCTGATTTTTGAACAGTTGATTTTTTTTCTTTTTGTTGTCTTCAAAAAGTTTCTTAGATAAGTCTGGAGAGCCAAAGAGGATGACTGACGAGGTTATCGAAAGGGGGCAAAAAGATGAAATTGCCCCCGCCCAGCCTTCGCTTCTCTGCTCTTCTCCTTCTCTTATGGCCGCGCGCTCAGCCTTCGCCTCTCTCCTTTCTCCCTTCTCCCATGGCCGCGCAACCGCCAACTGCCGCGCCTTGCCTCACATCGCCACGCCGCCAGCATCGTCGCCTCGCTGCCTAGCCGCGTCTTGCCTCCCATCGCTGCATCCAGTGATGGGCGGCAAGGCGAGGTGCGGCGGTCGGCGGTCGCACAGCCATGGGAGAAGGGAGAGAGGAGAGAGGCGAGGGCTGGCAGTGTTATCCATTGAAAATTTGTATTTTGGGCAAGGGTATTTTGGTCTTTTTAATCATATTCTGTAAGCCTCTCTGTGAAACTGTCTAGCCCTATAGTAAGACTCAAGTTTCTTTGCTATTAGTTTTGTTTAAGAATTTTTCTTCTGCTGCTGCTTCTCCATTTCTCTTCTTTTACTTTCCTCTCCTTTTTCTGTATTCTGCAGGATAAAGTAGCCATGATCGAAGCTAACAGATTGTTATGACCAATGAAGTAATTGCCGGAGCAGCAGAAGGGTTTATTAGATATAACAGGGAAGTGAATATTAGATGGTTTTGTATCAGTGCCCAGCTTCAGCTTCACCGTGAGAACCTGCAGATTACACATCAGTATTACGTCAGAAACTCAGCTTGGAATTAATGCATGTAAATATACATACATACATACATTCATATAACCTACCATTGAGATCACTGCATGTAAATATCGATTCTTTCCCTCACAATTGTTTCTGCAGCAAGCATATACCCAATAGCTTTTGTAAGTCCTTAACATATGAAATCCGTGTAAGTTTGATGCAAATTTCTTGTACGCACTCAGTCTTCTCTTTTTCTCTACAAAACCTTGCTTTGGTGCTCATGATTTTTTTTTTTTTTTATTTCTGTTATTTTAACTATTAGTAAGTATAAAGGGTTTATTTGTTTTTTGAGATTTGTATTTTTTTTTAATTTTTATAAAAAGATGGTTTATACTATTCAAATTTATAATTATTTATTTATAAAACAACGATCTTATTATTAATATCATCTTTTAATTATAAATAAATATGTTAAACTGATTATGAAAAAAATTTTAGAAGTCACACTTAGAAAAGTTAACCTTTGGAGAATTTTAACATCACACGGCTCATATGACACATATTCAACGCTGGCTTTAAGGTGTTTAGTTTTGATTTTTTTTCAAAAAGTGAATTTTTTTGGTTAAATAATATAATAAAAATATTGTATTAAATATTTTTAATTATTTTACTAAAAATTATATATTGAATAATACATCAGATTATTTTTATTGTGACAAATATTATTAAATAAAAATAATACATATAAAGATATATAAATTTAATTTTTTATAATATAATGTGCAAATTTATAAAATAATATATATTTATGAATGTAACTTTTACAAAGTATATTATTTATTTAACGGGCTAGCTACCCGTGGGTCCGCGCCAGGCACCGCCTCTTGGAAGGCGGGGCCGGGCCGGGCCTCTGCCAGTACGATCCGATCCATTTTCCACCGGTAGGAAGAATAACTCTTTTCATAAAGAGAGGGGAGGCGAAAGCGACGGGGGAGAGAGAGAGAGAGAGAAAGTATGGAGAACGCTGGGAAGCTGCGGTGTCAGAGAATGGGCTGCGACTCCATGTTCACGGAGGACGACAACCCCGAGGATTGCTGTAGATTTCACGACTCGGTCAGTTGATCTGTTAATCCTTTTCGATTTTGTTTGGAATCGTGCTAGGATTTGAGTCGTAGAGGGAGGAGTTATTTTATTATGATTGGCACATCCTATATCTTTTTCGAGAAGTGAATCCTGTTTCGTGTGAAGAAGTATCTGTTCCTAATTGTGAAGTGTGAAAATGGGCATTGTTTTGAAGAAATTAAGCTGTGTGTTTGTTTAAGTCTGATATCTTGTTTGGGAACTAGCGGGTATAATCATGTAGGGAAAACTGTGTAAACCCGAAGTAGACAATTTTAGAGAGAGACCGAATTTTACAATGCTTTGCTGGTATGTAACTTTAGTCTTTAATCTTTAACCATTTTTTATCATATGCAATATGTTTCTTTCTGAGTTCAGTCATCACCTGCTACATTAACGACAGCTTCCAAAAGAAAGTTTTACTAGTGTTATACAATAGAAACTCTATAAAAATAAACTGTATTTTTGTGATTTAGAGACGATAATTTCAAGCTTATATTTTCAATGGATGATTAAGTATTTTGTTGGGTGTCGAAAGAGTTTGAATAGTTTGTCTTCATGCTTGTCAGTCAAATCATTTTGTGTGTTTGTTGCCCGCCTGTGAGCTTGCTATAACAAGCACTTATTTAATACTTTTTGAGTTCACTGGCCATGGGGCAAGCCGAAATAATATGTAATTGAGTTGTTTCAACAAATTGAAGTCAATTTTGATTGTTTGAATTTAAATCTGTATCCATTGTTCCTCCAATTTTTATGTATTATATCATAGTTCATAGATTATTATCGTTGCTTTCATGGTTGTTGCAAATGAAATATAACATAACTGTATGCTTACTTGTTTATTTAATGACTTTGTGCATTGTTGCAATCAACTTGTAGAAGTGACCAGTATGTGAGAAATGATAAAAGGGTATAAACTGCCCAATTTCATGTTCTTGATGTATAATATGTCACATCATATGACGTAACATCAGGAAAACGAGATGCTACCTTTGTATGTTGGATGGATATGTTGAAGTTAAACTATTGCATGCTTGACTTGACTGTTAATTTTGATTTGTCATTATATTAGTCTTAACTAATTTTTGTCTTCCATCCTTGGCAATGTTTCCTGGATGCATGCACTGGATTTTCTTCAGGCAGTAAGTCAACTGTTTTTGAATTTTTTTCAATTCTGTATTGTTTTATAGTCATTATAATTCTTATTTCTGTTGTTATTCATAATGATGATAATATGTGTATTATTAATTATAGACAAATGTTCCTGACATTTGAACACTTCTCCAGCCAATATTTCATGATGGTATGAAAGAGTGGAGTTGTTGCAAGCAAAGAAGTCACGATTTCAGCTTGTTTCTAGAAATTCCTGGGTACTTGATTTATTCTCTTTATTATTGTTCATCTTTTATGGCCATTATTTATGATTTTGATCATCTTCCTTTCTTCTTTCCTTCACAGAATCAATTAAGATTTTAGAAGAAATCTTTCACATAATAAGCCACTAGAGACTAATTTTACTAATAATATCTAAACTTCAACTGTTACCATCTCCTATATTCTCTTTTACTTTTGTAATTTTGAATATTATTTGTTCTTAATGGTTTATGTTTTTTAAGGTTGAACAAGTTAAATGGACAAATACGTGATTATTGTCCACATTTATCACTTCAAAGATGGTAGGCATAAATAAATTGAAGTCAAGATGAACTCAAATTTGTGAAGCATGGTTCTATGTGTTTGCTGATAAATTGCTAACTAGTTTAAGTTGTGGGATTGGACTCCTATATTTAAGCATATTCTCAATTTGAAAACAAATATTTAGAAAATATAATGTTATATGTGGTATAAGTCTAATTTCCATTATACAACCCCCTTCTCCACCCCCCACCCCCCCCCCCCCCCCAAAAAAAAAAGAAAGAAAAAAGAAAAGAAAAGAAAAAGAAAAGTTAGTGTTTTGTCGTTGCTTGCTTGGATTTGCATGGTATTTTCTACATCACTATTAATTTTGTTGGATTTGCCTATTGATACAAAACCAGTGCTCTAGAAAGCGTGTTATGTTGTGACTTGCATATTGTTGAAGTTGTGACAAACAACAAAAAACCAATCTTTAGTGTTTGTTTGGCATTGATATGAAATTTTTGTTGGCACAAGAATAATTTATGTGGAAAGCAATAACATATCAAGTTTTAACCCCACTATCTAAGGTCTTCTTAGCTACATGAACTAGCTTGCCAATTTTTCTTATATATGCCTTTATCTTTTGTAGGACCCATCCTGCTTAAGAGTTTGCCAACAAGTTTTTCTTCATCTTCCCTTATCTCTTTTGCTAAATGTGTGCTTCATTCAATCAGCTCTCTTTGTAGGAGTCTCTATTGGTCTTCTTCTCACATGATCAAACCATCGTAATCATGTCTCACCCATCTTATGTTCAATATGAACCACTTTGACCTTATTGTAAATAACCTCATTTTTAATTTTGTTTTTTCTTATATGAGCAACTACACATCTATCTTACATTCCTCATCTTTGTAACACCCAAATTTTGCACACGTCTATGCTTTACTGCCCAACATCCTAATTGTTGTCTTATAAATTTTTTCTGTTAGGTTTAACGACATCTTACTATCATATAAGATATTAGATGCACTTTTTCATTTTAACTATCATATTTTTTGCACTTTTTCGATTTCGATCTATTTAAATGAAAAGTCATATATTTTGCAGTTTTCTTCCATATCTGGAGCTTAGTATTCGCGCTTTTTTTTTTTTATTTAATACTAAGCTCTCCATTATTAGGGTAAAAAATAAGGGTTTAATGCAGATCTTTGATGAAATCCAAAAGCGTTTTTGCAAAAATCACTTTAAGGAAGAAGTAATTGAGCATTTAGCCAACTGTCTAAGAAACACTTTCAGTGTTGTTATATGTATTTGGTTAATAAAAAAAATAATCAGATTACTAGGAAGGGCATTGTCAAGAGTGCTTTTATGGTTAATATTGTTTGAATATAGAAACGTTTTCGACATTTTTTTTTAATATTCATGAATAAGTATTATTTTTAATTATAACAATCTATTACTTTTTTGTGTACTAAACTTTATCATTATCAAGATTAACTGCACCTTATCCTAACCAAGTTAGGGTCGGTAGCATGGCATTCATAATGTCATTCTACTTCTCCAAATCATATTGACAATGTGAATCCATGGAAAAGAACAATATGACAAAATTTTACGCTAAATGCCCTTTCTAACTCAACTCTCTAGCAAAGGAATGATGAGATAAAGTTCCATCACCATTTTCATATGAAAAAGTTATATGAGATAATTAATATGGTTGTGTTGCATCACATAGTTACTAGAAAGGGCATTGTCTAAAGTGCTATTATAGTTACTATGGTTGTGTTTCTTTTCCTTGATAATGGCTTTTTCTCACTATGAAACTTTGCCAGGAGCTCTAAAATGACATATGAGAATGAGTATTATTTTTATGGATTTTTTTTAGCCTCAAAGCCTCTCTTTGGTTTATGACCGCTTTTGGTATGAAACAATTAAAATTTTCCTGACAGTTGACTTTTTGATATCTAAAGCAGCTCAATCAATTTCATCTGGACTTGCAACTTTACCAACGCATTTCTGAAGAAGTGTCTTGACTATTTTTGTAGACATGGTTATTTCCTTTTTCTGTCTAACTCCCAACATAATATCTATTTGATTATGTAATATCCTGATTACAAGGACTGTAAAGAAGGTAATCCAGACTGCTTTTGGTATGAAACAGTTAGAATTTTCCTCACAGTTGACTTTTTGATATCTAAAGCAGCTCAATCAATTTCTTCTGGACTTGCAACTTTACCAACGCTTTTCTGAAGAAGTGTCTTGACTATTTTTGTAGAAATAGTTATTTCTTTTTTCTGTCTAACCCCCAACATAATTTTTATTTGATTATGTAATATCCTGATTACAAGGACTGTAAAGAAGGCAATCCAGTTTTAAGGAACATTTGGTGAAAATGGGTATGTGCAACAACAACAACAATCCTAATTCATTTCACTATGTGGAGTCGGGTACATTAATTCTTGACCTCCATGCATTTTTGTCCATGGCCATATCCTCTAAAACCATTATATCCTATGTCATCAAGAGTTTCCCACCAAGTTCTATTTGGTCTTCCTTTCCCAGCTTATAGGAGAGTCCATCAGTCTTCTTCTCCCATGTCCAAAATCATTTTAATTGTGACTCCCATATGTCTTCTTCAACAGATGCCACCCTAACCTTTAACTTGCATGACCTGGTTTCATATTTTGTCTTTTCTTATGCGGCTGCACATCCACTGTACAGTTCCTAATAGTTGTCTAATAAAACTTTCCTTTTCATCTTAAGGAATTTTACAATCACATAAAATGCTGGATGCACTTCTCCAGTTTTACCCATCATGCTTTGATCTTATGAGTAACATCTTCTATAATCTTTTTTTCTTTTTTAACAATTGATCCAAGATACCGAAATTGATCCTTTTAAAAATGAGTATGAGCTATGAAAATAGAAAATGTATCCTTTTTAGCTAGACAACTTTGGTTTTAATCTACAACGGCGGGTACTTAACTGGCGGTTAGAAAATACCACTTTAGTGAAGCTGTAAGACTTCACTGGTCATTTTTGTATAAAGCTGTACAAAAAAGGTTAATTTTATTTGAGCGGGTACTTAACTGGCACCTACCTAAATAATGTACATTTCCATACTAAGGATCAGGCTGTGAATACAGAGCAACAGAAGCAAGTAACAATATTACATCACACATCGGTTGTCGTCTTGCCTTTGTCGCTTTCTTGACATGTCTGATGTGATCCACTTCTTGCATAATCTCTAATCTTAAAAGATATAATAGAAAAGGAAAAGGAAAGAGTTATACAATTTTCCTTCCTCTCAAGAGTCATACATTACGATGAACAAGGATTGCATATGATTTGAGGGTAATGTTTGTAACTTAAATATAGATTGAAGGTAAGGATTTTATTTTTTGCTTCACAATAAAAGCTCTAAATTTTTGCTTTTGGCCCCTTGTAGAAAAAATAGCTTTTTCTTGTCGTGTTAAAGCACTATTTAATTTTAGCCATACAAAAGCACTTTTGTTAAGAAAAGAGGGGCACTTTTCTGGATGACCACTTCACAGCCAAATAGAGGCTCATTTCTATTAAGCGAGGTCTTTTACATAGGTTCTAGCTCTTCAATCATCATATTTGTTATAAAGCCATTGCATCGCATTCATTTCTGAAGTTACTTGCCAAAGACTAGTCCTATTCTTATCTCTTTTGCTACAAATCATATGTTTGAAGTTAGAAAAAGAAAAATATGATATATACTTCAAGCAACATGGTGCTATCTCTCCTAAAAACATGTCTTTGTAGTTGTGGAATATATCTGTAATGTTCTCTGTTAGTATCTAAAATTTGCTTTGTTTATTTGTTCTCTACTCATTTATTATTTTCTCTATAAAGATGTAAAGTAGGTAAACACACAACCGAGAAACCAGTGCTAACAAAGCCACCTACTACTCCAAAACCAGTTCCTGTACCATCTGAAGCAACTGGTGCATCAGCAAAAGAAGCTTGCTCTAGGTGCCGCCAGGGATTCTTTTGCTCTGAACATGGTACTTCTCTTACTCCTCTAATAACAAAATAGATTAAGGTGGTGAGATCTTCATCTTCTTCCCAACCCCACTGTATGGGTTTACTATTTCAAGTCATACTAGGACAGTATTTTGTGGGGGGTGAAAACTTTGCTGTTGATTTTGCATAGGAGATCTCATTTAATGCATTCTTCAACATAAGTTACTTCCAAGTGAATAGAGAGATGATTTTTCCATGGGAAATATAATTATGTTTTTTCTAGAGAGATGAGTATCTTGAATTCCCTTCTTCTGTCTATCCATCATTGTTTGGTGGGAGAACAAGATGAATCAGTTTGTAGGTCATGTTTTCTTACATTTTCCGTCCTAAACGCGTCCGAGGAGCCGATATATTTTTAGATGCCACGGTAGCTTATCACTGTCATCTGGGCGTTAAGAGTTGTTTCTGTTATAACGATTGCAACTTAATGTACTGCCTTTCCGTTGTTGGCCCTTCCGACATTCTTGAAGCTTCATTCTTGGCTAAACCAAACCAACATTTGTTAGGTTCACAAGTCAGGATTATGAATCCCAACCCACCGAGTTCAGTAGCAGCTCCCCCTGCCGAAGGCAATGCAGATCATCGGGAAGCCCTTGCTGCTCCAGCAAAAAAGAAAGTCGATATAAATCAGCCCCAAATTTGTAGGAACAAGGGATGCGGCCAAACCTTCAAAGAAAAGGACAATCATGACACCGCTTGCAGTTATCATCCAGGGCCTGCCATTTTCCATGACCGGATGAGAGGGGTGCGATTATACATAGTTGGATTTCGTTTTGACTTATTTTCTATCGGTTTACTGCTGTTTCCTGAACTCTGAACTCATGGATCGGCTTTTGTAATTTCAGTGGAAGTGTTGTGACATTCATGTCAAAGAATTCGACGAGTTCATGGCCATACCTCCATGCGCCAAGGGATGGCACAATGCTGATCCAGCACCTTGAGATGATGCAGAACCCAATCGTTCATGGGCAATCTCCAATTTTCGTGGTTCATTGTGACATGATGTATGCTCATTTCAACCATTCGCATTGTGATAATTCTGCTTTTTGAGACCACCCCCCCCCCCCCAAAGTAAGATAATCTTATGTGGGTCTTTATGTTTTCATTTCATTGGCTTGTTTTTTTAATTTCCTGGAGATTACAACATATCATGACTTATAGCTCTTCAGTTATGTTCATCTAAAAGCGTTATAACTCAATTCATCTTATACTTAAAAATAGTTTCTCACCAAATTTCTTTTTATTTTCTTCAAATCTTTTATTAAGTACTTGTTTTATTTTACTCACTTTCTATGTAAGATTTTATTGGTCGTATTTTTACATGATCAAATTATCTTTCAATATATGAATATTTGTAGACTTTTAGAAGATAAATGTAGCCCTACATTTTTTAACAGTTTAAATATAATTTGAGGACTTCTTAAATTCTGCATGAATTTATTATGTAAAATTTCCTATGAAGTGCAAGTAATTGTAAATTATGTAAATGGTTTTTTTTTTTTTGGGACCTTTTTGGTTCTCTTCGTAAATGTAAGTATAACCATTTTATATTTAATATATAATTAATTATGAACCATATTATTTTATACAAAATTTTTATTGGTATGCTATCATCTTTAACATGAACAAAAGATTAGGAATGATATGTTGGGCAATGTAGATTAGTAAAAGAAAGGAGTTACACTTCTCCCTCAAATTATTTATGTTAAACAAATAATACGTTGCTTGATGTGAGTAATATAATAAAATTAAACAAATAAAACAATATAAATTTTAGCAATGTAAGAATAGTATATCAAGTAAGTACAAAAACTACGAGCTCAATGCAGAAATATGTTTATGTTAAATTCAATCCCAAAATCACACACATTTAATTAAACAGGTGGTGAATGTTATTTGTATCTGTAAAAATTACAGGAAAAAAAAAATAAAATTTAGTATTCATAGACAAGTTTGTAATTTTATGAAGACAAAAGAATAAGAACAATAAGATAATGCCAAAAAAGTAAGTCCATCGACCTCATGTCCGGCCCAATGAATAGAGCCAACCCTAAATTATGAAATTGCAGAAGAGATTGGCCCAAAGTTCCGGCCCATAGGCCGATTGGGTGTGCTGATCAAATAAAATGTCTATTTTTAACCATTGCAACTCCTTCACCTGCTACAAAGCCACGGCTGACTGATAACATTAAGGATCATAAACGCTTGAATTTTTCTACAACCCTTGATTTGGATTGTTGCTTATAGTTTTTATTAATTAATATGTTTCTCATATTATTCAAGCTGCAGTTTAAACCAAACTAAATCATAATTTTATGGTTTGGTTTCACTGTTAATAAAGTTCGATTTAGTTTGGATATTCAAATCATAATACATTATTTAATTTCTATATTTTTCCAAATCAAGTCAGAGCAAACGATGATGATAAATTATAGTTTGCGAGTCACTCATAGCAAGTCTATCTTGAATACATACTAGTAGCTTTGTATTTGATTATTATTGTGAGTAGACAAGACAGCATATAACACAATAACCCTTGAAAAGGGCACCATTTGCACAATTGCCATATGGAATGTCAGTTGCTTATATTCTAACCTAAATCATCAACATTCATGTTAAAATTAATGCAGTTGAAGTGTTAAAACAACTCCAGCCTTTCAACATATAAACATGTGTTTAGCAATGAAAAAGATAAACCCTCTTAGATTGACTCTCCACTCTGTACATACAAATTTATCAATTTATACGATATATTCTTATAATCTATAACTATTATTTTTTTTTATATATACTTAGTGAAATTGTAACATGTTAGTCACACTTTTATCTTTTTATATGCATATATGATGATTGACATATGAATTCAATTCTTAAAAACTAAAAAATATAGTTAAGATTGCATAAAAAACAATTCTTTTTCAATCTCGCAAAGAAAGAGTCTCGGTCATCTATTAGGGACGCCGTAAAGGTAAAGAACCAATAGAGAAATTCATTTCAATTCAGCCTAGGAGCGTTTGAGAGAGAGAATCTTAACTTTAAAAGGGGACTTTATCTTGTCACTGGGATGCTGACAATGGAGGGTATAAGGATCTGAGAAGCTGCCATGTAAGAGGTTCTTCGGTGTTTACAAAGCCCATGATTTAATAACACAGAGAAACCCCCACATTTTAGTCAGGATGGAAACTTCCCAAAAATTTAATGGTACTTCATTCTCTGAACAAACAAACAAGCTTCCAGGCCACTCTTTCCAGCATCACAAACATATATTAAACCTTTATAAACCCTTGATTGCTTGCCAAAAATTCAAGCCCTGCACAATTACTTAATCCTTTTTCCAACGCCATGTTTAGTTCCACAATTGAGTTGATAACCATGGCTGCTTCTAGCCCTTTCTTCATCTTCTGCTTTTGCAATTTGATCATAGCCATTTTAGTTGTTGGTGGCTCGAAACCCACCTCAGAGTTTGATCAATATTACAGTTCAGGTCCTAGCCCACGAATAATTGCCCAGAGAATCAAATTTGACATGGGAGGAGCAAATGCTGAATCTTCATTAAACTGTAATGTGGAAGCATCCACAGAGGAAGTTATAAGTGAGTTGCATGCTGAAGAAGAAGAAGAAGAAGAAGAAGATGATGATGATGATGAACTGAGGAGAAGAATAGAAGAATTCATTGAAAAGATCAATAGAGGGTGGAAGGCAGAAAAGTTGAGGGCATCTCTATTAGTGTAAAGACATTCTGCAGCAACTAAGTGAGGATGTGGTAGACGTGTTTTATGCAGTAATTGATCTGAGTCTGTGTTTTTGTAAATAAGATGGATTCCAGTCCAGCAGGCAAGGAAACTTTGATTCATTAATAGATCAGCGTCCTCATTCTACACTTCAGCTCCTTTGTCTCCTCTACCTTCTGTGTTTCTTTCTTTTAAATTTTCCAAGCAAATTGAATTAGTTTAGATTTCTAAGGCATTAAGAAAGAGTAGAAGCAGCTCGAGCTTCTCCTCCCGCCCGTATTAGGTTAGGCTATGTAGGCTCTAGTTTTACACTTCACTTTTTTTTAACGTTTTAAGTGTCATTCACAAGAGAGATAATGATGAGGACGATAAAACAATGGTAGATTTTGTAAAGTTCTTTTATTGTATTTATACAAATAATAATAATAATTGCATCAAAATTAGGAAATTGTAAACTTATTTTCAAGAACAGTAATAATGTAGCTCCGTTATTTCCACTTTCCTTATTTGGTCGTTGAAGTTGACTTCAGAAGGATCCCACTTTCATATTATAGCTATTAATTCAATACCAAACAAAATATCAAGTTGGTCTCGTTGCCATGCCCCCTTCCATGCGATAGCTATTCTTTTTAAAATCAGAAACTGTGTCTCAACTGAAATTATATGAGACTATGAGACAAGAGTATGTGTCAATTCAAATTATAATAGTCTTGCGTGTTAACTCAAAATCAGATATGTGGGAAATTCAAACTTCAACTGATTCTCAAGGACATTAATCATCCTGCAAAACCAAACTTAAAAAGAATCCTAAAAAGCATTCGCTCCAAAAGGAAAAGACGTGATTGAGCCAGAAAAGGGACTCCAAGCATTCCTTTAAATTTGCTCCATTTCATTCATTCACAACACAGAAGTTATTTCTTAATAAAAAACATGAAATCCAATTTGACATCCAGCCTCTCGGGTGGTCCAGAGAAGTTGGATGGATGACAAACAAGGCATCATACATCTAAGAGTTCCCCCCACAACACCAGATAAACATGCGATGACAACAACTGCAACATAAGGTTACTAGATAGATGACCTAACCTAGTTCCTCCTACAAATACAAATCCAGTTTAAAACTGGTCTCATCTAAACCCCCTGATTCCCCTGATGATGGAAGGAGCCGAAGCGATTACTTCGGGATCAGAAAAGGGAGGTTAAACCTAACATTTCAAGTTTGCTAAACGGAAGCAGAGATGCACCTCAGGCCCAGTTACATGAGGCACTCATGATCAGCAAGAAATCTCACGGTCCTGTAGGTTGGGGCCTTTAGGTTCTGCTCGGGGCAAAGATGTTTCTTTTTCATTTGCTAAATTCTTTGGGACCTGGAAGGAGATTGGAGTACCCATATTGTCTCCATGGACGGAAGAGGGAGGAGTAAAGTTTGGCTTTGGTCCACCATAGACAACCTCTGCTGGTTCTGCAGGGTGATGGTTTGCAGGAGGAAGCGAAAAATTTATTGCGTGCTCAAACCGCTGCTTCTTGGGCTTCTGCTCCTGCCGATGACCTGGTGAAAAACTGCCAATCACAACCTGGCATACTAAAAAAATGTTAGAGAAGTGGTGCAAGCTATGGCGCCCTGAATATAAGCAGACAAATCCCAAAAAGTAACTAGCTGTTAGTCACGGAGTATCATGCTTCTTTTGGGGGATAATAAAGCAGGTAGTGGTTGCCACTTGACCTTAGGGACCATAAATCATCACATAATATTTCATACATGCATTCCTGTGAGAATGGATTATGAGTGTAAGTTTTTGTAGAATATGTTCAGGCTCAATCTAAAGAATCACAATTAAATGGACAGTTCACAGTTGACCATTAAAATATATAACCACAGTGCAGAGCAATCAATCTTTTTTGGTTTTTTTTTTTTTTCCTGTTTTGACAACATAATCTAACCTGAACAGGTCCAGCGGCTACTAACAGACCAGCGAGTCCTCCCCCAAAAACACGACCATCTGGGCCGGCCAACGAAACACTCATTCCACCAGATCTGCTTCTTGTTCCCCCACCATCACTAGGTATAAATGACCCAGTCAAGGAAAGTATTTCAAAACGACCCTGGAAACAGAAGAATCATAAGTTATAGGCTCCCAAGTGATAAAGCCAGAAGATGGAAAAAACAGTTCAACATTTTCAACTCGGTTTATCTCCATAATTAGTACTGGAACACAATGCATAATGATGAATGACTAACAAAAAAGTTGGAAACCGAAGCTGAAGAAATTTTCTGCATTATTTAATTAAATTCTCCACAAGTTCACAACTATAAGGATATTGATGTGTATCTCACGTCACTAAACTGGTGGCATGCCATCAAGCCCAATTACATGCACATCAGGTACTAGCACGGGCAGTTGATCAAATCAGTGAGTGGTGCCGCCCTCCAATAACTCGGCAGATACGGAGATGATCCTCGTCCGCTTAAACGGATGAGAATCACTTTAAACGACTGGGAATCCGATTTGATCTCAGCCAATTCAATTATCAATCAAAGGATAATCCCGCAAAAACAGGGAACACCCTCTATCATATCGTATCAAGGGAACTGGAAAAAGATACAGAGCCGGAACGACCACGACCTTCTAAACTTATACATACCATCCCCTGCACCTAAGTTTGTTCAGAGTTGGCTCTCGGCAGTCCCAATGTTTGTGGTTTCAGGCACCTGCTCAAGACCCAACATAGATGCTCAACTGTTTGAACAAAGCAGACTTCGCCATTGGTCCAGGTCACTATAGATTTATTGGTGATATTCTCTGTATCATCAGATATAATTACAGATGGTATGGTGTTTGAGCAATCTTAAGTATATTGCAGATGTCAACCCTATTAAAAATTATACACAAGCCAACTACTTAGAAATCATACAAAAAGGAAAGAACGGGATTGCACCTCATATGTCAAAGTACCACCACAAGAGTTAGCCTGCCGAAGTGTAACATTTGAAATTGCTCCATTTGCTGAAAGAACACAGACAGCTCTAGATTCTTGTTGAGAGAAGGATAAAATCTTCATTGAAACATCCTGAAACAACCAGAACAAAAGGTAGAAATTGTCATTTCTAGTCATAAGTTTCATTTACCACTACAAGAGAAACTTTCCATCCATACCCACAAGTTAATTTCAGTTCTTTGTTTGCCTCGAAGAATAATGTTCAATTAAAAAATAAGCATGGCTTCATTGGACAGATAAGAAAATTTGAACTCGGCATACTGTAACAAAACTGAATGCATGACATTGATATTCAAATTCACATTGCAGGAGCTAAAGACATAAATAAGAGGCAGTTTAGAACTATTAAATGTCCAAACTAGAATGGCAGCATGGGGAAAAATATGTAGTGTGAACAATTTGCCTTATTGCTATTTTTTTCCTTGACAGGTTATAGACTGAATTCTAACAATCTTAGAAGTTACAAGAAGGATACATTTATCAGATGCACTTCAGAGAAAATAAAGTATGTAACTATTAACTCATATATAACATAATCACTAAGCAAGGGACTTCCATTTAAGATCCAAGGATACTAGTGAATTCCAAGTAGTTGGGACCTAAAAGCATGGATACAAACATAAGGATATGACATGATATATACACATTGGCATTGTTTTCAGAATGTGAAGGCTCATAATGAGGACACAGCAAGAAATAATTACAATAAAATTTCGTTATGTTTTTAAATTGCAATCACATTTATTTTTATATAAAAGTTAGCCCATTCAACATAAAAGAAGTGCGAAGATAATGATGTTAAAAGCCATTTTCACATCTTTATCATAAGCTAATTACAAGTTTCAATTTTGTCTTAAAAATTATTAATAGGTATAATAAATCTACATTTTCTTATTGGGTAATGCTAACAGTTGCCCTTGGGGCAATGGATAAAGAGTATTTATTACACTTTATTTTCAGATGATGAGTATTTATTACACCTCACTTTTAAGCCTAAACATTTTCTATTGGTTGGTTTTATCAAAATAAATGCATTTGTTTTAACACCAACTAATAGAAAATGATATTTAGTAATTGAAACAAGGTATAATAAATACGCATTGTCTAAAAACAATGGGTATTTAACGCTTAGGACAATGATATAGCATTACCTTTCATATTTTATCACTAGATTATAAATAATCTTCTTTAAATTTACAGTGCTTTTTAACCCTCCAATGAGTATGTTTATACTTCACAATAGAGTGTATGGTTCTGATAAATTAAAAGATACAAATTTGGAAGATATCTGACAGTGTTGGGAAATTGCTCAAAAAGTCAATGTCCAAGATGTCTACAACTTCCATGGTTGATATAGTTTGGCTGATGGTGAGACCTAACTATTTCTTGATAATCACAGCAGAAGTGATGCTTGTTACCGTATATCAAATTCATATACATATTATTTTCCGCTATAAAATTTATGTGTATTATAGGATGAGGCTATCATCATCATCATCAGAAACCTCAATCAAAGTAGGTGGGGTCAGAACAGGAAATTTATGCACAAATTTCAACATCCTACTAGAAATAATAAAAAAGGAGATGAGAAAAAGACCAAAACAATTTGACAGAGCTTTGTGTTTGCATAAACATCTCAAGAAATTAAAACTTTGAAAGGAACTATTTTGAAGATGAAGACAACTGAATCTTATTTTCTAGATTCAACAAGTTAATTAGAACAGTTAATATTCTCGCAATCACAAGATCATCCTAAAGATTATTTTCTTGCACATTTTTATAATGGGGAAACTGGAAGTACTATTTAAGTAGCATGCTAATGTGTTGATTCCACAAGTTGAAATATATGTTTATTGCAAAATTCTCAAAATCCCTCCTTGGGGGACTCTCTCTCCACTTTGAAAAGGACACGATCAACCTCCTGAAAATTCAAAAATCAGCTGAGTTTGCCTATTTGTAATCCTCCCTTGCCTCATATTGTACCATCATAGGAATTGATTTCAAGCAATGAGTTACAGATTATCCATATCCAATAGTGAAAAATAAAGGCAGGCAATTAACTCAATACCTAGAGATATTTAGTAAGCAACTGAAGTACCTCGCCAGTATAAACAGTGATCACATGAGGAGTGAAATTTGCTCCAACAAAGTAAGATGCCCACTCACCTGCCAAAGGTACGAAGGAAAAAAGCAAGTGAAAATAGAAACCAGTTGTCCAAAACCTGCTTGGTTAAAACAACAGAACAACAATTACAACTTTAAGCTGTGAAACCAAAACCAAAACCACAAGTCTCACTATGGAAACAATAGACAATCAAATAAGAGCACATGCAGCAAGCTATATATGGTTTAGAAACCAATATGAATATGTCCATGATTGTCACAATAATTCAGTACCCTTAATAGAATAAAGAATGCTTTGAGGTGTCAGCATGCTTCTCCACCATAACCTCTCACAGAAAATGAAAAGATAAAGACATTCTTATTGCATGCATTAGGAAATGTGATACTACAGTGGTATTTTCTATTCACAATCCTCCAATTTGAAACAAACAATTATTTAAAAGTGAATGTGAAAATCTTCAGTTTTGCTGAAACAATATTGCATTTTTTGCTTTTTTAGTGCTACTCAGAAGTGAATATTACAATCAGACATTTATGGGAGGATTACATTAGATTATAGAAATTCTCACGGCAAAATTAATCTCGTACTTTTGGGGAAATTGGTTTGGAAAGGTAAATATTCAATACAGCATCTCAGGCCTTTCCAAGTTACCATTTTGAGGGTTAAATTACAAGGTCTGAATTTAACAGTTTACTAAAAGAATAATGGGGAGTCAATGACTAAGGTCGTTACTTGTCAGCTATAACAGACATTTTCCAAGTCAGTCAAGATTTTTCCAAGTGTGACCTGTGAATCAGATCCACAGTTATTTGATCATTTTGTATCTTACCATTAGCCATTTGTATTCTTTATTCTTCTGTTGCTTCTTATGTCTCATTCAATTATTAAGGGAAGACGTTTCCAAGACTGGTCACATCAGCTCACTTACCATCAACAATAAAACAAGCTGGCTTCTCCAACAATTTTTACTCACTGTTTATTACTATCATCTTTCTGTTATTCCTCAATAGAAGATAAGAAGTTATAAACTGAAGAGAAAGATTCCTTCAGTCTACAGTACACACAATGAAGCCTCTTCTATCTCACGGCCGCCATAAATTCTAGATCTAGAAGGTACCTCAGGTTTGAGGTTAAGGGTCCCACCCCACCTCAAGCTTATCAAAATATCCTCACATCTAAATGTTATACCGGAAACAGAACAAAACAGATCAGTAGATCTAGTTTCACCACAGAGAATAATTTTAAAATTTGAACCATCAAAAATGGTACAGGATCTGCCACAACTGCAACAGATACTAATCTAATTCCAGTAACAGAAAATAATCTCAATTGTAAAAAGTAAATCAATAAATGCAGTAAAGCATTCTCGCGAATTCAAGATTCAGATAGAAAGTTAATTCGTTACCTGGACTTCCAAACTCTAACTTATGTTTCTTCTTAAATGAGTTAATAGACTTCCCTCTGCCCGGTTTCCAAGCTGAGAACTCTCCCGTTAGCGGAATCGACGCTGATATAGGCATTGGTGATAATGCCGGCATACCCGACCCACCGGGTCCGTACTTCCTCGGCCTTCCTCTCTTCTTCTTCACCTCCGTACCGGGCATCGCCACGCTAACCGGCGTCGCCGCCACCGCCGGCGGCGGCATCGTTGATCCACTCAATTCGCCGGGGTTTTCGCTCCTCGCCGCCACTATGAAGCTCGCCGGAGCTTCATCGCCCTTGACTGCATCCCTAGAGCTGCTAATCTCTTCTTGCTGCTCCATTTACATAACCAAAAAAAAAAAAAGAATCCGAAAAAGCAGAAACCCTAGCAACAAACTTCAAACTTAAAGCCTACTCATGAAAAATCAGAGTAGGTAAAAAAGCTGAAACGAAAACCACTTCAAATTTTGCAAAACCTAGAAATTGTAGCCACTGTATCGGAAGAACAACGATCAAAACCAGAAAGTTGTGCAGTTCGAATCATTCAAACTAAACAAAAACTGGTTGACCGCTCAAACCCAGCCACGGCAGAGCTTGCACAGAGCTTCAATGGCGATGCTTATTTTTTCCAAAATAAAAATAAAAATTAAAAATTTTCCAATGCTTCAGAAATTCTTCAAGGGGCTGTGAAATTAGGGTTTTGGGGGAAAAGGAAGAAACGCAGAAAAATAAACTTGAAAAATGGAAAATAAAATAACCTGAATTTCACCATTTTTTTAATTAAATATAGGAAAATAATACACTTAATAATCAATTCTTTAATATGAAAATTCAAAGTATAAATTTTGGTTAAGAAACTGGTTTGAAGTCCGTCTGGCAAATTTAATAAAACATAATAAAATGGAAAGTTGGTAAATTGCTGAATATTCAATTATGAAGAATATTTGGGAAGGCAAAAAAAAAAGAAAAATACTTTTTTTTTTAATTTTAAAATCGCCACCTAATTATTAAAAGCCTGTAAAGGCAACAACGTTGGAGTCTCAGCCAATTTTCCAGCCTCTCTCTGACCTCTTCTCTTCTTCTTCGTTTTTTCAGGTAAATCAAGTTGACTAATTCACTGTAATACCCACTGCTAACCTAAAATCATGCAAACATTGAATTTATAGAGTCCTTGTCCTTGTGGGTCTTGATGTTTGTAGACCAAAAAATTAGGGTTTACGTGTACAGACATGACTTTAGTTTGAAACCCCATAAACTCTTGTTTGGATGCTGGGAAAATGATTGTGCTGTCTTTCTGTGATTTTGAATCCAACAGTCATCATTTTCCTCTCGTTTCTTGGTAGCTTCATACTTCTTCTCTTTATAATAATATATAGAGGAAATAGCCGAAGAAGAAGAAGAAAAAGAAGAAACTTGCTTGCTGCTTTGTGGGTTGATGGTTGGCTGAAACTATAGTTGGATTTTAATTCAACAAAGTTGGATCAGTCACAAGAATTTTAAATTTTTTTTATTCATCATTTATAAGGTCATTAATCTTGTTTCATGTTTAAAAAAGATCTCTCTCTCCCTCTTTTACTGTAAATTTTTGTCATTTTTTCTATTAGAATATGTTTGATAACATGAAAATTTTATAAAAAAATATTTCATCCAAAGAATTAGTTTTTATTTTTATTGTTTGACACACTACATTTTTCATGAAATTAAATTTTATGGTACAATCATTAAAGTATCATTTGACCTTTTTTCTATGAAAAATTCCATCTATGAGGGAGATAGTTTTTGTTTTCCATACAAATTGAAAAATATATTTTTTTTCTAATTAAATGCTATCAAACACACTCTTAGTGTGTATCCCTTTTTTTTTTTTTTGGTGTGTGTGTAAATCATCTTTAATTAAATCTCTCTACATCTTATAAGTGTTACTTCAATCTTGTCATATATTATTATGTTTTTTATATAGTCATTTATCCAGCCTAACATGCTTATTTAGGTTATGATCATGTTACAAATGTTAACACATGACTGCCTTTGAGCCACATTCAAGAGGCCGCCATATGCCATCACAGCAAGATGAATGAATACTTCAACAGT
The DNA here is from genome assembly GCA_036245055.1 of Diospyros kaki. Taxonomy (NCBI): domain Eukaryota; kingdom Viridiplantae; phylum Streptophyta; class Magnoliopsida; order Ericales; family Ebenaceae; genus Diospyros; species Diospyros kaki. The sequence continues at coordinate 46,470,028 of BSEG01000002.1, read as the reverse complement.
GTTGCCGTACAAGCTTTTCTAACATTTTAGGTTTTTACTTGGTAGGAATTGAAGTTCAAATGGAACATAAATTGAGAAGGCTAACGACATTGATCAGAACTGAACAATTTCAACATGTTAGAAGCCAATTAGAATTGACTTATCACTCCCAAATCTCAAGTAACAAAAAAGAATACAAAGCATTGAATATGACATGAAAGAAAAATGCATTAGATTCACACTTGTATTTCCACTCCTTAGATATATGTTCTACCCTTGAAGAACAAAACCGAGTCTTCTTTCCTCGAAGGAGTATTCGATTTTTTCAGGAATCTCTTCGACAAGAACAGGCAGTGCTTTAGGAACGGGAGGGGCTGCGGGGGTCAGTGCAGTCTGCATTGGAACTGACACTGTTGAAGGTGTAACAGGCATGGGAATTGGCATCGCTTTAGGAGTCCTATTTTCTTCCTCTGCAGCTGATATTGCCTTGGAAGGAGTGGTGAATTGTGTATTGATGCTTCGAACAGTTTTTTGTGAAATCTCATTCTGCTTTCTGTTCACATCTTCCATCAAGTTTGTTGCACTGGGTGAGAAGGGTGTCCTCTTTATGGGTGATTCGACTACACGAGCATTTACTGCATTAAAAAGAATAATTCTTTAAAGGAACTCTTGCATATGAATAGCCAAAAGGCATTTGTAGGCAAAACAAATTCTTCCTAAACCATGGAAAGATGTTTCAAAATCATGAGTTTATTAGCTCCAAAAGAAAATGTGCAGTTTGAAGAAAATCACCAGCTGATAAAGCCGCAAATGCATCATCACGTGGCTGATTGAACTGGTCATTTGGGTGCACGCTATCACCTTTCTTGGCTTGACGTGTATTCGGAGTGGCTTTTATGGAGTGAAGAGGAGGATCAGGCTTAGGGGTTTGCAGCATTGTTCCCCCAACAGAAAGCCTTTTGCTGTTTTGGCCCCCAACCCCGGATGACAATCTAGAACCCTTTTTCGCGCTCTGGAGCTTCATTGGACTTGGTTTTGAACCAAAAAGTGCCTCCTGCTCTGCAATTAATTGCCCCTGAAGTTTCTTCTGGTCCTGAAATAGATCAATAATTTGAGTATAGTTCACTTAGACAGAATCTTGATGAGAAACACTCAGCTTGAGTCCACGATCAAGAAAAATGTACGTCCATACTCTCTGCCTCTTGCGCTCCTGCTCTTTCTCCTGCCTTAGTATGGCATATTCTTCAAGCATAGAAAGAAGACGAATCTGGACACAAGTAATTTTGAATAAATTTGCCTTATAGAAAAGGTTAATAAGAGTGCAGAATAAACAGTAACTGAAACGAACTACATGAAAAAAGCCTTTCAAAATGATAGAGAAACACTTACACCGTCATAAGTGAACTCGATTCCTCTCTCAGTCTCCCATGCTATGGTTTTTGAAGCTAATGCATCCACCATTCCTGTCCCAATACAAAACGGAATTCACATGGCAATTTAGCTGAAAGCAGACACTTGATTAGCCGAACTTTTTTACCTAGTTTAGCCACAAGACAAGAACCCACTGGATATTATTATATTCCATTTTGTCTAGTTGAGGCTAATGGCCGCCAAGTCATATGATGCAATGCTTACCTGGAAGTTTATTAACCAATGCACGAGCTTTCTCAGCACGCTTCAAAGTAAGATGAGCACCTTTTCCAGCATTATATCGGTTTTCATCCTAAACAAGCATTAGAGAAACAATTCAGCAAGATTATATAAACTAAAAAGAGAGCAAATGCAATGGAAAAGGACATGTAAAACCCAACATTGTTGTACTCCTCGAGCCAATTCTCCTCCTCACATGCAGCCAACCACTTCTCAACCTTTTCAAGAATTTCTTTCCTGCTAAAAGCTTCCTCTTTCACATTAGCAATTTGTAGCTCAATTTGTTCAAGGACACAAGCAGGATCCACAGCTCCTGTATTGAAAAAAGTTGATACATAAAATTGAAAGACACCGTAGAGATATGAGCATATCACTCGTCTTATATACAAGTTATACCAGACTCAATAGCTTCAACAGCAATTTCCACTGCACCATCTGATTCTGGAATCAAATGTGTCTTTCTACATATTTCCTCCAGTTCAAACCTCTTCTTCAACACAAGCTCCTTCATTTTGCTTGCTTTCAACTCTTCCAGTCGAGAAACTTCTGCCTCAACCTGAATAATCAATTTACTAAATCTTCAGTTCTTAAAGACAAGAAACAAGTCTCTGTAATCGAAAGACATTAAGCAGCCCAAGAAGTAGCAAGAATGAAGTAAGAAGACTCGTTTTTAAAATCATTTAACTTACATAATTAATGAAGTCCACAGAAAGCATGTTAGGCTCTGTTATCTCATCTTCTGAAGCAGCTATATTGGAGGTAACATTCTGAAACATTTGTTGCTCTTCTATTGGTGTGTCCATCAAATTCCAAAGCTCCAACATTGAAGTTGCAAGATCTTGGAGCTGCCACACGTTGGAAGGTAAATAGATCCACAATTTGAAGGAAAATGATTTTGAAGTTACTGAATACTGATTTAAGCACCTACTTACCCGCTGCATCCTCTGTATTTTAACCTCTCGGAATCTTTGTATCGCAGTTGACAACCTCTCAATAGTATCATTACTTATGTTCTTTGATCCTTCAGAATCATTACCTAAACTTGGATGAACCTCATTAACTGTTTGCTTGAAATCCATACCAAGGACCAAGCACTGTGAATTCAGAGTATTCAGGAGATCCAACACATGCTTCAAGCGATCGCTCTGCATGCAAAGAAACATCAGAAGTAGAAAGAGAAGAATGTTTAGAAAAGCACCTACACTCACTAATACTGTTGGAGAAAAGGAAAAATAAAATAGAATGAAAAACTATTACCTTTTCCTTCTGAAGTGCCTGAAGCTCTCTCTGTAATTCTTCAAGCTTTCTTAAAGACAAGTCAGTTTCATTCACAACTGTGCTTGACGAAGTGTACTCAGGGGCCCTCTGTATCTCGATTGATATCTTATGAATTTGCTCAAGAACCTCGACAAATTCATTCCTTCTTTCACATTTCCTCTTCCTCATCTCCTCTAGCTGTGGAAGAATAGCTTTGAGCTCCTCCTTCAAGTTTCCAGGGTTGTGATCAGACTGAAAACAACCAATTGTAAATTGGTTTTCAGTTTCTAACGTCAAATATAATGTCATGAACATCAACAACAATCAATTCAATGTTTCTCACTTTTTAAATCGAATACAATGACGTGAATTTCAATAACATTCTCCATTTTGTCAGACACTTATGTTTTGATGATTCAGCATAAGTTTATTTTTTTTATCTTTAAGATGTTATTCGCAAAATACAGACAAAGGGCAGCAACTAGAGATGGTTAGCTTCAAGTCGATTATTCCTAGTGTAATCTTTTTTATCACAAGGAATTGTCAAGTTTTTAACAAGTATCAGTACCATTTTGCTAGTATGCTAGTATGATCATGCTGCCGGTTTCCGCCTAGAATTAAGCAGCAATCCCATGATGATGTTTTCAAATCAGTGCTTGAACTTTCTGAACTTGCTTTTAACTTTGACTTGACTCAATCTGTACCAACTTGAGGTTCTTCTGGAACACTTCAAATACTTACTCGGCAAGAATTAATACTGACCTGTCTAATATGTACCGGTCTCTCTCCCATTGCAGAACAGATAGCGGCGAGCTCTGCTTCAGAATCAGCAATAGCTTGTCTTAGCTGAGCTCTACATCGGTTTGCCTGATCTACCTTTCTTCTGTAGACTTCTAGACATTCTTGTTCAAGCTCAAGCAACATTCTGTCCCTCTCAGATTCAGACTCCCCGACTTCATCCCATATTATCTGATTTTTTTTTACCAATAAATAAGGATCGTAATAAAATAAGGAAAGAAAAATGAATCAGTTGCAAGCTATATATCAAAGGGTCCATTGGGAAAAAACCTGGAGTTCATATAAAAGAGTTCCACAGGTTGTTTCCACTTGCAAAAGTGGATCATTCTGGACCTTAGACATGTTCAACAATTCGTCCTGCCAAACATAATTTTTCTTATAAGCCATCAATAACCACATGCAGCAGATAAACAACAAGAAGGACACTCCGAGTGCACAAGACTCCCCATTTCACGAGATAGTGTTGTATTTGTACGCAGCTTTCTTTACTTTTTTGCAAAGATTGTTCAACTAAAATTGATTCAACGAAAAGAAGGGAAAAACCATGATCAATTAGAGCACTAAAAATCTTAGATTGCAAAGATAATGTTGAAGGTCTTCTGTGAAATCCCTAATTTCCTGTTGTAAAGAAGAACTGCCCTTTACAGAAAACCCTATTTTCCTATTGTCTAACAAAAATGAAGATTGAGCTACATTGATACTGACACTACTTGCAGGTAATATTTGCAATTCCTCAGGGCGAGATTGCTTCTTGTGTTACATTGCAAAAGATAATTCATCGAGAAAACCCTAGTTTCACAGGCCAGAAAGGGCAGAATCCCCCTGGAAAAAGCTTCAAAATGTGAAGCGAATGCCAAGAAAATCAACAGCCCCAGCTCAACAGAATCATAAAGCAGACTAATTAGAACGAAATCCATGATGCAGGCCGCGGAGAAAACCCGAAGGCGCTGTTTGGTTGCCTGGAAATCTAGGTTTCCCCAGAAAAAGAAACGGAAAGCATAGAAACCAAATGAAAATGTTCAAAAAGGGGAAAAGGAGAAACCTGGGCGAAGCGATCTGGCAAATTGGGTGCGCGGATCAGAGGCAGATTGGGTTGGAGTTTGATGAGGAAGCAGAAGAAGGATGGATTAGCCGTTTGGGAATTCGAACGTTGAGGGAGCTTGTTCTTTTAAGAATTTAAAGGTTTTATAATAATAACATACGAGGATTGGGGGCGTTGAGGGAACGACGAGGATTTGAATTTCAAATGGAGAAGTTGACAGCCTCACCGGCTGTGACATATCACTCCCGTAACGAGCCCTTTCAAAATTCACCAACTCACCTTATTAAGTAGAAAAGGAAAAACCCCAGTATTGAGTAAATTTCACCTACTTACAAAATAAACATTTTTTTAAATATATATATAATTTGAAATATTAAAACTAAATTACAAATATTATTTATCAAAACATCCCAAACCCCAAGTGATTAAAATTAAAATTTTAATTTAAGTTTTAAGTAATCCAGTGTCCTTGTAATTTAAATAATTTCTATAGAGACTAATTAATTAAACCTTTAATTAAATAAAATTAAACTAAGGGTAATGTTAACTATTTCAGCACAATGGTTTAGATAGAATAAGTGCACCTTATTTTTAGCCCCTAGCTATTTTATTAGTTGACAAAATGTTAAAAAATATAATATATTTATTATTAATTAATAAGAGTGTTTTTAAATTAAAAATAAAATACAATAAATACACATTATTTATAAACAATATACATTTATTACATATTGACCATTCAACTACGGCAATGCGCATTGCTTTTAAACTAATTAAGGCCCATTATCAAGATGTGTTATCTCTTGAAATTTAAAATTGAATGGCGTAGAAAATTATTATAACCTTCTATTTTTGGGGGTAAAAGTCTCCCAATCACTTCGAAGAACTTTTGAGGGTAGCCATGGCCTTAAATCTTTAAGCCATTAGGCTCGAAAACTCATCCTAAATAGTATTTTCGGCATAAGTTACCCAATGACTCCAAAGAGTCTTTAAGAAAAAATTCATTTAAAATGTCTTAAGCCTTTCAATCCCGAAGACTCACCCCAAATAGTTTTTTAAGCCACTCTTTTTATCTTGAAGACCTGAAGAGTCTTCAAGGACATCTCATCCTCGAAGGTATATTCAGGCCTTCTGACCTCATTCGCAACCTTTTAGCCTGAAGAGTCGATCCAACTCGAGCATGCCATGAGTCCTGCCTTCCCACGTGGTTCAGCCATGGAAGCCTATAAATACCCCTCAAATTCACACCATTGCAATTCAGATTTAGCATTCAAAGACCCAGACCTAGCATTTCATATCCAAACCTATCCAAAGACTCTCATCTAGAAACACCATCTGAAGCCTCATGCATCTTACATTCATACTTCATTCTACATCATGGCATTACTGAACTTTGGTATTGAAAGGTCCACGTGAGAGAGTTTTCTGTGTGCTTTCTAATTGTGTTTGTGTTGCAAACTCATCCAGAGACTTCAAAGTGTAGCACCTCTTAAAGACTCTCCCAATTTTTTCGAAACCAAGTCATTCAAAGACTAGCCAACTGAAGACCAAAGTCTTTGACGGAAAAGTCTCCCAAAGACCCTTTCGTAATACCCGAAAAACTTTCGGGTAAGAAATATGAGGTTTTAAAAGAAATCGGTATCAGAATAGCTTGAGAAAATGTCTAAATTGACTAGAAGGAATGCCCGAGGGCTCATATACCTAAGAAAATAGGCATATACCTATTAAGAATCTCACGAAATGATTTTTAACATTGAGAGAAATTGGATCAGGCATGATTTTCGGTATAGCTAAAATACAGCTATGATTCGGGCTAAAAAACTGAATTATCGTAAGAGACTTTCGAGAGGTCAACGAAACCCCAAAAAAGTTCAAATTTAGTATGTAAAACAACCCTTTAGTGGTTTCAGGAAGAAACAAAATGATTTACGACAAAAAATGAAGATTCGGGCATAAGTGCAATTTCTTAATTTTACTGGAGGAATGTCGAAATGACATTTTTCTGAAATCTTCAGGGATGCAATGGAAAGTATAGAACTTGTAGGTTGAAATAGCACTATTTGGAAGCTCAAGGGCTTCAACGAAAGGACCAAAAGTTCAAAATAGAAAGAAGTTAGGGTCAAAGTGCAATTTTAGAAAATTGCACAAAGAACAATTCTGTCATGGCCAACCAAGCTTCCTCCACCACCTCCCATCACAAAATTTGATGGTGGAAGACCCAAGAAAGTAGCAAGGGACATTGGGGTAAGGCCCCAAAATCAATCTTAGCCGACAATTGACCTTGGTTTGGTCGAAAATAGCCAAATTTTTGACTAAAAGCAACCATAATTTACCTTATGTAAATCAGTTTTTGGGAAACTTTTGGTGCATTTTGGACAGATCTAGGGCACGGGAAGGCCTTAGTGGCTTTGGGTGAATAAAGATCCATCGTTTTGGGGTTCGAATTTGGTTATAAATAGAAGAGATAGTGGCAAAGGGTTTTACAAGATTTGAGTTTCAAATCGACCTCATTTTTTAACAAATTGAGGCACCAAACCATAGGGGTTTTGTTGCCCATGAGGTGAGGATCATTTCTGAAAAATTAGAGAAATTTTGGAGTTCATTTGAGGGATAATCGGAGTTTCGTTGGAAAAATCAAATCTCGTCGGAGTTGGACTAATTTTTGCTCGGAGGGATATCTTTCGGGTGTTGTTTCAAACTCAAATTTGGCCAAAGTGATCGAATCAAGGTAAGATATTTTCTTGTATAGTCAGTTTAATTTTCCGGTGTGCTGGCGCCAAAGAAGATGATCGAATATAATTTTTTATATTTTTTAAATATTAAAAATAAATAAAAATAGAGTAAAAATAGAAATAAGAAAGATAAAATTCTGGAAAAATATCCAGAAATACAAGAAAAAGGAATATTTTTGTTTTATGAAATTTTATTTGGGAAATTTTATGATAAAATAATTATTTTAAATTTTCGAAAGAAAACTTAATTAGAGAAAAATAGGAAGAGGTTTTGGAAAATTCCCAAAAAATTCATGGAAATTATAAATTTTATTTTAGGAATTTTCATAAATAAAAAATTGAATAAATTATTTTATTATGAATTTTGGAAGAATTTATGGTTATAAAAAATAGATGAAAAATAAGAAAAAAATCTGAAAAAATTATATTATTGATTTTTCTTGGAAATGATTGGCCAGGAAGTGATTTGGTCAAAGATCTTGACAATTTGTATTACTTTCGAGGTTTAGCACGCAAAACGAGAAAGTACACGCTTCTCAAAGAAGTTTGAATCCTAAGTTAAAGGTGAGTGGTTTTGTTCCTATAACCCATATACGATATGATTACCTTTCTATGCATAATATTTACGTATGTTATGATTATTTTTATCATATTTGTCCATATATTGTTGTATGGGAAATTGTGATGTACGCATGACATGATATTATTATCATATTAAAACTTGTGTAAGGGATCGAGATGTTACTCTAAGAGTGTTGCCATAATTCTCCAAGGGCAATTGATGGAACAACGTTAAACTTATCCTACAAAGGTTCAGGATTCTGCCTAGGGTTTCGTGCCGGGCTTGTGGGACAGGAAAGTTACACTAGTGTATCTGTTTATAAATGTCCATACATCATTCATTCATTCATGCTTATATAACCTTTATTTAGAAGATTTCATCTTCTAATATTGGACTATATCCTTGGAATATTCCACGTTCCAAGCGAGACAAGCAATCGGAATGGCAAGGAAGTGATCGAGGCACGAGCTTGATGGAAATTTTATGGGCCCCATGCGGGGCTATGACCATCTATTATATTAAGTTGTATTGTTTAGACTTTAACAATAATTGTAATATTATGTTGGGTGAACGATGTGTATGCACTCATATATAATGTGTTTTCAAGATTTCTTGTAGGTTCTGATCTTGTTTTCGCTTATGTTTAAAGTGTATCATTCATTTGTTATGTTTGAGAGTACTACTTATAAAGAATATGTTGAGGATTTATCTTTGGTTTATGTTTGATGTATAAAAAAAAAAAATCATAACATATATTAATGTCTTGAAAAGGCTAGGGCGTTACACCTTTGGCCCAGTAGTCACCCAAAGATTCGGGACATCCTTTTTACTCTCTCGAACAATTGATTGAGCCATCATTCAGCCAAGCACCTGCCAACAAATACCTTTTCCCTCGCTTCCTTGCCAGACCTTGTTGAGTTGCTTCCTATAACATATAAATTTAATTATTATATTTCAACAACAACAACTTACATCTTTATAGACATTTTTCTTTTTCTTAAAACATTATATTGATTATTTTTATAAAAAGTTTTCTTCTTGAGCATTTAGATCTTAGGTTAAAAATAATTATCATATCATACGTTACCCTTTATCTCTAAGATAATGCTAATTTAGGACGATGGTTTAATGAAATAAGTATATATTATTTTTAAATAATATTTATTTATTACACTTTACTTTTAATATTCAAATAATTTGATTAGTTGATTAATTATTTTTAGGTAATAGAATTCTTTTAATCATAAAGATAAAGGGTAATCCAAACCATTGCATCTTGTTTCTCACCAAGGGTATTTTCTCATGAGATAAATTACATTGTTAACTCTTGAATTTTGCACTTCATAATAAATTAGTTACTACACATTAATTTATATCATCACAATTACTAAATTTTGATTTTTATTAAAATTCAGTTTCCCTTTTAATTTTTTATCAAATTCTGTTAATATAAGCTAACTTGGATTAATATAGCCTTCAAAATTACTTAATTGTAAGGTTTGGGTTAATTTTAGCTTCACATGATTTTAACTTCTCGTATCAATTTTGGTGTAGCGAATTTTGACCCAACATTGAAAGGGAGATTGAACTTTAAGATAAATTAATTTTTGTTTTATAATCCAAGTGTCAGAACTTACACTCCACTATTCTTGGAGGAAATGACCCTCGTCCTAACTTATTCTTAAGTAAATCATGGTTTAATCTCCATATTATGCCTTCAAAAAGTTTCGAATATGAAACCTCATGTATATTCACCACTTGCTCTTCTCATTGGAGCCACCCATGAAATGTGATAAATTAAAATTTTAATGATTGTAATAATAAAAATAAAAATAAAATAACTAATCTTGTTTTAATGAAATGCAAAATTAGTAGTAATTTACGGCTTTATGACATCATTGCAACAAACATTTGAGAAAGGGAAAGACAATAAGCCACACCCACACATGATCTTAAAAGGGCCCTATTTAGGCAAAAATTTACAACATTTTGGCGATCAAATTACAGTGCAAGAATTAAAGCCGACCGCATTCCAAAAGGAATTGCTTTGATGCGTATCTACTTACAAATTTTATTTACTTATTTGAAGTGGTGGGCGTTCGGCCAAATCCACTGAAATGCTGAAGTTAAAATAAACGGACTCGTGACAAAAATCGAAGCGAAGTGATCGAATAAATATGAAAATTAAAAAAATTGAATAAATATAAAATAAACTAAATTAATTGAAATAGCTAAAAAAAATAAAAATCACAAATTTCTACCGAACTGTTGGACAAGAATGATGTCATTTAACAATTTCTATATGTTCTATTATTTTAATTTTTTTAATATAAAAATTAAATCGAATCAAAATAATTAAAATTATCAAATTAAAAAATCGAATCAAACTAACCCTTAGTTTGATTATTTGAATTAAATCGAAATTTTGCTTAAGTAGACTTGCAATTATAATAATAGAGTGAAAATGACATACCTTTTACTTAAAGTTTGAATAAATGCAAACCTATGAGTTAGTGCAACTAACCTATGAACATCTATTTTCATAGGATATACAACTTTTCTCATCCTTCTATATATAGGGTTAGTTTGATTATTTGAATTAAATCGAAATTTTACTTAAAAGTAGACTTTGCAATTACAATAATAGGGGAAAAATGACATGACTTTTACTTAAAGTTTGAATAAATGCAAACCTATGAGTTAGTGCAACTAACTTATGAATGTCTATTTTCATAGGATATAAAACTTTTCTCATCCTTCTATATATGTTGAGTCTATTTAGACTTGTGAAAATTGTTGAAGAGTTGGGTTTTGCACGTATAAGAGTAGGTCTCACATTGCAACTTTGTGTTCGATTTTTTTTTTCTTTTTCTAGTTTTACCCTAGACAGTTTTGAATTGGTTCTCAACAATTAAGAAAGAGACTAGGTCTCTATTGACCAATTCTCTTCTTCATATTTTTTAATTTTTTGTTAATCACCTTATCTTATTTTCTTCTTATCTATTTAATCTCTTGCTATCAATTATCTCTCCCAACATTTACATTTATTCACTTATAAAAGCATCACCTTGCTATACTCATGAGTCACAAAATCTCTTAGGCTGCATTCTCTTTACTTTTTAATTTTTAGTTTTGAGTTTTGAATTTATTTTCAGTTTTCTGTTTTGGTACGTAGTCTATTTTTAAAAAATTGAAAACGCGTACTCTTTGTCATTTTGAAAAACTATTTCTCAAAACAGAAAATTAGAAAACGCGTTCTCTTTGAAATTTTAAAAATAATTTTTTAATAATATTTTATATAAAAAAATTTGATTATTCAGTAAATTAGAAATATTTAATGTGAATATATTATTAAAAAATATATATATACATTTTAAAATTAATGAATTTTATAATATTTTTTTCATTACAATAGTAAAATATGAATAAATACATAGATAATTGTGTTTTGAATTTAGAATTTGTTTTAGATGAAAACACTCAAAACAACAAAAAGTTGTTTTGAGTTTTCTTTACAATTTTTTTTTTTGTTTTCAAAAATACATTTTTAAAAACAGTAAATAAAACGCGTTTTCATTATTTTAGAAAATTAAAAAACTAAAAATGACTTAAAAACAACAAAGAGAATGCAATCTTATTGTTTCTACAATCGTTTTGTTAGGCTCATGCACCGTCTCTTGCTCTCTTTTTATTCTTAAATTTTACAAGCACACATGTTTAGAAAATAACCTATTTAGCCTTTGCATCATTTATTAAAGAGAGAAAATTATTCGTAAAATAAGTAACATTTGCTGTCTGCCTCTGCCTCTCCATTTTATTCCAACAGTATACACATTGAAAAATCATCGATCCCCCGTTATAAATATTCAAGAAAGGCATCTGTTTCTAGGAGGACCCCTAACCCACACTTCAAATCTGTGTTCCAAAAGGGCAAAACAAAAGAGCACTCCTTGCAAACCCAGCCGTCTACTTTCAATGCTTGAGCTGGATTCATGGCTGTCAAAATGAACTAGATACTTCTAGAACATACCCACGCTTTACATTCTTCTTTCTCACTTACTATACCACCTTCATAACGAGAGCCCGACACCTATAAAAAAAACACTAAAAAATTAGAAATGTTCCGAGTTGATCTCCTCGATCTGGAATAACTTCCAAGTTGACCAGTTAAAATAATTGCTAATTTTGGAATGAATTTTGACCAATTAAAAACGCAAAAAAAATACGACCTCTCATGGTCAAAAATATGGAAATACAATTGACCACTGTAAATATAAATATATATATATATATATATTAAATTCAATTCAATGCAATAAAAAAAGAACAAGACCTTTCTGCCCGTTTAACAAAACAAAGGGCGGCTAGACGCACGCCTTTCTCGCGACGAAACCACGCGCGGTTTCCGGTTTCCAAATTCCCGCTTCGGTTTCGGCATCCGGACGCCGAATATTCCAAATCCCACTGGGCCCGCCGAACCGAACACGCAGCCTCCAAAATCGAAAAACAAAAGAAAAGTTCTACTGTGCCTCTGCCTCACCCTGTAATTATGTACTAAATTTATCACGTATTTGAATATTTAAAATTTAATATTTATGATTAATATATTAAATTTTATATAAAATGTGAATTAATGGACTGTCAATCAACTTAATCATTAAACACTTTTTTTTATAAGACCGAGTGCCACCGTGGTGCACAAGCAATCCCATCGCAGCCGTCCGTATCCTCTCAATCGTCTCGCCCATCCGACGGCCACGAAGCGTTATAAATAGAACTCTCGGGCACTCGCCTGGGGTTCTCCAAAAGACTACTACTCTCTGTTTCAGTTTCTCCGGCAAAAGTAAGGGATTGAACCGACGACGATGGTGACCATCAAGGCCGTTAAAGCTCGACAGATCTTCGACAGCCGTGGAAATCCGACCGTTGAAGTAAGTTTCCGTTCGTCTTTTCGTGGTTCTGCCGTTTGGTCTATTCGTTTGGTTGCTGAGAAAAAATGATGCAGATAGAAGGGAGTAATACGACGGATTAAATAGTACAGATTAGTTAGACAAATCAGATGGAAGTTACTGGCAGCCGAAATTTCTGGCTGTTTTCTTCGGTTTTTCCGTCATCAAACAGCAGCTTCTGTTTCGTTTTCTTCGTTGGGTTGCTGAGAATAAATAAATGAATAGAGATGTTAATATTCTGTTTTTGGCAGTTCAGTAGAGCGGCTTTTTACGGTTCATATGCTTTTGGGTATTGAGGAAATGATTTCAAGTAATTTGTGGATGTATGATCTGAATGTGGGGGTCAATTTCAGGTTGATTGCACTCTTTCCGACGGAACTTTGGCTAGGGCGGCTGTTCCCAGTGGTGCTTCAACAGGTAAAGCCGAAACATCCCCGAAATGTGTAGATGAAATGATTTTGAATTTTACGCATGTTCAGAAGAGCGCCTGAAGGATGAACCCTTACTGATTCTTGATTCCTCATGGTGATGAAAGGTATCTATGAAGCTTTGGAGTTGAGAGATGGAGGCTCGGACTATCTCGGAAAGGGTGTCCTTAAGGTATGTAGAAATCAATGCTCAGTTTAGGGTTTCAAATTTATGATATCGTCTAATTGCTGCTTTTGTATTATAATGCTAAAATTAGCTTTTTTTCACGCACGTACATAGTGATCACCAACCGCCAGGACTTGTTTACATTCCTACTTTTAAGAAAGCTGCACTTATTTAGTGAAATTTAAATCATCAATCTTTCATTCAAAAGGGTTATTTGGAATCATGCTAAGACAATTGTTTGTTTGCTAATTGGAGATTATGATATGTATGAGGACTCCAATAGATGTGACTGGGAACAGTTATTATGATCTGATTATTCTCTGTTCGAATTGTGATGGTTCAGGCTGTAGGGAATGTGAATTCCATCATTGCACCTGCCTTGATTGGCAAGGTATATTTTTGTACTTACATTCTCGTTCTAGTATTATTTGTATTTACAATGTGCTTTGCCCCTTGGATAATTGATTGTTTGTTACGATTTATATGAATCTGCAGGACCCTACAGAACAGGCCAAAATTGACAACTTTATGGTACAAGAACTAGATGGGACAGTTAATGAATGGGGCTGGTGCAAGCAAAAGGTACTGATTGTTTTTTATCCTGCATAAATGATAAACTCTGTAGCAAAACATTCTCTCTCTCTCTGTTGATGCTCTGCAGTTCTGCTAAAATGATAACCATGTAGCAAGACATTCTCCCTCTTTGTCAATGTTCTGCTGTTCTGCTAAATTTGATTTTATACTCTTTTTGATTGTGTCAGCTTGGTGCAAATGCTATATTGGCAGTCTCGCTTGCTGTATGTAAAGCAGGAGCCATGGTGAAGAAGATTCCCCTTTACAAGGTATATGCAATACCATTCATTCATTTTTGTTTGGGTATATTTGCTAGTTTTTCCTATAAGTGCTTATGGGTTGTCTTGTCTATGCAATGCAGCACATTGCTAATCTGGCTGGTAACAAGACCTTGGTGCTTCCTGTACCTGCCTTCAATGTCATCAATGGGGGTTCGCATGCTGGAAACAAACTGGCAATGCAGGAATTTATGATTCTTCCTGTTGGGGCTTCCTCTTTCAAAGAAGCCATGAAGATGGGCGTGGAAGTTTATCATCACCTGAAGGCACCTCTTTCACTTTCCTGTATGTCTTTTGTGGAATTGGTGGTAAATTGGTAATCTCAGCCGATTTTGTTTCTTTTCTGTCTACTCTCCAGGCTGTGATTAAGAAGAAATATGGTCAAGATGCCACCAACGTTGGTGACGAAGGTGGATTTGCCCCTAATATTCAGGTCTGTAATTTCTTATAACTTATTTGTAATCTCAGAATTATGATCTAGCAGGTTCTCATTTTCTGGGTTTTATTCATTTAGTGGTTATCTGCTGTATAGTTATATCCCTTATCCATCTCTCAAATGACTGAATTTTTGCAACTGGGAGATGAATCCAGTTACTGTTGATTATCATGTTCCACCAATCAAGTAACAGTTTGCTGCCCATTTTATTCTGATCCTGTATCCTCAAAATTGTTTCCACGAATATATTTGACATTACACATTTGAGTTTCTTAAGTTAATAATACTTATTATGTTATTTATAGGAAAACAAAGAGGGCCTTGAACTGCTGAAGACAGCTATAGCAAAAGCAGGATATACTGGAAAGGCAAGTTTTCTCATCTTTTATGATAACAGTTGCCTTTTTGTCAATTATACATTACTAATTGTTATCATTTTTGTGATGATCTGAGCGGTTTGCTGTCCTTGCAGGTTGTGATTGGAATGGACGTCGCCGCTTCAGAATTCTATGATATCAATGATAAGACTTACGATTTGAACTTCAAGGAAGAGGTGCTTATATACTCCTAATGCCTTTTAGTTAGATGGACATATTCAGGATTTATTGGGCGACACTTCTTGAACCTATTTGTGGTTTCCTGTGCCTGACTTGAAGAAGTTTTTTGCTTTGACAGATCCGTTCTATTATGTAACTGAAATATCATTTATAAAATGTTTAACCAGTGCAAATTTCCAATTGTAGAACAATGATGGATCACAGAAGATATCCGGAGACAGTTTGAAGAACGTCTACAAGTCATTTGTGTCTGAATATCCTATTGTATCTATAGAGGACCCATTTGATCAGGATGACTGGGAACACTATGCAAAGTTGACCTGTGAAATTGGTGAGCAAGTGCAAATTGTTGGTGATGATCTACTCGTGACAAACCCCAAGGTAAAGTTTTTCTTATATATGCTGTACTGTATCTTGAATTCTGGTTTCTTGAAAAATGTTCATAGTAGAAGGTGTGGCACATCTGATGTACTACAATGTGTGTTCTTAGCAGATCTTATCTGGTGTATGATGTTTATATAATACATATTTTTTTGGCCTTTTCAGCGTGTAGAGAAAGCAATCAAGGAGAAGGCCTGCAATGCTCTCCTTCTTAAGGTAGATGGTCACTTATATCTCCATTCATTGCTAAGTGGGGTGCGAGCATGTGCACCTGTGTTTTTAAAGAAGAATGAGTAATTGTCTTTAGATTCATTTCATTATCAGAGCAATCAAATATTTACTTGCTGCAACTGTTGGCTTAAGCAAATGTTTACAGTAAAGATATGAATAGTTTCAGTAATTTATTGAGTAACTTCGTATGAGTTGAGTATTGTTGTTGAGGAGCCCTAGTCCAGTGAACTGGAAGTTTGCTTCTGGTAAATAATGGCCAGACTATACTCTTTATCTTCATGGTTTCTCAGGTGAATCAAATTGGTTCAGTTACTGAAAGCATTGAAGCTGTGAAAATGTCTAAGCGTGCTGGTTGGGGTGTTATGGCAAGCCACCGAAGGTATGGAATCCTCCTTTCCCACCTCGATTGCCTCACTATGGTTGAGTGGCTGAGTCACCCTTTCTTATTAAGTTGATGTCACTCATATATACTTCTTTGTGTAATGCAGTGGTGAGACTGAGGATACTTTTATTGCAGACCTTTCAGTTGGTTTGGCTACGGTAATTTCTCTGCTTCTTACTGTGTTCTTGATTTCCTTTTTTTTCCCCCCTCTCCTGGGGTTTGGGAGTGGGGGGGAGGCTCATATTAGGGTAGTAGTTAACTTATAGCATTTTGCATTTAGTTGTCAGCTTGGTAAGACAAATGTTGGATGTTTGATTTGTACAATTTTTTGAGTGTTTCTTTCTTGAAGCCGGGTGCTTGTGTTCATGCGGTTATAATGTTTTCATAGACTTGATTGCAGTAGAGCTTGGAACGAGCGTACTGGTTACTAGTTTTGTAGTGGTTTTTGTAGGTGTGTTCATATTTCAATTATGGACCCCATAAAAACTAAAGAGGGATAAGAAAGAAAAAAGGAAGATTTAGTTTTGAAAGATGGCCGTGGCCCAAGTTCATTATAACTGATTACATGTACTTGTTATGAAACAGGGCCAGATCAAGACTGGAGCTCCTTGCAGATCAGAGCGCCTTGCTAAATACAATCAGGTGAATGTCTTCTTTGGGTTATCCAAATCTGATCAAAGTAATAATACTGATATTAAAAAAATTCAATGATGTTATTGGGTTTAAACAGAAGAGACAGCTACATCTTTTATAATGACTATTTGTGTGTGTCAAATGAATAGATGCACAAGGATTTTAGAGAAGGTCTTCTTGTATCGATGCTTTTAGAGGGTAATAGCCATGGCACAATATGTACCAAGGATGAATTAAAAGGCACATTAGTAAGAAATACTTTTAAAAAAAATTGTATTTGCTAAATTTACATTAAAATCCCTCAATAGTTTTAAGAAAAAAATCACATGACAAATATAAATTATCCAGTGTCAATAAAAGCATAAATACGTTTTCTATAAAAGATGCTGTTAGGTAAATAAAAAAACATTGAAAATGGTGGCTGAAATGAAAAGGATAATGCATTCAAAATGTATGGTGAAAGTCAATAATATATACATGTATATATATATATGTATTTTGTCCTTGTTGAGTTATGTTTAATTGTATATATTTTCTTTTTTTGTTGAAAATGTAATATATATGTACATATATATATCATTCGCTGTCACCATACAATTAAACATTTTGTATATTTTCCTTGCATATGTGGGTCTTTGTGAAATAAGATTTTCCTCAAGCTTGTAAATATTGCTTTGTCCTTGCAACCCCCCGCCCCCATTCCCCCAATGGGCTTTATCATGACTCACCCGAATTGTAGAAAAAAGTTCCATATGGCACGTCCTTTTAGTCCAAGATTAGCTGACGTAGATAGCATTCTGAAATTCGTAGCCAGCTTTTGAGAAAAGTCAGTACGAATCTTAGTTACTAATCTCCCAGTTAACTTTGAATAAAAGTCGCTTTACTGTTCATTAAAATTCATCGCCTTACTGTATTTGTTTAAAATGAAAAAGTCTCAAAATTTTTCAAAATTGACCTGTTTGGCGTCTGATGTTTTGGGCATTGCAGCTTCTTAGGATTGAAGAAGAATTGGGAGGTGCAGCTGTTTATGCAGGAGCAAAATTCCGGGCACCAGTGGAGCCATACTAAAGCAATCGCTAGCTGAGTAATGACCCAAGTGCGCTTGCGTCTCTTTTTATTTTGGTGGTTTTTAATAAAAAGCAGTTGGCTTTGGAGAGTTTATGGTGGCTGCTGCTGCTGCTGCTAGTGTGTTAATGTTGCCTTAGAAGTAATTATAAGATCTCGTATTACCCTCGAGGAAGAGTGCCGTGATGTAAACCTTTGTTTCGCAGTTGAGATTTGCTGATGATAATGTTATAACTACCTACCTATCTTCCTAAATTCTGTTGATGGATTGAATCATCCTCCCTGGCGAGGACGGCTTCAGGGGATATGGAACTTTGTTTCGCAGTTCCTTGTACTTAACGGACTTTGACCTGTGCCTTGTTTGTTGGATAGAATTGATGGCCAGACTGGGGGTTTGAGTTTTATGTCAATGCAGCTATGGAGTTGATATATAGTGATGCTTCTTATTAATTCAATTCGGTAGAAGAGATCCAAGCACGTCGGGTACCAAATTATGTCAAGTGTAAGTGGAAGAATAGAATAGAATAGATTTGTCTTCCATTCTTTGTGCCACTGCCACTTCAGTCTAGAAAAGATTATATCGTAGAGTTCTTAAAATATTGAAAGAGATTACAATTTTTCTGGGTATTTGTAGGGGTTTAAAAAACAAATCAAGGTATTGAATCGGAAAGTGAAGAAGCGTACGAGTCAGTAATTGGAGTGCGTCTAACTGGACACATATTTTTATAAAATAAAATAAATATAATACATTAATTAAAATTACGATATGAAAAAATTTAAAAATAAAATTTATCACATAAGATTTAATAAATTTAAAAAATATATTAAAATTTTAGAATAACATTAATATAAATTTATGATAAAAATAAAATATAATTCCTAATCAAATATTTACATAAGCTTTTTAAAAAAAAAAATCTCAAATTATTATTATATTTTTAATATTAAAAAAAAATAAATTAAAAAATCTGGAGCACTCCAAATAGTTGAGTTTGATCGATTTACAAGTCTAATCATGATTTATGTAAACAAATTAAGAAATAATTTTTTAATTACTTTCGATTCACCTAATCCATGATCGGTTATCCAATCGATCAGTCTAGTTAAATTTTCGAAACACCAAATATTTATGTTCTTTTATAATATCAAAGAAACTTTTTTGCACTTTGAATATCACGGCCCATGATGTATGTATGGTGGGTTTGGGAAATGTTTCGTTTCATTTGACAATTGAGGCCCAGGAAAAGACCAAATGGAATAACAGGAAATGAGAATAAAATAAAGGACTTAAATTACATTCATGATCATGAAAATATACAAGTACTTAATTTAATTTTGCATGTGGATTGAATATTTTTTTATAAATCTAGTGTTGAGCATTGTTTTAAGGGTGATTTTATTTACTTCCGATGAGACAACCTATACAAGTTTATTTGTGTTTAACCCATTTTTCACACACCACACTTTGCCATTCCTTAAAATAGATTCACATGGAATGGAACATTTCTTTGGAAACAGTTTTGCTGACCACCTCAATTATTTCTTGACAAAAGAAAAACGTGCTCAATGGATTTCTTGCAACTTTCGTCTTGTTCAAAACCCACCCACCCACAAAACCACCCAAAAATATGCTAGTACCAAGATTTCTAATAATGGCATTTATCTCAATTCGCACTCAAAATTAAATTATTTCAATTTGTCCATGATCCACATCAAAACTTCATTCCATTTTTAAAAAAAATATCGGCTCTATCAAATACAAAAATCAGTTTGTTTGGAAGGAACTAAAAGCAACACATATGGACTGCAACATCTCTGCAATATGAGGTTTGGATCTTCCCTTTTAAGTGGCCGCTCTTCGCAAACCAATTAGGACGAACAAAAAAAAAAAACAGAATCAAGATTAAAGACTATTTTCGCCGCCTTGTTTCTGCAAAACTGGAAAGAGAGCTAGGGATAGGCATACCTCACTGGACGTTTACCAACTCAACATCAAAAACCAGCCAAGAATTTGGTGGTATTGCTTGACCAGCACCTTGAGAACCATAACTGCAATCATACAAAACAAAAAAAGTAGTGTATTCATATAGGTATGTTCTGTGCTGTTGATGACAACTTTTATCTTCAAAGGCTTTCACCAAGATCCAAAATGAACAAATGCAGTAGCGTAAGGCTTACCCCATGGCTGGTGGAATTGTCAGTCTTCTCTTGTCTCCCACTCGCATACCTGATGAGTAGATGTGAATTAAAATGTGGCATTAACTCTTTTGCAGTTTTGCAGTGAAATGAAGGAACCACCACTCAAACTCAAGAGCGTCCCTGATCATCAAAATACTTACCATTGACCCCAATATCCCATCCTTTTATAACTTGTCCTATGCCTGAAAAGGGGGAAAAAAGAGAGAGGCAGAATTAGAGTTTAGAACCAACTAATCAAGTTCCTTCATTTCGTTTGCGTTAGTATGCATTATAGTTACCTAGGCGGAACTTAAAAGGTGCTCTGCCAATGTTAGAGTCGAATATTTTCCCACTCTTTTTCAACTTGCCAATATAATGAACGCTAACCTGACAAGTCACAAAACCTGTTCGTTATTAAAGAAACAAAAGGCATTCAACATAATTATGAAAGACAATCTGACGTTATATATTTCCTTCTCAGGCATATTTTACTTTTGTTTCTTTTTTTTCCTCTCAGTTTCATGTGGAAAAGGCCTGGGGAAACTCTTCTAGTACTTTTAGTCTTATTAATGTGTGGTGCCCGTAATGGTCTGGAGACAGATGCATAAATAAGGGGTAAGACTTGTATTATCATACCATACAAGCTTTCTTCCTAAACGCATGGCATAAATATGCATCCATTTTCTTTCCTAAATGCGAACCATTCATACAAAGAGTGAGAACTAACCTTTATTAGCCCAAGTCCAGGAAAATTAAAGGAGCAAAAATTGTCTAAAATTCAATTTTCTGAAGCTAGATGACAAGGACAAGATGGTAACTCAGAGGGAAATGATCAGAGATAATCATGTCAGTCAAACCTAAACATGTAAATCTACCATCTACATTTTAATGAACAGAGATAATTACCTTTTTACCAGGACAAGCCTTTTTCCCATCTGGTTTTCCCATTGCCACCTCCTCAATAACCAATCCATTGGGAAAGGTCCTTACTTGATATGGTTTGGCTTCCATCTTCTCCACTACATTGCTGGATCCATTCTTATCCGCAACAGTTTGATCCCCAATTCCAACTGATTCACTTCCCTGTTTCTTGCCCTTGTTCTTTTTCTTCTTTTTCCCCTCAGCAATAGAGTCAGTATCAACATTATTTCTGATATATATCCATCAGAAAAGAGAAAAAGATTAGCATTAGCATTAGCATCACAAGAGTATCATGATCAATGCTAAAATCATACTTCCAATTCCCACTCCTGTCATAGGTATTCACAACTCAATGCCAGGAAAATTTGTAATGTATCTAGGGAGAATCTCTAGTAGAAAGCTTTAAAATGATTACAGACTAGAACATGAAAGGTATTGATAAAGCTGAAATTCACATCTTTCAAAGAAATACATCTAATCCATGTTTCCTGTGTGAGTGCCCACACATTCGGAGTAGACAGAGACGCATTAGGAATCAAGAGTATCATTTTTAGAAAGGGGCTAATACTTCACATGGATTAGATTTAATTAAGGCTTTAGATTATATAACAAACTAGTGCCACTGAAGTTATGATCAATTGCCTGCTTGATGAGTCATTTTATTAAATCAAAAGATACTGCTTAGGACCTGTTTGATTTTGTTATTAATTTTTATGTGTTCACTTTCACCGTCCATTTCTTTAGTCAGAAAATTCAAATTTGAGCCCATCATTTGATTTTGTGTTCATGCTCACAATTAGTGTATTAACATTTCAGTTTTATATTAATAATATATATTACATTTAATATGATTATATTATGAATACAATATACTAATATAATTATATGAATAACAAAATAGATTCATTAATTTGATATGCTGTATTGTACTATGTATTATTTTAAAAATAGTAATATTACACAATTTAAAATATAATCATATTATTAATAAAATATATATCCATCAATTTAAAATAATATATTATGTTATATATTTTTTATTACACAATTATAGCATTAATATAATATATTAATAATTAATAGTCACATAGCATAATTTATTACCAATAAAATTGTAAAAAATGCTTGAATCTGTTGGTTAGTAAAAAGGGCAAAATAAATTGAAACCAACATAGAAGCACATTTTAGGTGTTCTCAATTTTTTCAACTTTTTTTTTTATTTTTGAGAACTGCAACTCCTTCACAAACTATGTTGCCAGTTTTTTTTTTTCTTTTACAAAAAAAATAAGGAAACTGATGACAGAAGACAGAAAACAGAAAACTGTAACAAAATCAAACAGGGCCTTAATGAATCAAAAGGAATAATAAACGTGTAGATTCAATTTCCCCCCTTCTCCCTTTGCTTTTCCTTTTGATCTTAAAATCTAGTAATGGCATGTGATTGCCACATTATTTGATTTGTCTACAATTATAATGTCCCGAGCATTCAGAAATCGTGAATGTTAGTAGTTATATCAGAATCATGCATTTAATCACAGAATCAGAACACTCACGTCTCAATGTTTGACTTCTGACTAGATTCATTTCCAACAGGTGGAACCTCCTCCACCTCCAAGTTAGCAGCCTCAGACTGGCTAGTATTTCCGCTGCCTGCAACAGCTTCAGTCTTTTCCTCTTTGGCCTTTCCTTTCTTTTTCTTTTTCTCTTTCTTTTGCTTAAAATCAGTTCCTGAAACTACTTCAGCATTTGCTGATGATGAATTGAACTGTTGGCCAGTTTCCCTGATAGCAACACAATAGAATCAAAATAAACAGCTGCTGATTCAAAGGCACCCAAGCAGTTAACAGACTCCAAAAATATTACATAGGGACTAGAAACAACTCGTCAAAAAAAAATAGCATCAAGCAGAAATCAACAAAATTCTCTGTAAATATTCCATTAGCTTCAAATGGGCAATCCAGTTACCGTGCTTGTTCATTATCTTGCACAATATCATCAACCTTTCTTTTCCTTTTTTGGGGCACAGGAACATCTTTTTCTTTCTTCTTGGCTTGTGCATCAGTTCTCTTCTCTTTGTTTTCTTCAGCTTGTCCTTGGTTACTCATATCACCAGCTTTGTTCCCATGGGAGGAAGATATAGGAAAGCCATCTTCGTCTTCACTTTCCAAGACTTGAAGACCAGTATCTCTGTGAACCACAATTTGTTGCCCAGACTTGCCATTGTCATCAGAAGTATTTGATTTTTTCTTTCCTTGTTTGGGCATGTCATTCTGATCAGCAGGCTTTTCATTATCAACAATTTCCTCAATAACCACTGACATAGAACCAATAGAACTGAAAAGTGTGAGATGCATGATACTGTTATAAGTGACAAACTTAGTGCAACTAATGGAAAAAACAGAAGTTTGGCAGGCCTGTAACCTCGAGATGACAATGCAACACTCAAAATACTCCAACAGGGTTCCTAGTTCTTACCCTTTATAGTGATTCAAGCTGTTAAATCAATAGAAAATTGACAATAAAGCTGAAATCAGTTCTTTTTTTTTTTCGTAAATATTCACCATTGAATTTTATGAGTTTATTTTTAAAAAGAAATTTCAGTTTATTTATTAATATTTTTTAGATAATAAAGTAAAAGGCAAGAATAATAAAAGCCACATGCATAGATTTTTTTTATAAGTTGCCAAAAGTCACTGACAGTAGGTTGCCTTTGGCCTTATTATTTCATGAACCAAATCCAAAATAATCCGCATGGTGTTTTACTACTTGAGGACACCAAAATGTACAGCTAGTAGTAACAAAATGTTTCATAGATGCAATAATACAATGAAAATCCTAGATTACATGTTAGTATTCTTATGGAGG
The DNA here is from genome assembly GCA_036245055.1 of Diospyros kaki. Lineage (NCBI taxonomy): Eukaryota > Viridiplantae > Streptophyta > Magnoliopsida > Ericales > Ebenaceae > Diospyros > Diospyros kaki. The sequence goes on along the minus strand of BSEG01000002.1, from coordinate 46,445,965 downwards.
GGTACAGAAACTTCATGGGCTATACCTCCACTATTGCGGACAGGTGAGGGTGAATACATCTCCATATCATCATCAAAAATAAAGTCGTCCTCATATGCATCTTCACTATCATAATCACTAGATTCATCAGTCTCGGTCTCAGCAATATCTTCCTCATAAGAATCACTACCATAGTTAAGAAGTAACCAAAGAAAAACCCAACCACATAATAACGAGGGAATTTCTTTAGCACAAAAGATGAAACTGGAATGCCAAATGAACTTGAACAAAATCGAAAGGATACGACCCATGGTCATCTCTAGTACCATCCTGAGTGTCACCATAAAAGAAACCAGATAGATGAATGCTGTGAGGACCAATTACTGAGAAGATTACTTCATCTTCCTCTTCAAATTCAAGATGCAAGGGGCAAGTCTCAAATTTCTCAGGTAACAAGGAACACAAGTAAATTGGCCTCTTATCTCCCACATTACACTGAAGTATGCTCTTTTTCGTCGATGAACCATTGCCCAAAGTAGCCTGAACCATCAAGTGAAAGAAAACGTATTTGTAATATGAAAAACAAAAAGGCATGGGGAGGAAGGGAAGAACAAAAGGGCGCAACCTTAAATCATACAACCACACCCGAGTATTTGTATTAACAAAAGGATAAAAATGCTTAACCATGTCAAATAACATGTACGACAAACTACAATGATCTAAACCACAAAAGGATAAGTTTTCCTTACAGGCTAAAGTGCATATTCAAGAAGAAGCATTCTGTAGAATTTCAAGAAGAATGGCTGTACAAGTTAACAAAGGCCAATAAATGCTAAAAAAAAAAAAACAGAATCTAACCGCTAAAAGTAAAACCTTAATACTATGTTTGGTACAGGGATTTGAAGAGCACAACGAATAGGAAAGGATAAAGACACGAAAGAAAAAGACATGACTGAACCTAAACTCATTTAACTTCATGGCACGGTTCAAGAATTACAAGAACATATAAATATTTGTCAACATTTCATTTTCTGAACAAATTATCCATGTAAAATATATCCTTGTAAGTAACTTCATTTCCTTCCATATTCCATTCTGTCGGAAAATCCAACCTCAAAAGATTGCATAAATGAAGTATGTGGCGAATTGCCGAGAGCTTTTCTAGGGAAAAAAAAAAAAAAACCTGAGATAGGCGAAGCCTTCCTCGCTCATGATCTAACCGATGAGTGTACGGCCTGCCCGGTTTCACTTCAACTCCTGCCAAGAAATTTACAGATACAAATAGGAACAAACATGGTGATGTATCAATGAAGATATTAAATCTACTCCTTCATTGGCATCTAAGAAAATAGAAGAAAAACAGGGAAAGATTGAGATTGTGACGGAAAGCTAACCCCAGAAAGCCATCACTGGTCGGATCAATTCCTCCCTAAAACCCTAAAACGACCGTCTTATACTATCGTGCGCTTTAGCCTTGCCTCTTAAAACCCTAAACACCTCAAATTAGGTTGCGACTGTTGGTCTCACAGAAAATACATGAAACCGCAACAAAATAGCGACACGTGTAAATACTGCGCACCTCAGCAGCTGCCGTGAACGGGGAGGCTTGGAGAAACGTCCTGTTCGGCTTGATGTACCACAAATTTCAATTTCTTGGAATTTTTTTTACGATAAAAAAAATATAATATTGTTATTATAATTCTATTGCAATTGCAATATCGATGCTATTATTATAATATAAATGTCAATAGTATTATTAAAATATATTTTCAAAAAATTTTATCATTTGAAATACCTTAATATACCTTTTCTTTTTAGTTTTCACTAATTTGAAAATAGAAATAAATCTCATAAATAATATTTTATTTTATGTTCAAAGTTCTGAAAAGTGAGAGGAAAAGCGAAGAAACTATGGCACAATCAAATCAAATCAGTTCAGGTCTAGATAACTGATTTTAAAAGTTATTTTTTGCCTTCTTACATCCAAAGTTTAGAAAACAAATGAATCGAGTAAATCATACCAAATGTCACAAAATTTTGGTGTCTTTTTCAGTTTGGTTACTAAACTTTAATTCCTTGTAAAGTGATCATAAAATTTTAAAATGTTTTGTATTGTGGTCACTAAAGTGATTTTTTGATGGTTCTTAACTAAAATTGCTGACGTGGCGATGATGTGGCGCTGACGTGGCGATGATGTGGCCATTGTCACGTCAGTAATTTTGACCAAAAATTGTTTAAAAATCACTTTAATGACCATATTGTAAAATATTTTAAAATTTTATGATCACTTTGTTAGAAATTGAAGTTTAGTGATCAAATTGAAAAAGAGGCCAAAATTTTGTGACTTTTAGTATAATTTACCCGAATCCAAATGAATCTACTACTTGAATTCATAAATAATTATGTTATGTGAATAATAATTATATGCAAATAAAATAGGTAATGGAACTTAATGATAATAGTAAAATTATTCTTTTTTAATTGAAAAATCAACCCTTACAATCTTAAAATTTTGAGAACAATGCAAGAACCACCAACCCAACCGATCCATATACATAGTGAAATAGCAAGAGTCGAAATATTCACGACAATAGGGCAAGGAATCAAGCATAAAACATTAATGATACTAGAATCTTCCATAAGAGGCAGAAAGCATCGTTCACAAAATGGAAAGAACTTCAAAGAGCTGGCAGCTGTACACAATCCTGTTAACTACTTGTATACCACTATACGCGCAAACCATGTTCAAAAGTATCAAGCACCACAAAACTATTCTACTAAAACCATTAGAGGACCACTTCTTTTAGTACTGTGCTCCCATTTATTTACCAACTTAAACTAAGGACATAAAAAGAAGAAAGACACTTTCAGAAGCATATCATGCACCAGTTAACTCGGCACTTGATGCTTCCATCAAACCATTGCGTATCTGGTCGCCAATATCTCTAACATGACCAGGCCCGTGCGGTATAAACACAGTGGTGTTTTTTGATGAATTTCCCAGGTCCTTGATGGTGTCGAAGTATTGGGTGATCATAATAAGGTCCATCACCTCCTTTGGTGAGGCCCCTTCCACCTTGTGGGAGAAGTTCAAGATGTTCTCTCTCAAACCATCTGTTATTGCCTGCCTCTGCCTGGCAACACCGACTCCGCCTAGGTACTTGGCTTCGGCATCAGCTTCTGCTTTCTTCACTTGGAGAATCTTCTCTGCTTCACCTTTGTATACACTTGCAAGCTGAAGCCTTTGAGCTGTAATAGAATCAGTAAAATGTGTTGTTTACGCGCAGACAAGCTAACAAATCCCTTGGAAGTGACACGGGAAAGGAATGAAGGAAGCCCAATTTGAGGACTATTCACGTATATGCAAACTACAAAATGTAGAACCTTACAAACTAACCTGCATTGATCTCATTCATTGCCTTGCGCACAGAAGCATCGGGTATAATATCAACCATCAGAATGTGTTCAATGTTGTATCCATATGCTGCCATCACCTGATCCATATAGTAAACTTTAAATAACTCTCAGAAAAGAACATGTTGGCTACATGACAACATGACAAAGCAGGCACATTTCAAAATGACAGCATGATAGGAAGGAAATTTATGATGATACCAAGTAACAAGAGCACGATCCTAATGCTAGTGTGACCATCTCAAGCTAACCAAAGAAAAGTATGCATAAGCAGGCCATAAGAAAATGTACAGTATGTTATTGTGCAGAGACAAACACTAGTTTGTATATGGAGACAAGCAATCGACAAATTTAGGAGGCATTCAATAACATCTGCAGTAAAAATTGGTATCCTAGACAGCATGATCCAAACAATACATTCAGCTGTCTGAACATTCAATTCGATGTTCCTCATTTTTGTCATTTCGTCTCTAACTACATGCTTAAGCTTAAGTAACACAAAAAAATTTAGCAAGACTAGATAATGTAAAGGTGCAAAGGCAATACGAATATGAGAATGGATATATATATATATATATATATATGCATGCTTAAATATAAATTATAATGTATATCTAAAGCTACCAAAAAAAAAAATCCCAGCTTCCAATTGTGGTAGTGCCTGTTCATGCTCACTAGTCAATACTGGCCCAACTCTGTAGTACCTGGCTTCTATTGCAAAAGCTCTATTTCCAAATTTAGTAGAACAGGTGCCAAATCAACTCAACTAAGCAAACTTTTGTCCCCTTACTTGAGACTGGTTATATGGATATTGGTTTAAACCAAGGGCAGGCAAAAATACAAGTATGAAAAGACAGCATTAAGGTAATTCTCAAGTCCTTTCATGGATAATCATCAATAAAAAATACATATCCCAAGAGTATAAGTGGCTTTTGAGGACAAAAGTCATAAAACAAACATTAGGAGTTAAAAATTCTTCCTGGACAAGTGAAGTTCATGACATCTGAAACACCAGCAAAGAGAAGCCATACAATCCCTGCCCCTTTGCCATGTGAAGAGAAAGAAGCTGGCTGTCTAATGTCAGTTACTCTTGAACCTAATTTGCATGTGATTAATATCAAAGCTTATGAGTAGCGGTTGAAAGACATGTAATTAGAAAAAATATGGGATCTTCGAGATGTAAACCTTTCCAAAATGAAAAATCAAACATATGAAAGTGTTGATTTTTGACGAATGCAGAAGGGGTAGTTGTTAGCTAGATTCATGTCACGGACTTGGAGATTCACAAGCTCCGTGCAGCCTTAGCTCCCCAATCTGTCCTCCACGGATACTACCTAAGTTAGCCTGACCCTCACACAAGCATCCCTCAAGTGCTTCTAAGCGGAATGAAAGGGAAATCGACAAACAAACGTAAAGAGAAATATACAACCTCTTCTATTAAAACTCTCCACAAATACAATGACCCTCGTAGAACACTTGCGACTACAAGCCCTCACTTGCCCTTGCACAAGTGCCTCACTCTCACTCTAGCTCTCCACACTCTTGGATTGTTGGAGGATTTGGGGATGGTTTGCAAATGAAGGCCTCACCCCTATTTATACTTCCACCTCCTTAGAATGGACGGTGGAGATTAACTTGATCCAATGGCCTCCCATCTCCCTCTAGAATTCTCAACAAAAAATATCCTAGATATTTACAATGGAACTCTCTAGAACAAGCACCTAGAATCTTCCCTTGGAATTCTCCAAAATGCCCCATTCTTCTGCAACTCTCTCGAGCCTTCTAGAGAGTTCCTTTAATGCTCGTCCATGGAGCTTTCTAGAACTCGCCAACTCGACCATGTCCTATATGTTTCTGGAACCTTCCACAAACCTCTCGGGCGTTCCTTTGACGTTAGCACACTCACGTGTTCGATGGCACACCGTCTCACCTTCATCGCCCCACATCCTCGACTGCGCATCCCCTTGGCGTCTTCGGCCTTTGGCCTAGCACCCCTATCATGCCCATCTTCGTGCCTCTCTCAGTTGTCAACGCCTATCTTTAGTAGTGTCACAAACTGAGCGTGACAATCTCCCCCACCTATTATGGCGATGCCCTCGTCACCATGGATGTGTCGTGCCCGACCTGCGTTCCTCAACAAGTCAAATCGTCCCCAAGTAATACACGTTACATCTGCTTGTCCCCTCGACAAGCTGCATCCCAGATACCCTTGCCTCATACAACCACTTCACGATGGGAATCATATAAGGTGCATTTCCTCCAAGAATGCACAAGTGTCGCGTTGCACTAGTGTCGCGTTGCTTCATGCTCGGCACTAGTGTCGCGTTGGACTTCTTCATAAAGTCCGATCCCAATACCATCTCGTACCTATCCATCGGAGCTACTGAGAAGTCCACCTGAGTCTCCCATGTGCCAAGGTGTAGCCTCACGCCTCGTGCTACCCCTGATAATGGCTTGGCTTCAGCATTGACCGTCTTTATCCATCCATTGTCTTTCGTAACTCGGAGGCCTAGCCGCTTGGCCTCTCCCTCGAATATGAAGTTGTGGGAAGCTCCTGTATCCACCAAGGCTCAGACGTCTTCTCCATTGATGCGACCTTTCACGAACATGAGGCCCTTGTCTTTGGCCATCCCACTAGTTGGCTCTCTGGTTCCAACCCCTAGATTGTTCAAGAGTTGGATTGCCCCCATTTGCTTTGGCTCCTCCTCTCGAGCTTGTTCCTCCCTCGGCTCCTCCACAATAGCCGACAATGCACTGATCTTAGGGCATTCCTTCATTCTATGAGGCCCACCACAATTGAAGCATCCTCCCCTTGGCCCAAACGCCCCCTTCTTCTCTTCATACTCCCTACGACCTTGAGACCTTATCGCCTATAGAAGAGAAGTGACTACCTCTAGGGGGAAAGTGGTCACCTTTTGGGTGGGACAGAGTTCTCTCTTCATCTCCCCCACCTTTATCATGGTTGTCCCGTGGCTCCTTGCATTTTGAGGCATCCTCCATGCGATAGTCTACCAAAGATTCCGCTACCGCTATTACCTCATCAATGTTGCTAACTCCTCGTCGTAGCAACTCCATTCTTGCCCAATGTTGGAGCCTGTCGAAAAAGTAGAAGAGCAAGTCTTCTTCCGCCATGCTTGGGATTTGAAGCATTAATGTTGTGAACTCCTGCACGTAGTCCCGAATCGTGGATCTTTGCTTGAGTTCTTGCATCTTCTTCTATGCCTAGTACACCACATTTTCGGGATAGAATTGGCGCTTCAACTCCCTCTTGAAATCAGCCCACATCTCGATCTTGCACTTCCCATTTTCTATATCATTGTGCTTGCGGCGCTACCATAATGCCACAACGTCACAAAGGTAAAGAGTGGCGATCTGGACCTTTGTGGCCTCATCAATGATGTTGACGCCTTCGAAGTACATCTCCATCTGCCATAGGAAATTCTCGACCTCTTTGGCATCCGCTTGTCAGCAAACTCCTTCGGCTTGGAGTAACTGATGATGTGCTAGCACTCGTGCTAGACGTTATCCTCCTGCATGCAGCCATCTCTTTGTGCATCTCCTCACAAAGCTGGTTGACTTGGTTTTGGATGGCTGTGATGGTGTCCATGACCTTTGGGTCCAACGTAGCAAGGTCGCCCCTCGCGACACATTGTTCTTCCTTCACGGCGTCAAGTTGATTCATCGTATGCACCTCCAACACTGAGAACGAATGTTCCACGGCCTCAATGTGTTCCCCTACATTGATGAACATCTCTTCAAGGGCCTTTGTATGTACCTAACTTGTGCTGCGTTCACACTTGGTGCCATCCTTGGCAGAGGTAGCATCACGTCCTCATTGGACCTCCATTGTGCCGGACTTGTTTCCCTTGTTAGCCATCACGCCAAAGCCAACCTTGTGCTAAACGCAGCTCTGATACTAACTGTCACGGACTTGGACATTCACAAGCTATGTGCGGCCTTAGCTCCTCGATCCGTCCTCCACGGATACTAGCTAAGTTAGCCTGACCCTCACACAAGCACCCCTTCAAGTGCTTCTAAGCGGAATGAAAAGGAAACCGGCAAACAAATGTAGAGAGAAATATACAACCTCTTCTATTAAAACTCTCCACAATTACAATGACCCTCGTAGAACACTAGTGACTACAAGCCCTCACTTGCCCTTGCACAAGTGCCTCACTCTCACTCTAGCTCTCTAGCTCTCCACACTCTTGGATTGTTGGAGGATTTGGGGATGGTTTGCAAATGAAGGCCTCACCCCTATTTATAATTCCACCTCCTTAGAATGGACGGTGGAGATCAACTTGATCCAATGACCTCCCATCTCCCTCTAGAATTCTCTACACAAAATATCCTAGATATTTACAATGGAGCTCTCTAGAACAAGCCCCTAGGATCTTCCCTTGGAATTCTCCAGAATGCCTCATTCTTCTGCAACTCTCTTGAGCCTTTTAGAGAGTTCCTTCAATGCCCGTCCATGGAGCTTTCCGGACCTCGCCAACTTGACCATGTCTCGTACGTTTTCGGAACCTTCCACAAACCTCTCGGGCGTTCCTTCGACGTTGGCCCACTCACGTGTCCGATGGCGCACCGTCTCACCTTCGTCGCCTTGCATCCTCGGCTGCACATCCCCTTGGCGTCTTCGGCCTTTGGCCTGGCACCCCTCTCGTGCCCATCTTCATGCCTCTCTTGGTTGTCGACACTTGTCTTCGGTAGTGTCACGAACGGAGCGTGACATGCAGCTCAGATAAAAGCAGCGATAAAGATTGATGAGAAGAAAACAACTAGCGTCATGGGACATGATACTTGAGGGGGGTGTCCCATGCACTAGACACCCTACTATTTAAGGGTCATGAAAGGTCTTTTTTGTATCCAACCTTACCCTTGCTTTTTTTTACAAATAGGCTATTTCTACGACTTGAACATGTAACCTTCCACTAACAAATGAGCAAACTTACCATCGTTACCAAGGTTCGCCCAAATGAAACATGATACTTACATTGACATAAATTAAAGCCCTCACCAAATAATAATAATCATATAAAAGGCAACAGAACTCAAGGCTCTTGCCATTGAAGGATCTAGGAGGGTCAACAAGTACACACCCCTGCCCCAACATGCAGATAGGTTGTTTCTGTGTTTAAGCATCACTGAATTTATCTGGTTAATTTCACATTACAAGAAAAGTAAAAAGTGTGCTGAAAGTAAAAGAACTCTAAATAAACTAACACAATGCTAAAAGACCTCCCCAAACATGTTGGATCCTTAATCTGTAGAGGGTTTCCGAAAGCAACCCTGAACCTAGCTCTATATCTCTATAATAGTCAACGCAAAGTGCGAGAAAAGCTTCCACAACATACCAAATCCTGGAAATAAAAAGAATTCCTTTATGACATGATTACTGTCAACCCAAATGATGAACAAAAGAAGCAATCCTGAAATGGATGTGGAATCAGTTGAATCTGGAAGACTGGAAACAAGAGACTCAACTAACCCTTTTCCAGCTAAGTGGGATTTGGCATACATGAAATGAAATACTGAAAAATGATCCACATATAAAATGCCCCTAATCATATAATAGGCACCCTGATTCATCTGCCCAATCACAGTCCTAGATTGGTGTGTCCTGACAGATTAAAGCTACATCTGGGGGTCCTACGTGGTCTGTGGGTCCCAGACTAGTTTTTCTTTCTCCTAATCTAATCAACTTTCAAGGTTTCTTAACATAATGTAGTTAATAGCAGATGCCCATAAGACTTCAAACATTCACATAAACTTTAGGTTCAGAAACATAAATTACAAAAATTATGCTTCCAGGTACCAACTCAGCAAGTCACTTTCACAACTCCAGATATGGGAATAGTTAGTAAAATCAGCAAAGCAGAACAAGAGAAACAGTGGATAGCTGTCCATACATTCTTTCAAATGATAAGGAAGCACTGATAGGAGATGAATACCCTGGACAGGCAGTCACCATAAGGACAAGTAATACACAGCATCAACAACCAATTAAAAAAAGAATTTCCCATAGAAGCTAAATTTTCTTTACCTCTTTTTCGCCAAATTAATGACTTCATGAAATGTGAAAGACGTTAAACAAATCAAAACAATTAGAACAACTTACCTTCTCAAGTTCCTCCAGGACAGTCTGAGCAACTTCATTTTTTTGCTCAAAGAGCTCATCAAGGGTCATTCTTGGAACATGAGCTCGGACCACTGGACACAAAATGGATGCATCGTTGGAAAGGGAAAAATCAAAAAGATGAGTAGCACCTAAGAAAATGTGAGAATTTATTTACTGATTAATGAAAACTACCATCAAAAACGAAAGCTTGAATCTGTTCCTTGGGGTTTTGCAACTCATAAAATGCATCATCGGCATTTTCTTTAATGATGCGGTACTGAATTGAGCAAAGCAATTGCACAAACACATTATCCTGCAAACAAGAACAAATGCTCACAGCTGTACTTCCTGATAGATGATACAATGGGTATTATGAGTAAATCACTGCTTTCAATTGCTTTTGTCAATGATATGTGCACAGCTTATTGCTACCACCAACAGCCCTTATGGTACTTTTTCTGTTGGAGACACATTAGAACTAAACGGCCTGCAAATGAATTTGGCCTGTGAAGCATTTAAAATTAGATGGTACAACTTTTTGCCAAGACAAGAGATAGATGCAAAAACCATAGGAATTGTCAATCAAAAGATTGTTGGTGCTAAGGTGAAAGCCGCTGCCCATCTGCCAGAGTGGCTCATCTACTCCTCTCCATCATATATTAATGCTGCCAATGGAATCATTTGCCTTCCAGGCATTTCCACAACAATACCAGTTGCTTCAACTAAGTTGAATCAGGAAATATCTAAACCCAGCCTCCTCAATCAGGGAAGGATTGACAACCACTACATCACCAGAAGTGCAGAAATCTATTAACAACTACAACACCATTGCCAATAACTATTTCAAAGAATAGAACCAACCATGGCAGCTATCTATGATTTCTTCTTCAAGATAGACCTCCGACATCAAGTTATTTATTCATTTTTTTCCTATAAGTTCTAGGGCATCAAATTTGTTAAGCCATGATGCCCCCTTAAATTCACATAGAGACCTATTGAGCGTTTCCAATAGAATCAAGTTAAAGGTCCCGAATGAAGAGAATAAATAAGCCAAAAGAATATAGATGCATTAAAAAAGTGTGGATTTAGCCTTATCCCAGAATGCAAGAACGTAATGCATACTGCGAAAAGTTGAGAAGTTTTCCCAAATGCTAGTCTACGACTACTATTTTTGAAAACATTAATGTAAACAACTTGAATCTCTGAATACTTATTATTAGTCAGCTTAGCCCGGCACTGACGGCCCAGCTATCAACCCTAACACAACGTGTTCCTTAAGAATTAAGCAATCGCAAGAAAAACACCTTAAATTTTTTAACACGATCACGAGTCTCACGAAATGGATGGTTCCAATAGCATAGCGTTCATTCGTATACGATAACGTGATCGCGAGGAAACACATCGTAAATTCTAATCCCATATGTTTCAACTCGATATCAAACAGATTCCAGTGTCCCCCTGACACATAAAATTGACACGATCGGAGAAATACTACCTTAGTCTTGGTCTCGATGCGGACATCTAGAGAGGAAATTCGGGTGGAGAGGATGCCGGCGAGGCACTCACCGGCGAGGGGGTTGAAGAAATGGAAGCCGGGCTGCGCCAGCTTCTCGAACCGCCCCCACCGCTCCACCACACCGACGCTGGCTTGGTCCACGCATCCACACGCCACGCAGAAGACATTCCCCATTCTCTATCTCTCTCTCTGAAATCGATTTTTACCTCTGAAACTTTGGACGATACGATGAGAAATCGTAAGCAGGGGATTGGATATGACTTGATTTGATTTTCGTTTGCTTCGTCGAAAGCTGCAGGAAACCGCCCTAAGAAGGTCTTTTTTTATTTTATTTTTTTATGGTAACTTCTAGCTTGACGGAGGTATCTCAACCAACGCTCCTACTAATTGTCTTTCTTATTATTATAAATAATTTTTTTTAAAAAAAAAATTATACATACTCTAATCGGAGTCTCTATTTTCTTCTTTATTTTATTTATTTATTAATAAATTTTAATTTTATTTATTTTATAATACACAAAATTAATAATCAAATATACAAAAAAATAAGATACATATTGTTGTATGTATTTTCTGATCGCATGAATCAGGTTGAACTTGATCTAGCAGGCCGGCCCAATCTCCTGAAGCCCACATAAGCCCAAGGCCAAGGCCGTCTGATCCAGGTTGCACGTCGCCCACTCGGAGCTCAGATCGCGAAATCATGCGAGCTCCAACAACGCATAAAACTCGCAGACCGTGGGAACCAAGCGAGCTCCCAACGACGCATTCAACTCATAGGCTGACCATTCAGCTCGCATATGCAAGAGGGTCACGAAATAACCAAAGAACAATCACAAACTAAGCATCATTATAGCTGGACCGTCCAAACCCAATCTGGTCCTTTTCTCTCGGCCCATCTCTTGGCCTATGCCGGTCTCATCCAGGCCCTACACCAGCCTGCAGCCATATCATTGCAGCCTTTACTGAGTATCCATGTACCCACCTTCATCCACATTAACAAGGGTCCCATCAACACCATGTTGCTACTTGGGAACCCTCGCTAGCGTCGACATTCAGTCTCATCACCTGCAAAAGCACTATGCAAACGGATATGACATCTCCTCCTATATAAGCAAGTTCTCTTCAGAGCCAAGGGATGTTTTTCCTGCTAGTCTACTGATACATAGTTGCTCTTTACTCTCGTACTTACTTGAACATTGAAGTACTTGCAAGTACCGGCAGCCGGAACATTGACAGAACCACGCAAATGTCCTTGGTATGTCTTTTCTTCTCCCTTTTCGCGTCCATTTTCTCAGAGAGGGCAAAATGAATCACGGTCAACCAAATCCGCACGTCGACACATATATACACAAAATTAATAATCAAATATATATATACACAAAATTAATCATCAAATACACAAAATAATTAAATACACCATACAAAACATTAATAATTAAATACACAAATCAAAAATTAAATACACAAATATCACTCATCCAATATAAAAATATACAAAAAAATTCCTAAAATCACAAACCCAATGCTCAACTATTCCTCAATGAATAAGATGTTGCCGCCGCCACTAGTTATGCTCATCGTCGTCGTCCCCATTTCTTTCTTACTCCAACTTGTTTTCTTTCGCCACATCTAATTGAGATTTGTCTTTCAACATTGAGATGGTTGTTGTGGGGAAAGGATGGCAAGGGATGCTTAGCCAAAATCACTCGCTAGATCTGGAGAGAGATTTGAGTTTTGCCAAATGTTTTATAATGGCAAGTCACATTGGAGGTGCAAAAATGCGTTTGGGTCACCATTATTTGGCTCGACAAGGCATTTGGTGATTCCGTTGGAGATAACTTCGGGATGTTTTTGTGCCCATAAAAGTTTCTTCCATAATAGATCTAGACTATTATCAAAGACAATGTAATCAACCAAAAATCCCACTTTGATGGATTGAAGTCCATCAAAACTATAAGAGTGTGTTTAATTGCACACTTTTTTCATAGAAAATTGTCAATTTCCACCCAAATTCTAGTTTTTGAAATGTTTGATTGGCCAAAATTTTCAAATAATTTATTTTCCCACTTTGAGTAATGTGGTGCCCATTTGACACTTTTGCTGGAAGACATTTTCTCATGGGGAAGGGGCTGAAATTGATTTTCTAAAGAAATAAAAAATCAACCCAACTAAAATCTTGAGCGAGAGATATGGCAATTGAACAAGAGGTAGTGAGCAAGAGGCACGGGAAGCTCACCCAGTGGGGTGATGGCAATGGGGGAAGCTCGACAGTAATGGCAATGGGGGAAGCGCAACGATGGCAATTAATCGTACTCCCCTCTCATGCTCTTGTGCAATTATTTCATCTTTAATTTGATAGTCTATTTCTCTAAGATATTAAACTTTGAGATGATAAAAAATGCATATAAAACCTTAAATACATATATTATCTAAGATTGTTCATCAGATGGAAAATGACCACACCTTCTTAGTCATTTAATGTTCTTATTCTCTTGGATAGTGTTTGTTAACAAATATATGAGGCGAAAAATGTTAGATATGAGAAACATTTTAGATGTTTGTCATTTTAAGGTGTTTGTTAAACTTATCTGACCTTCTTTAGAAAAACCTTCACATAATTTCTTATCTTATTTTTTACAAATAAATTTATCTAATCCTCTCATCCAAATAAATTTATCTAATATTTTATAGATATATCTAAATTATCTATATGCCCTTTATAGGATAATTAATGTCATTTAATAAATTTTTAAAATGTAAATTTATTAAATCTTATTTTTACAATAAAGTTTATTTTAAACAAAATTATTTATTTAAATCTTACAATTAATGTCATTTAATATATTTTTAAATTTTCATATGTTTTGAATATTTTTAAAATTTAAATGAAATTATTCCCCTCGTCGATTTTTAAAATTTAAATTTCTCTCTCTCTCTCTCTATATATATATATATATTTTATTATCTAATACAAATTCATTTTACCAATTTTTTAAATTACTTTATTCAATTTTATATTTTATTATCTATTATAAAAATATATTTTGATAATTTTTAATTATCTAAGTAGAATTATTGTAATTCCATCAATAATTATTTCTACTCACTAAGTCTTTTTAGAATATATTTTTGAATATGAATTTATAAAATAAAACGCTAATTTTTATTTTTTGACAATTCACATTAACTATAAAATATTATTTTAATAATAAATTTATTATTAATGTTAACATACAGTTTTGAATGAAGTTGGTAATAGAGATATTTTGATAAAAAAAACTCTTATCTTAGTATTTATCATATGTATTTAACAAATATATAAAAAAAAATATAATTATCAATAAATTCTAACAAATTTAACAAACAGTTTAATCTAAATATTGAAATACTTACTAAATTTATTTTTATCATTTCATATTTTAATTTAAAAATATTAAAATCTTATTTTACTCATTTTAAATAAACGTTACCTAAGTAGATCATGCAAACTTGTGCTTAAAAACTTAATATGCTAACCCTTTCATTGTAGTTTCAACTTGATTTTCCAAGTTGATAAAGACAAGATACATTGTATAAATTCAAAATTGTTTTCTTAAGAATTTGTTAATACACGCTCTTTGTCTCCAACGACCATCTTATTCTCATGAAAGTGTTTAAAAAGAAGCATTCAAAGCTCTCAACTTGAAGACGAAGCCGTCAAACAGCATGTGGAAGTCAGTCTTGAAGCGTTGCACTTGTGGGACCTTTCATCTTCTTGTTGATATCTTTTTCCACCCTCACTCTAATTCCATTTCCCTTCCCGTCCTCAATAAAGATAGAGCCAGAATTTTGATTAAGTGGAAATCAAGGCCAACCCATGGCATAGGTCTCAGCAGTGGCCTATGCCTAAAGCCCACAAAAAATATAATAACTGTTGGTTGATGTCTTAAAAAACATAGATAAGCAATCACTGTCACTAAGATGTGCAAGCAGAGTGCCACTATAATCCCGCGTAATAAATGTGGAGGGCTATAGAATTTATTATGACATAGGGCCCCATTAAGTCTTGGGGCGGTCCTGGTGGGGATGAACTTAAATATAAAAAATATAATTCTAAAAATAAGATAATAATTATAATATTAAAATAATATATTTTTTTATAATGTTTTCTTATAGCTTATCATACTAGAAATTGCAATTGTTCAAGAAAGTTATATTGATTATTTGAATCTTTAAACTCGTCATGACCAAGAAATATTAGTTTTTGTCATAGAAGAAATCAAACACAATCAATTGATACATTTAGACGAATTCGATAATCACACAATATTTATTCTAACTGCTTGAAGAAAACTATTTTAATATTGATGTGGCACCACCTAAAATTACGAGAATACCCCTACGTGTTAATAGTCTTGCTCGCCACGTGGATTGCCTGAGAGATTGACACATGGCAAGTCAGCAATGAGTGGAGCCTGAAAAATTCGGGCTGAACCATAAGACCCGCTTCAACTTGACCAGGGTCCTTGGGAGTTGTGTCCGCTCATCTCGAGTACCCCATAACAGGTCCACCTATAAAAAACAAAGGTCTATACCAGGTATGACCAACCTCTCCAGCTCTTACATTTATTATTACTTGTATTTACTCTACTAATTTGAGCGTTGGAGTCCATCTCGGGGGACCGTAACCCCGTCACTCCATTGTCTTGTAAGTTCTATCCCCGAGGTCCGACATCACCAAGTCCGAGGTTCTATTCCCGAGTTTCATTTGCAAAAGTGGCACGTGGTGGTCGGTCCCAAAAATCATCATCAAATATTTTACTCTTGATTCATTAAAATTTCACAGTTGTTCCAAGTTTAATTATGTGCACTATTAGCATCTCTAACATGAACTTAAAATTTATTTCATTTTTTTGGTTTAAATTACTTTACCATTATTTCATAAAAGAATCACCATCTCCTTATACTTTATTATTTGTTTTAAAAAGATAACAGTATAAGCAAAATGCGACATTTTTGCTTATATTATATTCCAACTAATCACCAAATTCATTGAAACAAGCTATAATGAATTGTCTTGATTTCAAGGTTGACACAGACCTATTTGCAAGTAGGCTATTCTAATTTGATTTTGAAAATTAACATTGTAATCAATTATTGTAGTTCTTAGTCTGGGATTCATAGAAAGTTGTGCAACATCAATTTGTTCAACATTTATTTTGTTAATTTGTTTAATTTCTTTAATATAAATTTTTTCCATGTTTGCTTTCTTTACTTCGCAATTTTCTTTAATACTTAGTTTTATTTGTATCAACATTATAAACAAATAAAATTATAAGCAAATTGTAAAAAATATTGTAATTGTTAGGGTAAATCACACTAAAGATCATAAAATTTTAGTATCTTTTTCAATTTGATCAGTAAACTTTAATTCCTTACAAAGTGATCACAAAACTTTAAAATGTTTTGCAATGTGGTCATTAAAGTGATTTTTTTGATAGTTTTTAACCGAAATTGCTGACGTGGCGATGATGTGCCCATTGCCACGTCAGCAATTTTGGTGAGAAATTATCCAAAAATTATTTTAGTAACCATATTACAAAATATTTTGAAGTTTTGTTATCATTTTACAAAGAATTGAAGTTTAGTGGCCAAATTAAAAAGGAGATCAAAGTTTTGTGACTTTTAGTGTGATTTACCCGTGATTGTTACTACTGAACCATTATATACTTACTTTTTTCAATACTTTTTTTTTTATTTATGGTAATAAAATATAATATAATATAATTGTTGACACACATTTTTGTAACACTCTGCATCGAGCAATAGGAAGGTCTGAGACAACTTACCCTGATGGGCCTACGCGAACTTCCCAGAAGGGTCACCCATCCTTGGATTATCCCAGGTCAAACATGTTTAACTTGTGAGTTCTTTGTCTACATTCAACCCAAAAGGTATCAAACTAGTGTTAAAGGTATCCAGTTGGTGTTGTTTCTTTCCTTACTTATTCTCGATATATACTACCATCCTCTGGGTTCTTGGGGTATTACACACATCGTGTCATCATCGTGGGGCCCACAATTGCGGGTTAGCTCTCAGCTATCGCCATTCGACGACCAAGAGGCCCACCGCACTTACAAGCCCCTAAGTGGTTGCCCTCTAGATAACCGATGTGGGACATACCCGGTGCATCCACACCATCCCCCCCAGCAGGTGTGGTGGGGCTCTGTCGGCCCCTCCCTTATCCGGGGTTGTAGGGACCATTATGGGGTTTTCCACAGATGACGCCAAATGTTGACACACATTTTTGTAACACCCCGCATCGAGCGATAGGAAAGTTCAGGACAACTTACCCTGATGGGCCTACGCGAACTTCCCAAGGGGGTCATCCATCCTTGGATTACCCCAGGTCCAACACGCTTAATTTGAGAGTTTTTTGCCTATATTCAACGCAAAAGGTATCCAGCTGGTGTTGTTTCATTCCTTACTTATTCTCGATATATACTACCATCTTCTGGGTTCTTGGGGGTATTACACACATCGTGGGGCCCACAGTTGCGGGTTACCTCTCAGTTATTGCCATTCGACGACCAGAAGGCCCACCGTACTTACAAGCCTCTCAATGGTTGCCCTTTGAGCAACCGATGTGGGACATACTCGGTGCATTCACACCAAATTAAAAAGGAGATCAAAGTTTTGTGACTTTTAGTGTGATTTACTTGTGATTGTTACTATTGAACTATTATATACTTACTTTTTTCAATACTTTTTTTTTATTTATGGTAATAAAATATAATATAATATTTTTATTTTTAGTAGTAACTCATTATAAAAAATAAAATTTTGAAACAAAAATCTGGCCCAGTGGGCCTCAAGTGGCTCTGCCCCTAGTCTTCGACACCATTCTCAACCAAAAATGCATTTGCATTATAGTTTTAGACGGGCGGACTGTGGAATTGGAAATTAAGAAAGATAAATTGGAGACAGTGAAGGTGTAAACTGTGGAGCGTGGAGAAAGTAAAAAACGGTGTCTGTGAATAGAAGAAAAAGAGAGAGAAAATAGGAAGGATCTGATGGATTTGAATATTTGGTTAATTCAATATTTTTTTTTATTTGAACTAGGTTACGAACTTAATTTGAGATAATATATTTAAATTGAGATTTGTGAAATATGGGTTGATAATTTAAAAATAAAAAATAATTTACCTAAATTTGAATTGAGATTAACATGAGTTCAACTCCAGTCTAATTTCTCTTAAATTCAACTATAATTTTATATAAATGATAATACTTTTTTAAGTTTATAATGAGTTTAGATTTTTAATTTCATGATAAATCTAACTCAAAATAAGTTTATAATGAACCCAAATTTACTAAGTTTATTGGAGAGCCCATTTTAAATTAGAATTATTAACAACTTTTTTTTTTGGGTTCATTAAACATAGACGTAGGAGAGAGAATCAAACATTTATTGAAGCCAACTAATCTATTTGTGGAGCTTTAGTTTCTGGTGGCATGCAAATGAGAAAGATTTTTTTTTATTATATTTTTCATATTTTAAAAAATAAAGAATATTCGTAAAAAAAATAAAATTATAAATAATTTAAATTAAATATCATTGAAATTTTCTTTTCCCAGATAAAAAGGAGTAAACACGGAGTTCCTCGACCCCGAGTGAAATTTGGCGCCAGCGTACGTTAAACCCAAGCCGATGACAGGGAATTAGGGTTTTTGCAGAGTAGAGACAAAAAATGCCAGTAGGGTTAAGGCTCTTCGCGGACAGAGTCGGCGACGGTGCCGGGGCACCGGTTATCGATTCAGGAAATGACGAGGAGCTCGTCCTCGTTCAGCCCGGCGTCTCGGTCGTCCTCGCCGGTCGCCCTCCTGAGTCCCCCGGTACCCTCTACATATCCACCAAGTACACACACTCTCTTCTCTCCCTCTCCCTCTCCCTCTGTTCGTCTTAAACTATATGAATTTCTGTGTATTTGTGTTAATTGAGGGTGTTTGTTGAAGGCAAGTGGTGTGGCTGAGCGATGTGGACAGGGCCAAAGGCTATGCCGTTGATTTTTTGTCGGTGTCGCTTCACGCAGTGTCCAGAGATCCCGAGGCTTACTCCTCTCCTTGTATCTACACTCAAGTAAATTACAATTAATTCAATACTTTCTTTTAGTATTTTAGTGGTTCCTATCTCTTTTATACGTACGAGTTCGTTTTAGTTTAGGGTTTGGGGCGCTTTGCAACATTTCTGATGTCGATTTATTCTTATTGAAAATTGAACAAATCTTGAGGAAGCAGAGAAACCGAGTCATTACCTTATTCTTTTTGATGATTTCTTTACGAGGTTATTTGTGCATTCTTTGGCATGGAATGTTGGATGCTTCAACTCTGCCAGAGTAAAATAAAAAATAGGGCTCAGTGAAAATATAATTAGGTAAAAATGTGAAGCAAATCAATTTAGTCACTATCTCTGTGATTCTGGACTGTGTTAGGTTTTTGGGTATTATTAAGTCTGTAATAGCTGAATATGGGGGTGGTCTGGTAAAATAAATAGAAGGATTCGATGTATTGATAAAGCAACTGTTTGTACTGCAGTTGGATGATGTCAGTTCGTTCTTTTGAATTATTTCAGTTGCAGTTCTGGAGCATGAGAATATTTTAACTAATTCATTCCTGCTGATGATGGTGGTTTATTTAATGCAAAAATATATTTTGTTGGTTTTTTGAGTGCTGGGAATTAACAAATTTTGCTCCAAAAACCTGGTTGTGTTGAAGGGAAACACCAACTATTGGAGTATCAATGCAAAGGTTTAACCAGTTTTCAAAAACATTTTTCAAAAATGCATATAAGGAAGTGGAAATAAACATTAAAAATACCTTGCAAGACCCGTTTCCAATGACCATATGCAATATAAGACTAAATGTAACACCCGAGTTTTTGGACGCAAATATGATGAAATATATGAGATTATTCAATTCAAATACTTGAGGAAATAGGACATTTCAATGGATTGTGGAAGTCTCAAGTAAAAGTTTAGTTTCTAAATCAAAGGTGAAATTTTGAGTTATGATAGTTAAGGGACCCAAACGTCATTTAGTTTCATGGTTTGGGAACCAAAATGAAAAGTTTGGATAGTCTAAATTCTAGCCCTACCATAATATACGAATTTTTAGAATACTCTTGAGGATTATTTATATGGATATGAATAAATTACTTAATATGATTTAAATCTTCTAAGTTATAAGAGATAAGGTAAGATTTAAATTCATATGCGAGAATGATTGGGAGAGAATTTATCCCAAGAAAATGTCTCTTATCAACAATTAAAAGTATGTTAACCTATGGCATAAGCCATGACATCATGCTAAGTTATGACATAAGCCATGACATCATGCTAATATATGACATATGCCATGACATCATACTAACCTATGACTTAAGCAATGACATAATATCATTTAACTCTTATGTAATTCAACACCATTCTTCTAAGATATGATAAGATAATAAGAAGAAAGATAGAGATTGAATTACTTTAAGTAATTAATAAGAAGAAAGATAGGAATTGAGTTGCTTTAAGTAATTAACAAGAAGAAAGATAAGAATAGAACTCCTTTTCCTACACTATAAATATGGCCATAGGTTTTGCTTACAAATCATTCCAAGTAGTTTCGAGGTGATTTCATTGAGAGGATCAAAGAGGATTCCGACCAAGTTTCAAGGTAAGTACAATATGATATGAACTATCTACATGTTTAACTTATGGAAATCATGTTTATGTGGTCCACAAGCAAGTTATGGGACCGGAGTTTAGTAGCGCTACGCACGTAGGTTCTTACCTTGATAAGTTGGTAGATCCTATCGTGTCTCCTCATGTTTAAGTTTCAAGTTCATGTTATGCCATGTTTCATAACACGTTTATAGTTCATCTGTGCTTACTGAGATTTATCTCACTCCCTCTATGTTTTCTTTCCCCTATGTTTTTCCCTCTTTAGGTGGCTATGATTAAGGAGGTTGGAGCATGAACATGGATCGTGGTGATATTTCAAAATGGATTACAAAAGTTTTAATTCAGTATTTCTTTGTTTTAGAACAAAGTATTTCTATGTTAAACTCTAAACTATGTTTGAATGATATAAAGTATGACTTTTGGGAGTTTTATGGAAGTTTGATTCTCGGATAAGATCCGGGTGTCACAAAGTGGTATCAGAGCAAAGGTTTGACTTTCCTGTATTTAAAAAAAAAAAAATCACCACATCCCGTTCAAAGCTTCCAATCTCCAAGTAAGTTACCTTAACTAAGCAGTTATTCTCTCAAGATATTTATGACATATGTTGTTACATGTAAGTACATGTATGATGCTCACGTTAGAATATGTGAGAGATATGATTCCTATTTGCTATTAATTAGTATGCGGTTTTTGCTAGTGATTTTGCTTCAACCCAAGAGTTCATGATTATAGCAGAAATATTGGTTTAGGAAGGGCTTATTGGGAAGAAATCAATTAGGAATCAAGTCCATGAAGAAGCACTTGCATAATGAATTAAACACGAATCTGTTGTTGAGTTTATTGATATGTGTGATTGCACTAAGGGCTTTGTCACAAAGACCTAAACTGTCTAAGGAGAGCTTGGGACTTAAGTGGTCCACGTGACCCCCCTCCTCACCTGGAAGCCTTTTAGTTGTATGTTATGCATATTAGTAAAACAAGATAATGGATTTACAACATAATTCAATAAAAAAGAAATCTCCATCCTTAAGGACCCTACTTCAGAAATTAATTATTCTTTTTTCTATTTTACACATTAGGTTATGGAGACTCGTGGTAGATGTACCAATAATAGAGGCAAGCAACCACAAAACGAGGTTAATGAGACCAACAATGTCAACAACCAATTCATGCAATTCCTTGATGCCATTCGTAACATAGTGCCATTTGCCACACCATCAGTTGCATCTCCTCAAGTAAATTTAGGAAATAATGCAACCTTAGTTGAGCAGTTTTGGAGACTACAACCCCCAACATTTGAGGGTGGGTTGAACCCTCTCATGGCTGAGGATTGGATAGCAACAATTGAGCGGATATTCAATCTAATCGATTGTCCAGATATTAGGAAAGTGACTTGCGCCACTTTCATGTTAAATCAGGGTGCAAGGCATTGGTGGGATTCAACTGCTAGATCTAGACCCCAAGGACATGTGTGGAGTTGGGATCAATTTAAGGAGCTATTTCTTAAGAAGTATTACCCAACCAATATCCGTAGCCAGAAAGAAGCAGAGTTTCTTGTTTTGAAACAAGGTAACTTGACGTTAACGGAATATGAAAGAAAGTTTGATGAATTGTCACGTTTTGCCCCATTGCTTGTGGATACAGAACCAAAAAGAGCAAGGCGTTTTGAATAAGGTTTGAGGGACGATCTCAGGCAAGCAGTTGTAATTTTTGAGCTAAATACGTATCATGAGGTGCTAGCCAAGGCACAACTACCTAATTTTAGAGAAAGTTCCAACAACTATGACAGGCCACCGCAACCTGGACCACCGAAAAAGCGTAAGTGGAAGGACAAAGGCATAGGGCAGCAAGACGATGCAAAGAGAAGTAAAGAAGGTCCATTATCGGGCAATTATCAACAGATCCCAACATGTGAAAAATGTTAGAAGCGTCATGCTGGACAGTGTCTCATGGGAACTGGCGCATGTTACAATTGTGGTGAAATGGGTCATATGTCTGGATTCTGCCCCAAGGGTCAGCTAAAGATACAGCAGCAGCCACCGCCCCAAAGGTCAGTCGAAGAAGCAACATGGGAACGCAAAGACTAGATGTGATCCAAATACTCCCAACTGTTTGACAACAAGAAATAAGGTAATTTTCGAGGACGAAAATTCTTTTAAGGAGGGTAGATTGTAACACCCGAGTTTTTGGACGCAAATATGATGAAATATATGAGATTATTCAATTCAAATACTTGAGGAAATAGGACATTTCAATGGATTGTGGAAGTCTCGAGTAAAAGTTTAGTTTCTAAATCAAGGGTGAAATTTTGAGTTATGATAGTTAAGGGACCCAAACGTCATTTAGTTTCATGGTTTGGGAACCAAAATGAAAAGTTTGGATAGTCTAAATTCTAGCCCTACCATAACATACGAATTTTTAGAATACTCTTGAAGATTATTTATATGTATATGAATAAATTACTTGATATGATTTAAATCTTCTAAGTTATAAGAGATAAGGTAAGATTTAAATTCATATGCGAGAATGATTGGGAGAGAATTTATCCCAAGGAAATGCCTCTTATCATCAATTAAAAGTATGTTAACCTATGGCATAAGCCATGACATCATGTTAAGTTATGACATAAGCCATGACATCATGCTAATATATGACATATGCCATGACATCATACTAACCTATGACTTAAGCAATGACATAATATCATTTAACTCTTATGTAATTCAACACCATTCTTCTAAGATATGATAAGATAATAAGAAGAAAGATAGAGATTGAATTACTTTAAGTAATTAATAAGAAGAAAGATAGGAATTGAGTTGCTTTAAGTAATTAACAAGAAGAAAGATAAGAATAGAACTCCTTTTCCTACACTATAAATATGGCCATAGGTTTTGCTTACAAATCATTCCAAGTAGTTTCGAGGTGATTTCATTGAGAGGATCAAAGAGGATTCCGACCAAGTTTCAAGGTAAGTACAATATGATATGAACTATCTACATGTTTAACTTATGAAAATCATGTTTATGTGGTCCACAAGCAAGTTACGGGACCGGAGTTTAGTAGCGCTACGCACGTAGGTTCTTACCTTGATAAGTTGGTAGATCCTATCGTGTCTCCTCATGTTTAAGTTTCAAGTTCATGTTATGCCATGTTTCATAACACGTTTATAGTTCATCTGTGCTTACTGAGATTTATCTCACTCCCCCTATGTTTTCTTTCCCCTATGTTTTTCCCTCTTTAGGTGGCTATGATTAAGGAGGTTGGAGCATGAACATGGATCGTGGTGATATTTCAAAATGGATTACAAAAGTTTAAATTCAGTATTTCTTTGTTTTAGAACAAAGTATTTCTATGTTAAACTCTAAACTATGTATAAATGATATAAAGTATGTCTTTTGGGAGTTTTATGTAACTTTTATGAAAGTTTAATTCTCGGATAAGTTCCGGGTGTCACACTAAACCATCCAATAGAGGGTTTAGTAAATATACCTTACAACACTTAAAAGGCCGATGTAGAGGCTGGAATCCTCACTGGACAGCACCGCCTCGCTCTCGAACAGATTTTCGGTTAGACCAAACCGACTCTTGAAAACACGGGAGGCCTAGTCAGTCCACACTCCGGTGAATGGTTGAATCCCTCAACTCACTCTATGTGATAGCCAGAGAGAGTGAGGGAGATTGGGTTCAAAGAATAATCTCCAAACCAATATAGATTATCTATATGGTTGGGTTGCCTACTATTACAATGGAGAAATCAAAGAGGGGAGCGATAGAGGAAGGGGCAAGGGTTCTGAAATCAAGAGGAGAAGAACGAGCAAAAGCTAAGAGAGAGGTTGCAACGATTTACAAGATTGAAGGTCTCTTTTTCTTCTTCTCGTTTGCCTTACATATAAAATACATAAACCCAGATGGCCAAAACACACCCAATCTAACAAAACCGATTAGGAGAGAGAGAGAGGGGACCAAGGGGTGACAAGAAGGATGCATGTTGTCGCCCCTTTCGTCCTCTCATTGTCCTTTCGCGCCACGTGCCTTAAAAGCTGTTGCATATACGACAAATCGATCGAGTGATTTGCCGACCCTCTGCAATAGGAATGGTTAATAGTTCCAAAGGAACTGTCGACCGTTCTGTTTGTTTGGTCGATAGAATTGGTTGACAACTTTCAAATGTCGATTGTTTTTCTTTCATTCGACCAAGTTTTCACAAATTGCATGTAGGCTCGCCATTAACACTTAATGACCCTTTCACCCTCCCATGATGAAATCAAAGCCCCTGTTAACTCTTAACGGCATGCATGTCAACTCTTAACATTTACTCCTTATTAATTTGATTATTGAACCTAATTCATTAACTTTTAATAGTAACGTCATTAACTCTTAATGACAATTTTAAGTTTAATTGCTTAGTCAACCATCACTTCTGAATATACGTGTGACCTTCAAAGTTCACTACTAAATAGCAATCAGGGCGCGTCAAACTCTTTGACGTTGACCAAACATTTTGGTCTATAATGAGGATCTCCCCATCTCCCCGATGTACTTCGAAAGACCTTGAGTGATAACTAACTTTGTGTCAGGGCGATCCTACTAGTAACGAAGTCTTACTTCAGAATAGAATATATTTGGGCTTTCAATCCATGTGCTATAATCCCTCCATCGATTATCATTCCGATCGAGTGAGAGTCGTGGACTGATCAAACTTACTAACTTGATGACTATGCCAAAATCAGTGTGGTGAGATTAAGATGACACATCGAAACTCCTTCCGACATTGGAACACTTTCCAATTAAGTGTACCCTGATAAGTGGTTTTTTCAATCAAGATCACCACTGATCGCATAGGATGTTTACCTCATGTCGAAGGTCGATGGATTCTATTAGCAATCACCTGCCTCCATATGCCACTGGATAGGGACTATACAGTGCATCTCTCACTCGATAACAAGATGGTTTTTAGCAACGGCAAATCTCTGGCATCGACATACATGACAATTGTATTGCCTCCGGTCTAAAGACCAATAACACAATCGAAATCTGTGATAGATCATAGATTCTCTCAGTCATGTGATCTATCATGTGCGTCATATTCAATAGATGTTCTACTAACATCTACCCACATGTATACTATATCCATCTCATGGATTATGGTATGCAATTCACCATCATTTATCATTAGCATCTCATACTAATCAAAAGTAGTATCCCATGTGGCAGATTGTACTTTGACTAATTATAGTTCCCTTATGAGAAATCTAAGGACTGAGAATTATCGTTAAGATATTCTTAATACAAAGGTCATTAGTCACATGTTCTTATCACTTAAGAGTAAGACTTTTAATAGGAAATCTAGGGATTCATTCGTATATAATGATTGGAGAGTTATGAATGAAGATATGATCTCAAAATATGAAAACACATTTTGTTATATATATGGGTAAGAATTACATCATTAATTTCATTATTACAATTTGTCAGATGCCATCTAAATTTAGCATTAGTTTACCAACACTAACATGTGTAACCTAGAATTTGGTTGTACATCATGTACTTACCTGCATAGAAAATGTTGTAGTGGAAATGATCTCGAAATTTGAACACCTTGTAATACTTTATGCAGATTAAAGAGTTGAGACTTTGGAGAACAACTGGCTTTTAAAACATTATAGTTATTCAAAATTTTCTTCTAATTTGAACCTTACATTTATTTCATTCTTTCCTTTTCCTTTCCTTTTTCTTTCCCTTTTCCATTTTTTTTTTCTTTTTCTCTTTCTTTGGATACATTACACCTCTTTGTAAGTTCAATAATTCAATTTCACCATGAGCTCCGTTTCATTAAATTCATACATTTCGAAATGAGGGATCTGTTCATTTATAATGAAGGCTGTCTTCAATGCACAAGGTTCTCCACCTTGCGAGAGTTGGGGGAGAGTCATATTTATAGAGACTATTTTTCTTTACTTTTTTGTATAGAGACTATTTTCGAAACTCAAACCCGTGACCTTCTGGTTGTGAATCCATGACCTCAACATTGCTAATCATTCTGTACCAAAAGAAATCTGGTACAGAATCCTCCCGATTCTGGTTGGTACCAGTATACGTCCAATACAATTTTTGCATTCAAAATCTTTGATGCTACCTTCATTCTGGACTCAAATGCTCTCTCTGGAAATTGCTTGTGCAAACTGTTCCGACTTCACAAAATCGTATGATATTGCTATATATAATATAGATACATACCTCCACAGTATTGTACTTATGGAAACACATTTATGAAGCCATGTATTCGTCTGCATCTTTGGTTGTGGGTTTTAGAGAGGGAGGGAGGGAACTGGATGCCATGTACTTATATCCATAAGTACTGCATCTTTTTTCTTACGGGTTTTTTGAGAGAGAGTTGTGGTAGAAGAGATTTTCCCTAGTTTTGTAAGAAAGAGCGATGCAGTGCACAACTCTGTGGTCAAATTGTGGCCTAGATTTCTCCAATTCTTTCGTTGATTATTTCCCTAATTTTACTTCCTTTTTTTGGGGGGCAGCAAAATTTAGTTTTATTTTACTTATGGGTTTTTTGCTCCACAAATACGGTGACTGTTATTTTATCTACTGATTTTATAAAGACTCTGCTTGTAAAATTGATTAAAGAATAAAGTGACTAAATGAGTTGGATTATTTTTTAATTAACGTCACAACTTATTTAATATAAATATCTTGTTATGATTTAAATTCTTTATTTTTGTGTGATATTTATCTCTTATACATCTAATCACCCTATCACATTAATTGCAAATTCAATACCTTATTTGATATACAATTATTATATATTATTAATTTATTATAGTGATATATCTGAAACTGTACCCAATATTGTCTAGTAGCAGTTCTGTGCCAATGACAAATTCCATACCATGTCCGGTATAATATTGACAGCTATGATTGCTAGTTGCTACCAAGTACTGGAAAGTTGGGATTTGGTTCCCTTTATCCACTTGGTTGTCCTTGGTCTTGGACCTTCAACCACTAGTGCACCACAATCTGGATTCTTCTATTTCTATCACATTGTTTATGGCCTGATTGCATATACTGGTTCATATTTCTTTAATAATATATTATCTGTATGTCCAGTGAGTTTTTTAATGTATTCTCATTTGTGAAGATTGACACTGGAGCTGAGGATGATGATGAATCAGGGGGCTCAGATTCAGAAATTAATGAAACACTCGACTTGTCAAAGATCAGAGAGATGAGACTTGTTCCTTCTGATCCTAATCAATGTATCCTTCACCGTGACTTGTAAATTTGTGTGCTTTAAGGCTTGCTTACCTTGACCCCTGTTTTCTATCGACTTGATACTTTCCAGTGGATACGCTATTTGAAATATTTTGCAAATGTGCCGAACTGAATCCTGAACCTATTGAAGGTGGGTAGTCTCTCCTGGATTAACATGGAGTTCGTTACAACTTTAGTTTATTTTTTGCTTGCTACCAATCTAGTTATTTGACCTTTAAATGTAAGTATTCTTGCATGTAAAATGATTTTCTTATTGGGCTGCCATAACACTCTCTGCAGGGGAAGAAGAGCATAATTGGATTTTTAGTGCGGATCAAATGGAGGATGATGGCACAGGTATTGGGCCTTTTTATTCGTTTTCCTTGAAATATGAACTGCCCTGTTGCAGGAGGCGTGTGTCCGTGATTTATTGGAACATCTGGTTTCTGACATAGTGGTCTGCAGGGGATGAAGAATCTGACTGGCCTGTACTTCAAAACCTGACCAATTCCATTGGCCATGCAAATGGGGATCATGATATAGCTCATTCAGTGCTTGAGGTATGCCCGCAAATGTCCATTCTACTTGAATCTTTTACTCCTCGAATTGCATGTTGAACTGTCTTCTTATGGTTGCCCACTTTCGCCCGCTTGTGCAGCAGCTCCAGATTAACGACGAACGGTTTGAGGATGCTGAGGAGATGGAGAGTGATAGAAACAGGAACCTTGATTGAGATGTCCTTTTTTCTATATGCCGTAACAGTCTTGTGTATATTTGAACAATGAGCAAGATTGCAAAACCATGTTGCTTGCTTTTATGTTGACTCTTCGTAAGGAATTTATCATCTCATGAGATTTGTATTTTAGGTGCAATATTGCAATTTAGTGACTGTAACTTGGTTTATCTACAAACCGGCTTATCCTTGGGATGTTTTGGGAGGAGAATGGAAACTGATTTGCTCCCTAGTGGGCATTTGGTTAGGGATGCCTGGTAACATGCATTTTCTGTTGGCATCTGCGCCCATGGTACTGCTTGCTTGTTGCGGCTAATCTTAGGTTTTTGCTTAGAAAAATATAGATTTTTTGCAGTGCCTCATTGCTGCGGGTCCTGCTTGGATGCTGAATTGATATATTGACACCCCTGAAAAGCAATCAAAACCGGACTGTGGGCAGACTGCCTAAAATGAAATATAAACATAAAATATCTGAGCTTGCGATTTTTTTTAATTGAAAGAGTTGTTTTTTCAACTGCTTCTTAACCTAGAACCGAGCGTTTGCTGTTTTACTTGCCTCAAAGATGCATTAGGTGTGGGGATGGCTATTTAAACACGGCGAGGCGTTCAAGTTCTGGAGGCGCGGCAGTTTATTTATTTACGGCCTGATCAGGCCGTAAATAAATATCCGGTTGTTCCAGCAGCGGCCTTGATGGGGGGTTTAGAGGGTGTTTGGCTCGACTTATATAATTTATTTTGTTATGTATTTGTTAAAATTTAAGAGTTTAAATACTATTAAGCTTATAAACTATTTTGACAGCTTATTTAAAAAATTCCCTCAGCTTTTCTAAATGAGTTCTTGGTAGCTTATTGTGTTGATCAAGCGAATTACAAATTTACCCTCAAATATTTTAGGTATTTGCAACTCTATCTCTTCTCTTTCATCTCTCTACCTTTTTCGTCGTCACCTTCCTCTAGTTTCTACATCGTCGTTGCATCCACCCCCATCCCCATCGCACCGCCTTCTCTAGACTCATCCTTAGTTGCCTAGCTGCCACCTCCACCCTCCATCGTTGTCTCTACCATGTCCGTCGCTATCATTCGTTGTTAGCACTTCCATCGTTTGTGTCCTCCCCCCATCTCTCTCTCTCTTTATATATATACATATTGTTAGGATTTATGATTTAAAATATATTTTTTATATAACTGATATGTGTTGTTTGTATGCATTTTGTTATATATTTTGGTTTCATTTATATTTGCATTTCAGCTGCATTCCATTATTTTATATATATTCTGTTTTGGACTGTGCATTTCAAGTCTAGCAAGCAGTCCAACGAGCAGCCCATGCCCATGTCTTCTCGGCCCAAGCCGTTTGCTCGTGCATATAAAAAGGCAGCAATGCCTTAATTTACCAGAATGCACTCTGACTATTGCTTCCGCTCTCTCTCTCTCTCTTATTTGAAACCCTAAATCTACGACGGAGACACACATCGTGAATCCCTTCTATTCTTGGCAAGAAAATGCTACAGGTTTTGATAAATCTTGGTGAAAATCGCCTAAAGGTGTGTGAGATTTGTTGGTAAGAAGCTTGTTTTGTTTTTATTACTCGTTCTGTGAACAAGTTGTATTTCTGTAATATATTGCTTCTGTTTTGATTCCGATAGCTTGTTTCTTGTGGGTTTCGGTTGTAATATTGTGTTGTAATCATCTATTCATAGTGGATTGACTAGAGGCGGAGCTTCTACCGTAAGTAAGATCTATTTATCCGAACACGTAAAGCTTTGTGTTCTTGTGTTGGTTTTTGTTTCTATTTTACTGTGCTTGCTCTTGGTTGGTTTGACCAATTGTACAGAGTTGCAATACATTAACACATATATATAGATATTTAACATATATATTGTATTAATATACTTTCTAATAATTGTATATAATTTATCAACATGTAATTATAAGTATTTTATTAGTTGAACATCAATTTATAATTTATTTTTATTAAAAAATAATATTTTTATAAATTTTATTTGTATGTTTTAGTAACATGTTCATTTTTATATTTTTGTCAAGTTCTCATCATTAACTTTTTTAAATCAAATATATAATTATATAAATGACAAATTAAAACACATTTATCCAAACATGTTATCAACTTAAATATTACATAACTTTTAATTTTTACACAATTTATAAGTACAAGAACTTATAAGTTCCTAAAAAAAAATCATAATTTTGTATATCGAATAATAATTTGGTCAGAGATTGAGGCATTCTTTCTCGTGAGAGACTCAATTCTTCGATCTTTCTTTTGTAAGGAAACGTAAAACTTCTTTCGTTGCGTACTGATATGGCGTCGTTTTCTTTGATAGCTAATCTTTGATTTTAATTTTTAATGTACCAATAAAAACACACCCCTGTCTCGCCTCAAATGGCTGTTGATCCAGTTTGGGGGTGCAGATGAGGTATTCTCCAAATATAGATATATATTTACATATATCTATACATATATAATAACTAAAACGGCTCTTCCTTAACAAACCAATTTGGGAAGTCTTCCGTTACTCCGCATCTTGACTCTTCAGGCTTCACTGCCCATTTTGCTATATCCTTCTCTAGAGAGTATTCTAAATATTTTAACAAATAATTTGATAAAAAATTTATAATACTTCTCAATTTTATTTTGACCATTTTATATTTCAGTATAGAAAATATTATAACATTATTTTGATATAATTTTATCTTATTGATTTTAACAAACACTACCTCAAAAGATTAAAATCTAATGTTAGGTGTTACATGTTAATAGTTGATATGGGTCAAAAGCCATAACAAAAAATCACAACAAAATATATTCGAAATGATTTTTTGATATCTAAGTAAGAGATTATAAAACCTTAAAAGGATGTAAAAATATATTAAAAAACATTGTCGACGTTTGGAATTGATCAACCGTAATTCGTTGGCCTGCACTGGTGTAACGAAACCAAGAGGGAGAAAATGAGTTATCTGGTTTGATTTGTTAACTCGCCGACCAATCCCTGCAAGGTACTTCAATGCTCAAATCAGTGAATGAGTAAGTAAAATTACAGGGTATTGGTAAGTTAGCGGAGAAAAGCATATCATGACTTTGAAAAGAGCTAGCTGATATATAGGAAGGGATCATATATCCTCTAGTCTGTGTTGTACATTTGTAAGTGGTGGAACAGAATATCCAGTTTCGACGAAAACACCCATGTAGTAGTAAGGTGCCGACGGGACCCTCATTAATGTGGATATGATCCGTCATTAATAAGGATTAGATCTAAGGTGAACGCTTGAAAATTCAGATGCGACTGTAATGATGTTGTTGCAAGAGACCGGGATGGGACTGGTGTGGCCCAATCAAATGGGTCAAGAGGGTAGGGTCAGGTTGGGCCTAAATAGGCCAACTGGGACGGCCCCTAGCCCATTAATATTCTCCAGGATATGACCATCTCGTTATGCGAGTTGATCAGTTAGGCCGACGAACTGCAAAAGTTTACTAGGAGCTTGCTCGAAGTGTAGTTGGGAGCTCGCTCGAATAGGTTGGCGAGCTAGAAGCATTCATAGGAACTCGCTTGACTTTGCGATCCTAGCTCGTGCTCTAGTAATGTGTGAGCTCGCTTTCGCGAACTCAGCTCAAGATCTATCAAACCTTGTACGATTGGTTCGGCCCACTGCTTTGAGGCTAGTCCGTAAAGAGTATAACGAAAAATACCCGTAACAAACATAAAATATTCAAAAAGATCAAATCTCATATTATTGCCATGTTTTTTATTGTTCTTTTTCAGAACAAGTTGACTACAATATTGATAAATAATAAAGTTATAAAATAATTTATTTTTTTGTGATGAACTTAAATTATTTATTAAGAACTTGGCCTTTTCGCAATAAATATCAATAAGATTATATTTCTAATTGTTTAAATTATTTCTATGCTATCGAGATAATTAATAACTAGCACCAACAAGGTGGTGATAAAGGTGTTTTATTCACTTAAAATATTACATATAAGGTGTTTGTCCTAACTTATTATTAGTGCTTAATTTTTGCCTTCATTAATTTCATTATTTGAGAGACGAAATGAAGTTAAAACTCAAATTTATTTGATTTCAATATTAATTAATCGTTGTTCAAAGGTTTTATTTTTGAGATTATTGTCTTTGTGCAGTCTTTTGTCCCTCGTGCCCTTTATTTTGATAAAGGAAGTAAATCGCATATGAGCCTTTAATTCTTGTCTAAATTGAGTATTGAACTTGTGACCTATTGGTATTAATTTCAACGTATTATTTATTCACCACTTGATCTATGCTTTTGAAGCACAAATATTTTCTTCCTTTGTTAATGATTGAAGGTTAATTATTCGTTCGGCTGGATAATATTTTTCCTTGTTAGGAATAATAATAAATAACAAACTAAATTAATCAACAAATAAAATTAGTTAATTACTGTTTAGAGCGCACTATGGTCAAATGGCTCCTTTTATCATAGGGCTCAACCCAACCAATAAATGGGCCAGACTTGGAGCCCGGCCCAAGCTTGTACCAAACAAAGAACCCTAGCCCTAACTGAACGTATATATTCGTCCCGCGGGCTACTCGAGCTTCGGATTGCATTTGCATCTGAAGAGGTTGAAGCGGCTCAGTCCCCTCTGCTTCTTGCACCTCTTCTCTCACATCTTCGGGTATCTTTCTTTCGCTCTCTGAACGCGATGATTTATTTGTGTTCGCGTTCGATTATGTATAGTGTCTTCTAGTCTTCTAGTGTGGATCTGAGAAGTCTGTATTGATTGATTGTTGTTGGCGTTCTTGTTTGATTTGGTATTGTGATGCAGAAAGCGAAGCAACAATGGCGTACGCAGCGATGAAGCCGACGAAGCCTGGGCTGGAGGAGCCCCAGGAGCAGATTCACAAGATCAGGATCACACTTTCCTCCAAGAACGTCAAGAACCTTGAGAAAGGTCTCATTTTTTTTTATCAATTTCTTTTTGGTTTTCCAGGCATTTTGATTTGTGATTAGCTCTTAGAATGATCCAATATCAGAGAAAGTTCGTGTCAACAGTTCAAACCCTGAATATGATTTACTCAGCTATGTTTACATTGATTTTGTTTTATTATCCAATTAGACCATACCGTACCCAAACACCGTACACGGTAAGCTAGATGGCATTATGGTTCCTTTTTTTTTTTTTTTTCAAATCTTTGTTATTGTAGTACAATATTTCAGTTGAATGTTAGGAGCACAAACAATTTGTCTATGCCATTAACTGCCTTGTTTATCTGTATTTATTTGTTTCTAGTTTCTACAATTACCTGAATTTCAGGTATTTGATGAAAAATTTCCATCGTACCTCTTGTATGGATATTTATCAGTTGATAATATGTTATTGTTTTTGGGTTTGTTACAATTCGATAGTGTGTGCGGATTTGGTTCGTGGTGCCAAGGACAAGAGGCTGAGGGTGAAGGGACCTGTGAGAATGCCCACGAAAGTTCTTCATATCACTACCAGGAAGTCCCCTTGTGGTGAAGGTACTGGTTTTTTGAACTTGTTGACTAGATAATCTATTTTTATCTGTATTGTGCTTGAGCTCGCCACGGTGCATGGTTTTTGCTTGTAGTTGCAGAAAACACAACTTTAGTTACATCATTTTTATTTGAGTTTTGAATGTGCTTTTATGTTAATCATGTGATGAGGTCTCCTTCCTTGGATGGGTTCAGTGGTTGTTTTTTTTTTTTTTTTTGGGTGCAGTGTGATCAATGCCTCTGTGGTCATTGGTCAATAAATGACCTTGACCTTGTTTGGGACTAACTAGTTTAAGTTAAACCTTTTGATTTTATCTTTTAATAACTTATAAATATGTTGGCCGGTATATGCTCTTTTAGTATTTTTAAATGCAAAAATTAAGGTGCCAAAATTGTTTAGTAGGCTTATAATTGATCCTCATTTTGGAAATTTGTGCTTATGATCTTTGTGTTGTAGGTGTTTGGAACCCTCTTCATCTATAGATATGAATGGCCAACAATATGATATGTTGTTGTTTTCTTAAATTTCACTGGAGAGAAAAAGTAAAACTAGTTATCCACCAACACAATGAAAAAAGAACAATTATGCTAGTAGTTCCCACAGTAGTCAGAGGCAAGCAGCCTACTGCTAGGTGAGGCTCCTTTACTCAGGCGTCACATAGTTGATCGTCTCTGCTGAGGTGTGAGTGCTGCAAGTGCTCCCCTAGGGCGTAACCAATCAAAATCAAACGAAAAACTGAAGTGAGGGGTTGTCTGTAAAAAGGCATGCAAAAGGCCTCTCAGTTGTAATAAGAAGAGAAATGAAAAAAAACAAAAGAGTAAAAGCAAATGCACCTGGCTCCTCTGTTGTTCACCTAACTGATCAAAACTCACACTGACTTCCCCCATTTTTGTTTTACTTAGTCAATACTCAGCTATTGTTTGCTATAACTGGAACCCTGTAACACTGTAACCTAATAACTTTATTTATAATATTGTGAATATGATATATTATATAAATTTATATTAGTCATAATATAACTTATATTTTGCGTGTTCATTTTATATATTATATTGTATGTTTTGCTTTCCTTTAAGAATTTAACAGTGCTAATTTTTTATATAAGTATTGAACATTTATTATGTGACTTAGATTCGTGTGTTAATGTTGCACATTATATTGCCTGATTATCTTATTCACATTAAATAGATTTTTATTATTATTATTTTTTTTGTAAATTTAGCACCTCCTCAGTCGATATTAGGTTCATAGCACCTTAAGGGCGCCTTTTGCCCCTGACTACCTTGGTATTTCCATTAGCACTATAAAGAAAATAAAGATAATATTATAATTTTGGAAAATCTTGAAAAGGAAGATTATTCGGAAGGCAGTGTTATTATCTTCTAGTTGAACATTCTGCCCAATCCCTTTCAAAGATAGTTTTTTCCCTTCAAGTTGAACACTCTGCCCAATCACTCTCAAAGATAGTTTTTTCCCTTCGCTAGTTCTTTTAGGCCAATATTTTTATGCAGCAAAATTGATGAATAGCAGTTGTTCGTTCCCTTTTTCCACATATTTAAATGATTGGTTGACAGGTTACTAAATAGCCATTTGCTGTGATTGTTTTTGGAAGAAGGCATGTTTTTAAAATGATAAATACTTTCAGATAAATGAATGTTATATTTCATAGAGGAGGTTACATGAAAAATATAGATTATCTAATTTTGTTATACTGAAGAAAGCTAGGCTTGAAAATGGCCAGCTTTCCTTTAGAAATGAAAAAGGCTGGTGGCCAAGTGACCCTAAAGAAAACTGCTGAACTGCTTTTTCAGCTTTGACCTGTGGTTTTATGCTTGCTCCCCAAAGTCCTCCAATCATAAGCCATTGCTAGGCGTGTGACATTATTGTCAAAAATATAGCAAGTGTATTAATATTGATTTGGTTTAACTCATGTCTCCATTCAAAGCCTTTGTCCATTATCTTACAAGTGTGCAAGGGTCACGCTGTGGTATTAGTTTCAAAATAACAATTTGCTAGTTTTGAGTGAGATTGATATTGGTAGTCATTCTTGTTTTTTGGTTTATTTTAATCTTACGCATCATGTGACCTGTGCACGGCGGGTGACCATTTTTGGTGTCAATTAGTTGAAGTTTGCAATGTTTTCTTCTTACTATTGGGGATTTTTAGTGCAGCTGGGCATATCTTGGTTTATGCTCGGCGATGATAATAGAATTTGCAATTGTTCCTATGACACAGGCAAATTTGACCGTGGCATTTTGTTTACAGGAACCAACACGTGGGACAGATTCGAGCTCCGTGTCCACAAGCGAGTGATTGACCTCTTCAGCTCCCCGGATGTGGTTAAGCAGATCACCTCCATCACCATTGAACCCGGTGTTGAAGTTGAGGTCACCATTGCCGATTCTTAAAAAGGAGTAGCCTATTTCTGTCCAACATGATCATGGAATCGAGATTTCCATCAGAACTTTCTGTAGCGAGAGTTTTGCAATTACAATTTTTGATAGTTAAAATGTCGAAGTTCGACGTTTGGAGGCATATGACAAATTCACTGTGTTATGTTTCAGAAGTTTGAATGCTTTGTCTTCTTCTTATATTCCGACTCTGCCTGAAAATGTCTCTCCCCCTCTCTCTCTAGCATGTTGATTTGGTGATGAAATCAATTTCCAGTTGCCGCCGCCTCCTACGTATCTAAATTAAAGAATGCTTCTCTAGTGACAACCAACCAACCCATTAGGGAAACCATGTTTCACATGTATTCAAATCCTTCGTGAAACGATCATCTTCCAAACTTTGTATCCAAAACATTACATCACAAATCTTAATTACAACAAAACTCAACTTTGCAAAAAGTTTCACCCCAGAAGACCGTGACCGTTTATTCCGAAGAAAAGAAGCTACAGAAGTTTATTTTCAAAGTTCTTTCGATCGAGAGCTGCTATCTAATTAATATCTTAATTGAAGGTGCAGAAGCAGAAACTAATAAGTGAAGATGCCCTAACACAGGCTCTTGGCTGCTTCAACCACAGCCTCCACAGTAATTCCAAATTCCTTGTAAATCCTTCCCGCTGGGGAACTGGCCCCAAACCGGTCAATCCCAATTGCCTTGCCCTTGTCTCCAACAATCTTCCCCCACCCAAATGTAGATCCAGCCTCAACACTCACCCTCGCAGAAGCCGCAGCTGGCAGAACACTCTCCTTGTATGCATCGGGTTGTTCGTCGAACAACTCCCAAGAAACAAACGACACAACCCGAACCGTCTTCCCGGCCTTCCGCAGCTCATCTCCGGCTTTGGCAGCAATTTCCAACTCTGAGCCGGTTCCGATCAGAATAATGTCTGGCTTGTTACCTACAGAATCGTCCGAGATGATGTACCCTCCTTTCTCCACCCCTTCAATTGATGTTCCCGGAAGGTTAGGGAGCTTCTGCCTGGACAGAGCAAGAATTGAGGGTCTCCTTCTATTAAGTACAGCAATCCTGTATGCTCCAGCAGTCTCGTTCCCGTCAGCCGGCCGGAGCATCAAAATGTTGGGCATCGCCCGGAAGCTCGACAAATGTTCTATCGGTTGGTGAGTGGGTCCATCCTCTCCCAATCCGATGGAGTCGTGGGTCATCACGAAAATGACTCCCGCTCCAGACACAGCCGAAAGCCTAATGGCTCCTCTCATGTAGTCAGTGAAGACAAAGAAGGTAGCACAGTAGGGGAACAATCCAGGGCTGTGCAGAGCAATGCCATTAGAAATGGCACCCATGCCATGCTCCCTAACGCCAAACCGGACATTGCGTTCCTCGGGGGTGTCCTTCCGGAAGTCGCCAAACATTTTCATCAGGGTCAAGTTGGAGGAAGCAAGATCCGCGCTGCCACCAAGAAACCCCGGCAGAACTTTCGCGAGAGCGTTCAGACATTGCTGAGAGAGATTCCGCGTGGCGTCAGCAGGACTGTCCGGCGTATAAGTCTAGCACAAGAGGACACAAAAATCAAGCTTCAGAAATGGTGCAGCATTCATTAACATGCATGATCAGAAGCATTAATGCATCACTCACCGGAAGAGCTTTCTCCCAACCAGCTGGCAATTCGCCGTTAATAATACATCTTAGCTCAGCTGCTTCCCCTTTGTATTTCTTCTCGTACTCTTCAAATTTGGCATTCCACTCTGCTTCAAGAGCAGCTCCATCGGGGATATGATGGCTCCAGTGCCTGCCAATTTCAAGAAACTCAATATAAGAGTCTAAATTGAAGTACTGGGGGTAGAGGAAATGCAACTTTGTTAATTATATATTACTTCCTAACATCCTCCGGCACATGGAATGGCTCATATGGCCACCCAAGGTTCTTCCTGGTGGCATTCACTTCTTTAGAACCCAATGCGCTTCCGTGCACACTGTGCGTGCCCGCTTTGTTCGGGGACCCATAGCCAATGGTAGTCGTCAGCTATACAAGAGCAACGACAAATGGTAAAAAATAAATCGTTTGTAACAAAAATTTTGAAAAAAATTTACAGCATATAAGGAATTTGGTATTATAGGGTGGGAGGGAAGACCTTGATTAAGGTAGGTTTGTCTTTGACAGACTTGGCTTCTTTGATGGCAGCGCGAATGTCATCGTATCCTGTATTGCCATTCTTCACCCATATAACATGCCACCCAAGTCCCTCAAAGCGCTTCTCAACACACTCGGTGAATGCAATCTCTGTGTTACCGTCAATGGATATGTGATTATCGTCATAGAAAGCAATCAACTTGCCAAGCCCCCAATGTCCAGCTAGGGAGCAAGCTTCATTCCCAATTCCTTCCATTTGACAACCATCCCCCAATATAGCATACCTAAGAAAACATACAAGTAAACCTCACATGTTTTAGGGGGCGAAAGAAACATACAAGCATCAAGAAAGGTTATCCAACTACTTTTTCCTTCGATTTGCTTTAGCCTACTTAAATGAATACATTTTCCTTCTACTAATTCAGCCGCAAATAAGTCGAACAAAAAATCGTGATCATCTATAATTAAGCAGATGAAAGGACATAACAGGATAGGATGCAAGAAGTTTTACGTATAATGATCAACAATCTCATTGTCGGGTTTGTTGTATCGTGCAGCCAAATGCTTCTCTGCCAGGGCCAGGCCTACAGCATTAGCAATACCCTGCCCAAGAGGTCCTATAAAGACAAGAAAATGCAAGTCACGAACGTCTGAAAGCAGTAAACTACTAACCTTTTAACATATGTGAACAATTTAAGGAATAAGAGCCAACCTGTTGTTACTTCAATACCGGGGGTCTCAAAATTCTCAGGATGACCAGGTGTTCTGCTCCCCCACTGGCGGAAAGCTTTCAAGTCTTCTTCCTAGTTTCAAAATTTGAATAAAATACAGAATAAGTATCTCAATAAAACTTATTTAAGTTTTAGAAGAGAACACAACGTAAAGAAAATGAAAGCGCCTTCCAAATATATTAAGTAATTTACGCATCTTTACAATTCTATGCATTCAATAGAAAATAGCAGTGATGACAAATATTATCTTTGCTTTCTGCTTCATCATTAAAAAGAAACAGGCTACATGAAAAAGAATATAGTAATACAGACAGACATTTTTACGCATTTCATCAGCATCCCACAGTTCAGCAGGTTTTAGATCCTTTGCTTCATCGCAAACCGTACCCAACTTTGTCCCAATCGCCAAATGAATGCTTAATTTTTGACAGCCAAAATTGTTGCTTTACCCAGAAATATTTCAGTAAAGTGGAGCAAATTTTCTGTATTTCAATTTCTAATTTCCTGGACAATTAACTAAGCTGCAAGAAAACTCTACAGTACAATCTTATTCAACCTTCTATTGTTTACACCCTCCTTAGTGTTTATTTTCACTGTAAATATTCTTTGCCAATATGATTAGGATCATTGTATGATAGCAACTCTATTCAGGACTGACCCTTTGTTCGCAAATCACAGAGCATCTTTTATGCATAGCGTAAGAACAAATCCAACCCAAGCACGCAGATACCTACTTCTCAATATTCAGCCAGCTTTGGAAAAACAAACATAAGCAACACTCAAAATCAAAAGCAAACCCAGTCCCGGGTCACTATCAACCAACCTTGACACTGTCACAAAATCCTTTTCAGAACAAAAACAAACGTCCAAATATAGCCAGGAGGAAAACAAAATAAAACACAACTGGACTCACACCACTGAGAATAGCTAGAATGGAGACAAATCCAACTGAAAATAGCCAGAACGGAGACAACCCAATTTTTTTTATTTATTTTTGGGTAATAATGAGAACCCACAATTATTACTTTTCATGTGTGCATTCGATAGTTAAGTGTTACACCTAAAAACCACCAATAATAATCCCAATATACACAATTAATCAATGGAGTTATAGCTTAAGGTATGTTGCTTAGTTGGAGATCGCGAGTTTGAGTTCGGTGAATATATATAAGATGAGTTTCAGTTACTCTTCCACTTAATTTGAGTGGTATAAATTTATTTTAGAAAAATTAACACAATCAAAGATCAAGATAAACTCCAAGAAAGAAATATGAAATTTCCAGAAGAGAAAGGAAATGAAACAAATTAAACAAGTGTACCTGAACACTGTCATAGCCGGCAAGGTGCAGAAGAGCGTACTGCAACATACAGCCGTGACCGGCGGAGAGCACAAACCGATCACGGTTGAACCAGTAGGGGTTCTTGGGGTTGAATCTCATCACCTCGTCGAACAATATGTGACCCAACGGAGCGCACCCCATGGGCAGGCCCGGGTGACCGGAGTTCGCCTTCTCGACGGCGTCGACCGCCAGGAATCGGATCGTGTTGACGGACCGCTCTACCAAGGTGGTGTCGGCGCTTTCCAGCGTCCCCACCGCAGCTGCCCTGACGGTGGCGGGCCGTGATCCCGATTGCTTCCGGGTTGTGACGGCGCGTGAGGGACAGGGCCGGAGCTTGAAGGCAGTGAGAACGACGTGGTCGGGTCGGGTTTTGACCAAGCCATGGTTGGGCGAAGAGCGAGAGAGGAGGGCTTGGTAGAGAGAGGAACAGGTGGAAGAAGCCATGGCGAGAGAGAGAGAGAGAGATAGAGAGGTTCTTTCTATAACGAACTGCTGAGTCCTGAGTCTGACTACTGCTATATTTTTCTCTGTTGCCAAAGTATGACTAATTCTTCATACTTTTATTTAAGATTCGTAACTTTTATATATAAATATAACATAGGACCATGCTATTAGGGTTATATTTTGAAGTATATAATGTATTATAATTATAAATAATAAAAATATTCTTTATATTTTATTTTATTATCTTATCTCATTATCTTGCACTGTCTTAAATAAGAGGTATTTAATTATGCACATTATCATCCCCTCTTATCCTTTTAAATAAGAAATATTTTAAATATTTTAATTACATAATATATGAACAATATATATATATATATAGAAGGACATAAAAATTAAAAAATGTCCTCCGAGCAAATCAGATCATGCAACGTATTAAAATTGCGAGAGGAAGGACACAAATATATTAAAAAATTGCAGAAGGCGACAAACAAAGCAGGCCACGTCATTGCCCCACCCATCTCTTTTGGTTTTGGTCCAACCGTCATTCTTACTTTATTAGTGATTGCCAAAGTATTATAATATTTTCTTGACTCATGATGATCGTCGTGCCGTGTCGTGGGGATTCATAAAGATTTTCTAACATAATAATAATACAGGCAGTGGCAGTGGCAGTGAGGCACGAATATAACATTTTTATTTTTACATAAAAAGAAAATATTATGACAACCACATAACTTTATTATATTAATATATATCTCAAGGATGGGAGAAAATGTAAAATGTTTACTTGCTACTCACTAAAATAATTTAATTTTTTTCGTTAATTTATAATTTTAATAATTAAATTTAAATTAACATAATTAAATATAATTTTATCTATCATATAAAATTAATTTAGAGGTATTGTGATCGTAATGGCTTTACATGTATATATAATGTAATATTGATTTAAGATTGGCAATGGGAGCGAATAGATTTAAAAAATATATATATCTCAAGAAAAAAAAAAACCCTATATCTATACCTAGAGAGACACATAAGAGCATATGTAAATTGAATAAAATAAAAAATTAATTAAATTATATACAAGTCCCCGGTCAGAGTTCTTTTTTGTGGTTTCTTACCTCCAAACTCACCTCATTTGAGCCAAATTTGTAGCAGTTGCCATCTCTTTTAGTTACTAGAACAAAAAATAAAGAATACACACATCTAAACTCACCCCCAAATTATATTGATTAATGATAATTTTGGCAAACGGGGTTTGACTGAATTAATTTCTAATTATCTATTTCAGCTATGCATGGGAATGGCACCCTAAGTCTTCGCAAAAATTATCATTATCCAATTGTTATTTTTTTATAAAAGTAACACTCACTTTTAGGCAAGCCAAATAGCCCACTAACTTGCCAAGAAAATAAGTTGAAATTGGAGTTTTAGAGGAAAAAAATGATGAACATATTTAAAAGCTCCGTGTGAGTATATAATCCATACCAAAAGGGGAATAGGCTAATAAGAATGATCCAGAAACTGTGTACCGTACCTTTTACCCAAATCTAGGGACAGGACAAGTTTGAGCCAATTAAAGACAGGGTTACACGAACACTTCTAAATAAGCCACAAAGATGTGAATACATGTATCTATATATGAACATACATCCATTTCAACTCAAGAGTAGCTAGCCTAAGTTTGGACTATATATGAACATACATCCATTTCAACTCAAGAGTAGCTAGCCTAAGTTTGGACAAGTACCCTTAGGGCTTTGCTAAGTTGTAGCTCAATTTGGCGCACAGATAAAAACCTTGAGCATTCTCAAGCACAAACCTAATTGAGCATTCTCTCATAATTAACTTAATGGAACTACAT
This sequence comes from Diospyros kaki, assembly GCA_036245055.1. Lineage (NCBI taxonomy): Eukaryota > Viridiplantae > Streptophyta > Magnoliopsida > Ericales > Ebenaceae > Diospyros > Diospyros kaki. The sequence continues at coordinate 46,402,782 of BSEG01000002.1, read as the reverse complement.
CTTCAATATCTTTGTTGAGTTGTTAACCACCATTCTATCTAAAAGTTTAATATGTTAGATAAAAAATTAATTTTTATCTTTTTATACTATCATTTTTACTCTCAACAACCTTTATTGAGGAAGTGCATTTGGTGTCCCCAAGGGGGTAAATAGTTATTATGTTATCATTTTCTTAAGCAAACCCTATTTCCCTATTACAATTAGATTATCATCAAGAGAAATGAGCGCAAAATTAGCTTTTGAATGAACAAAATTTCATAAGAACAGGGGAAACGCATCTAATTCAAAATTAAAAGGGTTGGGAAACCCAAGAATGTTATCTATTTCATATTTAAATGCGTCCAAGAAAAGGCCCAAGGAAAGCCCAGCTTTCCAATAATTAAACATGGTAATGAGACTCCTAATTCTGTTGAGTAAAGGAAAAGAAGCTTTGTACATGAGAGCACCAATGCCCTCAACCACAATAGCAGCCAAGGCCGCAGAAAATATATCCCACTCACCAGTTTGTCCTATGACGGTCGAAAAGGCTGTTGCACAATAAAACCCAATCAAGAAAAACAGTGCTTTCATGAAAAACCCCCTCTTGATTTCCAGGATTCTTGACTTCACCTTCACCTGAAGGGCTCGAATGGCCCTAAACAGTAGGGTCCTACTGCTTGGGTCATTACCTGGAGGGGAATCCAAATCATTGCCATCTGTTCTGCTCCTGATTGACCAATCGAACCTCCTAAACCATTCAAAAGATGTTACAGAGTTAGTCTGGCCATTTTCCTATTCTTTCCCCACAAACTAGGAGGATATTAATTTAAAAAAAAAAAAGGAAGGAAATGTCACAAACATGCGAACATCTAATTCTAGGATCAGATTGCAACCTATGTAACAAATTTTTAACTTATAACATATCAATCCACATTTGATTGAGGATTCCTGTACAGAAACGTTTCCTCATAGTTACCAAGGCTTATTTAGGTGGTGACATGCACTTCGAATGAATTATGATAGCAGTATATAGTTTGATACTCTATTGAACCTTTTGGGAAAATGTTCCAGATAAAAAATGGTATCCCCGATGCATAAGACTCCGTGCTTTACACTTCGCATCTTTTGCAAAGTGACTATTTTGATAACTCAAAACCTGTGACCTTCTAGTTACCAAAAAGCAACCTTATCATTTCTACCAATCTCGCTCTCAGGAAAAGGTTTCAGATATTTCAAGAAATTGTCCCAGATATTTTAGGGAAAAAGGTACAATATGGCTAGGATACCCAAGAGGGGAACTAATAGAATTCATGGGAAAACCTCTAAAATATCTTTGAGAAAGTTATTTGAAAATTAGAGTTCTTAATTAACACATTAATTCCCCTTGAGTTCCAATTTTACATCCATTCTACTTACTAAAGCATTTGTTAAAATATTCTTAAAAAAGGTGTCCCCACTCCCAAGTGTACGAAGCTCCCTATTAAAGATTGTCTAGAGTTAGTGATAAGTTTATGTGCAGTATTTTTTGTATGCGGCTATGGGTTAGTTGATAGGCGGGTGGCTTTTTTGTAATATTAATTATTAGTGGAGGGAAAATCCGGTAATGTCATAATCGACCCCAGGAAACATCTCCCTATTTTCTATAAATAGAGCAGGAGGTTGAGAGAGAGAGAGCGCATCGCATGTTATCTTTCTGATTTCAGAGAGTTATGAAAGTGATAAGGCTGTGAGTTAGAATAATCTTGTACACTTTTGGGAAGGCTTGTATCGTGGGAAAGAGAAAGAGGGAAGTCTTGTATTGTTTCCATCAATAAAAAAGGTTGTTTGGTGGTGGTTTCAAAGCTAGATGTAGTGCCAATTCAATTGGCATGAACTAGGATAAAATTCTATCTCCTCATGTGGTTTGCGAGTTTTCTTTCTTGTTCTGTTCTTGTTTAAATTCTGTTCTTTATTACATGTTTGTGTTGTGGTTTGTTGGCCAGTGAGTTGTGAGTGTGTTGAGGGTGTTTGATTGGTTTCTTGGGTGTGTTTAAAAGCTACCAATGCTCCCAATTTATAACAAATTGGTATCAAAGTCGGGTCTCCCATCAAGAACCATCAAGAACTTGGAATTTCATCACACACCCGCAGGAATGGCTTCTATAGCCTCTGCCACATGGTATGATGTTGAGAAATTTGATGGCCAAAATGATTTTGGCCTAGAAGATGAAGATGAGAGCTCTTTTGGGAAGACTTAGACTGGAGGAAGCCTTAGAGGTTGAAAAGCCTATGCCTGAAACCTTAACTGAAGTCCAGAAAAAGGAAATCAGGGATAAGAGGAAAGAAACCGACAAAAGAGCCTTCAACACCCTTATTCTAAGCCTAGGAGACAAAGTCTTGCGAGAGGTGTCAAAGATGACAACTGCGGAGGAGCTTTGGAATAGATTAGATGCACTCTACATGACTAAAAGCCTTTCTAATCGGTTGTATTTGAAAACACAATTTTTCTCTTTCAAGATGAGTGAAGGTCAAAGGTTGCAAGACCATATGGACAGTTTTAATAAACTGTGTTTGGATATTGAGAATATAAATATTAGGTATGAAGATGAGAATAAGGCTTTGGTCTTATTGCACTTTCTTCTTAAGTCTTATGAGACCTTTGTAGATATCTTGAAACATGGAAGAGATAAGCTGAGCCTAGATGATGTGATAAGAGCTTTGAATTCCAAGGATTTACAATACAAGGTAGAGTCCCAAAAAACTGACATAGAAGCTTTGGCAGTGAACAGTAGAATAGAAAAAGGAGACCCTAGGTTCAAAGGTAGGTCTCGGTCTAAGTCTAGGAGTGGCAAGAAAGTGGTTAAATGCTTTCATTGCCATGAAAAAGGGCATATGAAGAAGGATTGCCCAAATAGGAAGAAAGAATCCAAAGAGAGAACCAGCCCCGAATGTTCAAACACCACATGTGATTTTGGCTATGAGAGTGTGGATGCCCTATAGTATTTTCTAGGTATGCAGGGAAAGTAGCATAGGTCTTATGTTTAGGGTGTACTTCTCATAAGAAATAGGTATTTACCAATAGAGACATGATGGAGGGGGAAATGGTTTGTCTAGGCAACAAATTAAGGTCAAGGGAATTGGAGATGGTAGAGAATAGGATGCATGGTGGAGCTATTCCAAATTTTTAGAAGCTGTAAATTAATCCCTGTTTTTTAAAAGAAAGCCTAATGTCCTTAGGAAGAATTAGATAGTAAAGGATCTCTCCTATAAAGGAGAATTTGAGTCCTAAGAAGTTGCATAAGAATCTCTTAAAGAGATGGATGCAACCCTCAAGAATGGAGGTTATGTGGTGCCTGCTTGCATTTATATGTGGATAACCTGCAACCATTAAAGGATAGCCTATGATAAGGTTAGGCTGTGTCATTTGTTGAGGATGGCTCACAATGGCGAGCAAGGACTAAGAAAGGTATCTAACGCTAAGGATATTAGGGGGAGGGAAAAGTTTACAGGTATAAGGGAATAGAAACCATGTAGTTTGGTAAGGTTACCAAATATAGAAATCTCCAAAACATACCTTGTATATGTCAAAAGCTCATTAGAGATCAGTTTCTAGGATCTAGGGGAACCTATCTAAGCTTTGTCTCATGGTGGAGCTAGGTGAAGTGAACCTAGTGGAGATGGTGTGTTCCTAAGAAATTCCCAAGCGTATATGAGCTTGCTGGAATTTAGGAAGCTTGCTGGAAATTGCTTCTAGTATGAAAGGTTAGGTGGAGTAGAGTTGTGGAATAGGTATGCTTAGGTCTTCTAAAGCTAGGGTTCTTACCTATATGGTGAAAACTCTACAAATAGGACATAAAATTAGCTAATGCTAAGGGAAAGTGATGGAATCTGGAATGCTGTGTAAAGAAAAACAGCAAGGAGAATCCTTTGGGAATATCTGAAACTAGCCTATGAACCAGGGTATAGCAATAGGGAAATCTGAAAAATTTTTTGGGTCATATTCATTGTGTAAGCTTGGGTTGGATTGTGAGAGGGAGGAAGCTAGTCTTTAAGATAGCTTTGGCTTTTGCAGTGAGGGTCCTTATGAACACTGAGGGGAAATGGTGTGTGCAAGTGTTATCTCGTGTGGTGTAGCCATTGTTGATCAAAGTCCAGACTAAGCAAGGAAAGGGAAATAGAATCATCAAGCTGATAATGAGCAAGGGAATAGAAGGTCTAGTGTTGCCTAGGACGAAGAAGACCTAGAACCATAAAGTAAGTTACCAGTGAGGTATGGAATGTTGGGTTTGAAGGATGCTTAAGCTTTGGTTTGAGTGCTAAGGAATAGGCTGAAAAATGGAACCTCTTGTATAAGAAGAGATGATGCTCTTGCCCAAATGAATGGCATGGAGCCATGTAAATTTGGGGAGAATCTTGGACTTAGGTGGAAGATTCCTTAGGTTAAAGGGGTGGAGTGCTGTGAAGTGTCTATTTGAGAATTAAGGAAGATGTTGAAAATGGGGAAAAGTCTAGGAAAAATGCTAGACAAATGACCATTGGTTAAAACAGCACATGAAGGCTTAATTTGGATCAAATATGTATCATGAACAACTAATTAACCATGTGGAAACTAAGGAAAAAGTGATCTTATAGTGTAGCCAAGGGAATAGAGGCTAGAGGGAAAGGTAAGCAAGGTTGATTGTTTAGAAGGTCTCCCTAGGAATGATAGTAATTCCCAAGGTGAAGGTATAAGGAATTGGATCCCTTTAGGATAAGTCCAAGAGTTAAAATTGAGTGCATGAGGAAGCTATGAGTATTCCAATGGTATTCCTAGTGAAATGTAAGGAAACTTCTCTGGAAATTTGTCCATGAGGACTCTCAAGGTGTTGCTGATAACTTAGGTTAGTGTTTGAGAGTGCAGGATAAAGAAGAAGCTGGAAATTCTAAGGCATAAAGGTTGGAATAAGAATTGGACAGCTTATGGTAGCCTAGGATTACCCAATCTTAAGCATACTTTGTTAAGTTGATAGATAGAGGAGAATTAAAAGAAAAAGATGAGCAGCTTTTAAGTTTGAAACGAACATGAGAAGGAAGGACAGTGGTAAAGCTTAAAGACCGGTTTTGGGGAGCTAGGAATAAAGTCTAACAATGTTAAGGCCAATCCAGGTAAGGTGCACTGTTGTTGTGATGCTGTGCAAAAGTTTGGACCCTTTAGGATGGAGAGATAACATTAAGTATGGATTCAGTTTATGGTGGAGTGTACTTAGACACCATGAAGAGACCAATCATATTGATGTTAGGTATATATTCATTAGGAAAATCCCCTTGAAAAGGAGGAATAATCCTAATTAAAGTTGCATGTGTAGGATATGCAGTTAGAAGCATTGTCCAAGGTGATCCATTGTTGAAATTTACAACATTGTTTTGATGTTCTTAATGTTTGTTGATTTATGTTGCTGGCCAGGTTATCATGTGGGAAACCAAAGGAAGAGCAAGCCAAAGGTTTTGATGGATGAAGATGGAAGGTATCACACTCAAGACAATGGTGGAGATTTGTTAAAGATTGTCTAGAGTCAGTGATAGGATTATGTGCAATGTTTTTTGTATATAGTTATGGGTTAGTTGATAGGCGGGTGGCTCTCTTGTAATATTAATTATTAGTGGAGGGCAAATCCGGTAATATCATAACCGACCCTAGGAAACATCTCCCTATTTTCTATAAATAGGGTAGGGGGGCTGAGAGAGAGAGAGAGCATCGCATGTTATCTTTCTAATTTCACGAAAGCTATAAAAGTGATGAGGTTGTGAGTTAGAATAGTTTTGTACACTTTTGGGAAGGCTTGTATCGTGGGAGAGAGAAAGAGAGAAGTCTTGTACTGTTTCCATCAATAAAAAAGGTTGCTCAATAGTGGTTTCAAGGCTGAATGTAGTGCCAATTCAATTGGCATGAATCAGGATAAAATTCTGTCTCCTCATGTGGTTTTCGAGTTTTCTTTTTTGTTCTGTTCTTGTTTAAATTCTGTTCCTTATTACATGTTTGTGTTGTGGTTTGTTAGCCGGTGAGTTGTGAGTGTGTTGAGGGGTGTTTGATTGATTTCTTGGGTGTGTTTAAAGGCTGCCAGTGCTCCCAATTTATAACACTCCCTGCTTTGCAAGAGCCTAGTGAGTGTCATTTGTATGGAGCCTTACCTTCACAAGAGGCTGTTTTCGTAACTCAAACCCATCACCTTTCAGTCATAAAGAAGCAACCATACTGTTACTATTAAAGTTTGCCCCTCTGAAGTATACATAACAATTTAATAGATTTCATAGACTTCTTTTAGTCTTGCAAAAGTTATTAATTATTATCAAATTTCTCACTAAATTCATGTTCACTTTTTCCAATTCTCATTTCCTCCATATTTTTTGCCCACATTTCCTGCTACTGTTTCTTTACCATATACTGTTTCCACTTCCTATTTTGGCAACTACTGCTTCAATTTCCAGTTGACGTGTGATTATGAAAAAAAGAAAATAAAAGTTAAAAGAAAAAGACTGTGTCATAGCATACCACCAGTTTACTTAGACAAAGACATGTTTATTTAAGATGTCCCACTTCATGATAACCCAATTTGAAGTGGTACATGACTTTTTTGTCTTGTTAAAATTAGAGAAGGGATAATTCAGATCTCTTATTTCCAAATATAGATATTTGCTGATACCATGTTAATGGATTCAGAACAGGATGCAGAGTGATACAATTACGATTGCCAATGTATTTGTAGTCATGAAAATTCATATCATGTTAAAATTATTGGCCAGACAAGGCTAAAGTTCACTGAAACATGATTTAAGAGGATACAGAAAAGTTAAACAAAACAGGAAGAGAAATATGGCACTTAAGGAGATAACCACATAAACAAATATTCCTATTATTTTAGCATTTTTGCCTTTTCATTTTTTACAAGCTACACCTAAGCAAGAAGTCCATCAGAAGGTACAAGGTATACTCCTAGTGTAAATAAAAACTGAAAGCAAGTTTATTCTTGTAAATTCATGTAATTCAAAAGCTTTTCCTCCTAACTCTGCAGAGCTACTTTACTTGTTTGACTTACTTGCAAATGCTGATTGATGAATGATGAGCTCCACGAGAGAAACACAATGATGGGTGGACTCTCCACTCCATAGGCAAAACAGTCTCATGTGGGCAAGTAACAACTAGAAATTTTGATTGCAAGCTCCTGGATGATGGAAGAGAAACATATCTTGGATTACTTAGGTATTTTAATGAAGCAGGAACTTTTCCGGACATTACCACATCAAAGCCTGCAGTTGAGAATTTATAAGGTGCATTAAGACTATGTTTGAGACTAGGAGTTATTAAACAAAAATGAAAATAAAAAGAAAATGAAGTTACATATATAAATATATATATATATATATGTGCCCATGTTTAAATACAAACAGATTATTTTATTTTTGTTCCTTTTTCAAATTCTAGTTCCTCATTACTCCGTATATTATCCACTGCCGGTCCCAAACCCGAATAAAGGAGGAGGGTTGTGTTAGGTAGCCGACAGTCAGCATAAAACATAGTCGGATCCAAATATGAATTCTAGACAAACTATCTGTTGGGATGTAACCCACATAGAAGTTTAAAATTCATGTAGCCAACCCCACATAGTGGGATAACGGTTGGATATGTTGTTGTTGTTTTCAAATTCTAGTTCCATATATAGCATAAAGAATTTCATGTCCCTAGTGACAAATTGCCATACACAGCAATGAAAGAAAAAAGACATAAAACATTCATGTCAAATACAAGAACTAAAAATTGCAATGAACAATGAGTAATAGTAAATAGTTTTATCAAGGCATGCTGGAAATGCACAAGAGCATAAACACTTGTGCTTTTAGGGACACAAGCTAACAAACATGTATATATACTGTTTGCCCATAGAAGAGCTCTTATCATGCATTTATCATTTTGACAAAGATAATTATAAATATATTATGCATAACCACTTATGATTTGGCTTTAACTCAAAGGATTGAAGCCAACCTGTACACACTTCTACCAGCAAGAGGACCTTGTTCCATAAAGAAAGAAAGTAGGTTGTGTGCCACTTGGTAAATTATGAGAAAGACATCAATCATGTTACGCTTATTCAAAAAACCTCAAAATTTAAAAACATAATTATTGAGGTCTTAACACCTTCAGCCTTTCCATTTTCTATATAAATATTCTCAATTTATTTTTTCATTTCTTTCTTTTGTTCTAAGACTTTTTTCTTCCCCTCTACGTCTAACTTAAATTTATTTCTTTCTTTCTGCCCCTACTAGGTCATTCTTCTTCCTCTCTATCTGTCTGTAAATCTAAAAAGAAAGCTTAAACAAATTGAGGCAATTAATTATTGGTGGAAGTTCCATCTGGGATAAATTTAGTTTTCATACTGATCCCCCAATCAGTTACAAGTTACCTCAGATAAACATGTTTGATAAAGTAGCTACAAAAATTAGTGGAAGATAAAATTGGTAAATAAGACCTTGGCGTCCCCTCTTTATGCAATAGTTAGGTTTAAAGCACTAGCCACTTCTGACATCTACACCTACAAACACATACATACACTAATAGACAATCACATGCCGCACGCACCGTAGACGTGGAGTGCGGGAATCGCTGCTGGAGCCCAGCCGCTGAGAATGGACATTATTCCCCTTATCTCGTGCCGTCATCTTCTCCATCTCATTTTTTTAAAATAAAAAATCATTTTAAAATGTAACCTTTGGAATATGATATATAACTTAAGCATTAGACTCAGAATTATATTAATTATTATTATAAATATTTTTATTATCATTTTTAATTTTGTCAATGACATTAATTTTATTCTCAATTAAAATAATTTTACCAATATGTAAATGCCTAAATTAAACTCCAAATTTAAATTTTAAAAATACCACACAATTACAGTTTTTTTTTAAATTACAGTGATTAATTTAGCACCGAATCTTAAAATATAATTTTTTTAGTTTTTTTTAAATACAATACCTTATTTGGAATTTTTCCTAATAAAATACTATTTTGTCATACAAAATAAAATATATTTGAATAATATAAAATATATTAATAAAATTAGATTGACCACCTTTGAAGTTTGATGTAATTATAAAAATGCCTCTTTTTTTTTCAAAAGTTATATAATAATTTATTGAAAAATCATAATTATAGAAAAATGGGAGAAAGTTAGGCAATTATGGTAAAGGTGATTTGAAGGGAGAAAGGAAAGGAACGAGGGAGAAGACAAACTGTTGTTTCCATTGCTGGCTACTTGATTTGAAGCAAAAGAGAAGAAAAAGAAAGAGGAAAAAGAATAAAACAAGGGAGGAAAAAGGTTTGTAAAATATAATAATATTTTGATAATTTTTAAAATTTTAATTGGGATTAGTTAACAGTATGATGGAATATAAAATATAGTATTAAAATCTATGAATACATTTTTTTTCAAAAGTTAGGGGTAGTTACTGTATTTATTTTAAATTTAAGAGGTATTAAACACATTTTTTCCCTTACACTAATAATAATGTGAAATCAATTAAACCAATTCAATTTCATAATATTGCTAATATTCCAATGGTAACGATAATCAATTGTAAATAAATATCACTAAAATACTATTATTAATCATTATCGTTTTATTAAGTATTCCTTTATTTTGTATTATTTACAACAAGAATATTATTAATAGTACAATAATTTAATGGGAATTTCAGATAAAATCATAGCTAGGGTTAGATTAAAAAATTGATCTAATTGAAATTACTAGAATGACCAAAATAAATAACCAGAAGATCCAAATTAATCGAAATAACAAATGTTAAAAAAAGTTTATTGGGAATTTCAAACATTTCAATTGATAGGAGAAAATGCATAAAATATGACAAATCATGTACAAAATTAAAAGTAACACATTTAAAGTTATCGAGCACCATACCATGTTGAGTTTATTTTTATTTTTGAACCCAAAACGAAAAATAACACAAAAAAATTGAAAATTAAAAAATATCAAAAAATAAAAAAGGAAAATTTTTTGGGATTATTTTTATAATTTAAGAAACGCTTCGGGGCGATCTCATAATTTAGGAAAATATTAGAAGTTAGAGACGGAAAATATTCCGTCTCTAACCAGCATATTGTTAATTCTGGTTCGAGTTCTGCCCTTTGCGAATCGTTCTGTCTCAGGGGTTTATCTTCGTCACAGCTTGCAGCTACTCTCTATCTCTCCGACCGTCCCCTTATCATCGTTCCCCCTTGCCGCCCGGTTGCTCGGTGCCCCGTGCCGCTGTCGATTCACATCTCCGATTGCTTGGTGCCGCCGTCGATTCACAAACACGAATCGACGTTTCCGTGCTCGGTGCCGCCGTTTCCGTGCAACACGAATCGATTCACAACTCCGATTGCCCGGTGCCGCTGTTTCCGTGCAACACAAATCGTCGCACGATTCTCAGTGGTGAAATAGCAGAAAAGGTCGATATAGAGAGAGAGATATGCAGCAGAGGAAATTAGCGACTGGGAGTGGGAGACCGTCTGGAACGGACGGTTCTGATTTCTCCTACCGCATGGTCGTCGACTCCAGTGAGCTTTCCCCCTTTATCTTCCTCATTGATCCTATTGTTTTTCCATTTCTAGGGTTTTACATATTCCTATTTCAACACATCAAATGCATTTCAAATCATAGGGTACACGAAGGTAGCCAAAGGGAAGTCTCACCTCTGTAGGCTCATTGCCGCTCAGGTTATCTTCTCGTCTCTCTCTAATATGTGAATTCAAGTGATCGAATATGTATACAATCAAATTTTTTTCCTAGTTTATCGTTTTTGATTTTTGGTCTTAATTTGGCATGTAATTTGTGATTTCTTTTGCTTTGCTTACTGGTTTTTCAGACTCCCTTTTCAAGGAAAATAAAAAAAAAAGCATGTTGATGTAATGTTTGGAAGAATAGAGAACAATTTAGGCCATTTTACAGAGCCAAGCTTGTTATCCCAAGCTTTTGGCTGGACAAATTCTTTGAAATCAGTTCTCTAATTAAGGCCTCCAAATTAGGTTTCCACTCCCCCTTTTTATTTTTAATGTTAAATTTGGTTTTTGTTTCTTTCATATCTTCTGAAAGTTTCTGTTTTTGTTTATGAATCTTGTAACATTTCTAGTAGTATATCTTTTGTACTATCTTGATATGCTTTAGTTGTACACTACAGGGCATTGTACAATTGCTGGGAGGTCTGAGCTTTCTGATATCAACACTGAAGCCGGAGACTGCCGACGTGCTTGTTGTTTTATCCACTATTATTGGTTTCCTCGCTCTCTTTATAGGAGAATTAGGTTGCTCACAAGTACCTATACTCCTGAATTTGTTCAGAACTGCAGCTTCTTTTAAAACTAATTCCGTTTCATTTTTGTTGTCATGAAGGCCGAAGGAGTAGCAAAGTGAGCCTTTTGAAGTTTTACATGTTTGCTTCATCTATAGCCATATTGATTTCAATTGCTTGTGTCATTAGGAATAATTTCTTGGTTGAGGTAAGTTCCACTGTGTGTGCTCATAAATCCGTTTTCCTTAGAAGAAGGATACTGTGTATAGATTAGTGCCTTATTTTATTGGTAGAAGTGTACCTCTGCTTGCACACTTTTTGCATGCAATTTGAGCAAACAAAAATTTGTTTTTTCTCAATTTCTCTTCTATGTGCTCCTTATTAATCATCTCTTTTCTCTCTGCAGTTTGAGAACTTGCTTTGTAGTCATGTAATGTTTGCCTTCAACCCTAAAAAAGAGTGATTTGCTTGTAAATTCCCAACTTTCAATTTTTTCTATCAGGAGAAAAGAAAACAATTGATGGTCTTGACTTCTAGGAAATCTAACTTATATTACATGGATTCTTCTAAAATGATGAAATAATCATGTTGGATACATGATACTTGGAATATGAAATAGGATGCATGTCTGACATTGGCAACTTGGAATGGACTCAAAAATATGATAAATTGTATGAGTTTTTATGGGAATATGTAACTGTTATTCTAACATAAATTGCTCTATTCAAGTTTGTAACTATATCTTAAATAAATAACATTATTTAGAAAACCCAACTCATAGGATTTATTCGTGTCCTTGACCATGAATTTGAAATGCCTACATCTCACACCCATAACATAGAGTTTAGTATGATAATCTTAAACCTGTAGAAATTACGGAAAACTTTCTGATTGTTGCATGGAAAATTATAGGCTATCCAAGATTCTAGTCAATTGGGAGCACATAAGTTTGAACTTCTCAAGATTGCAGCAGTTCTACTTGGTGAGTTCACACCATTATCTTTGTTGAATAATCATTATAGTTGATACTCATGTACTCAGGTTTGTCCTCATTTGGCCCCTTCTATGGCATATTTTATCTGACCTCAATCGTGATTTTCACCTTTTAAATGTTGGCAGGAGTGGTTGTACAAATATTATCGATAAGGACAACAGTTTCTCTTGTTGGTAACATGTCTCCTCCTAAAAGAGCTTCTTGATGGCATTTTGTAACTTTGTATTATTCACATATCTCATTGCTGAAGGCCCATTTCTTTTGATGCTTCCGCTTTCAATTCTTCTTTTATCTTCTGTTCATTGTTGTTATGAAGAAATGGAACATTTGCACGACTAAACACTCTAATACAGTTTTCTTGTTTGCTTCCCAGACCCATATATTCAAGAAATTGATGTTTGGATACAATAATGGATTAGAATAAATCAATTAACCGTTTTGCCCTCTCTCCTTGGGCTTCTCTCGTCTCATGCTGACAATATCGCCAACTAATACTCTTCTGTTTCTAATTTTACAACTACCCTATTGTGTCACTGCTCTCCACTTACTTACTACCTTAGAATCAAGCACCGTGATCTCCTATCCTCAATCCTCACATGTACACTTTTTTTTCTTCAATAACTCACTCCAAAGAATCACCATGACCATCACATTATTGTTGAAATTTTTTTGGCTTTACTATTGTGAAAAGGCATGTGTGAATTTTTTTAATAAATTTGTATATTCCTAAAACATTTTATTCTGTATAGGTCACTCATCCTGAAAAGGTAAATTTATCTCAAGCCTACTGATTTGAGCCTCATATTCTTTTCTTACTTTTATTTTTTTATTCTTAATATTTCCTCTTTCCTAGATATAAACCTATAATAATATCATTTCTCTTTTGCTAATTAGCATATTCCGTTTTTGTAAATTTATTTACTGATATTAGTAATATTGTGGATTTACTTATACATATATTATATATATATATATATATATTTTTACGTTTTATGAATTTATTAGTAACACTGATTCTTAGTTGAGTAATATACTTTGTTATTTTTATTCTTTTATTCTTTTTTTAGTTTTTTCTATTTGAGCAACTATTCAGTTAGATTTTTTGATCAGTTCAGTTTTTTTTTTTTTTTTGTTTTTATTTGATTTTTTCAGTTTTCAGTTTGTTCGATCGATGTAGTTCATTTTTTTATACAGATTTGGCTATATCGGTTTCAGCAGATTGAATGTTTGCCTGTAGTTACAATCCACCTTTGTATTTGGAAAACAAAACAAGTAAATAAACGCCAATTTTCGTTTTTGTTTTCATTTTTAAAATACTAAAAACAAGAATTAAAAATTAAACTGCTATCAAATGGGCCCTTAACAATTGAGTCTTCGTCGTTACAAAAGTTGGACAGTACTTTATGATTTTGGTGAAAATTACATTACACGGCTTTATATTATAATTTATAGTCAAAGACTCTCTTGTTTGAATCGAAACAAATATCAACTTATATATTAAATTCAATTAAAAATATTTAAAATATATGAAGTAGATGTTTTTGGTAAATATATCAAGTAAAAGGATACTTTAGGTTAAACTACAAATTTCACTGCTAAAATGATATTTCTCATATCATGACTTTTATACATAAATAAGGCAAAAGGTGGAAACAAATACAAATAATTTGATTTACACAAGGCATCAATATGAAGCTATATATGCTGACCTCTTTTAATCATTAATCTCTCTCACTTGACTAAAAACATCATGGAAGACTTCTTAATGAACTTTAAAGTAGGCTAAAATACCAACAAGGGGTGAGTTTATGTACGTAGTGGGCTCTGAATGTGCAAAATCTGCTCTTGAATCAACATATGAGTCCTTCATATTAGGCCCTCCCACAACAGCCCCCAGTAGCAAGTTAGGGTTGGGATCACTGCTTGAGAAAAATGGAGTTCCATCTGCACATCTGATAGGCTCTGGTTGTTTATCAATTGAAGGTAATGAAGATCCTCTATGGTGTATCCTTCGAGGAAACATGTTGCCATATCCCACCATGTATGACATATTCATGGGATTGTTTCCTAATATATAATCCACCTGCATCAATCAATTGGAAAATGATATATATATTGTCACGTAATTCTAATAGTATTTTCTGTCTATGAAATCTAGTTAGTTACCTGACTTCTTGCAAATCGTACGAGTCTGGCTCGAGTGACAGCAACATCATCACAATGAATAACTCTTTTGCCAACATTCAAATAGCGAGCATATACAAGTAAAAGAAAGGACAAAGCCGTTACATGTTGCATGTTACTTCCCCCAGGCTTGAATAAAAGACCACCTACAATATATGAATTATTTCATTATTAAGCTCCTAAACACACATTTATAAAAAAAAAAAATAGAATTGATAATGCGAATAAATAAGATGCAGAGATGATGATACCTGGAGAATAAGATATGCTTAGGGATGGTGATTCGGGCAATATGCTACACACAAATTTGTTGGCATTGGGGACGAAGAGTGTGACATTTAAGTTGGCATTCATCGCAAACTGTAAACACCAAAGAATGTATATAAATATATATAGTCATCTTACTTGTTCCCCCCCCCCCCCCCCAAAAAAAAAAAAAAAAAAAGAATAAATTAATCAATGAAGGTAAATTACCTTAGAAGCAAGTATGTTAATTCCAGCGTGCTTCGAATCCCATCCGAATTCCAAACTACCCAGCTTTATGCTTGTTATGTTATTTGTAACATAATTCCAGTAGTAAGTTTTCTTAGTGGCTTTGTGTAGCCATGCTGCTGCCCATATCAACTCATCCTACGTACAGGATGTAACAGTAGTTCTTTTTGTGACTCATTGTGTAATAGCTATGCCTTATGATCATGTGTCCAAATGCTTAGTATACTTTGGATTAATTAACATTGCCAATTACCTGGTAGCCATTGAAACTACAATAGAATGGGCATACTGCGTCTCCAAGACTGTCATCGTAGGATCCTCTATACTTATCAGCAAATTGAAAAACCTAGTTCCATATATTGTAATTGATTAGGTTATTATCATGATCCATCAATATGTATCTTATTAATTATGGTTATGGGTTGTGATGAATCATATGGAGCTAGTAAATTACCATGGAAGCCCTCTGAAGAAGCAACTTGGAGTAGCCGGGATCAGAAGCCCTAAAAGCCAAGGAAGAGGCAGCTAGGGCGGCTGCTATCTCACCAGAGAGTTCTGAACCAGGGTTTTTTTTGGTTAGTTTGTAAGTGGTTCGAGGGGTGTCCATGTCTTCAGGCCTTTCCCAACAGCTATGGTCGCTATGAGGTTCGCCGACTTGAGCATACACAACTCCAGGAACAGTGGTGGCTTTGAGGAAATAGTCAGTTCCCCACCTAATAGCTTCAAGTGCATGCTGCAAATCTGGACCCATGAACTCGCCAAACTCTACAACTCCCCAAGCTAACATGGTTGTTGAAAAGGCCATTGGAAAGTGGAACTTCATGTTATCCCCAGCATCATAGTAGCCACCAACCAAATCCACCTGAATGTGCATTAATTAATGTGTTATATATAACTTATATATAGTGACTGCATAATATATATGCTTTAAATAAATAATCTTCCATATGCTGTGGGTTTTGGAAATCCCTTCTTAGAAGTGGAACTCAATGACGCAAAATGCTAAAGGATACAAAAGGCATCAAAGTAGAATGGCTGCAACATACAAATGGATTGCCATAAGATAAGCAACATCTTCAAGCCGAAGCTGGCTAGGCTGAACTCTTGTGAACTAACTAACGATGGAGAGAGAGAGAGAGAGAGTTACTGAAACATCAGAGCCATCACGGATAGCAGAATCTTTCCTCCAAGTGATTCTCTGGGAAGGGGGCAACTTGCCAGATCTTTGGCCTTCAAAGAACAAAATACTCTTGGACAAGGCATCTCCATAATCATGTGAAGAAGAAGAAGAAGCAGCCAGCACTATCACTCTTGTCATCATCAACACAAATATCATCATCATCTTCTCCATCTCCATCATATTTTCTTTATCACCACCGTTTCAATAGATTCATAGGACTGAACAAGAAGAAGAAAGAAGAAGATATATATTACATGAATGCATTCTCTCCATCACTTTGAACCCCCCTGGTAACTATATACATATATATATATATATATAGGGGTGGTGCTAATTTGGCTGATTATTTGTTGCTTAGATAGTTTGATTATTGGGTGGCTGATAAAATGCTACTCAAACTCGGTACATTTTCCTTACCCTGCACTTGTTTGACTCTCTCCCTCTCTCTCTCTATCTCTCTCATTTTGACAATTAATAAATGTAAAACTACTTAGTACACGTCTAGTTAGTTTGAGTTAAGAGCCTATAAGTTAAGAGTATCTCTTAATATATATAATCTTACCCATCCACTTCGCAAAACACAATACATCCGTACCCGGTTGCTTCTAACCTTATTCTAATTACAAATAATTTGTTTGTCGTTTAAGTCATTCTTCCCCCTTTTCATTCACAAAACAAAACAATTTCATCCGTCTGTTTAGGTTCATTCCATGCATTGGATATGACAGAATCTTAACAAACACTTAAACAAATTAATCTTTATGATAAGAGGAGCTAACTGTTATCAATATGGGATTAATTATAAGATAATTAATAAATACAAAAGATTACAGAGACCAATTCAAATTTCAAAACTGAGCAAATAATTAGTTATAAATATAAGTAATGCTTGTAATAATAAAAATATATTATAATTCATTAACCAAAAAGTCAAAGGGGGTTGACTATCATCATGATGTCCGGGATCCTTTAACATTAATTGGTCATTGTTGCTTCTATTAATTCTAACTTTATGCTAACAAATCAATAATTTTGTTACTTAAGTTTCCTCCCTTGTAGTTCTAACTTCTCGGCAAAAAACAATTTAATTATAATGAAAATTTTATAGATAAAGTCATCCACGTGTCTAGGCTCATTCCATCCATTGAATATGATAGAATCTTAACTAACACACGCTTAAAACTAAATCTTTATCATAGGAGCTGACAACTGTTATTATTATTTATATGGGATTAATGCTAAGATAATTAATAAATAATATAAATGCAAATCATATGCATATATATATATATAATAACATGAATGCATTTACAAATTATATCACATATATATTATCTTGAAACAATTTCTCTAAAGCTTTCTTTACATGGTTTAATATGCATTCTTTCTTTTGTCGAGTTTTCCTCACAAATGCATCTTTATTCAAACTATCTCAATCTCAAATACATCTCTATGTTAGAAGGATGATTACGAAGCACAGCCTAACAGACCACCCATCTTGGGCCAACTGAGTTCTAATCCTCCACCAGCATCTATGGGGCCACGGCCCAGTTTCTGGCCACCCATAACAAATCCACTTGGATTGTAAGGCCCAGTTCAGTTTGGATGCTATTTCAACTTAGTCTTGGCAATTCAGGAGTGCCAGTTTAGTAATTTAGTATATATGTTGATTTATTTAGTTAGGCAACGTGAGATTGAAGAGTACAGACATTCTCTTGAGTCTCAGCGTCTATGTTTTTCTGTTAATTAATTAAAATAGTTTAACACGTACGGAACGTATTAAATTTAATTTAATTTGTGGATGAGGTGAGGTGAGATGGATACGTATACCCTTTGATGCATTACATGTTACTCAATCCTCCCACAGTTTCATTCCTAAGAAATCCACCACTCCATCCCCATCTGCTAAGCAATTTAATTAATTGGATTTACAGTGTAACATTTGAATACAGTTTATAATTAAGAGTTTATTAAGGAGGTCTTAGCTATATTATTTAGTCTCGTAAATTTATAAGTTAAAGCTCAATAACAAAGCCACCTTGTACTTACTAGAGAAATTGAGAAAAATTATCATGATATTGTGTTAGCTAACTCTATTTTCTTATATAGAGATCTTGTTTAAAATTATTGTGAAATATATAATTGTGAGAATGTTATGTTGTTCTCATCGGACAACATAACGTTTGCCTAATACTGACAAAAAATGAGAGAGCGGCATGCCCACTCTCCTGAGAGATCTTCTGCATGCTCACGCTCCCGTTGAGCCACATATATGTATATATAATTAATTAAAAAAAAATTCTTATCCTTGTTAGACGGCATTAACCCTATCTATTCATCATCAATAACGTAAACAAGAAGAAGATAATCGTGTGAGTAAAATTGAATTGAAAGGAAACAACGGTGGGAAGTCAAATGTTTTGCTTTCTTGCATTCCAAACAAGCAGCCACCACAGCTGTTCTGTTAAGCTTCTGTCTTTCCTTCTCCCATTTCTCTATTCAATATATATGTGTATAAATATATCATGACAAATCCCTCAAGAAACAAATCTTCTCCGGTTCCTGAGAACACCGATATCAAGCAAGATCACAAGAAAAAGCGAACCCTGCAGTTAATTTGCACTTCTAGTTAACACCATTAACAATGGAGATGAGGCTACCATTCTTCTTCTTCTTCTTCTTCTTCTTCTTCTTCTTTTTCATATCCATTTCCTTCTTCACTCCTTCTTGTTCTTCCTCTCAAGCTCCGCCCACTGAACCCGCCGACGACACCAACTACTGGTGCAGCACCACCCCTCACCCCGACCTCTGCTTCCGTTTGGCCCGCCGCTCCCGGCCAAAATGCAGGGCCGACTTCTTGCTCACGGCCGTGGAAGCTGCCCTGCACCGAGCCCTCCACGCCCGGAGCCAATCCCGGAAGCTGGGACGGCGCTGCCGGGGCCGCCACGAGAGGGCCGTCTGGACGGACTGCTCCAAACTAATAGACGACACGGTTCTCCAGCTCAACACCACCTTCCACGGCCTGAAAACCAACGGAAGCTGCACCCATTTTGACGCCCAGACCTGGCTCAGCGCCGCCCTCACCAACCTGGAGACTTGCAGGCGGGGATCGGGGGACCTCAACTTGTCAGACGGTTTCATTCTCCCATTGGTTTCAGGCAATGTATCGGAGCTCATCAGCAACTGCTTGGCCATCAATGGGGCTTCGGTATAATTTTTTCTTTTTCTATAGAACACCATATAAATTCATTATTCTTAGGTTAAGATTGGGATTTTAAAGGATTAATTTCTTTTGAAATGTTTACGTAGGTGTCATTCAAATTTAAATATTTTCAATAATAATAATAATAATACTAATAATATATTTAAATAATACACAATTTATTGTTTGGAGGATAACAGGTTGAGCAGCGAGAGGACAAAGACGAGGGGTTTCCGAGCTGGGTTTCTCGTGGTGAAAGGAAGCTTCTGGAATCTTCGTCGTCCCTGCAAGCTAAGGCTACGGTGGTGGTGGCGCAAGATGGGTCGGGAAGTTTCCGGTCGATTCAGGAGGCGATAAACCATGCGGCGGCAACGAAGGTCGGGAATGGAAGGATTATAGTGTACGTGAAACGAGGTGTGTATAGCGAAAACGTTGACATAAGCAGCGCCATGGTTAACCTAACGCTGGTCGGGGATGGGCTGAGAAACACCATAATCACCGGCAGCAGGAGCGTTTCGACGGGCTACACCACTTACAGCACCGCCACCGTCGGTAAGAAAGTCCGCCGGCCGTCGGCACACTCTCTCTGCCAATTAGTATGGTTTACAATTATGCTTTATTTAATTAGTATGCCCTTTTTTTTCCATTGACGTATCATTATTAAAAATCTATAACACGTTCTACAAAAAATCATACAAAATAATAATATTTTACATAAAATGATATAACATATCAATAATCACATATTAATTAAAAAAATTAATGTCAAATTAATTTATAATTATAAAACTAATACAGTTAAACCATTTGAAGATTTTACCCATATATATGGAATGTTCAGGAGTAGATGGCTTTGGATTCATCGCACGCGGAATCACGTTCCGCAACACGGCGGGGCAGGAAAAAGGCCAGGCGGTGGCGCTCCGGTCGGCATCCGATCTCTCCGTCTTCTATGCCTGCGCCTTCGAAGGCTACCAGGACACTCTCTTCGTCCAAGCCCAGCGCCAGTTCTTCAAATCCTGCGTCATCTACGGCACCGTCGACTTCATCTTCGGCAACGCCGCCGTCGTCTTCCAGAACTGCAACCTCTACGCTCGGAAGCCCCTCCCCGGCCAAGCCAACACGATCACCGCCCAGGGTCGGGGGGACCCGTTTCAGAACACCGGCATATCCATCCAGAACTCCCGGATCCTCGCCGCCGCCGACCTGACCGACGACTTCCAAACTTACTTGGGGCGGCCGTGGCAGGAATTTTCTCGAACAGCTTTCCTAAAATGCTATATGGGCAGCTTGGTGAATCCGGCAGGGTGGTCGGCATGGGGGGATACAAACTTTGCTCAGGACACATTGTACTATGGAGAGTACAAGAATTTCGGGCCGGGAGCTTCCACGGACAGGAGAGTGAATTGGCCAGGGTACCATGTGATAACAAATGCAACAGTGGCCGCGGAGTTCACTGCAGCGAACCTCATCGCCGGCCGAACGTGGTTGGGCTCCACGGGAGTGCCGTTCGCCACTGGTCTCTAATCTATAATAATAATAATCCATAAAATAATGGCGTTGTGTCTACATATTTACATTATGGTGGTTGTGATTTTATGTAGTGGTACATACGTACGTAGACACGTGGATTTTTCTTGTAAGAATATTTGAATAATTTAACAATAATATTCATCTTGACACGAGTTAATATCAATTAATCATATTATTGTGTGTAATATTTTATCTATATAATATTAACAACAATATATTCGTTCGCAATGGTTCGGTTTAGTTTTAGTTTTTGCCAAAATCATAATTAAACCAAACTTAAACTAATAAAACCAAAACTAAATTATTATCCATTAATTTTTTTACAGATGAATACACCTTGCAAACAACCACAAGAACAGATCATTAGGGCAGAAAAAATAACAAAACAGTAAGTAAAATAAAACAAACAACAAGCTGGAAAAACAAGAGTAACAAACTCCATTTCGACGCTCGACAATGGAGAAGAAGAAGGTGGATTTGCAAGGCTCAGCGTTGATCGGTCCGACACTCACAAAAGATAACCAAGAATCGGTTTCAAGCACAACCCAAGAATCGCATTCAATCAACACCCAAAACGGCCTCAAACAAAAAACCCACAACCGAGAATTCACACCCACACAAGGACGAAGAAACCCCACCAAAGAGAACCCTCTTCTCATTCTCGGTTCTCTCTCTCTTTTCTTGCATTCTCATTTGTTCGACGCCCCCTATTTCCCCAATATATCGATATCAATAACCTCCCAAGAACCAAATAGAGATCTCCAAGGATGAGGATAACCATCGGGTTATCCAATAGATTGAGATAAGGTAGGAGAAAAACAAACCTGCATGGAATCGGTTAGAGGAAGAAATCCAAACCTCCGTTGGAATTGGCCAAAGAACAGAACTGAAGAAGCTAGGTCAAACATGAGAATAAAATTGTGGGCTATAAGGCAGTGGACTGTGGAGAAATGGGCTTGGTCTTTGGGTTTGAGCAACTGGGCCATCTTCTTGTTAGACCACCTATTTGTGGGATTTGACCTCTCAATAAAACTATCCATCTTGGGCCGAGGCCTGTGATAGACAACTTACCTGACCAAAACATCATCGCCTTAGACTAGAGGTGTCAAAAGGGCAGGCCCGGCCCTGCCCCTGACTGGCCCGAGTCGACTCACGGACTTTTTAAACGGGCCGGGCCCGAGCCCTTTTGCTGTGGATAGGGCTCGGCCCGGCCCACGGCCCCCCTACAAGGGGGCTGGGCCGGGCCAGCCCGTGGGCTAGAGGGCCGGGCCGGGCCCGGTGGACCCGACCCTTTTTTTCTTTTTTTTCTAAATATTTTTTTAAAATAATACCTATAATATATACATATATAAATATCAAAATAATACATATAAAAAAATCATTTTTTTCTTTTTAAAATATTTTATATATTAATTCTTAAGTTTTAAATATTATTTCATCATTTTATATTTCAAAATTCTATATGAAAAATAATGTAATGTTTATTTATAATTTAAATATATAAAAAATTAAACTTAAAATTTTTAAATAAATTGATAGTTATTATTTACTAAAGAATAACATAATTAAAAAAAAATGAGTAAGAGCCTAATTGACTGGCCCATAAAGGCCCAACGAGCCAAGGGCCGGGCCGTGAGCCCAATTTCTTTGGCCCGACCCGGCCCCCCTATGAGGGCCGGGCTCGGCCCGGCCCGTTTGAACAGTAACAGGTCGGGCTTTGGCCTAGCCCGGCCCTTTTGACACCTTTACCTTGGACTTGTTGGGTATTACATCTCAACAATTTTAAAAATTAAAAACCATAACCAAACCATTTGGTTTCAGTTTTAATCATGATTTTTTTAGTTTGATCTAGTCATATTTTATTTTTATTTGTTAATTACTTTATAAATGTTAAATATTTTATAAATTTGTAATGCATTAATTAAAATGCTTGTAAAAAAATGCATTAGTCAATATATATATTATGTATATATATAATATATTAAATAAATAAATATATTATATATATGTATATTTGATTTGTTTATCCACACATTCGGTTCGAGTTTTAGTTTGAATTTAGTGAAAATCATAATTAAACCATACTCATTGAAATAGTGTTCAATTTTTTCTTAAGTCAAACCATTACCTAGTCAAACAGTTTTTAATTGCATTGATCAGTTTGGTTTCAGTTTGGTTCCCCACAATTTTAGTTGCAATTGTCATCCCTACATCTAGATACCTTGACAGTACATAAAAATAATGTATAAATTATAAAGCACTGGTGAATAAATAGCCTAAAGTATATTTATTTCTTAAAATTTTTGAATTTATTTTTTTTGGATAGAATCTTAAACTTTTTATTGTTTCAAATATGCCCTCGAAATTTAGGCCAAAAGCATATTTTTGCCCTTAAATTTTTTTTATTTTTCTCTTGTACAATCTTAAACTTTTTGTGATTTTCAATGTATTCCTAAATTGTATAAAATCACTCATTTAAACATTTAGCCAATAAGTGATATGCACACGTGTTGATATGGCAATTTTTCAACATCAATTTAGCTTTCTCTTTCTTCGACGTCTCCTTAATTTCTTATCTCTTTCTCTCTTCGACATCTCTTTCTACTACGTCTCCTACAAAAAATGCTACCTGTAGACTAGTCTCATCTTTGATCCCTCCAGACAACGAGATGATCATTGAGTCGGGCACATCAATAACCAAGTTAATCCAATTGGTCTACGTAATTCAACCAAGAGAGACATAAGAGATACCAGAAGATAGGTGGCGCAACCAAAAAGAGATAGAGTTGAAGATATGTCAGAAAATTGTCATCTCAATGTACGTGCATATTACTTATTTATTCTAATGTTTAAATAAGTAATTTTGCACAATTCATGGGGATATTTAGAATTACAAAGAGTTTAAGGATACATACAAAAAATTTAAGTTTCTATGAGAAAAGAATATAAAAATTCATAGACGTAAATATGCATTTGGTTTGGGTAAATTGAATTTTACATAAAATTGTCGGACCGATCTACACCACGAAATTCGTAATTATTACAACAACACTGTCTCGCAATGTCGGTACAAAACTTTTACAACAAGTACGTGCTTTGTTACTGTCATCAGTGTGGCGTGACTTAACATAAAATTTAAATTTAAATTATGGGAGAAAATAAAAGCAAACTAAAATGCAAAAGCTATGGCATGCAGAAAATAATGAGCGTGCTAGGGAAATGCATGCGGCCACAAGAAGGCAATACCAAATTATCAAGGTGATTGAAATTACGAGGCTGATTCCACATTAATTAATTAATTTGGTTGCATGTATTAAATGCTTGATTCGACGTCACGTAAGGTACTCTGTAGATGGACAGTCAATAATAATAGAATAATGATTATTTACATTTTTTTAATTTTATTTAAGAATAATTATATTTATCTAGATGGATATCAATCTCCAATTTAGATGATATCTTTTGATTAGATAATAAAAATGTACACAATAAATATAAATACTTATACTTTTCATTGTCTAATAAAAATATTTTACTTAAATTGAAGATTTATCTCCGATCTAAATAAAGGATCATGTTATAAATATCTCTTGAATTAAATCTTAAATTATATAATATATTATAAATAATAAAAATATCTTTCACACTTCACCATCTTAAATAAAAAATATTTTAGTCATATGTCGCACTACTTCACACCGACTCACCGACCTCACCATGCCTAGGCTATTTTTCTCGGAACGAGGCTTAATTGCCTCAGCATATGCATGAGTTGCATGGGCTGACTGTTTAAAATAATGTGTGATCTAATATATTTAAATTCAATTCATCTTATTAATGTTTTTCTCCCTGGAAATTTTGAAAACAAAGAAGAATACAAGTTAAGAAAAATAATAAGAACAAACAATAATCAACAGCCAGAGAACCACTGATCAAACACAACAAACGTATAGAACCAGCTAGCTACACCCATTAGAGCCCGGCGGTGAATAGCACCCCCGTCGCCGGAAGCCACGATCGGCCGGCTATGAAATTAGCTACGGTGAACTTTGACGCTTCAGTTGCAGTGGTGATGACTCTGTATCCACGCCATTTCACCCGTTTTTGGGTGGAAGAACCAGGCCCGGAGTTCTTGTACTCCCCGTAATACAATGTGTCGAGAGCAAAATTGCCGTCCCATTCTAGCCACCCCGCCGGGTCTATCAAGCTGCCAAGATGAGTCCGCAGATAAACGGTTCTTGAGTACTGCTTCCACGGCCGGCCCAGGAAGGTCTTGAAGGAACTGAGAACTGGAGCTAGATCAGAAGCAGCCATGACCCGGGAATTGTGGATGGAAATGCCGGTGTTCTGGTTTGGGTCGGTTCGGCCTTGAGCAGTGACGACATTCTTCTGTTTATCCATTGGTTTTCTAGCGTAAATCATGGAGCTCTGGAGGACGACGGCGGCGTTGCCGAAGATGAAGTCGACGGTGCCGTAGATGTAGCATTCTTTGTAGAACTGGCGCTGGGAGTGGACATAGAGGGTGTCCTGGTAGCCCTCGAAGCCACAACGGTAGAAAACGGAGAGGTCAGAACCCGATCGAAGGGCCACCGCTTGGTGGTTTTGTGGGCCAGCGGTGTTGCGGAACGTTATTCCCCGGGCGATGAAGCCTTCGCCAGTCACCGCTGTAAAACAAAACAAAACAAAATAAAAATTATGAGCATGCTTGTTAGACTATTTAATTAGTCTATTTTATAGACTCCGTATATGAAAGCATGATTAAAATTAAGTGAAGTAATATTGATCACAAAATTATAAATTGTTTTGATAATATATTCGTAGTAAGAAAATATATTTATATATATTTGCAGTGTCAAGGCTGCAGAGGTCATGCTTCTGGAGAAGCTGAACTTTCAAAAATATGAAATTAATGAATGAAATAGACAAATTGAAAGAGCTTATAGACTTTTAGATGTAATAGCAACTTTAGTCAAGTTGTTGATAGCGAGGACTTATAGACTTTAATTACAATAATAATATGTCCAAGATAAATAAAAACTAATAAATGATAGTTTGGCTCTGCTTAATTAAAGTTTTTATTTTTCAGTGGGGGCATTCGAGAAAGCTTACGTACCAACGGTGGCGGAGTTGAAGGTGGTGTAGCCACCGCCCACGCTCCGGCTGCCGGTGATGATGGTCTTCTTCAGGCCATCGCCAACCAGCATTATGTTCTTCATCTTGTTCCCAATATCAAGGTTCTCCTTGTAAACGCCTCTCTTCACATGAATGACGAACCTGCCGCTTCCGCTCCGCTTCGCCGCCGCGTCCAGCGCCGCCTTAATGGTCCGGTAGTTCCCCGACCCATCCTGCGCCACCACAAGATTAGACGCCGGAGACGACAACTGCAAAAGCTTGCGGTCTCCGGGCGAAACCCAGGTCGGAAACCCGTCTTTGTGATAGGCCTGGTTCTCGCCGGCAGTACTGGCATTGTTCTTGTTAATGGCCAAGCTGTTGCTGATCAGCTCCGACACGTTGTTCCTCGAAATCAGAGGCCACATGAAATCCGAGACGCCCAGCTCCACGAACCCGGCGCGGCAAGTTTCCAGGTTGGTCAAGGCGGTGCTGAGCCAGGTCTGGGAGTCGAATTCCGAGCACTTGGAGTCGATGGTGTGGTTGAGCTGGAGAATGGTGTCTTCGTAGAGCTTCAAGCAGTCGGCCCACGCCGCCCGCTCTCGGCCGTTGCGGCACTTGGCGCCGAGCTGCTTGGTGAAAGTCTCGGCGTTAAGGGCTAGGTCCATGGCGGCCTGAATGGCCATCTTTCGGAACTCCGACTTCTGCTTGGGAGCAAAAGGGTGGCCGCCGCCGTGGCTGAGGAAGCGTTTGCAGGTCTCCGGGTGTGGGGTTTTGTTGCACCACCAGCCGATGTCATTGGAGGCGGCGGCTGCGGGTGAGAAGAGGAGTAATGAAGAAAAGGAGAAGGATAGAAAGAGTAAGAGAAATTGGAAGAACAAGTTGGAGGAAGCCATTGATGAAAGCTTAATTAGCTTCTCCTTGGTTGAATTGGGATGGCAATGGGGTGCGTATAAATTATAGGGTGAAATGGCGGTCGGCTTGGGAGGTTGACAAATTATATAATTATGATAAAGACACCAATTTATGATAGCAATTGAACATCAAAAGAAGTTTCCTTTAATTATTAGCCCTTAAAATTTTCTAAATATATCACAATTATGGGACCAGATCGACTAGACCAGACCTGTCTCTGTCTCATCCAAACTTAAAAAACTCTCCATAATCAAAATGGTCTGTAAATAAAGTTAGTTTTGTACTATTATAAAAATCAATTATAACATGAGAGATTATATATATATATATATTGCAAAATTGGTCACTTTAAACTCAAATAATAATAACCAATTAAATGAAGTAGAGTTTAATGTATTATTTATTTTAAATGACAATTAAGTAAAAATAATTTTTACTTAATTGTCATTTAATTCTTAAATATTAAATTAAAATAGACAAAATGGCATGTAATTTCAACTAATCCTATCCTATCCCCCCCACCAAACCATACATTATCTAATACACTTTCCCCAAAACATATATGTTCGCGGTCGGTAGATTTGTCTTTTCCGGCAGGGTGCCAGTTAACGTGAGAAATTAAAACCGGATAGGATTGCGGCCGTAACAAATAATTTTTTTTATAATATTCAATCCAATGATTTGAAAAATACCAGAATACCTGGCAAAGAGAAAAGATATTTTAAAATATCTCTTAATAAATTGTATAGAAATAAAAGTGTTGTTAGAGCCATCTTAAATATTTCATAATTCAAACGGATTCTAAGCTAAAAATATAATTAGTCACATATAATATTTTAAAAATAATAATAATAATAATCTATCTATTATATTATATAAAACTGCTGAGATGAATGGGTTCTACTAACATTTTTTCTCGCCTAAACTCCATTTCTAAAGTTTTTTTTTTTTTTGATAAATACATTCTACACCACCGATTTTACATTGGACATTTTGAACATTGCATTTAATGCACACGTTTAATACTTGCTTTAATGCCTGTGTAACCACATATAATCAAAAAGCTTACGTATAATATCCTAAGTTTTATGAATAAATTTAATTAAGTTATGTTTAAATAAGTATGTAATATGATATATGATAGGTAATAAGTTAAGGAAATTAATTTATATTAATTTATTAAGTATGTGTATAGGTAATTAATTTATATAAGTATGTAAGTATAAGTATATTTGAAAATAAATACGTATATAGCTAGATATGTATGTATGTATGTAATATATATGTATATAAAAAAAAATCCAAAAAATCTAGATTTTGCATAGCAACGTGCGACCAGAGCATGGCCGCGCCTGCAATCGATTTTCAGGGCAAGGGGGGCTTTTAATGTCGAAGTAACCCCGAAATGGCCTCTAGGCCGCGTGGCCGACGATGATGAAGTAAGGCACGTCGAAATCGGGCTATCAATAGCCAAGTTCGCACAAACCCATTCATCCGAAAATTGCGAAGCTTAAATCGAGTGTTTGAGTAAGTGTTTAAGAGTTTGGTGAGTGAGATCTTGGTCCTTGAGTCGTGGGCATTGTTTCTGGAAACTTTGGTGACCAACGGAGCAACAAGGAAAAAGAATCGAAGCTCGCCAGAAAATCGCAATTCACCGGAGTCGCGCCTTCAATCGACGAATCAAGGTATTTTTAATATTTTTTTTCCAGTTTTTAATGGCATATTTGGATTCCGGGGGTCAAAATTAGGGGGTAGGGAAGCTTCGTTTGAAGCTTTAAAGCCCGGTGGGGCCACCGGAGGCTGAAGGGGCTCCGGAGAAGAAGAACCAGTACGGGCGCGTGGCTGCATGCGCCCGTAAGTAGGAAGAAGGCGCGTGCAGGCCAGGCGTCCGTCAGAGAAAATAGAAAAAAATATATAAATAAAAGAAATAAAATTTTGAAAAAATTTTTATTAAATCTGAAATATTGTTTATGATTTATTTGGTGTAGAATTTTTCTGGAAATGCTAAATTTATTAATTATTTAAGTAGATTTTCTTATTATGAAAATAAAGAAAAATAAGATTTTTAATTCAAAAAATTCCAAGAAAATTTCAGAATGTTAGAAGTATTATTTGAGAAATATTAGTGAAAATAAATTGAATAAAATGAAAGATTAGATATTTATTATGTAATAATTATATATTTAGCTATTAGAATATAAGGGAAAAAAAGGAATTTAAGTTAGAAAATTCCATGAAAATTCAAGAATGATAGAAATATTTTATAAGGGATATTAGTAAAGATTAATTAGATTTTATGAAATACTAGATAATTTTTATGCAATTCTTGAAGAAATAAGATTTAGAAATAAAGAGAAATTATGAAAAAATGGCAAAATGATATTTTAAAAGTAAGTTTAATGCCTAGGAATCTTCGAGGGCAAGAAGTAGCCACTTGACACGAATTTCGAGACTGTCACGTCTTTCGAGGCGACTTAACTGTAAGTATATCGTTTGAATTTAGTACAGTTATAAATGTAAAGAATGCTTTTATCATATTGGCATGCTATGATGTGAAATCATCACGTAGACTGCATCAATGATATGATTATGAAATGCATAAATACACATTGATACTGTTGATCACACGCATATGAGGCCGTAGAGAGTACGAACTGGCACTGCGACCTTATCAAGGGTGCACCCATACACCCCGACTTCGAAAGAGGTGGCCGCTAAAATGATAGGCAGTATGAGGGGTGCAGTTGACACCTACGATGAAAGACATTGCATACACTCATGACATTGCATTTGATATCCCTACTTAGATGGTTCATCATCTAACTTGGGTTCGCTCCTGGAACATTCAACATTCCAGCCGGAACTTGCAGAGATGATTTCGAGTAGTGACATGATACATCAAGATGCGAGTAAATGTACCATGCTATAATATGATTAGTTTAAGAATTGTGTATATTGTTTTCTCGTCAAACACTTCTATGTTAACTTTGTAATAAATGCCATGTTCAGTTATTCATATATGTATTGCAATGAGCAGGTTCGATTCAGCTTCCGCTTTGTATTTAATTTCTAGTGTAAACATCTCGTCTAGCACTATATAAGGTCTTAGGAAATTTCGACAATAATGGATTTAAAAAAAAAAATGGACCTAATTTCTTAAGGCATAACACACTCGAGAAGGCGGGCTGTTACATTATGCAACCTTTTTGTTTTTCGTATATACCGTTTAATGCCTGCATTAATTTATCTTTTCTCCATAAATCTGATTTGTATCTCCAATAATTTGTGTCCCACCGAAAAACTAAATCACTAGTCTCTATATACTTTGGAAAACTCATTGTCTTTAACCAATTCAAAACATTTATATATATATATACACTCAAAAAAAATATTTGATAAATTAGAAAAAAAAATACTTTGGAATTGTATTTTTTTTTTTTGTGACAAATACATTCTACACCACCGATTTCACATTAGACATGTTGAATATTGCATTTAATGCACGCGTTTAATGTCTGCGTTAATGCCTATGTAATTACACCGTTTAATGCCTGCGTTAATTTATTTTTTTTTCCATGAATCTGATTTGTATCCCCATTAATTTGTGTCCCATCGAAAAACTAAATCATTGGTCTCTATATACTTTGGAAAATTCACTGTCTTCAACCAATTCAAAACATTTACCAAATCAACAACTCAACCCTGTATATATATATATATACATGATAGAGTTGTAACCTGGGAACCAATCATAAGAGTTGTGAGTTGGCTGTATTTATAATTAATCTTGGACATGTTTTGATTAATATCTGTATTTCTCTTATAATACGTGGCAATACGTTCATCTTTATATTTTACTATTTAGATGAGTCCCAAAGAGTGTAGCAATGTCAATCGAGTTATGATGAGATCATACTAATGAGATCGAATGACTGATGTTTCATTCTTTAACTATTCCTGGTCATAGGACTATAGAGTGGGGTCTCTATAGTACCGTCAAGACCAGTACACACTATGCATGCTCGTGATGAGGGTAGTTGATCTCATTGACTACTTGTGTGGTGACACTAATGCAAGTGTCTAGGTGCTCATTAGTGAATGAGTTCACTGAAAGACCTAACTTGAGAACACCCAAATGGTAATTCTTACTAAATGTCAATTGGAAGTTCTATGTGGCAACATGTGCTAGTAATCTCTTTTCCTGAGGTACCACAGTTATCTTGTATGAGGAGTGTCATGTTTTGATGCCACTGTACGGGGTCCAGTAAGATGGGTCCCTAATAGGGTGGTTATTGAATATGATCCGAATCATACGAAGGTAGGTGAGTACGCAAGATGGAATCTATCGACCTTAGTAAGATTTAAAAGGTATATGCCCTATGTGAATGATGAAGTCACAACTCGAGGAGTCGTTGGCCAACGCAGATAGTTGAGAATTAATAAGAGTTATTAATTCGACTATATGAGTTGTGGATTTGACATTCGTACACATAGTGTTGGTTATTAGAAGTTTGACATTTTACCATACTTCTAGACTATACCGGGGCATTATGATAGAGGGATCGAATAGTACTGACACTTGTCACGGAAAGGTTCATTAAAAATGCCATTTGCATTTCATTATGATATGGGGGCCATGATACGTTGCTAGACGTCAATCTTGGTCTAAGGGCAAGATAATAATTTTACTCATGTGATGAAATAAATTAAGGATCATAATCAAAGAGTTTTATTAGGAGTAGGATTCTATAAATTGTCAATTGCCATTTGCCATTTTCATAGTGAACCTATAAGGTCACACACAAACAAAGAGAAGTTTCATGAAAATTTTAGTGGGACCGAAAAATATTTTTGGGGCCCATAAGAATTCGTGGATTTTGGGGGCGAGCTAGCACTCGCGGAAAAGTCCATGAGATGTCGACAAAATGAGCAAAAAAATAAAACAAGGTAAGAAACCCACAATTGGGTTTGGGCCTTGGTCCAACATGTTTATAACATGTTTGGTTTTTCTTTAAAACCTAGTTGGACTAGGTTTTGGGTTGGGCCTTGGCCCAACATGTTTATAACATGTTGGACCAACTATAAATACCTAGTTTGACTAGTGTTTTATGATGGCTCTCCATTTTTGTCTCATAACCCCTTTGGTTTCCTAGAGAGAGAAACTTGGTTTTTGAGAAAAACCAACCATATCTCTAAGTGTTAGATTAGATCTTGCATACTTGATGCAAAGAGATTGAAGGGGTATGCTCATAGACATCGTTTGAAGCATCTCTTTGGTATGGATCACTTATAGAGGGTGAGTAACACCTCGTGGCACAAAGATTCATCCATTCTTCATCGGACAATCAAAAGGTTTGATTTTCGTTACATGTTTATATTCTTGAAGTGATTATATATTTGCAAACTAGATCCGTTTATTTTGGGTTTCAAGATTAACCAAAGAGTTTGGTTGATCCAAATAATTTTTAATTTTCCGCTGCGTTTGGATCCAAGAAACCCAACAATACATACATGCACTCATAAAAAATACTCGGTAAATCAGAAAAAAAAAATACTTCGAAACTATATATATATATATATATATATTTTTGTGGCAAATACATTCTATACCACCGATTTCACATTAGACATGTTGAACATTGCATTTAATGCACGGGTTTAATGCTTGCGTTAATGCCTGTGTAACCACACATGATTAAAAAGTTTATGCAACTTTTTTTGTTTTTGTATACACCGTTTAATGTTTGCATTAATTTATTTTTTCTCTATGAATCTTATTTGTATCCTCAATAATTTGTGTTCTACCAAAAAACTAAATAACTGGTTTCTATATACTTTAGAAAACTCACCATCTTTAACCAATTCAAAACATTTACCAAAGCAACAACTCAACCATATATATATATATATGCACTCAGAAAAAAAAATCAATAAATCAGAAAAAAAAAACTTCGGAACTGTATTATTTTGTCTCTCGTTTCATTTCATGTTATGGCTCCTTGCTTTACCTTACTGAAAGATATTAACAAAAATCGGGGAGATTGGCGTATACGAGTTCGATGCGCCTGTAAATCGGGGAGCTTACATACCTTGAGTTTTTAACAAAGTTTGTTTGGAATAATAGTGGCAGAGAGTGGCAACCAAGGAAAAAAAGCTTTTCAATAGGGTGAATGTTCTATGTTGCTCTTGGTACCGGAGAACTCTATTACTTGAGAACTTTCTTGATTATTGTTTGTGGCACTACAACATATGATGATATCAAGACTGTCAATGGTGTGGTATATAGTTCATTCAGGGATGCATGTTATGCTTTGGGGTTACTAAATGATGACAAATAGTATATAGATGGCATAGTGGAAGTAAGTCAGTGGGGGACAACACATTCTCTTAGAAACATTTTCGCAACATTGTTGACATAAAATTTGTTGTCCCGACCTAAGTATGTTTGGAGCAAGTGTTGGCAGTACCTGTCAAATAACATACTCTATAGGCGTCGTAGTGTCTTGGGTCATGCTGATAATTTTTATATTAAATGAATATAGTAATAAATTATACTCACTTTTCAAAAAATATTTTTGTTATTAAAAGCATAATGTTGAGTGCCTTTGATAAAAATTTATTCTGATGTCGTTTTTTTTTTACGTCATTTTATAAATAGATCTTTAGTTAACAGATAATGAAATTCAAAGTTATGCTTTTTTGGAAATTGAAAAAATATTACAAGGAAGGGATAAGGGTCTCCGTGAGTTTGATGGAATGTCATTTCCTGACGATGTTGATGAATTGGTGTCTGGAAATAGGCTTATATATGACGAGCTATCGTACGATAGGAAAAAATTGATAGAGGATTATAAAAAATATGTCAACCAATTGACTGATGAGCAGAGATATGCTTACGACAGAATAATGCATGTTGTGGATGGTGATGAAGGAGGTGTGTTCTTTTTAAACGGTTTTGGAGAAACTGGGAAGACCTTTGTGTGGAAAACACTTTCTGCTGGAATTCGATCGAAAGGAGATATAATGTTGAATGTTGCATCAAGTGGTATTGTGTCACTTTTGTTACCAGGAGGTCGTACAACTCATTATAAATTTGCCATTCCCCTAAATCCCACTGAAGACTCCACGTGTAATATTCGATAGGGGAGTCCGCTAACAGAATTGATAGCAAAAATGAAGCTAATAATCTAGGACGAGGCTTCTATGATGCACAGATATTACTCTGAAGCCTTGGACAAAACCATGAGATATGTGTTAAGGTTTGCCATTAATGATAGCAATGATAAATCTTTTGGAGGAAAAACAATCATGTTCGGTGCTAATTTTCATTAGATTTTGCCTGTTATTCCAAAATGTAGCAGACAAGACATTGTTCATGCCACTATCAATTCATCATACTTATGGACACATTGTGTGATTTTGAAGCTGACAAAAAATATGAGGCTTCAGAATTCTGGCAACTGTCATGATGTGCACGAACTAAAAGATTTCTCTGATTGGCTTTACAATATTGGAGATGGTAAAATTGGTCGAAAAAATAATGGAAAAATGATCGTCAATATTCCACGTGATGTTTTGGTTGGTGCATCGGATGATACAATTCAGTTTATAGTAAAGGGTACATACCTGTTTTTTTTAGAAAATATTTGTGATGCATCCTATATAAGGAAGAGCCATTCTAGCACCCACACTTGATGATGTCCAAGCTATAAATGATTTCATGATTTTTAAAGATCCGTGTGAAGAGAAGACATATCTTAGCTCAGACAAAGTGTGCCACATTAAAAGAGTATTTGGTTTGTTTGCAGAAATTCATTCAACTGAATTTTTAAATGGAATAAGATGTTCTGGGGTGCCTAATCATGAATTAAAGCTTGAAGCTGGTGTCCTTGTTATGCTTATGAGAAATATTGATCATGCTTCAGGACTTTGCAATGGTACAAGATTGGTCATCAAGAACCTCGGATGCCATGTTTTAGAGGCAAAGATGTTATTAGGTGGTAATGCAGGTGACAAAGTTTTTATTCCTCCTATGTCATTAACTCCTTCAGATGTGCGGCTACCTTTTAAATTTCAAATAAGACAATTTTCACTGATTGTTTCTTACGGCATGACCATAAACAAGAGTCAAGATCACTCACTGTCACATGTTGGACTGTACTTGAGGAGGCTAGTGTTTGCTCACGATCAACTTTACGTTACATTTTCTAGAGTTATAAGTCGACAAGGATTGAAAATTCTCATATGTGATGGTGAAAAAAATAAATTGATTCGACAATAAATGACGTGTATAAAAAAGTGTTCCAAAAATTGTAACAATACTTTATATGTCAATTTATTCATATTATATTTGAATTAGCTCATATTACTCTTATTATAATATTTTTCAATTAAAATTTATTTTTTCAATATTTTATGGGCGTGGAACGCACGGGTGTGAAACTAGTTATTACAATATTATTACTAGTGCGGCTATCCATCCGTTGGCGGTCCGCGGCAACTGGGAATGGACGATAAAGTGATTGCGTAGTGTGATTGGATACCAGCTTTAGTACTGGAATGGATGGCCCAAAACGCGGTTCACTGGAGCTTCAAAAGTCAACTGATTGAAAGAGTCGCAACATCTACGAGTCGAGTCTAATATATTCTGCTGCCCGGAGGTTGCCCGCATTGAATCATTTCCCGCCCGCCATCCATCGCCACGCATTCCCCATGCTGGAATTAATGGATGGATCTCCAATTGGCGCCTATGGGTCAAGAGTGAACAAAATTTTGATATTTTGTCCAACATTTAATTAATGTTATTGACTAGTTAGTTAATTTCTAGTGATTATTTTTCACTCTATAGGCAATAATTATTGATTATTCAACAAATCATTAATTAATTAGTGGTTAATCAAGTAGTCCTAGTGATAACATGAAGTCGTTTCGTTATTTTGAAAAATTCAATTAAAATTTACTTAATTAATTAATGATACAAGAATAAATTTATGTATTAAGGATTATTATTTATTATACGTAGTGGTACTTCAAAAAGAACCACTTGCGTACTGTTAAACTACATGTTAAAGGTATATCGTTTGTATTTTTTCAATTAATTTAAATTAAACCAATTAATTAAGCATCGATCCCAAGAAAACTTAGATTAAAAAAATGTGGATTAATTATGTAACTAAATGGGATATATGCTAGCTGCTATCTGTTCAAATAAAATTTCGTACATGTCATGTCGTAGGCGGGTTTGTGTGTACAATTCATCTATGTTTGACTTATTAAATTACATTATTTTAATAATATTTTTTAAGATAATATCTTATGCTAAACCACATATATGTGATCTTAAACTTCAAATTCCCTTTAATTATCTTATGTTCTAAGTTTCCAGCAATCAATTAATGTTGACAGTGACGGTGGTCCAATTATTATAAGGCACGAAAAAATTATTGCTCGATCGACGTGACATCCTATAATATTATATTATTTACATTAAACTGGGATATCCATCTAACAAGCAAATATATTATTCCTTGCATTATTTTTTAATTTTAGGACGCAAAAATATATAACATGTCAACTTTAATATTATTTTTTTTTAATATATGATCGAAGTGGAGAAGGAAGAATCACCAATTTCAATCAATCTTTAAAAAATGTGTTCGGATGCCATTTGGCTACGCCCTGAACATGTCAACTTCGACATTGTTGAAACCCAACCGAAGCTGTCAGCCACCTACTTCCATTGATCACCTATATATACAGTACAGACCCCATTTGCAGACTCTACCTACATGCATCCCAATTCAACCAAGAAGAAGCTAATTAAGTTTTCATCAATGGCTTCCTCCAACTTATTCTTCCAATTTCTCATCTTACTCTTTCTATCCTTCTCCTTTTCTTCATTATTCTTCTTCTCACCCGCCGCGGCCACCGCCTCCAATGACATCGACTGGTGGTGCAACCAAACCCCACACCCGGAGCCCTGCAAACGCTTCCTCAGCCACGGCGGCCGCCACCCCTTGGCTCCCAAGCAGAAGTCGGAGTTCCGAAAGATGGCCATTCAGGCCGCCATGGAGCGAGCCCTCAACGCCGAGACTTTCACCAAGCAGCTCGGCGCCAAGTGCCGCAACGGCCGCGAACGGGCGGCGTGGGCCGACTGCTTGAAGCTCTACGAAGACACCATTCTCCAGCTCAACCACACCATCGACTCCAAGTGCTCGGAATTTGACTCCCAGACCTGGCTCAGCACCGCCTTGACCAACCTGGAAACTTGCCGCGCCGGGTTCGTGGAGCTGGGCGTCTCGGATTTCATGTGGCCTCTGATTTCGAGGAACAACGTGTCGGAGCTGATCAGCAACAGCTTGGCCATTAACAAGAACAATGCCAGTATCCCTGGCGAGAACCAGACCTATCACAAAGACGGGTTTCCGACCTGGGTTTCGCCCCGCGACCGCAAGCTTTTGCAGTCGTCGTCTCCGGCGGCTAATCTTGTGGTGGCGCAGGACGGGTCGGGGAACTACCGGACCATTAAGGCGGCGCTGGACGCGGCGGCGAAGAGGAGCGGCAGCGGCAGGTTCGTTATTCATGTGAAGAGAGGCGTTTACAAGGAGAACCTTGAGATTGGCAACAAGATGAAGAACATAATGTTGGTTGGCGAAGGCCTGAGATACACCATCATCACCGGCAGCCGGAGCGTGGGCGGTGGCTACACCACCTTCAACTCCGCCACCGTTGGTAAGTAAGCTTTCTGGATTGCCACACTAAAAAATAAAAACTTTCAAGCAGAACGAAACTATCATTAATTTATTAGTTTAAATTTTTATTGGGCATAACATAATATATATAAAGTTTACAGGTCGTCGTCGGGCGCTTAATTAAAGTTGCTTTGATCATCTGAAAGCTGGGTGTTTGAATTTGTCTATTTCTTTCTTTCTTTCTTTCTTTGTTTTGTTAGGAAGTCTTTTTCATTCGTTCAATTCATATTTTTGCAAAGTTCTGCTTAATCAGCTTCTTCTCGATCTAGAAGCGAAGACCTTTAATTGCTGGCTAGCTTGACAAATTATATATGTGCTGCAAAATTAATCACAATTTTAATATTAATATTTATTTACTACAAATTATCGGAATGTACTACTTCACATAATTTTAATCATGTTTTCATATACAAGTTCTATAAATTAATTAATTAAATAGTCTAACAAGCATGCTCATAATTTTTATTTTGTTTCGTTTTACAGCGGTGACCGGCGAAGGCTTCATCGCCCGGGGAATAACGTTCCGCAACACCGCTGGCCCACAAAACCACCAAGCGGTGGCGCTTCGATCGGGCTCTGACCTCTCCGTTTTCTACCGCTGTGGCTTCGAGGGCTACCAGGACACCCTCTATGTACACTCCCAGCGCCAGTTCTACAAAGAATGTTACATCTACGGCACCGTTGACTTCATCTTCGGCAACGCCGCCGTCGTCCTCCAGAGCTCCATGATTTACGCTAGAAAACCAATGGATAAACAGAAGAATGTCGTAACTGCTCAAGGCCGAACCGACCCAAACCAGAACACCGGCATTTCCATCCACAATTCCCGGGTCATGGCTGCTTCTGATCTAGCTCCAGTTCTCAGCTCCTTCAAAACCTTCCTGGGCCGGCCATGGAAGCAGTACTCAAGAACCGTTTATCTGCAGACTTATCTTGACAGCTTGATTGACCCGGCGGGGTGGCTAGAATGGGACGGCAATTTTGCTCTCGACACATTGTATTACGGGGAGTACAAGAACTCCGGGCCTGGTTCTTCCACCCAAAAACGGGTGAAGTGGCGTGGATACAGAGTCATCACCACTTCAACTGAAGCGTCAAAGTTCACCGTCGCGAATTTCATAGCCGGCCAATCGTGGCTTTCGGCAACGGGCGTGCCATTCACTGCCGGGCTCTAATGGGGCTAGCTGGATTGATTGGGTGTGTTGTATTGGATCAGTTCCCTTCCCCCTCTATTGATTATTCTTCCTTCGTTTTTTTATCATTTACCAAATTAATTAATTGTATGCCACATATGCTTCCTGCTTTCCTGATCTCCTCAAGGAATAAAAATAATATGAATTTTTTTTATTGCTTAATTTTACTACGTTTTGATGCGTCACTTTAGATTATTTAAATATTGAATACTATGATCTTAAATAATATTTTAGAAATAAATGAGTTCAACATGATTTATTTACTAATAAAAAGTGTTATATATATAACTAATTTAAATTGATTTATTATATCACATTATTTTATCCCCATTATAAAAAAATATCTTCTAGTAGCTGTGGAAATCAAATTATTATTATTGTTGTGACGAGATTACAACAATGAATTTATAAAATGGGAAACCACCGATGTATGACCCTCGTATGGCGTATCTGAGCGATGAGTGAGTCTCCCGGGGCAATGCGGCAGCAATGGGTGAGCCTCGTGAGGCGTTTCCGAGCGATGGATGAGTCTCCAGAGGCGTTTCTGAGCGATGGATGAGTCTCCGGAGGCGTTTCCGAGCGATGGATGACCTACTAGAGAAAGAATCGGTTAGGAGCGCGGGCGGAAGTCCCCGCGCGGACCCTCCGATGCTTAAGTTAGATCACCGTAGAAATTAAGTATTCGAAAGTAAGAGAGTAAATGCGAGAGCCAGAGATTGCATACCGAATGAGAGAAAGTGACCTCCTATTTATAGCAGCGAGAGGGGCATCCATGTGTCGCGTGTTCCGAGTTTTGTGGCAAGAATCTCGGAGAAGCTTTGACCAAGTCTCGCGGGAATAACCTCAGGCCGATTTTCTTGGAGGCGGTGGCGTAAGAATAGGAGGTCCGCAGAGGCGAGTGCGGATCCCTGGGTGACCCTCACTCGGGGGTACCTGTGTGCACGGGGAGAAAGAGCACGAAGGGCCGTGCTAGCGGATGCACGAGGCCGGGTGCGAAGTAATTGCATGTGTGAAAAGTCGCGCCCGAAGGTATGCACGGGCGGCCCCGTGCTAGCCGTCGCACGCGCGGGCGGCCACGTGCTGCCAGCCGCGCGCGCGGTCATGCGCGAGCAGCCGCGCGCGCGGCCTTGAATGACCAGCCGCGTGCGCGGCTTTGGCCGCGCACGCGGCCTTGAACAATCAGCCGCGTGCGCGGCTTTACGTGAGCAGCCGCGCACGCGGCTGCTCTCCCCCCGAGTGAGGTCACTCGGGGGTACTATTCCCCCGAGTGATCTCCACTCGGGGGAGAGGGGGGGCGTCCCCCCCCAGCTGGCAGGGGGCGTGGCCCCCACCGGGCAGCCGCGTGCTGCCTGGCAGCCCGCGGCTGCCATGGGGGGGTGCGCGCATGCCACCCCCGAGTGACCTCACTCGGGGGTGGCGCCCCCCTGGGTGGCCTCCTTTGGTCACCCAGGGGGGCTGCCACGTGGTGCCTTCTCGAGGTGCCACGTGGCGTTCTATTTTTTATATTATTTTTTGTTTTTATTTATACATAACAATTATAAAAGTAAACTAAGGACCACTGGCACTGGTAAGCCCCATACACCTCAACTGCTTGGGTAATTGAGCGTTCCCTTTCAAAAGGTAAAGTTTGACATGGGGCCCGAAAGTCAAACTATAATTTTATGTTTATTATAAAGTGTTTGTATTAAAAATTAGAAGATTTTGAGTATAGGCGTCGGTTTATTGTATGAAATTTGTGTAATCATTTGTCATACTTGAGGAAACATTAGAAGACAAATAAATTAATGGTACTCTCACAAGGTGGGTAACTGATCAAATGTCACAATTGGCTCATAAAACCTAACCTTATAAGAAAGACAGAAGTTAGGTAAACACCATAATTCCTTGATACTAACTAATGACCCTTTGTTCCAAAAGGGGGGAGGGGGGGGGGGGGTGTTTAGAATAATTCTTTTATGATTGTAAAAGAGGTGCCCAGGGATGGAGTGAGCCGAGTCCATATCGGCCTAGGGGTTGAATTTAACACAAAACATGTAGACTGCAGGGCATATTAATCAGCAAATGTAACTCAAAATATGAACAGATCTCTTTCTCCTACATACCAATATCCACTAGGCCGCAAACTGCAAAGATTAAACTTGGAAGCAAATTTCAAACATTAAGAAGGATTTACAGAGAAAAATTAAGAACAAAAGAGGAATTCGTGGGCAAAATTTGAAATGGAATGGAGCTGTTTCGATTACTCGACCAGCTACCCAAGTCGAAATACTTGCTTAAATTCTGTAAAATATCAGCACACATAACCTGTCTAATGTGGTCTTATTGATATCAAAGTCTTTTAACTTTGTATCATGTTCATACTGAACTTGACTTCTTCCAAGCTACCAGTGCCTTGAGGAACTCCATCACCTGCACGGGTAAACACTATTACAGGCTAATTACAGAACTGCAAAAAGGCATAGAAAGGCTTTGTTCTCGGCAAGATTTGTGCTGCTGGATGAAATTTGAATCGAAACAAGTTCTAAAATAGCATCCTGTAATACTTGAAACAATTTTCTTATCCATACAAACCGCGGTTTTGCAGTTAAAAATGAAAATGATTTGACATAAGAGGCAAAGCATGAGCCCCTTTTGTTTTTGTTTCATTTTATTCTTCAAGAAGGTAAAAACTGGTTTCTGCACATTTGGGATTTGATTAGGTCCTTTGAGAAGATGATGAACCTGGGTTTCTGAATAAACAGTACCTCTGATGTGTCCCTGAGAGAGTAGCCAGCATTGCTTTCCTTGGGCACAGAAGACACCAAAATTCCAAAACCACAATTTCCCTCCCGTAAAACCTGTGGCAAAAACCATTTTGTTGGTTTGTTAATGGTTCAGAAACCCATGAAAATGAGTATATTTGTACGAAAACTGAACTGGTAAATAATGTCTAGGGAAGTCCAGCATTTTACCTTGAATGCATCTTCATCAGTCTGGTCATCCCCAATGTAAATTGGTAGCACGTTATCACAGTTACTTAATCCTACACGGTTTAATGGTTGTCCAATTGTAGGAAAAAAAAAAAGTATAATTTACAACCATCAAATGAGTAACCGTCCTCCCATTTTCTTAGACGGATACGGATAAAGAAGTTAGTATAAAATTAAAATAAAAAACAAAATTAAATTCAAAGTCAAAACCAAAATCAAAATCATAAATTAAGGATTGGGTCATGGAACATAGGAAAATTAACAGACAGAACTATGGAAGTGATAGATGTGATGATTAGACGAAAGATTAACATTATGTGCCTTCAAGAGACAAAATGGGTAGAAAAAAACAGCAAAAACTTTAGCAGAAACTGGATATAAAATATGGTACATAGAAAATGATTGAGTGAAAAATTGAGTAAGAATTATTATGGATAAAAGCTTAGTAGATGAGGTAGTGAATGTAAAGAGAATAGGTGATAGGATTATTATGGTGAAGGTTGGTCAAGAAAGAATGACTATGAATATTTTTAATACATATACACCACAAGTGGGGTTTGGTGAGGAGATAAAAGCAAAATTCTAAAATGACCTAGAGGGACTCATACAAATGATACCAAGAGAAAAGAAAGTGATTATAGGAGATGACTTAAATGGTCACAGGGGTAGAGACGGAATCGGCTATAGAGAGGTACATGGAGGGTATGAATTTGGGAAAATTAATAATAAGGATAAGTCTATTCTAAATTTTGTTATGGCATATGGGCTCATCATAACTAATATTATGTTCAAAAAACGGGACGAACACTTAATCACATATAAAAATGTCACATTAAACACCCAGATAGATTACTTCCTCATGAGACAAGAAGATCGGTTATGTTGTAAGGATTGTAAGGTGATACCGAGGAAGTGTTTGACTACTCAACATAGATTTTTAGTACTTGACGTCCAAGTAAGAAATTAGAAGAGAAAAAATCATATAAAACAAAATTCAAGAATTAGGTGATGAGATTTAAAAGGAGAGAAACAACTAATTTTCAAAGAAAAATTAAGGGGTAGAGGGAATGGAATGGAGAAGAACAGACAAACCAAATGTAGAGAGAAATGGCTACTACTCTGAGAAGCACGACAAATGTAGTTTTTGGAGAGACAAATGGTAGAACCCCAAATCTTCAGGAGTCTTGGTGGTAGAATGAAGAGGTATAATTGAAAATTAAAAATAAGAAAACTTACTATAACGTTGTATGTCAGTGCAGCAATGAAAAAAACCTAAAAAATTATAAATAAGTGAAAAATGAAACAAAAAGAGTTGTTAGTGAAGCAAGGTCAAAAAACATCTGAGAATCTATATAAACGACTTGATACAAAAGATGGAGAAAGAGATATATATAAATTAGCTAAAACAAGAGAAAGAAAAACAAGGGATCTAAACTAAGTGAAATGCATAAAAGATGAAAATCAAAATGTATTAGTGAATGAGGAAGCGCTTAAAGAGAGATGGAATGAGTATTTTACAAAATTATTCAATGATGGTGGAGACACAAGAGTTAGGTTGAGACATCTTAATAACTCCGAAGGTAATGTGAGGTATACATTTTATCGACACATAAGTTCAAAAAAAATAAGACAAGCATTAAAAAAGATGAAAAATCATAAGGGGGTGGGACTGGATAATATACCAATAGAAGCATAGAAATGCATGGGAAAAGAGGACATCTGCTAGTTAACGAAATTATTTAACGCGATCCTTAAATCAGAAGAGATGTAAGATGAGTGGAGGAAGAGTACTTTTGTTCCTATATACAAGAACAAATAAGATATTCAAAACTGTGAAAATTACAGAAAAATTAAGTTAATGAGTCATACCATGAAACTCTGAGAGAAAGTAATAGTGCAGAAGCTCCGAAAAAAAACAGATGTCTCAAAAAATCAGTTTGGTTTTATGCCTAGTAGATCAATAATGAAAGTTATATACCTACTGAGGCGCCTAATGGAAAGGTATCAGGATCACCAGAAAGACTTGCATATGGTGTTTATAGATCTAGAAAAGGCTTATGATAGAATCCCTAGAGAAGTATTATGGAGGGTTTTAGAGAAGAAAGGAGTTTGAATAGCCTATATACAAGCCCTTAAGGATATGTATCACAGTGCAAAGACAAATGTCAGAATATGCGGAGGAAATACTAAATCGTTTAAAATTACAATGGAACTGCATCAAGGTTTTGCACTAAGTCCATACTTATTTGTTTTAGCAATAGATGAACTCACTAAACACATTCAGACAAAAGTATCACGGTATATACTATTTGCAAATGACATAGTGTTGGTGGATGAAACAAAAGAGAGATTGAACACTAAACTTGAGTTGTGGAGAAACAATTTAGAATTTAAAGGATTTAAATTAAGTAGAAGGAAAACAGAATATATGGAATGTAAGTTTAGTAAAAATGCAAGAGTGGAGAATGTTATAATAAAATTGGAAGACCAAATCAAATAAAGAAAAGATCATTTTCGATATTTGGGATTAGTGATTCAAAAAGATGGAGAAATCCATGAGGATGTCACGCATAAAATTAAGACAGGTTGGCTAAAATGAAAAAATGCATCAGGGGTATTATGTGATGATAAAATTCCATTAAAACTAAAAGAAAAATTTTATAGGACAGCTATAAGACCAGTTTTGTTGTACGGCTTAGAATGTTGGGCAATCAAATACCAACATGAACAAAAGACGAGCATAACAAAGATGAGAATGCTAAGATGGATGTGCGATCATATAAGAAAAGATAAAATTAAAAATGAGGTTACTTATAATAAAGTAGTAGTGTCAATCAAGAAGAAAA
Source organism: Diospyros kaki (assembly GCA_036245055.1). Lineage (NCBI taxonomy): Eukaryota > Viridiplantae > Streptophyta > Magnoliopsida > Ericales > Ebenaceae > Diospyros > Diospyros kaki. The sequence goes on along the minus strand of BSEG01000002.1, from coordinate 46,358,131 downwards.
TTAGAGAGACTAGACAAAGATGGTTTGGTCATGTGAGAAGAAAATCAAGAGACGCTCTTGTGAGGAGAGTTGATGAAATGAAACAATTAGTAAAAAAAAAAAAAGGTAGAGGTAGACCTAAGAAGATTTTGGGGGAGACATTAAAGTTTGATATAAGTGTATGCGCCTAAATGAAAATATGACAAAAGATAGAAATACATAGAAGTCTAGAATTCATGTAACTGACCCCATATAATGGGATAAAGGCTGAATATGTTGTTGTTGTTGTTTAAAACCATGAGCAAGACCAAGAGATCTACTCACCAAGTGCTTCAAGTAAGAACTGGACAGCTTTACCCTTATCCCAATCAAGCACAGGCCTGACTTCTAAAACCTATTTTAACATTGGAAAAAGGGGATGAAAATCAGAGACTACTGAACTTTTGAATTGGATGTATGAGCAGGATTTTTTAAATTTTTTCTAAGAAACCTTGCGGCCATGCGTCAATCGCAGATTTGGATAGTCCCTCAAAATGTCTTGGACGCGTTTTGCGATTGTTGCCCAATTCTGAAAATAAATAATAGAAGAAGCATGTTAAGCAAAAGATCTGAAGGGAGTGAAACGGAACTGCCATTGAAACAGCTTAGTTGGTGCTAATACAATACCTTCTCATCCACATTACGATAGTGTAGAGAGACACAAAACTTGTTGTTCTCCACTTGTGTTCCTTTAATTTCTTTGCTGATTGCTACAAGGGATCTAAAAACCTGCTCCAGTACTGATGTATCGTCAAGTTTTTTATCTGTCAGAAATACACAGTAGAATATGATAACGCAGGAAGACATTTACAAACCTCATTGATCATAGGGAAGAATCCACTAGCAGGTTGGAACACATTATATTCCTTACCCTAGGTTCACATGAAGTAAAATCACAAAACAAAACAAATCAAAAACTCATTTCAATAGGGACATTACAATTTGGAGGCAATATTGGTATGCAAGAAGGATAGCTGTATATGCATATTTGTACCTGCTTGTCTATGGACTTAATACAGTTCAGATGGTCATTAATCTGGTGCGTAACAGGGCCCATAATGTCCATTCCATGACTACCAGCATAATAGAGTTCCGTTAGTCCTACAAACTCGTATACCTGAGGGATCAATGAAGTTACGGTCCAAATGGAGGGTCAACGAGCATAGTTGAAGATAACCAAAAACAAAAAAGGCAGAGAATAAACCATTATGGCAATAAGACATTAGTGTTGAAACAGAAGAGTTTCAACCACCTTGTCACGACTTCTCCCACTAATGATTGCAGTTGGGAAACATAGTGCCACATTCCTCACAGCAGCACGCATCTAAGACAGAAAAGGCACATCAACAATTTGTGGAACAGAGACAAAAAAAGGAGCATTCATCTAAGATTTCTGTATTTTACAAGTTAAAGGAGTAGATTCTCACATCACTAGTCATGAAGGCATAGTCCGGATTGTCTACTATAGGGGAAAGAGTGCCGTCATAGTCAAGAAACAATGCTACTCTTTTGCACTTTGCATAATTTGCTATTTGCTCAAAAGATGCAAGTGCCGAGGGATATGTAAGCTTCATAAACCAGAAGAGGAGGTAAAATTAAAGAAAAATCCAATATTTCATCAAGCAAAAAGCAAAATCTTAAAAAGAAAAAGGTTGGGTGCAGGCAGCTTACCATCCAATTGCTATAAGTAGCATCGGTATCAGTTGATACAAGCTCAGTCTGTCTCTTGCTATGGGTAGGGGAAGAGGATTTCATGGCATCCAGCCAGGAGTTGGAACGGACATCGTCAAGTATGAGGGTTTTTTTCCTTGGGATTGTCGAGAAGATTCCAGAAGAGAAAACAGCAGCTGGGGGCGAGTATAAACTAGAATGGATCCCTAATCTTGATTCTTTCATGGGGGCAGGATCAGTGAGTAGAGAAGCACTGTGGTCTGATTTAAGATCCATTAAATCCAGGTTGAGAAAGATACAACCTTAAATGCTATGTGATAATTGACACTTGGTCCAAGCAAATGCAACCTAGTTAATTTTCAAACACCAAACTCAGAAAGCTGTTTTATCCAACCCTTTTGTCAATGAAAAACCACCTCTTCAAAGTTTTCTTGTCACTATTGCTTGGAGAGTAGTCCATCAATCAGGAAACCGCCTGAAAACTAATGGCGATGACACAAATCAAATCAAAGAGTCAACGAGCAATCAAAAGAAGAGAACGAACAAAGACACAGTTCAGTCTTACACGTAAATCTTCATTTCACCAACCAATGTCCTTAAAAGCAAAGAAAACAAGATATCTGCCAAAAAATTATAAAGCAAGAATTGGTAAACTGTGGTGTGGAATGTATATCCAAATGACTTCCTGCTTGGAAGCATCATTTCACAGAAAGCCGAAGTAGAAGGGTAGGCACTCAAGATAAAGTAACCACAAGATATCCATGCAAACACGTGCACGCACAACCTCGAATAATTGTTCTAAAGTACTGATTAAACAGTAAAGCAACAAATAAATTTGAAAATCTAAGAATTTTTCTTCCAGACACAGCTAATAAGTAAGATTAGATCATCTTCTAGACAGGCCAAAATTGTCAAAAAAAAAATATTTGAGGATATTTAGGGATGAAAAGAAAGTTTTTCCGCTTCCATGATATTTCATTATCCTCAGTGGCGGATCCAGGGAGGGGCTGGCACGGGCTTATATACGCACACATAGCCCCTCAAATTGAAGCTCCAGCCCTCCCCTTGGATCCCCCCTGAATCCACCCCTGATTATCCTTGCTTTTTGTTGTCTAGCCTTCTTCTCGTTACATAAAATTCATGGCAAAAGAACCTTTTGCATGAGAATGAAAAAAAGTCTTCCATCTACTTTCAGTATAGAAACATCATGATGTTTCGTTGATATATATCATCTCCAGCTTCACATAACAGTCCAATGCTACAATTAGTTAAGAATTGGCGGCCAAGAGTTCTTATAAATCTGAATACAGAAACATCATCATGCCAAACTTCATTTGAGAACCTAAAAATGGAAAGTTGAAGTCATATATCTGTCTACACATTGGAATTATGGTTAAGGGACATCCAAGCTCACTGGAATTTATTTATACATGCAGTTTTTAATATGATAAGACTCAGAATGAGCTATATATACGTCAATTAACAAGCATCATGGGTTCCTAAATCCATGAATAATTCATTGCAACAGCTGCAGTGTTTGGAAGAAAGACCAACAATTCATCATCCAACATTAATGAAATGTGACCAAAAAATAGAATAGATGTCTAGATTCTATTTATAGCTAAGATAAAGAGAACGTGCAGCAACAGAAGATGACTCGCTCAATCATCCGAAAAATTACCTGCGTGTGAGTCTGTTTGTTTGGAGGGGGAAATAGAGAAGAGGTGAGGAAACAGTGTTCAGAAATGAAAAATGGCCCACAACTGATATTCAGTAGCAAAATTTGTCAGAACTGGTGGTTTTATACAATAGAGTTTTCCTAGCCCACATGGTGCAGAACAAGACAACAGCATATGCAACCAAATTCCAGCACTGTAATTATTGAACATATGGACCCAACACGACCAGCGTTTTAGATATAGCATACAGAAACAATGTTACATTAGTTTTGTTGCTATCCAACATCTCATTGCAACCACTAGGATGAACAAGAGTTTCGCGAAAAGAAGAACAAAGAATAAAGAGAAATTGCAATAAATGGAATTATAGTCAAAGATGTTCTGATTTGAACAATGAGAGGTGGAGAGTGATATAAACTTGCAGACAAGTGACCTATGTTAGCCAACAAATCATGGGCATATAAAACACTACAAGGATTAATTGAAGATTCAATGAACACATCACATCAGCCTCTCCCTCTCTGTCTGATTTATTGCAGACAAGTGACCTTTGTTAGCCAAGAAATTTGGTATAGTTTTCCCAGATGAAAACTTGATGAATTGTGGGCAAAATAATGAACTAAATGTAGTTTCACATGAAGAAAACAAGTTTCTTAGCCACATTCCACCAAGAAGTAAAAGCTGATGCGGTGTTTGGAATTAGGAATTGTGGAAGGAAAACAAAATTTAATAAATAATTTATCTAAACCCATACACATATACATATACACAGCCAATCTCATTCTCCTTTCCATAAAAGCCTAGTATAAGAAAACATCCAATACCCTTCTGATAAATCTTTCTTATTTACCCAGAAAAGGTCAGAAAATAGGAAATGACAGTTTATATGTTGATAATTATGTACATAGATATTTCCTTCCTTATTGTTGTGTTTTCATATTGTACTTGTTGGTTTCACCATGTCAACCAAGTTATGGAACACAACTATATCAATTATCTTCATTCACCACCATCTCATGAAATTTCTCCATGTGAAGATGGTGTTCAAACTTCATTTCATCATTACTCCGGCAGGGGATATTATCCACTGCCGGTCCTAAGCCCGGATAAAGGAGGAAGGTTGCGTTAGGTAGCCGACAGCCAGCGTAAAACTTAGTCGGATCCAAATATGAATTCTAGACAAACTATCTATTGGGATATAACCCACATAGAAATCTAGAATTCATGTAGCCAACCCCACATAGTGGGATAACGGCTGGATATGTTGTTGTTGTTGTTAGATATTTCCTTCCTTAGCCATGAACGAAGAGTAGGGGTTTAAGTTTATGGAACATACCATGAACTAAAAGAAGCAAAAGATACGCTAACATAAATGGTAGTCAACAACGTTAATCTTCGCGAGCCTGCTCTCCAGTCAAATTCAAACCCGTTTAAGTTCTTGAAATGCAGGTGACAAGATCCAAAGCTTCTGAAGAAAGAAACAAAAACCACGAAACAATAAGCCATTAAAGAGGTTGAAGAAGAGGGAGAAACGAGAAAAGGCTCGAAGAACAAGCTGATAGAAACGGAGAGGAAGATGACATCACCTTCCACCTATCAAAAAAAAGCTGCAGAATTTCTTAAGCCAAAGCCCAAGAAATTGCAGGGAGAGAGGAGGGATTGCAGATGTAATAATACAAAATACAACGTGTGAATGCGAATTTAATAATTTATGTTTTGGAAGGGAACAATGAAAAGAAGAAGACGAAGGGAAAGAAAGACAGCAAGAGACATGATCATGGGGGTTGACACTGAGAACTTGACTCCGAAAACACACACACACACATTCCACGTTTTCTCAGAAAGAAAAATTTGAGATTTATCCGGAATTTTTACTAAATAAAATTTTGTAATGAGAAATGGAGAAAAAATAAACCAAAGGCAAAGGCTTGCACAAAGGGACAGCGATATTTGCAGTTGCACGGTCGTACACACCATCACACCAACCCAAATTTTGTAGCCTAGTAGCCTTCCCACATTACACGCATAGAAACAAAGCTAGCTTCTTTTTTTCTTCATAGTAATAAAATACTAATAAGTTTTTTATGCATCTCAAATTACTAAAATTAATTTAAAAAAAAAAGATAATTGTTATCTTAAATTTATTAAAAATCACCGATTGTATTATTAAATTCTAACAAGATATCATCATCATATTCTTTCTCCCGTTGAAGACATACCAGCAGCGGGGATAGCTCAGTTGGGAGAGCGTCAGACTGAAGATCTGAAGGTCGCGTGTTCGATCCACGCTCACCGCATCACGCCAATGTTTTCTTTCGTTTTCAATTTTCCTTCCTTTGTATGGCGTGGGCTCGACTGGCTAAATAAAGCCACCAAATAACTTAAATAATTACTTTCGCAGTAGAATCAAATCAAGAAAAACGAGGATTAGCCTTTCCGAGAGTTCACAGACAGCTAAAGCCCTAATTAATGGGGAAAGGTTTCGGCCCATCAACTCTAATTGTAAAATTCAAAACTTGTTAATTTATCCCAAAGCCTGATGAAATGAATCTCTCTTTTAAACGTGCCATGTGAATGAATGAATTGACTTGTTCACTGGGAAAATACAACTTAGATGGCCCAACTTCATGGAAACTTAAAGACATAATAAATCATTCACTTCTCTCTGGCTAAAACAAAAGAATACAGTAGAATTTTGGCACCATAAGATAAAAGACAGTACTAAGTTGTAAGTTTGATATGTCAATTAACAGAGCAAAAGCACTGCTTGCCCACATTTCAACAGAGCAAATTTATTTCCTTCAACCAGACCAGAAGAAGGCCCAGAAATATATACTTGCACACTTCTTCATTTTTTACCATACACAGCCAGCCTGTCCTATATATATAGAGAGAGAGTATATACAGAGGTTGGTGAAGCAAGCTTGTGATTATATATTATGCATATATATATATATATATATATATATCTCGAACACTCCGGAAAATTGGACAGCAAGATGGCACCGGGCCCTCCCCTTCTTTGGATGATTGCAAGTCTCCGGGGGCAACTCACATTTGGAGCAGATTATTCACAGTGACGGTAACTGAATTTGTGCGCTGCAACTCCTGCAAAATTTAATGACAGTTGGATTACCATTAAGCAATCAAGAGGACTTTAAGCCAAAAGAATTATACTTTTGTACACAATAAGCAGCCACTTAATCCACCGCACAGATTATAAATGAAAACGGAACTAGATCGTAAAGGTAGAATGGCAGCAAAATACATTTTGTAGTCTTTGACACTTACTGTTAAACAATATCATCTTTTCCCTTTCAAATTAGATAACTAAATTGCTATATATTATTTTGAAGTCTATGAACAAACCAAACAAAGACAAATAAAAATTTACAGCGAGAAAAACAGATATGTAAAAGAAAAGAAGCCAATACTAGCCACTTGCTTACTGGTGCTAAATATCAAAAAAATGTGAAGGACCACCCAGAGCACAGTTGCAGACAGTCAGAGGTTGGTAGCCCTAACCCCACATGCAAGTACAATGTAAGAATGAGGGCCCCGACAGTGTCGCAATGGAACAACCATTGCTGTTGTTATGAGGCCATCCTTTTTAACAAAACTATGCCAAGCAATAGAAAATATTTATCATAGCCCGCCTGTACATATTTGTGTAGGGTCAAATCTTTATTGTTGCTATGTATTGTCATATTCCATAGGATTAATGGGCCAAGCTAAACTATGTTTTATCAAAAAAAGAAAAGGCAGGGAAGGCGGGGGTGCTCAATGCCTCTCCAAGTTTTATGTAACTGGAGGACAGCTTAGAACTTAGGAAGATGTTGCTTGAATCCAAATTATACCTGAAAAATTAGTTCATCAGGAATGTGGGGAAGCACCTCCCGCACAGTTTCAGCCATGGCAAGTATGTTTGCCATGTTATTGTTTGCAGCTCGTGAGGTAGTCCTCATATGTAAACCACCAGCAGTTCCAGGGTATCTGACAAAACCACCATGATGAAGGGCTGAACCAGATGGACCAGCCTGAGAGGGATTCATAGGCCAAAGGCTCCAAGCAGCGTCTTCAAGAGCAGTCTGGGCATATGTTTCTCCCACAGCTGCAAGATGCCGCATCATCATCTGAACTCTTCCTAGTCCAACTGATCTTGCACCAGTAGATGGACCAGCTCCATCTAGACCCTGGCTAGACCATGTATTCAGCCAACTTGAATCAAGCCCTACGCCACTAAGGATGTAAAACAAAAGGAGAAGAAATATTAGAGAATAAATAGCACTGACTTTACTCATCAAGAAACGTATTTTTTTTTCAAAATGTGAAAATGACCCTAAGGTAGAAAGCCAGAGTCAGAGAGGATAGGGTGGGGTATGTAAGCATTGATACTTTTCCCTTCATTTTCTTGGGAAGAGACCATGACTCATATTTATCTTGCATATAATAGCCTTAAAAAAATTACTTAGCTTGTGATGCATGCAAAAGGTTTATTGCATAGCAAAATCATCTACACAGTTATCAAAATGTTCTCTCTGTAATCCGCATGCCAAAGCTAATTTGTATTTTAAAACGGTAGAATTATGTGCACAAGTAAATTCCACCTGCACATGCCAAAAGCAGTTGCTATCTTGCTCATCCAAAAAACATGAGAAAACAGCATAGAATGGAAGATTACAAAGCACTTTTGAAACAACAAAGCATATGAACAAAGAGGGGCTTATCTCAGCTATAAGCTAAAAGGGCAACCTTGAGGCATAACATACAACTCAAAGTAACTTTACATGTGTAAGGACACAGACCTCCAAGGACCAGTTTCTAATGGGCTATGCATCTGGTTGGGGAACACTCCTGTTGGCAAGGCATTACCGGGAGGATTATGTCGATCAAGTCCAGAACTCATTTGACGGGCAAGTTGCTCATCAGTTGAAACATCAGCCACAAGATGGTTTGCTTCCTCTTCAGATCTGCCCATGTTAAGTGGTTTTCGACAATTGGGGCAAGAGTAATTCTCACTTAGACCTTGATCCAACCTAATATTGATGTGACATTGTCAGTATTATGTTCAACTTTACACAGTTTAATTTACATATCAAGATCATCCAATACAATCAACATGGATCATACCAAGATCTCAAACATGCTAGATGGAAAAGGTGATTACAAGATAGTTTCTTTGCCTTTGCCATTGGTTCCTGCCATTAGCACACCCATTAAAGCTTGAGATAAACATAATATCAAATAGAGACTGGAGAGCAAACTGAGGTGAGAAGCTAACCCTACAGATGGCACATTCATCTTCATATGCATGTATCTCTTCAGATGTTGCATCAGGAAGTGCCCCATGAAGTGCACCTAAAGCTATCTTCAATCTTATAAATCCTCTTACGCGTTTTATTATTGCGCTTAACAAGGCCTGGTCAAAAAAAAAAAAATGAAAAAAAAAAAACAAAATGAAATGGATTTTTAAAAGCCAAGTGGCCAAGTCAAATGAATTTTGATATAAACTATCTAAATAGCAAGAAACACATACTCGTATATTTAGGAAAAGAACTACATCCACAACATGAAATGCCATGCCATGTAGCCACCAAATATGCACATAATGACCAAGTGCCATCAACAACGTCATGATGTCTAGAAGAAATCCCAAGTTCCGGATAAGAATGCCTTTCCATTCCCACAACGAACCTGCAGATCCCAGTAAAACAGTCATGATGAGTTCAATGAGAAACAAGAATCAAAGGAACCCTAGATCTTCAGCAAATGCAGAAACAACATTAGCAACATGCAATTGGAAAGAAATTTACAAAGCCGTAAAATTAGCAAGATTAATAAATGACCAAAACAATCCACCAACCAAAAGATTGTCCAATTTAAAAAATTATAAACATTTATTCTTTTAAAGTAATAAGTGCCACATTTCCTTGAAATGTACACTACCCCAGAAGGCTCAGCATAGCAAAAAGAAGAAAGTCCTATATCCCATCATCAGGCACCTAGTATTTCCCCAATATTCCCCCATTTCTCAACTTAAAGAGACACTAAGAAGTGTTAGTCAATTGTGTCGTTAAGAATGAAACACTTTCTATTTGCCTGAAGTGGCTAATCTGGGAAAACAGACCTACATTCTTATGCTTAATAACCAAGTTTCTACTACCTTGGCACCAAGAAACGGCCCTCTCCCCCTTATTTGTTTTCTCATTTTTCTGATAGATAATCCTTTTGTTGGAAAACGTGTTTAATTACAATTAAAATAACTTTATATTTCTAGAGAGGAAAAAAAAGGAAAGGAACTAGATAAAATTTATGAGGGACAACTTACTTTATAAAGAAAACATAAAGTGCCACGCTTCACAAAAATGTATGTTATTATCAAGATCATGGAATAATGAGCTGGATAAAAGGAATACAGAGAAGAACAGAAAAATGGATGAAGCAATGAAAATTTTTAGGAGCTACTAATGGATAAGAAAAGTAGATGAATATTTTGGGGGATACAAGTATCAGAATTGACAACCAGCTGCTAACATAGCAACAAAAATGGAATGATTTAATGGGAGAGTTTTACTAAACTACCTGTTGCTGATACATCAAAGAGTTTAAATTGATGATCGTTTGAGCTTGAATGGTTCCCTGCCGAGTGATGGATCCATATATCAAGCAACTGAAAGCCATGTACCATTATTGCCTACAGAAACAATATGCAGACCAGAGAACTTTCATCATGATTTTATTATTTTTTCCCATAGTGAAATGTTATAAGATATATGGATAGATTTATTAATTATAAAGGTGAAAAAGTTCTCTAGTCACTACCTGTAATGTCTCAAAAGCAATACTAAGAGGCTCAAAGAACAACAGAAGAAACATAGATGATTGCAATGTTCCATATATCACTACACACAGCTTTATCCTGCAAACACCAAGAAAGAAAACAAGAGAGAGAAAGTATCAAAAGATCATCTAATCCTTGCAATTTTTTTTTTTTGGAACCATGATCTAAACACACAGCAATTAGTGTGACTGATTATTGAAAATTGAACATATTAAGTCGTACCAGAGCAAATCACTGGATAAAACCAATAATAACACAGAATATACACGGAAATATGTCCATGGACTTGCAGAAGGAGAAGCATTCAACCGCTCAAGTCGATCTCTTGCCAAAGCTTGGAACATCTGTACATTTCACAAAGGGTGACCTAGACTGAATTATATGCCACAGTTTTCTCTTAAATATAATCCACATACCTTCAATGAACAAAGTATAGTCAACCATGTTGACCAAAGGCCTGCTTGAAATATTGTTGGTGGGACAACCAAGGGAAGAAATAACCCCTGCTCAACAGAATCAATATATAGACATAAATTAGGCAATAACAAAAATCAGTATTGATAATAGTGAGGAATACAATTCATCTGATAGCCAAAAACTCATAGATAGATATAGTTTTCATTGAAATACTTAGGTCCCGTTCAGTTGTAGAAAACATTTTCTAATTTCCAACTCCAATCTTACAACTAAACATGCTTAACAATTTAGGTTTCAAAAGGCAATAGCATTCATTTTTAGAAAATCTTTTTTTTTTTGTTTTCTAATTCTTAGTATAGTTGAAAATTGAAAATATTGAATTTTCTACTTTCTAAATGGAGATTCAACCATTCAATAGAAAATTGAAGTTAGAGACTAGAAAATGTTTTCTATAACTGAACAGGCCCTTAAAGTTTCAATTTAATCAAGAACTCTAATATCGTTTTGCAGCTACATGCTAATCCTAAAAAGCAACCCAAAGTTATTATATCCATCTAATGGAGGAGTAAATGTGGTGCAAAGATTCCCTTATGTGGAAGAACTGAAAAAAAGTTGAAATTAGCCAAAAAGCTTGCTAATAAAAGTAATAGTTGAAACAATCCTCTAAGCATGTGGATTGAAATGTACAGTACTCCAAATAGCATAAATTTTTCCATCCCCTTTATTTCCTGAGTAAATAGTTGAACCATACATTTTCCCTCTCTTGATTTCCCACCTATCGGGAAAACCATGACAAGACCTAATGGGTCTTGATGAGAAAATGTATGGTAGAACTAGATTGCTCCGAAAACAGAATTTGAAATGAAAATAAATAAGGGAAACAGAGGGCAGGAAGCTACTACACACACAAGAAATTAAATTTATAGCTTGGATACAAGATCATGATAAATCGTGCCACAAAAGGAAAAGGAGTTGCATCACTTCAACTGTTCAATATGAGGGTGTTGAAAATTGAGAAAGATCTAGGATAACATCAACTTATATCACATCCGCACAGCATCAGGTAAGACATCATCAATATGAAACTAACTCAGTGGCAGACTAGTTAGTTTGCAAGTTAAAACACAAAGTAATCCTTCCTAATCTTCTCAAGAATAGCAATGCCAGTAAACATATTGAAATCCTTCTATCAAGAAAATTTGCTACAGAGCATTTCAATTTTTTATTTGCATGTAGTCCTCTCATACAACACCTCAAACAAGATAATGCCAATGCCCGACTAATTCTTACACCTTGTTAGACTTCGTACTTTTCCAATAACACAAACAACAATTAAGTGAACATATTGTGTTATCAGAGCTTAATTTTACTTCTTGGTGGAGGGTGATTAAGCAAGAGTTATAAGAGAAACCAAGGTTGCAAAAAATCAGTTTAATTTCGTGCCCAGTAGGTCAACAATGAAAGCTATCTACCTACTGGGATGTCTAATGGAAAAGTCCAAACATAATCAGAAGGATTTGCATATGGTATTTATAGACTAGGAGTCTAGGAGGAAAACCTACGGCAGAGTCCCCACAGAAAACCTGTGGGGAGTTTTGAGAAAAAAGGAGTATTGCTTATATATAGGTTATTAAGGACATGTCTTGGTGTATATTATTTGTATACGATATTATCTTAGTGAAGAAGACAAAAGAAATTGTGAATGCAAAGCTCAAATTACAGAAGAACACCTTCGATCCAAAGGAATCAAGTTGAGCAAGTCAAAAACCAAAGACACAAAATGTAAGTTTAACAAAAAGAGAAGTGTGGACGATGCCGTGTTAAGGCTTGGAAATCAAGATATTCATAGAAAGGATCAACTCATATATCAGATCAAATGCTAAAAAGATGCAGAGCCACTTGAAAATGCTACTACAGGATAATTAAAGTAGAGAAGTGTTCCTAACATTAGATGCAATCACAAAATTCCTTAAAAACTGACAAGAAAGTTCTATCAAAGGACTATAAGACCATCTTTATTGTATGACTCACTATGTGGACAGTTAAATACCAAAATATATCAAATATGAGTGTTACCGAGATGAGAATGGTATGGTAGTGAATGTATGGGCATACAACACCCCCCCCCCCAAAAAAAAAAAAAAAACAAAAACAAAAACAAAAAAGAAACGAGATTATCCATCATAAGTTTGAGGGGCAGCCTTTGAAGATAAGATACACAAGACATGATTACTACGGTTTGAACATGTGAAAAGAAGACTAATAGACACTTGTGAAGCAAGTCGGTAGAACAAAATAAGTTCATAGATAAAGAGGTAAAGGAAAACCAAAGAAAACATGATGAAAAGCCCTAGGACATGACAATTATATATAATGGTCTTACAGAAGACTTGGTCATAGATAAAGATGGTTGGAGAGCTAAAACTCATGTAGACAACCCCACCGGTGGGATTAAGGCTTATGGTGGTGATGATGATGATATGTTGTCTACAAGTTGACTATTCTCCAACAGTTGACCCCAACTTCTTGGTAGAAGCCACCTGCCCAAGTGTTCTTATTTGCATTGGAGTCAGAGTAGTGTTTAGAGAAAGAGCAAGAAGCTACCTTCCCGCCTTTAAGAAAATTGGAGAGCAAAGGTAAGAAAGAGAAAAAGGCAATAACAATTTGCTAATTAAGAAGAGAGAACTAGGAAAAAGGTTGTTATCATTAAGAGAATCAAACCAGATTATTGGAACAACTGAGAAAATCAGGAACAAGTCAATAAACCAGTCCAATTGGAAGCAAAAACTGGTCATTGCCAGTTTAACCAGTAAACTAGCCAGTTGAATCAAGAACTGATTCAATTAAACACGAAAGTTTTTTTTATATTTTCTATTTTATTTTTTAATGTTAGAAGATAACAATAATTTGAAAGATCCAAAAGGAATTAATATCAACCGTTTGGATTATCTATAAGTTTGGTGGATCAAATCCCATTCAAAATAACAGACAACATAATAAAAATATTTATAATGATAAGTATTTATGTAATTTGGATATTGTTGATATATAATCAATTTGTAATTACTAATTATTGACTTGTAATATAATCATACTTCTTAAATTTTTAAGTGTCTATTATAGACTATAGTGTTGACTATTGTGTGATGAATTTGTACGTACTTATTTATTTAATAAAACAAATCCTAGTTTGACCCTGCTTCAACCCCACTCTGACCCTCTCACAATTTGGGTTGAATACCCCGATCCAGGTTTTGGCTTCCTTCACCTGCCCGCACGCGCCCCAAGGGGGAGGGGGGCCTACATAAGTAGAAGTGAAGAAGATAAAAATCAAACGAAGAAGCAGAAAGGGAAAAAGAAAAGAGAGAGAACAAGAAAATAATATTGAAGGAGAATAAATGAGGGGAAGAAAAATATACACCAGTATCATTCTATATTCAACAATCAATAATTTAAATCTGAATAATCCCTATACTTTTCAGTTTCTAAATGAACAAAAACCTAACATAACTAGAACTATAAAGGTCTGAAACAATTTTTTATCTCTATGAAATTCCCCATTATTTCCATCTCTGTTGCACTAATTTTATCTTTCACTCACAAAAGCTTAACATGTATGCATGTAACACAGAGAAAATAATACTCTGCTCACAACCATATTCCAATTCTTTTTAATGTAAACCTGGTCCTATTAACAAAATACACTTCATTCTCATTTTTCCCTGAAAACTAATATCTCATATTTCCAATAGAAAACATCTTAACAGTACTCAATTGTACCCCAAGCACACCACCTAGATTCTCAACCAGGGAGGGAACAGAAAGGCAGACAAACAAACATGGAAATAGCAATCATGAAACAACAGTGTGTCATAACAACCACGTGGTAAACATGAAATGAAAGTAAGTGCATCCACTTCATCTAGGATTACAAAACATTTACCTTGTAGATAATATAGTTAATAAGTTTCTCTGCTAGTTTTCGAATTTCAGAAGGGTACAGCTCCACAAAGAATATAGTCTGCAGAACATAAAATTGATTGTGTCAACCAAAAAAAAGGCCATTAATGTAGACTACTATTTTCACCAATAAAATCAAAAGCTAATGAAAATAATCCAAGATGAACCCATCAACCAAAACCAGTGATATACGGTAGAGCATGCAGCAGCTCTGTATGCCCAACCAATGGCATTATCATGATAATGTAATCCGTCTAGTCAATGGAGGTCACAAGACAATGGTTTTAATTGATGCAAAAAATTATGAGATGGCTTATTAAACTAGTTCCTTCAGGATTTGTTTCATAGATCTTAATTATCCTTGGGATAAAGTTTGGTGCTTTATTGATTACCCTATGGGATGAGATGAGTTGTAGATGGTTTTACTTAAGCCTATAAGTAGGCTATCATTGTGCAAAACCATTTAGCCTCGAGGTTTATTTATATTAGAAGAAAAGGCAAAAGATATGAGTCCTCTCCCTAAATCTGGTCCCCTCCTCTTGTTGTTTCCTATTTTGATGTTATTCTATAACTAAGACACGTGAAAAGCGGATATACTTTCTCCCCCATATCTTGCCTCACCTTTCTTCTCTACCTATCTCTATCACACCATTTAGAACAATAAATATGTTTGCACACTTATACGCCCATCAGTCAGAGCAAATAAAAACTTATGGGAGCACATTACATGTAATGGCATGTGAAGATCGCTCCAATATCAAGAAACCCAATCTGAAAGGAGAGTTATTTTTGCAAGAAGGATTCATACATCCAATTAATTGAGCATCCATATGAAAATACATATAACCATTGTAATTTAATAGCAGTATAACAAGATTACTGGAATATACTACTAAAATTTTGCAATGTTAAGAGCCCCAATTGTATTCAAAGTACAATTTAAAGCTTAATTGTGATCATGTGGTTAGAATGGATTCAGGGACAAGTTCTATGACATTAATAAAGATTGAGGAATGAAAATAGGCCCTGTAGGTGAAAAACAAATTGTGGAAAGAGTCATGTTGGGAAAGATTGACCTCCATTTAGGGGACATACATTTTTGGTGGTCTCGTCAATTCAATTTTAAGATTGGTCAGTCTCCCATGTAGACCTTTTCTTATTCAGGAAGAGAGGAGCAAGTTACTCAAGAAGCTTCAGACAAATATTAAAAAGAAACAACTCAGATAAATATGAACTAAACCTTTTCAAAAATATTTTAGTTACTAATATGCAACAAACATCCACAAATACTCTGTTAGATTAACACTGACAAATGAATGGTCACATAAACTTATTAAACCCAACTAATTTTCACACAGCTATAGCATATGACTATTAGATGTTGACTCTGATGTGCACCCACAATTCCTCACAAGTGTCTGATAAATGAGTTTAGCATGCATACTCATTCATGAATGAGAACAAACAACATTCACAAAAATTCTGACGAAATAGAATTCATATAGTCAACCCCGCATAACAGAACAAAGGCTTGATGTGTTGGTAGACAAAATGTTTCATTATTTCAATAATTATAATGATATATCAGACCAATTCTTGTCTATATGGACTTAAATAGTTACATAAGCTTCTTAAATCCAACTAATTGTCACATGGCTATATAGCATGTAACTCTGAGATGCTGACTCTGATGTGCGTCCCCAATCTTCACAAGCATCCCCTAATAAATTTATCCTGCATAATCATTTGTGAATGAGAACAAAAGTGCACTAAAACAACATTCATGAAATTATTTGTTGCTTACAAAGCCAAGAAAAAAAAAAAAAACTCTGTTGCTTGTACGTTTCGGTATTTTGACAACTGTAATGCTACATCAGACTTAGTTAATAACTATATCTAAATCCAGAGAGTACCACACTGAAAATTTGGGCAACCTGGTATTAGGTAACAAAATGTTACAAAAGCTAGCAACATTGGGCCACACTTATTTCATTTTGCCATACAATTTTACAAATAAATGGACATGAGGTTGCACTAAAACATACATATTTGCAGAAAGAAGATGATTATTTCAAAGGGACTTCATCTGATCCAAGAGAGTATCTTTGATTTGTTAATGTTTTTTTTTATTTGTTTAGTTATAGTTAGTATTTAAGTACTTGGGTTTTAGGAAGTATTTTATATTATTAGCTTTAATAAGTAATCATGTAATTAGCATATGACTTTTAATATAGATGGATGGTTAAGATTAGAAAGATTCATTTGTGATCAATGGCTAGGATTTATCATCGTTGTAACCCTAGTATAAATAGCCTTTTAAGACACTTTTTAGGCTGTTGTTTTATTCTAATTCAACGTTTGAGATTTTCTTCAACCCTGAATTTCATATTATCTTTCCACAATTGATCTAATGCTGTTTTATTTTATCCCAAATCTTTGTCATGACCCTAGGGTTTAGGAAGGAATTTGGATGACAGTTTGAAGAAGATAGAGCAAAGAAGTGGCCAAGGAAGAACATAACAGAATTGAGGGAGGGAGAGAATAGCCGTGGGAGAGTATTGAGAGAGGAAATTGAGATTCAAATCATTCATTAAGTTTCCTTCCTCTAACTACTCAAGCCTATTTATAGGCTTACAATTGAAGATGCTAACAACAACAGAAAATGCAACTAATAAGGAAAACACATGATATGTATTACTAATATATCCTTGGGATTCCTTGGGGTTGTGACAATCCCCACCCCTTCAAACAATTCTTGTCACCAAGAATTGACTGCTGCTGACCCTATTTTTCAGCCAATTCCAGCCTTAATAATATGGTTTCTTTTTCGCCTTTTCTTGTTCTTATCTCTTACTTTTCTTTTCTTATGTCTTTCCGTGTCTTTTCCTCTGAAAACAGCAGTCCCATGATTTGCGGCAGCACCTGTTCTAGCCATCCACTCATTCCTTGTTACTCTCAAAATTAATTCCATTGGACCTGTCACACCTTCCGCCATAATCTCTCTAACTGTAGAGAGTAAGTCAAACTGCTGTGCAGGCCGAAATTTGGTTCGATGCTGCTGTTTTCCAATGGAATTGAGGACTATCAAAGCAGCGAAAGTCTTGTTTCCTGCCACAAAGAATTTCCCCACCATCTTCCCAATATCTTCTTTCTCTTTAGTAGAGGTATCCTCCATTGGGGTATCTTTAACTTCCCGATTGCTGGTGTGCACTAAAAACCCACTTTCAGCAGATTTTTCTGTCAATGGAACCTTGATAGCTTCTTCAACAACTATCATTACTTCCTTGGCAGCCTGAATTGCTGGATCCAATTCAGGTTTTTCCTCATTCTTTGCAGCTACCATCCTTATCCTTAGGTCTTTATCAGCCTCATACTCCTCCTGAGCTACCTGAACTCCAACTTCCCCTTCCATAGCTACTACATCCGCTCCCTGCACTACTTGATGAGCAGCCTTAGGAACTCCTATGACAACATTAGTTTTGGGCCTTTCTCCAAACCGAGTGCACAAGGCGTTTACAAACTGTGGCCAGCTCCATTCTACCCTTCCCCAGCTGCAATGTTGGAACCAAACGTCTGCAACACCATCCAAATAAGCGGCAGCCATTTTCACTTTCTCCCCTTCCACTACTCGGTGTTGGTAGAACATCCGTTCGCACCGTCAGATCCACCACTAAGGTCTTTCTCTTTCAAATGGGGGAATATCTAATTGTGACTCTGGAATGGTGGAGTGATTACTGCCAACCCCTTGGTCCCAATTATCCTCCTCTGCCTCAGCTTTGTCCTCTACTTCCCTCGGATTCTGTGACCTCTATCTGCTCAAGGCGACATGGAACTGCTGGCTGATTTGCTAGCTTAATCCAACAATTTCCTCCCGGAGTCCGCTAAAGGCTCAATCCAAATGGGCTGCACACTCCGATCAGTAGCAACTTGCCTCCACTTGGAGCTGCTTAGCACCAATTACCAGATTGCCTGTCTTGGTTTCCAATCGTTTCATTCTCATCCCCTCTGCCATGGCCGATTACCAGGTTGCCTAATCCAATTCACCTCACCGAAGTGGCAACCACCGCAACGCACCTAGATCTGAATCTCAACGCCTCAAATCTGAGTCCTCTTCCTGGATCGCCTAAATAGCTTGGCCTTACTTGCTGCCAAAACTCACCACACCAGCCAGCCACCTGCCTCTAATTTCTGATCGAAATGAATTGCTTGGTGATGGACCTAGCCCTCAGCTTTAATTAAGAACCTCGTGCGATTGGGACAAGAGAGGTCAGAAGTCACGGAGCTGCTCCGTTGCAATCCTTTGAGGAATCGACTTGAATAGCACCTCACGAATTACTTGTTGCAATCATTTCTTGTATTCTCCATCCCATTCCGAGCCTCAATTATCAGTCAAAAGTCACCAGGATACCGCACAATTGAAATCGCCGGTCTATTTCACCTTCAAAATTGCGACAGCCACACACTGATCGGCTTTATTTCAATTCGCCCCAGGCCTGCGCCCCTTCTTACCCAATCATCGACAAAAAGCTCCGTAATCACTGGAATTCCTTCTCTGTCTTGGCTCAAAATCACACAACTTCGCTTCAAAGGAACCGATCTAATTTGATATGCAATCCTTGAGTCTATCCCTACTTCCAGATTGCAGTTAGGATCAAGATTAGGTGCATTAGATTCCTCTCCGAGGAATGTCACCTCCAAAATTGAAGTCGGATCAGATTACGGAATCTACTCCACCTACTATTTCCGAACCTGGTTCAGCTACAATTTGCCTCCTATGCCTGTCGATTCTATTGCAGCCCATAAAATTGCTCACGGAATTCTCCTCTGGATCGTTTCCGATCGCCCCTTCCTTCACAACTCGATCACATGCAGCAAGTTTGCTAGAATCAAACTGATTTAAGGCAAGCCCCAGCGAAGTCGGCACCCAATCACCGTCCAACGTCTTGCTTTTGAAGCAACTTCTGCTGCGCAACTCCTCCTTACCTGATTTGATTTCGTCACTGAGAGCAATAGCCTATGGCCGCATGCAGAACATGGTCCTCCTATTCCGCGTTCAATTAACAGCAGATTCAAGATTGCTCGGACTCGATCGCGATCGTTGTAGCCTCCGATCGCTCCAAGCTGCTTCTCTTTGACGCCTTAGTCTACTTCAGTCGTGCCTTCCTTCTCAACCTGATCACATGCAACGACCGGATCTAGAATCACAATTGAAATTACCGATTTATTTCCTTTGAAGTTGTGACAGTCAAAGCTTTATCGGCTCTGCTTCCAGCGCGACTTCCTCTCAATTTTGAGCCAGATTTTAGTCGCCCTAGCTAGCTGCTAAGCACTTCCCGATCACAGCCGAGAATCGTCGGCCTGTTCCGCCTTTCAAGAGTCAAATCTGAATTCAACTATTAAAATCTCTTCAATCACAACCGAGGAACGATTGGCTCTGATACCAAATGTCATGATCCTAGGGTTTAGGAAAGAATTCGGATGACAGTTTGAAGAAGATAGAGCAGAGAAGTGGCCAAGGAAGAACATAACAGAATTGAGGGAGGGAGAGAATAGCCGTGGGAAAGTATTGAGAGAGGAAATTGAGATTCAAATCATTCATTAAGCTTCCTTCCTCTAACTACTCAAGCCTATTTATAGGCTTACAATTGAAGATGCTAACAACAATAGAAAATGCAACTAATAAGGAAAACACATGATATGTATTACTAATATATCCTTGGGATTCCTTGGGGTTGTGACAATCTTGCACTTATTTTTTGCTGATTCTTCTTCGCACTGCATTATTATCCTTACAGCATCTATTATACACAGCTAAGTAAAAAGGAAGTGATGAATGTTCATAGAATAATATTTCTCTGTTTTCTAAATATCTGCCCATCCTAAGAAAATTCCAAAAGGATGACCAACCAAATACAAGTGAAATATGGTACAAAATACATAATTAATCGAAGGAAAAGAAAGCTATCCAAAAATCTACAGGGTTAAAAGAGGGGCAGACCCACAGCCTTCACATGATAAAACAAAAGGTTCGTAAGAGTACAGACCAGGAAAAGGTACTTATATTTCTTCCAACCCCATAACTACACCACAAGAGACATAGAAGAACCGCCCAAGCCTTCACAGAATCAATAGTTTAATTAATAAGACAACATAAGTATGGTTATCACCAATGACCAATCAGTTACTAATTATTAGCTACTGCTATTCACTTATGTTATTATTAAATGCTTCTTCTGTACAATGTGAAATGATTTGGCATGGTCAAATATGTTAGGCAACATTATTGTGCCTTTAAAGATACCAACCCAGTTGCAAACCTTGATTAGTATCATAATTTATGGATATACTCACCATTAAAAGATCTCATTCCCAAGTGCTAGAAATTTAGCAGTTTAAATAAGAATAAACATGTAGTTGTTTAGAAACAACTACATCCGACCCTGGAATTTTTTGTGTTTTCACAAATGATTATATATTGCCCTCTCCTCCAAAAGGATTATACGTGAACTTATCAAAAAGAGCAAAGATTATATATGCATCAAGTTTGTTAAAGCTGTTATTTTACACTGAAATTGTCCATCATGATATATCTCATTAACAACTAATGTTATACTTGGTTATTCACCATCCACATTCAATAAAAGCTTCCGGCACCAATCTAGTCCATAATACCTGCTTGACAAGTTAATTTGCTTCTTGACATGATAGCTTGAAACAGCAAATCAATGTGTACGTACAATGTTCCGTTAAATGATTAGACTGAAGTTATGCTCAACTGATTTATTCAACAAAAGAAAAGATTATGCATAACGGCTGCATTGAGGCATGTACATAAGATAAAGACCATAGTATCTAATAAATCAACTCTTTCAGCTTCATTGTCAAAGATACATTATGAAATAACTCAATATTACCAAAACCACCCGTTTATATGAGTTTATAGTACTAGTTTCCCCAATGGAAAAAAGTTAATTCTGATGGGATATGCATGGTTTTTCAAGCCTTTCATGCAGGAAATAGTAATCGACAATCTGATAAGAGAAAGCAACCAAAAGCCATAAACAGTTACCTTGAGACCCAGAATTAGCAAAACAAATACATTCAGTGCAAAATTGGCCAACAACAGGGTTCTGGCTTGAGAACCCAGAAGCAGCTGTGAAGCATGGTGGGTATTTGAATGTTCAATAGAATCCTCGCTAACTAATTCGTCTGATGTTAGCTTCCCAAGTGACGGATCTGTCCAGTACTGGAGGCTAATGAAGCTTAACAATGTGCAGACTGCTGAGATCGATATGTACCTCACAGCCATGGGTAGCAACAGTAGATTCTTTTCCACAACCAATGTTACAAAGTTTCATGAGACCTAAGTCAGTATGACCATTAGTTGCATAACTTATATCAAATTGAAGCAAGCTGCAGAGGGCAAAACAATGGCTTACCTTGTACACTCTCCAGAGCCTTAAATCATTCGGAAACTACCCCAAGCGGAAAAAACAATAACCTGCAATGAAAATTGAAAGGAAAACATAACTATATTCATAGATAACACAAATAGGCTAGGATGTTTTAAGTTTAGGCTCCACGGTCTTGGACCTTCTCACACAATTTTGCTAGCATAATGTATTATAACCATTCTCAAGGTACATCTAAGATGCAGATGATAACGGTGTGATATCCTCTAATTAAAAATAATAATAATAATCATTAACTTCCCTTATTTTGATTTTTAGTATCAATAGTAAGACTCTAAGATGCAAATGGTATCCTCTAATTCTGGAAAACTGGATTAACTGCCCCTACTTTCATTCTTAGTTTCAAATTCCCTTTTGCCATCAAGCTGCTTTACGAGATGTAATGGTTCACTCTAATATCATTCAAATAAATTTTGCAATACCTAAAATAAACTTCATTTTTTTAAAGAAACCAAAATAAAATTTACATAAGAAACAAGAAAACAGCCACCACAATAACCTAACAGGCTGAGATGTGTTGCTTTTCTTTTCATCATTCTTCTATTCATCCTTCCTCTCCCCGAGCAGATGCCAGCCCTAGCCCTCCATCCAGACCTACAGGTTGTGCAGCCCCCCACCCACCAACATTGCCTCCATTATGAAAGCCCGAAAAAACACATCCCTAAATATTTTGACCTCGTTCTATTCTGGATTTACTAGTTTATGATATACTCTTATCATTTCAAGCCTCAAATCAATAATGCTTGTTGTATCTTCTTGGGCACAGAAGCGGCAGAACCAGTAGTTTTTATGCAACCCATACACTATAGGTCTTGACCCATCCTTCCCTCCAATGTAACCAGTAATTTGCTAATTATGCTTTGTTGCCCCCTGGCAACACCTCAATACGGAACAAATTCCCTTCTCTAACGAACTTAAGTCTCTAACTCGCACCAAAAGCAATTTCTTAAGTGCTTTCTAGGCCAAGTTGGTGTAGACACCAGCAAAAACCGCTTGTCACTTTGAAATATACTAAAATGTAGGAAAAGATAGCCACAATTCAAATGTATAACCTTCTCTTTACTTACAAGCCAACAAAAAACAATAATGAGTACAAAATATGCTTTTCTGAAAATTTGAAAGTCGAGGCATCTACAAACATCCAATAAAATAATGACCCGAACTGACGAAAAGAACTTCCTAGTGGATCGTTAAGTATAGAACAAATTCATGCACAATTCTCCGGATTAAACCGAGACAGGGACGATCCGGAAACCCTAATATTGACCAGGAAACATGCCAAACAAATCAATGAGAAAAAACTCGCGTATTGAATCGACGTAGAGAAAAACAGTGATTCGAGACATGAATCTCAAGATGCATTTGTTAATAATTTCTTTAATAAAGTTAAAAAATACGTGAAATATATACAGATTTGAGAGAATCAAGATAAAATAGAGGGATAAGCGAGCGAATTGAGAACCTGTTTCGATCTCAAGGCGAAGGCGTTTGGCGTCGGGGCGAGTTTCTGTGCCCTTCGCCTATGCTTTGTCAGAGAGAGGGAGAGAGGGAGGGGAGAGAGAGGGAGAGAGGGAGGAGGGGGGGGGGAGACTGGGGAGGGAAAATCACGGGGGCAGCCAAGTCTGTTTTTGCGTTAAGGTAAAACTAATGGGAGAGAAAACTCAATTGTTATTCTGAAGTTTACTCGGAAAAAACAAATAAATGATTATTTTCAGAAATATATATATACATGATTATTGTTTTTGTAAATTATTATCCGTAAAACATTTGAAATTTAGTAAAAATATATCGATTACCTTTATATTTTAATAAATAATATAAATCTCACATCACTTTATAAATAGTGTATGGGTTTTATCATATTATAATATTATTATTATTTATGCTAAATTTATTAAAATAATCATGATACCCTTTTTCTTTTTGTCTCTCCTCCTTTGTCTATTTGGACAACTCCTGATCCTTCTCTTTATCTCTTTCATTGGCAATTATTGACAATGACGATAACAAGTTTATTTTTTCTCATTTTTTAACTTTTTTTTCTCTTAATCCCTTTATTACAAAGTCATTTAAATATATTTAATCATTAGTTCGTACAAATAGATAATAATAAAATCATACAAGGGAGACATGATGAAACCCATCATTAGGTTGATTAGAGAGAGCGATCAAGTGATGATTAAATTATTATTTTATTTCTTTTTTTAATAACAATGACGTATATGTTATTTATAAAAATACGAACTTGATACATTACTTGTTAGCAAACCGTTAGAAGACTTGTAGAGTTTAATTTTGTTAATTAATTTATTTTAATATCTAATCATTTTATATCTCCTAATTTGAGGATGTAACGAGCCAACTTGAGTTTGTCATCAACAAATAAAAATAAAAATCAATAATCAATAAAACAACAAAGTAGTGATTATTTTAATTTTTAATTATGTTATGGAATGTATACAAATTTGATAAATTTTAAAATTTATAATAGAATTGAAACATCTAACAAAAGTTGATAATTTTTAGTAATTAATCATAAAAATGAAAATAAATTATTTAATGATTTTTGTTAACTTATTTGATTGGCTTGTTAAGGATGGTATGATAAAATTATTATCTTAATCTCATTAAATAAATTTTTTATTTATGTTACGGAATCACTAAAATTATGATTTCATTATAACTCATGAATAGTTATAAAAACATACTTTTCATTATGACTCTATTTTAATCCTATAGTTTTGTACTTAAAGTATTTTTAACTTAACAAAAATATACTTAAAAGTATTTATTATTATTATTATTATTACTTAAAATTATTTATTATTATTATTATTATATATAAAATTAAGCATAATTTTATTATTATTATTATTATATAAAGTATTTTAGTAGTTTTCTCTAAAATTTATTCCAAACGGGTCAAAGTCAAGGTGTCGTACTCGTAATATCTACTGCTCAGAAAATTCTCCTTCCAGAGCAGCGAGCGCTATCTTCACTCTCCTGAGAAACCTAGATAGACAGAGCACCGAGAGGCTATCGCCGCCGGACGTTTTTTCCGGTTGTTCAATTCGGATTCACAGGCGAATAGAGAAGGAAGCAGAGCGATGGGGATAATACGGAGCAGCTTCTCGTTCATAGCCGGTACGGTGTGTGGAATATACATAGCTCAGAACTACAACGTGCCCAACATTCAGAAGCTCACAAACGAAGTCTTATTCAAGGCCAAGCACGTCGAAGAACAGTACCGCAAGCCCAAGAAAGGCGGCGACGATACCTAACTCAAGTTCGCGGAGATTATTGACACAGGTTTCTCAGTGATCTGATCATTTTTTTTTTTTTTTGGCCCCTTTTTTCATCCGATTCCTGTACGAAACTGTTGGATTCTATATAAATCGATTCAATTCAGGGTCTTTGTTTAACTTTTCATCAGAAACTGAATGAATTAAGAGAAATTGACGAACTTGCGACCTCACTCTATATGTATTTGTGCAGAGTACAGAAATATTGATTATAACACAGGTTTCACACTAAGCAAATCGTTTTCTTTTATAAGTTTTTGCCATCTTTTTTCATCTCGCTCATATAATAAACCGTTGAATTATGTACAATTGATGCAATTATGGATTTTTTTTTAAGGAAGGTGAATTGATTCAGAGAAATTGATGGTTGGTAGACTGGAACAATGTTTTAGTGATTATCTGTGCAACCTCTCTCTACATACATGTGAGTACTGATACTTGTATTGAGGGGTGCTGTTGTTCTCACTCCAAAAATTGTTAACCGCACCCTACGATGGTGTGGTAAAAACTACATTGGTTAACACTCCCGGAGTGGGAGTAAAATTTTCAATCGTTTGTAGATGGGAGTTGGTCAAGTTCTTAGAGATTATATAGATGTTGATCTCTAACACAGGTTTCTTACCAATCCAATATATATATATATATATTTGCAGTTTTTTTTGTCCTCTGGGTCATATATGAAACTGTTGGTTCTGTAGTTGAGGGTTTTGTGGAGCAAAGTCAATGAGCTCAGGGAAATTGATGGTTGGGGGATTGAGATTTTTTTTTTAATTATTATGAATTGTCTCATCTGTCTCCACATTATTTGATGTTCATAGTTTATATAGTTCATGTCTATGTATGAAAATTAGTTAAAATTTGTGGAGATTGTATAGATTATTAATCTCCAATACAGATTTGTTACTAACTCTTATCATTTTTTTGTGTGCCTTTTAATTCGTGTCAGATATGACACTGTTGGATTCTGTATCAATTGATGGAATTGAGGGTTTTGTTAAGGAAAGTGAATAAACTTCAAGGGAAATTGATGGTCTGTGGATTGGAACAGCCATTTAGTTTTGATTTGTAAACTCTTTGAGCTCTCTACATATTTTCTGATATTGATATTTCTTATGGTTTATTTCTGAGAATTAGTTAAAGTTGGGGCACAGAAAAATGATTGGACCAATAAGAAACCCATGTCAGAGATAAAAATATGTTCAAGCTACAGAAATTTTAACTAAAATGATGTCCCTAGTGCACGAGGCCCCACTTTGGAAGGGTCAAATGAGGGCTGTTTTTGGGAGAGTCACTTTCCTTTTTATCTGGTTCATTTTTAGAAATTGTTGGATTCTATATAAATTGATGCAATTAGGGGTTTTTTTCTAGGAAAGAGAATCAATTCAGAGAAATTGTAATATGGGGGATTGAAGAAGAGGTTTTAGTTATGACCTTTGCAAGCTCTCTGTACATATATTCCAACTTCAATACTTTTTATAATTTATATATGAGAAATGATGATATGTGGATGCTGTAGCAATATTGATCTCTGGCTTTGGTTACTGATCAATCATTCCCCCCCCCCCCCCCAACTCTTTCTCATCTGGATCATATACAAATCTGGTTGGTTCTATAAAATGCATGCGGTTGAGGGTTTTGTTAAGGAAACTGGACAAATTCAGAGAAATTAATGATTGGTTGATTTAGGACATGTCTCTGTTATGAACTCCTACATTTATTTGGATATTGATGCTTTTTATAGTTTATGTAGGACGACTACTTGAAAATATGTGGAGAATATACAGATATTGAGCATTGACACTGATTTGTTACTGATCCAATGTATCTTTTGCTCTCTTCTTGGCCTCGTTTGTTTAATTTAAGTGTTGGTTTATATATAAATTTATGCAATTGAGTGTTTTGTAGTGGAAACTGAACAAACTTAGAGAAATTGATGGTTGTAGATTGAAATGGTTGTTCTGGTGTGAACCCTGCAGATTCCGCTCCCCCAATATTTTGATATTGATCCTTTCTATGGTCTGTGGCGCTTGGTCAAAGTTTGTTGAGATTATAGAGATATTAGAATGGGAGAATGAATCAATTCTGAGAAATTGATGGTTGGATGTTTTTGTTATTATCTCTGTGATGTTTCTCTACATATATAAGTTAAATATTGATTCTTTGAATCATTTGTGTAGGAAAGTAAGTTAAATATTGGTAGAGTTCATGCAGGTATCCATCTCTAATACTGGTTTCTTTTACCAATCCAATCCTATACAAAACCGTTCCCAACAAAAAATCATTATTGCCCAACAAGAAATTTTTGTATAGACTTATTCTAGGTCGCGAAGGGAGACTAAACCAAGCAAAAGGGATCATTGTGTGTTTGTTTTGAAAAATTCTTGTATAAACTCAGTTTACTGGTTAAAGGTAAGGTGAGTCGACTAGAACTGTTTATGGTTTTTTAATTAGAGTCAAATTTTTAGATTTTAGATGAATATAAATATAAAATTTAAATTTTAACACTCCTAATTGGCTTAATCTAGTGAGTCTACATAAGAATTTCTAGTTAATTTGAGTTAGATTGTTAGATTTGTTATAAAGATAAATATTAAAATTTTGAATTTCAATACTTTCTTATTTGACTTAATTTACCCTTTAGGCAGGTTCAGTATATTCTTCCTTAGGACATATTTTCTCTAATGTGTTTATATTTGAGTCTAAACCCCATCATTTTGAATTTGGTTCTTCAAATTCTTTGTTTTGGTCATTTTGGGTACATTTTCTACGTTTTTTAGAATTTGTTGTATATTTATACATTTTAGTAATAACTTTTCATATTGATAAAATAATTATTTTACCCTTTATGCCTCTCATCTCTTTTCTCTTTATCTCTTTTATGATTTAAAAAAAATTATAAAAAAATCAATGGTCACCAACTAACAACCAAGAATGACCATGACAATCTAAGTTTGCATTGTGAATCAAACTTAGATGAATCATTTGTGTTTGATTTGCAAATCGAGAAGATTGAAGAACTCTTTTTTTATCTTGTTTTATTTGGGTTCATGAAGAAGAAATAGTATTGGATTATTTAATTGAACAAAAAACTCAAAATTTAGATTCTTCAATAACAAAATTTGGAAGGTTAAGAGAGAGGTAGAGAGTCTTGTTGCTTTATTTGATTTTACCTCTATTTCTATTGTGCCATTATTGTTGTTTGATAGCCCGAACTAGTGGTTAAAATTCATCCATTCTTTTATTGAATAAAAAACTCAAATTTTTAAGTTATTCGAAAAGAAAAATTTTAAAAGTACAGAGACAAGAGAATTACCATCACAATTTTTACCTTTGCCTCTGCCGCCATACCATCACCAAACTAATGGCTAAAACTTATAATTTGGATTTGCAAATAAAACTCATATTGGTTAATTAGTATTTAGGTTTGGTCCAGTTCATTATGAGAAAAATAAAAAAAATAAAAATTATTAAAATATTTTTATTTTTTAATATTTAACTAGGATAAATACAGAAAAAACTCAAAAAGTATTTGAGATTTTTTTTTTCAAATATCAAAGATAATTTTTACAATTATCCTAAACTTCATGATAGCAAAAT
Organism: Diospyros kaki; assembly: GCA_036245055.1. NCBI lineage: Eukaryota > Viridiplantae > Streptophyta > Magnoliopsida > Ericales > Ebenaceae > Diospyros > Diospyros kaki. The sequence goes on along the minus strand of BSEG01000002.1, from coordinate 46,329,174 downwards.
GTTAACATTAATCCAAATTTAAAATGATAGATTTTAAAGTTCTTTCATTTATAATAATTATCCAGAACTTCAAATAATTGAGTTTTAAAAGTAAAAATTTCAAATAAAAGAATATTAAATGAAAGCAACTTAAATTATAAATTTCAAATGGTTATTTAAAATTGTATGGCAACCTTACATTTTATCTTATTAACTTACTAAATAAATGAAAATATCATCTTATACATTTTAATAAATTATATAAGAATTTCATTTTCCATTCCATTGCTGAACTCTTTTCGCTTTTAGGAAACAACACACAAAATCATAGAAGATACAATGTTTAATCTTTGACCAGAGTAAATTGCACGACATACACTCACATAACACAAAAAAAGTACCCTTATATAGGACAAAGGAAAGCAAACTTAAAAAATAAATGACTGTTATAAGTTTTTGAACATAGATGTTGCAATATCATTGGTTATAAAATTAAAATTATGAAATATTTTATGAAACTAAACAAACTTTAGTATTAGATACCAAATCTTGCCTTTGAGAGCAAGTCAAGGTCACAAATTTTATCTCAAGTAGAACTAGCCCCAAGAAAGTCTCTTTGAAGCTTCTTTAGCATCACCATATAGAAGTAGGAACCAAGAACAAGAAAAGAATTTATGTAGAGAGAACAAGCAAACAGCTTTTGATGAGAGTAGAACCTCCTCACTTGGAAATGTATAAGCCTTTCTAGGATACTAATTTTCTCTCACACCAGTCAAGAGTCCCCATTCCAACCCCCTTTAGATTCTAAGGGAGCCCAAAAGGACCCAGAGTAGTAGAAGTTAGACAACCCGCAATACAACCAAAGCCAATCCTCAACCTCTAAAACCTCATCTCTCTCACTTTTGGCTAAAAACAGCTTCAAGACAGAGAAAGACACCCCTCAAATAACTCAACTGCTTCACAAAAATAATCGGGCAATCTACAAAAGAAGGTCCCAGGCTCAAACCGGCGGGGGCCATTCCTATGGCCTCCGTGACTAAGCCAAGGAGCGAAGGGGAAATAATCCCCCCCGCGTAAGACTCCTTCCTAAATCTGTTATAAGATTGAAGGTGTATCTTTTTAAGTCAAAACAAAAGGTCTGAACATATAACTTCTGCATTACTGTGCCTGACATTTGCATAAAAACAATATAATACAACATTATTACATGAAGATCTTTTTTTTCTTGCGAAAATAGTTCATAAAAAAATTGCTATAGCCTATGGGAGAACGCGCCGGGGGGGGGGGGGGGGGAGAGAGATCAGGATTTTGTGTTTTTTAACTACCTATTACAGAAAGGTAGCCATGTTAAGAAAATAAAATGTCATTCCCACATGATTTTCAGTTACAAATGCCTTCAGCATGCTTTCTAAATCCAGACACAACTTATAAACAAGAAATGCATCACCCTTAACAGATTATAGATCTTTCTTCGTATGATTATCAGTTCCTCATTTGGTGGTTGGTGGAGAGAACTAATAAGAAACAAGGAGATGTATACCCAGGGCTGATCATGAATTAGTCATAAAATAACCCAGAAGAATGCCAAGCAAGCCAATAAGGACAACATAGAGGAAAGGTACGCCATTGCTTTTTGTACTACCATGCCTCAACATTTCCTGCATAGACCACCAAATGACATTGTACAATTGAACAAGTCTACGCATCTGTCATAAAATTATGAAAGACATAAAAGTGATCATGGAAATGCAGGAAATAGGGGGGATGAGGGTGGTAGATTTTGAAATAAAACTATCAGAAAATTCCGAAAGATGGTCCTCCACTAACTGAAAGTTTGAACTTCTAACAAGATGTCAGTTCGGTGCCACAGAACTGAGGAAAGTTGCAAATCGTATGGCTGTATAAAAATGAAAGACAGATGCTCATGAACCCATCTTTCATTACCAAGTTGTATATCAGAATAGAAAGCTCTGAAATCCAAGAAAAGTTATGACCACAATTATGCAATAGTATCGTTGTTGGAAAACTCTCATGGACATAATACTCATGTCATTAAGTCTACATGAATAACACCAGAACACTACAAAATTAAGAAAGCCCTTCCATGCATTCTGCCCACAATGCTTAACATTCATGATTCACCCCAAAAACAAGAGATGTCTGCAGTAAGCAAAATTATCATAAAACTAAAATGCCTACAGCATGCTATACACCTTTAATGGCAAGTCCACTCAAAAAGCATTAGAAATTATAACATTATGATTATCTTATTTCTCAATGATCAAGAAAATTAACAGTTTGAGAAAAACATAAAAAGGGGAAAAAATAACTATAAGTCCAATGAAACAACAGCTCAGTCAAGAATGCACAAAATATTAATTATTAATAATAAATAGCAGAACTTCATTGCTTGGCAACGAGATGTCAATTCTAAAGCTGTTGAAAGATTTATAATATTTTCATCTAACATCTCACTAAATCTTAAAGACTTGTACAGGAGGATGCTTGCCCAATTCAAAGACGAACCTTAAAGAGTATAAAATCAAGAGAACAATGCAGAAATTGCAGGAGATGAGGAAGGGTATGCTGGAAAAAGAGTAACACATGTACAAAAAACATGTTGCTATCTTAAACACCATTAGAACCTTGCCAAAAGTTCCATATATATTCAAGAAAATACAGAGTTTCTAATTTCGTGAGAAAAGTCACTAATATTCTGGTGCAATTTCAGCAAAAAATAATAATTTGATAAGTGAATTTGCAAACATGATACATCTCGCTTACACAGTTCACTAATACTCCAGTAAAATTTCAGCAGAAAATAATAATTTGGAAAGCGAATTTGCATACATTATGCATCTCACTCACCAGTTCTCGACGAAGCTTTTCATTTTGTAGAGCAGTGCGATTCTTTTCCTCGGTCAACTTCACAAAAAGATTCTTAGCCTGAATAAGAGCAACAATAATCAGAACATGCATTTTACCAGACTATAATATATATATATATATATATATTTGGGTGGGGAGGAGCTCTCACAGACTGGGATCAAACATAAAATGGCCAACACCAAATTCTATAGGCCACTGCATTAGCCTGCTCATTTATTAGATCCAACTTGTTGACTCTGAACTGTACCTCCACCCCTCAAACGAAGTAGCTGACAAAACAACAACAACAACATATCCAGCCGTTATCCCACTATGTGGGGTTGGCTACATGAATTCTAGACTTCTATGTGGGTTACATCTCAACAGATAGTTTGTCTAGAATTCATATTTGGATCCGACTAGGTTTTACGCTGGCTATCGGCTACCTAACGCAACCCTCCTCCTTTATCCGGGCTTGGGACCGGCAGTGGATAATATCCCCTGGCGGAGTAATGATGAAATGAAGTTTGAACACCATCTTCACATGGAGAAATTTCATGAGATGGTGGTAAACGAAGTAGCTGACATGTAAAAAATTAGATTTGTCCCAATTAGGATTATCTCTCTTCTTTGCTATGTCAAATCCTCACTCCTATTTCTCCAATTAAATAGCTGTTAACATATGTATGTGGAAATATACTTGGATGTCTAACCTCAGCAGAAAGAATGGCAGAATGGGTTTGTTATAACAACAACAACAACAAGCCAAACCTTTATTTGCTATGACAAATTCTCACTCCTCTTTCTCCAATTAAATAGCTGTTAATATATGTATGTGGAAATATACTTGGACGTCTAACCTCAGCAGAAAGAATGGCAGAATGGATTTGTTACAACAACAAACCAAACCTTTATTGGGATCAGCGGCTAATCTGGTCGAGGGGCAAATAAATGTGCACCGACAGTGCTTACTTATTATTTTTTTTATACCTTTGATCCCCTCGCCCCCCTAGGAAAAAAAAAGAAATATTTTAAAATAAGGTCTGCAAATGCAGAAATAGATGATTATGATCTCCCACCATTAAAATTGGTTTGATGCCAGACAGCACACCTTCTTTCATGTAATTGACTTTCATAAGAGCAAGCAGGCATTGTATGTCATTGCCAAGTATTTTTCTGTCTTTGGCTCATCCATCCCAAGGTGAAAATTGTCTCTCAAAGTTCTAAGTGGACGTATGGGGTTTTGGGGGGTGGGTTGTTAAAAGAGACAGATTGGAAGTAAGGCAGGCCTTGCCATTCAATTCACTATACCTGCTGGCCAGATTTTATTATTCTCTTACTAATTCCACAATACATCCTCAATTTTAGCTCATCCATGATTTGAACTCTTCATTCTGTTGCCCCAATCACAAGTTTGTTGGTAGCTTATATATATTGTCTTTAAACTTTTAGAAGTCATTTCAAGTTGTAGGTTGGCTAAGGTCACCAAAATGAATGTGGGTCAGCTGTGAACTTCCACATATTTGTGAGTGGGGACAGAACCACACCAAAGACTGAAAAACTCAAACCAGGGTTTGCCCAGCTCATTTCTGCATCCTTATAATTGCTCAAAACAGCTTCATCACTAAGGTATTTTAGTACCATATACTTCAAATACTTAAAAATAGATCAAGCAACACTAAAATGTGCAGCAATGGTAAGACTATGAAAATTTCACAACTTAAGATACAAGTATTCTTGCTGTTCTACTGACCCATTCACATTTCATGCAATAGACCAGGAAAATTAATGTCGTATGTATACTACAATATATCTAGTAAAGAATTGCACCAGTTATACTACAACACTTGGGATGAATTTCTGACAAGGAGAAGATAAGGCTCATAGAAATGATTAGCGAATTAGATTTCATGTAGCTGACCCCACATAGCAGGATTAAGGCTTTGATATGTTGTTGTTTGTTTTGAAAATTAATCTCACCTCCTTCACAATCACAGAATAAACTAGTCAACCTATAATGAACTCTTATGATTATTAGCAGTATCATCTTTCCCCGTCAGTAGCTCAAGAAATGAAATATAAAGAACTAAAAGCATACAGCAGCAATTTTTAACCAATTCAGATTTTTATGCAAGGATGAAGGAGAACAAAATATGAACAAAATAAATCAAATATATAGACAAGTGTATAAAGCTCCAAACAGTACCAAATACCTCAGCTAACTTGCCCTGAACTTCAAAATTTTCTCTTGAAATCTGTAAGAATCAACATGGATGCATGTTAGACATTTGCTGAGAACATATGACATACAAATCACACCTAGATAAATAAATAAGGAAATGAAAGACAAGAAAAGTAGAAGCATACAGCAGCCACTTCAGAAGTATTAAAATTCCCATTTTCAGATTCAGAGGTCCTAGGCGGAGACCCTTCCTCGGATTCTTCAGGAACTGGTGATGGTGGTTTGGGGGGTGAAACATAAACAACTCTCAGTTTGCACTCTTCAACGTGATTACCCGCCTCCTTGTTAAACTAAGTGAAATCAAAATGAAATAGTTCTCAAATCATAACTGCACCAACTTCAAACATAATAACAAATTGAAAAAACAATAGCTCAACTGAAACCCAGACAAACATTTTAATTAAAACATCATCACCATTTCCGGGCTGACATCCTTCGAGGAGACACCAGGGCGTGTGACCACACTCTGAACAAGAAACCTATCCTTGCATTGCATATCTGCAGGTGGCTCCTTTTGGGCCTGCATTGTAACTGAAGATCCAAATACAAGTAAACAAATAAGATTCATAACGATTCGCAGAATCAGAAGCATCCGTAACATGCGCAGAAGGGCATGCTCAGAAGATACCAATAACACTGCAAGTTGATCGCGGTAAAACAATGCCATTGTTTGGTCGGACAGAGTACTTCTTGGGATTGGTTGTCTTCACCTGATAAGCAGCAATTCACATTTACATAAATAACATCGAATGTCTCGGAAACACATAAAAGAGGCACAAATTCCGGGTTACAAATCCAAATACAACACTACTGCACATTGATTGCGGATAATCAACGAACAATTCGATTTTCTCGTATTTTATTTTCTCTGCCTGTCGCGTCAACCAAACGATATCACGTACAACAATAGATTGCTTACCTTGAAAGCAACGTGATTATCAGTCTTATTCAACAACTGGAAAGACGACGAGATCTGCTTCCTCAGCTCGACTTCGCACGCCAAATTAGAAACAAAACACAAATCAATCAAAACCTAGAAAACCCTAGAAAGAATTAATCACCAACGCGTTTAATATTTTTTTTTTCTTCACTTTGCTCCTTTTGTTGCGTTACGTATATAGAACAAAAACGACGAGTCGATCGAGGAATGAATCAACAACTCACACGGAAATTTGAGCTCCAGTGGATCAACGCTCAGAAGCTTTTCGGTGCCCATATTCCAACGACCAATGATCAGAAGATATTCAACTCCAAAAGCACAAACAGAGATTTACATATGGAGTGTTCGTTTTTTTTTTTTTTTTTCCCTTGTTGGGGGAGGGGGAGATGGGAGGGGAGGATAACGAAGCTTCTGGAGAAACCGGGGGGGGGGGGGGGGAATTTTTAATATAGAAGGCGGAGAGAGACGCGTTGTTGGGCGGTTTTACTTGGTACGAAAGGAAAAGGTGGTGAGGTTTTCCTTTTCTTTTTCCTGTTTTCCCCTGTTGACCTCAAGGACCTGTGAGGCGCTGCTGAATTCTGATGGAGGAAATGGAAGCTCAAAACTCGGGCCCCTGCGCTGCGTGTTGTGATCCCGAGTTTTGGGCCGTTGCTCGCTTTGGTTTGGTTTAGGCCTATGGCAATGATGGTACCCATTCTTCTCTCAGATTCCTTTTCTTCGCTTTCCGCGTGGCCTTTTCCCCCGCAACTGCCAATTGGGGCAGTAGAAGCCATAACCTTCGTCTTTGATTCCAATGCTTTGCTTGGTCTCAGACCGGAAGAGGACGAACAGCAGCATTCTATCTACCAAATTAACTTGGGGAAATAACCAATTTTTAATTAGGTTGATCCTTGCCATCTAGCTCTACCCTTAAGTCTTCTCGCCAAGTAAATGGCAAGCTTAAAGCTAAAATCCACTCACCCCTCTTGGCTAAAAAATGACAATGATTTCAATTAACACCTTTATTTTATTTTAAAAATATTATTTATTATAAAATACTATATATAATATTTGATCTCTTAAATAATACAAAATAAGTCATACGATAAATTTATTTATACAAATTCGCATATTTAATAAATAGTCAAAAAAAAATTCAAAAACTTGTGATCGTGTTTGACTTAACTTATTATTAAATACAACTCAAAATAATTTTTTGGTTATAGCTATATGTAAGTTGACTACGAATTGTTATTCATTAATTTCAGTTAATATTATCTATATTTTGATAAAATCAAGCATTTGTTATTTTTTTTTTTAGAAAATAATGTTACAGAGTTGAATAGTAGTTGAGTTTCACACAAAAAATTACTTGGTTTTGACGTTAAAGTGTGTTCATATGACTTTGTTTAAAAAAAAAATTATTTAATGCAAAATTTCTTTTTTATTAGTATAGATTCGCTACAAATGACATAATTAATATGATTAAAAGTTATTTACGTTTAGTACAAAATATTATTCACTTTAATTTAGTGAAATGGTCACCCAATTTTATCATAAAAAATAAGGCTCCACTTGATCTATAAGCTACAACTTTTAATTGGCTTTCACCAAATATGAATTATTTTTCCTAAATATAAGTCATCCAGCTGAAGGTAAATTATGTACATAAAGAATATAATATGGGTTTTGTCACAAGCGACACATTTTGATGTAGTCAGAAGTTCTAGTTGCGTCTCAAACAGGGTATTGTCCACTTCAAACCCAAGTAACTTTGGCCTGCATAATTTTTTATCATGGAAAGTGCTCTTATGATGGAGAAAAAGTGATCAATTATTCAAACAAACTACACTATTGTGATAACCATGTGTCTGACATGCGATATCTAATAAGTGTGCGCAAATAGTGTGTTCGATTATTGAACTGTTTAAAATTTAATAATTGAAAAAAATTGAATTACTTTAAAAAACTGAATGGAATAAATTGAAATTGAAAAAACTAAACAAAAATTTAAAAAAAATCTAACCAACTTAATATACCGAACAAATACAAAAAAATCGAACAAATCAAAGAAACTGAAACCACCCAAAAAACTAAAAAATCCTAATTAAAACTTGCATATGTGGGTCGTCCGTTAGAGAAAATAAGAAGACGAGAACGATGGTAGTCGATGGAAAGATGGGGATGATAGCGTTGAAGGGTGATGGCAAAAATAAATGTGGCAAAAGGAAGGTAGAAGGTGAAGAGGACTCGATTCTCTGCCTAACAAATAAGTCGTCGGTCGAAGCAAATAGACAAATAAAGACAATTACAACTGACAAAAGACAAGGACAACAAAGACAGATAGGTGAAAACCAGAGGCGAATCTAGAAATGGATTTAGGGGAGGGCCGCGCTCAGATTCATCAGTTATTTCAGCCCCTTCCCTTCCCAAATGGTCTAAATCTGGTAAATTTAGAAGAAGACTGAGACTAACACAGGCTGTAGTCTGTGCCTGCCCTTCTTTGAATTTGCCCCTAACGAAGACAAAAGGAAAAGTGGCAAAAGGAAGGTCAAAGGAAAAAGGGCTCAAATCTCCATTCGACTTGTGGATTTGAAGACAATGTCTAACGCCAAAGACAAAGTCACGATGAAAAGGAAAGACAAAACTAAAGGTAGGAAAATCAAGACAAAACGTTTTCATATTTTTAAGACTTATGTTTCTATTTATTTATTTCTTTAGTGTGTGCACTTAGACAAAAAAAAACGTCGTTTTGTAAATTTAATTAGTTTAATTATTTCCATTATTTTTAATATAAAAATAAAACTAAATTAAACTAATTAAAATTTTCAAAAATTAACATCGAACCGAATCAAATTAAATTTTATCAAAAGTTGAATTGAACTGATAATTTCAATTGATTCAGTTTAATTATTTTAATTAAACTAAAATTTTGCACACCCTAATATGAGTAATATCCAGCCATAATTTGGGCTATCAAAAAGTTAGGCAATATCAAATTAGAAAAAGATTTAAAAGGAAAAAGAAAAAATCCGTATAGCCCGTTTGTTTGTTATCCGGAGGGAGGATATGTTTTCGTCCATGGATTAGAACGACCCCGTCCAATATCCAAACACCCCTGAATAAACAGAAATCTCATACCGCGAAGAAGTGAACAGAAGAGAAGAACTCTCCGTTAAACTGAACCGATGAATTGAACAAGTAGAGTCGAACAGAGACCGAATCATCCGGTGATCTGTAAATATGATGGTGGATCTGACCTCGTTCTCCGACGAGAAGTTCGATGCCAAGAAATGGATCAACGCGGCGTGCCAGGCGCGGCACCCGCAAGAGCCGGTCGAGAAGCACCTCGTGGATGTGGAGATGAAGCTGCAGATGTTGTCCGAGGAGATCGCCGCCTCCCTCGAGGAGCAGAGCGCCTCCGCCCTCCTCCGCGTGCCCCGCGCCACTCGCGACGTCCTCCGCCTTCGCGAGGACGCCATCTCCCTCCGCCAATCAGTCGCGGGGATCCTCCAAAAACTCAAGAAGGTAACATCTACGCCGTACTCGCAAGTGCTCATGTTTGTAGCATTACGTTATTTTCTGAAATTTGTGAAAATGTGCTTCAGTTTGGATGAATTGTTCAAATATTTTCACTATATCGGTCTAGAATGTATGCATTTGCGTGTTCGCTTGCACGTCGATCTAGTAACTGAACTACGTTAAAGCTCTTACCGGCCCTCTCCTCTGGCACCCTGTCGTCGGCGTCCCCAAAAAACTTGTAGGCGACGCTTACAAGGCCTCATGTTGGTGGCGTTGTACCTAATTTCTCAAAAAATTGGAAAATTTGTGATGAATTTGAATGAATGGTCCTAGTCACATCCCCGTGGATCTAACATTTCTGACATCCCGTGTTGGCACAGATGGAATATGCTGTTGAAACAGTAGTGTTAGAGTGAATATAGAAAGACCTGGATCACCGTTCTCCCAATTGGATGGATTGCCTTCAAGGCAGTTGGTTGCATACACACACATATATCTGCGGATTGTATCTTAATGTAGAATAATCACTTGGTGTTAGATTTAGGCTTTTAGTAATTGCACCAGATTCATCCGGATTCCGGAGCATGTGTATCTGTGGTTACATGTAGATATATGGATACATATAGCTTGATCAATATGCTGTAGAAGCATATTTGCAATGGCTAATATAGAAAACCCAAATGTGAATGCATCCAATTGAAAAGATAGCTAGGTTTTTTTGGGTGGTACTGGTTTTATCCGCTGATTGTATCAGAATTGGCATCACGTACTTGGGAGTTATTAAGGCTTTTTAGTCAGCTACGCTTGAGTTTAGATTAAGGCTTGTACTTACTCTTCTTTTCTTTTTCTCTGAATAAGTAACAAAATATACATAGGAATCAATCATCAAAAGAGGGCAAATCCTATACAAAAGAAAGCACAAAAGTTACATACGAAAAAATATCAGCAACAAAAATGCATACATGAATGGACCTACAATAATAGAAAATGAGAATGGTTCCCATAACAATAAAAAGTCTGAGAGTCTATGCCCTCAAAAGCTCTCAAGTTCCTCTCTAATATACTACATGAAGTATTTACCTTTCACATGGACAAGCCAACTCCATGGACCTAAAAAATCATTTTATAGAAGCTAGCATCATCCATTGAACACCAAAATGGGAAAGAAAAGGCCCAAATATCATTATCCATTGTACCTTAAACATGCAAATGATCAACAGATTCCCCATCTTTCTTGCACAAAAATGGGAAGTAGCCACAACTTCACCTCACTTTCTTAAATTATGAAAACTAAGAACCAAACCAAGCTGCAAGGAGCTGTCAACATCCAGAATATCTTTTAGGTCTCCTCCTTCGTCATAAAAGTCATTGTAGAACAAGCAAAAAGAAAGGTCACCTCCTTTCAGCAGATGCTGAACTCATTTATCCTCATCCTGTATCATACATAAATGAGCTCCAAGGATCTCAAAGAAACCTGACCCAAGGGGGTAACTATTTTTATCTCCACCTAGTAGCTTGTGATGATGATTGGCCATCAGAAGAGGTTAAAAAACAAGTCACACAATGATCTTTGACTACAATATCTAGCCAAAATCTAACTCTATGCCCACTCTCAACCCCAAATGACACGAACTTAAAAAGTTCTCCCTAGACCTTCACAATCCCCTCCCATAATCCTACCATGCTAAGGGACTTAACAGGGCATGTGGACCAACCCCTATTAGGACCCACACTTACCAACATTAAACCTATTCCAAAGACCCTGCCTGTTGCACAGAAACTTCCATAACTATTTATCAAAGAGAGGTTTGTCAAACATTTTCAACGCTCTTATCCCTAATCTACCCACAACCTGTTGAAGACACCCTTTATTAGAGATGACAATTTTTTCCTAAGTCAACCGCTATTTGACAAATTTGGTCCATTTGGGGTTGGTATAGATCTAAAATTTTGTCTAACAGGGAGGCTATGATTTTTTTTTTTTTTTTTTGGGGGGGGGGGGAGAGTTGGGGGACAGGTATAAGGCCCACAACTTGGATGATTGTACATATGTATACATATATATATAATGTTGTTTAGTATAGCATTGATGCATTATCCATACATAAGCCCAACCAGACAACTTAAGGCAATGTTGCTTGTTGGTTGCTGGGCTGGCCCATACTCATGTTGGGCAGTTTGCAGCTGGGACTAAGTTTTAGTTAAATAAAAAATCAACATTCAACAATGTTGAGAATACAAATAATAATATAAAAGCTAAAGTTAACCCTATATCTACCATCTTAAGCTTTTAGATGAAATGGTGGTTAACAGCTCAATATGGTATTAGAGCAGGCAAAAGGTCTTAAGTTCTGATCTCATTGCCAACCCAATATTTCATTAGTTGCATGTGTTTGGACCAGTTATGCATTGAAGCCTGGCCACATGAGAGGGGACATGTTGAAAGTAAAAATAATAATAGAAAAAATAAAGTTAACCCTCTATCTACTTAAGTTTTTAGATGAGGCACTCCTAGGTGTGTGGCGCAGCTCTATGTGCCTCATCACCACTGAGGTGTAGTGCCATGCATGAGCCGCAAACCTCATGTGCCTTGTATATGTAAGTGTATTAAAACCCTATTTCTTGCCATTTTGTTATCTCCCACTGGCCGGGATCCTTTGGCAGTGATATTCACACATTAGAGAACTAGTTGCACGTGTGGGCTCGTGGCCTGTCCTCTGGTGACCTATTTTCACCGACTGAGTCACTGGAGGCAGGTGACCACCCTCTTGGTGACCTTTTTTGTGTTAGCCAGCATGAAATTGTGGTTGTTGGTTGCGTCATTGTGCATTCCCTGTGTGCTCTACTCTATTTTTATTTCTTCTTATTTCTTTTGCAATTTAGAAGAAACTAATTGCAAAAATAAAAAACTAATTCTTTGTTGTTATTGTTTTTTGTTTTGTTCTACTCTAATTTATTTTTCTATCTCCTAACTTCTATTGCAATTTAGAATAAACTAATTGCAAAAGAATTTTTTTTTTTCTATACTTTTTTTTCTATATTTTTCTATACTTGTTTTTCTATACTTCATTTCATCATTACTCCGCCAGGGGATATTATCCACTGCCGGTCCCAAGCCCGGATAAAGGAGGAGGGTTGCGTTAGGTAGCCGACAGCCAACGTAAAACCTAGTCGGATCCAAATATGAATTCTAGACAAACTATCTGTTGGGATGTAACCCATATAGAAGTCTAGAACTCATGTAGCCAACCCCACATAGTGGGATAACGGCTGGATATGTTATTGTTGTTGTTGTACTTGTTTTTCACTGTGTGTTCTACTGATTTATTTTTCTCTCTTCTAGTTTCTTTTGCAATTTAAAAGAAACTAATTGTTTTTGTTGTGTCTTCTGTTGTAATTTTTTTCTTTCTTATAACTGCAAAAGAAATTAGAAAAAACTAATTGTCTTTCTATAATTGTTTTTTGCAATGTGTTCAGCTGTAATTTTTTCTTTCTTCTAATTTCATTTGCAGTGCGGAGAAACTAATTGCTTTTTGCAATAATATTAGTTGTCATTATAGGGTTAGTTATTTTTCATTTATGGTTTTATGAGTTTGCTTCCTTCTCCTTATAGGTGCATATTGAAAAAAAATGGCTTATAAGTATTTTTTAAGCATTTTGAATAAATTTGTGCCTCTTGTGCACGAGTTTTACAATTCGCCTCGCGCCTCATGCCAAGGCCCCAAACATTCTTTTGCACTTCAATGTGCCTTGCCCCTTTGACAACCATTCTTGAGATTATGATTTCTCAAGGGGAAGGAAAATATAAGTGATTATATCTGTACATTTTTATGGATAACCAAATCAAGAAAATCATTTTTAGACAAAGAATGTGTTTTCACAGGCAGAGGGATCCTCAGCAGAATCTGTAGCCACCCTAGCCAAAGTTGATACAGTCAAAAGGAGGATGGAAGCTGCATACGAAACATTACAGGTAATAAAGATTATAATAATCTGTTTTTTCTGACTTCTGGTGCAAAGTCTACCAGTTCAACAAGAGGTCTTTTAGGAACTGATTTGTTTATGTCATTTATAATTAGGACGCCGCTGGGTTAACTCAATTAAGTGCAACTGTTGAAGATGTGTTTGCTAGTGGTGATCTTCAACGTGCTGCTGAAACCTTGGCTAACATGAGGCATTGCTTGTCTGCTGTTGGTGAGGTAAATATTTATCTTAGCCAAGTTTGCTGCGTTTGTCATCTGTAATACTCCATCTCCAATTTTTCTGAAACCCTGAATTTTCAGGTTGCTGAATTTGCAAATATTAGGAAGCAGCTCGAAGTTTTAGAGGACAGATTAGATACAATGGTTCAGCCACGTTTGACAGATGCTTTATCCAACCGCAAGGTTAAATGCTTTCAAAGCTGGTTTACACTGGTTGCCTTCATGTTGTTTGCCTGACTTCTCTACCTTTTTGCTCTTGGCTCCTATACATGTAAATTTCTTCAACTGTTTCTTCCATTTCTCGATCTCCAGGTCGATGTTGCTCAAGATTTGAAGGGAACTCTTATTCGAATTGGGAGGTTCAAGTCTTTAGAGCAGCAATACACTAAAGTTCATTTAAAGCCTATAAAACAGCTTTGGGAAGATTTTGAATCAAGACAGCGAGCTATGAAGCTTGTAAGTGAGAAAAATGAACTTGAAAGGATATCCAGTAGTCAAGATATTCAGTCAAGCTTGCCTGCAGTTTCATTCTCCAGTTGGTTGCCCAGTTTCTATGATGAATTGCTGCTTTATTTAGAACAAGAATGGAAGTGGTAAAGTTGATGCCTTTAGTTCCTGCTTCACATTCCTTTTGTTGTTAGGATAGAGCTGATAGACAGGGACAATAAATATCTAAACTGAGGATTTTCTTGCTAATATTATTTTTCACATGGGTGCTGATTAAAAATGTCCTTGATAAGTGCACACTATAGAGAACTGCTTTATGCTTTTATAAACCATGCCTTACTTACAGAGTAAAGTAATTAGAAGAGTCTATGGCCTCTTTAGAGTTGGTTATGTCCCATTTCCCCATTTCCAAGGAATATTTGAATCACTTCATCCTCTTCCCTACTCTTTTTTCTTGGGATTCTTATCATGAGAGGATGTGCTTTTGTGTAATTTGTAATAGGTAGTGCTTGTGAAGCATTCATTAATTGGTTTACAGTCTCAAGGTTTCCTACATTGTCCAGGCTTTACTGGTAAACGACCTTATGGTTCTGTATTTTATCATATGTGGAATGTACACATATTTTCTACTTTTACATTAACTTGGTAGACAGTAAAGGCACTGTGAGGGTTCTTCTGAAACCCACAGTGTCTTGGCAAAATATGCAGGATGACCATGATACCACGCATATCTGGGTGCCATATTCAGAACATGAAGGATCAATGTGATAACTGCAATACACATTTCTGCATGGAGTGCCAATGTTTACTGTGGTCTACTTGTTGCTTAAGTGTTTTAACTCGAGATCTGCATTTACTTAAATCTGCAAAGATATATATTAATGTAGTTCCCTAATCTCCAAAATCATCTAGTTAGGTAGAGCATAATACCTGGATGGTGACCTTTGGTCTTTGGCAATTCCTCCTTTAAGAAAATTTTATGCCTTGGGAAATGCAGGTTTGCTAATGAAGAGATTATGTTGAAATGTATATTCTATAAGATTTACTTTTTCTCTCAGAAAGAACTTAATTCCTGGTTTTGCACGTCTTATTCACAGGTGCATGATTGCTTTTCCAGATGATTATAGGACTCTTGTCCCAAAGCTTCTAATTGACACAATGGCAACAGTGGGTTCAAGTTTTGTAGCCCGTACCAACCTAGCAACGGGAGAAGTTGTTCCTGAAACAAAAGCATTGGCTAAAGGTTGAGCTTTAGCACCTCTATGTGTTTGTATTAAGTAAAATTTTCTTCTTTTAGACAGTATATTTCGTCTGCATGATTTGACAGCAACAGGGTAATATGGTATATATTGTTGGGTTTGTTTTTCCATTTTCAGAAGTGAAGCTCATTAAATTTTTTGATGGTTTATGTCTTACATTTTCCTCCTGTATGTCCCCCCTGCTTCTAGTCAATGCAAACTTCCTGCATTTTGTTAAAAAAATAAATAAATAAAGATGAAAATATTAGCAGGAAGTTTATTATCTAGTAGACTTTACATGTGTTTTTCAACAAATCTAATGAGCATATACATGATAAAGCAAAACAAGAAATCTGTTTTGTTATTGAAAAAAAAAGTGACATAATCATTATTTGTCAGACTCTCTCCCTCCCTTTCTGTGATACACAACCACACACAGAGTTCATAAATGAACATATATAGACTCTTTCCCTCCCTCTCTGTGATACACAACCACACACACAGTTCATATATGAACATATACAGACTCTTTCTCTCCCTCTCTGTGATACACAACCGCACACAGAGTTCATATATGAACATATCATCCGACCATGTTTTCAAATCCTTGATTTATCACTTGTATGTGATCCTCCAATACATGCACTTAACTTGATATACAGTTCACTAGCAGTGGGGACCTTTGTATGATACCTTGGTAAGATGCCAAGTGACTTGCAACAATCTTAAGTCTGATATTGTAAATATATCTCCATGGCTAGATGAGTTTGTTGGTCTTTGATGTGATAATACAACTATGGGTTTTTGCTGCTTGTTTGATTCTCCGTACTGGTTTCTTTAAGCCCTGTGGTGTCATATCACTATCTTAATCAAATTTGATCTAGAAGCCTGAGTTTCAGAGAGACAATTTCTAGATTTGATGGATCTGGATTTAGGTACTGAATCCATTTGCAGTTGTGATTTTCAATTTGCAGGTCTGCTAGATATCATTTCTGGTGATATGCCAAAGGGCATTAAAGTTCAGACCAAACATATTGAGGCACTGATTGAACTACACAATGTGACGGGGTCTTTTGCTAGAAATATTCAACACCTATTTTCAGAATCTGATCTCCAGGTTTTATTGGATACACTGAAGGCAATATATTTCCCTTATGAATCATTCAAACAGAAGTACGTATGACTGGGCTTGATGCATGCCCTTTATTTGTTTATTTATTGCTTTTGCTATTTCATTCAAATGATGCTATAACTTGGGAACTAGAACAGGAATTGTAGAAACAATTGCTATTAGAAGTATTGCATTTTTAGGTGGTCAAAGAAAGTTACTTCTAAAGTTTTATTGGATGAAAATGAACAAACTGAAGTGTTAAAGGATATTTCATCAATAGTTGTTAGAATGAGTGGTGGATCATGCCATCCCAATAGGTTCAAGGATGGAGCACCTACTAGGATATTGTTTTTTTTTTAATTATTTTTATGTATGCTTAAAGATACCTGCCCATGTGTCCCCACACACTAGAGAGAGTCTTGAGTTGGATGCATGTGAAACAAAATCTGATGTTGGAGCATATTCTTTGATTTATTAGTGTTTTTATTTTTCTTTTTTGTTTAGCTTATGTTGTCTATTGTCGAAAATCCATGATGTTTGATTTAACAAATTTTAAGTTGGTTGTCGACTACCTAACACAATCATTCTCCTTTATTTGAGCTTGGGACTGCCTGTAGATAGAAATCCATGTGGAATTATTGGGGCTTTTCAACTTCTGAACACAATCGGTTCCTAAACCAGGAACCTAAGATTTGGATTGAGCAATGAGATGAAGAGTCTCGATACTTTTATTCAAAGATAGGAACTCTACTTATACAAGTTTCTATGCTATCTAGTCCTACTATTTAGGAGATAAAATGCAACAGATTTTAGAGTACAAATTAATCAAGATAATTGCTATTTTTTACTCTTATCTTCTCCTATTATTTATCCTGATTTTTAGGAGTTTTATCTTCACTGCACTTGATCCCTTATCTTCACTGGATTAGTTTCCTCTTGCTATATATCAGCTACGGGTTCTTTTCTGATAACTCCTTAGCAACTAGGACTCTCCAACAACTTCCAACTTCAAATGACACGTGTCATGGAGTATAAACACATGCCAAAACATGTGGAGATAATGTTTTCAGTTACAATTAGATTACATCAACGGTTTTCCCTAATAATGGATAAACTCATTGAACATATCCAGGCAAAGGTGCTTGTCAGGGTCTTGGTCCTGATAGGGTAATTCTCCTTGAGTGAGGGGAATTAGGGTAGGAATGAAGAGAGAAAGAGAGAGGAAGAAACGGGAGAGAGAAAGTGAAACAGAGGGAAATTGAGAGATAGGGAAGGAATTGAAAGTTGTTAAAGAATTCATCGATGCCTTTTATTGAGAGGGAAAGCTCCTTTATATAGGCCCATCCTCCCACCAATTGCAGTTACACCCTAACAATCGGTGGTTATTTCTCCAACCATATTAACAATCTACCCAACCACCTAACTGCCCCCTCAACCATTTAAACCCCTAGCTAACAGCATACTGTTACTTGTTACTGCTGTAGCTAACAACTTACTGTTACTTGTTACAACTGCCAACCCACTGTTACTTCCCCCATACAAGCATGTCAACCCTCTAACCACCATAGGGTTCTGACAGTGCCCTGGTGTATATGCCATTTGCTGATGGCATTTTGTCAATGGATGAGCCAAAAAAAAAGGAATACTAAGCTCGAGATGCGGAGGAACACTTTAAAATCTAGAGGTTTTAAGTTAGCATATTGAAAACTGAATACATGGAATGTATGTTCTAGTAAAAATATCAATTTATGGTGAAACTGGAAGATCAATTCATTTCAAGCAAAGATCAGTTTGATGTCTAGGAGACAATTATGATGATTCATGCAAGAAGAAGACCAATAGAGGCTCTTATGAGAAGAGCGAATAGAATGGAACAAGTGTCTAGCAAAAGAGGCAGAGGAAAACTAGGAAAAACTTGGTGGAAGACACTTAAGTTATAAGTTGTAAAGGCCCTACATAAGATAAGGCCATAGATAGTACTGGTGAGTTAGAATTAGGTGTGAATCCACATAAAGTGATAAAATCTTGATGTGTTGTTGTTTAGCTTATTATTAGTATTTATATTATTAGCTTTAACAAGTAGTCATGTGACTAGAATATGACTTTTTAGTATAGCGGGATGGCTGAAATTAGAAGGATTCCTTTGTGATAAATGACTTGCACTTATTACTGCTATGACCTTTCAAGACGATATGTAAATATACTTATTATTCTAATTCAACTTTTGAGGTTTTGTTAAACCCTAATTTTCATGTTATTGTTCCAGCTTTGATCTTGCACTGCTTTTAGTCCAAATTCTGTTTTTGTTTCCTTGTTTCTTCAATCTCCCACTATGTCAGGATCTCTTGGGAATTATGTTTTGGTAATCGTGCTTGATAGTGACTTCAGATTCAAGAACATGTTCTCATCATATATATGTCTAGAATGACTCAAAACTTGTTCTCACTCTGATTATAATGCATATAATATACCCCTGAGTTGAGTACATGTTAATTACATGCCTCATGCTTGAGTTGGACCTAGCACATATTTACTTGTGTCTTGTATCAAAATTGGGAAATTGCAGTAAATTATTCAGTTTTGAGAAACATAATTATTTGGCTCAAGAATCTATCCTGTTTTCCATCTCATAGCCTACTACATAACCTGCATTGTAGGTATGGACAGATGGAACGTCTTATCCTCTCTGCTGAGATTGCAGGAGTAGATCTTAGGGGAGCTGTTGCTCGTGGAGTTGGGGCCCAGGGAATTGAACTTAGTGAGACAGTACGAAGAATGGAAGAATCCATTCCACAAGTCATTATTCTTCTTGAAGCCTCTGTAGAGAGATGCATCAGCTTTACTGGTGGGTCTGAGGCAGATGAGCTAATTCTTGCCCTTGATGATGTTGTATTACAGTATATTTCCATCCTGCAAGAAACCTTGAAATCATTGAGAGCCATATGTATAGTGGATCTTGCGGGTGATGGTGTTGGTTCAAAGAAGGAAATTGGACCAGACAAAAAGGAAGGAGTTCATATTTCTCGTAAGACTGACTTGATTTCAAATGAGGAGGAATGGTCCATTGTCCAAGGTGCATTGCAGATCCTCACTGTGGCAGATTGTTTAACAAGCAGATCCTCAGTCTTTGAGGCTTCCTTGAGAGCTACTCTTGCTAGACTTAGCACAAGCCTCTCATTTTCAGTATTTGGTTCTATGCTGGACCTAAAAAACCATGCCCATGTGTCCATTGATGATAGAAGTGGCGAATTATCTTCAGGTGGGAGGGCGGCCTTGGATGTGGCAGCTTTAAGGCTTCTTGACATTCCTGAGAAGGCTCGGAAACTCTTCAACCTTTTAGAGCAGGTACACATTATACTTGTGTTGTTATTTTGAACTCCCTGTTTCCATTTATTTCTTGTTCTATTTGGTTAGGAGTTGGGAAGAACCTCATGTTGCCTCAGTCTACTTCTTTGTGTCCATCCTTTGATGAATCTGATTATTTTTCCTACATTCCTGTTATGTACATGTCACTGAATACCCACCCTGAAAACAATGAAATAATGTGATCTAACTGGAATAGATTAGATGGCACATGATTCGAAAAGAAAAGTTTTTAAGTTAAATGGCCAGAAGGATAGCTGCCAAATAAACAAAATCAAGGAATCAACAAACTGATGCAATTAAGTTAAAGAGTGCCTAAAATGATGTATTTTCCTGACTCTCTCTCCCCCTCCCTCCCTCCAGTAATGTACAGCCAAAGATAGTTCCATCCCCAGGGGATCTAGTGGTGATGTCCTTTTCTTCTCCTTTCTATGTGAGGATAGCCAAAGAAGCCTCCTGCAATGGTGATGGCAATGGCAACGGCAACATTCTCTTCTTCTATTCTGTTTCTATCTGTTGCAATAGCCAAAGAAAGCACTGTCACTGGAGGTTCTTGGCAACCTTCGCTTCTTCTTTTGCTTCTTCTCTTTCATTTGTGATGGCCTAATAACGCTTTTGAAATGGTGACTTCCTCTTCTTCTATTTCTCATTCTCTTTGTTTCTCTCTCTCTTTTCTCATTGTAATTATTATTTTTTTTTTTTTGAAATTATACCTAGCAATATACTTCACACCCAAATTTAGAAATTATTTTATTGTATTTGAAATTATTTTCGATAAAAATATTAACTGAAATTATTACATATATTTAATCACTGTATAAACTTGACTAAGCTTTTTCGAACATGTTAAGATGTTAGTTGTTGCGTCTCATATTTGAGACTGTAAGGAAGGCTTCCGTTGCTTAAGTGACTGTGTTTCTGAATACATGTGTTTGAGTGCATTTCCTTGTCAATGATTTTCACAGTAAGATCCTAGTTGGAAGAATTACTTTTAGCAAAAACAGCTGATGCTAATGGTTAGATTGAAATATATGTTGGTGCAGTGGTTGCTTCAGCTAGAGAATGTTAGGAAAAAAAAAGAATGAAAAGTCCAGGTCTGATGGAAGCTAATGTTGAACGCAATTTAAGAGGGCAATCTCTGCAGTTCCTTGCAACCTGTATGCCATGTTAACCATTCATTTTGACAATTTCTGCATTTTTTTTTCTTCTAGAATTTATGAATGATCCTACATGTATAATTTGAGAGAATGGATTTGTTTGTTCTCCTTGATGGTTTTTGCCCATTTCATATACTTTCTCATCCCAAACACTAAATTCCTTGTTCTTTTCATTTGGCATCAAATTACTTATCTTACTTCCATCTTATGTTCCTGTATTCTGTTACAGTCAAAAGACCCCCGGTTCCATGCCCTTCCAGTTGCATCGCAACGAGTCACAGCATTTACAGATGCAGTGAATGAACTTGTTTATGATGTTCTCATATCGAAAGTACGGCAACGACTTAGTGATGTGTCTCGTCTGCCAATCTGGTCGTCTGTTGAGGAACCAAGTGCTTTCCCTCTTCCAAGCTTTAGTGCATACCCCCAGTCCTATGTGACTAGTGTTGGTGAATATCTTCTCACTCTACCCCAACAACTGGAACCACTCGCCGAGGGCATTTCTAATAATGATGCCAACGCTGATGATGCTCAGTTCTTCGCAACTGAATGGATGTTCAAGGTAACCCACCTTTCTTTCTTGTCAGCATTTCTTTTTTCCTTTCTTGAGGGGGGCGACAGTTGTAATTGGTAAGAACAAATAGGAGCCATCCCGTTGCTTTAATAAATTACTTCCATCTTCTTATAAATTGGTGACTTTGAATAGGACATGGGATATGTATGGAACATGGCTAGGTGGATATACGATAGACTCATTCAGTATAATTTTCTGTGAAATTATTCATAAAACACTTATTCTATTCTATATACTAGTTTATGAAGACCATTTTGCAATAAAAAGGTGAAAAATCAGAAATTCTCTTCTCTTGTCCTAAGGTTGCAGAAGGTGCAACAGCCCTTTACATGGAGCAGCTGCGGGGGATTCAGTACATAACTGACCGTGGTGCTCAGCAACTTTCTGCTGATATCGAGTACTTGAGCAATGTGCTTTCAGCGCTTTCAATGTCAATCCCTCCAGTTTTAGCCACTTTCCATGCATGCCTTTCAACCCCAAGAGATCAATTGAAAGACCTCATCAAGTCAGACTCGGGAATTCAGCTCGACCTTCCAACCGCCAACCTTGTTTGTAAGATGCGACGCGTGAATTTCGATCAGTAAATTCTATACAGAAGGGACTTTTTCCTACCACCTGCCCCATGGATAACTTCACAGATAGAACGGCCAGATAGAACAACCATAAGCAGACGACAAGACAACAAATCCGGAGTCAAAAGACTGAACATGGGCCGACTGGAGATTTCCAGTGCATGCACCACTGTTCACTTGAGTTGATTGTAGAGTCATTCATGCATAATTTTTGTCCCCCTTCTCCAATGGGCTTGGTTTTTACAGACTTTGGACAACAGCTTGTGTAAATTGCAGCAATTGAAAACATTGTTGTAGGTGGCACTGCAAGTGTAGCAGTGCCAATTTTACTGTGGATGGTGGTGATTCTGTCTTTTTCCTTTAAATACTTGAAGTTGAATGGTAGCCTTTCCTTCCTTGTGGACTCACAATCTTAATAGTCCCATCGCCTACCTTCCTTGGATACTCTTTTTGTTCGATCAACTCTAATGCACTGAGTAATCATCATTCACATATCTAAATCATCTTAAGATGGAACTCACATATCTTATTTTCAACTAATTTAAAAAAAATGAAGGAAATTGAGAATATCTTCTTTTTCATGTAATTTTTACTTTTGTGGATGACAATCTTTAAAATCAACTTTTTTCTTCAAATTAGAATGTTTCAAGACATTTTAACACGATCCTGACTTTCATAATATTTGGAATCATGATATATAGCTTGAAACAACATCTAAATGAGCCAGGCCACCTAAAATTAACAACCTTCTCAAACAACCATGTCACTCATACCCCAGTTTGCTAAATCCTGTATATCATGCTTTGGGAGAGTGATATATTGTCTGAATTTGTGGGTCGAAAATGTAGGTCCAATGAGTAATTTTTTCCATTCTATCTCTACATGAGACCTACACTGTAATTGTCAAATCAAATGCATGGAATCCGGGAAACATATTATGATTCTTATGCTTAAACCCCATTAGATGAAGGTTGTTGTTTGATGACTGCAATCGTACAACAATGGCTTCAGCAAATTTAGCTGATGGCAATAACCACTGTGACAAGAAATACTACATTAAAATAACATCCAAAGGTCTGGGACCTGTCACAACTTCAGAGGTTCTGTTCAGATTAAGAGGTAACGGAAAGCAAACAGAAATGAAGTTTCCAGAGACTAATTTCAGGATGAAATTACAAAACCCTTAGGTTCCCTCAACTAGAAAGAGAAGATGGAAAAACAATTTACAAACAGTAAAATGAACAAATTTCCGTACCCTACTTTCAGCCGAGGCACTTCGTTGCATTCAACAACCTGAGCGAAGGACGTATTATCGCGGAGACTCCTTGAGCTCTGTAACAGGTTTCCAAATAACAAATAGACTAAGAATGCCAAGTCCTGTGATTGAACAAAGTCAAGAAGATAATCATTTGTCAACAGAAGACATGTTCGGGTTATCCGGTTCACCAAGTAGACCAATCTGCCACAAGGGGAGCCGATTACAACCAGTTGCATATAGCCCTGCATATCTATCCGGTGTGAAATTTTTGCCTCTGGTACTACTCACCATGTAAAGCTTAAGTGCAGGTCACAAACGATGATTTTAGCAAGAAAATGACAGTTCAAGGTGGTGATCCCCTTGCATGTACCTTTTTATTTTCCCTCTCTTGTGTCTGCCACTTGCTTCTCGTCATTACTTATTTCCACAATGCTCCCCATTTCAAGCAGCAGCTGTTGTTCCTCTTCACTCTCCTTTGCTGTTACGTCTCTCACAGCCTTAGCCTGTTCCTGTATCCATAGTTTAAAATATCCTTAATTTTCACGATATTTCTAACAATATTTTCGTAAATTAAGGGTATCATATAAATAGAGGGTGTAATATTATGTTCGTCAAAATATCATGAAAATATTTATGATATTTTAATAAAATATCATTTTCATGAACTTATAGTATAAATTTTATAAAATATCAATAAAATATTCAAGAAATATCAGTTAAATTTTCATAAATAAAAACTCAAATTTAAACTTTTCAAATAAGAATTTGTTAAGATTTTATTAAATAAATAAAATAAATTTTCAACTCTTGTGAGGAATCTCATTATTCATATTTTATTTTAATAGTTAAACATCTTATAATTGAATATTTTAATTTAATAGTCAAACATCTCATGATTGAATATTTCTATATCACTTGAAATCTTGAACTGCTATTTAAAAACAAAAACTCCTTACTATGTTTTTGTTTTTCATTTTCAAGTGCTATTCTTGTCATCCATTTATTCAAATTACATGCTAATTTGAGGAATTTATTTTCAAGTTACCATCAAAACACAACGTAATTTGAAGGGTCTCCAAATTCATCAAAGTTACCTTGTTCATTGAAATTATATTAAGGAATTAGTTTTTTAATGATTTGATTATTGTTATGTTTTTGTTAAAATTAATGTTGCTCATAAAAATACTCAAGATAATGGTGAATTAGGTTTTTTAAAAATTAATAATTTTAGTTATTTTAAAAACTCTTAAATTTGTGATCTTAATATATGGTGATTGCACTATAATTTATAATAAAATCACACAACTACAAAGAATAAGATAAATTTATAGAAGTTTGACTCTAATGAGTCTAATATTCTCTCTCAAAATGTAGCTTAAGGCTTTCAAGACTTAACTTGAGATTCTACTAAGGAAAATCAACACTACATTTTAATTGGAACTATAACCAATATACAATCCCTTGTCTAAGCAATAACCACTAACACACTACTAGTAAATACAATCTGCTCACACAATAAGTGAGTAAAAAAAATAAATTTACAACCAGAGATAATTACAAACAAATCACAAATGATTGAGAATTCCACTAGTCATCACATTTCAAATACTTTTAAAATTTTCACTATATATTGTTTAAATGTTCTATCAAGTTTGTACTTAATCTTAAGTCTCCATACTTACCTTATATATACATCTTATAAATAAATTAGCCATCAAATAAAATGTTATATACGAAGTTTGAAATTCAAAATTTGTTTAGACTTTCTCAAACAATAACGAATAACACAAGGAAACATGTCTAAAGATAATTCACCTTTATTTAAAATAAATTTACTTTTTGCATAAGAAATCAAAATATGAAAATTTAAATTAAGTTTTTGAGACATAAATGATTAAAATAATGAAACATGTCTAAAAGCAATTCACCTTTAATTTAAAATAAATTTAATTTTTGTACAAAAACAAAATATATTTATCAAAATATGAAAATTCAAATATAAGTTTTTAAGATATAAATGATTAAAACAAGAAAACATGTCTAAAAATAATTCACCTTTAATTCAAAATATTTTTTTTAAATGAGTAAAAAATACATTTATCAAGATATAAAAATTCAAACATAAACTTTTGAGGCATAAATAATTAAAATAAGGAAACATGCCTAAAGACAACCACCTTTGGATCAAAATAAATTTACTTTTTGTATCAATTTTTAATTCAAAATAAATTTAATTTTTGCATGAGTAAAAAAATATATTTATATCATAAATTTTTTTTTGTTATTATCAAAATCGTATTTACTTACCTTTGAGCTTAATAATCTCCCATTTTTTTATGATGACAAAAATTTCATATTTTACTATATATAAACATAACTCCCTTTGAATTTATGCATAAAAAAAATTGATAAAATAGTTAACTAATAAAATATTTTTTATAAAATAACATATTAAACTTATCAAATATAAGATAATTATATTCATTTTACATAAAATAGACAAATATTAGAATACATAAGATCAAGATAAAAAATAAAATATGAGATCTTTCTTTATCTTTTTGTCATAATTAAACTAAGATCCACTCATGAGATGGAAGAGGGGGAAAGTAATTTTTGAGCCTGATGAATAGATCTATTGGAGCTCATTTGGCTCTCTATAGACAATTTTGGCGAGGAAAATGGTTGCCCGCTGGATATGGCCTCATGAAATTTAAGTTAGAGCCTCAAATTAGTTATTATTTTAAATTTTTTAGAATTAAATTAATTTTTATATTCTTGAGAATATTTAATAAATTGTTATAATTTAAGACTTAAAATCAAATTAATTCAGCAGTACGTACGTAGGACTCTTGGAGCCCACGGGGAGGCCCAATCTCAGAGATTAATTCAGCAGGCCCAAAAGAAAATGATGGGGGCCCAAATGGACAATCCATGGCCCACACTAACCGCCCCGAAAACCGTTAATCCCAAAATCCTCCAACCAGAAACAGCCACGTCTCGATTGACAGTTATGATATGAAATTCCATTCCGTTTGCCGAGACGCTGCGACCCCTCCTTCCTAACTCAGCATATTAAAACACACTGAGACGCCATCTCTCTCTCTCTCTTCTCCGTTCTGAATTCGAATCCGAAACTCGCCACTGGAACCATCCGATGAACAGATTATCCGATAAGTTCGACGCACTGTCTTCTTCTTCTTACTCGGCAATGGCGTCGCTGACTTCTCGACTAGAGCACGCGGTTAAGCCCGACGCTCTACGAGCCTACCTCGCCGAGTTCATCTCCACTTTCCTCTTCGTGTTCGCCGCCGTCGGCGCAGCCATGGCTTCAAGTAAGTCCTCATTAGTTTTTTTGGTTTCGAATCACATCTAAAAAATTTCATAAAATTGAAATTATCTATACATTCTTCTTTTGCAGGGAAGATGATGCCGGATGCGGTAGCGGATCCATCGAGTCTGGTCGCTCTTGCAATGGCAAACGCCTTCGCGTTGACCGTGGCGGTTCACGTTGCCGCCAACATTTCCGGCGGCCATGTGAACCCGGCGGTCACGTTTGGGATGGCGGTTGGAGGTCACATTAGCATCCCCATGGCTATCTTCTACTGGATTTCGCAGTTGCTTGGCTCTGTCATGGCTTGCCTTCTCTTGAAATTCACCACCGTCTCACAGGTGCCCTATAGAACTTCAACGTCACGGTGAATCACAATTAATCTGTGATCAATAATATTTAATTTTTCTTTATAGTTGCAATTTTGGTAATTCGTTTAGACAAAATATTTAATATATCCCTCCGTTAATTTTGAATTATTTTTAAATCTAATGTCAACTTGTCATTATCATCATTTCACCAATTTAACCCGACGATGGATCATGGCAATTTCATATATAAATATTTATAAATAGATTGAACCTTCAATTTGATGAAGTTAATCGAATTAAATATTTGGATACATTGCAGCATGTTCCCACCCACGGCATTCCTCAAGAAATGACTGGGTTTGGAGCGTCCATCTTGGAAGGGGTCATGACTTTCGGGTTGGTCTACACTGTCTACGCGGCCGGGGACCCGAGACGCGGCCCATTTGGATGCATCGGGCCGTTGGCAATCGGGTTCGTTGTAGGAGCAAATGTATTGGCATCTGGGCCATTCACGGGTGGGTCGATGAACCCCGCTTACACATTCGGGTCTGCTCTTGTTAGCGGGCATTTCAAGAACCAAGCGGTTTATTGGATCGGGCCCTTGATCGGGGCATCTTTGGCGGGTATTCTATATGATAATGTTGTTTTTCCTGCCCAAGTACCCGGAATTGCGGATGGACCAATTGGGGTTTAAGCGAAGCATTGGCCACTAATATTGAATTGTGTATTATTCCCTTTTTTTTGGGGCTTATTTGCTGCTAAATTCGGTGATTATATGAATTGGATTCTTATTCTTGCCGGTAGTAATTTTACTTTCTTTTTTAAATTTCAATGACAGCCCTTTATTCCCATTTTACGTTGAATTTGTTTTCTTTTTATTTATTTTTTCAATTGTTTTGCTTTAAAAAGTGACACGTCCATTGCTATGGTATATAACAAAGTAAAAAAAAAAAAAACCTAAATAAAAATATGGTTTTGAAATTTATTAATTATTTTATCACCCAATTTAATAAGTAAATCAAACTAGAATGTTAGGAGTTAGCAATTTTTCTATATATATACATTATAATTGAATTAGATTGTAATTTTTTAACAGATATTATTAAAGGTAAATTACCTTAAATCTCGTATAAATTGAAAGAAATTCCTCAAAAAAATTTTATGCTTTTTTAAAAATTTAATTTAACTATATTTTATTTAATTTTTATAAAAAAATAACTCAACCTCGACCCTTAATACCACACCTGCTTAATTTTAACTTATTTTATAAAAATATACTAAAATAGATGACAAATAATGGTTGTAATCTATGCATTAATAGTAGTTAAATTATATTAAAATAGTTTTAAAACTTGACTTATATTATTATTTTTTTAGTAATAATGCTAAAAAATGATGGCACGTGAGAGATTTGAAATAATTATTTTTAAGAATTATTCCATCACTTTATTTGAGAATATTTAATCACCTTTGTAAACCTATAATGGTGATGGGATATACAGCGAGACAGCCTATTTTAATCATTAATTGAATCTGAATATGGTGTCCGCTAACGTATGATTTGTTTTTTTTAATTTTAAAATTTTGTCACTGTATTTTTTATTAAATTCATATAACTTAACTTAATTATTATTTTAAGTAACACCATGTATGATAAAAAGAGATCTTTGAGTAATAAAATTAAACTACAAAAATCTCTAAAACAAGGAGAAATCTATCGATAAATAATCCAAATGGCATTGGACGTAAGTAGAGATGGCAAACGGGCCGAGCCAGGTCGACCCGGCCCGCTACCAAATGGCTGCGAGCCAAGTGGGCTGGGCCAAATTGGCCCGCTTAAAAACGGGCCAGCAAATTGCTGGCCCTAGCCCAGCCCTACACGGGCCAAGCGGGCCCGCCTAGGCCAGGGGGACGGCGAAACAGAGGGCGCGCGAGGGCAAGGGTGACGACGAGACAGATGGCGAGCGAGGGGCGCGGGCGACGACGAGGTGAGGGCGAGGGCGAGGGCAAGACGAGGGTGAGGGCGAGGGTGACAGAGGGCGAGGGCGAGATAGAGGGTGAGGGCGAGGGCGAGAGGTGAGGCTGGGAGAGGGGTTGGCCAATTGGCGGGCCAGCCCGGCTCGCCACCATTTAGCCTGCCAGGCCAAATTGGCCAGGCCTTAAATGGGCCAGCAAAATGCTAGTCCTAGCCTGGTGTCGGGCCGCCGGGCCAGGGCCCAACAGGCTAGCCCGTCGGGCCAGATCTATTTTGCCATCTCTAGACGTAAGTGAAATTTACACACTAAAAAAAAAAAATATATATTGAGAAACAGGAATCCATCGTCAGCATCGCCAAAGGAAGCATTTCCCGCCTCATTGTTCCCAATGTCTCTTCAAATTTTCGGAACCCACAAACAACCAGCTGCCTGTGGACACGAGATCAAGCTCTGACCCTCTTTCCATTTCAGCAAATCACTTCCAGGCTTCCCCAGTCCTTCCTTCCAATTATCTTTCCAGACTCCAGTGGTTTCCGGGTCGCCGAAACCCTAGCGCCAGTTTCTGGTTCTACTATCGTCTTGCTCAGTCCACGGCTTACGGTTTTGAATTGAAGTCGAAATGCACATAAAAGAAATATGCTTGGAGGGCTTCAAGTCTTACGCGACGAGGACGGTGGTGTCCGGCTTCGATCCTTACTTCAACGCCATCACCGGCCTTAACGGCTCCGGCAAATCCAACATCCTCGATTCCATTTGCTTCGTTTTGGGCATCACGAACTTGCAGCAGGTTCGGGCCTCGAACCTTCAGGAGCTTGTCTATAAGCAAGGCCAAGCCGGGATTACCAAGGCCACTGTCTCGATTGTGTTTGACAATTCGGATAGAAGTCGAAGTCCTCTTGGGTACGAGGACTGCCCTGAATTCACGGTGACCCGTCAGGTGCGCCCGTTTTGGTGTCTCGTTTTCTATTTGAAAGACGTATTGGCTTGAAAATGACTTTGAATTGCAAAGTTTGTTGTTTTGCCCATTTTGTGGGCGCTGTTTTCATATGGGAACGTCATGACCTAGTCGAGTGACTATTTCTTTCTACCTTGGTAAATTAGGGTTAAAATATAGGAAAGGCCTCTCTTGTTAGGATGGGGATATTGGCACACCTATTCTGATACCAACGCACCAATATTTGTGAAAGACAGAATCTATCCTTACAATTTGTATTATAAATAATCTTTTAAATAATGAAAAAGCATTCACTTATTTGGTTTCAACATGTGTCATATACCCCTAATTCCAGACAGGGCCATGTGTATTGACATTCAATTGATACTAAAATCCGTCATTAAATTTTTCCTGCCTAGAAGTACAATGTCTTGAGATTTTTCTATATGGTCAAGAAATAGTGAATTAGGCAGCATTAGTTTGCTGCTGCATTGATGACAAACATTTCAATCGTTGGCCTTCTCTGTGAGGTGAAAAACCAAGAGAAATAAATATAGTTAAATGTAGTCATTGATGATTTAGCTGGTACCGAGATTGTTACTATTGGGCCAAAATCAGCATTCATGATGGAATTAACAATAGATCGATCAATAAAAATTACAACACTAACAACATATCAAGTCTTATTCCCTAGGTGGGGATGGCTACATGAAATTTACTTTGCAAGTCCTTTCTATTTACGACCATATATTCTGTATTTCCCTTAGAACTCATTTATTCTTTGTTAGTATTGGATCCTGCGAATAACACACAAATCAAGAGAAAAACATTTTGCTCAGTTAATAAGCTTGAGGGGGGGGGGGTTGAATTGGCCTTTTTCAACAAAAGGTCAATTTAAGATTGAGATGAAATCTTGGTCAATTTTGCCCTTCTTAAAAATCAACTAAATTTTGAGAAGAGGAGATATAAGGAAGCAAGTAAAACACATAAGCTTGAAGGTTTCACTATACTGCTGAAAAATCCTTCGCTTTTGATGGGAGCTAGTAACCTTAATACATCCTTAGCTTTCATAAGGAGCTAGCAGCCTGATACAACCCCTTGTGACCTTGTCTAACAAGAACCAAACTTGTAGCAAGTAAAAACTCCCTCACAATAAATGTGAGAATCCTCTTAACTATAATGGTGAGTAAATACAACAATGAATGACTTACAACACTTCTCCAACCCCAGAATTTAAAAGTTTTGAATTGTCATAGCATCTCTTCCCTCTTCTTTAACACTTGAACAAGCTTGGAAGTCAAGATCTTTTATATTTTTTGTTCATTCCAACTTCTCACATTTAGAACCCTTCTCGCTCAATAGCCATTGGACAGGAAAAAAAATTCAGAAGAAGGGTTTTCTTAAGCTTGAACATGATTTTTCAGGAGGAAAAAAGAGGCTGCAGAGAACTCAGAACTCTCTAAGCCTAATAAGAAGAGAGCACACCAGAGACAACATGTAATCAATTATGATAACACTCAAAATAGCCATCTAAGGTCAACTATGTAAAAAGAGAGAGACTTTAGTGATATAGACAATTCTGAGACATAAAGAGAGTTTATCTCGTTTGGGAAATCTGAAACTTCATCTTTAATAAGAAAATAATCAAAGAAAAACAGCCTTTCACAGAAATGAGTGTGAACTTAAAATCATTTTGAAGAATGGTCAGTTACAGCCAAAATCAGAGATGAAGGCTTATGAAGTATTCTCAAGTTAGTGTTGACATTCAAACGTCTAAAGATATAGTCAGTTGTCTGAATTGTAACTCGCCTTTCCTTTCAAATCTTATTGCCCTGATTTAGACGTCTGAGAGTTTCTCTTCTGTTGTCTGAGGTAGCCAGGGTCTTTGTTCAAACATTTCGTCTCTGTTTAGACATTTGAGATTGTTGAGCTAGAAATGACAAAAGCTTTTGCCTTGGTTGGACGTTTGAGAGGCTTCTTTAGACATTTAAAGTGAAGTAGCAGTTTTGGAAAACAGAGAAGAAAATAGGGGAGGAAGAAGGAGAAGTGGAGAGGGAAAAAGAGGTTTAGCAAGGAAGCATGGGAAGAAATTTAATTGTATATTCCAAGTCGATCACCCCTTAATCACATCTATATCAGATATTTATGAGTTAAAGGTAACTCGATGTCCCAAACAAATTATACTAAAAATAAATAAAAAATCTAATCAATCTTACCATAAATAGAAGACTAAAATCTACAATCGAAAATCCAAAATTTAAATGAAACCTAAATCATAATATCAGAAATTAAAACTTTACTTCCATGTATCAGGACATGGGGGAGATTTTGAAGCTTTTCAAATTATAATTGAATTACATCAATGATTTACTCAAGTCTTATCTCTTTGCCCTAGTAATGGATGAAGTCACTAAACATATCTAGGTAGAGGTGCCTTGTTGCATGGCATTTGCTGATCATATTGTTTGTGAACAAGACAAAAGATTGCATTAAGAAAAAATCAGTTCAAATATCTTGGATTAATCATCCAAAAAGATAGAGAGATTTGTGAGTTTGTTTCCTATAGAATTAAATTTAAGGCAAAATTGTTGAAACAGAAAAGTGCATCTCTTCAAGATTTTGTTAGAGTTAAAAGAAAAACTTCATAAAACAGTTATAAGGCCAACTTTTTTGTATGGCATATGATGTTGGGCAGTAAAGCACCATGGACATGGCATGAGCATAGTGGAGATGAGGGCGTTACACATACTAGAAAAGATAGAATTAGAGATGAGGTTATTCATGATAAGGTTGGAGTAGCTTCTATCAAAGGTAAGATGTGTGAGACATAGTTTAATATGGTTTGGTCATATGTGAAGAAGACCAATAAAGGCTCTTGTGAGAAGCCCACTACAGTCATATGGGGCTGGACTTCACATCGGGTGAAGCCCACTACAGTCACTATGCATTTTCTCCATTGACAAATCCATTTTCCTGGGGGAATTTTTTACTTGAGAAGTATTGATAATTTGTTTGCTAATTTTGTAGATTGTGGTTGGTGGAAGGAACAAATACTTAATAAATGGGCATCTTGCACAGCCTAGTCGAGTTCAGAATCTTTTCCATTCTGTGCAGCTTAATGTCAATAACCCACATTTTCTCATAATGCAAGGTCGCATTACCAAGGTCCTTAATATGAAACCCCCTGAGATCTTATCCATGCTTGAAGAGGCTGCCGGGACAAGAATGTATGAAACAAAGAAAGAAGCTGCTTTAAAAACGCTTGAGAAAAAACAGAGCAAGGTGGATGAGATTGATAAACTTCTTGACCAGGAAATTCTTCCAGCTTTGGAGAAGTTGAGGAAGGAGCGGATGCAATACATGCAATGGGCTAATGGAAATGCAGAACTGGATCGACT
Source organism: Diospyros kaki (assembly GCA_036245055.1). Classification (NCBI taxonomy): domain Eukaryota; kingdom Viridiplantae; phylum Streptophyta; class Magnoliopsida; order Ericales; family Ebenaceae; genus Diospyros; species Diospyros kaki. The sequence goes on along the minus strand of BSEG01000002.1, from coordinate 46,295,772 downwards.
GAATAGATTTTGTGTTGCTTATGCATATGTTCAGGCAGAGAAGATTAGGGACACTTCAATTCACAGTGTACAAGAAATAAAGGGCAAGATATCTGAGATTGATGATAACACAGAAAGGATGTGCACAGAAGCAAAGGAGATGGAAACTAAAGTCTCAAAATTGACCGCTGAAAAAGAAGCAAGCGTGGGTGGTGAAGTAAAAATTTTATCAGAAAAAGTAGATGCTCTTTCTCATGATCTTGTGAAGGAATCTTCTGTACTGAAAAATCAAGAGGAAAGTTTGAACACTGAGAAAGAAAATGCTGAAAAGGTATGAAGGTGTAGTAAGTTGACAACTTCTTCATTCTAAGGAAGAATTTGCATAGATCCCCATGCCTGGTGCAGCCTTTTATTTTGTTTTTGTAGTTGTTGTCTCTCTGCTTTTTATTTATTTTTTATTTTTCTCACATCTGCATTTCATGTCCTGGGTTGCAAGATTGCAAGAAGCATTGAAGAATTAAAGCATTCTGTAGAAGAGAAGGCCCATGCAGTAAAAAATGCAGAAGATGGTGCAGCTGACTTGAAAAACAGAGTTGAAGAACTTCATAAGAATTTGGAAGAAGATGAAAAGGATTATCAGGTAATGGTTACTATACTTTTTAAGAATTTTGTCTTGATGTTGTGTGTGTTCATATCCTTGACTGTTATGTTTTTTGGGGGGTAGGGTGTCCTAGCTGGAAAGAGCAGCGGAAATGAGGATAAATGTCTTGAAGATCAACTAGGTGATGCCAAAGTTGCAGTTGGAAATGCTGAAACAGAATTGAAACAACTGAAAACAAAAATTAACCATGCTGAGAAAGAGCTGAAAGAGAAGACACAACAGTTATTATCAAAGCGCGAAGAAGCTGTTGCCGTAGAACATGAGTTCAATGTGAGGAGAAAAGAAGTAGAAACTATTAAATTGGCTTTGGAATCTCTTGCATATGAAGAGGGGCAAATGGAAGCTTTACAAAAGGTGTGCTCTTACAAAGTCCTTAATTTGGTACAAATTGTTCTGTTTATTGCAAAGTTTAGGTTGTAAAGCATGTATATTGTTTGGGCAGGATCATGCAGTTGAGCTAGAGATGGTGCAGAAATTAAAAGAGGAAACTCGAATTCTCTCAGCACAATTGGCTAACGTGGATTTCACATACCGTGATCCTGTGAGCAATTTTGATAGGTCAAGGGTGAAAGGTGTTGTTGCTAAACTTATTAAAGTGAAGGATGGCTCTGCTATGACTGCCCTAGAGGTTGGCATTTACATGATTCTGTATACTTGCTTTACTTCAGAAGTTATATTTTGTTGCAAAGTCCTGACATGTTCTAAACATAAATATTCTGACTGATTTTTTGCTGCATCCATTCAGGTTACTGCAGGTGGAAAGTTGTTTAATATTGTAGTTGACACAGAAAATACTGGAAAACAACTGCTTCAAAATGGGAATCTCCGAAGAAGAGTTACAATTATACCTCTGAACAAAATTCAATCCCATCCTATTGCTCCTAGATTGCAAAATGCTGCTGCTAGATTGGTTTGTCTCTGTAATTTCTGGTTCTTGTTTTTTTTTTTGTGCTTAAATTTCTCTATTTCCCCTTACTGTTTGTATTTCACTGAAGCTTATTGTGCTACTTTCCAGGTTGGCAAGGGAAATGCAGAAGTTGCACTCACTTTGATTGGATATGACCAGGAACTGAAGGTATCAATTCTCTCTTGTTATGCAGAAGTTTCCATCTTTTTTGTTGCTGGCTAGATTGTTGATGTGTCATGACTCAATCCCACATCAGTAGTCTACTACGAAGGTTTTGGGTATATTACTTTGCCCTATGAGCCCATAAGTTACCTTCACTTAGCACTTTTGGGAGAGGACCAGTGGTACAAATGGTTTCAAAGCCAACCCAGGATTGCTACCGTGTGGGTGCTTACCAAGAAAGAATTCTGAATTTGACTTCGGTTAGATTGATCAATATGGGATTTTTGGCTTGGCTCGAATGCCAAGTATTAAAGGAGGGGGTGGGGGTTTGTCACGACCCAATTCTACATCAATAGCCTACTAGGGAGGTCGTGGATATATTACTTGGTCCGATGAGCCCATAATTTACCTTTAGCTAATACTTTTGGGTGAGGACTTGTGGTGTTACATGATGTGCTTGGTAATGCTGAAGAATGTAATTGTTGCTTTATTATGGAGTGTACTGTTATTTCTGATAAAGTGCCTTTCCTACTTTTATGCCATCATAGACCATGTTTATTTGGCTGATAACTATAGGAATGGATGTGCCTGAAGTCTAACTAGTATTTGTGCTTTTATTTTTGCTTTTGTAAGAGAATTTGGTCTTAGGTTAGTTGCTTCTTGTTTACAACCAACATAAAGAGGACTCTTGTGTGTTGCAGAGTGCTATGGAATATGTATTTGGTTCAACCTTTGTTTGCAAAAATGTTGACGCAGCAAGAGAGGTAATCTTTTCAGTAACCCATTTGCCTGATATACTTTTATAGATGATAATCTGCAAGGATAATTGTTTCACAAGATGTCATATTTTGTTTTTTTGTGTGTATTTGTTCCTGTTATGTTTATGGCAAGTTATATTTATTGTTGTTGGAAATCTTGCTTTCAAGTTTAGTTATACATGAATTCTTGTTAACTAGACAACAAAGCTTAAAGGAGCAGAGAAAATGCTGTGTTTGGTTTCTTACTTGGAAGCGTGAAATTACTTTTTGCTGCATGGATCAGGATGACTACCTTTTGCTGTTGACCTCTCTTTTCTTTTCCTAGTTTCTTCTGGAGTTAAACATGCTATTACTTTTATGTTATGTTATAAAATATGTTCTACTTCATGTGAAATATATTTCACTCTTTGAACTTTTCCTTTCTTTGCATTTGTACTCGTATGAAACTTATTTAATGTTTTTGCCTTATTGCATTGACACTTCTATTGTGTTGACCATGCTTTGGGGTTCACTGTTTTATTTTAAGCTCTTCATTTCAGTGTTCCTCTTCATCACTCGTTCTTGTTAGAGTTCAATGACATAGATACTCTGCATCAATGATCTTTTTACACAGAACATAGTAATTCTGCTGAAAGCAGTACATTATTCACATTAACTTGTTAATCTAGCCATACAGTTTGGGATTATTCACGTGGAACATTATTCATTTTCAAACTTCATCCATGGAATACTTATTTTTTTGTTGGGTTTTGGTTCATATTGATCTCATTTTCACCTCAATGGCTGGTCCTTAGGTTGCTTTTAATAGGGAAATTGGCACCCCAAGTGTGACTCTTGAGGGTGATATATTTCAGCCGAGTGGACTCCTGACTGGTGGAAGTCGCAAGTAAGAATTAATGTCCTTGATCTTCAGTTAACAGTCTGGACCATGATGGTTTTGCCCAATCTTGAGAATGCAAATAATTTATAATGTCATTTAAGTGTTACTTCACAGGACTTTGCAGAAACATTATCACACTGACATATGGAAACTAAGTTACATTTTGCTGCTCACTTGTATCTGTTTTTTAAGATTGCTAATGAGCATAATCATAGTCTCTGTTATTTTTACACAAGGAGATGCTTTGGTTTAGTTTATTCTCTTCTGGTATACCAACATTCTAAGGCAACTAATTTTTGCAGGGGTGGTGGTGATCTGTTAAAGCAACTTCATGCTTTGGCAGAGGCTGAATCTGAACTGTCTATTCATCAGAAGAAGTTATCTGAAATTGAAGCCAAGGTGAATGTTTGAGTATCCCTGTCTTTTGTGGCCCAAAATAAAATGAAATGGGCGAGAATAAAAGAAGAAATCTTTGGAGCTTTAAAATTAGTTATTTTCTTTTCAGTTGGTGTATCAGAGTTTTTAATAATCTCAACCATGTTCTTTTATTGTCCATATTTGTAGCTGTTCTTTTCCTCTTTTTCCTAACTAGTTATGGTCCTTCAAAAAGCCATGTGAAGTACAATTATTTTCTGTCTCTTTTTTCCTCTTAATGCAAGGGGTGTGTGGTGATTGTAAACTATTACTGTCACTTGAATCTTTATTCCCAGGTAGTGATGGTGGCATTTATGTATTTGATATATTACTTCTGATAGTCATTGTGAATTTTGCAATTGAACTTGACTATTGTAATCAATTTTAACAAGAAACAATCCTGTCATATTTGCTAAAATTCTGATTTTGTTTTGTTGTCTTCTTCTTGCCTTGACATTCAGATCTCTAAGCTTCTTCCTGTTCAAAAAAAGTTTGGAGACCTTAAGGGACAGTTGGAGCTGAAGTCTTATGATCTTTCGTTATTCCAAAGTAGAGCTGAGCAGATTGAACATCACAAGGTTGTTTGACTTAGCCTCTAATTAGCAGTCTGAAGTGAGAATTGAGCTTAATTTATTAGTTGGCATAATGACTCATTTTATGTTTACTGGTACATTATTTTGATTTTCTTATTTTCTGGTGTAGCTAAGTGAGCTTGTAAAGAGGATTGAGCAGGAACTTCTAGAAGCAAAAGCTGCTGCCCATGAAAAGCAACTTCTGTATGAAAAATGTGTCGCTGCAGTGTCATTGCTTGAAGAATCAATCCATGATCATGCTAATAATCGAGGCAAGAGGCTTAAAGATCTAGAGAAAAAGATCAAGACAATAAAAGCTCAATTGCAGTCAGCATCCAAGGAACTCAAGGTAGGCACTGAAATTCCTTGGATTTATCATAAGTATCCTAGTAAACCCTGTGCAAGTATTTTTATTCAACTTCCTCCAGTCACTAAATTGGTTCATGACTTGTTTACGCGAAGGTAGCTATCATGAAATTCTTTTTCAGCATAATTTACAGCTAGATTTCATTCCAATAGAACATCTATATAGCCACCTCCCAATACTGGTTCATTGTAATGTGTTCCACACAAGGCAGATAGGGTACTTTATTGGTTCTCCTAGTGACATTGTTCAGTTACTGAAATTGTTACTATGAGATGAGAAGACGCGAGTTTTGAGTATATGCCAGTACTATGACTGAAAGGCATTGTTATTCTGGGAAGAATTCATATCAGGAGGTGCTTAATCTCATGGAAATCTGCCGGGTATTATTCTATGAAGAAGTAACATAAGGAGGTATCTGTCTTTCAGGAGTTAGTAGTTAGGATTTGGGGTTCAGGGTATTATTCTATGAAAGAAGTAACATAAGGAGGTATCTATCTTTAGGAGTTATGGTTTACTATTTGTCCAAATTATGTTCAACAAGATTTAATTTTCTTGATGATATCCCCAGTACTTGGATCTAGAGCGGTTTTAAGGGTTATCTTTTAAGAAGATTGAACTCTGGAATGACTTTATAACAGTTTTCATCATGGGAGGATATATGCATTTGAAAATACCAAGGCAGTCTGCTTTTGCTGGCAATATTTTGGTGCCAAGCAAATCCTTCTATTTATGTGATTTGGAAGAGTGCCTATTGATCATGCCTTGCTGTAGAGATACCTAAGAAAAATAAACTTTGCTCTGATCCAATCATACATAGGTTATAGGACTGCATTGTCCGCTGGGCACTGCAACCGTGCACCAAGCGTGGGGATGTGACTGCACCAGTGAACAGGTCTAAGAAAATGACTTATGATGTAGGTCTGACAAACAGAAACCCCACAAGAGAAATTTGAAATTTCTAAGATTTTCAGCAAATGGCTATTTCTAGGCATGAGCATATTTATGCAAAAATTTAACTTCTACATTGCGTGAAAAGCAGGCAGTATAAAGTTACTCGATTTATCCTTAAAAGTGCCATATTACAATATAACACCATGTAAACATACATTACTATGTCTTAAACAGTAAGTTCACAGCTTGGTAGCATGTAACCTTTTTGCCTTCGTGTTTCTTTGGTTTCAGCCGGATGGAGACAAGTTCCATTAAGGCAGGTTCTTGGCAAAACATTTAAATGGGTTGAGCTAATGCTTAGTAAGGAAAAGTACCATGCATACATAAAATACAAATGCTGCATCTTGAATGTGTAAGGACCCTGGAGCTTTTCATACAGATAAAAGGTCATAGGGATGGCCAAACAAACAGGGGACCATTAGGATGTCCAACATACAGATTACCATGCAAGTGTGCAAAACATGGAGAATTTCTGTACAAAATGTTCCGTACATACCATAATATCCATGCATCATCTGATTCATGAATGCATGAGGACTGTAGGGACTTTCGTACAGATAAAGGACTGTGGTGATGCCCAAACAAATATGGGACCTTGGCGATGTCCAACTTACAGATAACCATGAAAGGACAACGAATGTGTGCAAAATACTGGAAATTTCTTTGCCTGAACTTGTGATGTGATGGTTTGTTCCTTGTGGTTTGAGGAGGACTTACTCAGAGTTCATCTTGTCCCTTGTTTCCTTCTTCTTCTTCTTTTTTTTTTGTTATTTGCAACTACCAGTTGACCTGTTAGAAGTGTGAGGTGACCAGCAGGTCATGTTGGCCACCTTTTCCTGGGGTGAAAGCAAGCAAGGATGCAACTAATTCAATTTCCAATTGGCCATCTGGCCATGTCTTGGAGCATACAAATTGTATTCCTAACTTTTGGAGAACTTTGGGTGTAAAGAGGCATCACCAATAGTTCCAAACTAAAGCTGCCTATTAGTAGCTTGTCTGTCTAGGGGGTTTCAAATTGGATTTTCTCTTAAAGTACCTTGAATTTCTTCAAGACCTTGCCAGAATGTGTTTGTTGGTTGTTTTGCAGTGTGAACTTGGTAGATACAGCCTAGTTGCACAGCCTAAAGTCTTCAACATATCAATTTCATGCATTTTACTTGACCTTGTTGTCAAATATTAGTTTTTAGTTAACTGTGTTGGAAACTACCTGATACTTTAGCTTAGGTTGGGCTGGTATTGTACGGTAAGAAGTGTTTCTGATGCAGAACAGCCAGAAAACAGAGATTGAAGAAGAAGAATAAGTAGAAGAAGCAAGGTTGAGAAGGAGAGAGAGAAATAAAATCAATAACTCTGTGTTGAGTATTTGAATAATCAAAATGTGAATTCTCTGAATACATAATATGCTTATTTATAGGCAAAATCCAATCCTAACAGTAACATAATTATAAAATCTTATTCAAACTATGATCATCTCAACAAAATAAAATAAAAAAATAAAAGTCTAAAATCTAGAATTTAAATAAAATAAGAGAAATAACTAAACATCCTATCATAATTACACTACCTATAATTATTTTAACAAAATAAACAAAAATCATAAAAACCTTAAAATAAATCCATATTCAAATAAAGTCTAAATCTTAATAGCAAACATTAAAATTCAATAATACTAATTTATCATTAGTTTCCTATGTTATGAATTATTATAGAACTGAATGCTCTTTAAGGTACCATAGTATTATATATAGAGGTTACAGATATGCTCAAACAGTAGGTTCAGGTAATGTTTGCTTCAAATTGAAGTTCTTTACTTTTATGGCATAATTACAGGTGGAAGTTCATTAAATATGGACAGAAAAAATGAGCCAATAGTCTTCAATTAGTTTTTTGATTTGTCTATAGTTATAAGGTCATGTGCATTAATGCAACGAGTTTCTTGAGAATATTTTGTATGGACTCTCAATTCCTGCAAGTTTTGTGTAATGACTGATAGGCAATTTTCTTCCTTATGTACTGTAATTGAGTTTCCTAGAATAATGATATGGCGTTTAAGACTGCTGTTACCAAGTTGAAATTTTTTAATACATTATGGAAGTATGAACATGCATCACGTGTTATTTGGATAAGTGTTTCTCTTCTATGCCGACTTTGCTTTGTAGTACAAAAATCTCAATTGAATTTCAAGTTCTTTTGACTTTATTATGCATGTGATTAGGGTCATGAAAATGAGAAGGAGAGGCTGTTAATGGAAATGGAAGCTGTCAAACAGGAGTGTGCAGCCTTGGAGGTTCAATTAGTTTCTGTGCAGACACATATTAACAGTCTTACTTCAGAAGTAGATGGACACAGAACCAAGGTAAACTGCAAAATCTTGTTTTTTGGTTAGTGCTCACCCCAATCTCTTCCAGCCTGAAAATTGTTAAAAATGATTCTCCATTTTCTCTCCCAGATTGCTTCCATAAGAAATGCTCATGACCAGGCAGAGTCTGAACTTGATCTATTTCGTTCAAAGATCAAGGAGTGTGATACAAAGATTAGTTGCATTATTGTGGAGCAGCAGGTGTTGCAACGAAAAATTACTGAAACTAACATTGAGAGGAAGAAAATGGAAAATGAGGTAATGTGTCTGGTGCCTTGTATGTAAGCCCTGCACTTTTTGGCTCATAGCCCATCATTTGCTTGTTTTTCTGGCAGGTAAAACGGATGGAGCTGGAACAGAAAGATTGCTCCTCAAAGGTAGAAAAACTAATAGAAAAACATGCTTGGATAGCATCTGAGAAACATCTCTTTGGATGTAGTGGGACAGATTATGACTTTGAATCCCATGATCCTCGTAAATCCAGGGAAGATTTTGAAAAGTTACAAGCTGAACAATCAAGGTGTGCATGAGACTGCCAAGCATAGCCTTTATATGAACACCTATGTTTTATTAGGAATGTTTACATTTACCAAGTGGTTTCATAGTCATTTTCAGCCATTGATTATTTAGGAATTCTTCAAACTTTTTCCTCATGTGTTTAGCCTTGAGAAGCGAGTTAACAAGAAAGTCACAGCAATGTTTGAGAAAGCAGAAGATGAGTACAATGATTTAATATCCAAGAAGAACATAATCGAGGTTTGTAGCTGACAACCTGCTGTATGTTAATTACAAAATTATCTTTACTTATTTGAGGTTTGTCTTGCATAGAATGATAAATCAAAAATCAAGATGGTGATTGAAGAGCTCGACGAGAAAAAGAAAGAAACACTGAAAGTTACTTGGACTAAGGTTAACAAGTAAGTTGGTTGGATTGAGATTGAGTTCAGCAAGTATTCATTTAATTCATTTTTGGTATGTTTCTACCATTTTTTGTCCCTAAAGAAGATCACACTCACTTTTATATTTTATACTTAGTGATTTTGGATCCATATTTTCTACCTTATTACCTGGGACAATGGCGAAACTAGAACCTCATGAGGGAAGTAGCTTCTTGGATGGCCTTGAAGTTCGTGTTGCATTCGGGGGTGTTTGGAAACAGTCCTTATCAGAACTTAGTGGTGGACAAAGATCTTTACTTGCACTTTCTCTCATCCTGGCATTGCTTCTCTTCAAACCAGCTCCACTTTATATACTGGATGAGGTGAACTTGTTTATTTCCTTGAAATAGAGCCTTTGACATGTCTAATCTCTTATTTTTAATTCCATTGCATGCACATTAGAAGGATTCATGGCATTTCATTTCCAATTATCTAATTAGTGAAAGCATGTAAGAAACTTAGAAGATAAGGCATGCTGTCAAATAAATTTCATGATATGAACTTTCAGGAGCTTCACATGAGTAGGGTTATTAGGTTCTTTTTGTACACTGTTTTGGAACAGGCTCACCTCAATAATTTTGGTGTGGTTCATCATCTGCTTTCTTTATGACATGGCTGCGCTGTGAATCTATGTTATCAACGTGTAGCTCCTAAAGCCTACCATGTTCAACAAAAATAGTCTACCAGCAACATTTTTCTAGTATTATAAAATGGAAATATTCATTTCTCGGGATTATATTCCATGCTTTTGTTCCCTTAAAATAACAAAAGTTTTGCAAGACTATTTTAAATGCTTTTTACAGTCAGCTGGTCTTCAACCTGCTAAAAAACTTGGAAAAATCAACCTGATTTTTGCATTAGAATAACTTCAAAATATGAATTTGGATTGCAGAAATTCACACTTATTTTTGACATAAAGAAATGGATACAATGGAAACATCACCAAGACAGGCAAAACCAAAACCACACAAACAACAAACTAAAACAGTTCATCATGGCTTGTGGATATTCACAGTTTGGTTTTGTATTTTCAGTTATCCTAGAAATATGTATATAATCTTCTGTTTTAGTTTGATTTTTAAACAATTTTCTTCAATGGTTTTGTATGTATGATTTGTTCTTCTTCAGAATATTGTTTTTGGGATTTTACCGTGTAGCACTTCTAGTCTCCAATTATGTTGTTTCTACTGATATAGGTTGATGCAGCTCTTGATCTAAGCCACACACAGAACATTGGAAGAATGATCAAAACCCACTTTCCACATTCACAGGTTTGATGCTCTTTCATGTGGTCAGTGATGTTTTTCTGCTTTATTTTCTAACTTCTTTGAGAAAGACTACCAGTTAGTTCTCAAGCAGTTCAAATTTTAATTGTTCTTTTCAAAAGGTTTAGAAGAAGTTTGATTTTGTTTCCTTTTAATTCCAGCTTTTGTTTTCAACATTTTGAAAAAAAAAGAAAAAGAAGAAAAGAAACTACTGTTTGGTAATTTGTTATTTTTTCCTAAGCATGGGGACTGTTTCACTTTTCAGACCAAGGCCAACAAGCCAAATTGGCGTGTTAGCCTTATTATGTTTTTTTCCAAAATGGCTAACCCAGAACAATCAAAATCAAGCCGTCATGCATTCAGCTTTCACTCTCCCACTGCCTTTTACTCTCCTTCTGTTGTTACCCCTCCCTCCTTCTCCTCCCATTATGTAGGCCATTCTTCTTTCTCTTCTCTCCAGTTATTGCCTGCAAGTTTTTTGTGAATCCTTGCTGGCCATGAAGAAGAAAAATTAGAATGGTTGGCAAACCCACAAACCTTTGCCAGCAGAGAATGGCCAGCAGCCAGCAACCTCACCTGATGGAAAAGAAGTAGAAAGAGAATAAAGTCAGATCCTTTTAGGTTGAATTATTACATTAATTTATTTTGTAATTTTGTAATTTATTTTGTGTCAAATGACTTATTACATTAATTTACTTCTCAGATAAAGTAAGCAACATTTTGTCACACAACATGTTCACTTATTTTTTGGATTTTGAGAATAGTTAGCTTAACCAAAATAACAGGTACTTTCATTTCTTCAACTGCAAAAAATTGAAATAAATACATTAAAACTGTCAGCAAATTCAAATTGTCCCTTGGTTACTTTTGTTACACCTAATCATACAAGGACATGTTTGGATAAAATATAATTTACAGCTCTGTTGATGTAGTAATGTTCTATTAAATGACATTTAAGCAGTCCTTGCCATCTGTTCCCTTTTATCAAAAATAGAACTGAGGTACTTTTTTCAAAAATGTTAGTGCTCCTGATGGATAGCTTTACTTGTTTCTTTATGATCATAGAAAGCAATGGAAGTATTCTCTAGTAGCTGCACAATTTGGGTCCTCAAAATAAATAAGATGGTTCTTGTAATTAACTAATTGTTGCAAGGGATAACTTTGATACTAATTCACATTAATATTTGGCACTTTGTATGTTTCAGTTGGCAATTTTTGTTACATCTTTTCGTTTGTTTTTCATTTTATATTCTTTTTGTTCTGCAGTTTGTTGTGGTTTCTTTGAAAGAAGGCATGTTCAATAATGCTAATGTTCTTTTCCGGACCAAGTTTGTGGATGGCGTTTCAACCGTGCAGAGAACAGTGGCATCTAAGTCAACCAAGTGATTGATTATATAAGGATAATTCTTAAACTGGTATATTCTTCTTTATGGCGCTCTTCTGCTGAACTCCTTTCAAGTTAGTTTTGTTTTGGTTTGCTTATGTTTGTTAACTCCATTTATGCTATTATATATACATTTATTACATCACATTTGGCTCTCTTTGTTGATGCTGGCTTGCATTTTGTTTTTCTTGAGACCTATTATATGTACATTTTATTTTTTCAAGTTAGTTTTGTTTTAGATTTTTGTTATAAAGTCTTGGTTGCCAGGTAGCTGGTATTTAGATCTGGAAACCTATGAATGCACACAAATGGTGGTCCCAAGATATTGCACCTTCAATCTTTGACCTGCTATTCCCACAATCAGATCTGGTGCTCCATAACAAAACAAAAAAATCGAGGGTTACCATCTCATTGATTTAGCTAAAGAAAAGAACACTGACATGTAGTTTCTTCTGCTAATAATGCATGTCTAATGTAATTATAGTAGTTCTTGAGATTAATATTTACTTGTCTTTATTTTGTTTTCTTGTCTTAATTGGGATTCGGGTTTGAGATTGTCATTGTTGTCACATTAAAAAGTCAACAGAGTAACTTAGACTCTTTAACTGCGAAACAAATAAAGTTTTCCTGTAAGAACATAGTCACAAAGAGGGAGACTGGAGCCGGAGCTTTTCTGATTAAAGTGGTTTAATGTCTTCGCAGATTGTAGCATTTCATCTTCATTGATTCAGAGCTTCAGGGGCCTCTGCATTGATTCTAAGCGGCTGGCGTCAATCAATTCCTGGGTAACCATTGGCCTCTTGTTATATGTATATTGTGTGTGCATGTACATGTATGTATTAATAGGCATTTTTAATATCAGGATCTTCTTCTAATGATGTATTATCATTCTGTGATTTAACGTCTCTCCTAATGATGTAATTTGAGCCCAGTATTTGTGGTCGCTCTGCAGCTTCCCCATCATCTACTCCATGTAGATCTCTTCAGGGAAAGCATTTTAGGCAATGTGGTTGGCTTAAACTTAAAAATCATATATTACTACAAGCTCTGAACTGTCATAGTGAATTATCTTTAGTATTTTTTATCTTCTGAACTGGGTTGGTTTCAAAGCCCAGAATGATGAATTTTGATCATTAAAAAAGAAATCAGGGAAATCCAAAAACTAGTTGATAAAATCAAAGTTGCCCAGTTTCAAGGTAGTGTTTGCAGGCGAATTTGGTAACAAATCTGACAAATATATTACCTGAAAGTATGCAAATCGTTAGATAGGCGCGAAGACAGCATAAAAAATCTCAAATCTTTTCGGGAGAGAGGAAGTGTTCGTGAAGTAATTTACATGAACATGATAATACAATCTTATTACAGCAGAGCGTACGGATACGTAGCATTGGAACAGCTAAAAACAAATGAATAAAAGGGGGTGGCGGTGGATACGGCTGTGCTCCAAAATCTCAAAACATCACATGCCTTGCCAAGTTGCCTTGACGTTACTTCCAACATGTACGGTCCCAATATAAAGATCTTTTGCATATCCATGGATTCTCGTTGGCCTACAGTAAGATCTATTTTCCCTTTTTTTCCCCCTTTTTCCAAGATATTATAGCCTCTACTTGCAGATACCATTTATCTATCTGTCTTATGAGATTGTGGTTTGGTTCTTAATCTTGTTAATATTTAGACTTGTTGTATGATTTTATATAAAAAGAATTCTGAATTTATATAGGAAATTAATGATATTATTGATAAAATATAAGATTCATTAGTCATTTTAATTTGCTAATAAGGTGATTTTGTGTAAGTATTCTACTCTTATCATGATAAAGGAGAATAAATTACTTTTAAATACATTATATATATATATATATCTCTCTCTCTATATATATGTTGACGCTCAATTTTAATCAACTGTTATTCATTTTGGATCGCAATGAGTGTGTCTGAAATGTCAAGAGGAAGAAATAGATAAAAGACAACACAAATAATTTTTTCGTGATTCGACCAAAACGATGACTATTCCACGATTGCACCCTCCATATTCTTCCAGAGAGACGATTTTTTCGATTATTCCTCTTGTCCCCTTTATGACATTTCTGACTCCTATTTATAATGGGAGACCTTTACAATTTGCCCAATATATAAAAATATCAAGATAAGGTTCTTATATCGTTTGTATAAAATCGAAAATGGAATTCTCATTACGAGGAGTATGACTTGTCTTAGTAAGTGGGCCCCTGTTTCTGACTGCTCAGTAGCTTTGTTGTCTACGCGAGTTGGTAAGCTTTAGACCATCGAGCTGAATGGTCGAGCTAGCGAACTGGGGATTTGTTGAGAGCCTGTTGAATTGATAATTAGGAGTTCGCTGGGAGTTTGTTCGTTTCCGCGACTTGAGCTCGAATTTGGACAACATATATGAGTTTGTTCTAGTGAGCCCATTAGAATCTCTTAGATCTTACGTGATTGGACCGCCTTACTAAATTGGACCCAACCCATAAGAAGTGATGCGAAAAATATGTATAACAATATATATATATATCTTAGTTAATACAAAGGAAATAGGTTGTCATAATTATTTATATATATTTTATATATTATATTAAAAGTTTGGGTAAACAAACATACTATTGTTATACTTATTTGGACATTCAATTTTAATATTCATAATAATAATTTGTATTGATATTTTATATTAATATAAATTTATAAGATATTAACATAAAGTACAATTAAAATATCAAAGTTGACTTTTTAAATAACATTTTTGTTTTTATAGTGACGCAAACTGTGAATTTTGGAGGTTGAAGTCAACCATGACATAATATAATATAATATATATATATTTTTCTCTGTTTCTTGAAGGGAACAAAGTCAACTGGGTGGCGTGGCACACACAGGGAGCCTCACCCGCAATACCCATTGATAAATACTGTTGAGGGAATTCTCCATTGGATTGAATCCAAAAAATAAATAAGCAAATAAATTTATATTTTGTAAAATAAGAGTGATATATAAATGTTTTATACAAATGATGTCAACTGTTTGACTTTTATAAAATATAAATGAAATGAAAACCTCCCCCCCATTGCATAGTACTACACACCAAGTGTCCTCTGCAGGTTGGGAGATCTCTGTACTAAGGCATCATCCTCTCCTTCAATGTCAATGTGTGCATCATATTTGCCATTCATTTTAGTAATTTAGGAGAAGGAGAAAATATAAAACATTAAACTATTCTTTACTATTCTTTAGTGTTGAATAAGCTCCACTCAATTTCTGTACATCAATCTCAACAAATGGATCGAATAAAATTTTATTTAAAGAATGATCGTCGTCTTATAAAATAATTTTATTTAATATTTTTGTAGTTTGAACTTTAGGTTATTTTAAAATTTTTCTTTTCTTTTAAACCTGAACACTATTTGACTTGTCACGTTAAAAAAGTTAGTTAATATTTATTGTCATTCATATTATAAATAATGTATTTATACATATTACAGCAAATGATCAATTTATCCTTAATATTTAATAATTATAAACCAAAAGTAATTAATTCAAAACATAGAAATAGTTTATGATAGTAAAATACTAAAAAATTTACAGAAAATGACGAGCCATTTTTATTATACATTATAAAGAATGAAAAGAATTAAAAAAAAAACCTACCATGAAAATGGTAATTGTAAATGCTAAGACGTCACTATCCGTCACGTCATTGTGGGCAGCACCAGCGCCCCTATTTGGCTTAGTTTATTAACAAAATACATATTTTAACAGTTAGACTCGCATTTTTTTAATTAGATATTTAAATTTTTTGTTATTTTAAATACATCATTAAACTTATAATTTTAAAGTAATTATATTTTTATATTTTTTATTATTTCAATCACATTACTGAATTTATTGTTTTTAATAAATTTATCAAGATATATAATTGATTCAAAATTATATAATTTAGGAATGTACTTGAAATAATAAAAAATTAAAAGGTACAATTGATTCAAAATTTTATAATTAAAAAATATTTTTAAAATAATAAAAAAATTAAGTTTAAATAAAAAAACATAAGAACTAAATATGTATTTGGCCTGTCTCCCAGATTGTACCGGTGGGCAATGTGGGTTTCCAATTTTAAATCTATTCTTGAATCAGATTTAAATTTATCTTTCTTATTAGAATTGTGGAGTCGAACGGCGGGCCACAGGAGGAGGAGGGTATCCCAAATATGTATTTTGCCTAGTTTATTAATTAATTAATTGAGTGAACAAAGTAACTGTCCGAATACACAAACATAACCTGGCAGGCATATACTTGAGGGGATTCTTTCTTTCCTTTAATTAATGAAGGATTGTTGAAATCCCCCCAGACATGGAAGATCCCATTTCTTTGATCCGTTCACCTCTTGATTTAACTAATTCCTCCATTATTAACGCCAAAGTCCAAACTAGCATAGGGTTGCACCAGTATGTACTACTGTTTATAACTCATCCAGTATTTATATATATATATACATATTTATTTATTTGTATAGGCGTGCAGTATCTTCAAGAAACAGTTAAAAGCAGTTGACTTTTGTGTGTATATATATAGAGACACCAAGTGATCATCATCATCTGCATTGTGGAAGAAGATAAAAAAAAATATATCTAGAGAGAGAGAGAAAGAGATGAAGTTCAATAACGATCAAGGGAGGTTGAACTGTGGAGCAACCATTCCCATCATGGGCTTGGGCACTTACTCCTCTCAAAATGACTGGGAGGAAACCAAGATCGCAGTTCATATGGCTCTCCAGGTATGGACAGACTACACAGACATATTATACATTATATATATGCATGTAAATAAGGTTATTAATCTCTTAGGTAAAAAAATATGGCGTGAATGCTAGGTTTCATATAGCCGAGTGATTGACGTAAGAAGATAAAAAGACTTTGATCATGTAATGTTTTTCCAGGAACATTAATTAATTGTTACAATATGCATGCGCAGATGGGTTACAGGCATTTTGACACAGCCAAAATTTATGGGTCGGAGCCAGCAGTGGGAGAGGCTTTAAGAGAAGCCATTAATGCTGCTGATGAGAGGACTAGAATTGAGAGAGAAGACATCTTCCTCACCTCCAAACTTTGGGGGAGTGATCACACTGATCCTGTCTCTGCACTCCACACAACTTTAAAGTTCGTTCTTGACAGTTATACTACTTTTATAATAATTCATCATTTTCGTTTATGTAAGTTGTTAATTCTATTAAAAATAACTAATTTATTTATATATATATATATATATAGGAATTTGGGGATGGAATATGTGGACTTGTACCTGGTGCACTGGCCAGTGAGCTTGAAGCCATGGGCGAATTATGCAGTGCCGAAGGAAGAAGACTTTGAAAGAGTGGACATGGAGGCTACTTGGGCTGGCATGGAGAGGTGCTTGGACTTGGGATTGTGCAGGTGCATTGGCGTTAGCAATTTCTCCACCAAGAAGCTCCACCACCTCTTGGATTTTGCTTCTGTCCCTCCCTCTGTCAATCAAGTAATTAAGTAGTATTGATTTGTATATGTCGATGAAAACTCACAATTACTACCATTCATTCATTCGAACCAGTTTTGAGTATTGGGTAAATTCATGAATTATGATTATGATTATGATATTTTTGTAGGTGGAAATGCATCCGATGTTTAGGCAAAGAAAGGTGAGAGAGTTCTGTAGGGAGAACAAGATCCACGTCAGTGCATATTCACCTCTTGGTGGGCCCGGGAATGCATGGGGATCAACGGCTGTGGTCAGTCACCCCATCATCCAATCCATTGCCCTCAAACACACAGCCACCCCTGCTCAGGTGATTTTCTTTTCTTTTCTTTTCTACAGAAATAATTATATTTTTATAATTGTTTTCTGAAAAAATACATTCAAAAATGAATATGTAAACATAATAATTTAATTTATATTTATACTTAAGAGAGTGTTTTTCTTTTATGTATATAATAATTAATGTTTGTACATGATAAAATAGGTTGCATTAAGGTGGGGATTATCAAAGGGGGCAAGTATGATAGTGAAGAGCTTCAACGAAGGGAGGCTGAAGGAGAACATGGGAGCCGTTGATCTAAGATTGGACGATCAGGATTTACTCGACATTGAGAAGATGGAGGAGAGAAAGATCATGAGAGGCGAGGTCTACGTTAACAAAACAACAAGCCCCTATAAGACCCTTCAAGATCTATGGGATGATGATCACATTTGATATATCAACCACTTTTTATATAAAAATTGTTATTCATAAACGTATTTTTATTTTAAAAAAATGGATGAAAAAGACCAATTTAGCCTTTAATTTTTAGCCTTTTATTTTTTTTTATTTTGATTAATCTTTGTTTTTACTTAAATTTACCCATCAACTTATTGAATGATTTAATTCATAGGTAAATTTTAGCTCAAAATTAATTAATATTTCAAAGGTTTGAAGATAAATTTAAACTTAAAATAATTCAAGACGATAAAAATAAAAAAACTTAAAAGAGTTCAATTTACTCTAAATCCTAAACTCTTAGATTTAAATATTTGTTTGATCAATGATACTTTCTTAAAGTTTAATTTAGATTTAACTTGATAAAAAAGATTTAAAAATAAAAATTAAATTAAAAAATCTGAACTAAAACAACTCAATTACGTTAATTTAAATTAATTCCAAAAAATTTAAGCGAAACGTGAGCATGCATTCATGAAAAGTATAGCTGAAATCTGGGTTGACTGTGCAAACAAATTTGTTTGACCCTCTGGAATTTAATTAAATTAAATTAAAGATAAGAGATGAAGTAAACTGTTTGACCTGTAATTCCCCACCTGAATTTATGTTGAGGCAACCACACAGAATTTAAGGGCACCCCTCCTCCCTCCAGCCACGTTCAATCCTAATCGGTTGACTCCTTTAAATTAGTTGTACTTAAAGAGTACAACTAATTAAAGTATTAAAATATTAAAATACTTAATTATTAAGTTATAAATTAACCAAATATAATAAAAATATAAAGTATAAGAAGTTAGAAAAAAAATTGAACATAAGACCTAAAAGTTTTAAGGACCTTTTTGTTTTATTATTTGTATATTGATAGATCGATAATGAGTAAATTGTAATAATTATTGATGAAATTTGTCAAATTACAAAAATAATTTTAATATTTAGAAAATAGTAATGAGTTTCCATAGTTACAAAAGGAAAGAAAATAGTTATTTTACCCTTCATTTATTTTTTATCTTTTTTTTTTCTTCTTCTTTTTAATTAGTGATAATGAGAAATCCCAATGTGTTGGGAGTCTCGCAACATAGTTTAAATTTAAATTAAGAATAACATGTCATAAATTAATGAGTTTTTTAACAATAAATTAGTAACAGTATATATTTAATCTAAATTGAAAGTTTAAATTTAAATTGAAATCTCGCACATAATTAAAAATACAATAAAAGGGTAGAATTAACCCTAAAGCTAATTTAAAAATAACCTAACAATGTGCGTGAATCAACTAGAATTATTTATAATCACATATAAAATTGCGAATTCAAAACTAACCACACAAAAGAAAATAACACTCAGATTGAATCTCAATTTTAAAATTTAAACTCTCACATAAAAGTTTTATAATATATAAGTGATATGGTACACCAATAATACTATAACTTATATTTTACATGAATTTTATAAAAGATAACATGTAACTATCTTATCTAGATTAATTTTAAAATTATCCCTAAGACATAAATCGAGTAATCGAATGAGCAATATGTCGATATCAATTTGGTAAGTTACGAATTCGATTCTTCCCTTACGCAAGGACTAAAAACCAACTTACAATTTATGTCTTTTAACATAATCATGAACACAAATATTGAAAGTTGTGTAAGAACTGTCATCCCTTAATTAATTCTGAAATTAACATTCCAACAAATATGATTCAACCCTTGAAAAGTACCCCCAAAAAAATTAACTACTCTTTGTTTCCAGCAACAGTGTAGTTTGTTGTTTCGAAAAAATGTTTGCCTTTGGACGCAAACGCAATAGTCTAATTTAGACCTAACATATCGAGTCTAAAGAGATAGATCCAGATAAACAAATTTAAAAATACCATAAACCAAACCAAACCAAACCAAGCCAACCCACCACATTAAATTCAAATTAGTAAATACCCATGAGGGCCAAAATTCTATTGATTCATCAAAAATAGAAAAACCCTCAATAGTAAATACCGATAAATCGTTGCCATATTATTCTGATCAAATTTTCTACATAACAAATTATCTGGAGATATCAGTTTCTATCTAAACAAGAGATACACCAGCAAATTGCCCTCTAATAATCACCCAACCATTTCATGTGGCCTCTCCATTTCTGTAAGCGCAGCTGAGACTTCTTTTATTCTATCAAGTCCTAAACCTTACTGCAGCCTCCAGCCCGTCCTAATGAACATTTTGATGCTCGGTCATGGCTTTTGCAGCATCAGCATTGCGAGTCTTTGTTGTTTACTGCAGCACCACTGCAACTTTATTTCCTCATCTGCTCAAGACAAGTAACTTCTGAGGAGCTATCTACATCAGGGAACTATACAAGCAGTTAGAAAGCCAAGAAAAAAACATTAAAATACCAACTGCTTATCCACCAACAAGGACCGACAACAAGAACTGGGTCAGAATGCATGTAGCGTGGCAGCACTAGTATAGAAATGCCAAACATGACAACTAAGAGTCTAAGAAGCCCAGGCACCAGGCACATATGCTAGGTGAGTATGACATGACATTAACACACCAACACTCAAGTCTCCCTAGAGGGTTTATGACTAGTAAATGAAATGAAAGGGCGAATTTGGACTCATGTAGGCATTGCATGTGCCGAATCTAATGTCAACAGGAAGCACCTAAGATGCGCCTGTGGTTCTTAGCTTCATATTCTTTCCCTCTGCATTCGCACAAAAGGAAATAACAGACATATAAAGGTTGTTTATACAGATGGATCCAGTGATGATGGTACATTCTATCATCAGATCATATTCAGTTATTGCCAAATTTTAGTTCAAATTCAAAATCAAAAGCAATACCACAATATCCATGGCAGGCAATTCTCAATTTCTGACAAATATTCTCCTGTTCACTTTACTAGCCCCGTTTCCTTCCTCTATCCTCTTTCCATCTCTTTTCTGGTCTCTTTGCTTTTTAGATAGGTCATTAAAAGGTTGTTTAGTTGTGGAAAATGTTCTCCAATTTTCTATCTCTAGTTATGTATAAAATCTATAATTTTCATTTCCAATAAAAAACTTGAAAAACACATTCAAATGTTAGCATTACAGAAAACTAATTTCCAATATAGAAAATTGGATCATACAGAGAGATTTTTTTTTTTTGGGAGTAAATTACCAATAAACTGCCAAACTTTTAGCTTAGTTTCAATTTTAAAAAGAATTTTTATTTTTTTTTCCAATAGGCATACCAACCTTATTTTTTAGTTTCAATTCTAGAGCATCATTACATTCCATTAAATGCTGACATGACTCCGAGAATATGCTAACATGGACGATAAGGTGGGAACTTATAACTCTCCTATCTCCCCCCCTTCTTTCTCCTCTCTCTTTATATTTTAATAATAGAAATAATTTTTTAAATAAATAAAAAAATAGTGGCGGGTTGGTGACGGCCAACCATCATGGCTCACTGCCGCCACCATGAACCCTCCCCCCTCTCGACAGTATCAAAATTGTTGCAGATGGATTGATGAAGAAAACTGAAGAAGGGAAGATCAGAGAGCGATAGGGGTTTCCCATTGCTGGGGCTTGAGGGTTGCACAAAGAACCCCTGGCGATAGGTTCTCCCATCGCTGGGGGTTAAGGGTTGCACAGAGAACCCCCAGCAATGGAGGTTCTCTGCAAGGAGTTGGGGGGGTAGCCAGGGCAGCGGCAGCTGGTCGCCACCATTGTTTTTATATTTAGTTAAAAAATTATTTCTATTACTGAAACACTTAAGAGAGACGAAAAAGAAAGAGAGAGTTATGAAGTGGCAATTAATTGCCACCTCATTGTCCAAGTCAGTTGGTGCCACATCAACATTTAACAGCAAAATCCAACAGTACAATATGACTCTACTGATGAGATGTCAGATTGCATGAATGAGTTATAGTCATGCAATCTAACATCTCATCAGCATAATCTGACTCTTCAGAAAGGACAATCTAATTTCAGTGGGGAAATATGGGTATGTAATCATGGCTACAAGATGGAGAAGAGTGCTTTTGATACCTGTTATACCTCAGCTGGCCGTTTGGCACTTTCATTGGAGGCAGATGATATACCTTGCTCAATACACTGAGAGAGAAAGCAATGTCAAAGAGAGCATAAGCTAGCAGAAATGGATTTATAACATAACACAGCTTAGAATAAGAACCAAAAAAGACATCCTTAAATGGCAATATTATGCTTCATGTCGATTGGAAAACACTTAGGCTCATGATTGGAACAAGGGTTTTTAACTGGAAAGGAAGATAAAAGAATATAAAATTACTTACTGCGTGCTTGATTTTACTGCTGTCTTTAGTTTTCTATTTTTGTCTTCAATTTTTCTAAAAAAAAAAAAAAAAAGAAAAGGCTGTTTGCCACATCGTTTTTGTTTCCAAAGATAATGAACAAAGTTTTCATTTCACCAATTAGTCACCCCAACATCAACCTAACTTCTAATGACTGAGCAACCATTTTTAGTTGGAATGCTATTTTTTTAATATAAAATATTTTTTTAAAAAAAATTGAATATTTTAAAAATTATGAAAAACAACATTATCAAATGCAATATTTAGTTTCTGCTTTTAATAAAGAATAACACATGAAAACCAAAAGTAAAATCAAGCCAACCCCGGTAAACAAGCACCTTACAAGTATATAAGGACACATTAATTTTGTCTTCCTTTCATTTCTTCAACAGAATTTGAGTTAAAAACATAGCATTGGAGAATAAGGTCCCAGGGAAACATCAGGTATCTCATATGTAATATCAGAGTAATGAAAATGAGCTCACTCTAGCAGTTTACAGATTTTATAAGGATTATATACAGAATAGCATTGTTGTGTTTCCATATTGTACTTGTTGGTTTCACCATGTCAACTAAGTTATGGAACACAACTATATCAATTATCTTCATTCACCACCATCTCATGAAATTTCTCCATGTGAAGATGGTGTTCAAACTTCATTTCATCATTACTCCGCCAGGGGATATTATCCACTGCCGGTCCCAAGCCCGGATAAAGGAGGAGGGTTGCGTTAGGTAGCCGACAGCCAGCGTAAAACCTAGTCGGATCCAAATATGAATTCTAGACAAACTATCTGTTGGGATGTAACCCACATAGAAGTCTAGAATTCATATAGCCAACCCCACATAGTGGGATAACGGCTGGATATGTTGTTGTTGTTTATATACAGAATAGACCTACCAGTCCCTGAGTATTTTAAATTCACAGGATGCATTACCTATGAAACCCTTTAACCTATTAAACAACCTCTTCAACCATTAACAAAATGTTCAAAAGAAACAAACATCATCTAAGTGACATATGATCACAGAAAACATTCATTTGCAGAGGGCGAGATGACTACAATTCGATATTTAACCTTATTTTCCTGCAATAGCAGCTTTTGATTTATTGCTAATGACTTAAAAACAGTATTGCAGTTTTAACTGCAACTGCTGATGCTTCTATTAAAATCTTTTAGGTTAGAGAAATGCATTCATGGCCTAAACAGTTTAGGTGATTCAGAAGAGGGTTGGAATATAAAAATACCTGGAGAAGATAACTATGTAGCCAATCCAATGTTTGGGGGAATGTTGTTGCTGATATATTGACGACTGTTAGACCCTGTTCATGATATTAAGAAAAACACAAAAGAAAAAAAAATAGAATAACTAACAAGTTAATCATTCATTACTTTCATATTTTTCATTGCCCTTCAGAAATTGCAAAAATGTTAACTGAAAAATCATGAGAATTCTGGGATTCTCTGGACCAGCAATTATGATGCGTAATACTCAACACAGATTCAATAGAAAATAGGGGGTCCAGGTAATGGAAAATTCCAAATAACAGCAAGGAGACAAAAATTACATGCCTTTTAGTATTTGCACAAAATTTAGGGGATAAGGATAAAAGTAAGTAAGAAGATCCCTCCTTACCATTCAATTGTTACAGATTTCAACCCAGAGAGGTCAAATATTTTGTCAAATAGACAGCTTATGTAAATCTTTACGGCCAAATGTGTTACATGTTAAGAGTAGACCAATATCACGAGACAATTTTAAACATCTAGACAAATAGTTCAACAATTGTGCCTGTTAGATAACTCGTCAAATTTATATTTCATGGAGACTGAATCTCTCAGATGAAACTGATCTGAGTGTGAATCAGAGATAGAGATACAGATAGGTATAGGAGACTTAATTATGACTTAATTATGTGTTGTTCTCTATAAATAGGCACCCCTGATTCAATTGTAAACGGACCACGCCAGTAATCTCTTAAGACTTAAGATATAGCCAGGTTACCGTGCTCATGTGCCTCAAGTGTTTGCCTACAACTAGATAAGCAGAGTCCCTAGAGTATGTGTGACTAGTAATCTGAAGTAGTTGGGATTGAAGTAATTTCTAGTTTTGTCCATGCAAAAACTCTATGGGAGGGTTTGTAGTTTCTTCATACAAAAACCAATCAGTGGATTGATTTCTGTGCATGATGTGGCTATCCAGTCCTACAGAGCACCTAGGCATGCATGTACTTCTTTTTGTTGGTCCTTGGTTCAATTTCACTCTTCCGAAACGTTATTTTTGGAGCCATGGTTAAGGAGAAGATATCCAGCAACCAGTGGCAGCACAAGCAATTGTGGAAACTTAAATAGAACCCTATATCCCATCGGCAAGTAGAGACATGATAATAGTGACAGAGAAACTTTCTACATCCCATTGGCAAGTAGAGAAATGATAACAGTGACAGAAACTTTTAGATTCATTATCTGTACCTTGTGACAAAGTATTGCCACAAGATAAACAAAAGAAAAAGATATGTAGATTTGAGGTATTTGAGTCAATTTTCTGTTGTCCTATTAAATTTTTTTTTTTTTTTTTTAATTCTCTGCCATTATTCAGTAGACTGACCAGGTCAGAGACATCTTGAAATAGACATCATTCTCTTTTTGGGTAATCCATTACTGCTTTCTCATATATAAGCTTCACTTAAAAATATAATGAAGGAACCTAATGCAATCATCCATGAAATGACTTTCTTACAGCAGCCTCCTAAACTTTACAAAAGATAAAACTAAGAAAAAAACAAATAAAGTAATAAATGCACCAAGTTCAGTTTCAACAATGTTTCCTTCAGATATTAATTAAGAATTGAGTACTTTGGTTGACTAAATGTAGCAAACTTGCACCTATTCAGACAACTTTGAACAAGAAACCAGTGGAACTTGATTCTGAAGTGCCCTCGGAATACTACTTAGTCATTAGGAAACAAATCAGAATGGCCATACCTGAGAATTAAAAGAGCAGAGATAGTCCTGAATTGTTTTTAAGTTGTTTATTAGTTTATCTTTGTCCTGCAAGTAAAAGAAAGAGAGACAAAAACAGAAAACATCAGAAGTGAAATTTGATATTGATTCCAGTCCATGGGCTTTATATATTCACTGGCACTAGAAATAAATGAAACATAAGTCCTAATTGCAAGAGATTATAAAGGTGCAGATTCCATAAGCCACCATGAAAATAAGAGAGTTTACTGTGTTAGTCAAGTATGCTGCTAATGAGAGTCGTGATTGCCATTATTCACGTTTTAATGCAGACATCAGATACTAAATGTATCAACTCCAGTAACAAAACACAAAGTGTGACGTCTGTACAATGTCTATGCCTCAGCAATGTTGCAAGGTTTAGGGTCTAGGGATTCAACACTCCATGCCTCAATCAACTGAGACAGCTTCTCCAAGTGCAAGAGAATGGGTGTTTCATTCAGTACGAGTTGTGCTAAGATGTGACAGCCAAAATGAACTGGAAAAACATGTCATTTCTTGGTTCTGAAGGAAACAAACAGATGCAGAAAGCTGCACAAAGTAATTAGAAAGTAAAATAAGAATTCATTGAAAATTGAAAATTAATAAGCATAAGAAAATATAAATAAAGAAATCCCATTTGAAGTGGACTATGATGATTTGATGTGGAAACAGTATCATTGCAAAAAAGTAAGGTGAAAGCCGTGTTCAAAGCGGGAAGCATCATGCATTGGGGATTCCCTATTCATCCAATTGCTCACAAAAAAAGGGAGCATTGGTAGCAACAGCAAGGTTGCTCCTTTGTGAATACAAAGCTGTTGAAACAACCTTTTTCCAAAAAAGCAAGGGCATGGCTGCATATAAAAACAACTCTCACAAAGTGGAGAGCATCATGAATCGGGGATGCCCTTTATTACAATTTCCCACAAGTCATGTAGACATTTCAAACTTTGAAACTAAAATGAGAAAATTCGAAGCCCAAAAACCATGAAACATGTTCAATCTAGAGTTTAAATACATCTCTCCACTCACCATGTGACATCTCCTGTTTTCAAACAAGGATTTCTTTACTAGCCCTTGGGTCCTAGTGAGGTCACACTTGGGCCAAATATTGTCAAGCTAATTTTAGCCCAAAAAGGTGACACCTGGAAAATTGATTGACAAGTCGTTAGTGCCTCACACCAAGAATGGCTCGAGTATTATCCTGCCTCGGCAGGTGGATCCCAGCTCAAGCCATTAACCTCCTAGAATGTGGTTTACCTCAACCTTTGGGGCTTTGAAGGATGAGAAATTCAGAGTAATATTTGTGTTGGCTAGTTAGTAGACAGGAAGATTGCCTTAATGCCAGACTGCTGAAGGTCACCTCTGAATGACTATCAGCCATAATGTCACACAGCTCTATCACTTCAATAAGATATCATGCCATTAGAAGTGACTTGTTATAGTTCATCTGTCCACGCCCCATGATTTAATCCATTGCCCTAGACAGGATTTGGAAGACTATAACGGGAAAGAAATTTTCTCCAGAGAGGAAACTCTCCTAGACGCATGCTGTCTCAGACACATCTGCTCTCTTTCTCTACCCTACCAACTGTCAATGATCCCCATCTCCACCTTTCTTTTGTTGGCCCTAGATCTGTCCAGCGACCATCAAGATAACCCAAAAGCTTCAACATGCCACATCAAAAAGTTCAAAGAGATATGAAAACTGCAGTATGTAGAATCAAAAACTTCTGGATACCTGATTTAGCCATTTTTTGCTGAATGTACGAGTAGATATCCACTCCTCTAGTAATGCCTGCACATAAGAGGAACCAATAAATAATACATTACAACAACAGCATATCAAGCCTTTATCCTCAGTATGTGGGGACAGCTACATGAATTCAAGTTCATAAGTCATTTCTATGGATGGCCTTGTCTTCTATGAAGCTAGAAAGATATCAAGACAAGAAATTTCTCTTTAAAAAAAAAAACAAGGACTATGTCAAGAAGTAGGTATCTTTGTAACACAAATAAAAAAAAGATAAGACAATGTCACCCCCTTTCCACCTAGGTTTTCCTCTCCTATGTTTGCAGCAGAACCAAAGGTAATTCAGTTCAATTTTTTCAAATAATTCTCCCCTTGTTTGACCATGAATAAAAGGAAATTCACCCAGCCACTTCAAAACATGCCGCTAGAAGCTACTACCCAAAAGATACAAATTCAGAAAATAAAAAGAAAACAAAAGTGACCCTGACAGCAGGCAATTTTTGATATTTTACTCTTGAATAATAAAATAGTTTTGATAATGACTATATGAAAATCAATATATGAAATTCAATCTATGTGAATGAGAAAATCAATCTCTTAATCTCTTTGAAGCAAAGTTATGAAAATCTATGTAGGAGAAATAATTGAGGTTGGTTGAGTATGTTTTAAACTCAAAATAAATATACTTTTGAATATTTTACTCTTAGTAATGAAATGGTTTTGATGAATGTCTATATGAAAATCAATTTCTACTATATGGATTATATGAATGAGAAAATGCATTTTTAGTATATAAATCTTAAAGCAAGATATGAAATATTGAATATGGATGAAAGATTGATTTGTTAAGAATAATTTGTTTCAAATCATACTTTTGATAATCTCAACTTGCTTTAAAGATAATCAAAATGAGTTTTTAAAGAATCGAATAAGGATGTATTGAAAATTCAAGTTTTTCTAAAGAATAGTCGACTATCAGATTCATTCTGTTGACTATGCTTCAAAATAGTCGACTATTTTTTATGTTCTGTCGACTATTTAAGCATCTGTCGACTATTTTAGCATTTGTCGACTATCGAGTAAAAATAATCGACTATGCCTTCTGATCTGTCGACTATTTTTGTTCATGAAATTCAAAAATTTCTTCATATCTCAGCATCTGTCGACTATTGGAATGTGTCTGTCGACTATTGAAATTTTGTGTTATAAAATAGTCGACTATTCGTTTTGTCTGTCGACTATTTCTTGCCTTACATGTAAAAATAGTCAACTAATCTTTTTCTCTGTCGACTATTGTGCTTCACAGATTTTATAACGGCTAGTTTTTCAACTCCAACGGTCACAAAAACGGCTAGTTTCTTCTTCAATCTTTATAGATGCTTATATATACAACTCATGGATGATCAAGGAGTGGCTAATGGACGGAAACGAGATGATCTAAATATTACAAAACATTTTACTCGTGCTTACAGTGTTCACTGTGCTTTCATTGTTATATTTTTCTATGCAAGGCTTTGTTCTATCATTGTAAATCTATTCTTAAGCCTAGTTTTAATTGTGAGAGAACTTGTAACTAAGAGTGTTAACTCTTAGCTTCTCTCTTTCATTTGTATCGTTGTTATTTTCCTAGCTTGTGTAGCTAGAGGGCCCATTTGAGTGGGAGGTTGTAATTCCTAATCTCGGACTAGAGGACCTACTCGAGTTGAGTAGGGGGTTGATAGTGGATGGTTTGAAAAATCCTTAGTAAGGAGCTAAGGTAGTGGACTAGGCTTGGGTTAAGCCGAACCACTATAAATCTTTGTGTTCTCTCTTGCTTATGTTTCTTTTTATTTGTTTATCACTGCTAGCATTTCATTATCCTCACTTGCATTGAGTTTTTATTTTCAATCAAAAAAAGGATTTTAAGTTTCTACCAAGCTTTTAATTATACCAATTCACCCCCCTCTTGGTGTGTGCCATAGCATCTCCCGTTCTAACAATTGGTATCAGAGCCTAACTCCCTATTTCAAGGTCTAACAACCTAAGGAGAGATCCATGGCTCTTAAGGAAGGTTATCCTACTAATGTGGCACCTTATTTTGATGGTTCTTATTATAATTTTTGGAGAAAAAGAATTTGTATTTTCATGACATCCATCAATTGTTATTTGTGGTATATTGTGGAAAATGGTTTTGTTTTAAAACCAAAGATGGAATGGGATGATCGTGATAAAATGATTTTTTCTTTAAATATTAGAGCTATGCATATTTTATAGCATGCCCTAAGTGATGATATTTATGTTAAAGTTTCTAAATGCTCCAATGCTAAAGATATTCTAAACACTCTTGATTCATTATACCTTTCTAACAAATGTTGTGAGCAAGTTGATGAAAATTCACAGGTTGAAAATTCATTGAATCATCAACAAATAGAGGAGAAAGGAAGTTCCCGTGCCTCTAGTGAAGAAAGCTCAAACATGTGTTTCATGGTAAATGAAGAAGAGGAGGTAACCTCTACTTCTACTCTTGTTATTGATATTGGTCATGAGTCTAGTTCTTCGTATTCTTATAATGATGACAGTGAGAATGATTTTTCAAATGAAGAGTTATTGAATGCTTTGAATGTTTTATATGAAAATTTTGAAAAGCTATGTTTGAAAAATAAAACTGTCCAAAAGAAATTAGATTTATTGTCAAATGAATTGAAAGTGTTGAGATCAAATCATGAATATTTTCTTGCTTCCAATAAAGAATTTTCAATGGAAAATGCTTTGGAAGAATTTGAATTGAAGTCCTCAAATAGTGCATTAAATGAGAAATCCAGTTTAAAAGAGGAGACTTCAAACTCTTATGATCATGACAAAGGTGTTGAAATTTTTCATAGTCCAAGAGCAAAAGTCAAAAGCTCACATGTACACACCTATCGTGAAATTAAATGCTTTTATTGTTGCAAGATAGGCCACATGGCATTTTGTTGTCCTTTTAAAAGGAAATCAATTAGTGGTCATAATTTAAGATGGATTTCTAAGGAAATTAAAGTATCAAATGTTTCTCATTCTAATCCTCAAGAATCCGAGCAAGTTTTGATACCAAAAAATCCTCATGTTAATAGGAGTATGGATAAGGATAAAAAGCAAACTATTTTCATAAAGAGAAAACACAAGTCCTTTCCTTCACATCCTAACTATTGGTATTATGTTTTTAACAAAGATCTTATAAGGAACTATCCCAAGGTTCTTAAACAAGTATGGGTTCCAAAGGGAACCTTCTATGCTAACAATGGTGATCCCAAGGTGGTTTGGGCACCAAAGGTTTGTGGATAGTCATTTTTGCAGGTTGCTTGTCATCTAAATGAATCTCAAAGTAAAATTTGTATGGATGTATCAAGCATGAAGAGAAAAAGGGGATGAAAGGAGAAAATCAACTCCAATAGATTCTCATTTTACCAACCAAGAGTAAGAGATATTTGAATTTCATCCTTGGTGGTATATTCCCTAAACTCTATGTTTATAATTTTGATGTTTCTGATCTATGAATTTTTCATTATCATTTTGTTGAAAATTTCTATTCATAATGTCAAATATATTGGTTTCTCAAAATTAAGGGATATTTATAGTGTTTTGATATAGGCAGTGACTAAGGGGGAGAATAAAATTTGTTTCCCTAAATTGTGTGTTAGAAAATATTGCCTTGATAAATGGTCTTAAGCATAACCTAATTAGCATATGTCAATCGTGTGACAAAAGATATTAAATATGCTTGAATGCCTAATCATGTGATGTGTCTTGTCACAAAGCAAATGAAATGAAGATCATAGAAAATAGGATAAAAATTGTACTTAGACTTATCTAGTATAGAAAAATGCTCAGTATCAACCATTTCTCAAAACTTGGCTATGATATAAAAGACTAGGTCATGTGAGCATAAATGTTGTTGATCTATCCAACATGATCTTGTTGAGAAATTGCCTAAAGCTTTAATATGAAAAATATTTGTGAGGCATGCATGAAAGGCTAACAAATAAGTATATCATTTAAGCTTTCAAATAAAATCTCAACCTCTAGGTCTCTAATCTCAATCTATTTAGATCTCATTGGACCTATGAGAACCCAAAAGCCTAAAGTGAAAAACATTTTATCCGTGTCATTGTAGATGACTATTCTAGGTAACTTGGGAAATATGTCTTGTATCTAAAAGTGAAACATTTAGCCCATTTGAAATATTTTTCAAAAGATAAAAGTATGTGTATTTCAAAAAATTAGAAAGTGAACATGGAGAATTTTGAAATGAACAATTCAAGCACTATTGTGATGAAAATGGTATTGATCATAATTTTCTAGTGCTAGAACAAAATGAGGTACTTGAAAAGAAAAATAGATCTTTACAAGAAATGGCTAGAATTGTGCTATGTGACAAAATTTATTTTTAGTCTAAGCCATTAACACCTCATGCTATATGTTGAATATGATTTCTATAAAGCCTATCTTAAAGAAAACCCCTATGAGTTTTAAACCAAATATTCCATATTTTCATGTTTTTGGAAGTACATGTTTTATCCTTAATAGTGGTAAAAACTCTTTAGGAAAGATTTGATGTTTAGAGTGATGAAAGAATTTTCTTAAGATATTCTACTCAAAGTAAAGTATATAGGGTATATATCAAAAGAACTCTTGCAGTAGAAGAATCTATTCTAGTTATAGTTAATTATGTGAGGGTTGAAGTTCCAAAACCCAAGGAAGGTGGTGATAAAGAATTAGGATAAAGGTTTGAAAATTTCTCTTTAGATCAAAAGAATCAAATCTATCAAATGATATTATGTTTAAATGCTTAATGAAGAAAATGTAGCTCATTAAAAAAGAAAATCATCATTTTCAAGAAGAGAAAATATGTAGCTTGTCCTTTCTCAAATAGAACCCAAAAATATTAAGGGAGCTCTAATGGATGAAAATTGGTTTATGGCTATGCAAAAAGGGCTAAATGAATCTGAAAGAAATGGTGTATGCGATTGGTTCTAAGACCTAAAGATCACCCAACTGTATGATCCAAATGATTGTTTAGAATCAAAATAGATAAAAGAGGAATAGAGCTAGATTAGTAGCTTAAGGGTATAGTCAAGTAAAAGGGGAAGATCATAATGAAACCTATGCTCCCATAGCATGTTTAGAAGCCATAAGAATGTTGTTGGCATTTGCATTCCATAATTCTTTAAGCGATATCAAAAGAAAGTTAAAAGTGCCTCTATAAGTGGTTATAAATGAGGAAATGTATGCGGAACAAACTCCCAATCTTAAGAATCCTCAATATGAGAATCATGTGCTCAAAACTCTCCAAGGCACTATATTGTTGAAAACAAGCCCCTAAGTCATGGTATGGAAGTCCTAGCGAGTTTGTTCTAGAAGAAAACCTAAAAAGAGCTCAAATTGATATAACATTACTCTAAGTCTCATAGCAAGGACATTTTATGAATCTACAAATAATCTATGTAGATAACATCTTATTCAAATCCTCAAATAAATCCCTATGGAATCAAAGTGTCAATATAATGCCAAGGGAAATTTGAAATGAGCATAATGGGAAAGTTAACAACTCTTCTAAAGATTGCAACCTAGGCAAGGAGATAAAGGAATTTATATATCTCTTCAAAAATACATTTTCTTAAGAAATCTAATTTTCTTCAAAAGCAAATTAGTAGCCACTCAAAAGAATAGTACATCAACCCTAGACAAATATGGGAAATGCCAAAGGGTGAAAAATGAGCTATATAGATATATGATTGGACCATTGCTACATTTGATAGCTACTAGGATGAACATCATGTTTAATGTTTACCTATGAGCTAGACTTTAATCCAATCCTAAGAAATCCCATCTTGAAGGCAAAATAGCTAAAAAGAACACTAGTGATCCATAATAAGTTACAAGAAATTACCTAGTGTCTTTGTTTAGAAGGAAGTGAATTTCCATTCCATTCTCTTTCACTAAAAGTGATTATATAGTTGCTCGAATCCTATGGATGGAACAAAAAGACTATGGCATAAATCCCCACAATATTCCAAATCAAATGTGCCAATACAAATGCTATAACCCTAGCAAAAATTCAAGGAATCTTGCTCAAAAAGAAAAATATCAATTGGTATCATGTCCAATTCTATTGGAAATCAAACTCTAGATAAATCCCTATCAATGATATATTCTTGATGGCATTTAGTATTCATGTCTTGAATAATTTATAATGCTATTTTTCTTGTATGAAATAGCTTGATTATCTTTGTGAGACAAATGAATACTTGAGTATGAAATCATGCTTTATTTGCTAAAGGATCATCTTGCTTCTTGAAGTTATCTATATGTAATGATCCTATGTGATTACAAGTATGGCTAAGATTATCAAAAGACAAATGTATGTTCTTAAAGCCTATCCTTAATATGTCTTGCATTAAAATTTGCCATAACTTGTTTAGATTTATGTTTTTGGATGACCACTTATTGTTTGAATATATGGAAAGTAAGTTCATGTGGTTCATTTCTCAAATACTTGGCCATTGATATGTTTTACTCTTGCAAAAATCAATTGAATTGAGACAAATTGCTATTCTATTTTTATATGAAAAATGTCTCTATATCTTAAAACCTCCTGTATAAGTTTAAAGGGGAGTCTTTTTCAAAGAGAGTCTTTCTATTTGCTTGAAATGATTTATTTCACTCCTATATTGATCATTTAATGTATATGCCTCTTATATGATGAATGGCTATGCATTTGATCTAGTGCTTTGATTGTTGAAATATGAGTGATTACTTTGAAAGATATAGATTGACTCTAATATGATCATGAGTATGCAATATGGTATGATTTTTTTTATTTTTGGCATCTCATGAATAAGGTTTCTTTATATGGCATGTGCTCAAAAATCTTCTATGATGTTAATTATGTCATCTTAAGGGGGAGTTATCCCTGGTTCTTAAAACTATCTTTACTTGGTTATGTTTATCTCCAAGTCATTTCTATTGAAAAGATTTGTGAAATCATTTGAAATGTTTTCATTTAAAAATGAAAGTTTCTTTTCAAACTATCATTGGGGAGAGTTAAAAAGGAGGAGAGATCTGTTGACAGATTTACCAGTTGCCTTTGTTACATGGTTTGTTAAACTCAAACTTCACTTTATGAATGAATGTTTTAATATTGACATTTTACTCTTATTAATGTATGTCTCAATCAGGCTGAATGGTTTAGTTGAATTATCTATGTGCAGCTTGGTTCAAGGGGGAGCCTTAGTGTGTTTCAAAAAGGGGGAGTCTTCATCTTTTTGATATTGACAAAAAGGGGGAGATAAATTGAATGATTTGATTTTCATATTTGTTTTGTCATCATCAAAAAGGGGGAGATTGATATTTTACTCTTGAATAATAAAATAGTTTTGATAATGACTATATGAAAATCAATATATGAAATTCAATCTATGTGAATGAGAAAATCAATCTCTTAATCTCTTTGAAGCAAAGTTATGAAAATCTATGTAGGAGAAATGATTGAGGTAGGTTGAGTATGTTTTAAACTCAAAATAAATATACTTTTGAATATTTTACTCTTAGTAATGAAATGGTTTTGATGAATGTCTATATGAAAATCAATTTCTACTATATGGATTATATGAATGAGAAAATGCATTTTTAGTATATAAATCTTAAAGCAAGATATGAAATATTGAATATGGATGAAAGATTGATTTGCTAAGAATAATTTGTTTCAAATCATACTTTTGATAATCTCAACTTGCTTTAAAGATAATCAAAATGAGTTTTTAAAGAATCGAATAAGGATGTATTGAAAATTCAAGTTTTTCTAAAGAATAGTCGACTATCAGATTCATTCTGTTGACTATGCTTCAAAATAGTCGACTATTTTTTATGTTCTGTCGACTATTTTAGCATCTGTCGACTATCGAGTAAAAATAGTCGACTATGCCTTCTGATCTATCGACTATTTTTGTTCATGAAATTCAAAAATTTCTTCATATCTCAGCATCTGTCGACTATTGGAATGTGTCTGTCGACTATTGAAATTTTGTGTTATAAAATAGTCGACTATTAGTTTTGTCTGTCGACTATTTCTTGCCTTACATGTAAAAATAGTCAACTAATCTTTTTCTCTGTTGACTATTGTGCTTCACAGATTTTATAACGGCTAGTTTTTCAACTCCAACGGTCACAAAAACGGTTAATTTCTTCTTCAATCTTTATAGATGCTTATATATACAACTCATGGATGATCAAGGAGTGGCTAATGGACGGAAACGAGATGATCTAAATATTACAAAACATTTTACTCGTGCTTACAGTGTTCACTGTGCTTTCATTGTTATATTTTTCTATGCAAGGATTTGTTCTATCATTGTAAATCTATTCTTAAGCCTAGTTTTCATTGTGAGAGAACTTGTAACTAAGAGTGTTAACTCTTAACTTCTCTCTTTCATTTGTATCATTGTTATTTTCCTAGCTTGTGTAGCTAGAGGGCCCATTTGAGTGGGAGGTTGTAATTCCTAGTCTCGGACTAGAGGACCTACTCGGGTTGAGTAGGGGGTTGATAGTGGATGGTTTGAAAAATCCTTAGTGATGAGCTAAGGTAGTGGACTAGGCTTGGGTTAAGCCGAACCACTATAAATCTTTGTGTTCTCTCTTGCTTATGTTTCTTTTTATTTGTTTATCACTGCTAGCATCTCATTATCCTCACTTGCATTGAGTTTTTATTTTCAATCAAAAAAAGGATTTTAAGTTTCTACCAAGCTTTTAATTATACCAATTCACCCCCCCTCTTGGTGTGTGCCATAGCATCTCCCGTTCTAACAATTTTATTGATCAAATCATTATAAATACTTTTGATAATGATATCAAACATAACAAAATACCTTTAATGATAATAATGCAGTAACATTTATTTATTTCTAATGATAGCAAGAATTGGAAGGGTATGCCAAAAGCAATTATGGTAATTCCGAATCCCCTCTTTACTGATTTTATCTCTTGCCTTATCTTTTCCTGCCATCAGATCTATGCTGCGATAGCAACTACAAAATGCTAAAACAAAGGATGAAAAATAATATGATAGAGGTTTAAAATTTTCAGTTCATTTGAAGATATATCAACAGCAATAGCAAATAAAAAAGGGTTTGTTCTCACCTTATGGTCAAACTCAGCCATCTTTAGAACAATAGGTATAATTATTGGTTCAGAACCAGACTTTTCTTTCTGAACAGGAAGTTTTCTGTCTGTCACTAGGTCTTTGATTGTTTCACCTACATGGCCAAAAAAGATTTAACAGTTCAATCCCCCTAAGTTGCACGTTCAAGTCATTCTTGCCAAAGAAGTGAATTACTGAAAAATGAGAAAAACATGGTACCAGAAAGCCTAACATCCAACAAAGAACTAAATAAATTTTGCAGAAGATAGAGGGTGAATAAACCTTTATCATCAGAAACACTTGCAGCAATGTCAACTGATTCTAGGCCAACAGAAACCTTGTGTAACATGTCCCCCTCCAGTGACCTGCAGTTCTGAGGAGAAAAGCCTGTATTCTCACTCTGATCGCCACAAGCAATAGAAGCGCTTTCTCTTTGTGTTGCACTTTTTTCATCTGATGCCACAGACTTTGGATCCTCAACTTTTGCTTGCATGTCAGTTGGCAATTTATTCTCATCATCCATGAGGTAAATACTTGGATCCAAATGTATCCCCTGCCATTTCATTAACAGACCAAGCAAATTAGAGAAGCCATGCATGAAACCCTGGGGAAAGCATAACCAAGTAATGCCACTCTTCAATCAATAAACACTAAAGCAGAAGCTTTTGTTTTTTGTTTTTTGTTTTTTGTTTTTTATTTTTTATTTTTTTTCTCTTTTCTTTTTTTTTCAGTATTTGCAGCACTGAGAAATATCAAGTTCCACCCTCCATGGTCTTTATACAACACTCTGTTTCTAGCCCTTTTTCTTCTACGTCTTCATTTTTTGTGATTGTTGCAGAGAAATCATCTTATTCCTTCTCGTATCTTCCTTTTTTCCATTGGGGAAAACTGACCTTTTGGCCTCAACAAAATGAATAAAAGGAAGGTGGGTCCTCTTTCACCCGATAAAAAGGGGAAATGAGAATGATTCGTTTAAGGCAAGAAATGTGCCTCTCTATACTCTGAAAAGCTCTAAAATTCCTTTCCTGCCAAATGTATCACATAAAGTATAAAGGAATATACTGTGCAAAAACTCCATCACACAAATGGCATTAATCAACAAACACCAAAAAGAAAAAAGCACGCTCCAAATGTCCTCATGGCAGTGAAGAAGGTCTACCAACTTCTCCCCCTGTGGTTTTTCTACAATGAAGCACCACTCAATCAAAAGCCTTACATCAAGACTCTTAATAAAAAGAGGTTCACTACAGCTAGGCCTCTGAAGTTCAGACCCACTACCTTTCAGGAACATACAAAAACACCCCTACTGTTATAAAGTTATGTTCACCAAATGAATTTCTAAAAAGGCAATAAAGTCATCATTAAATTAAAAGAAAATAAATTTCAAAGAAGATGTCCAACAATGTCATAATCCCTTTCACGATCCAACCCTGTGGGGAGAGGGATAACACCCTGCAGAGATATTTAAAAAAAAAAAAAAAAACAACAGAAAAGCCTATGCATCAAAAGGCACAATACAGATCATCAGTAAAATTAGCATAAGACCTGGGATAGGTAGGACTCTCCTCCCTCATCCAAGAAAAAAGAAAACAATAAAAAACCTTTCATATTGGGGGTGGAAGGAAGTTGTATGTCCTATCCAATTAAAACACTTTGTTGCACTCCCTCCACAGAGCCCACAAAACACAAAGAAGCGTGACACACCAGCCCCTGGTAATCCTTCTATCTGCACATCCCCTACTCTAAGCTTGCATAATGTTAACTTCCAAATCAATTGGAAATGGAATGTTACATGTGCATGCAAGGCCTTGAGTAAGCCACATCTAACAACAATTGTTGCTAAGATGTGAGCTTGTGACAAAATGGTATCAATGTTCGACACAAGTGTGTCATTCCTTTACCATCATTATGGGCCTATTGGAGACACCAAACTTGAGGTTTACTCAGGCCAAGGTGGGCCCCTCCACCCCTTAGGCCTTGGGAAAGTGGTAATTAGCGTGATGAGGGTGTCACATAATTGGGTGTAGGAAAATGTTACATTCCACATAAAATTGGAGATTGAATGCCAAATGAGTATATAAGATCCTAAGTAAGCCACGCCTAACAACAATTGATTTTAGGATGTAAGCCCATAACAATAATGTCCAAAATAGCTAGGCGCCATCAAATGAATCTCAAAAGAGATAAAACCATGCTCAAAATCCCAGGAGCCACCAAGCAGTGAAGAAGATGTGTGACTCCCCATTCCTACACGTGAGGAGCCAAATCCAATACAATCTGCTCCTCTTCCTCAAGTAATCCATACTGAGGTCTACAATGTAATCAATACAATTAAGAAGAAGATAAAATGTCGACTTTACCTCAATAATAATAGGTTTTCCATCTTTCATAGCTTTCTTCAGGTCACCAGCCAAACCTAAAAGGAATATCATATTTCTTAAAACCTCCAAAAAAAGCTGCAAGTATTTTGATTATATACACGTAGTTTCATTACCTTTTCGAACTATTCTGCATTCTCTACAAAATTCGGTAATTAGTTCCTCAGAAGAGCTGAAATCTCGTGCCCAAACAGGGGAAGACGTCAAAGGGGCACTGAATATCAGATGAAAGCACCATAAGCATGCTGGATCGAGAAAAATAAAATTGCCTTATCATTAAAAAAAGATGCATGCTTTGGAATTATAAGGCACTGTAACTGAGTAATTCTATTTTAGTACTCAAAATATAAAGCCAAAATATTTGTCATTATGAAATCAGCTTGAAAATTTTTCTAGAATATGTATCAACTAAGTAAACTAATTAAACCAACATATCCATATGGGAACAAAAGAATTATACAACAGTAAGGAATCAAACAATAGCAACAATTAGAAAAAACATTGGTATATAGTTTTAACCCCTTTAACTCAATATAAATAACATATCTTAATGCCCAAGGATTGTGAATTCTAAGGAGAATGAGACATACGTAGCCTCAGTTCACATGCAAAATGGCTATTTACATGGTTTTAACCCCTTAACTCTAGGTCAAAATAGAACAACTATTATTCGGCTCCAGGTCCGCCCTCCTGTATGTATGCAATATATCAAGAAAAATTGGTATTCAATAAATAAATCAAGAAACCATATGCTCAGAAAATGAACATCTAAAATATGAAACAATACGCTCAGGAAATGAACATCTAAAATATGAAACAATACGCTCAGGAAATGAACATCCAGATCATGCAATGGATCCACCTGAATTACCTTTAACTATATAGGCATTACCCTTTTCCAAACATAAAGCCAAAGAATAGCAAACTTTAAATGACAGGAAACTTATTTTCAGATGTAAAATTCACAGAGAGAGAGAGAGAGAGAGATAATAATGAAAAGAAACAAAGAAAATCATTAAATTATTCTTCTTCCATAGTTCTCCAGTCAAAAACACTAGTATCATCAATTTGTGCATAACTGTCCATGGGCATATTCTTCTTCATGGGGTTAAATTTCATAGACCGCAGACCATCCTTAAGGCTTCTCTAAACTGTACTAACCACCCCTGTGTTTTTAAAATGGCACAAACTCCCATGATTCTTAACAGATTCTATGAATTCCCTATTTTCTCCTTATATTTAAATTACCTCTTTCTATTTCTCCTCTCTCCTTTCTCTCTCCTCTGCCCTTCCCCTAATCTCTCTCTCATCCCTAGAAACATCAATGATTTGGCAACAACCACCAATCACTCTACTGTCTCTTTATCTCTCCTCCCCTCCCCTTCTCTTTTTCTCCCCTCTCCAACTCTTTGCCTGATTGGAAACTGTAGAAAAAGATGAACAAATAACTATAGATGCTTGCTTGATATATTTTACATAACACCTAGGTTATCTCCTACATTCTAGGAACATATTTGAATATGTTTAGAGGATAAAATACAACAATAAGAATTTTAAAAACTGCTGAGATATCTTAAATTATCTTTAGTCTTATCCCTTTATTCTTGGAGTTTTCTATTCTCCAAACCACCTTATCACTTTATCCCTTTATATCCTATTTTTCCGGCCATAAGATTAGGAGATAAATCCATCTGTTACTCAAGTTATCCTTCAAGTAAACTGCGATATTTCCAACAGAAACCATCTACGCTTCCAACCAAAAACCCTTATGGTTCAACAGACCAACTAGGTTCCAATCAGACACCTAGATGGTTTGATCGGAAACAAGGGGGCGATAGATCTGGGTTTAGTGTTTTAATCGGTCAAGGTTTAGGGTTTAGATCGATGGTAAGGATGCAATAGAGGGAATGGTGACCAGACCAGTGCTAAGTCACAAAGGATGGCAATAGATCTGCTGAAGATGATAAGTTCCCCACCTCCACCTCATTGAACAATGAGGATAGATCTGGGTTTGTCAAACAGCAACAATAGATCTCTAGGTTCGTCAAGCAGCAGTGGGGAATCGAGGTTCAAACCAACCCTGAATTCAAACATCTAGGTCCATTCGAACCTAGATTCTTGAACCCAAGTCATCTAAACCTAAGTGTTCTAGGTTTGAACCCAAATGTTTCAATCAGTTTGGGTTCGTTCAAAAGACTGAATTTTGGGTCCCAAATTCACAAGTGGCCGGTAAAGACATTTTTTCATTCAACTTTTTAACTTTTTTTTCTTTTTTAATATTAATAGTGAAGACAACAGTATTTTGGAAATTTTAAAAAAATTAACAGCCCTTTGTTAATGACAAAAGGGCAAGTGATCCACATTTAAAGAACTCAAGAGATGTATGTGCCATTTTAAAAAACACAAGGGTGGTTGGCGTAATTTTGGAAAACCTCAAGGGTTGCTTGTTAAATTTACCCCCCTTTTTGTGAATAAAGTATCCCATCAACCAAAAGTCCCACCAAAAGCATTTATAAATAAGCTGAAATGCAGAAAATATGCATCATTATTATTCATACCCATTGAGCTACTTTTGTGCACAAAAAGCTTCTTAATGTCATAGACATCTTGTAATTAGAAGAAAAGGTTAAACTAGTTACATACTCTGTTGCCGTTCGCAGCAACTCATAAACCATATCTGTCTGCAACATTAACAAAGAAAAAAATAAGCGCATACTTCTGTGTATATATGCAAAAACAGCCTTACAGAAATATGATAAGACAGGTTTACCTGCAAGACATTTGGCAAGTTCAGCCTTTGCGCAAGTTGGGTAGCAATTGTAGACTTCCCAACACAAGCAGTACCACATACAAGAATGACCAAAGGTACTCTTTGATGGTGAAATCTAGAAAAAGGGCAATGTGAAGAAACAACATTAGAATGTGATGAAGGTTTTTTTTCCCTGCGGTATTTAGCCAACAAAAAGTAATTTTCACAATAGAAAAATATAAGGACTTATGTTTGCACATCCTATTTTCATGCATTACCGTGATTAAAAGAAATAAAAACTAAACTTCAGCTATGGAATTTACTTCCAAACAAGGTGCACATACCATATCCTAGATTTTCAAAAAATTAAAAGCAAATAAAAATTCACTTGGTTATCTTTTTTGCTTTTTTGTTTAGAGAATCTATGAGGCGAAATTGAAAAACTAAATTCGGAATTTACTTCAAGATTACTGATAGCAACAACAATGAGATCCACACCAATGCATCAGCAGCAGTGAGCTTTTTCTGAGCAAAAAGATGGAAATCCATCGGTCTCTTCATGGACTTGGTATGTTTTTTATTTATTTTATTTTATTTTATTTTAGGGGTGTCAAAGAATCAAATAGGAGGTCAAGTTGTAATAAAGAATCTGAAAACCAATGGTCACTACAAGATAGACATCAAGCAAGGAGAAAACTTACTGACCTTGTCATCATCTTGTAACGATTTATATACTCTTCTCCATAACCTCGTCTTTCCATGAGCTGCAAATAAAGTCCAACAATAAGACTTCACTCAAAATACAACTGCTGTCTATAAATTTAGACAAGAGGTGTGGCCCGTGTTATGCGCGTGCAAGTAAAAGAATGCATTCAACAGTTGAAGTTTAGTTTTCTAGTTTTTTTGGGCAATATTTAAGTCAAGATGAGTTTAAATGTAGTGGCACAAATATTTCAAGTTAATCTATATTTGATATTAGAAGTCATGAGTTCAAACCAAGTTTACATAACTAGTTTTTGTTTTGTTAAGTAAAATGTACAAAGGGTATTTGAAAAATCACTTTATTGGCATGGCTTCATAACACCAAAATGAGATGGTTGAATATATAATAGAATAGATAGATAAATGCTCTAGCACATATTATGGAATGTGCATAAAGAC
The DNA here is from genome assembly GCA_036245055.1 of Diospyros kaki. Lineage (NCBI taxonomy): Eukaryota > Viridiplantae > Streptophyta > Magnoliopsida > Ericales > Ebenaceae > Diospyros > Diospyros kaki. The sequence goes on along the minus strand of BSEG01000002.1, from coordinate 46,253,426 downwards.
GTCCAGATCAACCTTGTACTGCTAAAGAAATCTCTCTCCAAATCTCATCCACATCAAACTCAGAGACATTAGCGAGCATGATGGCAAGCTGCTTTCTGAATGAAGCTGCATATGCTAGGAAGAAGTGCTAGTATCGAAACTGTGAAATGTTGGTACCATGGAAACCATGGAATGCCATCTTTTCAGAAATAGTAAAATAAGAGTCCCTCCAAGTCTAGGTCCTTCTCAATCTAAGAGTGGTAAAGTATATAACCAGCTTAAGGTTTTGCCAGTCCATATTAGAATAAAAAAATGTTCATACTTTAGAACCAGTAAAATTTTAAGGTAACCTTTTCACTGGTTAATCAGCCACAAGTGTCATATTATCCACAAGCTCATTTAAGAAATTTTCAGTATTAAAAGGGCTGTGAAATCTATCTCCTTTTGAAATTGCTTTAACCATCCCAACACTCGCAAAGAAAAACCTCATGTGTTCTTCAACCATCCCAACCCCTGCAAAGCAAAACCTCAAGCACTAGGGGCACCCCTTTATCATAAAGGAAATGGTTAAGGCTTGAGTTTCAGCTTCAAGACATAATATAACTGATATGATTCCAAGTGAATACAAGCTTTATTTTCTTAGATGTTCTATTAATCCTTTTCAGTCTCCTTTTTTTACCTCACAAGTATGATCACGTCCAATGTTTCATGATAGTCATAAATCTATGAATTACTAGCATGAGACATGTTCAATTGGAAATACTTTCAATAAGTATGCTAAAATGAAAATTACGTATAAAAGGTTCTATGACAGTTTGTTATAGTTAAAATTATTATACATTACACATATCCACCCAACACTCAATAAATAGGATGGCAAGGGGTCAATCAATGGGTCCCATTTACCCATTTAAAGTCAAAATGTTTATGAAAAATTCATATTTGAGTCATAGAGATAAAATTTATTTGAACATTTACTAAATTAAGCCCTAATTTAAAATTGAAATAAGTTTGAAAAATTCATATTTGGAGGATATAGACATAAGACATTTCAGACACTCACTAAATGTGTATCCAAATGGGTAAATGGGTGACCCCTTGCCATCCCTACTCAAGCCCAAGTCTGGTCCATGTGGCATAGATAAAGTTTCAAGATTTGAAAGCTAGTAAATCCCCTTTACCACTAAAGCTACAAAAGCTAGTGGTCTTTAAATTGCTATTTTTTTCCTACAAATAATTTACTTTCACACACCAACAAATTTTTTGGAGAACATCAAGCAACATCTAGTCCAAGCTTCCATGTCATGGAAGCTCAACAACGGGTAATTAACCAAGTCTGAAAAGAGAATATCAGATAAGTTAGATCTCAATCTAAGATAGACCACCCAAAATGAAGCAGCATGAGACTTGGTTTGATTCATGTCCTTTGCAGCTTATATCATCCCACACCAAAGGCCCTAGGACTTGATGTGTGTTATGGATAAAGATGGTGCTACTGGAGATATAAATAAATGGGCATCAAAGGAAACTTTTGGTCAAGGGGAAAAGAATTTAACCAAATCAAAATAAGATTTGCTCCAATGATGGAAATATAAACCCTCTCCAAGCCATCATGTGCAGCATATATTCTTGCCAATTTAAAATGTCAACAAGCAACAAGATAAACTTCTATTTATAAAAATTATCAATAATTCATATGCATCAATAGGAGGTTAAAAAATACACGGTCATGAAAAGTTGTAAAATTTACAAATATAAGTGAGTGAATGCAGATGCATATAAATGTACATGATATATGAAGTAATTAATAAACTTGATTCTCAAAACCAACAGAGCACGTCTATAGATTGAATACAATAGAGGTTGTAAATCTTCTGATTTTTTAATATTAATCTTAGGTAATCAACAATTTAATCGTTGCTCGGGTTTAAAGTGGTTTACCTTTTTTTTCCTTTGGGTGCTTAATTTAGCTCTAACTTCCTTATTAGTTAAATTTTAATTCATATGCATTCCCATCATTCAGCTTTAGAATCCAAGAAAATGAGACATATTCAATGACAAAAAGTTCAGAGAGAGAGAGAGAGGAAACAAGGGAATGGGTATACCTTAAACAAATTTGCTTCAAGATCAGATTGAGAGCTGCAGAGCATTCAATTAAATTTGTTGCCACTGAGAACATGGTAAATGAACTTAAAAGTAGTACAAACAATAAGAACGGATGCAACATGATGACTTACACGTCCAGCAGACTATTGTCTACGAGCAACTTCTTGAGTTCAAGAGCAATTTTAATGGCCACATGATTAGGTATCTGGAATGGAATAGACAATGATTCATGATTCCAAAGACTTCTGCACAAGAACTGATGATAAAGATGGAATCTTACAATTCCAAAGGCAAACTGTGAATAACAAAGACATCCATCCATACATCTTAAAAGTAAACCCATGAAACCAATGGGTTGAGACACCGCAATTTACAGGAACATGGATGGACAGGCACAACGTCAATTTTTCTCATTCCAAACGTCGTCTCCCCTTTTATTCATTTTCATTCCTCAACTATTAAAACCCCTCCAATTCCCAAATAAAAATGCAGTGAACTAGAGAAACACATAAAGTTTGAAGGATATATATAAAGTTATAAACCAATTAGCTGCATATGACACATTTCCCACCTAGTGGAATTAAGGCTTCTGATCATTGTTGTTGTTGTTGCATGACAACATTCACTGCACAACATTCTTATAGCAGCCTACTGACTCATGGTACTCAGGTAGCAACCTAGGTCACCAGTCTTTTAAAGGAAGGAATGCCTTTGACCACAATTTAAAGCTTATAATGACAATATAATTCAATATAGCACGTAAATCAAGAAGGTAAATGAGAATCATCTCACCAACAACCAATACACATCCACACTGCAAACATGTACATACAAACTAAAATCTCTCCAGGAAACAGGCTTTCAGATGTTTATCTCAAAAGCACCCAGAGAATCAAAGATATATTGAGATTCAGGAATTGGAGGTGTTTCCTCTCAGAAACGAGCAAAGGGTAATCCAAATAATAAGTTGGATAGTTCAAATGAAGACCGAAAAGGAGTTTCACATTTTACCTTGTTCTTTTAACCCAAACGGAACCTATATATACAAGAAAATGATCATTTTGGAAAATCTGCCCACCGAGAAGGTTCAATTCCACCCTTCCTTGCTTTAAACCATAAAAGCAAGGAAGGGTATCGGTTCACGAATTAACTGCATTTCATGGGCGCATTTATCAACGTCCTGTATATATAATGACTTTTCCCCCTTTTTAGTGGGATGAGTACGGCCTTGCCTAATATGAAGGTAGGTATACATTAAACGTATACCCAAAATTTGGGCGTGAGCGAATAACCAAAAACTAGTCTAACATGATAAAAGAAGAACTTAAAAAGTTGGTAATTGAAACGAACTGGGGAATAAAACGAAATCTCAATAATTAAGAAAATGAACAAGACACAATTAGATGAGCAAAGAGGAAGGCTGCTGCAGACCTTAGTGACAGTCAACATTCTGCTGAGCAAGAATCTGGAGAGGACGTAGTAGTGATCCGCATTGTCGCCCAACCACACCTTCACCTGAGAACACAAAACCAAGGGACTGCATAAATGACCCACAAAAAACCTAAAATAGCATTTTAGGGTCAGGGTTTTGGCGAAGGGCGAGGACGGAGAACGGGAACCTTGACGAAATCGTATTTGGAGGAAGCGTTTCGGGTGGAGAATTTGGCCGTAGCCGGAGGGAAATCCGCCTGATTGTCTTCGACTTCGTAGTCTTCGTCTGCATGGGCTTCGTCATGATTTGCTACTACCACTCCCTTGCCCTTCTTCATCCTCCTCGCTTTTCTGTTCTGTCCCTCCAATCCTTCCGCCTTCTGAAAGCGCAGGGGCAGGGCATCGCTTTCACTGATGAAGAAGGCGAGCGTTTTGGGAGAATAAGCGCAAAAGGAAAGCCCTTTTCTGCAATTATCTCTGACGTTAGGCTCTTTCCTTAAAAAATATTTGCTAACCAATACACAGATAAAAAAAAATATAAGATATACAAATTATTCTATGAATTATTCTTTTCGTGATTTGGTTTTTAATTTTTAATTTATTTTCAATTTCGAATGTGTTTTGAAATTATTGAAAATATATATATATATATTTTTGTCTGTAGTATTTTCATATCTTAGAAATTTTAAGCATATTTGTGATGAAAATAGTCAAAACGAATTTTTGTTGTTTTGAGTTTTCTTTATAAATTTTTTTATTATTTTTAAAAATATAAAATTAAGCATATTTTTACTGTTTTAAAAAACTAAAAATAGGTTAAAAATATCAAAAAGAATAAGACTTTACTCTTTTCAATATGTTTATTAAACTTATTTAGTAATATATAAAAAATAAATCATATAATTTTTTATTAAATATTTTTCAAATATTACTATTATCTCTCATCTCTTTCAGATAAATATATTTTAGACCTTATATATAAAAAATAGAATGACTCATATGTCTTTAAGTAGATTTCAAATAATTTAATAAATTTTTTTGAATGTTTTACAATCAAGTGGGAGATAATCATATTGGTATTATATGGTTATAAATAAAAGAAATTTTATCCTAGTAAATTATATTATATCTACAAAATATCAGTATATCAGTATTTTTTCATAAAAAATTTAGTTGCTAGGGCACAACATTTTAGTTGTTTAAGGGCAGGGGTGCCAACTTCCTAATGCCAGGGCACTTGGTGCTTTGAGCAATAGTTTGCATTTAAAGCATTAGGCTTTTTTATTTATTTTTAATGACATTGTTTAGTTATTAATGAAAAATTGACCACTCTATGAAATAAACTTCAATAGTAATGTATGCTCAAAGTGTTTTTTACAAGCTAACTAGGTTCATTGTTTTGGTATTTATTTATATTGTGACAAAATAATTACAGTTAAAGAGGATTTAATCTAGCAAAAACAAGAAGATTTGTCTACTTGGACATTGCATCAACCTCAAAAAACTATTTAATAAGAATATTTTGTAAACAATAAATTGCACCTAAATCCCTTATTATTTGGATCATTTGCACAGAAACCCTCTTCTAGTATAGAATTGGCTCTAGAAATTAATGTGGTTTGCATTTTTAGTAGAGACCTAATTTTCATTACAAATGACATTATTTAAGTTTTATTTAAGTAGAAATTAAACTAAATAAATATTAGTTGAGTTAAGATTAACCAAAAAAACTAGCTAGTTAGAACCCATCGACAATGGGTCATGAATAGTGACTGTAAATGCTATAGTTTATTCTTTTCATTCTTCCTTGTTTATTCTCCATCATTTATCTCTCCCCTTTCCTGGTTTGGGGAGAGATAAACTAGCTACTATAATGGCTATGTCACAGTACACATAATTAGTAGCATTTCAAGAGATTTCAAGCATCATCGGTTGGCACAGACTCCGAGTCTCAAGCCTTCTTGAAGAATCTCCCACCTTTCTTTCCCATGCCAGTCCCCACGAGGCTTGACAAAAGAAGAGATTTGGTATCTGGTCTCCACGTCAATTCTTTCAGATCAGAAACCAAAGTGGAAAGTGCAGGACTTGCTTCACTGCCCTTTATGTTGTTACATGACACAACTCGTAGTCTCTGAAGCTCCTTCCACGAAAGAATCACAGATTCCAGGCCTTGAGTTGTTAGTACAGCACAGCCTTCCACAGATAGGAACTTCACCCTCCTGCAGAACATTTAAGATATTGCAATTGCAACTTAACTTCCCCATCAATCAAAGAACCTTTGAAATGAATTGCCTATTAAGATACCATTTCATTTGATCAATTGTAACAAAACACTGAAAATGGCATACGTTGACTAGTTTTCTAAGTTTATCGGCTAGGAGAAGAACATTTGTTGGGATTTGATCACACTCCCCACTCAGAAATCAAGAGAGAAGGACACGAAAATAGAAATGTGATTTATTCTCAAGAGACCAAAACAGAGTTTTTGCACGAACAAGGCTGTAAACTTTCACAATTGTCACAACTTTTAGATAACTGGTCACTCACACAATCCAAAAACTGTACTTATCGAGTCCTGGCACACTATTTGTCTAACCCTACTTGATCTCATATCTCTATCCATTTCTCTACTCAACATGGGATTATTGAAAAGCTTCTTCTCAATCGAACTAAGTTTACCAAAGGAGCTAACCCCTAATCTACATCTAGTTAACACAATTAGAAACTGCTAAAGCCCGAATCAAGAATCCAAACCAATTAGTGGAAGTCAACTGCAAAGAAAGTCTCAAACCTGCAGATGCTTGCGATGCCAAACATGTCATTGTCCAGCCCCCAACAGTTCTGGAGAACAATCTCCCTTGCAGCTTCACAGACAAGAAACAAAGCTCTCAGACTCCGCTTGTCCCGCAATTGGCACCTCTCCAAATGCAGGCGTTCGAGCGTCGGGCAAGAACCCAAATACTCATCCGCCCCGGGAGATGAATCAATCCTCTTGCAAGATTGAAACTTCAAAGTCTTCAGATTGTCACAATAGGAAAGAGCACACAACCACCCACCATCTATTCTGTGATCTGTCAGAATCATTTCTTCGAGCATCTGGCAGCACTGCCCAATTGCCTTGATCCCATCGTAGCTCCCCTCGCATCCACTTAGCTCGAGCTTCACCAATCTCCGGCAACCCTGCGCCAGTATCGTCAACCCAATGTCCGAAACCAGAGACCCGAAAAACCCGTCTAAATTCCCGACCAATTTCAGAATCTGAAGATTCTGGCACGCCGCGATTCCGCGAAGAACCTGATCGTTGCATTTATGCAGCTCAAGTTCTTGCAATGTGGGGCACTCTTCGGCCACACAGAGCAACCCAATTTCGCTACAATTAAGAACCATGAGCCTTCTCAAATTTGGGTACCCATTGGCTAAAAGTTTCAAGGCGGAATCGACTTCGGCAACTGACAAAACGTGATTCTCGACGAACCCATTTGGGGGGAGATTTGAATCGAGATGGAAAGAGCCAAGTTTGTGATTCAATGTAATACCTGTTCAAGAGTAAAATTAATGCTATAAATGATAAAATTAACCTTTTATCAACCAGTTTAAGCTTTTAGAATTTAACATACTACCAAAGCAGGCAAAGTTTATAAGTTCAGACCTCATACCTGTGCTCTTAGGCGAAGCGACACATCCGCGGACTAGATCGACGTGAATTAGGTTTGGGAATCGGACGAATATGCGGCCGGACACAATGAACTTCCAGTCGAGGACCTTGAGAGAGCGGACGAGGCGGCCTTGGAGGTTCAGCCAGCGTTTGGAGACGAGGAAGTTGGAGTTCCGCTGGGATTGGGGGAGCTTCGAGAGAATTTGGAGGAGAAGCTCGTCGGAGAGGAGCGACGTTGGGTCAAGGACGAGCTTGGAGCGATCGAAGAGCTGGGTTTTGGCCGAGTCGGCGGCGGATTGGAGTTTCATGGCGAAGAGTGCTTGGTTGAGAGCCTTCTTGTTCTTGAGCCAGAGCTCCGACCAGCCGGGTTTCAATGGCGAGCCGGGCTCTGGCTTCACCGACGGAAACGACATCCTGTGCTCTGCTTCTTCTTCTTCTTTTTCTGCTACTCTGCATCGGCTGTTTCTCAGTCTAGATTGTTGTCTCTCCGCATCGCTGAAAACTCCGTTGCTTTCTTCTTTCTCTCCGGTGAACACAAGTTGTTCTTGCCGTTATGGGAAGATTTTGGCTGTCGTTTGGACTGGGTCTGTCTGAGTTCTCTCTGCAACTGCAAGGATTTCTCTCTCTAGCTCTCTCTCTCTCTCAGCTCCCCACGCCAACGGGCTTCTTCTGGTGATTTGTCATTATTTACTTCTTGCTGCGACTTTTTGTTCCTTTCTGCGAATTTGAATTCTCCACGCAGACCTCACACGAGGGAAAGTCTTGCAGTCCACTGCATGATGTTGTAATTTTATAAAAGTTACTTTTGCCCAATTTGGGAAATTAAACATTCTCAAAATGTATAAATTGAGATTTTGGTTAGGTTTGGAGACTATTATGGTTAGTGGTTACATTTTTTCAATTTTTCTCTCTTTTTTTTTTTCTCTCAAATCATCAATTAACCTCACTTTTCTTTACTTGAAAATTTGGTATTTTTATTTTTAATTTATTTATAATAATAAAATAATGTGTAATTATTTTAGAATAACTAGGGCATTGCGGTCATTTTCATAGCATACAAATTTAATTTTTTAACCAAAATATTATCTTAAATAAGGTCTTTCTTCAAAAATAGAATTATAAAAAAATTAAATATTTTAAATTACAAACATTGAAGAAATTAAATAAATTTTAGTCACGCAAATTAACATCAGTGCTTAGTGCTAGAATTGTTGGGTTAATTCATCCAAAACCCAATGAGATTTTAATCTTAATTGTGAACAATTTAACTAAAAGTTTACATGTGAGACATCATACCATGTAGCATAATTTTTGTTCTTTTATTATTGTTAATTGTTTTAAATTATTTCACACGTCAAACCATTTACTAATAAAAAAAAATTATGATTTTAACGCGAGATTTTGATCTCCACATGGCTTTTATTGTGGTCACGTGAATACTAATTATTTTAATTAAAAAATATCAAAGGAAGTCAAAATCAAATTGATTATGGGGTAGTGTCCCATTTTCAGCATAATTTAAAAAGTTGCTATCAAAAGTTGGGGCACAAGCCTTGCAAAGCAGGAAAGGTTCCTTGTTTTGAGAGAAGATGAGAGTGGAATTCCTAAAACTGGACCTGGAACCATCAAAACCAAACACGGACTTGACATACAGCGTGCTCACTATCATTTTCTAGTGTTTTACTTATTTATTTATGTTTATTTTCTTTTTTTTTTATCAATAAATTTTTATATTATTTTACGACGTGCATCAATTTTGTGTTAAAAGACTCAATAGTTCACGGAATTTTATAATTCATATTCTTTTTTTTTAAAATGAACATCGATTATAATTCTTAATAATAATTATATTTTGTTTAATTAGAAGAAATAAAAAAATTAGAAAAGTAATCAATTTTAAATAATAATATATCAAATTTTAATCTCATTATAACTAGTATATTAGATGAATTTTAAATTATAATAATTTTTATCTGTAGTTATATATTTTATAAGATGCTTATAATAATTGAAATTATACTTAAAAAAGAAGTCTTTCTCTACTCCTTTTGTTAAATTTTGTATGTTGTCTTATTCTCTTAAGGTTTGCTCGGTATGTGCGACCAGATGATGCTAACAAATGGAAATAGCAGTCCACCAAACGTTTTGGTACCCTGAAAATTTGCATAAGTTGTGGAATTTCTGGGGACGAAACCTGACAAGAAGAAACTCAATCACCCAGAAGCAAATGTTGGCAAACAAAATCAAGCTTCATCAGGTCATCAACCCACAATATCTGTTTACTCGAAGAATGGGCGGATTAGATGGGAGAGCAACAATGCAGTGGCATAGTTTAAGATGCTAAGGTGATTACTTGACTACATAATATCTCTCTTTTCAATTAAAATTAACCTACAATCCCATTAAGCTTAATGATTGCTCAAGTCTTGATATCTAGTAACCGTTCATAAGATTATTCTAGATTATTCTTTTGTGACGAGAATGAATGGCTTATACACTAATAACAACCTCTGTGCATTTGTGTTTAAAGACTTCAAGAGATGGATATGAATTCATCTACTTATTTTCGTCTCAGGCCTAACTTTATGGCTATTAATATTGTGTTAAAGACTATAAGAGTACGGCCGTAGGAATCTTGATCGGTATTGAAGCAGCTGCCATTTTAAGTTTCTTATTAGTGTCAAATTCCAAGGATTTCTATGGTTGTGTGAGAGCCTTAGAAATGAGAACAAGTGTAGGACTTAAGTGTCCAGGTTCTGGCTGTCTTGTTTGAGAAACTGTTAATTTTAGGGTTCTGCCTAGGCACATGAGAGGACCTTGTGAGTACATCTAGCTCAAGGAGGAAAACCAAATCATTCAGATGATGCTTCCAGAATATGATCAACCATGAATGAAATAATTAAATTTTGACACGCAGAGGAGGTTTAATGTACTGATAAGAGAACGGTTACCATGCACAAGAAGAGTTTATAAGAACAAATTTGACATTTCTGGAGTTTACAGATTGTTCTCTCTTCATCGGAGAGCTTTCTGTAACCCTCCTTTTAGTTGGAGCCCCTCTTCATGTGCCTGCGTTTACAGATTAATCCTCTACGCTCCTCGTCTTCATAAAGCGTCAAAACATAGAACGTTCCCACCAGACGAAGCACTGAGAAGCAGCATAATAGATTAAACAAACTGGATATAAGCCCTCCAAATGAACAAACAAAAGCGGCATCTCAAAATAATCAAACAAAAATCCAATAACAAGGGCGAAAAGGTAGTCAAACGTGACCCAAGAATCCCATATTACAACTATGGCAGTTGATATTGTTAAACCAAGTTCAATCAAGAAATATGAAACTGCTGGTCTTAAAGCAAGAACAAGGAAATCCAGGAAAAAGGAGACCCAAAACTAGGATGATAATAATAATAATAACTCCAACATGACAAAAATCAGCGGTAGCGGCGGAGAGAAAGCGTGTTGTTCCTCTTCCAAGTAGCCCTCCTTGATGGTCTTGCCTTGTGGTGCAAATGTCCCTTTCCACGAAGGCCTCTGTATTTCTTACCAGCAGAGGTGAGTCCACGAAGCTCTCTGTGCTTGTGAACTGGCTTGCAGATCCATTGGATCCTTGGGTCATTACGGATTGCATTATGGGCGGCATCAACCAAGATTACCTCATAATATTTGTAAGTGGAATCCTGGAAAAACAGATATATGGAAAAATACATAAGAGGAAAAAAAAAAAGACTTTCAGATTATACAAGTAACAATCCAAGTTGCTAACACTGACCGATTGTGACAATCAACACATGCTTATCAGTAAGGACAGAGAAATGAAACAAATAGTAAGCAATGGTCAATCATTTTCGAAAGCAATAGCAAAAATTCCCAAAAATTTCAAGATGCAGCCATGACATAACATTTAATATAAAACAATTCCTAGGTCACCATCTCCATGTTCTCCATTGATAAATTGAAATATCTATCTATGGTGAAAAGATCATACTGGCATGAGCAATCATGCCACGGATTTCTGAAACAAAACTAAAACGAGGAAGGTGGTTAAAGGGACTGAAAGGACAAGTAATTATTCACGCAAACCTCACCTCATTGATCCAATATGAGTTGAGAACCTTCAGACCGCCTAACTTACGACCAGCACGTTCCTCTGCAACTGAACGCTTGCTACGTTGGAATTTCAGCTGAGTGACACCTTGATTTGTGGGTTTACCATATACAATACCCTTAGGAACCGGTCGCTTTCTCCCACCACGTCTTACACGAACACGATAAATCACATAACCCTGTGGAAATAATTAACTCAGTTAACATGCACAAACAGTAGCCATGGTTTTAAAGTAATCAGATATACTTCAAGCAAACCACCAATATTCGCAAAAAAACACAACACTGCCCATTCCCACTTGAAAGCTAGAGGAAAATAAGAAAAGTTCAAAAACAAAAAGGAAAAAAACACTTTAGGTCATCTATGCGTGTCTCGTGTCCCCAACTGGTACAAATTTGAAATCAGCATTCCTTAAGGCAAAGTCATACAAATTTGAAATCAGCATTCTATTGTTCCATACAACCAAATACCTGACACAAAAATGCATATCAAAATTAATCATACCAAAGGGAAGGTTGAAGCGCAAACCCAACTACAGAATGATAAAAAGCAATTAAGTAAATCATGTAAATTGACAATAAAGGCAAAGTCTCAGGCACAACCTAATAGTTCTCAGATAAGTTATGGTAAATTACTCGTCTATAAGACTCAAACAAACATCAAAGAAATACATAAACACTCATATAAATACCTGCTTGGCCTTGTAACCCAATCGACGAGCCTTGTCAGGGCGAGTGGGGTGAGTGACACGCACAATCGAAGAATGCTGGCGATACTCCCAGCACCTCACCCTCAGCAAAAACCTCATCACATCCGACTGCTTCTTCCTCCATAGCTCCGACACGTAAGTGTATGCCCCTAACATTATTACCCCATCCAAACGCCATATTCACAAATCAGAACAAAGCCAAATGACAAATCCCGTACAAATCGACGTCCGACACAGATAAAACTCTTTTTAAACATAAAAAATCTCTATTCCGAAAAGTGATAATTATATCGAAAACGACGGGCACATAGATTAAACAAAAAAACACTAAGAGAACAAAAACATAAAAGAGAATATCCAAACTTCATGCCAAATGCGAAACACAGAAAGATCGATGAGGAGAGGGTTTACAGAAAACCCATCAGAATCGGCGGAAAATAGGGTTATAAGCAAAAAGCATATGCGTACCCATTCTTGAGCCTCTGGAGCACGCTCTCTCTCCCCCCTCGCTGTCTCTCCGCTGCTGCTTCGGGCAGAGAATCTGTGATATATGAGACTGCAGTATAAATTAGGGTTTTTGAAGATGGAGGTGAGTTCTGAAAAAGGACCAAAACAACCCCATGCTACCTGCATATTCTGCGAATTGCCCTGGCCAGGTCTTTTAATTACAGGTACGCTTGGGCTTGGGCTTAGGCTTGGGCTTGAACTCAAAGCTATCGAGTCGACTCACGAGACCGCTGGGTCTCTATTCATCTAAATTTCCAAATTATTATTAATTTAAAATGTATTTTGATTTTTTATTTCACTTCATTTGTTTTGTTTGAGTTAAAAATATAAAACAGTAAATAATATTTTATTTTACTGCTAATTATCAATATCATAATGAGATTAAAGGTACACATGGAAAGGGTTTTGATATATTTCACTCTCTTATTTCTTTTAATTTTGTGAGTTCTTGTTACATACCTGTAAAAAACTAAATAATAATTTATTATGTGATAGTTAGAGTTTACTTTTAAATTTTTATTATGTAATAATTTATTATGTAAAATACTAAATATTAATTTTTTGTCAATAGATAAAAAAACATTTGAGACTTCAACTTACATGGTCGTCCGATAATTTATTTAAACTCTATAACTTTAGTCTTGTACTTTGTAATTGCAGTTTAATTTCAATAATATCTCTTTAACCTTTTATTTGTATTGCACTTTGAAATGATTCAAGATAGCTATTTTATTTGAGGTTATGTACTTATTGTTGTTGTTGAACAGTCACTTATGATTGATTATTATTCACAGTGAAAATTTAGTAAATATGAGAAATGGGTTAAGCGGCCCATGGGACGACTCGCTTCATAGCCTGGCCTCGCCTGACTCGTCCAGCAAAGTGTGGGCTGTGCTGGCCCAGCGATATGTGATCCGCAGCTTAACATGACTCGGCTAGCCAAAATGACACGACCCGCCCATCAAAAAATAAAAAAATATTTAAAAAATTATGTTTATTAAATATTTAAACATATGTTTGAAAAATATCATATATTTTAAATATAATAATTAAAATTATACAAACATACAAATTATACATATTCTAAAAAATTATAAAAATTTTACAAACACACAAATTATGTTTAAAAATTAAAATAAATGACCCATGGGCCGGCCCAGACAATTAGGCCCACGGGCCAGCCCTCCCCAGCAGACCCACGGCCCGGCCTGCTTAGCCCATTTATTAAGGGCCACAAAGTCATGCCGGGCCCCAATATTCATTGCCTCGGCCCGGCCCATTTCACTCATGGGCTAAATTCGGCTCGGCCCATTAAATGGGTGGGCCAAACAGGAGACGGGCTGGCCCGACTCGGCCTGCCCATTGCCCATCTCTAAGTTTTAGAGTGGACCATTAAGTCTTGTAATTTTTACTCTCTTACATTAAAATGGGTTTTTCATGATAAAAATTGTTTACCTCACACATTAATTATTTTTTATTGCTTAAATTATTTTTGTATTTTACATATTATGGTGTTTATTATGTTATTATATTCACTCTTCACACGTTTAATCAAATAAAAATAGCAGGTGAATCTTTGATTACTCTTCGCCTGTCAACACTTTTAATTTTATTAGTTCATGTTATATATGTATAAAAAATTAAATAATAATTAATTACATGACAGATAGAGTTTACTCTTTAATTTTGAAATAAAGTATGTTTTACTATAACGAAAAGTTATTTGATAAATTAATTATTATTTAGAGATTATAAGTATTTTTTAAACACGACACATCAATTTTTGTAAAGAAAATAATTTATTAACATAATTTTGTAATATCAAAATCTGGTATTTACTTGTATAACAGTATAGTAAATATAATATAAGAAAAGAGTATAATATACATGTGAGAACTATTAATGCTGTTAAAAGGAATACAATCATGGAAAATTATTAAATTGTGTGTGAATTATAATTTTTATTTTATAACCCTATACTATAAATTATTAAACATAAAAATTATTTTCTAAATATTTTTGAAAATAAATATTGTACTATTTAAAATACAAAATATTATAACACATTTAATTATTAAATGATGGTTGAAATAAAAAAATATACAATTAAACATGTAATTTAATAATTAATAATATTATTTGTAGTTAACGCAAATAGAGATGAAGACATTTACCCACGACTTATTAAAAATAAAATATGAAGTCTAAAAAGAGTTATATTATCACTTAAAAAATATTATACCTTATTTGAACTTAGGTGATATTATCTATTTATATTTCTATTATGTTAAGATATGATAAAATTATTTTAACCCTTATCAACTTTTTAATTATATTAAATAATTTAATCATGACATATAAAATCTTTAACAACTTTTTATCTATTCCAAATGCATTGTTTTTACAGGAGTTGTTGACAACTCTTAAATTACATGAGAATTTTTTTAATGGCAGACGAATCATTTATTATAAAAAATTGAGCTCTTAAACTTATATTATCCTGTTGTTTATCATACGATGATTATCTATATAATATATTTATCTATTATTGGATTTTATGTTTTCTAATAAGGTGCAAGATTATGACGAGGTATTTTCGATATCCTTCATAAGTCTTGCTCTATGATTGAAGTTAAATCCATCATGAACATCACTCTCTAACAGCCCAAATGTGAAGTCGGGCCATAAACCCTTTATCAACTATTTGGAAGTGAATGGGCTTTAGCCCATTTGCTCAAGGGTGAAGGGGGCCCACTGAGCCCAAGCCCAATTCCTTCTTTGTGTGCCTTAACACCCATTGACGAGTGCTTATTTGGTGTTTCCTTGTATGATCGATTCGATTTGTCCCATTTCCCCTCTCGATCTGGTCCATCTTTCCTTGTTGAAGTTTATATTTTTTCTTGTGGATTGCTTGGACAATTCGTAGGTGTCCTTTATTAATCCATTTCGATGGTCTCCCTTAGAGAAAAGTTTTTTGGTCATTGCTTTTTGTCCCATATCTTCTTGATTGCTCTTTATTTCTTGATGGATCTTGTTGTGAGTGTAAACTGTGTTTTTTGGGTAAGAAAGTTTGTGTTTTGGCTAAGAGAGTTCAGGGTTCGATTTGGGGTTTCGGTATTTGGCTCTTGTGTGTTTTCGTGTGACTTGGTGTCTTTATTCATTTGAGTTACCTGAGTAGTGTTTTGGATATCCCATAATTTAAGCCTTGATCGATTTCAAATCTGATTAACAGGGAATTTATTTTTTTACCTTGATTTGTTATTGCATTCGGCTATTTTTGTCTGATTTTGATTGAGTACTAACCTAGTGTTTTGTAGAGATTTCTGTAACATCTACAAATATATAAATATTAAGTAGATTTATGTTATATTATAAATTATTTAAATAATTTTTAACAAGATTAACATGATTTTGAATACTCAAAACCTTTCAAATATATATAGTTATAGCTTATAATTTTGTCAAGATATTTTTATATTTTTAGGATGTGTGTTAATTATTTTTTTGTAGAATATTTTAAAATTAAATTTTAAACCTCATAAATACTTTGAGTTAGGAAAAAAACCAAGTAAATGTTAATTCTTAGGACAATGACCAATACAACATATGCGAAGTCTTGCAAATTAATGTGCATAAATTTATAAAATAAATGATTAGCAACTCAAATCTCTTATTTTATTTTTAAAAATACTACTCGAATGTTTAAAAATAATAGTGATCTTTTGATATTAATATGTTATATTATATGTCAAATTAATATAAGTATATAATAATACATCAAAATAAGAATATCTGACAAAAGATCACGTATGAGTGTGTAAATAATATTTTTGTTTTATTTTGAATAAGTTTTTGTAAGATGTAAAATTTAATTTTTCACACACTCAATATATGTCTTTTTTTTTTGTGAAAAAAATTGGCCCATTAAACCGAAAATAAAAGCTGGAACCAGATGGAACTTTCTCAGAGACCGAGCCCACAATTTCAGCCGCAAGTTCCAAATCTAACCCTAGTTCCATCACGCACTCTCTCTCTCTCTCTGAGGTTCATTCTTATATGTATCTGTAAACGTGAAACCAAATCCAAGTAAGTTGAAGCGTTGCATCGTCCGGTTGCATTATTTCCGCTGTTTCGATTCGTTGGTCTGAGACCTTTTAACTCCAGTTCTCGGCGGCCTCCGGCGGTGGGAAACGAGCTAATCTTCGTGAAGTTGAAGTTGAAGGACTCTATGGAGTCTCTTGGATCGCACCTCACGGAACCGAATTCCCAGTTTCAGAACTCGGCCGAAACCCTAGGCTCCTACAACCAGGTTTCGTACGAGGCTTTGGCGTCCTACGGTCAACAGGCTCCCCAAGCCCTAGGTACGGGAGAAAATCCTTTTCACTCTGTTGCTTCCGATGATCCGAAGCAGGCCGTTTCGAACGCGGAAAACGGGCATAAGGAGTTTGGAGAGAAGGCGTCTGAGGATGCTCAGATTCACAAGCCATTGGTGTGTGAAAACGGTTTAACCAACGCTCACAGCGGAACCGACAGGGACTGCTCTGGCGGGGAGGAGGAGACGTCCAGCAGACGGAGGAGGCGTAGCCGCTGGGACCCCCCTCCTAGCGATTCGAATGATGGTGCTGCCTGCAGCGATGGTACTGGGACTGGCGGCAGGAAGAGGAAGTCCCGGTGGGCTGATGAAGAACCGAAACCGGTAATTCAGTTGCCTGATTTCATGAAAGATTTCACTGGAGGTATTGAGCTTGACCCTGAAATTCAAGCACTTAATAGTAGGCTTCTCGAGATAAGTAGAAAATTGCAATCTGGGTTACCGCTGGATGACCGGCCCGAGGGTGCTCGATCACCTTCGCCCGAACCCATATATGATAACATGGGAATACGAATAAACACTAGGGAATATAGGGCCCGTGAACGATTGAACAGAGAGAGGCAAGAAATTATATCACAGATTATTAAAAAGAATCCCGCATTTAAGCCTCCGGCTGACTATCGGCCACCAAAGCTTCAGAAGAAGCTTTACATACCAATGAAAGAGTATCCAGGCTATAATTTCATTGGACTTATTATTGGGCCAAGGGGGAACACGCAGAAAAGAATGGAAAAAGAGACTGGGGCTAAAATTGTAATTCGGGGTAAAGGGTCAGTGAAAGAAGGTAAATTACTCCAGAAGAGGGACTTAAAACCCGATCCATCAGAGAATGAGGATTTACATGTCTTAGTGGAAGCAGACACACAAGAATCCCTTGATGCTGCAGCAGGCATGGTGGAAAAGCTCTTACAGCCTGTTGACGAAGTCCTTAATGAACATAAGAGGCAACAGCTCAGGGAACTTGCTGCTTTAAATGGAACTATAAGAGATGAGGAGTATTGTAGATTATGTGGTGAAGCAGGCCACAGACAGTTTGCTTGTCCTTCTCGTACTTCAACTTTCAAAAGTGATGTTCTCTGTAAAATATGTGGTGATGGTGGGCATCCAACCATTGATTGTCCACTGAAGGGAACGACAGGTAAGAAAATGGATAATGAGTATCAGAACTTCTTAGCAGAGTTAGGAGGGTCAGTCCCTGATTCTTTGTCTAAGCAAAGCAGTGGAATTCTAGCCCTTGGTTCAGGCAGTTCCGGAAGCAATCTTCCTTGGGCAAGTGGTAACGGTGCTGGTGGCACCACACAAGCAGGCTTGGGGACAAATGGAGTCAAAAAAGAATATGATGATACAAATTTATACATTGGTTACTTGCCACCTACTCTTGATGATGATGGCTTAATCAGGTTGTTTACACCTTTTGGTGATATAGTGATGGCTAAGGTTATTAAGGACCGGGTTACTGGATTGAGCAAGGGTTATGGTTTTGTTAAATATTCTGATGTTCAACAGGCCAATAATGCTATTGCTAGTATGAATGGCCATCGTCTAGATGGTAGAACAATTGCTGTGAGAGTTGCTGGTAAGCCCCCCCAGCCTGCTGTTCCTCCGGGTCCTCCCACTTCGGCTGTCCCTACATATCCTGTTCAAAGCCATGCTGTTGGTGCCTATCCATCCCAGCATTTTACTCAAGGTGGTCCACTTGGGAATGCACCTCCTGGGAGCTATGCTGCTGCTCCAGTTCCATGGGCACCACCTGTACCTCCTTCTTATGCTTCTTATCCTCCTCCCCCACCAGGATCAGCCGTGTATACCCCTATCCCAGGTCAGCCACTGCCTGCTTATGGAGTTCAATATCCCCCACCAATGACAGTTTCTTCCGCCGCGTCATCAGAGACTGTATCTTCTGGTGAATTACAACAAAGCTACCCACCTGGGGTGCAATCTCAAAGTACCTCTTCTGTTCAAGCTGTTCCTTCCAATGTATATGGGAACTCTGCAGCAGCAATGCCCCCAGCCATTCAACCTGATTATCCAACTTCTTTTGCTTACCCATCCTATTATGGTGTAGCTCCCCAACAACCCCCTCCTCCCCCTCCTCCTCCTGTGTCTCAGCCAGCACTGGACCAGCCACTGAGCATTGGAAATGTCCCTTGGGCACCAAATCCACCAGTTCCTCCACCTGTTACAACAGCTGACAAGACTACTTATGGTGCAGATACAGAGTATGAGAAGTTCATGGCAGAGATGAAGTAGCGAGGCTTTGTGAATACTGCGTTTGGATTGACAGGTAAGATTGCTGGAGCCTGGCCTTTCTCTTATTGTCATTGCTTGTTATTTTTTGCTTATCTCCAGATAGTTTGGTTGGTCAAACAGTTGGTTAGTCCTATTTTTCTTCATCTGATGGTAACCGCCAGATGCTCTTTTACAGTATGTCCCGGATTAGTCCTCTACGAGGAACCTGTTTCTACCTAAGCTGTAGCATCATATTGTTGGATCTTGAGCAAATTTATACTAGTAGAGGCTAAAATTTATGACTAGTAGAAGTTCTTTGAAGAGAAAAATCAGACACCAGATCGCTCATTCTCTTGGTTTGATGTGATATTTGTCAATCCTAGCCAGCAGAAATGATATAGAAATTCTCCTTTAGTTCTTCCAAAAATTTCATTACATGTGCATTATTCACCATATCTTCTTCTTATTTTATGATATATGCATGGAAGAAATTAAGACTAAACATATTGAGTGATCTGTAGCAATATATTATGGGTTCTTTCTAACATCTACTTATTGCAATGAACAGGGATGGCTTAGAAGTATATTGTGCCTAAAAAATCTAGCAGCAGAATGGCTTATTGAAATTTATGATCAACCAGTATTTTCATCTGCATACATCATATACTTGGTTTAAATTTTAGTGAAGTAAAATAGATGGTACCAGTCCTTCATAAGCCCCATAGATCCAATTAAATTTTTGTGGTTTTGCCTAACATTTTGTATTTGATCAGTGGACAAGTAGGGTCACATTCTGCATCAGCAATCTTCAGATTACAGGTTATCATCTCATGCAGATACACATATAGTTAAACTATTATGATTGTTGTTGAGCTTATGGGCAGAAATTTATTTTTAAGAATGTTGGATCGAGTAGATTTCTGCCCTCTCTATGCATGTATATAGCATATTCTTATGTATGAACCTATTGATTTATCTTTGGTGTGAGGGTATCCAAAATTAACATTCCACAGGACAAGTGTTTCTCTGTTATTTGTAGTTCTTTTGGCCCCAAGAAACTCAGTTCAAGCATATGGTGATGTATTTCCCATATAAATTGTTTTGAGCCTGGCTGTGCATTATTGGGCGATACCAGCCTGATAATATATATATATGTTGATGTGTTACTCTTGTTTCTTTGAGCGATCCTCCTTCATAATGTTACCTTTTTGTCTAAAAAAATTAAGTGTCTTAAGGAAAAGTGTTTTGCTGTCCTCTTTTTTGTTCCATTGCTTTATGTATACTGTTTTCACATTTCTTAACATTATCTCTTTGTTACTGTTGCAATATTTTGACAGGCATGATTTCTTGGAGCTCTTGTGAACCTGATTTCTTACCTCTTGCCATGACTTCTTGTTGGAAGTTTGGGACTCACATCTTTAACCTTGCTGTACTGTTATTACATTTGCAGAGACATGGCCAAAGTGTTTAGTTCATTCAGTCTTTTTGATGGAGTAGTCATTCAGAAGCTTCTTAATTTTTGGCTCATCTATGCACGGCTTGAGTTCATCATTGGGATGGTTGTTGGCGTCCACGTGGCTTCTTCTTTCTAATACTTTCTCTTCTGTCGTTGTGTGTGAGGTTTTTTTTAGTTAGTTACTAACTTTTGTACTGTTCTATTTTGGTTGACTTTTTTCGTTAACTATTTTGTTGGTCCTTTAACTGTGTTCTTTCTTCTCTAATTGAGGCCTCATTTTCACTGTGACAATTTTCCAAAGTTGTCATAGTTGGTTCTTTGCCATGAACCTGAAGCAGCAGATGCATCAGTTCATTATCCCCTGAAGATTCCGGGGTATGTAAGATATGTAATTCTCATTACTTTTTGTATAATTCTGTTTAGCTTTTATTTTGCTACTCTGATGACCATTTTAGCTCATGTGTGACAGGTGAAAGAACTTCTATTTGTGCAACATTTGGCCTTTATCCATTCTCATAAGATTTCTAGTGGTAATTGTAGAAACTTTGTTAGACATAGACCTGAAAAATTAGTCTAGTTTGACTTTAATTATGTTGGTCTAGACATAGTTGTTAAATTGAGATTTGAATCGAGAATTGAAATTCTTATTTTATGAATCGTGAATCGAGAATCGAATTAAATCGTAAGATTCGGTACACGATTTCAATTTCAATTATAAATAATATATATCAATAGAAAATAAATAATGTGCCCACCATGATCAATTCTTTTAAATATAAATAGATAAATAAACTTTTAAATATATTTGCTAAGTTTAAAATTATATCAAAAGGTAAAAGTATATTCATGTTGTCTTTAAATTCAAATTGCACTAAACCAAACCACTTTTAAAATAACAAGCAAGGAAAAAAAAAAAAAGCCCTACAACTATAAGGTTACTAATAAACTCCATTGTCCATAATCTTCACTAGTTATCAATCATCTTCATCTTCAAGTTAAAGAGCATCATCATCTTCATCATCTTCTTTGTATTCAAAGATATCCAAATTGAGTGAATATTTGATTAAAGCGCACATGCAGATGAAGTCGCACGAATTGGATAAATTGGACGAATCGTGCTATTCATGCGATTCACAGTCGATTCGTCCGATTCATAGTTGATTCTAAGAGATTTTCGATTCACCCTATAAATTCAATTCGATTTTTATATGAATCGAGTTGAATCGTACTATTCGAGTTGAATCGTACTATTTGAATCGTGAATCGTACGATTCTAAGGGATTTTAGATTCACCTTATAGATTCGACTCGATTTCTATATGAATCGAGTCGAATTGTACGATTCGAATCGTGAATCGTAAGATTCTAACAACAGGGTCTAGATACAAAAGTGATTAGAGATAGGGAGTGATATGTTGCAAATGCGGTTGTTAAGGAAAGAGGAAGGTATAATAAGGAATGGTAAAGAAGTATTTACAATCTTGTAATTGTTTGGGGCCACTCTCTTTAGAAGATGCTTGGCTACTGCAATTTTGATGAAACAGCATTTGAAAATTGCATTTTTGCCAAAGGGAATTCTAGGCAAGCACAATTTTGTTTCTTTCAAGAATATATTGAAGAAAAACTTGAATTGGATTTTGAAGTTTGTCCTTGCACAGGTAGAATTAGTACCGCTAAGCAAAGTTTATCCTTATCTATTTCAAAGACTGGATATGAGAGAAGTGGTCTAGATAATAAAGAAAAAAATGGCCTCCTTGGGGGAAGTCCTTAATTGTTAAATAATCTCCACTGCAAGTACCACCTCACCCTGATCCAAAGAGCCTCGTGAAACACTCTAAAGGGAACAAATCTCTCTGTTTCTATTATTATTTTATAGTTGGAACTGGTGAGACCTTGTTTTCATGTCTGGAATTTTTTCACGAATGCTCAACTTTTAGGCCATTTGGGTCTATGTATTTTGTTATTTTTTCTTTGGCATGCTAAGTCATGTACAATTTCTCTGGTACATCATGTACGACTTCTGAGTGCTTGCACAGCATCTGCTATGAGAGTTAAGAGTGAATTTGGAAGGGTAGGAAGAGAATGACTGTACCAATCTCAGAGCCATAGGTTCCCTGATGGCTAAAAAATTTTGGACTATATTTTAATTGTATATATAACTAACATTATTTGTTCCTTAGAATTAGTCTTATTTGACATTGTTAGAACCTTATAGCTGATATATTTGGCTAGTACTTAACTGGGTCATGTGTGAGAGGAATAATAATGGATAAGAGTTCAATTCCTCTCCTGCTTTCATCTGTACTGTTCTTGATGTGGTTTAATTAGGAAATATTGCATGTATTTTTAATAGCGTGAGTATTTATTTTCTAGGTTGTCTTTATTAGTATATTGTGAATCATTTATCTGCATTATAATTTTGTCAAAAGTTATCTTTCTTTTATCAGTCTGCAACAGGTAAAAATATGATTTTGTTTTCTTCCTTGTTTTTGTATTACAACTTGTATACTTACTTCTTTGTAAATTATTTAATATAATGATTGGATTTCTCTCGTTTTAATCTCTTTGGATATTATTTGTCCAACTTTTGGAACTTTTACAGTACTCATAATGTGATACTTTTTCACTGACCAGGCAAAGTGCGTTGGGTTTTATATTTTTATGTCAATCTTTAAGCTATCAAAACTTGGCCAATCAACATTGACGTTACTTGTTCTTTTAACCTTCACTTTGAGACAGTATTTGTGGTAGAATCTAGTTTTGGTATTATTATTAAGCAGTTAATCTTTGAGACAGTATTTGTGGTAGAATCTAGTTTTGGTATTATTATTAAGCAGTTAATCTTGAGTGGTACTTTACTTGCTGACCATTCCATCTATCATTCTACTGATTGTGATTTGTAGGTTTCTGCATTTAGCCTGCATTCAACAAGAATTTTCCTTTCTTGTTTTGATTGAATTCAACTAAAAGTAGATGTGCACGTAAAATTTCATCTTTGTGCATAGCTCCCTTTCTGAAAAATCTTTGAAGCAATATGATGAAATCTGCTCCTCTAAAAATCCTCTCAAGTTCCATGATATACTTATTCTTTCTGAAGCTTGCCCTGGTTGTTTTGAGTTTGAGAAGAGTGGAATTCCAAATCTTAGGAGATTGTACCACGACTCTCAAATTGTGTTGAGGCCACTAGGCCCACTAATACTACAACAACAGTACGTGTACAAGCCTTAATCTCGCTGTAAGAATTCTAGATCTCCATTCATTTTTATCCATGGACGGATCCTTTGTAAAGATATTATATCCTATGTTTTATTTCAAGTCTTTCCACTAATATTGTCTTTTGTTTTCTTTGCTTTTCTACAAACTTTGTTTATTTCCTCTATTAGCCTCACAGGTGCATCTATTAATCTTTTTCTCACATGTCTCAAATGTTTTAATTTTTATTTTGGCCTTTTTTCTTCAATAGATGCCATTCCAACTTTTTACATATGATTTTGTTTCTTATTTTCTTGAAGCCACCATAGTCAATAATTTCTTATACCTGTATAAGAAGAAAATTACATGAAACTAAAAATGATCTCTTTAGTTTGGTGATGTCACTGCTGATGATAATCTTATTGATTGTGTGGAACTTTTATTTTGTTGTTTAATTTTGACATGTCTGGCCAGCACAAAAAAATGTCAATGAATGATGCCTCCACAAAGCACAGCAGCTGTCCCAATGTCGTTTAGGTTCCTTCTCGATTCTTCCTCCCGTTTCTTTTATCTTGGGCATCTCACTTGGAATGTAAAGCTTGTTCTAAATTTGTTTATGGAATTGCGTTAAAGTATTTAAGCTGGTGAGGTTTAATTTAAAGATTGAAGTGGTTCAGGGTTTTTATCATGTAGAGATTTGAAGTTCTCGGAGCTTTTTGTTTGCTGCGCCCAACATTGTGGGCAATCTTCGAAGAAGATGGCAGATGTTTCAACTCTCCTACGTTATGTTCCTTATGTTTGCTTGGGAGGAAAGAATTTTGAGAGGAATCTTTTTTTTGGGGGGGTGGGGGTGGTTGAGGGTAATCTTGGTTTTGGTTCAGATTCAGAATTTTATCTGCTGAGCTTATCTAGGCCTCTATCTCTTGCTCTTCCATTGGGTAGGGTAGTGCAATTTACTATAATAATAGGATTTTGTGGAAGACAGGAGATGTGCTAATTAATGAGTAGGCAAATTTGCTAACTTTTCGCATGAATGGTTGTTTAATAAGTGAAATGGTAATAGCCTTTAGTTAATATCCTAATATCTCATCTTCCGATTCACGGTTTTATTGTTCACAATTTGTATTGGCTGTGGCTTGGTCAGTCCTCTGCAGCGGGCCTCTTCTTGACCGAATGCTTTCTGAAATTTCTTTTCCCCTTGAAACATTTTTCAGGCGATACGTTTTCTCAACACCACATTGAAGAGAGACTGGTATATTTTACCTAATATGTTATTTTGATACTTGGAGTGACATTTTGCATTCATGTATTATACATTTACATTGATATAACACACGATACAATACATCATTGCACGGGTGTCACCATTAGTGTCAAAATTGAAAATACAGGTAGTATTTTCAATTATTATATTCTTATTTTTAGAGAGATTCTCTTTTTTCTTTTTCTAATTTGAAATTGGCATTAATAATTTTACACTAAGAGGTGATGAGGTTCCAGAATTTTGTGTGGTCAAGTGTTTGTTTGGCCATAGACATTAGTTTTATTTGTAGGCCTATAGAAAATATGTTTTAAGAGGATAAATTAAGCAAGCGTTGCCTGAACTTTGCTCATTCAGTTTCAATTTTAAAATTCACTTATTTAGTACTTAAATTTTTAAAAGTTAGTCATCCCATCACATGAATTAGTTATGACATGTCTTGAATGTTGGTTTTTGAAGGGTGTTGACGCCTAGTTTTGAAAATTTTACGAATTGATTTTAAAATTTAGAGTGTTTGACTTGAAGCGTCAAGTGTAAATTATAATTAGCCAAATTAGGAGAGTGGTTAATGTGGATGGACCTGCTTGTTCTTGGGAGTTAGAGAAGTGTGTGTTAATTGTGACAGATGGGTGATGTAAAATTCTTGGTTTGCATATAGAAGAATTCCATGAAGCAGCATGTTATGTAATTGCTAGGATTAGAATAGCACTGGGTTTGTTTTATTTTATTATTATTTAATTTTACTGTTTTTGTGAGAATTTAATAAAAATTTAGGAGTGCGAGCAATTTCTGAAGGTGAAGGTCGGCATATGAATAAAATTAGATTTAAGGTTTTAATTTTTGAGTTTAAAAATGGTTGTTTTGTTATGTTTTGTTTTGTTTATGTTGTGCTTGATGTTGAGTTGTGTGCTTGATCATATATATGGGTTTTGTAAATACTATTGGTTTTATCGTTAAAATTGTACAAGAGTGATTGGTTTGTTTGTTTGTACTTTCTTGGTTGGAGAAAATATGCAGTCTAATTTTTTTCCTTAAATAACCATAACCATGTTTAATATAGCTTCGATACTACTAAGGTATTGTGCTAATGTTGTGGTTAATGTAATATTGTATTTTGAAAGGCACTTGTTTTTAAAGTAAATGTTTAGTAAAGTATAATTTTATTATTATTTAAAAAAAACAGATTAAGTTATTTAAGAATAGAAGAAAATGACTTAAAAAAAAAAACCAAAGTGTAACTTGGGAGATTCTTATTTATTATTTATTCTTAATATTATTAAGTATAATGTCACATTTAAAGGCCTGTTTTCACAATTCAATGCCAAACAATTGGCATACCGCAGTCGGTATTTTTAATAAATTCAGAATATTAAATAAAATATTTTTTACTAATTGTTAAGTATTTAGAGTATGAGTATATATTATAATAATAGTAATATTATTTAATTATAATATAATGTGAACATGAAAATTTTGTGTAGATGTTTTTGTTCTTAACGAAATTGTGAAACCGTCTAAGGTGAAGAACAAAAAGAGGTCCTCCGTTCAACTCAACGTAGCTAAAAAATAAATTGTTTTTAGTGGATTCGTTTGTTTTCATGTAAAGATTATTATTTTTTATATATAAAGTGCTTCATCTTATTTTTAATACTCTAAATAAATTTCAAATAAGTAAATTAATTAAAAGTATTTTTTTTAAATTTTTTGTTAAGATGTAAATAATGAATTGCTAGATTGAGCAAGCTTATGTTCACTTATAGCCCTGTCGTATACTCTCCACTACATAGAATAAAGGTTAAAAAAGAGGACAAATTTTAATTAAAGAAGATACATTTCTTTCCATACTATTTGGTTTCGGGAATGAGATTTTTAAAAGGCAGGAAAGGCATTGGTGGGCCAAAAGACAGATTGAAACGAAACACTTAAACCATATTAATAATAATAATCACAAGACTTTGACCCCACAAAATAAGGTTAAATGCAACCAGAACACCCTCAAATATAAGAAGAAGAAGAAGAAGAAGACAAAGAATAAAGGGTGGTGAAATCCACAACAAACAACAAACAACAAACAACAAACGTCTGCTTGCCTTTTACAAGAACCAGCCAAATTACCATTTCAACTCTTTATCTGAAGGATCCTCCCTTGCACATTAATCAATCTAAAGGTTGATTCAGGTAACTTGACCCTTTGTGGTGTCGTCGAATTAAGATGGCACCCCATGGGCTCGGCTCACGACCACGATCAAGAGGACCACGATTGACAGCAGGAAGGAAGCCCGGAGCTTTTCCTCAAATGGATCTGCTCCCCCCGTCGTCTTGCAGTCGCCCTTTGGCGTCTGAAACAGATCGTTCATTAACCTCGCCAGTTTCTCAATTAGCTCTATCACTCTTGCCTTAGTCTTGTTGAAAATCCAGAGTACCACGTTTCTTGATACATCAGAGGCATCTGACCCGTCACCTACAATCTCAGGAACGTCGCTGCCCGCTGCATGCACGAAGAAAACATCGTGATTATCAAAGTAGAAATTACCACAAAATTCTCAACTTCAGGATATGCTGAAGAATTTAGCAGAGTATAAAATGCTAAACATGGTATTCCATGCAGCTTGGCGCATTCATCAAAAGATTGGTTTTTACAAACAAACCTTCACTTAGTGATTCTCTAAGCTCCCTTACCACCTCATTGCTCAAAACAGCATCCCAGACAGCTTTATCAGACGACAACGAAATTACCATCCTCTACACGTAAAAATATCAGCCAAGGTACTCAAATTAATATCAGAAGAAACTATTCTGGCTAAATTCATAAAACTTCGATGAAAATCTATTACACTACATATGTCAAAAAGACAAGGAAAAATGTTCTTTTGTTGTTCCAAAGAAATGTTTCTATTCCCTTTATGCCTTTGAAATATATAATCTGCCTATTAATATTGCTAGATGACATTCACCGTCAATTTTGAGGACTGCAAAGGATGTCCATTTTGGAGCTCTTTGGGTTGTTTTTCACCTTCTTTTCCAACTAAAAAAGGTAGCAGAGTGGCGAGTGCTACCAAATGAAAAGTTCTTTATGGTCATGGACCATCATGTAAATTCATTACGACAACATTTGATAGCAAGAAGTAATGAAGACAACAGCAGCTACTGGTTTGGGTGGTACTTCTCACCCCTTAGGAACAAATGCTGATCTACGCTTCATTAGGAAAATAGATGTTTCTTTTTGAAACTTTTGACTGACCATTAGCCATTGTTTATGTCCACACATCCATAGCCAACATCAGAATTAAACAATCACAAGTAGTATGACGGATTGTGAACACCAGGTCATTTAAATCAGCTTATATAAGCATATTCACCTTTAACAATCAAAATTCAGACAAAATTGCAGGTTGTCCCAATTTTAAGGCCTTTCTCCTCCCAACAAATTTCAAGTTTTTGGATTTTTTTTACTCAACAAAGTACTGAATGTATGTAGTAGTTTCAGTTTTAATTTTGTCCATGCTTAATATTGAGGCCTAGGCCACAAGCTTAAACCTTTCATGTGATTTCAAGAGTCAATCAAACAAGGCACCTGAATGCAAGGCTCAGTCCGCAGTAGATGGAAAGCATCATAAACACTGTTAGTTCCATAAGGCTGCAACATTCTTGGATTATGCAGCTGGAGCGACGGCTCAATCCAATCTAACTCTGTCCCAGCCGAGGAAGCTCTGTTAACCAGATCAGTTGAGTTTGTTACTTTATTGGCAATACCCTTAGCTGGGTTATGAGCAAGTCTACACGCAAGAAATAAACCCATCATAACAGGCCTTTTTTAGCATGTGCAATGATCCCAAGAAAATCTTGACACTCAACATTGTATAAATTTTTTATGGAAAAACAGATAATCATCAGTTTGTAATCATATAAATCATGTTTTAAGGATTCTTACAATAAACCACTTAAAATTAATTCCAGATGAGGGAGATTGGACAAAACAGGGGTATCTCTCAAAGTCAATAGTTAAAAGACTCTTATTCTTCCATGGGATTGGTTCAGCTATGCGTACTTGAGAAGCTAAAGATGTAATAGGGGTTGTTCAATTGTCAAAATCACTTTAATTAACTACTTCAAATAAAAGATTTCACGAAAGACATTGCAGCAATTAGCCCATGATCTAGAAGCAGTGAAGAAGATTGAACAAGACACCTTCTAATTTCAAATTTAAGAGGGGGGCATTTGAAGAAGAAAAGAATGTTCATTATATTTTATGCTGGAACTACAGCTTTCTGCATCATCACAGAGCATAGAAAAGCCAGGGGCCAAACGCCATCCGACAAAATTGTGTTAGAATCACCTCTCTTCAGAACTTTGATTGTTCACTTACAGCAAGTTTGGTAAGATGTTTAGAATCTGAAGATATGTGGGGTAAACTAAACCATGGACAGAATTAACCCACCGAGGTGGGATAAATTCATCCCAACCCTCATCCCCGGGTATAAAATAGTCTGGCCCGGTGGGACCATTTTGCCCCTCCACCATATAATCCTCTTTGTCTTCTCTCTCTTCATAAATACATTTTCTCTTCCAACATATCACTCTTTCTATCTCGGCAGATCTCACCACAGCCTCCGTCCAATGCCATCATCTCACTTATCCTTCTTCCTCCGATTTTTCTTCATCCAAATCTAATTTTTTTTCTTCTTCTTCCACAATATATATATATATATAATAATATAATGTGGCCAGTTGGCAGTAAATTGTTCAAATTGGCTCATACATATAAAAAAGCTATCACAAGCACAACATTACCGTATTGACTTTTCTGCATAAAATTTTGGCATAAATACATAAATATTTTTTATTTGGAAGGCATACAAAGAAATGTTTTTATTCAAAAATGTTGCCTTCCTTTCACTGGAATTTAAGGGGGTCAAGGATCTGCTCAGTGGTTTGTAAAAAAGGGCAAACAGGCAAATTGGTAAATTAGCAATTAACTTCAGGTAATAGCTCATTCACTATTTGATCAACCATGGGATGGTTATAACTTCACGTAATATCTCCTTTATCCAAAGTAGGACAATATATATATATATATATATTTTTTGTTTTTTTTCTGTAAATGAGGGACGGTCTATCTAGTCCCGCCACTATTTTATCCAAATACCAAGCAGGCAGTCAGCGATTACAGATGGGCTTGGGACGCTGAATGTTGACAGTTCAACCTGCAGGTTTACCGAGCTTGCATTTCCACGTTATCAGGTTCCCAGTATCCATCATGGATCCGGTTATTAAGATTCAACAGCTCTCTCCCCCCTCCCAGCCCGCCCCAAATTTTTCCTTACGTTTTCCATTTTGTTAAATGCAAACAACAGTAATCTGTCATTTTTCCTTGTGTTCTAAACAACTGAAGTTGGGAAAGTGACATTCATTAAAAAATTGATTTTATTGAACTAAGCGGATAAATCATCCTTTCCAGGAATAACCTAGTATTTAACACCCCAAGTCCCTATCTGTTTCCCCCTCATCATCGCTATCATCCCGCTGCAAAAGTAATTAACTTGGGACAACAATCATTGATGAAACAATCAGCTGCTTTAGAAATTTTGGTTGTTGGGGTAATAATCTAAGCCACATTTCATACTCAATCATCGTTATCTAAACAACAGAGACAACAAGAATAATGAATTCAAGTGTTATTTGCCTCGTTATTTCCGCACCAAATTCAATAAGTTTGAAATTAATATTAAAAATGGTATCCTTTTGTATGATTTCTTCTCTTTACCAAACCTAGTTGAGCCCTAGCTTTTCCCATTTACCTACTGGGATTCCATCATACATACATTAACGACAACAAACGATGGTGTTCTTCGTCTACAGTTGACTAAAACTTTTCAAAAGAAACTTACAGAAACATAAGTTTTCTGTAAATTAAAGAGGGGGATTGGAATGTGAATGCTCGAACAGAATCATTCAGATGATAAACCCTAGTAAAAAATTAAGTGATCAATAAGTTTCAGTGGATGACAGGAAATTATCGTAAATTAAAGCACTTACTGCTGAAGAGCAACGACTGCGCTTTGAACTTCGTCAGCCGAAGGAACTGTGCCGAAAACGAAATCATCACGGAAAGGGCGAGGAAGCCGTTCGAATTCGCTTCCGTCGACGCATTCCCAGTCGAAATCTTCGCTGCCGGAGGGAGAAGAGGGCCAAGTGGGAAGAGTGGAAGTGGCGGAAATCGGAATGGTGGAGGAAGGAAAGGGAGAGGAAGAGGAGAGAGAGAGGGCGGCCGAGGTTGTGGGTTTGTAAGTAGCAGTAGTGGAAGAGTTGGAGTTGGCAGTGGCGGTGGAATGAGCGAAGGGGTCCTGGGAAGCAGCTCCGCCGCCGACGCTGGTCTTCACTGCTCTCTGGACCGTCCTTAGCATCCCCCCGCCGCCGCCCATTCCACCGTTGCCTCCAAATGACCTCCTCATCATCGTCGACGTCGTCGTCGTCTTCTCCTCCTTCTCTAAGAGCCCGTTCTCTTCAGCTTACAAATTATGCGGTCTATTGCCAACAAGTTCATCTTTCCTTTTCTTTTTTTATAGTGCTAACTGACTTCTTAAAAGGGTAAATTGCAAAAACACCTTATGTAGTTTAATTTATTTACAGTTATTACCCAACTACAACTAACTCATGAGCTTGTACATTTGGAATTAACTCAATTTCTACAAATTCTTTTATGTTTATTTTCGGATTTGAAATGAATTTAGATATAATTGAAGATAACCCATTTTAATTTGAAGAATAAATAAATCTACAAAGATTCTCTATTTTAGAATTTAACTTAAAAGTTCACATGATTTCAATTTTTTTATTACAACTAATGCATTCAAGAATATGGAATGAATTTATATTCTATGATCCTAATTCGTTTCCAGCTGGCAACAAATTATTTTTTCTTTTTTTTTGTTTTTTAATTTTTTAAATTTAACATTTGATTTTCATATATCTGCAAAGACTCAAAATTTTGAAATAATTTTAAAAATTTGAAGTTTAATAACTGAAGGACAAATTGGTAGGAAAAATAAATAAAAGGGAATTTTATTTAATTGTTTCCTAATTTTAGATATGAATATAAAACACATTTCTGCTTTAGAATTGTTGAAATGTAAAATAAAGAGAATGAAAAAAAATTAAATTTAAATTAATTAAAATTGAATTGGGCTGCTAAACAGCCAGCCCAATCCAATGGAACTGCGGGCCTTGCCCAGTCCAACAGCACTGGGTCGCCACACGCAACCCGGGTATATAAAGGGAAACCCTCGAGTGTTTGTCCATTCTTTCCGCACAGCGGTCATCCCCGTTACAACCGCCTTGGCCAACAACACGACCACCAGATTCACCATCTCTGCCCTCTCCGCCGCGGCCGCCGCCTTGCATCGTCTCCGACCCCAAAGTCTCTCTGCCGACGCCGCTCGCTGCCACATCATATCGCTGTCAACTGTATATTTGACGAGGATTAATGGAGTCAGCTTGCAGAAGGTTGACTGGACTCGATTTTTCGATTTTCAGGCAAGTGCTCTGAACATATTATGTAAAAAATATGTGTTTCCATTTATCCATATTATATTAATTACTCTTTGCCATTCTCTTGTCGTTGACATTGGACTGTGATTTGGAAACAATCATTTCAACATATGAACTATTTTAAACCGACTGGGAAAGGAACTATGTTAAAACCTAACATGAGTTACTATTATCACATGACTAGATGAATTTCTGTATCACATGTTTTTGTACTGACATGATCGATTATTGTTATCACATGACTAAATGTTTTTATCATTATGCGTGGGGGTAGTAAATAAAATCCCTTTTTGTTCACAGCAGGGATTTGTGAGCCTTGGTGCACCATGTATATGTTTTGTTGGCGGATGTCAGATCCTTAAATCTGACAGAGGATTCTCACTTAATTGGTGAGAATCGGGGCAGGAAATTAGGGGGGAAATTGGGAGAAAGGCATGGGGAAAGGGAAGAACAGTGAATGAGAGAGCGAAAGATCGAGAGAGAGAGAGAGAGAGAAATTGAGCGGGAAATGAGAATTTCTCCAATTGATTCTTCGATGATTGAATTAAGATGGATCTGTTATTATATACTGATCCCAGCCAGGTATTGACGCCAAAAAGGCTGCCAAATTTAAAATGGAGTACAAATGTTGCTGCCTTGTAAGTGCAATGACTTAAGCTACCTTCTAGAACAATCAGTTTGTAAATGCCAATACAATGTACAACCCCTCAGAGCCCTAGGTACACGGAAATTCCCCCGCCCTTAAAAAAATTTATTGTCCTCAAGAAATGCAGAGAAGTTGGGCAGCTTGAGGAAACTGTTTGAGTAGGTCTGGTAGGTACTTCTAGGTGGTGTTATCTGGTGTTATGGTCCACTGCAAGACATGTGACTTGCCCCACATTGGAAGTTCAGGCTTCTGATGTGGGGTTTATAACCTCTTGAGCACCCTCTCTTTAACAACTAGCTTTTGAGGGTGAGTTCTACCCGAGAGTTGTAACATACGGGTGAAGGTGAGACCATTTTACCGGCCCTTGAGTCAAGGGAGCCCTCTGTTTGTAGATAATTCTCGTCTAATATGGCAGCTGGTTCCATCGTAGGGGTGGTATCTTCAACAAAAGAGGGTAAGGATGGGCTGACCTGGTGTGTTCCCACTGACTTTTTGAGCAGTGACACATAGAATACCGGGTGGATTTGGCAATCAGCAGGCAGTTGGAGTTGGTAGGCAACCTTCCCAAATCTTGTGGTAATAGGAAATGGTCCATAAAACTTTGGGCTCAATTTAGAGACCTGTCCTTGAGACAGAGCCCTCTGATGAGAGTGTTTTAGCCTTAAATAGACTTCATCTCCTACAGTGAACTCCCTTTCACTCCTCCTATCTGCAAACTGCTTCATCTGGTTTTGAGCAGTTGACAGTTCCTTCTTCAGCTGCTGTAAAACCTGCTGCCTTTGTTGCAAGTGGGTGTCCACTGCTGCTACTATGGTAGGCCCCATGATGCCTAGTAGGAGGGGGGGCTTGTATCCTCAAATGGTGACATCTTTATGGAACTTTGTTGGCTGGAATTATACCACCAATGAGCCAAGGAGAGCCATTTGTGTCAACCCTTGGGCTGTAGGAAACAAAGGCAGCGAAGGTAGGCTTCTAGGCATTGGTTAACTCTCTTTGTCTGTCCATCTCTCTCGGGGTGACAGGCAGTGGACATGTGTAGCTTAAGTCCCAGGGATTTCAACAGCTCCTGCCATAGTAGGCTGGTGAACACCTTGTCCTGGTCAGATATTATACACTGTGGGGTCCCATGCAACTTCACCACTTGGTATAAGATGATCTGGGGTACTTCTTGGGCCGTAAAGGGGTGGGAGAAACCAAGGAAGTGGGCAAACATTGTGAATCGATCCACCACCACCAAGATGCAGTCCTTCCCTTCAGATCTGGGTAACTCCTCGACAAAGTCCATGGTCACACTGGTCCATGCTTGCTCAGGGGTGGCCAATGGTTGCCACAAGCCTGGTGCTGCCACTGTCTCATGCTTGCTCCTCTTACACAGATTACAAGCCATAACAGATTCGATTACAAACTTCTTTAACTGATGCCAGTAGAAAAGTTGTTTCGCCTTGTGGTAGGTATTTTGCATACCCGAATGTCCTCCCAAAGGGGATTCATGCAGGGACTGGAAAATCCTGCTCTTGAGCTGATCACGCCCTCCAATAACCAGCCTGCCATGGTACCTTAACAGCCTGCTAGATAGTGTAAAGCCCTGCCTTCTTGAAGGGTCAATGATCATCTGTTCCAACAGCTCCTTTGACCACCTGTCCTTCTCATAACTTGCTATTATTTCCTGTCACCAGTCAGGAACAACCGATGTATTGACTGAATTGGCCTGGGCTGCCTCCTCTGTTCCATAATCCTTCCCCCTTGTGACTGAATTGGAGTGACAGTTGGTGGGACTGCCAAACACCTAGAGCCCTGGTTGACCTTAATTGTCTCCTTATTCTACCCTTTACTCCCCTTCTGTAAGATACTGGAGCTTGCTCCCTTGCCTGTAGCCTCTGCTTCTTCATTAGAGCCTCCACTGATAACTCTTGCAGCTTAGTACTCTCAGCTGGCTGTTTAATCGTCTTGGGCTGCAGCATCTTTACCCTGGGCCTTAGTTCTTCACTCAAGCAACTAATGACACTTGAGACGAAGTAAGCCTCGGTTAAGTGGGGGTTGAGGTTCAATATCAATGACTTTAGCTCCTCAAATTTAAGTTGGTAGGACTGCACTGACTCCTCTTGCCTTAATTTTTTAAATTCCTTAGCAATATCCGTCATACTTTAATCTCCAAACCTATTGCGCAAATCTCATTGGCAGGTGAATTGGCATTTTACTGCTTAATTGTTATTACTTATTGCATGACTAAATGTCTTTATTATTATGCTTGGGAGTAGTAAATAAGAACCCTTGTTGTTCATAGTAGGGATTTGTGAGCCTTGGTTCACCATGTATATGTTTTGTTGGTGGAGTCTGACCTTCTGTCATTGGGTAGCATTCAATGGCCAAACTTGCTCTAGCATTGAATCAATGCACCATTCGGCTATATGTTCTTTTAATTTTGTCCCACGTTGTATATTTGCATGTTCATATGACTTATTGTTACTACAACAACGGTTAAAAAAATCATCGCTATTGGTTTTGAGAGAAAAAGCACTTTGGCGTGCGAACTCATAGGCAGTTGAAAGGGCATTGTACTGATTAATTGTTATCACATGACTAAATGCTTTTTTCATTATGTGTGGGAGTTGTAAATAAGAACCCGGGTTGTTCACAGGATGGATTTGTGAGCCTTGGTGCCCATGTATATGTTTTGTTGGCAGAGTCCGACCTTCTGTTATTGGGTAGTATTCAATGGCCAAACCTGCTCTAGCATTGAATCAATGCACCATTCATCTATATGTTCTTGTAATTAGTCCTAAATTGTATATTTACATATTCATATGACTTATTGTTACTACATCAACGGTTAAAAAAAATCATCGCTGTGGGTTTTGAGAGAAAAGGCACTTTGGCGTGCGGACTCATAGGCAGTTGAAAGGGGATTGTACTGCTTAGTTGTTATCACATGACTAAATGTCTTTATTATTATGTGTGGGAGTAGTAAATACGAACCCTGGTTGTTCACAGTAGGGATTTGTGAGCCTTGGTGCACATGTATATGTTTTGTTGGCGGAGCCCAACCTTCTGTTATTGGGTAGCATTCAATGGCCAAACCTGCTCTAGCATTGAATCAATGCACCATTCGTCTATATGTTCTTCTAATCATGTCCCACATGGTATATTTACATGTTCATATGACTTATTGTTGTTAAAAAAATCATCGCTATGGGTTTTGGGAGAAAAAAACACTTTGGCGTGTGGACTTATAGGCAGTTGAAAGGGCATTGTACTGCTTAATTGTGCTCCCTTCTCCAAATTTCTTTTTCTTACATGACTTGGTTATTATTATTATATATATTATACATAAATAGTGTATCAAAACTGTTTACCTACTATTTATATCGCAAAGTTACATAATTTTTTAGTGGTCATGACATGACTTTGTTACTTGCTGGTCTCCTGGCCCTCATACTGTTGATGTTAACATTTTTCAGGTTTTCTTCGGTGATTCTTGTGCATCTGGATTAGTTATCCAACCTCATCAGTTTTGTGTATATTTTCTTTCTAGACACGCTCTGTGTGAACACATTGACACCTAGGTTTTTGACTTAAGAGTTTTGTATTTAGTTTCCTTACAAGCATATGAACTTATGTATTTAATGAATGTTTGGATTTAGTTGTAATTTAATTATTGGATATATATGGGACGAATCGTACTTTATAATATAATGTTGATTTCACACACTTGACTTGTTGGTCCCAATGCCTAGGGCCACCTTGACATTGGAATTAATGTTGGCCATGGACCCCAATTTTCGGGTTGCAACAATAATTTAATTAATGTTGTCAACCCAAAACTATGCCCTTTTTGGGTTGGAATCGATGGTGTTAATTTGTAAGATTGATGGAGGGGATGTGTGCACAAATAATTGAAAATATAGGAACTTTCTGAGCCAATGTTAAAGTACAAGGGGTGTTCCATGTAAATGAGACAAACCACAGAAAATGCCTGTACAATTTATCCTTACTAAAATGTTTATATAAAAGAGTTCATTTTGAGTGAAGAATACACTCGTAGTTTTAGGAAGAGAAGAAAAACAAACAATACTTTGAAGTTTCAAAAATAACAATAAATTCACTTAATTTTAAATTTTTGTTATAGTTAACCTCATTTTTTTAAAAAAAATTAACTAAAATATGCTCATTTCTTTCTCTCTCTTCTCCCCAATTTACAGGGGTTGCAAAGGCTTTGACCCGTTAGAGCCTTTTATTTTTGTTGCCTTTTAAAAATTTTAATATATATACTTTTAGGTGGTGTACAAATATTAGAAAATATTAGTATTAGAAAAATATTATTAAACTTAAATATTGCACATTTTAGTTTAGAATTTGAAAAAGTATACATATTTTTAAACAAGAATTGGATTTTCTACATTTATTTTTGTTAAATAAAATATATATATATTTAGTTAAGGATTAGAAAATATTTCTTCATTAAATATTTTATGTAATTTAAAATATATATTGTTATGTTTATAAATTGGAACTAATTTTTCAATATATTTTGGAGATTTCTTATTTTTGAAAGAAAAATTTGTTTATATGTTTTAGAGAGAGAAAGCAAAGAGAGGAGAGAATCTAGCGGTGAACTAGTCAATTTATTTTAATTTTTAGTATAAATCCCAAGCAGCCTTGAGATTTTGATTAAAATACACTGAACCCGTTGGGTTAAAATGACAATAACCTCCCTTGGGTTAAAAAGTGACTGTATGGACCATTTTACTCCTGAATTTAAACTCTCTTCCATCTATTTCTCTTTTTCGGTGCCCCCTCTGTCTTTTCCTCTTTCATCTATTTCTCTTTTTCTCTGCCCCCCCTCTCTCTTGCTTAACTGTCTCTCCCATCCTTCTTTCTTTCTCCCTAGTCTCTATATTTTAATCAAAAAATAATATTTTTAATTAAAACAAATGTGTATAAAATTAAACTAAAATTTATATAATTATATTTATAACAAATTTACTTATATATTAATGTAAACTAAATATATATCAATATATTTTTCTAAAGAAATAATAAACTAAAATATAAACAAAAACTCAAACCAAAATTTGTATAAATATATGTACAGAAAATATATTTATATAGACTAATTTCCAGACAAAAAATATAAAGCAAATATATATAGACTATATATACATAAATCTAAACTATATATATGTATATAACTTTGAACCTAAACTAAATATAAATTATAAATTTGTAAGATTTGGACATATATATATGCACATTTATTTTATGTATCAATAAATAATATAGCTGTGGTGCCTGGCCACGATGATGGACCCCCCTGATTGTAGATGGGTTGTAGCAATCATTGTGGGCTGCAATGACCATGGTTGGGGTTGCGGTAAAGAGAAACTAGATAAGGTGGGGAAAAAAAGAGAGAAAGGAAAGAAAGGGAAAAGAAAACCTCTTGTCGTCGCCATGATCATTGGAGAAGTAGAGGGGTGAGAGGGTTTTAGGAAGAGATGATGGAGAGGAAAGGGCATTTTGGACATTTCAGAAAATATAGCAGTCAGTTTTTAACAGCAGGGAGAAAGTGACATGTGGGTTGTAAAGCTGAGGGAGGGCTTTGTCATTTTTGAAAATTCAAGGGGTTCTATGTTTTTTTTTTTGGCCAAACCCCAAGGGTGCTTCGTGTAATTTCCCTAACTTTAAATGGCAAAGGTAATCCTGCCATTTGCAAAGGTAAGCTCAGGAATGATTAATGTAATTTCCTTTTATTTTAACTAGGATAAATTGAACACTTTTTTGATGAATACTAACTTATTTTAAGATAACTTTTAAAAATAAGCTTTTCAAAATCAGTTATAAAAGCTTATAGGCTTTTCATAATTTGTCAAAATAGGGAGATTTTTTTTTTCCTCGTAAGTCGTAAAAGCTTATATACAAGCACTAATTGTTTCAAATAATTACTTCATATGGAAACTATTAGAATTACATAATAATGCATGATAAATATGATTTAATTTTACAAATATTTTGCAGTTGTGATTCTCAAAAGTTATTTCAAAGAACTGCAAGCAGTGATGGAATGTTTGTGGAGGAGTTTGGTGGCTGATTTGCAGATGGGGGCTTGGAACTGACTACTGACTAGTCGAGGATGTTGCCTTCCAACTGTTCGATGAAATGCTTCACAATTCAATTAATTTTCTTCTCCGAGTTGTTGAAATACTAGAGTATTGGTAAAAGGAACCCTATTTATTGTTTGCTCTCTCATTGCAGCCTCCTTCTTCCTTTTTTCAGGTAAATCTTTCATTTATATATTATGCATAAATATATCAAATCTGTTCCTTTTAATGAATATTCCAGACTCTGAATTTGAGATTATGTTTGTGGGTGAATTTTGGTAGCATGATCTTTTTAGTAAGTGAGTCTGTATTCTATTTTTTAAATCACTGGTTTCGATTCACTGAATTATATATTGTTGGTCATTGTGTCAGGAACCCAAGCCTGACTGTAATTCCTTTGATTAGAGAATTTAAAAAGAGGGAGAAGTAGAGAGAAAAAGGGGGAAGAATCGGACTGATTAAGAGGGAGAACTGAGAACTGAGAACTGAGAGAGAGGAGAATTTAGACAGGGAGTAGGGAGAAATAGAGAGATCCAAGAGAAAGGGAGAATTGCAGAGAAAAAGGAAGATCTTTAATTCGCAATAATCATAATGATTCTCGCTATGTGGTTATAGTTTTATATATAAGCCATCTACAAATTTTAAGGGGCAGTTACCACTCCTCCATTACCAATAACTGCTCCTAAATGACCCCATCTCCTCCTAAATCAATCCATAACTGGGAGTTACAGTAATAACTTACTCCTCCGGGAAAAATAAATTAAACTGCTGGAAAAATAAATTAATTAACTTTCCTGGTTGTGACATTCCCTCCCCCATAAAAGATTTCTTGTCTCCAAAAATCACATCAACGGGCCACTGTTCTTCATCCAATCCCAGCTTCCATTATCTGATTTAGACCATTCCTTCGCTTTTCTTTTTCCTTCCTCTTTTCTTTTTCCGTTCCTTACTTCTCCTTCTTTACCTTCTCCTCTTCTCTTTGGCTCTATCAAGTATAACCCCAAATAAATCTTCTGGTGTAGAACCATAAGTATTCAGTGCAACAACCTGATAAGGTGCGGGATCCTTGACCTTCATGCAATAACCACACCAATGAGTTTTAATAGTAAGTATTCCGACAACAACTAGCTCTTCTACCATCTTCCATTTCACAACATTTTCGGACTCCAACAGTGCTTTAAAAACATCTGTTGCTTCCTGCTTGCTAACATACACCAAAGGTTTTTCTTCAACAAATTTCCCCTCCAATAGTGTCGCAATTACTTTTCCTAATGAATCAATATTTTTTTCTAATTCAAATTGTTCCTTGATTTTCTTGTAATTCAGAAATCTGAGGAAGGACTCCCACACTAGTTTCCTCACAGATGAATGATTTTTCGGTCAGAATTACCTAATCCAATGTAGGTACTTCATCAGCTTCTTGCAGATCAGAGGTCTTAGGTAGGATTCTAGCTCTTGCTGGAATCAATTCTGCAGTAGATTTATAATAATGTTCCATTGGTATATTAATATGAAACTTCATTGAAATTAAATCTAGTAAGTCATCCAGCTTTTTGGTTGAGGTTAGCAAATTCCTTCTTGAATCCATTCTCCATTACACAGTTCAAATTCGTCGTATTGTACTCTGGACATCGTCTGTAATTGCTTCCAAGAAACGAAATGCTTTGATACTAATTTGTTAGGAATCCAAGTGTGACTGTAATTCCTTTGATGAGAGAATTGGAAGAGAGGGAGAAATAGAGAGAAAAAGGGGGAAGAATCAGACTGATTAAGGGGGAGAATTGAGAATTGAGAGAGAGGAGAATTTAGGAGTAGGGAGAAATAGAGAGATAAGAGAGAAAGGGAGAATTGCAGAGAAAAAAGGAGATCTTAAATTCACAATAATCATAATGATTCTCAGCCATGTGGTTATAGCTTTATATATAAACTATCCACAGATTTAAGGGGCAGTTACCACTTCACCACTACCAATAAATGCTCCTAAATGACTCCATAACCTCCTAAATCAATCCATAAGCGAGAGTTACAGAAATAACTAACTCCTCCTACAAAAATAAATTAATTAACTGCCCTGGTCATGACACATTCTTGAAAGATTCAATAATTTAAGTTGCATTTGTGGGTTATGGCTATGCTTCTAGCATGAGTTGCAATTGATGGCCAAATATGCTAAGGTCTTGATGATCACTTTAACTTAATATTTGGAATTCATGCTAATTTAAAAATGTAATAATTTATAGCTTCTTATTAGAACTGTCCATAATTAAGAATGTTTGAATTCTTTAGCCTTGGGAATAATGAGTATTTTTTTCTGTAAGTGCGAATGATATGATTCGGAATCTTGAGAAGGTGAATTCATTTGTATTTGGAGGCTATCTAGGAATTGAACTAGGCTCAGATTTAGAAGCTGAAG
Source organism: Diospyros kaki (assembly GCA_036245055.1). NCBI lineage: Eukaryota > Viridiplantae > Streptophyta > Magnoliopsida > Ericales > Ebenaceae > Diospyros > Diospyros kaki. The sequence continues at coordinate 46,211,719 of BSEG01000002.1, read as the reverse complement.
ATTGATCTAGGTGCAATGCAGTTTGTTTTGTTAGTGTTGTTCTAGTCAATGTGGTTGTTAAACTTGTACTCTTTCTTGTTGCTTCATGCCTTTCTCCTAGATTTTGATGAGATTAAATCTAAGACACATAAAAATCTGATCTTTTTTACCTGTAGAGTTGTGAAGTAAATCATCTTTGGCAATATGTACTTTTTTAGTGTTTTAATATTTTGCATGCCAATGCCATAAGATAGAGAAGGAAAAGGCACATACAACCATATTATTAATTGATTCTGCATTGTCTTCACATAGCATATATAGTTAATAAGTATTCAAAACATTGCAGAAGCTGTTATGTATTTGCTTAGAAAAGTTTTGAATATATGGAGTTTCAACTTTGTCTCAACTGAATATATAGTAAATGTAATATGCCAGCTGTATTAAAGAACATATGAAATCAATGGAAGAGTATTAGAATACGATCAACTAACCAACAAATAATAGTAGCATCAACTATTTGGGTATGGGCATTGCTCCATCCCCACACGGGCGAAGAGTACTAAAATACGAATGAAAAGACACTCTATTGTCACATTTATGTTGACATGTTTCTTTAACTCTCCTCTCAAAATCACCCCTTAAATAGTATCGATAGACTTTCTCCTTTGTAGCAACAAGCAAAGACTCCCCATTGACTACCTTGAAGCCGGCTACATCATAGGACTTGATGATTCCTATGCCTTGTGTACAAATTTTCAATACTTTAGTCCAAGAACTTGAACTATGATCGCTTAATGTCCATATGGTGAAATCTCCTTCTGCTAGCTGAACCAAACAAATAGATTCTCCTTTTCCCCACTCAAATATACACATTTGACAATTTTGATCATCCAAACCTCCTCTTGCATCTTCTGGTATTTGTATAAATTTTTGGGTGCCCTTCTTGAAATCATATGCTAATATATACGGCCAATTGAAAGGGCTATCTAGATCAAAAGAAGGAGAAAAACAATTCAATAATAAGTGAATATTACCATTATAGCAGACAACAGATTGAGAGTATAGCCTTCTAGGACCAAGGCATATTTCACCAATCTCTTCCCAATTCATTGTTGCTTGTAGTAAGTAGACTTTGCATGTTGCATTGGCTGACCATTTTTCTGGCCGCTTTATCATCATCAATAGAAAATCACATGGAAACTCCGATGGTTCTTTAATGCTACACTAGAAGACTAAGTTGAAGTACAGGTCAAAATTTACTAAACTCATGGGGACTTTAATAGGTTTCCAGCTTTGAGTTATTGGGTTGCAAATAATCAGTTCATTTCTCTTTTTATACCTACAACATAGCAACCCATTGCTTGAAGCTAGCACCCGAGTGGTAGACTTTAAGAATTTGATAGATTGATTAGGCAACCCAGATGATGCTTCTTCACCAGGGTTCACATGAAATTCCAATTTGTGATAGCCTCTAGGGGACCATCTTGGTTGAATGAAAAGGCTAATTTATTTTTCAACCCCATGTGTATGTATTGTTGCTTGCCTAATAACATGTTTGAGGGAAATTCATTGCATGCTTTGCAGGTTAACATGAGTCTGAAAATGGATTTTACAGAAAAATTATAATGTTGGACTAGCCCACATATTATTGATTTAAGAGGGTATAAGAATTGAAAAAATTATAACCAAACCATTGTTCTAAGTTCAAACGACCATTTTCTTTATATTCTCTTATTGTCTATTTTTTTATTCTCATACTCTATAAACAGGTGATTACTCTATTTTATTGATTTTATTGTTTTTAAAAATAAAATCTATTCTACACCCAACACAATTAGATTGTTAATTTTGTAGGTGCATCCATTGGAACTTTGAATTAAAACTTTCAATTAAAATAGGAAACCTTAAAACATTTTGAAAAACTCCTTTTCTCATATTTGTCTTGAGGAAATTTTTTTCCCTACAACAACAACAACAACATATCCAGCCGTTATCCCACTATGTGGGGTTGGCTACATGAATTCTAGACTTCTATGTGGGTTACATCCCAACAGATAGTTTGTCTAGAATTCATATTTGGATCCGACTAGGTTTTACGCTGGCTGTCGGCTACCTAACGCAACCCTACTCCTTTATCCGGGCTTGGGACCGGATAAAACACGAAAAAAGAAAACACGATTGAAGGGCATTAAGTAAATCAATGAAAGTACCAATGAATTAGTCGTAGGTCCTCAAATTTTTTCGTGGGAATCTTTTTTCAAAACAGGGTCGTCAGGATTGGTTGGGCTTGCTTAGATTGGCTTCCTTACTCTCAAGTTGATCTGATTTGGAATTGGAACTAGAAACTACGATAGATGCATGATATCCAGTGATTGTTCGACAATATATAAGAATACACAATATTAGAGAGTGTTTTCTTGATATTACCTTCAAAGGGAGAAGAGCCCCCCTTTTTTATGGATGTCAGTTTGCTCGAGTCTTGTGCCCCCCATGTGTTTGAGTATACATGGCAAGTGCGGATATGGCAGATCAAGGATGGAGAGTTGGGATTCATTGCAATCGTGTGTTGCGAGGCTCTATATGGTAGGTTTGGATGCAGCAAGTTTGTGTATGGTAGGTATGGATATGGAAAGTTTGTATGTGGTAGCTTTGAATATGGCTAGAAGTATTGAATGTGCTCAATCACCATAGGATATGTTTACACGTGATATGCACACAATCAACAAAGAGAGAGCTTACTTAGTTGAGTGCCACTAGGCCACGTGGGTGGATCTCCTTAGTTTTTGAGTTGCACTATGTGTGGTACACTAGAGACTATCGCAAATTGAAATTTCTTGTGAATCCTTGTGAAGAAGCATTATCTAGGTTGCCTAATCAGTCTCTCGAATTCTTAAAATCTACTACTCGAGTGCTAGCTTCAAGCAATGGGCTGCTATGTTGCAGGAATACTAGGAGAAATGAAATTATTTGCAACCTAACAACTCAAAGTTTGAAATCTATTAAAGTCCTCACGAGTTTAATAAATTTTGACCTATGCTTCAACTTAGCCTTCTAATGCAACGTTGAGGAACCATCTGAGTTTGCATTTGATTTCCACTAGATGATGATAAAGTGACCACAAGAATGGTTAGAGAATGCAACATGCAAAGTTTACTTATTCAAAGTAGCAAGGAATTGGGAAGAGATTGGGGACGTATGTCATGGTTCTAGAAGACGTACTCTCAATCAATTGTTTTCCATAACGGTAACGTTAACTTGTTATTGAAGTGGTTTTGTCTTTCTATTGAAATGAGTAAGCTTTTATATTGGTCATATATATTAGCATATGCTTTCAAGAAAGGTGCCCAAAGATTTATACAAATATTAGAGGGTGTAAGAGGAGGTCTAGATGATCTAACTTGTTAGATGGGTATATTCAAGTGGGAAAAAAGAAAATCTATTTATTTGGTTCAACTAGTGGAATGAGTTTTCATTATATGGACATTAAGCGATTATAGTTCAAGCTCTTGGAATAGAGTATTGGAAATTTGAACATAAGGCATTGCTATTGTCGCGTCCTATGATGTAGCCAACTTCAAGGTAGTCAATTAGGAGTCTTCGCTTGTTGCTATAGTAAAGAAAGTCTATTTATACTATTTATGGAGTGATTTTGATAGGAAAGCTAAAGAAATATGTACCAACATAAATGTGACAATTGAGTGTTTTTTCATTTATATTCTAATATTCTTTGCCTATGTGGTGATGGGGCAATACCTGTAACTAAGTAGTAGTTGGTATTATTATTTATTAATTGGTTTTTTTGTCTAAAAATTGACTATATAGACTCTTCAATTTAAATGTTTCATATGTTCCTCACTCACGATGAATGCAATACTGTTGGCACTATTAGATTTTTTATTTGTTTTATTGAGACAAAAGTGAAAACATATATTTAAACTTTCCTAAACAAATAGTTAATAGCTTTTGTAATATTTTGAATGCTTTATGTTAACTAGATGTGTTATGTGAAGATGTTGCAAAATCTATTAATATCATGTGGTATGCACCTTTTCTTTCTATGTCTTGCTGCATTCACAGGCAAAATATTAGAAAACTTGTACGAGAACTGAATTTGTAATACGAAAGATTGTTTTATTCATTACTCTATATGTTTGTGACTATGTGGGGTCATTTTGATTGGGGATAGGGTGGCGTTGTTGATAAAATTGAATTGTTATTAGATGAAGTTAAAAGATATCAACTATAATGGTTAGTATGGCCTCGAATTTGAAAGTACAATTACTTATTTGACACTTTTTAAAAGTGCAATTGTTTATTTGAAAGTTCAGGCGCTTATTTGACCTTTCTTAGGGGACAGTGACCAAATTAGCCTTGAGGCCAAACTATGGCTTATTTGGCACTCCATCCAAAATTTTGAAAAGACAACAAAAACAAAAGGCTCCAACAAGAGAGAGATAGAGAGATGGGGATATGTTAGCCATTTTAAAAAATTTAACAAGGTTAAGTGTAACTGGATTTTTAAAATTGAGTGAAATTGTTGTTATTTTCAGAACCTCAAAGATATTGTCTGCTTTTCGTCTCTACTTGGGAGTGTGTCAATCCTTCCCTCGAAATAAGCTCTTTTGTATAAACATTTTAATAAGGGTAAATTGCATAAACATCTCATGTGATTTGGACTTATATATGTAGACACTCTCTATACTTTAAAATTGGGCCTAAAAGTCCATATATTTTCAATTTTTTGTGTAACACATCTCTTCCCTTAATTTTAATTGTTCATGCCATCTATTAGAAGCCAAATTGACGTAATTTTGTGATGCCAACATTAATTAAGTTATATATATAGACTATATATACATAAATCTAAACTATATATATATATATATAACTATGAACGTAATCTAAATATAAATTATAAATTTGTAAGATTTTTACAAATATATATGTATAAATAAATAGTATAGCTATGGTGGCTGGCCACGGTGATGGACCCCACTGATTGTAGATGGGGTTGTAGCAATCATTTGGGGTCACAATGACCATGGTTGGGGTTGCGATAAAGAGAAACTAGACAAGATTGAGAAAATGAGAGAGTGAATAACGGGAAACAAAACCCTCTTGTCCCGCCATGATCATTGGAGAAGTTGAGGGGACAGAGAGTCTTAGGAAGAGATGGAGGAGAGGAATGGGCATCTTGGACATTTCATAAAATCTAACAGTTGTTTTTAACTGCAGGGAGAAAGTGACGTGTGGTTTGTAATATTGAGGGAGGGCTTTGTCATTTTTGAAAATTTAAGGGGTTCTATGTTTTTTTGCCAAACCTCATGAGTGCTTAGTGTAATTTCCCTAACTATAAATGGCAAAGGTAATCCTGCCGTTTGCAAAGGTAAGCTCTGCCATTTTCTAAAACTAAGGAATGCTTTATGTAATTAAGCCAAAATTCAGGAATGATTAATTCCTTTTAGTTTAAATAGGATAAATTGAACACTTATTTGATGAATACTAACTTATTTTATGATAACTTTTGAAAAATAAGCTTTTCAAATTCAGTTATAAAAGCTTTTTGGCTTCTTATAATTTGTCAAAATAAGAAGGATTTTTTTCCTAATGAGTTATAAAAGCTTATGTACAAGCACTAATTGTTTCAAAGAAATACTCCATATGGAAACTATTAGAATTACATAATAATGCATAATAAATGTGATTTAATTTTCCAAATATTTTCCAGTTTTGATTCTTAAAAGTTGTTTCAAAGAATTGCGAGCAGTGATGGAAAGTCTGTGGAGGAGTTTGGTGGCTGATTTGCAGATGGGGGCTTGGAACTGACTTGTGACTAGTTGAGGATGTTGTCTTCCAACTATTCGATGAAATGCTTCACACTTCAATTAATTTTCTTCTCCAGGATAGTTGAACTACTAGAGTATTGGTAAAAGGAACCCGCTCTATTGTTTGCTCTCTCATTGCAGCCTTCTTCCTGTTTCCAGGTAAATCATTCATTTATATATTATGCATAAATATATCAATTCCGTTCCTTTTAATGAATTTTTCACTCTGAATTTGAGATTATGTTTGTGGGTGAATTCTGGTAGCATGATCTTTTTAGTAAGCAAGTCTGTATTCTATTTTCTGAATCACTGGTTTCGATTTACTGAATTATATATTGTTGGTCATTCTTGAAAGATTCAATAATCTAAGTTGTATTTGTGGGATATGGTTATGTTTCTAGCATGAGTTGCAATTGATAGCCGATTATACTGATTATACTGAGGTGTTGATGATCGCTTGGTTTCACTAACTTGATATTTGAAATTCAATCTAACTTAAAAATCTAATCATTTATAGCTTCTTATTAGAACTGCAGATAATTAAGAATGTTTGAATTCTTTACCCTTGGGAATAATGAGTATTTTTTGCTTTAAGTGGTAATATTATGATTAGGAATCTTGAGAAGGTGAATTCATTTGTATTTGTAGGCTATCTAGGAATTGAATTAGGCTCAGATTTAGAAGCTGAAGATTGATCTAGGTGCAATGCAGTTTGTTTTGTTAGTGTTGTTCTAGTCAAGGTGGTTGTTAAAATTGTATTCTTTCTTGTTGCTTCATGCCATTCTCCTAAATATTGATGAGATGAAATCAAAGACATAAAAGTCTAAACTTTTTTACATGTTGAGGTATGAATTAAATCATATTTGGTATTATGAACTTTTTTACTGTTTTAATATTTTACATGCCAATGCCATATGACATACAAAGAAAATGCATATACCACTATATTATTAATAGATTCTACCCAATCTTCACATAGCTTACATAGTTAACAAGTATTCAAAACATTGTAGAAGCTATTTAGTATTTGCTTAGAAATGTTTCTATATATGGAGTTTCAACTTTGTCCCAATAGAACAAATAGAAAATGTAATATGCCAACTGTATTAAAGAACATACGACATCAATTGAAGAGTACTAGAATACGATCAACTAACCAACAAATAATAGTACCATCAACTATTTGGTTATGGGCATTGCCCCATCCACACACAGATCAAGAGTACTAGAATACGATTGAAAAGACACTCTATCGGCACATTTATGTTAGCATATTTCTTTAGCTCTCCTTTCAAAATAACCTCTTAAATAGTATCAATAGACTTTCTCCTTTGTAGCAACAAGCAAAGACTCCCCATTGGCTACCTTGAAACCGGCCACATCATAGGACTTGATGATCCCTATGTCTTGTGTACAAATTTTCAATACTCTTGTCCAAGAGCTTGAACTATAATCGCTTAATGTCCATATAGTGAAATCTCCTTCCGCTAGCTGCACCAAACAAATAGATTCTCCTTTTCCCCACTAAAATATACACATTTGACAATTTCGATCATCTATAGCTTCTCTTGCATCTTCTGATATTTATATAAATCTTTGGATGCTCTTTTTGAAATCATATACTAATATATACGACCAATAGAAAGGGCTGTCTTAATTCATAGAAGGAGAAAAACAATTCAATAATAAGTGAACATTACCATATAGTAGACAGCAGATTGAGAGTATAGTCTTCTAGGACTAAGACAAATTTCACCAATCTCTTCCCAATTCGCTATTGCTTGTAGTAAGTAGACTTTGCATGTTGCATTTGCTGACCATTCTTCTGGCTACTTTATCATCATTAATGGAAAATCACATGAAAACTCAGATGGTTCCTTAATGCTACACTGGAAGACTAAGTTGAAGTACAGGTCAAAATTTATTAAACTCATAGGGACTTTAATAGGTTTCCAACTTTGAGTTGTTGGGTTGCAAATAATCAGTTCATTTTTCTTTTTATACCTGCAACATAGCAACCCATTGCTTGAAGCTAACACCTGAGTGGTGGACTTTAAGAATTTGATAGATTGATTAGGCAACCTAGATGATGCTTCTTCACCAGGATTCACATGAAATTCCAGTTTATGATATCCTCTAGGGGACCATCTTGGTTGAATGAAAAAGGCTGAGGGTATGGATTCGGGGAAATTAATAATGAGGGTAAATCTATCCTAGATTTTGCTATGGCATATGGGCTCATTATAACCAATACGAGGTTCACATATAAAAATATCACCTCAAGCACCCAAATAGATTACTTCCTCATGAGACAAGAGGATCGGTTATGTTGTAGGGATTGTAAGGTAATACCAGGAGAGTGTTTGACTACTCAACATAGACTTCTAGTACTTGACGTCCAAGTAAGAAATTGGAAGAGAAAAAATCACATAAAACAAAATCCAAGAATCAAGTGGTGGAATTTAAAAGGGGAGAAACAACTAATCTTCAAAGAAAAATTAAAGGGTAGAAGGGAATGGAATGGAGAAAGACAGACAAACTAAATGTGGAAAGAAATGGCTAATGCTCTGAGAAGCACGGCAAAGGTAGCCCTTGGAGAGACAAATGGTAGAGCCCCTAACCTTAAGGAGTCTTGGTGGTGGAATGAAGATGTACAATTGAAAATTAAAAATAAGAAAACTTGCTATAAGGCGGTATATCAATGCAACAATGAAGAAAATCAAAAAAATTATAAATAAGCAAAAAAGGTAGCAAAAAGAGCTGTTAGTGAAGCAAGGTCAAAAGCATATGAGAATCTATATAAACGACTTGATACAAAAGATGGAGAAAGGGATATATATAAATTAGCTAAAGCAAGAGAAAGAAAAACACGAGATTTGAATCAAGTGAAATGCATAAAAGATGACAATCAAAATGTTTTAGTAAATGAGAGGGCGATTAAGGAGAGATGGAAGGAGTATTTCACAAAATTATTCAATGATGGTGGTGACACAAGAGTTAGGTTGGGACATCTTAGTAACTCCGAAGGGAATGTGAGCTACACATTCTATCGACGCATAAGTTCAAATGAAATAAGGCAAGCTTTAAAAAAGATGGAAAATCATAAGGCAGTGGGACCAGATAATATACCAATAGAAGCATGGAAATGCATGGGAGAAGAGGGCATCTCCTGGCTAACGCAACTATTTAACGCGATCCTTAAATCAAAAAAGATACCAGATGAGTGGAGGAAGAATACTTTGGTTCCTATATACAAGAACAAAGGAGATGTTCAAAACTGTGAAAATTATAGAGGAATTCAGTTAATGAGTCATACCATGAAACTCTGGGAGAGAGTAATAGAGCAGAGGCTTAGAAAAGAAACAAATGTGTCAGAAAATCAGTTTGGTTTCATGCCTGGCAGGTCAACAATGGAAGCTATATATTTACTGAGGCGTCTAATGGAAAGGTATCGGGATCATCAGAAGGACCTCCATATGGTGTTTATAGATCTAGAAAAGGCCTATGATAGGGTCCCTAGAGAAGTATTATGGAGGGTTTTAGAGAAGAAAGGAGTCAAAATAGCCTATATACAAGCCCTTAAGGACATGTATCATGATGTAGAGACAATGGTCAGAACATGCGGAGGGGATACTGAACCATTTACAACTACAATAGGACTGCATCAAGGTTCTGCACTAAGTCCATACTTATTTGCCTTAGTAATGGATGAACTCACTAAAGATATTCAGACAGATGTGCCATGGTGTATGCTATTTGCAGACGACATAGTGTTGGTGGATGAAACAAAAGAAGGAGTGAACACTAAGCTTGAGTTGTGGAGAAACAATTTAGAATCTAAGGGATTTAAATTAAGTAGAAAGAAAACAGAATATATGGAATGCAAATTTAGTAAAAATGCAAGAGTGGATGATGTTATAATAAAATTAGAAGACCAAATCTTACAAAGAAAAGACCATTTTCGATATTTGGGATCAGTGATTCAAAAAGATGGAGAAATTCACGAGGATGTCGCACATAGGATTAAGGCAGGTTGGCTAAAATGGAGAAATGCATCGGGAGTGTTATGTGATGGTAAAATCTCATTAAAATTGAAAGGAAAATTTTATAGGAGAGCTATAAGACCAGTCTTGCTGTATGGCTCAGAATGTTGGGCAGTCAAATACCAGCATGAGCAAAAGACGAGTGTAGCGGAGATGAGGATGTTAAGATGGATGTGCGGACATACAAGAAAGGATAAAATTAGAAATGAAGTTATTCGTAATAAGGTAGGAGTAGTGCCAATCGAGGAGAAGATGAGAGAGACTAGACTAAGATGGTTTGGTCATGTGAGAAGGAGACTAAGAGACGCTCTTGTGAGGAGAGTTGATGAAATGGAACAATTAGTCACAAAAAGAGGTAGAGGTAGACCCAAAAAGACTTTGGGAGAGACATTAAAGTTCGATGTGAAGTATATGGATCTAAATGAAGATATGACAAACGATAGAAATATATGGAAGTCTAGAATTCATGTAGCCGACCCCACATAGTGGGATAAAGGCTGGATATGTTGTTATGTGTATGTATTGTTGCTTGACAAATAACATATTTGAGGGAAATTGATTGCATGCTTTGCAGGTTAACATGAATCTGAAAATGGATTTTGCAGGTAGCCAGGAGAATATTTTAAAAATTTCAAGATTTGCATCAAACTCCTGCAATTCAAAGTAAAATTTAATTATTTTTGAAGACATAAAATATTATAAGATCATTTAAACTTAAATTTAAAAGGCCTAAAGTAATTACAATATATTTTTAAGAATCCTAGCCAATTTTCTCTGCTCTTCCATTTTGCTGGAAAAAGAGGTCTATTAATAAAAGAAAGAGTAGATTGTACTCAAAGCTCCTGGGGTTTGGTGTCATACTTTTTGTAATATCTTTAGTATGAAGAGGTTAAGAATGTTGTAATGTGGAGACTCATCTTGAGATGTGATTTTGGCTTTTTCTAAGTGTTTCTAGCTCCGCTCTGTGTTTGCATTGATATAAATACAATTGGATGACAACAAAGAAACAAATATGAATATTAAAATTGTAAATGTAAAGTATTTAAAGAGTAAATACATACATACCAATTGTTGTTGACAATTTTGTTTCTTTTGACTTTTCGAGCCATGATAATCTTTCTGCGTACCCTTTTCTAGCTTTCTCTCATCCATCATATCTATGGAGCTTTCTACCTATCAATAATGGATATGTTGATTTGAAGGATCTCATTGCCAATGTGTAAATGCTTGGCTAGAAATTCCATCCCATTCTTGATTGGTTTATGCTTTAAAAGATATTCTTAATTAGTTTAGATGTTGTTCTATCATGGAACACTAATCTAATGAAAAGTTTTGAAATTTTAATTAGATATTTAATTTATCAATTAAATCAATAAAATTAGAGTTTTAACAGGAAATGACATAGACATAACAACAACATATCCAGCCTTTATCTCATTATGTGGGGTCAGGTACATGAATTCTAGACTTTCATGTATTTCTATCTTTTGTCATATTTTCGTTTAGGGGTATACACTTCATATCAAACTTTAATGTCTCTCCCAAAGTTTTCTTGGGTCTATCTCTTCCTTTTTTTTTGACTAATTGTTCCATTTCATCAACTCTCCTCACAGGAGCGTCTTTTGGTCTTCTTCTCACATGACCAAACTATCTTAGTCTAGTCTCTTTCATCTTCTCCTCGATTGGCACTACTCCTCCTACCTTATTACGAATAAGCTCATTTCTAATTTTATTTTTTCTTGTATGACCGCACATCCATCCTCATTTCTGCTACGCTTGTATTTTGCTCATGCTGGTATTTGACTGCCCAATATTATGAGCCATACAAAAAAATTGGTCTTATAGTTGTCTTATAGAATTTTTTCTAACAGTTTTAATGGGATTTTACCATCACATAACACCCCCGATGCATTTCTCCATTTTAACTAAAATGCCTTAATTCTATGCGTGACATCTTCGTGTATTTCTCCATCTTTTTGAATCACTGATCCCAAAATTTAGCAAATACTATCACATAATTTTGAATAAACATAACATTCTAATGTGATAATTAGTTATAAATATAAACTCAAATATTTGTCATAATGAAAAATTAATTTTAATTTATCCATAAACGAATGATCACAAATATTTTCTTTTGCAGTTCTTCTATTAAAAGATCCAATACGTCCCTGTCTAAAATTTTATACTTTTGTAGCTATTTGTATTTGTAATTAGGAAACAGAGATAACTTCTAAAATTCTTATTAGAAGAATTTTTGGATCTAATTGTAAAATTTTGGGTGTAAATAAAAATAAAATAAAAAAAATTAGAAGAAGAATTTTGAAGATAAGGGAGGGGGGGGGGATAATAACACTATTCGATGGGCATAAGTAAAAAAGCTATAATTTTTTTAATAAACATATACAGGAAAATTTTAGCCCACATATTATTGATTTAAGAGGTGTAAGAATTGAAAAAATTGTAACCAAACCATTGTTCTAAGGGCAAACGACCATTTTCTTTGTATTCTCATACTATCTATTTTTGAATTCTCATACTCTATAAATGGGTGCTTTACGCTATTCTTTTGATTTTATTGTTTTTAAAAATAGAATATATTCTAGACCCAACACAATTAGATTGTTAATTTTGTAGGTGCATCCATTGCAACTTTGAATTAAAATAGGGAACTTTAAAACATTTTGACAGACTCCTTTTCTCAGATTTGTCTTGAGGACAAAAAATAGCTTTTCTAGTATATCAAAACACAAAAGTAGAAAACAGAACTGAAGGGCATTAAGTAAATCATTGAAAGTATGTTTGAAAGTACCAATGAATTAATTGTAGGTCTTCAACTTCTTTCTTGGGAATCTTCTTGCAAAACAGGGTTGTCAAGACTGGTCGGGCCTGCCTAGATTGGCTTTCTGACGCTCAAGTTGATCTGATTTGGAATTGAAACCAGAAACTAGGACAGATGTGTGATATCCAGTGATTGTTCGGCAATATATAAGAATGCATGATATTAGAGTGTTTTCTGGATATTACCTTCAAAGGGAGAAGAGCCTCCCTTTTTATGGATGTCAATTTGCTTGGGTCTTGTGCCGCCATGTGTTTGAGTATAAATGGCCAGTGCGGATATGGGGGATCAAGGATGGAGAGTGGGGACACAATGAAATCGTTCGTCATAGGGCTCTTTGTGGTAGGTTTGGATGTGGCAAGTCTGTGTATGGTAGGTATGGATATGGCAAGTCTGTATGTGGTAGCTTTGAATATAGCTAGAAGTATTGAATGTGCTCAATCACCACACAATATGTTTACGCGTGATATGCACACAATCTACAAAGAGAGAGCTACTTAGTCGAGTACCACTGGGCCATGTGGGTGGATCTCCTTAATTTTGAGTTGCACTGTACCTTGTACACTAGAAACTATCACAAACTGGAATTTCATGTGAATTTTGGTAAAGAAACATTATCTAGGTTGCCTAATCAGTCTCTCAAATTCTTAAAATCTAGCACTTAGCTGCTAGTTTCAAGCAATGGATGCTATGTTTTAGGAATATAAGGAGAAATGAACTTATTATTTGCAACCTAACAACTCAAAGTTTGAAACCTATTAAAGTCCTCATGAGTTAAGAAATTTTGACCTATGCTTCAACTTAGCTTTCCAATGCAACATTGAGGAACCATATGAGTTTCCATGTGATTTTTTCTAGATGATGATAAAGTGACCTCAAGAATGGTGAGAGAATGCAACATGCAAAATTTACTTATTCAAAGTAGCAAGGAATTGGGATGAGATTAGGGAAATATGCCTTGGGCCTTGGCTCTAGAAGACGTACCGTCAATCTATTGTTTGCTATAATGGTAACGTTCACTTGTTATTGAATTGTTTTTGTCTCTCTATGGAAAAGAATAAGCTTTTCTATTAGTCGTATATATTGGTATATGATTTCAAAAGGGTACCTGAAAATTTATATAAGTACTAGAGGGTGTAAGAGGAGGTCTAGATGATCTAACTTGTTAGATGGGTATATTCAAGTGGGGAAAAAGAAAATCAATTTGGTTGGTTCAACTAGTGGAAGGAGTTTTCATTATATGGACATTTAAGTGGTTATAGTTCAAGCTCTTGGATTAGAGTATTGGAAATTTGAAGATAAGACATATCTATCATCGAGTCCTATGATGTTGCCAGCTTCAAGGTAGTCAATTGAGAGTCTTTGCTTGTTGCTACAACAAAGAAATCTATCAATAATATTTAAGAGGTGATTTTGAGAGGAAAGCTAAAGAAATATACCAACATAAATGTGCCAATAGTGTTTTTTGATTTGAATTCTTGTGCTCTTTGCCTATGTGGGAATGGGACACTACTCATAACCAAATAGTTGGTGGTATTATTATTTGTTTGTTGGTTGTTTTTGTTTCAAAATTGACCATATAGACTCTTCGATTTAAATGTTTCATATGTTCCTCATTCACAATGAATGCAATACAGTTGGCACTATTAAATTTTCTATTTGTTCTGTTGAGACAAAAATGGAAACATATATTTAAATTTAATAGCTTCTGTAATATTTTGATTGCTTTATGTTAACTACATGTGCTATGTGACGATGCTGCAAATTCTTTTCATACCATGCGGTATGCACCTTTTCTTTCTGTCTTGTGGCATTCACATGCAAAATATTATAAAACTTGTATGTGAACTGAATTTATAATACGAAAGATGATTTTATTCGTTACTCTATATGTTTGTGACTATTTGTGGGGTTATTTTGATTGGGGATAGAGTTGGCGTTGTTGATAAAATTTAAGTGTTATTAGATGAAGTTGAATGATATCAACTATAATGGTTAGTATGGCCTCGAATTTGAAAGTACGATTATTTATTTGACACTTTTTAAAAATACCATTGCTTATTTGAAAATACAGGAGCTTATTTGACCCTTCTTATGGGACAGTGACCAAATTAGCCTTGAGGCAAAACTATGGCTCATTTGGCACTCCATCCAAAATTTTGAAATGACTAACAAAAACAAAAGGCTCCAACAAGTGAGAGATAGTGAGATGGAGATATGTTAGCCATTTTAAAAAATTTAACAAGGTTATGTGTAACAGAATTTTTAAATTCGAGTGAAATCATTGTTATATACAGAACCTCAAAAGATATTGTCTGCTTTTCTTCTCTATTGAAAAGTATGAGTGAATTCTATTCTTCCCTTGAAATAAGCTCTTTTGTATAAACATTTTAATAAGGGTAAATTGTATAAACATCTCATATGATTTGACTTATATGTGTAGGTACACTCTATACTTCAAAATTGGGCGCAAAAGTCCATACACATTTTCAATTTTTTGTGAACAAATCTCTTCTCTCAATTTTAAGAGTTGATGCCATCTATTTGAAACCAAAACAATGTACTTTTTGGATACCGACATTAATTAAGTTATATTAAAGTAAAAAATAAATAAATAAATTGTTGCCAACTTGAATCTAATGCAAAACCCACTGGCGGGTTCTCTAAACCCATCACCAGTGGGACGTCCAGAGTGTAGTGGATGCCAACTTCAACTCTTACACTACTGCTACTTACAAACCCACAACCATAGCCACCCTTTCTCTCTCCTCTTTCTCTCCCTTTCCTTCGCCAATCCAATTTCTGACACTTCCACTTTTCGTTCACTTTCCTTCCTCTCGTCTCCCTCCAGTAGCAAAACTTTTGACTGGGAATGCGTTGGTGGATGCAAATTTGGATGGCTTCCTCGCTCTTTCCGTGATGATTTTGTTTCTGGCACTGTTCCTTCGGCAGACAAAGTTCAAGGCGCAGTTGTTGCTGTTAAAGGTTGTCTCGAGTATATGGTATAAGAAGAAGATGATGGCAGTAGCACTGAATGATGGCAGTTCGCTAGAGTTCCTTTTGAAGATTTTAGATAGAAGTTGTAACCCAAACTGTAATTAGTTATAGTTTGGGGGTTAAACTGTAAATATCTAATAATATTCATTGGGATAACCACTCACTATTATAAATAGAGGGCAAGGGGTAGCAAATGGAGAGAGAGTTCTCATTTTTCTGTTTGTAACGAGTGCTGATTGTTTCTGAGAGAGGCTAGGGCTGTTAGCTTTGTAATCTTGGGGGAAAACAATTGGGGCGCTCGGGAATAGAAGGGAGAGAAGGGCCGCTATTGTACTGATCGATTTCTGGAAATAAAGACTGCTCTCGGGAGGATCTTAGAGGCTGGATGTAGTGCCAATTCAATTGGCATGAACCAGGATAAAAGTCTTGTCTTCTTATACGGTTTGAATGCTTTCTTTCTTGTTCTGTTCTTATTTAAATTCTGTTCTTTATTGACTGTTTGTGTTGTAGTGTGTTGGGCAGTGAGTTGTGAGTGTTTGGAGGGGTGTTTGATCGGTTTCTTGGAGGGTTTTAAGGCTGCCAGTGCTCCCAATTTATAACAGTTGCTCTTCAGCAGTAAGTGCTTTAATCTACAATAATTTCCTGTCATCTACTGAATCTTACTGGTCTGTTTTTTTTTTAACTAGGGTTTATTATCTTAATGATTCTGTTTGAGTATTCATTTTCCAATTCCCCTCTTTAATTTACAGAAAACTTCTGTTTCTGTATGTTTATTTTGCTAGCTGAACCAAACAAATTGATTATTCTTTTTCCTCTCGAATATTCCCATCTCACAACTTCTTCGGTATCTGTAGGAATTTTTGGGCTTTCTTCTTGGAATGATATGCCAGTATATATGGCCAGCAGAAAGGGCTATCGCTTGATAAAGGAAACCAATCTGATATTAGGTGATACTTATCATTATGGTAAAGAGCAGACTGAAAGTCAAAGTATCTAGCACCAAGATCTATCTTTCCAATCTCTTGCCAAATCATTGCTTGGGTTAAGTAGGCTTTGCATTTTGCATCATTGTTTGACCACTGTGTAGTCTGCTCTTTCATCATCAACTCAAAATTATGCGAAACTGATCAGATGGTTTGTCGATATTGCAGTGGAAGATGAAGGTGAAGTGCCTGTCTAAATCTCTTAGATTTTTTGGGAGTTCAATAGGTATGCACATTTGAGTTGCGGGGTTGCAAACAAGTAGTTCATCTTTTCTTTGTGTTTCTGCAGTATAGTAGCCCATTGCTCGAAGCTAGCACCCGGATGTTAGTTCTTAAGAATTCGAGTGACTGATTGGGCAAACGACATGTTGCTTCTTCACCAACACAATGAAATTCCAGTCTGTCAGTATTTGCTTTTGCTATACTGGTATAGTTGAATGAAGAAGGCTGAGTTGCTTTTTGACCCCATGTTTTTGTATTGTTGCTTGATGAAGAACATCTCTGACAAAAATTCGTTGCATGCTTTGCTGGTTGACATGAACCTAAAGATGGATTTTGCGGGCAGCCAGGATGGAAGCAAAATGTAGTTAACAAGCTTGAAACTGGTTGAAAATTTCTCCGTTGAACCCCATTCTAATCTGCAAGATGGAAGCAAAATGTAGTTAACAAGCTTGAAACTGTTTTAACACAAATGTGATTGAGAAGATTCGGTGTCATACTTCATCTGGTAACTTCGAGTTTGAAGGGGTTATGCATTTGCAATACGGAGACTAGACTAATGTTGAGAAAATTGAAATAGATTTATGTTGTTTTTGGGTTTTGTAATCAAAGTGTTTCTGGCTGCTGAATACAAATAGAGATGGCAACAAAAACTGGTCAATGTTAATTAAAATTGTAAATATTAATGTATCTAAGAAGAAATCAAATATATGCTGACCAGTTGTTGGCAATTTTGTTTCTCTGGACTTTATGAACCATGAAGATGATGGTGATGATTCCGAATTCCCTTCACAAGCTTGGCTGTTTTTCTCTTATCCATTTTGTCAGTACAACTCTCGAAATTTCACTACCGAATGTGATGGTGTTGGTTGGAATGATCTCAATCAATACCTGTGCATAAAGTTATAGACTTGAAATCCTATTCTTGATTGGTCTGGGATGGTAATCATAGAGGTCATTTTCTTGATTGGTTTAGGCTAGAAATGAATTTCCTAGTTGGTTTTGTTGTTCTTCTATTATCAAATAATTATTATACCGAGTAATATTTGTGATTATTTTATTTCAAATTACATAAGTGATGTGTAATTGTTTTTTTATTTTTATTGCAATGAGATGAATGCTCTACTAAGAGGGATGGAAATTTTAAGATCTATCTTTCCAACTTTTTTGGTCAAATATATTTTTGGGTTAAGTAGACTTTTGGAGTATAGTCTGTTTTATTATCATCAATTTAAAATAAAAAATGCTATTGGTACACCTTTGTGTACATCTTGGGCTATATAAAGGTGTACCAATGATAAAAAAGTCCTCATAAGGCGCATGAAGTTCATGTAAGGTGTAAGGTATTTTGGTCATAATACATTTTTATACAGTTCAAGATATACAAAATGGGTGTACATCTAACATGACTTATTTAAAATTATGTGAAAATTAATTAGATGGTTTGTCGATATTACAATAAAATGCAATATCATTAACTCGATTTTACATATTTTATTACATTTGTTAAATGAGATATTTTCTTCTCCCGAGTTAATAAGTTATTATTACTTTTTAAAATTTAACTTTCGATTTTATGCAAAGACTCAAAATTTTGAAATTATTTTAAAATTTTGAAGTTTAATAACTAAAGGAGAAATTGGTAGGATAAATAAATAAAAGGGAGTTTTATTTAATTGTTTGCTAATCTTAAGTATGAATATAAAACGCATTTATGCCTTAGAATTGTTGAAATGTAAAAGAAAGAGAATGAAACAAAAAAAATTAAACTTAAATTAATTAAAATTGAATTGGGCTGCTAAACAGCGAGCCCAATCCAATGGAACTGCGGACCTGGCTAAGTCCAACAGCACCGGGTCGCCACCCGCAACCCGGCTATATAAAGGGAACCTTTTGTTTTTGTCCATATTCTTTCCGCACGGCGGTCATCCCCATAACCGTTTACGACCGCCTTGTCCAACAACACGACCACCACTGACCACTGTCACCATCTCTGCCCTCTCCGCCGCGGCCGCGGCCGCGGCCGCGCATCATCTCCGACTGTCCAACTCCAACGTCTCTCTTCCTATGCCGCTGGCTGCCACACCATATCCCCTCGTCCGGCCATATCACAGCTGCAAACGTCTATCTTCCGATGCCGGGGTTTTTTGGTTGCAGGTATTACTGCATCCCTATTTTGGGTTCATCTGCTTCCGATTTGTTTTTATTATTCTTAATCCAAGTAATTTATTTCAAATGTGTGTGTGTGTGTATTTTATATATATATATATATATATATATATATATAATAGAGGGGTTTCCGTGCACGTATAGAAGAATAAAAAAAAAAATTAAGTAAAAGTTCATTGGATGATGTTAGATAATAATTGTTTAATTTTTAATTTTTAGGCAAAGTTTTAAACAAAATGAGTTTTGGTATAGTGGTAAAGTTGTTTCAGAAGTCAGTTAATATTTAGAGGTCATAAGTTTTAGTGAAGTGGTAAAGTTGTCTGGAAAATTAGTTATTATTTAGAGGCCAGGAGTTTTAAGTTTTGTTAATGTAATTAATTTTTATTTTTAAGCAAAATACGTAAAGGATATTTTAGGAAAACACTTTATTGATAGGACTTCATAACACCAAAATATGGTATTTTCTTATATAATAGCATAGATAGATAGATAGAAAATAGAGAAGGATATAGATATTAGAAAACCTATTGATTGATTACAAGAAAATGTGTATATCTTGAACTCAACTATACAGTTTTGGCTTCAATCCCAACCCCTTAAGAAAATGTGTATATCTTAGTTTGATGATAACTTGATCAGAGGTCTAGTTTAGAAAAGATTGTGGCATTCTTTAATTCATCCAATAGGTCTTCAATGATGGGGATAGGAAACTTGTCCTTCATAGTCATGGCATTTAATTGACGGTAGTCAACACAAAATTGTCATGCACTGTCTTTCTTTTTAACAAATAATGCAGGTGAGGCAAAAAGGTTGTGGCTAGGTCTGAGAATGGATTTTTGAAGCATTTCATTAACCATTTTTTCAATCTCAGTCTTTTGGATGGGAGGGTATCGATAAAATCTTATGTTGACAAGTTCAATGTTGGGTTTGAGAGTAATAGAATGATCAAGGGGTCTTTTAGGAGGTATGGAATAGGGCTTTACAAACAGGTTCTCAAACTCAACTAATAGCATGTTAAGAGAGTCAAGCTCATGTAACTCCAAGTTGGACTAAAGCTGGCTGCTGACAGTTAACATGAGTTCCCCTCTTTGCTCCAGGTTTTCCTAAGGGTTGTCCAAGGCATGAACAGAGAACAGCTGTGCCACTTGGACAGCTTGTTCTTGAGCATTTTCTGTAGCTTCCTCCCCGTGAGCATCTTACATTCTCTTGTCTCCATGCTGCCTGTAAGGGTCATTTTCTTGCCATCCTTTTCAATTGTCACTTCCATCCTATTGAAGTCAAAGCTAATAGGGCTCACATTCCTCATCCAGTCCACTCCCAGTACTATGTCACACCCTCCTAGCTTCAACAACCTTAAATCAGCTTCGAACTCCTCTCCATGCATCTCCCAACAAAATCCAACACAGGCAGATTTGCTCATAACCTTGCCACCATTGGCCACAGTCACTGATAGGGGCTGTGTGCCAGTGAGTTTACAACCTATCCTCTTTGCTGTGCCCTCATCCAGGAAACTGTGGGTACTCCCACTATCAATTAGGACCATCAACTTACAGTCATATACTCTCCCTTCCACTTTGACTATCTTGCTATTGGTCTATCCCCTTAGGTCATGCAGGGAGATCTCTCCATTATCCTCACCTTTAATTTCATTTAGAATTGCTGGCATCTCTTCTCCTGTGTCTACTTCTTCTTCCCCTTCCAGCATGAGCAATTGCCTCTTGCACTGATGCCCGGGGTATATTTATCCCCTCACCGGAAGCATAATCCGACCTGCCTCCTCTGTTCCATAATCCTTCCTCCTTGTGACTGAATTGGAGTGACAGTGGTTGGGACTGCCAAACACCTAGAGCCCCGGTTGACCTTAATTGACTCCTTATTCTACCCTTTACTCCCCTGCTGTAAGGTACTGGAGCTTGCCCCCTTGCCTGTAGCCTCTGCTTCTTCATTAGAGCCTCTACTGATAACTCTTGCAGCTTAGCACTCTCAATCGTATCGGGCTGCAGCGTCTTTACCATGGGCCTTAGTTGTTCACTCAAGCCACTAATGAAACTTGAGGCGAAGTAAGCCTCGGTTAAGTGGGGGTTGAGGTTCAACATTAGTGACTTCAGCTCCTCAAATTTAAGTTGGTAGGACTGCACTGACTCCTTTTGCCTTAATTTGTTAAATTCCTCAACAATATCCATCATACGTCGATCTCCAAACCTCTCACACGGATCTTCTACAAACTCTGCCCATTGGCAGCCCTCTCTGACCCAAATGCAGCCTTGGAACCAGGGATCCCCTACGTTGTTGAGGTAGGCAAAGGCCAATGTGACTCTTTGTTGCTCTGGCACATTGTCTAAACTAAACATTCTCTTGCACCTTCTCACCCACCACCTTGGGTTCTGTCCATCAAATGAGGGGATCTCTAATTTGGACCTGGGAAAGCAGGGCTGATTGGATGCAGCCTGCACTTCCGGCCTCTTCTCTAGCATGTTCTACCCAACCACTACTGGATCTACCTCGAATTTAGAGGAATCATAAATATGTTCATGAATCTGGCTGCTGACTTCTTCTCGAATACCTCCTACTTCCGCAGAAATTTGGCTGCCAATGTCTGCGCGCATCTCACTTATCGCCCCATCCAACTTCTTCTCCATTGCTTGTTCCATCGATCCTACATGGATTTGTAAGTCTGACACAGAGGACCTTGCTCTAATACCAAATTGTCAGATCCTTGAATCTGACAGAGGATTCTCACTTAATTGGTGAGAATCGAGCTGGAAATTAGGGGTAAATTGGGAGAAAGGCAGGGGGAAAGGGAAGAACAAAGAATGAGAGAGGGGAAGATAGAGAGAGAGAAGAGAGAAATTGAGGGGGAAATGAGAATTTCTTCAATTGATTCTTCAATGATTGAATTAAACTGGATCAGTTATTATATACTGATCCCAGCTATGTATTGGCACCAACAAGGCTGCCAAATTTAAAATGGAGTACAACTGAATGTAGCTGCTTCGTAAGTATGACGACTTAAGCTATCTTCTGGAACAATCGGTTTGTAATTGCCAATACAATGTACAACCCCTCAGCCTAGGTACATGACAGTGGAGTCCGACCTTTTGTTATTGGGTAGCATTCAATGGCCAAACCTGCTCTAGCATTGGATCAATGCACCATTCGTCCATATGTTCTTCTATTTATGTCCCACATTGTATATTTACATGTTCATATGACTTATTGATACTACATAAACGGTTAAAAAAATCATCACTATGGGTTTTGAGAGAGAATACACTTTGATGTGCAGACTCAAAGGCAGTTGAAAAGGCATTGTACCGCTTAATTGTTATCACTTGACCAAATGTTTTTATCATTATGCGTGGGAGTAGTAAGTAAGAACCCTGGTTGTTCACAGTAGGGATTTGTGAGCTTTGGTGCACCATGTATATGTTTTGTTGGTGGAGTCTGACCTTCTGTTATTGGGTAGCAATCAATGGCCAAACCTGCTCTAGCATTGAATCAATGCACCATTCATCTATATGTTCTTGTAATTATGTCCTAAATTGTATATTTACATATTCATATGACTTATTGTTACTACATCAACGGTTAAAAAAATCATCGTTGTGGGTTTTGAGAGGAAAAAAAAACACTTTGGCGTGCGGACTCATAGGCAGTTGAAAGGGCATTGTGCTACTTAATTGTGCTCCCTTTTCCAAAGTTCATTTCTTACATGACTTAGTTATCATTATATATATTATACACAAATAGTGTATTAAAACTGTTTACCTACTATTTATATCGCAAAGTTACTTACATAATTTTTTAGTGGTCTTGACATGTCCTTGTTACTTGCTGGTCTCCTGGGCCTCATACTGTTGATATTAACATTTTTCAGGTTTTCTTCTGTGATTATTGTGCCTCTGGATTAGTTATCCAACCTCATCAGTTTTGTGTATATTTTCTTTCTAGACACGATCTGTGTGAACACATTGGAACTTAGGTTTTTGACTTGAGTTTTGTATTTAGTTTCCTTACACGCATATGAACTTATGTATTTAATGAATGTTTGGATTTAATTGTAATTTAGTTATTGGATAATATGAGACCAATTGTACTTTATAATATAATGTTGATTTCACACACTTGACTTGTTGGTCCCAATGCCTAGGGCTGCCTTGGCATTGGAGTTAATGTTGGCCATGGACCCCATTTTTCAGGTTGTAAAAATAATTTAATTAATATTGTCAACCCAAAACTATGTCGTTTTTGGCTTAGAATTGATGGCTTGAATTTTTAAGATTGATGGAGGGGATGTGTGCACAAATAATTGAAAATATAGGAACTTTTTGAGCTAATGTTAAAATACAAGGGGTGTTCCACGTAAATGAGACAAACCACAGAAAATGTCTACACAAGTTATCCTTATTAAAATGTTTATATAAAAGAGTTTATTTCGAGTGAAAATATACGCATAGTTTTAGGAAGAGAAGAAAAACCAACAATACTTTGAAGTTTTAAAAATAACAATAAATTCACTTAATTTTACAATTTTGGTTATAGTTAACCTCATTATTTTTTTAAATTAACTAAAATATGCTCATTTCTTTCTCCCTCTTCTCCCCAATTCACAGGAGTTGCAAAGGCTTTGACTCGTTAGAGCCTTTTATTTTTCTTTCCTTTTAAAATTTTTAATATATATACTTTTAGGTGATGTACAAATATTAGAAAATATTAGTATTAGAAAAAATATTATTAAACTTAAATATTACACATTTTAGTTTAGAATTTGAAAAAGTATATATATTTTTAAACAAGAATTGGATTTTCTACATTTATTTTTGTTAAATATAATATATATATTTAGTTAAGGATTAGAAAATATTTCTTCATTAAGTATATTTTATGTAATTTAAAAATATATATAATATATTGTTATGTTTATAAATTGGAACAAATTTTTCAATATATTTAGGAGATTTCTTATTTTTCAAAGAAAAATTTGTATATATGTTTTAGAGAGAGAGTGAAGAGAAGAGAGAATTTAGCATTAAACTAGTCAATTTATTTTAATTTTTAGTGTAAATTACAACGAGCAGCAAACACACAGAACCCGTTGGGTTAAAATGACAATAACCTCCCTTGGCATAAAAAGTGTTTGGACCATTTGACCCCTGAATTTAAACTCCCTTCCATCTATTTCTCCCTTTCTTTGCCCGCCTCTTTCTTTTCCTCTTCCATCTATTTCTCTTTTCCTCGGCCCCCTCTATCTTGCTTAACTGTCTCTCCCATCCATCTTTCTTTCTCCTTACTCTCTATATTTTAATCACAAAATAATATTTTTAATTGCAAAAATATATTGTAACTAAAACAAATGTATAAAATTAAACTAAAATATATATGACTATATTTATAACAAATTTACTTATATATTAATGCAAACTAAATATATATCAATATATTTCCTAAAGAAATAACAAGCTAAAATATAAACAAAAACTTAAACTAAAAATATGTATAAATATATGTACAGAAAATTTATTATATAGACTAATTTCCAGACAAAAAATATAAACCAAATATATATAAACTATATATACATAAATCTAAAGTATATACATAACTATGAACCTAAACTAAATATAAATTATAAATTTGTAAGATTTGCACATATATATGTATAAATAAAAAATATAGCTGTGGTGCCTGGCCACGATGATGGATCCCATCGATTGTAGATGGGGTTGTAGCAGTCATTTGGGGTTGCAACGACCATGGTCGGGGTTGCAGTAAAGAGAAACTAGATAAGATGGAGAAAAAGAGAGAGAAGGGAAGAAAGGGAATAGAAACCCTTGTGTTGCCACCATAATCATTGGAGAAGTAGAGGGGAGAGCAGGTTTTAGGAAGAGATGAAGGAGAGGAAAGGGCATTTTGGACATTTCAAAAAATATAGCAGTCGGTTTTTAACAGCTGGGAGAAAGTGACGTGTGGTTTGTAAAGTTGAGGGAGGGCTTTGTCATTTTTGGAAATTCAAGGGGTTCTATGTTTTTTTTTTGGCCAAACCTCAAGGGTGCTTGGTGTAATTTCCCTAACTTTAAATGGCAAAGGTAATCCTGCCATTTGCAAAGGTAAGCTCTGTCATTTCAAAAAGTAAGGAATGCTTTATGTAATTAGGCCAAAACTCAGGAATGATTAATGTAATTTCCTTTTATTTTAAATAGGATAAACTGAACACTTATTTGATGAATACTAATTTATTTTGAGATAACTTTTAAAAAATAAGCTTTTCAAAATCAGTTATAAAAGCTTATAGGCTCTTCATAATTTGTCAAAATGGGGAGGATTTTTTTTTTCTAGCAAGTTATAAAAGCTTATATACAAGCACTAATTGTTTCAAAGAATTACTTCATATGGAAACTGCTAGAATTACATAATAATGCATAATAAATTTGATTTAATTTTACAAATATTTTGCAGTTGTGATTCTCAAAAGTTGTTTCGAAGAACTGCAAGCGGTGATGGAATGTCTGTGGAGGAGTTTGGTGGCTGATTTGCAGATGGGAGCTTGGAACCGACTAGTGACTAGTCGAGGATGTTGTCTTCCAACTGTTAGATGAAATGCTTCACACTTCAATTAATTTTCTTCTCCGGGATAGTTGAACTACTAGAGTATTGGTAAAAGGAACCCGCTCTATTGTTTCCTCTCTCATTGCAGCCTTATTCCTGTTTTCAGGTAAATCTTTCATTTATATATTATGCATAAATATATCAAATCTGTTCCTCTTAATGAATTTTTCAGACTCCGAATTTGAGATTATGTTTGTGGGTGAATTCTGGTAGCATGATCTTTTTAGTAGGCGAGTCCATACTCTATTTTTTAAATCACTGGTTTCGATTTACTGAATTATATATTGTTGGTCATTCTTGAAAGATTCAATAATCTAAGTTGCATTTGTGGGCTATGGTTATGTTTCTAGCATGAGTTGCAATTTATGGCCAAATATACTAAGGTCTTGATAATCCCTTGGTTTCACTAACTTAATATTTGAAATTCAAGCTAATTTAAAAATCTAATCATTTATAGCTTCTTATTAGAACTGTAGATCATTAAGAATGTTTGAATTCTTTACCCTTGAGAATAATGAGTATATTTTTCTGTAAGTGGGAATAATATGATTAGGAATCTTGCGAAGGTGAATTCATTTGTATTTATATGCTATCTAGGAATTGAACTAGGCTCTGATTGAGAAGCTGAAGATGGATCTAGGGGCAATGCAATTTGTTTTGTTAGTGATCTAGTCAATGTGGTTGTTAAACTTGTACTCTTTCTTGTTGGTTCATCCCATTCTCCTAGATTTTGATGAGATTAAAACTAACACATATAAAAATCTGATCTTTTTTACTTGTACAGTTGTGAATTAAATCATCTTTAGCAATATGAACTTTTCTACTGTTTTAATATTTTACATGCCAATGCCATAATAAGACATAGAAAGAAAAGGCATATACAACCATAGTATTAATTGATTTTCCACTGTCTTCACATGGCATATATAGTTATCAAGTATTCAAAACATTGCAGAAAATGTCTCAATAGAATAGATAGAAAATGTAGTATGCCGATTGTATTAAAGAACATATGAAATCAATGGAAGAGTACTAGAATACAATCAACCAACCAACAAATAATAGTATCATCAACTATTTGGGTATGGGCATTGCTCCATCCCCACACGGACGAAGAGTACTAGAATACGAATGAAAAAACACTCTATCGCCACATTTATGTTGACATATTTCTTCAGCTCTCCTCTCAAAATCACCCCTTAAATAGTATCGATAGACTTTCTCCTTTGTAGCAACAAGCAAAGACTCCCCATTGACTACCTTGAAGCCGGCTACATCATAGGACTTGATGATTCCTATGCCTTGTGTACAAATTTTCAATACTTTAGTCCAGGAACTTGAACTATGATCGCTTAATGTCCATATGGTGAAATCTCCTTCTGCTAGCTGAACCAAACAAATAGATTCTCCTTTTCCCCACTCAAATATACACATTTGACAACTTTGATCATCCAAACCTCCTCTTGCATCTTCTGGTATTTGTATACATTTTTGGGTGCCCTTCTTGAAATCATATGCTAATATATACGGCCAATAGAAAGGGCTATCTAGATCAAAAGAAGGAGAAAAACAATTCAATAATAAGTGAATATTACCATTATAGCAGACAGCAGATTGAGAGTATAGCCTTCTAGGACCAAGGCATATTTCACCAATCTCTTCCCAATTCATTGTTGCTTGTAGTAAGTAGACTTTGCATGTTGCATTGGCTGACCATTCTTCTGGCCGCTTTATCATCATCAATAGAAAATCACATGGAAACTCCGATGGTTCCTTAATGCTACATTGGAAGACTAAGTTGAAGTATAGGTCAAAATTTACTAAACTCATGGGGACTTTAATAGGTTTTCAGCTTTGAGTTGTTGGGTTGCAAATAATCAGTTCATTTCTCTTTTTATACCTGCAACATAGCAACCCATTGCTTGAAGCTAACACCCGAGTGGTAGACTTTAAGAATTTGATAGATTGATTAGGCAACCCAGATGATGCTTCTTCACCAGGGTTCACATGAAATTCCAATTTGTGATAGCCTCTAGGGGACCATCTTGGTTGAATGAAAAAGGCTGAGTCATTTTTCAACCCCATGTGTATGTATTGTTGCTTGACAAATAACATGTCTGAGGGAAATTCCTTGCATGCTTTGCAGGTTAACATGAATCTGAAAATGGATTTTGCAGGTAGCCAGGAGAATATTTTAAAAATTTCAAGATTTGCATCAAACTCCTGCAATTCAAAGTCAAATATAATTATTATCTAAGACATAAAATATTGTAATACATTTAAACATAAATTTAAAAGGCCCAAGTGTTTACAACATATACTTAAGAATCCTAGCCGATTTTCTCTGGTCTCTTCCATTTTGTTGGAAAAGAGGTCTATTAATAAAAGAAAGAGTAGATTGCACTCAAACTCCTGTGCTTTGGTGTCATACTTCTTGTAGTATCTTGAGTTTGAAGAGGTTAAAAATTTTGTAATGTGGAGACTCATGTTGATATGTGATTTTGGCTTTTTCTAAGTGTTTCGAGCCCCACTCTATATTTGCATAAATATAAATACCATTGGATGACAACAAAGAAATAAATATCAATCTTAAAATTGTAAATATAAAGTATTTAAAGAGTAAGACTAAATATATATATACTTACCAATTGTTGACGATTTTGTTTCTTTTGACTGTTTGAGCCATGATGATCTTTTTGAGTACCCTTTTCCAGCTTTCTCTCATCCATCATATCAATGGAGCTTTCTGCCTATCAACAATGGATATGTTAATTTGAAGGATCTCATTGCCAATGTATAAATGTTTGGCTAGAAATTCCATCCCATTCTTGATTGGTTTATGCTTTAAAAGATATTCTTAATTAGTTTAGATGTTGTTCTATCATGGAACACCAATTTTGGAATGAAACAATTGTGGGTAATATATTACGCATATCCACGGGCCATGTAAGGGAATTTTTAATTGATTGGCATATATTTTGAAAAATTAATTAATTATTTACACACTAATCTAATGAAAAGTTTTGAAAAATTTACTTAGATATTTAATTTATCAATAAAATTAGATTTTTAACAGAAAATGATATAGACATAGTAGAAATTTAAAAAGTGAACATTTTTGGATAAATTAACTAAAATAAAATTTCATTTTTTTACCATACTTGTAATGAAAAATCTAGCAAATACTATCACATAATTTGAAATAAACATAACATACTAATATGATAATTAATTATAATTATAAACACAAATATTTGTCATAATGACAAAACAATTATAATTTATCAATAAAATTGAATGATCACAAATATTTTCTTTTGCAGTTCTTGTATTAAAACGTGTAATACATCATCTTCCCCCAAAATCATTCAAATAAACGTAATATACCTAGGTGACGACAGACCAAAAAAATGAATAAATAATTTTATGTTTTCGTAACTATTTGTATTTGTAATTAGGAAACAGAGATAACTTCTAAAATTCAAATTAGAAGAATTTTTTGGACTAATCGTAAAATTTTGGGTGTAAATAAAAAATTAGGAAATTTTTTTTTGAAGATAAGGGAAGGGATTGTTATTCAATAGTCATAAATAAAAAAGCTGTAATTTTTTTAATCATCAAAACAGAAAAATTATAATATAGGATTAGCACACATTATTGATTTAAGAGGTATAAGAATTGAAAAAATTGTAACCAAACCATTGTTCTAAGTGCCAATGACCATTTTCTTTGTAGTCTCATACTGTCTATTTTTTCATTCTCATACTCTATAAACAGGTGCCTTACTCTATTCTATTGATTTTATTTTTTTTAAAAATAAAATCTATTCTACACCCAACACAATTAGATTGTTAATTTTGTAGGTGCATCCATTGCAACTTTGAATTTAAATTTTCAATTAAAATAAGAAACCTTAAAACATTTTGACAGACTCCTTTTCTCAGATTTGTCATGAGGGGAAAAAAATAGCGTTTCTAGTATATTAAAACACGAAAATAGAAATCAGAACTGAAGGGCATTAAGTAAATCACTGAAAGTATGTATGAAAGTACCAATGAGTTAATCGTTGGTCCTCAACTTGTTTCTTGGCAATCTTCTTGCAAAACAGGGTCGTCGGGACTGGTCGGGCCTGCTTAGATATGCTTTCTGACGCTCAAGTTGATCTGATTTGGAATTGAAACCAAAAACTAGGACAGATGCATGATATCCAGTGATTGTTCAACAGTATATAAGAACACACAATATTAGAGAGTGTTTTCTGGATATTACCTTCAAAGGGAGAAGAGCCCCCCCCTCCTTTTATGGATGTCAATTTGCTCGGGTCTTGTGCCGCCCATGTGTTTGAGTATACATGGCAAGTGCGGTGCGGATATGGTGGATCAAGGATGGAGAGTGTGGATACAATGCAATTGTGAGTGGTAGGTTTGGATTTGGCAAGTTTGTGTATGGTAGGTATGGATATGGCAAGTTTGCATGTGGTAGCTTTGAATATGGCTAGAAGTATTGAATGTGCTAAATCGCCACACGATATGTTTACGCGTGATATGCACGCAATGAACAAAAAGAGCTTACTTAGTCTAGTTCCACTAGGCCACGTGGGTGGATCTCCTTAATTCTGAGTTGCATTATGCCTGGTATTCTAAAGACTATCGCAAATTGGAATTTGTTGTGAATTCTGGTGAAGAAGCATTATTAAGTTGCTTAATCAGTCTCTCAAATTCTTAAAATCTACCACTTAGATACTAGCCTCAAGCAATGGGCTATTATGTTGCAGGAATACAATGAGAAATGAAATTATTTGCTTTTTAACAACTCAAAGCTTGAAACCTATTAAAGTCCTCGTGAGTTTAAGAAATTTTGACCTATGCTTCAACTTAGCTTTCCAATGCAACATTGAGGAACCATCTGAGTTTGCATTTGATTTTCACTAGATGATGATAAAGTGACCACAAGAATGGTCAGAGAATGCAACCTGCAAAGTTTACTTATTCGAAGTAGCAAAGAATTGGGAAGAAATTGGGGAAATATGTATTAGTTCTAAAAGACGTACACTCAATCTATTGTATGCCATAATGGTAACGTTCACTTGTTATTGAATTGCTTTTGTCTTTCTATTGAAAAGAGTAAGTTTTTCTATTGATCCGTATATATTGTCATATGATTTCAAGAAGGGTACCTAAAGATTTATACAAATACGAAAAGGTGTAAGAGGAGGTCTAGATGATCTAACTTGTTAGATGTGTATATTCAAGTGGGGAAAAAGAAAATCTATTTGTTTGGTTCCACTAGTGGTAGGTGTTTTCATTATATGGACATTAAGTGATTATAGTTCAAGCTCTTGGACTAGAGTATATGAAATTTGAACATAAGACATAGCTATCATGTCTTATGATTTAGCCAGCTTCAAGGTAGTCAATTGGGAGTCTTTGCTTGTTGCTACAACAAAGAAAATCTATTAATACTATTTAAGGGGTGATTTTAAGAGGAAAGCTAAAGAAATATGCCAACATAAATGTGGCAATAAAGTGTTTTTTTATTTGTATGCTAGTACTTTTCGTCTATGTGGGAATGGAGCAATACTCATAACCAAATAGTTATTATTATTATTTGTTTGTTGGTTGTTTTTGTTTCAAAATTGACTATATAGACTCTTCGATTCAAATGTTTCATATGTTCCTCACTCACAATGAATGCAATACAGTTGGCACTGCATGATTTTCTATTTGTTTTGTTAAGACAAAAGCGGAAAGATATGTTTAAACTTTCCTAAGAAAATACTTAATAGCTTCTGTAATATTTTGAATGCTTTATGTTAACTACATGTGCTATGTGAAGATGGTGCAAAATCTATTAATACCACATGGTATGCACCTTTTCTTTCTCTATCTTGTGGCATTCGCATGCAAAATATTAGAAAACTTGTATGCGAACTGAATTTATAATACCAAAGATGATTTTATTCATTACTCTATATGTTTGTGACTCGGGTTATTTTGATTGAGGATAGAGTTGATCTTGTTGATAAAATTGAATTGTTATTAGATGAAGTTAAAAGATATCAACTATAATGGCTAGTATGGTTTCAAATTTGAAAGTACAATTACTTATTTGACACTTTTTAAAAGTACAATTGCTTTTTTGAAAGTAGAGGCGCTTATTTGACCTTTCTTAAGGGACAGTGACCAAATTAACCTTGAGGCCAAACCATGGCTTATTTGGCACTGCACCCAAAATTTTGAAAAGACAACAAAAACAAAAGGCTCCAACAAGAGAGAGATAGAAAGATGGGGATATGTTAGCCATTCTAAAAAAATTAACAAGGTTAAGTGTAAGAATTTTTAAAATCGAGTGAAATTATTTTTATTTTCAAAACCTCAAAAGATATTGTCTGCTTATCTTCTCTACTGAAAAGTTTAAGTGAATTCTTCCCTCGAAATAAGCTCGTTTGTATAAACATTTTAATAAGGGTAAATTGCATAAACATGTCATGTGATTTGACTTATATGTGTAGACACTCTCTATACTTTAGGCCATCTATTTGAAGCCAAAATGACGTAGTTTTGGGATGCCAACATTAATTAAGTTATATTAAAGTAAAAAAGAAAAAAAAATTGTTGCCACCTCGAATCTATTGGAAAACCCACTGGTGGGTTCTCTCTCTAAACCCATCATTGGTGGGTCGGAACCAAAGTGAAAAGAGAGAGAAGAAGAAAAAGAAGAAGAAACCGATCTCCTTGTCATCATTTTTGTTGAGATCCCCAGGCTAAGGGCAGTCATGCTAATGACAGTCGAGAGTGGAGTGGAGGCCAGCGTTGGTTGATGCCCAGGACCCCTTCCCTCATTGCACTGACACTGTCAACTCCAACTCTTACACTACTTCTACTTACAAACCCACAACCTCAGCCACCCTCTCTCTCCCCTTTTCCTCTCCCTTTCCTTCACCAATCCGATTTCTGCCACTTCCACTTTTCCTTCAGTTTCCTTCCTCTCCTCTTCCTCCGGCAGTGATGATTTTGACTGGGAATGCATTGACAGAAGCGAATTCGTATGGCTTCGTTGCTCTTTCTGTGATGATTTTGTTTTTGGCACTGTTCCTTGGGTGGACAAAGTTCAAACCGCAGCCGTTGCTCTTCAGCAGTAAGTGCTTTAATTTACTCTAATTTCCTGTTATCTACTGAATCTTACTGATCACTTAATTGTTAACTAGGGTTTATTATCTTAATGCTTCTGTATGAGCATTCATGTTCCAATTCCCCTTTTTTATTTACAGAAAACTTCTGTTTCTGTAAGTTTATTTTGAAAAGTTTTAGTCAATTGTAGACAAACAGCATCGTTTTATGTCGTTAATGTATGTATGATGGAATCCCAGTAGGTAAATGGGAAAAGCAAGGGGTCAAAACAAAAACTAGGTTTGGTAAAGAGAAGAAATCATATAAAGGATGCCATTTTTAATATTAATTTGAAACTTAATTGAATTTAGTGCGGAAATAATGAGGCAAATAACACTTGAGTTCATTATTCTTGTTGTCTCTGTTTGTTTAGATAATGATGATTGAGTATGAAATACGGCATAGGTTATTACCCAAACAAGCAAAATTTCTGAAGCAGCTGATCATTTCGTCTATGATTGTTGTACCAAGTTAATTATTTTGCAGCGGGATGATAGCGATGATGAGGGGGAAATAGATAGGGACCTGGGGTGATAAATACTAGGTTATTCCTAGAAAGGATGATTTTTCTGCTTAGTTCAACAAATGGTATTAGAGCTTGATTCGAACGAATGGTTGATCGAATCAACCTCTAATACCATTTGTTGAACTAAGTGGACAAATCATCCTTTCCAAGAATAGCCTAGTATGTAACACCCCATTTACATAAATTGACGCTGAAGAATGTAATCAGAATTATTGTTCTACAATTTCTACTAATATTTTCCTCTCACCCATCTTTATAAGTTTCTGTTTTTCTTAATCCTTCTCATCTTTCCAATCTCTCTTGATCTTCTCATCTTTTAAATCCTCCTAATTTTTTCTCTGCCATCATCATAAATTGAAAACTTTTAACTAGTAATATATGTTGAATATTATAGTGTAGGTAGTTTCTTACAATTTATATCTTGAAATGTCAACTCTAGCGACTAGTATAGCCAGTCCAGATTTCTCACCATTTCAAAGATTCTTGAAAGAACATAAAACAATTCAATCTGACATTTCATTTGGCTTTGCATAAAAAGAACACGACATTTCAAAACCAAAGCAACTTTAACTACTTGCTTACAAAGTATCAATTTGGAGGCTTAACTTTGGCTCCATAATACAAGTAGACAATCTAATAATAAGAAGAAGAAAATTATTTGGGTATGGGTATTGCCCCATCCCCACACAGACAAAGAGTATAGAGTATGAACTAAAAAACACCTTGTCAGTGACTCCACATTTATGTCTGCAAATCTCTTCATCTCTTTTCTAAAAAATAATCACCCCTTAAATCATACCGGAATACTTTATTCTTTATCACAACAAACAAAAACTCCCCATTGAACACCTTGAACCCTAGCACAGTCTCATCTTTCAACTCAATGATCCCCATGTCTGGTGTGCAAATCTTCAATATTGTAGTCCAAGAGCTTAAATTATAATCCCTTAATATCCATACAGCGAAGACTTCATTTTCTAGCTGAACCAAACAAATTGATTCTCCTTTTCCCCACTCAAATATTCCCATCTCACAACATCGATCATTTAGACCTCTTCTTGCACTCTTTGGTATTTGTAGGAAATTTTGGGCTTTCTTCTTGGAGTCATATGCCAGTATATACGACCAGCAGAAAGGGCTTATCGCTTGATATACAAGGAAGCCAATCTGATATGAGGTGATACTTATCATTATAGTAAACAGCAGACTGGAAGTCGAAGTATCTAGCACCAAGATCTATCTTTACAATCTCTTGCCAAATCCTTGCTTGGGGTAAGTAGGCTTTGCATGTTGCATCATTGTTTGACCACTGTGTAGTCTGCCCTATTATCATCAACTCAAAATTATGCGAAAACTGATCAGATGGTTTGTAGATATTGCAGTGGAAGATCAAGGTGAAGTGCCTCTCTAAATGTCTTAGATTTTCTGGGAGTTAAATAGGTATGCACATTTGAGTTGTGGGGTTGCAAACAAGTACATCTTTCTTGGTGTTTCTGCAGCATAGCAGCCCGTTGCTCAAAGCTAGCACCCGGGTGGTAGTTCTTAAGAATTAGAGACTGATTAGGCAAACCACATGATGCTTCTTCACCAACACAATGAAATTCCAGTCTGTCAAAGTATCTGCTTTTGCTATACTGGTATGGTTGAATGAAAAAGGCCGAGTCAGCTTTTTGAACCCATGTTTTTGTATTGTTGCTTGATGAAGAACATCTCTGACAAAAATTCCTTGCATGCTTTGCTGGTTGACATGAACCTAAAAATGGATTTTGTAGGCAGCCAGGAGTTTCGAAAATTTCTCCGTTGATCCCCATTCTAGTCCGCAAGATGGAAGCAAAATGTAGTTGACAAGCTTGAAACTGCAACACAAATGTGACTGAGAAGATAGATTTATGTTGTTTTTTGGTTTTCTAATCAAAGTGTTCCTGACTACTGAATGCAAATAGAGATGGCAACAAGAAATGGCCAATGTTAATTAAAATTGTAAATATTGAAGTATCTAAGAAGAAATCAAATATATGCTGACCTGTTGTTGGCGATTTTGTTTCTCTGGACCTTCCTGAATCATCATGATGATGGTGATGATTCCAAATTGCTTTGACAAGCCTTGCTGATTTTCTCTTACCCATCCTGTCAATACGACAATCGAAATTTCACTACCGAACGTGGTGGTGTTGGTTGGAATGATCTCAATCAATACCTATTCTTGATTGGGTTGGGATGGTAATCGTAGAGGTCATTTTCTTGATTGGGTTAGGCTAGAAATCACATTCCTAATTGGTTTTGTGTTCTTCTATTATGAAATTATGATTATACAGCGAGTAATATTTTATGATTATTTTATTTAAAATTGCATAAATGTTATGCATTTTTCTTGTCAAATTTATAGACGAAATGATCTTATTTGATCTAAAA
The DNA here is from genome assembly GCA_036245055.1 of Diospyros kaki. Classification (NCBI taxonomy): domain Eukaryota; kingdom Viridiplantae; phylum Streptophyta; class Magnoliopsida; order Ericales; family Ebenaceae; genus Diospyros; species Diospyros kaki. The sequence goes on along the minus strand of BSEG01000002.1, from coordinate 46,175,952 downwards.
TTGAATTAAATTAAAAAAAATCAGTACAAAAAACTAATTCAATTATATTAATTCGATATGATTTTTTTAGTCTATTAAACAAATAAACACCATCAAGAACAACTGTTAATGGACGTGAGAGATGGCGTATTTATTGTTATCTTGACTAATCCATAGCACTAGCATTAGCACAATGTCATTGCTTGGGATTATTGTTTTTATATGGTCTTTCGTCATTTGTGTTCTCGATTTTGGTAGAGAAGATAAATTGTAAGTGGAGATTTTGTCTTATTATACAAGACAAAGAATCAAATTTATGACCTGTTTGTGTGAATTTTAATTTATCATAATTCAATTATTTAATCTATACCCTAAAAACAGCATAAGTCATTGCTTAAGAGACGGACAAGAAGACAAAGACCAAAACAAAGAGGCTTTGGAAGGGAAGAGGGGCTTTGACAATGTTAATTATTATTTTAAGGTTAATGATTAAAGGATGATGAGTGTATTTTATTTTAAAGATAATACATGTTTATTATATTTTATTTTTAATATTTAAATAATTTAATTGACTTGATAATGAATATACTGTATTTTAAAACATGTAACTAATCAATCAAATTATTTAAATGTTAAAAAAACAAAACAAAATAAATACATATTATTTAAAAACAAAATACATTTTTTATTCCTAAACTAACTTTACACAAGAATCAAAATTACAGGTCACTCTCTTCTCTCCTGCCCGGCCTGCCTGCCTGTCTTCAATCTTCTTCCACTTCCCCAAAGTCTCCTATGAAATTTTCAAAGTCTTTTGACGGCAACAACACGTCCCATTAAACTATAACCCGAGACCCATTTCGTCAGTCCCTAGACCTATGCCAGACGCGTCTATCACCTCCACCCATTCACCATGGCCACTCCTATGCAGTAAGCACTCTCTTCCTTTGCTTGCAGTTTTCGGTTCTGTTTTCTAGAGTGTTTATGATGAATTGTCCAACCAAAACGTCCATTTTTCAGATACTACCGAGATTTGCCTCCGGTGGCCAAGACTTTTGGGGTGCTCTGTTTGATGTCCACCTCTGCTTACCATCTGGGGCTCTACAATCCGAGGACCATAGCTCTTTTCTATGGAGATGTTCTGAAACGTTTGCAGGTACAAATCTTGTTCATCAACTTTCAAATGACGTGACAGTGACAGTGGTGGTTTTACCGCTGTAAACTAAAGTTTAGCATGGTACCGATGATGGTGCCTGCGATTGATTTGGTGATGCAATTGTTGCAGGTTTGGAGGCTGATTACAAATTTCTTCTTCCTGGGGCGATTCTCTCTTCCATATGCTTGTGAAATTTTGCTGATGTAAGAAGAGCAACACGACAGTAACATTTTTATACTTATATTCATCTCTAAGAATTTTGCTGTCACTTCCCTAAAATTCCTAATATTTTTAACGAGATAAACCACCCACCAACGCTATGAGAATTCTGCACAAAATGGGGAGGCAATAACATCTTTATAACTATACATCGCTTGTGATAAAATTTTCATGTTAACGAGATGGACCGTGAATCTTGGGGCCGAACTGAATGGGGATGAATTTCCCATTCTGTTCTTACTTTTTCACACAGTTGGATGGATCATGCACCGTACCGGTTCAATCTTGGCCTTTGGCCCAGGGCCCAATTGTCCAATCTCGGCTTCGGCCTTGACACTCCACGGCCCAATCTTGACCCGTGGCCTTAATTATCGTCAGTCCACAGCCTAATCACGGTTCCTAGTCCGGTCGCGGCCCTGAACCCAAGGCTCGATCTTGATCCTGTGCCAGTCTGCAGCAACATATTAATAGGTGTAATGATGTTCGGTTCAACATATTAACAGATCGAATTTCTTAATTCTATTTGGCCTGAATTTTCGGTTCAACTCGAATAAAGAATCGTTATCTTAACAAGATATATAATTCTGTACAAGAATTCTGCACAGTATACCATTTCTAATAGAATTTTGCAGAGAGACTTGATTTTCTCACCTCATCAAAAAATAGTGTTTGGAAGCCTCTCATTCTGATTCTGCTTTGGTTGATTCACGCAGAGCGTACTACGGCGTGCGGTTGGAGAGGGGGCCGTTCGACAAGAGGACGGCGGACTACGTGTGGATGTTCATCTTCGCCGCGATCTCGCTGCTGGTATGAGTGAGTTGTGGTCATTGCCATTGCCAATGGCATTGCTGATTCATGTATTTGGAGCGTCTTCTCTTGGTCTGGTGGTTTAATTAGGCAAGTGTTGGCTGTGTTGTTCAGGTGATGGGAGCTGTTCCGATGTTGTGGTCGCCATTCATGGGGAATTCATTGGTGTTCGTCATCGTCTACGTCTGGAGCCGCGAGTTCCCCAATGAGCGTATCAACGTTCATGGCCTCTTCGAACTCAAGGTAGTTTGCTCCCTATATACCATTTTTATCCTGCTCTCAATCAAACCAGCTCACTGGAAATAATTGTGTTTGGGAGAGGAGATGGAGGGTCGGAGATCCATGGGATAGATACCCTTGGTTTGGAGGGCATATCGTAGTAGTAAACCCACCTAGGCCTGTAAGTGGACCCACATTTTTCTGTAAATTGCAAAACCATCCCGAAACATTTTACAATTTACAGAAATGGCCCGAAAACCGTTTCAGGCCGTCTCTGCTGTTCCCGAAACAGGAAACGGTTTGATTTCAAGAGGGGGATGAACTTGCCTATGAATGTAGAAGTTGGTCCTAACAAATTACTAATTGATTTCAAGAGGGGGATAAACAAGGAATCCCAAAAATATTAAGTATAAATTTCCTTTCCTATTTGAGAGCTTAAAATTGTAGAATTTGATTGAAGTGTATGACACCAATATTGGGTATGCATGTGATTTGTGAACAGGGCTTCTACCTTCCTTACTATGTTATTGCAGTGGATCTAATCTTGGGGAACCCTTTGAAGCCCGATCTCCTTGGCATGGCCGCTGGCCACTTGTACTATTTCTTGACGGTTCTTTATCCGCTTTCTGGCGGCAAAAACGTCTTCAAGACTCCCCTCTGGGTGTATCTTTTTCTTTATATATTTTTCATTAATTTTCAATCTCCGCCTCTGTTTATTCTCTTTCTTTACGGATTTTTTGCTAACGTCGCCAACCACCCTATAATAAAACTAACTGAGAAATGCGACACATGGTCCCTATCCCTACAGTTAATTTCTTAACTAGTGCGTCGCGCAGTCACAAGCTAGTGGCATTCTGGGCGGAAGGATACCAAGCAAATGCTCCGGTGAGCAGATATGCTTCTACCGTGCCCGCTTTCCAGGGAAGAAGCCACCGCCTCGACGGCAATCGGACCACCCCTCCGCCTCAGCCTCGGCCGCAGCAGCCCCACCAAGCCGACGGTGTAGCTTTCCGTGGCAGAGGCCGCCGGCTCAGTGACATCCACTAATCGATGCATGTGTTCTTCATCTCATTTGCGTGGGTTAAAATGTTCTGTAAAAGTACCATTAATTAATGCTACACCATCTTGAAGTAATGTCCGTTGTGTGATTGGATGAAATAAAAAAGAATTAGGAACAGTAAAATAAAGGCTTTTTTTTTTTAGAAATTATAATAATAATGATTGACCCTGACCTTGAAAAGGTCAAATTTGCACACTGGCAAACAGTTTTGAGGATGGACCCCTCCATTAAATGCTGGCTTGGAATTTCAAGTTCAGGCATTGCTGTGACAGGTTGGCTGCAGGACTAACAGTCTCCATCAATGAACAAGAAGAAATGCATAAGATCCATCACCTAAACATATTAATCTTTGCTGTGACAGGTAAGTTTACGGCTCACCAAACCAGGTTGACAGCTGAACAGTACTATTATTAATATCCCATTAGTGAAAAAAATAAATAAAGATTTATAATTATAAAAATATCAATAAATTACACAAATTTCTTTTCCGCATAATTCAAGGGATCTTTCCCATAAAAAAGCCATTCCCCCTTCGAATGGATTCTATGAAGCCCTGAATCAATCACAAAGCTTTTCTTTTGGGACCTAAGCTTAACTAGTTAATGTTCCGAGAAAATCTGTTCATTTAATCAATTAATAATAATTTCTGTAAAGAAAGTAAGGGGATAAGCTTTGTAGGCAACTTAATTCATGAACTTGATGACCTGCAGCTTCACTGGGAACTGGGTGATCCATTAAGATGGTCTCAGCCTCTCTCTCTCTCTCTCTATATGTGTGTGTGCCTGAAAAATGGTGAGCACGAAAATGAAGAAGAATTTATTTTGTGAACTTATTGTATTTTATTCCGTTGTGATGTATATGTAGATAGATTTACAATATATAAATATACATAAAAATAGAAAATTAACAATTATTAGCCTAAAAGATTGAATTATTGTGGACTTTAAATTTAAATTTCAAAAATTAACAATTAAAAGTCTAAAAGATTAGACTGGAATAGACTATTTGATTCTCATCTAATAATATATATATATATATGTATGATTTAACAAATTTGTGAACACATTCACTAAAAATTAAATTTTTAAACAAGAATAAATTAAGTGATTTCGGTCATACCAACTGAAAAAAGACCAAATAACTAGTGGTTTAACTCAAATCTAAGCGATTGAGTCCTTTGTATAAATTAGATATTTACTTGGTAAATAATACGAGTTATTTAAAAAAAAAAATTACCCCACCATGAGAAAATATTTTTTAACATTTGAAGGAAAATTAGATCACGTGATAAAAAATTAAAAAATAAGTTGTGTATAAAAAAAAAAGACAATCAAATATCTCAAAAATTAAAACTTAGATAAAAAATAGATATTTTTCATGAAAACTTGACTAATAAAAGGCACCCTTAATTCTCTTTACTTTCTCATCCTATTTGTATTTAGGTGACTACAACTACTTTAATATTTTTATTGATTCACGTGACAAAAAAAAGGTGAAAGAAAGAAAAGAATAATTATTTAATTATTATTTTATATATTTTTAATTACATTATTAGAAATTTATCTAATTTTCTAAACAAAAAGAAATTGCTCTGAATTATATTTTATGTCAAATGAGGCTTACCCTCATAGACAAATCCAGCATTTTAGAGTAAGGTGAGTTGAATTAGGTTAGAAGTGGGTTAAACTGAAGTTGGACTGAATTTTATCTTAAAATTTTAATTTTTTTTAGAATACCCTAAACTGAAATTCAAGACAGATCACATTTAGAACCCAACCTAGTTACCCTAAAAATATTAAAATGACATACTTCCTAGTTAAGTTTTCACATAAAAATAAAGTGTAATTATAATTTTGCTTTGGTCACGTTAATTGGGGTAGAAACGTGTGGCTCATGCGAAGACCAATTGACCAAAACGCAATCAAGTTACCTTTTGGCATGGCAAAGGCGGCTGTGACCATTCACAAGTCAACCTAAAACTAGAAGGTAGAGTAGAGGCTATGCAAATGGCGACAGCCTACAAATTAGATTCCTTTCTTGTAAATGACTCCAGTTATGAATTTATGAATAAAAAATTAAAATAATCATTTATTTGGTGATGTTGACAATTATATTTTAATTTTTTAAATAAAATTTAAATACAAATAAGAGTTGATGCAGCAGTAAAAGGGTTTTAAAATTGATTATAATTGTATTAGAAATTTAGTATAGTTATTTTAGTTTTTTTTTTATAAATAAAACAAACTAATGATAATACATTTAAATCTATTGGTTCAGGATGACGCATTTGGAGACTGGTTCAACAACCTAGCTGAGCTAACAACCGGCGACAAAAATATAAAAAATTAAAAAAAAAAAAGAAAAGGGATAACCCCAACGAACTGATTACTGATTTCCACGAACAGGAAATTGAATATAATTAAAAAAGGGTTTAATCTATTATCAATTTCTTAATATCATTTCAATGACGAGGACAGAAATATCGAAGAAGGTACAATCCTAAGAGACAAATGAAGACTTTAGCGTCCACATATAAGCCGAATCACGAGAAAGGTCCAGCTAGAGGAGGAGAATCGGCAAGTAATTGTTACTTGTTGTCAGCCAGAGCTTTTAGAATTTTGGGATTTGTTTTGTTTTGTTTTGGCATTTGATAGCAGGATGAAGAAAAGCAGTGCATTACGGCACGGTTGTGCTCCGAATTTAGGGGCCTGAGGAAGCGTGTTGGCTGGCGGGTAGTTTCAACTTTCAGGTTCACATCTATATCTTTTTCTCTCTCTGCTAAATTTTTCCTGTTTTTGTGGGAATTATGAAGTTCAACTATGGAAATTTTGGGCTGTTAAGCAGCTGCTACTTTCTGGGTTTTGGGGAGAATTAAGTGGTTGTGAAAATCTTGCTACGGTTTGTTTCCCGTTTGGACTCTTTCTCTGCGGTTTCTATGTGAATTCCTTTTTGGGTTTGGCCTTTTGACTTCATGTTTGGTTGTTGGGAAATTGTTTTCTCTCCCTCTCTTCTGTCCTTTCTGAGAAAATGGGTGTAGTTTTTGTCATTTGATGTTTGTGTTTCATCTCTTGATACTTCATTTCTGGGTTTTCTGAGTTCAATTGTGTAGGTCAGGGAACTGCTCTCTCTCTCTCTCTCTCTCTCTCTCTCTCTCTCTCTCTCTCTAAGTTTATTGCCTTTTCTGTGGATTGGAGTGGATTTTTGGTTACATGTTGGTTATAACATCTTATTTACTATGGTGTTCATGGAATTGGGTAATTCTTTATGAGAAAGATACCTCAAATTAATTTGATTAAAGTTGCACTGGAAGTGTTTCTTTCATGCAAATGCTATGATAATTGTATTCATATGGTTTTTCTTCCAAACTACAGACAATTAATTCGTGACAAGATATTAGTACAGCAATGAATGAAAGTGAAATAATTCAGGCAAAACGCCTGCTGGGATTGCCTCTTCCCCCGTCCTTCACTGTTGCAATAGCTATCAGTGGAAGCAGAAAAAGCAAATACATAGTCGAGTGGACATTGCAGAAGTTTATCCCAGAGGGCAAGTTAATGTTCAAGTTGCTCCATGTCCGTCCCAAAATAACTGCGGTTCCAACACCAAGTAAGTTATGCTGCTTTCAGATGTTGTTTGGGCGATAATTTATCTTAATACAATTTGCATCCACCTCTCTCGCTTCTTGCCTTACATTTCATAACTCTAGCTTCTGTCCATGAAGTTGTTTCTCAGCTTGATTTCGTTAACACCAGTGTGATTTTATTCCATACCACGTTCAAAAGATTTGGTGAAATCATTTGAATTATCTATTGTCATTTTTATCCTTTGAAAATCGGTCAGTATATTTGGCTGCATAATCCATGAAATCATAATGAAAAATCCCATATCATTTAAATTTTCCTTAAGGACTAAAAAGTCTGCCCCAGAATTGATCATTTTAGTGAGAAGAATCCAATACCATTTGAAGTACAAAAAGTTACAAGACTTGAATAACTTATCCAATCTTGACATTTGTGTTCCCCTGTCTCCCAATTCTTTGCAGTGGGAAATTCTATTCCTATTTCACAAGTGCGAGATGATGTAGCAGCTGCTTATATAAAGGAAGTGGAGTGGCAAACAAATGAAAAGCTCCTACCATACTCAAACATGTGTAGTCGGAAAAAGGTTAAAATTTGTACTTGAGTATCTTTTTGAAAGAAAAAGTTTGAAGTTTTAAGAGGCTTAATTTTAATGATCCAAAGCAGGTACAAGTAGAAATTCTACAAATTGAATCAGATGATGTTGTAGATGCAATATCAAGGGAGGTGGATGGCTCGACTATCAGCAATCTTGTTGTAGGAGCTTCATCGCACAGCATGTTTTCGAGGTACCAACATAGCTTATGCAGCTCTACTGAAGATGGTTCGTTTTTTTCCCCCTAGATTTAATCTCCACCTGTGTAAACAATCTAGCCTCCATAATGGGGATGTAGGGAAATATGCTTTCTTTTTTTTTAAAAAAAAAATCTGATATAATTATTTTGATGCATATCAATTCAATTCCTATTTGATCTTGGCCTAAGTTCATGTTTTCTTCTTGATAATTTTGATGCTTTTTTCTTTATTGAGTAAAGATCTTGACATAAACTGCTAAGGAATATAATCAAGAATTGAATGCCTTTTGGTGAATAACCAGCAAGCAGATTAACAAACATGCACATCCCCGGGGAAAATGTAACCTAGGACTTGTGTCATGGCAACCATGATGATGTACAGTAACAATCTCTCTCTCTCTCTCTCTCTCTCTCTCATGAAAGGTGCAGTGACAGCAATGAGGAGTGGGGTTGTGGTGCTCACTCTTCAGTTGCTCTCAAATAGTGTACTGCTAAATGGAATATATCATCTTAGAGCTCAGACACAATGGGAAGAGGGATTACAATCTCCAGACATTGAACCATTGAGTTGCTAAATGGTAAACAAATAGACATAAAACAAGCTTTTTCACTACCAATCAATGAACTTGTTAATTGAAAAAAAAAAGTCTGTCATTATTGAAAATAAATTAACTAAGGATATACATCTTGAGTTACAACTTGTTTGTCATATTAACAATCTTATGTTTGTTGAAAGCTCAGAGGACAGAAGTTATCCTCAAAAATCTCAGAAGGTGCTCCAAGCTTTTGTACCGTTTATGTTGTTTCAAAGGGAAAGCTGTCCTCTCTGCGCCCATCTGATACAGCGACAATTGCAAGTTTCGAGGATGAAAGTAGGGAAACAGTTGGAAGAATTGAAGATGATGGTAGCGAGGGAAGTTGCTCTACTAAGAATTCATCAAGTCACAGTTCTGGCTCACAAGCAGGTATATTACTTGTGTTTATTTTCTGAGTGGGTGCAACTGATTATCATAAGGATGATAGATAACTAATACATAGGACCAAAATTAAGATTGGCAACAATAGTCTTTTTTTTTCCTAAATGATAGATAACTAATGTACTGTATCAAATTATATCATTCTGTTGGTCTGGCATGTAGAAGTCAAGTTACAGTTAAAATCTAACTCCTCTTTTTTCTGATTGAACTGGCCCAGGCTTGGTTCTTTCACATTCTCTTTTGTCCTCTCCTTCCCTACCCATGCAGCGGTTTCAAGCTCTTTCAACTATAAACCAGACCCTTCTTCACAAGAAATCAAATTCAATTGAAAGTAGTGATTATGGAACCTCATATCCAAATATCACGGAAAGGGAAGACGGAACGAGCTTTTGTCCTAGCAACTCGGATATTGGTCATCCACATAGTGGGCCATCTAGTTTCAGAAGCTTGGTAACGGACCATTCATTATGGACATCTGATCAGGCTTCAATCTCAGATGGTCCTTCATATTTTTCATCCGAAAGCCAGGTACATTCTTATTCACACTTGACAATAAAAAATACCAAATTTACTGCTCATCACTGGTTAAATTGTACACTTGGATGACCTGTTTGCTTCTGGTGTATAACCCGGTGAGCAGGAGTGTGTTTGATAGGTATTCCTTTGTGGAAACTCAAATTGTTTTTCACATGAATAAGCTTTGGTATTATATGGAAGTTCAAGAAAGGAGATCTTCAAAGTAATCCAGAAATATTTGTGAAGTTCAGTTAGTGTTCTTTCTTAAATTTGAACCTGTCACCTTGGTAATTTGTTGCTTGTGTGTTGAGAACAGGTAATACTTACATGCTAGCTTAAGAACTGTTCTGATTGCTAAATACTATTTCAAAATGAAATTAAATTAAACAAGAAACGTGAGGATACAGTAAATTCAGTGGCATAAGCTATGCGTAAATTTATTGGAAGGCTTGGCTTGTTCTGTGCATATGCTTTCCATTGTGGATTTTTGACTGATGTGTAACTCAGGATGATGCATGGGATATTCACATGATTTACTGGAAGTCTTTCTTATTATATGCAGATCAATGTCAATTTTGAGCTAGAAAAACTGAGAATTGAACTCAGACATATTCGAGGAATGTATGCAATAGCTCAGAGTGAGACAATTGATGCTTCTAGGAAGGTAATTTCTTGTCCACTCCAATATTTAATGGAAAGAATTTTTTTGCATTTCTTGATTAATACAGATACAGTCTTTTGCTTCCACGGTTTGTCTTTCCTTCATGATGGGAAGTCTCAGAATCTAATTTTCATGCCTATGGCTCATATTCAGTAAATTCAAATTTTTTTGTTTCTCCAAATGAAGATTGTAACCAAGATTTTAGAATATGTACTCTTGAGATCAACTGGAGTTGTGGCAGTGCGCCAATTAACTAGAAATTATTTATTATTCATTTATTTAGTCCAACTCCTCAAAGAATGCAACCTGATCTACTTTCTTTCTTTTTAGGTAAATGATCTTGAGAAGTGCCGATTGGAAGACACAATCAAGCTTAAGGAGGTAAAAATTAAGGAGGTGGAAGCAAAAGAATTGGCAATACAAGAGAGAGTAAATTATGAAGCTGCAAGAAGGGAGGCTAAGTGTGTGAAGGCATGTGCTGAAAAAGAGGCTGCACAAAAGAGAGAAGCAGAGATTAAAGCTTTGTATGAAGCAAAGGAGAGAGAAAAACTTGAGAATGCGCTGATGGGCCATCAGCAGTACCAGAAGTTTGAATGGGAGGAAATTGTGTTGGCCACTTTATCATTCTCTGACAGTCTTAGAATTGGAATGGGAGGATACGGAACTGTCTATAAATGCAGTTTGCATCATACGACTGCTGCAGTGAAGATCCTCCATTCTAAAGAGACTCACAGGACCAAGCAATTTCAGCAGGAGGTAAGAGACTTTTGTGTGGAAATGTATTAGAAATCATTCCCTTTGTTTCAAATACATAAACCCAGGTCAAACTGTTAAAGGACTTTCTGATTTGTGATTTTTAAGATATTGAATCCATTTGTATATCTGAACTGCTGGTTTGGATATTCTGGAAGGCCATCTTGTTGTTCACTAATCCTACTTGGTCTCAGCTCCCTCTGGTTCACTCTATAGAAAAATTCTGATTTACTGTTTTGATGCCCAAGAAGTTCCTCTCATCTTCTTCTTATCAATTATTAGGTTCACTTGCTCACTTCGAATCCCATTTTTGTTTGTTCTTTTGTTTTTTCTGCTAAAGGAACAGATCAATTTATAAAGAAAACAACATTTTTATGCCTGTTCACTTTCCGTGTCTCTCAATTTCTTGATATGCAACCTTGATTGTTAACCGAGAAACAGAAGAATGGAAAACATAATTTACCTGAATCCAGTTTGAGTACCTACTTTGATTGTTTGTTGGCTTCCAGCTTGAAATCCTGAGCAAAATTCATCATCCCCATTTGCTGATTCTTCTTGGTGCATGTCCGGAACACGGTTGTCTTGTTTATGAGTACATGGAGTACGGCAGCCTTGAGGATAGGTTGCTCCAGAAAAATAATACGCCTCCTATCCCATGGTTTGAGAGGTATAGAATTGCTTGGGAAGTAGCATCAGCTCTTGCCTTCCTACACCACTCACAGTCACAGCCTATTATCCACCGGGACCTGAAGCCTGCAAACATATTGCTTGATCGCAACTTGGTGAGCAAGATTGGCGATGTTGGTCTTTCAAAAATGCTTCACTCGGACTTTTCTGCTATATCAACTGTTTGCCAGGACACAGGCCCTGTGGGGACATTTTGCTACATAGATCCAGAGTATCAGAGGACTGGATTAATCTCTCCAACATCTGATGTTTATGCATTTGGGATGGTGATTTTGCAATTGCTGACTGCAAAACCAGCCATAGCACTTACCCATGTAGTGGAAACAGCAATGGATGATGATCGTTTAGCAGATGTACTTGATCCAGAAGCCGGCAATTGGCCAATTGAAGAGACAAAAGAACTGGCAGTATTGGGGCTGAGATGCACAGAGCTTCGCCGCAGGGATAGACCTGATTTGAGAGGTGAAGTACTTCCCGCGCTGGAGAGATTGAAAGAGTTTGCTAATAGGGCTCGAGATATGCCATCCAATGAACAGATGGTGGCTCCGAGCCACTTCATATGCCCGATAAGCAAGGTATGATTACTGCCAATATTTGCAGAGCTGAATTTTCATGCATGTAATAGAAAATAATATGCTGTAAATTTGAAAATGGGTTTTGAAAAACCCAACATTCATCTTCCCTGCAGATGAGATTCTCCGGCATGAAGGGGAAATTCATGGAATGTAGTCTTGTCGTACAACCATAATCAATATTTACTTGGACAAAAGCATTTTTATGCAGGCTTCTTGTGTACTATTAACCTTTGTAATTGCTTTCTCCTTTCATAATGGCTTGTCAAATATATACTTTCGTGAATCCTTTCCTGATGAATCCAAAAGATGCATGTACAAACTACTGAGTCCTGCATCTATAGCCATAAGCACATACGTATCCATGTCTGTTCAAACGTGTACTCGTTCAAATTCCTTGACGAGTTCGATAATGGCAATTGATCTGTTCCTATTTCAGGACGTAATGGAAGACCCTTGTGTTGCTGCTGACGGGTACACTTATGATCGCGAGGCTTTGGAGATATGGCTCAGGGAGAATGATACATCCCCGTTGACAAATCTCCCTCTGCCAAATAAGAATCTACTACCAAACTATACACTTCTTTCTGCCATTGCCCACTGGAAGTCAAGAAAGGGATGACTTCATTTATCGTTTGGTCGTGGCTTTTCTCCTTTTCTAGTATTTTTAGGTACATTAATCTGCATATATCAGTTTAAGGAATGCAATTTTGCTCGAGTCAGAATGATTAGATTAGCAAAGACGTGTATATAGTTTGGAATTCAGGGTTGTAATGGACCAAAAGTGTACGGGTTGATGATGAACTAGATGTTTCTTTGAGGCAAGGCTTTCAAATAAAGGTAGATCCATTTATAAACTTCTTTATGACAGAGCATGCATATAGTAACTGCTGTCAATGAGAGCTTCTTCCTATCCGCATATGAGAAAATATTTTAAGTAACTGCGGCATTATGTTGACACGATTATGCTAACGTTGTATCACAGCTCAATTATATGTTACTAGGTGTTCAAATGTATTCTCGATTTGAACATGTGATAGGCATATAATTAAGCCCTGATACCACATTGGTACTATGACTATGAGGTAGTATTATAGATAATATTAAATATTGTTTGGACGGAAGTTTGTGCCGTGCTGATAGCCAGGAAATATGCTTGAAATTGAATGGATCAAATTATCTAGTAAGGTGTTCTGAAATATTCTATCCCATCTAAATCGAAGGGCCCACCACTTACATACAAGTTTTGCTTAGTGTCCATGTCAAAAGATCCACAATCAGAATCTAGTGGGTGATGTCTTCAACCTTTTTGGCTTGCAAAAGAAGTTGTCTTCTTCTCCACCATCATTATTTTGCTTACCATTGAGGACACGAAATTTAGATTTGCAGCCAAATGGCCGTGCCAAAACCATCTAGTTTATCCAAAGATCCATCTTCTCAATCTCCAATTTCTTCAAGCTTTCTAAGGACTTGCTTTATATGGGGCCTATGAGAAGGTGAGGGAGAACAGCAAGCCATTGCAAGCTGAAAGGATTTGAGGATTTTCTCTTCGAGAAAATTGTCTGGATGGTACAGATCATCCATAATTCCATGCTTAAGTCTCCAGTTTCTCATGTTGCTGTTTGGCAAGTAAGAATTCTGATCAGGGATTTTCTCATTGATTGGCTCCTTACCAGAAAGCATTTCTAGTAATATCACCCCAAGGCTGTAAACGTCAGTTTCTTCACTGGCATCCTTCATTTTAATCAATTCAGGGGCTTTGTATCCCTGAGTTGCAGAAACTTGAAGCATATCTTGGCCTGCAGTGGCATTTAAGAGGAGATGCAGGCCGAAATCGGACACATATGGTTCATAATTTCGATCCAGAAGTATGTTGTTTGACTTGAGATTTCCATGGATTATAGGGTGCTGCAATCCAGAGTGAAGATGAGCCAGTCCTCTGGCAATTCCAATCGAGATCCTGTGCATGATGGACCATTTCTGGGAATCACCATTTCCTTCTGCTCATCGAAATTGATTCAATCAAAAGCTAAAAGAACAAGCTTTACCAAGATATCAATCAAGGCGATCAAGAGATTCACCAAGTTTCCAGTTACCAAACTCAAAGCGTTCAGTTTTCAATTTTCTAACTGGAAAAAGAAAACTGAACAAAAAAATCAGAGAACAAACGCATAAAAAACTGATAGCAACTAGGCATGAAAGATAAGCCATTAGAAGATCAAAACCAGTACCTCTCAAGAACTGTGCCAAAGTAGCATGGCTATAGAACGGATGAACCATCAGCTTCTCACCCCTTGGCCCTGCATAAAATGCAATCAGTGGCACCAAATTGGGATGCCTCACTGATCCAAGCAGCTGAATCAGAGGCATCAATTCCTTCATCTTCCCGGCACAGGCCGGCCTCAGAAACCGAAGCAAAGCAACTGAATTAGTCCTCAACGGGCTGGCTCTGTATAGCGTGCCATATCTGGATTTTGCCACAACTTCACCAGGTGCTTCCAATATGTCATTTACAGTGAGGCCTTCACCACCCTGGAACTTGATCAAGTCTTCTTCTTCTTCACTTGCAGCTTCTGTTTCTGGTGTCTGATCTTTTGCCGGATTTTTCAGACATAAGAAGATAATCACTAAGATTAGAATTGCAAGGATCGGGAAAGTGGTTAATGCAATGATTAGTACGAGCTTGTGCTTGTGTTCCATTTCATGGGAACTGGGAAGTGAAATTCTGGGAGTTTTTTTGTTTTTTTTGTTTTTATGGGACTTGTCAAAGAACCAAAAACCAAGATTTGGAATGTGGATACAACTGAAATGGAAAACGTGCTCAGAGAGAGAGAGAGAGAGAGAGAGAGAGACTACAAATCGTTGTTAAAAAAAAGTGAGGCTTTATGGGAAAGAAGAATGGATGCTTGTGTGGAGATATGATCATAGCAATGAATTGTGGATAAAAGTTGTTGGAAGTGGAAATACGTACACTCATTCAAATTTACACAATCATCTTATTAACATGCTTCTTCGGCACTATTTTTTTTTTTGGGAGGGAGGATGAAATTCTCTACCTTTGGTGTGACTGATTTGTGAAAAGAAATAAGAATGTTAGAAAATAAATGGAAAATCGGGAAAATGAAATTTACTTTTTTTTGTTTTTTTTTTTTGAGTTCATTTAAGAAAATAAGTATTGATTCAAATATATCTCTTTCGTTATTCATAATATACATCAATCATTCTAATTCTATTTGACCAATGATTCATGATGAAAAAATTAGTTCTTTTTTTATTCTATCTTAAATTCTCATGATATCCAATATCTAGATGTAAGCATTAATTGTTTAAAATTTATCCAAATAACTCTTTATGCTGCCAAAGGACACTCTTAAACATTGAATAATTAATATATCGGTTGAAAATGTGTATGGAAACTTGATTTGAAAATTAATTTTATTTTATCATTTTGTTGAATAATTCAATGTAATAAGGGAGTAAATAAAGTTTGTATATTCAAAAGTAAATTTTAATACGAAAAGTAAATTACCCCATTTCTATAACTATCCAAATTTTAATAAGGATAAGTGTCTGATAATTTAGCACTAGTTTTGAAAGAGGTCAGATCACTAGTTAGGAAAAAATTTTAGGGCTTGCTTTTGGTGATGGGTAGCACATGAAAATTGACATATGCATTTGTTTGTTGATCAACTATTAAAGATTAGGAATAAATATACAAGTTATCTATGATGCACCAAAACGTTTTGAGGGCATCATTTCAGCATTTCCAAAACATTTCTATACCTAAAAAAAAATTTTTTGAACCACTTTTACAATTTCAAAAATAGTAAAAAAAAATCAAAAATACATCTTTAATTTGGAAATATGTTTTTGATCACGAATAGGCTAGAGATGGAAAAAATTCTGTCTCTAGACTAGGTTAGAGAAGGAACTTTTTCTGCCTCTAACTCAAAAATTTTAAATTTATTATTTGTTTTTAAAAGTGAGTAAAATTTTTAATTTATTATTTGTATTATGTTTTGATTATTTTTTATTTTTACTTACTAAGTTATGGTTCATGAATGATAGAATTGATGCTTATGTTTATTTGAATACATTATGAAATTTATGTTTATTTTTAATTAAATAATTATTTTTTATACTAAATATAATTTTTACAAAAAAGTCCATATATTTTTTTTAATTTATGTGTTTCTCCGCATTTTTTTATTCTACTTTTTTGGAAATTGTCATTCCCTCATTTTTGTTTAATATGGTATCGGTTTTTCGTTTCTATTTCCGTACAACCCAGCAAGCTATAATATATATTTTTAATTAAATATTTTGTTAACTATATAGTTTAATTACCTAAATTATATTTAACCTAAAAATTTTGGAAAATAGTCAATAATTTAGAAGGTAAATAAAACTGTTTGTAAAGTTGTAAATTTAAAAAAAAAATCATTGTATCTAAAACCATCCATCATAGTTGACTTTCCGATACCTAAAACCTTTTAAATAATTTTTTTTAGACTTATGATTTATCAACACTTTTGTTAGGCTTTAGGAAGTCCATCGACTATATATGCAAGATTTTTCTTCATGAAAATATAAATCTTAGGTAAATTTTAATTAGATTAAAAAAAATATTTAGTTATATTTCTGTAAAATTTAATAAAAAGTGTATATTATTACAAATTTCAAGTTATATTCAATAATTATGATATGATCAATTTAAGTTTAAATTGAGATTTTTTTTTTTTTTTTACAATTGATTAGGTTGATTAAACATATCTTTTATCTTAGTTTTCCTTTAGGAGTATAAATACATTTCAAATATCAATCAATTACGTACCTATTTGCCAATGATGTGTTGGCTAAGTGGCAAGAAAAAGGGCCATGAAAACCCTTATATCCAATACTCAAATTCCTTTGGTGGCGAATCAATGGGTATCATTAAATTATTATACTAATACCATAGATGAAAATGAAATTAGCAGTATTAAACTGGCAGGAGGGGTTGTGGAGATTTAAGCTGCTTGAATCTCCAATCATATACCACTGCTTTTATGAAAACCCCTCCTTTGCAAAGAAAGGGTTTACTTGCATGCCAAAAGGGCTCTAAACACACGAACTTCTGTATGGGCTCACCCTAAAGTTTGAACCTTAATGCAAAATAAGCTCTCCCAAAGCTCATTCAATCTCCATAAATGACCTTTTATTCCATTTTGATATCATTTTATATCAATTCTAACACTATTGATTTGGTAAGTTGTTAAAAATTAAGTTTGAATATCAAGACTCCTTTTTAATAGGATCCTGATTGTTGGACTAATTAAAACTAAATATCATAATTCTTTTTAACAATTTTAACAAAATAAAAAAATAACTTTCTAGTGGAAATGACACGCGTGGCATATATTTTGCTCTTTCATTTTAATTTTATTTACAATTGTTTTTTAAATAAAATGAGTATTTTACTAAAGATAAAAAGAACAAAAAGACCTAAAGATGAGAAAAATTCTGGTCTTCATTTCTGTTGAGGTCGATTTTGAGCAGTGATTGGACTTCAATTCAATGGGAACCCTACAAAAATTCTGGTTTTCATTTCTGTTGCAAGTAAATGGTTCATCGCTGACCACTCTTTCTTGCGTGTTGCAAGTAAAAATGGCTACAATTGCTGTTCACTTGCCTTTTCTACAAGAATTTACTTTGGAATGGCTGCAATTGCTGTTCATTTCTTTCTGCTGCTGCTCCTGATAGAATTAGTAGCAGTTTTTTATGGGTACTGATTTCTAGCCTCTTTTTTCTTTGATGTTCTTAATAGTCTGGTAAAACTAAAAACTGTGGAAGGACACAGAATGAATTATTAGTTATACAGCCGACTCTATGCTACGGTTGCGTATTCCTCCAACAGTTTTATTATCTAGTGATTCCATGATGGATGGCAATGAGGCAAAGCCGTGTAATAGGGCTTAAACCAATTGTTGTAAGTTCCTACATCAATGGGTATTTCTCCAAAAATGGCCGTCGGTACTAGTGGTTCGATAGAGAAGACAAAACGTGATGAGATGGTGGTGGTGAAGACGGCAACATAAGTGATTCCAATAGTAAATCTCTCTCTCTCTTCAAAACCTTGAACCTAAATTTTTAGGTTCAAAAACCGTTTAACCCATCGAAGATTTGGGTTCAAAGACAACCATACACACTATATCTATATATAAATATATATCAAAAGCATCTTGGTTCCAATCAAAACTTATAAGTGAGGGTTTCAATCATAACCCAAATGCAGAAGCTTGATGGTCGTCTGGGTTTAATCAGAACCCAAATGTAATGCTAGGTTGCATTCAAACCCAACAATGACTTCTTTAGTTTTCTACTAGTTTTCAAGGCAGTAATTTATTTTTTTTGTTTTGTTTTTATGTAGTTAACAAGACAATTTAAAAATTTTAACAAAATTAGCTATCATTACTTAACAGGAAAGGGGAGTGCCTTGCACGATAATTAACATCAGGGGAAGTTAGTGTCATTTTTTAAAATACAAGAATAATCTGTACAATTTAAACAAATCTCAAGAATAATATTTGAAATTTTCTCAAAAAGATTAGGTAGAAAAGGGCATTCAGGCTGTTCTAACTTAGGATGGAACACAACTACTGTAGATATCATTCGAATTAAATCAAACAGATTGGTAATGTGTCGTTCGCTCGCTGTTAAGATCCAATCCCTATAAAATTGGAACCAAACAGAAATAGGAGTCGCTAAAAGGCAAATTAGATACCCATAGATCAAGGTGAAGTGCCCAATAACATCTCACTTTTTAACTATATACAAATGAATTAAACACAATTACAAAGAATCCATATCAAATCAGACAAGGCTTCCTTTTTATTGTGTCTCCATTGGACACTGGAAATTATCTCTAGTTGTATATGAATGAGCCCCAACTCGCCATTGTCCCATCTCAACGTCTTACATGCTGCCCACTTGGCGAATCAGCCGAGGGATTCTCTAATGATGTGAACACAAAGTTCCCAGAAAATAGAGCTTCTTTATCTGCCCATCAAGAATCGCTGTCAGACAATGCGAAACTTACAATGTTTTAGGACAGATATTTACACGGCATAAATTCCAGAAGTGTCCAACTAATAAACCACCACATGAAGGTGTTTCTAAGACTAGGACTAAGGTTTGGCATGCTAGGGGGAGCACCAAGAAAAATCTTTTCCAACCCCACTAGGTTGGAAGGCAAAATTACGTACAGAACTGGGCCAGCCTAGATTCACTTAAAACGCCACTGAGATGTCAAGTTTGCCCTCAACCAAAATGCTAGAGGAAGGGGAGGGAGATGGGCTGGTTATGGGCTAAATCTACAAGGATAAAAGGCAGAATAGTTACCCTTTGATAAACTCAAAATTTCACACTAATAATCCAAGCTTTACCCAGATTCAACAAATGACTCCTCCAAAACTTTCATATGCATTATATGGCACAGCACTTAAAACTCACCCTATAATTAAGAATTGGGCAACTTACCAAAAAATCACTTATGTTTGACCCGAACATCAATTTTATAAGTTATAACAAACTTTAAATGTAATGAATTACATACTTGAATTTTCAAGTGCGAATCAATTCCATAACACCATCAGATAAAACTAATACTGTCAAAGTTCAGCTGATTTCAGTATTTGGCTTAATCAACCAAACTTTTCCAGAGTCAATTTTACTTGTTTTTAAAATTATTTCTATGTATTTAGGCTTTGTGTGTTTTACTTGCATGCATATACATACAAATATAAAATAGGTGTATACATATATACAGTAGGTATACATATAAAATCAAGTATGAATGACTAGAATTGGTTAAGAAAAAGGTGAAATGCTGAAGAGAATCTGAACCCCCAGAAATTGTGCAGAATCCAAGAAGAGTAGAGAAGATGGTCTCATCAAATGGGGAAAATTCTGGACTAACTTGTTTGCAATATGTTGGTTGGCCTAGTCCTGGGAGCAAATTATCAATCACCAAAAGGTTGTCTTTTCAAAGAGGTAGTTAGAAATAATTTAATTATCTTTTTTCTTCATTTTTTTTTTTTGAAAATATAAAATAATACAACAAATTTCAATGATCGCTTATTGATATTAAATAGAGTGTAAATATATGGTGTTTTTAGTTTAGAGATTAAGTTAATAGATAAGAGCTTTTTTGCAATTAAGACTAACGTTAATTTGCATTTTCAAATTTGAATACTAGTACTACCCAAATGCATTTTCACAAGCCATTAACTACTTACATCACCCATATTCTATTATATAGATATACCTATTGTGTGTGTGTGTGTGTGTGTGTGGAAATTAAGTAAAACAAATCGAACCTAAATACATAAGAAAATAATTTTAAAAGCAAGCAAAACTCTGGAAAAGTTCAGTCGATCAATCAAAACACTTGGTCAGCCAAACTTTAACTCCGTAAGTTTTATTCGACACTCAGTTGCGGAGGAACATTAAGGCCTGAAGGGGCCATGCCCCCCCTAGCTTTTAGTTGATTGCTATAGGTATAGTATTATGTGTGTTGAAAGGTAATTAGATTTTGATAGAGTGGCCCTCCAAACAATTTTTTGTATCATAAATATAAATATATAATCATGTTATTTGGGAAAGAAATCTAGGGAACTATGGTACAGTCTCACTCTTGTAACTAGTAATAAAGAAAAAGTTATCTTTACAACATTGTCATTTAAAATGAAAAAAGACAGAACTCTACTTTGTTTAATTGGTTATTATTTATGTTTAAAGTGACCACTTGTGCATTAAAAAATCTCTCATGTTGCTATTGATTTTTATAATAATTATATGTCATTAATGTCAAAACCCAGAGTCTTAGAAATTTTTACAAGAGAAGAAACGGAGGAAACAAAGAATCGTGTTTGTAATTAATACATATTTTTTGTTGGCACTTAATTAGGATTGGCATTACTTTTGTTTTATATTTTTTTGGATTATTTAAAATTGCCCCCCCCCCCCCAACAAAAACCCAAAAAAAAAAAAAAAATTGATCTAGGCTCTGTCCCTGCTGATGATGTTATGAAATTTGCACATTCAAAAGTTTAAGTATATAATCAATAACATTTGAAGTTCATTATAAAATTGATAATCAGGTCAAAGTTCAGTAGTTTTTGGTAATTGTCCTTGAGAATTTCATCCCAAAACAATATGTATGAAAAGGAAGGATATGTAATGACTAGAAAGGTTAGCATACCTGTTAATGAAAGGCAAGCAGATTCCCTGCGAACATACCTTGACATAGCCTGGAAATAAAACAACAGCTAATTGAGCATTTTGCCTTACTTTTTTACTTGTCTCGTCATTTTCTAAGACAAACAATTTACCTTATAATTAGAAGGATCAGAACGCTGAATATAGAGAGAATCTAGAACATGATTAAAGTTTATTCCAAAGTTTCAGGGTTTGGTTTTTGGTTGTTGAACATTAGACATATGTGCCGAGGAAAGAAGCTATAAATGATTCTCACAAAGGTCATCTGAAAATTATTGGAATTGCCACTGCATCAGTGACAAGATTGGAAGTTGTTGTAATACGCTGCCACTAAAAAAGTGCCACACTTGAATAATAAGCTAGAGAAAAATTGAGAAGTTAAGCCGAGTTCAACTTATACAACATCATTTTTGGTCACCACTCAAATTTAAGCAGAAACACTACCAAGAAACCATGAAAAGGGCCTAAGCATTTGTAGTCTGGCATCTTGTAATTATGCAATAAAGTATGAAGTGTAAAACTAGGTCCAGAAGGCAACCATGTCCATGATTAACAGCATTTCACCTACCACAAACATAAAATGATTCATGAATGATAATTCAACCTCAGGGGATTAAAATTGACATTAACACTTGCCTGAACAGCATGTAGTCCAGCATCATTTGGTATTGACGAGCCATCATCAGAGAAGACATTTCTGTAACATCATAAACAGTTTTGCAGAGAATTAACCATAGAAGTAGGGTCACCAATGTCAACAAATTGTCCCATGAACAACTAGTAGTTCCTCCTAGCTCTTAATTCAAGTGAGTTCATAATTTTTGAATTTTCATAAGAGATTGAAGTACATTTTGTATGTCCTAACTCCAATTTTGTGAAAGCTATTTCTATATGGCAATTTGCAATGGCCATAATCTATCAAGTTATGGGGAGAAATAATTGCTTAAACTTATAGATTAGCAATTCCACCAATCAAGTTATACATACTACATAGGTTGATTATAACTCTTTTTCCCTTAACACACTCATGATGCCCTTCAGGTTGTGAAGAACCTTGCTATGTGTCAGTGTCTGAATTTTCATGCAGCAGAGAGACATCGGCACCTGGACACCACCAAACCCAAGCCACCCTTCAATCATCCAAGTCTATTAGATTGCCTGCTTTGCCACAATTCAAGCCCACAGACATTAACAAGGGCCTCCAAAGAATCCTTGCATATTGAACATCTTGTGTAGATATGCTCATCCCAAATATTAACATATAGGGTATAGCGGAGGCCAGTCACCAACCTCTCACATAAGAGCATTCTGCTACTTTGGCATGCCTTGTTGGCACAATTGTGAGGCTCCTTTATGGAAGCCCTAGATGCAGTTGTGGATGCCCAAAGCCCATCCCAAGCCACCTTAAACATTCCTTAGTAGGTGCCCAAAAGTGGCAAGCAGATTGGTAGGAAGCAATTCATCAGCCCATTTACTAGCCAAAAGAAATTTACCCTGATGAGCCATAGTGTCATTAGAAAATTCTACCAGGCTAAAAAGTTACACCAATCCATTTTCTACTATGGACTCCAAGTGACTTCTGGGAACAAAAACATATCAAGCCTTGCCTACTAAGAGGGTCAGCTGCATAAATTCTAGTTTTACGCATATCATGCCCAAGAATTCCCATCAAGTTTTTTTTTTTTGTCTTCCTCTATCTCATTCACTAGAAACTGCTTTCGTTTTATCCACTCTCCTCATAGGCACATCTATAGTTGTCTTCTCACAACTAAAGTGTTAGGACCCCCATTAAACAAACTTATCATAGGAGAAAGGAGGGGAAAGGGGTGGGGACCACAGGGGGCAATCAAGTAAAATGACCCAAGGCTAAAAAAAGTCACAAGTTAGTTAGAAGAGAATAATCTAGCATGTGGCTGGAACGAGTGGGAGGAGTAGGTATATTAGGGAGGAGAGAAAGAGAGAGAGGTGTGGAAAAATCTGTTGGAGAAGTCGTGGGAGAGAGAGGCCCTCTCGAATAGGCCTGTTTTTGTCTTCTTTCATTGTATTGGTCGTCATTCATTGCTAAAGCTACTGAAAGTGAGGAATTCTTACTGTTTTGGGAACAAAATTCAATCAATTGTTTAGAGGTACTATCATTTAGTATCAGAGCATAGATTCATGGGGATATCCATTTCTGAGAGAGTGGGCGAGTTAGAGGGGAGTTTGGAGACTTATCAACAACAGATAGAAGGACGAATGAAGGGATTGCAAGTCAGGTTGGATTCTATGAGGAATGAATTCCAGAAGGTGCATAATATAGAGAAGAACATGACAATGATGTTGGACCAATTCAACTTACTGATAGAGAAGTGGGAGTCGCAGGAGAATGATAGGAAGGGGAAACGAGGAGAGGACAATGTACCCATGGGTTCTTCCTTTACAATGGATGAGACGCCGGGGGTGAGAGAATGAGCAAGAGACGAAGGCAATGTGACCAAAGGCTTCGGAAGGCTGGAGACTAGGGGTCAGCACTTGGAGATGCCCCTATTTGAGGGAGATGACCCTGATGGGTGGTCTTTAGGGCAGAGCGTTATTTCGTCGTGAACCATTTGGCTGACGCAGAGAAACTGGATTCAGCCGCGCTTTGTTTTGAAGGGGCCATTCTCACCTGGTTTCAATAGGAGCAAAGGCGACAGCGAGTGAGGAGTTGGGAGGAGCTCAAGGCGCTGCTGGTAAGTCGATTCCCATCAACTCAAGAAGGCACAATGGAGGAGAGGTTCCTCGCGCTTAGGCAGATCGGGTCCGTCAAGGACTATCGCCTCTGCTTTAAAACGTTGGCTTCGTCCCTTGAAGAGCTACCAGACGCATTCCTCGAGGGTCATTTTATAAATGGCTTGAGGTCGGATATCCGAGCGGAGATGAGGGTATTGCATCCAAATAGACTGAAACAGATGATGGAGTTGGCCCAACGAATCGAGGAGAGGAATCGGGTGGTCCGTGGGGGTTATTTGGGATCAAACCCAACTCAGGTATCAGCCCCTTACACTCCAACAACCCTTCAGCTAGTGGGTCTTAGGCCCCCTCTGCCAGCACAACCGAAGTGGGCGACAACCATCACTGCTGCCTCACATCGGCCACCGGCCGTAGGTAAGTGGAGCACTCCCGCTTTCAAGAAGTCGAGTGAGAGTGAGTTGCAGGCCAAACGGGAGAAGGGGTTATGTTTCCGTTGTGACAAGAAGTATTCGGTGGGTCATAAATGCAAGAATAGGGAGCTGCAAGTAATGGTGATTTATGAGGAGGAAAGGGATGAGGAAGAAGAAAACGTACAGGAGGCTGAAACAGGGGATGAATCACGGAAAGGGGGAGACCAGGTCAAATTAAGGGAGGTGGTGGAGCTATCCCTTAACTCAGTAGTGGGATTAACCCCTCCACAAACCATGGAAGTTAAAGGGGAAGTGGGGGGACAAGAGGTGGTGGTCTTAATTGATAGTGGGGCTTCCCATAATTTTATAGTAGCTGAATTAGTGTAGAATTTAGGGCTGACCAGGACACAAACAAAAGGATATGGGGTGATTATGGGGTTGGGTAGGGCTGTTCAAGGGGCAAGGGTGTGTAAGGGGGTGGTCTTAAAGCTGCAAAATATGGAAATAGTGGAGGATTTTCTACCATTAGAGCTAGGGAGTTCAAATGTGATCCTCGGAATTAAGTGGTTGGCTTCCCTAGGGGAGACACAAGTTGATTGGGGCTCATTGGTGATGAGATTTAAGGCAGGGGGGGCCACTGTGACACTGCATGGGGATCGCAGCCTTAGTAAGACCTTGGTAACATTGAAATCAATGATGAGGGCGTTCAGGGAAAATGGGAAGGGGTGCTACTTGAATTGGGCAGCTTGATTGCTGCTGAAAACAAGGCTGGAGGGGCAGCTCCAAACCCCTTGCAAGAGCTGCTCATGGAGTTCAAACATGTGTTTGGGGAGCCGGGGGGTTTACTCCCGCATCGGAAACGAGACCATGTGATTACACTTCAATCGGGCGTACCACCAGTGAATGTTCGGCCTTATCGATATCCCCACTTTCAAAAAAATGAGATCGAGAGGCTGGTTAAGGAGATGTTGGCAGCAGGACTAATCAGGCCAAGTGTAAGTCCATTTTGCAGCCCGGTGTTGTTGGTCAAGAAGGATGGTGGCTGGAGATTTTGCGTTGACTATTGAGCCTTAAATAAGGTAACCATTCCCGATAGATTTCCCATTCCAATTATTGAAGAAGTATTGGATGAATTGAATGGGGCTACTGTTTTTTCCAAGTTGGACTTAAAATCGAGGTATCATCAAATACGAATCAGTCCTAATGACATTCCTAAGACCGCTTTTTTCACACATGAAGGACATTATGAATTTTTGGTTATGCCGTTTGGGTTAACCAATGTCCCTGCCACATTTCAATCCTTGATGAATGAGATCTTTAAGGAGCATCTGAGGCAATTTGTTTTGGTATTTTTTTATGACATTTTGGTTTATAACAAGGATATGGCCTAGCACAAGGAACATTTGAAGTGCGTTTTGGGGTTTTTAGCAGTGTATCAGCTGTATGCTAATGCAAAAAAGTGTCAGTTTGGGCAGCGGAAGATTGAGTACTTGGGACACATCATTTCTCACGAAGAGGTGGCTACGGATGACTCAAAAATTAAGGCAGTCATGGAATGGCCTAGTCCTAAGTCCTTATGGGAGCTTCGGGAATTCTTGGGTCTTACGGGGTATTATCGAAGGTTTGTGAAGAATTATGGGAAGCTAGCATGGCCATTGACAGATCGCCTTCGGAAGGGGAATTTTTTTTTTGGATGAATTAGCATAACAAACCTTTCAATCTCTTAAAAGAGTGATGACCGAACTGCCGGTGTTGGCCTTACCAGATTTTTCCAAGGAGTTTGTGGTAGAGACGGATGCATCCGAGCACGAATTGGGAGCTGTTTTGATGTAGGAGCAGCGACCTATAGTTTTTTTAAGCCATTCCCTAAATCCCAAAGGTCGACAAAGGTCCGTGTATGAGAGAGAGCTGATGGTCATGGTATTTGCGGTGAGGAAGTGGAGACACTATTTGATTGGGAGGAGATCTGTTATTCGGACAAACCAACGAAGCTTAAAATTTTTAATGAAACAAAGGGAGATCAGTCCAGAGTGCCAAAAATGGGTCATGAAGTTGATGGGATATGATTGTGAGATTCAATATCAACCTAGGTTGGAGAACCGGGCAGTGGATGCCCTTTCACGTCTCCAATCTTCCGTTTCATTATTGACTCTCATCGTTCCTCGAGTGGTGCAACTTGACCAACTTAAGAAGGAGGTGGAGGAGGATGTGACACTCTAACTAATAGTTAAGGAGGTGAAGGTTGATCTCACTAGAAAGCCTAGGTTTACCTTGGTAGATGGGCACTTGTTCAAAGGGAAGCTGTATCTACCTAAAGGCTCCACCTTGATTCCTTTAATACTGAATGAGGGGCATGATGGTCGGATTGGAGGCCATTCTGGGGTTCTCAAGACCTATAAAAGGATCTCTTTAAAGGTGTTTTGGGTGGGGATGAAGAGGGATATTCAACAATATGTTTGTGATTGCCCTATGTGCCAACAAAATAAATATGAAGCATTATCACTTGGTGGGTTGCTGTAGCGGCTTCCGTTCCAAGCCAAATCTAGGAGGATGTGTCTATGGATTTCATTGAAGAGCTGCCAAGGTCAGGAGGGAAGGATACAATATTGAAGGTGGTTGATTAGTTAAGCAAATAAGAACATTTCCTTGCTATAAAACACCCATTCACAGCAGCAAGCATAGTAGGGATTTTTGTGAAGGAGGTTGTCAAGTTACATGGGGTTCCAAACTCTATTGTCTCCGATAGGGATAAAGTTTTTGTTAGTTATTTTTGGGAAGAGCTATTTCGATTGCAAGGCACTAAATTGAACAAAAGCAGCTCCTACCACCCACAGTCTGATGGTCAAACAGAGGTCCTAAACCGCACCTTGGAGACCTATCTTCGCTGTTTCTACTCGTCCAAACCTAAGGCGGGGTGCAACTAGTTACCATAGGCTAAATATTGGTACAATACTTCCTTTCATACATCCTCAAAATTAACTCCGTTCTAAATTGTCTATGGGCGTGAACCTCCCTCATTATTGAGATTTAAGAGGGGTACTACAGCAGTTTCAGCAATCGAACAACAGTTGTTGGAGCAGGAACCCATTCTTGATGAATTAAAGTTCCAACAGTTGAAGGCTCAAGTTCGGATGAAAGAGTTAGCAGATAGGAAGCGGCGAGATGTGCAGTTTGACGTGGGAGATATGGTTTATGTAAAAATTCGGCCCTATCGACAAAAGAGGTTAGCAAAGAGATTGAATGAGAAGTTATCACCAAGGTTCTATGGGCCTTTTCCAGTGGAGAAGAGGATCAGGAATGTGGCCTACAAGCTGTCCTTACCCCCTTCTAGCGCTATCCATCCTGTGTTCCATGTGTCGCAGCTGCGCAAGGCAAAAGGAGTAGTTAGGGAAACCCTCGAAATTCCTGATTAGGTTTCAACTGAGTTGGAAATGAAAGTGTCACCGGAATTTCTGTTGGGAATAAGGCCAGGCATAGGGAAAAATCTAAAGAACCTTGATGTCCTTATTCAATGGAAGGGGCTGCCCCCATTGGAAGCAACCTAGGAGCCATACCATCAGATTCTTCTTCAATTTTCAGAATTTCACCTTGAGGACAAGGTGCGACTTATGGGCGGGAGTGTTGTTAGGACCCCCATTAAACAAACTTATCAGAGTAGAAAGAAGGAAGGGAAAGGGGTGGGGACCACAGGGGGCAACCAAGTAAAATGACCCAAGGCTAAAAAAATCATAAGTTAGTTAGAAGAGAATAATCTAGCATGTGGTTGGAACGAGTAGGAGGAGTAGGTATATAAGGGAGGAGAGAGAGAGAGAGAGAGAGAGAGGTGTGGAAAAATCTGTTGAAGTCGTGGGAGAGAGAGGCCCTCTCGAATAAGCCTGTTTTTGTCTTCTTTCATTGTATTGGTTGTCATTCATTGCTGAAGCTACTGAAAGTGAGGAATTCTTACTGTTTTGGGAACAAAAATTCAATTAATTGTTTAAAGGTACTATCATAAAGCATCTTAATAGTGTCTCATACATGTTATCTCCAATAGGAGCCACTTTGACCTTACAACACATGACCTGATTTGTAATTCTCTCTTCTTGTATGGTCAAATCCACCATATATTTTTCTACTCAAGAGACCTTAAGTGGTCCCCATTCCTCTGTCAAAATAATTTTCAGCCCAAGCACATTTATCTCCATTCGAATTAATCTCACAGCTCTCTTGGACAATCAAAGGCTTCAATAAAACATACTTCTCTGCCTTGTATCCTTCTTTTATTGGTAAAGGAAAAAAAACCACACCAAATCAAGGCACAAAGGAGGTGGCCAGCCATATAAAAAGAACCAAGAGCTAAACAGGAAGCAAAGGCCCTATACAATATTACTCAACTTACTACAAAATCTAAAACTTGCCCTAATAATAATCAAGCCACATGAACACCCACCACACAACAGAGGCAATAATCTATTCTTGAGCTTAAACAAATAATGGCTTCAAAGATCAATAGTTCCCCTCACCCAAAAATCAGCCACATCAGCACCAAAGGGAACAAACTCCATGCCTACTTCTTCCTCTTCCCATCCTTGTCCCTCTCATCAATGCCCATGAGTCACTGGTTACCCACATTGAATGAGAAGGTGTCTTTGGAAGCCAAATGTTGTTTACAAAAACAAATAACACCACCACCTCCAACAACATATCAAGCCTTAATCCCACTATGTGGGATCAGCTACATGAATTCTAATTCGCCAATCATTTCTATCTATGCCCTTCTCTCCTCTAAAGGCCTTATAACTCATATTATACCTAAGAGTCCCCAACCAAATTTTTTCTTACTCGTCCTCTACCTCTTGTGCTAGAGACTTGTTCCATTCCATCCTCTCTCCTCACAAGAGCATCTATTAGTTATCTTCTCACATGACCAAACCAATATTAATCATGACACAAACAACACCAATTGACAATAACTTTTCTTCCCAAAACAAAATTACTGCTAGTAAAAATCTGATTATGTGAGCTTATCCGTAAAAATTTACCAGGAGTTCAAAACTCAAACACTTATATAGGGGTCACTTTTGCAACACTAGCACCATTTTCCCTACTCACCATAATGTCCTGTAGAAAGACCTCACCTGAAAACAACCAAAACTCAGACCTCTCTATCTCAACATTCAACTTCATAAAGAAGCAGGGATGTAGAATGCATCTTGTAACCTAAGCAGCTTCTTCAATCCCCACTCATTAGCATCCCAACAGAATGCAATATCCTATAAAATTCTATTGCCACATCATCCCTAATAACATGCTATGTATGCTCCTCTATCTATAACAAAACAGACGAGTAAGTGGCAAAAATTCACTTCCAAACTGTCCTCACCACACCAAAAGTCACTCTATAAAAAAAATATTGATTCCTGGTTGACACATCAAAAGAACTATAGCGACAAATAACAACCAGCATTTTCTAGTACACATCAAAGCTACAGCTGTAATATAGAACATATTTTTACTTATTCTTTTTAGCTATCTCCATAAAAATAATATCCACAATTCACAAAGAAAAAAAAAATGTGACACTAGCTCGACAATAGAATAAATAAATCACAAGTCAAAAGAAAATATAATTTAACATATCATTACAATTCAAAAAAAAAAAATCAACATTAATATTATTTATAAAGAAGACAAACTTTCAAATAGACTCATATTAACCCATTCATTGCTATCGAATATGTTGTGTGGTGTGCCCCAAAGGTATTTTCACCAGTGAACATGTAATCTAGCATATATGACATTATATCAGAAGAGTATACAAGTCAAACATATAGAGAAAACCCAATTTTAAGTTTCCATGCTTCAAGTTATCCAAAAAATATATATATATATATTCCATGTTTCATAGGGTGCAATGCTTAACATACATGGAAGACGAAAAGCCTAAAAGCATATACAGATGTACATGAACAACAAAAAGGAAAAAGAGGTAACCTAATACATTGGGAAAAAGGAAGGGGGTGAAATGAAAAACTTCCAATTATGGAATGAACAAAGACTCCACACCATTCAAAAGCAGTCTTGCCTTTGTCATGCCATAAATACCATTAGACACAAAAGAAGCAAATGACCCATAAGCATCACACCTTTTCGTGAACAATCGCGACATCTATTATGCATCAAGACCCTGATTGACGGTGTCACCAACCCTATCCCAAACAAGAAAATATCAAACTCCTCTAGCGACCATATAAGGGAGGAGGAGACAATTAATAGGTTCGGCATCACTTTTCATCCAACAGCAATGCACAATAACCTTTCTTCTCATTCTTAAGTTGTCTATCATAAGAATGGATCCGAGATTCCAACAAAATAAAAGATGTGAGAGGGAGCCCCTGCCTTTCAAAGAAAAAGCTACAATGAATTTCATACTCCGCATTGCCAACCTAATCCTTTTGGTTATTAACTCCACAATCTTGGATGTGCTTCTACTGCTTGTCTAATCTTAAACTGGTAAAAGTTACAAATTTACTTGACTTTTAGAGATAAAAGAAATTATTTCTACATTTATGAGAGGCAAATATATTTAAAAATATATTATGATGACTTTGGACAATAAAACTATCAATGGAAATGGCAGTATAATGTTCTTAAAAGCAATAATATCTCAGCTATCAACAGAAACAGTTCATACCAAAGCAATAATATCTCACCTCCACAGCACATTTTCCAACTCATACTGTTTAGATTCTGGAAGTAGCGCAGCATCATAAGCAACAACATTTCCATAAAATATTTTTTCCAAATCCTTCATCCATCTAGTCAATAGTAAGTTAACCTGCCACACCATGGGAAAGAAGTCATCTCCATAGCAGCAACTGATCAGATTTAAGCCATATCAGAAAATCCTAATTGAATTTATTATCATCGAGATTTGTAGATTTAGGATCTACAACATATTCTGTAGGAGGCTGTTTTGATTTGGAAAGAAATTGAACTAGGTCAGGCGCTCTGATTGTTGCAAGAATTTGAGCTTTCCAGAAGAGATAATTATCAGTCTCTAACTTGATAGGACTGAAATTGAAACCTTTCGCATGTGAAGAAAAGTCAGCTAGCGATTGAGAAATTGTTGAATCTTGAACCAAATCTAAAGAATTCGAACTGAAGGATCTCTCAGAATTGATCAACATAACGATTTTGCAAGTGAAGAAATATTGAGATTTCAGCCATTGACTCTGATACCATGAAAGAATGAAGAATTGCAGAAAGAAAAGAAACGAGAGAGAGCCCTAACTCTCTGAAAATTCAGGACTGAAATCTTATTGAAAAATTATTACAAGATCACATTTATAGTAGCTAACTGCCAGCCATAACAATTTCTTTAACAAACTTACAGGTGGTAGCCAACTGGTAAAACTAAATAACTAACTAAAGAGACTGAAGAGAAGCATGCCACATAAGCTAGCTAACTATTCTTCAAGTGCTCAAAAGACACAGCCACTTTATTCTTAACATGCTACCTGAACTGTGTACAAGAAAAAACAAAAAGATAAGTCTATAAACAGTGACATTTATTATTCACAAAAAAGACTAGCCACTAAATTCTCACAATTCTAATGATCTTTCACCTTAGAGACTAGGCCGTGAGGATAATTCTATTATGCGCATAGTTTCTTCATCACATTATGATTAGTCTACAAAATCCAAAAAGACATTCATCCTAATAAATAAAATGATCCTCATTGTGAGACCAATTAAGAACAGAAACACCAGCAAGAAACATTGTTAGGCAATAATGAGCATTTAGGATCTTAATTCATGATGTGAATACAGATCACTAACCCCAGCCTTGGAAACTCTTAGCTCTACATCGTGATTGTAGATCTCATACAAGTATTGCCCAAACTCAACACCTTCCTTTCCTTCTTGCTTCATACGTCGTAAGAACAGCCACGTGTGTAGTAGAAGTAAAGAGAACGTGGTTTTGAAGGTTTTCTCCAAGTTAAATACTGCACAAAGAGAGTCATATCACATAACATTATGTGCAAATTAATACTGCATGGTATACAAATAAAAAATACGGCACTCAATGTCTATTTTGATGATATTTAATCTCAAACTCATATTAAATCCTAAAGTCAATTCTGACAAGGCATTACACACCACCACTCAAACTATAAGGATTAGGATGATAGTTTTAAGGTACGTCTAACATTTTATACATCATACCTCCTCTTTTGAGTTTTTAGCATCTTTGTTGAGCAACCTCCCATCAGAAAAAGAAAACAGAAGGCTAGTAAGTGATTTTGAGTTACAAAAGGGTATCAAAGTGATATGCCCAATCTTAAGGTCAAGCCTAAAAACTGTGAAGAACATTCCAATTATCAGGCACTTGGACAAAATTCTAAGGGAAACCAGTGAGTCAACTTAGTAACTTGGTTGTAATGAATATGTGTCTTCAAATCTGTAGGTCGTGCATCTTTTCTGCCTTATTGTCTTTGCAGAGAGGAAATGGTTGGTTTTTAATCCTTTCCCATTTAGAACACAGATCCCAGTTAGCTAACCTTTAAGAAATGTCGTAAGCCTAAAAAGGTTTTTTTCTTTGTCTCTCTTTTCTTCTTTTTTTTTTTTTGGTATGTTGTTGCATGGATGTTGTTCTTGAGGATGCTCTAAAATAAGTAGAACCTTGACTGATAAATTATAACCTAATCATATCTCATTAATGTGAGAGAACACAGAGAGGCAATCAAAGTTATACTGTCATACAGCACAGGAATTAGTTATCATTTTCCATTTAAAATAGTATAGGGGTGGAAATTCACTAGATGGCTGCCACGAGAACAGAACTTGTTTTGCACTGTTGTCTACTTTCGTTCATGTCTTCCTTTAAAATTCTTTTCTCCTAATAAAAAAAATAACTAATCCGGTGAGAACTATTTATATAGGCAGCTTTAACACAATTCAGTCCCTTATGATGTAATTTCTACATAAACGCTATAGAGAACTCCGAGGCAACCTAGAGTTCTTTAGAGTAGTAAAGAAAATGATTGCATTGTTGGAGAACCATAACACGAAAAGACCAACCATTATAGATAGCAGGTTTATCAACTTGAGATGTGATGCGGCGGTAAACCAGATTTGCCCCTCGAATGGATTTGCTTTGTTTACTGTAAAACAGCATCAGCTTGAGCATAATGTGCCGGATGCCCTCATACTTTGGTTCTTCAATCCTTAGAGGGGAATCAGGGGCCAGAGACAACGAACAGGGCTTAGACCAAAACATCTTATTCAAGTTTACCTGCTCAAAGACGATACTCTGGTATTCAGTAATAAAAACAGCAAAGTGCAACACTAAACCCTAAGCCTCCAAACCAACTGGGACCGATTCAAAAAGCTCGATCAACAATAGACGTCATCGAATTGTACTCAAGTGACACCCATTGGATCCCAAAAGAACATCCTTAAAAACTGACTTTCCATATGCCCATTCTCCCCAAAGCAAACCCCTAATTCTCAGTTTATACCTGCGGTGCACTGGCATGGCTTTTCTCGGACGAACCCGCCGCGACGCTATCGACGGCAGCGACTTGCGAATAGCTCCGGCATGAAAAACCGCTCAAACCTCTTCCAGCTGCAATGTCCTTCCGCAGTGCAACCCGAGATAGATAGCTCACGGCTCTGCTGCATCTCGGCAACATCGTCGCCGTTAATCTGTCAAATTCAGATCATCAAAAGTGAGCTTCGAATCGAACGTGAATTGAAATCAGAACAAGCATTTTTGTGAACCGCAATGGCCCAACCAACCAAGCGAAAACCTGAGAACCAAACAGACTGCTGGGCCTTGTGATTTCTGGAAAGTGGTTCTCTAACTTGAAGTGGCTTTGTTTGTAGCAATTAAACCCTAGCCCAGCGATGAAAAGAAAATGAATCCAGCGGCTGTAGGAATATATAAATTGACTAACTATAAATCATAAAAATATCTCTTGCACCTATTTTCTCGTCTTACTACGCCTCAACGTCTTATGTCGTCTCACCGTCTTAGGTAAAAAATATTTTAATCATGCGTCTTACTGCTTTACATCATCTCACTACATGAAAAATATTTTAAACATTTTAATTACATTATATAATTCATGATATAACTCAGTACCAATAACAATTTTTTAAATTTGACATATTATATCTATCATCTCAACCCAAATATATATATATATATATATTTCAAATGAATATAGTGCTCTGAAATAGCTTATTTATTAGTAAAAAGTATTGGTGCCTGTTACACAAGCAACTATGCACTAAATAACTAATTATATTTTGTCGTCCTCCTAGCATTTCAAAAGTGATAAATTAGTAATGATTTTTATCATGGTTACATTTAATTTAGTACAAAGTTTTTATTAAACTAGTCATTTAGATCACCAAAATCTTTTTATTGGAAATAAAATATTAAGTTATGAAATCAAATATTTCGATGTTATAAAGGAAACAAACATATTATCATTGAATCACATACTTAACTATTTTTTAATAAAAAATCAATCAAATTGCTTAACCCTCTCATATTTCAAAATTGAGAGTGACCTCTTATTGTTAATAAAAATTCAAGTAAAGTGATTATTCTACATTAATTTTTATAAGGTTGGGCTAAATTGGTATCATCTTTCTTTTATTTTGAAAATTTACAAAAATTATTGTTAAAAAAATAGAAAAATTAATCATTTTGTCCTCACATTTTGTCCATCTCCTATACGAGACCATAAGTGTTCAATGGTTATGGAAAACAAATATTCACCAAATTGAGTGTTTAGTGGTAGATATAAATTGATTAGCGTTCGCTATTATATAAAATCTGAACTCAAGACAAGATTAGAACTTAAATAAAAGTAGAACGACACTCCCAATGCCTTTGCCCAGTACACTGATGCAGGACAGTAACAAAAAATTGCAAAAAGTCGGAAAGAAAGAGAAGATATGGAGGAGAAAAAGATAGCGACGAGAACCCAAGAAAAAGAGAGAGAGAGAGAGAGAGAGAGAGATCACATTATTCAATCATCATCTAAATCCTGAACAAAAGATTGCATTATATGCAATAGGCAGTGTTTATAAACCTATCTAAAAAGATTTAACATGTAATCCAAAAAATAATTCTAATCTCTAAATCAAACATAATTATATCATCTAAACAACTAATATAAATCAAAACAAAACAAAATAAAACCTACTATAAATTTTATTTTTAAAATCAAAATAGAAAACATATCAAAATATCCCTATCATAAATGTTTTCGTGCACCTGCAGTCAATCCCATAACCATTATTTGCACCCAGTCCTACATCAACAGATAACAGCAGTTTTATTACTGCATCTGCGAAGCATGGAATGGGGAAAGATTTAGAATAACAATAGATAACACTAGGCAGCATTGCCAATTATACAGAACTGCTACCTAAGATATATATCATGTCATCTAGTGAACTAAGAGCCGCTCACCTATCAAAATTTCAACCTCAGCTATACCAAGTTGCAAAACTTAGCATTTATGTACATGTTAAAGAACAAACATAGACGTATTGATCCCCACAAAGTGCTCTATTAGAACTTCGGCTAGAACAGCATTTTGTGTGTAGCTCCTTTGGAATGCTCAAAGGAATAACACAGCAAGAAATATACGACATCAGAGGTATTGGCGAAGGCTTTCACCACTCATGGATTCCATTTCCTTGAGGATCTCTTGTGCAAGAGACTTAACAGGCGGCTCAACGTCTTCCAGCAATTCACCAAGAAAGGGGATGGTTTCAGCCAAGAAAACTAAATATTCTTCCTTCAAATTCTCCATTAGGAATTTCACAATTCTCAGGCCTAGAATACGAGCCCGAACCTTCTCACTTCGCGTTTGCATCAACACCTGCAATTGAAAAAAGAACCCCACACACACACACAATGTTGCAGTCAAATAATAGCAAAATCCTTTGAAGCCAATGCCTGTAATATTGTGAACCCATCTCTGAGAAATATACAGCATCAAGAAGAAAAAATAATAAAAATAAAGACTGCAAGCCATAGAGATACAGACTATAATACAAACAAGAAGGTAAAAGCATGTATGAATAGAATGAGAAGTATATGCATATACACACATTTATAGTTTTAGTTCTCATAAACCTCAAGAACCAGATTTTCAGGAGTGACTTAGGAGAAAGAAAAAGGATGTGGGAAAATGAAAAAACAAAAAAGATTAACACAGGCAAATAACATTACCAGAACATGGAGAAAGGGAGAAAATGATTAGGCAAATTTGAGCAACAAAAAATGAAGGCATGAGAGGAGATTTAAGATGAGGAGGAACTCCAAAAAATCCAATCATGGAAGAAGTAGAGAACTGGAGAAAAAAATGGAAATGGTGTTTGCAGGTGCTTGTGGGACGTTCTCAGATGCCTATAAAATACCATTAGAAGGATGCTAATACCATTCTTTAGCATTCCCATTTAGCAAGGCATATTTGAAGTCTATTATTTGCCTTATTTGAGGTCAAGTCAGTGATGCCAAGCCATGTTCTGAAGTAGTTAAATTTCAAGTAGTAGTAGAGCCCATCCTGATTGAGTATGCATAGAGTTTGGAGCCATCTTTCCTATTGGACAAACAAGCTTTCAAGGGTATAGAGTAGGCACTTCCTTTATCAAGGAAACCTTTTCATTATACTTTTGTAGATAAGGAAGGAAAAAGAATAATTGAGGCTTACATGAAGAGAGTGGAGGGAGTGGAAAAAGGTCAATAGCAAAATAGATAAAGGAATACTAAGAAAAACTTGTAAGAGACTCTCAGGTATAATACAAGTCGTAAGGGTCTTACAGAAGATAAGACCACGGATATAAATGAATAGTTAGTTATAACTCATGTAACCCACCCACAGAGTGTGACTATGTCTCAATATGTTGTGTTGTAGACAACAGAGGGGAGTCCTTGTCCATCTTTTTGTCCTAAAAACAGCTCTCTTCAAGCCTATAGATATACCCGCTTCTTGTTGCTTTAGAATTCATCCCACATCTTTGCTTACAGGGTTCACCCTTTAAAGCATTTTTCTCTTAATACTTTCCCAATCAAGGAAAAATGAACCAACAAAAACACCAAACTCTACAATCAAGATGGCATGTGAAAGCCATGGTACTCAAAAGGTGTTAACAAAACCCAAAATTTGAATTTATTGAAAATAAAAATTCTCAAAGTTCATGATAATATCACAAGGAAAAACAATAGAAGGTGGAGAAACAATTTATAGTACACCCTCAGGAAAAAAAAAAGGTGGCAGGTGCTGGTTTGATTTGTTAGAGACACGGACAGGAAGAGGGCGCCTGTTGATTCTTGTGACCATTGTCATAGATTTACAAAATAAATAACAATCAACATTGTTTGGAACACCAATCAGGGCAGAACACATCTGAAGGCCAAATTTAGGTGTGATAAAGAAAGCTCAAGCAGTCAAGTAATGCATATGGGTACAAAGCAGTCAAGTAGGTATATGGGTACAACTC
This sequence comes from Diospyros kaki, assembly GCA_036245055.1. Taxonomy (NCBI): domain Eukaryota; kingdom Viridiplantae; phylum Streptophyta; class Magnoliopsida; order Ericales; family Ebenaceae; genus Diospyros; species Diospyros kaki. Next base: position 46,138,082 of record BSEG01000002.1, on the reverse strand, counting down.
TTCTTTTTTCTTTCTTTCTTGTTTTTTATATATTTATTGCACCATTTTAAGGCAGGAAAAATGTGGGAGATTAGTTATACTGCCAGCTAACCTGTCCCCACCCTACAATGGCAGGGACTAGGAGAATGATGTCTTGACCTTTAACTGGACAGCGTGATGACAGACAGAAGAAGGTGATGAGAGACCAGAGTATCCCATTGTTCATCATAAGCTGTGAGAATCTCACATCGCCTCAACAAGGGAGGCCTGGCCTATATATAAGGAGGAGGATCCCTCCACTTATTAAGCTGACTTTTCAGTTTGGAGTTCTATCTCTGACTTCTCACATAAGCCATGAAGAGACAAGACTCAAACATGGAACGATGGGCCAGGGTTTATGGAGACTCCAAAATGGGTCACACACATCCATGTTCAAGGCACATGCAATGATTAGATTTGGACATATAACAAGACTTATCCAGTATTCAATATCTGTGGCTCATCTTACCCATCAAAATACATGTCTAATGGTGACAACTCTCTTGAGTTTATTAATGCTTCGATTATGATTTTTTCTATTTTTTTGAAATGTGAATTCACTCATTTGTATTCTACATATTTGAATTTACATATTCATTTCCCCCATTTGTAATCAAATGATGTCCAATAAATGAAATAACATTATTTTTTATAAGTTAAATTTTGTTTAGATATATGAATTAATAGGAAACTCTATGCCGAGTGGAATAATCCCCTTAACACTTTTACTGGTAAATATATTCTTCTCACAGCCAATCCCATGTCTAGATAAAAGCAAGGGATGTCTTATGTAACCAATAGCTTGAGTAAAAATTGTCAAATCTTCATCATGAATTTTATACGGATTCAAAGGAAGTCAATGTTGACCTAACATGGCATTTTTGGTGTTCAAAAATATAAGTTTTTGTAGGCAAAGCTAACAAGAAAATGACATTTTAAGTCCTATGTTCAATATTCTTGTTATTTCAGTATCTGTTCCTGTATCCACGGTACAAAAGGGACAGTTATTGTTTTTTCCTTTTTCCTTTTTGGACTGACTGAAAATTCATTCAAAATAAGACTAGAAAATGATGCATCTCAAATGACTAATCCCACACCGCCACTGTACTCACTCAGCTTCTGCTAAATGAGGGCATATATATTTAAATGCATGAACATACACAATTATCAATAATTATAACCAAATTGTGTTAAATGCGCATGTCTGCATTCAAACACTAATTTCAGTCTCCGTTGTCCTGCAAGCTATAGGAACGGATTATGATGTTGAAGTCCACAGATAAAAAAAATACCAAGGGAAACAGGGTCAAGGCTGAAAAAGTTATGCACTACCTCATGGTTCAGGGGCTTCCACAGAAGGTCAGAACCAGCTGCAACAGCCATTTGACCAACACATGCAACCAACAAATCATCGACTTCCTCTCCAGATGGTATGTTTGTGTGGTTTTCTAAAGAAGCAGGTGGTTCTATGACTAGCTGTGAGACTATGGGTTTCAGCAGTACCTGCAGAAACAGGGAAATTCATTTCAATCAGTGAATCAGAAGTAAACAGCCGAAAAGGACGGGAAAAAAGCCACTTTTTTTTTTTTGGCTAAGTGAAAAGCCACTTATTGGTATATAATTATAAAAGCAGCTGCAAATTACATAATGTTAATCATGTCATCAAAATGCGCTCTTAATCACTTAAAATGAGATTCCATAAGCTCTAAGCTGCAAATCTGAAATCAGGACCAGAGACATAAATCCAGGTTTGCAAAACCTATTCTTCTTGGTTCTTTCTCTACATGATGTCAAATTCATCAATTTGTTTATGAAGTTCACTACAAAAGCTTGTGTGTTTTTTCTTAGTAATAAATTAACTTGAAAAACATGTAGCACAACACTGAATACTTGTACTGGTACCAGACACTCCTGTCAGACAGGTCAAAATATGTTCAAACATGCCATGTCCTACCCATAGTAATGGCTCATAGAATACATCTAAATGGATACCAGAGATAATGTAGGTGGGTCAAATGGCAAGTAGTTGGTTTAAATTTAGCAAACGTGAAAGTCAGAAGTTGGGCATACTAGTTATTTTCACATTTTCTACAAATATTGGATACTGGTCAGCGTCTCTAAATTTGAATGGTGTATCAGAGTACGATCTTTTTTACTTTAATTGATCTATTTTAACATATCGAATTAGTTTAACTCCTATCCACAAATATCATTTTCACAGGCATACTACATAAAAACATATAAACAAATATTTTGTCATAAAATATTCATATCATTATTTCCTATAAATATGAGCATACAGGTCTGTATCAATGTTCATTTCAACATTCATTTTTGTGTCTGTACCCTTCTTCTTAGCAAGAACCATGGTACATATTAGTGCATAAGATAGAATAGTAAATAACAACAAATGCAACCCATGTTTGGAGTCATCAATCAATTTCAATATTAGATTACCCTCTTAAACATTTAGACCCATTTGGTAGAACTTCCATTTTCCATTTTTCTTCTCACAATTTTGAACAAACACACAGCCAAAGAGCATTCATTCTTTGTCTCTAGGTTTCATTTCAGACATTTCAATGAGTCCTCCTCTCCGCCGACCTTCCTACTTATTCCCCTCTGTCATAGCCAAAGGTGTCCCTTTGCCCGTTCTTCCTACCCTAATCTCAGCCAAAGGTCTTCCTGAACCAACTTCTCCATGGTTCCCCCACACCTAATCTTCCAACCTTGCAACTTTATCTCCAAGACCTTGAATCAGCATTTCTTCTTCTTCTTCTTCTTCTTCTTCTTCTTCTTCTTCTTCTTCTTCTTCTTCTTCTCCTTCCTACCCACCAGCCAACTCCTAATCTTCTTCTACACCAAATACTGGCAGACCCAAATCAAGGTTTAGCCAACTAAGATCTTGTCAAGCCTGTGAATTAGGGCTGGCAAATCGGTAATTTCCGAAACGTAAGAATGGGATAGAGAGAGAGAACAGAGAGAAAGCGAGAGAAAGAGAGAATCAAAGAGGGAGGATTTGATCATTCATTTCAATCGATACCTCTTATAATGCCATAGGTTCCTATATATAGAACCTCTAGCTACATCAACAATTCCTCTAACTACTTTAACAGCCTAACAAGTAGCCATTGTGCAATCCCGTTCCCGCCGCCTTCCTTATTTAGACCCTATTATTTTACAAAATTACACACTGCCCCTACAGTCGTGACAGATATGCACTCATTTGAATCAAATTTGGGGTCAGGCAAACCCAAGTCTACATTTGATAGAGTAAACTTGAGGTTACCCAACCAAGCCATAGATCTCTTCACCAAACCCAAAGAAGAAGAAGAACCTGCTTTTGGGTTTGCTTGCCACTTGCAAACTTGAGGTTACTCAACCAAGCCATATATGTCTTCACCAAACCCAAAGAAGAAGAAGAACCTGTTTTTGGGTTTGCTTGCCACCTAAGTTTGGGTGTAGAAGACCAATATAGGCTCCTATGAGGAAAGTAGATGAAACAGGACAAGTATCTAGCAAAAGAGGTAGAGAAAGACCATGAAAAATTTGGTGAGAGACTCTTAGGTAGAATGTGCAGCTTTTTAACTAAGTGGAATAATGCAACCATATCAATTATCTTCATTCACAGCTATCTCATGAAACTTTTCCATATGAAGATAGTGTTAGAACTTTATGTCATGCTGCCCTCACTAAAAAGTTGTGTTGGAAGCACATTGGCATAAAATTCTGTCAAGCCCTTCAATTAAGGGCTGGCCAATTGACGGAATTCCAAGAATTCCGGTATGAAACAGAATTAAGAGAGAGAATGAGGTAGGGAGAGAACAGAGAACAAGAGAGAGAATCAAAAAGACAAGAGAGATATTTGTTATTCAATCCAAACGTAACCTTCTCCCCCTACAACAGCCTACTTAAGGCACCTCTTATAGTTAGGATGGCTAACTGCCACTCCCATTAGTTTCCCCTATCTGTTACAGAGTTACACCCCTACCCATTTCCTTATTAGACTCCTACCCCGGGGTCATAACAAATTCTTCCACGTTGTTCTTCTGCATAAATTTATATTATCAATGTGACTTTTACAAATTAATTGACATTATGAACGTTGTGCCATCGACCCTAACTTGGTTAGCATAAGGTCATTTGACAACAATGATGAACATCTGTAGTTTTTATTTTTTAAAAAATTTGAAAAAGGCCAAAGTTATCAAACAATTTGTTCAAATTTTTAGTTAACAAAAAACAAAAATTGGAAATAACAACTAGAAACCAAAACTAAAAATTGAAAATATAAACTACATCAATCAACACCAATCACAAGCCCTACCCTACTAGGTGGGGTCAAGTACTACATGAATTATAGATCTCCAATAAGCATTATCTATGGCTATAACCTCGGTAACACTAGTCTATCTTATGTCATGTCTAGTGGTTTCTTACCAAGTTTTCTTTAGTCTTTCTCAACATCTTTTCTTCTCACATGTCCAAACTATCATAATCATGACTCCCTTGTCTTGTCTTCAATAAGCATCACTCCAAGCTTTTTACATGTGATCTTGCTTCTTATTTTATCTTTTCTTGTATGGCCATCACCGATCTACCATAACATTTTAGCTACACTCATTTTACACATGTTAGCAGACTAGCCAGCATTCTAAGCCATATAGCAGAGATGGTCTAATAGCCGTCGAACAAAACTTCCCTTCTAATTTTAAAGGAATCATACGATCATAAAATGCTAGAGAGACTTCTCCAATTTAACCATCACATCTTCATTCTATGCGTACATCCTCCACGATCTCCCCTTCAATTTGAACAATTGATCCAAGATTTGAAATTGATTTTTTAAAAATAATTTTATCTCCAAGTTTCACAATGATATCATCCATATATAGTTTTACTGAACTTACATTCCACATACTCAATTTTCAACTTACTTAGCTTATAACCTTCAGATTCTGGAAACAATGAAACATCCTTAAAAATTAATTGATAGAAGGAACTCACTAGATAGTAGGTCCTGAAATATTCTTTCCCCTCTATGATGGTATGGGAGAGCCTAACAGCCTATACATCACCAACCAAATGGTAGGCTTACCAACTACAGAAACAATCAGTGGCTTACGAAGCTAGTAGGCCCTCCTTAGTTTTTTCCTCACCCCTAAATTTTGTTGCTTCAGTTCTCAGTAACAGTTTCACCAACTACTAAGATGGAGCAGTATGACTTGGTAACTACCAAGAGAACGACAAAGGTTGGAACCAATGTCAATGGAAAAGTGTTAGGTTATAATTAACACACCTAGGAGAAGTTGGAACCAATGTCAATGGAAAAGTGTTAGGTTATAATTAACACACCTAGGAGAAGCCAACCAACAGAAGAGTGAAGGAGCAATGAATTTAAGTTCTTGTGCAATTCTGTCTCCCTGATAAATATAAATATGTATAAACCACTAAAGATTGCCTTACGGAGAGGGGGAGACCCTTACAAAAAAAGAAAATAAGGAACTAGAAGTTCACACTATCAACAGCCAAGAATTAAATGGCGTGGAATAAATTAATAGGAAGACATGCGGGAGTTGGAAGGAATAAGAATTGAATAATCCAACATGACACTAGCTCAATAATATACTACAGAACGTTCAATAATCAAAACATAATCCTGCAAAGAGTTAATGGGATATTTTCCTATCAAAGCTAGTCCAGCAGATGTTCCATGGACCTAAGTTATATATCAAACATAATCAATGTAATTGCTGCACGCATAGGAAAGTGTAAAAGGGTTCTGCCAACCTCAAAATTTGATGAATCAAGAAACTTCAAACTTCCAGCATCAAAAAGAAAACATTTATGCAAAGATGACACAACCAATGCCCTAAGATGCCACATCTCAGGGGACAAGGTACCATTTCCATCATTCTTATTACTGTTTGTTTCATGGAGCTTAGCCTTCTTCTTCTTTCTTGGCACAGCAATTTTTAAACCTTCAGCAGCTGTCAGATGCCGTATACAACTATCAAGAAAGAATTTGAAGTACGGGACAAACAACGATCTGCAATCAGATGAAATAATATGAGAAATCAATACTTCGAAGAGATAGTCCACAGTAGATTATCTAATAAAAGTTTCTGAAACTCCCAGAATAAAATCTTCAAAATTAAAAATATAATCCTGTTCATCTGAAGACATCTCTAGCTAACACACATAAACCAGGACACAACATATAGATACAACATAAGATGTATATTGCCAACATCACATTTAAAATTTATAGACAACTATGTAAGTGCAGACAACAAAACAATAGTTTTTACATTATCAAATAATAACAGATCATATATTTTAATCTGATGAGCTCTTATAATCCACCCGGTGCACTAAAGTAAACTGTCTATTTCTTTATAACACAAGTCCACCAGGAATATCAAGTTTAAGAGCTAAAAACAGAGGCTTCCAGAAAGGTACCCCGTTATGAGACACCTGCCAAAACTCACAATGAGTTTCTCACATTTGAGGGAACACACATTATATAGATTGCCAGTTTAAACATAACCTAGACAAAAAAAAGAGCAGAGCTCCACACTTATTTCCTTTGAACTTTAAGTTCAATAATCAATCAAAACTTCCAAACACCTATATCAAACCAGGATCCAATTCTGGATTCTTTCTGCAGTACATAAAAAGAGAAAATAACATTTAGAATGGGAATATGATTTTTCTCTTTTTCTTTTCCATTTTGATATAGCATAAATGTAGCTGTAACTAAGATATTGAAACACTATTGCATTTCACAAACATGTATAAATATATTTACATCACATCATATTCTTTTTTATTTTTTTGAAAATTAGCATGTCAATATACTGGTGTTCTGATGTGTCCATATCTGTTTCATTTTCACCATATGTTCATTGTGCCTACAAGTATATAGGGTATTTTCTTGTCCTTAAACATACAAAATAGTTAACTACTATAATTCTTAAGATGACTGGAAAAAGAAGTAACACATGTGCAGGAGAAAGTAGTCATTCACATGGATTAATGCTTGGGATTGTTGTTGTATCCACACCAATGCTGATGCTTCTTAGTTGTTTTCAGTGAAACTCCACTAAACAAAAATACCCAACTTGAAATTAACACTCTTCAAATAGTAGAACCATAATTTCAGCATATTTAGAGGGGTACAGACTCTGCCCGCCACAAGGTCCTCAGGACCAATTGAAGAAAGCATCAGAATTCCTTTTTTCCCACCCCGCACCGCCCCCCCGCGGGGGGCAGGCATGGCTTACAGTTAACTTTTTCTAATTTAAGCAACAACCAGATCCTCATGCAATGAAAGACTTAAACCAAGAGAAAAACCCTACAAGGTTGCCTGGTTGCTCCAAGCTACCAGTAGTGAACAGACATCACATCATCGATATAAAGTAACAAAGCTTGGAATTTAAAAAAAAAAAACCTGAAATACTTAAAGGCATTTATTGACTCACCGGTGGCTTTCAGCTAGTTTATTTACCAAGCTATAGAAAGAAATTGCCCTGTCAATACCTGTGTACCCCCCTTCACTTCCATTCTCATTCAACTCAGCCCACTCAATACACCTAATGAAAAGAGGCTTGAACATCGTCTCTGTAAGTTTCATGGTAAGTAAAATCATTGTGTGGATAACATTTTTCTCAACAACATCAATGCTCTTAATTGTAACAGGATGTTGATGGCGAAGATCAAGTGCTAACAAACACAAGTCAAAAACTTCTGCATAATGAGCAGCAATCGATGCCTTTTCCATTGTTCGTATTAATTGCCCTAACATTTCAAACGCAATTGACAAACTTGAATCGCCACATTTAATAGCTTCAGAATATATATTCAACAGAGGCGGAAGCAAAGATCGAACCTATAAGCAAATTAATGGTCAGAAGAAAGAAGAGATTGCAGATTACTGAATGCATCCAACAGCTCAATGGAAATTGAAATCAATTTTGATGCAGAAACTTACTTTGACTTTGTCAACAATAAGCTTCCGAACTACATTGGCTTTCAAGTTTAATTTATGATCAGACCCAGTTGCATAGTTGGGATGCAACACAATGAGTTTCAGGATGTCTCCAAGATATGGATTTAAAAACCCACCAAGTTTGTCAATGATGGCCTCTAAAGCTAGAAGAACAGACATAAAGAGAGATTCCTTGGAATCTTTCAATGCAATGGATATATTATCTTCACCAGAGGTGATTAATGCAGAAGCCGTTGACAACACCTTCAGCAGATTCTCCATAATAGAAGCAATTTCAGGAAGAGCCCTCAAGCCAAGAACATTGATCAAAGTGCCAGTTGTTCGGAGGCAACAGGAGGAGACAGCCAAGTTGTCTGACAGGATATTTTTAGACACAGATGCAAGACATATGCTGAAGACAGAAGAATTAGAAGGAAATTTCCATGCCAAAGCTTCAAGGGCTGAAACTGCTGTCATTTTCAATGCAGTATCAGAACCGTCAACAGAGTCATCAAACAGCTGCACAATTTCGACACACAACTGCTTAAAGGATTCCACAGATTTCTCATCAAGATGAAGCCATTTTGAAGACAATGCTTTTCTCTCATGCTTCAGTTTGGCATTGTCAGTGTCTTTCACAGTTTCAGATAAAAGACCAAGAGCCTGCTTGCACAGAAGGTATTGATTAATTTGCTCCAAGACTACAATTGCAGAAAATTAAGCAGAAAACAGAAGATGACAAGAGACAAAAGTAGGATAGAAAGAAATAAAATTAGATAAATCAAAATAAAAAAACACGCATCAAGCATTTCTAGCATCTGCCTCCACAGATAAGTTGCCAAATTTTTAACTTGGCTGAAGCCCACTTTGTCAATTGGCTAACAGCACGGGAACCACTAGAAATAATAAGAAAAACAGATAAGAAAATTTTGATCCCAGGGAATTTCACAGATCATCAGGTGGCCAAACTTATCCTTTAGACCAATATTAGGGAATGCCACTAGAATCTTTAAATAAAATTCTTTGTATCCCTCTTCTAAACAAATCATATATGGTTATATCACAAATGCATGATAAGTATTATGTTACTTACTTTTCTCCTCACGCTTCTATCTTCATGTTTCAGCAATTTAATCATCCCTTTGAAGTATGCTGATGGTGCGAGCCTTTTTATGATGTTTCGCAGGACAGTACGCATACTCTCCTTTAGTTCTTTCCTGATGACAGTGCGAAAACCTATTTGCTTTCTTCTCGAGTCAACCAGTTGCAAATGAGAAACAACCTTCTCCATAAGTGCTCCAAGCATTCTCTGCGAAAGTAATCATAACTTGTTGCCTCAAGAAACTTCTAATCAAAGAATATCTCATATGCAGATATGCAAGCACAGCGCACAGTGACCTCAATTGCATTAAACAAAGCAGCATCAACACTTAAGTCCCTCTGCCATTCCATGCTCAAGTTTATAAAAATAAAAATGTCATTGAACTTCATCTTCAAGCAAGTGAACACTGATGCCTTTGAAAGAATGGTTTCATTGTAATACATTTGTTGCCACTTGGGAACCACAACTTTTTCAATATTAACCATGTGTATCTTAAGATTAATAAAAAGATCACAGGAAAATATAAAATAAATATTATAAATAGAAAATAATCAGTATCTTGATATTCTTTCAAATAGAACATAGAACCAGGGTGCAGTGGCTCTTTGAAGGGGAAATGGGAGTAGGACTGCAGGTAAAAATTCTTTCCTCAGTCACAAACCAACAAGGCAGATTTATAGCGCATACAATTTGTGAGCTAGAATTCAAGTAGCAGAACACTTGATATGTTGCAGTTATTGTTTATGATGTTCTTACTATACCTTTTATATCGATCTTACTCATTATATTCTTGGTAGTTCAACAGCCAAATTATATCATTGAAAGTAAGTGCAAAATGAAACCTCTCTTACAATGAAAATTAACAAAATATTGATCACAATGTCCTTCAAACAGTCTCAATTTGAATACACAACTCACGCTATACCAGTCACACAAACTGCAAGACCAAACCAGTCAAAGACCTAACAAATGAACCCTGTTTCTGAGAAAGAAAATAATAAAAAAATATATAATATATATTGACCAGAATATTCTTCACACAATGTCCAACTTGCACGGATCACTTCCATGTTTTAATGGACCATAAATGAGTAAAGTGGCAGCAAAACTCAGATGCACATGACTTCCTATGTTTCCCCTTTTTTGCTTCAGTTGTACCTCTTGTTCTAAGTTTCTTTAGCCACATGTCACAGATGCCAAGTCCCTGATGACGCTAGATTCAAGCTACAGATTCATTTACAGGCCAAACTCATTAAAAAAAATGGAAGAGATTAAATCGAATATATACAAACCTGAATTTCCTCTGATTCTTTTCCAGAATCAAGTTTAAATGCAATTTCAGGATCTTGCATTTTGTCAGAAATGAGCTGCATTGAAACAACCAGTTCCATAAACAACTCTTCATCCCAGTTGCCCACTTCTATTTGCTGAAGCAGCTCAACAAGAGAAGGAAGCCATATCGTGCACGAATACTGCTCAGATATTTGCATTGCAAATACGAACTCCCATTCTGTATGTGTAATGGAAGTTAATTGATCCCATGAGTGTAGACTATTACCAAGGCTAGACAATCTTTTCCTTCGAACCAATGAACGAAAAAGGAGAACAAGTAGTGAACCAAAGCTGCTAAGTTCCCCCAAAGTCCTGAAAGGAAAGCTAATCAATCCAGGCAAAAACTAAAGAACCATCAAAACCAAGAGACAAACCCAACTTTAGGCAATATACCTCAAGAGATGTACAATAATTGACAGCCTTCCATGCTCTGCAACTTCAGGCAATACATTCACAAAAATCTGAAGGGCAAACCAAACAAATCAAAACCTAAAATAAATTCAAAATATGGAGGACTAAAGTAGTACTGCATAAGGGAAGGCTTCCAAGGATGGCAGAATTATCCTTTACAAGTCCCTTTCTTCACAAAAATTCAATCTACCAACTTACCTGTAGCAATGCATCAATGCTGTCATTCATAGATAACCAGCATGGAATGACTGCTGATATGAGGCCTTCAAACACTTGCTGCGAGTTTATATCCCACTATAAACAAAAAATACATTAACCTTCAGCATTCATATGACTACAATATATCAAATTCAAATATTCAATAATTAAACAGTTCTATTGATGTTTTTACAAAGAAAAAGCAGTATATTAATTTCGAAGTATACTAACAGACCTGCTCAACAGCTGATTCCCCAGCAACAGTTAAGATATCCATCATATGCTCCACGACGTTGTCGGGAGCAACCTTTGCAATGGTAGATAACAATGAGAACACATGGTTGCGAGTGCTTCCATCCTTTACTGCACGGGCATATTTGACCAATAGCTTCAAATCAAATTTGTTACTTATATCATCCTGCCATGGAACATGGTCGTACTCAGTTAAGATATTATGAGCAGAATATTGTAGGCATCCACCTAAAACATCTTTTATGAGAAAAATAGTAACCTTTAGAGGAACATTAGTTAACAGCGAAGAAATAATATCTTCCAGAATCAGTAAGAGCATCTGCCGAACATAAGATGCTATACTGGAAATGGTTTGAGCAGCGTCTGATGAAGCTTGCACACATTTCTCACCATGGTCAAGATCATCATTTTCCCAGTCACTCGTGAACATTTTGCAGAGAAGCTTAAATAAGGGTCCTATAAGAGATGTCCTAAAAATAAAGTTAATAATACAATTAGTACCAATTGCTGAAAGGTGATTAAGCAATAGCATTGTATAAAAACAAAACATTGATCACAACTTCATTAAATTATTTAACTAGTTGACCAAGAAGACTTATAAACATAATAGCATACCGATTCTCTAAATCTTTCTTCAGCAGCAAAATATCTAGGAGTGAGCTCACAAAATAAAGCGCATTTCTGCCCATAATCTCACTATTTTGATTCAGGCAAGTCATATGCTTCTTTTTCTTCTTTCCATATGCAGAATTATCCTTGCCAACTTCCTGCTCCAAAGCGAAATCAAGCATCTGGATGACCATTGAGCAAGTAAACTGCAAAAGTTGTAGAGATTATCAATAAGCCATCTGCAGGTTGCTCAATCAATGGCAAAGTAAACAAAATATAAAATATGATGCTTCTGATATTTCGTGAATTTTTAAACAGATGGAACCACACTACAGGGAAAAAGCTTGGGGCATTCTCCTTAACTGCAGAAAAAGCATGCCACTTTCTAAAAAGATGACAGCTAGCAATACTGGACAATGTTGCTTATAGAGAAGAGGAAAAAGCAATAGGACAAATGAGGAAATCAAGATCTACAGACCACTAGAGAAGCTGCTCTTAAAAGCTCCTATGAATTTCTAGGGAGTTATCTTAACAATGTCAGCATGTCTAATTGGGGCTACCACCATTGCTATTTAGGCATTGATGCTATGGCAATCCGATAACCCAGAATCAACATGAGTAGCATTTAAGTTACCTCAGAGAAAAGATATGTTGATAAGCATCATAAGGATATTCTTGTTTTGTGATTCATGAATTTAATTCATTTTTCAAACCTTAGTTAAGCAGTATTTAGTTGATTCTACATTGGGATAATCTTCCCGAATTTAATTCATTTTTCAAACTTTAACTATGCATTATTTAGTTGATTGGACATTATAAAAGTTTCCCTATTAGTCAAATGATTCACAGGATAGAAACAGTTGTGGATACATGTAGACTAAAATCATATAGGACACAGCAAAAATATATGCAAATACCTCACTTGTTTATCATATACAGAGCACATTAATCCCAGATGCCATCTCCAAATGTTGAAGCAAATAGAGAAAGTTTTTTCACTTGGTGACAAAGGGAGGAATGGTCCCTTGGAAGATATTGTGAAGGTAGAGAGCCAACTCTAGTGATAAAGGGGTTAGAAGGAATGCACAGCAACACAACCATTGGGGAAACGATGAGTATAAACTAAAGAATGGTTTTTCGATGAGTTTGGAGCTTGATCTTGAACATTATGTTATCCCAACAACCTCAACGTTTGCAAACTCAGGTCTGGTTTATGCTGCTAATATGACAGAAACTCCAAGGCTGTTGACTTATATTGGGGGTATTTTTCAGTCCCAAGGGCTCAAGCGTTGCTTCACAATCCAAGGATGGTGGTGTTTCTTCTTATCGGCTTGCGACTGTAAAGGAGATGGAGGCCATGGAAACAGATCCTTCTACAGTTTATTCAGGTTCTAGCATGGTTGAATCGAAGGCAATAGGAACATATTCACCTTTGCGATTGCACAAGCAAGATGGTCACAGGAGTCTCTTTGTGGATAGGGGTGTTGGATCTCCCAGACTAGTTAACTCGGATAGCGCAACTGCTTTCAATATTAATCTAAAATTAGATTCCGAAAATAAGAATGTTGTAGCAGCTACCACTATAGCTGATCAAGTGCCTAGACCAAAGGAGGATACAAGCATCAATATTTTAAGTGATGGAGAGATTACTGGTAGTTATGAAATAAGCCTCTATTTGAAACAATTGCAAAAGAATGGTTCTTCAGGCAAGAAAAATCTATGGATGAATTTGGAAGCTATTGAGGAGTTGAAATCAAGAAAGTTGATAAGAGGAGAAGGACTTATAATAAAATCTACCAGGTTAGAGAAGTGCTCAAGATGGAAGGTTCAACGTCCTCAATCTAACAGTAATAATACAGTGGAGACAGAGGGCAACAAATATGGTGATGGTTGGACCCATGCCAATGAAGATAGGGCTAAGAGGGGGAGGAATGTCTTTCCTCATGTTCCCTTTATAGAAAAGTTCAAGTGGTTCAGGAAGATGTCAAGCAAAAGTTGCAAAAATAAGAAGTACAAGGCGACAGCTGACAAGCGTAGGAAGCACAAAGTATTTGAGGTTGGAGATGTAGTCATGATATTCTTGAACAAGGAACGGATTCCAGCAGGAAAGCAGAACAAGTTTAAACCAAAGAAATATAGTCCTTGCAAGATTCCAAAGAAGAGCAATGATAATACTTATGTTGTAGATTTGCCTAATCATATGGGTATTTCTAAACATTCAATATGGCTAATCTCTCTTTGTACTTGCCGAACGTGGATTTATCCTACTCGGATCAAAATTCGAGGTCGAATTTTTTCTAAAGTGGAGGTAAATGATGCGGTTATCAATCAAGACTCGAACCAAGGCCGACCTAACCAAATCTGAACAGTATCACCAGAATAGTAACAACATATCCAGCCTTTATCCCACTATGTGGGGTCAACTACATGAATTCTAAACTTCCATATATTTTTGTCTGTTGTCATATCTTCATTTAGGTCCACACACTTCATATCAAACTTTAATGTCTCTCCCAAAAATCTTCTTGGGTCTGCCTCTACCTCTTTTTTTGACTAATTGTTCCATTTCATCAACTCTCCTCATAGGAGCGTCTCTTTGTCTCTTTTCACATGACCGAACCATCTTAGTCTAGTCTCTCTCATCTTCTCCTCGATTGGCACTACTCCTACCTTATTACGAATAACTTCATTTCCAATTTTATCTTTTCTTGTATGGTCGCACATCCATCTTAACATCATAATCTCCGCTACGCTCGTATTTTTCTCATGTTGGTATTTGACTGCCCAACATTCTGAGCCATACAACAAGACTGGTCTTATAACCAAATCTGAACAGTATCACCAGAATAGTAACAACAACAACATATCCAGCCTTTATCCCACTATGTGGGGTCAACTACATGAATTCTAAACTTCCATATATTTTTGTCTGTTGTCATATCTTCATTTAGGTCCACACACTTCATATCAAACTTTAATGTCTCTCCCAAAAATCTTCTTGGGTCTGCCTCTACCTCTTTTTTTGACTAATTGTTCCATTTCATCAACTCTCCTCATAGGAGCGTCTCTTTGTCTCTTTTCACATGACCGAACCATCTTAGTCTAGTCTCTCTCATCTTCTCCTCGATTGGCACTACTCCTACCTTATTACGAATAACTTCATTTCTAATTTTATCTTTTCTTGTATGGTTGCATATCCATCTTAACATCATCATCTCCGCTACGCTCGTCTTTTTCTCATGTTGGTATTTGACTGCCCAACATTCTGAGTCATACAACAAGACTGGTCTTATAGCTATCCTATAAAATTTTCCTTTTAGTTTTAATGAAATTTTACCATCACAAAAACACCCCCGATGCATTTCTCCATTTTAGCCAACTTGCCTTAATTCTATGTGTGACATCCTCGTGGATTTCTCCATCTTTTTGAATCACTGATCCCAAATATCGAAAATGGTCTTTTCTTTGTAAGATTTGGTCGTCCAATTTTATTACAGCATCCTCCACTCTTGCATTCTTACTAAATTTACATTCCATATATTCTGTTTTCTTCATACTTATTTTAAATCTCTTAGATTCTAAATTGTTTCTCCACAACTCAAGCTTAGTGTTCACTCCTTCTTTTGTTTCATCATCACCAGAATAATAACGCAGAAACAATATTTTAATACTTCTTAAGTTTTAGAATTCTACTTGATTTAGGATTCTACTTCATGTTTCTACTTGATTTAGGATTCTATTTCATATTTGATTAGGATTTTATTTTTATTAAGATTCTAGTTAAATTTTATTTAAGATTTATTTCTATTAGGATTCTAGTCGACTTTTACTTAGGATTTATTTTTATTAGGATTCTAGTTGAATTTTAGTTACAAATATTAGATGGATCTGGATTATCCAAACACTATAAATATACCTAGAAGTTAGGGGTTGTAATCAAGTTTTTCTCAATCAAATTTCAACAACCTATTTGGGTTTTCTTAGCAAAACAATCTTATTTTTGCGTCTTCTTGAAAGCCAAGCTTCGGTCACTGAAGTTTGTTCTTTCAGGGGTTTATTTTGGTGTGTTTTCTTCACACACGCGTTACACGTTGCATCATTGGTGCACTGAATATGCTACTCACCTTGTTTCTCGTCTCTTGGTATATGAGCATTCTATTGACCATTTGTTTCACCATTTTATAGTGGTTCATGATATTTGGAGCCTTTCCCCATTTATAATTGGTGGTGGTTGATTTCAGCTTGAGCAACTGATTTTTTGCATTCAAGTAATTGGGTCAAAGCTGAAGGGATGCATTCAGAAGACCATTCCTTTTTAGTGTCAGGAGGCACATTTGGCATAATGAGAGAGCTTGAGGATGTAGACCATTCCCTCTTTCCCCGTTCTTTTTTGCAAACTCTCCTTGTAAGTAAGCATTTGTTCTTTCATTTTGTACAGGGTTTCTCTTAGACTGCTTGACATTGTTGCAGAGACCAAAATTGTAGCAATGCATGTATTGTCATCCTTAATATCTCAATTTCTTTCTTTTCTTTACTGGGGAGGTAGATGTTGCTAAAGGGAATAGTGAGCTACAGCATCCACCCAGATAGATGGGATTTAACAGCTAGGTCTTAAATTTGATCATCCAGCACCATCCCAACAAGCTATCCTAAAGCATAAAAGTGTACCACAACAATAACCAAGATAATAACAACATACCAAGCCTTTATCCCACTGTGGGGTCAGGAACAATGGCAGAGAGGTTGACACAAATTACCAGAATTTTGAAGTTCTTTTTATCATTGAAGCACTGAAACCTCACAAGCTCATGACTTGAACATAGGCGCAAACAAGGATTCCAATAATATGGATAATGATAATAGAGATGTGGATAGAGGGGGGGATATGATGAGCAAATAACGTTTTATGATTTGTGTTAGTAATATTTACGACATAATCAGGAAAATAAAAAATATATATTCAAAAAAGTACCCACCAATCCGATAAGTGGACAGCACTCAGTTTATAATAATATTTAACAATATTGAAAAAATTAAACATAAAAGATCAATTAAAATCTACAATAACAGTAATATAAACAACATTCAAAAGAGAAAAATAATTATTTTTCATAGTCATATTAGGCCACAACCAATCCCATATCAGCAGTCTACTGGAGAGGTTCTTGGGTATATTACTTGGTCCCATAAATCACCTTCAACTAGCACTTTTGGATGAGGACCGTGGTGTTACATATTAGGCCCAATTTTCTGATTTATTTATTTATTGAATAACTTATTATATTTGTAAATTTTAGCCAATAAAAAAAACATTTCAAAAATTTAATTAGAAACACAACCATTAGCAATGTCCTCACGCATGTCCATCAGGAGTCCGAATCATGGACATGTATATCTGTTGCATGTCCTAGAAGGTTCCAATGATGAAAGAAATAACAAAAAGTAAGACATGTGATTTGCAATGGCCAAGACATACCCCTAAGTTCTGACAAATATCTGTCAGATACGCATCATAAACATGTACGACAGCCAAAAGGTTGGCATACCCCTGAACCAACCAAATATTTACAAAATTTTGTTAACGTGTATTGGGACATGCAACCAAGTATTCCATGATACTCAATACCATGCGTTCATGCAGATAATCCCTATGTTACGGGGAAATTATCTCATACCACCTCTTCCAAGTGTACTAGTATAGTAAATTCCCCGTGTAGCCCACAGTATATCACAACTGAGAAGAGAAAGCCAAACTCACGTCCACCACTACCCCCTTTGTATGACTATATCACATAGAGGGTCAAGTAATTCTTGCCCTGGTTAACAAGTCAAAATCAATTCATGGAGTTCCCAGTGCTCTAAAACTCAAACTTTCCATGATTTTACAAACTGTGAAAACAAAACAAGGAAAACACTTACGTCAATACACCCTAAATTCAACTAATTCAAGATTTTTTTTTTCTAAGTCCCAATTTAAGAAATTTTACCGGACTCAGGATCAAACAAGAATAGATAACAGTACAGATTGGAAGGAACAAAAACAAATATTTAAATGAGATTAAGAGAAAAGAAAATAACATTTATACGCAGCAAAGCATCTCTGGCGATATTGTGTATATCTCCGTTACCAGTCCGAAACAGATGCACAAGGTCTCTAAAAAGTTCTACCTGTCAAATCAATAAAAATACCGTAATTTAGCAATAACAGAGTCGTCAATTTTTAATTCTTTTAATTTACCATAGTCACAGAAGCAAAACATAAAATAGTTAGATAATGATCAAAGCTAAACATTGTAATTTCAGCATTCAAATAATAGATATCAATTGCTGAAACAAGGGCAATACACAATCAATAGGAACATATACTACTAGAAGCATACGTGGCTTTAAAGATTGCTTTCATTCAATTCTAATCAAGGCAGAAATGACATTAATTTAGCCATATATAGTACATAAGGAGTAAGAGATGTTTTTATTCCAGTTAAAACATCTTAGAGAACAAATACTTCAAATTCTTAAAGGTAACACAGACACACCTTTCACTCTCATGAAGTTTTCAGATACTTTTGACTGTGTTCGACCAAAATCTCGTCAGTGATTAGGGGAAATATTTAAAAATTATTAAAGCTGTTCCTTCATTGGAAAAAGAAATTAGCTTTACAGGACATTCAAATTCAAGGTCTTTAGGGGACAAACCTAACAAAACCATCAAGACCAAAGTCAACTACGCTCTAGAGAACAATTGTCCTATCATTTTGGAGAAGTGCAGACCCAATGAATATTTTTCAGTGGTAATCCCTCAGTTGGACAGCAGAATAATAAGTTTTTAAGGTTTAATAATTTAGCCTCTAGAAATTAACATAAGCCAATATCATTAATCATGTCCCTAGAGGCAGTGTCATAGATTGACAATAAATGTCTATATTGCTAGATGGCTTCACAACATCAGTCTCTCACCATTCTAACCTACTTGAGACTCCTGTGCTTTATCTATTATTCTGCACATCTTCTCTCTAACTGGAGACCTTAGATATTACCAATTCTTCAGATTGTGGCTCATGGTGACTCCCTTCAAATGCATTTGGAAGCACATCTCTCAAACTAGAGGCCACAGGTTTCGTTATTGAGAGTTCTCGTGGCTCAAGCTGACTATATTCCCACTAATTTGGAAGTGTAAGAATTAGAATAGGTCCATTTATAGAAAAATAAAAGGAAAGAGCAAAATACTTTTTTCCCTTTTTGGTTAGGAAAGAGCAAATTCCTGTTGAAATTGCTTTTTCATGAATAACATGCCTCAACAATGCAAGATAAGAATTTGTTCAAAATGGGAAAGAGGCTTCCATTATGGCAATATATATATATATACACATCAATAATGCAGGAAAAACAGAACCCTGATTAAATAACGTTGTGCAACAAATCACCTGTAACTTGTTCCAGGAAAAATAATAACCCAAAATGGTGTAAAACATTTATGCAACCAAGCACACAACTCTTTTTGAATCAAAGTAGAAGAGCCTTTATGTAAAAAGATTCATTTTGAGCCATTACTTTGCCAAAAGCTAACCTACACTTTCAAACCCGATGCAACATCACATACAGACATTGATAATTGACCAGAGACCAAATATTGAAAAGAAAACAGAACCAGAAGTAACAACAACAAAAGATTTATTCATTAAGTGAACATGTATATGAATATGTCAATATATCAATTAGTTCACAAACACAAAATATAATTATATTCTTTAAATTCAATAAAAATCCATTTGTTAACAATAAATGTGAAATTTATCAAGCCCCATGTCACTTACCATGCAGATCATTCAATTCCATCAAATTGGGGCTCAACATTATAATGCAACAGGCTCTAGAATTCTGACAGAATAGGAGCCAAATTTCATAACTCAATGCACTTTTACAGTGATTTTCAAAAAATTAGACATCCATCAATACAATTTGCTTCATATAAATTAATATCATAAAAAATACATGCTAAAAAGAAAAAAAAAAAGGAGTAGCTTGTATAGGGATCAAGAAAATACCTTAAAGGAGGCAAACCCTATACAAAAGAAATGATAAAGAACAAGAACTTTTGACTATTCAACACCAAAAACTGAAAACATATAACAGAACAAAAGGACAGACAAAAAAGACAGTCCAACCTCAAACATATAAAAAGAGAAAATATAATATAGCGCTTCAAACAAAAGATAGTAGTTCTAAGCTCTCCTATTTATTCAATGCCCATAAAACATCAAAGGACGCCCAAATTGTAGGCTGCCTGAGGTACAGACACTCTGTTTACAGCAATGGAAAAGGTAACACTAGCATTACACACAACCTCTATGGACCATTTTTACAATTTTTTTCCCACCAAAAACAAGGTATCCCTTGATTTTCTGTTCACTTTAGTTGACTTCTTCCCTCTAAGAAGCATTTAGGGAAATAAATAAGAATTTGGGATCATTCTGGATTGTTATTTCACTATTCACAAATTCAATTGTAACATGCTTCAAGACAAGATTTTTACAATGTAAATCACTAGGTACTAACATTTTTCAAGTTAGATTTAACCCAACCAATACAGAACAGCAGCACATGCACTTCAATCACAGATCCAGAGTTCCAAAAGCTGAAGATGTTCAAATACAAAATTCAAGTTTTAATAAAGAAATAAAATGTGCTTCAAGCATAGGATAAGAAGTTTAGAATGCCGATGATCTTCACAAAAAAATGTTCTAGCACAATTGATCCCAAAGCATAGGATAGGAAAATGTTCAAGCATGGGATAGGAAAAAGCACGAAGGAAACCTGCTTCTCAGTTTTGAAACCTTGGTATACGGGAGCACGGAGATTCCTCAATACAGTTACACAAGGAAGCACAACTGCAGGATCATCAGATGATGCATCCAGCTGCGGCAAATCCAGTAAACAATTAAGAAAAAATGAGATCAGCACAGAGATATTGAAAGCTTTACAGTTAGAAGCAAGGTGTCAACAGATAGAACACGATATACAGATAGAATACCACCTTCAAAGCTTCCAATAATTGATCTTCAAAAACATGCCCATCAAATGAGGAAGTTGGAACAGAACAGCACTGCCATAAGAGAAAGAATTCAGTCAAATTCCTCCACACAGAGCAGCAAAATTTAAATCCAAGACAGAAAAACTACACAGAACGTCTTTAATCACCTCCAATAAAACGCACAAGATATCAACATCAACCTTTGACAGCTTACAACACAACTTTTCATGACTAAGATGATACTGATGACGTCTTTCTAAAAGCTCAGACAGCAATAAATTAAAGCCTCTAAAGTTCACAATTCCAATTCCCAGTCCTTTAAGTAATGATAGAATGATTAGCTGCCAAAGAAAAAACAATACATTACTTTCATTGCATTATGAGAAAAAAAAATTAGGGTAGTGAAAAGTATTGTTTTCATATGGAGTGGTAAAAAGCTTGTCTTTCAACAGTAGAAAAATAACTGCACTACACTAGTTGCAGTTGACAAATAGTAGATCCAATTTGAAAGGCACTAACCTTTGGGTGTGCAGAAAGATTTAGTGCAGAGGCTAGAATGAAGTCCAGAATCTCCTTCTTTGCCGATTGACTGAATCTGAAACAATACATAGAGGATATTTTAGAAAATTAACACAGTGATAGTTGGAAGGGGGGAAAAAAAAAAAAAGAGTGCTTCTATCAGTCTTCTTCCCACATGTTCAAACCATCTTAATTACAACTATTTATCCTCTCTTCAATAGGCGTCATTCCAACCTTATTACATATGATCTTGTTTCTTATTTACTTACATGGCCACGCATCCACCATAACATTCTCACCTCAGCTACACTTATTACACTAGTAAATTCAGAGATAAAATATTCTTAAAAGAGCCATGAGACAACGTCACCAACAAAGTAAGAAGCACGTACACAGACAAAGGGGCATCAGACATAATATGCACACACTGACACAGTAATATTCAGAAAGATTTGGACACAATACAGCATGGACACATCAAATAATAGATTACATGTGCATGTGTTTATCAAGTTATACCAAAAAAGAAAAAAAAAGATCATTTCAGATACCATGGTTCAATCATCAAAAAAGCTGGGGAGATTAGTAAGGATGTTACCCATAGAATTAATTAAAGCATGATGGTTAAAATAGAAAAATGCAACTGGCATTCTATGCAGTAGTAGGAATCTATTAAAGCTAAAAGAAAATTTTACATAGCTACAAGACAAGTTTTGTTGTATGGCACAAAATGAAGGGGAGCGAAGCATTAACCTGTGCAAAAGATGAGTGTAACGGAGGTGAGGATACTAAAATGGATGTATGGACATGTAAGAAAAGATTAAATTAGAAATGAGAATATTTGTAATAGGGTCAAAGTGGCCCCAATGGAAGATGAGATGCATGAGACAAGATTAAGATTGCTTGGTCATGTGAGAATAAAACTAGTACAGGCTCCTGTGAGAAACTGGATGGAATGGAACAAGAACTTAGCAAAAGAGATAGAGGGAAGACCAAGAAAAATTTGGTGAGGGACACTTAGATTTGATACTAACTATCTGAGCCTTGTAAGAGATAAGGCCATAGATAGAAATGAATGAAAAACTAGAATTCATGTAACCAACACTACATAGTGGGATAAAAGCTTGGCATGTTTTTTGTTGTTGTTTATTTGTATATATATGAAAATGATGGCATTATACACAGTAGGAAACAAGTGAGACTAAAAATACCAAATGAATATTTTAGAAAGTTCCACTCATTAATAATTTTTTTAATTTCAAAGTTTCTAAAATTAAAAGGTTTAAATAAGAGTACAATAAATCTAAATCAAACTTTAAAAAAATAATTGACTTTAGAATTATCATTTAAACCTACCAAACAGTCCAAAATTTAAGTAAAAGATAAAAAAAATAATAGGACATGGATGGACTCATGAGTATTAATGCTCGGCACATGGCACCTTTGTAAAACTGACCCTGCTACTCAGTAACGGTTGATAACAGGCAGCCAACTTATATATGCAAGAATCCATCTTTTCCCTTAGGGTGGGGTGCACACACAATAATCAGAATATCTCATGCAACTCCAGTAAGTAAGAATAAAAGCAGCAACTCTCATAACATATATCAAGAATAGAAGAAACTCAGTCATTAACCATAGACTGAAGGAACTTCATGCTCTTTGTATATTATCAAGGCAGACAACAAGAAGGATATGGCAACAGGTGAGAAACAAGATGACGGTGTTAATTGTAATGATAGTATGTTGAATTAACTACAATAAAATGTGCAAACCTCTCTCCAACTGTCTGAGACACTAAAAGGCTATCAAATGAAGAACTGAGCAAAGCCATTAAAAATGAAGAGAGGAAATTTCTGTCCGAAAGTATCAGCTTCTTATGTTGAACAATCATGCTTAGAAGCTCCTCAAGCAAATGACTGTTGATTGTGCTGTTTCCTGTGAAAATTAAATTTAAGTAAAAGCTTACTGTTGAAGGCAAATGGTAAGAAGAAAAACTAGAAAACAACACATCACTACCATGACAGGTGTACTACCATTTTTCAATCTGGTGATCTTAACACGGGGGCATAACATGCCTAAGCCTTCAATGCAATTCATGGAAGCCATCTGTACATCCTGGGAAGAAAAGAGAGTAAAATTCTACATAAGTAATAAGGCCATACAACAAAATGAAAATATAAACAACATAAACCACGACCCAAGAAAAATGCTAAGCCATACACAGAATTAGAAGTAATAAACTAATATATAAAGGTAACAGATGTCTTGATAAGACTGGAAAGATCACATAAATTGTAAAGAAGTTGTTCAGGAACCTGGTTATCACTCGATAATGGAACAAGAAGTGAAGGAAATTCAGCAAGAAGTTGAGAATTTAAGTTCTCATCCAACTCAGTACAAAGAAAATAAAAAGAATTAAGGCTCTCAACTTGAACAGCAACAGGAACACCTGCAAAAGCGGAATTCCCAAATGAAGAAAGTGGACACAGAATCAATACCATCATAAGAAATGGAAGCTAAACAAGCAGGAAAATAATTCCGAGGGACATAAAAGGATATCTTTAATTTGCTGGAGATACATGTACTAGATGAACATCCACAGATCCCCAAATGCGTCCAAAAGTAATCTGAACAGCAGCTTTAAGGGGGAATAAGTTGAAAGTACGGTACATGGCCAAGAAATATCCATAGGGGAAATATATTGTTGACTTCAAACTCTCAACCTTTTCAAGTTCAAAAATCAGCTACTTCACATGTTCTACTTTTCCATTAACTATTCCATCAAGGGAAAAGTTCCTCACGTCCCTGTATGGACACAATTCAATGTTTGGGATTCCTTGTTGACCTACCTCTAAAGGTCAACAAAACAATGCTTATATAATTCTCATATCAATCAAAAGCAAATTTTACAAAAGCATTCACAAATCTTCCATGCATTTCATGCATATTCTAAGAACTAAGAAGCTTGGGCATAAATAAATGTTGGAGCATATACAGAGAACAAACAGAAGACATGATATGCAGTGGGAATCTGGAAAACTAAGAAGAAAGAATACTAACAAAACAGGGAAATGCCAACAGTAAATATCTTATACCTATACAATATAACTCGATTTTATATAATAATATTGAGTTATGTTTGTTTACATAGGTATAATTAGACTTTAGGATAGACCCTAGGACAAGGGATGAATTAAATTAGAACAACAATTACAGTCTTAATCCCACCAGTTGGGATCAGCTACATGAAGTCCAGACCTCCAGCCAACTCAATCCATAGCCATATCTGGATGAACTGAATAAGAAAGCTCCAACAAAATGCAAATCAGGACAACTCTCATAGTAAGATAATGGATCCCTCCGACCATAATCATATCTTAAATGAGATTGTCTAAGCAAATCTCCATCTAGCTGGGAGGGATAGATTTGGACCGAAGTGGGAAGCTCAGGGCTTAAGCTTCAAACATGTCAAACAATATCTCACATTCTACATAATCAGGTAAATATCTACAATTTAAATTCCATATATATTTTAGAAAATTTTATTCATACATCGTTTTTGAAATCAATTCTTAAAATAAAAAGTTTAAAGCAGTGAAAACTAATATATACACACCCGCATAGTTTTTTGTTCTATGAACATACTATTTACATATACAAAGTGATTCTATTTTCTTTAAATGTGAACATGTAACATCCTTGAGCCACAAGTGTCCTTTCAGTGTCTGTGACATGTAAACAGTAACTCAAAAATAATGTGATATATTGGGACAAGTGCCTGACGAGTATTTTTGAGGTGTCAAACAAGTAGCAATATCTAACATGAGCGTCCAACTCAATACAGAACCTTCAAAGAAGTGCTGTGCTTCTTGACCAACAAAAAAATATATTTTTATTGGCTTTGTCAAAATAGATAACATTATGGTATAAATCATGCAATATTTACACCAGCAACTTTAAAAATTTTAAGTTTGGTAGTCAATAGGTCATTCACAAGAAATCAGAATAAACATTCAAGTGAGAAGAAGATCATCATCCAACACCACATTGAAATTTCAAGAACAATAGCATTCCCCATGAAATCCCCCACCTCCCAAAACAAAACTAAGAGAAATACTTAATTTAACCAAGTTATCCATAATTTATGATAAAATCTATTAAAACTGAAAGGAAAATTCTATAAGACAACTATAAGACCAGGTGTGTTGTATGACTCAAAATATTGAGCAGTCAAATACCAGCATGAGCAAAAGACGAGCGTAGCGAAGATGAGGATGCTAAAATAGATGTGCGGCCATACAAGAAAAGATAAAATTAGAAATAAAATTATTCGTAATAAGGTAGGAGTGGTGCCAATCAAGGAGAAGATGAGAGAGACTAGACTAAGATGGTTTGGTCATGTGAGAAAAATACCAAGAGATGCTCCTATGAGGAGAGTTGATGAAATGGAATAATTAGTTAAAAAAACAGGTAGAGGCAGACCCAAGAAGACTTTAGGAATGACATTAAAATTGATATTAAGTGTATGGGCCTAAATGAAAATATGACAAAAGACAGAAATACATGAGAGTCTAGAATTCATGTAGCCGACCCCACATAGTGGGATAAAAGCTAGATATGTTGTTGTTGTTGTATCCATAATTTATGATAAAGAAAAACACCACAGTTGTTTTTGTCCAATTCCATAGTAGTGCTTCAAAGATTAACATAGAGTAAAAACACCATAGATGTTATATGACTGACTCACTTCCAGAAACAAGAATCAACGGCTGGCCAAACAGTAAGATAATCAATGAACTTCAATGCCTAAATCGTTTATTTCAGAAAAGAAAAAAACAAATGCAACAGAATGCATCAATAATCAAGATATCAAGACCAAAACCTTCTTCAGTATAAAACTTTGACAAAAACCAGACAGCAGACATCTTGCTCTCCATAAGTAGGAAGTGAATATGCTTCTGAAAAACATGCTTTGACTGAGATTCAGTAAAGAAGATGAACAGATTCCGAAGACTGCAAACCCACTTCCCATTATTGTCCTGGAAGAAATACAGCCACATGTTCAGCAGTGCTAGTGACAAAAATATTAGTCCAGCCACTAAGATCTTGTGCTGTCTTGCACCAAAACAAAGAGAAATGGATTACAAATAAATAAAATAAGATAACATGTATGACCAACCAATGAGGCATTTGCAGGCATTGTCAAAATAAACCCCTTCAATAACCTCCAAAATAAACACACTAATATCTTAGCATTCAGTTGCCTGAAATCGGTGCTAAAGTTGGTCCCATGTAGCTGATCCAGAAATGCTTTCCAGTCTCCATCCAGCAATGTTGTGTTGGACTGTACATTTATATAGCAAAGTCACAGAATGTACTGCTCAAATACCTCAACTTGGGACAGCCAAGATGGATGACAAAAAAAATTATTGACATGGGTGTCGGAAAAACCAATAAGAAAATAAAAAAAAAAAGGCTAAACAATCAACAGTTTTCGTTCTTGTACCTCTTTGGCAGATACAGGTACGGCAGACTTTAATGCATTCCACTCAGTTTTCAGAACTGGATAGCAGGAATCATATAATGCATTAAATTGGCCAACATCATCTGACAAAGAGAGAGAAAAGATCAGAATCAGCACAATAGTTATTGCTATGCAAATGAAGTGGCAACAAGTAAATGTACAATACACCAAAAAATAGCACTTACAGCAACAGGCATAGTATCAACTGCATAAGCAATGAATTTATTGTATGACAAGTACAGATGTTCAACATGAATATATTGCTTCACTATCAGAGTCGGTATAGAAAACAAACGAGTTTCCAACCTACAGAAGCATACTGATGAAAAAAGAAGAGAAAAAAAAAAAATACAGTGTGTGACTTGACTTTTTATATAGTCACCACCTTGCAAAGAGTATCTCAATCTAAGAAATCAAACATTGCAACTGGTGCAGTACAGTGTAGATTGGCCTCAACCCGACCCCTACCAAAAAAAGAAAACCCACCCTTATATCCAGACCCGTAATTGCACAACTTCAGCCCCAAAACCCATATACCTTTTTGGTTAACATAAACCATTCATGCCTTGCCTGAGATGTTTAAGATAAACAAATTTGATTGGTAAGGGTTAGGATAGGCCACCACAATCCTAATTGAAGACAAAAAGAATTTCTAGAAAATTCTAATCTTATATAAGATAAGTGTTTTGGTATCAATAAGAAAACATCAGAAACAATTTTGTAAATTGGCATATAACCAAATTGAGTTTGGGAGGAGAAAAAAACGATAAAGGATACGGATATGCTGAAATCTAACCTACCCCCATTGTATTTTACTAACACCCCCAGAATCCATCTACCCCTATGTACAAACTCATACCCGAGCTATTAGAGCCACAGATCACTTTGCTATCCCAATGTAACATTGCGGATGCTTGAGAACAATTGTACTCCATCAAAGCAATTAGCATTCATGTTTGCTTCAAAATAAACGAATTTATACTAGGGTAAATTGCATCAGACCCCAGTCACAGTTTAGGCTAGTTATATTTTATTTTTATTTCTGCAAAATTGTATTAATTAGTTATTTATATATTAGAGATAGTTGTATAGTGCTTAGGAGCAGTTACCTCTAGTGGAGGAGTGGAAACTACCACAAATAACTGTTGGTTAGCTTCCTATATAAAGCGTTAACCTCTTGGCCGATTTTATGCTTTTTGGATGAATTAAAAGCTATTCCTTTCTCTTTGAAATTCCCCTTTTCTCTCTCAGTTTCTCTCTAAGTCTCCCAATCTCCCATCTATTTCCCCCCCTCTCTCTCTATTTTCCTGTCTACTCCTCCATCTCTCTTTGTTATTCTCCCTTATTTTGTCTGATCCTTCCTCATTTCTCTCTATTTCTCCTATTCTTCCAATTCTATCTTCAAGATAATCATAAGATAGGCTTGGGTTCCTGACAAATTGGTATGAAAGCACCCGGTTCTTGACATAAGATCTAAGGCGAACCTAGCAGTTGCAGTTACCAATTTTTGGAGACGGACCAGAGGCAATTACCAGTTCCAACATCAGATCTCAGGCGGTTACTGAAATTCTGGAAGCAGTTTCATCACCTGCCAGAGTAAGACAGAAGAAACTGACCAAGGCAATGGCAGAGGGAACCTGAACAAAACAGAAGGAAGCAAGGTTGGACACCATAGAGTTGGGTTTGCGGCAAACCCAGGAAGAACTGAGCCACTGCCGGGAAGAGCACACTGCCACCAACGCTGCCACCAGAGAGGCAGTGCAGTTGCTGGAAAGGAAAGTGGCTAACATGGGCCAGAGATTGGATGGGCTCCTGAAGATGTTTGCCAAGATGTGTCAAGCCAGCCTGCCAGAAATTTTTCCTCCAAGAGTCGTGTCAGAACCGATCTGTCACATTCCTAGGGTTACCTAGGGTTGTGATTGGAATTAGGGATAGAACGGAATGAGAGAATTTAAAGAGGGGGAGAAATTAGCAAAAAGAGGGAGAAATTAGAGAGAAACGAGAGAGGAATAGAGAGAGAATTAGAAAGAAAGGGAATTAGAGAATTAGAGAATATTTAGCCAATTCATTCATGCCATTCCAACTTCAGGTTGTGGCTCAATATATAGGCTCACAGCTGCTATCATGTGTGGTTATAACGGCATTGTAACCACCTTAGCTACAGGACAACAGAGAAAATATCCTAACAGAATCTAGGGACGCAATTACATACCTACCCTTGGGTATGTGACAACTATTATAACCCTATTACAATAATATCCCTCTATTGCTCCTAGGGTAATGACAATTCCCTCGCCTTAAAACATTTCTTGTCCCCAAGAAATGTCAAACCTCCACAGCTTCCAATATGTTTTTTTCCTTCTCTTCCACAGCTTGGATGGAGAAGCTTTGAAAAACCTTTGTATGCATAACAAATTTGCAGTGACTCATGTACACCTTGACTAGAACACAACCAAAATCAATCACTCTCCGTTGGTAAACGTGAGCAGCTAAAATATATTAACGGCTGTCCTCATCAACTTTCCCTTTCACATTTCCTTCGATGTGGGCTGGTGCAAGTCCAGAGAATTGGCTAACCATGACCCCAACTCCCTTTAATATTTCATCACCATCTAGTAAAATTAAGGATGGCAGACATGCATCCTTAGAGGCAGTAAGATACCCTCCTGCTGAAGCTGTCTTAACATTCTTATCGCATGTTTTAAACCCAGCCAAGGAATCCTCAGCTTTTCCCAAAATCAAATCCCGTACATTAGCTGATTCTCCATATATTGGACTAGGCACCCAGGGAAATGCAAGGGACTTTGCTTCCTCTGTCAATCCCTTCAATAATCCTTTATTTTTCTCCTGCCAGCTCTCATTAGACACATCCTGATGTATTAGCCCTTCTTCTGGTTGCGTAACAATTGTGCCCAAACTCCTGTCAACAGAATTCTCCTTCAGTAGAGTTTCAATGGTAGTTGTAATAGGTAAGCTGCCTTCATTTGCAGCATAAACGGCCCATATATATCCTTCCACAACCAATCCATCATCTGAATCAACCTTCTCCGATGGTGTCACAGTGACTATTCCTGCCACTGCCATCCCTGTCTGTACATCGAATGCATGAAAGCCATCCTTCTCACAGTTCTCACCTCCAATTTGATTTATAGCCTGCCTACCCACTGAATCACCCACTTCCTGCAATTGTAAAATGTGATCCACACGGATTTCCTTGACAATTGAAACAGGATTCATTTCAACATCTTTCTCTTCCGTTGGAGCCTCAATAATTCCTCCAGTAGCTGCCCTTCCTCCCTTGTCATCTTGAATAACCTGCTCCATTTCAGGTCTATCCTCACTCCTTGCAACAATCAGCCGGAATCTTAGGGACTCAGCAGTCTTAGGAATACCTCCCATCTGCTGGCTGCTCTTAGCATAACTGTTGGGCTGTCGCTTGTGCTTTCTAGAAATGGCTTCCAATGTCGTTTCATGAAGCCTTGCCCTCTCTACTACTTGTTCTACCGTGACAGGACACATCATCCTCACAATAGGCCTCAACACATCGTCAAGACCTTCAATGAATTTCAACACAAAGTAAGATTCCTTCAAGGTCGGTTGAAAACTAAGCATCAGCGCTTTCAATTCCTCAAATTTGACCTTATAATCCGTGACTGACCCTTCTTGCGTTAGGTTATTGAATTCATCTCTAAGTTGATTTAAAGAAGCAGAGTACTCCTTAGAAAAGCATTCAACAGGAAAGACTAATCTGAAATTTCTGTGAAAATAGAATCATCAAGTCGTCTAGCTTCTGTTTGAAGTGATCGATTTCATTTATGGTTGCGACCCATTCCTCATTGAGTGTTTTCTCCCTTGACTGTGCACTTTCACCAAGTCCTGCGACCATCTCCTCAGTTCAATTATTTGAAAATTTATTACTATAACAACCTCTTACTCAACTTTTGAGGATCTCTTCAGAAATTTATTCTGGTACTAAAATTCAGCAACCTTAAATTCACATTTACCTAATTCAGCAAACCCAATCCACTTCCATTGTTGCTTCCAAATAGAGTTGACAAATAGGTCGGGCGACCCATGGGCCTGCCTAGCCTACCCGCCTCCCAACCTAGCCCAACCCGACTCAGGCCGGTACTGTAGCAAACGGGCTAGGCTAGGCCACCCCGTCCCAAGAATGCAGGGTCGTGTTGGGCCAGTGCTTTGTGGCCTGCGGCACCAAAAATGGGGGTGGTGACCCAAATGAGGGTGGCCCACCAAAATAGCCCAGCCCGGCCCGCCTTGGCCCGTTTATTAAGGGCCATAGGGCTGTGCCGAGCCCCTATTTCCCATTGCCCGGCTCGGCCCAAGAAATGGGTGGGCCAAGTAGGAGGCGGGCCGAACCGCCCATTTTCCAACTCTACTTCCAGATTGTAGCTAGGATCAAGATCAGTTGCATCAGATTCCTCTCTGAGGAACGTTGCCTCCAAAATTCAAGTCGGTTCAAAATTTGGAATATATTTTGCCTACAATTCGCCAAGAATCATTGGCACCATCCCATCTAGCCTCGATCACCTACAGTGACCCAGATCGATTTCGGGAGTTGCTTGCTTTATGTCACCTTCAACGTCTCCTAAATCATCCAAATCCAAGTCAGTAGTCGAGGATAGCCCAGCTTTGAATTCACCTATGCTCGATTGGATTTGCTTCAATTATCAACCGAGTATTACTCGCTTGAAGCATCGGAAATCACGCTTGGCTCGTCGGACTTGATTGCTCGCGCTCGCCTCACCCAATCACCATCCAATGGTCAAAGGACCACTGGCCTTGTAATCTTCCCAGAATCACAACAAAGCTCACTTGGTTGAATTCGCCAAGAAACAGCTATCGCTGATGACCAATGATCATCGGAATCCCACCACGCTTCTATTGCGCCTTCACTTTCGAGTCTATAATTGATCGACGGAAATCGCCTCTTGGATTAGTTGCTCTGGATATGCTTCGACTCTAGATCGCCTGACTTCTCAACCTTCCGTAACTTATTTAGCTTCACTGATTCATAATCACCTGAACAGCGCCTTCCAAAAATCCAAATCGAACTGCTACGAGTTTGTCGAAATCACTGCCGAGGATCGCCTCGCTCTGATACCATTTGTCACATTCCTAGGGTTACCTATGGTTGTGATTGGAATTAAGGGAAGAACAAAATGAGAGAATAGAAAGAAGGGGAGAAATCAGGCAGAAAGAGGAAGAAATTAGAGAGAACCGAGAGAGGAATAAAGAGAGAATTAGAAAGAAAGGGAATTAGAAAATTAGAGAATATTCAGCCAATTCATTCATGCCATTCCAACTTCAAGCTGTGGCTCAATATATAGGTTCACAGCTACTATCATGTGCGGTTCTAACAACATTGTAACCGCCTTAGCTACAGGACAAAAGGAATAAAGACAGAAGAGAAAGTATCCTAACATAATCTCGGGACACAATTACATAGCTATGCTTGGGTAGTGACAACTATTATAACCCTATTACAATAATGCCCCTCTATTGCTCCTAGGGTTATGACACGATCTTGACACAAATAGGCATTCCCCCTTATGCTTCCACATCACAAGAAGATGAGGAACAACCAACAATAGACCAGGCCATCCAAGTAAGGGAACCCTACCCAAATCACCCACACACACCCCTACCTAAGCTGGAAATTCCCATTTTTTGAGGGTGTTAAACCCAGGTGGTGAGAGAGGAGGTGTGACAGGTTTTTCCAATATTATCATGTGGCTGAAAGTCAGAGGATAAACCTCGCAACAGCCTACTTCAATGACGTGGCTGATGCATGGTTCCAAGGGTGGAACAAAGTGAGAGGTGTGACAAATTGGGCAGACTTCGTGGAGGACTTTTGAGTAAGGTTCAGTGAGAAACCTACGACAGACACAATCAAGGAGTTTAATAAGTTGAAGCAAGAAAGGTTAGTGATAGACTACCAAGTCTGCTTTGAAGAATTGAGGTCTCTAATGATGAATGCACATCCTACCTTGACTGAAGATTATATTGTTTCTAGTTTCATAAACGAACTTAATGAGGAATTGAGGCCAATGGTTAAGATGATGCAGCCTACAACTGCCAAGCAGCCTGTCGAGAAGGCAAGATTACAAGAAATGGCCTTGGAAGCAATCTTTAAAAAACACCACATCACTGCAGAAATTCAACCTTCAACAAGTTAGTAGTTGGAAGGACTTCAACATCAGCATGGAATCCTAGAGTTAATACTTCAACAAAATCCCTGGCCATGGATCAGAGGAGGCAGCTAGGGTTGTGCTACAGGTGTGGAGACGAATTCAGTCTAGGCCACCAGTGCAAAAGGCCATTGTTGTCTCATCACTAGAAGTTGAGTACAATTCTTTCCTTTTTGGTAACACTCAGATTCTCTATTTAATATTTCAATATTTTCGTTTTATTATTGTACATTTTAATTAAGCAAACTACATTTTAAAATACAAATCTATGCATAATTTTTACAATTTTCAATAAATCAAAAAAAAAAACTATTTTATAAGCATGTATAACATTATTATTATCCCTACTACTACTACTTCAACAAATTTTGAGAGGTAATGACCAATTAATAGTACCTAGTGCCTAAATCCATTTATACATTCATGTTTTAACATTTAAAATCACAATGCTATACTATTTCATTGTGAATGATATTATTGTTATGTTGTTATGAGCTATTACTTTAAACCATCTAAAATTTATATTGGAGTCAAAAATTCTTAATAATAAGGTTGGTAGAACTTCCTTCTAGAAAGTTCACAACTTGGGACCACAGGTATAACATGATGCTCATGTTAATTGTATTGCAATCATGCATTTGTTTTAGTCCATGATTGCAAATTAGTTTTATGATCCTAATGGCTAAAAATAATGGAGAGGCAAGATACAAGAATTTGTTGAAGGAAGATAAAATGAAGATACAGAAGTGACATGATGCTCATGTTAATTGTATTGCAATCATGCATTTGTTTTAGTCCATGATTGCAAATTAGTTTTATGATCCTAATGGCTAAAAATAACGGAGAGGCAAGATACAAGAATTTGTTGAAGGAAGATAAAATGAAGATACGGAAGTGATATGCGGCTGTGTGTGTGTTTGAATAAAAGCTGGAAGGAGATGAGATGATAAGGAGTATTTGAAACTAAAGACATAAGAAAGATGAGAAGATAAAGAGGAGCTTAGAAGATAGAGATAAAGTGGTTCCATAGAAAAGCATAAAACTTGAGTTTAAATCCTACCCTATCTGTTTTGAACTTGTTTTGTGTATCCTATCCCTGTATCTTAGGAGCAAACCGTGGCCCAGCACATGTACAAATACTCATTCTAAACTCAATACAAAGTGAGAAACAAGTGCTTTGTTAGTCTCCAATTTTACCTAAAGTATTTCTACTCATATTTGTTCAGAAGTCTACTATTTCATTGAATAGGCACAGACCATTCTTTGACCTTAAGCAAACTAGAACTAGAAGGCCTTGCCTTTAGTAGAGGGGAAAAATAACAAGAAAGCAGGAAAATATTTGAAAAGACTGTTTCCAATCATTCTAAATCTCTACAAAAAGTTTAAAAAAAAAAAAAAAACAGAGAAAAATCAAGCGGCAGTCAAATTACTTATCTTTGATAACAATGACCACTGTTTGGCTAAAAATTAAAAGCTAGTATCTAAATTAATTTTGTCACTTTGACAAAATGGAAGACTACATGTATCTTACAGTCCTATAATGCAGAGTGAATGAATTCATACAGAACAAGACTGTCACAACCACAATTTTTCACAACCGTGATTTTTTTTTTTATACTGAATCTTTTTAAGACTTCTTTATGCATATTTGACACCAAATTAATTTGTATGATACATTTTACATGAGGCCACACACCAGAATTATAGCAATATCATATATGATAGCATAATATGAGTTTAACTGTACAGCTTCCTTAACATAGCAACTAATAATTAATTGTTATATTTAAAAAATTGTAATTTTCAATTTACTATAATAGCATTTTAAATTATCTCTCAATATCTACAAAATACTTAAAATTTAATGTCTAAATTTGTAAAAGATTATACCAAAAACTTTAACTCATAAATGCACAACATAAAATATTTCAGCAAAAACTTACCAATTAAAAATGTAAAATAGTACAGTGCACATGAAAACCAGGAAATCAAATTCTCAAGTCAAGCGCTCTATATGACAGAATAAAGGTAACATAGTGCAAAAACTAATCATATCTACAGAAAACAGAGATATACATGCAACGAAAAAAAAATTGTCCCCCATCTCATCCTCTTTGGCAAGCATGATATAATGACATGACCAAACGCATTAAATAAGGATCAACAAGGGGCACCCTGGACCAAGTTGGAATTCGTTGGACCATATTATAGAATATCAATTTGGAGACCTAGGTGGAGAGATATTTAAAAATAATATTCTTAAATGCAACCATTGGAGAGACAGATATTTAATAGGATTGTTTTGCTTAGGTGGGTGTAAATATTTGGTCAAATCTAAAATTACAAGTTCAAATCCCATTATTAATTGTTTCAAAAATTAATGGCATTTCATTATTTCATTTAATAAAAACTATGTTGATAATCTGATCTTAAGATAATCATCCCAAGGTCATAAGGTAATTAGATTAAAGCCTAAAATTTTGTCCAACAAAGCTTTCCAAACCAATACAAACCCAGTGCACTAGAAGGCTTTGCAAAGTTTGAGCCAATATTCCCTTAACATCACATAAAAGCCACAAAATGCAAGTTACACAACTTACAGCACGACAGTTGCACCTGTTGGACTATCCAGAATATAGAATCATGTAACAACTATGTGCTTCTCTCATACGAGGGCAATAATACATGTTTCCATCAGAATTACAATCAGCTATGACAGTTGCACCTGTTGGACTTTAATTCCAATTCCATGTTTGCTACAAATCATATCAAAGTGAACTAACCTTGTTAGCTCAACTTCATCAAATGTAATCCTAGTCAAGTAACACAGAGGTGAAAACCCTAAACTAATCAATAATAGTGAACAACAATTTTGCATTGCCGGGCATGCCAAATAAGCAATCAAAATGAACCCCAAGTACATTAACCATAGATGTAAACAAACCATAGATGTAAACAAACATGAGCAAAATATATTTCTAGGTAAGTTAAAGGAATAGGTGTACCAATTTTAGGCATCATGACTGACTGCAACAAAACCAATAGGAATAGCATTTTTGACAGCTCTGAAAAATGGCAGCATTCAACAAGCCAAGGAAGATATTCTTCAGGGCACATCAAGAATGTTTCCGCCAACCCTCTGATAGTATCCATATTAATAGAAGATAAGTGCCCATGTTCCAGTCTCTGCATTCATTTTTTAGAGTGGCTTAAAATTTACTTGATCAAACCATAAATGACGATTGACAATTATGGTCAATTTATACCATATAGAACAAGGAAACTAAACGGAAAAATAAGTAGAAAATAAGAAAACTGGAAAGTTCAAGCAAAACACAGACCTATGACAAGTTTTTTTTTTTTTTTTTTCCTGTAACTACAGACCTATGACAAGTTGGAGCCTTTAACACCTGAGATGTCAAGTAACAGGCAATACTGTACATCAAACTTCCAGTATGCCTAATGCACATCCCCCTCTCACATATAAAGAGAGAATATAAAAGACTGAGAAAGGCAAATAGAAAAGGAAGCACATAGAGAAAAATTAACAATGAATGAGACTCAAAACACACTAGGAAAATCTCCACAGGATAAATTATCTAAGCACAAAATAAGCAATAAATAACCTAATGCCTAAAATCTTAGTGGCTAAAAATGGGACCACATAATCACTATTCATTAACCAGCTCCCAAACATAGCAAGTTCTAACGTCTATTATAGAATTCAATCATGATCATGAAGTCAACAACCACTTGATCATGTAAAATGGATCTGTCCAGAAGAAAACACTGATTACAGGGAGAAAAAGAAGTGGCATTTCTTTGCAAATTTCAGATCAAACAGGTCGAGTAATACCTTCTCTCTCTACTGGGCCTCTATTAGAGAGAGAGAGGCCTTAAATAAGAACGTAAAAAATATGACATAAAGTATATACCAATAGTACCTATACATGTCCCCACATGAAAAGGGGAAAATAAGATATAGTTGATCGATAGAAATGCCCATGAGTACAAGGGTTAAAGACAATTAATTAGATTAAACAGCAAGTTTTATTTTCTTCAAAATAGCATAAACCAGTGTCGAGGTCAAGACCAAACGGAGTGCAATAGAAGCATAACTATCCAAACATAGTTGAGAAAAAGAAAAAATAAATCTTTCTTTCTGAGCTCAATAGCGGTGTAACTTCCAAGGTTGACATTCCCACAGGAACATATATTCAGGTACTAACGTGGAAAATATTTAAGCAGAGTATTGGTTGTACTGTACATCCCAAATTAATGTTAACTTCTAGCTGAAAATCTAAAATTATTCCAAATTTCAACATCCATAACTCAAAACTCCAATGCATGAATTAGCAGTAACT
The DNA here is from genome assembly GCA_036245055.1 of Diospyros kaki. Taxonomy (NCBI): domain Eukaryota; kingdom Viridiplantae; phylum Streptophyta; class Magnoliopsida; order Ericales; family Ebenaceae; genus Diospyros; species Diospyros kaki. Next base: position 46,100,520 of record BSEG01000002.1, on the reverse strand, counting down.
AGCACATAGAATGAATTTCATAACATGCTATGAAACTTTATATATGTGCGGGTGTCAGACCACTTTGATAGTTTATGGAGTGTGTCCAACATTTACGGTCAGATATTCACCCATCAAACATGTGTAGTTAATCATTTTTGCAGCATGACTCCAAATACAACTTCCAATTCAGGAAATGTCACTTTGTAGAATCCCATTTTACCCCAAATGATAAAATAATAAAACTAAGACAGATGACATATGTCTCATTGGAAATGAGAATGATGAGTTGAATTCATAGAGTTCAACTCAAAGTTCACTACTATGTCACTACCTTTCCAGAAGCTTATATTTTAGAAAAGGATCCCCAATAAATATAAATCAAAGTTTTCAACACTACCCCACATAAATCCCCCTCTGCACATGTATACACTAAACCACAGTATACCAACACTCATAGAATGAGAGCACACAACAAACTTGACAAATTAATGGGTTACATATAAGAAGACTCAAACCGAGGACCAACTAGAACTAAGACTCTAATACCATTGTTAAGTCAATACCTGTTCCAAGAGTTTAATCTATTATTAGCAAAGGAGCCCAACAATGTTTATTTGCAACATTCACCTCATCAGATAGAGCAAAGAACAATATTGACTAGAGAACTTATATATTAATTATTTGCTAACTCATCTTTTAAGGTAAAATGTCACATCTTCACCGACTTCTTCACCTATCATATCATTGTTGTATCAGAGACAACAGTCCGCAATGAGATCTGATTCATAATGAAATTCTGCTCTATCATAAGAACCAAGAAGCAGCAGGACAACAAGACTGTTCTCGTGTGCACAACTGACACTTCCACACATAAATTAAGCACCTAGAGAAAGAGAAATTGGAAAAATTTTCTAACCACAAAAACTATATGCAACCTCAATCCAGATGTTCATATGCATCTCAAGCTGTCACACCTTAATTCAGTTGTTTCTTTCCTCCTTTGACAAGCAAATTCACCAAGGCTGAATTGCACAGATTTTTTTTTTTTTTAATTTGCTAATTACCTTATCCGAGGAGGCAATGATGAGATTCCGGTAGAAAGGCCACTTTATTTCCTTGGCAGATTCTAAAGCCTTCAAGTTCAACCTCTGAGTCTGGCATATGATTTAAAAAAAAAAAAAAGTCCCAATCAATAAGGAATTGATAGTGAATTAAATTACACAAGTGAATTGATGGCTGAACACCAGGTAAAGAAGAAAGAACCTTTGGTATGATTAGCAATAAGGGAAACATCATCATGGCAAGTTGCTTAGCAAATTCTTCCTTATCTTGGAAGTTTGAAAGGGCACATTCCAGGCACAAGACAGCAACATTACCAGGTAAAGATGTATCATCTGATGTACCTACGAGACAAGTACCAATAAAAGAGAGCTGCATATAATTCCAGAATGGGCTAAATATGTGTCTTTTTATGCTCACTATGAGTAGGTTACAAACCCAATTAACTAAATACTGTAATGTCCAATGGCAATGCAAAAAAATAGCAGTTGAGAAATTTTCCCCCTTCCTATTGTTTCTGGCATAACTTGCATCTGTTTTTGACCGTTAAGGGATTTTTTTTTTTTTTGGTCTATCAACTCTAACAAAGTGAAATAACCAGTGTTCTAAAAGGCGCTAGGCGCTAGTCGGGCGCCAGACCGGGGCCTAGCGCCTAGGCGGGGCCTAGGCGGTATATAAAAAATTATTTAAATAAAATTTATATTATTCTAAATACACATACATACATATATATTCATATATATATAAATAAATTATATATATAGAGATTATATATATAAATTTATCCTTATTTATATATGTATAAAATTATAAACACATATATATTAATAAAATTATTATATTATATATATATATATATATATATTATTGTGCGATTAGGCCACAAGAGGCGATGGCAACGTCGCAAGTTCGCGACAGAGAGAGCAAAGTTGAGACGAGAGAGAGAGAGAGAGAGAGAGAGAGAGCAAGCGGCGATCTTCTGCAAGCGGCGATGGCAACTGCAACTGCAACTGCAACTGCAACTAGAGGGAGCAAGCGGCGACAGTGGCGGCGGCGACGTGCGAAAGACGGACTGAGGCACAAAGAGAAAGTGACGAAAGACGTCGGTGACGACGGCAACAGAGAGAGCAAGCGGCGACGACGAGACGAGAGAGAGAATAGGTAAGGGGGAAAAAACCCTAAATCTTCTTAGCCGCCGCAACAGAGAGAGCAAGCGGCCGAGGCGGTTCATGGGGCTAGGCGGCCCATGCGGCTAGGCGGCTGCCGTGGCCGATTAGGCGCCGCTCAGCACCGATTAGCAAGGCTGGCGCCTAAAGGGGCCGATTAGGCCAAACTCGCGGCGGCCAGGGGCCGCCTAGCGCCTAGGCAGCTGCCTAGGCCGATTTTTAGAACACTGGAAATAACAAGAAATATTTTGCATTTTTGAGTTCTTTTCCGGAGATCAACATCAAGTGATGTGCATGCTCAGCACATGAATAGTTGTATATTGCATTTACCTTCCTGAATTCATGATCAAATTTCTGGCAATGCCTTTCATTAGGTAACATGATCAATATGAGCTTTGATAATGCAGAATTTACAAGCGAAACTGACTCTGTAGTTCATAAAGCCAACCTGAATTTCATTAACATAGAAAGACATCACCAACTATTTCAAGTAGAAGTCATACCTAAAGCAACTTTGTTATATGAGTCATAAACTTGAAAGGTCTCTTCCAAATTGCCCTTGGATTTCTAATTGATTACTAATCATAGCTATTCAGGAAACAAGTAATGAACTTTGGCCAAGCACCTATTTGAACCTCTTCACAAGCACTCAAAATTTCTGATATACAGCAGTGTAAGACAATGGAAAGAAAAAGATTAAAAACCCAAAATTCAAAGGATTAATACAGGTTGCCACAAATGTCCAGGTTTAACAGTGCAGTATTCATTCCTTTCTACACACAGAACATAATCTTGTACCTATTGCTTGAGCATAGTTAATTAAGTCCCATCCACTGGTCCACCAAAATGCTTTCTCCCTCTTTCCCCAACCCCCACACACAATGGAGTTTCAGTACCAGTTATTGGGTTTGTATACACGTTCCTACCACCATGCAGACCCAACCTTCAGCACTTATTCTGGACTCAAGTGACAACTATTTCTTTTCTGCCACAGCCTCAACCCATGCTCTTTGTCTAACTCTATTGGCATCTTCATGTCAAAATCAAACAACTCCATGCAATTCCATTCAATTGCTAACATAATGTCAAATAGTATTATTTGGTATTGTCCTCATTCACATAACTTACTGATCTCAAATTTCCTATGCATTCACTTGTTATAATACATAGCATCCAAAAATATTCATTGATGAATCCTCGTGTCAACAATTGATACCATCACTAACTTCCTACAGTTCATTCAATTCCTATTCAATTGGTCCTTATACTGCAGTCTTCCATATAACCTAAGAAACTAAAACCTTTGTTCCTAATAAGGTTACAAGAGGATAAATAAAGACAGACATAATTAACTTACTTGACATTAAAATGACAAGACATATGTGAAGTACTTTCTCAAGTGCATCAAGAAGAGCCAAGGGAGGTATGATGTCATCCAATCCACTGAGAGTTAAAGTAGCCTGAATCACAGTAAGATCATCATCACGAAGCCGGCGCAATATGGCATCTTGAATAGTTGCAAGTTCCTGGACAATAAGAAGAAGCATCAAACAAATTAGGAAGGAAATACCTTAGAGGAAATGCAGAATATAATTTTAATGCAAGTTGATACAAATCTTAGAATTAATAACAGGATCCTACGGCAAGTTGATACAAAACTTCGAAATAATATCAGAATCCTACAGCTATCTAAAGCAGTTCCTACCCTTTATGAGACTCATCTTGGGGATACTTAATGCACAAAAAAAATGCCACAGTACCATAATCCCACAGATAAATAGGCAAGATAAGCAGTGAAAACAACATAAAACAAAGTTTAAAAAAACTATTATGGAAATTTAAGCATGTGAAGCAAACAAGTAAAAGAACCACAAATCCATCTGAATAAATTTTTTCAGCAAACAGCAACACAAAAGAGAAATACAGCAATATTTTAGAGGCAACCCCATATGATGTCAGAACTGCATCTATGAGAAGCACCCAAAAAATTCATGGAATCAAAATCAAGGTAAGTAATACAGCCATTTTCATATTTGATGATTGCTCAGTACCAGATGATTTAAGAGCAATAAAAGAAAGATACATACAGTCCTAGTAACATGAAGACTAAAACAATTTACCTAGCCCCTTGGAAACACTTTACTGATACAAAACTAACATTTTTGGATGGTGAAAAATGGTTCTTCAATAATACAAATACTCTGGTAGCTTATATTAAATAATTAATGACCTAAAAATTACCAGACCAAAAGCAGACACAAAAATATAGACCATCAACAACATCTGAGTGGGAAATAGCAAGAGCACTCTGCAGCAATACCCCAAATATACACGGTCATTAACTAAGAACGAAGGGCTGAAACAACACCCAGTCAATGAGGAGCTCCAACAAATGCAAATATCTGAACCTATACCATCTGAAAAGTTCTTATTGAGTCCATCTTCTGTTAAGAAGTAAGCATTCAATAAAGTAATATGAAATAGTTTATTTATCTACAAATTAATTATGTAAAGCACAGCTGACTAGGACATGTTGACAATTCTATTTACATTCTATGCCAGTCAAAATCTACCCTCGCTACAATTAATTTCACTATATTTTATTTTTTCCTGAAAAGAAATATCCCAGGGAAGGGGGAGGGGGGATGATCAAAAAATAGTGTGCAAGAGGAGGATAAGGGGGAGGAAGTGCAAAAGGAGAAAGAAGAAACACAGAGAAGGTCCTGCATTCGTGGGTTACCAAAAAAAAGACGAAGAACGAAGAAGAGAACATGCTCAGCAAGATGAAGAATACCAAAGAAGGATTGAAGCCAAAAAATAAAATAGAAGATATAACCAAATAAAAAAAGGAGGAGAGAGGAGCACCTACCAACCAATCACTTCAAGGCTCTCCAATTTCCAGATAAATTTTATTTATCATCTCTAGAAACCTCTTTGTTTTTTCATCCTTCCACTATCAGGGCATTATAAGCCTTCACAAACGCTAATAAATAATTATCTAGCTTCTAACATGCTATCCTAACCAATCACAGCAATGACAACCCATCCAATATTCATTCTGTTATAAGTAAATGCTTAATCAAAATACAGCCAAGGACTCCAAAAGAAATACAGGGCCAGGGAGGATCCTGTACAAAATAAGTCAGGACAAGAACAAGAAAAAGGAAAAAGCAGTGAAATTATTTAAACAGAAATTTGATAAGATTGGTCAAGTTCTTCAGTATGTGATGAGATTGCATGTTTATGGACCAAACAGGATTCGGAGAAGAAAAATGGTTGGATTTTCCAACAGCATGAACAGAATAGCATTCAGCCTTGAGAATGCAGGGATTGTTTCATAAGTAATAATGGTGCTATTAAAAAAGGAGATCTAGTTTAAGTGTATTGGAATGTTGTGGGGACAGAATCAACCCTCAACTGCAACAAAATAAGCACAAGAATTGTTCCCTGACACAAGATAACCATCTATCTATAGACTCAAAAGCTGTACAATTTTGCTCCTTCCAAATGAAGAAAGAAATACAAAAAAAAAAAAGGAATATTCACCCAGGCATACCTCCTCCAATAAAGATAAGCCTGGCTCCAAGCACAAAAGACATGAATCTGGTATCCCCCCATACTCCAAAACTGATAGGGATATTTTAGTTTTATTTTTTTATTCTAAATAAGATTTAGATTAGATTTCATCTTGTGTTATCTTGTTCTGTTTGATATTTGATTTTATCCTAGTTGGTTAGCAATCTGATTTTTATTTATACTTGTATTTAAAAAATTAGTGTTATCTTTTAGATAGGTTATACTTAATTGCCTATAAATAGGCAACACTGCATAACCTTATTTTTTCAGCTTTGGTGATTAAAATATTGTTGATTTCTCTTTTCTTCTTCTTCTCAGTTTCTTTCTATCTCTTTTCTTTTACCCCTAGTTTCTGCAAATTTTTACTGCTGTTTCGCATCAAAAACAACAGAAGAAGCAGATTTCAAATGCCACAAGCCAACACAAAGCAAGAAGAGAGTGAACTGACTCCCCATCCCCTTTGCACAAAAAGCACCATAGACCTTGAAGGTCAACCCAAGAGAAGTTGTTCAACAAAAGAAGTCAAACATCAAAGGGGGTTTGAATCTCCACAAAGCGCTCTAACAAAACCACTATTCCTTCATCACAAAGCACCTCATAATACAAATTAACTGAAAAGAAACCTCCCCTAGCCAGACACCAAACCTACTCCCCCATTCCCCCTCTTCCCAACCACAGGGTGATTGCTAAACAACCCAGAAAGAGAAGACAAGGAATCAACCTCTTCCCAATACTGGAAAGTGAAATTCCATATTCCATCATTCAATTTTCAGAAACTTCCAAGATAACAAAACACACAACCATATTCTCAATCAGATCGATCATACAATCCACTTCCGAAGTCAAAGCAGGCAAAATATGAATACTTTTACTAGGAAAGTAGTAGTTGATGCAAAGATGCAGCTTGATGCACATGTTATTCATCCTGAAGTATCATCAAGGAGACTGTTCCCTACAAAGTACAAACATAGAAGAGAAAATGGAGTATCACCTTTGAACCAACAGCCTTCTCTTTCAAAATGCCAAAAGTATTCAACTGTAAAAGTGTAGAGCGCCGAACCTCAGCCTGATATGCATTGCAACATAAAATCACAAGGACCTGAGCATAATTCAACTAATTCCACACAAAAAAACTACAGTAAAGTAACATCCAAGCTCAACCGCTAAAGTTTATGAAACTGTCAAAGGGAAAGTACAAATTAATCATGGTGTTTATCTGCTTATTTATATATTCCAATAGTTCAAGCCAATAGAAAATACCATTGGATGTTCCAGGGCAAACCATATTCTTGATTCAGAGACCTCAGAAGGTATATTCAAATTCCCATCTAATACCCTGCACAAAATCTCATACGCAGATCCTTGATTCTTTGATTGCACTTTAGGATCCTGCAAGAATAAGGCAAGGGAAATTGAGAACACCACATAAAATCAAAACACAGATGCCTTGGGGGGGGGGGGGGGGGGGGGAGCATGGATGTGGTTGACCAACACACCTCTAGAAACTCATGAACTGCTCCAAGAAATTCAGATGGGTAACTTTTATTCAAGGAAACTAAAATTTGCTTGGCCCAGCATCCTGAAAATAATTCAAGAAATAAAGATGGAAACAAGAAAAATGAAACAATTCAAACTTATGGACTGCTCCAACATCAAAATGTAAATGAACAGGTGTATCCCTAGCTGGATATATCTGTGAAATATTAACAACAAAAATCATCAAATCAACTGGGGAGGGGGGGACCTGATTCGGAACTTGTTGACTCATTTTTCCGATGCGGTACCCTCAAGCATGAATGAAGGAGTTTAGACACTATTTGGTGAACAAATTGTTTCAGAGGAACATTCTCTATAATTGATAATAGAGCAACAGGGCCATGATCATCAGAGGAACTGCAAGCAAAAGAAATTAGTTTGACGGTGCAAAATTTGAAAACAAGAGAGCCATGACAAAACTGAAACAATAACTACACCTGTACTCAAGGAGAGAATCCACAAATGCAGCCAAGAATTTATCAATGTTGAACTCCTTGGTAAGTGCCACAAGAATTCCCGGAAGATCCCTAAAATATATTACAGCAATTCAGACTTTCAAAATAGACAGAATAAGTATTGATATATTGAAATCAATAGTTTCAAGTCTACGGATTACCTTATCTCTACAAGAATATCCACTACCTTCTTGGGAAACACTTCAACAGATTGCAACTAGGAAAAATTTTACAAATAAAGTCAGGGTGTGAACTATGGTAAATAATTAGAGCAGCCAGATTCATTACCATACAAAAAAGAATTAAAAGAGTCATTATACAGAAAGAAAACTAAATCTGGTAAATATAACCATGCAAAGAGAGTTCAACAGAAAACGAGACAGATTGAAAACTACTAGCAATTATGCAAAACCTAAAGACAAATGAGTATGAATGTAATAAAGACATGACAATATCATGTCCTGGAGCTTATTCCATAATCAACCAAAAAGCAGTTGTCCTTTTGCCTCTCTCCCTCTCCACTTGGCCTTACTACTTTGTCCTTCACCCTTTGCCTTAAAGAGATGTAAGTCACAGCCAGTTATATCATCAAATTACTTGTCTTCAGAACTTAGGTACTAATAGTTAACTTCACATGAACCTGACAGACACCATAATTCCAAACGCCTTTCAACTACAAAATTAGCATAATCAGCAACTACTTACAGTTTTCAGAGTCTGCAATGGATGTCATGGGTTCAAAGACATAAATCTAAATATAAACCAGTGCTTGGTGCATTGTTCCAGATGAAGATATTTAAAATGTTACGCAATCAAAATTAGCTTTGGAAAAAAGGGGGGAAAACTAGAAGCTATGAACTAACCTAAAAGCAGTATTATGCAACTTACTAACAAACAAACAGCATTAATAAATAATGGAGAACCAATGAACATTTAACCATTTTTTCAACTAATGGCTGCCTGTGAAGATTCTGCCCCAAAACAAACAATGTAAAGTTCAAGCATGATAGGGATAGGGACCAACACAAACTTATATAGACAAAAACTTGAACAGGCTAAACTAGATGCCACATTCAAAGATCTAAAGCAAATTGCATTGGACACCTTTCAAAGTCACTTCCCATATAAATCCAAACTACATCCAGAAGCGTACATCCTGGCAAAGAAAATTGAAGAAGTTGTTCAAACTCAACTCAATCTAAAGCAAAAATTTCCGGAATAATCAAACTTGAGAGGCTCAGTGAAACTTAATTACAAGCTTGACGTGAAACTCAAACTTCATGAAGCCACAAAAATTTGACAGTAATCCGGAAGCTTCAGTTTAAGCCGCAAACATTTGGCATGCATGATATGCATGGGAACAACACAAACTCCATGACAAGGCTAACAAGACCTACTTCTTCTTTGTGAAATATATATATATATATGTCTGAGCATAAGAAGATGAATCCCAAGAACAACAGACTATTTTAGTGTTGAAACAACAGGCACAAAAAAATTATTGACAGATGGATTGCTGAAGAGCTAAATTAAGATAAGAACAAAAATCATTAAACTTAAGGTCAAAAAAATTGAAGACCAACTTGTAGTACCAAGCATGACACTACCTGCACTAGATTGAACAAGGCCATAACTGATGTACGGAACCACTGCAGATCAGTAGATTCTTTAGCATCATCACGGGCTACCTCGGCAATTGACCGCATCAAGCTTTTGACAAGTTTAGGGGACAAAGCTACCCTATTTGCAAGTAAACCAACAATCATCAAACAACCAGCCTGCACATAGAAAATGATACAACACTTCTGGCAGTCAGCAACAAGATAAAAATATAATGCTAAGTCACACTCACTGAGTTGGACAAAAGTGCATTCAAAGAAAAGGTGAACAAAACATGGACAGGGTTCAGTTATGCAAGTATGAAGTAATAGTAATACAAATTGTATTACATAGCAAATGGCAAAGAGATCAAGGCTACCAATTTTTTATTCAAAGACAGCAAGGATCACAACTCTTAACATTCACATAGTGCTAATGATTATGATTAAACCCTTAGATACAAAACAAAGTGAAAGATGATGCTTACAAAAGATACATGGTGGATATAATACTTAAATTCAAAAAATTTAAAACTGCTAACACGCACCTAAAAAACAAATAAAATAATGGATATAATTGATTACAAGTCTATGATATCATACACCATTACAAGCGAAACCTTTCCAAGATATATGATGCTTGCGGGTTTTGGAGGAAAGGGAACCAGGGAGGCCGTAAAAGAAGAAGAAGAACAGAACTCTATAGCACTTGAACAAGCAACCACAACAATCCCAAGCATTAATCCCACTAGACGAGGTTAGCTACATGATTTCCAATCATCTCTATCCATAGCCATATATTTTGTAAGACCATTATACCCCCATATTATTTTTAAGTGTTTCCAACCGAGTTTTCTTTTATCAGTACCGACACAAATGATGACTGATAATTCTATAAACTCACCTTGTGATCCGGACCACCTTTGGCATCAGGTTGCAATCCAGAGACTATATATGGGAGGATTCTCTGCACGGTACTGCTGTCAAGAGTTGTAAGAGAACCCAAAACCTCAATAATAACTGCCGTGCAGAGAGTAATCATAGGTCTAGATGGCCAAAACTTCTTGGTAGGTGAAGCCTGACAACATGTAAAAAACAAGAACCGAAAAAAGAAGTAATGTAATATGTCTATCACAAATAACAGTGAACAAATCAGGTGCAGAATATCGACTTACATAACTGCATATGACCTCCAAAACCCCCATATCACGAATGCACTGTTGCACTATGACCTTCCTAGGTGGTGCTGCACCTGAGGCTTTTACACCTTGAAGAAATTTCCACTTACTACTTCTACATCACGAGAATTTAAAAATCAAGTAATGCCCACAGAATAATAATGGCACTAATATGAAAAAGTTATGAGGGATATTCCTTTTACCCTGTGTCTAGTAGCTGCACTACTCGAACAAAAGTATGGGTGTCATGGTAAGGCAAAGCACACATAATCAACTCTTCTGTGTTGTATACATGAATCCTACAAAACAAGCCAATACTTAGAATAACCTGAAATCATAAATTTTCACATTCCAGCATTCTTATATACCAACTAACCGAATTTGTTGATTATATACAAGCAAAATTATGGTGAGGAGTAATGCTTACTTGAATTTACGTATCAAATACTCTAATGTCTTCAATGCCGAAGGAAGTTGAAGATAACCAGACAGCAAACGCAGGTAAGAACCAATGGTTGTGTTCATTTGGTTATTTTCCTCAATACTCATCAATTCTCTATCTAACTCTCTACTTTTATGGCTAAACAAATCGTTCTTGTAATTCCTGAACCTTTCATCCGCTCCTACAAGAACCTCCAACCCTGAATTTAAACCAAAAACACAAAAAGATGACTTGTCTGAGCTACTTCACTGCCCCAGCTACAAAAATTAATGATTAAATACCCTGTTTCGTATGTTTACCATTAGCAGGAAACCCAGCTCAAAAACTTTGGAAATACAAAAAGTTCTTTTCGTTTACGGAGCTGCATTTTTCCGGGAAAAAAAGAAAAACACGAAACGTTTCGTGAGTATGTTTGGAAAACAGAGAGCGGGCAAAATGGCAACTAATGTAATTAATCGGGCTATATGGGCCGTTTGTTGCGCTCCATGTGTTCTTCTTTTCTGCTACTTTCACTGTTTTGCAAATCCAGACTGATAAAAAAAAATCCATATAAAAGGTTTCCTGCACTGGCTAAAACAATACTTTTTCACCTAAAACCGTCTGTTTGACATGTAATTTCCGGAAAAAATTTTAAAGCCGAATACAGCGACCTTCAACACAACCATAAGTCGGAACCAATGGTACCTGAGAGAGCGATGTCGAGGATAGCGTCGAGGTCGATGTCGGCGGCTTCTTTGGGGTCGAAGAGAATGGAAGGGCGAGTGAAGGGACGCTTCTGTGGCTCCGAGTCGGCTTTTATCAGAGACTTGATGGCCTGCAACTGCGAGGCGATGGAGGCCGCCATTGCTGGTGGTCGCGATGGTCTGAGAATTAGGGCTTTAGGGGGAGGTTTAAGAGACAGAGAGAGGCCCCTGTTGCTTTTAGGGAGACGAACTCGCGCTGGGGCTGGTCCAAAGAAAAGGGTGTTGGCGTTTAATCTGATACGACAGCGTTTCGTTTCAATAGGGTTTTTCGCCGGTGAATCCGAGCAGCCGACCCGTGTTCATTAATGTCCGGTTCATGGCTCAATGTTGGGTTATTTTTCGTTGAATAATAACGTTTGCTCTGATTTAGTTTGAATAATAATTTTGTTTGGCATGTGAGCGCTAAAAGCATGGGTATAATGGAAATTTTCCATTTTGGCTCCACGTTCACTTCAGAATCGAACGGAACATTATATTCAGGTGAACATTAAATGTTGAACGAATATTATATTAATGGTCAAAAAATATTTGATTAAATGTTGAACAAATATTACATTAACAGTTAAAAGATATCAGATCAAATACTGAACAAATATTACATTAACGGTTAAAAGATATTAGATTAAATATTGAACAAATATTACATTAACGGTCAATGTTGTCTACCTCTTCTGTCTTGAGAGGAATATAATTTTTTGTCTTTGTTTTATTTTTTATAACATATTGAAAATGCTTTCCAATTCAATTTATATTTTAATATTTTCGAATTCAATTATTCAATATAAATTGTTTGCCATTTAATTTCTCTCTAAATTAGTTATCTATTTGTATGCTATTATATAATCAAATGCTTAATTTGGTTACAAAATAAGAATAATTTTATCATTGCATCAATACTTTTTTATTATCACTGTCACTATATTATCTATTTATTTTATTATATAAGCAAACGAATCTCCTTGTTCAAAAAGTAAATTCTCAAAATACCTTCTATATATTCTATTTCAAAAAATAGAAACTAATCCTATTAACAATATTTAAACTCTAAAACTCCAACTTATAATTAAGTTAATTTTACCATTACACCAAGTGCTATATTCGTCTAAATTATGTCCAAAAATATAAATTAAACTATAATTTTAAATATCACCCGATGAATATTGAGAGATCAAAGACCGCTTATATTTCCATATAAAATTATATAATTATCTATATTTGTCTGATAAATGAAGTCTCAAACTTTGATTTATTGTTAAATTGATTCGTATATCTAATTCAGGGTCAAGGTAGACCATAATTTTAAAAATGATGGGTAGTTCGAATCAAATATTGTCAATGATTGGAAATTATTCAAATTTCTCTCATTACAAATATATATATATATTTAAAATATTTAAATTTTTCTTACATATACATAACATGATGCATACTTCCTGTAATTATTTAAACAACCATTTTATTTGGTTAACAAAGCATTTTTCATATTCAAAACTACCGTCTATGTGTTATTTTGCTTAAAAAACACAACAACTAAATAAATTGAATTTATGATCTTTAAGTTACAATAAAACAAACAAAAATTTACCAGTGCAGCAAGATTTATCATCATTTAATTTTTTTTAAAATACATTTTCAATTGTTGTAATATCCCAAAATTTAGAAATAAATAATAATCATTTAAATCGGTGTCTGAGGACATTATTGAATATTTGAGAATTTAAGAGGAAGTATTTATTTATGTGATTTGAGGAAAATAAGAAATTAAATGTAATTAATTAAATTATTTGGTTGATAATTATTAACTATTGTATTTGTGGGTTAAAAGAAATATTAATTTATTTGGGTGTTTGGGGATTTAAGAAAAAAAATTATTTATGTAATTTTGGAAAAATAATTATTTATTGGAGAGTATTTAGGAAAATAGGAAAATAAATTAATTTGGTGAAATTTATGGAAACTTTGGGTGTTAGTTGAATAAGTGAAAAAAAGAGTTAGGGGTGTATGTGTTAATTTCCAGAAGTTATGGGGTTTTAAATGTAATTTTCAGAAGTGTCGTGAGACTCCTTTAACATTAATGGGGCGAATATGTATTAGCAAAAGAACAGCCAGCACAGCTGGCACGCGGGCGCACGGAGGAAGGCTGGGACGCGAGATCGAGGCTTGGGGCATGCGCGTGCGCTGAGGGGGATTTCTGCTGATTTTTCCCAGCCAATGGCGCCCAAAGCGGCGTCGTTTTGGGCCTTAGGTGGTGGCCTCCAGCGCAGCCTAGCGGCTGCCATGTGGCTTCCTCTTGTCCGCTCATCTTTGCTCTAATTTAAGCCTGATTTCAGGCGCTTTTGCTGCAACAGAAACAGCAAACAAATTGAGAAAAAGCAGTGCGCACGCGAACCAGAAATTGGTGAGGAAATTCAGATTAAATCAAGTTTAATCGAGGATTTAATTTTTCAGGTATGTAAAAAAGCTAGTAATAAATATTCTGTTCGGTTGAAATTTCGTTTAGAGGTCAATTTTATTAATTTTGACAAATTATTGCGATATTACAGTTTATATAATTTTTACTATTTTGGGATAGAACAAGCCTAAGGATATCTTCGTTAAGGCGAGTTCTTTATTCCCTATGTGATACTCCTTTCGTTGTCAATTTATTTACCCTCCTTTCGTCTGTTTCGCCCCCGTTTATTAATTATGAAATTTTGAGTTGTTTGATTTAAATTTAATTTATTAAGCTGGCTTCTAAGATTTTATTAACGTGATTTAATTTAAAATAAATATGAGATTTATTGAGATTTTATGTGCGATGCGCCTACATGGGATTTTAGATGGCTAAATTTTTTATATATTACACGGTAGATTTATTTAATTAAAGTTACGATTTTATTTAGTGTCAGGAAATGTTTTACTTCGCAGCGGGAGTAAAAGAAAAGCAAGAAATGGTCGTGTAAAGACAAACTCCTAACCCTCTTCTCCTATTCTTTAATTTTCGTGAGAGAGTTCATGGTTTCTCGTATTTTATCTCTTCCCTTACTCTAATTCGGCGCCTAACATTATTTATTAAGTTATTATTCAATTATTTTAATTTAAATTAAATCTGAGACTTCTAGAGTTTTATTTATTGTGTGCCAACGGAGGTTTGTACCACCCTCATTCCTTTTGGAATGATGCCGAACCCAGTTTGGGGATTAAGTTCCTAGACGTGCGGGTTTATTTACGGTTTTCTTGAGTTTATTTATAATTCGGTTATAGCTATTGAGCAGTGGGGCAGGGGTCGACTGTTTGGTGAAGTTAGGGTAGACTATTATACGGTCCTAAAATGGACATCAGGCGAACACTCCTAGTCACTGACTGTTGACCAGTGCGGGGCACTGCAAACTAACTCTGCCAGTATGTGATTTACTGCATGATTAGATACATTGTATTATTGTTCATTATTTGATATGCACATAGGTACGAGATGCATGTTGGGATATTCATTTATTGAATATAATTGGACACGAACATTCTAGCATAGTTAGGTTGCATCTGGGCACGGGCATATGCATCGCATGTGGTTTACTATGTAAGCGGAGCATGGCCTGATGCCTGGATATATGAGTGTCAGTGTATCACGTTGATGCTCACTACGCCATTACATTTTTATGTGCATTGCATGGTTACTGGTAGTTATTAGCTCTCGGACGAGATGACCGTTTCAAGGGAGCCCATGGCTCGGGTGTTGGGAGTACCGACACAGACACACGGGTGACGGGAGCACTGACCCAGGATCGCGCGCGCAAGTTTGTGGAGATATTTGTTGCCTTTCAGGGCAACAGTAGGTTAGCATGGGACTTGGGTGCCATGTGTCTTATGTGGGCCCCAAGGACCAGTATGTGTTTTATTATGCTATACTGCTGTGTTGTAGCGTTTCATGCATTGTGTGTACCTGAGGGTTTATTTTAGGGAGAGTTTTCTGGTTATGTTCAGCCTTCGGCCTTTCTTTTCATTATGCTTGCTGAGTCTCTCGACTCACTTTACTTTCCATCATTTTAGGTAGTGCCGGTGTGGATCCGAGCAAGGGGGTCAGCGTCTAGCGGTAGAGTCGGTATGGTGTACAGGCAATTTCGTCAGTCCCCGTCAACTCTGATGTCTGAGTAGGATTTACCCTATTATTTTCGACTGTACCAGGTTATTTCTCGTGTCTCATGTATGTCGGCATAAAAATCTATATTTCTTTATTTATCTTGTGATCGCTTTGCTAGCAGTGTTCCCGTAGTGCATGCATGTATATAGTTTAGCTTCTGCTGTTTTCATTCTTGTGTATGCATGCCAAGGTAGTTCTTATTTTGTATTCCAATATTTCTCCTTCCGTAAGTGTTTCTATTCGGGTAGTCCGGGTGGTTTGGATATCCGGACAGAGATGCTTACATTGTTGGTATCAGAGCGTAGTTTGAGTCAGTTTTGGGGGACGAATTCCTGTACACCAAGGTTGCCGGGTAGAGTTAGGGAGGTCTAGGTGAATTGAGGAGGGTCAGGCTGTGTCAAGTTGAATTTTGTTGATTTATATGAAATACGGTGTCCCAATTTATGTTCGTGTTGGGGTGATAAATGCACATTAGGATGGGACCGTAAGGTGAGATGAATGGGATTTATTTAGGACTCGTGTCTGCCCTAGGTGTTTGGATAAGATGTTAGTTTAGCCGTAATATATTTGTTTGACATTTGGTGTTGTATGTAGATTTTAAGCATTCCTAATGGAACCGGGAGGCCTAGATCCCAGTGTACCCAATCCGGATGACCTCCCAACATGGGATCATTTATGGTGTCGGTGGGAACAAGAGTTCGCTTCTAGATGAGGAAGCGAGTAAGACAAAGAGGAGTACCTAGTAAGTCATATGTCTTGGCTTAGCGAATTGTTTCGAGAGACGATCTGCGAGATCTTTTGGGGATTGTCATAGAGGAAAGTCTTGTTTGCCCGTGAGCACATGAATGACGTGTGGAGGCGGCTGACTGAAGTAATGATGAATGATCTGAGCCTTCGTTCCCATTATAATACTTTTGCCAGGGCTGTAAGGCAACAAACTGTCATTTGGAGCCCCTGGTAGGACCGATATAGGACGTGCCCAGGATTGAAGCATTACCTAGCACCCAATCAATCCAAGCTACCGTGAAGGGACCGCCACAACCACCAGAGGGACCTGTTGGACCTAGCTCCAGCATAGCTAGCAATGAGGATAGCTTACCTGGCAGAGGAAACAATCTCGGTTGTCAGGAGTGACGATATGAGTTCTAGTTAGTTTGAGGGGCTGTCATGTAAATGTATGGTTGTAAAATTATGGGTTTTGTAAGGATGAGAATTGTGTGAGAAATATCATACTTTATGTTTGAAGGTATCATGTAACGAAATGTATTTAGTAAACTTACATGCCTTGGACTGAGCGCGAATTTCGAGGACAAAATTTTGATAAGGAGGGGAGAATTGTAATATCCCGAAATTTAGAAATAAATAATAATTATTTAAATCGATGTTTGAGGACATTATTGAATATTTGAGAATTTAAGAGGAAGTATGTATTTATGTGGTTTGAGGAAAATAAGGAATTAAATGTAATTAATTAAATTATTTGGTTGATAATTATTAACTATTGTATTTGTGGGTTAAAAGAAATATTAATTTATTTGGGTATTTGGGGATTTAAGAAAAAAGTTTATTTATGTAATTTTGAGAAAATAATTATTTATTGGAGAGTATTTAGGAAAATAAGAAAATAAATTAATTTGGTGAATTTTTTGAAAACTTTAGGTGTTAGTTGAATAAGTGAAAAAAAGAGTTAGAGGTGTATGTGTTAATTTCCAGAAGTTATGGGATTTTAAATGTAATTTTCAGAAGTGCCGTGAGACTCCTTTAAGATTAATGGGGCGTGTATATATTATCAAAAGAACATCCATTGCAGCTGGCACGTGGGCTCACGGAGGAAGGCTGGGACGCGGGATCTAGGCCTGGGGCATGCGCGTGCGCTGGGGGGATTTTTGCTGATTTTTCCCAACCAATGGCGCCCAAAACGACGTTGTTTTGGGCTTTAGGCGGTGGCCTCCAGCGTAGCCCAGCGGCTGCCACGTGGCTTCCTCTTGTCCGCTCATCTTTGCTCTAATTTAAGCTTAATTTCGGGCGATTTTGCTGCAACAGAAGTAGCAAACAAATTGGGAAAAAATAGTGCACACGTGAACGAGAAATTAGAAGAAATTGATGAGGAAATTCATATTAAATCAAGTTTAATCGAGGATTTAATTTGTCGGGTATGTAAAAAAGCTAGTAATAAATATTCTATGCGGTTAGAATTTCGTTTAGAGGCCAATTTTATTAATTTTGACAAATTATTGCGATATTGCAGTTTGTATAATTTTTACCGCTTTGGGACAGAACAAGCCTAAGGATATCTTCGTTAAGGCGAGTTATTTATTCCCTATGCAATACTCCTTTCGTTTTCAATTTATTTACCCTCCCTTCGTCTGTTTTGGCCCGTTTATTAATTATGAAATTTTGAGTTGTTTGATTTAAATTTAATTTATTAAGCTGACTTCGAAGATTTTATTAGCATGATTTAATTTAAAATAAATATGAGATTTATTTGGATTTTATGTGCGATAAGCCTACATGGGATTTTAGATGGCTACATTTTTTATATATTACACGATAGATTTATTTAATTAAAGTTACAATTTTATTTAATGGCAGGAAACATTTTACTTTGTAATGAGAGTAAAACATTTTTTTTTATATGTGTTTCCTTTATTTTCTCATTCCACACATTCGTTTGTGTGTTATACGTGCAACACTCATGCATCTTCTAGCCTGGTATGTGTGATACACGCACATAAAAATCAATTGGCATATTTAGTTATATTTTCACCATCAATTAATTGTTGTTATTAACTTTTGCGTCAATTATCTTAACTGATTTCACTTATCTTATTATTTATTTGCAGTGGTCCAAATTTCAGTGAATCCTAATTTTTTAACAACTATTTGTAAACCTCATCAAACACTCCCAAAACTCTTCAAATTTATCTTTACAATCATATAAACCAAACACTTTACTCACAATTTTTGAATTAATCAGAGACCCAATAAATTTTGTTTTTTAATAATGAGTTAAACTCTAACCTAGTTATTAGATCGTATTGGTCCAATCAGACTCGACCCAATAGAGGCCCAAGACCCTTATTGGCCTTCCTGACCTTATACCTTATGACAGTGATCATTATCACCTTTATACTTGAAACACTCTTGCACCCACTACAGATTCTATGGACATTTAATACAATAATAAATGTCAAGTCAAAATTACATCTCTGTCATAGAGGTTCGTCAACACCAAATACCATCACATCTCATTGTAACGCTCAAGCATTGCTTACACACCAAGAAACCCTTTTTTTCTTATATATAATCCAGGCTTACCACATCGCAAGGCATATTATTTTCAACTTATCGACATTCTGTCAACTCAATCTCTTACTCACTTCACCATCGATGTGTTTTATAGGTGTCGCCATTGTTCACTCAAATCATCAAAATCAATTTTGACATCTCAAAATTTTCTTTATTTGACAATTCTTTGGGCTGAAATGAATAATTATAGTCAAAAGTTTGTTATCAAACCACCCAAATCGCCAAAACTCTGGCCATCGGTACTAACCAAGATAAATTTAAGTTATCATCAGCCTATTGCCTAACCCTTAAGGTTGGGGTCAGCATTGGAGACTTGCCATGTTAGTTACCCTGGTGAAGCTGTTCTAAATTTATTGAAATTGCAGTTCAACCCTCTCTTATTTTATTCATTTCAGTTTAGCCACTATCTTAAACCCCTCAAATTTTGTATTATGTCACAAACATTCCCATTAGGTTTTAAGTCTCAACTTCCTCCCAAATGATTTTGAAAATTTGCTAACACCCCAAAAAATTTAATAAATGGCATTATAACCATAAAGCTATCAAATTTATCTCAAGATGAAAATCCAAATTATCAAAATGTCCTCATACTATTTTTTTTAAGAGTAATCACCATATCTTATTTTTTTAAATTCTCTTAAAAATCTTTAGCATTATATATAATTCTCCTTAAAAAAAAAATCACCATTGAAATTTTGTTAAGTTATGGCCTTAGATAAATATAATAAAATTCTTCAAATTATGATAATTACATAATTTTTGTCCATAATATTTTGAAATTGAAGAGCATTAAATCAAGTTTCATCATTGTGATTGTGAGAATAAAGCTGACGATATTAGATTATCCATTTTTCTTGTTTCTCTATTTATTTATTTTTTTCATTCATATAGTTTTATCTGTTTGTTTATATATTTATCTTTTATTTCTTTTAAATTCATTGTGAATCTGTATTTTATTTATATTTTTAGATAAGGTTTGATTTGAATCCTAATAATTATTGAGATTCACCCAACGATAACTCCCATCATCAATATTAATAAAAAAAAAAGAGAAATACATTAGTATGTTATTTTCTTCGTTTGTAATTTTGTTTGCTAATAACATTTTGCAAATTTTCAAAATAAAAAAAAAACTCCTAAATTATGCCTTACCTCCAAGAGAATTTATGTAATTTATCCTAATTTTTTTAGAACAGGACATTCATACTGCATTGCCCTTTACGTGACTTTTTATTTGTACATGGCATTGAGTTACGAGTGAAAAGGGACAAATTTTAAGTGGCTCATATATTGAGCTCTGAAATAATAATTTAAAAACAAAGTTGCTAATTTTGTGTCACCATCTAAACTTACCGTGACTTACAGTTTAATCTTCCCATTGCTTCCAACCTCATCGTGGAGGCGGAGTCTTTTTCCCTTCCAGTTCAATGAACAAAGCGAAAATAGGGCCACCCCAAACTTTCAAAATTTGAACCAGGCGTGTTCTGCAGAGCTTCCATTTGCGGGTCATCTTCGTGAAAAATCAAAGAATGTTGTTGGTCTGCTCATTCTTTCTCGCGGATCTACTCGCCTGGTACAATCTCGTACCTATCGCCATCTGTTGTTGATTCAAGTTTAGTTCTGACAGTTGAGAGATGGGGCGAATTGCTTGGAACCACTGAAGAGTTTTCTGCGTGTTCGATGGAGTTCACGGAAGGCTATAAGCAGACTGGCCCTTGCTGCTTCTCGCCCAATGCTCGGTTTCTTGCCGTCGCCGTCGATTACCGCCTCGTGATCCGCGATGTTCTGTCGCTCAAGGTACCCTATTGGCCCTTAATTCTTCAAAAAATTCTGTTGCATTTTGCATTTCACTGGTCACCATCGATCTCAGTGGAAAAGGAAAATAGAATTTGGATGATTTAGGTTAGGTATTGGCCGTTGATGATGAGATTGTGGAAACTTAGAGTTCACTTGCACAGTGAGCTTCCTCACTGTCTTTTCGGAGCAGGTGCCAAAGAATTTTATAATGCGATGAGGAAATGATACAACCTTTTGGAAGTAATTTATAACTTGTAGAGACAATGGTGACGAACTCACGCCATAAGGTGGCGGAGATGCATCGAGAAGTAGTTAATACAATGGAAAGAAAAAAATACCAAACAGGGCATCTCTGATTCTGAACACTGAAGCATGACCACGGCCATAGATCTATTAGATTTGTTAGACATCTGATGTCCCAAAAAGTTGGTTTACTTGATATCTGAAGATCATGCTGTTGTCGGCAAAGTGATTGTTGTAACTTGGCAGTGTTAAAACGATTTGAAATAATCAAGTGGTCAACCCATAGCTATCCCCAAATAATTCGTGAAAGGGCCAATCTTGCATCTAATTTAGCAAGGCTAAGCAAGTATAATCTTAAAAATTTTAGTGCATTTTCAAATTGACAGTGAGTTGAAGAAAGATATTATATTGGCGCGGACTTTGGGTAACTGGGTTGTTTTTTCTGACTTTTAAGGACAGAGACTATAGGCTTCTAAGCTATGATCTCTTCAACTCAGGACTTTCCAATCTCTTTAATTCAGGATCTGATTCAACATGTAATTGATTATTTGAGATTGCCTACCATGTGAAATTGAAAGAATAAAAGAAAAGAAAAACCAAAAATGAAAATTATGACCACAGAAAAAGGCAAGCAAGATACTCAATGACAAATGGTCCATTGTTGTTTCTACCATTTCTTATTGCCACGTGGCATTTTTTACTGATGCTTTATTACCGTATTCTTTTAAATGCATTAGTAGTCAATCTGCATAATATAAATTTGATTGATGTTAAATTTACTCTGTTTGCAAATTCAGTAAATCTTCTATTGTCACCATGTTAAATGCGTTAGTAGTTAATTTCCAAAATGCAAATTTCATTGTTGCAAATGCTAAATGTAATGTATGAATGCAGGTTGTGCAGTTATTCTCGTGCTTGGATAAGATAACCTATATTGAATGGGCACAAGATTCTGAATACATACTCTGTGGCCTCCATAAGAGACCATTGATACAGGCTTGGTCATTGACGCAGCCTGACTGGACATGCAAAATAGATGAGGGTGCTGCTGGTATTGCTTATGCGAGGTGGAGCCCTGACAGCCGCCACATACTCACTACATCTGATTTCCAGTTGCGGTTAACTGTCTGGTCATTGGTTAACACAGCATGTGTGCATGTCCAATGGCCAAAGCATGCTTCAAAGGGGGTCTCTTTCACTAAGGATGGAAAATTTGCTGCTATTTGCACTAGGCGTGACTGCAAGGATTATGTTAATCTGCTCTCTTGCCACTCATGGGAGATAATGGGTGTTTTTGCCGTTGATACATTAGATTTGGCTGATACTGAATGGTCACCAGATGATAGTGCTATAGTGATCTGGGATTCTCCTCTTGAATATAAGGTAATTGTGCTTCCTATTCCTTTCACAATGAATTAAAAATTTGTGTCAACATCTTTTCCTAGAAGTGCTTAATGTTTGAAGAAGTTGCTTTGGTACGTTCTATAAATTTTGAGTGTCTCCTATAAGTTGGCAACTGGTGTCTTTTTATATTGTGCTTGCGAAGCTTATGAGCTAGCTGCACATCATTACAATGACTCTTAATATAAACAAGTAATACTCTTAATTCTAGCAATCTTCATATCAACACTCATGGTTTGACATTTAATTCACAAACACCTGCCATCTCCTTTAGGGTGTATGGAGTTGATTCTTGGATTTGACAAAAGGTATATATTCTGTATGTCACTTTATTTTCTTTCCTGATAGATGTGATTTTTTTCTTTTGGGAGTTTAGGGTTTAGGATTTGTTCTTCCTTTATATTTGATGATTTTTTTTATCATGCCAGCACTAAATATATTTGTTCCCTCAGTGAAAATTCTTTTTTCTTTCCTGATACCTTCTTGCGTGCTGTGTGCAACCAACACAGTCTTAGTTTTTTCGACTTATTCCTTATGATGTGTATACATCACGTCAGTGGAGGAGCTAGGGCCGGGAGTCTGGTGGCAAAATTTTTTATGTATTATTTATAACACATCATATAACAACAACATATCCAGCCGTTATCCCACTATGTGGGGTTGGCTACATGAATTGTAGACTTCTATGTGGGTTACATCCCAACAGATAGTTTGTCTAGAATTCATATTTGGATCCGACTAGGTTTTACGCTGGCTGTCGGCTACCTAACGCAACCCTCCTCCTTTATCCGGGCTTGGGACCGGCAGTGGATAATATCCCCTGGCGGAGTAATGATGAAATGAAGTTTGAACACCATCTTCACATGGAGAAATTTCATGAGATGGTGGTGAATGAAGATAATTGATATAGTTGTGTTCCATAACTTAGTTGACATGGTGAAACCAACAAGTACAATATGGAAACACAACACTTATAACACATCATATATTTAACTAAATTGTAGCAAAAATCTTTTGCTTTCTGAAGTTAGACATAGCTGCATAAAAAAAAAAAGTATCATTTGCAATGGTTTACCCCAAATTCATTATCTTGACCATCAAATTCTTGACGGGATAACTATTGGTCGAGCATTGTTTTCCTCTCAAAAACTTGTCCATAAGTATATTCAAAATGATTTTTTTTTAACTTCATAATATGTATAACTCAACAACTAATCATTTGATTAGTAATACAATTCATATGATTAGTATTTTTTTTTTTTGTAAGTAAGAATTTCATTAAGAACAACCAAAAATGTTTACAACTTTAAGCTAGGACATCCCTCGAGCCCCAACCAAAGATCAGACTAGAAGATCTATGCAACTAATAAAAATATACAAATGTACAAGCCTTCGGACATCAAAGGAAATGTACAACTATTAGGGGAAAACTTCATTAATGTCACCTTCTGAACACATTCAGATATTACAACTTTCCTAAGGATCATGTTGGCTTTGATCATCCAAGGTTAAAAAGTTGTGCTGCGAACCTCATGATACTCACCAAAATAATCACTTAGGTTGCATAAGTATATTCATAAGTTAAGCCACCATTTAACGTGAGTGTTGGCATTTGTGATGTCAATCTCCAGTTAATAAGCAGCTTAAATCAATGGAGTAGACAACGAACACTAAACTGAACTGCCAATTCATGAATTTCCCTAAGGATTATGTTGGCTTTGGTTGTCCAAAGTTAACAGTTGTGTTGACAACCTCATGATACTCACCAAAATAATCACTTAAGGTGTATAAGAATACTCATAACTCAAACCACCATAAGCAATTCAAATCAGTAGAGGAAAGAAGACTGGTTAGCTGGAAGCCATAAAAAATGCCGTAGAGCTTGGCTCTGTAAAGTAAGAGGGAAAGAAGTAGTAACTAATCTCGTCCAGATAGCACATTGGGTTTGATGTACCAATTGAGACACATATCACTCTTGCTCCTTGAAGCATTTGTTGTTGCACTCTTGTCACATAAAATAAACCATAGCTTGTAAGACCAAATGGTTAGCAACCCGCCAAGGGCCATTGCCATTCCATCTTTTAGTTGCCCACAATACAACTTTCTCCCATCGATGCCGAGGCCATCCAAATTTCTTCGTTTGACGAATGAAAGACAACACTTTGTGGGAAAAGAGACAATCAAAGAAAATGTGGCTATGTCACTTCGGTATGATTAGCATTGGGACTAGGGTTTTTCTATCAGGTATAGGATAAACTGTAATAAATACACCTCTTTGCAGAGAAGGTGCATCTAAATGCAAACACCTCACCAACCAATGAGAGGTGTTTACGGTTTGAAAATAAGTTGTAATAAATACACTTTGTTTGAAAAAAAAATATATTTATTACACCTTATCTTATGTCATTAGGGCACACAATAGAAACATCCTTAGAATTATAATTATTAAATTATTTATCCCAAAAGGCTAAGTTTAATTACAACATATCAATTACTAATCTGAGAAATGATAATGATTTTTCCACCCTTGTAGAAGTAAATTTGTCACACAATTGATAAAATATTCAAAAGAAACAAAGGAATTTCATTCCCTGTTCAATCATGTTTTTCAAAAAATTGTTTTATGTGGTTTTCTTCTTTGCTTTTCTTCTCTCTCTCTCTCTCTCTCCTTCCCCCACCCCCAACCCCCATTTCTCTCTCTCTCTCTCCCCCAACCCCCATTTTTCTTTCTTCAGATAACTTCAAGTCCTCACACAGCTACTATATCCAGAAAATTTGTATCCTAAGAGACATTAATATTATTTTTAAAAGTTGTCATTTTAGTTTATGAAAAGTATCCCATTTATATCTTTTTGTACCTAAAAATTTTAAGATCGAAAAATATACCTCATTTCCTTTTTTGTAGGCCCAGCCCAAACATTTAAAAATACTGTATAATAGTTCATCATTTTCTCTATTTAGTTAATTATGACTTTTCTTTTGTTTTTTCAAATTGATTGACATGTGATATATAAAAGGCGGAAATTTTGAATTTTTTTTTTTTCAAACTTTACACATTATGTGCATTTTCAATTTTTTTTTTCTTTTTTGGGGGCCCAATGTGGCTCCACCACTGCATCATGCATGTTGCATCCTAGCTGCCTGTGATAGCAGCTACATAATGGTTGGAGTCTTATGGTTTGTGCAGGTTCTGATTTACTCTCCAGATGGGAGGTGTCTATTTAAGTATCAAGCTTATGAAAGCGGACTTGGTGTAAAGAGTGTTTCATGGTCTCCTTGTGGACAATATCTTGCAGTGGGCAGTTATGATCAGATGCTACGGATTTTAAATCACCTAACTTGGAAAGTATTCGCTGAATTCATTCACCTATCCGCTGTCCGTTCTCCTTGTTGTGCTGCTGTCTTTAAGGTATTTAATATCTAATATGCTACCTAATTTAGTAATAATTAGCATCTTTATGGATACTCATGTATTTCTCTGTTTAATTTATTATTTTTCTTTTAAGTAAAACTGAGTAGATTCTAAGTGTTGAGCCGTGACAGAACCTGTCAACAGATTCAGATCATTCTGACAAACAAACAGAGCAAGTTTTATATAAACTCAGTAAGATGCTACATAAACATATATATTAATGCATAAGTTCCCTGTACATGGTCTGGGGGAGTCACGTAATAATTTCACAGATCGCCCCGTAACATATGGACCATGATCACATACAGAATTTCATATATTTGCTTTGATGCCAAATAGCAACCCTTCTTGTTGCCTTGCCAGAATAACAGCTTTCTTGCTGTAACAGGGAAGGAAATACGAACAAAATATATACAAACAAAACACATAGAAATTATCATCTTACCTCGACAATTTCTTTTTTGTCTTGCTTAAAACTCTCTCTCATGTTTTCTCAATCTTCATTTCTTGCTTTCCTTCTCACACTAAGTATTTTCTCCCTCCCTTTGAGATATTTTTCCATGTCTTTTGCATCCCCACACACCCTATTTATAGCCAATTTGTGAAGACTCGAACATTGCACCAAAGAATAAACTTATGTCATATATTATTTTTATTGTTATTATCTTTTTCTGCTTGATTGCCAAGTAAAGTTTGATTTTAACTAGTTTCTTTCAACTAGCCAACCATGTTGTGGGTTCTTTTGGAGGCCACGTGACCCCTAAATTGGATAGATTCTGTTCTTTTTTCTCTTTATTTTTTTCTTCTTAATTTTCTTTTCTTAATTGTATATATATACAAACAAATATATATATATATATTTAACAGAAATATTCAGGGTATCATACCTTTTCTCCGTGTTCTTCATTTCTCAGGAAGTAGACGAGCCATTGCAACTTGATATGTCTGACTTATGTTTAAATGATGATTTTATACAGGGGACTTCTGGTAAGTATTTTTCTTTGTTAGGTTTCTGAGAAATGTATCTGTTCTTTATATAATGCTCCTACATTGTGCTTGACAATTCTATTAATTTGAACGCTTTGCTTGACAATTCCATTAATTTGAACTGGTTCTGACATCTGTCGTGCATTTTCTTCTAAACAAATTGTTGGCATACTTGTGGCTCTTTGTATTTATTGTTTATATTACAAGTTTCAAATCATTAATTTTCTTTTTGAATATGACACATTTGTCTTGTTGAGTGATTTTACAATGTTTAGATGTTTTCAATGGCATTTTTGGACCTAAAGATAAACTCATTGCTTAATGCTCACCTATAAAAACTGAATTTTTCTTCTTCATTTTTCGTTAGGGTTATATTCATTGGATAATAGTAGTTAATAATCATTTGAAATTATTCATTTTAAAGTTATAGCCTCTACACATACTAAATAAGGGAATCATTGAATTGGCCATCTAAGTAAGGCATTACAAGATTGGCAGCGTGGATGACATTTTAGTTGTTTCATGTAAAATTCCATAGATTAATATCAAAATATTATCAATTAATAGATAATACTTTGAAGAGGTAGTAGAATTTATTGAAACTGGTATTAGTGCCTTCAACTTGATATTTGCATTTATATAAAGAACCAGGTATTTGGGCACCAATACACTTCGAAAAGTAAATTTCATTTTTTCGGTTATTTAATGGTATTTCCTCTCTCTCTGTCTCCAGAAAATCCCTCTGAAGGACGTATCCAAGTTAGGTATGATGTCATAGAATTGCCTGTTACCTTACCTTCTCAGAAGCCTCCCGCAGATAAACCAAATCCCAAACAAGGAGTTGGTAAGCAATTTATTATTTTGCATAGATATTTATCTGCTTTAGTTTTTTTTTTTTTACCTTTTGTTCTTTTCCGTTTCTTTTTTTCTTCCCTTGGCATTTTATCTGTACTATCAGAAAATTTAAAAAAGAAATGCATAAGAACATTTTGTATGTTTTTATTCTTCTTCTTTTCTGCTTTATATATCAGTATCTTCTATGTTAAGATATAATACAGTAATGGAGTTCTAATTACCTTGCAATGTGGTGCCAACATGGATTGTTGACAAAATTACTTTTTCTGCACCCTTTTGCAATAGTGAAGAAATAGGTGCAGTTTGCAAAATTAGCAAAAAATAAGAAGAGAAGAAAAGAACTGGTGCAGTTCGAAAAAAAATCATAAACAGATATCTAGCTTGCTGATCAGTGATTACCTTTAATATTGTGGGTGCTCAATATAGACAAATTGAGAGAATGTTGAAGTCAATATTGTGTTTTTCAAACTACTTAAGACCCTTGTGGGCCTTAAACTGGCCAAGCCTATTCTATTCAGATAGGGGGCTGTTACCCATCAGAACATTTCCATTGTGAGGCTTATTTTGATGGAGTCTGATAAGTGTGCATTTTGTTATGCAATTCTAAATGCAAAACTAATGTTCACACAATCAGAACTTATCAAATCATTATGAAGTCCTAATTTGATCTTTGTACAATCTGTTTCTGAATTGTAGTGGATTGTTGCTAAACTTGGCAACCTAAAGTACCATTGTCATAGATCCTCATAAAAAGAGCATAGCCGGTTAGCTTGCTGGACAACTAGAATTAAAGTTAAACAAAATGAACCTCCTGCAGGTCTCATGTCTTGGAGCAACGATAGTCAGTATATCTGCACTCGCAATGACAGCATGCCTACTATTCTCTGGATATGGGACATGCGCCATCTTGAGCTTGCTGCCATCTTAGTCCAAAAAGATCCAATCCGAGCTGCAGCCTGGGACCCTACATGCACACGCCTCGTAGCGTGCACTGGAAGCCCTCACTTGTACATGTGGACTCCTTCGGGTGCTTACTGCGTGAATGTTCCACTGCAGCAGTTTGCCGTAACCGATCTGAAATGGAATTCGGACGGGAGCTGTCTTCTCCTCAAAGACAAGGAGTCATTCTGTTGTGCTGCTGTTCCTGCACTCTCAGAATCCAGTGATTATAGCTCAGATGATTGAAAATAGGCTTTGTAAACTTAGTTGTAGTCTAGCCAGCTTGGAGAAATCTGGAAAAAACGGAAAATGCAGGATCCAAAACTGATTTTGATTAATCTAGCAGAGGTGATTCCATTAGAGCTCTCTCTCTCTCTCTCTCTCTCTCTCTCTCTCTCTCTCTCTCTCTCTCTCTCTCTCGTAACATGACATGTTGATAATGTAATGATATGGCTGACTTAACAGCCATTGCCAGGTGGTTGTTTTTAAGCCAGTGTTTCTTAATGATTTTGTACATTCATGAGACCTGAATTGACATCTCACCAACCAGGGGATGTGGATTGTGAACTGACCATATGCTATGTATGTATCTTTCTAGTTTGGGCTGTTAGTTCATGACTGCAACTTTGTAGAAGTTTTCTGGCTGTCTGGATTATCCCCAAATGGTGCACTGGCGTGGTCTGTGGAGGTAATCCCACTGCCAAACAAGGCACTGGGAGACAATAGAAGTTGACCCAGCCATGTCCAACAGCCTTAGGCCCTATCCTCTTTGTCTGTGCATTAATGTAAAGGGAACCACCACGCTGTCCTGACTTTTTTCATGTGACTGTTTTATTTGAAGGAATCAGATGTCTCCGTTGGGTACATGATCATCTTAGTGCTCATTTGGATTTGGACTAGTTCTTTAATAAAATACGTTACCTTGGGTAGAAAATATTTTTTTAATTTTTTAACTTTGATTTTATAATTTGCTATGATTTATGTTTTAAAAACTAATAATATTTATTGTTAGAAATTTAGGAAATATCGTTTTAGTATTTTTCCATTCATAGTATAAAGTTTAAATATTAAAAAATATTTTTCAAAATTGATCCGACTCTTTTTCTTTTATTTTTTTTAAAAATATATGATTGTTTGTTAACAGTTAAAATATAACAAATAATAATTACAAATTCTCTGTACAGTAACATATGGAGACATGTAATTGTTAATGAGATTTATTCACTTTCGATGTGAAGTAAACATCTTATATAATTAGTTTTGATTTGTGATTGTTTAAACCCTTAGGTGAGGGTGCACGCAATTGGAAATGAGTTTTTAAAGTCGAAACAAGTTTTAATGTGTCATCTTTATCACATCATGTTATATCTTAATATAGTTATCAAGTTTTGTAAGTTTGATCAATCTATGATTTTCACTCAGTCGGGATGTTATTCAATAGAATGATTATAATACAAGATAATCAAATGTCCTAATAGACTCACTTGAAGTTATGATTTTATTATTGATAGAATCATTATGTCATAATACTAATTGTCATTTAGATAATTATTTACATAAATTTTAAATGTCCAATGATAGGTATTCCTTTTTATATTTTCTATAACTTATTCATATCTTATGTTGCACTTAAAATAGCTTTTTATTTATTTATTTTTTCTTTTTCTACAAAATTTCTTTAATTTCTTCAAATCATTTCACAAATGATTATATTAATCTTCTTCTTATCTACCTAAACTATTTAATTGTGTTGTTCTAAAATTATTGTCAATTCTAATATTATTGTGTAATTATTTTATTTTTATTATGATTGTGCTCCACCATAATATATAACATTATTATCTTAACTTTACTCATATTTTTTCTATAAATAACTTTACTCATATTACAAGTTGATATCTAACTATCTAATATTTTAATTATATAACCAGATAGTTTTATATTTTTTATAATCTTGTAATATATAACTATCTAATATTATAATTATATAACCAGATAGTTTTATATTTTTTATAATCTTGTAATATATAACTATCTAATATTATAATTATATAACTAGATAGTTTTATATTTTTTATAATTACACTTATCTCTCCTGATAATAACTATAGTTAGATGCGATACTCTTATATTTTTAAAAATAGTGACGACCTCTTTTACTATTAAGAAAAGGGAATAAGAATATTTTATTATCGATCTCTCTTTTCTCTCTCTCTAAATATACTTTATGTAAAGCAGGAAAAATATTTAGAAATATAATTTCTAAAAAATATATATTTATATAAACTAAATATACTTTCTGAAAATATAATTTCTTACTACAGAAAAATAAATAAAAAATTTCAAATTTCATAGTATATAATATAAAAAATAACATATAAATTAAAAATTAAGAAAAATAAAAGAAATCACTGAAGGATATATAATAAGGAATTGAAATAAAAGGTTATTTTTTTGGTATTTTAAAAAGTTTGATTACTATTGTTTCACGGTATGATTATTGACAGGTATAAGTTATAAATGTTAGGACTAACCTCTTTTGTAATTTCTTAAAATAAAGGGCAACTTTTATTATTATAGTAAACTTAATAGAAGTTTAGTGTAATTCATTTAAAAAAAAAGTTGGCGAAAGATGTTTTGCGTGGAAGAAATTAATGACCCTTGTTTTCAATTTACGCTTTAATTTATTTTATTTATTTAAGTTAATAAGTGATAGAAAGTGTTGGAAGGTTGGACATTTTGGTTCAACCACCATTGTCAATTGGGTCTAACAAATTCATATCACAAGGGCGGTGATGGCAATTTGCCTTTCTTATTGCGGTAATTGTTATGATAAGTCAATAAGAGAGCTAAGGCGGCTCATCTCTGGCAAAATGAAGAAAAAATTGATTTTTATTTTATTGTTTTATGAATTATATAAATTAAAAATATTATTTGAAAAATTGAATTAATTAATTAAAAATATTGCTTTATTCACATCAAAATGACAATAAGGGCATTTGATTATTATTTCATTTTATTCAATCAAAATTATTATGTATAAAGCATAAAAATAAATAAAATAGCATTTTCACTATTGACAATATCAAACATGATAATTGAATAAAATAAAATAAATAAAATAAACCTTATTAGTTTAAAAACTCATTCCATCCAACAAAAACACGTCAAATTTCAAGAGGCGGAGATCCATGGCTCATGAGCGCAGCTACTCGCCGTTAAACCGGAGAAATTAATCACTTGCGCCACTCCCCACGCCGAACTGGGGCACACCTGTCCTTGACTCGCTGATCCTATTGTTACATACATACTCCCACACGCACACAGACTCTCTCTCTCTCTCTCTCTCTCTCTATTGTCTTCACCTTCGTCAAATTGAACTCCTCTTGCGCTCACAGATCAAAGCATAATTTATTTCTTCTTTTCCTTTTTCCCGCATCGTTCGATCTGTCATTATTCCTGCATTTTAATTAGCGACCTCGTTTCGATCATCGCCTGCCAATGGCCGCCGAAACTAGAGTGATGGAGAACTGCGCAGTGGAGAACGGGGTGTGCTCGTCGGAATCGGTCAGTGGAGCCGAAGACGTCTGGAGTGGCAACCTATCCGATGCCTCCTCTGCCGATCATCTTGTCGTCATGGTTCATGGAATTCTCGGAAGGTCACGTATACATATGTGTATCGAAGCACGGATGTTTTGTGTAAATTGGATAATGCATTGAATTTTCAGGCTGGCAGCTATTGTTTGTTGTTTCTGTTAACTTGTTATTAGTTTTAGTTTGTTATATTTCGGAGAACTAGGTGCAAATTCTTTCATAAGGTTTTGTTTGGACTCTATAGAGAATTTGTATTTTCAGCGATTTGTAGATGAGAGTTTAGGTTTTATTTCGTGATTTGGAGATAATACGCATAAGAGATTTTGTTTTGTTTTTTTTCTTCTCCCTTGAAAACTGGGGAGTTTCCTGTTTTGCTGATTTTGGATCCTCGTCTTTTACAAATGCCGAGGGAAGTTTCAGTTTATGTGGTGTGACCGTGGTTTGAGGAGTTTCCGGGCTCAAGTTTAGTTCCTTTGATTCTCCACGATGTATTTAAATATCCTGTGTGATGGTGAAGAAAAACAAGTTAAGATCACCACTGTTAATGCTTCTTCCCCTTTTACCGCAGCGGGCACTTCTCATTCTCTGGTCCTTCTGTCTTTCTTTCTTTTTTCTTTTTAATTTTAATCAGCTGCAATGGCTGGATTCAATGTTATACCGTTGCAGTGAAGGTTAAATACGAGTTGTAATAGTGATAGTCTGGATAAGAAGACATGGTATTGAGCTCAAAAATTTTTTGAATGCAAATTTGCTGAAGTGTTCCGTCAGTGGAAACATGATGATGTCTTTGTGAATGAATGCTTGTGCTATGTGGACTTCTGCTCCACTTCCAATTGAGAATTCACTCTGGTGGTGTCTTATTTTTTGCAGTTCTTCGGATTGGAAATTTGGGGCTGAACAGTTTGTTAGAATACTCCCTGATAAAGTATTTGTTCATTGTAAGGATCCCCCAGCTCTAATTCTATTGGTGCATTTGGGTAGTTCACTTGGTTATTTGGTTTATTTCCTTTCCTATTTGCAGCCCTTCATTCTGAAATTCTCCTAATTTTTTCCTGTCTTGTTTATATTTATGTTGTTATATTTTTTTTAAAAATTTATGCATGCACCTGCCAAGCCATTTAAGAAAATGGAAAAATCATGTAAAATAATTTAAAAATTAAAAGGTTTAGTTAGTTGCCCTTGATGACTATACATTGCTGGCGGTGGTGGTGATCCCTTTTCTTGTGGTTGTCGCCATTGTTGATCCTACCAAAGTAGGAGTAAAACTTCATCGCCTCTTAAGTGCAATAAACTGACAAACACTATCCATATTTTCATTTTTGGGAAGTAGTTTTCCAGTTAATGCCTGTAATACTGTAAACTGCTTGTAGTTCCCTTCCCCAAAGCTAAAAGGAAGAAAAAATGGAGTAAATTTAAAAAAAGAAAGATCAAAAAGTAAACTACTCTGATTTATAGTTTAGCCAGTTTAAATATTATCCAAACTTCTTGCATTAAAAAAAAGTGATAGCAAAGAGTCTTTCTGCTGGATGTTCATGTTTTTTCACCCTGGGCTTCTTTGACAACACACATTGGAGCATATGGCCTTAAATTGTGTCTTACATGCTGCACATTGACTTCAAACTTTAACTATATTTTAAGAAATAACTCTGTTTTGTTGTGAACTCAATTTAGTGTAGCTTGGGTGTAACATCCCCTCCCCTGGACATCTCCAACACCTAGAGAGCCCCGGGCAGGAAGTATCACACAGGAGAGTAGAAACCTAAATATTCACATCATAATATGCATAAGAGAAACTGAAACACACATTAGAGTTTACATAGCATTCATCATTACACAATTCAAAACATGCATGGAGACTTTCATCACTTTACAAATATACATTCACAAAATATTACATTTACTTCAGGAGGAAAATCCTAAGATACCAGTCTCCCAAAACACTCTTGAGACCTTTGTTGAGGGTGCCCCAACACACATGTTACTACCCAACCACCTTATTTGGACCAGCATCCGCTACATCCTTGCCCTTACCTAGAATGGTGAAGAATACAAGAGTGAGCCACAAGGCTCAGCAAGTAATAAGCATAAAAGAACGATAAAGCTAAAAACAGACATAGGTTTCGAAATATACAATTTTGTTTTGCTATGCTTCGGAATTTAAGATATGCAGGTTTTGACTCATTTTGAAACCCAAGGGAAACCATCTAATTTTTGTCCAAATGATTTTAATTTTATACCCATTCGAAGCCTATTGAGTCTAGTTTTCAATGCTTCAAACGGTTCATTAATCGGATATTTACATAAAAAGTTATGGCTAAAATCGTACTGGGTGCGTAGGTTGGTAAACAGGCATGTTTCGAAACTTACATGACATGTTTCGAAACTTGGTAAACAGAATCTTATATTTTGAAACCTACATGACATGTTTTGAAATGTAAGACTCTGTTTTAGCTATTTCGAAACATTCTGCTTAGGTTTTGAAATGCCAAGCCAAATACACTAACACATGTACACCCAATGCAAGTTATGCCATGCAACATGCACATTAAAGCCTGTAACACATACATGGCCTCTTGGCCCACATAATAATCATAATACATACCAGGCCTGTGACTAAAACCTGCATCCATAGAAACTGTATTAACTCTGGGGACCATTGGTCTTGCCATACCTATGGCTATAGCCAAATACTTATACATACATATCTTCGCCCATGGTTGTTACCAATGGACGCACTCCCCAGTCGTCACCGAAGGAGTGTAAACCCCAGTCCGGCTAATGCCCACTGGTTTTGGGGGATATCCCGGCGGAGATTCTCCGCACTGCGTGCTATAATGCTCATGCAATGCAACAATTTCAGTGGTCACATTCAAATGTTTGTGCAACAGATAAAGTATATGCTCCATGCTCACTCATGTATGAAATGTGGTAAGCTTATACAAATCATGCCCATGATGCATAATTACCACTCTTTCCAAATCATGCCATGCCAAAGCTTAGCATTCATAAAATTAAAGACATCTACATGTCAGATTTCCGATCTGACCGGTTAACACGAGAACAGTGAGGGAAAGAAAATAGAGAACTCGAGAGAGACGGAAGGGAGAGTAGGGAGAAATTTAGAGGGAAATAGAATTGAGGAGGAAACTTATTTCCTGATTTCATTCAACCTCTCAAATCCAACGCCTCGATCATCTTATATACTGATCAAAATCAATTAGGTGCCAAAAGCCGTTGGCTCGCCCATGCGACTGCCAAGTGGCCATGTGCTCTTACAAGTGGTCTCCGCGCGCGTTGAGTACGCCTTCACGCGATTATGCATGCTGGAACAGTTTCTCCAACTAAGCATAAGGATTTATTTACATTCTATTAATGCTATTATTTCTACTAACACTAGTTAGCGTAACATTCCCGGCCCCTTAAAATGTTTCTTGTCCGCAAGAAATATGTAGTAGGTTGGCTACATTAGGAAACTGCTGGAGCAGTTCCGGTGAATATTCCTAAGTATTGTTGTCAGAGTGCAAAGAAGACCATTGAACTAACACTTGAATCATAGGAGCGCCATTGTGGTGTGTCACCCGTCTGTCTGCGATGGCCATTGTGGTATCTCGCTTGCTATAGGCGGTAAGCTCGGTGTAGAGCTATGGCTACCAACTGACTTCTTCAGCAAGGATCCATGAAAAACTGGGTGTATTCTTGCTTCCGCCGGTAGTTCCAGTCTGTAGGCCACAACATCGATTTTCTCCAAAACTTTGAAAGGGCCATAAAACTTAGGATTCAACTTTGAGGTGGGCTGTTTAGTCAATGCCTTGTAGTGTTGCGGATTGAGCTTCAGGTAAACTTCATCTCCTACAACAAATTCTCGTTCATTCCTTTTTTGATCAGCTTGTTGTTTCATTCGGTTACGTGCCTTGGCCAATTCATCTTTCACCATCCTTAACGCCTCTTGTCTCTGCTGGAGGTAGGATTCCACCGTGGCTACTGTTGTGTGACCTCCTAGGGTAGGAAGTAAATATGGTTTGTAACCATAAAGGGCCTCGAATGGAGTCATCTTAAGTGAGCTGTGGAAACTCGTGTGATAGGAACCTGGATAGAATTCTAATAGCAATCCAATATCAATAGTTTCCGAATCCTTTCAGTCGAAAAACAGGAATTAAACAGGGCATTCGAGAGGCCCTAACTCTCCTAATTCTCAATCAAAAACTAGCTACCCCATTCTCCATCTTCCTTTCCTACTTATACCTCTCCCCGACCCCTTCTAACAGAATTCCCCATTCACACTGCTGATTATTCCTTCAGCAGTGTGAATTACAACTTTACCCCTCCCTTCCCCATGCACACATGCTGGTTGTTACACCTGCATGTGCGAGTCCCCCTAATTCCCAGCTTCATGCCTTCGGTTGCTTGTTACGTCTATGATAGGTTTGTTGCACCGCCGGCCTATCGTTACTCCCCTCTCGGACTTTCACCTTGTCCTCAAGGTGAAAAGCTAGAAATTGTTGCTAAATCATGTTGTAGGGCTCCCAAGTTGCCTCCAACGGTGGTAATCCCTTCCACTGGATCAGGATATCCAGCCCGCGTAAGTTAGAACCCTTCCCAGGCCGAACTCCCAGCACCACTTCTGGTTCAACCTTCATTTCTAAGTCAGCCTGCAGCTCGAGGGGAATCTGCTCCATTGCGCCGGTCCTGCCCTTAGCTTCTTTCAACTGAGACACATGGAAAATCGGATGAATCTGGCAGTGGACTTGTAGTTTGAGTTTATAAGCCATTGACCCCACTTTCTGCTCAATTTCAAATGGCCCATAGTACCTTGGAGCCAGCTTCTCATTAGGTCGGCCAGCTAGGGACTTCCTTCTATACAGCCTGAGTTTCAAGTAGACAAAGTCACCAACTACAAACTGCACATCCCTTCTCCTCCGGTCAGCCCCCTTCTTCATAATCACCTGAGCTCGTACCAGCTGGTTCTTGAGCTCGTCCAATGCTAAATCTCTCTCCAGCAATTGCTGTTCTACTGCAGAGACCGGGGTTGAGCCCTTGTCAAATCTGATCAAGGTTGGCGGCTCCCTCCCATAAACAGCTTGGAAGGGAGTAATCCTTGAAGCAGTGTGGTATGAGGTGTTATACCACAATTCCGCCCATGGCAGCCACACATACCACCCTAAAGGCCTTGCTGATGCAAAACAGCGCAAATATGTCTCTAGGGTTCGGTTGAGGACTTCCGTTTGCCCATCCGTTTGTGGGTGGTAGGCCGTACTACGTTGAAGCTTAGTGCCTTGAAGTCGAAACAACTCCTCCCAAAAACGGCTCATAAAAACCTTGTCTCGATCCGAAACAATAGTCCTAGGCATACCATGCAGCCGCATTACCTCTTTTATGAAAATTCCAACTATTGCTCCAGCTGTAAATGGGTGTTTGAGACCAATAAAATGGCCATATTTGCTGAGTTGATCTACAACCACCAGTATAGCATTCATATGACCCGATTTCGGTAACCCCTCAATAAAATCCATGGCTATATCCTCCCAAATCTGGCAAG
This sequence comes from Diospyros kaki, assembly GCA_036245055.1. Lineage (NCBI taxonomy): Eukaryota > Viridiplantae > Streptophyta > Magnoliopsida > Ericales > Ebenaceae > Diospyros > Diospyros kaki. The sequence continues at coordinate 46,062,595 of BSEG01000002.1, read as the reverse complement.
GAATTGGAAGAGGCTGTAGAAGACCCCTTGGAGATAAAGACTCATATTTACTTTGCTGGCAAATGACACACCGTTCCACATATTGGCGTATGTCCCGCTTCATGCTAGCCCAAAAAACACTCGTCGCAATTCGTTTATAAGTCTTTAGAAACCCGGAATGACCCCCTACACTGCCATCATGACCCTCTTGGAGCACCAAGGGAATTAAGGAAGACCTCTTAGGCAGGAACAACCGCCCTTTATAGAGGAGCTGGTCACCTACTAGCTGAAAATCTGAGCTGTAAGCTGGATCCGCCCTTAATTTCTGTATGATACCCTGTAAATAAGCATCTTTTGCCACCTCTTGGACCAGTTGATCGAGTTGCACCACCCTTGGCACCGTTAGAGCGAATAGAGCTGCTGGGTGGCTGATTCTCGAAAGGCTATCTGCAGCCTTGTTCTCCAACCCCGGCCGGTAGTGTATCTCAAAATGAAAGCCCATTAGTTTCAGCATCCACCTTTGATAATCCGAGCTCACCATTCGCTGCTCAAACAAAAACTTCAAGCTTTTTGGTCCGTTCTTACTATGAACTTCCTTCCCCAAAGATAATGTCTCCATTTCTGGACTGCAAACACCATAGCCATCAACTCCCTTTCGTAAACCGATTTTTTCCTCTCCGATGGTTTAAGAGCATGGTTGTAATATGCAATCGATCTATGATTCTGCATCAACACTGCCCTTACTCCATGCCCTAAAGCATCAGACTCAATTATGAAGGGCTGATCGAAGTCCGGCAGTGCGAGAACTAGCAGCGACACCATTGTTGTTTTGAGCTGCTGGAATGCTCGTTCAGCCTCTCCATCCCAACGAAAATTGTTCTTCTTTAGTTTCTCGGTGAGGGGCCATGCCATCTTACCATAATCCTTCACGAAACTCCTATAGTACCCCGTAAGACCAAGAAATCCCCGCAACTCCTTCAAGGAACTCTGCGCTGGCCAGTCCATCATGGCTTGCACCTTGCAACGATCAGCTGACACGCCTTGTTGGGAGATGATATGGCGCAAGTATTCAACCTCCAACTGTCCAAAGGAACACTTCTTTTTGTTGGCAAACAGTTGATTTGCAGCCAGCACCTTTAGCACACAACGTAAGTGCTGCAAATGTTGGTCAAAATTTTGGCTATAGATTAAAATATCATAAAAAAAAACCAACACAAACCGACGCAAATACTCCCTGAATACATCATTCATCAAGGATTAGAAAGTGGCCGGGGCATTTGTCAATCTGAAAGGCATGACGAGGAATTCATAATGGCCCTCACGTGTTCGAAAGGTGGTCTTTGGTTCGTCTCCAGCCTTGACTCGAATCTGGTGGTAATCAGATTTGAGATCCAATTTCGAAAAAACCTTCGTGCCATGTAGTTCATCTAGCAATTCATCAATGACTGGAATAGGAAACTTGTCGGGGACTGTCACCTTGTTGAGAGCCCGGTAATCTACACAAAACCGCCATCCCCCATCCTTCTTCTTAATGAGCAACACCGGGCTAGAAAAAGGGCTAACACTCGGTTTGATAATACTAGCCGCCAACATCTCACGTACCATCGTTTCGATCTCATTCTTTTGAAGATACGGGTAGCGGTAAGGCCGAACATTAATCAGGGGGGTGTCGGGTAGGAGATTGATGGCATGATCTCTGTTTCTAGTGGGTGGCAGTCCCACCGGGCTGGAAAAAACTCCTTCAAACTCAACCAATAATTCCTCCAAACTTCCGGGCAGTCCCACTTGCAGCTCATTGCATTCAACAGCCACCTCTCCAATTTCCAACAGCACTCCCTCCCCGCTCTCCTTCAACGCCTTCATCATAGCTTTTAGGGAGACTAATGTCTTACTTAAGCTAGGATCACCCTGCAATGTCACTGCTATCCCCCCTACTGAAAACCTCATGGTCATATTCCTCCAATCCACACTCATCTTACCCACCGAAGCCAGCCATTTCATGCCAAGAATGACATTCGAACTTCCTAACTCAAGGGGAAGGAATTCTTCTACTATCTGCAGGTTATCCAAAGACAGTTTGACCCCCTTGCAAACTCCTGCACCTTGTACTGCCATTCTAGTCCCCGTTATCACCCCATATCCCGCCGTTTCCGTCCTCGGCAAATTCAAGCGTTGCACTAACTCGGAGGAGATGAAGTTGTGGGTTGCTCCCCCATCCACCAGAACTACCACTGGCTGCCCTTCTATGAGCCCCCTTAACTTCATCGTTTGAGGGGTAGTTAATCCCACCACTGAATTCATAGATAATTCAATCACCTCTCTTCCATATTCCACCCCTTCGTCACCTCCCTGCTCCTCTTCTTCTTCTGCCGCAACCTCGCCTATTTCTTCATCATAGAGCATCAGCACTTGGAGCTCTTTGTTCTTGCACCTATGGCCAATCGAGTACTTCTCATCGCAGCGGAAGCAAAGGCCCTTCTCCTGCCTTGCCTTCCACTCAGCCTCACTAAGCTTCTTGAAAGGAAAATTGCCACCATTTCTAGCGGAATGAATCCGAAGGCCTGGCTGATTCACGGACCTTTGGGAGGAACCCACACCTTTCCCGGGTACCGGTGACATCCGACTCGCGATCGCGGTTGTTGTGGAATAACCGCTCCTGGTTGGCCCAGCTGCCCGATGGTAATGTTGAAGAGCTGCGTTCTTGTCCTCAATGTTTTGGGCCACCACCATAATTCGATCGAGACCCTGCAGTTGTAACACCCTGATCTCAGCTCTTATCTCTGGGTTGAGGCCGTTGAGGAATTGGCCCTCCAAAAACGCCTCCGGGACATCAGGCACTGCCGTAGCCATGGTCTCAAACTTCAAACGATACTCCTTCACCGATCCCTCCTGGCGAAGAGCCAAGAAACGCTCCTCTAACGACCCCTCCTGAGTAGGGTGAAACCGGCTCAGAATTCCTTGCTTCAGGCCCTCCCAACTCCGAATTCCTCTTTGCCTAGTCTCCCATTGAAACCAAGACAGCGCTGCTGCTTCGAAACACAGGACTGCGGATTCTATCTTCTCTTCATCCGTGAGTTAGTTGACAGCAAAATACCTCTCGGCTCGAAAGATCCACTCATCTGGATTTTCTCTTTCAAAGAAAGGCATCTCTAATCGTCTTCCACGTAAGTCCGCCCAGTACTCGCCCCCACTACCCCCTCCGGGGTTGCAACCCCCCATCACTCCAAGGGTTACTTCGGAATCCAAGGTGAATTCCGAAGGCCCTTCTCGCTCTCTGGACTTGTTCTTCCTTTCCCGCTCCAACTCATCCCACCTCGTTCGCATGAAAGCGAACTGTTCAAGCAGCATCGCTACATTACGCTCCACCGACTGGACATTCCCTCTAATGTCGTCGACCCCCTTTTTGACGCCTTCCACCGTCGACTCCAACTCGCCAACTCGCTCTGTCAAGTTCACCATCAGGTTCGGCTTGTCTCTGATACCAAATTGATAGGAATCTGGATAGAATTCCAATAGCAATCCAATATTAATAGTTTCCGAATCCTTTCAGTCGAAAAATAGGAATTAAACGGGGCATTCGAGAGGCCCTAACTCTCCTAATTCTCAATAAAAAACTAGCTACCCCATTCTCCATCTTCCTTTCCTACTTATACCTCTCCCCGACCCCTTCTAACAGAATTCCCCATTCACACTGTTGATTATTCCTTCAGCAGTGTGAATTACAACTTTACCCCTCCCTTCCCCATGCGCACATGCTGGTTGTTACACCTGCATGTGCGGGTCCCCCTAATTCCCAGCTTCATGCCTTCGGTTGCTTATTACGTTTATGATAGGTTTGTTGCATCGGCGGTGTTGTACCACCATTGTGCCGTTGCCAACCATTTATGCCATCCTTTGGGCTGCACAAAACTGAAGCACCGCAGGTAACCTTCCAGGCATTGGTTGACTCGTTCGGTTTGGCCATCCGTTTTCGGATGGTATGCGGTAGACATTAAAAGTTTGGTTCCGAGGCCTTTCATTAGCTCTTTCCAAAACAGGCTGGCAAATATTTTGTCTCGATTAGAGATAATTGATCTAGGGACACCATGTAGTTTTACCACATTATCCAAGTAGATTCGAGCCACCTCCTGAGCTGAGAACGGATGGGTTAAGCCGATGAAGTGGCTAAATTTGGTGAATCTGTCCACAACTACTAGGATACAATCCTTCCCCTCCGACTTTGGTAGGCCTTCAATAAAATCCATGGTAACATTAGTCCAAGCGCGATCTGGAACCTCTAAAGGTTGAAGCAAGCCGGGGTGAGCCACTGTTTCATGTTTGCAACGTCTACAAACCTCGCACCTCAATACATATTCCCATACATACTTCCTTAGTTGCGGCCAGAAAAATAACTGTCTGACCTTGTGATATGTGTTTTGGATACCCGAGTGTCCTCCAATTGGAGATCCATGCAACACATGAATTATCTTGTCCTTCAGCTCCCTGCAATCACCAATTACTATCTTGCCTTTGTATCTGATTACTCCATTGGTAAGTGAGTACCCTGGTTTGCTGGTGGTGCTCACGATTAGTTGTTCTAGAAGACTCTTGGTCCATCCGTCTTGGTGGTAGCCGTCAGTGATTTCTTGGAACCAATCCGGTACCACTGTAGATATGGTTGCAGCCATTCCTTCTACATGACGAGATAATGCATCTGCTGCAACATTTTCTTTACCTTTCCTGTATTAAATCACATAGTCTAAGCCCATGAGTTTAGACATACCCATTTTCTGCAATTGATTGTGCAACCTTTGTTGTAAAATGTATTTCAAACTCTCATGATCTGTTTTGATTATAAACTTTCCTCCTTCCAAGTAGTGGCACCACCTTTCTACTGCCATTAGCACTGCCATCAGTTCTTTCTCATAGATACTAAGGCCTTGATGTCTTGGGGCTAAGGCCTGGCTAAGAAAAGCCAAGGGTCTTCCATCTTGAGTCAATATCGCTCCTATGCCTGTGTTGCTTGCATCTGTTTCTAACGTAATGGGCTTATCAAAATCTGGCAACCCTAGTGTAGGCACGCTGCTCAGAGCAGCTTTTAATTGCTCAAAGGCCTCTTCTGCCTTGGTAATCCATTGGAACCCATTTTTCTTTAACATTTCTGTTGGTGGTTTGCTTATAGAACCATAGTTCCTTACAAACTTCCGATAGTAACTAGTAAGTCCCAGAAAACCCCCTAAGGCCCGTATGTTAGCAGGTTTGGGCCAAGCCATAACAACCTCAATCTTCTTAGGATCAGTTCCCACTGCAGCTCTTGATATAATGTGTCCGAGATACTCGACTTGGGGTTGTGCAAAGGCACATTTCGACCGCTTGATACATAGCTGATTGAATCGCAAGATCTCAAATGTAGCCCTAAGGTGGTTAGGGTGTTGGTCAACGGATGGGCTGTATATTAGTATATAAACAACAAAACAACAACAACATATCCAGCCGTTATCCCACTATGTGGGGTTGGCTACATGAATTCTAGACTTCTATGTGGGTTACATCCCAACAGATAGTTTGTCTAGAATTCATATTTGGATCCGACTAGATTTTACGCTGGCTGTCGGCTACCTAACGCAACCCTCCTCCTTTATCCGGGCTTGGGACCGGCAGTGGATAATATCCCCTGGCGGAGTAATGATGAAATGAAGTTTGAGCACCATCTTCACATGGAGAAATTTCATGAGATGGTGGTGAATGAAGATAATTGATATAGTTGTGTTCCATAACTTAGTTGACATGGTGAAACCAACAAGTACAATATGGAAACACAACATCTGTATATTAGTATATCATAAAAAAAAAACCAGCACAAACTTTCTGAGGTAGGGTTCAAAAATCTAGTTCATGAGAGCTTGGAATGTAGCTGGAGCATTTGTGAGGCCAAATGGCATTACGGTAAACTCGAAATGCCCATGATGTGTTCGGAAGGTTGTCTTGAAGGTGTCATTAGGATGGACTCTAATTTGATGGTATCCAGCCCTTAAGTCTAGCTTAGTGAATATGGTTGCATGTTTGAGTTCATCAAGTAAATCATCAATGATGGGAATAGGAAACTTGTCCTTAATAGTTATGGCACTAAGCTGTCTATAGTCAACACAAAAACGCCAAGTTCCATCCTTTTTTTTTACTAATAGAACAGGGGAAGCAAAAGAGCTGTGGCTTGGGCGAACTAGGGATTGATCTAACATTTCCCTGACCATTTTCTCAATTTCAGATTTGAGTTTAGGCGGATATCGGTAAGATCGGATGTTAACAGGTTCAACTTGGCGTATGAGAGGTATAGTATGGTTTAAGGAACGTTTAAGAGGTAAAGTTTTAGGTTCTACGAAGAGATCTTGATATTCATTCAGCAATGAATCTAAAAGGGTCAGTTCAAGTACCTGTTGTGAACATTTTGAGCTTACTATTTGAATTTGTCTTCCTTGTTGATCGCTGGTCTCAATGGAGAATAGATGAGCCACTTGTGCCCATTTCTTTTTGAACATTCGTTGTAACTTCTTGCCCCTTATCAATTTGCAGGCTCCTACCTCCATATGGCCTTGCAATACTACTCTTTTTCCCTTTTTATCCAACGTCACCTCCATGTTATTAAAGTCAAAGCTAATGGGACTCACTTCCCGCATCCAATCTACCCCCAACACAATATGACAACCCCCCAATCTGAGTAGTCTAAGACCAGCTTGGAATTCTTCTCCTTGCATCTCCCAACAGAACCCCGTGCAAGCTGATTTGCTGAGAACTTTATCTCCATTAGCTACCGTGACTGATAATGGTTGTGTCCTCGCCGTTGGCCACCCCATTCTTTTAGTCGTCGTTTCATCGATGAAACTGTGGGTACTCCCACTGTCGATTAACACCATGAGAGAACTATCGTGCACCTTCCCTTCTACTTTAATAACTTTGCTGTTAGCCACTCCTTTAATAGCGTGTAAGGATATGGCACCACTGCCCTCGTCCTCGCCTTCTTCTATTGTTGCCAGTTCTTCTGTTTCATCTCCTTCCTCTTCTCCATCCAACAACAACAATTGTTTTCTACATTGGTGTCCGGGTGTGTATTTTTCCCCACACTTAAAACACAGTCTGGCTATCCTCCTTTGTTCCAACAGTTTGTCTCTGCTCAACATATTTAAAGGGGGTGCAAGTAACGCGGAATACCTGGTATTAGGGCCCGTCCTGATTGCCTCTCTTCTTGGTGGTCTACCACCCTGATATACCATTCCTCCTTGAGTTCCTCTGATCTGTCCCCTTTGTTTCTTCAGCAACGCGTCAAACTTCATTTCTTGTAGGTAAGCCCCTTCTGCTGCTTCCGGGCCTAAGAACTTGGACTGCTGATCGAAGCTCCTCATTGAGTCCTTCTATGAAGTTGGATACAAAATAATCTTCAGTGAGGCCGGGGTTCCGATTGAGCATCAAGAACTTGAGCTCTTCGAACTTCGCTTGATAGTCCATCACGGATCCTTCCTGTCTTAAGCGATTAAATTCTTGTACTATATCCAACCTTCCCCGTTCGCCGAATCTTTCATTGAGACCTTGAGTGAAGTCTTCCCAATTATAGTTCGCTCTTACCCTGGATCACCCTTGGAACCACACATCTCCTTCATCGTGAAGATATGCTACTGCCAAAGCCACCCTCTGATTCTCTGGTACCTGGTGAATCTCGAACAACTTCTCACACCTTCTCAACCACCATCGCGGTTTAGTCCCCTCAAATGTTGGAAGTTCCAGTTTAGGAATTGGAAATCCCCGCCTCCGGTCCACGACCGTTTCATCGCCAACCGTCGGCTCTTCTTCCGACACGGTAATTCCTGCCTGTCAGTGTGGTATACCAATTCCCTGTAGAATTGGTTCTGTCCGTTCTCTAGGTGGAAAATCAGGAGAGATCCTTACCTGTGGTTGATTTGCAAACATCAACGTAAATTGTTGCAGCTGATCCCGCAACAAATTGCCTTGATCTCAAACGTCTTGCAATTCCTCTCGAATTTGCAAGCGCATATCCCCCCTGAGTCGATCGGCCAAAGTCTCCAGCTTCCTATCCACCGCCGATCCGATCCTTTCTTCCACCGTATCAACTCTTCCTTGCATTTCTGTCACTGTCGCTGTTACCTGTTGGAGCTGCATCTCCATCTGACGCATCCTTGTACCATTTGCCATTGAACCGATTGCCTTCAAACAATCTGGCTCGGAGCTTGCTCTAATACCAATCTGTCAGATTTCCGATTTGACTGGTTAACAGGAGAACAGCGAGGGAAAGAAAGTAGAGAACTCGAGGGAGACGGAAGGGAGAGTAGGGAGAAATTTAGAGGGAAATAGAATTGAGGAGGAAACTTATTTCCTGATTTCATTCAACCTCTCAAATCCAGCACCTCGATCAGCTTATATACTGATCAAAATCAATTAAGCGCCAAAAGTTGTTGGCTCGCCCATGCGATTGCCAAGTGGCCATGTGCACTTACAAGTGGTCTCCGCGCGCGTTGAGTACGCCTTCACGCGGTTATGCATGCTGGAACAGTTTCTCCAACTAAGCACAAGGATTTATTTACATTCTATTAATGCTATTATTTCTACTAACACTAGTTAGCGTAACACTAAATACCATCATCATTGCCATGCTTTCTTTAAAACTTCATTAGAACTTTGGGGCATTTAGAATTATGAGGATATGCACCCTAACATTGGTTCAACACATTTTTGATCATTTGGGACTAACTATGACAAGAATACATAAACACAAGGCATAAGAGAAGACCAATTCTCTACCATGCTTAATCTCAAGAACACACCATTCCTTAGGAATTGTGGGAGAATACAAACCCCACTTAAGCTCATAACAAACATGCACAAAACTTAGAAGCCTTCAAATTCAAGAATTTACCCAAAATATAACCAAAACCCTACTTCACCCAAAACTTGATTTCTCTTCCCCAAAACCACTACCAACACATAAAGACCATACTTTACAACCTTTGCACACTTTCAATTTTTCACTTCAAGGCTTCAAATTAGGGAATTTAACCATAACCTAAAAGCCCCCAAATCTAACCCCAGGAGAGAATTTAAATGACCATAGAGAAGATATGGGAAGAGGAACTTGCCTTTACTAGCTTCCTTAGTTGATGATTGGATGACTTGAAACCTTTGGAAGATGAGATTTGGCTTGAAAATTGAAGAGGGAATTTCGAAGATGGAGAAGGAAGAGACCCACGAGAAGGCTTCATGTTTTGCTTCCCTTTTTTCCTCTCCAATTTTCAGATTTATGTGTTTATATACTTCCCCCAATTTCCTTTTAACTTCCACCACACAATTTGCTCATACCTCTCTTAACCATGCATGCTTTATACCTAAACCACACTTAACTTAGCTTCTAGAAGGTCTTCTCTTCTCTTAAAATTGCTACCCGAGAATGCTTAATTTCAATCCTTCCCTTAGTTGAATTTTGACTTTTCCAAAGCCACATAGACATTTGCCTTTGACTTTTCAACATTTCATGCATTATACATTACTAATACTTCCAGATTCTTATGTTTTCTCGACGTTTCTCGCCTCCTATCACTTGGACAATTTATGTCAGCTACAAGATACAAGTTTAGCGAGGGTTCTACATACCCGGCATGTCCGCGGTCGGTTTCCGATTTTTCCCTGGGGACCGTCACCTATCTTTGACTCCTGGCAACAAATAGTTTAAACTATTTAAATCAAACAAATTCTAAAACATCAAAATACCCAAAAACGAGGCATTACATTGGGTGCTTGACTATAGATGTTAATATAATTATTTATCAAGTTTTTGACTTGTTTTGCAGGTAGTGAACGAAATATGGCAAAACTGACATTGGATGGTGTGGATGTAATGGGTGAACGTTTGGCAGCAGAGGTTAGTTTATTCTTTTGTGATGCCGTGTTGATTATATTTACTGTTCAACCCAATTATGTAATGTCAGGTTCTAAATCTGCTTAATTATTCAAGTAAGACACATGGAGGATGCAATTAGATATTTGCAAAATGAATAAATTTCAGGTCCTCGAGGTGATCAAACAAAAGCCAGGTCTATGCAAGATATCCTTTGTTGCACATTCAGTTGGAGGTCTGGTTGCAAGGTATGCCATTGGGAGATTGTTTAGACCTCATAGAAGGGAAAAGTCGGAGGATTTATTGCCTATTTCCTGGGAAGAGGAGTCAAAGAGTTCAATTGGTGGGTTGGAGCCTATGAACTTCATTACTGTTGCCACACCTCATCTTGGCTCAAGGGGTAATAAACAGGCAGGTTTCTTTCTTTTTCATCATAACTGGTGCTCTTCTTTTGGATGATAGTGCTTTCAATCATGGTGGTAGAGAAAGGAAATATGGTGTTATCTGGCAAAGCACATTATTGAGTGGTATTAATTTGAATGCAAAACTAGTGCTAATGTGAACAAAAAGCTTACAAAATTAAATATAAATGTCGTGTGGCATTGTTTTCAAAGTTTATATAGAAATTTTTATCTGTTATTAAGTAATAGTTAGTAGTTGACACCCCCCTTTAATAATAATGCATGTCATTAGTTGATTATTGACTTTATGACAACTTTATTCAAGATTTGATGTGGAATCTACTCTGCTACTGTAATGGTTCAAAGCCATGTTCTTGCGGTGTCCACTACTAACTATGCTGTGTTGTTTCTTCTGGAGTTGATCTCTGTCATACATTAGCCTTTCTGACCAATAATGTAAGTTGTATATGCAATTTGAATTGTTATTTCTATCATTTTCTCTATCATATACAAATATTTGAAGAATTTCTTAATATATAATCCATTGAGGTAAGTAGATTTCCAGATTTGTTCGTCAAATTAATTCATTTATGTGTAAATGGGAGTAAAAGTATATCTCATTCTGTTGATTAAATCAGTTTTTTTTTTCTTTTTTCATTGAGCTGCTTATTGCATTAAAAAGTTGTAGATTATCTCAGTTAAATCATGACCTGTGATGACAAGAAAAGAGATGGAAACTGGTAGAGAGACTTTGGGGGGTGGGGTTGGGTGGGCGCAATCTGTTGCACTATTGGTGAACTTGTTGATAAAAATATTTGTAAAATATTGCAGGACAGTGGTTTTTACTTGTGAGATAGGAGGAAAATTGCAGAAATGATAAATTTGACTCACATGTTTGCTAGATTTTTGTACATCCTTTAATGTTATTATGTTGCCACACATTTCCATTTTTCAGTTGACCAAAATGATACACTGGAATGAAATTTGAGCGTTCATTGCCTGTCATTTGTAGTTGCAATGTGACTGATATTTGTTTAATTTGCTTTCATGTGTAGGTACCCTTTCTTTTTGGTGTACCTGTATTTGAGAAAGTCGCTGGTCTTTTTGTTCATTGGATATTTAAGAGAACTGGCCGGCATCTTTTTCTTACTGATGACGATGGTGGAAAGCCTCCATTGCTCAAACGCACGGTTGAAGACGACGGTGAACTTTACTTCATGTATATTGCCTAAGCCCATTTCTTAAGTAAATTGCTCTTTTGGATCCTAATTTCTTTAGATGTAATTGTCAGTAAGTCATCTATTAAGAATTTTGTTAATGTGGCTACCAACATACTGGTGCAGGTCTGCATTAGGTTCCTTTAAACGGCGAGTGGTATATTCAAATGTTGGCTATGACCGTATCCTGTTAGCACCAAGAATTTAGCTCCTTTTATTTTCTAGATTCTACACATATAAAATTATATTTTCCTTGTTTTCCTTTATAAAATATTATTCAGACATAGTGGGCTGGAGAACATCATCTATTAGACGTAACAGTGAACTTCCTAAGGTATCATCTTTTGTTTGGATATTGTGATCAAGCCAATAAAGTGGTTGCAGTTAAATGACCAAAAATTACGTTGTTCTTCAGTGGGATGATTCTCTAAATGAAAAATATCCTCATATAGTATACAAAGAGCACTGTAAAGCATATGATGTTGAGCAGAATGAGCCCACTGTAATGGGAGATGATGGTACAGATGAGCTAGAAGGTTGGTATCATCAGTTACTTCTACTGGAACAGCTAGCTTTTTGGCTATCTTAGGTCTATTATTGGTGACTTGGGTGTTTGCCTTTTCGGGTTCCTTAACATTTTACTGGTTTTATTTCTGCTTGTATTTGGCCTCGTTAATAAATTGTAATAAAGTTTTTCGTTGGACTGAGTTCTTTAGAGGAGCTCGTGACTGGCTTATCACGTGTATCATGGGAAAAGATAGATGTCAGTTTCCATAGTAGCAGGCTCCGGTTTGCTGCCCATAATTTGATTCAGGTACCTCTCTCTCCCCCCCCCCCCCTCTCTCTCTCTCTCTCTGAATACAGATGTGAATTAGTTCATTTGTGCATTCTTAGTAAATGAATGCAAAATGTAATCCAAAATTAACAATGTCTTTTCTAAATTGACCAAGAGGAACCATGAATTGGGTTTGGCAAAATTAAAGTCTAATTATGTTATGAATAAATGGATGTGAGGATGTAAGATATACATAATAGCAAAGCACCAAGCTATATGGGAACCAAGTAAAAATAAGAATAAGGAGAAGAGAGATGTTTGGCAAATCTCATGATTATCTACTCTCTCCAAGCTAGATTTTGCAATATTTTTTATATAGGAGTATATGACCAGTTTTCAGTTGTTAGTTGTCATGACCCAAGGATCTATAGAAGAGCAATATAGTAATAGGTTGATAATAGTTGTTAGAAGATATTTTAGATATTTTAGCATTTGGTTAGAAGCATATGGGTGCTGTTATGCAGTTAGTTAGGAGCAAATATGGCTATATAAGGCTATGTAAACGGATGGGGTTTTCATGCTTGAATTGATTTGAATGAATTCTAATTCTCTCTCTACAATTCTCTCCAATCTCCATCTCATTTCTCTCTACTACTCTCCCTCATTTCTCTCTATATTCTTTCCCCATTTCTGTCCATTTCTTCCTCTTAGTATTTTGTTCTTGATTTTACTCCATCAGCTCCTTCCGATTATCATTTCAATCCTAGGCTAAACCCTAGGTACATGACAAATAGTATTAGAGCAATCATTCCTTGGCTATGAGTTCGGAAAATCAATTGTGTTCGATTAGATTTGAAGTAAGCAAGCCAGATTCGAAGTAGAGCAAATCAATCATTGAAAGCGAATTCAAGCGACTCCTAGGGGAGTTCTAGTTGATCGGAACTCCCAGACGAGCAAGGCCTTCCCATTCTCGGAGTTGTTTGCGAGAGAATTTTGAAGAAACTGTAGCCATCGATTCTCAATTTTGGAGAATTTCGCTGGTTGCATCAAAATCGCTCAAGGAAGGCGAGCTACCTAGACGATTCCAATGGAGAATTTCGAGGTTCTGGCAAAATTCTAGCCATTTGGAAGCTTGTTTGATTTTTGGAGTAGCGGGGAACGAAGGTGATTGAGCAGCGAACTTTCCTTGTCACGACAGAATTCGAGATTTCGGCTATTGCAGACGTGGTTCAGGAAGGCGACCACAAAGCATTTTGCGATCCGGTAGCAGATTGGAGCGGGTGAGCATCTCTTGGATTAAATTCCAATAAAATTCCATAGCCGCGACAGACACCAATCCATGATAGGTGTCGACGTTGACCGCGATGAGTGGGTAGGACTCTGGAGTGTCTCGATTTAGACTTGGGTGTTGCGATTTAGACTTGGGAGTGGGTGTAGTGATTGAACTGACAGTGAATTCTGGTGATTTTGAAATCAAAAGTGATTGCAAATTGTGCTGGGAGCCTAGGACGGTGATTAGGCAATAGTTGTTCTTTGGCTGCAATTTTGATTTGAGTTGAAGGTAGGGAAATCAGTTTCCATAGTTAAGGTCCAAGTTAAGAAGGCTCGTAGGCGACTTGGCCTAGTGGGTTTGACGGTGTTTTCGGAAACTCCGGTGAATTGATTGAGCAGCGAATTCTAGAGTCCAGTGAGTTAACGGAACTGGAAGTTCTGACAACCACCCACTGATCACTTTCCTAAGGTTATGGAGATTGAGCTTGGGCTAATAGTTGAGGCCGAATATGGAAGGAAAAGCAGATTCGAGCCCAACCGATTCCAATGGTGAAGCTGGCAGTTAATGTTCGAATTTCTACAGGCGTAACAGGAGGTGATTCCAATTGAATTCTAGGCCGCTAGTAAGGTAAACAAAGGGTCATTTTGACTTTGAATTCTGATTAACTTTGTTTGAATTGGAGAGATGAAGAAGAGTAGTATGTATATAGCTCATTGGTCTTCATTTTCAGTGGGAATGGAGCCTCAAGGGTAGCCAAAGAAGGCTGCATTTTCAGTTGGCAACAATAAGAATTAGGAGCAGTTTATATCAGGCTTGGGAAAGGTTGGATAATGTGTCTAGCAGAATTGATAAGGGAGCAAGCAGTGGGATTCATAAAACGTGCGAGAAATTCGATCGTATGTTTCAAAAGAAGCTGTAGGAGTTTGCGAGGATACTGACTAAGAAGTATCATTACAATTTTCCGGCAGAATACTTCGATGATTATCAACGAAGTTTTAACAAGGAGGAATTCCTTAGAGTGGAGCAGCCAAAGGAGGATAGTCTTCCTGAAAGTAAATCCTTGGTGTACTCCAGCTATCAGCAAGTAAAAGTATTTCCACTTGAGGAGGTCCCTACTGAAGATATGGAAGGGTCTAAATATATTGCTCCCTTGGTCTTGGTTGTGGAGAGGGCTGAGGAGTACATGGAAGAAGGGATTGAAGAATTGGGGGATGACAGTCTAACAGTGGGCAACATCTCAAGCACCCCCATTGGTATTGAGAATCCAGATGCTAAAACCCTCAATATGACACCGTTAAAGGAGGTAACTGTTGAGGATGAAGCTAAGATGTTCGCTAGTAATCCGGGAGCCAAAGATCTAGGAATGGAAACAACCACAACAACCTTAGATTGTGGAGATCTTAAATCTATTTCTCTTGAAAGAATAGGAATGGAAGGAGTTGCTAAATTTCCTACTATGGATCAGGTAACTCCAACTAAGAAATCAGTCAATTGGGAGGAAACTTGTGCCTTAATCGAAGTGAATAACCAATGGAGGAAAGTTCAAGATTGGTAGAGGTTAAGGGAGGATGGTTGTCTAAAATTGATTATACTAAAACCTTCCAACAGTATGTTTCTGATCTGGAGCAATGGAGGACACAGAAGGATAAAGCAAAACAAGATGAAAGGAAGAAAGGGAAGGGATTCTTTGTTGAAGGGACTGAGACCTTCGTTGTTTTGCTTATTCATGTTTCCATTAGTGTGGTAGCAAGACATAATGTTGTTGCTGCTGAGGAGAAAGAGAAGAGAAAGCAAAAGAAAAGGGAAAAACAAAATAAGAAGAAGGAAAAGCGAAGAAGAAACCAATGGGTGAAGATGGGCATTGGATGAAGAAACAATGGCTTGGTTGTAATAAATTTCTTAGAGACAAGAAACCTTTCAAGGGGAGAGAATTGTCATGACCCAAGAATCCATAGAAGGGCAATATAGTATTAGGTTGATAATAGTTGTTAGAAGATATTTTAGATATTTTAGCATTTGGTTAGAAGCACATGAGTGGGTGTTGTTATGCAGTTAATTAGGAGCAATATGCCTATATAAGGCTATGTAAACGGATGGGATTTTCATGCTTGAATTGAATTGAATGAGTTCTAATTCTCTCTCTACAATTCTCTCAAATCTTCCACTCATTTCTCTCTTTTGCTCTCCCTCATTTCTCTTTACATTCTTTCCCCATTTCTATCCATTTCTTGCTCTCCAGTATTCTGTTCTTGATTCTACTCCATCAGCTCCTTCCGATTGTCATTCCAATCCTAGGCTAAACCCTAGATACATGACACTAGTGGACGTTTGCATGATGAAGTGTTATATCAAAATAACACTAAAATAATCTCACCAAAATGAATGTCAATTTCAGGACAACTCCCCTCCCTCCCAAAACTTCTGTTCTAACTCAATCAATATATGGACTAATACACCATTGCAAAAGATTAAAGAAACAAATAATCTATTTTTGTAGGCAAAATAACTTTCAAGAAGTTGATTGATCAATATTGCTCACAATAGAATAACTGTGGAAGACAATAAGAGTTTAGCCTTGATGCCTTTTTGTTTCTTCTGCATGAATGCTCGGATGATCTCTGTAATTGAGGGCCTTCACTCATATAGGTGGGCTGGTGAGTCTTGACCAATTTGAAAAATCATTTGAGGTAGTTGAAATAAATAAACTTTGGTTTATTTGATAAGCAAGGGAAATTCAATAAAATTTATACAGGTTCCAATCCTTTTTTCTTTTCTTTTATTTTCTGAATATTCTGATGAGATTACGGCTTGATATGTTGTTGTCAAAATATTTGAGTTTAGACCATTCCATTGCTCCTTTTCATCATGCATAAACTGAACCAATAATTAAGATTAAACGTTAAAAGAATTATTGAATGAGTTCAAACAGAAGGAAAATATGTTGATAAATGAATACCATTTTGTTGACTATTACTTATCATTTACCAAATCTTTCTCTAGATCTGGTTTGATCTTGTAGCCCAAATAACAGCATTCCATGGTGTATTTAGAATCATAGTAACCAGTGAAACAAATATACTTTTACAAACCATCAAAGCAATTCCATTTCCAACAGCCCATGTGGGATTTCTCCGGAAATTATTCCATTTCTCCAGAAAGTAGATCATAGGCTCATTAAATTTCTCCAGGCTTTCTTGCAAGGTATTTTCAAATTTCTGGAACACTTGGTAATAAGTATTGAGCCTATTGTGGCTTGGTCTTACTCCTTTTTTCCATGATAAACTTTTAGGAGCCCACAGTCATTTGATGTCAATCCTATCTTCAGCTTGATGGTCACCCCATTATTCTCATTTGATCTCAAAATCTCTTAGCTATTTAGTGTTTTTTTTTTTTTGAAATAAGTGAGCACAAATATATTAACGAGGCCATAGGAGTAGTACATCAATGATCCGAAAAAAGAGAGTTCCATACAATCCATACCCCCCCCCCCCAAGCCATTAGGGGGATCATGACAACCCAAAAGTGACTTCATAACCATCAAGCCTAGAAAAGGGAGAAGAACTTAGCGGCCAAGAGTTGAGGTAGACATGATGACCTAGTCCACCGAGTAAGGGAAAGATGGCTCCATAGCCCTAACCCAAACCACAAACCTGGCAAGCACCAAGTTAAAGATATCAACTGCACCTGACTCTCAATCTTTGAAAACTAACCTATTTCACTCCAGCCACATCGTTCATAGCGCTGAATATAAAAAAGACTTCCATACCTTCATTGGTATGAGCAATATAAGACTATTCAAACTAGTTGAATAAACAATTCATAATATAGAAATCTTTTAAGAGGCTACATCAATAAGCGAAAACTTGTTTCTGGGTAACAATCTTGCCACACCATTGTTCTCTGGATAAAATATTTTGGTGTCAGCTCTATTTGACAAAATGTCTATCCCATGACTTGAAAAATGCTTGTTAACTCCTGAAACACTTCAAAAAACCTCGTCAATTCATCTAGCACAAAAATAATGTATTGAGTAACTTAAACATTTTATTCTGATGTAATATTATGCATTTTAAGTTAAAAACTATTTAAGATTTTCTAAGGAAATGATGATATCCTTCCGATGACTTTAACCTACTAATAACTATTTAATAATATTTTGTCAACTTATCATGAAAATGAAAATTTTATTTTACTGCCCAAGCCCGAGCTAATGGGTTTTTCTTTTTTTTTTTGAATGAGGTTCCCCCTCCCCCCTCTAGGCTCTATGTTCCCTTGAAATATAATATAACATACATCTTGTGCATGCATCATGCAGTTCAAGTTAATTTTTTTTTTTTTTTTGGTGCCTCCATAAGTATACCAGTATGCAGGTCCTTTGGCCTGTTAAGTATTTGGTAAGGTACTCTTTCCTTCTTCCTCTTGGAACTTGCACCTTCATTGATCCAAGGGTCTATGGAGAGAAATCTAACCATGCTTGATTACTGTGCAGTTTGAGCCTAGGGTGGTCTTGGTAACAAGTATTAGCTTTCCATGAAATCCAGTCTAGTCTCTTTGCATGTGCTTTAAGCTGCCCTCTATGCTCTGGCACCTCTCTCCATGGAATCTCATTTTTTAGCTTTGGGACTGGTGTTTATGGGCCTTTGTACTTTATGTTATTGCTCCTCTCTCTCTCCCCCAAAAGGCGAATGCGGCAGAAAATTCCTCTCTGTTTGTGCCAGAAATTAATTTCAGATGTGGTATGAACTATCGTATGCAAGATGCATTAACCTTCATTGTTTGTGTGATGGGTGATTGCTTGTATAAGTGTGTATATGGCTTGGACTGCCAGCCTAGCTACTACTAAAAATCTGAATGTAAATTGGAATCAAATCAAGTGAAGTGCTGAAAGAACACTTTATTGTCTATTTACAAGCATAAAAGAGATTCAAAATTGTGGAGTTTTTGAGTCATCAACCTAATGAACCATACTATAAAAATTTGAAAGAGGGTAATTGAGAAAAGTTTGAGAAAAATCGAGGTCTTTGAATGGGTATGGAGCGAAAGAATGCTTTATTGTCTATTTACAAGCATAAAGGAGACATTCAAAATTGTGGAGTTTTTGAGTTATCAACCTAATGAGCCATACTATAAAAATTTGGAAGAGGGTAATTGAGAAAAGTTTGAGAAAAATCGAGGTCTCTGAATGGGTATGGTTTTATGCTTGGTAGGTTAACAACATAAGCTATCTACTTGTTAAGACATCAAATAGAGAGGTCTAGAGATAAATAAAAATATTTGGAAAAAACATATGACGAAGTTAGTCTCATGGAAGGTTTTAGGTAAGAAGTGAGTCCATATTGCTTATAGACAAGTTATTAAGGACATGTATTATCAAAGGGAAGTTCGTGTTAGAACTTGTATGGGATATACTATGGCCTTAATTTTTAGTTATAATTGGATTACATTAAGAATACCTTTTTACTGTTGTGATTGATGAACTTGTGAAGCACATCCAATAAGTGACTTGGTAGATGTTATTTGAAGGCAATGTTTGTCTTAGTGGATGAGATAAAAGGCATGAAAATTAAACTTGAATTGTGGAGGAACACATTAGAATTCCAGGGTTTTAAGTTGAGTAGGTTAAAAACTGAACATACAGAATGCAAGTTCAATAAAAATAGAAGTGTGAAAGCTGTTATAGTGAAACTTAGAGATCAAGTTATTCAAAATCAGATTAGTTTATATCTTGCATTAATTGTTCAAAAATAAGTAGGGTTTTTTGAGAATATTGCTTACAGTATCAAGGTAGGATGGTTAAAGTCGGGAACTGCATTCATTATTTTATGGGATCATAAATACAAAAAGCTAAAAAAGAAAAAGTTTATCATATAATTATGAGACTATCTTTGTTGTGTGGTTTAAAATGTTGCAGTTAGGTATTAACAAATACAAAATATGAGTGTAACTGGGATGCTGCTGCTATGGTGGATGTGCAGGTCTATGAAAAAAGGCAAAATAAAAAACGAGTTTATATATAATAAGATGAGGGTGATGTCTCTTAGAGATAAGATGAGAAGATGTGATTAAGATGGTTTGAATTTGTAAGAGGATAGATGCGCTTGTGAGGCAAGTGGATGGAGAACGTCTGTAGGGAATAAGATAGAGGAAGATCAAACAAAATTTGATGGGAAATCCTTAAATGATACAGGATATAATATAGTGACCTTATAAAAATATAGCCATTGATAGAGATGGCTGGCAATCTAGAATTTATGTAGCTGCCACCTTGCTTTTAGTGGGAGCAAGGTTTGTACTTCTTGTTGTTAAGATTGATAGACATGCAAAGCTAAGGCTAAATAATTGATTTTTCTGGCACTAATTCTTGAACTTTCTGTAACATACATTTAATCATTTTTATACTGTCTCGTCAACATGTTACTGGTGCCTTTTAATGTGAAGCGAACTATCCTCTGGAATATATATATTTGACAGGTCAAAGACTATTACATGCATTCTGAAGGTGCGGATGTCATACAACATATAATTGATCATTTTCTTGTTTGATGCTCTTGGAAACACGGCGTTACATCTCGGTCAAGCACGCTTCCCACGGCTTAGGTAAAGGGACAATTTCCTCGACGTTAAAGTAGTATCATTTTCTGGAATGATGGAAAATTTCTCATTGACTTGGATGCAGGTTGAAAAGCAAAAAGGGCTCGTATCAATCACCAAGCAGTAAGATTTTTTTATTGACTCTTGATGTCTTCAACTTCAAAGGTACAACAACACACTTGGGATTGTCATCTTTGCACGATCTCCCGTCACTTGTACCTTTGATTTTGACAGAGAAGATAAATTATAGGTAGAGATTTTGCCTCACTATGCAGGGTAAGAAATCGAATCCACGATCTACTAGTGTGAATTCCAACTTATCATGGTCCAATCACTTGATATGTGTCCTCGGAGCTATAATAACACACATTGCCTATCAATGAAGTGGAAACGAGGCATTCTAATATTTTAAAGTTCCATTTTCTTGTATATACACCATCTAACAATTGAATAATCTTCTATTGTTCTTTGCTGAACAAGTTTGGCCCTCGTAGTTTAGTTACTTCTAGGTATAATCCTGTATAGAACAAATAGAATGACATATGATATCATTTTGGTGTATGGAAATGTTATATTTTTTTCCTTAAAACCTATTTTTTTATGTGTTTATTAACTTTTTTTTTTGCTTTTCTAACAAAGTAAAATTCATGTCTTTTAATGAGTTATTTAAATAAATGATTATTCTTGCCTTATATAAACAGTGCTTTGTTTTTGTAGTTTATGGCTGATAGGGTAGTAGCATTGTTCCGAGAGATTTTAGGGTTGGATGTATGGTTGGTGTAAATGCTATTATTTAAGAAGGAATTGTGCCCTTGGGTGGTAGCTTGATGCCTCATAAGACTCTTTTAACTTGTGTTTATGGCTGAATAATCATTTGATATCTATACTGTATTTTTATGGATGGTACTATTTTTTTTTTTTACATTAATTGTATTTCTATTTTCAAAATTGGTTCACAGCTCCAAATCTTTTTTTTTTTTTTTTAATACATGCGCACGCAAAGATGTTTAGTAATAATTTCTTTATATTATTGAAATAAGGTAAAACTTTATCATATTAGTTTATAATTACAAAGTATCATTTTATGTACAAAAGCTTTTTTAGAATTTCATTTTTCTGTGGGAGATGCCTTTTTGCAAAATAAACTGAGCAATTAGCTTCAGTTTTGCGGGACTCCTTCATTTGATTAAAGGCAAACTGAGATATTCTAGCTTAACTTCAATTGAGGATTGAGTGATGGCAAGATTCTTCCTTGGAACATTGACATTTTTACGTATAAAGTTGTCCCACTTTGTTGGTAGAAATATTATTTTTTCCATTATTTAAAAAAGTCACGAGTTTAGAAATGAACACAGTTTATTTTATGACTTTGTCTTCTTTTGCTTTTATAAAATTGGAAGCCTAATGACGATGGTTGAAAGTTTAAAGACATCTGTGTTCTGAATTAGATCTGGTAAAAGGTAAATGGTTTTTCTCTACGTCTCTTACTTTCCTCTTGTCTTGCTCTCTCTCTTGAAAGTTCAATGTACTAAATTTTTTTACTTTGTTTTAATTTTATATTTTTTTGATAATATATTAAATTTTGTGTTTATTTTCAATTAAATAATTTTTTTTTCAGTTATCTAATAATATTTCATATTTTGTGTTAGTTTTAATTTTATAATAAGATGAATTTTATCTTTGGATTACTTGTGATTTAAAATTATTTTTAGATATCTATGTGGTGATTTATATTTTTTGTTCGGATGCATCTTCATTAGTTTTTGACAGAATGATGTTAATTAAAATTAACTTATTTATTCTTAATCCTTCAATTAGTAATTAAAAAATAAAAATACACAGAAAAAAAAAATCATTGCACTAAACTATCGTCGGAGGTGTTATAGAATCCATTATCTTCCTCTGCTTTATCATTTGGGTGCAAGGTTTCATTATTACTAGTTTACGCAATGAATCATCAGAATAGACGATAGTGTTGTGTATTGTTTTTATTTATTTATTATTAATTAAAAAAATAAAAGAAATTTAATTTAATATAAATTTAATTAACTTTCTTTGTGATACAGAACAATTAAGATAAACAATATAAATCTCTAAAGATATTTTTAAATTATAAAAAATATCTTTGTAAATTATTCAAAACACATGGGTCTAAAGTCAATTTGCTTTATTATAAATTAAAACTGAAGATAAAATTTAGTATATTATTTAAAAATTAAAATTTATTATAAAATTGAAACAGAAGTTTAACATGTTTTTTAAAATTTGCCCTATATTTACTAGAAATCAATCGCACATATAGGTTCAATTTGTGTACTGACTTATGATATTGTAATAATAATTTACAAAAAGTACTTAAAAAGGGGTTTTTTCTACTTCTTTTTTTTTGGGATTGAGTAAAAGGTAAGGCCAATTTTTAAGAGTATTTTATAGTATAGTCTTTAAGTTAATTTTAAGATGACATTTAAAGGTTGATTTACATGTTCTCGTAAATGCCCTTATTTCAACTAACCATCCACAGATGGTCTAAGAAATTAATTAGTCCTTGTGTATGTGTCATTTTTTTTTTTGCATCCCTTAAATTTTAATGATAAAGATGGATAATGACTTTTTTTTTATAAAAAAAGATGGATAATGACTTTATTACATCTACGAATTTATTGAGCATTAATGGTTCTAAATATAAAATTATTTATTTTTCCTTATATTTTCTTAACAAACAACATAAATGGAATTGACATTTTGTAGTGTGAAGAATTCATAACTAGTCTGGAATAAATGTACATAATCGATTTTAGCTACTTTTATGAAAAAAATCGTTTTCAGTCACTCAAATAAACTAATTACACTTTATAGCCATTCAAATAAACTAATTATACTCTATAACTATTTTTTTTTATTTTTTTCAAAATTGTACGTAACTGAAAATGTGACAGGATCAAAACTGGATGGATTCAAACTTATAAAAAAATGACAGACTTATAAAAATAATTGACAGGGTTAAAACTGAGTCAAAATTGAAAAGTGACTGTTTTCAGCAATTCATTTGTTTGAGTGGCTGAAAATAATTTTTTTCAAAAAAATGACTAAAGACGAATTCTTTTTTTGAGACAATTTTCATTTTTGGTAGTCTAAGGTACTTGTTCGAATACATCCTCCATTTCATTTTTGTTAATCTATAAATTATATTTCTCAAATTTTTGATTTATAGAGTACAAGTTTAGAATATGAAACGTTAATATTATAAAATATAAAATAAAAATAAATATAACCCTTTGGGGTAGTTCAAGTGGTCGACCACATGGATTTCGGGTGTTGGGTATGCCAAGGTTGTGTGTTTGAATCCTGGATAATGCGGTAAGTATCGCTTAATTACACAAGGGGTCACAGGCACGGGTCTTTAACCTGGACTTACCTTGGTCTGGCTCGATGGTCCGATTCAGGTCAATTCATAGGTTATAGGGTTGGCAACGCTTGCGCTAAAGACGTAGTTAGGCGAAACTTATCGATTCCTACGTTTAAAAAAAAAATTATAAAATATAAAGTTGGGGATATTACCAAGTTCTTTATTTTGTTGCTTCTCTCAACTTTCATCACTTTGTTAAATAAATAGTGAAAAAGTCTTTCAAAACGTGTATAAAATTTTTGTGAAAAAACAAAAACATAAAAAAATATAAATTTAATAATAAATAACTCAAAAATAACATAATTTGAATTATAATATAACTTGTAATATGGAATAATTTCCATATTTATAATTCTCCCCCTACAATCACAAGTATCTATCTTCAACTAATATGAAAAACACAAATTCTTTCTGACTTATGTAAAAATTAGTTATTTTCTTTAGTGTTTTTTATTCTTATTTTCTTTATGTTTCATCATATTTAAATAATAAAATTTAATATTATTTTTGTATTCTTAAGTCTCGCTATATACCATGTGATTTATACACTCAATTCTCAAATAAAAATTAAAGAGGTAAAGACAAAAATAGCTATGATATTTAAAAAAGGACAGTAAACTTCCCAACAGTGATCTATTGTTATTAAAATTATTAATATGATAAAAAAATCATCATATTTTCTCTTGTTCTCCATTTATTATTTTTTTTTGTCTATCAAATTAGCTAAAATTTGGCAATTTGTCAATGTTTCTCTCCCTCTCTCCAGTTTTGCAATAGATATATAGTCAAAATTTTTATTAGTTCGTTGTATAAGGCAAAAAGAAATAATAAGAAAAAAATTTAAAGATATTTATATCATATTAAAATATTTATAAAACAACTATAGAAAAAAATATAATTCAAAAATCAGGAAAAAAATCTTTATTACTTTTGAAATATAAAAGAATATCTCGATTTTTTTTTTTGAAAACCCAAAATTCGTGAGTGTAATTTCCACAAAATTAAAAATTCAACTTATAAATGTAAAGAGCACGAAACCTACGACGGTGAGGAGCGGGGAACAGGGTTAACGGCAATTTCAAGGGTCGCCCCCAAGGGTCAGAATTGTCGTTAAACTGGTTCTCAGGTCCCACGCCTCCTGCTCGCCTCTTTCAAACTTCTGCTTCCGACCTCCCTCTTTTTTTTACCGTTCACTTTCCGTGTCAAAGTTCCCGTATCCGCTTTCGCTTCCGCTTCCGCTTCCGCTTCCGCTTCTGCTCTGATCTTCCAGTTTACATGGATCTCTCTCTCTCTGCAACTCTTTGTTCTCTCTCTCCCTCTCCAACCTCATCTCCTCTCGTTTCTCGGCCCCTATTTCTACATGTTCCCAATTTCAAACCTAAAGTCTCTCTCAGGAAGCGCTTGCTTTGGCCTCACAACACTCTAGCGATCAGAGCCCTCAGTTCGAATCACGGCGTCGACGACGGTTTTGTTCTCGAAGACGTTCCTCACTTGACCAACTTTCTCCCAGATTTACCGGTAATTTTTGTTTCGGTTCATTTTTTGGCTTTCCAGAAGACGAATGTGATATTGAAATCTTGTTAGACGTGAAGTTGGATTGTTAGTTAATTTATTGAAGTTATACATCAATTTGGTCCCTGGGAAAGTCGTGGAAAGAATAAAATTCATGTGTGGTTTGGCTTCTCCACTGCTATCTTTGGACCTGAGATTCATTGATGCCGTGTTCGGGACTAGGAGTTTTTCAAGCAGAAGGAAATGGAAGAATGGATATTGAAACTAATTATATGATTCTTCTCTCCATCCCCGTGGAGCCTAAACGAAAAGAGAAAATATATACGCATATATATGTGTGTAATAAATTTAGCTTGATTATGCTTCTTTCAGTCCTTTTTCACATCCTAGTTACAAGCAAAAGGAAATTAAATGGAAAGGAAATATCGAGAATGAGAAAAATTGGTTGGCACCAAACTCTTAACTCTTTCCAAAAGTACAAAATGATAAATTTGATGGCAACATGAGGTAGACGCAGCCCACTTGTCGCATAAATCTTGCAAAAGAAGTGTACAGA
Source organism: Diospyros kaki (assembly GCA_036245055.1). NCBI lineage: Eukaryota > Viridiplantae > Streptophyta > Magnoliopsida > Ericales > Ebenaceae > Diospyros > Diospyros kaki. Next base: position 46,037,008 of record BSEG01000002.1, on the reverse strand, counting down.
TGTTACGGGTGACATTTGGGGCATATATTACTAAAATGGCGAGAACCAGTTTGTGGTAAATCTTGGAAATGGAATTGGTGGAATAAGAAGATCTGGGATGTTTAGGTAATTGTCAATGAGCATGGGAAACAGATCATTGGTTTGCAAGGCTGAAATTTGTCTTAATGAACAAGCAACTGTTTTGATCACTCTATATTGATCTTAATTTATTCTGCCTGTGTCCTGCTCTGTAAATTTGAGACATAAGTTTGCACATTCATCTAGTTTGTGGCTGTTTATTATTAGTTGGGGAAAAATGAAGTGCGAATTATTTTTTTAAGTTAACAATTTGAGAGTTGACCTGGATATATTGCTATGTGTTTGAATTTGTAGATCTCAAAATACAAGGTTGGACATGAAATACCATTTTTTTTTTTAATAAATATGATTGTATATGACATTTAATAAATTGATGTGTCAACTCATTCATCGTAAACTATTTTTACATCATTTTGACAATTAATTGTGGTTCATTGTTTTTTTTTTTATTATGTCTACAGTCCTATCTAAATCCTTTGAAAACGAGCCAAGCTTATGCCATAGTCAAGTATGTTCGCATTCTATTTAGTTTCCCAAAACCGTTGCATTATTACTGCTTTTATGCATAGCACCTTGAATCTTTGTTTAATGTCATTCTATTAAATATCTTCTGTATTGCTAGGGAAACTTTTGTTAGCCCTGAAGATGTGGTAGCAGAGGAAGTATGTGATCCCTCTTTTTCTTTCTTTCTTTTTGTTTCCATTCACTCGTAATTTTTTCTTACCACCTTCTTGAGTTCTATTTTAGTCATTTTATGTGTTGGCCTTTAGATTGTTGCTAGGAAGAACAGTCCTAGAGGAGCACATTTCCGGCGTGCAGGACCTCGTGAAAAGGTAATATGTCTCTATATGATCTTCAAAACCTTATTGGTGAACAGCCTGGCTATATTTTATTTGTTAAGTGCCGTTGCAACATTGTATGATAGAGGTGTAATGTCTTTTTGATATTAGGTTTATTTCAAGTCAGAGGAAGTGCGTGCTTGTATTGTTACTTGTGGTGGTTTATGCCCAGGGATCAATACAGTGATTCGGGAGATCGTGTGTGGCTTGAATTATATGTACAACGTCAATGATGTACTTGGTATTGTGGTGAGTCTAATGTGAACCATATCTTCTTAATACTGAAGTTTGGGCAGTTGACATGTATTTATTCTCTAATTGATTAGACACAAGGTTTAGTAAAATTTGATAGATTAACTTTCCCAAATATATTTTTTGGGGTTTATTTGAATCTTTTTATGATGTTTCAGAGTCAACCTGTTTGTCTTTTGATTTCACAATAACTATGTGACTTGCTGAAGGATGGTCATCTTGTATAACATTACTTTCATATTTTTAAATAGAAATTCCTCATTAATGCTTCTGGTAATGCCATAATTACAGCAAATGCCAATTATAGATGATAAATGGTTGTTTGTCTTTGTCATAACTATAGTTATCAATAATTATAAAAGGCTAAATTGACTTGACAACCCCATAACCTTGGTCTTTGGCCCAGACACCCATTGAATTTTAGAATTCGCCCCATCAGTCCTTGAGCTTCCCAAAATTAGGGATGACACCCCCTAAATTAGACACAACACCCCCTGAAATTTGGCCCTTTGAGGGGGTGTTGTGGCTAATTTTGGAAAGTTCAGGTATTGATTGGGCAAATTTGAAAGTTTAGGGATTGTCTGGGCAAAATGACCAAAATTTATTGGCTATACAATCAATTTACCCATTATAAAAATAATGAAAAGAAAAAAACTAGTAACATGTTATGGTACTTCACAACATACCCTTTTAAAATTTCCAGGGTGGATACAGAGGCTTTTACTCAAAAAATACAATGCAGCTGACCCCTAAAGTTGTTAATGATATTCATAAACGTGGTGGAACCATTCTTCAAACATCAAGAGGAGGTCATAATACTAGCAAGATAGTTGATAACATTCAGGACCGGGGGATAAATCAGGTATTTGTTCTCCTTTTCCTGCCATTTATAGGGAAGTTTTTAGATGTTTTTGAGAAAAGTCTTTCTGTGTGTGGGGTTTAGGTGTATATAATTGGAGGTGATGGTACTCAAAAAGGAGCAGCAGCAATTTACAAGGTGCTCAATTATGTAAATATGAATCTGTTCCTCTCTTAATGCCTTGAAGTCCAGCTGTGTTACGGTAAGATGTTAATTTGCACGTTTTTGTCAAGGAAGTTGAGAAACGTGGCATTCAAGTGGCGGTAGCTGGAATCCCCAAAACAATTGATAATGATATTTCTGTAAGTGAAATGAACCATGTCTTACCTCTTGTTTTATGGGTTGTATCCTTTTTTCTTCCTATGCGGTTTTGTTTCATTTGCAAATCTGAAGGCTGGGATACTGTACCCTGACAAAAGTCAACTAAAAGGTAGGTGTGGGTACAACAAATCTTCAAGCATGTAGTTGGTAGTCTTTACTTGGGAAGTAATATATCAGATCTGGAGAACTTTGGCCTTATCTTATGTCTTGGGAAGATGACTGTTAATATTCATATATACAAAGTGTACCGACTAATTTTAAATCCTCATCTTCAATTTGTTGACTGGATTCTATTGGAAGTCTTGCAACGTGGTGTTTGGATGCTTACATGGCTATTATCCATATATTGCTCAGGTTTATTCCTCAAAATATTTGTTACAGAAAAAACTAGAGCTTGGAAACACTGTGAAGTTGCCTTAAAAAATCATAAAAGTATTTATACACGAAATGATCCTCCAAGAACCCTCAATTATCAGGGACCACCTCTGGGTAATGTTTTTTTGGAGATTCTGCATATTTTGCAAGTTTAAACTTTGTTAAAATATGCAAACTCATTTATCAGCACCACATTGGTTTTGCTACATCAATTGATTACTATTCTGGCTAAATTCATGCAACTTGTTGACCAAGATTTATTTATTTATTTTTTAAAAATTAATCTTCTTCTTGGAAATCTATTCTCTGAAATGGCAGGGAGGAAAAATGGAAACACATTGTGAATAAAATAATGTGTATTCTACTAAAAGTGTATAATACAAGAGAATATATATATAAGTATTTTAAGTTAATTACACTATTACCCCTTACTGATCTTATTTTACACTCTCCCTCAAGTTGGAGTATATTTATTGAGCATGCCCAGCTTGGTACAAATGTAATTTACACGAGAACCTTTAAGCAACTTAATGAGTAAATCAACCAATTGATTGGAACCCACATATGTTGTAACTATATCCCCAGAGAGTACATTTTCTTTAACAAAGTGGCAATCAATTTCAATATGCTTGATTCTCTCATGAAACACGAGATTAAAAGTAATGTGCATTGTAGCCTGATTGTCACAAATCAATTGTATAGATTTGACCTGTGTAACTCCTAACTCCTCAATTAATTGTTTTAGTCACATTAGCTCACATGTTGTTACGACCATTTCCCTATATTCAGCTTTTGCACTGGACCTGACGACAACAGTTTATTTCTTACTTTTTCAAGAGACTAGGTTTTTATCCACCAATACACAGTATCTAGATGTGGATCGCTTGTCACTAGGTGATCCCGCCCAATCAGCATCCGTATATCCCACAATTTGATTGTGTCCATGATTCTAATACAATACACCCCGATTGGGGGAAGACTTAATATACCGAAGAATACGAATCACTGTATCCTAGTGATTATCACAAGTTGAATCCAAGAACTGACTTACCACACTCATAACAAATGAAATATCAGGATGCGTGACTGTGAGGTAATTAAGTTTCTCATCTAGTCGACGGTAGCACCTAAGATCATAAAGAGGCTTCCCTGTCCTGATAACAGTCTGATATTCGGATCCATAGAGGTATTTGTGGGCTTACATCCAAGCAACCCTGTCTTCTCTAGCATATCCAAGGCATACTTTCTTTGAGAAATATAGTTGCCTTACTTTGATTGAGCTACCTCAATACCTAAAAAATATTTCAAGGAACCCAAATCTTTAGTCTGAAACTGTTGGTGAAGATGTGCCTTTAATTCAGTGATACCAACATCATCATCTCCTATAAGTACTATATCATCAACATATACTGCTAGAAGAATGTGGCGGCTAGACTGAGAGCAATAAAGAACAGAATGATCAGCTTCACTAGGAGTTGAACCAAACTCAAAAACAACTGAACTGAATCGACCAAATCAAGCTCGAGGAGACTGTTTTAAACCATATAAGGATTTTCGAAGGCGACACACCAACCACCCAGATTCCCCTTGAGCAACAAAGCTAGGAGGTTGCTCCATATACACCTCTTCCCGTAAATCGCTATGAAAGAAGATATTTTTGATGTCTAGTTGATGAAAAGGCCAGTGAAACATAACAACAAGGGACAAGAAAAGACGAACAAAGGAGATCTTAGCAACAAGAGAAAATGCATTGCCATAATCAAGGCTAAAAACCTGAGTGTATCATTTGGCAACAAAGTGAGCCTTAAGGCCATCAATCCGGCTGTTAGGACCAACTTTAACAGTGTAAACCCAACAACAACCAACAGTAGACTTCCGCTTGGGAAGAGGTACCAAGTCCCAAGTCCCAGTGGAATGTAAGGCAAACATTTCTTCAACCATAACAATCCACCACCTCAGATGGGAAAGAGCTTCGGGAATAGATTTAGGAAGAGAAACAGAAGATAAAGAAGAAACAAAAGTAGAATATCCAGGGGATAAAGAATTATAACTAATAAAATGTGAAATGGGATGGAGAGTGGTGCAATGACGAGTACCTTTACGAAGAGCAATAGGTAAGTCAAGATCAGAAACTGAGGTAACGGACTAGAAGATGAAGAACTAACAGGTGTAGAGGATGAGTTAGTAGACGGCTCCCTAGAACTAGCGATGATGGGCGCTGCTGGTTGGGCCACAGGTCAAAGACGCGGCTGATAGACTTGAAGATCGAGGCAATCAAGGCGAGAGGCAAAGGGCGGTGGAGATGGAGAAGGTGAAAGGTCAAGAAAAGAAACAAGCAAAGGTAAGCTAGCAGACACGGACTCGGAGACCTTAAACGAAGAGGGAAAATAAAGAGATGACTCAGAGAAGGTAACATTTGCTGAAACAAAATATCGAGCTAATTAAGGAGAATAACAATGATACCCTTTCTGAAGGCATGAATAACCCGAAAAAACACATTTGATAGAACGAGCGGATAGCTTATCACGACTTGGGGCAAGATGGTGAACAAAACAGGTACTCCCAAAGATACGAGGAGGAAGAGAATATAAGTCAACCCGAGAAAAAGGAATAGAATGAGAAATTTGGTCATTAAGGACAGAAGATGACATTTTGTTAATTAAGTAACATGCAGTTAAGACAACATCATCCCAGTATTGAAGCGTGCGGGCAGTCTTAATTAAATGACGATTCTTTCATTTAGCCACCCTATTTTGTTGTGGGGTTCCAAGACACGAAGTTTGGTGAAGAATCCCATTGGATGCCATATAGGTTTTAATTGGTGAGGACAAATAATCAAGAGTATTATCACTACAAACACGAATAGACACATTAAACTGAGTTCTAATTTCAGCACAAAGTATAGTGAAGACTGAAAACAATTCTGAATGCGTTTTCATTAAATATAGCCATGTAGTTCGAGAAAAATCATTAATAAAGGTTACAAAATAATGAAAACCTTCTTTTGAACTGACACGACTGGGACCCCATCATGGAAAAGAAGTCTTTGAAAATTCTAGCCATGTCGGATTTCTTGACAAGTAAATAAACCCAACATAGTCTAGTATGATCATCAATAAAAGTTACAAACCATATTTTTGCCAAATAAAGTGGTAACCTTTGAGGGTCCTCAAACATCACCATGAATCAAATAAAATGGTTTTAAAGGGTTGTAGGGTTTTGAAAAAAAATTAACATGATGGTCTTTGGACAAATGACAATTTTCACATTGAAATATAGAAGAATCCACTCCTTTAAACAACTTGGGATACAAATGTCTTAAATAAGGAAAACTAGGATGGCCTAGTCTAAGATGCCATTGCATTATTTGATCAGAAATAGAAGTCAAACTAGTACCACTCATTCCGTGAGCTTTTTAATTACTGAAGATATCCTTATTCCAATAATAGAGTCCATTTATCTCTCTAGAACAATAAGATTCAAAGAAGGTAACACAACAGTTAGAGTCTGTTGAGAGTTTACTGACAGACAAAAGGTTACAGGCAAGCTTAGGAATATGAAGTATTGATTTAAGATCAATACTATCAGAGAGTTTAATGAGACCTTTATTTGCAACAAGTGAAAGACTACCATCAGCTATTCTTATTTTTTCACTACTAGAACAAGGAATGTACAAATTGAATAGATTTGATAAACCAATCATATGATTAAATACCCCTGAATCAATGATCCAAGGAGTAGATTTTAAAGAACTAGATAGAGCTAATGGATTTCTACTCGAATGGGCCAATAAACAATTGGGTGTACTAGGTAACATATTAGACTTTAACAGTTTTAGGAGTTAATCGAGCTTTTCTTTACTAAAGGGTTGAGCTTTGGCTTCATTGGCAGTAAGCTATGGTCGTTTTTGTCTCGGCTTATAGTTGGTTGGCTTTCCATGGATTAACCAGCAAGTTTCCCAATTGTGGCATGGTTTGTTGCAGTGGTCACACCAAACACGAGGCTTCTGTTCCGCCTTTTGCTGACTAGGGATATTTCGTCCCTTGGCATTGGCATCAACAATAATTAGTGCTTGGTCAAACCACCCATGCCATTGCTTTTCTTGTTGAGCACGACAAGTCTTTGGCTTTCCTCACGTCGAACTTTTGAAAAGGCTTCACTAATTGAAGGGAAAGGATTTCTTCCAATAATCCTATCTTGGACCTCATCAAATTCACATTGAGGACGGCAAGAAATTTGAATGCCCAATTAGCGTCAATCATTTTTTGGTAATGTTTGCAATCTTCAAGGTTCCTCCACTTGTAATCGTTGAAGAGATCTAGACATATACTCTTCAAGGAGTTAAAATAAGTGGTGATGGTGTCGTTGCCTTACCGAATCTCACTGAGCTTCATGTTGAGTTCGTGAATTTGGGATTGATTACCCAAATCGGTGTACATTACAGTGATCTCATCCCAAAGCTCCTTAGCTGTAGAGAAGCACATGTAGTTCGAACTAATCTCTTCTTCCATGGAGTTTGCAAGCCAAGCCATCACCATTGAATTCTTGGCATCCCAAGTTTCATAAGCTGGGTCTACACTGTCTGGAGCTCGTGTAACACCCGTCAAATAGTCGATCTTTCCTTTTCCTCGGATGTACATACGAATGGATTAAGACCAACACAAAAAATTGGTACCATTAAGGTGCCAAGCAATCCACTTCCAACCATGATTGACACTCTGGATTTGTGAGGTTACCTGGATAAAAAGATTACTAGAGAACTTGAAGGTTTCCACTTTCTTACCAGTAAAGGTCTACTGTGACAACAAAGCTGCAATTTCCATTGCCCACAATCCGATTCTCCATGACATAATGAAGCATGTAGAGGTGGATAAGCATTTTATCAAGGAGAAACTTGATTGATGCCCCTAATCCTTTCCTTAATTGATAGGTTTTATTGTAGGAATATTTTGTATATTCTGTAAATTATTTCCTTATATGTCCTTCCTCTATAAGAAGAGAGGAATTATTGTCTCCCAATTACAGTGAAATAGATTTTTCCTCTCCATATCCATTCCTTCATTCTATAAGTTTAAATATAGCCTAAATGACCCACATGCAAACAAGTACAGATTAAAGATGTTAGATACAAAACATTTTATTTTTATCTTATGTAAATTTGAAACTTTACCAGTTATGTAAGATGATTTCTTCCTAAAAAGATGAAGCAAATGTTGAGTAATTTGCATTAAAGGGATTCCTTGCATCATGAAATTTTCTTAGTAAAGGCCATTTCCCATGGTTGGTCCTGCCTAGGTGGGGTTCTGGGAGGGCGAGATGTCCAAATATTTGAACCTCAATTCTCTGTTTTTTCAGCTTAAATTCTAATGTTACATGAAGTACTATGTATACATGCATATAAATTTCTTTGAATTCAACAAAGCCATTTTCATTAGTATTTTTGGTTTAACATATGGAGTGTGGGTTTCAGGTGATAGACAAATCTTTTGGTTTTGACACTGCCGTTGAAGAAGCTCAGAGGGCCATTAATGCTGCTCATGTGGAGGTTGAGAGTATGGAAAATGGAGTTGGAATAGTGAAGCTAATGGGTCGATACAGTGGTGGGTTGAGCATCACACAATGGATAATTTCTTCTACACATAGAACTCCAGCTTTGATTACTTATTGCTGCCTCAATTTTTCTGCCTTTTCTTTTGCAGGGTTCATTGCTATGTTTGCAACTTTGGCTAGCCGAGATGTGGTATGACTTGATCATGATGCCATGCTTAAAAGTATAGTTAGAATGCACTACATGACTACTAATCTGTTAGGACCCCCATTAAACAAACTTATCAAAGAAGAAAGGAGGGGAAAGGGTGGGGACCACAAGGGGCAACCAAGTAAAGTGACTCAAGGGTAAAAGAGTCACAAGTTAGTTAGAGGGGAACTATTGAGCATGTGGCTGGAACGAGCAAGAGGAGTAGGTATAAAAGGGAGGAGAGAAAGAGAGAGAAGGATCTGGAAAAATTTGTTAAAGAAGTTGTGGGAGAGTGAGGCCCTCTCGAATGGGCCTTTTTGTTTTCTTCCATTGTTTTCGCTACATCCATTGTTGAAGCTACTGTAATTGAGGAATTCTTACTGTTTTTGAGTTAAAGTTCAATCAATTGAGTAAGAGTTCTATCATAATCTTGTTTTATGATATTAGACGTGACCTCTCTGTTGTTAGAATGAGATTATTCATCCCAATATGTGGATAGTCCTAGTTTATTAGACTGGACACTTTGTGCCAACTATACATAAATTTTTTTTAACACGACAATGTTTATCTTTTGCAAATGATTGTATGAATCTTGATCTGTAATTAATTACTTATTAGGATTTATACACTTAGATGGCAATACATGGTTCCCAACATTTATATTATCTTTCAAAGTATTTTACAATAACAAGGACAATCACAACCCTTAAGGTTTCAAATTCTTTTTGTTGAGAGTAAAAAAATAGTAATATAAAAGAAATGTTAACCTTGTGTCTAACAACTGAGGCTTTTAAATCATATATAATAATTCAACATGATATCAGAGTATGCAAAGGTTTTGAGTTCAAACTCTATTGCTAACCCAATATTTAAATTGTTGCATGTGTTTGGACTACTTATGTAGTGAAGTCTGGCTACATGTGAGGAGGTATATTTAGAGTAAAAAATAATAATATAAAAGATAAAGTTAACCATGTATCTAATAACTTAAGCTTTTATATTAGATGGTGTTAAGCAATTCAACATTTTAATTGTTTCAAATATTTTTGAAATGTTTCCACTTTCTACTTCCCTAGTAGTTGAAAGAATACACTCAAAATTAAAATTTGTTCATTGAGTCCAATTAGGAAGCATTGATACAAACGTGGGATGCAGATATTGCTTGACATGTCACCAAGTTCTTTTTCAAAAATTAAAACTCTCCACGAAAATTTTTCCCAAAGTAAAAATCCCACTAAATTATTTTCCAAAATAATACTCTTGCACGTCACAGGCCACATCACATAGGCAGGGACAGCGGACCCAGGGGAGAACTGCTGGTTAGCAGTTATGGTTGAAACATTCTTTTCTTTTTTGTTCTATAATATCATTTATGTCATGCCAGATGATCGTTTCTCGAGCATCATGACCATGCCTTCAAAGCTAAGAAGAAATCCTCTATTTAGATTTGGAGATAAGAGTGTGGTTTAGCTGGAAAGTGAAAATCACTGGCTTATTCCCTTTTCAACTTGCAGACTTACTATATTTTGGTGGGCTTGTTTTAACTGTTATCATTTTTTAGAGGACTCATATATGTTGTTCATTTATTTTGTCCATCATCTTTCCAATCTTTATATCCAAGTCAGTGACAAATTGCTGGGCCAGCCATTGGTTCTCCATGGCTTCTCTGGCCTTGTCTACATCATGGGGCCTATAACATGAATGGTAATTCTCAAAAAGATTTTGGCACATGACATGACAAGCATATAATATCTTATGAGCATACATGAAAATAGCTCACGTTCTACATGATAGAGGAAGGGTATGTTTAATAAGTTCTAACATATATTTTTGAAAATATTAATACATATTTTGGAATTCAAATTCCTTAAAATTAAAAAGTTTAGGAGATGGGAACTCAAAAAATGCGAATCTACATTGTTCTAATGGCATAATTGATTTTTAACTCTCTCTCTCTCTCTCTCTGAGCTTATAATGTAGTTCTACTTTGTTCTAGTCATGGACATGCAAGATTTTTCAATGGAGATAGATGTCCCCTAAGTGTGTAAAATATCTATTAACAAAAAATTTAAAAGTACTAGGATCACATTTGGAGAAGCAATTGACATGCATTTGGAAGTGATCAAGTGCTGGCACCTAACATGATAGGATCCCTTCATAGAATCCCTAGCATTACTTGGAGACACCTAACTGATCCTGATTGGAAACTTCAAAATATTATTTTAAAGATGTATGCAAGTTATTGTATTAATGCTGGAAGGGATTTGTTTGACGATTGTCTTGGAGTAACACTTCATATCTGTTAATATTTGTAGTGTTCCTTTGTTATTACTCATTTGGATGTGTTTAAAGTAGAATAAAAAGTTGAGGCTTTGGAATATTTTCACATTTCTGTGATTGTTTGCTAGTCTTAACTGATATATGACTATCACAAGATTGATTGATAGTTTTGAGTTGTAACAGGATTGCTGCTTGATTCCCGAGTCTCCCTTCTATCTTGAAGGCCAGGGTGGGCTTTTTGAATTTGTTGAAAAACGGCTTAAGGAAAATGGGCACATGGTAATTGTATTGGCAGAAGGAGCTGGGCAGGAATATGTTGCTCAGGATGCATGCACATTTGATGGGAGAGATGCATCGGGAAATAGGTTACTTCTAGATGTTGGTCCGTGGTTGAGTCAAAAGATTAAGGTGTAGTAACTACTTCTGAACAAAATTCTATTGTTTCTGGTTTGAATTCTTGATTGCTCCTAAGTCCTAAATGTGATAATCTTTAGTTGTATGAAAAATTCGCTTTAAACTCCACAAAGTGCTCATATTTATGCCTGCATATAAACTCTGTTTATGTTATGGCTATATGACACAACTGGTGAAATTTAGATGTTTTCAGCTCTTCAACCTTATTTCCAATTTTCAGTTGTTCCAGTACAGTCCTCTACTAGTTCTAAGAACTTCCCATTCATGTGTTTTCTCATATGGGGATTCTTGCCTTCATTTTACAATAGACAAGATTCTGTGATAATGTTATTCATGTAAATGGGAGCTCTGTGGTTGACAGACATCTGAATGGGAATGGCAATAGACTGGTATCCTGTACCATGTAAGTGGGAGCTCTGTGGTTGATGCACATCTGAATATGAGTGGCAATAGACTGGAGCCCTATCCCCTGTTCCCGCTGCATGTAATTGTTTAATTTCCCATCCCCATCATATAATGAGTTCCCATTAGGTTCCTTTATCCAATTAATTCATATATATTCATAAATTTATGGAATGATTTGTAATAAAAAGCATCAATAAATCTACAATATACTTGCTATCATCGACTATTTATTGTGCATTGCATTGGTAATAATAAAATAAATAAATAAAATTTATTATGAAGATTGATTAGATTGACTTTAATATCAATAGAAATAATGGCCATCAATTATAACACAAGTAAATCATTATAAAACCATCGTAAAACACATCTAAATCCAATCATCTTTTATGAATCCATCACAACAATGTCCATTACAATCATATTCGTGCCTGGGGCTTTGTGAGACTGGCTTAAGATGACTTTTTAAATTGTAATAAAAAATAATATAAAAATATTGAAGTATATTTGCAGCTTGGGCCCATCCCTACCCCCTAACCCATCTTTCACTGGGGATCGATTCTTTTTTACTAATGTACCTGCCTACTTGCCACAATGGGTAAAATTTGGTGTTCAAATCCATGCTATTTGGGGCAAGTTTGATGAGTACCCATCAAATTGGATATGTTGTGAGTAAAAATGATAAATTTCTCTATCTAACAGTATAAGATTTTAGATAAGATGGTGGTTAACAATTTAACATGGTATCAGAGTGGGCAAATGTCCTATGTTCAAGCCTTACTACTGACCCAATATTTAAATTTTTGCATGTGTTTGGACTAGGTATGCAGTGAAGTTTGGCCCCACTTGAGGGGGCGTGTTGAGATTAAAAATGATAATATGGTTAACCCTCTAACAACTTAAGCTTTTAGATGAGATAGTAGTTAACAATTCAATAGGGTACAATTGCTATCCCTAAAAATCAGTTGAATTAGCAATTTTTGTCTCTAAATTCTGTATCTTGTCAACATATGTGCAACTTTGTGTATTGTTGGCTCTTTTTTCCCATTTATTTTAAGTAGACTCATTCCTCACTTCTCTTACTTTATTCTAAATTTTCTGTTTTGGATATTTATTTCTATGTGGCAGGATCATTTTTCAAATGTCCGGAAGATGGAGACAAACTTAAAATACATAGGTATTTCTCAAAGTTTCTATTGATTATTTCTTTACTAAGCTGCAATTCGGGAAACTATTTGCCTTTAACTAATATCATCTTTAGTTTCTTTTTTGGTTGTATGTGCCTCAAGTATGGGGTTGCCTTATTTCTTATTTCTATATATACACTTGTCATAAATAGTTAGTGACAGAGATGGCTGGAGGTCTAGAATTCATATAGCTGATCCTATCTAGTGGGGTTAATGCTTGCAATTCTTCTTGTTAAAAATATCATAATGTCTCAATGAATGTGCATTGTTCTGGCTTATATTGGGAAAACGGCACAACCAACTAGGTAAGCGCAAGGATGATTATTTAATTGAATATTCTGATAAAAATTACAAGCTCTTGATACTTAAATGTTGTTTTGTTCTTATAGACATACTGTGGATAAGAAAAAAATGGTCTCTTAACTCTGAAGTTAACATTTGAATGTCTTGGAAGTTAGATACGTATCAGAGAACATGTTAGCAAGTTGTGCCCTTTGATTCATCTGTATTTTAATGGAAATAACTTTATATCCTCTTAATTTCCTTTCTGCCTTTTGACTACTTGTATATGAATTTTATATTATAGCAAGCGTGATCCTTCCCAAACCCTTCATTCTTCCTTTACCAAATCTAATGTACATTCTAATGTTAACAGTGATCATTGATCTAAGATTTGTGCCAAAAATGTCTGCAGATCCAACATACATGATCCGAGCTATTCCAAGTAATGCATATGACAATATATACTGCACACTGCTTGCTCAGAGTGCTGTTCATGGAGCAATGGCAGGGTACACAGGCTTCACTGTTGGACCTGTGAACAGCAGACATGCTTATATCCCAATAGCTGTAAGCACTTAATTTTTTGCTTTGTGGTTATGCAATTATATATTTATTTTATTACAAGTTTAGATCCTGACTAAGAACAAGTAGAAAACTAAGATCAGAAAACCGTAATACTCTTAATTCTATGTATTTGGAAAAGAAAGAAGAATAGAAAGTTAAAAAAAGGATACTGTCGTGTCTTTCTCCAATCCTGTGGCGATGGCCATAAAAGAAGCTGGTGTAAAAGCCTTCCATTGTACTTATCTGTTAATCTTTTTATACTTTTTTTTTTTGACTGGTTCATACTGAGAATGGTCTTTATGAGTTTCTGGAGCTGGTGCTTATTTCTTGTATGAATCTGTGCTTGATTGGTTTCATTTTGCTGCATCATCAATCATCAACCAGTGTGGTCCTAGAATTTTAGGATAAAACAAAGAATGTTTGCGGGAAAGTACTATTTGAATAATTTGAAAGCACACAAACAATTAAAACAAGAGTCAAGCAATTGTATGGAAAATGAAGTTGACTTTAACTGATTTAATCCCCAGAGGAAATCGTTTCTTATTTTTGTTTTTTATTCTGTCATGCTTGGTATGAGATAGCGCATGCAAGCCGTAAGTTGATTGAATTTTCCTTTACAGCTTCTTCTATATCTCCAACTTTATTTTGGAGAAGATAACTTTTTTGGTTTTGCTGAGTGAAGTACAGAGGAATCAAAAAATAAAAGACAACGAAACAGAATAGAACATATGAAAAAATCAAATCTTTCTTCGCAGCCTCCTTCATATGTAGAGGTAATTCCTCAGGAGCTGCAGGCTACAAGCCCATTTAGCAAGTGCATCATCTAGCGTGTTACCTTAGTTAGCATGAAAGAAACTGATCCTCCTTTATGCCTTTCTAATAGAAAATGTAGATCCTCCTCATTGATTATTACAAGCAAGTGGTGCTGTTTCAGAATCTGCCTTTGGTCGACTCACGCAATGCCAATTTAGTGGCCTCAGCTTCAGCCAAAGCTAGAGCTGGTTCACCTGCATAAAATTTAGTTGCCAAGACATGACCACAATGATGCCTTGCAATGACACCCATAGCTGTCTTACCATCCTTAAATGAAGTATCAGAATTAACCTTTTTGAAGCCATCTGAAGGCACTCATTTGATGAGAAATAAAAAGGAATATCGAAAATTAGCAACCTACTTATCTATGGCAAACTGAATTGCTTGTGGAGTTGGAGTTATATTCAGCAAATAAGGATTCGGTGTAAGCACTTAGTTACAATCATGCCACCCTACATGAGCAAGTCATCTTGGCCTAAAACTGGATGACCTGGACTAAGGCACCACCTACTCTTAGACAGGGGCATGTTTTCTTCCACACAATCTGAGAATTCACTGCCGTGGTGAGCCCCCAAGTCATTACAATGGCAGGATCCTGGCACTTGGTCAATCTCCTTGGTGTTGGTTAACCATTGTGCTGACTTCCCTGAGGCATCATTATCACCTTTATGATGACTAAGTGGATATTCAAAAGTGGCTTCACTTTGCTGTCTGAGCCACTTGTTCCTCTCACTTACCTAGGAGGTATCCCTTTGGGTTCTTCAGGGTGGAGCCAAAGGACTTTGCTGTGCGGGGTTATTAAGTTCTTGTGGTTTGGAGGTCAAAGCTGAGGGCTCATCAGGGGAAGTTACTCTTCTTCCATAAGAGAACTTTGACTCCTGACCAACCCAAGGGAGGGATTTTGGGCATGCTGGTATCCACTATTGGAGAGGGTGGACCAACCTAAAATGTCACCTAGCATTGAGAACATGCACCTGCCTTAGATGAGAAAATTGACATGGAATCTAAAATGTCACCTAGCGTTGAGAACATGCACCTGCCTTAGATGAGAAAATTGACATGGAGTCTAAAATGTCACCTAGCATTGAGAACATGCACCTGCCTTGGATGAGAAAATTGACATGAAATCTAAGATATTTCCTTTGGGATATTTCAGGAACCACTTGACCCCCATTTTCTATGGGTAGCCTTAATTCCATTTGACTAGTAGGATCACTGTTGGTACTAATATTCTTGAAATCCCTGATAAATACAGTGCCCCTTGGCTTTTTTTTTTTTTTTTTAAATATAGCTCATTATACCTCAAAGACAATAATGCAAATGAAATGATATGCTGAACTGAGAGAAAAGAAGAGAGGGAAAAGAGAGATTGGAGGGAAAAACTGATTCAATTATACATAGCTAGGGTTACAAGTATTTATATTAAACTATTGTAACTGATATGTACAAGTTAGCTGAGCTAGGTACAAGGTACAACTAATATATACAACACCTAATACAATCAAACTAATATGTTCTCAACACTTTCCCCATAAGCAGGTGCACACATATCATATGTGGCTAGCTTGGAACTAGCTGATCCATAGTCCTAGCAAATGCCATAGAAATCTCACTTGAAACCAGTTTTTCTTGTACAAAGTGAGTCTATTTCAATATACTTGGTCCTTTCATGAGAAGTAGGATTAGAGGCAATGTGAAGAGCAGCCTGATTGTCACACATAAGCTGCATGAAACCTAAATCACCAAACATTAGCTCCTTAAGAAGTTGTTTCTGCCAAATCAGCTCACATGTAGCTAATGTCAATGGTTCTATACTCAGCTCCAACACTAGATCTAGCAACAACATGTGCTTTTTACTCTTCCGAAAAAACAAATTGCCTCCAACCAAAACACAACAGCCAAAAGTTGAGCGTCTATCAAATGGACAACCTGCCCAACAAGTATCAGCTTAACCAATCACCTGTGTATGATCTTTACCCTCAAATAATAGACCTCTACTAGGCAAACTCTTAATATATCGCAATAACCATCACAAGGAGAATCCAAAAACTGGCTAACCACACTAACAACAAAAGTAATATCTAGTTAACTAATTGTAAGATAATTTAGCTTCCCAACCAATCTCCTGTAATGCCCTGGATCATGAATGGACTCCCCCCCCCCCTTCCATTCAGGAACAAGCTTAGAATTAGGATCCATAGGTGCGTCAATGGGCTAGAATCCAAAATGCCTATTGCCTCCAAAATATCAAAAGCATACTTCCTTTGAGAGATACAAATGCCATGCATAGATCTAGCAAACTCAATACCCAAGATACCTTAACGAATGCAAAATTTTAGTTTGAAAATGAGAATACAAATGAGCCTTCAATTGAGAAATCCCATGTTCATCATCTCTAGTTATGACAATATCATCTACATAGACAATCAAATAGATGGCACCACTAGGAGCATGATGATAGAAAATATAATGATCAATTTCACTCCTAGTCAATCCAAAAGATTGAATTACAAAGCTAAAGCGACCAAACCAACATCTAGATGATTGCTTCAAGCCACGTAAGGATTTTTTTAGGCGACAAACTAGGTGATACTCTCCCTGAACAACAAACCCAGGTAGTTGCTCCATGTAAACTTCCTCAAGAGGATCATCATGAAGGAAAGCATTTTCAATGTCAAGCTGATGAAAAGGCTAATGTTTAATGGCAACCATGGAAAGAAACAAACGAACTGAATCAATCTTAGCCACATGGGAAAGTGCATCTCCATAATCAAGGCTAAAGATCTGTGTGTAACCCTTGGCAACCAAGCGGGCTTTCAATCTATCAATAGATCTATTAGGATCAACTTTAAGAGTAAAAACCCAATGACAACTAACTAAGGACTTCTTGGGAGAAGTAGAGGTATGGGAGAAGTAGTAGTCGGAACCAAAGAGGAGAAAGAAGGAACAAGAAGAACCTAATCAAGAGATGAGCAAGAAGAAAGAGAAGAAGCAAAGAAAGGACTTTACTCAAAGAAAGTAACAGTAAAAGAGAGAAAATAACAATTGAGATTAGGAAAAAAACACTTACAACCCTTTTGAAATCATGAATACCCCAAGAAGACACATTTAATAGATCAAAGTGATATTTTGTCCCTTTTGGTGATAAAGATGAACAAAATAGGTGGAACCAAAAATATGAAGAGGAAGAGGATATAAGGGTTCTTGAGGAAAAAGTAGAGTATGAGGAATGTGTCCATTAAGAACAGTAGAAGGCATTCAATTAATAATTAGATAACACGAAGACAAAAGAGATACATCCAAGAAAAGAAGAAGAGCATGCATATAAACCAATAAGGTACTAGATGTCTCAATGAGATGATTTTTATGTTCACCCCATTCTGTTGTGGTATGGAGGCTGTTTGGCTTAGCGGTTTGATCGCTTATAAGCTGCATAAGCAGCGTTTTTGAGTGAAGTGTTTGGCAACACAAAAACGCTTAAACACTACTATAATAGCGTTTGAGAAAAGTGATAGGAACCCAATTAGACAAATTCAAACCGCAAGCAAATATCAACAACTATCTGGATTTCCAGCCAAGAACAAGACCACCCAGGGCAATTCGAGAGGCCCTTAACTCTCCCAAGAACTTAATACCAAAATCCCCCCCCCCCAAAAATATTCTCCTAGCCTCTCTTATTTATAATTTGTTATCCAGCGACACTCCCCTCCAACAGCCTCAGCTATTAGTCATGCTCCCTTGGCTGCTCTTCCCCTTTTTGCCCTTCAACTGTTTTTGTCACTTTCCCCCTCTCCCAATATCCTATTCTGCCCCCTGCTTCTTCTCTCCTATTTCTTTGCTGGTGCATGTGACTAACAGGGGTCCTATCAAAAAGCTGGTACCCCTAGCTTTTGCGAAAAAAGCTATTGCATTGACTAATGCTATTACTATTTTGCCCTCAAACATTTTGAATATTTACACCTTGTCTCTTTCTTCTCCCATCTTCGAGCTTCTGCCATTACCACCGCTGCCGCCATTGCCCTTCTTTCAGATCCGCCTTCGCCGTCGCCCCTCCTCCAGATTCACTATTGCCATCGCCCATCCTCCAGATCTGTTGTCGGCGTTGTCTAGCAAAGCTGCCTCAAGCCGTCGTCGGGTTGGTGGGTTGCGCCATCACTGCAAGCCGCCATCAGGTTCCATTTCAACCTCTTCTAGCCGCCACCATCGGCCATCGCCGTCGCCCCCACCGGCCGCTTCTCGTCAGCCATCGCCCCCATCAGTCGTTGTTCTTCTCGCTGCGTGCAGTGTGTGTATATATATACACACACACACACACAATAACAATAAACATAATATATGTTATATGAATATATATAACGCAAAATAATATATATTATTATTATATATAACATACATAATATATATAGTAATATTGTATTAATATATTTTTAATAATTATATATAATTTATTAACATTTAATAATAAAATTTTACATCATTCAACATCATCTCTATTTTGGTCTTTTTGTCAAGTTTTAATAACTTATCAGCTCTTTTAAACCAAACACATAAATATTAATTGATAACTTAAAAACACATTTATCCAAACATATTATCAGTTTAAACGCTATTTAACTTCTAACTCGAAAGCTAAATAACTTAAAAGCTATGAAAAAAATCGGTAAGCCAAACAGCCTCATGGACACAAAGTTTGATTAAGAATACCATGAGAAGATAGAAAAGATTTAGAACAATACTCAACATTAACACTCTAAAGGATATGAATAGAAGAATCAAATTGAGTCTTAACCTTATTATAAAATGAAGTGAATAAAGACAACAATTCAGTTTGATCCTACATCAAATAGAGCCAAGTACAATGAGAGTAATCATCAATAAAAGTAACAAACTAAGAAAAACCTTTTTTTAGATTTAATTCTACTTGGGCCCCAAATATGAGAATATATGAGAAAAAGGAGAATCAACTTTTTTATTAATTCGATTTGGAAAAGAAGAGTGTGCATTCTTGCTCAATTGGCAAGATTCACAATCTAAAGACTATAAAGAAGACAAAGATGGAACAATCCATTTTAGTAAAGACAAATGAGTTTGGCCCAATCTATAATGAATTGATAAAGGTATGATGTTGTGGCAGTACAAATAGATGGTAAAGAGAGATGATAAAGTCTCTTAGATTCATGTCCTGAGCTAATCATTCATCCAACATTCCGATCCTGCATCAAAATAAAATTGGAATCAAAGACAACATGACAATCAAGAGATTTAGTCAAGCGACTAACATAGATTAAACTATAAGGACAATGAGGTACATGCAGGACTGATTTATGAGATAATGAAGGTAATGGATTGGCTTGGCCTATGCCCCTGGGAGTGGTCTATAACCATCAGCCGCAGTAATAGAAGGCAACGTATTAGAGGTCTCAATATGATCAGAAATGTATTTAGAGGTTGCAGAATCAAGGATCCAAGAACTAAGCAATGAATGAGAAGTAGAAGAACCTGTTATTGGAAAGTAACAGAACCTGCAGCTTGTGCAACTGAAGCTACTAAAGTACATGCCTTCTTAGTTGCTTGGAACTGGCAAAATCAGCTAACTCCTCCCCAGGAATAAGCTGAGAAACAGCATCGGACCCTGAAATAACACCCTGTCCAGCTGAAACTAAGGTAGAAACAGAATCTGCAGTCAGCTGGTTAGTGGGATCATCCACACTTGCTTAGGTGCACAATCATGTAAGGTGTAACACTCTGTAATGACCTGGTTTGCGACAATATGAGCAAATAGGTCGTTTTCCCCCTTTTCCACCACGATGTGTGGCTGCTTATTTTTGGACTGATTACCAAATGACACTGCTTGACAAACCACTTCCTTACCAGTACTATCCAGCTTCTTACAATTTTCCCTCTTAAGATTATTTTGAATAACTATAAGGCCCTCATATGCAACCATTGTCAATCAAAAGATTCCTCTTGACCTGCAAATGGTCCTGATGATGAGAGAAGCTGGTATTCCTTGGACTCATCTGTCAGCATCATAACCTTGCCACACGTCTTGACTTGAAGATTTCCCTTAAAATTTGTTTGTACATGATGAATTTTCTGGTGTCAGCATACAATTCAGTGAAGTGGAAAAGAATTGATGCATGTTACCATGTGCTACCATCTGCCCTTATCCAGCACAAATGGTGGTCAGAATCTGGAAATCATCTTCATCCTTGTCAAAATTATTTCTCCTAGACATCTGGTTTTTGCACAATCAGGTCATGACTTGAAGATTGGTAGCTTTCTTATTTACCTTAGACATCTGAATTGAGTTCACTTAAAGCTGAGGCCCAAATCTTGGAGATTTGCTCTCATCTTTAACATGAAAAATTTGGAGACAACAAATATTTGGGCATAATAGTGCTTTCATAATTTTACATTCTTCTTGCTATTTCTCAATTTTGGTAAAAAAGAAGCATAGTTGTGTTGAGAATTGTTTCTTAGTTCTTCTGTTTTTATTTTAATAGCAATAATCTGGTAACCAAAACTCTGTTATGGTGAGTAAAAATTCTTTGGTTTTAGGGCTCTCGCATTTCCTGTACTGGTAGCACTACATTGGACCAATATCTTGAGCACACGCCGAATGTATTAAAAAAACAAGGATGATTCTCATGTTGAACATTAGAAATCCATGAGCCACGTGGTAGTCTTTAAACTCCTTCTTGACGTTTTTCTTATCCCACTAAACTTTTGACAACTTGATCTGAAGTTATGTAGATAGAGGTAATGACACGGTGATGTTGAAGTGCCCAACTATGTAAGAATCTTGTGAGCCAGATACAACTTTATGCTATTATTATTGATCTTACCTATGTAACAAAGGCACAATGGTTAAACCAGAGAAGATTTTTTCAATATTTTATATGATTGTGAGATCCCTTTAGAACTTGAAAAGAAGTTTTATTAGATAGCCTATAAGACCAGCTCTGTTGTATGGCACAAAATGTTAGATAATTAAGTACAAAGATGTATAAAATATTAGTGCAATTAAGGATGTTGTGATGGATGTGTTGTCATACAAGAAATGATAGAATTGGAAATGAGATTATTTACAGAAAGGTTGGAGAGGTGCCTATTGAAAATAAGATACTTGAGACGTGTTTAAGATAGTTTGAACATTTGATCTGAAGACTAGTGGATAAGTTGTGGGAATACTGGATTGAATGAAATCAGTTTGTAGTAAAAGAGGTAGATGAAGGCCAAAGAAAGCTTGATAAAAATTCTTAGGCCTGAGATGAGTTATAATTACCTTACACAACATGGTTATGGTTAGGGATACCTAACTAGTTCAAATCTAACCCCAGCTAGTAGAACTAAACTTGCTATGATTGTGGTGGGGTTGGGGGAGAGGGGTGAACCATATTATGCATCTCCCACACACGAAACTTTGTACATCTATGAGGGGGGATACGCTTATTTCCTCTATTCCTCTAGTATCTAACTAACAGGATGAAAGTTGCATTATCCTGCTTAGTTGCATTTAGCAAATTCAGTTATTTCTTTTTTCATGGTCCACAAATATAAAGCCATGGGAAAGAAAAGACTAATGCTTAATGGCATGTTGTGGCATTGCAGCGCGCGACTGAAACCCAGAACATTGTTAAGTTAACAGGCAGGATGTGGGCTAGACTTCTTGCATCCACAAATCAACCAACTTTCTTGCCGAAAACAGAGTTGATGCTAGAAAAAGTTGATAGAGAGACTCCGGATATGATCAACGAAACAAAGGTTACTTCTACTTAAACGTTGAGGACTATAGCAGTGGGAACTCGCAGATGCAGGACTTCTGAGTATGCTCTTGTGCTTTAACATTAGATTGAGAACATCAATCGCACAGTTTCTCAGCAGTTAGTTGCATTATACCTATACCATTGTTACCAAGAAAGATACTGTGTATTTATATTTGTCTTAGAGGCTCTGGCCTTCTAAAATTTGTTTTGATTATTTTCGGGTCACATTCCTTAAATAGTACTTGGTGGAATCTATCACCTATTCGTAAACAATTGAAATCCAGAACAAATATCAATATATTGAGCCTCTATTTTGGCCTACAATTAATAGAAAATACCGAGTTGTTCGAGATATTAAGCTGTGTGGAATTTCCTTAATGAGGCGCTTCCCTATTGAAATCTATTTGCACAGTGAAGAAGATGACCTTAGAAGTTAGAATTGTTGCTAGGAAATGCTACATAAGTGGAAAAGAACAAAAAGAAAGGAAAAGAAAACAATGGTCTTAGATGTATAGCGCACAGATTGGCCATTCGGATGGTACCTTCTTTTTGAAAGACAATCTTTAGGCCATCGTATTTTGCTTATATAAGAGTATTAGAAATATTTCTGACCCATTGAAATTACAGATTTACTGTTTACCCCCACCAAGTTGAACATTTAGAAAATTCACATTTTAGGGAATTTTCTTTCCACCTCATCATTTTTGCTACCTAGCTCGTAAGCATGACATGAGATATAATAGTTTTGTAGAAGATATAATTATGCCTAAAAATGATTGGTGAATTGGGATACATGTAATTGACCCTAATAAATGACTGACGTTTTCGTTTTCGTTTTCGTTTTCGTTTTCGTTTTCGTTTTTGTTTTTGTTTTTGTTTTTGAAAATATGATTATAGATAAAAATGTTAATAAATCCTTGAAAGCTAATGTCACCCTTAACAATATCCCATCCCCTGAAGAATCACTTTCAGGTGCAACTTGAGATAGGTTCTTAGGATTTGGAAGGAAACTTAGGTAAGGACGTCAAGGAAGAGTCTTGTGGTTGTGGATAATGTATATCTTGCACTGCTTGCCTGTCTCAAGTTTTCAACTTGCTTTCAGTTCTCATCATTTCGCAGCTGTCCCTGGGCTTTGGCAAATTGTATCCATGCAAGGAATATTGAGACAGCTTTCTGCAACTAGTTCACGAAGGGCCCCCTGTGCCCAAGTGGATGAAAACGGTTGTATCACCTACACCCAGAATTTATATATAGGTTGGTACATTTAATTTCGCTGTAGTACGCTGTTATGACTCTGCCACCTTTTTTGCTTTAGCGTGTGGCCTACGTATATACACTCTCTTTGATGTTACTGGGCGATGGCAATTTGTATCCACCGGCCTTGCGTGAATTTGCCTTGTTCAAAGAGATTTTTTTTTTTTTTTTAACTTTCTAGATAAATTCCGTTTTCGGTTTAAGTTCAAGAAAAAAATTGGACTGCAAAGATTGGGTTCCAAGAAGGTGGGGATGGTACTCCCGTCATGAACTCAAATCTAAACATATACATTATATGCATTATTCATATATTAACATTTTTTAGTTATTATTTATATTTCAACACATAAATAAGTTATGAAGTTTGTATTAGATTAAAGTGTATTTAAAATATTATTTTGATTTTAAACTTTAATTTTATGGTCTTAATTATGTTTGGCTTCTTAATCTTCATAGTAGATGTTTTAATTAGATGTTGTGAATTGTTCTTGTTTTGGTTATCACATATTTGAACAAGGTTTGGATAGATTTGGGATTGATTTAGGACTAATTTGATTTGATTTAAGTGATTGATTCGATAAACTTAGGATTGACTTAGGATTGAGTTGATTTGAGTAAATGATTCGAGAAATGTGAGAATCCTGAATCTTATTGGGTTGGGGTTGGGTTGATTTTTCTCTACTCAATTAGGAGAATCTGAGAAAAAATGATGACTTTGAGAGCCTAGATTTAGAATTGGGGATATTGTTGTTAAATTTATTTTTATAAGAACTCATTTGTATCTTCAAGAATGTTTTGTTCAATAAATAATACCTTTCTGTTTATATAACTACACGAGAGAACAAAATCTTAGTGATATAGGAGTTTTTTTTTTTCCTTTTGCTTATTAGTAATTTTTATCTATTTAATTCCGCTTAGTATTTAAGTTATTAGGGTTTAAAATAGTTTATTTATTTATTTACTTTCACAGGTAGTCATGTGATTAGGATGCAATTTTTAAAATAGATAAATTCACAAGATTAGACATTATTTTCCTTTATAATCAAGAATTTTGATTTATTATAGTATAAGTAGTCTTCTAAAAGACTTTATAGGCAACCATTTTTAATTTTATTCAAACTTTTGAGATATTCTTAAACCCTCCATTCATTTCACATGGTTGCTCTAGATTTGACGTTACACAGTTCTTTGGCACATTTTTAGCTCTTGTTTGCTGATTTTTTCTCCAATATTGCAATCACATCGTGATTCATGCACCTGGACCACAGGTGCACACTGATTGATTGATGAGTTTCAAACAGGTATCAGGAGCTAATAAAACGTTTTTTTTTTTTTGACTAAAGTGTACGTGTAGGTTGTTGAGATATCTCTTAATAATAATTCAAAAATTATGGGTTGGGTATGTTTTCATGTGAATATTTTGTGTTGGCTTGTGAAAAAAGTCAACGGCCCATGTGTGTTGATGGTGCCATCACGTAACTTTGAGCTGCAGATCCATTATTTTTTAGTTGTTTTTATCTTTCAGAGCAATAAATGGGATTCTGATGACGGGTGCAAAGTTGTTTAGCTAAATTCTTAAAAAAAAAAAAAAAATGAGGTCACTTTCTTTTATTAAGTCCATTTGAATTTGGACCATCCCCGTGATATAGAAGTATAATTTAATTACACCAGCCCATAGAGGTCACAAGTGATGTCGTGTGTATGTATTTGGTAATTTTTACATTTTTATTTTATAATTTGGTTGGTGGTGGTAGGAACTAGAGAAATTGAGAGGATTTATTTTGAAAGCAATTTAATAAAATTGAAAGGGAGTTTTTTTTTTTTTTTGTGTGGAGAAATTATAAATGCTTGAAAAGTCAAAAGAGTATTAATTGTTTGATGATGAAAGATGAAGGAAGAAGGGACAAACACTTGTGTGACTGAAAGATAGAACTCGTCCTTCTGTGTCTTGCAATAAGCTAAAATTTAAATCATGTCATGCCATGGCCCATGGGGTTGAGTTAATTAGGTGATGATGATACGGACTTTGAATGGAGTTTAAGCCACATTGTTGGTCTATGTTAATTTCACATAACATTCATTATAATATATTATATATTTATATATATGTTTAATACTTACATTCTTGAAAAAAAAAAAGAGAAAAAAAATATTATAATATACTATGCACTCTTAAGCCTCACTGGCACCAGCCCCCTCTTCCTCTTATTTATTTATGCTTTAAGACGAGGAAGACGACGTCGTTTCGCACTTGGCCGCAACATGACCCGGACACAACCCGGGTTTAAGGGTTCTACCCGGGCGGCGCTTGCGCCCCGTGATGGGCGGCGGCTCGGACTTCCCGGCTTCGAGGGGGAAGTTGAGGATGGCTTTGGTGCCCCTCATCCTGAATGCCGCGCAGTCGTAGGCTCGCGCCGCGTCAATAGCCGCGTCGAACGTCCCGAGCCATATCCGGGACCCTTTCCGGGTCGGGTCTCTGATCTCCGCAGCGTACTTGCCCCAGGGCCGTCGCCGTACGCCTCTGTAATGCCTCCGGTCGCCGGCGGCAGAATGGACGGAACCCGACCCGTTGCCTCCCTCCGCCCAAGGCTTGGTATTGTCGGAAGCAACGAGCTCAGGCTTGAGTTGGTAGTCAGAGAAGTGATGGTAGAGATTGGAGAAATCCCAGTCGGGATTGAGGGATTGGGAAGTGGGGGAGTTGGAGCCCGAGGCCGAGGCCGATGGAGAAAGATCGGATTTGTCGGAGGAGAGAAGAGATGGGGATGCAGAAGAGAAGTTGAGGGTGGAGATGAAGGTGTCGGTAGAGGTGAAGTCGCTGAGGAGGTGTTGGCGTATGAGCTCCAGAGCCAACAACTCCTCTTCTTCTTCTGTTCTTCTTCCAGTCGAGGTCATCATCATCATCTTCAAATTCAGAGAGAGAGAGAGAGAGAGAGAGTGGAGGTGGGAGTGGTGTTTGTTTGATATTGAGGAAGGAAGAAATAGGGGGTTGTATATATACATATATGGTTTGGGGCTGAAGGCTGAAGGCTGGAGCTTATCCTCTAATTCCTCATGCAATGAATGATGGTGATATTAGAGAGGAGTGGGGGCACTGCACAACTTGGCGCCCAGTTACCCCCACTGCACTGCATTTCACTGTTAACCCCCCCACCCCCAACTTAATATGATGTTCCTTTTTCCAACCCCTCTCTCTCTCTCTCTCAATACACACAGATTGCCTCTTGTGGGCACAACCAATTCATATACAACATCTCATTTTTATATTGCTAAACTATTTTAAAAAAAATAAATATTCTTTTATGTTATTTTAATTTTATTAATTAGAGTATTTAACTTTTCTTTTACTTACTATTTTAGACTTTTTTATTTTTTTACAACTACATTTTATCGTTAATTACTCATTTCGTATGCTATCTTAAAACATTTTCTGCAAACAACAAATGATTACAAAAAATAAAATAAGATTATGAATGTTAAAAATATATTCATGAGTTAACCATCATTTTATATAAAAGTTCGTTCAACTTAGGGTGTGTTTGATTGCATTACCTAGAATTAAATTCTAGGTAATATTGTCTGGAAAATAAAAACCACCTCACTCTCTTGGAAAATGAATTTCATGGAAATAAGTTTTAAATGTTTGTACCATACATATTTTTTTATAAAAAAATAAAAAGTGTTTGATTATTTTCTATAGAAAATGTGTAATAATTACATATTTTCTATGAAAAATATGTGCAGAGTGTGTTTGATTGGATTACCTAGAATTTAATTCTAAGTAATATTAACTAGAAAATAAAAACCATCTCACCTCTTAAAAAATGAATTTCATGAAAAAAAGTTTTAAATACTTGTACCTTACATATTTTTTCATAGAAAAATTAAGAGTGTTTGATTGTTTTCCATAGAAAATATGTAATGATTACATATTTTTCATGAAAAATATGTGCAATCAAACACACTCTTAGTGAAATAGAAAATGACTAGTCATCGCTAAGATTTTGTGGATGAGGTGAGAAGAATTTATCACTTAAAAGGTAGTGATAATCTATACAAACATTAAATTAGTTAATTAAGTTATCTAATATAACTTAATAATTAAGAGTATCATAGAAAAGTAGTCTATAATTATAATTAAATAAGTATATGTTATATAATGTGACAACATCTATTTTCTTAGTATGTTTGTATATATATATATGTATACGTAAACATTTTTTTAATAATAATTGATTTCCTTAAAATTTTACTTAAAAAATTGAAAGGTAAATTATAACAGCCAAATATCATACAATAAATTTTCATTTAAATCTTTTTGCTTGCATATTTCTATTTAATCAAACGTGCTTTTTGGTATTATAAAATTATGTTAATAAATTATTTCTTAAAATACTCTTAAAATAATTTATTTAAAAAATAAAATTTAAAATACACTAAACCCCCTATTTGCAATGAATAAGAATTTATTTCTAATTCTAACTTTCTTTGTTTGAAATGAAAAAAAAAATTAGAACTCAATTATAGGAATTGAATTCCATGGAATTCTACCAAAAATCTTAAATATAAAATTTATTTGTAGAATAAAATACATGTAACATATATATTATATATGTTCTTACAATAAATGTTATATAATAATATGTTACTTATATGCACATTATCAGTACATCTATGGATAATCCCGAGGAGAAAGATTGAGATGGATCCCATGATCGGCCTTAATTATGAACTGTTGAAGATATTCTATTCATCATGTGCCCCCTACATTATTTACGCCACCCTTCCCTACCATGTTAAATCCTTTATATGCCGTATTATTATTAAGACATTACTATTATATTATGTTGTGTTACGTAATATATTATAACATATACTAGTGTTGTATCACAAATATGTTGTATTGATATATATATTTATAAAATATTATATAAATAATTAAATTTATACCTGATGCGAATAAAAAAAGAGGAGATGTTTAGGGAAGAGTCTATGTTTAGAAAATGTTATGTTGTCTGATGAAGATAACATAATATTCTCGTATAAATAATAAATAGGATGTCATTACAATATCTAATTAGTAGCTTAGTATATGAAAAGTAATGGTAAAATTCTATTTCTCTCAATTTTTTGTGTGATTGTGAATATATATGCAGAGAATTATTATTAGTCTGAATAATTCAATTACTAATTAAAATATTTTTAAGATTTAACGTATATATCAAATTATCATGTTGCAAAACCCATTATTTTTAAGATTTTTTTTTATATTTTATTTTACTATAGACATGGTGAGTTGCAAAACCCATCATTTTTTAAATAGCTAAAGAGTAAGATTTTTTTTTAATTTAAATTTTGCAATAAACGACCTGTTTAGAAAATTTGTGGAATATCTTTTTGAGTAAATATAAAAATATTTTTTATTTTTATTTGACAACAAATATTATTCATCATAGAATCTTTTAATAATTTTTTTGAACAATTCAAAAAGTTATTTAGAAATTTAACACTTGCCAAGTCTAGTCGACTTGCATCCTTCCAGGCCAATCTTAGCCTTGAAACCTTATAGGTGATGCTTGACCTCGGTCTCTTAATTATGGCCCAGGTTAGGCTTGTTTGATTAAGAATTTATTCAATCATTTGATAGATAAAAATGAATATTTTTTATCGTTTCTAATAATTTTCTTTCCAAATTTCGTTGACACATATTTAAATTGTAAAATTTTAAATATGTTTCCACAAATTTGCCACTATGATTTGTGGCAAATTGACAATTAAACTTTATAAATCAAATAAATTACTAAACTTTCATGACGGGTCACCCTAGCCAACAATTCATTGTGCCTAATGGCATTAAAATAAAAACGTTGACTAATGTGGCCTAGTTTATATAGTTCAATGATTTGCTCGATCAATTTTAAAGTTTAATAATTAATTTAACTCATGAAATAAAGTGTATAACCAATTTAACAATTAGACTCTAAAAACCTTCAAAACATTTTGACTTTCTTGTAGTTATTCTTGTTTTTTTTTAAAAAAAAATTTTTACTGGCAAAACTAATTAAATAGATGTAAGAATTCATTTGATATTGACAAAAGCTTAACCTACAAAACCCAAATTTGGCTTCTGTTGACTAACTCAACGTTGCTAGCCATATCCTTCTTCTTCTTCTTCAGTTTTTAATTTATTATTATTATTATTATTAGTAAGGCTCCTATTCTTTTTCTTCTTCCTGGGTTTGGGGTAAGCTCAGAATGGGCTTCATCATATAGGACCCTTATTATTATTAGTTTGATTGAATTAATCATTTTCAGTTCAATCTTTTCAAGTGGGAGGCTATCTTTTCGGTTCAATTTTGCCTATCTGTAAAGGTAACTTTTATGATTATTTATTATTAGTTGTTAATTGTTGGACTTAACGCACTGTTAATTAGAGCAATCATATATTATATTATATTAATTTATTACGGAATAAAATTTTAAACAACAACTTAGCACGTAGTTTATAATTGTTGGAATTTGAATGAAACTTACTTTGACTTGATAGCATCTGTCAATTAAATTTTTTTGCAGTACATCACTTTCCCAAATAAATAAATTATAATTAAGTTGACTCAATCAGTGGTTGGTCGTATAATAAAGTAGCCCTTTATTTCTGAAAAACCATGTAGTTGAGAATTGAGATGCCATCTCAGCCGCCGGAAACAACCAGCCCGGCCGCCGATGGTTTGAGGGGACATCGACAGTGACACACAAAATATTCCCATTTGGTTCATTGAACTGAAATAAGTAATTTTTTGACACTTATATAGGGTACATAATTAGGTGGACCTTGCTGTTAGAATAGACATAGGTGTTTGAATTTTTTGCATGAGGGTTGAAAAATATTATAACCCATACACAGACAAAATAAGTATTGAAAAATTGGGAACAGGTCAAATACTTAAAACTACAATAAATTAAAAATTACACTAATAAGTTAGGAGTTTAATTTCTTATTTTGTATAATAAAATAAAATTTTTATCTGTAATTTACGTCTTTTGTTGAAATTGAAAACAAGAGTGACGGGAGAATGAGTAGAAACAATAACTTTAAATATTAAAAATTACTAAAAAATCCAAAGGCATGTTAATTGCAGGAAATATTTTTTAATATTTTCAACTATAACTTGCCCCAACATTTTATGTTTCAAAAATTAGTAACACTCATTTTTAGAAAATTTTAAAAAAATATATATATATTTTATGTGAAATATTCCAGAACCACTTACTAGTGACCTCAGTAAAACCAGAATCACATAGATGAACTATGAGATATAATCAAACAAGTTTTAGATGCATGTTAGGTTAATTACTTGATACAATTTTTCTCTCTTTCTCTTCTTTGAGATTTATTTAACCAGCTGAAAAAATAATTTGGGGGAGTTGGGATTGAGGGTTGAACTTGGACTTGATTTGGGTACCATGAACTGAGTGTGAAAATATAATTGTTTTTAGGGTTTGGCCACATTGATTAATTCTAGCTAGATATTCTGAGAAGCTTGCTCTCTGGTTTTACTGAGGTCAGCTTGCAGAACTTTTTATCACAATTTTTCCATGGCTTTTAACCTAAGCTTTGACCATTCTTAATTTAATTAGCAGCTTCCAAAGCCCAGAAAATATAATAATTAACTAGAAGTATGGGGACCATTCAAACGAATTAAGCAGTATGGGGACGCACTGAAGGAAGCAAACTGCTCCAAAGCAGTCAGGGTCGGCTCAAGAGTGGGGTTTTAGGTGATAATTAGTTTAAGTAATTTTTTAAAAAATAATAAAAATTATTAAAATTTTATTTTTCTTATTTTTTGAGATATAAAATCAAAAGTAAATATTTTTTAATTAATAATATAAACATGATCAGAAAAAGATCTCAAAACGTAAAAATTGAATAAGAAAAAAATATGAAGAGTTTACAGTCTGGTCTATAAATTAAAAATTCATTAATTTACTTTTGTTATTTTTTTTAATAGTCAAATCAATACAAATTTTTCAGACAAAAGTTTTGTCGTCTAAAGAATCATTTTATCAAATTGTTCTCCTAAAATAATATCATTTTTTTTTTCGTTATGTTATTAATTTACACTATATTATTCATTTCCTAACGCTAAAAAATAATTCATAAATTTAGAAAGTTAAGAGTCTCTTTATCTAAACGATATCTTATTATATATTATTTAATATTAAAAAATAATTCATGAACTTAAAACCATCATAAAATAAAATAATAAAATAAATAAAGTATAAATTAAAAAAAACCATCATAAAATAAAATAAATAATCTTACATCTCAAAACATATAAAAAAATAAATTTTAATTAATTATTAATTTGGGACCCCTCCTCCTTGGGTCCTGATTTAGTTGCGTATGCCTTCAGCCGGGCCTGAAAGTGATGCGAGCCAAATTGCAACAATGGGGAACTGATTTGTCTGACAATCATATCTTGTGCCAAATTCAAACCCCCTGAAGCTGACTATATATATATATATATGTATATATATATACATACATATAAATGCCTCACTCACTTGCGTGATATACATATATTAATAATATATAAATAAAATTTTTTATACCGATGAATGGAGAAGAAGAATTTTCAGTAACACCCTAAAATACCACTATCGTATTAAATTTCTGATAACATTCTTGACGTGACAACTAATTCTATTGATATTAATTTTTTTTCCTTGGCAAAAGGACTGTAGATATCATTTTGATGTATATATATGTTTAATTATATATAAATATATTTATATAGATAAATAGCTCCATGCAAGAGGGCCAGGGAAAGATCTCTGAATTATTTACACTATTACAATGGGTTAAGGGATTTTTTTTTTTTTTGTAAAATGTTATGATTACTTACAAAAAGACATGCTTTTGGATTTAATTATGTTTTTAATTAAGAGACATGTATTTATTTATTTTTTTTGTTTTTTCTCAATCAAAAGACATGCTTTTTGATGTAAAAATTTTAAAATGTTTCCTTAAGAGACATGATGATGCAGAGCCGATCACTTTATTTTGTCTCGGACCAAGTATCTACAAAACAAAGTCGGGGACTTGCTCTCCCATGATCACTCTGATGTTCAAGCCAGTTCAATGGGTTGTCAAAACTAAAGTATGTAGTTGAAAATTTAAGGAAAGGAGAATCCCCTTACTCATCTTGGTTACCTTTTTTTATCCTCTTGTCAAGATAAGAATTTTCTTTTCGAACTTTTGAGATTCGAATCCCGTCCTCTGCGGAGCCATGATTTTGATGATATGAATATGGTAATCGTTTTTCGAGAAGCTCTGGATAATCCCTACCTCCATGATCTTCGAAATGATGATAGAGGCCGAGGAATCCGACAAATCTTTATTGAGCAAAATACTAAGATTCCTAATTGATTAGTGATGAGGAATGAATTCCGAGGAGTGGTGGCCGAATGTTCCCTCACTGTCTTCTCAGTCGTACCTGCAATGGAGACGGGGACTTGCTCCCCCGGTCGATCTCCGACGATCCAGTCAGTGAAACAGTCTTTTTAGGAGTATGATAGTGATGAAAAAAAAAACATGAAGAAAACCCTATTCTTACCTCCTATTCTTCTTTTTATCCCTCCTCCAGATCAGGATCCCGGAGGGATCTTCGGGATCTTCTTGATAAGGATTCTGTAGTGGTATCTGCTCCCGAGATCTTCGGGATAGACTCCACCCCCGCAACCTTCGGCTAGGTGATCGATTCCTAAGAATTCGGGCTTCTTCTCCGAGGGCCGCGCCACCTATCATGGCGACGATCCTCTGCCACGCGCCCTTTAGTCCTCAGTGAGATAATCATATGCGAAGCTCTCCATTAAGCAACATGTGTTCTATCAACATCCGGCGGTGTTTACCTTGGTGTCGGCGTAATTTGGGACCCGAGGTCCTTTTCCTCATCACTTGCCCCCCCACTATTTGAGCTCCTCGGCTCGGAGGACTAAAAGAGTGGTAAAGCTCTCGAGGCTCTTCCTCTTGACTTCTCTTCTTTTTTTTTTTTTTGCCAGTTTGTCGTCTTGTGCAATCCGAGGGGTTAACCGTATTTTCCCCTTGCGCGTGTTTTGGAGGGCACGGGAATCGATTTGTTTCTACGGCAATATCCCTTCCCCATACGTTGTCCAACACCTTTTCGTCTTTCGAGTAATGCCAGCCTGCGGTAATTAATGTCTATCATTACTCGCTCTTTGGCCTCCTTTCTCCCTCAGTTTAAATAGGAACTCTTCACTCCTTCAGTCGCTTTTCCACCCGACTTTTCTTCAGCCTTTAGCTTTTCTCGCGCCGATAAACTTTTCCTCCTCTTTATTTCCCTCTTTTACTCTCCTGCCATGGCGATCACTGGTTCTGGAAAGTTCAACTCTACCGGTGCAAAGCTCATCGAATGGGAAAAACACCCGGCCGCCTCTATTCCATGCCAATGGATGAGCCAAGCGAAATGTCAGCAGTTCAAGGAAAAGTACCATATCCCCGAAGAGTGGGAGGTCGAGTTCAACAGCCACCTGCGAGCGTGTCACCCTGTTGCTAGTCGGCTTTGCGTCTACAAGTGTGCTTTTGATAGGGGTTTCCAACTCCCCCCCAAAGAAGAGTGATGTCATTGCTTCAACATCTTACCATCGCCCCTGCTCAACTATCCCCCTTCGGATGGCGGTATCTGATGGGCTTCCTTATCATCTGCCATTCTGGTAAGATTGAACCATCCGGAGATCTCTTCGACTATTTCTTTACCACCAACCGGGATCCTGGAGGTTGGATTTCCATCTCTCCCCGGATCGTGAAAGATGGTCGTCTCCTCGCCTGCAAAGAGCGCCTTGGGGGCGAGATTGACGCTTCGACCCTCATGCAATCTGGTGGGTCGAAGGATTACGACGATTGGAAGGAGCGTTTTGTTTTTATCCGCCCAAGCCCTCTGGCTCTTCTCAGGAGGTTTGGTCCGTTTGCAACGAATGGACCTTGGATACGAAGCACAAGCGTCCGAGCGTTGAGGCCATCGAAGAATCCGCCAGCCGGATCATAAAAACAGCAAAAATTGGGAAGAGGGGTGGCTTTCCAACCCCAGCCTCACCAAGGCGGGCTTGGACGGTGAGAACTGTGAGTCCTTTTTCTTTCATCTTCTCCCTTACTCTCTCTTCTTCTTCATTTGATTTTTATTGTTTGTTTCTCCTTCTCAGTTGAAGATCTCTGGGAGATATCCTATTCCCCCATCATCGAGGGGATGATCTTGGATTTTCCTGGGAGTAAGGGCCCCTCGGCTCCTCCCAGCATCCAAAAGGCGTCGGAGAGGGTGACTCCTTCTGAGCGAGTCCCAAGGAGCAGAAAAAATAA
This sequence comes from Diospyros kaki, assembly GCA_036245055.1. Taxonomy (NCBI): domain Eukaryota; kingdom Viridiplantae; phylum Streptophyta; class Magnoliopsida; order Ericales; family Ebenaceae; genus Diospyros; species Diospyros kaki. The sequence goes on along the minus strand of BSEG01000002.1, from coordinate 46,002,208 downwards.
GAAAGCTCCAACGTCCTCCAGGTCCCGAATATCGGCCGAAGGGGATCCCCGCACCTTTCAAGAAGCTCCTAAGGACGGTACTAATGGGGGTTCGAAGGTTCCTTCTCAGCAAACGTCTTCTGCCTTACCTGCCCTTTTGCCAATCCCCTCCGAAGATGACTCGGCGACCATTACTCAAGTGGTTACTACAGTTCGCTCGAAGGTACAAGAGAAAACTACCTCGGCAGGTACGAAGCCCCTTGCTACATCTTCCAGCATACCTGTTGGTTCTGTTTTTAAGCGAATATTAATGCCTTTTGCCCCAACAAGGCGCTCGGACTTGACAGGGGAAGCTTCACTAGAAGAGGCCTCTACTTTGTCCGCAAAGGAGATTCTTGCGCGCCGAACCAAACGTCGCAGGACGGAGGTTACCCCTTCGGTTACCGCTCCTTCTGAAGCTCCCACTCCCGAAGCAGCCACTGCTCCTTCGGCAGTTCTGGCCCTTCCCGACGTCCCTCAAGTGCCGAACGAGCCAGATTATTGTGCCGAGATCCTGAGGGTATGACCCTAATCTTTTTTTTTTTTTTTGATTTCCTCTGTATCAGTGATCTTCATTTCTGCTTCGTTTCTATTTCTCCAGAGCCTCGCAGGGTTCCAGGGTTCGGTATCTCGGCGAGAATCTGAGCTACGTGCCTGGATCTCCTCCCTGGAATCCGAGGTTGAAAGACTTCGAGGGCTTGAGTCCCTTTCTTCTCAGCTATCGGATTTGGAACATCGTGCTCATATCTTGACTAAGTCCGTGGAGCTGGCCCAAGAAGACGCTCGGCTCGCCAATGAAGCCGAGGCTCAAATGCGCGAAGATCTGGAATTAGTCCAGAGGAACATGCTCGAGGCCAACCAGGCTAATTCTCGGCTTGGGGAGGAGTTGGACGCCGCGCAGAGTACCAACAATCAACTTCAAGAAGACAATAATCAGCTGCAAGAGGATCGACGAAGGCTTACTCTGGAGTTGAAAGAGGCCAAGAAGAGGCAAGTCGAGGCACTGGAGTCTTACGCCCGGTGTAAGGAAGATCTTCGCTCTGCTCATGCTCATCTCCAGTCCGCCCTCAAGGATGCCCAAGTGGCTTTCCAGAATGGTCGTGAAGATTTCTGAGGCTCCGAAGCTTACGCCGCGGAGCTAGAAGGAGTTCTTCGAGGTGGCTTTGAGCATATGAAGAGACTTGTTAAAGAGCGCTTCCCCCACCTGGATGTAGATTCCATTCCTTTTGATGTAGCCGCGGCCTTGTCTTCTTTAGAGTAGATGCCTTTGTATTTGAATCTTGTTGTTGTAATAGAAAAATTTTGTTTTTCCATCACTTTCCTCTTGTTGTTTTTTTTTTGCATTTTATTAAAATAAAAAGATCATCAGGGATCGGGCTTGATCCTTCGTATTTTAGGGGATCATGATCCCCTTTTCTTCTCCGAAGGTTTTTAGCTTTGAGAGGATTGGATTTGTCGAGGATCAAGTCTGATCCTTTGTTTCGGCCGGGGGTTTGAAAACCTTGAAGATCATATGTGATCTTTTGCCTCGGTGAAGGGTTCGATCTTTGATCGTTCCTAGGATCATATTTGATCCTTCGTCGTGGGTTGAAATCCCTTTCTCTTCTCCGAAGGTTTTAGCTTTGAGAAGATCGGATCTGTCGAGGATCAAGTCTGATCTTTTGTCGTGGCCGAGGGTTTGGACCCCCGAGGATCATATTTGGTCCTTTGTATCGACCGAGGGTTCGGACCCCCCGAGGATCAAATTTGATCCTTTGTTTTGGCCGAGGGTTCGGACCCCCCGAGGATCATATTTGATCCTTTATTTTGGTCGAGGGTTCGGACCCCCCGAGGATCATATTTGATCCTTTATTTTGGTAAGGAGTCTTTGGAAATAACGAGTCTTTACGCTTCGGAGGAGAAGTAGATTTATTCCTGAATTTCATATGAAAAGAACAAAGAAAACACTACTGACAAGATATGCAATTAATGAATTTAGACTAACACATAAAGAATAATCATTGATAGAATTTCCTCAAGTTCTGCACGTTCCATGCATTTTTTATTGGTGCTCCTTCGAGGGTCTGCAGTTTGTAGGCCCCTGGGCTGAGGACTTCTATTACCTTGTAAGGACCTTCCCAATTTGGCGTTAACTTGTTGGCTTCTCGAACTCCCCGAGCGTCTGCTCGCCTTAATACCAAGTCTCCTGGTAGAAAATTTCGCGCCCTCACCCTTTGATTGTAGTACCTCTCTATGCATTGGTTGTAAGCAGCCTGTCGAATCTTCACCTAATCACGAAATTCATCCAAGAGATCGAGGTTGCCCCTTAGATTTTGTTCATTTGATTCAGGGCTGAAAAACTCCACCCTCAACGTAGGTACCCCGATCTCGACTGGGATCAATGCTTTCGAACCGTAGCATAGGCTAAAAGGGGTTTCTCCTGTGGAGGCTTTTGCCGTGGTTCGATAAGACCACAAGATGTTCGGCAATTCTTCTACCCAGCTACCATTCGCCTTATCTACTCTCGCTTTTAAGCCTCGCAACAAGGTTCTATTAGCGAGCTCAATTTGACCGTTAGCCTGAGGATGAGCTACCGAGGTAAACTGCTGCCTGATTCCCAACTCCTGGCACCATTCCTGGACAGACCGATCAGAGAATTGGGTGCCATTATCAAAGATTAGCACCCGAGGAATTCCAAAACGGCAGATCACGTTCTTCCATAAAAATTGTTTCACTCTCCGGGCGGTGATTGAGGCCACCGCCTCAGCTTCGACCCATTTTGTGAAATAATCTATAGCAGCTATAATGTATCTAATTTGTCCTGCTGCCGGAGGGGAAAAGGTCCTAGGATGTCAATACCTCATTGAGCGAAGGGGCAAGGCGTGGCCAGATGGGCTAGCGCGACTGCCGGGACATGAACTAGGTTAGACGTTCGCTGGCATCGGTCACAGGTCCTGACCAGCTGTTCCGAATCTTGTACCATTGTTGGCCAATAATACCCCTGTCGGAGGGCCTTTTGACTAAGAGCCCGAGCTCCGATATGACTTCCACATATACCTTCATGTATCTCACGCAGGATATAATCTGCTTCGCGAGGTCGGACGCATTTGAGCAGTGGCTGTGAAAAAGACCTTTTGTACAACTCTCCCTCAATTAACATGAAGCTTCGGGCTTTTCGCCTGACCTCCCGAGCTTCCAAATCTCCTTCAGGGAGTTTCTCTTCTCTCAAGTATAACAGCAACGGATCCATCCAGCTGGGCTCGTCCTCCACATATAACTGATCAGTGACCTCTTCGATACTTTTTTGCGGAAGAGACTCAATCCGAATCTCTCGAGAGCTCGTAGGGAAAGAGGAAGAGGCGATTCGAGACAGCAAGTCCGCCTCCGTGTTCATTGCCCGAGGGACATACTCCACTTTTACGCGGTGAAAGCGTGCCATCAATTCTCTGACCATGGTCAAATACCTTGCCATGTGGTCTTCTCGAGCTTCATACTCCCCGTTCACCTGTTGTACCACCAAGTTAGAGTCCGAGCTCACCTCAACGCTCTGAGCTCCCAGTTGTTCAGCTAATCTCAATCCAGCCAGCAAAGCTTCATATTCTGCTTCGTTATTGGATGCTCGGAATTCGAAGTGTAGAGCATAAGGCCATATCTGCCCTTCGGGACTCTTAATCATCAGTCCTGCTCCTCCACCACCCGAAGTCGAGCTCCCATCTACTGTCACCATCCATGGCCTCTGATCCTCCTTCGGTCCTTCAGGAGCCCCAATTCCTTCAGCGATAAAGTCCGCCAACGACTGAGCTTTAATAGTTGGCCGCGACCTATACTCAATGTCGAAAATAGTGAGCTCCACCGCCCACTTCAACATTCGCCCTGAAAGTTCTGGTTTGCTAAGAACCTGCCGCAAAGGGTGATTAGTAAGCACGATAATCGTGTGTGCTTGAAAGTAAGGTCAGAGTTTTCTGGCCGATACTATTAAGGCGAAGGCCAATTTTTCCATAGGAGGATACCGAACCTCGGCTCCCGTCAGCCGCTTACTTGCATAGTAGACAGGCCTCTGGGTCTTGTCTTCTTCTCGTATCAGTACCGAACTCACGGCCTCCTCGGCTATTGCCAGATATATATATAAGGGCTCTCCTGGCTTCGGCTTGGTAAGAACTAGTGGTGTAGCTAGGTGCTCCTTCAGCTTTTCAAAAGCTCTCTGGCATTCGGAGTTCCACTCGAAGTGGTTTGCCTTTGATAAGACTTTGTAAAAAGGAAAGCCTTTTTCCGCCAGGCGAGAGAGGAATCTACCTAGAGCGGTCATTCTACCTGTGAGACTCTGTACTTCTTTCACATTTCTCGGTGCAGGCATATCCATGATAGCTTTGATCTTTGCTGGATTCACTTCAATCCCTCGGTGATGTACTATGTAGCCTAAGAATTTTCCTGCAGAAACACCAAAAGCACATTTTACAGGATTAAGCTTTACATGGAACTTACGAAGGGTTTTGAAGCATTCCTCCAAATCCTCCAGATGACTTCCTGCCTCCAAGCTTTTTACTAACATGTCGTCGACGTATGCCTCCATATTCCTCCCAAGCTGATGCTGAAAAAGCTTATTCACCAAGCGTTGATAAGTGGCTCCTACATTTTTTAACCCGAAGGGCATTACAGTGTAGCAGTAGGTTGCCTGACTGGTAATGAATGCAGTCTTCTCCTGGTCTTCCGGGTGTAATGGAATCTGGTGGTATCCCTGGAAAGCATCCAAGAAACTCATGAGTGAACAACCAGCCGTCCCGTCAATTAAGGCGTCGATTCTCGGAAGCGGGTAGCTATCATTTGGGCAAGCCTTATTAAGGTCGGTGAAATCAATGCAAAGTCTCTACTTGCCCTCCCTTTTAGGGACTAACACTACATTTGCTAACCAATCCGGATAATCGACCTCCCGAATATATCCAGCTTCAATCAATTTTGCCACTTCCTCCTTGATTGCTCGGGCCCTATCTGGGGCAAAACTGCGTTTCTTCTGTTTGACCGGCTGGAAACCTGGCTGGATCCCCAGCCTATGGGTCATGACCGCTGGATCCACTCCTGGCATATCCTGAGCAGTCCATGCGAATACGTCCGCGTATTGCCTAAGGAGCGCCACTATCTGACTTCTCAGTGGGTCTTTCAATTCTACGCTTACCCTTACACAACGATCTGGGCAGTCTGCCTTCAAAGGTACCTCCTCCAATTTATCCACCGGCTCTGCAGTTTTCGGATCTTCGGGTCCTTCCAATAGGAAGCTAACCTCCTTCGGGGGGTCCGCTCGAGGGCTCGGAACATCACCTTGCACCCTTGCCTCCTTATCCTTTGCTATGCCTATAGAGGCCATATAACATTCACGAGCAGAGCGCAAATCTCCTCGTACTTCTCCCGTCCCCCTATCAGTGGGGAACTTCAGCATCATATGATATGTGCTCGGAATGGCCCGAAGCGCATTGAGACCAGATCTGCTAAGAATCATGTTGTACGTCGAGGGTACGTCTGCCACCAGGATGTCTAATATAACTCGAGAAGTTCGAAAGCCTCTTCCTATCGTTAGTGGGAGCTGAATGATCCCTTCTGAGTACATGGCTTCCCCATTAAATCCCACTAAAGGGACCCTTGCTGGCCTTAACTGTGCCATTTCGTATCCCATGCCGAGGAAAGCCTGCCGATATAAGATTTCCGAAGAACTCCCCAGATCCACGAGGATCCGCCGAAGCTCCCACTTCCCAAGCTCGGCTGTTATCACCAACAGATCATTCCGATTCGAGTATCCCGGGAGGTCGCTATCGGAGAAAGAGATTGGCTCCATGCTACGAGACCTCTTCAGCCGGGTGGGGCCGTCCCCTCCTTCCTTCATGATTGGGACTTTTCCTACCGCAAGCGTATGAAATACTGGAGGCTGAGGGTGATCGTCTCTTCCCCGTTGTGATCTTTCCCGCTGGGCTTGATCTCGATCGTCTGCGCGGTCCCTCTTGGGGGGGCTCTGCGACCGCGACCGTTGGTCTTTGCTCCTTCGAGAATCACCTTCCTTCGCCACATAACTCCTCAGGAAACCCCGGTTGATGAGCTCCTGGATCTCCTCTTTGAGTTGATGACATTCCTCCGTATCATGCCCGTGATCTCGATGAAAACGGCAATATTTGTTCTGGTTCCTTTTGTCAGAGGGAGCCTTCATTGGCTTCGGCTTCTTCAGGTAGTCTTTACCTTCGATAGTCGCAGGAATCTCTGCCCTCAGGGCATTGAGGGGGGTATATCCACCCGACTCCCACCGAGGACGATGCTTCTCCCTTCTGTCCTCCCTTTTCCTTTCCTCGGGAGGCTTCTTCTTATCTTTCTTCTCCACATGTTCCGCCCTTTTAGCTTGCATGACCTCTTCGGCATTTATGTACTTCGTAGCCCGGCCCAGTATGTCCGTGAACGTAATCGGAGGCGTCTTGGCTAACGACTGTGCGAAAGGACCTGGCCTCAAGGCATTCTGGAATGCCACCATAGTTATACTGTGATCAAAATTCTCTATACTCAAGGCCTCCATATTGAAGCGTGAGACAAAATCTTTCAAGGGTTCTCCCTGGTTCTGCTTCATACTTACTAAGGCCATGGTAGACCTTCGGTGCCTCCGGAGGAGCGCAAAGTGCGCTAGAAAACTGCTTCGGAGCTGTGCAAAACTTACGATAGAATGGTGAGCGAGGTTCGAGTACCAAGCTCGTGCGTGTCCCTCTAGGGTGGCTAAGAAGACTCTACACCACATTGCGTCCGAAGCATCTTGGACCATCATATGTGAAGTAAAGAGGTCAAGGTGATCCATCGGATCGGAGGTCTCGGCATAAGGCTTAATGGCCGGAATGCGAAGACGCTCCGGTGGTATAGCCGTCATGATCTCCGGGCTAAGAGGCTGAGCTATCATTGCTCCCTGCCCCTCCCCCGCTTTGGGCTTCAGGGCGACAATCTCCTCCTCAAGCTGTCGTAGACTTTCTTCTTGTCGCTGCTGCAGGAATGATAAGTCCGAAGATTCTGCCGCTTCCTCTCGCCCCAGCCTCCGCGGGTTCGCCTTCGGCAAAGAGGACTCCTCCTCCCGCGGGGGCTCCTGCCTTTCAATCGTCGGAGATTGTTCGGCTTGCTGCTGCTGTCGATCCAGGAAACTTGTGAGTAATTCTGTTAATCGCTGCACCTGACCTTCTAGGAGCGCTATCCGATCAGGAGGTGGCGGAGGGCCTTCTGGGCTTCGGTCCCTCCCCACCGGACTTCTAGGTGGGTTCTGCTGACTGGGTTCTGGGATAGGGTTGCCCCCTACTGCTTGAGATTGCTGTCTTCTGGTTGCCATTCCAAGCAAAGGAAAGATTATCGAAAATCTCCACCCCCTGTTGCGCTGGAGAAACAGAAAAGGAAAAGTGCCTCGGCCCCACGGTGGGCGCCAATTGATGAGGAATGAATTCCGAGAAGTGGTGGCCGAATGTTCCCTCACTGTCTTCTCAGTCGTACCTGCAATGGAGACGGGGACTTGCTCCCCCGGTCGATCTCCGACGATTCAGTCAGTGAAACAGTCTTTTTAGGAGTATGATAGTGATGAAAAAAAAACATGAAGAAAACCCTATTCTTACCTCCTATTCTTCTTTTTATCCCCCCTCCAGATCAGGATCCCGGAGGGATCTTCGGGATATTCTTGATAAGGATTCTGTAGTGGTATCCGCTTCCGAGATCTTCGGGATAGACTCCATCCCCGCAACCTTCGGCTAGGTGATCGATTCCTAAGAATTCGGGCTTCTTCTCCGAGGGCCGCGCCACCTATCATGGCGACGATCCTCTGCCACGCGCCCTTTAGTCCTCAGTGAGATAATCATATGCGAAGCTCTCCATTAAGTAACATGTGTCCTATCAACATCCGGCAGTGTTTACCTTGGTGTCGGCGTAATTTGGGACCCGAGATCCTTTTCCTCATCAATTAGGAATCTTAGTATCCTACCTCTGTAATGTATCTGTCACGTGTCCACCTTAGACATGGCGACTTTGGCTTGATTCTCTGGTGAACATGTGTCTTTGTCTTTTATTGACTATTTTATAGGGATATTATGGTAATTCTGAGGCTGAAAACATTCCCCTCATCAAGACATATCTCTTAATTGAGAATTTAAGAGACATATTTTTTGGTTAAATTTCAAAAGATATACTTTTTGAGTTTAACATTAAAGAAACATGCCTGTTCATGTTTATTATAAAATAATGTGATTTTTGGTTTAAAATAAAAATGTATATATAATTTTATAAATAGGTAAATGAAAAGACATATTTATTCATTTTTATATTCTTCTTGAGGCAACACATTTTTGTTGCTATAACAAATTAAAACATTTAAAAATTAAGAGAGCATTTCACCACTAACCCTTTAACGATTTTAATAAAGCAATAATTTATTATGTTTATAATCAGCAGGTTATACTCAAAATTTGACAATATTTTCCAAACTCTAACCTTTGGGTGCTGTTGAATTATTGGTTTAATGATGGATGAAAGAAAGGTTTTTGGCAGAAAGCAGCAACTGGCTGCAGCTTCCCTTTAAAAGTCTCCCCCGCAGGCCCATCTGCCCCTGCATGAAGACAATTAAGGGGTTTTAAGTACTTTTCTGCATCTGAATCGACTCAGGTCAGCAATTGTTGCGCTTTGCTTCTTTTCAACCATTTGACTCTGACCAGATTATATATTTATCTATCTATGTATGTATGCATGCACTGCAGGAGAGTTTATTAATTAATTATTCAGGTCGAGAATATTCATTAAAGGGGTCCTCTTCTTCAGAAAATTCTTTCCATGATATCCTTCAATCCCAACAGAGCCTTGGAGAAGCGAAGCTCGATGTTCTATGAATAAACTAAATAATAAAAAATAATTAAGCAACGTACTGGATGTTAATAAAACACGTAGAAGTTAGTATTTATATACTAGTAAGTGCGTTTTGTCAAAGTGAAACCATAAAAGATCCTTCATAGGATGGCTTGATTGGCATGCTTTCCTTTTCTTTTATTTATTTTTTATTTTTTCCCCATCTTTGTCTACTAACATTGAAGTCACAGAAAGGACGAAAAGATCATTTGGGCATTCGTGTGGATATTTGACTAAAAAATATCCATGTTTTCCTTCATGCTTTTTGGGACATTAATTATATACTAATTATATCCATTCCATGCTGTAGCACTATATATATATATATATATATAAAGACTTTAGGATAGTGGGGATATTTGACTAAAAAATTATTGTCGCCCTATTTGCGAGAGAATTAAATAAAATGAAAAAAAGCTTCTACTCATTAAATGCGATATCTTTTCACTTTTCAGAATATTAAATGATCTTCATAGATAAATTGTACATAAGTTATGATATTCTAATTGAATTTTGAAGTTTTATAAAAATAAAATATGATATTTAAGACATAAAACAAAAAAAACATTCTCTTTTTTGAAAGACAGTACAACAAAAATATTGAAGAACAGAACACCATAAAAAGAGATGGAAGTCTCATGAAGAACAAAATGCTGTGAAATCAAAAAGAAATTAAGAAAGACCTTGAGAATTCTAAGAGTTTACAATCAAAAGTCTTTTTGTTCTATTTATTCAAAAGATGAGAGATTGAGCTTATTTTTGTTTACTAATTCTATCTCCTTGTATGTCTAAGAGAAGAGTCCATAATCTTGTTAATCTTATACCTTCTCTTGAATTCCTTTTTATATTTTTATTTGTGATATTATAAAGGTTAAGTCTTACCCTAATATATAATAGGCATTAGTTGTGGCTAAATCTATTGAGAAACTACTGTTTGTAAAGGTTTGTACGTAAAGTTGTTTCAAAAATTACTCAAATAATTAAGTTGTTTTGACTAAATCCTTGGTGAGAACTTAAGGTAGCGGAGTAGGTATAGCCAAACCCTTATATATCATTGTATACTACATTTCTTTAATTTTTACTAGTTGCCTTAATTTTTTTAAGAGTAAAAAAACTTAATTTACTCCATCTTAAGCTAACAAAACTCTACACAACCTTAACTAACTGACTAATTAAGATTTTGTTATTGTTATTTACATCATATATATTGAAAAAGTGGAGAAAGCAAAAAGATGTAAGTTCGGCATATAATCAAGGGCAGTCAACGGGTAAGCATCTAATTTTGCATATATAATTAACTTTTATGTGAAACTTCATAGTGGGTTACCAAAATTCGTATGAAATCTGTTTTTCTTGTCATATATGATATATTAGTAGAAGCCTTTATGGTAATATAGTCCGTGTGATTAATGGTGGGCCATAAAAAACAAAAAATTATGCTGAGAGATTAGTTTTTTTGGTAGCGTCGCATTTACTAGCTAGTTCTTGTAATTTGGTGATGCTTAAATATATGAATTAGGGGTTTAATTAATGAGATGGCTTTGCTTAGTTAAGACCAATAAACAATCAAGTATTTGAACTAATTTTATAAATGAACTGACAAAAATTATTACCGAAATCGAAATAGAGTTCATATGGAAACTATCTCAAAGTATTGTGATTAAAACTTGGGGGGGTTTTCCATGGAATTACTTCCCTTCTTTCATCCAAAGGCCAGACTCTTATTTATACATTGTTCAAACTGTTGTAAATTCCAAATGCCGTTACAGAACGACAAGCTGCGACTGTGGCCCATGGCAGGAATAAGTCGATAATGGCGACGACGGTGGCAGTGGCACGTCCAAAATCCAATTCGGCGGGCTGGCAGGACAAGCGGCCGGAACGCTCTCCTTATCCGGAGACTCGACCTTCGCCCTCCCCGCTCTTTCACCGGCGCCTGAACCATTCGTTTTGCGTCTTTTCCTGGAACTCTCCGCCCGTGGCTCGGAGACCCGCTCCGGCAATTTCCCGATTTCATCGGGAAAGTTGACTATGGCCTTGCATCCACGCAGCTTGAACGCAGCCCGGTCGTAGGCCTTCGCCGCCTCGACGTCGGTATCGAAAGTACCCAGCCACACCCTGGAGCCTCTCTTGTTCGGGTCCCGAATCTCCGCCGCGAACTTCCCCCATGGGCGCCGCCGGACTCCCCGGTAGTGCAGCTTTCTGACGCCGGAGCACGACGCCTTCACGGGCGAATTGGGGTCCGGCCACCCAGGAGCCGAAGCAATTACATCCGGCTGTATCTCGAACTTCGATAAATATTGGAAGCTCAACCATTCGTTAAACTCGGAGGCGGCTGGTTCAGGAGCCGGGGAAATGTGGGAGAATTTGTTTCCAAAGGACGTGAAATTTGATGGAATATTAAGGTTGATATGATCATTGATCACGCTATAATTCTCTGAGAAAGCAAAGTGATCGTCGAGGAGGTGGTGGCGGATGAAATCCAAGGCCGAGGCTGCGGCCTGCTGATCTGCAGGCGAGGCCATAGGAGACCAACTTTTTTGGCTTCTTCTGCTATATATTTTATATATACATTAAACTTGAAAAGTAAGGGGGAAGAAGGGTGTGTGGATGTCGGAGGGAGGGAGAGGCCAAGAGCTTTCTTTGTATTCAAAGGTAGGTTGTGGAGTGGAAAGAATGAAGTGTGGCAAGGGGTTTATATAGGGGAGGGTACGGTTGCTTTACAAGTCTTAACACCAATTATTACTCCTTATATTTTACTCTTATACTATACATATATATGCTAGCTAATTGATGTGCTTAACCAAACAAATATAATCAACTTAACTCGGTATAATTATTCGCTACAACACCTACTTTTGCTCCCCGCTTGGGTGGGTTATTTCAATATTTTTTATTTTTATTTTTTGGGCTTCTAGCAAAAAATAAAAAAAAAAACCCGGAAATAATTAATTTAAAATTTCAAATGACAAATAATATATAATAAAGCACTATTTTTATTTAAAGGTGTTTGCTTGCTATATTTCTTATATTTATTAATATATAAATAATAATATTAAATAATATATATGTGAATATCATCTTCTAAAATATCTTCTCTGTTATATTATTGCTGTGTCGGATTGAGGATGGACATGTATGTTAGTTTTCCAAAGTTGGGGGGGTCCGCTGCATAAGCTATGTGTAGGGAGCATTGGAAAAGGATTGGGTCATCAGTTTTAGTAAATTTTTAACTTTTAACATTACAGGAGTGAAGGAAAGATACAGTATGGGAAACTAATGAGTTTTTCGAATTCATCTACTAAAAAGTGTTGAAGTGTTTGATAGATTAAACGTTTAATATTTAATAAATTAATTGAAATTTAACCCACAACGTGACTCTAAAAACCTATTGAATTCACACGTAGTGTCCGGAAGGAAGCTGAATCGGCTGGGTTGGTTGGTGGTCGTTGTAGGGAGCAGATGATGTGGTGTGATGGAATTGGTGGTTGTGCCATTGGAGTCGAGCAAAAAGCTCGTGCTGACATAAACAAGACCAGCCGACTTGAGGGAAGGAAGCTGGAAGGCGGCTTAACACTTTGATGGAACCCCATTTGGCCATCGTGCATGCTTGAACCAGCTTGCTGATTCAGCCAGCAAAACAAATATTTTTCATGTTTGAGTTGGCACTAGCACTGCTCGTCTATTTTTATGTTTTTAATAATATTTTACTCAAAAAGTATTTTTTTTGGGGAAATGTAATAATTAAAGTATAATAAAAATAAAATATATTTATTATATCTTTTATATATAATGAAATTCATTTTCAATTCTTAAAAAATTAAAAATATATAAATTCTAATAAAAGGGCTGTTCAAAGGTAAGATTGTTTCTGTTTTTTCTTTTGGTCTTTTGGTCTCTTTGTTAAATGAAGTGTTGGGTTGTGGAAAAGTTTAAAAGAATATAATATTACACAAGATTTGGTCGATAATCATGTGCCTTATGGTCAAGGCTTCCACCGAACGGGCTTCCATCTTTAAGGTGAATGTCGACATTTTCCAACTTAATTTGTCCTTGTTACGAACAATTATGTTGTTTTCAAACTCATTTTCTAGCATCCAGCATCAGATTCCATCCTTTTTTTTTTTTTGTTGCCTCAGAAAACTAAAGGTGTGTTTGGGAGTTAGCATTTATTTGCTTGAACTGTTAACTCTCTTGGACTATATATAAATTACAAATTGATGGTTAATAATACAGTAATTCATTTTTTGCCTTTTGTGGGTCGTTCACATTATGCATAATAATTGGACAAAAGAAGTAATGCTACAAAGTAGGGGAGTTTGAGTTAGTCTATTATTTTGATTTGAATTCAACTTCCGTACTGTGCCATCTTAAGCAAAAGAGAAGACAAATGCAAATTTTCTAATTAAAGAATACGAGTTGTACATCTTGAACTGATCAAATTGTACTTGTAGATTTGCCATAATTTCGTCCATATTCTATCCATTTCCAAATTTTCTTGTTTATCCATTTTTTTTTTAATTTGGGACATTTGGTACGAATCTTTAACTTTTTTTTTTTTTGTTGCTAAGTTGGTACTAATGTTTAATTGCCTGGAAGACTACACTTGTTACTTACCAAAAAAAGGAAATGAAAACAACAATAAAATAAAATGAAACAAATTTACTAGTATTAAAATGCGTGTATATATGTAATTTTATTTATTTATTATTTTTCCTTCTATTAGAGGTTCACAAAATTTGAAGGAGCAGTTTTGTGTTACACAGCTTATAAATATAACAAATAGTCTAATAAATATACACACACACACAACCACATTAGCGCGCATTGCCGGTGACGTTAGGCCGTGTCGCCGGCAACACGGTGAGACAACCTCCCACCGGATGGGAGCTTTTTATTCAGACAATGTGAGAAGTAGAGATTTCCTGTTCCTATTTGTTCATTTGAGTTGAGTTTCAAGTTATTAAGTGTTATTTGAGGTATTATATACTTTAATTCCAAGCTAACCATTATTAAACACTTGTACATTGTGCGACTTTCCTCTAAAAGGGACAATCATGGGAAAGAGATCTTCATTTTTACACTACCTCGTTGATTTTAATTCACATTGATGTGATTCTCCCTCTCAAAAGAAGCTCTGATCCCAATTAAGGGATAACTAGTTGAGCATGCAGGAGAACTCGATAAGGATCCATAGACTCTGCCATCTGATCCGACAAAGGGCCTCTTGGGGAAATTCCTTCTCCAAGACCTGCCCTCTAGTTATGAGTTAGTTGTGTGCCCTAGTACTAGCCTTGTCATAGATGTGTCACTTGATTCGAGCAAGTATATGGTTGTGTGTTACATTAGGTATTGTTTGCTTTGTTTCGAGATCAAGGGCGGATTTATATGTGAGTTGTCCTTTACTGAATTATAGTCCACAATAAAATTTAAATTTTGAAAGTAATTTTTTAATTCAACTTCAATTTAGTCCACCCCAACCTCAATTCTTGGATTGTCCCTGTTCAATACTAAATTAATTATCATACAACATTGGTTGCATAATTTTGTTATGAAGAAAAAAAAAAGAAAAACCTTGAGACAAGATCCCTTCATGTAATTAAAGGTGAGTTATGTGTAATTAAACCTTGATGGATCACTTTAGTGTTTTTTGTCTACTCTGTCGGTTTGGGTTACTTAAGAACTGGGGGTTGACATCACAAATGTCTACTCTCATGTTAAATAGTGGCTCGAGTTATGAGTATATTTATACAATCTAAGTGATTATTTTGGGAAGTATTCTGGAATTGATAAAGTAACTGTTAACTTTAGATGGCTAAAGCCAACATGATTTTTAGAGGAATTATTTTTCTAAATATGTTTAGAATGTGATGCTGATGAAATTTTCTTCTGAGAGTTGCACATTTCTTTTGATTTCAAGAGGCTTGTTTATTTGTATATTTTTATTATTTGTTTAAATCTCTTAGTGTAATATTTAGTTAGGGCTTGGGAATGCCCTAATTTAAAGGCGTAAATGTTTTTAATTACTTTTTCAATGAATTTTGTACTTATAAAAAGAAAAAAAAATGATAATTGCAGCAATGGGGGTTGGTCCATCCTGCAACAACCTGATCCCAGGGTAAGAGATCACTACATCGATCGGGTTTGATAAATTCTCAAGAGTCAGAGAGAGGAAAAAAAAAGAGAAAGAAATAAGAGAAACCTTATTGGCTTATCCCTTTGTCACCCAATCCCATAGCCATCGGAGATTTTATGAAAGGAGAGGAAAAGTAGATAGAATGAGAGAGCCGTTTATTTTTAAAATTGGAATTTGATTAAAATATATATATTTTTTATATTTTTCATGCTAATCAAACACAACTTTAATGAATTTACTTGACGAGACCTCATATTCAAAACATTGGCTTCCCATCTGAAGTTGACCTGGTGTACATCATGCTTATCCTTAATGTATCATTTTGGACCACTATTAATATCATCACTATTTTCCTTAGTAGACAACTACATGATGGCAGACTTGGGAGTTGATGGATGTAGAATGGACCAATAGTTAAATTACCACCTTATATATAATAATAAAAAAAATATATAGCATTTCACAGCTGGCTTAAAAAATGCAATTGTACATGGATACAAACTGTATGAAAACCCTGCCCACATAATTAACAAGACTCAAACTTCAAATCTAAATTATCTCAACATCTTTGCTTCGTCACTTGGTCAAAACCTGACTGGCCACCAACACTGAGGGTTTTGATAAGAAAGATAAGTGAAAAATCAGAGAAAGGAACTTTAAGTAGAAATTATTAGGGTCACCAAACCAAGTAATAAAAAACACAAGTTAATTACTTGTCAACCTAGCTAGCTAGCTAATGCTAATTTCTTCAGGCTTGACCCTGGAATTGAGGTGATGGATCAACTCTCTTCCAGCCACAAATTTGGGTCTTTACAATGAGATGGTTTCCTATTGATGTGAGACATATATAATTATTAACTTTGTTCAAATAAGATTCTGATCCTAACTCCACTAATTAAGTGAGACTTTTCAAAAGAGATACTCTTTTGCTAAGTAAAAAGTTACTCTTTAAAGAAAGGTCGGTGTTAAGATTAAATCAAATGAAAAATCATTCCCACCTTAAAATAAAGAAGATGGGGGAAAAACAAAATTAACTTTGGCTCAAGTTTTGAGTAGAAGAGTAAATTTGACCTAAATTTCAAAATGATTTTGGACTATCTTCAGATAGATCATTTAATTGGTCAGTGAATGAGAGAGTTGGCATACCATTTATAAGGGAATAACAAATTAATATTAAAAGAGATGGGAGAATCATGTAAAACAAAAACAAAACAAAAGAGATATCCCATAGAAATGGAATATATAAATTAATCGAAAGCTCCCAAAACTTAATTTTATTCTACTTCTTTGGCATTAAAATTCTGAACTGGAGGGACAAAATTGCCTATCCCCCCTCCCCTCTCTTTAATTTGAATACCAAACTCGTCCTTATAGTTTACTTTAAGATTTAATGTTTTTTGTAGCGGTCAGATTATCTTTGACACTGAAAGTAAAATTATATGAAATTAATAGTGCTCTAACCTTATTAATTGAGAGCTTTAAAAGTAATTACAAGACTAAATATTAAAAATAACTCAAATTATAAGAGATGGGAGTAAAAATTTGGACAATCTATTTCACACTCTTTTAACTTCCCTTCCCTTCCCATTGTTGTAAGTACTTTTATATTGTTGTTTCAGTAAAATTTATAATACAATAAATAAAGGGCAATGCTACATGTATATACATATTTAGGCACAAATTTACGCATATATAATAAACTAATAAAAATATTCTTCCATCAAATCAGTTCCACCACTTCCACTACACCTCCCGCTTTGAGAAACTTATCGCCATCATCACCCCCACCCACACCCCAACTCATACTGTCGTTGCCCTCACCCACACCCCATCTCACATCGCCGATCACAACTGCCAATCACACCTACCACGGTTGAGATTTTTAGGCGTTTCTTGACCGTGGATCAAAGAACTTCATCGTGACTGTCATCCCTACTCGCCACCACCGTTGGCATTTTCGGGCGCTTCTCGACAGCGGATCAGAACTTCATCCCAACTATGGATCAAGCTCGAGATCGAACGTCATCCATGGATGAAGTTCGAGATCGAATTTCATTCTATCAAGATCCATAGATGAAGCCTGAGATTGGACTTCATTCGAGCTTGGTCAAACCCAATCGTGCTTCATCCATGGATGAAGTCAGATCAGACTTCATCGAGGGAGTGTCTTCATGTGAATAAAGTCCGATCGGACTTCATCATGGGAGTAAGTCTCCATTATCTTTGTTCTCTATTTTGGACGTTATTGACGATCATCCCTGTTCTTTGTTTTCATCAACGGTGTTGTCCAAGGAGAAAAAACTCGTTGTGACTCAAACCCAAAATTGTATTAGCCCATATCTAGGAACAAAACCCAAAATAAAAAAATCTATAACTAGATATATAGAGAAGACTCATAAATGCACAATAATGTTGAGTTGAAGCGATAAAAAAATAAAAAATTTAATGATTCACAAATAAAATAGTGATGGACAAATTATATTTTATACTTTTTTGAAACATGAAGGATAGAACATTAAAATTATAATTTAATAGCGAGGGATAAAAAATGTTTTAATCACTCATTATTTTCTTGTAGCGGTTGTTGGCGATAAAGGAGGTGACAGTAGTGCGACGATCAATATATGAAAACGACTGTCGATGGCTACTTGAAACTCCCATGAGAAGGGAAAATAGAGGAGAGATGAGAGAGGAGACAGTTATGAAAAAGGAAAGAAAAACAATTACAAGTAAAAATATTTTTATCATTTTAACATTCTTTGGTCAATTTTTTTGTCATCTATTAGGCACAGTTAGCATTTTTTATAAATAAAATAGTGTACAAATTTCACATCCAAATAAGTATTAGTATTATATTCAAAGGCCACGTGGGACGACAAAATAAGTATGCGGCTTGACTTTTTGGCACACACTCTGTACAGTTGTTGGACTCTATTAGCGGTCAATTTACATCAATTTTTGGGTAGCAAAAATGTACAAAGTTGACCACTGTTCTGGTGCACGCACAAGGCTGTTTTAATTAAATATCTAACAACCCCAATCTCGTCACTCTCATCAACTTGCCAATTTGAAGTTCTTTCCTTGATATTCTTTATGGCTCCTCCTAATTCTTGTGTGGAGCCTAAACTCTTCAAATATCTAATCTCTTGTCATATTCATTGAATATTTTTTTAAGTAAAAATTTTATAAAAAATAAAAAAGTCTATTACTTTAATTTAGAACATGCTCAAAGTTAGAAAATCGAATAAATTAGTAAAATATATAATCCTCCTAATATGAAGAGAAAAGTATGTACAAATGTCAAGAGGGATCTCCATGTTCACCTTCCAAAGCCACCGAGCGTTCCAGCATGAAGAGAACAATAGTGCTTCATATTCATGATCAGGTAGTTAATTTATACTTTTTTTATACTTGTAATTTAACTTATTGGTCTGATATTATTTGAAATTGGATTGATATAAAACTATGGTATTATTACGCCTATTAATTAAGTAAATCGATACAAAAAAAAAAAGAGTTAGAATAATTAACCAGTGTAAAATTAACTTCCTGATGTGATAAGTTAGTGAGAATGATTACCTTTCCAGTTGAAATTTACAGGGCGTTTACTCGTGGAAAATAGTCTCAATTTTTGGGATAATTGTTTCATAGATTATGAAAATTTATAAAAGTTGTTCATATATATAACTTTTCAAACAGATAATAGAGATTTAGAAAGTGCATTTTCCAAAAAAAAAATAATAATAATAAAATGAACTAAACTAAGAAAATACCTAAAAATCTGTTTTCTAAGTTTTTCTTATTAATTTGGAGATTAAATGCGTTTTTCAAACTAATTTTCTTTGGATAATGAAAACTAAAGAATTTATAGGAAATTAGAAATAAAAAATAAAAAAATTATTTTTTACAACTAAATAACCCCTTAAAAGTCTTAAATTTGAATTTGGAACCACTTAGCTGTTGGGTGGTCATTCACTGCAAGATTAATGAGCTTTAAGAGTGGGGAAATTGATATAATACTATCTCACATGTCTCTTAATAGAAATTTTTAAAATGTCTTAAATGACTAACATACGCTTACTTTTATTGGGTTCAAAGTGAAAACGTTATACTCTTAGTCATAAGCATTTTCTCTTTTTATCAACTAAAAACCGTTGACATGTAAAGTTTGATATTTAGTGTTGAGCTTTTCTCAATTATGTGTAGGCAATGTGTTTGTGTGACTTGTGATGCGAAGAATATATACCACCAAATTTGGACCAGTGAAAGGGTATAGTAAAATTTAACTTTTATGGATACACAAAACAAACATAAAATTGTTTCAAATCATTTTAGAATGGGCCCTCTTAACCTTTAAGGCAACAATGTTTAAAAGACTAAAAGATGAAACAATAGAACTATAGAAGAGATTTTAGAGATGCTAGCTAGTATCTTAAATTGTTAATTATAATCTTATCTAAAATCACATATAGGTAGACTTTTGTTGACGTTCAAATTAGCCAATCGTGATTCGTAGGTTTGCAATGAGGAAATAAGTCTAAATGTAAGGAGGAGGAAGAGAATAAAATATACGCGGGAGATTTTTACGTGGTTCAACTAGAATGATACTCACTCTACAATTGTCCTCTGATTATTCTAGTAGAATAACAGTATGTTATTATTGTTATGTCATCTCTCTTACAATGATATTTTTTATCCCTATTTATAATGAGGGGTGTTTACAATTGCATAAAATACAAAAATGAGTAGATGATATCATGAGAACAAGATGTTCTTATCAATTTCATAAAATTGGGAGTGAGCTCAATATTACCAGGGATTTGGTTTGCATAAGATAAAGTAGGTAGGTCCCTACCTTCGGTTATTTAGCAATAATGTTGTTATGCGAGTTGAAAAGTTAGGCCGGCGAGGTAGAAGCATCGTTGGGAGCTTGTTGGAAACTTGCTTGGCTCCGCGATCTAAGCTTGGGCTTTAGCGACACGTGGCCTTATTCTGGTGAGCTTGGCCTTGAACTTATTGGGTTTCTAATGATTGGGCCGACTTGGTGGATTGTGCCCAACCCATAAGTAGTTGTGCGAGAAATACTCATAACAACTTTACTATATAATTGGTTTAAATACTTATAATTATTTAAATATTAAAGATAATATCTCAGGTAACAAGATGTTCTAAACGACAACAACAATATCATGACATTTTTTGGATTTGACTTTTATTTTTATAGAAAAATAAAAATGTATTTATGCATAAAAATATATACAACCATACAATTTGTAAGTCTAATAAAATTCAATAGAAAACGCCATGCAATAGCATCCCACAAAAAACTAAACTTGTTAGAGAATGACTAGATTGTAACATTTTACCGCAAAGGATGGAAGTAAACTTTTTGACTTGACAATCTCAAATGATCACGAGCATTAAAGGAGGGTCATCAGAGTCCTTCTCGATGTTCATATCTTAAGTTCTAAGATAACTAGTTTAAGAGGGCTCTAGTTAGAGAAAACTTATATTTTTATATATTCTATACAACAAACTTTAGCTTGTAATAATAAGAAAGAATCCATCCCCTATATTAATATAATCAGAGTCTACCTTGACTAGGGAACAAGTATTATAATGTTTAGATTCTAAATAATATGCAATCACACAAGAAAATAGTTTAGGGACATTTGGTATAAGAAGAATTTTTAAATTTCTAGAATTAATGATTCTAGAAAATGTTCTTAAAAATTTTTTATCTTCAGAATTTATGTAATTTTATATTTGGTTAGTTTTAAACATTCTCAAAAATATTGGGTATTCTTTTATGAAAATTTTATATTTTTATGTTTAGTTTAAATGTAATATTTTTCGAAATCTATACTATTTTTTTAAAATTAATGTTATTTGATTTTTTGTTTAAAAATAATAAATTTCTTTTAATATATAAAATATTGAGATCCATAACCTTTCTAGGAAGTCAAAAAATATATATATATTTTTTTACACATTACATAATATGTAATGAATCTAAAAATATATCAAGTAACATTACCTTACAATTAGAAAACGTTAATAATCTCAAGGAAAGGAAAAAGTTTATCCAATAGTATTAATGTAAATTTATATATGATGAAAATAAAATAAAACTCAAGATAAAATATTTAAACTGCAAATGAAAAATTACAAAAACTTATCCATGCATTAATAAAATGATTGACCAAAGATTTTTTGGTCAAAATTAACTCACCCAATGGGGCCTATTGCCCATCGTGGGCAGACAGCTTTTGCCATCCCAAAAGTGACTTTTGTTCCCTCTATGCAATTTTTTCTCGCAAAGGACCAAGCTATGGTACTATTATGTCTTTAGGTCGTGTGTGTTTCAGGCTTCTGTTGTGTTTTTTGTGTGTATATATATATATATATATATATTAGATTAGATGGGTGGTTGTGTCGGTAAAAAGAAAAGATCAATAAAAATTTATTATCGATCAATAATGCCTGACGATTACAGTTTAGCTTTCATTATTTTTAAAGGATATTGAAAAATAAAAAAACTTACGTTTCATGGCACCAACTTTGCTTATAATTATATCTTAGAATAGATGGATTTTTAATTTTAACATCAAATTCAAACGTGGAGTGATATTCGCTTGTAAGTATCAAAATCGACGGAAACCCAACACGTACCCAAAGATTAATAAACACTAAATCCCAACACACACCACACTCATTTATCTTTTTTTTTTTAATTGTAAAGTGCATAAACTTGACCCTTTTAAATGGAACTGAACACTAGAAAGAGCAACGCAATTAAGTAATTAACAACTGATGAAGACATTAATAGCAAATCTCGGATTAATTAAGTGCGAACACCTTGACAAAGCAAGTCATGGCTTCAAACCTAATCCAACCAAGCCATCAAATCTGAATCCGTACGTACGAACGTACGTACGTACGTACACTCATTTTAGTCATTTTTCATATACAAAACAATTTTCTTTTTATGGGATGTATTCTCCTTTACCGAGACTCCAATCATGTGAACAGGAGATATACAATTTTCGTTTTTTCTCCGCACATGTGGATTGACTACAGGTTCTAGCTTTTTTGAAAAAGCAGCATAGCATCACAATATTAGAAGATTAAACGTATAATTCGCTGAGAACAAAAAAGGGCAAATAAAAGAAATAATAAAACACCTGCAATAATTTTGCTGGGGGTAAGAGGTTATACCAATCTCTTGTACGATTATGGGTTAAACATTTTTAGGACAAGCTTATACACAAGTTTGATGCACATGATTTGTAGAGAAGATATGTGCTTAATGAGTTACTGTCCACCGAAGTGGTTAGTAATTGCAAACTCATATTGATAGGAATAAAATTGGTAAATAATTATATTTTATCTATTTCACGCATTAGATCACACATTTTCTTATTTAACATACCTCTATTTCATTCAAAGATTATTTATCATGATATTGTATAATTGATACAAAATTAAAAGTTACATATAAAATTGATGTTTTTATCCTTTGGTGTAGAATTGATACACTCAGTCAAACTTTAGTTTTCTTTTATAATTTATGCAAAAAATATATATATAGAAAAAGAATATTAAAAAAAGATTAATATATATGTTGGACTGTATTGATCCATTGGGTTGGCCCACAACTTGGCACCTAGCCCGGTGCCCAGGTTACATCTAAACCTAAGAGCTCAAAAAATGTTTCCATCTTAAGTCGAGATTCTTGTACCAATAATAGATTTCATTAATTCCAGACAACTCACACATTGATATTCATTAGCTCATAATTCTCATCAGATCTAAGAAGATGATCCATATCTTTATCATGCATCTTGACTCTTTATCCTTCCATGACAATCAGCGACACACAAGATTCTTTTATCTCAATATAAACTAGTCTAGTCGTAGGTCAAGATATGTTCTTTTCAAATTTTACCCACATTTTAACATTTTAAATCCCTACTAACTTGAGTATCGAAGTAATTACTGGTGCCAACCACCCTATCTCACAAATTGTCAGATCGGCTCTCTATCACCATTGCAACCATTCTATTCAACTCTATTGGATCGAAAGGAACATATGTCAAGACTAACACATAATAGTGATAACTAATAACATGTCTGATGTCAACTCATGATATGTCAAGACTAACACATAATAGTGATAACTAATAACATGTCTGATGTCAACTCATGCATGGCCGACTCAAGGACAAGGCCTTTAAGGCCTAGCCTTAGGGCCCCCAAAAAAGGACTCCAAAATTTTTTTAATACTAGCCCAAAAAGTTGTTATTCAAAATTTGTTTACTTTTAATTAATAATTGTAAAGAATGATAGATAAAAAATTAAAAAAAAATTGTATTACTTTTTGAAGGGCTCCTAAATTTATAATGGTCTAAGATCCTCTAACCCCTTGAGCTGCCCTGAACTCATGAAACATGATTAATGTAGACCAGGACAAGAAATAAGTTAATTTTGGCCCAATTTCAACATTGTAATCAATTAGATTCGACTTTTTAAAGTAGAATGGATCCCACAATTTTCAGAACAATAATATGCGTTACAATATGATGTTTTAAGCATTTGACCATGCGTGAGTAGAAATAAACTCCCTGCCACGCCTCTTTGAAACTCAACGAATGAAAGGCCCAACAATTTCAGCATGCATGGAAAATTTAGACTAAAATGGAAATCATTGAGCTTAATATCTTAATTCTAACCCAAATAGAAACTTCTCTTATTTTCAATTCACACTCACATGACATAAGATCTTATCTTTGAATCCCACACACATCACATAATTTAGATTTCTTATAATAAATTAATTTATCATAATAATTATAAAAATTATTACAATATATTTATTGTGACAATTGATTTGTCATTGTGTTAATCACAACAAAGTTGTTTCAATTATATTATGACAAAATCGTGTTAATCTTAGTCAACTCGTGCATTGATCTTCATTAGCTCATAATTCTTATTAGATCTAAGATCCTAAAAGATGGTCCATATCCTTATCGTGCATCTCGACTTTTTATTATCCCACGACGATCGACGACGCACAAAGTACTTTCATCTCTATATAAACTAGTCTAATCGCATGCTAAGGTATGTTCTTTTTAAGTTTTATCTATATTTTGATATTCTGAATCCCTACTGACTTGAGCATCGGAGTACTTGTTAGTGTCAAATATCCCACCGCATAGATCGCCAGATCATGACTTTTCGTCGCCATTGCAACCATTATGATCAACCCCATTAGATTGAGAGTAACATATGTCAAGACCAACACACTTGTTGTAACGCCCCGCTTTTTCGAGCGTTAAATAACTTAGGAATTTCGGGAATATTTTTTTTTTTTTTTTTTTATAAACCATCTCCCGACAATCCCGTTTTACCTTCTCAACTCACTAAATAAGAATCAATAAGCTAAGACCGGTAATCATCATAAATGCGGAAGCTTAAAATCGAAACCTGATATGATCCATAATCAATTTCACTTTATAACCGTATAAGAATCCATACCATACATTAACATCATATCCTCAATATTGAAATACATAAATACATGGAGATTCTAAAATGTTCTAACAAAGCTAATCATCAATAAAGCATTAGGTAAAAACATATCCGAGTCAGCTTGCTGAATCCATCGGCCACGCCATCACGTGCCGTCTCATCTCAACCTGATCCTTGCCTAAGCTGCAATTCTAAACTGGAACGTTGAATGTTCCAGGGGCATAACCCATTAGAAGATGAATCTTCTAGTAAGGGTTTAAAAACATGATACATGAATACATGATGCAATAACATAAACAATCATGTGCCCTAGTGTAACTTCCCTGGCCTACCAGCCTGGCACAGAACCCTAGGCAGAATCCCAAACCTCTGCAGGATAATCCTAACGTTGTTCCATCATTGCCCTTGGGAATTACGGCTACACTCTTAGGGCAACATCCCCATCCCACGCATAAGTATCAATATGCCAATAATATCGTGCTATGCAAGAATAACGTCTTTCCATGCAATATGAAATAATCATAACTTCAATAAATATCATGCATAATGAAGCAAACGTTTCATATATAGGTTCTCGGGATAAAACCACTTACCTTTAGACGTAAACTCAAATTTTCTCGAAAAACGCGTATAACCTCGTTTTGCGTGCCAACCTTGAAAATAACATAAACCATCAAGATCCATGGCCAAATCACTTCCTGGCCAATCATTTCCAAGTAAAATCAATAATCTAATTTTTTCATACTTTTTCCTTATTTTCTCTATTTTTTCTCTATTTTTCATAGTCATAATTTCTTCCAAAATTCAAAATAAATACCTAATCAGGTAATTTATTTAATTTTTCTTCATGAAAATTCCTAAAATAACATTTCTAATCTCTATGAGTTTTCTGAGAATTTTCCAAAATCTTTTCCTATTTTTCTCTAATTAAGTTTCCTTTCAAAAATTCAAAATAATTATTTCATCATAACATTTCTCAAATAAAATTTTATAAAACTGAACTATTATTTTTTCTTGTATTTCTGGATATTTTTCCAGAATTTTCTCTCTTTTATTTCTATTTTTACTCTATTTTTCTTTATTTCAGCATTTAAATAATATTAAAAATTATCACCAGTCATCTTCTCCGGCGCCGGCACACCGGAAAATTAAACTGACTATACCAGAAGATAGCTTACCTTGAGTTGATCATTCTGTCCAAATTTGAGCTTGAAAGAACACTTGGAAGACCTCCCTCCGAGCAAAATTCAGTTCGGTTCCGGCGAGATCCGATTTTTCCGGCGAAGCTCCGATCACCCCTCAAATGAACTCCAAAATTTCTCAAACTTTCCAGAAATGATCCTCAGCTCATGGGCAACAAAAGCCCTATGGTTTGGTGCCTCAATTTGTTCAAAAGTGAGGTCGATTTGAAACTCAAATCTTGCAAAACTCTAAGCCACCATATCCTCTATTTATAGGCGATTTTGGCCCCATAAATGACGGATCTCGCTTCAATCAAGGCCTCTGATGTCCCCTATTTCCCTTAACAAGTCCAAAATTCACCGAAAGAGCTCCATTTTCGCGATCTAAATGGCCAAACTTTCGGCCACTTTTTCTTCAATTTCTGGCAATTCCATTGCTTGTTGTCGGCCAAGCCCTTTACAAAAGATGCTCCTTGAGCAACCCTCGTGCCATCCCTGTGGCCAATTTTGGTGATTTGATGGGTTGTTCGGCCATGGTTGCTTGGAGATTTTCTTAAAATTACACTTTGGCCCCTCAAACTTTGGTTTTCTCACTTTGGCCCATTTCACCAAGCTCCTTGACTTTTGATAATTTCTCTCAAGACCCTAAGGTCCTAAAACATCGATTTGACCCCTGAGGATTCTGAAAAAATATCGTTTCGGCCTCTCTTGAGTAATTTTAAAAAACTGCACTTAGGCCCGAATCTCCGTTTTGGCCCTAAACCTCTTCGTTTCTTCCTGAAACCACTGAAGGGTTGTTCCTTATGAAAAATTAAAGCCCCCTCAAGTTTCTGTTGACTTCTCGGAAGTCATCTATGACGATTCGGTATTGCAGCCTAATTAGTAGCTGTATTTTAGCTGTACCGAAAACTGTTCCCGATCCAATTTATTTCGATGCTATAAATCATATCTTGGGGTGCTCGTTAATGCTACATCATTTTCCTTTGTCATTTCGGCTCTAGGGTACTCCCGGCAGTCGATTTAGTCAATTTTTCGGACTATTCAGATACCAATTTTCTCTGAAACCCCATTTCTCTAATAAATTACTTATTTTTAATTAACCCAAATTTTCGGGTATTACATTCACCCCTCCTTAAAAGAAATTTCGTCCTCGAAATTTTCATCAGACCGTTAAGGTAACTGAGACATCACATAGCTCATTACCTAAATATCTCAAATCAAACATCTATTTGATCCTTGATAAGACACCTCGATTTGCGTTCCTTACACGTCTAATGCTTATAAGCATACCATATCATTCACATAATTTCCTGTTGTGGCTCCTTTCAGACGACCACACATTTTTCAATCATTTTAGGCACGCATATTTTATCCCGAAACTTTTGAGATTGCATTCTCGTATTTCAAAAATCATAAACCTTGGGCTAACCACAATCATTAATTATAGACAATAACACTTATTAATCACATATGCTTTTCGTATCTCGTTCACTAAATCCAGCTAAACAACCAGGCTAGCCATAAAGATAGACGATCCTTTCGGCACTACCATCATAGTTGGCAGGCCAACAAGCCTCCAACTTCATCTGCCACTCACGACTATCCACCCGGTCCTGCGTCGACACCTGACGGCCACGCCCTGGGTGATACGAAGTAGTGCAGTCGTAGTCCTTAAGGAACTCCATCCACTGTTGCTACCTTTCATTTAGCTCTTTTTGTGAGAACTCGTACCTCAGGCCCCTCGTGGTTTGTGAGCACATCAATTGTCCCATCATTTTGGTAGTGTTTCCATAACCTTAAGAGTACATGTCCTAGCTGTCAGCTCTAAGTCATACATCGGGTAGTTCTCTTGGTGCCTTGGCGTGATTCACACGCCATCATTCGATCATATTGCACTTGCAATTCGATCATTTGAGCTATCATAAACCCTTACTGCCCCCGGCAAGTTATTCTTATTAAACTCTTCTCATGAGTCCTATTGTGGACATAATTATTCCAGAGTGTTCCATCACTGTCTTTTTGACAACAGCTTGCCGAAATTTCTTATTTCAAAACATCTTAGCATTCTATTTCGAAACATGATTCCCAAAATTTCATTTTGAACCCTACATTGCTTCATGTTTTGGAACATAGGGTCGGGACTACAATTACCTGAAAAGCCCCAAACTCAACTTTCGTATGTTCGGATAAGTTTTTTTTACCAAAATCTCCGGAATAACAAAACACGTTTTTTTCCCATAAAGAAAAATTATTTTTCTTCTCTCTTTTTTTTTTTCAATTCATTTTCATTTCTTTTCTTTTCTTTCCTTTTTTCATTTTTTTTCTTCATTTCTTCTTCTTCTTCTTCTTCCTCTGCAACTCACCGACTCTGCACCGAACAGCCACCGGCCGCGCACAGCCCAGCCGCCCTCGGCCTCCGTCGCGTCTGCCTCTAGCCGATTTAATCGGCCCTGCGCTCGCACCACCGGCCGACACCCCGTCAGCCTCGATCTCCGGTGCACAGCATCCCCAGCTGCTGCAATCACAGCTCCTCTTCGCCATCATCGCCGGCCCAATCGGCCCTCGCATCGGTCAGATCCGGTACGCCACCGCCGCTGCCAGCCCTCTCGTGCAACCACCAACCATCGCCCGGCCTCTCTCGGCTGCCTCGGCGCCATCGCCGTCCTTGCTGCTGTCGTTGCTGCCAGATCCGGGTCAATCCGACCCGTCTCGATCCGACCCGACCCAACCCGACCCGTCTTAATCCACTTCAGGTTTGACCCATC
Source organism: Diospyros kaki (assembly GCA_036245055.1). NCBI lineage: Eukaryota > Viridiplantae > Streptophyta > Magnoliopsida > Ericales > Ebenaceae > Diospyros > Diospyros kaki. The sequence goes on along the minus strand of BSEG01000002.1, from coordinate 45,973,706 downwards.
CCTGTTTCAACCCATTAGATCTGACCCATATATGTTCCAACCCATATCTGATTTATTTAGATTTAGCCAGATCCAGATCTATCATGCGAGCCCAGTCTCGATGTGGGGCCTGCCTAGTCTTACGTAGAGGATGCAGTCCAGAATGCATCTTTTCCCTTACTTCCGTCGTGAGGATGGTACTACTCGTTTTGCCGCCATCCGTGATGTTTTTGGCGTCAGAAATTTCATCAACTTCCTAGTTCCACTTCCGGTAAACGACCGATTTTGGGCTGCCGATACATTCTTTATTGAAGCTCAGGCTCGGCTTCAGGATCCTGTCTATGGATGTGTATCTCAGATTCTTACACTTCAGCAGCAGGTTAGTGATTTACAAGCTTATCGAGCTTATTTGCAAGATTCACTGTTCGCATATTATGCCTCACATCCCCAACCTGCTTCTCAACCTAATCAATACCCAAGTTGGAATTCCGATCTTCCTATCATCCCTGAGGACGTCCCTCCTCCCAGTTTCTCAGAGGCTACTCTTCCACCTTACCCTGGTGAAGCCAGCAGTAGCCAGATGCCACCCCCAGATGACATTGATGAGCTGGGACCTGTCGTGTTTGACAACCTTCGTCGTTACTGAGCATTAGCATCATCATCAGTTTCATGGTTTCTTTTTCCTTTAAGTAATTGTACGGCTTGATTTCCTGTAATCGTTTGAACTATGGAATGAATATTATGCTTTGGTACTTTAACGTTTCATTCTCTTGTCTTAGCCTCGATTGCATTTTGATCATAAAATACCTCAGGCTCTTGCAGCTATTTAATAATTCATCAATTTGAGATAAAATATCAAATCTTAATTATCACCTGATAATTTACGTCCTTAATCAAGTCACACTTAATCAAGCATCCAATAACCTCAAGCTATCATTGGCAATTTCATCATTAAGAAATAATTCAATTAAATCTTCCGAGAATATATCTTGCTATTTCTCAATTCTTCTTACATCTTTTTATTAACCGCAAGTGCCCGTACCATATCTCGACAGGCTCTTTATTTCCATAACTTGCTGATATCACTCAGCAATACGTCTCCCGATTTGCCCATCAAGGCTATCTAGACTAACTATCTAGCCATACGAGAGTTCCAATCTCAAAAATTGAAAATTCTCGGATCCTCAATCAATTTGGGTCTGCAGCTTCTCCTACTGCAACCTATCATCCTGGCACATCTGTCATCATCTTGATTCTCTTAATCACGTCCAAGATTTACACACTCTTCAAGACGACAATCCATAGCCATGCTACTAGCTAGAGCAGGTAGGTACTTACATTACTCATGGTACTCCCATCCTTGCTGGATTTCTTTCTGAAGCTCTAAAGTTCCATCACGAATCCCTATCAGTTCTTTCAAGAAATTCCTCAAGAATCTCAAACCGATTTATCCTCGAAAATCCTGAATCAAATCACAATATTCGGTTCTAATTATCTCCCATGGATTCAATTTCCTTACAATCGTGGCTCCCTATCCATCATTTATCATGGTGCTTTCAAGTTTATCTTATCGGGTTGACCACTGACAATTTTACCTGATTTCACATATTCATTTGGCATACTGAACCGTAGTTATAACCTCTGTTGATTAGGTCTTTTCATCATTCCCTTAGGGTCGATACGACCTATCAATCAACTATTTCCTTTTCGATACCCAAACTCTACTTTAAACCGAGATTGCCTTCTCACAACTCGCCATTATGGTTTTTGGACTATCCATGCTCCACTACCTGAAATCTTATCAAGAATCCACCGATTCTCGCATTTCGTTCTTCATATCCAGCTGACTATCGGCACACGACCATTAAATTAGTTCTTCCTAGGCACTACACTTACTGCTAGCCAGTATACAAGCTGTCATCATCACCCCTATCATATAGTAGGCTTACTCCTACATCATACGTCAACCCTCAAATGGGTACACCCTGGGTGAAAATCGCACGGTCTTATCGTAGTCCTTCAAGAACTATCATTCGTTGTCGCTGCCACGAGTCTAACTTCTTTTGTAAAAACATTCATTCTAGACCCTCATCACAGTCGATGATTTCCTCACCTCATAAGTAACACTTAAACAGCTCACGAGCATTCATATCCATATGTCGAGTATATTTTCCTTGCAACCTAATTCTTTCTTTGAGGCAATTACAAGACAACCATCTCAAGATCTCACTTGGCATTTGCCGAACTAGACACTGAGGTTAAATTTCCCCTCGAGCCTCATTATCCTCGTCTCATTACCAATTCAAGAAATAATCATAACCTAGATACAATTTAAATAGGACACATAGTCTGCATTCAAGACATTACATGCTTTTTATTCCTTAGATCGTGTCTCCTTAGTACAATCCATCTTACCTTAGGTCGATTCCCTAGGCTCTCAGCCTTGATCGACAAACTAGTGGTACGCCTTGTATCCCAATTCATTGGAATTTGAACTCCACACAAGGTACAGACCCTACTGGTTTGTCCCAGATCTTCAGCATCTGATCGTCACCCAGACAGTCTGTTATAATGCTTTGGTCGACGGGTCTCCCGTACCTTACCATAAGCCATCTATCAGCCCTCTGCTCGCGGGTCCCTAGATCCAGATCTGTCACTACGAACACCGAACCAGTAGTGTCGTTACGCTGTTAGAGTTTCTTTACCTCGTCTCTCCAAGTCTCATCGGTTGCACCACTGTCTCCTCATCAATGGACGCAACTCTCACGCCATTACTTGGCCATCTTCAGCCTCTTGTTTGATCCAATCCGTTGGATCCCCTTATCTTATTTCTGAGATACTAAATGACCCTCGAAAATCCTTATCCTTTGATCTTTAACTCGACAGCTAAGCCATGACACATTGAACTAATCATCACTAATCCGATCATCTTTCAATAACCGTAGTTATCCTATCTTTCATTGTAAGGATTTCGACAATTGACCTCAAATCATCAGTCCCTAAATCTCTCGGATCCATAATCACGGTTATCGAACCAACCTTACACTCGAATCATTTCATCGAATTCTTATTCCAATAACTAGATCATTTTTCCAGTACTAGCTTTTATTAGGCATTCTACTATTCATCGGGAATAGTAGTCGTCTACTGAAATAGTGTCTGTCGTGAAGAGTACACCAGGTAAGTTCCCAGGAAAGAGAGGTGGGTCACAATGGACACACTTAAGTACCAAATCTTTTCTTAGCCAGAACTTGCCTAGACATGCACTTCCACTACAACACACTTATCCAGTAACCGTCAACACCCAAATCCTACGGTGGCTTTGCTTATCTAGCCACATGCGACCTTTTTCTTATATTCGCTCATACTAGAGTCACTCAAGGCTCAGACATTTCCTATGTCTTTAGCAATTATGCTCTGATACCAACTGTAACGCCCCGCTTTTTCGAGCGTTAAATAACTTAGGAATTTCGGGAATATTTTTTTTTTTTTTTATAAACCATCTCCCGACAATCCCGTTTTACCTTCTCAACTCACTAAATAAGAATCAATAAGCTAAGACCGATAATCATCATAAATGCGGAAGCTTAAAATCGAAACCTGATATGATCCATAATCAATTTCACTTTATAACCGTATAAGAATCCATACCATACATTAACATCATATCCTCAATATTGAAATACATAAATACATGGAGATTCTAAAATGTTCTAACAAAGCTAATCATCAATAAAGCATTAGGTAAAAACATATCCGAGTCAGCTTGCTGAATCCATCGGCCACGCCATCACGTGCCGTCTCATCTCAACCTGATCCTTGCCTAAGCTGCAATTCTAAACTGGAACGTTGAATGTTCCAGGGGCATAACCCATTAGAAGATGAATCTTCTAGTAAGGGTTTAAAAACATGATACATGAATACATGATGCAATAACATAAACAATCATGTGCCCTAGTGTAACTTCCCTGGCCTACCAGCCTGGCACGGAACCCTAGGCAGAATCCCAAACCTCTGCAGGATAATCCTAACGTTGTTCCATCATTGCCCTTGGGAATTACGGCTACACTCTTAGGGCAACATCCCCATCCCACGCATAAGTATCAATATGCCAATAATATCGTGCTATGCAAGAATAACGTCTTTCCATGCAATATGAAATAATCATAACTTCAATAAATATCATGCATAATGAAGCAAACGTTTCATATATAGGTTCTCGGGATAAAACCACTTATCTTTAGACGTAAACTCAAATTTTCTCGAAAAACGCGTATAACCTCGTTTTGCGTGCCAACCTTGAAAATAACATAAACCATCAAGATCCATGGCCAAATCACTTCCTGGCCAATCATTTCCAATTAAAATCAATAATCTAATTTTTTCATACTTTTTCCTTATTTTCTCTATTTTTTCTCTATTTTTCATAGTCATAATTTCTTCCAAAATTCAAAATAAATACCTAATCAGGTAATTTATTTAATTTTTCTTCATGAAAATTCCTAAAATAACATTTCTAATCTCTATGAGTTTTCTGAGAATTTTCCAAAATCTTTTCCTATTTTTCTCTAATTAAGTTTCCTTTCAAAAATTCAAAATAATTATTTCATCATAACATTTCTCAAATAAAATTTTATAAAACTGAACTATTCTTTTTTCTTGTATTTATGGATATTTTTCCAGAATTTTCTCTCTTTTATTTCTATTTTTACTCTATTTTTCTTTATTTCAGCATTTAAATAATATTAAAAATTATCTCCGGTCATCTTCTCCGGCGACGGCACACCGGAAAATTAAACTGACTATACCAGAAGATAGCTTACCTTGAGTTGATCATTCTGTCCAAATTTGAGCTTGAAAGAACACTTGGAAGACCTCCCTCCGAGCAAAATTCAGTTCGGTTCCGGCGAGATCCGATTTTTCCGGCGAAGCTCCGATCACCCCTCAAATGAACTCCAAAATTTCTCAAACTTTCCAGAAATGATCCTCAGCTCATGGGCAACAAAAGCCCTATGGTTTGGTGCCTCAATTTGTTCAAAAGTGAGGTCGATTTGAAACTCAAATCTTACAAAACTTTAAGCCACCATATCCTCTATTTATAGGCGATTTTGGCCCCATAAATGACGGATCTCGCTTCAATCAAGGCCTCTGATGTCCCCTATTGCCCTTAACAAGTCCAAAATTCACCGAAAGAGCTCCATTTTCGCGATCTAAATGGCCAAACTTTCGGCCACTTTTTCTTCAATTTCTGGCAATTCCATTGCTTGTTGTCGGTCAAGCCCTTTACAAAAGATGCTCCTTGAGCAACCCTTGTGCCATCTCTGTGGCCAATTTTGGTGATTTGATGGGTTGGTCGGCCATGGTTGCTTGGAGATTTTCTTAAAATTACACTTTGGCCCCTCAAACTTTGGTTTTCTCACTTTGGCCCATTTCACCAAGCTCCTTGACTTTTGATAATTTCTCTCAAGACCCTAAGATCCTAAAACATCGATTTGACCCCTGAGGATTCTGAAAAAATATCGTTTCGGCCTCTCTTGAGTAATTTTAAAAAACTGCACTTAGGCCCGAATCTCCGTTTTGGCCCTAAACCTCTTCGTTTCTTCCTGAAACCACTGAAGGGTTGTTCCTTATGAAAAATTAAAGCCCCCTCAAGTTTCTGTTGACTTCTCGGAAGTCATCTATGACGATTCGGTATTGCAGCCTAATTAGTAGCTGTATTTTAGCTGTACCGAAAACTGTTCCTGATCCAATTTATTTCGATGCTATAAATCATATCTTGGGGTGCTCGTTAATGCTACATCATTTTCCTTTGTCATTTCGGCTCTAGGGTACTCCCGGCAGTCGATTTAGTCAATTTTTCGGACTATTCAGATACCAATTTTCTCTGAAACCCCATTTCTCTAATAAATTACTTATTTTTAATTAACCCAAATTTTCAGGTATTACACTTGTTATCTCGTAAGGAGACAAAGAAGCTAACCAAGGGGAGCCTTCTTGTTATTAATTAGTTAATGAGTCTGCCTTAACTTTGTAAACATGCATATGTAGTTAATAGACTAGTGATCTATTGATTTTAGAAACTAATGGCATCTCTGATGTCAACTCATGCAGCGCCGGTTCAACGACAAAGTCACTAAGGCTTAGGCATAGGGACCTAAAAAAAGAGGGACCTCAAAAAAATTTCAAAACCAACTCCAAAAAAGAGGTTGCTATTCAAAATTTGTTTACTTTTAATTAACAATTGAAAAGAATGAGAGATAAATAATTATAAAAAATTAAAAATAATTTTTTTTATTACTTTTTAAAGAACCCCTAAATTAATAATGACCTAACCCCCCCCCCCCCCCCCCTAACCCCCTGACCCGGCCCTGAACTCATGAAGCATAATTAACGTAGACCAGGACAAGAAGGAAGTTAATTTTGGCCCAATTTCAAGATTGTAATCAATTAGCTTCGACTTTTTAAAGTAGAATAAATCCCACAATTTTCAGAACAATAACATGCGTTACAATATGATGTTTTAAGCATTTGACTATGCGTGAGTAGAAATAAACTCCCAGCCACGCCTCTTTGAAACTCAACGAATGAAAGGCCCAACGATTTCATCATGCATGGAAAATTTAGACTAAAATGGAAATCATTGAACTTAATATCTTAACTCCGTTCTAACCCAAATAGAAACTTCTCTTATTTTCAGTTCACACCCACGTAACATGAGATCTTATCTTAGACTCCCACACGCGTTACACGAATTTAGATTTTTTATAATAAATTAATTTATCATAATAATTATAAAAATTATCATAATATACTTATTGTGATAGTTGATTTGTCATCAAGTTAATCACAATAAGATTGTTACAATAAGTATATTATGACAAAATCGATTTTTGTTATAATATCATCAGTATTATTATGAAAAATAATATTTTGTGACTTAAATCACCATATTATGATAAATTATTTTATTGTAAAAGAAGATATTTTTGTTACAATAGAAACTGTTTAGTCACAATAAATCCAAATTTTATATATGGATCATATGTTTTATCATGATAAAGTATATCTTCTAACAAAAAATATTTTGTAAGAAATTAAAATGGTTACTAAACTATTTTTTCATAATTTGAATAGTGACAAAACTTATTTGACATAATTTTTAATGCGATAAAATAAATTTTGTCACTTATTAGTTAATTTGATAATAAATTTTTGTTGCACATTTTATAATGAAAAATATTTTTTTCAATTATTTAATATTTTAACAAATATTTTTTTGACAAAATAGAAACAGTGACAAAATAAAGTTATCAAAATTATTTGATAGTGATAAAATATTTTTGTCAATATCCCAATAGTGACAAACATATTTGTGTTAGTAATTCATAAAAGTGATAATTTTTTTAATAAGAAAATATTAACATTATTTTGTCAAAATTTTAAAATAAAAAAATAATTTTCACTATTCTAATAGTGACAAAAATTATTTTTTTTTGATTTTTCATAATTATAATAATGACAAGCAGTGATAAAAAAATTTTGTTTATTTTTAGTGATGAAAGTCATATTGTTGAAATTATTTTTATGACAATTCTTGTTCATCCTTGTATTGAATATTTTTTTGATCTTTTTTTTCATATTCAAAATTTTACCAAAACGTACTATCACAATTTAAATACAAGTTAAACTTTAATATAAACTAAAAATTAAAAGTCTAAAATATGATAAAGTCAACAATGCTAAATATAATAAATAAAACTAACAATGCAAATCAAAATAATCCAAAATATAGAAAGTTATCATTGCTAAAATAAAAATAATGCTAAAAAAAACTACTTTCAACCCTAAAACATAAATTAAATAAAGTTTATTGCTAGAAACATTCTCCTGATCTTTATTCACTTGTTGTTCCATAATTTCTCTTATTGTACCATACAGGAATGTTCTAGTGGGCTAGTAGGAGGTGTGGTTCCCACCCCCCCCCCCCCCAATGGGCCAACGCCTCCCTCTTTCTCTTTCAATTTTTTCACATCGGATAAATGTTATGTTGCCCATAACAAATCGTTGTTCCATAATTTCAATCTACCAAAAAAAAAGAAAAGTCATTAAAATAAATGAGAATTAAATGAATTTAAATTGAATAAAACATTTAAATTAATAACTAAATTGTATGTTTATCTTCATGAAAAGAAACAGATGTTGTTGGGTTTAATAATAGTTGCTTTGGCTAACAGTTATAGCTTTTAACTCGAGTGGTAAGTGCTTGAATTCTGAGGTTCAACTAGTATCAGAGCAAGTCACGGGCTCGAGTCTGCGCAGACACAACTCTAGAGGGGAGATTGTTGGGTTTAATATTGTCAATCCTTGGATAAATGCTAGGCAAGGATGTGGCCATCTAAAAATTGACTCAAACGTGGTCTGCGGGGCTCGTGCGTTGGTGATGGCGTTACTCGTTGCACTTATAGGATTAAGTGATTGCCTTAGCTAATAACTATAGCTTTTAGCTCGAGTGGTAAACACTTGGATCATGGGGTTCAACAGACATATTCTCTTCACCTCTTCGTACATGCCCTAACTCATCAATCAAAAATTTAAGTTAATTATACTATTCTTGTAGGCTAGTTATTTTGATTTGGTGGCTTTGTATTTGCTCCATTAATTCACCATTTTGCTTTTGGGATTCAACCTTTTCAGCTTTTAAAAGAGATTTTAGTTCCAATTCTCTAAATTTAATTAGTTTCACCCTATAGTTAAATCCATGAATATATCCAAATTTTGGTTTCAAAGCCTTTTCAAGAATTTGACATCCGGTTATTTTAATACCATCTTTCATTGCTTTCACCCAAAGAGCATTCATTTGCTCCTATAAAATAAAAGTAAAAGGTAATTCAAGCATAAAAATTTATACAAATTAATAATTGAAATAATACATTATTAAAAATTAATAAAATAAATTTACTTACATAATTTTCTTGAGCTTATGGGTGGGTCTAAGTACTATCATTTTTATAAAATGTCTCAAAGCGAAGCCTTACTTCAATAGGCTCATCAATTTTGTCTTAAGAGCACCTATTTTCTTTTTTTTTTCCCAATAAAACATCCTTAACGGTGCCAACAGTCTCCTATATCCATTTTAAATAATTTTTAGCAGGACCAATTGGTAGATGTATTATTGTTTTTCAAATGATAACTTCTCTAATCTTTTTACTCTATTTCATTTGTTCCTCAACCTTAAATTTTCTAGTTATACCACTACTTCTTTTCTTTGTATTAGAAGTTGTAATTTAATTACATCATACAAATGAGATTTATCAAGGTAAACTAAAATTATAGTTAATAAAATGAAAATATTATCAACAAATAATTAATTAATTGAAAAGCTAGAAAAATATAAATAAATAACTAATCTCTATCAATTGTTGACTCAATTGTTACCAAATCATTTGAAGAAATTGATGAGCTACCAATCTCATTCAAAGTGGATGGTGGAATACCATCATTTGTTGTTGGTGATATTGAATCTTTTTCTCTAAATTGTGTAGCATGAACCATAATTGACAAAGTGACGATCTTCTTGGAACTAGGTGGCATGCTTACTGCTAGGGTCATTCAATGATGCCATAGGGTCATTTGGTGTTGTGACAAATGGTTAGTCTCAACTATTATGGGTGATACAGAGACACTTAACATAGATTTTGATTGAACATCTTGTGTAGGATGAAGCTTGGATGACAAAGTAGTGGATACCATTTGTGTAACATGAATTTTTTATGGCAAAGTAGTGAGCTTTGATTTCAATATAGATTTTTTTTTTTCTGATTAGTTGCCATAACAGTTGAATCTATTATAAAAATATGCATTTCATCCTTAGTAATATAGTTTATGCATGCCTAACTGTAAAAAATCTGCTCTTCTAAAAACTTGTTGATATAGAAAAAGATGGACATTTTCACGACCAACACTTCCATGTCACACACTAGAGCTTCAGGAGGCACTCTTGGGCAGAGTTGTAATCATGGGGATGCATGAGGATTAAAGCAAAAAAAAGTACCTTAAATTCAGGAAAAGAATTCTTTCTAATAATAGCAAAATTAACTCACGAAGTACGTGTGCCTATTTTGGTAATACAAAGCAAACATATAAAAAAAAAATGCTATTAGTACTCCATGAGTTACACCGTAAATTACATAATGTAGTTAAAATATCTAAAATACCTGTTACCCAATGTAATGAAGTGAGGTGATGAGGCGTATGACTAAAATATTTTTCATCTAAGGTGGTGAGGCGACACAAGGTGTTGAGCCGCAATGAGGCGAGGTGGTGAGCTGTGAGGGATATTTTTAGCATTTATGATGTATTGTGTAACTCATAATATAACCCATGAAGTATCTATTGCATGATCCTAAAAAAAAAAAAAAATTACGTAGTAACCTGCGGCATCAACCTAGCATTCCTATATATGCAAAAAATACACTGATCTCTCCATTGAAACATTGTTTGGGTTATGACATCTTGTATCAAGTGATAGGAAGGAGCAGAACAATTTACCTTGATGGGCCTACACGAACTTTCCAAGGGTCACCCATCCTTAAGCTTCCCCAGGTCAAGCACGCTTAATCCGGGAGTTCTTTACCCGCATTCAGCCTAAAAGGTATCAAACTGGTGTTGTTTCCTTGTTTATTTATCCTCGATATATACTACCCTTCTTTGAGTTCTTGGAGTATTATATTCTCTCCCCTTGAGCATATGACATCCTCGTCATATGACCTTACAACTAATCTCAGATCTTCTTTCTTCTAGAGGTTGTTATCCTAGAAACTTGTCAAAAGCCACTTCTTATTCAGGCCATCGCGCCCCGACGCCATTCTTCCCCTTCATTGGACCACCTTCACTAAGGTTCGGCTCTGGTATTATCTGTAACTTCCCGCATCGAGCGATAGGAATGAGTATAATAACTTATCTTGATGGGCTTACATGAATTTCTTAGGGGTCACCCATTCTTAAATTTCCCCAACTCAAGCACGTTTAACTCAAAATGTAATATCCCAAAATTTTGGAAACGATAATAAATATCAATTTCGGTATTTGAGGATCTAAGGTATCAAGATAATAATAATAATGATAATAGAGATAATAATATAATCATAATAATGATTAAGTGTAAGTCAAATTAACTTAAATTAATTTAAATTAAATTAATATGTTAAATGAGTGGCTGTGCGCGAAGGCTTGGAGACCAAGTTTTGCACAGTGCCTTTCTCTGAAGATTAAAACAGGGGAGAGAGAGAGAGAGAGAGAGAATGAGAGTTGGAGAGGGAGAGCTCGGTAATGAGCAAAGAATAAGAGACAGAGAAAGAGAGAAAGATTGAGGGAGATGGCCGATTGTAGCGCGAGGAGGCGGCAGCGACTGTAGGCGGGTGCGATTGTGGGCGGCCATGGAAGTCGGCCGAGTGAAGCTCGGCCATGGCAGCCGAGCAAAGCAGCAGCGGCGGTGAGCTTTGGGAGGTCGCTATGAAGGTGGAGCAGCCGTGACCGAGGTTGGTGGTAGAGCTGGTTCACGGTGGTGTGAGGAAGCGGCCAAAAGCAAGCAAAGCCACGACCATGGTAGCCATGGCCGCGAGCTCCGTAGCTAAGCGAGGGAGCGGCGCGACCGTGGGTGGCGACGACGATAGTAGGGGTGGCCAATGGTGTCACCGGCAGGAGGTGGCGGCTACTGGTGGAGCTCGGTGGAGGTAGGTGGCTTTGGCCGCTGGTGCATGTGAGGAAGAAGGTACAGGGGAGAGCCGCAGAGAGGAAGAAAAACAAGAAAATGTGAAGAAAAGAAAGAAAGAAAGAAAAGAAAAGAAAATAAAATAAAAGAAAATGAAGGAAATATGGGAAAAATGAGGTGATTTTGGGATTGTCTTGGCATGAAAAGTGATCAGGTACGTGGGTAAAAATTAGTAAAAGTGTTATGTGTTAAGAATTCTATTCGGTTGAATTAATTATATTGCATGGTAGATTTATTTAATTAAAGTTATGATTTTATTAATTGCTAGAGAACATTTTATTTCACAGTGGGAGTGCATGAAAAGTAAGAAATGACTGTGTAAAGGCAAGCTCCTAACTGTCTTCTCCTGTTCTTTAATTCCCGTGAGAAATTCCATGATTTCTCGTATTTTATACCTTCTCTTACTCTAATTCGGCGTCTAACATTATTTATTGAGGATTATTCATTGTTTTAATTTAAATTAAATCCGAGACTTCTAAAGTTTTATTTATTGTGTGCCTATGGGGGTTTGTACTGCCCCCATTCCTTTTGGAATGATCCTGAACCTAGTTTGGGGACTAGGTTCCTAGACGTGCGGGTTTATTTTTTGTTTTTTGTTCGAGTTTATTTATGATTCGATTAGAGCTATTGAGTAGTGGGGCAGGGGTCGGCTGTTTGGTGACATTGGGGTAGACTATTGTACGGCCCTGAAGTGGACCGTCAGGCGGACACTCCTAGTCACTGGCTGTTGACCCGTGCCGGGCACTGTTGACTAGCTCTGCTGATATGTGATTTACTGCATGATTAGATATATTGTATTACTGTTCATGATTTAATATGCACATGGGTTCAGGATGCATGTTGGGATATTCATTTACTGAGTATACTTGGACACAGACATTCTAGCATGGTTAGGTTGTATTTGGCACAGGCATATGTATCGCGTGTGGCTTACTATGTGGGCGGAACATGGCTAGATGCTTGGATGTATGGGTGCCAGTGTATCACGTAGATGCTCACTATGCCATTGTATTTTTATGTGCATTGCATGATTACTGGTAGTTACTAGTTCACAAATAGGAGGACCGTTCCGAGGGAGCCTATGGCTGGGTGCTAGGAGTACCGACACGAACACACGGGTGACGGGAGCACCGACCCAGGATAGCGCGTGCAAGTTTGTTGGATATTTATGTTGCCTTTTAGGGCAGCGGCAAGTTGGTATGGGATTTGGGTACCGTGTGTTTTATGTGGGCCCCAAGGATCGGTATGTGCTTTCATTATGCTATACTATTGTGTGGTAGCGTCTCATGCCTTGTGTGTGCTTGGGGGTTGGTGTTCTAGGGAGAGAGCTTATTGGATCTATACAGCTTTCAGCCTTTCTTTACTTAGGCTTGCTAAGTCTTTCGACTCACTTTATTTTTCCATCATTCCAAGTAGTGGCAGCGTGGGTCCGGGCAAGGGAGTCAGCGTCTATCGGTAGAGTCGGTATGGTGTACAGACAGTCCTGTCAGTCCCCGTCAACTCTAATGTCTGAGTAGCATTTACTCTATTATTTTTGACTGAGCCAAGTTGTTTCTCGTGTCTCATGTATGTTGGCACATGAGTTTATTTGTATTTATTTATCTTGTGACCGTTGTGCTAGCGGGTTACCCATAATGCATGCATGTATATATAGCCTCACCCCACTTCCGTTGTTTTAATTCTTGTTTATGCATGCCAGGATAGCTTTTGTCTTGTTTTTCATTTTTTCTCCTTTCGTAAGCGCTCTCGTTCGGATAGTCCGAGTGGTTGGGATATCCGGGCGGGGGTGCTTACACAGGAGTTCTTTGCCTGCATTCAGTTTAAAAGGTATCCAGTTAATATTATTTCCTTACTTATCCTCAATATACACTACTCTTCTTTAGACTCTTAGAGTGTGTTTGATTGCATATATTTTCCATGAAAAATATGTAATCATTATACATTTTCTATGGAAAACAATCAAACACTCTTAATTTTTCTATGAAAAAATATGCAAGATACAAGCATTTAAAGCTTTTTTCCATGGAATTCATTTTCTAAGGGGGTGAAATGGTTTTTGTTTTCTAGCCAATATTACCTAAAATTAAATTTTAAGTAATATAATCAAACACACTTTTAGAGTATTATATAAGTCTTCTCAAAAACAATCATAGTTTCAATTTTAGTAGAGAAATGAACAAAATTTCAAGATAAGGAAGAGATAACGAAGTGTAATGCCACTAACCAGATGAGAGATTCTCCTCTAAGTTTTGAATACACTATGCCCTATTACAGGCACATTTATTAATAAAATCAACGAGGATGTAATTAATATTACATGTGCATTTCACACACTTTTGATACTGGAATTGTCATATTAAGGTACGATCACATGACATATTTGAATTAGCTCAAGAACATAAAAGAATTTTCGATTTAAGATTTTAAGAAAGAGTCATCTACTACTGAGACTAAACAATTAAGAACAAAAATCTCTCCAAATAAGTAAAATACGTTGCAACTAATTATCAAATTTATTTTTTTGACCTCAAAAATCTTGAAGCCCAAATTTAATATCCAATAGATAATTAAGTAATCATACTCCCCCTTTCCAATTTTTACTAATGCTGTAAGAAAGCTACCTTTAAACAGGGTAAAAAAGACCCAAAAACTACATTTATTCTCTTACAAGTTTTCACGCATATGCGTATAAGTACAAATAAGCACAAAATCAAACTTAAAATCCAAGCAACCCTTGTTAATTAAATATTTCGTCAATTAAATATAACAGTGATGAACATGATTTGGAATAAAAAATTTGCATTGAATAAAAAATATTACCTTTAGTCCACTAATAGAAAAAGAAATCCAAATATAATTTCACCAATTGAAAACCCTAAAAAAAGAATAATGCTATTTATGCATTAAAAAACCTTGACTTTTCTCTCTCGTGGAGCGGCGGCTCCACGACGACTTTGGGATGATCTTGCGGTGATTTGCGACTGCGATGAGATCTCGGCTGGGTTCACCAGCGAGATCAAAGTCTAGGGGCATTGCCCTGATGGGAAACGGCACGTTGGAGGCTTCAAGCCTCGGTCGCATTCAAGAACGAGGAAGACAGGGACTGGTTTTAACCTCGCGGTGACCATGTCAAGAAGTTTCCCCCCGTTTCTGCTTCGGTAAGTGTTTCAGGCACTCTAGATGCGGCGAGATTTCATCGGGCTGCGGCTAATAGGGCTGTTCGGAAGGCGTCGGGTGGGGGTGAGACTCCTGTTGATTTTCGAAATGACAGTTCGGGTAAGTCGTTTAAACCGATGTTCAGTTATCCTCTTAATTTGGATGATGGACCAGAAGGTTATGGGTCACAATGATGGTGTTCGGGATTTGGGAGTTAAAGGGGGTTTGTGAGGATTATGGAAATATTGAGATTCATATGAACGGTCGGGTGGATGTGTTGAGTGCTTTAATGGCGACAGGTATGGATTTTATCTAGGAGAATCTCCGAATGGAGCTATCTCTAAATAAAAGATGATTTTTTTTTTCTCCCGAGGCAGACCCAACAATCGGGAACGTACACGAAAAGTTTTCTACCTTTATGTTTGCGGTGTGCGCATATTTGGCTATTGCATAGTCTCTGATTTATCTCTTCTATCATTATTTAGGATTTAGGTAGTAAGACGCTCTTAAAGTGTGGCATCTCAAAGATGATATATTTTTTTTGATAGATAAAAAAAAATTTCAATTGAAAATCTAAAAAATAATTTCTTTAAAAAATTTATATAGCGAAAAAAAAAAAATTCAATGACTTTGGCTTTGCAATTGAGTTGGAGAAGGGGGGGGGGTGAAAGAAGGCGATTAGGGAAGAGACGTAGAGAGTGTACAGGAAGAGGTAGTGGGAATGAAATAATCAAATTATTAGATGATCAAATAAACAAATTAAAAGTGGTTCAAATTAATGAAATTAAAAGTTAATCAATTTAAGACTTAAGTTGATTAAATAATTAAAAGACCTTTAAATCAATTTTGGATAATATATATTAATGGCACATGACATAAAAAATAGATATAATTAATTTTCATATATGAATCAATATTTAATAAAATTAAAATTTTTACAAAATATTAGATGATTTGCTTAATAATCAATGTTTTTTTTCCACTTTAATTAATCAATTTTCTTTTAAAAGTTTTTTAAGAAAATTAGCTTTTGAAATTTATTTTAAATAATAAGTAATTTAAATTCTAATATAGGTTTTAAGAATATAATATAATTTTATTTTAATATAAATGGTTTAAAATTTATTTTTGAAATTAAAAAAAATATAAATTCAACTATAAACAAATAATAGTTAATTATATATTAAAGTTATCATTTCATATACTTATAAATCTACAACACTTATATATGTTTATATAAATATCTTAAATGCTAAATTATTTTTTTTGATCATGAGTACTTAATTGATGTTGAATATATTTAATAAATATTATTAAATATTATATATATTTTATGATATTATTAATATTGCATAACTAAATAGGACTATGGCCAACGTCATTTTTAAAGAAGTTCATGAATTGACAATTCATTCTAGAATTCGT
Organism: Diospyros kaki; assembly: GCA_036245055.1. Classification (NCBI taxonomy): domain Eukaryota; kingdom Viridiplantae; phylum Streptophyta; class Magnoliopsida; order Ericales; family Ebenaceae; genus Diospyros; species Diospyros kaki. The sequence goes on along the minus strand of BSEG01000002.1, from coordinate 45,957,376 downwards.
TATTTACTCCGTTAGTTTGAGCTGCTTAATAATTGGAGATTAATAGTATAAAAACTAACACTCACATAAAATAATGACTTGAGTTATGAGTATATTTATGCAATTTAAGTGATTATTTTGATATATCTTGAAATTGACAGTACAACTGTTAATCTTAAATGACCAGAGCCAACATGATTTATAGAAAAATTGTTTATCTAAATGCTTTTTTGAAGGTGACGCTAATGAAGTTTTTTTCTAACAATTGTATATTTATTTTAATATCAAGAGGATTGTATATTTTTATTAGTTGTTTAAATCTTTTAGTATGATTTTTGTTTCGAGGTTTGAAATATACCCTATCTTAAAACTATAAACATTTTTTTTTATTGTTCTCCATGAAGTTTTTATTCAGGTGAAAAAAAAAATCTAAATAAGACCACTAAAAATTAACAATGATGAAGAAAAACCCATAAATTGAACATAAGAAGAGATGAGGAGAATTTTGGAGCAAACGTCAATCATAGAAAGTAAAGAGAGAAGGGTGAGCACTGAGAATGTGCAAGGGCGATCATCTCAAGTAAAGAGAGAATGATTGTCGCTGTTGTCACCAACCAAACTAGGCTCTCCAATTGACGACAAAACCTCCAGTTTCTCTTTCCATTTTCATCGAAGCCCTAGAACCATCAAAACCCAACAAAACTCGATAGACCCAAAAACCCATTTGAAACTAGAACCAATTCAAGGCCATTTAGTTTCTCTATCGTCGTCGCCATTGCATCTCAACCACTTTCCCAGGGTCGCTCAACCCCCAACAAGCATCCTTGGACACTGAGTTTGTTGAAAATGATTGAGAAGAAGTGGATTTGTTACTAGCAATTCAAAAGCTGTTTTAGCCATCAATTTTACCCAAATGTGCATTTCTCCTCACAAGCAACCACTCCACACACACATTTTTTTTTTTATTTGAGGTCTTCGAGTTTCATTCGATTAATTTTTAGAGGTGGGTGATCTTCTCTCCTGATTCATCTCTTAAGTAAATTCGAATGCAAATACAGTCTATATATATTTAGAATTGGATATTCAATGCAATTCATGTGAGACTTGTCTTTCAGCCTGTCTTCCAACTAAATATTGTATTTCAGTAATAATTCTACCTTTTAAGTCACCGTACTGGTTTGAACTCCACTACTCCATATGAAATTTTAAGTGATTTACCATTGCATCATGTCCATGGGCCAACCACACATATTTTGCTTAATATAATCTTAGATATATTAAATGAGTTAAGAGAATCCTAGTCGTGGGCCCGTGGCAAATGGGTTGAGCCGTGACATACTCAACCCCCTGGGGGCCATAGACAGGCCATAAGTGGTGTCTCGATGACTCGTTGGGCCAATGCAAGCAGACCAGCACGGCCCTTGCGGATTAGTGCCTTTGCAAGCCAATTGCTTTTTTTTTCTTCAATTTTTACACACTTTGTGATTTTTTACAATAACAAATAAATAAAAATATAAAATTTTGAATGGAAAGTTTAAATAACATATCAAGATAAAGCTAGGTGCAAAATAAAATGTCAAAATGTTTTTATTGTCTCAAGATATTGAGGAATAAGAAGTTATAAGTGTATACAAACTTATATTTTAAAAATTAAGTTAAACTGACTGTATTCTAATATGCTTTGGGCCAAAGGATTGGGCACATCTTATAATTTTTTTTACCAAACTAGTCCGTTACTTTGCTTAAATCACTAGAGCACCTCTTTTGTTACTAATGATGTTAATTAAATAAAAATTAAGAAAAAATTAAACCTAATGTATTTAATTGAAAAATAAAACTAGAAATTTAAAAATATAGAAATACAGTCACTGATGATTTTGGCAGCTTGATCCCATATAGGTTCTGGCCAGCATCAAAACTCAGTTGAGTTTCAACAATCGAAAATTTTATGTTATTCACATTAGATAATATAAAATTTGGTCGATATTAACAAATTAAGAAAAAAAAGGTGTAGGCCGCGTGAGGAGGTGGACCACACAACCATTCTTGCTAGCCGGCGGGTTGTATCCATGTTCCAACAATAGTTACGAACTTTGAGATGAAAAGAAAGAGAGAGAGAAGATTTCGTGCTTCAATTTTTTTTTTTTTGAAATTTCCTGCACTTAAATATATAACATGCATGCCAATTTACTTATTTTAAGATAATTTAAATTAAATTAAAATAAACCCTATAAGGTAAGACAAGTTGCTTTTTATAGGGTGAGACAAATAAACCCTATCTTTTAATTTTCTTATATTGATAAGCCCTATCTTAGTTTTTAGGATAAATAATTTAATTAAACTAATTGTAATTTGATACTAACTATATGTATTATACAATGAGTTAACTGATAGTTTTTCAAATATATTTAAATTTGAGCTACAAATTTAACTTTTGATAAGTTATAATTGCGGTCAATAATTTTAAGAGAGAAGTAAAATTAGATCAAGAATCATATATTTAAAAATCTAGTAGTCAATATAATAATAAAAAAGAGTTTTCAAAAACGTGTTGAATTAAGATTAACTTAGAATATCTTTTGTAACATTCTTAATTGGGAATTAAAATTTTAGATTATCACCAAATGAGATAAATAAGAAAGAATGAAAGGTTTTCTAAGTTATGACTTCTGTTCTTCTTTCTTCTTTTTTTCTTTTTTAGTGTGCATACTTGGATAAAAAATGATGTAGTTTTATAATGTCGGTTATTTTTAACACAAAAATCGAACTGAAATCGATTAACCAAAATTTTTCAAAAAAAAAAAAAACCAAATTTTATCAAAAATTGAACCGAATCAAACTGACAAGATAATTTTAATCAGTTCAATTTGATTATTTTTGTTAGATAGAAATTTTGCACACCGTTTGAGATCACCAGAAACCATTGTTGGGCTGAGGTGGTTGACTTTTTTTAAAAAAAAATTAACATAGATTAGGTTTAATGTTTTATAATTTTAGTTTAATTAAGTGGTTACTAATAGAGAAAGTATCTTGACAATTTTAGAAAAGTGCATGGACTGGTTTGGTATAGGAGGTGTTTTGGCCAAAAGACCCTAAGTACTCGCAACTTATTGTTATGGGAAATTCTATTTGCAATCATGGTTTGCACAGCCAAGATTGCCTTTTCGAATCAAAATGCCTTTGGCACTGTTCGCTCTCTCTCTCTCTTTTGTAGTAGTCGGCCGTTGCCGCCTCTTGCCTCACCTCCTTTTGTCGCCATCACTACTCTTCCCCCTTTTCTCTTAGCTATGGTTGTCAATGGCCGCAAGCAACGTTGTTGCCTGCGGTTGACCATTCCCCCTCCGCTCATCCATTCATCTCAATCCCATCTCTATCTTTCTTCCCTCTCTCCTTCTCCCTACTCCATCTCTCTCTTCTTCCCTCATTCATCTTCTCTAGATGGCAACGGTCGGCGCCCATTACCATTGTCGCGCCCGAACCCTAGGGTTCGGGCGCTTTCGTTGCCCTCTAAAACCTAGGGTTCGGAGGTGGCCCTTAGGTTTGGGGCTCTATAAACCCCGCCCCCCAAACCCTAGATTTTGGGGGGCAACGAAAGCCTCCGAACCCAAGGGTTCGGGCGTGACAATAGCGACGACCAACGGTAACGTTGTTGTTGTCGTTGCCATCTAGAGGGGGGAGGGAGGGAGAAAAAGAGGGAGTGGGGAGGAGAGGGGAAGAGAGAGGGGGATAGTCGATCATGAGCAGCGTGACAATTTATAGGAAAGGGGGAAGAGAAGCAATGGCGACGAAACAAAAAGGAAAGAGAGAGAAGCGATGGTGATGGAGGGAGGCGAGACAGCCAACGGTTGCTGCATGAAAGAAAGAAAGAAAGAGAGCGAACATGAACAATGCCAAGGGCACTTTGGTTCGATAGGGCAATCTAGACTGTGAAATGAAAAGTAAAAAACATGATTGCAAGTAGAATTTTCCTATTGTTATTTAACAACTCATACTCTGACTTGGACAAGCAAGGTCCTCGTCACCATTCGCTCAACGAAAAGGCCTTGTCCTAGGCAATCCCAATAAAGGTGAATGATTATATGGAGATTTTAAAAAGATATAAATGGGTTCAGATGGATTCAATCCACAAAATTCACTAAGATGAGGAAAATGTCTCCCTGCAATTAATATCCTCTTGAGATATCAAGGACAAATTCACCCAATTAAGTGAAAGATGGGTAGCTTGCTAGATCCAAATTCTCCAAATGTAAATGAAATTGATCCTATAATTAGAAGTCACAATCATAGTCTCTGAATTTTTATTTTTTTGCAATTTAATTTTTGAGGTTTGCCATTACTAATTTAATTAGGCATTGAATGGCTTTCCGCAAAAAATTGAGAATAGTTCTTCATTTATTTTATAAGCCGAAAAACTTAGAACCATGGTTGAGATATGGGCAAACCATTTTACCTACCAATAAATATGTTGATAGCACTCCCCCAAACACAATTACAAATTCTAACCCTAATACAATTGAAAATTTAGGCCATCAAGAAAGACATGAATTGTGGATACGTGACAGCCAACAAAGGGCAATAAAGATCAAGGTTTTCAAAGCTCAAATGGATAAGATGCAGCCTGCATTTTAGATTTTTAGAGAAATTAATTTTTGTGATGATTGATTTCTGAAAAATTAAAATTTGGGGAATTAATTCTCAAGGAAAAGTTATTAAATTGGGCAACAGTATTTGATTGATAGTTGGGCATTTGAGCGAATTATCTAAATTGTGGACCTTGGAAATTAAATTAGAAATGGTGCAAATTAGAAGTTATTAGAAAAATGAGGTGTTAATGTAAATTTCAAAAATATTGGTTGATGTGAGAGAAGGTGAAAATTTCTTTGGGTCTGGGGTGAAAGTATTATTCACCAGAACTTTGAGCCCAAGAGAAGTTGGAAATTTTTTGAATTGTCGGGACAGTTAAGAACGAAGCAAAATGGCGAAATATAGAGAGTCCTTTTGGAGCCAAATTTCACCAAAATTTGCTGGAATTGGTATGAGAACGCGATCAGACTTTGTAGATGGGATCAAAAAGACCAAACAGCTTTGATTTTGTAGATTTTAATTAAACGATTTGAAAGAATTTTGCATTAAGTCTTGATGATTTCCCGTCGAATAATTCAAGATACCAGCTTTGGGCTAAATTCTATTTCAATCGGGTTCCAATTTGACCAAATCAAAGATTGGCCATTGTAGAGAAAATGGAAAAGAATCCAGCGGTATATTTGGGTCCTTTGTTGGCCAACGAATTGAGAGAAATTGGGCTCTGAAGTTAGCCAGAACACATCCATTGGAACAGATGTAAGAACAGTGTGTGGTGCCTACTTTGGGCTCGATATTAATTCAATTGGTGACGAAATTGGGTCAAATTGATCCATGGGCTTTGGATAAAGCGTGGATCCATTAATACTTTTGGTTTGGGTTATCCATCACGGCTATGCGGGCGTCATTTCAGCATTTTTAAAACGAAATGTCAAGAAATATTTTTGAGCTATTTTTGTAATTTTAAAATTTTTTTGCGATTGTTTATTAATATGAAGAAAATATTGAAAATACGTTTTCAATTTAAAAATACATTTCCATCCATGAATATAGATGAATTTTTTTTTTATCTCTAATTCAAAATTTTTATTTTTTTTTAAATTTATTTGAATGTATTATAGAATTTATGTTTATTTTTATATTAAATAACTATTTTTTATATTAAAAATTATATTTACAAAAAGAGCTCTATATTTTTTTATTTATGCATTTCTCTCTCATTTTTATTTCTTATTTTTTTGAAAAATAATATATTTCTTTTTATTTCGTATCGTATTCATTTTTTGTTTTCGTACAATTTAGATCACTGGTGTAAGAGAAATCAAATGCCAAATTTGGCAAAACCCACGTGACAAAATGAGAAACAGTTCGATTTATGCTCGGAGTTTGCTTCAAATCTGAATTGAATTAGCTTATTTTGGAGATTAAGCATTAGTTTTGACGCTCATGAAGAAAGTAGATGAGGTTGGAAATAAAATTATTAAAAAATTTAAAAAAGGATAAAAAAAATTACAAAGATTATACATATATATAGGTATATATCACTCGATCAAAAACAAATATGCTACTATGTTTCCCAACAAGCTCTCTGGCGAGTTTTGCTTTGTTCTAATGCCTCATTGCAGGCATACCTTGCAAGTCACTATAGATATCTATATTTCTTGTTATTTATGTTTTGATATTTTATAAATACCCTTATCTTAGTTGAATTTTTAAAATTTTACTTTTGGTATTTATAACCCTTATAGTTTATCATCATCTTTTATAATTCCAATTTAACATTAAAAACAATTCTTTTGAACTATTGTTCTAACTAATAACATATTCTAAAAAGAAACAAATCACGAGAACCCGTAGGCGTTAAGAGAAGACCACAAAAATTGTCTAAAAAATAAGGAAAACTAGATGGTTTGGGGTGAAATTTATCATATATAATATTTTATTTTTGATCATATAATATAATTGAATTTGAATGGTTAAGCTACCTGACACAAAGAGATATAACTAAACAACTCGCCTTGTTGGTCCACCACAGGCAGACCCTGCCAAGCCAAATCCATTGGCCAGTCTAAGTCCCCGAACCAGAACCTCAATTTGCAAAGTCACGCATTATAAAATAAAATATTGTCTGTCATGTGGTTTTCCTTTTAGCGGACTCAATTTGTGGTGACGAGGAGGTGGTTGGTGGGCACGTTAGTGCACTTATTGGTCAGAACACAAGACTTTATTTTTCAACATTTTGAATGCTTGACCATTCTATTCAATCATGTGTGGCCCCAACAACTATCTCTCTCCTTTGGAATTTTTTAACATTTTAATTTATTGAGTTTATTTGAAAGTGATGCTAAAAGCATAAAAAATGGGTGAGCTTTTCACTTGAAAAGTTATTTATAGCTTTTAACCAGTAGTTTGAGGTTTTTTATAAGCTTTTAACGTAGAAACCAAGTAAAAAATTAATTACAAACAAACCCTAAATTTGAATCATGAAAAATATCTTATTTTCATATAATATCTTATTTTTAATTTTCAAAAACTCATATTAGTGAGTAATAAATATATCGTATTTTATAAAATAATAAAATTATTTAATTTTTAAAATAATGTATTTATTATATCTTAACCTTTATCGTAAAGTTAGCATTGCCCCAAAAATAATTACATGGATTGGTAAAATATTTAAAATAATAAATATAATTTATCTAAAAATAGAACGTATTTGTTATGGCATAACTATTACCTTTGAGATAATAATTAGTATAACTGATGTAATTTACAACAGCCCCAATTAAATATAAAAATGAAAAAAATCACAAAATCCAATGGCAGATAGTATCTAAGTGTTAAAAATAAATCACAAAAAGTTGTGTGGAAATAACCCAAATAATCAAAGTGTTTCTGCTGTGAAGATTGTGCAGAGAGAGCAAGGTTTTGGTGCGTGCTCTGTGTTCTAATTCATATAAATTCTCTATTATTTTATTGGTTAATTCAAGACTTTAATTAATTTAAATTCTTGTGCTTTCACTGGATATAGAATAATTCAATCAATTTGGTCTGTTGGAATGTCGGCATTTTCCAACCTAATAATAGACCTCTCCCCAAATTTTTCCATATATTTTAGTCAATTCATCACGTGGGTGAATCTGCATCTTGCTTAACTATTCAGTGTATGATTGAATTGTTGCTCTCTGGGTCGTCGGTCAAATCTATTTACTTTTATTTAATTGAAATTTTCAAAAAAGAAAAGAGGACTTCTATGGTTCTCAATTAAATATATATATATATATTGGTACGTTAGTTAAAATATAATTTGATTCACTCTTAATCTAACTTAAATTAGGAAAGACTTAAAATGAATCATAACTAAACACATAGACTGATGACTATGTGGTTTAGTGTTTGATGGTAGAAACTTTTTAATTAGATGTTATTCGTATGGCCTGTCGTGGTTTATGTATTTTTTTTTTAAAGTTATTTTAGAACTAGTTTGAGAAATTTGTTAATTTTTAATTTTTTTTAGCATGTTATTTGATAGTCAGTTTTTAAAATTTTAGAAATAAAAGTTAAATATATTATTAGGCGTAAAAAAATTTAATTTGAGGGTAAATAGAAAGTCAAGGCCATGGGTTGTGTTGGATTAGTTTGCGTTGTCAAGTTACCAGTTAGTTTAAGTCGGAGTAAGTTGGATTCTTTTACATCATCTTTAATGAGGAGATATTGAGTTGGTGTTGGTTGAATATCAATCTGAGTGAGAGTAAAATATTAAGTGAAATTAAAAATTAAAAATAAAAGTAAAAAATAAATTATTTTTTTATGTGCTTAAAATTTAAATTTTTTTTGAGTTGGAGTTAGTTTTTTCATAATTGCTAGAGTCTTTGAGCAAGAGAAAGAGCCTTTCAACAATGAGGTTTCTAATGAACATGGGCGAATCTAGGGATGGATGTGGGGGAGAGTTGGCCTCCAGATCCATAGATCATTTCAGATCCCTCCCTTTCAAATGGTTCAGATCCACAAAACAAATCTAAGAGAAGGTTGAGGTTGGCACGGGTTGCAGCACGTACTGCCTTTCGAGGTCTGCCCTTGCTGATGAAACCCCATCTTTTCTGGAAATGATGGGTTTTTTTTGTCTAAAATCCCAATTCACACACACATATATATATAGAGAGAGAGAGAGAGAGAGAATATTTGGAGAAAAGTTCTAAGTTTATTTAATCCAAAAAATTTGAGTTTGTTGAACCCCTAGATTTCCAAAATGGCCGATTGAGAAATTGCCAACAAGAAAAACAAAAACAGAGAGAGAAACTTTTCGTTGGAATTACCATCAATCTTGGCAGGGTTTCACAATCGCTGAAAGATATGCATGCATGTGAGAAAGATGCAGAGTGAAGGAAAGAGATCATTGTCAACATAAGGAAAGAGAAGATACCATGTAAAGGCGAGATTTTTGTGAAAGAGAGAAATGAAGATGGATTTTTTAAATTAGGGTTAAAATGGTCAATTCGTATCATCAATTAACTATAAATAAGGTATGTGTTATTTTTAAAATTATAAAGATCAACTATATAATTTTACGAAATTTCAAAAATACATGAAAATTTACCCTTGATTTAAATACTGAAAGCCTTCCACGGGCACAATCCAAGGTGATTTTTTGTGAATGATGAAAGTTTTTTTTTTTTGACGATTTCTCACGCAAGAGGAAACATTGAGCCTCCTTTCCACCAAATTTTGTCTAACATTTTTTATATTTTAACATCACAAGCCATTCTCTTAGGATAAAATTTATTTTTATTGTATATTTATTTCTTACAAATATAAAAATAATTAAAAAAATTAAAGACTAGGACTGCAATCGAATTGAGTTGAGAGCCAATATTTGCTAAGTTCATACTTGGCTCATGGGCTAACTTCTAGTTTCGAACTCAACTCAAGCTTGACTCAACAAAACTTGTTGGTGAGCCTTTGTATAGCCCAAGCTCGATCTTGGGCTCAGGCACAAATTTACTAGAAATAGTTTTAATAGCTTGATATGTAAATAATTAATAAATAATAATTTTAAATTAAATTTGATAATCAACAAATATAATACTAAATAATAATTTCAAATTACAATAAACGTAATATTATTTACCATAATTTAAAATTTGATAATTTTATATTAAATAATATATTTATAAAATTATAAATAAATTTATTAATATATTTATAAACAAGACTGTTTACAAGCTATTCTCGAATTCTAATCAAGTATGTTTCCAAACTTCTAATTGAATATATTCGTGAGTTTTATTGAGTTCAAGGTCAGTTTATTTACAAATTGAGTTTCAAAATTAAGTTAAATTTGATTCAATTATTTTAATGAATGAATATGAACGAACATTTGTATAGTTGAATACTATGTTGCTCCTAAATTATTTGGTTCATTTGTGATCCTACTAAAGAATAGAAAAATAAGAGTTTATAAAGGAACTATAAGCAAAAATGGAAGCACACGGTTTTTTTTTAAATATTTTTTTTATGTTTTTACATTTTATATTCTTTGACCAATACGTATATTCAACCATATATACCATATGTATAAAAAAAATGAAAAATTAAATTTTATCCTCTTGCTGAATTGAAACGCATAGAACTCTAGCTAGTAGTCAAAGAGTGGACATATAAATGAAATATATGGTTTAGAATTTAGACGAAAGTGAAATATAAATAAATTCATTCAAATCGACAGCACACGTGTTTTATTAAAAATTCTTTAAATTATAAGAAAGTTTGCGGGTTCCCCTCCCTCTAGTCCACCTCGTGATAAGTTTTCGTCAAACCTATTAAATTTTTTTATTTAACAGCTTGTTTGTTTCAATAAGGTAAAAATTGTACTACTTTTGAATTTTTTTTTTTTGGGGGGGGGTATTGAGATTTATCAATAAAATTCATCAATGAAGATAAAAAAAAGATAGTCGATGATAGGGGCGGATCCAGGGGTTAAGGTTAGGAGGGGCTAAAGTTTATGTCGGCCCTCCCCAGATTCGATTATTTATTTAACAGCTTGTTTGTTTCAATAAAATGAAAATTGTACTACTTTTGAATTTATAGTGTGGGGAGAGGGGATTTATCAATAAAATTCATCAATGAAGATAAAAAAAAAAAGATAGTCGATGATAGGGGCGGATCCAGGGGTTAAGGTTGTAAGGGGTTAAAGTTTATGTCGGCCCTCTCTAGATCTGTCAGTACAATAAGGATAATGACTTCTTTGGTCATTGATTTTACATATATATATATAGATACACACACAAGAGTTGAAGTTCGTATCAACTCTTTTTAGATCTGCCCATGATCAATGATACATGGGGAGAGAGAGACAAAGACTTGTACATATTGGCAAAATTCACCCCTAAAGATAAAAAGAAACAACTTGGAGACGAGAGAGGAAGGAAGGAGAGAAAAGTGGTGGAAATGATTTTAAAAGCGTGACAAAATGCTTAAATTTATCTATGGTATGTTATTTATAAGAGAGATCAATAATGTCTAAGTTTTACTGATCTTTTAGCTAAATCTCTGAGATGTTGTGTAAAATTTATCGATTTTGTAAAGTAAATAAATGCTGGTCAAAATGGTATTAAACTAAAAATAGGCAAATCCCTTTTAATTAAAAAATATATATATAAATAAATAAGTTAAAAATTTCCATGCGTCACTCCGACCTAGATCAATGGAACATAGATAATCAAAAATATTCTTTTTATATTCCTTGTCATTGAGAATATATGCTTAATTGGCAAATGTTAACATATATATCCACTTGACCACTTGGTCTTGGAAGACAAGAATTCAACAAACCATGTATAATGCATGGCTCCACTAGGACCATTGGATTCATGGGTACACAGAAATTAAAACCAGAGGCAGAGATGGATCTTTTTTTCGAAGCTTTCCAAGTGATGTTGGCATGGCCAAAGCTTCCATTAATTAATTCTTGGATGTTGACATATATATACATATATATACGTGGACATTGGACATTCATAATTGGAAATCCACCCATGAATCTAGGCCTAGTCAGGCGCCCAGTTGCACTTCCATAGGATTGTGCCCCCACGGGCAGCCCTGATGGTCGCTGACAGCAGATTGCACCCAGGAGAATGCAGGTTCGAAGCCCACAAGCTGCAGTGTGGGGATTTTAACCCCAGGGTAATCTGGGGTGGTCCCTTGTGGGCGGTGGACCCTGAACCTCCTGCCATGCGATAGTCTGGGTTACCGTGATTTACCCCGTGCTCGGGCTTGGGGCGGTCCTGTGCGCGGACGGGCTAAGGTGACCCGTTAATCACCTTATGCACCCAGGATTGGATACATCCAATTCATGATTCTATCGCATTTGGATGTATTATTATATTTAATTCCTCAATGCTCTTTCCCTTGGGCTAGCTAGCTAGCCATAGATTGCTACTCTCAATTATGAGGCCTTTTATAGTATTTTTTGAGTATCTGTATTTACAGCGAGTGTAAACATTATAAGAAAGAATAATAAAACAAATAATAACAAGATTCACTGTAAATATATATATATATATATATGTAACATAATACGAAAAAATACGTATATTATGAGCTTAAATATAAAATTGGGTTTAACATGATTCAATCACTCAATGTCCTCATTAAAGAAAGTCCTTATTAATGCTATTTGTAGTAACATTAGAAGAGCTTATCAAGAAAGATCGTTTGGATCTCAACACGCCTTATCCGCTTCAAGGGAGAGCACGCTAGCTGCCACATATCATAGCCAATCAAGTTTGCAAACCTTATTGACTATAAAAAAAAAAAAAAACCATCAATAATTGGCATTATGATGTTTGAAAACTAGTCGACACCCCTCTTTTAAGTGATTTACCTAGCTAGGACAATTAACATAAAGGGATTCAACCCTGCTATAGGGTCATCGCAATATACAAAAGCCTATGTAGATTATGGGTGGCTCACACATACCTATGAGACAACAACATTTGAATGTCAAACTCTCATCAATGGCACTAGCAAAGGACAACTCAAATCCTTCGATCTGCAAATTCCCTAATTCGATGACCTTGAATTCATCTCTCTCCCTCTCTTGTTCTTTATTTTGCTCTCTTTCTCCTCTCTTCTCTTCCCTCTCTGCCCTTTCTTCAATCTTGACTTATTCACTTAGGCATCAAATAGGCAGTCTCACTCTTTTTATTTAGTTGTAAGACTCATCACTAGTATATCCAATTCAAACCTCGAGTGGGCTTGGGATACTTCTTGATTGGTGTTGGTCTCTAACATTATTAGTATCATAGGATCAAATTTGACAATAAAAAGAAGTAAATTTAAACCTTAAAAAATAATTTTTCGAAACAAAAACCTTATGTTTAGATAGAAAAATAAACAAATTTTTATGCATATAAATAAAATAAAAATTATTTAAAAAAACTATGTGCAGCTCAAGGATAGGTTAAAGGATCCCCTACCTATCTTTGGAGTTGACAAAATTAGTTGAATCTATGAATGCCCATCTTGTCCATCCTAGTTGGGGCAAGTTAGTCAAGTTCAAATTTGGGTATTCTTGCTCTCAGGTATAGGTTAAGTGGTTAGATGAGTAATATATTAGTGTCAATTCGGTGAATTACAAGTTCGATTCTTGTCCTACGCAAGGGTCAAAGGCTCAATCTGCAATTTATTTTCCTTAGATAATTAAGAGCATGAACACCGAAGGTTACGTAAGGGGATTATCCCAAATTTGGGTATTCTTCAATTATTTTCAGTTAGGTCAGGCTGATAATAGTATTTAGCATCTTTGTCCCATCCCATAAAGTTAGTACATATACATATATATATATATATATGTATATATTATTTATTCTATTAATTAAGTGAATATATCATTTTTAGGTCATAAAATTTTTTCAATAAAGTGATGAATCTCAAAATATCCTTTGCCATTTTACTTAAAAACTAAAAACTTATGTTATGTTGATCAAGATAATTGATGAATGTTACGTTGATAAATGAATCCCAAAATACCCTTTGCAATTAGGTGTTTTGTGAATGATATATTGTACTTGATTTGAATTCAGGAATATAATTTAATAGATGTTGTGTTGTATTTGTACTTATTTACTCTATTTGGAGTTTGATTTTAAATATAATTATAAATGAATAATATAATTTCTATATTTGAAAAATAATTATATAAGTATATTTTTAAATTGTGCAGGTATATTTTTAATAAAAGTTTTTGAATTTAATTACATGAGGATTGGGATTGAGACGCATCGCCCTTGCCCCAAGCTCGACGAGGGGGGCTAGGTTGAAAAATGTTGGCTCCTGAGAGATAGAGTGTGGAACAATTAAAAATAAAAATATCAAAAATAAGTATATTTATATACTAAAAGAATTATTTTTTAAACAAAAAATATTTAAGCAGAAAGAAAAAATATTTTTTTATTTACATAGAATAAAATAAAAATTATTTAAAAATATATAAACTAGTTAGAGACAAGTTAAAAAACTCCATATACATGTCCCTTACCCATCTCGATCGGAGAAAAAAAAAATTCCCCCAAATGTAGTTCATGTGGAGCTAACTCATATTTGAACTTCTAGCCTACCATCACCTCAGCTCATGGTAGGGCCAAGCCTCTACCGATTGATCTTCAAAGCCATATCTAGCTTTAAGTGTCATTTCCCATCTAAAAATCTGTGTGAGCCTTATCATATATAAGAGACAGAGAGCTTTTGCAACGTGAGAATAGATAAATAAATGAAAAGAAGATTATTGCTCACAGTAGAAGGAGCTTGGATCGATCTTCCTTTTGATTTTTTTTCTTTTTACTTTTAATTTTGGAGTTATAGAGGTAACTACTACTCATAATATCATTATTTCTAGTCTTTCATCCACCAACCTTGCAGAACTCCTTTCACTCCTTTGCATTAGATTTAATGAATGATGCACGGAAATGGCTTAAAGATGCCATTTTGATGTCTCCGAAACATTTTTCATTTCGAAAATATTAAAAATGATCAGAAACCTTTTTGGGATGTTTTTATAATTTTAAAAATATTTCATGAACTTTTTGCAATTAACATAAACTATTGGAAATATGTTTTCGGTGGCCGAAGTTGATTGAAACTGAAAGCAATTTCGTTTCTAACTAACAAATATATATACTCTCAATTCTTGGTTCTTCTCTAGTTCTCATTCTCCTTACTCATGCTTTAACCCTAATTTCTTGTCTAAATTATGTCGATTGACTCAATTGTCATCGTTCCCTCTCGTCGCCACTTGCTAGGTGTTCGTGCCGCCGTCAATTCAATTGTTCAGTCATCTCACCGTTTTCATACCCTTTGTCACCGTTCCCTCTCTTTGATAATTAAATAAGTTGGTATAAGAGTTTATAAGTTAAATAACTCTTTATAATTTTCCTAATGGACAAATATATAAGACACTCTTTTAACAGCTTATAATTAAGTTTTGTCTTATCAAAAGTTAAGCTAAGCCAAACCCCATTTGTAACGCCCCACTTTTTCGAGCGTTAAATAACTTAGGAATTTCAGGAATATTTTTTCTTTTTTTTTTATAAACCGTCTCCCGACAATCCCGTTTTACCTTCTCAACTCACTAAATAAGAATCAATAAGCTAAGACCGGTAATCATCATAAATGCGGAAGCTTAAAATCGAAACCTGATATGGTACATAATCAATTTCCCTTAAACCGTATAAGAATCCGTACCATACATTAACATCATATCCTCAATAATGAAATACATAAATACATGGAGATTCCATAATGTTCTAACGAAGCTAATCATCAATAAAGCATCAGCTAAAACATATCTGAGTCAGCTTGCTGAATCCATCGGCAGCGCCATCACGTGCCGTCTCATCTCAACCTGATCCTTGCCTAAGCTGCAAGTCTAAACTGGAACGTTGAATGTTCCAGGGGCATAACCCATTAGAAGATGAAACTTCTAGTGAGGGTCCAAAACATATATACGAATGCATGATGACATAACATGAACAACATTTGCCCTTAGTGTAACTTCCCTGGCCCGCCAGCCCGGCTAGGAATCCTAGGCGAATCCCAAACTTCTGTGGGATAGGCCTAACGTTATTCCCTCAACGCCCTTGGGGAATTACGGCTACACTTCTGGGGGCGACATCCCATTCCCGTGCACATATATCAATATGACAATAATATCATGCTATGTAATTTTCACATCTTTCAATGCAATATGATAAAGTAAACATTATATTCATAAATAGCATGCACATAAACAGTCACATCATAATTATAAGTCCTTGTGAGAAAACCATTCACTAAATCATACTTAGAAGAGAACAACTCACCTTTTTGAGATAAACTTGCATTTTCTTGAAAAGCGTGCATCGCCTCGATATGCGTGCCCAACCTCGATTCTCGTGCCCACTCTCAAAAGTTGTACCAATCATATCATCTCAATAACCTCAATCATAAAAATGATATTTTATCACTAAATATCTCAAAACTCCATTTATTTCATTTTTTCTTCATTTTTTTCTATTTTTCCTTCTAAAAATCCCAATAAATACCATCGAGACTATTTTCTCAAATCCAATTCCACAAAAATTCATAATATACTATGAATTTCAAAGGAAAAATACTGGACTTACCCGGATGGTGCTTTTTCACGCAAAACGAGGCTTTTTGGTGCTAGAATCGAGACACCGAGAACTCCAAATGAAAAGATTTTTCTACAGGACCTAGATCTCGATTTTATAGGAATTTAGCAATTTTTTTCATAATTTTTGGAGTTCGGACGCGCCCTCACTCGCCCATACAAGTTACTCCACGCGCCTCCAGTCGCGGGCCCCAGCTGGCGCGTGTCCCACATGCGCCGGTCGTCTTCTTCCTCCAGATTCCGGCCAGCACGCAACGCCTCTGGTTTAATGGCCATATCTCCTTCATCCGACCTCCGATTGACCCCCCGTTTGAACCTATGGCTTCGTCTTTTCGCCCTCTACAAGATGACACCAAAAAATCCCACAAATAGAGCCATTTTCAGACTGCTCAAGCACGTTTTCCGGCGAAGCTCATTTTTCCGACGAGCCGTCGGATCTCACTCATCTCTCAACAAAAATGACTCAAATTGTACAGAAACGAAGCTTAGGATATGGGCAACAAAAGCCCCTTATCCGCTGCTCTCAATTTTCGCCCAAACTCTCGGATCTGAGAGTTTAATTTTTCACTTCATTCGGCCAATTCAAAAACCTCTATTTATAGGCCATTTCGGCCCCATAAATGACGGATCTCTCTTCAATCAAGGCCTCTGATGTCCCCTATTGCCCTTAACAAGTCCAAAATCCACCGAAAGAGCTCCATTTTCGTGATCTAAGTGGCCAAACTTTCAGCCACTTTTTCTTCAATTTCCGGCCATTCCATTGCTTGTTGTCGGTCAAGCCTTTTACAAAAGATGCTCCTTGAGCAACCCTCGTGCCATATCTGTGGCCAATTTCGGTGATTTGATGGGTTGGTCAGCCATGGTTGCTTGAAGATTTTCTTAAAATTGCACTTTGGCCCCTCAACTTTGGTTTTCTCACTTTGGCCCATTTCACCAAGCTCCTTGACTTTTGATAATTTCTTTCAAGACCCTAAAGTCCTAAAACATCAATTTGACCCTTGAGGATTCTGAAAAAATATCGTTTCGGCCTCTCTTGAGTAATTTCAAAAAACTGCACTTAGGCCCGAATCTCCGTTTTGGCCCTAAACCTCTTCGTTTCTTCTTGAAACCACTGAAGGGTTGTTCCTTATGAAAAATTGAATCCCCCTCAAGCTTCTATTGACTTCTCGGAAGTCATCTATAACGATTCGGTATTGCAGCGTAATTGGTAGCTGTATTTTAGCTGTACCGAAAACTGTTCCCGATCCAATTTATTTCGATACTATAAATCATATCTTGGG
Organism: Diospyros kaki; assembly: GCA_036245055.1. Lineage (NCBI taxonomy): Eukaryota > Viridiplantae > Streptophyta > Magnoliopsida > Ericales > Ebenaceae > Diospyros > Diospyros kaki. Next base: position 45,939,868 of record BSEG01000002.1, on the reverse strand, counting down.
GTGCTCGTTAATGCTACATCATTTTCCTTTGTCATTTCGGCTCCAGGGTACTCCCGGCAGTCGATTTAGTCAATTTTTTTGGACTATTCAGATACCAATTTTCTCTGAAACCCCATTTCTCTAATAAATTACTTATTTTTAATTAACCCAAATTTCTCGGGTATTACACCATTTCTTATCCATTCTATTGTTTGAAGCCATTGATTTTCAAAAATACTTTTTAGATATTTTATTTAAAAAAACACAACAACCGAAAAGAGTTGTTTCTAAACTTACACCAATGATTTTATGCACAACCCCCTAAAGTAGAATGATATTATCACTTTTTTTTTTGTCTCAATCACATTATCACTTGTATTTTTATGGAACAAAACCAGATTGATTAGAAGCTATAATTTTCCCTAAAAACGCTTTCAATATGTCTTCAAGTGATGGAGAACTGCACCGGCACTAGTTCTAGGCTGTTCCTATTAAAACACAAGACATGGAGAAAGGGAATGTCTCTTAATTAAAGGTAGAAGGGAAGAGAAATTTTATTTGTATAGTATTACACAGATGCTATGCTTGTTTCAATTTCCAATTTATTAAAGACCTCTTTGATTAAACATATTTTCTATAAAAAAATGGTTATTTTTCACCTAAATTTCATCTTTTAAGGTGTTTGATTGACCAAATTTTTCATGAAAAATATTTTTTAAGTTGTGATCACATGATACTCTTTTTTCCACTTTTGTTGGAAAAGAAATTCCCAGGAAAAGGGGGGAGGGGAAGGGGAGAATTCATTTTCTAGGCAATTGCACTCTCAATCCCAACTGCTCTTTCATCCTCTTATTTTGATTTTCAACTTCTTCCAAGAGCTAGAAGTAAATCTGTAGCGAGAGAGGGGGAGAGGCAATGATGAAGTGAACGAGAGAGAGGGCGAGCGGTCGAGGGTGAATGGCAATAACGACAGCGACGACCAGTGATGGTGTTTCCTTCATCCTCTTGCTGAGTGTGTATGTATATTTGATTTATTTTTTGCATATACGTATATTTAATTATTTTATGTAATTGATTATTGATTTATGTATTTATTGATTATCTGCATGTGTGTATGTAATTATTTTTATGAAAAATAATGACAATCAAACACCAAAAGTTGAAAAAATATAACAATTTTTAAGTAAAAAATTAAGTCAATTAAGCACCTTCAATTGACATTTTTCTTAGAATTTAATTTTAGAAAATTTAATTGTCTAGAAAATATTTTTTTTCATGCAAATTTCATACTTGCAATCAAAGGCACCCTAATATTTACTTGATTCTACACTACAAGGTCCATATGAATTTAAGTTATAAAGACCAATAACGCTATTAATAAAGTTTTAATAAGGTGTAAAATTGATGATGGTGGAAAATGCATATTTTCCAATCCCATTTGAAGTTCCTGGCATATTTTTTTGTTTTTGTTTTAATTAAGATTGTTAAAATCAAAATTTTAAGTGGAATCGAAAGAAGATCTATAAAATCGAATCGTAAACTTGGATAGTAAAATCATTAGATTTTGGAGATAATTAAAAATATATTTTAATCTATGTAAATATAAGTTTATTCTTTATTATGAATGAAATACATGTTAGTTATTTTAAAATAAATTCATCTATTAATTTTAAAAGTACCAAATAATGTGAATTTTCTAAATATTAAATCCATTTATAATCATTCATCCATCCATAATGAGAATTTTGAATATTGATTCATATAATATAAATTTTCATAAGTTATATGAGTCATAATCTAATATGAATGAAAATAGCACACATTGACAAACTTCTACATTACAAGCAATAATTACAATAAAAGCTTCAACAAACATTCAATTATTTAAGAAAATCAATAATAATTCACTTTTAAATTAAGAAAACCAACAATAATTAAATTAATGAAGGTAGATGATGAAGAAACAGATGAAGAGAAAAAAACAAAGAAATTGAAAAAGAAGAAACAGACGAAACTGTGTACTCGTTTAAGTTGAATCGACAGTGGGGCTGAGCAATTGGAGTTGTGAATAGATTCGTGTTACACAAAAATGACGACACTAAATAGGCGAGTATGGGAACGTCAATTTGTGTTTGTGAATCGATGACGACTCAAGTGGAAATTTGTGTTTGTGAATCGATTATGACTCAAGTGGAAATTTGTGTTTGTGAATTGACAACGACACCAAGCAATCAAAGTTGTGAATCGACATGACATTGAGCAATCTTGAGACAAGAGGGAATGATGGAAAGCTATGAAAAAAGTGTTTGAGAGAGAGAAGGGTTTTCAGAGGCAGAGAATATCTCTTGAATAAGAATTAACATTATGTTGTTTAGATATTGGAAAAATTTTTGTCTAGAGTCATAATTTTTTTTTGTCTCTAATCTTTTTGTGCATGAAAGATAAAATCGATAAAATTGTTCTCTAACTTGAGATTCTGCTAATTTTATTGAATTGAATTGGAATCCAATCTAATTTTACTACAATTTAAATTTTATATGAGTCTTGAATTGTTTAAAAGTTTCCATAAAATTATAAGAGTTAGAATCGAAATTTTGACGAACGTAAATTTAGCAATTCAAGAGTCATATGAACAGTATATATAGCAACCGTGAGCGTTGATATACGCAAATCCAAGCACCATATATATAAAGGGTTGACAGACAAAGTGGTGGGGATGAACAACCCACCTACCCACCAAGCTAAGTTTGCTTAAGATAAGCATCAAATGATTATACATATACAAATTTCCCCTCCCATTCTTTATCTCTGAATAAAGTGTGAATTTTCTACTAAGAAAACGACAACAATAAGCATCCTTATTGCCTGTGTTGCAGGAATTTTTTAATACATATATATATATACCATGTGGCCCCGGTTGATTAATTTAATGTAACTACGACCCATGTTCTGCTGTAATCAGGATAATAAAGTCTGGAAGATTTTAAAACAGGGTAAATTACAGATTTAAAAAAAATAATAATTATTCCTGCAATTTGGTTTGGCGATCACACAGACAGAGAGCAGTTAGGAAGCAACGAGGAGGATGCCAGGGTGGTCTGCTCCACGTGGCATAGATAATCGATATCGTCAAAACATGACGCCAGCAAGCATCCCACAAATTTAAAATGTCAATTTCTCCACGTGACTATGATCATTTATTTATTTGATTAAGCATCACTCCACTTGCCCACTTGCCAACCCAGAACTTTCAAAGAAGCCGCTGGATATTTTAAAAAAGAAAAAGAAATCGGAATTCTTACTTACGCCCACAGGCACAGGTTCAGGTTCATGAATCTCCTTCCTTTTCCGCCGATATAAATCCCCACCCAAATTATCCTATCCCAAATTCGACTCTCTCTCTCTCTTTCTCTCATCCGAATCAAACTGAAAAACCCACCTCATAGCTAGAACTCACCAAAATCTTATTGATATGGAAGGAGAGACCGTGTCTATGAGTTTTCCGGCGACCTGTAGCGGCGACTGGCCGGCGTTTCGCCGGAGCTCAAGCTTCAGCGGCCTCTTCCGGTGCCTGACGGAGACGTGGGGAGACTTGCCGTTGAAGGTTGACGACTCTGAAGATATGGTCATATACGGGCTTTTGCGAGACGCCGTTACCGTTGGCTGGACGCCGTTTAATTTAACGCCGAAGGACGTTAAGCCCGAGCCGACGGATGAGTTGGAGCCGGCTACGACTTCCGCCGCTGCTGCTGTGCCTCAAATGATGGTGCCGCCGGTGAAGGAGGAGCCGGCGGTGTCGCCGCCGAAGGGGAGGCACTACAGGGGAGTGAGACAGCGGCCGTGGGGGAAGTTCGCGGCGGAGATAAGGGACCCTGCGAAGAACGGCGCGAGGGTCTGGCTGGGGACGTATGAGACGGCCGAGGAAGCGGCGCTGGCTTACGACAGGGCGGCGTACAGGATGCGTGGCTCGAGGGCATTGCTTAATTTTCCTCACCGGATCGGCTTGGACGAGCCTGAGCCGGTGAGGATAACGGCGAAGAGGAGATCGCCGGAGCCAACTGCGTCGGGGTCGTCGTCGGCTTCGGATAGTGGCTCGCCGAAGAGGAGGAAGAAAGCGTTGGCGGCTGGGCAAGCCGAGTTCGTAATGGAGAGTCGGTCCAATGGGTTTCAGAAAGGACAGTTGCCAGTTGGCGAGCAGCTATTGGTGACATTTTAGATTTGAGCTGTCTGGGGAGGGCAGAGATCTATGGGCCCTGTTTAGTTTGTCAATATATCTCTTAAGCTTCAACTGAACGCAAAATTGAAAAGGAAAGATGATTGAACTGATTTTATTTTATTTTTTGTGTATATATAAGATAAGAAGCTTGAAATGCCCAACATCCCATCATTCTCGTTAGGCCTGCCAAATCATCTTTTTTAAGATACGAAGCAAGCAAGACGCATTTTCGCCTTTTCCTTCCTTCATGATACACAGATTATACACGTGGCATGAGGTGATGATACTGATTATTATTTAATATATATACTACTGGGCCTGGTTGGGGGTGGGTTGCTCAATTGGTATGAAATTGGATCGAATTAAGTTAGATTCTTTCTTGAGTAAACAAATAATACTAAGGTAAGGTCAGAGCAAAAGGAATATTGTATTAATTATATATCTCAATTATTATTATTATTATTATTATTATAATATAATATAATATAATATAATGGGGAAAACAAGTCTTGTGATTAATTTAAATTAAATAGGTAATAAATAAATAAATAAATAAATATAAGAAGTTATAAGGAATTTAAAAAATATTTATAGAATAAAAAATGGCATCTATCTAGGATGGATGGGCAATTTTATTTACAAAAAGACAAATCATATATATTTATGCCTATTGTATTTGTGCTCAAAATAAACATGTTGTTGCTGTGTTTATTTGCGTTTGAAATAATAATTATATTTGTAAGTGATGACTCACCCACCACCCCCATTATTATTATTATTATTATAATCATGAAATCGTGTTCTGAATCTTTTCGCACTCCCTTGTTATTGTGTGTATTTTCTTAGTCAAGTTTAAGGATATTTGATGAATTTAATGATGTGGTAAGGCTTGACGTCTATTTTCAATGTTGACTTATTTGGATTGGTTCAAAAGCAAATGACAAAACGTCATTAATGTGAACGGAATAACAAGCTTAGAATGATATATATAGTTCACACATATTTTCAATGTTTACAATATTATTACATGGAAAATACCATATAATTTATTCAATTTTATATATATAAACTGGGAGGCTCATAAATTGAATATATATATATATATAATATTTTGTTTTGTACTACCCTTCCTGTATGGTCAATATATTTGACATCAAAGGACGATATCTATGATTGACGGATGATATGTTGAAGTGTGAAAACTACATGTGAAAAAAAACCTCTTCCATGCAATACGTCAATTGGAAATGGAAGCAATTCCATATATTTCTTCCCCTTCCACACTGCAAAATTTCCAACTCAACACGTATCATATGCCAATAGACTAAGGCGAGCAGACTTTTTCTTGGTGCTTCTGCTTTCTATTGTTCATATTAATAATAATAATAATAAACAAAATCATTGCTTCGTTAACTAGACTAGAAACAGTTGTATTTATTGAGATGAATTCGTAAAATAGTTTATATATAATTTAAGGAATAAAAAATGAATTATTATTATGATTTGGATTATTTTTACAAAAATCTATAATTTATTTTTAATATTTTTTTTTTCATTAAAGACTCCGGCCCCTTCGTTAAGTCAAATTCAAAAACCTCCTCTCCGTCTCTATGTCTTTACTTCTGATATTTTGGACCTTTATGAATCAGTTAACCTTTTATAATTCAAATTAATTTTAAAAACAATTGATTTGGGCTATATTAACTAAGGTGTTTAAAAAATAGTAACTACAATGATTTTAAATATTAAAAACAAATCACAAAAGAATTACATAAAAATGACTCAAATTATATATGAGTTCTGGGTGTAATTTACCCATCAATATATATATATATATACGATTCATGTTTATGTATCATTTGTTTTAAATTATACTTAAAATAAAAGTGATTAAAGGGTAACTATTTAGAGTTGGGAACAAATATATTTCTGAAGATTCTTATGAGTTATTTTTTTTACTCAAAAGCCTCATCTAGAGATATTTTTAAATTAACGAGAGGGTGTTTGTGCAAAAAGTAAAGAATAAGAACTCCTAGAGATATATTTCTAAACTACAAGAGTTTTCGTACAAATGACCCAAACCCCATAAGATTTAAATACAATTTACTTATAATTTTTTAACATAATAAAGAAAACTCAATTATAGAATTGCAATAGTCAGTTTTTATACAACCAAACAAGAGAAGTAGAATTTAGGAATTGCCAAAAATCTTAAACATCAAAAGGTTGTATCTTTTTAATCATATATTATGTAACTTGAATAGCACAAGAGAGTAGATCTAGAGGTGCAAAATGAGTTAGTTACTTGACATGATATTTGGTTGCATCAAGAAGATGGCTCTAGGGTTAAGATCTAACACTACAAGAAAAACGAAATTTAGCGACCGAAATATCTGTCTCTAAAACATCAAAATCTGTCACTAAATTTTTTAGCGACGAATTTAGTGAATGGCAGCTTCTCATCCCTAAAAATGACGTTGCTAAATTTAGTGACGAAATATAACGACGGGACAAAACAGTGACATCAATTTTCACCACAGATTAAAAAAATAAAAAATAATAAAAATAAAAAATAATTGAAAATAAAAAATAAAAAATAATTAAAAAATAAAAAATAAAAATTAATCAACGACGATCGCTGAATAGTGACGAAAAACTCTTCGTCGCTAAATACACATTAAAAAATAGAATACTAAAAAAATTAAAATAAATTAAGAAATCGAAACAGTTTCGTCGCTAATCAACGACGGAACCATTTTTGTTGCTAACTTTTATTTAAAAAAATAAAAAATAATTATGGCAAGCTAAGCAGACGCGCGGGCCCCTGACTTGCTAGCGTTAAGTGGCACGGTCGCTACGCGCCAAGTGGCTCTCCCTTAAGGCGCCACATGTAGTGCTGGGAAATTAATCACAGTGCATTCCTTTCTTCCCTTAATTTCAATCCCAGGTTCCTTGCGCACGCGTGTGACCGTTCGAGCTGCGAGCCTCCTTGATATATATTCTGCACATATTAAATATATACTACATTTAACTGCTAGTCATTTTAATTTTATTTTAAATTAATATTTTAAATTCATAAATTAAAACTTAAAAAATAAATCTTGTAAATTTTAACTCCACTAATGTTACACTTAAATATTGCAATTAATTAATCTCTTAAATATTTAAATTTTATTTGATTAAAAATTAGTTTAGTACATTTTTGTTATTATAAATTTTACAATATCATATGAATTTACATATTTCGGTTTGTAAATAAAATACATAAAATATGCATTTAATACTAAAAAATTTAATTTTTATTTAATATTTTTAATTATTTAGCAACCAGCTACGTCCGTTGTGAATAAAATTTAATTTTTAATTATTAATTTAATTTTAATTATATATTTAAATATTAATTTAATTAAATAAAAATTTAAATTTAGAGACGGGTCACACCCATTGCTAAAAAATAAAAATAAAATAAATAAAAAATACAAAATTTAGCAATGGATGATAAAAAATAAAATAAATAAAAAATTTAAATTTAGCAATGGGTCACACCCATCGCTAAAAAATAAAAATAAAAAAAATAAAAAATACAAAATTTAGCGACGGGTCACATTCGTGGCTAAAAAATAAAAAATAAAATAAATAAAAAAAATTTAGCGACGCTAAAAAATAAATGAATAAATAAATAAAAATACCAAATTTGGCGACGGAGCAACCCTGGTCGCTAAAAAATAAAAATAAAATAAATAAAAATATAAAATTTAGCGACAGGGTGATCCGGTCGCTAAAAAATAAATAAATAAATAAATAAAATATAAAATTTAGCCACAGGATAACGCTCGTTGCTAAAAAATAAAAATAAAATAAATAAATAATACAAAATTTAGCGACAAGGTCACACCCGTCGCTAAAAAAAAAAAAAAATGAAAATCCAAAATTTAGCTACTGGCATCCCCGTTGCTAAAAAATAAAAAATAAAAATAAATTACATAAAAATACAAAATTTAGCGACGGAACAACCTTTGTCGCTAAAAAATAAAAAAAAATAAATAAAAATACAAAATTTAGCGACGGGACCACACCTGTTGCTAAAAAATAAAAAATGAAAAATTTAGTGACAGGTCACACTCGTCGCTTAAAAAAATAAATAAATAATAAAAATACAAAATTTAGCGACAGGGCAACCCCCGTCGCTATAATAAATAAATAAAATAAAAATGTAAAATTTAGTGACGGGGTCACCTCATCGCTAAAAAATAAAAAATAAATTAAATTTTTTTAATTATTTAGTAACAAAATATTCTGTCGATAAATTTAAAAAAAAAATAAAAAATTTGGTGACGGAGACGATAGATTTGTGATGGAATATTCTGTCGCAAATCAATCGTTAAATCCGTCACTAAATTACGGATTTTTTGTAATGTAATAGGTGTTGAGTCATCAATACTTAAATAAATGTTTTGAGAATTAACAAAACTTAAACACTCAAATAACACTTCTTTTATTAACTTAATACTTAAAAGTTGAAATTTATAAGTCTAGAGCTGAAATTCAAATCAATTGAACAAAATAAAATAGGTTTCACTAAGATTTAACTTGATTGAGTCTAGATTTTACTGTTCATTAAATGACAATCGAGGTTAGAGTCAAGATTTAGATTAACTCACTTGAAGTTTTGTTAAACATTGAAAATGATAATTAACCCTATAATCTAACTCTTAGTTCATTAATCTAAATTTGATTGAGTTCTAGAATCAACAGTCGAGGTTCTTCTCGACTGAATTGAGCCTCTCAACATTTTAAAAATGAGAGTTAAAGTTTACAAATGATGTTTAGTTTAGCTAACTTGAGCCCCCCACACATTATGGATTTGGCAACTAATGCCTTCAATGCAACTAAGACATTAAAAAGACTCATTAAAACTTTATGATTCAAGGCCTTATGAACATTCCACTCTAAAGTATGTTATTTAAAGTTGTTGCTATAGTTATAGTATTCATTGCCATATTTAGTCTAAAGTTTGTAATTATTGTACGAACTATTGTTTTTTATTACCTTTCTAAAGTTTGATCAAATTTAAGAGATTGTAAATAAGTTTATGAAGTGAATTTGATGAAAACTTCAATAGTTTTAATAATTTATTTAGATGGGTATTAGATATAGTAGACGTCAAATCACTATAAATTTATTGTGTTCTCTTTATGATTATCATTTTTAAATATCTTATAATATCACAAATCATATATTAGTATAAATACAATTAAATAAAATCCTCAGACCCTTGAACGGGCCAGCAACATGGCTGTAGCCTAGACTGCAGCCTTTCCCAAACCCAATGGTCCAAAACCAATGGTTCGATTATGGACTGAGTATAAAATGTAAGGGGATTGTTTATCCCTCAACTTTTCTCTCTCAAATTTTATTCTTAGCTTTCTAGTCCTTATCTCTCTATTTTTCTTTCTTTTTTTTTAGACATCACGTCAAAGGTGTTAGTATATCACAAATCATGGTCCAAACTAAGAAGGGTACGTGCTTTGGTTTCATTGTTTGTGACTCAACCAAAATATCAAAGAGTAAGATTAGCTCTCATAGCCCTTGAAATGCTAACCTCTCTAGTGTCTATATAGTCATAGTAGTTATCACATTATTTTTATCTTTTCAATAATAATTAAAGAAAATTATAACAATTGACTTGAAATTTGATATTATTACAAGAATTATCCTTATATTTTAAAATAACAATAACTCCCCTGCCATTAGATAGAAGTAAATGATGACCATTTTACCATATTTTCTCTTCTATTTTATTTTTCTCTCACTCCTTTACTTGATTTTTGAAAAAAAAAATAAAAAAATCAGTGATCACCAATTGCTTAGTAATCTATAGGGAATTTGAAGAAATAAACCCACATGCTAGCAAAGGTTTATTGTGGCTTGGGATGTTTGGATAAGGAGGGGAGATTAATAATAGATATTGTCTCACGAATAGTTGTTGTTATTGCTATCACTTTGGATTTTTATTGTTGCTATGTGAAGATCTATGGCAAACCAAGAGAAAAAAATAAAAATAGAGGAGAGAGAAAAGAAAGTAAAGAGAGGAGGAGAAAATTTTTAAATATAAAAGTATTTGAGTCATTTTTTAAGAAAAATTGTAGAGACCACTCTTAAGATTTGTCTTAATTACAAAAAATATCTTTCACATTTTCAAAATAACAAAATTATCCTTTTGTTACAAATTTATATAAGATGACCATTTTACCCTTAACTCTTTTCTCCCTCTTCCTTTTTCTTTTTCTTTCTATCGATAAACTATATATATATGTATTTTTTTTTTTTGCAAAAGTATATTAAAAATCTAGTTTTAATATAAAAAATTATAGTTTTAACAATAATAACGTTATGAAAAACATATTTATTTATATTTTAAGAAATTCATGTATTTTCAAAGACAGCGTGCTAGGTATGTTTTTCCTAATACAAAAAATATATTTAAAATTTAGAAATTTCTAAAAGGAGCCAAGGATGGGGTAACAGTGCTTGCAACAATTGCCGTCGACGAGGCATTCTCTGCAGCTCTATCAAGAACCCAATCCCCGGGTCCAACAGACATAGAGAGATAGAATTGGGTTCAATATTGAATTGGGAAAAATTGAGTGATGACCTACTTGATGTTCGATGCCATCATAGAAGGGGACATGGTAGCGGACGTTTGATATTAATTGGTCTGGTAGTGATTAATGGGTTTTGTCTAGGTTGGGTTTGATTTTTGGATTTTCTCCACCATGGGTGTTTATTTTTATTTATTTATTTTTTTTATAATGGGTCATCCCTCTAGTATTGTGTTAGCAAATACAAGTTATCATTTTTGAAGTGTTGTCAAACTCCGATAATTGTAAAAATACCATTCAATAATTCTAAAAACCAAAAGTAATTTTGGATCAACAAATTTCAAACCCATAACTCCCCTAATTTAATTTAAAATAAATCTACTTTACCAATAAATCTACTAGTCCCAGAATATGATGACAGAGTTAAATCAGGGAATCTGGTGGCCCTCAATTTCAATTCCAGAAAAACGCTCTGATCATGACAGAGTAGACTCCAAACGAAATCGCCAGAACCACCAGACTATATTCCTGGAGGCAAGTGTTGCTATTTTTGAATCTTATAAAAGGTTGACAATCTAAAATATGCCCTTCAATAATTTTAAGAATAAAAAATAATTGTATTAATAAGTTTCAAACCCATTACTTAAAGTAAACTTATTTTACCATTATACTAAATCTTATATTTATTTAAATTTTGTTACAAAATTAGATAATTTGCAACTTTCAATTGCCATCAAATAAATCTCCACTTTCAATTGCCATCAATTATATATATATAAAATTATAACTATACATATAATATGTATGTATATATATAATAAATTTTTGTTTTTTCATAAAATATAGTTATAATATATATAATTTTAATTTTTGATATTAATAACTTAACCTAATCTGATCCGAATTTCACTGTACGAAATTAGGTAAGTTAGGGGAACCTTTACCCCTGAAGGCCAAGATTCGAAGAACTCCATACCCCCTGAATCTCATTGTTTGGGGGTAAAGGGTTCCCTGAACCCCGCGGTTCAAGAACCCTTAATTGGAGGGCATTTTTTGCGATTCTAAGGAACTTTAACGAAAAGAGTAGGTGAGGCAAGTGAAGTAGGCGACGGCGAGAGGTTGGTGGTGATCTATGAGAGTAGTATGAAGAAGAAGAATAACAGGGTTTGATGCGCAAAAAAGGAGAACAGAAAGAAGACCAGGGTTTGATGTGAAGAAGAACAGTTTGGATGCACGTGAAGTGTGCTTTTTAAGGGATGATTGTTTGGAGGGTATATTTAGTATATAAATAGTTTGATAAAGTAATAAATGTAGTTGTAAATATTAAAATTTAATATTTTATCTGTAGTGGTCGTAAAAAAGAAAAGTTATGATTGCAAATAGAATTTCCTTTTATATTTCCAGCGACTACACAGTTTATCCCATTTTTATTCTTGTCCCTCTGTATTTTACAAGAAAAGGCCAGGCCGACACGTGCAAGTTCTGGGCCGGCCCAACAGAGCACAGCCTTTAACCAGCGGGTCGTGCGTGCAGCAGGAGTGTAGGTATGCACACAATGCCCAGCGCCGCCTGCCCTTGCAAAAGCATTAATTGAAGTGGAACATACTCTTCTTCAGGAAGCCTCCCCCTTAGCGGGCGCACACACACGCACATAAATATATAAATATATATACTGGCCTCCCTTTTACATAAAAAGTATATTTCTACAATTATTCATTGTTTAAAATATATGACAGGTTTTGTGCTTGCAGAAACAAACTCTTGAAACATTCCTTTTTTTTATTTTTTTATTTACCTAATATGTCCGAAGTTCATTCGATTAAAAGTTCATTCGATTAATTTTCAGAAACCAGTGATCTTTCTCTCTTATATATTTTTGAATAAATTTAAATATGAACACAATCTATACATATTTAAAATTAGACATTCAGAACAATCCATACAAAACTTAAACATTTAGAGTAAATTTTTGTATTGATTCAAATATTGATATTTCATGTAAAAGTTTAGGTAGTTTTATCATTACACTATGTTACATGCTTTAAATTGAGGCATATGGGGAAAAAGCAATTTATCAATACATGAACATATATATATAGTAATAGCCCGCATGGATAACTCAGTTGGTCAAAAAGGAGGCACAAAATGCTTCCGTGGTGAATCTTAGAACAATGATCAGAGATCGAGTCATGTAAGCGGTAGAATGGGAGTAACTCTCTCTAAAGTGAGGGGGACTCTTTGTGCGCGATAGACACAGGTCTAGCCATTATGTTTGGCTAGATTACCATGAATTTACCTCCTCCCTGCGTATTGTTGAACCAGTTGTAGGGGCACCAGAGTAAGTGATTTCACCTTTACGAACAACATATATATAGTAATAGATATGAAATTTAAGACAAGTAATTGCAAATTAATTAAGAGACGGCTCTGATATATAATACAAAAAGTAATTAAATAAAGTACATTACAATCATGAATCCACTCGAACAAGTCTGACATCATCATCACACCCTAATTAAAGCCTTAACTAACTGCAGACACCGCAAGGCGCAAAACCAAGAGAAACACACACACACACAAATAAAATTGAACAATATTAATAATTAAGCTAATATAATAGACCATTTTTTTTATTTAATTACAATATATATAATTTTTATTAATAAGCTTAGGAACCCGTCTGGCCGCCGTGCTGATGCTGCTGCTGCTGATGCGCGTACTGCTCCGCCTTCTCCTTCATCTCCCTGGCCTTGCCGGCGAGCTTCATCTTGGCCTGCTCCAGCTGCTCCGCCCCCAGCGGCTGCTGCCCCGTCACGTACCAGTAGATCCACGCCAGCACGCCCACCGCCGCCATCCCGAACCCACCCGACGCCACGAACCCCCCCGCCAGCAGGCACACCGCGATGGCGGCGGGTACCAGCACCGGGCTGAATATCACCAACAGGGGCGTCACCAGGGTAAGCCCTATCACCGTGGCGGCCAGCGTCAGCGCCGACAGCACCAACAAGGATCCCCCGGCGGTCATGGCTGTCGCCGCCTTCACCAGCTGGTGGGACAGCGGAGGCGGCTGGTCGTGGAGGTGCTGCAGCTGCTGGTAGTAGTCGGGCTCGGCCATTGATGGCGAATGACGCTGGTGGAAATGAATGAATGAATGGAGGTGGCGGTGGGGGGTGGGTGGAGATATATATATATATATATATATACAGAGAGAGAGAGAGAGAGCCGGGGGGGGGGTGCTGTTGGTGGGGCACGTGGTGGAGAGAGGGAGAGGCGTGGCGAAGCGGTGGGCATGCATTGGGTTGCATGCTGGGAGGAGGGAGGGGCTTGAGACACGTTGATGGTTGGATTCGGAGGAGGTGTCCAGGCCAGGCCAGCTTATTTGCCTTTTAGTTTCAGCTAAAGTGGGGGATCGATCATAGATGACGACGATGACGGTGATGATGATCCGGTGCGGTTGCCTACACCGCACCACCACTCTTTAATGAAGTTCGATCTAGTGTTCTTTTAAATCAGCTTAATTTTATTACGTAGATATTACAAACGCCACGCCATTCTTAGGATTTAGTAATCCAAATGTAGGAAATCCAAATGTAGGTGGTATTATTAATAATTAACGCTGTTGGGAAGAGTCGAAGCTTAACCCTAAGTCAACCCTTATAAACTTGAACGAGTGACTGACCAAAACTTAACAAAAATCAAATAGACAGAGAACATGCACAAACATAAAACAAGAGTAAACAATATCAACACAGAGAGATTTATCGTAGTTCACCCGTAAAGAGGGCTACGTCCACGTTGAGCTCCAACAAAGGGAGATCACTACACTATAGGGATGAAATCTTATAGCCACCAATTACAAATCAAAGAATCAAAAAATAGCTCTCTATTCTCACTGTACATAAAACGAAAAACCCTCAATGATCTAACTCCGCCACATAACCACAAACTCAAGGTCAAAGGCTTACACCAAAAATAAGACAGAAACAGAACATCGAAGAAAGAATGAGAACTGAAGATACAGATCAGAACAAACCCTTGCAGCAACGGATAATCGAAGGTCGTCTCCCTTTCACATCCTGAGGCGACTGTAGCTGATATAAAACAGACTCAAGCGGTGGAGATCGAGTCGTATAAAAGAGAGTGCAGAGCATCGACGATCGGGAGAGATGAAGAGGCAGACAAAAGGACAGCCATCAGCACGCCACACAAAACGGCAGGAGAGATTGCCGTTTTGGCCCTCCATTAAGAGTCCAAAACGCTGCTGTTTTGGACCGCCAAATGGTTGCCAAAATTACCCTCCACCCCCTGCCAAAAACAGTGACGTTTGAAGCTTCACATACAACAAACGCTTTGAAAATTGAGTTTATATATATGTTTTGATCTTACAAAATTTGTATAACATTTTGTATTTATAAAATAAATATCATTACAATTTTAAAATTATTTAAAATTCCTATTAAATTCTCTATCTCTATGACTAAATTCTTCCCTTTCTTTATTCTCGAAGCACGATAATATTGGCACTAACAATAATAACATCAACAACAACAATAATGGTTTGCAATAGGAGAGAGATGAGACAAAGATAATTTTGCACATTGTCATTAGAGAAAAAGTATTTAATTCCTCAATGAATTCAACATGGCTTGCTTGAACTTCTTTAGTTGAACAATGACAAGTCTTTAATCATAATTTTTTGAGCAAATGGACCCAAAGCTTTGGTCATTTAATTTAGACACTCCTTAAATTTTAAAATTCGTTTCATAAATTATAAAAAAATTTAAAATTAATCATCACACTCTTAAATTAGGCATAATACCCCTTGAATTTTGGCATTTTAAGGGACTATCATAGTTAATTTTAGAAAATTCAGGGTCTTTGGCCAGTCTATCTATTTTTTTAATATTCAATGGTTCATAAATAATAATATATTAATAATCTTTTAGTTTTGTATATTAGAATATATAATCAATTCTTTATAAATATATGTTTTGAACATGTCTTAAAGTTTAGTAATTAGAAAATAAAAAGATTAAAACATATATTTTTTTATTCTATAAAAAAAGAGGAGAGAGAGAGAGAGAGAGAGAGAGAGAGAGGAGGCGCAAAGAAAGAGGAGGAGAGAATAAGGAAGAAAGGAGAGCTTAAAAATGAGGAAAAGGTGGAGAAAAACCCCTATTTAAAATACAAATGTTAAGCCCATTATTTAAAATTTAAATTCATTATAATATTTAATAAATAACTAAATAGATGATGATATTTACAAATGAATTGTATACATAATTTTTTATTTATTTCAAGTTTACATAATACAAAAATTTATATGAAAACTAATATATTTAATTCTTAAACAAAACAACAAAAACACTTAAAAAATCAAAATGCAGAATTGGACAAAAAATCGTGGGTCTAAAGGAGTTGAAACGAAAACTATTGTCCTATTTTTTTCAAACCGCCATTAATTTGGACTAAATTTTACTGCAATTTTTTATGATGTAATTTGAGTAGGTTTAATTAATTAATTAATTCCTAAAAATAATTTGAAATATATTTAAACCATAATATATTTTGATTTTATTTTTAAGCTTAAGGCTGTATTTATTTGACTATTTGCTTTTAGTTTATGAATTTGAAATTTAAAGTTACATAAATTAAGAAAATCATATATTTATAAAAATCAATTTCAAAATATCCTAATATGGAAATGCCAGGAAGTTGTTTTAGCCGTCCCCACATAGTTATCATGAAAAATGAAATCTATATAATTAAAACGCAAGATATTTAAATAATTTTTAAGCTTGCATTTGGCTATGGAGATGGTGTTGGTCCTCCCATCTCTAGGCCATTTAACTTAAAGCCACCTTTATCAAAGCACTAGGTACTCTAGCAATCAATCTAATAAGGTCTAGGCTAGCAATATTCAAATCATTCCACGCTAGGACTCAATGTTGGTTATATATCCACCACTACTCCATGCATCATCACCATATAAGAATGTATAGAGCACAAGTTTTTCAAGGGAAAGCTACACGACTGAATTTCCTCGGCCAACAAGCAAAACCAGACTGCGACAACTTGATCTGTATTGCAACAAAGCTCGCCTCGCCGCAGTTGAGTCACTTGTTTTGATTCTTTAGGCGATCAGCGTGTTCACTTTGGATTTTGTCTTCTTCTTCTTCTTTGTCTTCTTCGATCAATACATCTCCTTTGTTTTGAAGTTTTTCAATAATTATGTTGCAGTTGTTCATGGTTTGTGCATCGAGGAGAGAATGATTCCAGAGTTTGATCATGAATAATCTCCACGACCTGTTGAATCCCGTTAAGTGTAGGGATATGTAAAAAAGCACATTTTGTATTAATTAATATTCAGGTAGAACAGTTTTCTTTCCTCAAATCTGCATGCTTATGCTAAGGGGAATAACATAAATAGGAAATCTGTGATGAATCTGAAGTATTAATAACTAGCTGCATAAATGCATTAAAAAGAGAGAGAGCTCAGATTGTCTATGCTCAGATTGTCTTCACTTGTACCCCACTCCTAGAGAATCTTTGAAGAGAGAGAGCTCAGTATCCCCATCTACTAAAAAGGGAGGAATTTGGCATTACAACTAGAAGGGTGATAGCGGGCGACTCAGTTGAGACATCTTTAGGGCTAACTTTATTGTGTCTCGCCGGTGTAATCTTACTTATTGAAAAAAAAAAAAAAAAAAAGAAGTTCATTCATCTAAAAAAAAAAAAAGATGTTATCATTTCCTGATTTTATTTGATCATTTGTACCACTGTAAGACAACTTGACTCAGTGCCCTGATGGCTTATATATAATTAATTAGAGGCAGAAGATGTGAGATTTGTTGTTTCATCACGATTATGATAGCTATTTAATTTTATTTAATTCGGGTAATCCCACCACTTTAAGCTAGCATCTGTATATGAAGATAGCTCTAAGCATGTCAGAAAACCAGCGGTATATATACATATGACTTGGTCAAATTCAGGAGAGCAATAGTGCCACAAAAAAAGGGAGAGAAAATTTACCAAAGCAGTGATGGCTCCCTGGCAAGTTTTTGACTGTGCAACTTAGTAAATGCCTCACATGCCCAAGGAACGTGACCATCTACCAGCACTCTGCCATTGTGGACGAACATATATAACACCTTTAATATCAAGGCCTAGGAACTCACATTCATTAAGCTACAACTAGAGACTCTCCATGTACATTTTCCCAATACATCATGCCACGCAGAAGATAATTTACCTTTGCCTCCTGACAAATGAGTTCCAAAGAAGCACTATTTGCTTCTCTTCTTCAGTAACATCCGTAAAGTCAAATGTCTGCAACATCTCCAACATAAAAATACAGAGTAAGAACAAAAATGCATTGTCTTGTTATAGGAGTGATGATGTGAGGGACGGTTGGTCCAAGTCCAAGACGCATATTTCATAATTTATTAATTCAATGATCATTACTGTACAGGGAGTCCACATCTTCACCCGCAATTCAAGGCTCAAGGGATTCCCCCCAGTAACATGAGTTACAATTTACATCATTTCTTAACTTTTTAATGAAATTCTACCTGAGGGTCTCTTGTGTCTGTCTAGCTAGAACATCAACCTAGAAGCTGATCAATAAAAGATAACCATCAGTTTGTCATGGGTTTTCTTATTACAGAATCAAAATCTCTCAGCTACTCTTTTGCTTGAGGATGAGGACACACTTGACCCTTTCGTCCCATATATATGGACTCGCTATAACCCTATATGATAGGCCCAAAAAGGCCCAAAACTTGAAGATATATTGCAAAAAAAAAAACCCAAACCAACCTAAAATGATTATAATTTAATCTTAACCATAATTACTGTTCCCTCCTACCCCTTGGAGCAATCTTGATCGTGTGTTTCAAATTGAGGTTCTATTGCGTACCGGGATCCCAAGCAGTGCATAAAATCAGTTAAAATAATTTAAAACTAGGGAATAAATTTAAAGTCAAAATAATTTTCAAAGAAAATTAGAAAAAGAGAGAAAGCTTGTCTACGTTACATTCTTTTTATAGCATTTTAAATTATATTCAAACTTGAGTTCGTTAGCATAGGATTCTTCAATGCATATAGGTTGTATAATAACATAAAAAAGAATTCAAAACAATACAAAACAAACCAACTTCTATAATAAGAAAGTATCAATCTAACTAATTGCAATTGGATTACAACAATAAAATGTACCACAACCCAAAATAACAAACCAATAAGCCTATCTCTTCATACCACAAAATTTGCATACTAACATATCTAGTACCAAACAATAAAAAAAAAAAAAAAATCATGATACAAGAACCAAAATACACCACATTCCTGGCAACTATGATTCAAACTACTCTTGAATATGTCTAGCAACATTTCAAACTAAAAAATACACAAAAGTAGGAATGGACCCTAATTAATCATAGTTTATAAATCCCAGATTATGCTACATGTGAAACTACTAGATTGTAACTTTTCACTTGCAAAGAATTATTCGCCTATTATAAAAGTTTTCTGTTTCATCCATTTATAGTTTTTAGTCTTTTCACATGTTTATATTATCTTAATTGTATCTCTTGCATTTTTTCTAAAAGAATAATCACAATGTTACAAAAATGCAAAAACATAATAGCAAACAAATCTTGTAAATAGTTGTTCTTCATGCAATATTCAAACAAATTAATTCATGGACAGACTTGGGCCTATTGTTGCATTCGAAGTAAGGGCAAATATACAAAATTGTAAACAAAAAGAGTGAGATCATATAACCAAGAGACATACCTTACAATCTTCCAGATCTGCAATATCATAATCAACTTCATCCTCACTGTCGTGATCTGAAATGACGTCCTCCAATGCCATTGGCTTCAATCACAAGTTTTAGTTCATGAAAATGATTCATATATGGGTTCAAAGAATCATGACTATTAGACTAGTAATTGCCAAATAAAAATCTGACTTGATGTTCCATTTTCATATATGAAAGTTAATACAGATCCAACATTAATATCCACAATAAAAAGAGAAAGAGAAAAACATATATTAAGCAAAATAGGTACTCAAATGCTATGCAAAACAAATACCTAGAAACAAACAAACACTATGAAGAAGATGCACTTATATACTAAAGAAACAAATACTAATACATAAAGAATAACTCAAGCAATTCATGTACACAAGTATAAATTAAGTAAATAAATAAGCTAAAAAAAAAAGGAAAATTCCTAACAATTTCTATATACTCTGATCATCAACAAGATTATAAAAAGAAAACATCAATTGAAGCCAGAAGAAAATATTGCATACATAGAGAAGTAAATACTGAAGGAAGGGAGGAAAAAGGATATCTCTAGGCAACTACACAAAAGTTTTGATATGAGATTTAGGACTTGAAATAGGACCATTTTGGGGTTTCAGATTTTTTTAAATCAAAACTACTTTTATACGGGAAAGATCTTATAACATTGCAGAAAACGCAAATTATACGTGCACATGTAAGGTTAATCATTTGCTTTGTTGAGTACTCTTTTCTCTTTCTCTTTGTTCCATTTATGGTTTCTCTGTGTAGTGGGATAAATACTTGATATGTTATTGATAATTGACTCATCAATAAGTTAATTAAAAAAAAAAAAAAACATGTCCTAAGCTGTGATGGGTGCCATGAGTGAAGAAAGCATGAAAATCAAGAATTTTCCACCGAAGTTATTGCAAAAACAAAGCTTATTGCAGAATTTTTCGTTTTCAAAGCCCAAGTGAAGTACATATAATGGAGGACATATCTTTCAACCTATTAATAGAAATACAACTCAGCAAGCTAATCAGAAAAATAATGGCTTTAAACTCTGATTTCATCCAAGTTCTGCTCTTCAGAGAGACAGAGAGAGAGGGTAGTACGTTGTCTATATGGAAATCCTGCAGAGATTAAAGGGCATACAAGGAAACAAGGAAATAAATTAGAGAAGCGAGTAGTAACCTGTAATTTTCGCGAGTGAAAGAATTGTCGCTTCTCCAGAAGGGCTCGGCTGAAAAGAAAAACAAACATATTCAGATCAAACCTCAACTTATGAAATAAAAAAGAAAATTGTTAAAAATCTAGAAATTATACTTGTAAGGAGGAGTAAACAACAAAAATTAAGGCACTAGAGACCATTTGAACTAACATTTTGACCAATAACTAGAACAAAATTTGGTAGAATTATTAGAATATGCCATATAATCACTTGACTGACTGATTCAAATTAAGACGTAAAAGACAAATGCACTGTGAGTGTTTCTTTTTTCCAGTACTAACTAAATATTCTCCAGTTTAGCGTCAGGTATCTCACAAGTTAGCATTAGAGAAGCTATCTAAACCTGATTGAACCAACACTAACAATTTAGTTGACAAATCACTCCGAAGCATCAGTCCTTTTGTTTTTCTTTTCTTTTTCTTTTTTAAGTCTGTTGCACCATCTTATCACCTTGACTAAACAATGACGGCCTATAGAAAATGTGAAGCAGTTTTCCTGTTTGTTGTCCCAAGGTGAGTGGTACTATAGGTTGCAAATAGGTACCAAAATTTGAATAACAAGTTGGCTGGCAAAATACATATCCATTATCTCCGCAAGTGAGAGCAGTTTTAATTCAAGGCAGCAATCGATGGAAGAATTTTCAGTGTTCAGCATGATCTCAATATATATCTGATGGCTAAATTAAGTCATCAATCTAGCTGGTTCAAGGCCTGGAAAACAAGGCTGCTAGTCCACATGGCCACTAGAGTCTACAGATGTTTCCAACAGTACACCAGGGCTCATTGGTCATTGCTAAAAGTGACTTTCAAATTCCTCGTGCAAGTGTCTGCATTTGATCCCTTGGCAGCTCCTAGACTATTGCCAACCCATGGCAAGCTCCTAAATTCTGATGGAAAAAGTAATCTAATTCTAGCTGGTTCGGGTCTGAACTATATGTTTGTTAGTAATAAGAACTCCAACACTGCTTCGGGCTCATGGCCTTGCTGCAGCATCTACTTTTATGTCCTTCATCCTTTGTGGCTGCTGCTTACCATTCAGGTATACAGGTGGCAGGCAGTTCACCTATTCAATGCTCTGACCATGATTGCCAGTTAAATCACTAAGTAAAGATTCAACAACATTCTGTGCAAGAGTAAAAGGTAAACAAATTTTCAGAATTATATGTAATTATGCTAAAATAAGAAGATTGAGAGACATACTTTCTAGGGTCAAAACATCCCATTGATGACTTTCTCATCCTTCCACATCGTTGTAGCCTGGTAGAAAGTGAGGATTCCCCTCCAGATATTGATTGAATGCATTCAGGATCTCCATGCGAGTGAGCAATACCCGTAGGAGTGCCAGTGACATTAGTATTGGGTTTATTACATTCTGAACACTGGTTAGCACCTAAAATAAAATTACACAAAGTGATCCTTCTAACGATATAACAATTACCCTTTAAGGAAATACAACCATAGACAAAAGGTCAGATAATCAATAACGTAGAATCCAGCATTAGAAAATATGCTTCTGCGCATCATATTAATTGCTAATTTTTCTTCCTTTTTTCTTTTTTTTTTCTCAATCAAAATGAAGATATTAGTTATTTCCAGAAAATACCGTGACGTCACTATAAAGTATTCTCAAATTTGTGGCAGCAGTCACATTTGTCACTATGAAGGTTGCGAAATAGGTATCATGTGTGTTTCTTCCGACTAAACCTATTTCTTATCTTCTATCTTGTAGTGCACAAAAAATCAAGTTAATTTGACATATCTGGTGATGTAAATGGGTTCTCAATTAATCTTATTTTCATATTTATTTTAATAAATTTTTAAATAAGTCTTATGCTTATACCCCTCAATTGTGAATTTTCATACTTATTTTAATTTTTTAATTATGATTAATTAGGACCTATTTACATCGCTAGACATATCTAAGAGGGTTGAAGCATGTAATCATGAAAAAGATAATAGACAAAACTTATACAGAGATTTCAAAATATACAACACTGGATACGGTATGAATAATCTAAATCCTAAAGGCAAGTCTATAAAAAATGATTAAAAGTAATGATGTATGCAAATTAAACATATATATAAACACCATTCTCCAAACTGAAGAAATCCCAGAAGGCTTTCCCTAAAACCATCTGACGATGGAGCCATAAGAAAAGAATGTACCATCAGTCTTGCCTTGAAGTTCGTCGATTGCTGCAGTAGAGTTGGAATCCAAATAGAGTAAATGCACATAGTTTGCATTTTGCTCTATGCTCTTTGGTTTTCTGCGCCTCAGAGGCTTTGCACTGTATACAAATTGTTTCTCTCATTTTTGTCAATTGGCATTCATTTTAAGATGAATAACAACAATAAACTTATACTTTTAACATGAAAGCAACATAATTAAGTGCGTGCAGGTCTGAAACATTTTACCAAAAGAAAAATGTACGTTCCTCAGTCTTGACATCATCTGAAACAGTCTGGGCAGAAATAAGAAAAAGGGCGTCAATGGGATAAGGTATTCAGTTAAGCTATGAAAAGGAGTGAAAAAATTGTCCATCACCAATCGTAGCCATAAGACAACAAAGTACAGGTATTTAAACAAGTTATAGTTGTGATTAGAATTCAAATTCGGCATTCTTAATTTAACTATGATTAGTTTTTTGTCAAATTCGATTTTGAGTAAAATTTATCTCATCTGAAAAAATATCTTTTTAAATCATCTTATCAGAATATAATTTTCTGTATATATCTATAAATGATTTTAGGTTTATAAATAGGTATCTAGTGCCTTGAAATTAGTTGTACCTATATCACTATTATTGTATCAATATCATTATAGTGATATTTTGTTCTTTCTACCTGTGATTTTTTACGATTTAGATTTTTCATGTTGAGTTATGTGTTCATTTGTGTAGTTGATGATTTGATCGTGATTTATTTTCGATCTAAAATTCGTAACAAAACCAGCTACCCATACCATCTAAAATTATTTGTTCATACGTATACAGAGTCCACGTTTTAAGTTAAGCAAATAAAAATTAAATATAATGAATGTAAAGTAAAAATACTAATGTGGATGATGTTATGGTAAGACTTAAAAGTTAAGTTATCTTAAGAAAATATTGATATTGATATATTAGATGAATCATATAAAAAAAAAGAGATAAAATTAATGGAGATGTTATCCATAAAATTAAGATATTTATTTACCTATAAAAAAGAATAAGGTATGATAGTTTAAAATTAAAAAATGTATTTAGTGTTTTATGTGATAGCAAGTTTTAGAAAAGGACCATAGGCCTAGCTTTCTTGTTTAACATATAATGTTAGATAGCAAAGGACCTCCATATGCAAAATATGAATGCAAAAGAGGTTATAAGTATGTTACTATTAAATTATTAACCATCATCTCATCTAAAACTTTAAGTTATTAGATAAAATTAATTTTATCTTTTATATTATTATTTTATTATCAACACAACTCTCACATTAGGTTAGACTTCACCTCATAATTAGTTCAAATACGTGTATTAATTTAAAATATTAGTTTAGTAATGAGATTTAAACATATAACTTTTGCTTGTTTTAATACTATATTAAATTGTTAATTACTATCTAATATACTTGAAATTAATGTCCTTGCGCGGTCCCCCACCGCTCGTGCTTTCAATTTCGACAGAAGAGGTAAATCGCAGTGCCTTTGGCCCTTACCTAAGTTGAGTTTCGAACTCATAACCTAGTGATACTAATCCTAAGGTATCATTTGTCCGCCACTTGACCTATGCTCTGAGAGTTTAATTACTATCTAATATAAAAACTTAAACAGTTAGATAGAAAACTAAATTTATCTTTTATATCATTATTTTTATTTTCAACAGTTACAATGAATGTGCGATTATACCAACAAAAAAAAAAATTAAAATGAGGTTATTCGTTAATAAAATTAGAATAGCTCTTTTTAAAAAAAAATGCATGAGATATGATTAAGATGATTTCGTTATATAAAAAAGGACCATGTTACATGTATTGACGGAATGACAAACTCGATGATGATGAAGTCTAATTGGACTTCATAGATCAGATTTGATCATCCATTATTAAAGCGCCACAAACAAGAGAAGTCCGAACTTCATGAAATTTGATCATGAAGCCTGATCGAGCTTCATCCATGATAAAGCCTGAGGCTTCATCTAGAAACAACAACGACAAATTAGGTGAGGGCATTTTTGTCGTTTGGTCCCTTCGATCATTCTCTCGGTAATCTAATTATTTGTTCAAATAGTGTTTTTTTATGAAAAAAAATTCAATAAAGAGATAGAAAAGGCCAAACAAAAAATTAGTAGGAGATATTATATGAGTTATAAGAATTTTACAAATAATAACTATCATAAATAAAAATGATTAACAAGTTGTAGCGGATTCCACGTGCTAACAAAAGGTTTGAGATGCTATTGTTGTATATATCAGGAGGATATTGTACAGACTACAGAAGTAACTAACTTATACTACTTCACAAATAGAGTCTCGAACAAGAGCACATCATGAGTCATGAACTGTAGGCTTGCATCTACTCATCAAAAAAATATGCAAGTTCGGGGGGTGGGTAGGGGAGGGAATAGCATAAATATACTCGCAGAAAGAACCTGCTTGCATCTATACATGTCAGCATTTAAACATGCATGTATGCAGATGCAAACACTTGAAATACTATTTCCAATACCAGGCATTTCTCAGAAAATAATAATTATATTCTCACCTCAAGACGCCTTATATCAGGCTTAAGACTTACGTTCACAACCTGCTGATCTTCACTGACCTGAAGAATATAAATGATGCCAGTAATTGTCATTTGAATGAGACAAGGAAGAAAGCAAAAGCCCCTGCAGACTACTTAAGTTTACCAACCCAAAACTCAAATTTGAAAAGGTCATGTGATGAGGACAAGTGGCATTCAAGACCCTGTATGGAGATAACAAATTAATTGATTAGAAAAAGGCCTAAAATCTAGAAACTGTCGGTTTTATTTTCATCTAACTGATAAATGAAATTAATATCTGAATTACCTTCAAGCTGTCATTTGCGAGGAAAAAAACAGAAAAATTACCTTAAAACTAGCACATTTTACTAAGCAGAACGGGCAGCAGAAATCTTCTGTCACTGCACTTTCAGATTATGTATCAGAGCCGTAAGTTTGAACTTCAACCAACAAATACCAGACGTAGTAGGGGAAAATTGATGTGTTACTATTATAAGGATTACGGCAAAATGAATATACAACAAATGAAAAAAAAAAAAAAAAACACAAGGAGAGAAAAAAAAATAATAATGTTGGCCCTGCACGACCACATGGAATTTTCCTAAGTTAATTGCAATTTTTGGGTGAAGTCCGAGGAGTCACATTGGGCAGAAAAACAGTGTCTCTATTGCCAACTTTATTCATCTGAAATATATTCAAAAAAATAGCTTGACAAAATAATAATGTAGTGTCAAAAATCCTTAGCTTACCATAAAAAAAGCCAGAGTAGTGGACAGCAAGGATGGATTAAATTAAAGGGAGTCTATTGAAGTGTGCATGTTGCTAATTAGTTTCAATTACCGGGAGAACCTTAATCTCGCTATCCAACCAGACACAGGCACGCTGCAACCACTGTATTTTTCCTTCTTTTATTTTTTGGATAAGCTGTTGTATTTGCTCTCCTAAAGTGAATTAGATTGGCTATATATTTAATAAGGTTGCAATAGGCGCAAATCTGTATGTCTTACTTTCAAAGATTTTCAGTGTGTCATTGTTATTAATGTGCATGACATTCTGTGTTAGTCAACTTAATTAGCTCTGACACTTTTGAGTCCTAACTTATATCAACCATTTACTGAGTTCTTCACATTGGACACAGTCCCAGAGTAATGCGTTCACATAAGCATGAACAATAGAAAAGGACCAAATGGGATTGATCATACCTTCAGTTTTGTGCAATTTATTATTATAGTAGCTGTAGTTGAAAAGGACATTGCCAGTTCTCAACCTATACAAAACAAGAGGGAAAGATCAACGACAGACAGAAGACCTGGCCCGGGGAAGCTGCAGTACATCAAATGCAAAGAATGCATGAAAGCAGCCAATTTTCAGTATGGAGAACATCTAACTGCCTTGAAATAAAATGAGTGCAGAACAAATTCAAAAGTCTTTCCCATTTCGGGCTTGCAGAATGGGTTACTTTTGAATGAAGCAAAAAGGAAAGATCAAGAACAGAAAGCTTACTTCTGGAGATCCCACCCAAGGTTCTCAAAATCAGGTTTTATGTTGCCTTATTCTTTGATTTTATAGTATATGATTGTAGGATAAAATTGTGGGCCATGTTCTCGTAATAAAGACGAAAAGTGTGTAAAAACTAAAAACTGTATGGGAAACGATCTCTTAGAAGTAGATACCAAATGGACCTAAATTATAAAAAAGAAATAAAGATATCAGTTGAGAGCAAAAATAATAAGAAAAAAAAAATGAAGTTAGCTCTCTGTATACTAGTTTAAGTTTTGAGATGAGGTAGTGGCTATTGATTTAATATAGTAAAATAATTACATGGTTTTGAAATAGCTATATATTCAATGAAACTTGGCCACATGTGAGAGGACATGTTGAGACTAAAAATAAACAACAACAACATATCCAGCCGTTATCCCACTATGTGGGGTTGGCTACATAAATTCTAGACTTCTATGTGGGTTACATCCCAACAAATAGTTTGTCTAGAATTCATATTTGGATCCGACTAGGTTTTACGCTGGCTGTCGGCTACTTAATGCAACCCTCTTCCTTTATCCGGGCTTGGGACCGGCAGTGGATAATATCCTCTGGCGGAGTAATGATGAAATGAAGTTTCAACACCATCTTCACATGGAGAAATTTCATGAGATGGTGGTGAATGAGGATAATTGATATAGTTGTGTTCCATAACTTAGTTGACATGGTGAAACCAACAAGTACAATATAGAAACACAACAGATAATATAAAAAGATAAAGTTAACTTTCTATTACCAACTTTAACTTTTAGATAAAATGGTGGTTAGTAATTCAAGAACATTAAAATATAATAAACCATGCTAATATATACTACATCATATATAAGAGCCTAAAAATAGAAGTATATATTGCAATTTATGAAAAAGAAGAAAAAAATGATAGAAAAGAAGAGCTTTGCAAAGAGTGTCATTGTATGTTGGTATTCTACTTAATACATTTGGGTATATTTACTTGGTCTTATGAATCCATAAATCATTTTTATTTAACACTTTTGGTGAGAGTGGTGTCAAAAACCAACCAATGACCACTATCTAATGGATGCAAATCAAGAGAGTATTTTGAGATTACCTTGTGTTAGATTGAGATATGAAATTTTTAGCCAAGTGAGGATGGTAGGTATTAAAGGAGCATTAATAATTTATTAGAGAAGTCTTAAGTACATTAATTTGGCTTATGAATCTAACTCACTTTTAATTAGCACTTAATTGATATAAAAAAGAATTGACACAAGATAATTAAACAAGAGCAAAAAAGGGATATATG
This sequence comes from Diospyros kaki, assembly GCA_036245055.1. Classification (NCBI taxonomy): domain Eukaryota; kingdom Viridiplantae; phylum Streptophyta; class Magnoliopsida; order Ericales; family Ebenaceae; genus Diospyros; species Diospyros kaki. The sequence continues at coordinate 45,911,497 of BSEG01000002.1, read as the reverse complement.
CCATAAAAAATCTTTAGTAGGTACACTCTGCAGTTGCAATACACAGACCATGGGTACTAAAAAGGGAATTTTAAAACCCCTAAAAAGAAGAGAACTGCTATGTATCGCAAAAATGATACAGGAAATAAAAGGTAAAACAACATAAAAAGAGAGGGTTTCAAGAAGGAATTGAAGTTTAATGGACAATTGTGATTTAAAAACCGAAGTAGACAAAAGAGAGAACTTATGGATCACTTTCATCAAAGTGGATCATGAAATTTTAGAATCTTGAGATATGAATCAGGATTTCGATAAATGAATAATGAAATACTCTTGAGTTAGAATTCTTTATAATCAAATTCACTTGAAGTGCTCTAAAAGATGCCACAATAACCAAAACCACCGATATATATAATTCCCCGCAAAAGTGGAGAACATATCATGAGCACAATTCTTTCTCCAAATCAACATTCAAGTTTTGTATACAGAAATAGATTCACAGATGCAAAGAAAAAGCACAAGAAAAAGGTCAGTTCTTAACCAACAGGTAACTTTATTCGGATGCTCTGGAGAACCCAATAGAATATAATTTGCCAACTAGAACGGAGTAACTAATATTGACAAACAAATATACTTACGGCAACTGTTTCCAGAAAGAACAAAAAGGCAAACTGATGCCGAAAAAATAAAGCATGAACAAGATGGATAGACGATTGAAGAAAGAAAACGAGATATACCGATGATACAATGACGACATAGCAATGCCCTTATTATAAGAGTACAAATCATAATGTGATTTTTCTTTTGGCCCGGCCTCTTTTGCACAAATTATGACTTCCACTTGCTTTGGTGTATCCTTTTATGATCCAAACAGTGAAAAAAAGAGCAGTCATCAAAAACAGAACAATGATTATCCAGAAGAAGAACAATACCAAAGAATTTAAATCAAATTCCCCAGAAGAATCATGCAAAGATTAGGAACAAAACTGACCAGAGTTCCAGAACTAGCAGGAGTCCAAACTGCAATATGCTTATCGCCATCCATACCACTGAACTGCAAAGAAGGAAATACAGATTATTATGAGACGCAAAATGGTGCAGGGAGCAAAACATAGATGAAATGGAACCTGAAGAACCAAATGTCGAGTACTAGGCCCACAAAATAGTTCATTCATTCTGCTAAAATGCTGATATGCATTGTTTCCATACCGGGAAAGTACGTACTGAGCAGGCATTAGACTAAACAAACCATACCATAAACCTTTGTGTGAAAAGTGACGAGTCGCACTATAATGAAGGGATAAAACTAGATAAAATCTCAACGACATCTGATATTTTTATGCTAGCTCTAAACGACAACAGAATTATGGATTGGTCCCTTTTCGTTTTTGTTATTTTATTTTCCACCATTACATTCTTTGAGTTCTTTGAAAAAAGGAAAAAGAGGGAAGTTTCAAAATGCAATCTATGCATGTGGTTTTCATTTTTCATGAATCTTTTTTTTAAGAACTCTAAAAACAGAAAAATAGTTCATGAAAATAAGATGTTTACATAAAATTGTCATTAATAGTTTTAGGAAATTAATAGAGTTGGCAGGAGAATACTTATGATTTTTCATTTTATCTGTCTTAAAGCATATATATAAGCAATTTCCATAAAAAATAACAGGGAGGCCCTTTTACAACTTCACTCGGCACATGTTCTAATGCAAGAGTCAAGAACTCAGTATGTTTGCTAGCATACAAGAAAACACAAGTGAAATGCCTAAACCTCCAAGAAATATATGTGGATTTCAATTTGAAGAAGGCATAAACCAGCACGCAAGGTACCTCCATGCAGCAGAGTTTGGGAGAGGAAGAGTATAGGTAGCCTTTCCCTTAGTTTTTGCAGAAGGCGATTTATATGGCACTTCTACAACATTACTTTAACTATAGTACAGGCCAAGTTAAAAAAAGTGATTGTTAAATCAGATGATATTAACAGAAAAGAATGGGTGCTCCAAGTACGTAAGGCTTTCCACGTTGTGCACAGTTTTACTCTTACTTTTTATTTTATTTTTTTGGACAAAAAAGATTGCCTCCCCTGCTCAAACCTATAACCTCCCAATCATAAAGGAACAACTTTAGTGTTGCCACAAATGCTCACCCTCACCAACATAAAAAGGATTATTAGTAAATAATACTATTGTATTAGCATTCCAGTTCATAAGTCAAACTATATTGCATAACGAGTTTGTTTGCATTTCATGGAAGCTATATATGGCCATAGATTGTTGTATTGTCTTTGGGGATTTATTCACCTTTGTCAGTTGAACCGACAAGGAGTAAATGAGGCTCGAGATGGGGCACTAGGTCAATTTAGTTTGGTGAATAATTTGGGAAATCAAGTTAGGAGACCCGTGACTTACAAAAAACTTTTTCATGCGCGAGCATTATGTTCATGTCATTCATGCATACAAAACTGCTTTCGTAACCCTTACTTATAGTACATTCTATGTGTGTAGATGAAGCCAGAAAGTCCAAAAGAAAGGAGACAATGGAAGAGTAAAGAAGAAGAAAAGGAACCTTCAAATCTGTATATTTTCAATTTGTGAAGGAAATGTGCTAAAATGTTAGTAATTTTGTACTATGAGAGTGATTTTTGTGTAGGAGTACGACTCATTTTGATGTGTGGAAGACTTGAAAATTAAAATGAGGTATTATATGTCTTGTTCATGGACTGACTTAGAGTAAGAATATTGTTTTATCTTGAAAAGTTATTCTTGATGTATGTGTTCTTAGAAACGTGGCTTAAAAAGGTTAAATCTTGTTGTGGATAGATGTTATATATTTTAGAGTGTCGACATTTATGCCTGGCGGAATGGTTAGTATCTCAATATCAACAGCAGCAGATCAAACATTGTACTCTCACCTCCTTCAATGGCAATGAAGATTGTCAGAAAAGAAAGAAAGAAAGCAGGCAAGAAAGAAAAGCATCATCAAAGATTTTTGAGCTTGAATAAACTCTGTTTCATTTGTTTGACAGGAAACAAGATAAATATCCTTTTGAATGCAAATGTTGTCACCTCAGATAGTGACAGCAGCATACCTATTAATGAGAAGTATGCAAAGTCATATGTGACAGAATGGAATACCTTCATGAAACAAGAGTGCATATGAACAGTTGACACCGCATCAGCTCTCTCCCCTACGTTCAAGTTTAGAGACTTCTCCAATGTCAAATGAAGTGATTGCATTGATATCTTGCCCAATAAGCAGTGCCCTTCAAAATTTGCTATCATGCACATACAGAACCAAGTAAGGAGAAGAAAACTTCTGTCAAAAAATAAGGTCCATTTCAAGTTCTCATAGCTTTACTACTACTAGATAAATGATGATATAAAAACATATGTATAAGAAAACACAAGATCACTAATAATGTAGTGCATTCAGCCTCAGATATTAGCTTGCAAAATTAAGGGACCAATCATAAATGTCAATTATCTAAATGTCCAGAGTGTAACAGTGAAATGACAGGAACACCATCTAATCACAAAGCCCCATACAGATGCAAGGGAAATTCACAGAATGTGGATCTAGCTAATTGAATCATAAGCTACTATGAGTTTCAGTCCAATTTCACCCTGTCATGCTTAAGCTTTAGAGTTTTAGTGTAAATCTGCTTAATCATCCACCAATTGATACAAACTTGTGATAAAATCATTGATATTTCCATGAAGGAGCAAGTACAAAAATTGGCTTCTCTCTTCTTTTTTTTTTTTTTCCTTTGTAAATCCAAAAGAAAATTGCCATGCTTTAAAAAAACTGATTGGTTCCTTAGCTGCTGCGCCCCCCCAAAAAAAGATTAATTAAAAAACATAGCAAAAACATATTAGGAGTTGATGGAAATACAAAACATTCTTAAATAGATTGTGGTGTTCTATTTAATATTGGACTATTCCATAAGGTAATTGATTCTATTCGATTTTAATGAAAGAGTTAGAAAAATTCACAATAATTCTGTAATCCAATGAAAAAATACCATGTTTCTAAGGCAACTTTGGTTACAAAATTAAAAAAAATATATATATATATACAAGATGCTTTAAGAGTTTATGGAAGTTACCATACATGCCCAAATTAGGGCTCTCTTATTTTTCTTATTCTATCTAATATCAGGCATTCCATCACTAGACAGGAGTAAGTACCAAAATTTCCCAACAATTCTCTAAACCAAATGAAAGGAGTACCATGTGTCTAAAGGCTAACTTCAGTTAAAAATAAAAAAAATACAAAATGATTTTAATAATTATACTATTGTTGAATTGATGTTAACAAGTATATGTGAACTAAACCCGGTGAAGCCTTGACTTGTGGGGTGGAAGAGATGGGACATCCAGGGAATAATTTTCACCAAGGATCCAGTCAGAGAACTATGACGCCTTGAACATTATTTGGCTGGCACAAGGATGACAGATGGGATAAGGCACTGCCCCATGATTTTTGAAACTTAGATGCTTAACACTGTCAAACAATCCAGGTAAATAATCCACAACCACCACCAATTCCTTTCCACGGAAAAAATAGCTAAATAATGGATTATTTTGTGAAGAAAATTACAAGGACCTCACTTGAAATAGACCTGGTATCACTTTACCCTCTCCAAATCTAAAAATGCCACTTGAACCTCTCCTCATTTAAATAAAATATCCAATTTACCTATGAAGGTTAGGACAGTTAATGAAAAAGTAAAATTAACGTTGTAACTTTAGTTCTCCACTTAATGATATGCTAAATATTCTTCACCCACCCTTAATCTCACACCCAGGAACACAGCCACCACCAGCTGCCACACCTGAGCATTCCATCCCCATGGACAAAAATATTACCACCAGAAAAGATGGATTCTATCTAGCAAAAAAGAAAAAGATCAATTCTAAACGCACATCAACATCTCAGAGTCACAGTCCTCCTCTCTGATTCCACCACGAGTATTTCCCAATTTTGAGCTCAGGGTAAAACAGCATGCAGAAGCCAGCAGCTGATTTAAGGTCTAAAGTCTCCCACCTAGATTTTCAAAATCCTGTTACAGAATCTTTAATGCAAACTGCCTGGTCCAGTCCCAAACTAGTTCAAAATCTCCCACACATCCAGTGAGTTTGATGGATCTCTATCCAACCCATTGTTTGAAGCTGCATTATACTTCCAACTATAGCTCTCCAACGCTGCATTCGGCCATCTCCTATCCCCATGGATGGCCCTCTCTGCATTGAGTTAACTCTCTTAATGGCCAACTCACAGCCCATTTTGCATCCCCCCAACATACAGTCCACCATCAATCTTCCCCCATTTTCTTCCTATCTCATTCTGTTGCGAAGCTACACATCTGCCAAAAGCACACAGAAAACACAGGCTGGCCAAAATTGAGACATACATTTGGGAGTTGAACATTCAGCATTTAGTCACCAGAATTGGATAAAAAACCAGCTAAGACATGACAGAGAGAGAGAGAGAGAGAGAGACCATATATCAATCTATGAAAACAAATCGATATGAGTTTATAATACATAACACTCAAAATTATTATTAGAAAGTATTTTTAGGTCATTTAATAGTTTTAATAAAATAACTTCAGCAGAAGGATGAAATTGGCATTTTATTGAAAATGAAGGGAGGTAACTGTTGCAATTTTAAAATGAAATGGGATGATACCATGTGTCAGTTCAGAGGGGATCATTGTAATTTGCCATTATTTTAACCCAAAAAATGGTGGATAAAGTGATTCTAAATCACTTTTGGCAAACCAAACACCAAAGTAAAATGCTTAATGATCCAGTGGTCCGTTCTTGTTATCCAAGTACAAAGCATGGCTCAAGAGCAAAGTCCAAAAACGAGTGCTTTCTTAAGCAATTTTGGATAAGTTTTCATAAATAATAAGTGAAATTACATAACAAAGAATTTCTACTACTAAAGCACATCTTACATGGAAAAGTTGTAATATTCTGGTTCTCAGTTGGACTGATGGCATTCAGAGAATTGGCCACTTCGGCTGCAAAATCACACCACAGTTACAAACTATCGTGATAGAAAGCATCTATATCACCACAATTAACAAATTATACATATCATGTCATACCACAACTCACAAACAAAATAGCAAGAGGTTCAGATTTGAGCTGCGCTGCTAGTTTGTTAATCTCAGGAAGGATAAAATCTGCCTGAGCTCGAGTCATCGCACCACCAGCACTAGGAGAAGTAACGAGGCGTGCCTGCCTGAAGCAATAAAGCGTAGAATATTCTCCCTGAATGACATCAGCAAAAGCAGAAAAGATGCCCAAGTAAGAAAGGAAAGGAGTGGATTGATTCAACCAGAGTAACAGAAGAAATATTTCCACCTCTCTCATAGCAGAGTTAGAAACTGTCCTTGCCAACAACACAAACATAGGACAGAAGCTATGAGTTTGTGATCCACCGCATTCTGTGTCCACGGCAATTGTCATTTGGATCCTATAGATTAAAAAGAAGAAACTGAATATGTTAACCTTAGGGACAGTAACTCCAAACCCAAAATCTTACAAGAAGTCCAGTTTCTAAAGATTCAGTCATCGACTCAGCCACTGAACAGATTTGATTCAGAAATTAGCAAATCATGTTGGAATACTAAGCAATCCCACATTCATAGAGAATTAATGAATTGGTTTAAAACTCCTAGATATAATTTTGGTTTGGCCATGTATTACTAGATAATGTAATCGTTTAAATTTCTTGTACCACCCTAGCCTATATAAAGAGTGCTGGTGATTTGTGTTTTGATTAAGAAAACAAAGAAAATCAGTTTGAGAGGCTTGTTCAGAAATTGAGTGAATTAGAGAAGAGGTTTCTTCTCTAACGCTCATTGGCATGTTCCTTGATGACAAAAGATAATTGAATTGTAAACCATTATGTCATCTGAAAAGTTAATTTTGTCTTTTATATTATTATTTTTACTCTCAACTATATCAAAAGATTTTTTCTTGCCCACGTTATAAGACAAAGCTCAACTTCAATCATAGTGAGCATAAAAAGGGCAAAGGAACAACATTCATTACTTCCAGGATCTCATAGACCTTCAGCTGTGGGCCAACCCTCTATTCAAGGTTCCTCCTTTATTTTCCTGCAGCTTGATTGTATCTATGATCATGCCTGTAGTTCCTAATAAACCCTATGATAGCTCTTGCTTTCTTTTTAATTAGAGCCAAACCAATGCTGATTCAACAGAAAACCTTCATTGTTCACTACTTGTGGATATTCAGATATGTGTAATTTGTGGATAATTGGGTTGTGGATAATATCCCCTACTTATTGATATGGTCTTGATCGCAGACCAAATGCATGCCAATAGTCAGAATCTGATTATTCATAAAAGAGGTCCAATTTATATATATATATAGACATATATATAGACACACACACACTCTTCTTGAGTTACTGATCTCAGAAATTGTTGGGCATGCAGCAATTAAAACCAAAATACTTATGACAGAAATTAGAGACATGTCAAATTTAAGAACTTCAGACCTTTTCTTTAGCTTCGCTTGTCTTTTGTACAGCAAACATCTCTCAAGATATGGTGGCTGCAAAGTGACATGCATCCAGTCAGAAACATAAAATGGGGAAATAGGAAACAAAGAAATAAAAAGAAAAATATGAAGAATTTGAAATTTATTAGGCATTGCATTAATTGCAGCTCAATATGCAAGAGGAACATATTTAAATAAATTGATCAGATCAGGCAAACAATGCCCCAACATGAACCGTTAAAGACATCCACCACGCATCACCATTACGTCCAGTTATGGAACTCGAACAGTGGAAAATTAGATGACCATATATACACGGGAAAATTAATTTTAACAGCCTAACCACATCACTTGCATCATGTCATAATTTGACAAGGAAACCTAGGAAATTTTGCAAATGAAGCACATTACATTTCTAGTAGCACGCCATTTCAGAATATTGTAGAACTCTACAGGCAAGCAGTATCTCGAAAAGCTCTCTTCAGCAGCAATTTCCTCTTCCGCGGACGAAAGGACATGAGAGTCTTCACAGCGCATCGGCTCTGTACTCTTGCTTTTGCAGCACCTGCACAAGTAAAGAAAGCATTTATTCCATGAACTAGAACTAACGAAGAGAAATTTTTATAGATATCCATACTTGAATCGTAATGTCACAAGCACCAAACAACTCCCTTATCTCAACAAAGATCGAACTCCCCCCCCCCCCCCTCTCCTCTCAAACAAAACAAAAAAAAAAAAATATCAACTTGCAGAGGGAAAGAAAGAAATAAAGCCTCCCGGTTGTTAAGAGGACAGGTTGCTCAACTATTCAAGCATGCAGTATTAAAAAAAAAAAAATGAATATACGAGTTTGACATTTTATGTGATAACAAAATCCATCTAAAGCTAAAAAATAAATTTTATTGCATGATAATAAGGCCAACTCTTTCTAAAAATTTACATGATCAACACTACAACGACCTTGCAACTTATTTTATAAGATAGCTTATAAGCTCAAAAAAATAATTTTTAGGATACTATCTTAATAAATAAGCTATTTGAAGATTTTATAAGTTGGGCAACTCATAAATTTTTTATGATTTGTCATATAGGTAGAAAAATTTTTGAACTCTTTATAAGTTTCCTTTGACCAAAATTGTTAAATCAAACTCCCTATATATCTCACATCATAATTTAAGGGGATTTTGCTAGGTTTTTATTAATTAATCTTCCTCTACTTCACTTGTCAGTGTCATTTCACATACTATACTCTTTTCTAAGCGCATCTATTGATCTTCTTTCCTGCTTGCCTAAATCACTTTATGATCTATTTATTTTATTTTAAGTGTCATTCCATCTTTTTACATATTACTATGTTTCCAATTATTTTTAGTTTTTTCTACTTGTCTGGTAAATTATGAAGAGTTTATATACTCTTCCAACAACTTATGTTGTATGATCATACCCTATAACTTATTTTTTCTAACTTATAAACTAATTAAAAATAAACTAGCGTTGACTAAGTAAATATCCAAATTAACTTATTAGCACATAAGCTCTTAGAGCTTATAATAAGCTCCCATTATTCTTATAAGCTAAGCCAAACAAGCTCCTAATTGTTAAAAAGTATGACTAGTTATGTTAATTTTAAATTTTCGAAAAAAATTTCTCTGAATACATATGATATGATTCAAATTATTATATTTCAATAAAATCTTGATAAACAAGAAGCATTGATCCTACTAAAAGTAAATGTCACTTAGATGACCTCTACCTTTCCAATAGTTTCTATTTATTGGCATACCTTCTATAAAACTATATATTATGAGCCCATTTTGATTATTTTAAATCATTTGAGCTTATAAGCTATTATAAAGCTTGTAAGCTTTAACAGCTTTTTTGTTAATAAGCCATTAAAATGTTTGGAGAAAAAATCTTATCCTAATGAGGGTAATTTAGATATTTATTTGGTCAACGCTAGTTTATTTCGAGGAAGTTTATAAGCCATCAAAAAAATTTATAGGGTACCAACTCACCAAAATAGCTTTTGGAAGAGTTTATAAGCTAAGTAACTTATAAGGTTTTTATGAAAACATGTATATCTAAACATCTACACCTTAGAAGCTGTTGAAAGAGCTTCTAAATTAATTAAATTGCTTATAATTAAGCCATTAGCAAACAAACGTGCATAAATATAAAAGCATGTATTTCTAATCACTTTGAAGGCATGATATTCAAAAAATGGGAAACAAGAATGAAATCAAATTGAGGTTTATAAATGCAAAAATATTAAGAATCAATGTCATATTTACTAACCAATCCATTATATGGTTTAGGGACAAAAAGAAAAATAACGCATTATTAATTGAAACCATAATTAGAAAATAAAACAAAAATGTCACAATTCAAGAAAAAATCATGAGAAAATCCCCTTTCAAGCATTCCATCCCAATCAATCATAAGTTACAAGATGAAAACAATTAGAATTCATAATAATTGAGCTTTTACTTCAAAACATGACAATTCAATTCACCACGATATGTGCCTTGTGAGCACATAATATAATTAGTTATACATTATCACAATCACAACCAAATTCACACTTAAATTTCTATAAAATGGAAAAGTAATCTTACCGTAGAGTCATTTAGGTTAATTGTTGGAATCGATAACGAAATGATTGACAATTACCAGCAAATTGAAGATGATTGATCGTACTACTACATTATGGTTTTGATCTGAAGAGAGAAAGACAACCAAATGAGGCAAATTGAATTGATCGCACTACTATACTAGGGTTTTGATTTGAAGAGAGAGATACGACCAAATGTGGCGAATTAAATCGATCATACTACTACACACTAGGGTTTTTTATATGAAGAGAGAGATACGACCAAGTGTGGCGAATTGAATCAATCGTACTACTACACTAGGTTTTGATTTGAAGAGAGAGATACGTACGATCAAGTGTGGCAAACTGAATCAATTGTACTACTGCACTAGGGATTTAATCTGAAGAGGGAGTTCGACGAGAGCAAGTGTGGCGAACTAAATGAGTAAAAAAGTATTTTATGGTAGGAATTAAGGCATTCTAGTCTTTTGCCTTATTTGCACACACTCACATGTTTCACTACTCCCCATGATTTGTTTGGATTGAGGGGATGGAGGAGGAAAGAGAAACGGAAAACAATCTCCTAATTTGAACAATGTTCAAGTATAAGAGAGGAAAACCAAGAATCAAATACAATCTTGTGTATAAAAGCAATAAAGAGAATGAGGTATATGTACCACCCACTTATATAATGACTAGAGCGTATTTGTACTATACACGTGCAAATAAAATATATTTCTATGTATGTATATATATAATGCATTCCAAATTATTATATTTCAATACAATCCTCGAAAAAATAAGAAGCATTAACCCTACTAAAAGTAAAAGTTACTTACATTTCCAATAGTTTCTATTTATTGGCATACCTTCTATAAAACTATGAGCCCATGCATTTAGATTATTTTAAATCATTTGAGCTTATAGGCTATTTATAAATTTTGTAAACTTTAAGAGCTTATTTGTTAATAAGCCAATAAAATGTTTGGAGAAAAAATCTTATTCGAATGAGGATAATTTAGATATTTATTTAGTCGATGCTAGTTTATTTTGAGGTAGTTTATAAGCTCTTAAAAAAATTATATGATATCAACTTATCAAATAAGCTATTGAAAGAGCTTCTAAGCTAAGTAGATTATAAGGTCTTTATGAAAACATGTTTGTCTAAACATCTATAGCTTATAAGCTCTTGAAAGAGCTTCTAAACTAATTAAATAGCTTATAAGACTTTAGCAATAGCAAAGACTAGTGCATAAATATAAAAACATGTATTTAAAATCACTTTGAATGATATTAAAAAATTGGAAAACAAGAATGAATTCAAATTGAGGTTTATAGATGCAAAAATATTAAGTATCAATGTCATATTTAGTAACTAATCAGCTAATCAATCCATTATATTCAAGAAAAATCGTGTGAAAATCCCGTATCAAGCATGCCAACCCAATCAATCATAAGTTGCAAGTTGAATGCAATTATAATTCATAATAATTGAGCTTTTACTTCAAAAAATGACAAATCAATTCACCATGATATGTGTTGTGTAAGCACATAATATAATTAGTTATATATTATTACAATCACAACCAAATTCACACTTAAATTCCTATAAAATGGAAAAGTAATCTTACTATAGAGTCATTTACTTAATTGTTGGAATCGATGACGAAATAATTAACAACTACCATCAAATTGAAGATGATTGATTGTATTACTATACTAGAGTTTTGATCTGAAGAGAGAGATACGACCAAATGCAGCAAATTGAATCAATTGTACTATTGCACTAGGGTTTTGATCTAAAGAGACAAATATGATCAAGTGTGGTGAATTGAATCAATCGTACTCTTATACTAGGGTTTTAAACTAAAGAGAGAGATCAATGAAAACAAGTGTGGCGAATTAAATGAATGAAAAAAGATTTTATGGTGGGAAAGAGACATTTTAGTCTTTTTCCATATTTGCACACACTCACATGCTCTCCAAGATTTTTTGGATTGAGGGGGATGAGGAAAGGAAAACAATCTCCTAGATTGAAGAATATTCAAGAATAAGAAGGGAGTAGTGATTAGTGATTCAAGAAGTCTCGTATTCAAGAAGTTGAGTAGTGATTAGTTTTGATCTAGGTCTTTTGGCAAGACCTTGTGATATATTAAGAATCATATAAAATATGCATTGGATAAGAGAGTGTATGTGCTACAATTACAGTTGTTGGATTCTTATTTTTCTCTACTTAAAAACTGATTGGATTCTGTATTGAATATTGATACTCACCCTTCTAAACATTAATATAATATATCACTACTTTTTAATAAAAAAAAATGTTATTAACTCTTCTTTCTTTTTTATTTTCTCTTTACCTCCCAAACAAGAGGAAAGGGATCCCTTTTTCTTGTTAAACACGTAGACAAAGAAGAAATGTAACTTCCTAAGAGTTTAGAAATTTTAATTTATTTACTTATTTAAGAATATATTTACTCCGATGACTAGGTATGGAATTAGATAACTCTTTTATCATTTAACTTATTCAAATAAATAGGAGTATTCTAATATTTATATTCAAAGTCATGTATATATTTCTCTAATATCTATATATTTCTCACAATGAATAAAAGCAATAAAGATTATGAGATATATATACCGTGCACTTATATAATGATTAGAGCGTGATTTGTGCTATATATGTACGTGTAAATAAAAAATAAATAAAAAAATTACATATGAAAGCTCACTTTCAAAGGGGTGTCACTTGGCCGTTATAATTTAGTTTTTACTTTTAAAAAAGAATCTGAATTGATGATTGTGTAAGGTGGCAGTTATTTAAATTCCAAAATGCAAATGTTAGTTATGTGTTTAAAATTTTAATTTATCATAATATTTACTAATAAAATTACAATAGTATTTTTGAAATAAAAAAAATTAAAAGAAGGCATTTTAGGAAATTTAAGATTTTGGTAGGCCAAAATGAGTGTTTTTTAATATAATAAAATAAATAGAATTGAAAGCTAATCTCACCATAAAGGCATTTAAGTTAATTGTTGGAATCGATGATCAAATACAACTAGCAAATTGAAGATTATCAACCATACTACTGTACCTAGCCAGGGATTTGATTAAAGAGGAGGAGGAGGAGCAATTTTGGTGAACTGAATTGGGGAGGGGGGTTGGGGTTATAAGGGTGTATAATCGGTTATAATTGAACTAATTTGATTAAAAATCACTAACTGAATCGAATCGAATTGAGGTATATAATTAAATCGAACTGATCGAATCATTAAACTAATCGAAATAACTAAAATCGAACTAATCGAATTTTGAGTTCCTGTAACTAAACCAAAATTCTTATCAAAAAAATTTAATCAAACCTAATAATTGAACCAAACCTAATAAAAAATGGTTGGGTTGTCAGTTCGGTTTGATTTTTTGGTTAATAATACCAATAAAACAGAGTCGAATAATTGAAATTCTTGAGAGAAATAACAAAATCTAATAACCGAACTGAACTGAATAACCAAAAATCTTGAAGAAAATAATCAAACTGAACTGCTACTAATGAAAAATCAAACCGAACTGACAAATTTAATCAATTCAGTTGATTTAATTTAATTTACCCAAATTCTTACTCATCCCTATTTATTTACTCATGCTCACATATTTCACCGCTTTCCCCAGGAGTCCTATGGCCCCATATATGTGAGTTTAGAAACTCTTAAGTTGCTCGCTATTCTAGGACACATTTACTGCAATGAATATGAGATAAGGTAACACACCTTACCATTTATCGTATTCTTATAAGCAAATGTATCCATATTGTATGTTCTTCTTTGATCAACTCTGTATAAAAAGTCATGCACATATATATTTCATGCAAATCGCTAACAGAAATAAAACTACGAGATACATACACCACCCACTTATATTATGACTAGAGGGTTGGCATGTGCCATGAACGTGCAAGTAAAAAGAAATAAAAAGTTTTAAATAAAATCTCAATTTTAAGCGTGTCGGTAGTTGTAATTTAATTTTTATATTTTAAATAAATATTAATTTTTTTGAAAAATCTTAATTGACTCTCTCAATTGTTTAAAATCTAAACTGCAAATGTTAGTTTTTTATATAAATTTTAAAATTATTATAATATCTAATAAATAACTGATAATGATAGTTTTGAAATAAAATTTTGAAAGAAAGTATTTTAAAAAGTTTAAGTCTTGAGTACACAAAAATGGGTGCTTTCTTAGATAATAGAATAATAAAATAAGTAGAAGATTGATCAGAATAGATAAACCAACATTTTTGGACTTGTAGTGTTAAAAATGGGCTTGTGATTATGTCAATTACTCCTATAATTGCTTAATAGTTTAAAGAACTTATCCCACTAATAGCAAATGGTGATCAACAAACAAGGAATGTTTATTACCCTAATAAGGTTTATAAATGTAAAGAAATTAAGCATCAAAGTCATATTGTTGGAATCGATATCTTACGAAGAGGGTTATCTTCAAATGAAAGTTTACAAAGGTATTGTTTTATTGTTGTAATTTAGTTTTATTTTTAAATAAATCTTAATTAATGATTATGTAAGGTGGTGGTTGTGTTAAATTTCACAATGCTAATGTTAGTTTTTTGGTTTAACTGTTAAATTTATTATAATATCTAATAAATAATTGACAATAATTTTTTTGAAATAAAAATTTAAAAAGACGGCATTTTAAAAAGTTTAGGACCCGATATGGGTGTTTGCTTAATTTATGGAATGGATAAAATAGAAAAGTAATCTCATTGTTCATTGTAGAGCCATTTAGGCTAATTGTTGAAATCATTCGACAAGTTTGTGATTAGGCCAAACTCAACTCATTAACAAGTTTATTACTAGCGTTGATGTGCAAATTTTCAAATAAAATGGTCACCGATCACCAAAATCTTTATTTGATGCAGAATAATCTTGTAAACTCTTTTATAAATCTAGTTCATTCACCTGAGGCCCCAATTTGGCTTCCTATTCCTAATCGGCTAATAACTGTTAAAAGACAAATTGTTGAAAAGTTTCGCAATAACTTTTTAACTATTGGCTCATAATTGTCGGCATCCCAAAACCACCAGTTAATAGTCTAAACTCTAGCTATTTGCCTTTTGCTAATTGAGTACAAACTATTGACATGTCTTCCTTATTTGCAAACTATTTATAATTCATAAAATAATAATAGTCGACAATATACCCTTGTTTATCGATAGTTTACAAGCTATCATTTACTACATGTTGACAATTTATTGTGATCTATCCATGGTTTCTTTGGTCATTTTGTTCAACTTCCTATTTTTTTCTCTCTTTTTTTAGACATTTAAGGCTTTTCAAGTGTTCTATAAACTAGCACTAGCATACTATCGGGGTATATTATTTAGCCCCGAGGCTAACCTATCCTCCTCAGACTAATTTCATCATTACTGGCTGGCCATGTATATAGTTAACTAGCATGCCAATAAGCTAAACATGAAAAATAAAAATGACCTAGTCAATTTATACATAAGCACTTCTAATTTCCAAATTTTATAAATCAAATTATATTCTGAACCGAACTAAATGACCTAGTCCAATTTATACGTCGGGAACAAATTACGTCACCGTTGGCGGCAACCACGGCGCTACCAACTCAAATTGCATCAAACGCCTTTAAGCCAACGCCACTCTCGCTTGGGGCACACACCCGCATCTTCTTAGACCGCCAAACTTTTCTCTTTCTCGAAAAAGGTAAATAAATACACCGCATCCCCCTGAAAGTTTGATTGAAGAGGAAAAAAATGAAAACAGAAAAATAGTGTTATCAGGTTTTAAGACAGCAATGCGCTGCCGCATTGGAACGAATGCAAAATCACCGTGGGGTGAAGACAAGACAACTTTCCGCCCGGGCACAGCTAAATGGTAACAGAAAGAGTTATAAAGATGTAGTCATGTTAAAAACTGTTAATGTGAAATTAATTCCTAAAAAAAATAATTTTTTCTGAAGATAATCCTTGATAAGTGTGAAGGTAATCCTTGATAAGTATTAGTAAACACAACCTCAAACCCTGACCACTTTGGTATATCCCTCAATTTACTTCCCTCGTGAAAACCCAAAGATGGGCTCGCGAGGGGTGCGAGTAATCGCGCGTAATCAAAAAAAAAAAGGACAAGACAACTTCCCCCCTTTGTCTAATAAATGAGGGGAATCTATTCATTAAAAACTTCAGAGCAGGAAGCAAATCTAATTGTCCATGAAATTGTTTTCCGAGAACAAAGAATGGCAATCGAATGCTAGCAGTATGCACCATTAATGATTTGTACAGTTCATTTGTAACCCAAATAGACATTAAACTGAATGAATTTCTAGAATAGCTTACAAACAGCTGTGAGATACTGAAAGCAAATTATAATAAAGCCAAGCCTTTTTTAGGAAGGGTAGGTTGAGACTAGTCTTCTTTGATTACGATTAAGATTACGAGACGACACATTATAATGCCAAGTCTTACAGTTACAAGCCCTTTGAAGAACAACCTGAATCATCTAAGACGAGCAGCAGCCAGACTTCTGCCCAACGGGTTGCCCCCTTATCTGCACGGTTGGTGGTTTTGCATTGTTCATGGCTGGTTGGCTTGCCATCCTGCCAGTAGTAGTGAAAGAAATCATTTAACACCAAGAAAATTAACCACAGAGATAGAGATCACTTTTGGTTTTTTTCTCACCCTAGAAATTCTACAATATCAATGTAAGTAGAAATGGCAAATCATCTCCATAACTAAGATCAGAATACTTGGCCAAGCACGAGTGTTCAAAAATTTCAAAGCCCCGATTTATACGAAAAGTACCTGTCCTTGATGTCAGCAGCCATGGCCATGAATGCTTGTTCCACATTAGTAGCATCTTTTGCACTTGTTTCCATGAATGGGATGCCAATTTCATCCGCAAATGCCTTCCAAATCAAAAAAGCTCAAACCTCATTTTGCTATTTCAACAAAAACCAGAATAAAAGAATATCAAGAATAGCAAACGCGTGAGGTCAATATACCTTAGCTGTTTCATAGGGCACGGCTCTATTAGCAGTGAGATCACATTTATTCCCAACTAGAAGCTTGTTCACGTTCTCATTTGCATAACGATCAATTTCATTCAACCATTGTTTAACATTATTGAAACTCTCTTGGTCCGTTATGTCATAAACAATCTGCCAGATAGATCATAATACCAATAAGCATCCAAACTGAGGACAAAACTGCTAAGCTGCGGGAACAAAGAAAAAGTTGACCGAAAGAACAAAAAATTACTATAATGCCATGTGCTCCCCGGTAGTAACTGCTAGTGATTGTCCGGAAACGTTCTTGTCCCGCGGTGTCCCACTGCATGCCCACAAACGAAATAAGTGGAGGATTACGTGATATTTCCAAGGGGAAATATCTGCAAGCTTGAGATAGTATAAGACAAGGGATACGAGGTGGATCATATCACAGATTCACCATGGAACCTTTCAATGGAAATATTTTAACATGGAACAACCCTATATATGAATCTCAAACAGCTTGTTGGTTAGGTTGTCAATCAAAGCCACAAGGAAAAATGAAAAGATTGACCATATAAGAAAGCCAACAAAAGAATATAGAAGAGAATGCAAGCAAAAGGTTTGCATAACATAAACCATTGGATAATGGTGTTCACGCTATTCGCATTAGGACTGCAGGCAGTTCTTAACATCACATTAGAAGAATCTTAACCAACCACCTTTAGCCAAAAGTATTTTCTCAGTGCATCATATAATCTCATTAAACATGCAACAATTTCCACCTTAGAGCATAACAGAGACTGGAAAACTTACAATCTGAAGTTTAATGGTTTTTCCATCTTGCTCAACCGTGCGAATTTTCTGCAGTGACCAGAAAGAAAATAAAACAAAGATTAGAAATGTTTCTTTTGCCAAGTTGACAACTGCCTAACCCATGGGTACTAGATGCTTACAAAGTCAACACCAATTGTGCTAATGTAACTGTCCAGATATGAATCATCCTGCACAAAAGAGGTGGAAATAAATCATGTCAGTCAGTCAGGATTTAACTCCAAGAAATATCACTTTACTTTAATCTAGCACCCAATCAAGATACAAACCAAATGGAAAATTGGGCAGTGCATCATATACATCAACAGTGTACTAAGGGTTTTTGGAATATTATTTGGTCTCATGAACCCAAAAGCCAACTCCAGCTAACACTTTTAGGTGAAGAAACCTGGTGCTACAAGTGGTATTAAAGCCACTATCAGGTGAGTGAGTGTTGAGAAAGTGTTTGAGACTAATGTGGGTCAGATTAACATCTAGAATTTATAGCCTAAAAAGGAGGCTAGGAATTAAAAGATGAACATTTGTCATGAGTTAATCCCACATCGGTATCCTAATGGGAAGATCTTCAGTATATTCCTTGGTTTAACAAACTTAAGAGGCATGTTCAACAAAATTTTACATAAGGACCCATAGTATTAAAAGTCGTATTAGAGCTAACCAAAGACCACAAGTGAGTGTAGGTCAAGAAAGTGTATTGAGACTTCTCTTGGTTAGATTTAGATATGAGATTCCTAGCCTAGCAAGGACACCAACAATTAGCTGATGAGAGTTTGTTATGCCCCAATTCCACATCAGTAGTCTAGAAATGTTTGGAATATTACTTGGTCAGGTGAACACATAAATAATTCTCAGTGGGCATTATTACGCGATGACATCGTGGTGTTTCATGATGGTTTTACCCAAACATTTATATGCATATGCACCTATACATATATGATCAAGTTATTCATAGAAAGATCAATTCA
Source organism: Diospyros kaki (assembly GCA_036245055.1). NCBI lineage: Eukaryota > Viridiplantae > Streptophyta > Magnoliopsida > Ericales > Ebenaceae > Diospyros > Diospyros kaki. Next base: position 45,892,564 of record BSEG01000002.1, on the reverse strand, counting down.
GATATGGCTCGTAGAATGAAAAATTAAAAAAGAAATTACTCATAGAATCAGCCAAGGTTGGTTAAGTAGAGATGCATGTCTAGCATTTTATGTGATTTTACAATTCCTTCAAAGCTAAAAGGAAATTTTATTAGATGATCACAAGACTATTGGAAACTAGATTATGTGTAATAAAGTTAGAATGATGCCTATAGAAGATAAAATATGTCAAATGCAATTAAGATGGTTTGGGCGAAATCAACCAAAAAACAGGTGGTATGGGCATTCAAGAAGAAGACCAATATGTGCATCTATTGAGGCAACCAATAAAATGAAAGAAATTGTAGCAAAAAGAGAGAGAGAAAGACTAAAGAAAACTTGGTAAAAACCCTTAAACATGACATAGGATATAATGGTCTTGCAATGGATATGACCATCAATAAAAATGACTGGATAGCTTGTGTAGGTGAGATAAAGCCTTGCAAGTGTTGTTGTGCACACATACAAAGCATCAACTTTACAAGTCATCTTCTTTGTATTAAATTGCAATGCCTCTTTAGTAACTTGAAAAATTAAACTCCTTTCCATCTGTAGCAGAAGCTTACATTACAAGGCAGGACCATGTTCATGCAAAATTGAAGATTTTCAAATAACATGATAATCAAATGAGATTCCCAAGATGTAGATTGTTGTTCAATTATGCCATCATTGATTAAGCTTTTGATCAAATTTAGTTAATATTTTGATAGCTAGATATGAAAATTTGTTACGTTAGTAAACATGCTCATGTTGCCACATTAGCAATAAAAAGATTTGAGATATTTAAGAACGAAAATCAATAGCAGTCCTACTCTTCTTATCATTCTTTCACCTTTTTAGTAACCATTCTTTTTACATAGCAATCTGTTAGAGTCATAATAGAATCAACTACCTTATCTAAGCTTTCAAACACAAGCATTACTTTGGAATAACTCTAGGAATCAATCTTAACAAATACCATAACTTAAATTTTGATCAATTTTATTTCCTAAATGTGATGGCTTTATCAGCTGTACTTCCTTTACATTGAGATTCATTTAATCCAAGAACCAATGTCATTTTTAGTCAACTTACTTCCATATGCAAAGGATATTACCATTGATAGAGATGCATGTAAGTCTAGAATTCATGCAGCCCAACCCTACCTACCTACCTAGTAGGATTAGAGCTTGAGATTGTTGTTCTAACTTCAATATATGTCATTTTTGGCCATGGACAGCAGTGTCTAAAAAAGCTGCTTAAGCACACTTTAAGCGCAAAGTGCAACATGCTTAGGCCAAGGTAGTCAGGGGCAAAAGGCACTCTTAAGGTGCTATGAACCTTATATAGCCTGAGGTGCTAGGCATTAAAAAAGCACTTGCCTGACCAAAGAAAGGCGCTAAATTAAAAAATTAATAAAAAAATATATCTAATATGCAAAAGATAATGAAACAATATAATATATAACACTAACACACAAAATATAAGTTATATAACAAATGTTCAATATTTATATAAAAAATAAACAATGTTAAGTACTTATAGGAAAGCAAACAGACATACAATATAATATATAATATTACCATACAAACAACATTATATATGAAGTTATAAGTTATATTATTACAATCTTACAGTTGTAGCAAACATATATAACTCTTTTGTTGCAAATATTAACTGAGCATTGACTAAAAGTCTAGAACAAAATATATATAACATAGAACAAAACAGTTACTGTTGAGCAACAATTAGCAGACTCTTTGACTGACAAACAGTGCAACAGTGACTAAAAAGCAACATCAACAGCATTCAACACGAGAAGGAACCAGGTGCTGTTTTCTCTGTTTTTTCCATTTTACTCTTCCTATTACACTGGGAGACCCTTCACATTCCTTCTGCAGACAACCTTTCACTTTCCTTCAATTTTTCTTTGTTTTGATTCATTACAGCCTAGGCAAGTGCTTGCAGTGCTTGACACCTCAGGCAGAGGTGCTCGCCTAGGCAGCACCTGAGTAAAAGACCCTTGCCTAGCAGTAGGTGAGGTGCCACCAAGTGCCTAGGCAAACCAGGCGCTCGCTTTTGACTACACTGCTTAGGGCTTTTTGTGTGTGAAGCTCAGCGACTTTAGCTGAGTGCAATTAGAGCACGCTTAACTTAGCTTTTACCTAAGCTTCAAAGTGCTAAATAGCGCACTTCAGAAATATTCTTACTTTTTCTTTTTAATCAGACAATATGAATAGTTGGATTTGTTTAAATTTTTGCAATGGTGTGGCTGCTTGTATGGAATTCTTACCCTCAAAAAGAGCTGTGATCAGATCTTAAGAAGTTCAGAACAGAATCATATCTACATTTAAAAAAATAAAAATAAAAAACTCAGCTGTATTTACCATGCAAAAAATATTGAATGAACATGTTATTAGGTATAAATTAGGGATTGTTGATTACTGTAAATTAAGGATTTATTGATTGGAGATTGCTGCAAATTAGGGGTTGATTGAATGGGGATTGTTGTAAATTAGGAAAAAATTTCTCCTTGAGCTTTTTTGCTATGATTGTATGAACTTGTAAACAGGTACAAAATATAAATGAAAAGTGGTATCTGATCTTTCCTTAGATTTGCAGCCCTCATTCTTATTTGGTTTTTTTTAAATGGTTTTTTAGTAATTTATAACTTTTATGCTTCTAAAATTTTGTACTCTTTATTGCATATAATTTGCACTTCACTTCGCTTAAGAATGCACTCGGCACTGAAGCTCCGTAGGCCTTTTATGCTCAAATGCATTCAGTGCTTTTGAAAACACTGATGGACAGAGATGCATGGAGTTCTAGAATCCATGTAGTCCACCACAGGCAGTGAGATTAAAGCTTTTGCTTCTTGTTGTTATTGTTTATAAAAAAAGTGCTCCACACAGATCTAAACTTTAATTAAGTGTTCCCCCCCCCCCCCACTTCATCCTTGAAATTTGAATGCCACTCTAAGACAAGAGAAGGGTTACACTTACAAATCACTTATGAATAAACCCCCATTGTTAATCCATTACAATCCATCTAATAATCCTTACTATATATCTAATCCGTGTAGGCTAACTGACTGAACCCAATCACATTCACCCTGGCAGTTTCAGTTGGGTTCATAGGATTGCCTATAAGTAGCGAACATGACAAAAGCTTCCTGGATGGACATTTCAGTAATTCAATACAAGTTATTCATTTGCACAACTGTAATTTACAAACTTCCCTCTGGAAATCAGTTTCATAAAAATTGCCGGGGACACCTAATCAAATAGAAATAAAAAAAGGGATGATTGAACTTCATTAGATTTTTACCTACATTATTTCTCTACCAATCACTCCATCCAAAAGAGGAGAAGCGAAGAAATTAACCTAGCAAGATAAAGCTCTTTTGGATCAAGCCACCGGTACTGCAATATCACACTTTGTCTTCATTAATCCATACATTAAAAAAAAACACAGCATCAAACTAATGAGCTATATGGAATAAATTCCAGAAAATGAAGATACTTCAAGATAACCATGGTCATGCATTTCCCAATACAGTAACTTAAGGAAGAAATCCAGTTCATGGTCCCATGTGCCCTTATATTAGCAGACCAACAGGAATAAGATGAGCAAGTTGATAACCATTATAATACCGATTATAGGCAAAATTGAAAGATATCTTACACTATCTAAAATTTTCATATCTCCATTAAATGACCATGGGTTGTCCACCAAGGTAGTATTTGTTAACCAAAATACAGACTGAAAAAAGTGGGATACAGAAAGCATTCCAGACAAAAGTGTTTTCTATTGTATTTGTTAAATTTATCTGGTAGCCCTCGGAAAAAAAGTCACATGACTTCTTATCTGACATTTTCCAAACATGCTTATCCCTCTCTCCCCTCTCCAGATAAGCATATCTTGAACCTTACAGATAAAAAAAAATGACGCATATGTCCACCAATGCATTTCAAAAAATTTAACAAACAGTTTGATAAAAATCTTGAAATACATTCCAGCCTTATCTTGACCATTTCATATCTTGATCCGGAAAGCATTTCAACCTTATTTTGATACAACCTTATCTTATTCATTTTAACAAACGCTACCCAAACAAGTAGATAACCAAGCATGTACAAGTTTAACAAGCCTACTTGTCCTGTTGGACTCATCAATCATCACCTAATGCTAGCCCTAGAATTCCATTAATTTTTTTATTTAACTAATCACAATTTGGGTCATTTGCTGTCTTTTTCTTTCAGATTTTTCAACAGGCAATCATTTGGCTACCACATGCGGAGTAAGTGGAAGAGGATTTTGTTTAGTATGTCGAACGGTTGTAGGCTCTCACACGCCTCAAATTCATGGTTTTTGGGTGCTAGTATGGATAAAAATATATATTGCACAATGGGGGAAAGGGTGAACACTTTCTCCAATTAAATGTATGCATTATCGAATCAAATGGCTACCTAACAGATGCAACCAAACCTTGGAAGATTTTAATTAAAGATGTATTCCACTATCATCAGTACAAATATAATACTGTATTATCCATTAAAGTTGAGAAAGATAGATGAAAGTGGTATGTATCTAATGTCCTTACAGCAAATCTTAGAAGAAGACATGATTTTCCAACTCCAGAATCTCCAATCAGCAAAAGCTTGAACAAATAGTCACTGCAAAAGACAGAATGATCAATAAGGCAATACAAATATCAATATTTATTAGCTAACCCCACTTGGTGAGATTAGGGCTTGTGATTGTTGTTGTACAAATATCAATATTTATCTTTCCCAATGGAGCTTGTCTAAAATGCAAATATCAATAAGGCAATACAAATATCAATATTTATTAGCTAACCCCACTTGGTGAGATTAGGGCTTGTGATTGTTGTTGTACAAATATCAATATTTATCTTTCCCAATGGAGCTTGTCTAAAATGCTAACTTGCACGTAAAATCTAGCAGTTATATTTCAAAGTTGCAAACATTGGCCTAGATGACTTGTCACTCAAATTCTATAGCAAAACAGCAAATGTCCATCATCTAAAATGTATATTGATCTCAAATTATCACTCAATCGGGCATCAATAGTTGAGCAACTTATTGCCCTTCAGCTAATTAGGCAATCAGTTCCAGAAACTCCATCACTTGACCTCCAAAGTTCAGAACCCTAGACACTTCCTGTTGTAAAAGATATAAGAATCTAGACTTGTTTTTCAAAATTGCCCCTCGAGTTTCAATAAAAGGAAGTTCACAACGAACCTAGCTATCAACTATGAGCGGATTCTGAAAATCCACAATGCCCATATTTAAGCTTCTGAGAGATCAGGTCCGATCGATCATAAAAGCCAAGACACAAGGAAACGCAACAATTCACTTTCTCAGATTCTCCCTCCCAAACCTTCGGCTAAACTCAGATCAAAATTCTCTAGAAGCGAACACACAGACAAGCCTATCAGGTCCCTAATTTAATTCCAGCATCAAATCGAAAATTCTGTATCTCTCAACATGCAACATCCCATATCCATAACCAATAGCGTAAAGATCCAGAAAAACCAATCAGATAACAATTGAAACTCAAAAGCACAAAACTATTCGTTCAAAACGACAAATTAAAACAGATTTTACCATGAAATCGAGCCCTTTCAACGCAGATCTAAGAGAAAACAAGATTCTTCAGCTAAAAAGGGACTTACTATTCGGGATTCATGACGATCGGAGAAGCCGATACGGTTTAACGATGGCAGATTGCAAGGTGTCTGCTCCGGATCCGGAATCGACAAGAAAACCAGATCGTCGCCGTGAAAAGTTAGACCGCGGAAGGGTAAAGAAGAAGAAAAGGAGGGCGTCGTTTCCCGAGCAGAAAATGTATTGAGAGACGGAGATCAGGTGAACCGAATCACTCGGGCGCGTACATATATCGTATAAGCAACCGACAAGCAATGGCCAGACGGGAAATATAGCGTGAGGTCGACCTCATTCAACTACTCATGGACCCTCTCTGTATTGAAGCTTAGCTAACCCAATAAGCTGTAACTAGAGATGGGAATTGGGGCGGGCGGCCCATGGGCCGGCACGCCTCATAGCCCGGCCCGGCCCGGCCTATTATTGTAGCAAACGGGTTGAGTCGGCCCTCTTAAAAAAATAAGGGCCGGGTCGGGCCAACAATATGTGGCCCGGCCCGGCCCGGCCCGGCCCATCAAACTGGCCCGTGGGCTGGCCCATTAATTGGTCCGCTAAAATAGCCCGGCCTGGCCCACTAAAAAATAAAAAAATATTTAAAAAATTATGTTTTTTGTAAATATAATTTTATTATAATGTTTGTAAACATAATTTTAGTGTAATTTTTGTAAACATAATGTTTACTTTAAATATTATAATTTTACAAACATCAAAATTATAAATAAACATTAATATTAGTTACATTAATATGTTTATTAATGTAAGTAAACATAATATGTTTATTAATATAAGTAAACAATGTTTATTAAACATATTTTAAACATTAATATGTTTATTAAACATATTTTAAAAAATATTAGTTACATTTGAAAAAAATAAAAAAATATATTTAAAAAATTATATATAAAAAAATTAAAAATAAATGGTTCATGGGCCGACCCAAATAGCCAAGCCCACGGGCCGGCCCTGTCCAACAGGCCCACGAGCCGGCCCAGCAGACCCATGGCCCGACCCGGCCCACTTTGGCTCACTTATTAAGGGCTACAGGACCGTGCCGGGCCTTAGTTTTCATTTCTTTGGCCCGGCCCAACCCGTTTCCTTCATGGGTCAAATTCGGCCCGGCCCACCAAATGGGCGGGCCAAGTGGGATGCGAGCCGGCCCGACCCGCCCATTTCCCATCACTACCTGTAACTCTTACCATTTACCGGCATCCTAAAAAAAAAAAAAAAGACAATAACTTTACCAGCCAGCCGAGTTGAATCGGAAGGTCAACTCGGTCAGAGAGTCTACTGTTATTCTTTATTTTTTTTTAATAGTTAATCTTAATCCCCGTTGATGGTCTTACACCCTAGAATGTTTAATATCCTCATATATTTTAATAAGAGTAAATTATATGCTCATTGTTTGTGATTTGACTTGTTTTAAAAGATATTTTATATAGTTTAAAATTTATCTTGTAAGTCCTTGTAGTTTTAATTTTTTTTCACACATTCCTCTGTTAAAATTTGTTACTTAAATGTTAATTAAATACTAATTAATTATATTAAATTTAACTTAATTAAAATATAAAATAGTGCCGATTGGAACCCATTGTTTGCTACTGGTTCCAAGAGAGCTCCCAACGCACCCTTCCTCTCCTTCTTCTTATTATTTTCTAGCAATGGGTTCTATGAACAGTAGTCATCAAAGAAATTAGAGAAGGAGAAGAAAGTTACCAGAGATGGAAGGAAAAAAAAGAGTTTTTGAAAAAAAATAGAAGTTAGGGTACCTTATTCTTCTTCTTTTCAGTTTTGATGCATAATGTCTAGTTTCAAAATACATAAATTTTATAACAAGCATTTATTGGCGACATGTTCTAAAACCAAAATCCACCAATTTGAAATGGTGAGAGAATATAGAAGAGGAAGATAATGAAGAAAAAAGGAATAAGAAGAGTAGTTGATGGATGATGCATCTTGATCGATGAAGAAGAAAAAGAAAGAGAAGAATAGTTGTCTGTAAATGGCTTTTGGTCGACGACTCTTCTTCTTTTTCTCAACTTATTGATTTTATTTTTAGTTGAATTTAATTTTATATAATTTAATTAAAAATATGAAAATCAAAATTATACATTGTTGATCTCTTGACACACAATGACCACTTAAGAAATGATGAATTGAGTTTTAAAAATTTATTAAACTGAATTCTTTCCTTTTAAAACTCTTGGACTTTTATTATACAAAAAAAAGTACTTGTTATAAATATATATGTTGTCTGAAAATGATAACAATATAAATATACAAACAATCATAATATTAACACAAAATATATAGTGGTTCGATGTCTCCAACACCTATGTCCACTATCTCAAGATCAACCCAACACTTAGGTTCCACTATAACTACACTTAGGTTTTCCAACAAGCTCACCTAGGAAACTTTTACACAACACCGAGATTTTCCCTTTACGTCACCCTAAAAACTAATATAGCACACCAAGATTACAACAGATTCTAGGATGCTACTCACAATCCACAATTAATACAAATAAATCCTATGTTTAAACAACCTTGGACTAAAATGAAATTAAACACAATGATAATACAAGACAAATATAAATATTACAAGAATTACCAATAAGAAGAAAATTTCTTCTTCTTTGTCTTGCGCTCCAAATGATATATTTTTAAAGCTTGGGTTTTGGATTGTTTTTTTCGAGTATTTGAGGCTTTGGATTGTTTTTCTTGAGAACTTAAGAGCTTGAGAGTGTCTCTAGAAAGATTAATCTTGATTGTGCATCATCATCTCCAAATTTCTTCTCCTTTTTTTTATATAGATTTGGCTTCCAACGACTGAAAAATCCAACCGTTGGAGTCTGAAAATTGACTGTTCTAACCGACAATCGACTGCATGACACTCACAGTCGACTTTCATTACCCTACAGTCGACTGGCCAAAACATACTCTCGGCTACCTCGACTCTGCATTACCCACAGTCGACTGTCCCTTACCGAACGCCCACATTTTTTTTAATTTTTATACTTTACATTCTATTTATTTTAATACATAAATGTAAATAAGAAAGTACCTCCCATTTGAATTTAATAAAAATATTTAAAAAATCAAAATTCATAACACTAAGAAAATATAATTTTAGTTGTAGTACAAATTCGAGATTTAGCGATTTTATCACCCCCAAAATACATACTTTATATTTTTTGAAAAAATTATTAAAAATTATTTTAACAACAATGAATATTAGCTATCAAAATATCAGGAGATAGATTTTTAAAAATAAAAATATTTTTTTATATGTCCATTTATAATGCGCTAATCTTTCAAACTTAGAAAAATAGTATTTCTTGCTTCATTTTGATAGACAAAATACTATAATACTTAAAATATGTTTTCCACTATAAGGCATATCAAAAATCTATTAGGGAATTAAATATACCAAAAATAGTTTTATTAAAATTATGTTTTGTTAAACATCAAAATACACAATTGGTTAATTGAACCAATTTGGCTCAACAATCTTCCTCTTTTTTATGATGACAAAAACGCTATAATTTTATGAAAATATGTTTGCAAAACAACTCCCCATAAGTTTTGTTCTAATTTCTTTCCCTAAGTAAAACACTAAGTGCTTTAAGGAATAAAACAATTTTATATAAAAGATAACAATAAAATAAAAAACCACAAAGATTTTTTTTTCTTGTAAAAAATGAATTTTAAAAAATATAAACCAAGGTTTTTCAACGACAACGAAAGACCATTTTCGAAAGGTTTTTCAATGAAGAATTACTTTAAGAAAAACATTTTTCCTCTTCCCTTACAACTTACTTCTCCCTCATTATATGGTTCTCCCCTTTTTTTGAAATCATCAAAAAGAGAAAAAAATGAGTATAGAGTGAAATATAAGAAAAATAATAAAACAATAAAGCACAAGAGATCAGAGCATACCGAGTATGACAATTAAACCGGAAATAGCAACTAGACAATACAATCATATATACTAGCCAAAAACAAGTAAGATATCAACTAAAATAAATGGTTGAAAAAAATTTGTATGCCTTTGAATTGAAACAAATTAAAAAAAAAAAATTGAATTCAATTTGAAGTTGATACCAATTGAAACATGAAGACCAATTGTTTGAAATCATATTTCCAATAAAAAGATTGAAATCAATTTCTAAAATAATATAAACTTTTTGAAACCAAATGTTACAAAAAATATTCTCTTGATGCCACTTATTGAAGAAAATGAAACAAAATGATACTAATTGATAAAACAATGAACCACTAGGATACTAATTGATTTTAAGAAACATATTTAGACATACTTATATTTAAAAAAATAGAAAATGAAAATTGATCGATTAATCTCATTTTTTCCCGGACACTTTAGAAGAGTTGACTTTCGAAAACAGACAGTCAATTTCCAATTGATAGTCAACTATGAAACCTTCCACAGTTGATTGCAATAATGCAATCCTAAAAAAAACTTTATCATTTTGAAACATAGGCAAAAAACAATTAATAAAACATATACCAATATATTCTACAAGGCTTAATATGCACATAAATGAAACATTTAAGCTCATAAAATACACAACATATTTAGACCCTTTCAAAAATAATTCTTCTATAAAATAGGGACTAAATTGTCCAAAACCTCATTTTTCTTTCAAATGAACCAATTTTACTTGTATTAAATGACTCTAAAAATATATTTATTACAATAGGTCATGCAAGTTGGATCAACATACATGATTTTGACTTTAAATAAGTGTTAATCAACTAAAACTAATAGACAAGATATGTGCAAAAAATAACACATTTTACTTTTTCAACTCCACCTCTAGCAGATTGGTCGTCGCCTTTATTCCTGCTCTGTAATCGTTGCCGTCGCCAAATCTCCTCTTTCATCGCATCAATTGCCACCTCCTGCTTGCAGATCAACCATCGTCATCGTTATCACCTAGATCTCCTCCTTTCACGTCCATTATCGCCTCCTGCCACGTCCATTGCCTCTTCATGCCGCATCCATTGTTGTCTCCTTCCATCGCCCATCTCCTCTTCTATCGTCTCAGTCGTAGCCTCATCTTGTCGTCGTTAGCCATCTTTTACTATATGTGTGTGTGTGTGTGTGTGTGTTAAGTTCAAGGGTATGTAAATAAGATTTTGATGATAACAAAAATATTTTTATAATATAAATATATTTTATTAGTCTCTTGCAATGTAAAATATATGTTTTGATAATAACAAAAATATTTTTTATGATAAAGATATATTTTATTAACTTATTGTGCTGAAAAAATGTGTGTGCTGAAATGGCCAAGTATCTTAAGTTGGCCAGAATGTTGGCCCCCAATCTTTAAGTCAACCGATCTTTCGACTCAAATTATGTATTAAGTTGTTGGATGACTCAGATCAACCAAAGTGTCAACTTCAATCGACTAAAGTTGGCAAGAGAGTTGGACCTCTTGTCTCAGGTCGATTTAGCCTTCGACCAAAGTTATGCAAACGACTACTGGACAACTTAGGTCAACTGAAACTGTGCTTTAGATCGACCGAAGTTCAACAGTCATTTCTGTATGTACATTACTTAATGCATCTTTTTTTATTGCATGCATATGTATGTATATTTTTCAAAATGTTTTTCACGTTATACCTTAATATCATAGCCTGATTTCCTTATGCAAAAAGGTAAAAAAAAAAATTTGAGAAAATATGCTTTTAACTTTACTTTTGCAGATTTTGATTTTGTTGTCTCTTTTTGTCTTGAAAAGCTTGATTAATCTTGTTATCAGGTTGTCTTCTTAGCTTTCCCAAGTTTATTTTATTTTGTACAAAATTATTTTCTAATTTGTTTGTAAGCCAAAATCCCAACAAATGCTTAAATGTTCCACTTGCAACATGAAAAGGCTAAAGAGATTTTTGAATTTCAAAAATGGTTCTCATCCCTCTTTGTAATAGCTAGTTGTCTAAAGATGCTTGTATAAATATGATGTGAGTTTGAAGGCCATTGTATAAATATGAGGTGAGTTTGAAGGCCAAAGACATATAAAGAACAAACTATTGAAAAGAACATTCAAACATGAGTAAAAGTTCAAGCGCTGGAAGTGTTACTAGTGAAACTCTTAAGTAGTGAGTTGTTTGATTTTGCCTCTTGGTTATAAGTTTGTTTTTATTCACTTGTTATATGAGGGATTTTTGCTAGTTATATGCTAGTGGTTATTCTTGTCTAAGTAAGGGATTGTATATTTGGTTTTAGTACCAATTAAAAGTTAGTGTTATCTTTTCCCTAGTAATACCCTCAAGTTTAGTCTTCAGAGAAAGAAATATACTCGTAAGAGTTCAAACCTTTATAAAAATTTCCTTGTGTTCTTGTGGTTGCTTGATCTTATTATTCATATTATTGTTGCAATCACCATTTAACTAAGATCACAATTTAAGAGCTTTCAACAAAAGATAAAGATATTAATTTTCGAAAAACTCAATTCACCCCCTCTTGGTATTTATTTGGGCAACAATATATATAACATATAATATATACTGACTTTAATAAAACATTGTGTTAGGATATTGTTTAATAATTGTATATAATTTATCAATATTTAATGATAAAATTTTAATAATTAAATATTAATTTATAATTTATTTTAATTTATTTTTATCTTTTTATCAAATTTTAATAGATTATCAGTTCTTTTAAATCAAATGCATAACTGATAGTTTAAAAATACATTTATTCAAATAAGTTATTAGTTTAAACGCTACATAGCTTCTAAATTTTATATAACTTAAAAAGCTACTTTTAAAAATAGTAAGCCGAACACCCCTTCCCATCTAGATTTGAAGTGACTTTATGAAGCTCTTCCCCTCTCCAAGATCATGCTTGGCCAGAAAATCCAGAAAATCTCTCAAGCTGCTCTCTTTGTACCCTTTCGGATGCTCTTCGTCCACAAGTTCCATGGCCGTCCCCATCTTCTCATCCATGGCCAAGCTGTGTAGACTGGCAATGGAGATCCTCGTCTTCTCATGATGAAGCGTCGCCCTATGAACCACACTTTTGAATCTGCCATTGCTCAGCACCTCAAGATGGTTGCCGACGTGGACTTGCAGGGCGCCATTGACGTCTGGAACGAGTTGCCACCGGCCGTCTTTGGAGTCGAAAATCTCGAGGCCGGCGATGCTCTGAAGCAGCACCGTCAGGCAGCTGTAGTCGGAGTGCGGGGGCAGCCCTAGCGCCAGGCTAGGCTGCGGGCCCGGCGGGTAGCAGTTGATGGCCATCACTTGCATTCCTGGCTCCATTTTGTCACTCATGTATTTTGTCCCAATTCCAAGGCTCTCTGTGATGGCTTCCATGAGCTCCAAACCCAGCTTCCTCACTTCCATGGCGTATCTTCCCATCTCCTCCCTGTGGCATCACATTAATTAATTAATTAATTTCAGAGTACCCATTAACCGGAAATTAAAGGTTTATTAATATGGCAGGGAAGAAGAAACTAATAGTTACTAATTAATTAGAGGCATATGCATTCATGACATTGATTGAATCTAATCGAATTTAGTATAATTGGTAATGACCGAATAAATAAAATGGCTTCAAAGCTGAGTATATATATCACTTTATTAAAGAACAGATATTGTCCACTATGAGAACTAGAGTCCCCACAATTTACTTAAAGATTCACAGCAGCCGGATCATAGTTAGAACTGATGAACTATATTCACACACAAAGACAAAGAGTATCACTTCAATTTGTTTATATATGTATATATATATATATATATGTATGACTTTATAATTAATTTGTTTACATCCCTATATATATATATATGTATGACTTTATAATTAATTTGTTTACATCCCTATATATATATATATATATATTTGTATAGTTATGAACTTATGTGTTATGAGCAAACAACTGGTGACAGCTTGATTGTTTAGCTTTTTTTTGATGTCAATACATTAGCTCCATGTTTACGAATTTTACATATATATAAAATATGTGAAGTAGAGGAAGCATCCAGATCATACAGAGAAGAATTTGACTTTATGCAATTATATCCATGCATGGGCGGATCCATGAATTTACGTTGGGAGGGTATAAAATTTTAAAAAATTAATAAAATAAAATTTTTATGTATAAAACTGTTTTATTGCATGTGTAGAGCAACAATATCTTGTCTAAAATGAGCTAGCGAGAGGGATGGGTATATGAATCTCACCCCTTATTGAGTGTGTGGGTCCCACCCTTACAAATTGGTCTTGTTAGGCAAATTTTATGTTGTGTGACATAGGCAACATAAAATTTTATTTCTTATGTAATCAAAAAGTTGCTCTATTAATTAGAAATTGAAGTACCTTCACTAGTTTAATGATCTTATTTTTTAAAAAATGATAACAATATTTTTTCTTTTTTCACATAAAGTTGTTCTATTCTAAATTCTAAAATGCACAAACAAAAAAATAATACAATTCAATAATGAAATAATAAATCAAGATTAAGATAAGTGTTTTTAAATATAAATTAAGGTTAATTTGTAAAAAAAATTCTTATATAATTTTTATTCTTAAATTATAGATTGAAATCTTCAAGTAACTGAAAAACATAACTCACAACACACCTATGTCTAATTGCTATTGACCAAAAAAAGACACCAAAAGAATCCTATAACCTATTAAACATAATTCTCTTAAGATCACCAAAGACTTTACAAATATTGAAATATATATAAAATTAATTAATAATTTGAAGAAACACAACAAAAATAGAGAGGCTATTTAAAAAAAAAGGATAATAATAACATAGGAGTATGAGGAGGAAAATGGCACCACCGCATTGGCGATTAGCAAGCCGCACTACAGGAAGGAGGGGAATATGATTTGGGGAGATATTTACGGAGTTCAAACAAGAGAAGGCAGGGACAATTTAAACTTCTAAGGGAGGAAACAGGAAGCTGGGGAGAGATTAATATTATTTTTTGAAGTTATAAATAAATGGGCTGGGCTGGAAGCTATAAATGGGTTAGGTTGGGTGGGCTGTTATTAAAAATACTTTTTTTCCACTACAAAATTAAATGTGATTGTGGGCTGCCCTGGGCTTCAGCCCAGGGCAGCTCGCATGTAAATCCGCCCCTCCACCATGTGAGATGACATGAGACCAACTTACGGCAACCCCGACCTTTGATCTGACAGGACCGCCCAGCTACGAACGAATGATGTTTGAATAGAAGTTTTAACGATGTGACTTTTTGGGTGGGTATAAAAAATCTCTGAGCAAATGTCAATTTTCTCGGGAAAATTTGCGTATACCTGTAGGTTGGTGGGTTTGCAGGCCAAGAGTTAATCCAGTCCCCCAACGGATGAGCGTAGTGTTTCAAGAAGATTCGCCAAAATTGGATCTTGCCAACGCCGTCTTTCAAGCTTGACGCATACCTGACGGGCTTGTGCACGTCATTGGAAAAAAACTTGATCTTCTCCGGCGCCGGCAAGCTGAAAAAACCAGAGGCCGCATAAAGGGCTCCTTCCAGCACCGCTTGGTCTATCCCATGGTTCACAACCTGACCGTCAGAAATTAATTAAACAAACAATTATATATCAGTGTGTTTAATTTCCTTTAGTTAATCAACTCAATTAAAATGTGCATGTGCTCATCACGTCATGCTTCAGGAAAAACAGAGTGTATATATTATATATGCGTGCTTCAGCGCATATGACGCATATGTGAAAATGGAGCAACCCCGGACGAAACAGACAAAGAGAGACGATCAAAACCTTATCTGAGCAAAGAAAAGATGATGATTTAAATACACATAACTAAGTCCGTTTGCTCCTTACAACCGTGACAAAGAAACAAAAACGAAATGCCAAAATTATAGCTATACAGACCGTGTCTAAGCGAAGAAACCAAAGAAATTGTAAGATCACTAGCTAGATTAAACAAGACTATACAGTTTGATTTACCTGAAAAAAGCCATAGCGGCGGCACGCCTGCCCAATCTCCTCGACGATGGCACCCCGACGATCGGCGGAGCCACCACAACGGAGTCCGTTGAGGTCAATGAGGGGCACATCCGCCGTCTCCGTGGCTAAACTGGGCCTCTGTGAAGATGGAACCTCATAGGCTTCGGGCACATGAGACAGCCCCTTCTCTTGGGCAGTCTCTCCGATTGGAAAAGAGCTTGAATTATTCTTCTCGTCGCTCTCCATGTCAGAGTTCGAGGAATACCAAGATCAAAAAAGCAGTACGAGAAATTAGTGAAAGGGAGGTTTGGGCGAATGGGTGTATATTGAGGTGTTTTGTATGGAGGGCAGAACTGGTTTTGAAGAGAGTTTGTTTGTCTCGGAGCTTGACAACAAAATAGATTGGCGGCTGTGTACCCATTGAAGGGCGGAACTGGTTTTGAAGAGAGGGGGGAGGGGGGGGGGTGTTTTGTCTGTCTTGGAGCTTGACAACAAAATAGATTGGCGGCTGTGTACCCATTGAACCCGGCTGTGTACACCTTCTGGTTCTGGAGCGGGGTCTAGGTTCTTGTGGAAGTAACTTGGACAAGCTTTCTACGGAAATTACAGCTGTATGTGCCAAGCTGTGCTGCTCCCTACCTGCCACTTGGCTTTCACCCATAGGATTTGCCTTTTTCCCTTGTTGCTGCCTGTCATTTTGGGTAATCTGTGAATTGCCCCAGCTCAAGCCTTGTAAAAATAAGCTTATCCCAAAAGCCATTACTTTGTCATTATTAAATCAAGTCTTAATTGTTCCCGTTAAAGAGCTTTTAAAACTATTTCGGTTACAAAATCAAGTTTTAAACAATTTTGATTGTTGATTTCTACGTTAATTATCATTCAATTTTTTTGTTTTGTTTTGAATTTGAGTTTAATTTCAAATTCGAAACCCCATTTAAGCCACCTTAATGGCTTTGTAAATGCTATGTTTTTTGTCGTTGGGATGAAATCTATATAAAGCTATGGTGACTTTCCTTTTTAGATAAAATAAAAAAACTCACATAATATTTTTTGTTTCTCTCATGAATTTTCAGCTAGCTTCTTTGTTAAATTGTTTTTGTTAGCCTCACTTTGCTAATAATACAAGCGAGATGAGCTTATTATAATTTGAGAAGGCCTATTGTATTGAGATTTTGTTTTTGAAAAATAAAATTTATCCTTTAGATCAGTGCTTGACACATCTCGTCTTGGGTTGTAGTTAGTTTTAAATATCAACTCAAATCACATTTTACAACAATATAGACATTAAACAAATAAATCCAAGAATAGCAGTAGAGAGTGTCATTTATCTTCTAAGGCTGAAGAATTATTGTATGACTACTAGAGTAATCTTATATTTGTATATCTAGATTGACACTCATATTGACATTTCATTAATCAATTATCAATATATCACTGATTAAATCATTCAAATGAAAAAGTGTAATGATAATTTATTTAGATATTTGAATTTATTACTTAAATAAATTACAAATATACCCTTTATTAAATCATTCAAGTGACAGATGTATCGATAATTAATTAATAAAATATCAACATAGATGTTGACCTAAATATGCAAGTAACATTACTCATGAGTACTAAGAGGTGAAGCAGTTCGATTACTAGCATGTTCAAAGAAATAATTTTTTGTTATTTTTCAATACAAATTAATCTATAGTCATTTTGTGAAATCAAACAAATAAATAAATTAAGGAATTATTATAGAAAATTAAGTATGCGTATGGAGAAGTCATTATAGAAAATTAAGGAATTATTGAAGGGTATTTTGAAAAAATAAAATCTTGACAAAGTTTCAGCAATTAATAATAATAAAATGGGTGCTTGCTTCTATGACAGAATACACGAGAGAGAGAGAGAGAGAGAGAGAGAGAGAGAGTTATCTTAATAAAAATTATACATAAAACTTTAAATTCTTAGGGTGCATTTGCACGAAGTCATTTTTCACTCAATCATTAATTGTCATTTGGGATTTAAAATTCTAAATATATTGTTTAGATACATTGTTGTTAAAAGCATACATGTCCAAATCCATGCACAACCATTATCCAATCCAAGTTATTCTAACTCTTCAAAGTTTGATTCCTTATAATAATCTATTTTGTAATAAAAGTTCAAATTTTGTTCAGAATAAATTCATATACATATATTTACTTGGAACGCGTTACGTTAATTTACCCTCTATCCAAGTTGTTCTTTTAGTTTTGATAGTTATATATAAATTAATTTAAAGAATTAATAAATGATGTCACTCAAAATTGAACAAGGTTATGCTAGATCAATCTATTTGGAGGGCAAATTACAAGAAAACCCTTGAAAAGTTTTGAACTTGGTCTCCTGACAATGTGCACAAGCGCCATGACCCCCTGGTCAAAAGAGCACTGAATGGCCACTCTAAAAGTAGCAAAAAAAAAAAAAAAAAAAAACAGACTTCATGCGATGACGAACGAAGCCCTCAAACTTTAGCGAACGACAGTATGACAGCATCGTCGAAAAAGTGCTTCGGGGGTAGCACCAATTTTAGGAGAAGTTGGCCTCCTTGTTGGGGTTGTAGGTGATAATTAATTTAACTGTTTTTTAAAAAATAATAAAAATTTATTTTTTATTTTTTAAAATATAAATTTACTAATTAAATTTTGGTATCTTAGCTTAAAAATTAAATTTTTAATTAATAATATATAAAAAAAGATATAAAAATTGAATAATAAAAAAAGTGAAGAATTTATAACTAGATCTACAAATTAAAAATTCACTGATTCACTTATTTTTTTTAATGCCCAAATAAGTGCAGATTCTTGAATAAAATTTTTGTCTTCTAAATAATTATTTTATTAAATTGTCTTCTTAAAATAATATTATTTTTTATCTTTTTTTTCGATGTATTATTAATTTACACCACATTATTCATTATCTAATATTAAAAAATAATTTATAGACTTATAAAGTTAGGAGACTTCTCATCTAAATAATATCTCACTATATATTATCTAATATTGAAAAATAATTTGTAAACTTGGGAAGTTAAAGAGTCTCTTCGTTCAAATGAAACAACAAAATAAACAAAATAAGAATTCAAAAAAAATTATCATAAAATAAAATTAGTAATTTTATATTTTAAAATATTAAAAATAATTTTTTTTAATTAATTATTAATTTTGAGGCCCTCTTGCTTGGAAGGCTCTAGGCATCGGCCTTAGTGGCCTATGCTTTTAGTCAAGCCCCATTAGGTTTTGTCCTTGTTATGAAAAATAAATAAATAAAAGGCATTCTTGCAAAATTGAAGACCATACAGGCTAAATGTGTAGAACAAATTTTGGTGGTTCATATAAAATTTTGTTTTAAATAATTTTTGTGTTTAAGAAAGTGAGCCTAAATCTAAAATATGTCCAAGAAAAAGACCCCAAAAAAGGAAGCTTAAGAGGCCTCACAGATTAATTATCCCTAAGAGACTCTCATATAAGTCTCTCTCGATATCCTTTGGGAGCCTCTCTTGAGTATCTCGGGAGACTCCCAATCGAAGGCCTCTCTCAAGGCAGGAGACTTTATCAAAAAACTCTTTCAAATCCAAGAATGTGTCAAAATTATCTTCGACATCTTTGCTTAAAAATCTAAAATAGATTATCTAAAAAGATATGATAATATTTTATTTGTTAACTTCGACCTCTATAAATAAAAAATTATTGTTTCGGTCAAGGTAAGACAAAAACTCTACACATACTATAATTTATTATAAATATCTCATATTTAACTTTAACCTCTGTAAATATCTCACATATTTTTTTTAAGAATATCTTTTTTTAAATATATATATATATATATATAAAATTAGCAATATACATATCTCATGAATTGACTAAATTAGAGAAGTCGAATTATGTGGACTGCTAATATGGATCAGCCGAAAAGTCTAAAATAAAAAAATTAGATAAGTAATATTTTGTTACTAATTAATATTTATTTGGACAAACTAAATTGTAACTTACGTATTTTTGGATAAAAATTTTCTAAAATAATATCATTTCGATTTGTAAGCATTTTATTCCAATCAAGGTCTAAGGCAAAGTTGTAAATGAGTCAATACACTTGGTTAACAATTCTTGAACAAACTCACTTATATTTGTTTATTAAGTAATCAAACAAATTTGAATAAAAAATCTCAACTCATTTAATAAATGAGTTAAGCTCAAATAAATATTTATTTAATTTATTTATGTTCATAAATAAACTTACTTTATATTCGTAAACAAATTTGTTTATAAATAGTTTAGACATTGTTTATATTTCGTTTAAAATATTATATATTTATATTTTATATATAATAATTATAATATATTAGGTATAAAAAGTAATATTCACTATTGTGTCTTGTTTTTTATCTCCTAACAATTTTATTAATTGATAATAAATATATCATATTTTAAACTATTCAATTAACTAACATAATTATTTAAAAACTAAGAAACAAGATATAATAATGCACTTTATTTAAAAGTAAGATGTATTTATTATTATTATTATTATTATTATTATTATTATTATTTAATTATTATCTAAAACTAATAGTGCAATAATTGTTTGGGCAATGGCGAGAGTTTAGGGTTTAGCATTATTCTATGTAGAAATAATTATATAATTAATCCTCTTTTTATTCATTATATAATTAATTTTATTTTGTATGAATATTTTTTTTATCAATCAAGATATTTATCTTTTAAATACACAAGTAACAAGTCTAAAAATAATAAACTTGTCTATAATCTTAATTTGTTGTTTATAAATAAATTCAAAATAAGACTTGTCTAAGTTTAAACATATTGAACACGAACATAAAAATATATAAACAAATTAAATTTAAATATTTTTCACAAAACTCAACTCATAAATGAATTAAACTTGAACTTATTTATAAGTAAATGAGTCAAGCTCAAACACAGCCCAACTCACCTCATTTACACTTTTAATCAAACACAAAATGTTATTACTACTACGTTACAATATTTTAAAAAACATTAGTCTTAAGATCAAAATTAAAACATTACCAATTTGACAAATAATATCACACATATACAAATAGATTGTTGTTAATCTTTTAGTGCTTGGTTTAGTATCTTGCATAAAAATAAGTTGAAAATATCTTAACACACAACATTTTACATGAAATCTTTATAATTTTGTGAACTCGAAAGCCATATTTGAGAAAGTGAACCAGATATATCTAGGTGGGCAATGCACATCTGCCACCCCGAAGGTTAAAAAAAAAAAAAATCTATACATTTGAAAAAACAAACCCCAAGAGATGGAAATTGCACTAAACAAAATGGGGAAATAATGGTAAATTAAATATGGGACTTCATGACCATTGAGGCACTGGTTTAGTGGCTGGTCTGCGCTTGGATGAGGAAAGAGTTTAAATTTGGGTATCCTCGCCCTCAATGTTGTTTTTATTGTAGCTCGTGAGTTCACTTAATTCAAGTTGAGAAGACTTGTGATGTTTGTTATTAAAATTTAATAGAATATTATTATTATTTTTGGATAATATATTTTTTTGGTGTCATCTTATTGCTAGGGTTGCAATTGATTCGAGTTGAGTCAAAGTTTGGCTCGTGAGCCAGTTCCGAGGCTCAAGCCAAGCTCAAGTTCGAGATCGACTAGTCAAAAGGTTGACGAGTTGAGCTCGAGCACCTGTTGGCGAGTTCAGGGTCGGGCTCGTTAAAATCTGTTATTTTGTTTAAATCTAATTTGTTATTTTGCTTTATTTTAATACATATATTAAATTATGTTAAATGATTAAAATAATATATATAATAATTTTAAAAATATTCAAATTCATTAAATTATTATAATAATTTGTAATTTAATAACTTTATGTTAAATAATATATTTATAAAATTATAAATAAATATATTTATAAACGAATTTATTTACGAATTATTCACAAACTTCTAATTGAGTATGTTTACGAATCTTTAATCGATTTTATTAATATTCACGAATCTCTAATTGAATATATTCACAAGATTTAATAAGTCGAGTTTTATTGAATTCAAGTTCGACTCATTTATAAATTTAACTTTAAAGTTAAGGTTAATTTCAATTCATTTATCTTAACGAACAAAATCAAATAAATTTTATATAATTGAACACTAAAATATTTACAAGCGACTCAACTCATTTACGACATTACTTGTTATCCATGATCGAAATGCACTTGTAAATCTTCAAACCCTTTTTGATAAGTCAAGCTAAAAAGGTTGCGCTAATTTTAGCTCTCTACTATGAAATTGTCAAAAATTAGACAAGACTTACATATACATAGGACTTCATGGACATGGAAGGAAAGCAACATCTCATAGCTAATAGAATACATACATATTCTGATGTTCACTTAGAGCCTTGACGCGTACCATGGAACTTGATCACCTCATTGTCGATCTCTTTTGAAAACTCTCTCCCTGCAAGTTATTAATCTATTTATTCTCTTTCTGTTAATTTTATCTTATTTAAATATCAAAAAATTCATTTAAAAATATCTCAAAATAATCTCATACTGTGATTGTAACTCACCATGCTTCAAAACACTTATTAAAGACTCTTAGGACATAGTACAAATTTCTTTGAAAGTGACGAGAGAATAGCTCTTGAAAAAGAAAAAATATTTCATTTAGTAGGGATTGATCGCATGTCTATTTAGGAGCATCTTATTTATCCAAAAGTTAAGCCAAAGAGAAAGACCAATCTTCTTCAAAATTAGACAAATAAAATTCGAATACTTGAGTTATAAAAAAAAAAAACACTCATTAGAGGCGCGACAATCTCTCCATTGTGAATTTTAGCCAGCGAGAGAAAAAAATCCCACTCTATTGGTTCGGCGCACCTTTCATTTATTGTCTGTGATTATTATAAAATTTAAGGCTGAATTGTCAAGGTAAGGTGTATCCTTTAACTTAAAAGGTCAAATTAACATTTCTATTTTTAAGCGATTCAACTAAATTCTTAAACTTTTAAATGGAAGACTACATTAATATTTCATACAGAAATAATGTTTCAATGACGTTCAATACATATTATTGTAATATCTCGGGAGTCCAAAAAAGTTAGTATATATCGAGAATAGTATAAGAAAAGAAACAATATCAGCTGGATACTTTTTGGACTGAATGTTGACAAAGAACTCCCAAGTTAAGCGTACTTGACCTGAGGTAATTCAAGGATGGGTGACCCCCCTGAGAAGTTCAGGTAGACCCATCAGGATAAGTTGTTCCAGTTCTTCTTATCGCTCGATGCGGGATGTTACAGGTGGTATCAGAGCCGACCCTTGGTGAAGGCGGTCCGATGAGGGCGGGGAGTGGCGCCGGGGCTCGAGGGCCTGTACAAGGAAAGACTTCTGGTAGACTTCTAGGATGGCAGCCCCCAAGGGGAGAAGGTCTGGGACCAGTTGTAAGGTCGCATGACGAGGACGTCATGTGCTCAATGGGGGAGAATGTAATACCCCGGGAGCCTAGAGAAGTTAGTATATATCGAGAATAGTATAAGAAAGGAAACAACACTAACTGGATACCTTTTGGGGCTGAATGTTGGCAAAGAACTCCCAAGTTAAGCGTGCTTGACCTGGGGTAATCCAAGAATGGGTGACCCTCCTGGGAAGTTCAGGTAAACCCATTAAGATAAGTTGTTCCGATTTTTCTTATTGCTCGATGCGGGATGTTATAATTATAATCTATTAAATATAAAAAAATAAAGTGTCAAATTTTTTTTGTAATTCAATCATCTTACTTTTAAATTGAAGGTCACATCACACTATGTAAAATCCTTTACACGTGTAGACAGTGTTCACATATTATCAAACACTGTTTATAGTTCATTAACAAAGAGATAAATTTAAGTCTCAAATTAAATCTTGAGCTCTCAAATCATAATGGGATCTTACGTAGACATGATCAATTGGGGTACTTCCGATCATTATAATCAATTTTGGTGGTGATATTTGCTATTGTTATAGGCCATTGAGATTTTTGATGGACAGTGAGTTAGAACTGTGATTTAGGGATCCATGCATGGGATCTGAATTGTCAACATTGAGTTCGCATATAAATGGGTTTGTATTTGATCTTGTTTGTTGGATTTGGATTGAATCTGGCTAAGATTCAAATTATTATGATTCAAAAAATATTATTTATTTTTTTAAAAAAATGTTATTAATTCTATGGGTGAGAACCTAACATTACCGAAACAAGAATATGTAAAAAGAAAAAAAAAAATTATGAACAAGTATGGTTTGGTTTGGTATGTTAATTTAACTTTTTGAATATTTTATAAAAGCTCGAAGTTTGAATCTAGCAAATACTATTAATCTAGGAATAAGAGTTTTAAGAAAATACTGTTACATGAAAGCTAAGACAAAGACAAATATTTTTTTTTATATAAAATAATATTTTAATAGAATAAAAAAAGTAAATTATTGTTAACAAATTTAATAAAAAGATAAAAAAAAAAAGGCAAAACTTCAAAGCATGACTCTCGGTCATCATTTCTAGAATAAAATAAAAAAATTATTTCCATTTATATGATAGTATATAAGTAAACATTATGTTTTAATATTATAAAATATTTTTTAAAAAATAAAAATTAATTATGTTAATAAAATTTCACCTATAATCTTTAACAATTAATTTGTTAAAATTTTATCCAAAAATATTAAAAAAAGCCACCCCTCTAATACATAAATCTTATCCAATAATTTGTATTTATTTTTTAATTTATAAATACATAAAACAAGCCACCCCTCTAATTATCTAATAAATCTATCCAATTATTTTTTAAAGAAGAAAAACAGTTGGTGAACGGAGAAAAGAGGCGGCACCGCACCGGAACGAAAAATCTAGCGGCGCCCAATAAAAGAAAAGCGGACTTGGCTCGTAAGAAATCTAGAAAGTGTTCGGAGCAAATTCCGTTAGGGTTAGCCTGGAGGCCAACTTGCCTTTGCTCGATCGAGATTTGCAGGTTTTGTTGCTTGGATGGTAGAATCTAGGCTTTCATTGACTCATTTGAAGCATGGAGACGCAGCAAAAGAGGCTAAACCTGCAAATCTCCATGTCAGGTCAGTTCAAATTGCCTCTCTCCTACACTTCTCGTTCTCGTTCTTGACTGTTGACTTTTAATTTGGAATGCTTCGAAAGATTTTTGTGCTTTCCTTTTCCATTGTTCGAGAATTCTTCTTGTTGGCAGTAGTTGCCTGTCACTGTATTGGCACTTGCACTTTGAGGCGTTAGGAGCATATAAACACAGTAATTAATTTCTGCGATCGTTTAGCAATGGCGGTATATAGATCCGAATAGTAGTATGTATCTATGTTCCGATTCAATACTAGAAGTAGCAGTACATACTAGTAGTGTATGGAATTATAAGAAACACAAGTAGATAAACATCTTAACACACCATAAATCTCACTACATATGTAATATGTATATAAGTTCAATCATCACCCTCTCCTAAAAGCACAAATCACGAAGCAGTTTCTTTAGCCATTCCGGTCTTTAGCGCCTGACGGCGAACGCTTGCCGAATCCGGCCGGGCCACCGCCACCACCGCCGCCTCCGCCGGAGTGTCCGGATCCAGAACCCGACCCATACCCGCCTCCATGAGCTCCGCCTCCACCGGACCCGTAGCCGTACCCGGTACCCGATCCAGTCCCGGTCCCAAAGCCGTATCCGGATCCCCTTCCGAACCCGCTAGGAGAACGTCCGGATCCTGACCCGTAACCCCATCCGCTGCCCGGGCTGGAGCCCCATCCCCAATTGTAGTCCCAGTTAGGCCCATGGCCCGACCCACTTCCCCCGGTCGGAGTTCCGCTGGGAGGTGAAGACGCCTCCGCGGACTCCACCCTTCTTACACCGCCGCCGGGGTTGAATGCCCATGAAGGGGCGGATGGCAGGAAGAGAAGAATGAGAGTGAAATACAACATTTCGTGCTGCACTTTCCAAATGTTCGTCGTTTGTTTTCTCACTTTCTCAGTGCGTCAGGGATTTTGTGGGTAAGGTTCTGGCTTGGAGCGGAGCATTTATAGTGCACGGGTTGAATGATTTGGCGGGGAATTACTGGGTGGTGTGTTGACAAGGAGGACCCGTGACGGTGACAGGCCCCATGGGCGCACTTGCAACGCCCACCCAAGATATAGAAAGATAACATTAGCACCATCACCGGTTCACCACCCCCATGAATATGATTTGCACCACCGCCTCCCAACTATAGCAACTTAAAATAATTGCACTCCACCACTCAACTTTCACACCTGAATTATCCAAATATCTCATCCTTGAGATTACCAGATTAACCCTGTTTCAGTCCAAACACTACCTATCAAATTTCTATCAAACTAAACTACCAATATTGCGGATGCAAAAACCTGCGCCATTACGAAAACGAAGTCATAATAATAAGCTGGAACACTTGAAAGTGCTTTTTAGTTAGGATTATGAGAAAGTTGAGTCTCGCGGGCCACAAATGCCTGCCAAACGATTTAAAAATTGTTTCGAGACTTGTTGAAAATGGTAATTCTCAGATTAGTTCATTTAATGGTTTAAGCAAATTAAGGATGGAAAAAGGAAAATGTTAAAGGAAGCAATAATGAATAGTATATATATAAAGATGAATTTATTCCTTATCAATATATTTAGGAGGTCCACCCTTTATAACTGATTTCGATTTATTTTGTCATATTTAGTGGGAAGGATACTGATACATTTTGTCATATTTTGTCATATTTACTGATACATTTATTGATGAAAGCGACAATCAAATTAATCACGTAAGCAAGTGAAAATATAAATTTATTTTTATATTAAATTCCACAATTTTCTAAATCATTATTCTTAATAAAAAATTAAGGACAACATTTCACTAGACAGATAACCAACTCACCTGCATTTATATTTCAAACCTTAACCAATTAAGGTTTGAAATCTTTTCTCTTTTCAAGTTAAATTACTCTTATGTAATTATTGTTGATTGATATGTTGAACGTATATATGTTCAATCACTTTTTGAATTCGATCAAATTTCAATAGCATATCCAAGAATAAAATTCTACAAATTCATATAAATTTTAAGTTTAATTAGTTTCATGTAATAAATAAGTTCTTGAATAAATTACTTAGGAACGAATATAAAGTGAGATATGTAGATTGTACTTTATTTTTGATTAGTTTGAAACGAATAAAAATAAGAATCAC
Organism: Diospyros kaki; assembly: GCA_036245055.1. Classification (NCBI taxonomy): domain Eukaryota; kingdom Viridiplantae; phylum Streptophyta; class Magnoliopsida; order Ericales; family Ebenaceae; genus Diospyros; species Diospyros kaki. The sequence goes on along the minus strand of BSEG01000002.1, from coordinate 45,865,659 downwards.
TCATATTACATCTTAATATAGAACTATTTTAATATCGTCCGCTTTCTAATTCTTTTATTTGGAGAGAGAAAGACTAAAGTGTGGGTATTAATATAATTTTACTATTTTATTGTTAATTTACAAAATTAAATCATAATAAAGATTTCTAATTGATGGGAGGGAATTGCACTTTGATAACAGAGTCACAATGGACATGGATATTGCAATTTTTGGATGAAATAATTCATAGGGGGCATCATGGTCATCTTACGGACAAAAGCTACCATTTCATGGAGAAAACGAGAGCGTCAGAAATTAGGGTAATGATAAATTGGGGCGCGGGGCCTGCCAACTTTAGTGGCTGTGGTTTTAAATGCAATGCAGTGCCACTGTAGACGCGTGGCATCGTTAGCCAGGTTAAGCAAGCAGATTCAAATAATTTCTTTTTAAAAAAATTCCGACCGTTCCTAACCCATAATAATTGCGTTTAGTTGGATGCCTGCCTTTCTTTAACCAGCAACGGGGAACTGGATAAAGGACGTTCGACCCCTGTTTTGTGAACACTTTGCCACTTCCATGATTATCTCCACCTGCTATCTACCTGTGGTTTTCTTTAGAAACCACATGAAATTTTTTGTGATGAAAATAAATCCACCTCATGCCCAAGTCAATTAATTTCTACACCAAATAAGTGATCATAAAATGTTAGATATATAACGTTCGAGCAATTCATATATACTTAGGACAATTATTTTTAGAATACCAATTTTTTAGTAATTGAATGCATTATTTTTTTTATTATTGTTGTGAAGGTCAAGAAGAACACGTACACCATAGTCTTAAAGAAATAGGAACAAACACAACAAGAACATTTGCATGTTTAGGAGGGAAAAAAATGTTATACAAATATACACATGAATTCTTGATGGAGTTACAGTACTAAATAATAATTATTTTTAGAATATAAGATGTCAAAATTAGTTCTACCCAATTAAATCATAAATTATGCTATCTTTTGTACTTTCTTTACTGAACTTACAAGTAGAGTGTTTTACTCTTACATGGGAACTCCAATCAATCCAACCGCACATCTTGATCTTTGATTGCATGCACATGCACATAGTTGGCTGTGAGGCTCGATTAGGAATAGGAATGGGTACGTACCCCCATCTCAAGTTGGGCAGAGAAAGCTCCCTAAATTCAACAGTGTATTTGAGTTGCAAGTTGGGTAACCCATGTGGCCTCTCTGCTCATAAAGACCCTGCAACATGCAAGTTGCAAAGCAGTGATACTAAATATCTCATTTCATCATGTGCCTTCTCATACTGATCAATCAATGTACGGGTTTCCAAAGAATTTGTAGCCTAGACACCTTATGACCACTTGAGTGTGCTTGGATTAGAACACAACGCCAAGAATCTTCAAACTAGGAGAAAATATCCAGTACCACAACAGTAATAAAATGAAATTATATAACATTTCAGTTACATTTAATACTCTCTTATCATTTTAAATATAAATTTCAAACATATTGTGTTGAATTTACCTCTTTATAAAATATTAAAGATAATATCTGTATTGTATCTTATCAATGTTCTGTTTGCAGTTTACATAAAAAAAAAACACAAAAAGAAACTGTTGTTTGCCACACAACCCAAGTTCAGTCAACTTTAGCCTGTTTTTTCAAATGCATTAATTAGAGTTGTGAATTCTTGTTATTCTATTGTAATTATTTTATTCTAAAAACAATAAAATTATGCTGCAAAAAGAATGCAGCGGGAGTGTGTATTTAGGGCCCGGGTCCAACAAGGACCATGAGCGAGGAGTCAAACCGGGCCCGGGCTGCTCCCTACTGGTGCACATGATAATATTATTAGGACAATATTATTTTTATAATTAATTGCAACACTTTTTATAATATTAATTAATACATTAATATCTTACATATTTATATTAATATAACATAAAATATGATACATTAATGTCACAATTTAATATTTAAATAACATTTTTATTTCACACAAACACTCAGTTTAATGACAAAACACAAATTATTTTTGTATTTTTAAAAATAACAAATATCTTCTATACATTTTATAGAAATTTCTCTCCTATCATTAATAAACAACCATTGATTTTTATAAATTTTGAAAATGCCCCTCATTCCTCTCCATTGTAATTAAAAAAATAAAATAAAAATAAAAGAAAATTGTTAAGTCCTCAAGCACCTCACAACTCTTTAAGTTCATCGAGATCCAAAGAAAGTTTTGTTTTTTTTTTTTTGGAAAGTTTTAGAGAAAAGATAAAAGAGTTTATCGTTAGTCAAAGAGGAGGAAAAAAATCCTATCATCGAAGCTACCTATATTAGCACTGTCGAGAAAGTTAAGGAAAAGAATTATGCTACTTGTACAGAAAAGTTTTACAGGAAGCTTTACAGAAAGAATTAAATTTTATTTTTAATTTGTTTTATCTTATTTTCTTTCTAAAATCCCGCCAACGCCTTTTCACTCCCCCTCTCTCCCTCTTTCACTGCTCTCCCACTCTCACTCTGAATTCCATCGCCGCTGCTTACACCGTCCTCCATCACTGCTTGCACTGCCCGTCATCGCCCACTCCACCGTCGCTCGCACCGCCTTCGCCCCTCCCCACCTTCGTCGCGCCCCCCCTCCCCAGGCGCTCGCCTGGCAGAGCCGTTGCCCCCCACCTCCCCCTCCTCGGGCGCCGCTCACCCCACACCCACTGCTGTTGTAGGTTTGAAAGGAATGACAAAAACTTGCCAAGTGTGAAGTTCTCGTCGAAGAAGCTGATAGGAATGGGATTCAAGTTCAAGTACAACTTGGGGGACATGTTCAAAGGAGCCATTGACACCTGCAGGGAGAAGGGATTACTCCGCTACTCCTTTAAAACCCCTGCCGATGACCATTCCTCCCAAAGCCCTACCACTGGCACCTAGATTTTGAATCATTCACCAAATAAAAAAGTTAGCTTAAGTAATTATCCTTTTTTCTTTCTTTCTTTTTTTGTGTTTTTGACGATTGGCTTTAAGCAATTGTCTTCTTAAATGGGCTCTTTTGTTATCTTTTCAAAAAAATAATTGAATGGATGATGTGCGCCCGCTGTGATTAAAGGAAGAGCCCTGTTAATATTTTCTGCATTCTATTCTTGAAAATACAACAGGTAGTGGATCATCAACTTCTCAACTGAAATTGTTGAGGAGATGAATTCTATTTTGAGGGAAAATTCATGTTCTATCTGGGAATGAGGGGGAGACAGCTCCGGATACAACAAATGAGAAGTTATAACTGCTAGATTTGCCCAGAAAGGGAAGGAAATGGAACCAATTAACTTCCTGTAATTTGGAGATCTATGTTACCCCTATTACAAAAATTATTAAGGTAATCAAAGAGTGAAATGATTTCAGGTTTTAATTGTGATAATTGCAATTGCAGTTGAATGCCCTATTGGAAAATCACCAAACCGGGGCCATAATCAATCACATGGCAAATCAAGTTCTTGCGTTCCAGAGAAACTGCAATGCCATTCCCCTGTTCCTATCATTCTTACATCAACTGCTCTAGAAAGTGAATAATAATGGATGCATTGAGCATTTGTGGGCAAACATTCATATGAGTCAATCCTAAGTAATCTCCTATTCAAGACTAAATACATTATTCGGCCTCGAGTATATCCGGATGTTGCAAATTTGTCATGACCAGTGACCAAATCCCACAGAGCACAAACATGGTAATTCACCTCTAAACGGAACCATTCCCCTTGTTGGTTTATATAATGCAACCTCAAGGAACAGTAGAAAAATCATCACTTCACCTAATACGATCCCTATTTCCAGCCTCAAATTCTATCAATCTTTGTTCCCAATATTCCCACCTTCAAACTTTAGCTCTAGCCTTTAGCCATGGAAGTTTCTCCACCGTCGGCCACCGTTTGCATCACTGGAGCTTCCGGTTTCATCGGCTCGTGGCTCGTCATGAGGTTTCTTCAACGCGACTATACTGTTAGCGCAACCGTTCGCGACCCAAGTACACAAACCAGTTTTAGTTCCAATCCATTAATGGGAAGAATTCAAGCAGGATCAAAGGGAAGAAGAATTAGAATAGGGAGAACAATTCTATGATGATTTTTCGTTTAATGTTAGGGAACATGAAGAAGGTGAAGCCAATGATGGAGTCGCCAAATGCCGACACCAACTTGACGTTGTGGAAGGCGAATTTGGGCAAAGACGGGAGCTTGGATGAGGCCATCGAAGGTTGCTCCGGCATGTTTCATGTGGCAACGCCCATGGGCTTCGACTCAAATGACCCTGATGTTCGACGGCGGTGGTGTGGGCGACCAGGTGGGGACAACGGCGAGCGGTGCAAGCGGTGATGGCGGATAATGCAAGCGGCGATGGCGAACAGTGCAAGCGGCGGTGGCGACGAGATTCAGAGAGAGTGGGAGAGACAATAAGAGAGAGAGAGAGAGAGAGAGAGAGTGAAAAGGCCTTGGCGGGATTTCAGAAAGAAAATAAGATAAAAAAAATAAAAATAAAATTTAATTCTTTCTGTAAAGTTTCCTGTAAAACTTTTCTGTACATGTAGCATAATCCGGGATTTCAGAAAATAAGATAACAAAAGACTTACCATCGAAGCTACCTAGATATTGGCACCGCGGAGAAAATTGACGGACAAAAAGAGGCTGGCAATCAAAGCTACCTATATTGGGATCGCGGAGAAAATTGACCATCATGGCCAGGAGGATAGAGCAGGAGGAGTGGTAAAATAAATCATTTTTATGCTTTTATTAAAGGCAAGGAAAGACAGGTAGCATTTTAAAAACTCTAAGAAGATCCAATACTTTATTTTCAAACCTCAAGACTGCCCTTTGAAATTTACCCGAATTTAAATATTAAACAATAAACTATAATTTTATATAGCAAAATATCAAATCAAAACTACTTTATCGTCAAATTAGACCAACCTTAAATACCGGACCCGGGCTGCGGATTAGGGGTGCGCAGGATATGATTTGAAGGAATTTAAAAATAAAATCATATCTACAGGTTTATATATTGTGAATCGAATCAAAACTACATCTATCGTCAAGTTAAACCAGTCCTGAAACTAGGGTTTGAATTCAACAGCACAAAATTAGTAATTTTTTTATTTTAAACATTTCAATGTAAACTCAAAATAAAAATAATTACATAATCGTAAAATTACAAAATACAAGTTAAAATTGTAAATACCTATCACATGCACAAAAGAAAAAAACGAAATGGCTTTAATAATATTCAAACAATTACAATATTAGCATGAGAGACATGTTCATACCAGTTCCGAGAGAGAGAGAGATGGAGCAATTTGTTGCATGAGAAATGGAGCCAACAAGAAACAGGGAACAAGACCAGCCCCAAAACAGAACACAAACATGGGGCAAATGTCCCAAAACAGAATAAAAGCGACACTGCCGAGCTTCCAGCCAATCAAAAGACCAAATACCAATCTCCAAGAATTAGATGGATCTAGGCAGGTAAAAAGAAGCAAGATCCATGCTCATGGCAAAGAAGCTAATTAGGTAAATGAAATTAGCTTTTAAGCCACAAATGGGTGGTAGAAAAATGACGTGGATGGGCCGCAGTCAAGGAAACAAGAAAAGCCAACCTAAATACCATAACACGAACCAGCCATCAAATAGGAGATAACGGAAGGAGAGCCAAAAGGCCAAGTGACCCGAAACTGTAAGCAAGCCAAGAGCGAAAAACTTTGAGACTGATTCAAAACCAGCGAGGACCTTCATAATATTTTGAACATAATCCATAATTAGTAACATGATGAGGCACTAAACAGAATGGTTAATTAAACCATTAATCATTAATTGTGCTACCGAAGAGAGTATTCTTCCAGGGCTTGGATGTATGCAACATGGATTTGCTAATCTAACAAAATCATTGACTAAACTGGAAAACCCAAAAAACAAGAAACTCAACCGTGTTTGTGAAGCTACAGAACTCATGTCTTGGGAATGCATTAAAACAAGCTCCTTCAGCACACGCATTCCCTACAGCCTACAGTCAAATGTTGGTTAAAAACATAAACACAAAAAAATGCAACACCACATCTTCAAAACAAATAAAATGTTTAGGGCAACTCCTGTTGTATAATTTTGCTTGTTCAGCAATGGAACTCATACACATCTGCTTTAATCCAAAAAAAAGTGTAATTATGAAAAAGCAATCTCATGTTATAATAGTCTTACACATAATTTGCTACTCTTATGGTCTATTTGATTGACCATTTTTTCATAAAAATGATCATTTTTCACTTAAATTCTAACTTTTAAGGTGTTTGATTAGCTAAATTTTTCATGAAAAATATTCACTTATAGTCACGTAATGCTATTTTTCTACTTTTGCTAGAATTGATTTTCTCATGGGGAGAAGAGTTATAATCAATTTTTCATGTCAATAGAAAAACTCATGTTGGCCTTCCCCTTCCATCATCGCCCGTTAACAGAGAAAAGAATGATCGGTCAAATTCGACGACAACGACCATTGACGAGCAATTAGCAACAATGACTTGCAACGGTGGCCATTAATGACTTGTAGAACATAGGCGACAACAAAGATGTGGGCGGTAACTAGAGAAGACGTAGGTGATAGCTATGGCAGCAGCAGTAGCAATGACAGTGGTTGAACGATGATGACAATAATAGCGACGATAGCTGTGGCTGAACAACGATGATGGGTGTGGCTAGTGGGCAATGATGGCCATCATTGAACTTGTTAGGTGTATATATATTTGTGTATGTATATTTAATTTATTTTTTGAATATTTTATGTATATATATTTGATTTATTTTTTAAATATACATATATTTGATTATTTTATGTAATTAATTATTAATTTATATATTTAATTATTAATTATCAATATGTGTGTATGCAATTATTTTTATAAAAAATAATGACAATCAAATATCAAAAACTAAAAATATATAACAATTTCTAGGTAAAAAATTAAACCAATCTAACACCTATTTTTTTTTTCATACAAATTCTATACTTATGATCAAAGGTATCCTTAGGGTTTGCTTGATTGACCTCTTTACCATAGAAAATAATTATTTTTCATCCAACTTTGTTAAAATTGATTTTCTCATGGAAAGGGAATTAGAATCAATTTTTTATAGAAATAGAAAATTCACGTTGGCCTTCCTCTTCCTCCACCACCCCATCAATGGAGAAGAAAAGGATCAACCAGATCCAGTGACTTGTAGTAATGACTGCCCATCAACAAAGAAGAGATGGATCAGCCAGATCCAATAACTTATAGCTCCGACTTGCAACGGCTGTGGCTAGATAAAATATTTTTTAATTTACATGAAAAACAAAAATTATTCTCCATTAGATAAAATTTTCTATAAAAAATAAGTTAAAATATATTTTAATAATTATACTATAAAATTCAATTTTATAAAAAAATATAACGTATCAAATAATAAAAATATAATTCAATTTTTCAAATATGATATTTTTTATACAAATTTCATACTATCAAACACAACCAATAAAATATTGATGGGTAAAACCTAAAGTGACAATAATCTGATTTCTTGTCAGTAACACCACAAAATCCATTGCCTGCAATAATCCACCGAGCATGATACTCCAGGGGGAAAATTCCTTGATGAAATGGCAAGGGCTATAAATTGGCAGTAAAACCTTGCAAACAAATATTTCCTAATTCGCAGTAAAACCTTGCAAACAAATATTTCCTAATTGAAAAATCCTTACCCAACACCAGTACAGGACTACAGATAAAGAACTTGCACAATAATAAGTTCGTAGGATATTAATGAAGAAATCATTGTACAAAATCATCCCTCTTTTTTTGTGTGAGTTCCACACGCACGGTCCATGGCAAAAATTGTGGTTAAAATCATTATTCATAACCAGATTATATTTCATGCATGTTTTACCAGTCTACCAAGTCCAACTATATCTTCTTTCTATTTTTTTTTTGGGAAAAACAATCCCCTGGTTTTTTCATACAGTAAGATTAGTATTTCTCATTCTGGCAAACAAAGCATAAACTCAAAAAGTAAATAAACCAAACAATAAACATTAAGATACTCCTCTAGCAAAACAAACAGCAAGCAAATACATGAATTTCATACAAATCACAACGATAACAAGCTAACCAAAAAAATGACAAAATGAATTTCCTAAAATGGATATGGCCCGAGGACATTAGTCATGGGAATGGAGATAATGGTCCGCCATTAGATGAATTCACCACACAATTTCTCCATTCCCATGACCAAATGCCTAACCAAGAGAGATTTTGAAATTCTCGTGGCTACTCCGAAGAAAACTGTGCACATGGCGCGTTCCCGTCAGTCCCCACCGGTGAGATCACGCCCAAGAAGTCAGCCTCCCTTAGGCCGAACTAATGGGGGCATTACTAAGCATATTAATAGGTCGTTAACTCTTAATCCAGCTGTTGCGAGCGAGATAGAAACGAGAAATGATAGCCTAATAGTGGCTGGAAATGGAGGAAATGAAGCAGCAAGATCGGAAGCTAGTTCAGTGGACGAGTTTAATGGGTATGAAGCAAATGGCAAAGCGTTAGAACAAGAAGGAGGTAGCGGCCAGGTCTGGAAGGATAACGTTGCTTACTGTGAAGAAGATCGAATGATGATGGACGCTGGTGAAGACGACCAAGCACTGATGGCGGATGGAGAAGAAGACCAAGCGCTGATGGCGGCTGGGCATGAGTTTTTTGCGGAAGAAGAAGATCTGTTGCTGATGGAGGAAGCGGACATGCTGCTCGCGGAAGCAACCGGACAAGGCGAAACCATTGGAGCATCTGGCGGCGACCATCCTCTAAGGATAGATCTGGATGACCCCTCGTCCTTCCCTCCCCTGAACGGAGGCCGAGTCCGAGCCCCCCTACTAAGTCCAGAGGGTGTTATTAAGGAGCGACCTTTGTTGATGAGTGCTGATACCACTGAGAGAGCTCGGCCATCTCCGCATGGTGGCGACGAACCTCAAGGTGGTGTGCGACAAGAAGCAAGGAAGTAAGGCACGAACCATTGGGATGAAAGGAGCTCTGGCCAGTTACCGGTCAATCCAAGCTTCGTCCATTCCGGGCAGCAGATGCAGAAGACGTCGGCCCTGGTGCAACTAGCTGGTGACGAAGGACTTACTCTATTTAGCAAGGTCCAGGTCCCTTTCAATGGCGTCCACCAGGCTCCCACCCATTTTCAGCAAGGGTCCACCTCTCGAAGCAGTGTTCGGTCACATCAAATGCGGCGTGAGTTCAGAAGCAGCCATGAAGATGCAGGCCGACCGTTGGGCAAGGAGGTTGCTGGAAATTCTGGAAATGGTGGGCTGCACATGCGGGAGGCTTTGGCTCTCAATGGTGGCCGACACAGTCACGGCCCAAGTGGCCCACGATTTTCTGCCATGCACGATCAGATGCCAGCTAAACAGCGTGCCGCCTCCTTCAGCAGGGTGGGCCAGTCGGCCCTTGGGCCTATTCGTGGCCCTCAGCAAATGGATCCGGGCCCTTCCTCCACTGATCAGCAGCGTATGGGTCTTGGGCAGCCTTTTAAAGCCATCTTTTCCCAGCAATTGGGCCGAAATGGCCATGGCCCAGCTGGCCCAAAATCGCAAAGCAGGTTTCAACAGAAACAAGGGCAAGCCCAGCAGATCTCAGGCCCATTCTAGCCCAAAAATCAGCCTATTGGGCAGGCCAAAAAATCATGGGCAGATGTGGCGGAAGTTAAGGCCCATCGATCTCCTACAAGATTGGAATTTTTTCCGCCTACAGGTACGCAATCTGAAATCCCTCTTGTTAAATTACCTAGCGATGTTATTGATGAATGCACTGAATATTGGATGAATACTTTGGTTGGATATTTTACTGAAAAACGGTTGCCTTTTTCGGTAGTTCAAAATATTGCCAAGCGTTTGTGGCAAAACCATGGTCTAATAGAGGTCCTCTCAAATAATAGTGGGTTTTATTTCTTTCGCTTTGATTCACAAGAAAATATGTTGAAGGTTTTTGATGAGGGGCCATATCATTTTGCGGGTCGTCCATTTATTATTAAATGTTTGGAACTAGGTATGAACTTAGCCAAGGATTCCCACTCTTCGATCCCATTGTGGATTAAGATTCATAACCTGTCCCTAGAAGGCTGGTCATTAAAAGGAATTTCTATAATGGCAAGTCAAATAGGAAGACCGTTGTATGCTGACCCAATGACAGAGGATAGAACCAGATTAGGTTTTGCTAGGGTGTGTGTTGATGTCAAAGTCAGCTCTAAATTTCCTAAGTTTATTGATATAGACCAGGGATATGATGAAGCCACTGGGGAACGTCGCATATCTAGACTCCCGATTGAATATCAGTGGATTCCATCGATTTGTTCACATTGTAAGATTTTTGGTCACTCAGATTCCCGGTGCCCAAAGAAACCCAAACTAGACCTAAATAATGTTGAAGGTAATGAGGAAGCCACTAAGGGAGATGGCTTCACTAGAGTGTAAAGTAAGAAAGGTAAGACTCAAGATAAGGGCAAGGAAGCCAGTTCATCATCCATGCCAATTGCCCCTAATTATGCTACTATGACTATGGCAGAGTGCCTTGAGTTCCATACCGTTACAGTCCCTTATGACCCTAAGGATATTGATGCCCGAATTAAAAATCAATTTTGTGCGCTTGCGGACGAAGATAAGGATGTTCCATCTCCTATGGAGTTAGATGGAGAGGTAGCAGAAGAAGATACTCAAGGTAATTTGAGTGAGCAAGGGGGTAGCGAGGAACAGATCTTAGAGCCCGAGCGAGCTGGGAGCACTAGTTTTGAGGGGCATCAATCCAAGACCAGAGCTCAGGCTAAGAGGGATAGGAAGAAGATGCGTGAGAATGGAGAGCAGACGCCAGGATCCGTGAGCTTGGATCCAACCCCTCAAGAGTGTTAATTATGCATATCGCTGCATGGAATGTAAGGGGCCTAAATCAAGCCCCTAAGCAATTTGAGGTGCGTTCCTTTATCTCTTCTCAGAAGTTAACGCTTGCTGCTCTTTTAGAGACTAGAGTCCAAGAGAGGCACGCTCCGGATGTCTCTCACAATGTCATGCCTTTCTGGAATTGGGATTTCAATTATGATAGTTGTGATGGGGGTCGCATCTGGATAGGTTATGACCCGAATGCCCTTAGTGTGCGGACCTTATTCAAGTCGGACCAAGTTATTCATGTTGAAGTGACGAGTTCGGAGATCCCTATCCCTATTATCCTGTCTTGCATTTATGCTAGGAATGAGGCGGTGGGCCAAGCCAGATTATGGAATTCCCTCACAAGCATCGGGACGTTACCTTCTTCTGACCCTTGGCTCCTTTTAGGGGATTTCAATGTCTGTCGCAATTGTTCAGAGATGAGAGGTGGCAACACTTCTTTCTCTTTGGGTATGCGCAGATTCAACGATTTCCTCTCTTGTGGCTCGCTTCAGGATTTGGCTTATAGTGGCCCTAAGTTAACGTGGACCAATAAGAGGTTTGGTGATGAATGTATTTTAAGGAAGCTTGACAGAGCCCTGGTTAATGATGACTGGCTTGTCCATTATCCGGATAGTAAGGCTCTCTTTTTTCAGCTAGGGATTTCTGACCATAGCCCTGTTGTGGTGGATTTGTTAGGTGATCTTCAACATAAGGGCAGCCCTTTTAGGTTCCTTAACCATCTTGTTGATCACCCTCTCTTCTTGGATAAAGTGGAAGCTAGTTGGGTTAGGCCTGTCCCTGGAGTTCCCATGTTTTAGGTTGTTCAAAAGCTCAAAGCAGTCAAGAATGCTATGAAGACTCTTAATAAGTCTAAGGGTCATGTTTCTGACCTGGTCTCGTCCCTTAGAAATCATCTTCTCAGTGTCCAACATCGGTTACAAGATAATCCCCATGACCCAATCATTCACCAACAGGAGCTTGAGTTGAATAGGGACCTTTTAGTGGCCCTTGCGCAAGAGTCAGATCACTTTCACCTTCGTGCTCGGATTAGGTGGTCAGCTGAGGGAGATAGATGCTCCCGTTTCTTCTTCCAGTCCATGCTTGCTAAGCGTAATAATCATCGTATTATGAACCTCTTGAGAGAGGATGGTACCCTCACAGAGTCCAAAGAGGAGGTTGCAGACGTTTTAGTTTCCTACTTCCACAATCTCTATGGGCAAAAGACTCGGAACTCGCCCCTCAACCCTTCTGATGTGGCCCCCTTCATTGATAAGCGTTTGGAGCAAAACCAAGGGGCTAGGCTTATTGGTGGGGTTTCAGCCGAGGAGGTTACGACTGCCCTCTTCAGTATGGGTGATGATAAAGTCCCTGGGCCGGATGGTTTCACAGCCAAGTTCTTCAAAAAGTCTTGGGAGATTGTGGGGGTGGATGTGGTGAAGGCTATTCAAAGCTTTTTCGCCTCAGGTCGCCTCCTGGGCCAGGTCAATACAACCATTATTAGTCTCATTCCCAAGGTTCCTCACCCTGAGATGCCATCCCAATTTAGGCCTATCTCCTGTTGTAATGTATTATATAAAGTCATTACTAAAATCTTAGCTAACAGGATTAAGCCGGTGCTCTCTAGTTTGGTGGATGTTTCTCAAGTGGCATTTGTGCCTGGGCGTTCGATTGGGGATAATGTTCTACTTGCCCAGGAGTTGGTTTTTCAATACCATCTTCACCAGGGGCCTCCTTGTTGTGCTATGAAAGTCGATCTGGCCAAGGCTTATGATACAGTTGAGTGAGATTTCCTTCTGATGACCCTTCAATTGATGAACTTCCCTTCTCAATTTTGTGACTGGATTCGAGAGTGCATCACGACCCCCCGTTATTCGGTTAAGATCAATGGTCAGTTACATGATTTCTTTCCCGAGGGAAGGGGGCTGAGGCAAGGGGATCCCCTATCCCCTTACCTCTTTGTTCTAGTTATGCAAGTCCTGCAAGGGATTATCAAGCACCACTCGAGGGCCACAGATTTTCAATACCACTGAAAATTTGAGCAGACTAATCTGGTGATGCTCATATTTGCGGACGATTTGCTCATTTTCTCTCACGGTGACCCATCATCGGTCAGCATCTTGAAGTCTTGTCTGAAGCGTTTTTCCTCTTTGTCGGGCCTAATTGCCAATCCTTCCAAGAGCGATTGCTTCGTCGCTTGTAAGGACCCCTCCCTTCGCGAAGCTATTTATAGTGCCTCTGGGTTTCGTAGAGGAAGGCTGCCTATGCGTTATTTGGGGGTTCCTCTCCTCTCCTCTAAGCTCTCCTATGGAGACTATCAGCCTATTATTGATAGAGTGAGGAACAAAATTTGTGCCTGGCATAGCAGGGCTCTCTCTTTTGGGGGCCGATTGCAGTTAGCTCAGTCCGTCCTTTCCACTATTTACGTGTACTGGGCCTCGATGTTTATCCTCCCGAAGAAGGTGATTAATGAAATAGAGCAACTTATTCGTAACTTCCTCTGGAGTGGTAATGTGGCGGACCCCCATAAAGCGAAAGTTGCTTGGCACGACATTTGTTGCCCGAAGAGGCAAGGTGGCCTCGGCCTCAAGCCTCTCTATGTGTGGAATCAATCCTTGGTAGCCAAGCTTATGTGGCGCCTGCTGTGTGAGGATAGAGAATCCTTATGAGTGCAGTGGGTGCACTCTTATCTGGTAAAAGGTACTTGTTTTTGGCTTCTTAAGATTCCGTATGCCTGCCCATGGTATTGGAGGAAGCTGCTCTTATTACGAGGAATCCTAAAGCCTTTTTTTGGGCGTAGGATAGGGGATGGTTGTAGCACGTTCTTTTGGTATGATCAGTGGCACCCGTTGGGTGTGCTTATTGATCGTTTCCCTCGCCAGTTACCTCGTCAATTAGGCATTCCTATCTTGGCTAAGGTTTCAGATTTCATTGAGGATGGTGCCTAGTCTAGGATGGAGACCCTTAGTTCTATATCCCCTAATTTCTGTGGGAGCCACCTTCCTAAGCTGCCTAGCCCTGGCCATCATGATGAGTCTTATTGGCTTCCAGCAGCAAACGGGCTTTTCTCAGTTAGGACTGCCTTCCAGGCTATTCAGACTCAACGCTCCCAGGTTCCTTGGTATCGTTTAGTTTGGTCGTCTATTAGTATCTCTTCCTACTCGTTTATCTTTTGGCTTGCAATTCGGGAACGTCTTTTTACTCTTGACCGTCTTAACCTATTTTTGTCTTTCCCGAATAGATTTTTTCTTTGCAGGGCGGATGCCGAAAGATATAGCCATATTTTCTTCCAGTGTAGCTACTCGCGAGAGGTGCTGTCTTTTTTTCATAGATCGAAGAAATTCAGCTGACCTTGGCGTAGGTGGGACATTGGAGTTCTTTGGGCCGCGACTAGATGGAGCGGCAAGAGTCCTTGGCAGGTGGCAAACAGATTAGTGCTTCATGCTATGGTTTATTTCATTTGGAGGAAGCGCAACAACATGTACTTTCGTGATCAGGAGAGATCGGCTTCCCAGTTGGCGCATTTGATTCAGTGTGCTGTATGGGCCCGACTGACGACTATTCGCTTCAGGTCATCCCTTCAGAGTCAAGCTCTTCGTCACTTCTGGAGGCTTCCAAGAGACCAAACCTCTCTTTCCCGTTGACTGACTTTTCTTTAGAGGCAGGTTGCTATGTCCATAGTGCCTAATCTATGGTGCTCAACCCTCATGTGCTTGTGTTTCTTTCATGCCCTGCTCATCTGGGTTTGTTTGCTTTCCAGTCGTTGCTCCGTCAGAGTTCGTTTTTGTTGCTTTGCCATTTCTAGATGATTTCGTCTTTCGTCGGGCCAGATTTTCCATTCTGTACATATGTTTTGTTTTCTTCATCTTTCAGCATTCTTCTCTTTTTGTTTCCTTTTTCTGGCTCAAAGAGTGATTTTTGATATTTTGTCGTCTTTGGTCTTTTGGTGGTCCGGGGTATGCCTTGGTCTTGGTTTGTAGCCGGTTGGCCTTTTCTTGTTTTATACATCTCTTATTTACAGAAGAAAAAAAAAATGCCTACCAACTAGTAATGCATCCACCAGAGTGATCAAAACATGTGCAAAATGCCAAAAATCGAAAATTTACTCTGCTACTAAATATACCATTTTATTCTAAAGACTAGATTAACCCTTTCATATGAGCTTATGATTATCTCATAGGATAGGCAAATCAAACGCTAATTGCACCTAGGGTGGTAAGTGTAAAGTAGCCTAATTAGCATTAGAAGATCTGATCCTTCTATATCTACGTAGCCCTTGAAATCTAAACTTTATCATTTTTAGCCAAAAAACATAAAAATCAAATGCCAACTCCAGTAACAAAAACATAAAACACAAGGCAAGGAGACAAATCTCAATGGTCATAAACAGAATACTTTAAAAATTGGATTGCAGCTACCCCAAACATCTTAATTACATTTCAAGATCATCTAAAGAGGGAACTTCAATTCTTAAAATAATATCAAGAAAATCCATAATGTTAACAATACCAATCATCAGAAAAATGGTCTTCTCATCCACAACTTCAAAGAGTTGTGTCCAATGGTGTCCTAAGATATTTCCATATTTCATCACTTGATAATGTTTGCCAATGATATAAAAAAAACCTGGTAAAATGAAACTCAAAACAATGAAAACAAAGAAGACATTGAACAACCTGAAGAGAAGTTTTATTGATTATATTCAATATAAGCTAGTTTTATCATTCATCCTTGTCCTGAAATACATTACATTTCCAACAGTTTAGTGTAGCCCAGTGAAATAATTTCAGAAAAGCTAAAAGTCTCCTTTTCACATGCATTTCCATTCAACATAAAAATATTAAAAACAGAACCCAAAGTTGGTTGCCCCAAATAGGGTTCGCAGATTCGCAGAAAGTTGAAAAATGCTTTCCCTTGAATATAACTGTTTTCTGAGCCTAAAACCAAATAATATCAAATAGATTGTCGAAGCATCTAATCTTGGACAACCAACTTTCAACACCCTTTCTGAAAATAAAAAATATATAAAGGTGCTTCTAAAGATTTTCTTACAAAACCAACTCTCCTACTAAAAAGAGGACTATCCAAAAAAACATATGAAACTCCATAAAAAGAAAACACAGTACCCATAAATTTGATAAAACAAGCATTGGTGCTGTAACAGTTAGATTCAGAAGCATTTAGCTATAGCATCACTTGGCAGAAGATGCCTCTGATCAAGTGTTGGATTATTTAATCGCCTCATCCTCATCTAGACTAAAATCAATCAAGTTTAAAAAAATAAAATAGTTTTTTTTTGGGGTGGTGTGGGGAAGCTAATTCAAGCTAAGGAAAATCTTAATAATAGAACATACTCAAATCTTGAGAAAAAGAGACTGCTCAGCGGCGGCATAAGTAAGATATAGGTTCGATTCTGCCAGCATTTTCCTCAACTTTCAATCAGAAGAGGGAGCTTTTTTATCCTCATCGCAATCTCCGTTCCGCAATTAACACTTTACAAACTCAAGCCAAAATCAAACAATTATAGTCAAAACAACGATAGATCTACACAAATCTATAGATATGCACATGCATAAATACATATAAATAGAGAGAGAGAGAGAGAGAGAGAGAGAGAGAGAGTCGCTCAGTTCAGCGGGATAGTCGACACGCAAACTTCTCTAGAGAGAGAAACCTGCATTCCGGTCTGTTGAGCTTGAATTTCATGGAGTCATCATTGCGATCTCTGTCTACGTTTCATCACAGATGGAAAAATAAATGATAATCGAAGAACCCTAGGATGAAATGAACCAGAACAAAAATCAAAAAAGCTATTAAAAAAAGCCCTAGAAATTGAAAAGCCTAGCGGAGAAGCCCGCAGTATGGCATCGTTACATAGCTCTGCTTGGAGGATGCTGTGGAGAGGATGAGGGCTGCTATGGATTTATAAAGGGGTTTGGCTAGGGTTTTCCGCCTTGAACTGCGTCGTCGGGGCTTGTTTGTTTGGGCATAGGAATAGCTGGATCCGCGATTGGGATAGGGATTGGGATTGGGCTTGGGATTGGGTTCGGAGGATTTACCATACCCGAATTATAAAACTAGGGTGGGTTCCCTTATTTATTTGTATCTCACAACCATTACATTTAATCTTACTCTTAAAATCTTCATTGGCTTCGCCTTTCATTATTATTTTTTTATTTTCACCAAATTTACTAGAGATTATTTTTTAAGTGTTTACTTTTAGTTACGTTACATTTCCATCTAAACTCTTATATTTAATTTAATTTATAAAATTTATAACTCGTATTAAAAAATTTAAATCTTCAATTCATTCCAAAATATTGAATTTAAAAGAAAATAAAAAACTTTTAGAAATTATCAGATTAAATTTTAAGTCACCATAAACCAATATATGAATATAAAACTCATCTATATCTACCAAAATAAAATAATGTGTCTTAAATATCAAAATAAACTTTATATATGCTTCTTGTGTATCATGAGTACATATAGTATCTACAAAACATGATATATTTAAAAAATAATAAAGTTTTCAAAACTTACACTTTAAGTACCCTTTTTTCTTTTGAGCCACTTGCCTCACTTGTAATATTTAGATATTTTTGGGGATGAACTCAAATTAAAAAATAAACATTTTAAGTGAAAGACCCTAAATAATAAAACATTTATAAAAAAATATGTGCATGAAGGAAAATATAAATTTATACTCTACAATGCCATTTGTGACAATATCGGCCTACTTCTAAGAGTTTTTTCAACTTGACACCCTAGGCGCCTCTTTGAAGGTTCTGATCATTTCACCTCTAGACTAAGTTACATGAAACAAAATACCATGACCATGTATGATGATGAATGTAAATGAAAGACCAAACAAAGTACATTTTGAAAATTGATTTCTCATGTAATATGAAAAATGTCATGAAATAAGAGTTTATGGGTAAGAGAACTTCACTTTAGGGTCTCAGTCTGTCGTCTTACTCACTCTTCATTCATTCATTCCCAATTTAGGATATACATATATATAATCCATTTTTGACCCATTTACAGGACTAAGAAAATTATTATTCAAATTGAATTTGAATTTATTTCCTTAAACCTTCAAATATTCTAAAAATACTTTGGGGGTGTTTCAATTACCAAACTTGAAATCAAATTCTCCAAATGGTTGTCTTTTCTTTAGCTCTATGATTGCAGGTTTTATTGGTATCTCATAATTATATGATGTGGTCCTAGTTGAAGAAGTTCATAGATGTTATCTACCTTTCCATTCTTTCTAATAGCTAGTTTTGAATTGAGTCTATAAAAGAAGTGATTTGCAGAGTCATGGAAGTTAACAAGAAATCTAGAAAAAAAGAAAAGGTAAGAGCCTTGAATACTTTCAAGGCCAAGAAATCTAGAAAAAATGCTAGAGCGTTGAATACTTTCAAGGCCAAGAAAGTGTGATGTTCAAGTTGGAGCATTAAATTGAAGTTATTCTTCATTTTAATCTTTCTTGTGTTTCTTATAATCAAAACTTTGTACATCATATGTAATTTTATTGGTGTGTTTACTCACTTGTAAGTGAGAAGATTATTTTTTTTTTTTGGTGTGAAGAATTTGTCTTACCAAAAAGAAGTATTATTGCTTGTCAAAGGTTTGTATATAGGTCTGGTTTCTTTAAAAGTTAAGGACTTTACTTAGTAAAACTTTTATTATGTGGCTTAAAACCAAACTTTATAAGTTATATTTAATTTTTTGTGGGTGTTTACTCACTTGTAAGGGAGGAGATTCCCGTGAATAATTTGTCTTACCAATAAGAAGTATTATTGTTTGTATGTAAGTTTCTACTTCCTTTAAAAGTTGAGGATCTTACTTCATAGAATCTTCAAAATTTATCTTGAAAAAAGATAACATGAGTTTGAAAAAGTCAATTTTTTATAAATTTCTTTTTCTTGCTTTTGTTTTTCTTATTTATGTATCTTGCAAACATCTTGTATCAACACAAAATTATTTCAAACTAAGTCAAAATTTTAGAAAAATGAAAAATGGTGATTTCACCACCCCTCTTGGCTTGATATTAGGGAAACATAGCGAGTTTGTATTATAGTTTTTTTTTTTTTGTATTATAATTTTTTTTTTATTAACGCACCATCACGAGGGTCCCCCGTAACTCGACCCCACTATTCTTGTGAGAGAGGTAAATCAAGGTACCCAACAGTCAGTTCAACCCCTAATCTTTCCTCAAATACGATGGCAACAAGTGGTCTTTCAACTTTCAACATTGCTCTGACTACTGAACATTTTTCCCTGACTAGAGTTTGAATATCGAACTTGAGGATCCCGAAAATAACACCTCAATGCATTCTTCTTTTATCAGTTGATCCTATCCTGTGGGAAATTGTATCTTTGTTTGTGTGCAAGTAACGTATGTGCGTGCATTGAGTGTGCAACGTGTGTGTGTGCACGCGCCTACAGTGAATGTGTGCAATGCATGTTCACCATGTGTTTGGGGGAAATAGCGTGTAGTGAATTGTGCCTGTATTGTATGCAGTAGGCTTAAATATATATGTTGTAATGTGTGAGTATTAGATGTTTGTACGAAACAAATAGATTTAGAATTTATTATGCTTTTAGACTCTTAAGATGTGGAAAATTTTATTTTTTGAGAGTCTATTACGGTGGAACCTCAAAGACACTATACAATTTAATGGAATTCTATTATTTATAAAGATATCTTTATAAACTTACTCTTTGGTAAATTTATCAATGCGTGACATGTGTCATACCTATAAAAAGTTGTTATGCAATACATACTCTTTTTATCGCTGAGTGATATTAGTACTACTCGTATCCTGAATATTCCATTACACAACTTAAGAATCTCAAGTTGGGTATCATTAAGATCTCACTTGATAATCATAAAGAATGGTCATGTCGAGAATTTTACTCACCAATTAAAAGTTTAACTTATATAAAGTATAATCTCCAATAAGTAAACACGAACACACACTTTTAAACTTACATAATATTTCAGTGCTTGCACTAGATCTTTGATAGGTACAACTTGATTGTCAAAGGCTATTTTGAAGGAAAAAAGCCAAATTCTTGCATCATTCGATATGCCTGGTGACCACCCCCAACATCACCTTTTGATCCTAATCGTCCATGCATATTTGATAATGATATGTGAGTGCGTTACAACATGATGTAAAGGTAGCCTTGGAGTTTAGTAATGGTTTTTAAGTTGTACTATGAGTTGCCCTCTTCAAATGGCAGGCTAGAGCTTTCACACTGATGATGATGTGTATTGTATGTTTGGAATGTGTAGTAATGCCACTAACATAGATATTTATGTAGAATCCGATGATAGTGTAGAATCCACCCATTAAATAGTGTTGTGTTATCATCCAATGCCTTTAAATTTGGTTGCAATAGTAGGATTGACTTAGAACCCAAGGTTTACAGTATTTCTCACGATGATGTACTTACAAATCAACCTCTATATCTGACAGTATAGATGTAGATAGTTATGAAAGCGATTATATTTTTTAGCATTGAGTGGTAGTACTATAGATGAGGAGTTGCAAGGGTCAGGTAGAGCAGACACTAGGGAAGAAACTAGTTGATAGAGTTGCTGGTATTCAAGAGAAAAACATGGCTTGTGAGACTGAGTTATCGGACTACAAGTCAGGGGATGAAGTGTTTCTTATCTGTCTGATGGTAAACTTGATGTTATGAGCGAAAATGCTAACATATCCATGAAAGAAAAGCAATTTCAAATATCAAAAAATGGGGTAATTACATTTGGTGTTTAATAATATGCACCACTTTAGGACAGTTCTAAAAGATTATGCCACACAAAAGGGCTTTAAGCCGGTTAGGGTGAAGAATGAGAAGGCAAGGATGGCAAAGTTATGGATCTTACAATGGATACATGCATCCTCACTTAATGGCCAGACATTTCAAGTAAAAACTCTATACGTGTAAGAAATCAAACCAACCAAATTAATGGGTTTGATTTGAGTAAGCACTTTAATCAACATCATCAAAATATTTTGTTGGATCCATTTTACCAGGTGGTTAAAAGTGTAGCATTTTTATAAACAATTTTAAACATATAATATTTTTTAAATTAAGTTTTTTCATTTTAGTTTTTTTTTTTAAAAATAGTTATCTAAATCATAATCTCCTCATTATTAATGTTTTTCTTTATGACTACACCCACAATGGCTACTTTCCAAATGTGATTAGGTAAATTTAAAATTTAAAATATATATAATAACTCATAAGTCATACATATCAAATAAGTTAATGAAAGGTCAGTTAGTCGGGTGGCCTTCCTGTCTGAACTCCTTTTGTCACTATTTTTTTTTAGTAAAAAAGACGTAGGTTATTAAATTGTACAGTTGAATACCATCACTTGATAAACCTTTTATAATCCTAAAAACATATTCACCCATCAAACTGATTTTTTTTTATGAGATTTTTTTTTTTATTTAAGCAAACAAAGAATTCTGATGACCAAGAACACAACATACAGCCTTTTGATTCAGTCAAGATAACACACGGGTAAATCACACTAAAGGTCATAAAACTTTAGCTTCTTTTTCAATTTAATCACTAAACTTCAATTCCTTGCAAAGTGATCACAAAACTTCAAAATATTTTGCAATATAGTCACTAAAGTGATTTTTGAACAATTTCTGGTCAAAATTGCTGATATGGCAATAGCCACATCATCGCCACGTCAACGCCACATCATTGCCATATTAGCAATTTTGGCTAAGAACCATCAAAAATCATTTTAATTACCACATTACAAAACATTTTAAAATTTTGTGATCACTTTACAAAGAATTAAAATTTAGTGATCAAACTAAAAAAGACATCAAAATTTTGTGACATTTGGTGTGATTTATCCGATAACACACTAACCAATTAAAAACTCATCCATGAAACTACTAATACAACGCCATCAACCTTATATCATATAACAGACAACCAACCATTTAAGTGTTTCTCATAAAATTCCAACCTCAACCCTCAAGCGTCGCCAATCGTAACAAGACGGACACCTTAAACGACCTCAAACCTCTAGTATCGGCAATCACTAACAAAATTGACACCTTAAATGGTAACCAAACTTAAGTTTTAAACACAATTGACTCAAAAACTCTTGGTTTGCAACGTATTGTTTTCTTTTCTTTCCATTTATTCAAGCCAAATTATCAATTTAGTTCAAAAGCATATACAAAGCTTTAGAAAATAGAGGACCCCAAAATTGAGTGAGAATAAAGTCTCAAAAGGGCCCAATCATGATGAATATAAATGAAGCATCTAAACATCAGCCATTTCCCCGAGAGGGTTTCAATGGATTATGCCCAAATTCTGCTGCTCTGGCAACTAATTGGAAATGAGAACAGTAAAAAAAGGGCCAACAAGCCTGGGTTTAGAGACCAGGTATGGACTCAAGATTGTATTTTTCAGAAGCTCCAGTTTCTGGTTGGCGGCTCTCTTGCAATTTTGGCTTTTTCATGGCGTCAAGGGTTTGTAGATATGTGTAAGATGCACCCCGACTTGTCGAGGGGCCTGGATTGCTGATTCTACTAGCAAGGAAGCGACGAATCAAGCCTCTGAGAAATGGAGCCATGGTATCTGGTTCGTGTTCCAAGTAGTACATTGTCCCCCCCATACATGCACAGAATAGGGCCACCTGTGTAACAGGAAGAAAAAACCAGTTAGGAAGTCCCTACAGCTCTTACTCTCCTTGCCTCTTATCTTTTCATTTTTGGTGGTAGGCTAATTTGGGTTCTAAATGAAACACACAGTAAAATCATAAAATAGAACTTCAAATTTCTCATGTATACCCCAGAAGCCAACATCCCTGGACTATACCTACTACGTGAACAAAACATAAAAAAAAAGAAAAGTAGTGCCCTCATAACAATTAGACAATTTACATGAGATAACAAATTTGTTTCTTTAAGCCTTATAGTTCACAACGATAAGGCTGCTCCTTTGTGACAGAAAAGTCATAGGTTCAAGTTATAGAAATAGTTAAGGGTCTCTTTACAAAACAAGGATAAGGTTACATATAAAGACAACTCTCTCCCAATCCTCATAAAGTGAGGAGCATTGTGCATCAGGGAATGCCCTTTTTAAGCCTAAATTTCACAGGCTAATCAACTGAATCGAGAGATAAAGAGTAAATGAAAAGTAGCACACTCACAACAATTTCAGACAACTTCTATGAAATAACAAACTTCTTTCCATAAGCCTATGAATTTAGATGAGAGTTAAATAGTAAAAGGATTAGCAGGGAAATAGATAAGTAGTGTAAGTGCGTCACCAGCCTAGTCCAAATAAAAACAGCATCTCTGGGAAACTGCCATGTAGTCCAGTCCCCGGTAATTATGCTATTTACAAAGAACAGATAAAAAAATGGAGACAGAATCACTTATACAAACATCAAAGGAGCTGAACATGACCGATTCATGTTTTTCAGTCAATCATAGAAATTTGAAGGGGAAGTAATACCTCAGCATTCTTGATTCCTGGAAGTAGATGGCGATTCACTAATATATACCACAAAGAATCACCAGCCCGTGGAAGAACATACAAGGCAAGTTCCCCCCGTCTACTTTTCTTCTCCAAAAGTACAGAAAGACCAGAAATCCCACCAGCGACCCAGTACACAAGCTTGTGGTCTTTTGAAGCAACCTTTCTATGCAAACATATAACCGCCTTGCAACCCAAAAGAGAAGTTTACAAACAGAGTCATGAAAGTTCTAGAAGTGCAAATCAAATTGGCATTTGAGCAAATAGCTACCTGGAAGATTCCTACAAAAGCAGACAAAAAAGTTGTTGATCGAACAGCTCCTTTAACAGCATGCCAACAGGTGCGAATAGGAGCATCCATGAACTGAAGTGAATCAAAATGAATAAATTACGTAACTCAACAGCAAAGCAAAGAGAGGACCGGGGGGGGGGGGGGAAGAAAATTTAATTGCATCCAGAAACAGATTCATAAAATGTAAAAGCTGCAAACAGATGCGGCATTCTTGATAAAAGAATGCAACTAAATATTACGGAAATATCACTAAATAATACGGCCATTAGGATATTTCCGAGTTCACATTCTATACAAGTGCACATTTGTTTCACAAGATGGGATAAAATGGGATACAATTTTTTGTGAGGTAATATATTGTGAGAGGATAGAACAAGAGAATGTATACTATGCTGACCTTTTGTCTTATATTTGGTATGTGGGGAATAATTTAATGGAAAAATGTAAGACGTGCTTGTTTGAATGCATTTAAGATGAGGATAAATGTAAATGTCAAATTTATATTATTGTTATTACATATAAAGTTTAAAAGAAAGTTTATTGAACAGCCATAAGACCAATGTTGTTGTATAGCATGAATACTGGGCAATTAAATGGCATGCAAAATATAAACTTAACCAAGATAAAGATATTACAGTATATGTGAGCATAGAAAAGAAAAAAAGACAGAATCAAGAATGAATGATGTCATTTGTAACAAGATTGAAACGGTGCCTATTGAATATACAATGTGGCATACGCGGTTAAGATGATTTTGACATGTGAGAAGTGAGAGAATTGATGCAATAGAAAATGTTTATAACGAAATAGGCCGAGAAAAACAAAAGAAAACTTGATAGAAAACTGTTAGACATCAGATAGAATATGATGGCCTTTAGTTACACAGAGATGATGGGCAGCTAGAATCTACATCGCTGATTTCATCCAATAAGATTAAGGTTTGTGCCTTTATTTAATTATGCATACAAAAATACAAGCACTTGATTGTGAAGGTCCTCAAGGAACTCACAAGCCATGTGCTAAGCTCATAGTATTGAATGCGTCACCCTTGAATTAGCATTTAGGACACACACATGTTTGGGGCAATAATGGTAACACGAGTTCAAAGGTTATCCAGATTGAATTATGATCAACCTGAACATGTTGCCAGTATTCCAGTTTGTTTGGCAGCCAAACAACTCAGCTAGAGATACAAAGGCAAAGTAAGCACTACTCTTGGAGGCAGGGGACCTAAGGAACACAGCAAGACAGAATTCTAAGATTAAGTGGCTTGTAGGCTTGTGACAAGAGGATTATCACAGCACATCTCCTAAATAGGCACTTAAATGACAGATGGCCAATTTGACTTGGAGTCAATTATTGTTGTTACAGTTCCACGAGGATTGGGTTCTTAAGGATAAAGGCATTTTGACAAATACTGCAAATAGGGATGGACCCAGTTAGGTTAATCTGAAATAAAATCCATATCCACATCTGACGGACATGGTTAAAAACTAAGTAAAAGGGACACAGACATGGTTACAGTTAAAAAAACAGAAAACCAGCTGGTTACTGTAACCATAACTGATCTGTAACTCGTAACCAACAATTATGTATGTAATATTAGTTTTTATATATAAAAAAATATTAGTTTATAAATTATTAATTTAAAAATATATATACACTTTATACAATATCCTTAAATTGTAATTTATTTACAACAATTTTCAATAAATAAAATTGTGACCGTAAAGCATATTATGACAATATAAAAAAAATAATAAATCATTTCCATAAAATGTATAACATCTATCTATCATATTAATTGCTAGATTTCTTGAGGCCAATTCTAATTTAATTGTGTAATCATTAGTTTAAGTCTAATTTAAGTGTATATTTTTCAGTTTTAGCTGCCAATTTCATGTATTTTTGTGTGTTGGTTGCTCATTATCTACTTTAATAAAAAATTTGATTTTTATTGAAAATTTTATTTAATTATGTAATTTGTTAAAATAGTTACGGATAAAAACCATGGATACAATTAATCAGTCAGTTACAGACGCAGCTATGAAAATCCATAACCGGTTACAGTTATGGACACAGTAACTGATGTAGAACTAAAATTACAATCACGGTTATGCTAAAAATTGTAACCAAACCAATCCATGCCCATCCCTAACTGCAAATTAATTTGGTTTAAAATAAGCTAAACCTTAGCAGAGCCGTCTCTAATGAGGAATAGATTGTTAACTTGTTATGCCCCTATATGTTAGCAGCTTTCAACCAAGAATTTAGTTACTTCATGATCACACAGTACTCCAACATTCTATAGCATTGAAGTACTCTTTCCCTCCATTTTTGGTCTTGTTGCTTTGTCCCTCACTCTCATAACTCATTCCATACCCTTTTATTCTTTTGTGCATAACTCTCTACCCAATTCATACTGCTACTGCTAGTGATCTGACAAACCAAAATGTGCTCATATAATTGTTGCACAACTATTTTATATGTAGTTTTGTATGGTTAAAAATAGCATGACATAATTATATAAAAATATCATTACATTATTGTATTATGATTTGCATCTATAAAAAATAAAAACTTCACTACATAACTCTATTAAGAATATTTACACTTTTGAACAATGGAACACAAGTCAGAAGTAAATACATATTATGCTTATATAAATTACCATAACACCCCACATAGTGGGATAAAGGCTGGATGTGTTATTGTTTAAATTACCATAACACAATATCTAAACCACCCCTTGTATTAAAGGAGGTTGTCACGATCTTGGGTATTATAGGGGCAAAGATGTAATTGAGTTACAATTATAGTTAGGGGGTATCTTTGTAATTTGGTTACAGCACATGGGTGTTGATTATTCTGTTATTTCTCTTTTTGTCTTGTAGCTTAGTTGGTTAGAGAGTTTTGTTTGGTAGCTAAGTGAGGCTATATATATGTTGCCCCAGCTGTAGGAAGGGGTATGCTGAAAATTATTAAATTAATTATTTGATTCTCTCTCTCTATAATTCTCCCTCTCGTTTCTCTCCATTCTGCTCTCGCTCACTTCTCTCCCTCCTTCTTCTTCAATTCTTCTCCTAATACATTCTGCCCTTGGCTTTAATACAATCGGATCTTCCGATTGTCCATTTCAGCCGGTCATGAACCCTAGGTTCATGACAAATGGTATCAGAGCCGTCGTTCTTCGGGTGTGGTTCATGTAATGTTGGTAGTCGATTCTCGGTGGAATTGATTGGTATCATCCTGGCTGTGTTTCTGTTGCGACTCTCATTTGAAGGCGAATCCGACTGGGCTTGGCGGTGTGCTGCTCACTTGGGTTGGAAGGTGATCTCGACCAGAGCATGTTCCTCGGCAGTTTTGTTACTGATTTAGGTTAGGTGTTGAAGCTGACCGGCAATCGGTGGCTGAAAGCAACAAGTCGTAGGAGCCGATTTCGGAAACAATACAAAATTAACGAGGAGAAGATTGTTGAATCTGTAGCCATCGCGAGCATAGCCGATTCTGGCTAGCGACAGCAAGGACGGTGGTGCTGGTCGGTGATTGGGCGGTAGCTGCATGGCTGTGGTTTCAACTCAAGTTGAAGGTAGGAAAATCCGACTCCTTCTGCTGTGATTTAATCGAGCCCAGATTGAGAAGGCTTTGAAGGCGATCTGGGTGAGGCGAGCGCGAACCGCGCTTGGTTGCAGGTTGCGACCGTCCAAGAGGAGCGTGAGTCCGTCGAAGGTGAAGCAGACAGCCTAGGCATGTGCGACTGAAGCGGAAGACAAGTTGCAGGAGCTCCGCTGGAGTTGACGACAGGGGCGAGGAAGGTGTCGCGACCATTACCAAACGCGACCAGTGGGTAGGAAGAACCAGAGGAGGATTCGCGACTAGAGAGAACGACCGGTACGGGAGATCCGCTGAAGTTGGCGACGCGGACAGCATCAGGTGGGACACGAACTGAGGAGCATTCATGATTGGTGTGGGAGTCCGACGAAGGCAGTGACGCAAACGACCAAGAGGTTCACGAGTGGGCCGAACGAGGATGTAGGAGACGCGACCATTGTCAATTGCGGTCGGTGGTTAGGCAGAGCAGGTTCGGCGACTCCAGTGATCTGGAAGGTGGTTGATGTTGGGAGATTAATCTCCAACAGTGATTTACGAAGGTGTAAATCTCCAAGCAAGTGAGCCCCCTCAGTTCGAACATGGAAGGTGCAGCAGGTGAGTGACCCTCGGCCAATAATTTCGATAACTATTATACGGAAATTGGAAGCAGCAGGTTGAATTCGGCTAAGACTTTGGTGATTCAGAGCAGCAGAGTTGATTAATTTAGTAGGCGAAGGCATAACAGCTATTTTGGAGTCAATTGATTCTCTGGAGGCTGTTTATCCATCGTGTTAGTCAGCCTTAATTGGAGACTCAGCTGCAAATCAGAGTGGCGCAGCGGATTAGGCCGATTTCATGTGGGAAGTGGAGTCTTCCAGCTTATCCAGTTCATTTGTTGTTGGTGCTTGAGGCTGTTGAGTAAGAATCAGCTGCAAGTGGTTCGGAGCTACTGGGAGTGGATTTTTGAAGGCGAATTTGGATGGGTGATTCTTGGCGGTGAATTCCAGCGCTCCTTTGTGAAGAGCAATATGTGGTCTTCAAAGTATGCTGATTGTGAAAAATCAGCTAAGGGAAGCAGGGCACACCTGAAACAAAAGGGGGCGCAATTGCAACCGAATGATGCTGCATTTTCAGTGGTTAATTTTCAAGGAAGAGGGCGGCCTCCATTGCAGTGGACCAATGCTGCATTTTCAGTGGGGTGTCCTACTCATGAAGCTAGGAGAGGCTATGAGCAAAGGGAAACAAAGGCAGCTAAGGGGAGCAGTGCATACATGGAGCAAATGAGCCCTAAATTGCAGCAAAAGAATGCTTCATTTTCAGCTGGAATGAAGCCTCAAGGGCAGCCAAAGGAGGCTGCAATTTCAGTTAGCAGCAACAAGGAACAGAAGAAGGGAGTCAGCTAATTGAACAATGGAACCAGCAGTGGGTTTGATGAAGAGTGCAAGGAATTCAGCCAAATGTTTCGTGAGAAATTGCAAGAATTTGCAATGATACTATCTAAGAAATATCATTACAATTTTTCATCGGAATACTTCGATGATTATCACGGAAGTTTTAACAAGGAGGAATTTCTCAAAATGGACCAATCGAAGAAGAAGTCAAGATGGCAGGAAGGGGATTCAGTTGCAGTGATTGAGAACTTAGAAGAAAAAATAATACCCCAAGAGGCATCTACTGAAAGGCTGCAAGGAAATAATAGGGAAGCAATTGATGAAGTGATAGTGGAAGCCAAAGCCAACTTGTTACCTCGGGTGGCTAGTGCAAGGGCGGAAGGGTTTGGGACTGCTCCAGATCAGAAGTTTGTGGAAAATGGGACAGCATTGGATCAGACAAATCAGACTAAAGGACCAGCCATCGGTGTGGATGATGTTGCTGAAGCCTTTCCTCAGATTTTCGACTTATCGAAATCTGAGGAACAATCACATTTGGAACAAAATATGGATTTGACTTGGGTTAAAATAGGCAACGAGGAGGTGGAGACAGCACTAGCTGGAGGAAAACTAAGGGATATAGCGAAAGGAATCGAAGGGTTTGCTGAAGAAAACGAAACTATCGCTGCTGTGTTGGTTTTTGCTCCTACTAGAAAATCCAAGTTGCTGTCTACCGTATGGAAGGATGATTTGTTGGCTAAAATTGAAGTTGCAGCAGCTCTTAAGGCTAATGCTCACAAGTAGCCTTGGTATGAGTGTCCAAAGAAAATCTGCAATCTTCCATTGCTGCATTTCAAGGATGCTGATGATATCTTTCAATGTGCAGCTGTGGTGCACCATGGAGGTGTAGGAACAACTGCCGCTGGTATTGAACTTGAACTCTATCAAATTGCTCTTGTTGAAGTTCTAGGCTGAATTACAATGGGGATTGATCTTGAATACTTAAGAACGAGAAAGAAGAAAAGGCCTAGAAGAACAAGAAGAGAACGAAAGAAAAATCAAATAGAGAAGGCGGGCATTGGATGAAGAAGCAACGGCTAGGTGATAATAAGTTTCTTGGGAACAAGAAACATTTCAAGGGGGGGGAAAATTGTCACGATCTTGGGTATTATAGGGGCAAAGATGTAATTGAGTTACAATTATAGTTAGGGGGTATCTTTGTAATTTGGTTACAGCACATGGGTGTTAATTATTCTGTTATTTCTCTTTTTGTCTTGTAGCTTAGTTGGTTAGAGAGTTTTGTTTGGTAGCTAAGTGAGGCTATATATATATTGCCTCAGCTGTAGGAAGGGGTATGCTGAAAATTATTGAATTAATTATCTGATTCTCTCTCTCTATAATTCTCCCTCTCGTTTCTCTCCATTATGCTCTCCCTCACTTCTCTCCCTCCTTCTTCTTCAATTCTTCCCCTAATACATTCTGCCCTTAGCTTTAATACAATCGGATCTTCCGATTGTCCATTTCAGCCGGTCATGAACCCTAGGTTCATGACAGAGGTCATCCACATTTCCACTTTATGCAACTTCCATGAAAACAAAAGTAGACAGACAACATATACAAAATCTGCAAGGCCAAGGTGAAAAAAAAATTTCATAGGTATTTTCTTTTTGGTTACATTGTTTCTAATATATTAGAAATGATAAAATTAGAAATGAAGTTATTCGTAATAAGGTAGGAGTAGTGCCAATCGAGGAGAAGATGAGAGAGACTAGACTAAGATGGTTTGGTCATGTGAGAAGAAAACTAAGAGACGCTCCTGTGAGGAGAGTTGATGAAATGGAACAATTAGTCACAAAAAGAGGTAGAGGTAGACCCAAGAAGACTTTGGGAGAGACATTAAAGTTTGATATGAAGTATATGGATCTAAATGAAGATATGACAAACGATAGAAATACATGGAAGTCTAGAATTCATGTAGCCGACCCCACATAGTGGGATAAAGGCTGGATATGTTGTTGTTGTTGTTGTTGTTTCTAATATATTATCTTAGCAGGAGTTCATGTCTGTCCATGTGCACTACAAGGAGCAACTTCAGGTTGGATCAACAATAGCTATATGGATTGCTCACATTTTGCCACAAATACAGACGTGCTATAATTCTATGGTTTCCAGTAGGTTATAGTAAAGATGAAAAGGTACATCTTAGATCAGGCATTGTCTTCCAAATAGCATCAAGCCACAGGCCACATAGAGAGAAGAAATTCCACACCATATATTTTACTAATTACTGGGAAGTGCATAACTTAAAACCTGTATATGGTTCATTTTCTTGAATTGGACTGATTAAAATAACATAGCTTGGAGATTCATTCACAAGAGCATGTAGGGCCCCTTTGAAATCCTTTCCACTTTCAAAAAGTTGATTCTATTTCCAAAATTTTGGAAATGGAAAATAGAAAGGCTGTTTGATTTTTATTTTTCTGTTCAAAAGATTGAAATGGATTTCCAAAATTTGGGAAGCTCCTAAAAGTGGAATTCTTGTTCATTCCATTTCATTTCTCCTCCACCCTCATCAATTTATAACATATAACATATTATATATCATAGATAATATATTAATATATTATAATAATATATAATATATATTTTATATGTAAGTTAAATATAATACATATTATAATATATAACATATATTTTACATATAAGTTAAATATAATATATAGTATTAGACATTATAAATTATAATGTTATTATATATATGTATATTAAAAAATTAAACACCAACACAAATATCTAACACTTCTCAGTTTCAGTTTTCCTTTCTCTGACAAATGACAGCAAAACCAAACAAGATGTTCAGTTTCCAGTTTTTTCTAACTGAAATGAACACAAAAAACTAACAGCTTTTCAAACAGCCTCGTAATATTTCAATTTTAGTCAGTGACGCTGAGAAAACCACATTTGTGGACATCTCCAGCTATAAGATGAATGAGCCATCAGTTACACGAAATAACATTTAGATTCCATAAACCATAAAAACTAAAAGGCATACCTTTTGCAGGTGGAGAACAACAAACGGTACAAACGTCAAAGAGAAATAAAGTGGAAACGTTTTCCTGAATGTTGCTGATGCTGCATTACCATTGTGAGCTAAACATGAATTTGTATCTGGGTGAATTATGGAACAGGGAATAATTGAAGGAAACTCTTCCAACTTCTCAAAATTGGAGTCCTTTTTGCTAGACAGGTAAGCAGATAGCGATGCAACATCCACAGGAGAGCCTCTGCAACAATCCCTCACGGCCCTGTACACAGGCCCTGCAACTGGACCCGTTTTCTGGATGAAATCTTGATATGATTTTGGCAAGCTCTCAGGACGCATTACAAAGGCATACATAACCTGAAAGAGTTTTTTGATAAAAAATAGTGAGCAAAACAATTGAAAGAGAGTTTTTTTTTTTTTTAAATAATTGCTCTAGAGCTCAAAAGAGGTATGATGTACATAACATCGGTCACATTTCGTAGCTAGTTACTAAATTGTGTGTAACAAAGATTTCACTTGAAAAATTAGAAGCATCAAGAATAATACAACACCACAGATGAGAATTATATTTGATGGGGCAATCCAAAACTAGATAGTATCTGAAGGATGGATACATAAACATAAATGCTGACAGAGGTGTTTTGAAAAATTAGGATACAGTAAACAATCACAATAACATAGAAATAAGTTTACTGAAAAAAAAAAAAGCAGTTTGTGCATGTTGATGCGAAAATAATAACAATTAGTTTATTTAAAACATTGCCAGTATGCTTATGCCTGATAGATTACTATATCAAGAATAAAAAAACAGTCACCTCCTCACTTGATACATTGAAAAAGAAAGTTAGAGCCAACATCCTAGTATTTAAAGTTTGAAGTTTTCCTAAAAACCTAATAAACTCAAATCATCTTAGTTTCAAAATGGAAATAACACCTCATTAAAGTTTCCATCTTTGTAGATAGTTTTCCTCGCAATCAAAGAAGTAGAAATGAAAAATATTTTATGCCTCTTCAAACTGTATCTAGGAACCCAGAAAATCATGCCCCCAAACACTCACGTGTAAATATTTTTGCCATGATCCCCATCCATATGTGTGCACAAATAAAAGGTGTGGTCCGTAAGGAATTCCAAAACACATGCATTTCCAGCTTTGGTACTTGAAGGTTTAGGTAGTGTGTCTTGCATTCTAGTCTTGGTCAAATGGTTGTCATATAGACAAATGGGAAAATTAAGGGCATACCTGCGCGGATGCTAAAGTAAAAAGCAAAGCATCACCATGTCCCCAATGACTTCCCCAGAGGTGAAACTTGTTCTTGGACTTTGCAGAATTATAAGCACACTGATATGATGAATAATGACTTAAAATGTATGGAGAAAAAGTTTTTTGTAATTTTATGCATCATGGACACAAAGACAAAACTAAAAACTATACCTGGGCAAGCCTGGCCAAAAGATATAAAGCAAGTGTACGCCTGCGATTTGAACCATCCAATGCTAAAATAGAAAGACCTGCTACTGAACCTGCTAAGATTCTGCTCCATCATCCCCTTTAACAAAGTTATATTCGTGGGAATAAAATATAGAATGGATCAAAGTGCTTTTAAACAAGTATAAATCATTCACATTCAAAAACTATAAAACAAAGAAATGACACTAAAAGCCAAAAGTAAAAGTAATACATTGAAATGGTTCCACAATCTTACGCATTTAATGGTGTCTCTTTCTTTCTCAGTTTTCTCATCAAACATCTGAGGGCATGATAGGATCCAGTAAATCCTCCAAAAAGCAAACCAATTCGACATGCTTCCTCTCTTACTATCAAATCTTTCTCTGAGACAAGTTGCTGCAGGAGTCAAACCTTCAGTGTTAGGAAAGAGGAATATTACCAGGATGCATGCATTGAGAAGGTAAGTAAGATTACTTAACAACACACTTCAGTTCATCCTAAAGGAAGGCAAGAGGAGCAATCTAGCACAAACTGCTGAACCTGGATCTCTTTCAGCTTGTTATAATAGGAAATGCAACTCATCATATTCATTAAGGCTGTCTATGATATGGTTCCATATCTAAGTAGAAAATCACAGGGGCATTTGACAGAGCTTCTAGTTTTCCATTTTGGTTTTCATTTCTTGTGTTCAGTTTTTGTTTCAGTTAAAGCATATAAACTTAACATGATGTTTGATGACTTTGGTCTGTTTCTAATTTTTCTTTTTAAGGCCAGTAACTCCATTCGGCAATGAATGCCATTGCCCAGAGGGAAGGGGAGAAAAGAGGAAGAAAATGAAAACAAAATGAAAATTGTGGAAACACCTTTTTGGTGTTTTCATCCTTCCTGAAAGTTAGAATATTTTCAAAATTTTTGAAAATGAAAACAAACAATCAAACATCATTTTCTATTTTGATTTCCAAATATTTGAAAATGGGAGTCCTAAGAGTTGGGCCCTAGCATGATATAAGGTGAACGGAATATAGGCACTAAATAAAGATAACACATACAGCAACTTCCTGTATGCTTACGGAATTTATGATAGTTATTGGAGAGCATTTAGCTTGCCAGTTAATGCAGAAATATATCTTTATCTTCTCAGCCATTTCTGGGATCCACATTTCTCAAACAAGAATGACCTAGAAAAAGCTAGTAAATATGCCTAATAGCATCAGCAAGACAAGGCAACAAGAAAAGGAAAAGAGACCAATTAAACTACTGTTGCTTGCCATTGAACGTTCAGCATGCTGGAACTTGAGACCACTACTAGCAAACTTTAAGATGCAGGACATCGATTATTGAACTTCCACATACCACAAATTCAAAAAATTCACAAATTAAATATGCCATGATCCTTGAATCTCGATATTTATCAAAAGCAGAAACAAACAGCCAATAACTAGAAAGTATCGTTATGGCATCATTTGTCTGAAGGACAAAAGATATTGCTTTTGAAGAAACAACCACCTATAAAGCACATGCACTCAAAATACACCAAAAATAGGGTGTCAAAATGCCCATAGAATATGCCATGTGGCATGCCCACTGGTAATGACTCATAGGACACATTAACCTGCTTCTCAAACACACAGGATGGCATGTCCAATGGTTCTAACACGGTTGAAGTAAGAACATTTGGAGTTTCTGTCTTGGCATTTCTATAGAAATTCAATATTGATTAATGTTTTTAAACAGTAATGTAATTGGATTACAACATTTTTTTTCCCTGGGAAATTACATATTTCTTTGGATGATTTACTGACAAATGCATTTGAATATTTTTCATATTCATGTTGCATCATAATATGACTGAAAAAACGTTTCTACTTTTGTATATTAAATGATATTTAAAATTTTGTATTATGTAACCATAGTTTATATATAAAGCTAATAAAGATATAAATTCCTATCACATGATGCACATCCAGATCTTATTTTTTTTCATCCCACCTAGTGGGATTAAGGCTTGATAGGTTGTTGTTGTTATAGCTTTATCCCATGTCTATATCCATATTGTTATCTGTACCTAGGCTTCTTAGACCAGAATAATAGGCTTGCAAGTTTTTAATTAAGATTGGCGAGAGTAGTATATGACATGCTTCTATAATTAATTTTGTTCTCCAATGTGGTCCCATGCGATGCCACTAAAATAAGCTATAATTAACAGCATAGCATATTTAGATGCAGATGAAGATCAGCATATATTTACAAATACAAGACAAGCTCAATGTTATATCAATGTAGAGTCATCTTCCGCTGACTACATTGAGTAAAAAAACATAAATTTTGCACATCTTCAAGCTCCTTTAATACAAATTCTTTCAAGTATCACTATAGCTTAATGATCTATTACCTATCACAGCGTCTGCTACCTCAATCTATAACAATATGATAACTGCCTGTTCCAGTACCAACAAAAAAAAAAGTACACTCCACAATCCTATGCCAGCATCTCCTACACCAATGTTTGTATTTCTCATTGTTCTCTCTTAAAATGCATACAACTTGTATATTGAACTGAATTAGATAACAGAGAAAGAGACCTTGAATTCTACCTGAATTCTCAGCTTTAGCCCAACCCATAGTGAGCCACACTATATTATTTAGGAAAAACATGGATAATTAACTCATAATTTAACTAAAACTTATGGCAATTAGTGTAGCACATAGGTGAATATAATCCTACAACCAATTGACTTCAATTAGCATGAAGAAACTAAAAATGAAAGGTACATCCAAAAGCAGCTTGCAATTTGATCGGCACTAAACAGCAACTGCCATATCAATCTTGTAGTATATCGAAAACAAATAACTAAACTCTTGGTTCGTCAATATTACTGATGAAGAAAAAGTTTAAAATTATTGATCAAACATATTCGAGCAAATATATATATATATATATATATATTATTGATCAAACAATGACACAGGCAATAAATTAGTTTAAAACTTTGAACCAAAACCAACTGAATTCGATAGATTGAAAGAGTCCAACCTTGAGATCAAGTAGGGAGGAATAGGATTTTCGGCGAGCGAGCTTGAAAGCGCGGAGCAGAATTCCAATTCCAACACGAACGCCGTAGGCGAGGAGGAAGCTCTGGCAGAGGTTGCCGATGGCGTTGGCGACGCACGACTCGTCCGAGTGGTCGCAAGGTGGTTGGAGCCGCCGCGCGCGGATCTGCCGGAGCTGCAACTCCTCTATGGCCTCTCTCAAGCGGTCTTCCGCCTCCCGGAGGCGGCGCTCCGCCGTGCCATCGGATGCATCGCTAACGGTGCCGTCGGATACATCGTCCAGCTGCGGCGGAGAGGGAGAGGATAGAGAGCGCATTTTGGAGAGAGAAACAAGGGTTTCTGCATCTGCAGAGGGGGGGGGTAGGGAGAGAAGTTTGTGTATGCTTGGATGAGAAGAGAGAGAGAGAGAGAGAGGGGTGCCTGGAAGTGTACGAAAAGGGTATAAATGCAGATGTGGCAGAAATACCGTCTAGAAATGGAAAAAGTACATAATTGGTCGGAGGTTCTGAAAATTATAA
Source organism: Diospyros kaki (assembly GCA_036245055.1). Lineage (NCBI taxonomy): Eukaryota > Viridiplantae > Streptophyta > Magnoliopsida > Ericales > Ebenaceae > Diospyros > Diospyros kaki. The sequence continues at coordinate 45,828,834 of BSEG01000002.1, read as the reverse complement.
AATAAAATTGTTAAAAATATTTTTTTTGTAAAATACACTATCTACTCCTGAGATTTAATAAAATTACAGATACCTCGCTTCTAGTTTGAATAATTGCTAGAACCTCAGTTGAAGTTTAAAACCAATATCTCAATATAAATTTTTAAAAATGCAAAAGTTGCCTTTTTATTTCATCTTTTTTATTTTTTTCCCTTATATCTCTTTCTTCTTTTCTCTCTTTTTTTTAACAGATATTAATGATGACATATATTAACTAAATATAACATCACCTATGAGAAATTTTATAGGAGTAAAATAGTTATTTTATTTTATTTTTAATAGCATGAAATGTCTATATGTAATTTCTCAAATTAAAGATATGTTTCTGTAATTATGTTAAAATTTGAACGGTAGTTTGTGTAATTTATTTTTTAATAGGTAAATTGTTAAAAAGTTGAAGCTTTTAATTATAAGAATAATAAAATTTTGATTTTTTTCCCTGTTTTATCGGACTTGAACTTAATTAACTTAAAAGTTAAAACTACATATAGTAACCTAATTATTTGAACTTGACTGGTTAAACTAGTTCAAAATTGTAGAAAATAAGTCAACGAATTGAATTTTGACTGGATTAATTAAAGTTCATTGAGATCTATTTAAAAATAAAAAATTAATAATAAATATAAATTTGATTAAAATATAAAGACAAAGTATATATATTCTATATAATAAAATATTTTTTTTGTAACTGGAAAAAAACTATAACACTTTTAATTCTTATACAACAACAACAACAACATATCCAGCCGTTATCCCACTATGTGGGGTTGGCTACATGAATTCTAGACTTCTATGTGGAGTACATCCCAACAGATAGTTTGTTTAGAATTCATATTTGGATCCGACTAGGTTTTACGCTCGCTGTCGGCTACCTAACGCAACCCTACTGCTTTATCCGGGCTTAGGACCGACAGTAGATAATATCCCTTGGCGAAGTAATGATGAAATGAAGTTTGAACACCATCTTCACATGGAAAAATTTCATGAGATGGTGGTGAATGAAGATAATTAATATAGTTGTGTTCCATAACTTAGTTGACATGGTGAAACCAACAAGTACAATATGGAAACACAACAACCTTTTAATTCTTATATATAAAAATAATTATATATGAAAAATGATAACACTTTTAATTCGTATATATGAAAAACGATAACACTTCTAATTGAATTATTGGAATGGAATGGAAATATATATATTTTTTATGAGAAAGTGGATAATACAATATAATAAAGGAAATAAATAAATATTTCTTCTTGTTTTGGAAAAGTGATGAAAAATAAAAGTGGAAATGACAGATTTATATTTAAAAAAAAATAAAATTATCGAAAGACATAATTTATAGGATAAAAGATAATGGTTTAGATAATAATTAATCATACTCTCATTTTCATTTCAAATTAAGAAGAACTTTCTTTCTTTCATTTTCATTCCATCCTCCTCTCCAAAACATATTATAAAGTAAAAAGTTAATTCAATGCTACTTTGTAAGGGAAACTCAAATAAATTAGGATCACATGTTTTATTATAGGTGCGCTTAATTAGCCTTCATTCCTTTTGTGACCTCATTAATAGTGTTATTAGTCACTCCATCTTAAACCCTTACATATAATAATCAAGCATAAAATCAGTTCCCAGTGATGGCCAAAAAAAATTAGAAATGAAAAGTTAATAGTTGTTGATTAAATGCAAATTTGAATTCTATAGTATCATGAAAAAAAAATCCTAAGAATCTCAAACTGCAGCATTTCATAGTATACATGAAGTAACTATGCTATAATAATCTAAAACCATATCTCAATTTTGCTCTGAGTTATTATTGGGGCAACTGCCCACATCTTGTTGATCTCGCCAAGATGACTGCCACTGTTTGTCATACAGTGTGGCCTCATTGGCTAGCTTTTGCAGCCTCTCCAAATCGTCTTTCCTTCTGAAAAGGACTATATATGCCAATGATTGTGATGAAAAGGCCAGCTTTGCATATGGCATTCCCAGTTTGGCCAACCAGATCAAGCCCCGTGAGAATGTCCATAAAATATGCCATGAAGAATCCCACCATTGCTGCTCGACCTGAAAAATTAACAGCGCAGCTATAAGGTTCCGGGTTTGAAATATAGAAACGATCTTTTTGCAGAATAGAAAGGGTAAGGTGGTGACTAAGACCTGGTTGGAATCTTCATTGGTGGTCATTCAGTTTTTTTGAACGGGGGATAAATTGGGTATGTTTCATTGATGCCAAAATGACAAAGGTCTTAGCTTATACTTTTGTAGGCATAAAATATGGGTTTTGAGTTCTAACCATTTAGTAGCTCAGCCTCAGGAAGGTGGGAGTGCATTATCCATGCCCACCATGGAATGATAGAACTCCTAAACAAGACTGGATCTTGGTTGCTTGCCACTTCTGGATGGAGTTCAAGAAAGTTTCTCCTCCTTGCTTCTGCAAAACCAACAGAGGGAGCACCAAGCAGAACAGTTATGGGTGGTTTCTTTCCAAGTCTGTGTTCAAATTGGAACAGGAATGGCATGAATCTTCTGTACATAGATTTTCAGAAGAAAGTTCACTCTATTATCTATATGAGAATCGTTACCAGTCAAGAATATAAGAAAACATCAAAGAGGACGCACTGCAAATGAAAATTATAATGGAAACAACTTGACAGGAAAAACCCATAAAAAACTGTATTGGCTTGCCACTTGCCGTTGAAATGACCACAGAATGCTGAGTTTCAAAACTGGAGTTCATATGAAAGGGAATGACCACTCACCTGCAACTGACACCATCCCAATCCATCTTGCCATTCTTAACAAACATGTTTAAATCCCAGGTCCCATTCTTCCAACGGTCATCCATGAATTTCGGAGTAGACTTTTCGGTACCCATACTCTGGCTTGCTTCATCCTTGGCTCCCTCGGGCTTGTCAACAGGTAGATCAGATTTTTCATGTTGGGCAGTGTCTAAGCATTTTTGGCCTTCAGCATCCAGTGACAAACTGGGTTGATTGCTTCAACACAAGAGAGGGTGCAGGTCTGATCAGGGATTGTTGTTTCTTGGTTACATGATAGGAGCTTCAAGCTCTTGGCATTGAGGCAGTAATGGCAATAGAAGCCATGGATGTTCTACTATGGTCTTATCTTTACCTTCGGTGGTTTCTTTTTAGGCTCTGGTTTGAAGATGCGGGGGGCATCGAAAGAAGGAAGCCCAATTAAATAGGCTTATCCATGCCTGTCAGAAAGGTCATGGGCTTCTTTTATGTGTCTATTTCCTTTTTGATATCTTAAATTTCCAGGACACAATTTTGACAATTATAGATTGAAGCTTTGGATTGACTGGAATTGTTTAGGCCATAATCATGTTAAAAGGTTTGAATCACTTCTTGGCCCAACACATAAAGGCTTTAAACCTAGATTAGATGAATATTAGAGAACACATTCGGCGTGACCAATCTAGCATGCCCTTGAAAAATTTTCTTAATCATAGGAAGAGGAAATCTGAACAATTGCATCTTATATACATACATTTCACTTTTTCTTATGCCCTTCACCAATTGGAAGGATAAATTTGAAGGGCTTAGCTCCACATCAAGAAAAGCAAAGCATGGTATAGCTAAAGGTAGCTGAAAGATCAGAGTAGCATAGCAGCTGAACAAGGAAAATACATTGCATAGGGTGGTTTTATGGAGAAGTAGAAAATTCGGGGCCTCATCTCAAAAGCAGCTTCAGACGTAACTAGCCATGAGGGGGTTTTAACTGATGTGCATTCCACAACTTTGTTTTGCTGAGAAAGAAATATCCTTATCAAGCTACCCAGTAGTAACAAAGTTTGATCTCTTTTCAAATGTGTTGACTGCCAGGTATCCATTACAAAGCCATAAGAAAAAGTTCTTTTGGTAAGGAAAAAACCGCAGGAAAAGGTTGAGCAATACCGATCCAATTAACCTGCAAAAGGAATTATGCCATCAATAATCATATAGTAGTAATTGATATTACATTAGATCTACCAACAAGGTATGGATATGGGGCCAGTTTAAGTAGTTGAGACTGACATGAATACACCTCAAACAAACAGGGAATCAAATTAGTAAATATTGCTGTATATGAATACACCTAAATAGCACATACACCATGTCCAAATTAGTAAATTTTATATGAGAACATGCTATTATTGGCTCATGCATTAGAATGTATATGATAGGCCCACTCTTAGGAATTCCAAGCAAGAATCAGCAATAGAAAAGTCTATCAGCTAAGACAGCAATATGGTATTCACTTGTCAGGCAGAGTGTATGTAAGCAGATGGGTCCTATCCAAAGGAGAAGAAAGAGGAACAGTCTCACAACATAAAGAAAATGGAATTTACATACACGGGTTCAAGGCAGTGAATGGTCATCTAAGGATGCGACAGGACATAAAGGGGGGTTTACTGAGGGTATGACAATGGCTTGTGTGTTGAAATAGTTTTATGTACAGAAGAAAATCAGTTTCAAGACTTGCATTATTTTCTTCCCTAAGCCAAAAGTAAAAAAAAATTCACAGATGATACAGGCTAAGTCTATATGCTTAATTGGTGGTTTCTGTGATGGTAGTTGTCTCCCTTTACATGTCTTTTATGTGTGAAGGTAGGTCAACATAGAGGGCAACCTCAAAATCCAAGTCAATCTAGCATCGGCCAATTGCTCTCTATCAGGGATTACTAGAAAGACTATATCCATATACTCTTAAGATAGATGTCATTAAAGAAGCAAAGGCACTTGAATCCACAAGATAAAATACAAAAAAAAAAAAAAATGAAATACAAAAATATTATTAATTCCTCAATCTATCCATGTAAAGATTACATTTATTAATATATCATTACAAGGTTAAATTTTACAAAAGAGAAAATAACAGAAAATAAAAGGAATCACTAGAATTAGAAAATTTGAATCAAGACCAAGTCTAGATTTTAGAAATCAAAATACAATAACAATCACAAGCCTTTATAGTTAATCCCACTGGCAGATTGGCTACATAAAAATTCTGACTTTCCAATCATCTCCATATATGGCTATATATTCTGTACAGCCACTTTACCCTATACCATGTCAAAATTATACCCTCAACATTGGACTCTGCCCAAAATTCATGACTTATTGCCTCTTTAACAGTAAATGTTGTTTGTTCAGTCATTCCAGGTGGACCCACCACATTGCGTTCCATTTCGAGCACATCTGCAAATTAACCATTTTAGACCAATCACAACTTCAACACTGATTAACCTTGTTCCAATCTAACTACTCCCAAAACTCATCATTCTAATATCAAGTTCTAGAACTGCCCACGGTAAGTTGCATCAATGTTTACTCTCTCCATAAAGTAAAAGCCCAAACAAGTCAATAAGTTAGTTACTGCATTGACTCAGTGAGCAGTTCTACTTGCAATTGCCCAAAGCAAGATTTCAACTTTGATTACTTTGAAGAGCTGTATGCGGGCAACAAAGATTTCAAGTATGAATGGGCAAGTGTAGTACATGGATATCAGTTTCTCAATAAGTTCCCATTATTTGAATATTATAACTTCCAGCAGGCTCCTGAGAAAGAACATCATCTCACAGCTAAATGGAAAGAGACCAGAAAGGCACATGCACATACAAGAGCATGAGAGGATTTGTTATGAGGAATAAAGGTTACTAAATTTTAATGTCTGATATTAAGATTTATGTGTTATTTGATTTTTGGAAATTAGATTTTACATTTTATCTTTATTTATTTTGTTAAGATAATTGTAGTTGGTTTATTTATGCTTTAGTTAAGATTCAATTTTAGCCTAAAAATAGGCTTGTGATGTAATCAACAATTACCCCTTTCGATGATATTGGATACAATTGTGATTTCTCTCCCGAAATTTCTCTATTCTGTCTCCCAAGTTTTGCATCTCCACAACTTCTTCGTCTTAATTTCTTCTCTTTCTCTTCAATATGATACAAATTTTCTACTGTACCACATCAATTTACCCATGGACTTTGTCCTAGGACTACCACATACTAAATAAAGTATGGATTCTATTTTTTGTGTCATTTTACAAGTCCTCCAAGATGGCGTGGCACAGTTCATTCCATGTTGGAAGACAACAAATATTATTCACATTGCAAATTTGTTCTTTTAGGGGGTAGTCTGTTTGCATGATCTGTTGAAGACCATAGTTTGATCTTGACAATAAGTTTGATCTATTGTTTGATCTGTTGAAGACCATAGTTTGATCTGTTATTCTGTTTGCATGATCCGTTTACATGTTGGAAGACATCCTAAGGATTCACCTCACAGTTGATTTTTTGAAACCTAAAACCCTTTAAATGTTTTTTTTTTTTTTTTCAACATCGCCAACACTTTTATCTACATTTGGGAAGTTTTTTGACTATTTTCGCTGAATTTTATTCCATGAGAAACTATATATTAGGTAGGTCTCTATTAGGTTAAAAATGATTTAGGTGGATTTCTGTAAGGTTAACAGTAAGTTTAACAGAAAGTGACTATTACACCAAACCTCAGGTAAGTTTCTGTAATTATCTCTTTTAATTGTTGTACAACTCAAATTATTTATCCGTCCATAAATTACATTCATTACGGTGTCTTTAGGTAAATGCAAAAATTACATTCATTACGGTGTCTTTAGGTAAATGCAACGAAAGATGGAGTAACCAATATTAGTGGTATCTTAAACAAGATTATACATTTAACAAGCGTCAAGTTTAGGTGTTACACCATTTCAACACTTGGAGAGGTTCCTACTGCATAAGAACAAGAATAAACACCACCTGTCATAGGAAAATTAAGGTGTCATGCTAGAAATGATAAATATTAATTCATTGACTACAGCATGCTAGTATATAGAAACACATAATTGGAATCGCAGATTAGTGTTCGATAATCAATTGCAAATTTGGTTCCTCAACAAGCCAAAGACATGAAGTCAATTTTTACCCCATATTGACCAATTTGGAGCTTTTAAAAGTTCAACAGGGATTACTTACAAAGGCATGTCACAAGGATGTATTATCTAAAGGAGAACATAAAAGGAAAAACAGTCAACAATTAATATAACAGAAGTTGAAAACTGATTGGTAATACAGCATAGTGGTAATACAGCATAGAACACCAAGAAATCTTCATTACTGTTAATCATCAACACTTCTAAAAATTTGAATGTAGATTTTTGTGTAGATCCAGAATAAAACAAGCACTATGCATCATCATTATCTATATATTTTCAAAGATTTTAATTGCACTGTCAAGAATCAAAACTAGTCGTTGGCAGAACAGTACATATCAAGCTGAATTCATATTATCTGATCACAGAAACCAAAGTTATTCCTGTTGCCAAAATATTTCATAATTTTCATGATTATTACAAGAGGAACTATAAATTTAAGAAAAGAGAACATATAGATGCTATAAACTTTCAGACACCAAAGTGTCAAATTTTTTTATATTTGTTGCCCCCAGAAACAAATATTGCAAGTTTGCTACCACGGTAGAAAGAAATTCAAAAAAAATTCACAATCAAAACAGGCATGAACTTATTGGCTACTTTCGACTCAAATGGATAAAAGGGATATGAAACAAAACTCACCTCAGCCAATGCAGAGAAATCAATCAGCTCATACTTCTTTCCTGCAATTAACAAAATATTTATACACCAAAGGATTATATTGCATTGCTTATCTGTAATAACAGAAGTTTTAGCTTACAGAACAAAAGTCCATAGATAGAAATCACAGGCAGGATAAAGGTTAGATATATTGTTCTTGGTTTAGCTTTCAAGAATTTTAAGAATCAGAATAGGAATAACTTGTCGTCTGTAATAAGATTTGTCAACTGCAGAGAAAGGGAGGAGATAGCATACTTTCTCTTTCTTCGATCAATCCCACTGTTCCTGGGATCATTCTTTGTGAGAGAAGATCCAGATGGAATGGCATACTGCATAGGAGAAAGAGCTGGAGAAGGAGCAGGAGCAGGTGCAGGCGCAGGGACAGCAGACATTGGGATGGTTGTAGGTGGTGCAAGAGGTGGAGGTGGGGCAGAAGCTGGGGGTGCAGCAACAGGTTCAGGAAGGGACCTAGGTAAAATGTGCTTTAAGCGGTTGTTCCTGTAGTTCTTCCAAAAGTAGAATTGTTGCCTGTGTGCCAATTCCTAAAAGTTCCATCAAATGCAAAATTATATTAAATCACACCCAATATAGACATATTGAAATGATTATTACACAAATAGAAAAAACCAGTTATACAAGGACCAACAAGAGACTCCAACTTCTTCAGTCCTTGCAAGTAGGGCTTCTACATTGGCATTATGCTACAAAAGCATCATCTTTATCAATGCAAAATATATAACATTTTCACACGGATGGGTTCTTTATCATCAAAAATTGATAATAAAAAGATGGTGTGCAAAGAGTAAGTCACACAATCTATTTTTCCAAAGGCAACACTGCATATAAAAAAAGTGTCTGTCTTTGGTGAAGCCCATACAAACCTGACCCCAAGAAAATAGAACATCTAACACCAAAGTTGGCATACCTACTGCATGCCACAGAGAGAGAGAGAGAGAGAGAGAGAAAACTCAATATATCACAAGCCACGGAACTATGAAGAAGTGACTGACCAACTGATTCTTCATCCATCTTATGGAGACAACACTAGCTAGTCAGAAAAGACACATCTTCCTCAAATTATCAATTGTAAAGTGGTGCCAAGTGAAGCAGTCAAAACAAAAAGGCTATGCTAAGAGAAGCATTTGACTTCAATAAAAATATTCCAAGAGATACAATAACATTAAAAAGAGCTCCCAAAAAAAACAAAAAAACAAAAGAAACAACTGAGACAGTTCCTAATTACAACTTCAACAAAAACAGTTATTTTTCATTTATATGTTAAATGCTACTTATTTTATAATAACTATTAATTTAATGGGTATTTTAAGTTAAATTAGTGATATTTTTTCATTATTTCATATATCATCATTATATATTGAATGGTATTACCATGTTGAATTAGTGGTACTTTTCCAATACTTCTACTTCTTTTAGTTATTATGCTCCTAATATTACAAATAAAATATTATTCTTTTGTTGAACCAACATCCTTAACTTTTTGAAATCATCATATCCTGCCTCCAAATCCATACATATGTGCATACCAACAAATCTTAGGTAAACCAAAAATTGACCCTTTCAACAATAGAAATATATTTAACCAAAAAGGGTTTCAAACAACTTGTTAGAAAATAACATAAAACAACATTCCTTAAGTAGCAAATAAAATACCTCACTCAATCAAATCATGTTATTAAACCCTTGTGTCAAAAAAGCAACATGGGAAACCTGGTCAATATTAAATATTTGTTTCGAGTCAACATGAGAAACTTGGTCGATATAAACTTGTTCCTTTTTAACCCAGTATAAGTAATGTAGTATAAGAAGCTACCGTGCTGTAACATAAATTGAAGTGCACAAATAAATAAATAAACTCTTTTGTCCTTGAGATAAAGCATGTACAAATATTCACACTAGAAAAAGATGGTGAGGGCAAACAAAATCAAAATGTACCTTGTTGGCAGGATGTGCCATTGCATTCCTGAAGTTAGAGTTTTGAAGAAGCTCAAGAAAGAATAGGCAATGTGGATACCTGTGATCATTTTTTAGTTAAGTATACAAACTTGAACTAAAACAGTTGGTCAATTTCACTCAGTAGCAAGTGAAGGATCATTATTGTTCTGAGTCTTTGACCCAGTTCAATTGACACCAATATATATATATATATATATATATGAAATGGTCTGAGCTACTGAGTCAAACTCACATTATGAACTTTATGTACTCTGGTCGTTGCCAATATTGTAGGTACTTCAAGTAGCCAATGAAAGCTTCATCTTCAAAATAGCGATTTTGAGCCAAATCTGCAACAGAAATTTAAGGGTGTCTCTTAATTCCAAACAAGAACTTGACCAAATATGGAAAATGATAGTCAATTTACATATATCAATGCATAAAATGTCACTGTGTGGAATTCATCCCCATATCAGTCTCATCAATTAATTATAGAAAAGGGAGACGCCCCCATGCAAGTATGCCCCGCCACTATGGTTATTTGCAAGGTCAATGATGAATTCCATATCATTACAACAAATTGGGCTCTTCCTTTAGTTAACTTAAAGCGGCCATGTTTAGCATTGTGGAAGAATAAATTGGAGTTCCCTGCGTCTAATAAGCAGAACCAATTAATCCACACAAGTTAACCTTCATCAACATTTGGAATGTACAAGGACACAAATATAATTAAATATAACTTCCATGCTACTTGCCAGTCAAATCTTGCACTGGCTTTTATTTTATCAACTGAATGCTAATATACAACTTACCATATGTGTGATCGGTGCTTACAAGAAAAAAACTGATATACATATACATACATATATATATATATAGTTATGGTCCACACAAGTTAACCTTCATCAACATTTGCAATGGATATGGAAACATTTACAAGGACAGAAATATAATTTACAAGCTACCGGCCAGTTCAATCTTGGGTGGCTTTTATTTTACCAACTGAATGCTAATATGCAGACTTACCAAATGCATGATCAGTCCATACAAGAAAAAATTTATATGTTGTTCATTGCTAATTGATAGGACCGTAATAAATGCCAAATAATGAGAGTGTACAGTGTATGTAGGTAGGGTTAGCAAGACATTGCACGAATTCAAGTTCGAGCAAGAACCGCTGGCGTCCATCATCTGGATCCTTATAAACGTTCTTCGACCTGAACAGTACGTAATTAGTCACTATTAGAAGGGAAAAAAAGAAAAAGGAAGAAATTTCCGAACAATTAATGAAAATTAGCGAAGCAATCAAGCGCGTGAGTGATTCAATCCGTTTGAGGACAAAACCAGGGAGAGGAAACAACGGAAGAGCTCCAATTTTGTGCGGCCAAAGAGAGCTGAACAGAGAAGGATAATCGAAATGCTTACGAGGACGGAGAATCGGCCGAAGCATCGGTTTCTTCGTGATTAGAAGCCATTGGCGAAACCCTAACTGGACTCTTCTTCTATGAGTCTCTGTTTTGCTTCCCGACTTCACAAATCACACCTTACACCGGACTCCGGCGGCAGGCTCAAAACCGCTGTTTTTTTTATAATAAAAATACTTCAAGGTTCAATAAATGGGTATTATTTTTAAATATTTAAGTGATGATAAATATATTGTATTTTAAATTATTAAATTAATTAATGAAATAATTTAAAATTAAAAATAAAATATAGTAAATACACTTATTTAAAAATAAAATACACTTATTATGTTTTTATAAGTTTTGCAAAGATTGATAATAAATTATGTCATTATTAACTATACAAGTTTTGCTAGTAAAAATTAAATTAACATTGTAACTTTTTATTTATTGTTTCTTTAATGTATGTAATTCTAAATTGAAGACGTGTGCCAACAAATTTATATGAAGGTGAATTACACACAACACTCCTTGCTTAACCAAAAAATAAAAAAAAAATACAAAACACCCCTTCTCACTTATCAAAGATAACAAAAAACTTATTAAATTTCATTTTCTCTGTCCCTTACATTTATGATAAAGAGAATAAATCTTCAAATTTTTGAAATGACCAAAAATGCCTTTTTCTCCCTCTCCCTTAATGAGCACGTGATGAAACATTTGTACTTGGGCAAATGATCAAAAAGTAAAAAATTTCACATTTTTTAATTTTAACTCAATAATTTTAAACTTTATTAGTTGAATCATCTAACTTTCCATTCCGTTTAATTAACTAGTGACGTGACCAACTTCCTACCTGTCACATCTCTCTTTTTATCTCTCCCATTTCACTCGCCTCCTCTTTAACACAATACTCTCTCTCTCTTCCTCTCCTCCCTCTCAAGATATATATATTATAAATTTCTGCTATTCAAACACAGAAAAACAAAAAATATTTTACTTGAAGCCTTGTCAAAAAAGAAAAAAGATAACAGGGAATGAACCAAGCATCCATGCACACAAGACAAGTAGGGAAAGAGGTGAACAAATAATGGGCGGTGAAATTGCAAGATTTCCAATGTCTTCATATGAAGTACAGTGCCTAGTCAGTCAGTCATCTTCAGCCGTGGCCCATGAGAGCTTTCCTGCGACGGCAGACAATATGAACCTGTTCAGTGCTCATACCGTTGAAAGACGCGAAATAAGATCAAATACACCAACCCAGCTGGATAGGGAGGCACGGCAACTAACTGTCTACTTTGGCTGCAAAAGTTAGCCAACCACCAAATGGAGAAAGGACTATCAATTCATAAAATACTTCAGCACCATTTTGACAAATTCTTTTGTTCTGCACGCATGTTCCCTTTCTCACTGTAGCAGGTAAATGGAAGCAGTCGAAAAAGGAGATATATCCCTTACTCTAGTATGCTAAAATTACAAAGAGAGAAGATAAAAAAAAACCAAATATGCCTTTTTCTTACGCATAAGATTGGTACAAGTTGGCTTGGAATTTGATATTATGGGGCAATACTGATATAGACTACAATGAAGCTAACTTCCCAATTGTCCGGTCCCTTCAAAATCAAAGCCACTACTTCGTAGCTCATCAGTATGGCCTGTACCGCATGGGCCGCCTGAACCTTGGAATCCTTCTGCACGGTAGAAGAAGATTACATGAATCCAAGCCTACAACGTTTAACTTCCAAAATGTAAAACATTAAACAGATATAGAGAAAGGAGTCCCTCCTATCACGAGGAGAACAAAAGCCATGGCCAAGCTGATACTTGCCTATTCATTAAGGGTCAACAATTTGGGTACATGTACACGAGGTATAAGACTAATTATCATGGCATTTACACTAGCCCTACTAGAGTTTGGGTGGGTCTGGTTACCCAGACACCAGGTCATTAGAATCCTTAAATGTGCAAATATGCACAAGCAACCTCACATTGAGGAACTGCCAACAACCAATGACCTATTGACATGGCGTATTTCTTCACTTTTGGAGCCAGAACACTCATTCAAAGAAATGCTTTCAACTCATGCCTCCTGGACATTTACCCATCAAATACAACTGAAAGGAACTTTTATGTCCCTAGGGATTAAAATGTTTCTGTGGACACATGCAGTACACGTCCCAGCCACAAATATAGTTGGGGATTAGAATGTTTCTGTGATCTTCCTTTATGACCTCTCTTCAAGCTTAGAGGGAAATTCTATTTTTCTGGATAAAAACCTTACCTTCTCCTTTGCAGAATAGCCATTTAAATACATCTGGTTACAGGAAAACTAGAGAAACTACCCACTAAAAGATAAGTAACCACCCACATAGAGAAACTAACTGGCACAATCCAGGAAACTGAATATCTGGAACAACTGAAAAATAAAACTAACAGATCAGCTTATCATCAGGCTGTCCTTTTCTTGCAACCATCGGTAAAACGCTGGTGCACTTGGCCACTGAATGGGATCACTCTGACTTGGCTATCATTGCCGACATGTCCTACTGATGGAGAATTTATAACAAACTTTTGGTAGCCTACACAAGTCAATTAAATTTTCCTTCAATCTGAGCAGAACAAATAATGCTCCTTCCTTTTTTCATTTTTCCTCCCAAGAATCTTGTAAATGAATGGATTTATTAACATTCACAAAGTATATTTTTTGCATTTATTTCTTTTACTGACAGGCAGAAAGGCATATTCTTTAATGAAATTCATGCTTCCTAAAGTCACTTAGCTGAAGTTTATCATCTATTTGTGCATTTACTTCCTATTCAGCCTTCAAATTTCAGTAGGTTTAGAACAACAAAATTTGAGATAATGGTCAAGAAGCATCAAGATGAAATATATTACTTCTTTTATTGGACAAAATCACTACTTCTCTTTTTGTTGTTATACTTCTATAACGGTAAAATGTTTCTGAAGACAATAGTTATGAAAAAAATAGATATAACAGATCAGCTTATCATCAGGCTGCCCTTTTCTTTTTGTTGTTATACTTCTATAATGGTAAAATGTTAATAAGATAGAAGATATGAAAATATCTTTTTGTTGCAAGTAAATCCATACATTTACAAAATTCTTCAGCCTAGCGACTTATGGAATGACTTTCCCTCTCTGGATGGGTCAGATGTGCCTCCAAAGGTTAGAAAGGATTGTGGTTGCTATCCTGTCAGCATCATTAATGCATACCTTCTGTCCTCTAGTATCTATCTCTAAATGACTAGCAAAGGCATGGGACCCACCTGACTATTGAGGCAAAGGCGGAGGCAGAGAGGGTGTCTTAAAGTTTTAGCAAAACCCTCCAACCTCTAATATGCACCAGTCCCTTGAGTATCAAAGGCAGAGGCAGAGAGAGGTTCTCATGTCTTAGTGAAACCCTGGCTTGGTCACACCCCCACCCCACCCCCCGCCAAAAAAAAAAAAAAAGAAAAAAAAAGAAAACCCCTGGCTCCAACCTCTAATCCCCAGTCTCTTGAGTATCATGGGCAAAGTGAAGTGGTCTTTGGGTTCTACTTGTGACCCCAGGCACTTGAGGCATAATGCAAGGTCAGTCACTATGGAGATGTCCTCGACCAAGGAGATTCTAGACTAAGGCAAATAACCAAGTAATGCATGAGCATGGTTTCTTTTAGTTGAGGCAGTCCCTATAGAGGAAAGGCTCAATAAGCTAGGGCAAGTATCTTATATAACATTCATGAGACTAACTTATGACACTTTAGACGGATAGATGACTTGGTGCAGTCAAATGGAATGGAGAATCATGACTGTTGATGAGGATTACCACGAAACATGGAGCGCTAAGGCTTGCCCAGTGGCTGCAATTGTAAGTGCACCCACGGTCATTATCGTGAGGTACAATTAAAGAGAAACATAAATAAAAAAAATATGCATTATGACCGCATGTGTGTGCTCAGGGTTCAACTGCTGAAGTGATTTCAAGTCACAGTTTATGATCAATGGACCAAAGATGATGCTAAATTATACACTTGAAAAATAGCCAACATATTTATTTGCATATTACTCAAAAAGTACTTGATGGACAATTCATTTGTATTCACATATGGACATATATGATTATGTCAAGATTAAAAACTTTCAGAAAAACCTAGTTAGCTTGAAATATAAAAAATCAAGAACAATTACCTGTTATGTAGAAATTCACATATTGAAAAGGAGAAAAAAAAAAACTACTAGATTTGACAGAAAACCCTCATGTGTTTCTAAGGCAAGCAACAAAACTTATTTGCCCATGAAAAGCTTTCCCCAAAAATTTAATCCAAACGCATTAAATGCAGGGCTATGTTAATTGCAGACTTTTCAGCGGATGGTTCTTGCATTAAAAAAACCCTGCCAATATTGTAATTCTTTCTCATATTTTAATCCAATAGGTATGACTTCTTTTTGCTGAATATGACCTTTTCTAGTTCTCTGAGTGCCAAATAAAAGAAAAAACAGTATCATGATGCTTTATTATGGTAGCAATAATTTGGATAACACAATACAACCCAGGTGTAAATCCATTCCAACCTGTCTTAAAGTTTCCCCTTCCATATTTTTGTCTACAATGCAATCACAACACTTACCCGTATCCATATGGTTGGGCAAACGGTGGACCAGGCATGAAGGGCCTTCGAGATCGAAAACCAAAATATGGGTTGGGCCGCCTTCCTCGATACTGTTTCATCCCAGGGATGTTAGTTCGTTTTGCGGACACCTAGAGAACAACAAAAACAAGTTTGTATCACATAAACAAATCTCTACAGAACAACAATATTAAGTTAAAAGAACTCCAGTTTAAGGACCTTCAACTGGCGACCATGCAGCTCTGATTCATTTAACAGAAGAGCATTCTGAACAGCTTCAATTTCCACAAACTCCACATAAGCAAATCCCTTAGGCTGACCATATTTGTCCGTCAAAATAGTGACCCTGTTGACTGTCCCACAGGATTGGAAGTGTTGTTGGACCTCCTCCGGTGTGCATGCGTAGTCAACCTGAAGATTGATTAGTAATGAGAAAATGACCACTCACTGAAATCTTGTTTACTCAGAGCTGACATGTTTGAGGAATAGATACAAATAAGCAATAATACAATAGTATAAAAAGTAGAGTAATTCACAAACTCCTCACAGCAAGTAATATATAAAGGCAAATGAGAAGGAAAGGGGGCGGCTTGGGGGGGGGGGGGCGCACTAGACAATCTCTTTGTAGGTAAGGATCTTCAATGAGTAGGCTATGTGAGAAAATGCAGCTATGAGAATTAGCTATCTCACTGCACTGTGACAGCCAGTTAAAGCTTACTCAATGCATGCAAGCCCTTGTCCAAGGCGGTATAGCTTTCCATGGTTGATTGTAAAAGAGATTGCAGATTCTTTGATTTTATGTTCAGTGAAAGTAATAAGTTCTTTTGATACCATGTCTAGTTTCAGAGCATCCCACAATGAGTAAGTAGACAAAAGACAAAATCAATCTTGTTTGATGTATATAAGAAATTACTGCTGCATGCAGAAGGGCTTAAACATCTTAAAAATACAAGATTAGTAAAGTCACTTCTTGCTGCTTCTACATTCTGAAAAACAATTACAAAAGCTCATGTGAGGACAGCATGAATTTCTGTTTCCTGTCTTCTTTTCTAGAGGGGTCACCCCCTTCAAAGGCACTTTTGTTATACATAAGAAGGCATGGCTCCTGAACACCAAAACTTCAACATCCTGGAGCAGGAGAAAATGATGTTTACCAATTTGTTAATGAAATTAAATAATAACCTTGAAAGTAGGATTTATCTGCTTATCCTTGAAGAGTAAGTGCAGAATACAGGCTATGCAAAGTTGAAACAAGTGCAAATGGGTTTGATAGGTTAAAATACAAAATGCAACCTTTTCTTCTTCTTGTTCTTTCTTTATTTTAAGTCATTTCCTAGGAAATATAAAAACATAAAAAATACACTCAAATTTTAAGGGTATATAGGAAAATAATTAACACTCCTACATACACTTCTTGCTGACAATTACTATCAAGCATACTTTAAGCGACATCTTGGTCCAGTACCATCATAAGCAAGAACTGAGACTATTGTACTGATAACAATAATGAGACAGTATCATGCCCGCAGACTCGGTTACCAATGAAATTAAAACTAAAAAGGATCATGTATGCATTAAAATGCATTCATTTCAAAGGAATGTTATCATTCCAAGCAAATGTACCACTTCCAATGATTAAGAAATAATACATGCCCTTTCAAACAGAAGCATATTACGAATTCATTGAATGGGTTTTAGACCAAAAGAGAGAACAACCCAGGTATTCAAACCAGTTTAAGAGGGCAAAAAATCTGAAGTAAGCTAAAGGACTGTAAAAACTTACATTGCCAACATATATCGACCGGGAGTCCACTTCTTCCTTCTCAGCCTGTGTAGCAGACCCACTAGAAGAATCTTCATACATGCCCACAACAGAAAAGAAAGATTTAACATATAACAGCAGCCAACCTTGCAAACATTGCATATTAATCTAAGAGCACAAAATGGATAAATCAGTACTTTGATATACATGGATTACATTCAACACATGAAAACTTCCCTGTCAAAAAACTTGACACAAGTTTATCTCCAGATTCATGAAAACACTAAAGTATCTTCTGAATGCATAGTCAAAACTCAAAAGAGTTCCAGGTAGCAGAGTCTGAAGGAATTAAGGCCAGTATCCCAATCAACTTTCATAGGGTTAACAAAAACTGAGAAGATGGAACTGTAAGAAATTTATTTAGAAGAACTCCTGATTGAACAGGGAACATCTTTGTGCTATTTTATGAACGCTATTAGTGACTTGGATATGCTACAAGTTGCAAAAACAAGAGATAAGGCAATAAAGCTAGCATTAGGAATTTGGGAATACCGAAGATGGATGGATTTCAGTGAGAGACTACACATTGTAACATTTCAGTGTTTAGTGGAAAAACGGGCCAGTCCCCTTCACCAACCAAAAAGATAAGACACACACTCCCAGATAACCTCACCCCTTTCCAAGATGGATAAATAAATTAGTACCAATACAAAGAACACCAGTAAGATTGCACCCGTGTGCATGGTGGCAACCAGGAACTACATATTTAAGATCCTCCTAGAAAGTTCAGATCTACTAAGGCTAGTGTCAGATAGTTGACAACCAGCTAAAACTCGTTGCATCAAGCAACATGGATTCTAGACAAAAAAATGTTCATGGCAATGCACAACACTGCTTGCGTATAGTGAAAATGAGCTAAAGTTGCTGCATTGGCACCTGGATATAGCGTTAAATCTGCATGGATTTTCTAATTTTCACATAACAGATCCAAGTAAAGAAGTTAGTCCAAGATCATAGATCAAGGATTGGATCATGGTATATCAAGACTTTGATAGCAAAAATCTATGGAAGTGGTAAATGTAATGATTAGGAGAAAAATTACTCCAAGAGACAAGATAGGTTGGGGAGACAAGCTAAAATGTTAACAGAATATGGATATAAACTTTGGTACTTAGGGAAAGATTAGGTATAGAATGGAGTGGGGATCATTATGGTAAGACTTTAAAGGAGATGGTAGTGGATGTGAAGAAAAAAGGAGATCGGATTATTACAATTAAATTTATTCTAGGAGAAGAATCTATGAATACTGTTAGTACATATGCACCACAAGTTGGGTCAGGAGAAGATATAAAAACAAAATTTTGTTGAGATTTAGAGGGTTTTGGTACAAGAAATACCTAGAGGAGAAAAGATCATTATAGGATAGAACTTCAATGGTCATGAAGGTAGAAAAGGGAATCACTATAGAGATGTATATGGAGGTTATGAATTTGAAAAACAAATAATGAGGGTAAAACTAGTTTGAACTTTGCCACGGCATATTATTTCATCATAGTCAACACTAGGTTTAAAAAACAAGATGAACACTTAATCACATATATAATGGTTTCCTAACTCGACAACTTTCTTATGAGATGAGGATCGCTTATGTTGTAAGGATTGTAAAGCTATACTAGGGGAATGCTTGACCACTCAGCATAAGAGTTATGGTCATTGATATCCATATTAAAAAAAAGAGAAAGAATTATATAAAACGAAGCCCAAAAAATAATATAATGAGATTTAAAATTGGAAAAAAAACAATTTTCAAAGAAAAAATTTGGCAAAAAATATTGAACTAAAGGAGAGAAACCAAATACGAATTGAAATCACTACTACTATTCATATCTACTACTATTCAAGATACAACAAAAATGATTCTAGAAGGGTGAAATGGAAAAGCCCCGAATCAAAGAGTCTTAAGTGATGGAATGAAGAGGTATAAGAAAAAATAAAACTAAGAGAGCATGCTACAAGACTTCACATAAATGCCATAATGAAGAACATCTAAAGAGGTAGGTATAGTTTGACCAAAAAAACTAAAAAAGTCACTTAGTGAAGATAAGTCAAAAGGTTATTGTCATGACCCAATGAGCATTAAAGGGGTAATATAGTAATAGACTCATGATAATTATTAGGAAATATTATAGAAATTAGTTAGAAGCATGGGGTGGTTATGTAATCAGATATGCCTATATAAAGGGCAACTGTAATCAAATGAAAATCATGTTTGAATTGATTGAATGAAATTCTCACTAGATTTCTCTCCAATCTCCCTCTCCTTTCTCTCTGCTACTCACCCTCATTTCTCTTTAAAAATGTAATTAGAATCCAGAAGTGGCAAAGCTGTAATTAGCCTATTATTGTAATAATCCACAGCTATACCAATTAGTTATAGCTATCTCCACTTGCGCTTGGCAGTTACAGCCATGCGAATGCCTATAAAAGGATGTAATAGCAAGGATGGGATTTATGAAATGAAATAAAACATAAATCTTTCCCTCCAAATTCTCTTTCCACTTTCCTCTAAATTCTCCCTCCTATCATTCAAACATTCTCTCTCCCTCTAATCTAAATTCATTCCCTAATTGAATAAGTCTCAGATTCGAGACTTATCATTTGACATCAAAGTCGAACATCCTCAGCGATTGAAGCGGATGGTACTCGAGCAGAAATAATGGTGGAAGGCACATGTATGAAGTAACTTGAGACACGCCTAGAGGCGCTGGAGTTTGGAATGAATCAAACTCATGAGGCGATTGCACCGGGAAGATCAAGTTGCTGCCAGAGAAGCGATGCAGAGGGAATTGGAGAAGCATCGGGAAACCATCAATCAATATGGCCAAAGGATCCACAGCATATTCAATATGCTCTCCGCCCTTCCACAATTCAGGTTGCCACCTGAATTTCCCTCGCGATCGACAACTGAATCCAACCATTCTGGCCACGGAATACTTCCACGACCTGGCAGACTGATGGAGTCGAGTGAGCCGTCAGAGGCAGACACCAGGGCACCGGTAAGAGGTCTAAATTCGTACACTCCTATGCCTCGTCTAGAGATTCCGTTGTTTGATGGATCCAAGCCAAGGTGGTGGATCCGTCGACGTGAGAGATTCTTCCAATTATATAATATAGCCGAAAGACAGAGGATCACCATGGCAGCGGCGTATCTCAATGATACTGTTGACTCATGGTATCAAGGGTGGACCAAGGTGAGAGAGGTGGAAGTAGGATGAAATGAGTTTGTGAAAGAACTGTATGTCAGGTTCGGGGAGAAGAACATGTCTGACGTGATCGAGGAGTTCAAGATGTTGAAACAAACGGACACCGTGACCGACTATCTGAATAAGTTCGAGGAATTAAGAGCGCTCATGTGGAACGCACAACCATGCTTAACAAAACAGTACTTCGTCTCAAACTTTGTGAGTGGCCTCAGAAGAGAATTGCGATCGATGGTGAAGATGATGCTGCCTACGACTGTGAGGCAGGCCGCGAAAAAGGCCAGATTCCAAGAAGCAACGTTAGAAGCCATATTTGGGAGGGGAAAACCGTGGCGTAGAGGTAATATAAATCCTTCCCCACCGTTAGGAATATGAATATATTCGAAGGGAATGAGTGAGAGGGTAGCACCAGGACCCCCTAAGACAAATTACAATAGCGCAAGAGGTACCACAATGGAACAGAAAAGGCAGCTTGGGCTATGTTACAAATGTGGTGAGAAGTATGGAATGGGCCATCAGTGTAAGCGGCAACTATTGAAAATGGAAGGCAAGGAAGAGGAAGATGAGGAGGAAGAAGGGGAGATCAAGGAGGAAGACCTGGAGTTGGTAAAAGAAACAGAGGTAGAAGATGAAGGAGGGGAGATATCCTTCCATGCATTAAAAAGAGAACCCACGAGGAAGATAATAAAGGTCAAGGGAGAAGCCGGAAGGAGGAAGTTGATGGTCCTCATAAATAGTGGTAGCACACATAGCTTCTTGAGTGAATCCGTTGCCATTGATCTTTAGTGTGAACTAATGGCCATCACACTGTTGTCTGTCACGGTGGCCAATGGTAACTGGATGTTTAGTCACTACAAATGCGTAGGATTCCTATGGATCATGCAAGGGCAGGAGTTCTCAATGGACCTAAGGGTGCTCGATTTAGGAGGTTGTGATATCGTCCTAGGGGTGGACTGGATGAGGACCGTCAGCCCCCTTACGTTTGATTTCAATAAGTTGGAAGCGACAGTGGAGGTGGAGGGCAAGAAGCTAACACTGGTGGGAAGCCTGGAGTCAAGAGAATGCAGAATAATCACGGGAAAAAAGTTGCAAAAATTGCTCACAAAAGGGAAGTACCACATCTCACAGCTATTCTCCATTCACGATGTAGAAATGGAGGAGACAAGCTACACGGAAATAAGAGGCAGTGAGAAGCAAAAAGAGGAGACAGAACCACTTCAAGAAGAGGTAACCTCCTTAGGCATAATCAATGAACTTTTAATTGGGGAAGGATTGATCTGTTACCGTGGCAGAATAGTAGTTGGGGAAGACCAGAGACTTAGAAGACGGATTCTGCAATCCCTGCATGACTCTCCCGTGGGGGGCCATTCAAGCATTCGGGGCTACCTACCACAGAGTAAGACGAATGTTCTTTTGGGTAGGACTCAAGAAAGAAGTAATGGAGTTTGTGCTATCTTGTCCTACTTGCCAAAGGTGCAAACATGAACATGTAGCCTTAACGAGACTCCTCCAACCACTAGCCATTCCAGAACAGGCTTGGGAAGGGGTGTCTATGGACTTTGTTGAAGGACTTCCCCGATCTGAAGGTAAGGGCACCATCCTAATAATTGTGGATAGGCTGACCAAATTCGCTTATTTTGTCAGCCTCACTCACCCATTCATGGCCCGTAGCCAAGCAGTTCCTTGATTCGATGGTGAAGATTCATAGGATTCCAAAATCAATAGTGTCCAATAGGGACCAGATTTTTACAACCCATTTTTGGCAGGAACTATTTAAACACTTGGGCGTAGGACTGCATATGTCCATAGCATATCATCCGGAGACAAACTGACAAACGAAGAGAGTGAATCAATGTTTGGAGTCCTATGTACGTTGTATCTATTTTGCTAAGCCTAAGAGTTGGGGCAGATGGCTCTCCATGGCACAGTGGCGGTACAACTCCAGCTACCACAGTCCCATCAAAAAGTCCCCTTTTGAGGCACTATTTGGATACCCAGCTCCTACCCTGCCTGCTTTGATGAATGCTCCCACAACTGTGCCAACCGTGGGAGAATATCTTGAGCAAAGACAGATAGTAACTCAACTACTA
The DNA here is from genome assembly GCA_036245055.1 of Diospyros kaki. NCBI lineage: Eukaryota > Viridiplantae > Streptophyta > Magnoliopsida > Ericales > Ebenaceae > Diospyros > Diospyros kaki. The sequence continues at coordinate 45,806,075 of BSEG01000002.1, read as the reverse complement.
AAGAAGGAACCAACCACTACGCAAAATTGAATGAAAGCAAGTGGCAGACAGAAGGAGAAGTGATCGGGACTTCAATGTGGGTGATAAGGTTTATTTGAAAGTCAAGAGGTTCTTCCAACACTCTTTCTCCCCAACCTCTGCCTCTAAATTGAGCCCCAAGTACTTCGGGCCATTCACTGTGCTTGCTAAAGTGGGCAAGGTAGCTTATAAGCTGCAACTTCCTGAAGGAACGTCCACCCATCCGGTGTTCCATGTATTACTGCTGAAGAAAGCAATAGAGCCTACGACAACAACCAGCTTCCCCTAGTAGATGAAGACAGGGAGGTTACTATAGAACCCCAAGCTATTGTAGACCGGCGAATCACCTACAAGGATACTATCCCACTAACGGAAGTGCTGGTCCAATGGAGCCACTTGCACTTAGATAATGCAACCTGGGAGCACCTACTAGACTTGCTGAAGCAACACCCCCAAGCAGCCCACTTATTGTCCTTTCTTGAGAACAAGAAAGATTTCAAGGGGAGGGGAAATGTTACGACCCTAGGGGGTTAACAAGGGCCTAAATGTAATTAGTATCCAGAAGTGGCAAAGCTGTAATTAGCTTATTATTGTAATAACCCATAGTTGTACCAATTAGTTACAGCTATCTCCACTTGTGCCTGGCAGTTACAACCATACGAATGCCTATAAAAGGATGTAATACCAAGGATGAGATTTATGAAATGAAATAGAACATAAATCTTTCCCCCCAAATTCTCTTTCTACTTTCCTCTAAATTCTCCCTCCTATCATTCAAACATTCTCTCTCCCTTCAATCTGAATTCATTCCCTAATTGCATAAGTCTCAGATCCGAAACTTATCAAAAACAGGAGAAAGAATTATATAAAATGAAGCCCAAAAAATTATATGATGAGATTTAAAATTGAAAAAAAAAAAAAAAACTCAAATAAAAAGTTTGGCAAAAAATATTGAACTAAAGGAGAGAAACCAAATACGAATTGAAATCACTACTACTATTCAAGATTCAACAAAAATGATTCTAGAAGGGTGAAATGGAAAAACCCCGAATCAAAGAGTCTAAGTGATAGAATGAAGAGGTATAAGAAAAAATAAAACTAAGAGAGCATGCTACAAGACTTCACATAAATGCCATAATGAAGAATATCTAAAGAGGCAGGTATAGTTTGACAAAAAAACAAAAAAAGGCACTTAGTGAAGATAAGTCAAAAGGTTATTGTCATGACCCAATGAGCATTAAAGAGGTAATATAATAATAGACTCATGATAATTGTTAGGAGATATTTTAGCAATTAGTTAGAAGCATGGGGGTGGTTATAAAGGGCTACTGTAATCAAATGGAAATCATACTTGAATTGATTGAATGAAATTCTCATTTCCCTCTCTAGATTTCTCTCCAATCTCTCTCTCCTTTCTCTTTGCTACTCTCCCTCATTTCTCTCTAAATTATTCTCCATTTCTGTCCAATCTTCCCCTAATTCCCTCTATTCTTGGACTTAGCTCTATCAGATCCTTCCAGCTGCCAATTCAAACTGTAGGTACATGACAATTGGCATCAGAATAGTCGTTCCTCGGCTGAAAGTTTGAAAATTCAATAGCGTTCGATCCGATTTGGAAGTAATCCAACTAGATTCGAAGCAGAGCTGGTAGATCGCGACAGAGATAGGCGATTTATAGAAGTGGTCTCAGTGTCAGAATTATGGTGGCTTGGAAGCTACGAGAAAGGTGAGTCAGCAAAATGAGACTGTCGATCCACAACAGGTGATGCAATCGGAGCCAATCCCTTTGGAAACCGATGCTAAAGGCGATCTCCTAACCGTGACTCTGAGACTAGTTGAATCTCAAAATTTGATTACGACCCACGAGGAGGGATTGGTGCAGCAGGTTTAGCTGTGAGATACGATACTCTTGTTTCAACAATTAATAGACAAAGAACCCCGGCCAATTCCCTGAATATCCTTAGCCTTTGTTCGTTGCGACGTGCAAATTCCGAATTCCTAGCGACGGTCCCCAACTACAAGCACCAGTGTTCAACTACTGCGTGAATTTGATAAATTGCAACTATCCACAACGATCAATTCTCAATTCTGGAGAATCTCGTGGTTGCTTCACAATCGCTCAAGAAAGGCGAGCAGCCCAAATGATTCCAGTGGGGAATTCTGACGATCAGGCACAATCCCGGCGATCTGGAAGGTTGTTCAATTTTTGGAGCAGTGGTGATTTACGAAGGTGAACAATGGTGATTTGGAGCAGTAGATTCAATTAAGGTGATAGGCGATCCATAGCAGCAATCCAAGGAAACGGATCCAAGGTTGTTGAATTGAGAGGAGATCGATTCTCAATTAGGCAGAGTATAGCTACTGTTTCATGGTCTATCAATTTTCTTAAGGCTACAACAAAACTAAACAAACTCACAGGAAGTACTACGGGCTTTGGGTTCGAATTGTGGAGGAAAGGCGAAAGGTTTGATTGTGAAGGCGGAACAACAGTTTGATTTGTTGTTGTTTCCAAGCTGCTGCAATCCAACTCAGGAAGGCAACCACAACCATCATCGGAACTAATCGAGTAGTGATTCAGGAGATTATGATTAGAAGTCCGACAATGATTCCTAACAACGAATCAGTGAATAGAACTCCACAGGTGATGACTTCTATCGAATTCTAGGCTGTGAGTAAAGGGGAAAACATTCCAACTGGAAATCGGGTTAACCTTGTTCAGATTGAAAGGGCAAAGAAGAGCAGGGGCTCTTTGTGGCAAGTGTAGTAGACTGTTGTAGCAGGCAAGCCCGAAGGTGGAATTGGATGTATTACCAGTAGGCAGCTCATTTTGCTGGAAAATTGGAGATCGCTAACTGTGTGAGAAGATCGTTTATCCTAGGCCACGATTGTCAACCAAATACCGAACGGAAGTTGGGGGATTAAGGATATACATAGCTCATGTTTATTGGCCTTCGGCTTATCCTGCTCGTGAGAAGTCTGCCATGAGGAACAGTGCACACACGAGACCATTGGAGTCTCAATCCCAGTAAAAGAATGTTGCATTTTCAGCAGGACGTCCTGCTTGTGAGGTCATGGGGAGTAGTGCATACATAAAACAGATGAGATCGCAATTGCAGCAGAAGAAAGTTGCATACTCAATTGAAGGAAGACATCATGAGGAGTTTGGCCAGAAGCCTCAGGTATGGGAAAAGAAATTTGAGAAGGAGAGTAGCCAACTGGACAAGGAAACAAGAAGTGTGGTACATGACACGAGCAAAGAATTCGACCATATGTTACATGAACAATTGCAAGAGTTTGTGATGATACCGACTAAGAAGTATCACTACAGCTTTCCTATTGAATTCTTCAATGATTATCGCGAAAGTTTTAATAAAGAGGACTTCCTTAAAATGGAGCAACCAAAGGAAAAGTCAAGAAGGCGAGAAGCGGATTCACAACCTATTTCCAATGTGGAGGGGAAGAAGTATATCGGTTTCAGTAGAATTATCAAGGAAGAATGCAACATCAGTGATGATATTAGTGGTGAATGGCATTATCCAAAGGTAATCTGTAATGAACAGATTGATAGGGCAGCAAAGGCAAAGGGACAATCTGATATTGTTGAAAAAGAAGTTCATATGTTGATGTTTTGCCCAAGTAATATGCTAGAAGTATAGAGGAAATTGGAAGACATTGAGGATGATCAAATGGCAGTTAGATTACAAGACTCGAATGTAATTTACTGTAATTAGTAGGGGGTTTTTAGACTTTGTAATAGTTAGTTTTTTCCCCTAGGAAGGTTCGCCCTTTTAGTTTATAAATAAGAGGGTGAGGAGGCCTAATCTGATCATCAATCATTGTGTCATTCCATTCTCTTGTATCGAGTGTAGTGAGGAAAGAGAGAGAGATGTGATTGAGTATAATTCTTGGGGTCTTTTCATGTGAGGATTGTATTCGAGAGATAAGAGAAGGCGAGTGAGGGATTCTTGTACTGATTTCCTAAGTTATTAGTGGATTGTTCTCTTCTTGGAGTGTTGGATGTAGTGCCATTTTTATGGCATGGCGTGCACTGTGATGTGGTTTGCATTTCTGTTTTCTCTTTCAATTCTGTCAATTATTTACTTTTTGTTTTATACTTGTGTTGTGATTGATTTCGGTGAGAATATTGAGTGATTCTTAAGCCATATTAGTGCTCGATTTTAACATCATATAAAAGAAAATTCCAGCAAACACAAGGAAGAAGGAGTTGTTGAATTGTTTGCATGGAATCAAGAGGTTTCGACTGGAAATCCAGTCAATATTAAGGAAGAGAGTGCTAGAACTAAAGTAAACTTGTCAAGGGTAGCGCAGGGTCCCAAAGAAGAAAGGAAATTCGATAAAATGATCCGTGCAGACCACATTTTGCAAGAACAGGAAGTTGAAATTTTGGTTAAGGATCAGTCTACAAATCAAATTGGAGATGAGAACTGCTATGAGGTTGGCTTTCATGCCTCTGATAGTTCGGATAGGAGGATGGTTTCCTCAGATAATCTGGATACAAATCCTATTGGGGATGAAGGTCGGGATGGAAACCATGTTTTAGGAACCTATGGAACCTGCGCATCTCTTCCTATGCAAACATTATGACTATATAGGAAGGGAAATTGTCAGGAGGGACACTGGGACACCATTGGAGGAGAAAATTGTGAAGGATAAATCTGGGGTGCATGGCAACAAGCAGGAGACAGCTGAGAAGGATAAGAGGAAGACAGCACCAGTAGGAGGAAGTATTGTTGATCCTAAACGGTGTCATCGTGTTGCTGTCATTTTTGAAGATGATGAGAGGGGAACATATGAGGTAACCCATTGGATGGGTGAATTTCAAAATGAACATCATTTGAAGGCTTCAAGGTTGCAAGTTTCAACTGCTGCCTACGACAGGGAGTGACTAAATTCATTGAAGGCAAATGATGTGGACATAAGAACAAAGAAGAAGCGGCCTAGAAGGAGAATGAAAGAAAGGAGAATAAACTAGATAGAAAAGGTTGGAATTGGATGAAGCAATGGCTACTTGTTGCAAGTTCTTAGGGACAAGAACTCTCTCAAAAAGGGAGGAATTGTCATGACCAAATGAGCATTAAAGGGGTAATATGGTAATAGGCTCATGATAATTGTTAGGAGATATTTTAGCAATTAGTTAGAAGCATGGGGGTGGTATGCTATACCTACTGTAATCAAATAGAGATCATGATTGAATTGATTGAATGAAATTCTCATTTCTCTTTCTAGATTTCTCTCCAATCTCCATCTCGTTTCTCTCTGCTATTCTCCCTCATTTCTCTCTAAATTCTTCCTTATTTCTGTCCAATCTTCCCTTAGTTCCCTCTCTTCTTGGACTTGGCTCTATCGGATCCTTCCGACTACCAATTCAAACCCTAGGTAAACGATAGGTACATAACAGTTATGAAAATTTATACCAACAACTTGATACAAAAGATGAGGAAAAACATATATACATATATATGTATATAAACTAGCTAAAGCAAGAGAAAAAAAAAAAACAACATATTTTAGCCAAGCAAAATGCATAAAATACGAAATCTAAAAAGTGTAGTGAATGAGAGGGCAATCAAGGAGAGATGGAATGAGTATTTTTGGAAGCTACTCAATTGAGGTGGAGAAACAGGTGCTATGTTGGGGTGTCATGAACCTAGGGTTTAACTAGGATTAGATTGGAATTCGGAAGGATCCAAGAGGCTTAGGATTAAAAACATAATGTTTAGAGGGGAATTTGGACAAAAATGGAGAAAGATAACATATAGAATTGAGGAAGAGATATTGAGAGAAATGGGGGAGAAACAAGAGAGAAACGTGAGAGAGATTGGGAGAGAAATGAGAATATTCATTTTTCATTCAAAGCATAAACCATACCATCCATTTACAGCAGCCTTATATAGGCATATCAGACTCCTAATAGCATCCCAACTCACCCATGTGCTCTTAACCAATTGTTAAAATATCTCTTAACAATTATCATAAACCTATTACTATATTACCCCTTTAATGCTCCTTGGGTCATGACATAGGGAATCTTAGTAACTCAAAAAAAGATAAATGTTAAAAAGTTATCTCGAGTATAGGATAAGAAGATCATTGAAAGCAATACACTTTGAGGGCCAATGAAGAATTAAATAGAAATTTATATTCCAATCTGTAATTAATGATAGTTTGGGGGGAGGGGGGTTTAAACTATAAATATGTTTATATTTTCATTAGGATATCTGCCTACTCTATATAAATAGAGGGCAAATGGGGGGTTAGGCACAAAATACGCATGAGAATTGTTGTTGGTTTCACGATAAAGCTGAGAGGAAAAGCTGTGATTAGAATATAGCTTTTGTAATCTTGGGAAGGGCTTGTAATCGTGAGAGAGGGCAACACGTGTACTAATCATTCTTTGAATTGAAGGAGGCTGCTTGTGGAGGTTCAAGACTGGAAGTAAGGTTGTCCGAAGGGGCAATCTGAACCAGGATAAAACTGGTGTCATTGTGGTTGGGGTTTTTGTTTCTTGTTTCTTATTTCTGTTCTAATTTGATTGCATTTATTTTTTGTTATGATGTTTGTGTCCAAACCAAGAGGATTGTGAGTGTGAGAGAGGCATAAATCATCTAAGTTACATTCTGCCATTGCCCTAGGATAACAAATTGGTATCAAAATCTATTCCTAGCATTAAGATTTGTCAAGATTTCTTCTGTTTTGATTCTCGCTCATAGAATAGTGTCAAATAATGGCTACAACTAGGTATGACAGAGAAGCTTGATGGCCAGAATAATTTTGGCCTTTGGAAGATGAAGATGAGGGCTTTACTAGGAAACTTAGGACTAGAAGAGGCCTTAGACAGTGAGGAAAAACTACCAAAAACCCTTACAGATGAACAGAAAATAGAAATATCTAAATAGAGAAAAGAAACTGACAAGAAAGCATTCAATACACTGATATTAAGCCTAGGGGGCAAAGTATTGCATGAGGTGTCTAAAATGACCACTGCGGAAGCTCTTTAGAAGAGATCAGAAACCCTTTACATGACTAAGACTCTTTCTACTAGGTTAAACTTAAAGTCTTTCAAGATGGGTGAGGATCAAAAGCTGCAAGATCACATGGACAGCTTTAATAAGCTATGTTTAGATCTTGAGAATATTGCCATTAAATATGATGACGAGGATAAGGCATTAGTCTTATTGCACTCATTACCTAAATCATATGAGACCTTTGTAGATATCTTGAAACATGATAGGGATAAATTGTCTTTGCATGATGTGGTAGGAGCTTTAAATTCAAAGGAATTGCAGCTCAAGGTAGAAGATAAGAACTCAGTTAGTGATGCTCTCTCGGTTGGATCTAAACCGGATAGGAATGATCCTAGGCAAAGAAGAAGGTCTAGATCAAAGTCTAAGAATGGCAAGAGAAAAATAAAATGCTATCAGTGTTATGAGGAGGGCCACGTCAAGAGAAATTGTCCAAACAGGAAAAACAAATCCCAAGAAAGAACCAACCCAGAATGTTCCAGTACCATGAGTGGATTTAGCTATGAGAGCGCGGATGTCCTATAAATTTTTCTAGAAATGCTAGAAAAGAAGCATAAGTTCTAGGTTTAGGGTGTACTCCTTATAAGAAAATGGCATTACTAGGCAACTATTAAGGGTTAAGAGTCAAGGGAATTGGAGATGTGAAAATTAGGATGCATGGTGGATCTGTTTCCAAAAGTTTAGAATATGTAAACTTGTCCCTGTTGTAATTATAAACCTAATTTCCTTAGGAGAATAGATAGAGAAAGGTATCTAAGGCTAAGGATATTGGGGGAGGGAAAGGTATAAGGGAATTGGAATCTTGTAGTTTGGAAAGGTTACCAAATGAAGAAGTCTCCAAAACAGACCTTGTATATGTCAAAATCCCATTAGAGATCAGTTTCTAGAATCTAGGGGGGATCTATCTAGGCCTTGTCTCATGGTGGAGCTAGGTGAAGTGTACCTAGGGGAGATGATGTGTCCCTAAGAAATTCTTGAGCGTGTAAGAGCTTGCTGGAATTGAATATGATATTGCTGGAATTTGCTTCTAGTATGAGGGGTTAGGTGTAGTAGAATTGTGGAATAGGTATGCCAAGGTCTCCTAAAGTTAAGGTTCTTACTTATGTAGAAAAACTCTACCAATAGGACCTGAAATTAGTTGTTTCTAAGGTCAAGGGATGAATCTGGAATGTTGTGTAAAGAAGAACAACAAGTATAGTCCTTTGGGAATGTCCTAAACTAACCTATGAAACAAGGTATAGCAATAGGTAAACCTGGAAATTTCTTTTGTGTTTGATCATCCTCATTGTGTAAGCAAGGGCTGAATTGAAAAGGAAACTAGCATTTAAGATAGTTGGGCAATGAGGGTCCTCGTGAACAGTGAGGGAGAAAAGGTGTATGCAAGTAATGTCTTGTATGGTGCAACCCATGATGATCAAAATCCAGGTTAAGCAAGGAAAGGGAAGTACAATCATCTTGTAGGTAATGAGCAAGGGAATAGAAAGGTTTAGAGTAATGCCTAGGATGGGCAAACAATAGAACTCAAGATAGGTACCAGTGAGGTATGGAAAAGTTTGGTTTTAAGGATACTTATGCACTGGTTTGAGTTCTAAGGAATAGGCTGAAAAATAGAAACCTGCTGTATAAAAAGAGGAGATGCACTCTTGTCCAAATGAATGGCATGGAGCCATGAAAATTTGGGGAGACATGAAACTTAGACTTTAAGAGAAAGATCCCTTTAGGTTAAATGGGTGGAGTGACTATTTGGGAATTAAGGAAGGTGCTGAAAATGGGAAAAATCTAGGAAGAGGCTAGACAAATGACCATTGGTTAAAACAGCACATGAAGGCTTAATTTCAGGTCAAATAGGTATCACTAACAGCCATTATCCATGTGAAAATTAAGGGAAAATTGATCTTATAGAGCAGCCCAAGGGATTAAAGGCTAGAGGGAAAGGTAAGCAAGGTTGATTGCTTAGAAGGTCTCTCTACGAATGATAGTAGTTCCCAAGGTGAAGGTATAAGAAATCTGATCCTTCTAGGATAAGTCCAAGGATTAAAATGGAGTGCATAAGGAAGCTGTGAGTATTTCAATGGTATACCTGGTGAAATGTAAGGCATCTTTACTGGAAATTGTCCATGAAAGACTCTCAAGGTGTAGCTGAGAACTTAGGTCAGCGTTTGAGAGTGTAGGATAAAGGAGAAGCTGAAAATTCTAAGGCATAGAGGATGAAATAGAAATTAACAGCTTATGATAGCCTACGTTATCCAAACCTAAGCATATCTTGATAAGCTGGTAGATAGAAGAGGCACAAGAAAGATGAGTAGTCCTTTTGAGTTTGAAGCAAACATAAGAAAGAAAGACAATGGTAAAGCCTAAAGGCCGGTTTTGGGAGCTAGGAGTAAGTCTAGCAGTGTTAAGACCAATCCAGGTAAGGTGCACTGTTGTTGGGATGCTGTGCAGAATTTTGGACACTTTGGGATGGAGAAATAACATTAAGTCTGGATTTGGTTTATGGTGAAGTGTACTTAGACAGGAAGTCATGTATTTTAGGTTGCAGGTTGTACAGCCGGAACCCTAAAGGAATGTCTAGGTAGAGAAAATTGAAATAGCCAATGGGCAGTCCACTTGGATTAGATTCAGTCTCACCATGGAAAGGTCCAATTATATTATTATCCAAGGTGTTCCATTGTTTAAATTTACAGCAGTATTTTGATATTCTTAATATTTTTTGTTGTTTTTGAGTGATCAGGTTGTGCAGTAGTCCAGATGAGAGCAAGTCAAGTTCATCAGTGAAAACAGTGCACTTTGAGGGCCAATGAAGAATTAAATAGAAATTTATATCCCAATCTGTAATTAGTGATAGTTGGGGGGGTTAAACTGTAAATATGTTTATATCTTGATTGGGATATCCGCCTACTCTACAAATAGAGGGCAGAGGGGGTTAGGCTCAAAAATACGCATGAGAATTGTTGTTGGTTTCACAATAAAGCTGAGAGAAAAGGTTGTGTGATTAGAATATAGCTTTCGTAATCTTGGGAAGGGCTTATAATCGTTAGAGAGGGCAACACGTGTACTGATCATTCTTTGAATCGAAGAAGGCTGCTCGTGGAGGTTCAAGATTGGACGCAGGGTTGTCCTAAGGGGCAACCTGAACCAAGATAAAACTGGTGTCATTGTGGTTTGCGTTTTTGTTCTGATTTGATTGCATTTACTTTCTGTTGAGATGCTTGTGTCCAAACCGAGAGGATTGTGAGTGTGAGAAAGGCATATATCATCTAAGTTACATTCCACCATAGCCCTAGGATAACAATAAGAATTGGACGTTCTAGAAATGTATATATCCAAATAAAATAAAGCAAGCATTGAAAACGATAAAGAATAGTAAGGTAGTTGTAACTTGTACCAGCCAGATAATATACAATAGAAGCACGAAAACACGTGGGAGAAGAGGGCATTTTTTGATAACTTAAGTTATTTAATGTCAGTCATAAATCAAAAAAGATGCCGAACATGTGGAGGAAGACCACTTTAGTGTATATTTTACAAGAATAAAGAAGATGTTTAAAGTTGTGAAAACTATTAAGGAACGAAGCTAATATTAAGAAGATTAAAAAGAGAATATCTACAAACCAATTTGGTCTAATGCCTGGTAGGTCAACAATGGAAGCTATATGTTTACTGAGGCACCAAATGAAAAGGTAAAGCATTAAACAAAAGGATCTATATATAGTGTTTATAGATTTCAAAAAAGCTCGTGACAAAATTGTTGTCAAGTCTTATGAACGGTTTTAGAGAATGAAGGAGTTTAAATTGCTTATATAATTGAAGACATGCATCACAGAGCAAAAACATGTGTCAAAACATGCAGAGGAGATACTAAAGCTTTTTCAATTAGAATAGGATTACATCAAGAATTTACATTAAGCCTTTAGCTAGTGTCCCTAGTAATAGATGAAATGACTATAACAAATCTAGGCAGAGGGGTCAGGGTGTATGCTACTTGTAGATAGCATTGTTTTGGTGGATGAGACCAAAAAAAAAAAAAAGGAAAGGAAAAGTGAATACAAGGCTCGAGATAAGGGAGAAAAGTATAGAAACTAGAGGTTTTTCAGTTTAAGTAGAGTGAGAAATGAAAATATGAAATAACAGTTCAGCAAAATACAAGTGTAGATGATGTTATGGTAAAATTGAAAGATGAAAATGGGGATTTTATCCATGAAAACAAGGCAAGATGGTTAAAATGAAAAAGTGCATCTGATATTTTATGTGATAGCAAAATTTTATTAAAGCAACAAGGAAAATTTATAGTATAGCCATTAGACCAGCTTTGTTGTATAGCAAAAGATGTTCGGTAGCATGTGCAAAATATAAGATGTGGGTTCCCTCAGTCTGTCAACAGTGTAAAGTGTTTGGTCACCAAGCTAGTACCTGCCCCCATAAGGCTTAGTCTCCTTCACTTCCCCTCTAGGTTGTTCTTGCTCCTTCAACTAATGTGGCCTCGGCTTCTGTCTCTCCTCCTTCTTCCCAAGCCCCTATTGATCCTCCTAAGGCTCCATCCGTATCCATTCCTCCCTCTGAGGATTCCCACCCTTCCCAGGGTGTTCCCTAACTCTCTTCTTCCTTGTCTCCTACCCCGATTGAGGTGGCTAATTGATTTTGTTCTCTTATGGACAAAGAGCAAGATACCCCATCCAATAGTCTCCCCTCCCTTCCTAATCCGCCCCTAGATGAGCTCTAATACATCTAGCTCCCGTGAGGTCCTCCCATCCCCTCTTCCTTCCCTTCCTGGTAAGGCTAGTCCTCCTCCCCCCCCCCCACTACTACTTTCTCTCCTCCTCCTAAGAAAAAGCATCATCATAAGTGTCAATCCAAAGGGGCGAGTGATCCTACCCCCCTCCCCCTTCCCTATGAATCTTGGTGCTTGGAACATTAAGGGTCTGAACCACCCTACTAAAATAGGAAGCTAGATCCTTTATTATTCATCACCGTTTGATGTTTTTTTTCTCTTTTAGAAACTCAAGTTCAAGAATGTAGAGCTTTACATATTTCTCACTCTATATGCCCAAGATGGTCTTAGTCTATGAACTATGACTCTTGTTTGGGTGGTCGCATTTGGTTTGGTTATGACCCGACCCTCTTGAGTGTGGATATTATTTGTAGTTTTGATCAATTTATGCACTTGAGATATTCTCGTTACACTGATTAGTCATTTTTTTCTTTTTTTTCTAACCTGTGTTTATGCCCATTACGAGGAGACGACCCAATTTCGATTATGGCATCGTCTTCATTCCCTGGTGTCCGCGGTCCATCTTTCCCCTTGAGTGCTCCTAGAGCATTTTAATGTTTGCAGTCATGTTTCTAAGATGCAAGGGGGCAACGCTATCATCTCTACTAGGGCCCAGTCCTTACTTGGAATAATAAACAGTCTAGGATGGATAGTATCTATCATAAGCTTGATAGAATTCTTGTTAATGATGGTTGGTTGGCTGGCGTGTTTTGCCGATAGTCGTGCCCTCTTTTTCCTGCCAAGTATTTCCGATCATAGCCCAATGGTTGTTGAATTTCAAGGGAATCCTAATAGGTCAGGTGGTTGATTCTATTTTAACAATCACCTCACTAAGCAGCCCTTCTTTCTCCCAACTGTCCAATCCTATTGGGGTCAAGACTGCATCGGCTGGCCCACATTCCGACTTGTTCAAAAGCTTAAGAGAGTTAAGCACAATTTGAAATCTCAATAATCTCCATGGTCATGTCACCTCTAGGATTATTCACCTTCATGATCAACTTTAGGACGTTCAACGCCACGTTCTCGGCTCTCCTGCTAATGTCTCTTTGAGAAAGCAGGAGTTGGACTTATCCCACCTTTATTCTAATGCGCTTGTCCAAGAGCGCGAGTTCTTTCATCTTTGTGCTCGTATTAGATGGGCAGGTGAGGGAGACCATTGTTGTGGATTTTTCTTTCAGCAAATATTATCTATCTGTAACTCTCACCATATTCATAGTCATTCCCGGGCTGATGGTTCTCCCACTTCGTTTAAGGATGAGGTTTCCCAAGTCCTTCTCTCCCACTTCCAGAATCTCTTAGGCTCTCCCTCCCCAAGATCCTCCTCTCACGAGAAAGTCGCCATGCATGTGGAGCATTCTCTTTCGCAGGACTATTGGCTTGATCTTATCAAAAGTGTCTTCTCCAAGGAACGCCTTGCCTATTTTCCATGGGTGATGTTACTATTTTGCCCAAAGTAATAGAATGCTAGAATTATGGGAGAAATCAGGAAGAAATAAAAGATGATCGGCAGCAATTAGTTAATAGGATTTAGATGTAATTAATTGTAATTATTAAGGGTAGTTTTGACTTTTATAAGTTAGTTATTTTCCCTTAGGTAGTTCTACCTCTCTAATTTATAAATAAAAGGGTGCAGAGGTCAATCTCATCATCAATCATTTGTATCTTTCATTCCCTTGTGTTCGAATGCAATGAGAGGTAAGAGAAAGAGCTGTGAGATTATAGTTCTTGTTGTCTTCATTTAGAGTATTGTATTCGAGAGGCAAGGAGAGGCGAAAGAAGGGTATTCTTGTACTGGTTTTTCATACGATTCTAGTGGATTGGTTGCTTCTTGGATTGCTAGATATAGTGTCATGTAAATGGCATGCACCAGGGTATATCGTGTGTGCTGCAATCTGGTTTGGTTTTCTTTTCTATTTCAATTATGTTCTTATTGTTTACTTTTTGTTTTGAATGGTGATTGAATTCAGTGAGGTTATTGAGTGCTTCTTGGATTATTTGAGTTCTTGATTTTACAGGTGATGATACGCGAGAGATGATTTCACTATTAAATTCTTTCATCAGGCCTAGGATGTCATTGGTCCTGATTTCACTGCAAGTGTTTGTAATTTTTTCCAATCAGGTCAGCTACCAAGAAAGGTGAATGCTACCATTATTAGTCTTATCCCTAAGGTCCCCCACCCCATTTCTCCTAGTTAGTTTCGGCCCATTTCGTGCTACAATGTGATCTACAAGGTCATTTATAAGATCCTTGCTAACCATCTCAAGCCTCTCCTGCCTTAGCTTGTGGATGGGGCTCAGACAGCTTTTGTGTCTAGTCTCTCCATCGAGGATAATATTATGTTAGTCCAGGATCTCCTTCATCGTTACCACTTCCCACGTGGCCCTCCTCATTGTGCCTTAAAAGTTGATCTTAGCAAGGCCTATGACTCTGTGAATTGGGATTTTTTGCTTCTAGTTCTTCGCCTCATGAATTTTCCCCTGCATGTCTGTTCTTGGATTAGAGCCTGTGTGACTTCCCTCGTGTACTCCGTTAAGATCAACAGTCATCTCCATGGTTTCTTCCGTGGCAAGCAACGGCTTCGCTAAGGGGACCCATTATTGCTTTATTTGTTTGTCCTAGTCATGCAAGTCCTCCCTAATGTTGTGGCGTATCACACTCATGCGGATGACTTTTAGTTTCACTAGAAGTGTGATAGTTTGGGCTTAGCCATGCTCATGTTTGCTAACGACCTCTTACTCTTCTCCCATGGGGACCGAATGTCAGTCAAAATTCTGAAACATTGCCTTGATCGTTTTGCAGAATTTTTGGGCTTACATGCTAACCCCTCTAAAAGCGATCAATTTGTTTGTTGTTCCTCCGCGAATCTGCGAGCGGAGCTGGTTATAGCCTTCTATTTCCATCAGGGTTCCCAGCCTGTTCGATACTTAGGTGTCCCTTTGATCTCAACAAAGCTCTCTTATAGTGATTGGCGTCCCATTCCTGATAGGGTTTGTTCTCGAGTAAGTACTTGGCGTGGTCACCTTTTATCCTTTGCTAGTAGACTTCAGTTAGTTCAATCAGTGCTCTCTACTATCCATGTCTACTGGGCCTCCATCTTTATTCTCCCTAAAAAAGTCCTTAAAGAGCTTGAGTAGATCGTTCGTGCATTTCTTTGGAGTGGCTCAGAATTATCCCCTCATAAGGCCAAAGTGGCTTGGTTAGACATCTGTTGCCCTAAAGATGAAGGTGGTCTGGGTCTTCACCCCTTGTTCTTATGGAACCAAGCCTTGGTAGCTAAGCTCATTTGGCGTCTCATGTAAGCCTTATCTGAATCCCTATGGATTAAAAGGATTCATCTGTATCACATTACGGAGCCATGCTTTTGGTTCCTTTCAATCCCCTATTCTAGCCCTTGATATTAGCGCAAGCTTCTCCAACTTAGGGGTAAGGTTCGTCGATTCTTTGGGTGGTTTATTGAGGATGGCCGTAGGATTTTTCTGTGGCACAAACAATGGCACCCCTTGGGGGTGCTTGTTGATTATTTTTCTCACTCCCATCCTCGTCAATTCTCCCTCCGCTCCACTACCAGAGTGTCTAACATTATTGTGCAAGATGTCTGGTGTGGGCCTGAGTCAGCCCCCCTCAGTCTCTTCAACTCCTTCTCTCTTCGATGCCGGGCCCTCTACACATCTCTTCCCCCAATCGCCCCAGATAGCTCCCAGCTGCTGATGTTGCCTTCTCTATGCGTTCTACGATGAGGGCTTTGCAGAGTAGGCGTAATAAGGTCCCTTGGTTTTGTCTTGTTTGGCATGGGTTAGGCATCTCTTCCTATGCTTTTATCCTTTGGCTTACTATTAAGGAGCGTCTGTCCACTCTCGATTGTCTCAATCTTTATTTGTCTTTTCCTAACAAGTGTTACCTTTGCAGGGCCGCTCCTAAGAGTCACAACCATGTGTTCTTTGCTTGTTATTTTTCTTGGCAGGTTCTTTCTCAACTTAGACATCAGGAGAAGTTTGTCTAGCCTCGACGTTGCTAGTCTTGTGGGATTTTTGTGGCCGCTCATAGATGGCGTGGAAAATTCCCGCAGACAGTGGCAGCGAGGCTTACACTTCAAGCAGCTATCTATTTCATTTGACAAGAGCGCAATAGTTGCTACTTTCGTGACAATGAGCACTCCCCTCCTCAGCTTACTTCCCAGATCCAAACCTCAGTTTGGTCCCAGTTAACTTCGATGCGCTTCCCTCGTACTCTGTAAGGTTTGGCTTTTGTTCATTTTTGGCGCATTCCGCCTTCTTGCTTGATATAGTCCTTTCTACCTATTCTGCCATGATGTTTTTTCAAATGCTTCTAATCCTATGATGTGTGAGTTTGTTTTCTTGGCAAGTCCTCTGGTTGGGCTATCCCCAGGTCATAGATTTCCCTCCTGCTGCCCTTGTGCACATGCGAGTCAATTCTAAGATTCTATGGTGGTTTTGGTCTGGCCTGTTTCCTTCCACCACGGTGACTTCCATCCTAATACTGTGGAATTTGGTAGTTGCTCATGCACCAAATTTCATCGCAGAATGGGGTTGTCATTGGGGGCAGAAGAATCGGGTGTAGTTCCTTCTCCCCATGGGTCTTTCAGCTGCCCCTCTGCCTCCTTCCCCTCCCCATTCCCCTTGTTGTCTCGTCTCTCTCTTCCCTCCTCACAATATCGATCTTGAAGTCTTCTAGCGGCTCCGTCTATCCAACTTTCCCTTCCACTACCATGTCGACTGACCTTCTACTGTGGTTTTGGACCGTCTGCTCTTGCCTCATTCTTCATCGCGGGATGGGGCAATCTTTGTCATTTGGAGTCCTCTGCATAAGAAGGGTTCCCATAGGGCTACTCTATGTTCCTCTGTTTCTTTCTACCTCGCCTATTTGAGGCATTTATGTTGTAGCATTGCAGCTCCCCACTGTTTCTTAGTTTGCTTTGTTTTTCAGTTCGTGTAGTTTTTGTATTTGCGGGGTATGCCCCTACTTATTCTTGTAGACACTTTGCGCTTTTTCTTGTTTAATTAATTTTTATTTACAAAAAAAAAAAAAATTGATGTGAGACAAAATTAAGATGGTTTGGTCATGTAAGAAGAAGACCAATTTAGGCTACTATGAGGAGAGTAGATGAAATAGAACAAGTATCTAGTAAAAGAGATAAGAGAAAGAAAAATAAAAACTATATGTGAGACACTTAGGTATGATATTAGTTATAAAGGTAAAAATCAATAGATCAAAATGACTAGTGAGCTCGATTTCATGTAGTAAATCCGAATTCATGTAGTAAATCCCACATAGTGGAATAAAGGCTTGATATGTTATTGTATTAAAAGAGAAAAGAATAGAAAAAGCAATTGGACCATATAATATACTGATAGAAGCATGGAAATCCATGGGAGAATAGGACATTTTTTTGTTAACAACATGATTAATGTGATACTTCAATCAAAAAGGATATTAGACGAGTAAAGGACGAGCACTTTAGTGCCTCTTTACAAGAATAAAGCTGATGCTCAAAGTTGCTAAAATTATAGAGGAATCAAGCTAATAAGTCAAGACCATGAAAGTAGGGTAGAGAGTGAGTAAGCAAATATTAAGGAAACCAAGATGTCTAAAACCAATTTAGTTTCATGTCTAGCAGCTCAACAATAAAATCTATATACTTGTTGAGGCACTTGATGGAAAGGTAAAGAGATTAAAAAAGATAAAAGGATTTACATGTAGTATTTACAGATTGAGAAAAGGTTTGTGACAAATTTCCTAGGGAAGTTTCATGAAAGGTTCTAAAGAAGAAAGTCATTTGAATTGCTTATATATAGGTTACTAAAGACTTGTATCATAGACCGTCTTGTCGAGTAGAGACTTGCACTTTTCCAATTACAATTGCATTATATCAAGGATATTGTTAAAAGTTGTTTAGAGTATAGGATAAGAAAAGCAGTGTTTTTTGAATGCAAATGAAGTATTAAATAGAAGTTGTAACCCAAAACTGTAATTAGTAAAAGTTATGGGGTGAAACTGTAAATATTTTATATCGTCATTGGGATATCCACCTACTATTATAAATAGAGGGCAAAGGGTAGCAAGAGAGACAGAGTTCTCAATTTTCTGTTTGTAAGACTACTGATCAGTTGTAATCCTCTTGTATGCTGAGTGCTGTGGGAAGAAGAGATCCAAGATTGTGAGAACAGTGATTCTTGGAGCGATCTGGTGGAAATCTCTTTGGTTATTTTCATTGTACTTCGGAGCGTTGTAACAAGAGGGAGTAAGGGACGGTTGTACTACTGTAAACACTCTCGATTTCTAGTGGATTTGAAGGCCTTGGGTGACTGGATGTAGAGCCAACTTTGTTGGCTTGAACCAGTATAAATTTGGTGTGTTTGTTCTTTAATTTCTTTACTTTTCACTGTCGTTGTCAATTTTCATTTACAGCATTGCATATTCCATCATTCTAGGGTGTAAGGGAGAGTTAATTGGGCAAGAATTGATCCAATAATGTCCCTAAAATTCACAGATATGCAGATGACATCTCTGGGCAAAGGTGCCTAATGCCTTGGTGTATGCTATTTGTAGATGACATTTTGTTAGCAAATAAGACAAAAGAAGGTGTGGATATCAAGCTCAATAAATGGTCAAATACTTTAGAATCTAAAGGTTGTAAGTTCAATAGAGTGAAAACCAAATGTATGGAATGTAAATTTAGTGAAAAAATAAGTGTGGATAATGTTATGATAAAATTGGAAGATTAAGTCATATCAAGAAAAGAATAGTTTAGATATTTTGGATTAATCATCCAAAAAGATGAGGAGATTAATAAGAATATTACCCATAGAATCAAGGTGAGATGGTTAAAATGGAAAAGTGCATCTGGTATTTTATGTGATGGTAAGATTCTAATAAAACCAAAAGGAAAATTTTATAAAATAGCTATAAGACCAGCTTTGTTGTAAGGATAGAATGTTGGGTAGTAGAGCAACGTGTGCAACATATGAGCATAATGGAGATCAAGATGTAAGATGTGTGCAGCCATATAAGAAAAGATAAAATCAGAAATGAGGTTATTCGTGGTGACATCCTATTTGCTCATAACATATTCTTGCACTCCCATATATTTTCTTCCTAGGTCAATCCACAATGTATAACAGCCTAAACACATGTTCCCACTTGTCATAAAAGTCTAACCTACCAAACGAAACCACACTACTACAAGGTTACTTGTCCTTAATTTGTGAAGGATATCAAAAGGACTTGTTATGTCATTTGTACTAAATTAGAAGGTTTAGTGTAAACAGATAGTATTTTGTAATGCTGCATGTGTATGTTTTTCTGTTGTAGAGTTAGAATCATAACACTTCTAGACAGTGTTCTAAAAATCGGTCTAGGCGGCCGCCTAGGCGCCGGTGAGGCGCTAGGCGGCCCCTGGCCGCCCCGAATATGGCCTAGTCGGCCCCTCTAGGCGCCGGCCCGATTAGTCGGGCGGCGGCAGCGCATAGGCGGCCCAGGCGGCGCCTAGCCGCCTGGGCGCGCCGCCTGAGACACCAAATTTTTGGGTTTAAATCTTACCCGTTGTCGATTCCGAAGCCTCTCTTACTCCTCTCAGTCGTCTCGCCCTCTCAGCCCAAGGCCGCCGCTGCCTCAACGCCGTCGGTACCTCCTCGCTGCCTCCAGCTCCATCGCGACCTCCTCACAGCCTCTACACGTTCAAGCGTCGTCCTCGCTATTGCTTCCTCGCTGCGTCAACGCCGCCGCCGCTGTCAAGCTGCTCCACCTCCGCTTCCGCTTCGGCTTCCGACCCCCCCTCTCTGTCTCTGTCTCTCTCTCTCTCTCTCTCTCTCGCGCGCGCGCGCGCACGGTTTGCTGGTGTTAGAACACCTGATAGGGTTTATATGTTATATATATATATTTTTTCTTTCTATTTATATGTTAAATATATTAGATATATATATTTTTCTATTCCTATTTATATATTAGATTAGATATATATATTTTTTCTATTTATATATTAAATACATATCTAATATATAAATGTTAGATATATATATTTTTTTATGCCACTTTTAATTTTGATTTAATTGAAAATAACATCAAGTTACATCATAAAGTTAAAAAAAATAAAAAAAATCAACAATTTTTCTAATCCCGCCTAAGCCCCGCCTAGGCGCCCTAGGCGCTAGGCCCCAGCCTGGCGCCCGACTAGTGCTTAGCGCATTTTAGAACACTACTTCTAGAAGGTATGTTTCTAGAAGAGTGACTAACCGAATAAGTTAGTTGGTTAGTCTCGATCAGCCGGTCAGTTTGTTAATGCTTTGTAACTCATGACCCTATAGCTTATAAATAGGGATCATGGGATGGGGGAGCAGTATCAGTGTGTGTGCTTCATTCCGAAGTAGGATTATTTTTCGGTTTCTATCTAGTGTATTGGGATTGAGTGAGAGATCAAGAGTAAGGCTGGAGATAGTCTTGGAATTCTGCTAGCTTTCAGGGTATATGGGCTGGGTAGGATTCAAGTGCTCTTTGTAATCATCCTAAAGGTGTTTCAAGATAGTGGATTGGGAGGCGTAACAACAATCCAGATGTAGGCCTCATTTTGAGACCGAACCAGGATAAATCTTCCTTGTGTTCTTATTGTTTTCTTTTATTCTTGTTTGTGTTACCTATATTGTTTGTGTTCTCGAGTGTGGAGTGAATAGGGTGAGCTATTGAGTTGAGAGAATCCGTGGGAGTGCTGTGTTCTACTCTAACAGGACTAAGAAAGGTAACATAAATAGAAAAATACAAACAACCAAGCAGATGTAACTGCTTAATTGGTATGCATAATTCCCCATAAGTGGCATGAAGACATAATTCAATCACAACAAATGTTCTAGAAGAAAGACGAAAATCCAAATGAACCAGAACATGTATTAGTTAACTGAAAACTTCCATTGATTTGTCAATATTAGGTTTGTCTTTTGCCAAGTTATCTTTTGGCATGCGTTCACATAAATTAAGAGTCACAGCTTAGTTTCCAAGGTTTTCATATCAGGCTTCCTTACATTCTCATGTGTAGCTTAATTGAACTTCATATGCCATGACATGTACAGTAATACCGTTAGGGAAACCTCAACATCTAACAGATCTAGAATGCCAACAACAGTGATAGTTGAAACTTAGCATCTTTCAGCAATTCCACATAAATTTCGAGTCCACTTCCCTGTTAATCCAACCAGCACCGAGACGCAGAACAGCACAAGGTTCACCCAACTTTGTTCAAGTTAAACTCGCTAAACAATGTGCGAGCAACCTCGAATTTTCTAGCCCGACCAAAAACCTGGCTTTTGCTCGGATGAAAACTTTTACTTATTTTCAGTATAGCAGGAGCATAACCACAGATAAGAAACGGAATCACATCGAACAAGAAGTCAAACAACGAAGACAAGGTCAAAAGGAAAAGAACTGAAACACTTGATTTCAGAGTTCATCGAAAGAGGAAGACCTTGAACAGCGCCCATTTCCTTTTCAACTTTAGCCTGCATTTCGCGAAGGGCACCAGCTTCCTCTTCTATCTCCTTGAGTCTCTTCTTCATCTCCTGCAAGTCCTATTCAAAGCCACAGAAAACAAAGAATAACGAAGTTAGAAGGAAGCAGAAAGAGAAGGTACAGAAGAAAGAGAAGGAGAAAGAGAACCTTAGCATTAGGGTCTTCTTCTTCCTCAGCCCTAGACATGTCGACATCGGCATCCATCTCTGCTTCGTCTGGAATCTCTCCTCCGTACACTTCATGCTCTTGCTCCTGATCTTGCTCTCGGTGATTCTCCATTCTGTGAGGGACAGGGTGTACGACTAGGTATGGTATCAGCTGCGGATTTGTTGAGCTGAGTGGAGTTCCCAATTAGGTTTTTCTCTCGCCCAGACGCAGACGCGAGGGAGATAGATGGCGCGGATTGAGATGCGGCGCAAGTGATGATCGATGGATTGGATTTAGAAGACCGGGTAAAAACGTAATTTCGGTTGATTTATCTCCCCCGCCGGGGGAGGGGGGGGTTATTTTTATTTTGATAAAAAGCTTTCCATTGTAATTTTTAAAATTTATTAAAAACTATACAAACATTAATTAAGAATCTATTCATATGGCAAAGCCTGATTGATTCTTAACATCATATTAGTCTGCTACTATATTAATACAATTATTATACTGAATATTCTTTTTGAGAGCTAATTCACACAAATATTTATATTATTTTTCTTATGTCGATGATATGTGAGATTGTATTAAATATATTCTCAATTGTTTTCAGAAAGGAAGAGAGAAAAGAAAAAGTGCTTTTATGTAAGCCTACCGCGAGAATTAGTAAAGCTTTTGAGCAGCTTTATAGGGCGAGACTATAGATTAAATAAAATTTAGTATACTTGCACAAATAAAATCAAGGCTTTTGCCCTTCATAAAAAGGGTTAAAATAGAGGTGTTCATTACTGATTTCCCTTCCGCGCGCCACCCCCCCCCCCCCCAATCAGTGTCTATTTGACTTTCACCAAAACGGGTCTGAATTGGACCAAATTAGCCAAATCAACAGCTTGACAATGAATGAATTTGATGGATACGCAAAGCTCCATCCCTGCATGCAGCACCTTCTCCTATCAATTGCCTCTCTTTATTTTTTTTATGAAACTTGATAGAAAAATTAAACCCAAGAAGAAGAAAACATTTCAACATCACACCTCCTTACAAAGGCCCAGCCCCAATAATACAAGAAACCCACCCAGTGAAGGAAGCAAAGGAACAACAAACCACCCAGAAAACACCAATATACCCAATGGCCAATGCAAATCAACAAGAACACAGATATACTACCACTACTACTACTAGTAAAAAGAACATTTAATACTACAATGCCAGGGAGTCGTCATAGCGGCAGGAAGCAGAATGGAATTTACCATCTGGAAGAACAGTCGGAGAATCTGATGGAACTAGGGGAAATACAAGTCAGTTAGACCATACATGGACCAAGCCAAGCCTATTACCGGTATAAATTTCGTTGCGCTCTTCGTCATAGAAGAGTGCGGTGATGTCTTCGAGGGCTTCTGAAACGGTGCTTCTCATCCTGGATGCCCGGACTCGTTTCTTAGAACTGCAGTTTTTGCCGCTGCAACAACCACTGCAGCTGCATTCAGCAATGGGGAAACTGTTGCTTGCTCGGATTTTAGCTAGACATTTCCCGGTCAGGATATTGCTGATGTTGATGGATCCTGCCGCATGGCCAATGACTACAACATTAAGAAGCACAAGATAAGAGAAACAAGGAGGAGAAAAGAAACAAATGCATAAGCTGAGAGCCAATGCAATTAATTGTACTTCAAAAGCCAATTGATGTGGGCTCAATACAAAATCATATACGCATGCATAAGAACCAAATTCTACACAGGAGGAATGCCTTTCGTTAAGCACGCAAATTGATGTGAAATAAACATCTATCTCATTCCAGTGGCATTTCATGCATATTTTACCATCTAACCAAAATTTCCATCGATGATGAACTATAGATAGGATTCAAGATAACTTTGTCGGTTGAATATGTTAATCATGTTCAAATTTTTATCAGATGCTTACCGTTTCCTTCTGATAATGGATCGTCAGAATCAGCTTTGCAGTAAGAAATTATAAGATCCTGATCACTGGTGATATAAATGTTGTTTGTGTTACAGTCAGGATGCCACAAAAGGTGATCCTCAAATGAAGTTACAAGTTCCCCACGGAAGTTCCAGACAGCAACAGTTCTATCTCTAAATGTCAGGAACAACTGGTTCTCATAGAGGAATATAAATGCTGATGGAGTCATAAACTCAGCTCTGCTAACTTCTGTTAGCTCAAAATTGCGAACCTGCAACAAGTCTCAGATATCAGATAGACATTGATCAACATAAAACAAACATATTTCAAAATTCAAAACCACATAAGAAAGATCCCTACATCAAGAATCTGGAGATTCTCATTTTCTTGCTTGACTAGAAGCTTCTCATTGAACTGTTCAATGAAATCCACCTTCTTATTCCGATGCAGGAGATGGTTGAAAGTTTTGAGAACTGTACCATCCTCTATTGAAAGAATCTTAAGAGGAACATGGCCACTGGCTTTTTCAAAAATCAACAACATGATGCCTGGGCTGTTTCCCAAAAACCCACAAAAGTAAGTAGAGATGCCTGAAGCAATACACAAGCATATACTCGCTTCTAAGCAGGTTAAGTAAAGACACAATCAATACCAAGTGTGTATTTGGGGGAAAAAAAAAAAAAGACACAGGACCAATAGTTGTAAAATGAAAGTTCAAAAACAGACAAACTTCAAACGGCAAACATTTCATATAGCATAAAAAATCATTAGCAACTTCTGCCAGAGTACATCCTCAAAGTATGTACATAATTGAAATCTCAAAGGTAGGCAGTCAGAATAATCCTGAAGCAACTACGTATTCAATTTTTTAAAGCCTTTAATCAATAGAAACTAGAGAGAAACTTGTATTTTCCAGCAAACAAACATTTTTTGTCCCTTTTCCTTATAAGTTAAAACAGACAATCCATATAAAGCAAAACCAATGACTTCTGTTTCAAGCACAAGATACAACTGTCCCCCATCTCAACATCCAGCAAAAAAGGCCTATTAGCAACACAAATTCACTAACCATGTTAACAAAGGCCTGGATATACATGAGAAATTACAAACTCCTTTCAGGTAATGCAAACATTACTGTTACAATGCCCAAATGACAGTACAGAATGCCCTGGGTCACCTACAGTAGCCTAGGCCAGGACCAATTGATGAAGCTACATGGAATATATATATTACAATATCGTATTCACAGTTCATGTGAACAGAACATTTATCAACAATTCAGTAACCAAAGCAATAACCTGAGCTCTTGCACAGTTGTCCAAAGGAAAAAAAAGAAGAAAAGGTCAATGCCAACATGCAGTTGATGCTTTCTCAACAATTTAAACCACATTTGACCATTTAAGTTTGTTCACAACAGCATAACAAACATTAGGCCACTATCCTTCAAAGCAAGTGATCTTTTGACATGCAATGGCAAAACTAGACAAGCACTTGTGCAGACAAATAGCAAATGTACTCTTCCACACATTAATAACAGTAGCCCCTAAACAAGCACTAATTATTCTGCCTCCCTATTCAAAACACAAATAAATCTAAAGATTGATGCTTCTTAGATATCATAAACATATACACTGCTCACTAGAAAATGTAATTTCGTGCACATTTGAGTACATATACGAAATGTTACCTGATCTTAATCTCTTGAACATTTTTGTTTGATATTGAGTACAACATGGTGTAGTTTTTCAAATCAAACACCTTGTATATGCTGATAAAAGAAGAAAGAACATGTAGATCAGAATCAAGAAGCATATTGTGCACAAAATGGTCCAGAATTAGCATGAACACATTTGAACATTTACCTATCTTGTGCAGAATATGTGAGTACCTTCCCATTTACATCATCAAATTCCACAAAACCAGGCCATTTCAGTGATTCAGACTCAAAAAGAGCAAAACCTGCATCTGGTTTACCCCTTTTTATGTACCTGGAATCATTTTTCCGGTGTGATCTCTTAGAAAAGACAGACTATATGGAACATAAATTTAGTAAAAACATAAGTGTACGAAAAATTCTATCGAACATCTATACAATCATTTCTGTTGTATGGCCTGAAATGCTGGATAATTAAGTAGCAACATGTGTAAAATGTATGCAGAACTGAGATGAGAATGTTATAGTGAATGTGTAGACAAACAATAAAAGACAAAAATAGAAACAAGAACATCTGTAAATAAGGTTTAAGCAACATCAATTGGAGGTAAAACACATAAGACGCAATTACAATGGCTTAGACATATGAGAAGAAGACCATTAGATACACCTATGAGATGAGTGGATAGAATGGGAGAAGTTTGTAGCCAAAAAAAGAGGTAAAAAGACCAAAAAACAAACAGAATCCCTTATATATGACATAGGATATATATTGGCAATGAAAAAATATAACATGTAGATAATTAAAGAGCTAGAATTCATATATTCAATTCAACCCCACCTACTGGAATTACAATTTATGATGATGATGATCTTAGAAAGAGAAACACGCGAACAATAAATATAAAGTTATTGAGCGACTTATAGTTCACATACTCAATCCTTGTGCTTCGGCATTTCAAAGAACTAAAATTGTCTGCAGCATAAACTGAGACAGTGATAAGTGAGTCATTGTTTTTATTGTAAAACAAGCTTCGTATAACTTCATCGGAACTGACATTCAAAAAGCATATCCTCTGGTTAGACTCTGCATCAACAACAAAAAAGCTATTACAGTCTTTTTCTTGACAAGGAGCATAAACCAAATACGACCAGTATTCTTCATACAAACAGAAAGATGATTTGTTTATTCGGGCTCTACCTCGGCTAAATGCTGCACAAACTCCAGATTGAGCAAGAGCAAAGACTATGTCATGGGCAGCTACTATTTCAATAATTTTTGACCTCTTCTTGAGAAAGGACAGTACCACACCGCAATGTCCTTTGGGGTCATGTGTATCATATTCCTCCTGAACAAAATTCATATACCATTAGAAAGAAAAAAAAAAATCAAATATGCAGAAATGATAAACTGAACTGTTTAAATAGTATGGAAATGACTAGATAAATTGTCGATTACAAAGCGTAAACATTTTCTCAGCTAAGAAATAGTCCAAGTATAGTATACTCTAAAGTGTAAAGCATAAGAATCATTCTATGTTAACAAATTTCAGTAGCATAATTTCTCTCTCATCGAAACTTCGATTACAGAACTTAAAGCCAGATCAAATGCAGTGCTCATCATCATCTTTCCAGTTATCCACCATCAATAATTGTACCATCTCATTTACAACAAAAAAAAATTATAAAAAAATTTACAAAAAAAAAATAATTGTACCATCTCAAAATTTTATCAGACACTGTAAAATAAATAGCGGGCAATACAAAGAGTGATTCTTTCCCAATAGTTCATTGCTTTATTTTTTTAATGAACTAAATCTGCTTCATGGAAAAGTGATACGCAAGGATGGATGTCATTCCACCTTCATAAAAAGAAGTAACTATTACCAGTCTAAAGCACCAAAGTGACAAACCAAAAAACCATCTCCCGAACAGCTAAGAGCTATTGATTTTGGTAACAAGGATGCCAAATAGGAAGTTTTCAAGTTCCTTTTGGTCCTTCAACTACATATCAGAAAGCACACCTGCTACCCAATTTCACTCTCTGGCATGCCTCCTTCAAGGACATAAAAAGATTGATGAAACCAATACAGCAACTGTGCAAGACTACTGGGCAACAAAGGACCTCTCACCAGGAGGACCCTTTTCTTGTTGTAACTTTTTCATCAACAAACCATGTGGCATCCAAATTTATGTACATAGCATAACTCCTCCAAAAATTAATAAGAATGAATCACAACCTAAAAGTCATCTTTAGATAGACTCAGTTTTATGTAGTAATCATATTAACTAGTATCCTCCATACATGCACAACCTTAATAACAAGGCTGTCACGACCCTAGGGTATAATGGTCATTAAAGCATGCTGCAATTAGTGCTTTCTATTTTTCTTTTACAACTTGTATTTTTCAGTTAATTTCTGTTTCAGAACTGACAGCTGTAATACTTTCAGTTACAGATTATAACTGAAAGTACTAACTGCAAGAGTGGCTATATAAGCTACTCAAGAGGATCTTTTGGAGAATATTGAGTAATAACTGATTGAATGTCTCTCTCTCTCTCTCTCTCTCTCTCTCTCACACACACACACACACACACACACACGCACACATGCACACTTACACACAGCTCTTTCTGTTCTAATTCTTCCTCCAATTCTCTCTATATCCGATTTCTTCCAAATTCATAACAACCCCTAGGCTAAGACCAGATACCTGACATTTGGTATAAGAGCCAAGCGGTCCTTGGAAGCTGATCTTGGGTGATCCTCGGTTGCTGCTTAAGTCAATTCAGTGAAGCTGATTCAGAGCCAATTGATTCTTGGCTGCTGCATTTCGATTCAGGCGATTATTGGAGGCTGCAACAGAGCCAATTGAGTCTCAGAAGGGGATTCTTATCGAATGCGAGCAGAGGTGATGACAGAAGGCATCCACATGAAGCAGTTGGAGATGAGAATGGACAATCTGGAATTAGGTTTAAGGCTGACTCAGGCAGAGGTGAGATGCTACCAAGCAGAAAGTGCTGCAACAAGAAAAAGTGTGCAGAAAGAATTTGCTAATGTAGACCAAAAGCTGGATGACTTAACGAATATGATTGCAAAGAGGGTTCAGGTCAATCTAACAGTGAAATTTCTTTCAAGATCCACTGAAGAGCCGATTCAAGTAGGAGCCAGAATCCTACCTAATATCTGAAGTCTGCAAGAAGTTGATGCATCACCTGCATTGGATCAGGCAAGTCTGACTGAAAGATCATTCATTTGTGAGGATATTGGTGCTGGAGTCCTTCCTCAGACTTCTGACTTACAGGAAGCTGAGGAACAATCAATCAAAATTGGTAAAAGACATTGAGTCATTAGATATTCCGGCTATAAATCAAGTCGGAGATGCCAAGACAAGAATGGCAGTTGCCGGAAAAGTCACTGCAACATCATTTGGAAAAATCTGTTGAAGATAAACCTTTGGTGTACACCATCAAGCAGGAAGCAAAAGATGCTGTGAAGTTGGGGAATGTTACGAACTCATCAACTTTGGATTTTCAAGATTGTAAGTCTGCTGTTCTTGAAGGAATAGGTACTCCTCCAATGCCTAATGTCAATGCAAAGCTAGTAAATGAGGATTTACTTGAAAGAGCCAGAGAGGAGGAAAAAGAAGTTAAAAATCAACCACGTTTGGCAAAAGATTTTACTAATCGTTTAGGCACCATCAAGGAAATCACTGGAATTTCTGTACAGGGGAAAGCAAACAGCATTTTGAGTTTTCCTCAGAATACATATCACTTGGAGAAGAGAGCTTTGCCAAAGGGATCCATATCTTACAATTGCAAAAAAAGGCAAAAGAAAAGGAACATAAAAGAGAAGACGAAAATGCCAAGGAGAAAGAAAGAATGTCTCACGTTCCCAGGGTTTTCCAAGGATGTAGAATGGAATTATGGAAGAATTTGAGAGAGAGAAAGAATAGAAAGGGAGGGAGAAAGCGGGAGGGGGGGGAATTCAAAAGAATGGAGGGAGAATTAGGAGAATTAAGAGAGAGAAACAGAATTTAAATTCATTCATAAGCTGCCTATTCTCTACTCTTCAGCCTATTTATAGGCTGTTACAGCCTTTCAGTTAGTAACAAACTGAAGTACAACAGAGGAAAAATATTTGCAAATGAACAATTACTCCTAATGCCCTCGAGGTCATGACAATCCCCCCTCCTTGAGAAGTTTCTTGTCCCCAAGAAACTTATTGCAGCTGTGCCGTCTTTGTCACCCAATCCCTGCTGGTTCTTCTTCTCCGTTTCCATCCTCTACCCCTTCCATATGCAATAACTGTCTTTGACATTGGTGGCCAGGACTGAATTTATCTCCAGATTCTCCACATTTATGGCATAATTCAAACTTCCTTCTCTGCTCCATAGTAGATGACTTAACTGCATTAGGGTTAGAATAAACCCTAGAATTCACATCTCCTTGATATCCT
The DNA here is from genome assembly GCA_036245055.1 of Diospyros kaki. Classification (NCBI taxonomy): domain Eukaryota; kingdom Viridiplantae; phylum Streptophyta; class Magnoliopsida; order Ericales; family Ebenaceae; genus Diospyros; species Diospyros kaki. The sequence goes on along the minus strand of BSEG01000002.1, from coordinate 45,776,552 downwards.
CCCAATTGTTGATTGAACAGAGACTGAATTTCTGTTGACAGCACATACTTATTGTAAATCGCATCCAAGGCAAGCTCCTATAGCCTTGCCTTCTCAGCAGCCTGCTTCGCTATGGCTGGTTGCATCATTTTGACAGTGGGTCTCAGCTCATCCTTGAGACCGCTGATGAAACTAGAAACAAAATATTGTTCTGTTAAGGTTGGCTGTAAACTCCACACTAAGGTCTTAACTCCTCAAACCGAATTTGGTATTCTCCCACTGAACCTTCTTGTCTTAACTTGTTAAACTCTTCAACCACATCAGTCATGGATTTCTCTCCAAAACGTTCACATAAATCTTCTGCAAAGTCAGTCCAACCAACCTCAGTTGTCCAAATCCAACCTTGGTACAAAGAATCAGCCATATCATTAAGATAGCCTGCCGCCAGATTGATTTTCTGCCTGTCCGCTACATTGCAAAACTGGAAAAATCTCTCACACCTACAAATCCACCACCTCAGTTTATGTCCATCGAACAGAGGTATCTCTAGTTTAGGCATAGGAAATCTAGGCTGATTTGGGTTAACCTGCACTTCCGGCCTTCTCTCCAGTGTACTCACCTCAACCACTGCCGGTTCTACCTCAAATTCAGGAGATCCAGCAGCTTTGTGGATCTCCCCATTCTCAGGTAGGATTGGATCCAGCCTCTCCCTAGGAGGAAATTCAGGGGATAGTCTTACCAGATTTTACCTCACAAACTTCAGCATGGACTGCCGCATCTGTTCGAGCATCTGATTGTTTGGTTCGCGCATCTGATTGCTGATGTTCTCACACAACAAATCAACTGCACTGTCCAATTTCTTTTCCACCACCGATTCTATATATCCCTCTATGGATCCATTGTGGATCTGCAATCTCCAATATCATCGCCGTCACTTGCTGCAATTGTGACTCTATCTATTTCATCCTGGTGCCGTCAGCCATCGAAATTACAATCACTGGTGAAAATACCAGTTGGAATTTAATAGTTGAGGATCGTTGGCCAATTCTGTTTCAAAGTCGAACCCTAATCAGGAGCAAGAGAAGTCAAAAACCACAGAACAAGAGTTCTGTACAATTCAGCAATATGATCCGCCTTCAAAAGTTGCCTGGATCTCCTGACTCATTTTGTTGGATCAGATTCGCCGGACATGCTTTTGAAGTCACCTTCCTAGATCACAAAATGCTCTGAGGTTGCCTTCCTAAATCACAACTGCAGCAGCCGAAGTCCGCCGGTCCTATCACAACTAAGAGAGTTCGTCGGAATCATGGTTGGAACATGCCTAGCTTGCTTCTCTACCAATTCCGAACAGGAATGAACAAAATTCGCAGCCGCAAATTGATCAAAGATCACCTAACTCTGCTATCTACCCAGATCACTAAATTGTTGGGATTCCTGAATTTACTAACTCTGTTGAATTAGCCAGAATCCACAAGTCACTAATTGATCAATTCCGCCTAGAGTCGTCGGAATCAACTACCAAAATTGCAAGAACCACAGCAAAGGAACATTGACCTTAATACCAATTATCATGTTCCTAGGGTTTTCCAAGGATGTAAATGGAATTATGGAAGAATTCAGGAGTGAGAGAATAGAAAGGGAGGGCGAAAGCAGGAGGAGGAGGAGGGGGAATTCAAATTAATGGAGGGAGAATAAGAAGAATGGAGAGAGAAGGAGAATTAAGACAGAGAAACAGAATTCAAATTCATTTATAAGCTGCCTATCTCTACTCTTCAGCCTATTTATAGGCTGTTACAGCCTTTCAGTTAGTAACAAACTGAAGTACAACACTATAACAGCCTAAGGTACAACTAAGGAAAATTACTTGCAAAGGAATAATTACTCCTAATCCCTTGGAGTCACAGGATGGAAAAAAGAGGAAGGAAAAAGAAATGGCAAAGGAACAGTCTAAGATGGATGAATCAAATGGTAAAAGCAGGGATTGGATGAAGTAATTTCTTCTACAAAAGGCATGCAGAATCAATGGCCATAATCACTCCAGAACTTTACTGTGATTTCTTGGGGACAAGAAATCTTTTAAGGAGGGGGGATTGTCACAACCCTAGGGTATAATGATCATTAAAGCATGCTGCAATTACTGCTTTCTATTTTTCTTTTACAGCTTGTATTTTTTAGTTACATATCTGTTTCAGAATTGACAGCTGTAATACTTTCAGTTACAAATTATAACTGGAAGTACTAACTACAAGAGTGGCTATACAAGCTACTCGAGAGGATCCTTTGGAGAATATTGAGAAATAACTGATTGAATGCTTCTCTCTCTTCAATTCTCTCCCTGATTTTTCTCTCGCATGTTTCTGCTCTTCTCTCTCTTGACTTCCTCTATTCTCTCTCAATTCTCTTTGTTTCTCTCTCTCTTGGCTCTTTTTATTCTAATTCTCCCTCCAATTCTCTCTATTTCCGATTTCTTCCAAATTCCAAAACAAACCCTAGGCTAAGTCCAGATAACTGACAAAGGCCTCCAAGTATGGACAAATACACACAAACTATACAATAAACTGAAAGGGAATAAAGCTCCAAAAACATAAGTGAAAGAGAGTAGACAAGGATTAAATAAGTATAAACAGGCACAGCTTACTGTCTTCTACTTTTGAACAACTCCAACCCTGCTCAAGGGTATAAAAACTGCCTCTACACATTAAAATTATTGATGTCAAGCAACCTGAACATGGACCGAACAATGTCCGTGATCTAAGTCCATTTATTTCTCTATGTTGCTCCCCACTGAAGACGAAAAACCTTCTATTTAGAAAACCTAACTTCGTATTTATCAAATATCCACTCAAGCAATCTCTGTATATCAAAAATAGTTGGTAGACAATTGGCTCAGCTGCCATCAACAGCCATGAAGGTAAAAGAGTCCTCCAACATCCACGCCAACCTCCACTATGAACAAAATTTCACAACCTGCAATCAATGGATCCCATAGATTGCTTTACCATTGCTTACAATTTGCAACATTGAGTTCATCAGAGAATACACTATGACATCACCAGAAGGCCATATACTGCAAAAGATCTTCTGAATCTTAAGCTATCTCCCATCCAGATACATATCTTAATATCCTGAAGAGTTTTAAGAAATTCAGCTGCATCACCATATTTCTGGTGCTGATTCTCATGTCTAAGCCTTTTTTCTCGTTTTCATTTTTGAGCGTTGAGGATGGAAAAGGGAATACCAACTAGAACTTTCTTCTCTCTACATGATTTATATAACACTGACAGGATGCAGTATGTATAATAATATAAGATGCATGCATATGTTAATCTAACCTTTGTTAAGGGAGAGGATAATAACATAAAGAATCTCAGTTTGGTTGATAGTTTTCAACTTTAGGTTAATAATGATGAGTGTCTAATATGTAATGCAATGGCTGTGACATATCATAGACAAAACAAAAGAGATTATTCAGTGAATTGTAGCCACCATATCATCAATGTTAGCCAGTGTGAATCGTGTGATATTTCAATCAAACTTATACACTAAAACAGCATTGCACATGCCTCATGTAAAGAAAATATCATATGCTCCCACATCATTATCATAGAATCCTGTCTATCATGACATGAGTCTTCCTTCTATATATAATATCGTTTCACCAAGTTGAATCCATGAGGTGGCATGGCAAGAAACAATTTATTTTGACATGATAGTATAAAATATATAGCTATACTATCAAATATAATTAACATATATAGCATGATACTTGCATAACCAGTAACCATACTAATAATTGTAATTTTCCCTTGTTTGGGAGGGCAATGAAAATTGACGGAATGGAAGGATATTAATCAACCAATAATTATTATAACCTTGTAATAAAAAATAAAAAATAAAACGATAGTGTGATTAAGTTAAAAAGGAAAACTTTAACTTCTAAAAAACTATTAAGGTTGATTTATCAAAACACAAAGACAGTTTTCCATCCAAATCAAAGAAACAAAAATTAGGTGGATAAAAACAGATGGAAAGGGTTACCAGTACTAGGGATGGCAATTGTAACCGAAACCGTAAGGAACCGAACCGGTCAACGCGGTTAAAAACCGTTTGACTGGGTAATGGTTTGGTTTGGAGAAAAACTGAACACTATTTCAATGGGTATGGTTTGATTATGATTTTCACTAAAACCAAACCAAAATCAAACCGAATGTGTGAGTAACCGAACCGAATATACATAGCCCAACCCAATCCTCCCCCCCCCCACAGCCCAAGTCCCCCCACCCTTCTTATTTTATTTCCCAGAATCCAAATTCTGTTAAAATCCCTCTCTCTCTCTCTCTCTCTCTCTCTCTCTCTCTCTCTCTCGTTCATTCTCTTCCAAAGCACTTCTGAGAATCATAGATTTTGTCAAATCTAACCATTTGATCTTGAATTTGACCATATTCTTACCGCGAAAACAGTCTGGATCTACAAGAAGGTTAGTTTTTTTAATTTTATCAACCTTATTTTCAGCATAGATGATAGATTTGGCTGCCTCTGATTTTCCTCAGCCTTTCTAATTTCCCTCCGTTTTTGGTTGCCTCTCTCTCAATCTATCACCCGTGCGGCTTCATCTCCAGCATCTCTTTGGCTCACTCCGACCCTCTCTCTGTCTCTCCCGTTCGTCACTCATCTCCATTGCTCCTATCAACACTGAGGTAAGTCTCGCACCCATCCATGATATATACGTATATACGCATTTTGCTCCTTACTTTAGCCATGAAGAATGATCCACTCATTTTGCTACCATCCACAGCGTTTTTGGTGCCAGAAATGCCTCCATCCTCCTAGACCAGCTTCTGGTAAGAAACCAGTTCGGGGCAGCCATTACACTCACTATTGAAGTTCAAACTCGACTTCAAAATCCTGTTTACAGCTGTGTGTCTCATATTCTTGCCCTCCAATAACATGGTAGTGATCTGCAAGCTTATTTAGCTTTATTGCAAGAATTTGCAAACTATTATGCATATCCTCAACCTGTTCCAAATTGGTCCTACCCCACAACCTAATCCAGATCCTATTCCAGAACCTGATCCGAGCTTTGTCAATATTTTTTGACACATCACACATAGATCATTACTCGTGGATGATCCAAACCCAATCAGAAGCTCTGAATATCCCATCATCCCCGAAAATGTCTCGCTTCCTAGTCTCCCAAAAGTTATTTCTCCACCTTACCCTGCTGATACTAGCAGTAGTTAGTGGCCACTCTGAGACGGCGTCGATGAGGTTGGACCTGTCGTGTTCGGCAATCATCGTCGACACTGAGTATCAACAATATTTCAAGCTATCAGTTTCTATGGTTTGACTTTTTTTTTTTTTTTTTGGTATTACCTCATGGTTTGATCTCTTGTAAATGTATTAAACATATGGAATGAATGTTATGTTTTTGGTACTTTAATGTCTATGATCTATATCCATTGTAACTTTATTAGAGTTTGTTTTTGTTTGTTATGGAGTTATCAAAAATTTTTATAAATGTTATTTGCAAGAGTTTGTCTTTATTTGTTATGGATCAAACTAAAAAAACCATGGTTAAAATCGAAACCGAACCGAACAGAAACCAAATGGTTTGGTTATGGTTTTTAATTTTTAAAATCAATGGGGTAATGGTTTGGTTTTGGTTTTAGTATTTTAAGTTTGGTTTGGTTATGGTTTTGACAAAAACCAAAACCAAACCAAACCATTGCCAACCCTAGTTACCACTTCATTCCATTACTAACGTTTCTCCAGACCAAGGAGAACCCTCTTCCATTCATTTCGATTCTATTCCAACCATCTCTCCCAAATGCATTGTGAAAGATTCACCTTGAGAAGTGGTAGAACAATGAGCCAATATGTCCCAACCTACTTAATGGAGAAGCATGTTTTACTTGGCAGTGGTTTCGTCCCAACACACAAAACCAGCATTCTCATCCGATTCTTATACGCACTTATATCTGCAATAAATTAGATCCCACTTATATATGCACTTGTTTTTGCCTACGTGGAAGAAGTAAGGTGCCTAGTATGCACTTGCATATGCCAATGTGGAAGAAGCAAATTCCTTACCGGACAGGCAAATACATTCTCTGACGTAAATGTGCTTTGGAAGTAGAAAGACTCCTTAATTGGCATCTGCCAGTTTATCTGCCAGCGTATATAAGGAGAATGTCCTACATATTACAGAACCCTATTGGGCTAAGTTGTTCAATAGGTTAAGTTAATAATTTGATAAATTGAACAAAATCCTATCTTGAAATAGTAACCGCGCTAATGAACAAACGTAATACGCCTTCATGTGCGTGCAAACCAGACCAGTTACTTCACTATATGTAGATCCAGAGGCCAACTATTCAGCGCACAAGACCCTAATTTTTCACTAATTCATTCAAAAACCTAAAGGTGCAGATCAAATTCCCACATCCGTTGCAATAATTCACTGGCGTAAGAAAGAAGCAGCAAGAGAACAGAAAAGAAAAACAAAATAAACCCGGGATCGAGCAAACCTGCAACCGAATGTTCCTGAACCTTTCCTGGGCGTTTGTCATGCTGAAGGCACGGTCGCGCTTCGAACAAATTTCTCTCCGCTGGAGCTTCTTAACACTGTTTACGAAACCGTCGCCACCGCCGCGAGGCCGCTTCTTGGCCAGAACCCGGCGGCCATTGCAAGGCCGAGGACTGGCAGAAATTTTTCGACCATCCATCCCAGAAACCACTATTTTCCTACTACGGAGTTGAGCAAACCCCACAATATATGCAGAAAAGGTGCATAAGCATACGCCTCACGTCGATTAAACACCCCAAAGCTACCAATCTTGTGTTCTGAAGAATTCGCTCGACCTTAACTTCCACCCTCCACTCTGTAAACCCTAACTCACTGAACCCAGAAAAGAAAATAGAGGGTTTTGCTCGTTGCCCTAGTTAATTGATCAATTTGCTCGTTGCCCTATTTAATTGATCAAATACCCATCGAGCAATCTGAATCCCCTTCTCTCTCTCTCTCTCTCTCTCCCTCCCTGTGGAGTGAGCGTTCTGGAAAAGGGGCAAAGCGAATAGAACAATTATATGACGGACTTGAGAGTCCTGACTCCAATTCAAATCCTGATTGAAAATTTTTGACACGATCGGCAAATTATTAGGCCTGGTAAGGGCATGTTTGGAAGTGTATTTCCCTCATTTGAAACTTCAATTTCTTTTTTCTTAAAATGTGAAGATATTGGGGTGTGTGTATAAAAATTTTGTTGCTTTAAATTTCCATCATTGTCCTTGACAAAATTTAATTTTGGGATTATTGAGGGAGATTTTGTGTCACTACACAGGTTAAGGAATTGAATTCATGACTTACTGATGCGAATTTTAACTTATTGTGATCCAACCATTTGACTTGTACCATAAAAACTAAAAAACTTTAACTTTGATGGGGTGCATCCTTAGATTTCAACCTATCGTTGAGTGGTTGGGGCAGTTGTGATTAAAGATTTATGAGCTATTCTATTCCTTGCATCTTAGTTAACTACGATGGTGGTAGCAATAGTGTTAGTGGGCATTCGATTGGTTTTAGGATTGGATATATGCTATTTATAACTTGAAAGGAATTTTATGGTGCTAGTCTCTCATTAGTCATCTCTAACAACACTCACTCTTAAACGACTTATGTTTACTATTTTATCTCTATTGGTACTATTTTGAATGATATTACGAGATTTTCATCATCAACAATTAAAAAATTGATCTATCTATTTAGTTCAGTCAATAAAAATATTATATTAGAAACATTACTTATATAATGCAAGTAAAAATACGTACTTAAGAGTGAGTTATATTTATTTTTCAAGCAAAAAATATATCTCATTTCAAATTAAAAGTTTTGTGTGGATAATTATTTCATCAATCCAAGTAGTTCTCTCAAAAGTGGAATTGACATAAGAGGAGAAAGAGCAAGTCAAGTCCTAAGCCTGACTCACCAGATTTATTTTTTTATCTGAGTACATAATATTATTTAGAGGTATCACTTATGTAATGTCCATGCGAGTAAAAAAAATTGCTTGACAATGTTTAATTTTTTTATTTTTTAGGCAAAATTTATATCACAATCACAAGAAATTAGCTTCACCATGGGCAATGGTTTCCCATGTGTTGTGGGAAAAAGAAAAATAACTTGGGTACTCTATATTCTTCCTTTATTTCAGTGTTACTTTTCATCAAATTTTTGTTAAATTTTAAAAATATTCTTTATTTATTTTGTTTAGAAAAACTAAAAATAACTACACTAAAATGTCAATAAAATTTAAATTACCACCTCTACAATTATAATAAATTTAAAAACTTTTAAATCAAAACCTCTTTATAATTAAAATTTTACCTAAAGAAATTAAAAACTAAAATGTATTAGGCTAATACCACCAAATGAGCATTTGTCTAAAATATTTTAATTTTTTAGTTACACGTATATAGCACGAACTACTTTTCTTTTGAATATACTATCTTATTAATCTTAGGGTGTGTTTGATAGTACATATTTTTCATAGAATATGTCTAATCATGCGTAATTATTACACATATTTTTTATGAAAACAGTCAAACATCCTTAAGTTTTTTATAAAAAATATGTGTATGGTACAAGTATTTAAAACTTCTTTCCATGGAATTCATTTTCTAAGGAGTGGGATATTTTTTGTTTTCTAAACAATTATCATCTATAATTAAATTATAGCTAATGCAATTAAACACACCCTTCTTATTTTATTTATAATGTATGTGCAAATAAAAAAGTTCACTTGACAAATAGGTTTAAATTTTGTACATTTTAGACAAAATTTAGATCATGATATGTTTTGGTGCAGTGGTAATATTTGTTTCAAGTTTATACTATGTTAAATTTTATACCTCATGAGTTCAAACCTTATTTTCGTAATTAATTATTATTTTAAAAAAATATGAAAGGATATTTTGAAAAATTACTTATTAGCAAACTTCCTTACACCAAAATAGTGTTTGATTATATAATATAATAGATATATATGTGGGTGTGGGTGTGGGTGTGGGTGTGGGTGTTATTTATAGTTATATATTGTATATTATATGATGCATCAATGTATATCATATATAGTATATAGTTTATATTTTATTTAAAAATAATATATATTCTCGAGTAAAATACATCAAGACCTATTATTGTTTAAACCATCTATTTGGAGACCTACCCTCTAGGTTTATTTGTGTTTAAAGGCATCTGTAATTTATTTGTTTACTTGAATACACCCTCAACCTCAGTTAATTTTGGGCGCAGGCACCATCAATATAATAATTTAAACAAGTTTTGTTTTTATTGTAACCATACTTAATCCACTTTAGTTAAATTTAGAGGGGAAAAGATAAAATATAAATAATCATTAAAAATTAATCTCTCCATTTTCTCTCCCTCTTACCCATTTTTATTGAACTTTGCTATTAGTTACTTTTTTATTATTATTACGATAAAAAATGTAATATTATAAAAGGTATGAGTAAAAAATCTACTTACTCATATTCATATTTGCATTTATATTTTTGTCTCGTCCATATACTCATAATCTCAGGACAAATATAACATTAAATGTTGACCTATTTAGGTGCCAACTTATTAAGAATTCATTTTAACTATTTTAAATGAGTTAATTATAAATGAATTTCATAGATAGGAGTTTAGAAATAGAGATGTATATGTTTCGGAGTTAAAATTGGTTCTAAAGAGTCAAGAAAAAAAAGTTAACTTGTGTGAAAAGAAAGATGATGAAATGTTTTTTATTATTCAATTTGAGAGTGAAATTAAAATTAAGGTGGTGTTTTGGTACAAGCATTCTTACTAATTAAATTTTTAGGTTTGGAAAAGTGAATCCAAATTTTTTAGATAAAATTATCCTTTCATATTTATTACAAATAAATAAAAATAAAAACCTAAACTATTTTAATTTAAATAGTTTATAATATAGGAATTAAATCACATCTAAACGTATATTATACCATAATATATTGTATATTGTATATTACAAAAATGAAATATTATAGATTATATATTATATGAGAAATTATTTTGGATTAACAATATGTAATAAATATCTTTTAAGAATATAAGATTTCATTTTAAACTCTAGGAGTATTCTGGAAATATTTAAGTAGTTTATGAGGAAATAGTTGAAAATATCAAACACAATAATGTTATTTTCATATAATTTTAATTCATATTTTTTTATATACCAAACAAAAAAAATCTCATTTTTTATAAATGTGATTATTAAGAATGATATTCCTAAAAATTAAATTATTAAAAAAAAACAAAAAAGACACCAAATGCCAACTGCCTTCAAAGAAAGAGAACCAGAGAGGAGAGAGTTGCTTCCCTTCTTATCCAACGGCCATTGCCAACCCACGTCGTCGTCTTCTTTAATCGAAGCTTAAGCATAGGTGAGTTAAGTGTGATACAAAAAAACTACGCAAAATTACGTCGCTTAAGACGTTACGCGACATAATCTACGAGAAACCTAATGAAAGGTATTCAAGTAAAAAGGATAAATCACAATAATCTTTAAAAATAAAAAAATAAAAAATTAGCGTGAGATCTCGTATAAAGAGTCTAGAGGGTTTAGGAGCAAATTTTGTTCTATTTTATTATTTATATATAATATAATTAGAAGCATAAACTGTGCCAGGTACGTATAAATAAAAAATAAAACATTCTAAATACAAATTTATTGAGTGGTGATTGATCATCCTAGTTTAACTTTTATTTGTATAGATAAAATTTAAATGAAAATAAAGTTTTGATCAAGTAATCAAATTAAGTTTATTTTGAAGTCATTAGTTTGAATAGTTAATAAATATATATATATATATATAATCTACTAGAGGATGACCATCCATAATAATAATAATAATAATAATAATAATAATAATAATAATAATACTATTATTTTAATGAGAAGATAGAGAGATAGCTCAAAATAGAAAAAGAGAATAAGGGATAAAATAATTATCAACTTTTTTGTTTAAGAGTAAAAAATTATTGTTATTTTTCAATTATCAAAATAATTCTTATAATTTGGTCGAACATAATGGATGTTGTTCCCAATTTACCCATAAATATAAAATGAGTATAAATATAAAATAATCAGGTAATCAACGACCTGTTAAATGAGAACAACCAAAATCACTTTCCTTTTGCACACCAACATAGGATAAGAGAGTCGGAGAGTTGGCGTGATCTCTTAAAACCAAGTTTGTCCCTATAAAACATATAATAAAGATTATGTGTGAAAAGTTCATTTTTTCAATTTTTTTTCCTGCTGAGATGAGATGCTTTAAGATATAAGAATAGATCCGATCCATGGGTCAATTACATTAATGTTAATTAAATTTTGCATTCGCCTATTACTTGATAATTGAACTTTAAAATGTTATCTATTACTTACTTATATTTTAAAAATCATTTCTCATCCCTCATTCGTTAACTCATCATTAATTGGGGTTAACAGTTATGTATATGTGTCAAACGAAAAATACATGCGACGCTGATTGTGCATTAACTATAATTCAAAAGTTGCCACATGTCATTACCTCCAAATTCCCATAAAACCCATTCTCCATCACTCTCATTTTTCCATCCCCTTTTCTTTCTCTCACATTTGGCTATCGATTGCGGTTAGATGAAAGGTCAACGGAAGAGAAGGGTCTGCTACAATGGCAAATGTTGATGTAAGAGGCAAACAACGGTGATGATGAAGGTCTGTTACCGCAGCTAGAAGGATGGTCAATGTAAATAAAAGAAAGATCTGATAAGACGAATAATGTTGATATATGAGGCAAACAACGATAGTTGCAATGGCAACGATAACAACTATAAAGAAGGTTTGTTACCGTAAGTGACAATCAGAGATGAGAAATAGAGAGAGATGAGAAAGATAAGGGTTTTACGGAGATTTGGGATAGTGACATGGCAATTTATGATTGTTAGTTAATACACAATCGGTCTACATCAATGTCATGTATTTTTCGTTTGATATGTGTGCATAACCGTTAGTCCAATCTAACGGTGAGCTAACGAGTGAGGGGATGAGAAACGATTTTGAAATATGAATAAATTATGAGTAACATTTTAAAGTTCATTTATTAAATTGTAATCGAATATAAAGTTCATTTAACATTAATGTAATTGACTCTCGAACGTATATAGTGATGTGATTGCATTTTATTTGTTTTTTTATATAAAATATAATTTTAAATGTCCATATTAAGAGATGTGTAAAATCTCGAATATATCTTATCACATTTAAAGATATTTTATCAATTTTACTAAGGTTAAAAAATGGCTGAAATAATAAAAATAATCTTGATATGGATCATTCAAATTTAACAAATATATCTTTATAAGAATAATTAGTGTTTTCCTCCTATATTTGAGTGACTATATGTAAGATCCCGCATCGAGCGATATGAAGGACCGAAACAACTTACCTTGATGGGGTCTACACGAACTTCCCAGGGGGTCACCTATTCCTGAACTTTCCCAGCTCAAGTACGCTTAACCCCAGAGTTCTTTGCCAACATTCAACCCAAAAGGTATCTAATTGGTATTGTTTCTTTCCTTACTTATCCTTGATATATACTAATATTCTCTAGGCTCTTAGGGTATTACATTCTCCCCCCTTGAGCATATGACGTTTTCGTCATGTGACCTTACAACTGGTCCCAGACCTTCTCTCATTTGGAGATTGTCGTCCTAAAAGCCTGTCAGGAGTCTCTCTTTGATCAGGCTTCTTGTCCCGACGCCACTCCCCGCCCTCATTAGACTGCTTTCTCCAAGGGTCGGCTCTGATATCACTAATGTAAGATCTCACATCGACCTATAGGAAGAACCAGATCAACTTACCCTAATGAGCATACGCGAATTTCTTAGGGGGTCACCCATCCCTGACCTTCCCCAATTCAAGCACGCTTAACTCCAGAGTTCTTTACCAACATTTAGCTTAAAAGGTATTCAGATAGTGTTGTTTTCTTCCTTACTTATCCTTGATATATACTACCATTCTCTAAACTCTTGAGGTATTATACTATATTTTATAATTAATAATGTAATTAATATTTATGTGATAGTAAAATTTTATTAAAGTTATTAGATTAGTTTTATTCAACAATAATAAAACTTTTTTTTATAGTATTATGGGTTCATTCGTATTAAACTCTTTTAACTGTCTCAAGACGAGCATATGGGATGGCGTGCATTGAGAGACTAACAACTAAAAAATAAAATATTTTTTAGTTGACCTCACCACAACTCTCATTTCTCATGCCCAAACAGACCGATAGAACATCGGACGAAAATAAAAAATAAAGGATAAAATTAATAAATAATTATTGAATTTTAAATTTATAATTATTTACTCATTGAATTTTAAATTTTAACTAGTTAGTTATTGAACTTCACTCAACGTCAATTATCCATCACTCGTTATAAGTTCATCATCTATTAAAAATGAAAAATACTAATGAAATCTGACGTGATTAACAAAATTTGACGTGATAAAAATAAATTTAAAATACACTTACTGAATTTTAAAAATGTAACTATTTACTCATTAAATTTTACTCAACATTAACCATTTATCACTCCGTTACATCACTGTCTGATCTTTAAACACCCGTTATATCACCGTCTGATTTTAAAGATTTTTGTATGCATTTGAGATGACTTACCTCTCAAATCAAAAGTCAAAAACTAAACTAATTATTCAAATTAAAAAAATTATTGATGCAAACCAGAAGTAAAAAAAGGTATTTACTTAGATTTTTTTTACCTCCATTACGAACAACGAAAATCAACATATTCAATAATGAGAGTAAGAGCAAAAGACTGAAGGTATGATGGTCACTAGATATGACCAATTTGGCCATTCACTGAAGGTATGCTAGTCATCGGATATTGTTGCACCCACAATGATATAATATATCAAATTGGCATGGATGTAATGTATAAGCACCCCCGCCCGGATATCCCAGCCACCCGAACTACCCAAACGGGAACGCTTACGGAAGGGAAAATAATGAGACACAAGAAGGGAAATTACTCTGGCATGCATGCATAAAAAATAAAACAACGGAAATAAAACTATATACATGCTTGCACACGAGTACCCCGCTAGAACAACGGTCACATATTATATAATACATATAGATACCTGTGTCATCAAATAGAAAATACAAAGAACGATTTGTCACAGTAAAAAATTAAGGGACAAAAATCTGTTAAAATATCAGAGATAATGGGAGAAACTAACTGTACACCATACCGATACGGCTGGTTGCTAGGTATTGCGATCCTCGCTCTCGATTTTCGCTTTACCCTTACCTGGAATGATGGAAAGTAAGGTGAGTCGTAAGACTCAGTAAGTTTATAAGAAAATGAAGGCTATAAATTAAATAGAAGAAGTGAACTCCCCCACACATAGTCCCGCAGAAACACACAAGCCATGAGATGCTATAATTCAATAGTCTAATATAGTGAAAGCACATACCAGTCCTTGGATTCCACACAAAACTCTCAGCACCCATGTCCCATACCAACTTGTCGCTGCCCTGAAAGACAACATAAGTCTTCCACAAACCTGTGCGCATTGCCTCGGGTCGGTGCTCCTAACACCCGAGTCTTTGAATACCAAAGCCCTAGGCTCTCTAGGAACGATACTTCCGTCTGAAACTGTTGAATACATAGTAATCATGCAATGAGCATATAAAATGCAAGGCGTAGTAAGCATCAACTAGATACGCTAGCCCCCATACATCAAGGCATCAGACAGATGCTTCGCCCACGTAGTAAATCACACGCAATGTATATACCAGTGCCAGATGCAACTAACAATACTAGGATATCCGTGTCTAAGCATAAACAGAACATAAAAACCCCAACATGCAGCCCGTACCCCATGTGCACACCAAGCCATGCAGTAAAAATATAGTATATCAAGTTATGCAGTAACCACATAACGGCAGAGTTAGTTAGTAGCGCCTGGCACCGGTCGACAGTCAGTGGCTAGGAGTGTCCGTCCAACGGCCTAAGAAAGGTCGTACAATAGGCACTCCAATGTCACCGAACAGTCGACCATTGCCCTGGCTGCCCAACAGCTCTAACCTATTAATAGTCAAGAATTCATAATTATACCCGAACATCTAAGAACCTAATCCCAAATGAGTACGACATCATTCCCATAGGCATGGGAGTGGCACAAACCCCCGTAGGCAACCAACAATTAAAATCATCGAAACTGGCTTATTAAATTTAATTTACACCAATAGGCTCATAATCCCATAATTAATTAACTAATTAATATATGGACCGAAACGAATGAAGGAAGGGTAAATAAATTCACAGCGAAAGAGACTTCATAGAGGGAGTAAGAAACTTGCCTCGTAGAAAATATCTTTGGGCTTTTTCTGAACAAACGCGACAAAAATTATACAAACTACAACATCGCATAATTTGTCAAAATTAATAAAATCGAGTCCTAAATAAAATTCCAACTATACAGAATTTATTACTCAGCTTCTCGACTTACTTGATATTCTTAGACTGCAATTAAAAGTGAGATTTTTCAAAAATAATTCTCATTTCCTCTATTTTCTCAGCTTGCTCGCGTCTACTACTACTCGACATTTTCTCTCTACTTTTGGCTTCAAATGACTTTTAATTGAGCTTAAAGTGAGGCTGACGAGCACATTAATAGGGCCATTAAAAGTTGGATTTTTGCTTTAATTTAAAAAAAAAAAAAAACTGGGTAAAGAGGCAGCCACGTTGCTGCTGCCACCTTCCTCCATACGGCGCCCTCTAATGGCTGGAAATTAATTCTAGCAAAACAGCAACAGGAAACAGCACCCCTCCCCAGCTGGGCCTCGAACTCGCATTGCCCAGCCACTCCTTGCGCACGCCTGCCATCCCAACTAGCTACTCCCTCTTTTACTTGTGCATCACTCTAAACTTATAAGCTAAGTTGAAGCTGCCATTTAAATTAACATTCTAGCATTCCACGCAACTTCACCCCTCCAATTTCCTTACTCTTATAATAATTTACTATTACGATGTTTGATACTAGTATTATCCTTACAGTTATTATTATAATTGTTAATGTCATTATTCTTATACTTATTATCATTATAATTATTAATAATATATTTTAATATCTCTTTTAAAATTTAAATTAACACAATAAACTAATGATTAAATTAAATTACGATTTACGAATCGTTACATAATGAGTGAACTTGGTGACCACTGTTTAAGATTGAGTTTTTATTTTCTTAAGATGGCTATAGAGTCATATTGTTTAAAAGAGTAAGTATTTTGTTTGAGGCGATGATGGATTAAAGATTGTTATTTTTTGGCATAAAAAAAATAAGATTTTTGTAATCAGTTTTTGACTCTTAATTTTATTATTAAATGTATTTTTTGTGAATTTCGTTATTTGTAATGGAGGTAAAAAAATCTAAGGAAACATTTTTTTTACTTTTAGTTTGCATTAGTAGTTTTTTTAATTTGAATCATTAGTTTAGTTTTTGGTTTTTGGTTTGAGAAGTAAGTGATCTCAAATGCATACAAAAATATTTTAATATGTTTCAAGATCAGACGATGATGTAACAGGTGTTTCAAGATCAAACAGTGATATAATGGGGTGATGAATGGTTGACGTTGAGGAAAGTTTAGTGAGTAAGTAGTTACATTTTTAAAGTTCAGTGAGCGTATGTTAAATTAATTTTTGTCACGTTAAATTTTGTTAGCCACGTCAGATTCTGTTAGCATTTTTCATTCGTAATAACTAACGGAGTTATAACGAATGAAGAATAGTTGACATTGTGTAAAGTTTAGTAAGTAACTGGTTACAATTTAAAGTTTAGTGAGTAAATAATTATAACTTTAAAGTTTAATAAGTGTTTATTAATTTTATCTAAAAAATAAAATATAAAAATAAAAATAAAAAAATTGAATTCAAAGTTGACTAAGTTGGCCATTTTTTATTGGCAATAAACAAAGATTGAAAAAGAGGAATATGTTATCTCTTAGTCCTGCCTATAAAATCGCACTCTGATACAAGGACTGGACGGCCAGAGGTGGAGAGAGAGAAAATGACCTAGAAGTAGAGGACCAGACGATTGGTCACGTACTACGTGAAAAGAGACGTCGTTGCTGGAGGACCTATGCCTTTGCTAGTGAAGAACGACGACGGTAGGAGGTGGGTAACATGCCAGAGGTGAATGAGACACACATTGGAGGTAGAGATGGGAATTGGGCCGGCCCGTCTCATAGCCCGGTCCGTTACTGTAGCAAACGAGCTGGGCTGGCCCGTTTAACAAAACGCGGGCCGTGCCGGGCCAGCAATCTGTGGCCCGCAGCCCGGCCCACTAGAATGGCCCGTGGGCCGGCCCACTAACTGGCCCGCTAAAATGGCCCGGCCCGGCCCACCAAAAAATAAAATAAAAATTTAAAAACTATGTTTGCATTTAATAATTATAAACATAATAATTAAAAATTATATTTCTTGTAAACATAATTTTATTGTAATGTTTGTAAACATAATTATGTTTATAAACATAATGTTTTATTATGTTTGTAAACATAATTATAGTGTAATTTTTGTAAACATAATGTTTATTGTAAACATTATAATTTTACAAACATCAAAATTAAAAGTAAACATTAATAAACATATTTTAAAAAATATTAGTTACATTTAGAAAAAAATAAAAAAGTATATTTAAAAAATTATATATAAAAAATTAAAAATAAATGGGTCATGGGCCGGCCCAAATAGCCAGGCCCACGGGCCGGCCCAGCAGGCTTATGGCCCGGCCCGGCCCATTTCGACCCATTTATTAAGGGTCATAGGGTCGTGTCGGGTTCAAGTTTCCATTTCCTTGGCCCGGCCCATATATCTCATGGGCCAAATTCGGCCCGACCCACCAAATAGGTGGGCCAAGTGGGATGTGGGCTGGCCAGCCCATTTCCCACCTCTAATTGGAGGTGGAGGAGACATGATGGAGAGAGAGAGATGATGGAGAGAGTGGGCAAGTAAAGAAAGGAAAGAAAATAGAGAGACACATCAAAAACAATCAAAGAAAGAAACATAAATGCATTATTTTTTTAATCCCCACTAGTAAGGGTTACGTTCACCCTCCTTAAAGAGGGTGAACAAAATCACACGACCTGATCCGTCACCATTAGTCTCACCAGCTTTTAAGTGCAGGGATGACGATGAATGATGGTCCATTGTTTATTTAGTAAATTTTAATTTTAAATAAATAAATAAAATAATTATTAATTTACCGTCATCCCTGGTCAAACGAGGGGCAGCGGACTCGCCGTTAGAAGACGGGTATTATATGTATTCCATTTCATATTATTATTGGTAATATAATAAATAACATAATCTATTACTTATTATATGTGCATTGATTATAATAATAATACAAATATCACTCCCATTTCATTCTCAATCTTTATTTTATTTTTAGTAACGATGGCGGGGTCATGGGCCGATTTGTTTGCTGTCACGTGCTCTGGTTCAGTAGGCGCCATTGGTCACGTGACAAACCGAGAAATGGTAATTTCATATTAATGAATAAATTTTATATAAATAATTTCTAATTTTTTATATAATGAAAGGTAAATCAAGATATAAAAATTCATTATCATATTAATAGCAATAATGTGAATACAGAGATAACAAGAGATAAAGTAAAAAAAAATATGCATATTTTATCTTAAATTGTTTAAAATTTTGACCGTAAGCCTTAAATCTGAATCTAAAAACAAAGATTTGATAGAATTATGGTCCCATAAAAAAAAATAAATCTCCCTAAAAAATAATAACGATCTAGTAAAGAACATAAAACAATTTAAACTAACAACTTTCCTACTAAATTTTAATAATTGAAATATTTTAGTAATTTGGACAAAATAATTTTCCTGAAGTCGGCAGACGAATGAAAGCAGATCACTGATTTGACTCAATTTGTATGAAAGCAGATCACTGATTTGACTCGATTTGTCGGCATTCTATTGTCCCAAGAGACCCACGATTTTCATGTTCATTAAATGAATGAAGTGTATATATATATTTTTGTTATTCACATGCAATGTATGAGCTTGGTCGATTAATCTTTTAAGGGGTGGAGGATCTTTTTTCCTGATGCACCTGTTTAGTAAATTTGGATGTAAAGATAATTTATATATATTTAAAATTAGATATTTGATATAATTTATGTGAAATTTATTTTTTAATTTTATTGATATCTCCTAAGTTAATGTTATATTCTAGCAATAATTTTGTCTTTTAAGTTGTCACACTGATTCGAATCCTGATATTTTATATGAAATTTCAAGTATTTTACCACTACACCATGCTCGTGGGCTCAATAATGAAATATAATTCTTAAGATTATCGCATTTGCACGGTCTCCCATTGCTCGTGCCCTCGATTTAGACAGATGAAATAAATCGCAGGTGGAGACTTTGTCTCACTGTATAGGGCATAAAGTCGAACTCATGATCTACTAATACGAATCCCAACTTATCGCGGGCCAGCCATTTGACTAGTGTCATGGGGGCATAATGAAGTATAATTCTTGAGATGATCTTCCTTGCGTGACCCCTAATGTTTGTGCCTTCAATTACACTAGGGGAGGTAAATCACAAGTTAGACATTTAGTCTTTGTGCAGGACAAAGATTGAATTCATGATCCATCGAATTGACACTGACATATTATTCATCCGACAACTTGATTTATGTTTTGGGAGCTGTAATGAAGTATAATTCTTTGGGAGCAACTTCTACTCGCCCTCAACCGTGGGGGTATGCCTGTGAGGGCATGAAGTATAATTCTTTTACCTTAGTTTGATGGTTATGTGAATCTATTTTTTATATTAGTTATTAAAAATAAATTTATAGGTATATAAATTTATTAATTTTTAATTAAACTTATTAATTTGCATGATTTATAGATTATTATGTGTACTTAAAATTTAACTAACGTACACCTAAAAAAAAATATAGTGATAGTAGATTTCTAATCATGAAAACATCTTTGATAAGCTATAGTACAAAAAGATAAAATAAAAATAATAATTAAATCAATTAATCAACCCCAAATGAACAGAATGAGATGAAAGCCCGCGGAATCCTCACAACCCAATCGACTCCAAGGGATCGAAGTTAAAAGCTTTTAAGGGTAAATTATACCAAAGGTCATAAAACTTTGGTATCTTTTTCAGTTTGGTCACTAAACTTTAATTCCTTGCAAAGTGATCATAAAATTTTAAAATGTTTTGCAATGTGGTCACTAAAATGATTTTTTGATGGTTTTTAGTCAAAATTGTTGACGTAGCGTTGACGTGGCGATGATGTGGCCATTGCCACGTCAGCAATTTTGACAAAAAATTGTTTAAAAATCATTTTAGTGATCATATTGTAAAATATTTTAAAGTTTTGTGATCACTTTGCAAGGAATTGAAGTTTAGTAATCAAATTGAAAAAGAGACCAAAATTTTGTGACCTTTAGTATAATTTACCCAAGCTTTTAATAACTGTGAATTATGGTTATTAATTAAAGGATGGTTTTATGGTACATACTTTTAGGTTGCGTATAAAGAAAGAATTTTACGTCCTTTTAAATTCTATTGTCGTTTGAAAGATTTATATTTTAAATTAATTTTTTTCACTCCATGAAAAGGTAGATTGGCACTATCTCTATATTACGCATGACCATAAGAGTCTAGGAATGTTCAATTTCAAAATCGATTGACAAATGATAGGATCAAATGAACATAACCTTAAAGTATAGTTATTTCCTACTAAAAGTTTAAAAGATAATGTTTAGTTGAGAATAATTTTTTATTCTCAGATTTAATTTTTTAGTGTAAAAAAAAAAAATCAATTTAGTCTAAAAATTATTACAGCTTATTTTAAAATCTGTTATGTGCAGTTCTCTACTCATGCTCATAACTCATTTTTAAGTAAAAAATTATAAATATAAAATCAAACCCACCCAAATCATATAATTAATTTTAAACAAGTCTAAGCAATAATTTTTTAAAATTAACTTTTATCATTAATTTGAAACTCAAATTCTATTATTAATTATATAAATATTTTATTACATTAACTTTTTAAATTCGTGGATCCGCCACTAATTAAGACTCATCAAAGTTAATATTTTCGGCTCATCAAATTCAACACTACGAGTTTAATAACAAAATAACTCTAAAATTTGAAAGCATGAAATTGAAAATTTAGAAAGGGGATGGAGGGAGGCCACGATTGGGCAATCAATCATACAAAGGATGGATGCGTAGGGGAAATGGCACTTTTCAAGTGCAAGCTTTCTGTCCATTTGTTTTATGCGAATCAGATTTCAACATTCATATCATGCGTAAAGAGACATATATTACGGTTATATTTACGACAAAAAAAATATAAAGTTGTGTCAAAACTGAGATTTACATTACATTGTGAGCTCACTTTCATCCAATTCTTTCAATCTACAAATATTTTATGGCACACTGTGTGTTTGTAGGAATGCGTTGTGTTGCTTCAAGTTATAATTGAGTTTAAAATTTTAAATCCAAAATTGACATAATATTAATACAAAGTAAAATCAAAGTTAATAACACTAGATTTTGATTGTGTTAGGACTTGGAATGACTGCCCTTACGCAGCTCTTTATGCTCATGCCCTTAATTACGCAAGAGAAAGTAAATCTCATGCTTGGTTTTTGGTCTTTGTGTAGGAGAAAAATCGAACTCACGACTCACCGGATTACATCAGCATATCGCTCGTCCTTTTGTCATCTAACCTATGCCCTGGGGATAATTGTGTTAGGAGTTGGTTCGATACTTTGTATGATTATGATTGTGTTAGAATTTTATAAAAATATTTGTGAAATTCTTAGAATATATAAACTTGTTTTAACATATCTCATGAAAAATGGAAACAAAAAAGCAATTCAATACAATAGTCAAACATCATCTAATAAGTTAGTCGTTTAAAATCTTTAATTTTTTTTAAAAAAATATTATTTAAATACAGAGTTTTAGCATTCATATAATCCTCACTATTAATAATGAATTGACTTACGTAAAATTATTCACAAAATATTGTAACACTGTACACCCGTGTCCGAATAACATTTTTATATTTTTTAATTACACATCATAATAGTCCCTCTGCTGGGGATATTTCATACATATATATATATATATATGTATGTATTTGCAGAAGAGTTCCATCAACTATAAGAGTAGTGGTGGCACAGATCCTAAGCCGAAAGCAAGGGGGAAGTCATGCTCAAAACAATGAAGGCCGGTCTCCTCCTCCTCCTCCTCAGCCGCAGCGGCTTTATGCAAAGGCAAAGCTTCTCATGTTTGGCTGAGCTTGCACCAGTGCTTCTGGCTTGCCTTGTGTTGTACCTCTTCAACACTCTATGGCTGAGGCCTCAAAGGCTGAGGAGGATGCTCCAAAAGCAGGGGATTAGAGGGCCTAGGCCTTCTCTTCTCTACGGGAATGCCCCTGAGATGCAGAGACTTCAATCCGCCGCGGCCAAGGCGCCGCAGCCGGCCGGCAAGTTCATCGCCCACGACTACACTTCTACCCTCTTCCCCTACTTCGAGCGGTGGAGAAAAGGATATGGTAAACTTGCACATAACCATCTCCTTTTTTTTTCCTTCTGTTTCTTGGCTAGCTGGTCTTCTCCTTCTGCAGTTTGCCATGGATTCATGGCTGCACAAACACTTCAAAATTAGATTTATCTTCTGCAAACCAAAACACAATCACATTATTTCTGCACAATGCAAGCAGATCTAGAGGTAAATAGATACTTGTCTCCTCTGTGAACAAAGTTAAAATTTTTTGGGGCGAGCTCACACAATACAAATTTTTGTATACCTACTTGCTACACGTAATTTATAGATTATTACATCTACTCATCATTATATATATGCACATATATATAAAAGAAAATTAAGGCTTTGTAGAACACCAAGTTTGGATCTTTTTATGGAGTGAATGTGTCAAAAGTCAATATAGAGCTGGCTATACGGAGAATAGAGTTAAAAGAGTTTTCTGGCTCCATTGCTCCACCACAAACTGACAACTTTGCTGTGTAGTCTCAATGATTTGGGAAAACCCTTGATTGGAAAGAAAGATAAGATTGGTTTTCAAAGGAACAATCATCTTTAAAGGATTGGACCACATCAGGGTTAAATCTCCCTTGTCCAGACTCTCACGAAAGCATCTTCCTGGCATATTTATAGCTATATAAACAGAACGAAAGTGGCTCATGTAATCAGTCCCAATAATAAAAAAAATAAAATAAAAGCTTGATATATTGTTTAAGGTTGGAGAATTGATCCAGTGTTTAAAAGCAAGCTGCCAAAGTCTATGCTAATCTAATTTATCTTCATAGTTATGCGAAAGTGACCTTATTGGATTTACTCCAAAGATTGAGTGATGCGGGCCTTCCACAGCCGTCGGTAACTTTCCTTTTCTGAGTGGAAGAGAAGCCAAATCTTAAATGATAACTTTCCTAGGTTTCGTGACCTCATCTATTGCCATATTTAGCCTCACATGTTATAGTGGGTTGCTTTCATCTCCCACTAATGTGAGTGCTTAATTAGAATAATTGGTTTTAATTGTGAGCGCGCTCTCTCTCTCTCTCTCTCTCTCTCTCTCTCTATATATATATATATGTCGGGACAGGTAAAAATTGCTATTCCTAACTTCAATAAACCGTAGGATGGGGACTTAGTTATGAGTTCCAATTGGCAGGTCATGTTTATACATATTCTACATGGAACAAACAGCATTTGTACGTGAATGACCCTCATCTAGTGAAGGAAATGAATCAATCTACCAACTTGGATCTGGGCAAGCCTTTCTATGTCACCAAGCGACTGGCACCTTTGCTTGGCAATGGCATTTTGAGGTCCAATGGACAAATTTGGGCACACCACAGAAAGATTGTTGCACCACAGTTCTTCATGCACAAGGTTAAGGTATGTTCAAAATCAATGTATCTATAAAAGTAAATATTGGGATTTTTATTTTGGGGTGGGGGCGCGGGTGTATTTATGAGATACGTTCGGATTCTCAAGGACAGGTGGGCAAAAAGGGTAGGGCAACCCTTTACTCCTTCAATCAAGAGGTTAGGCTTAGGCAGGCCAATTTTGACTTTCTTCCACTATGCCCATGTGCCATTCAAGGAAAAAACTTTTGGGATGTTATTTTTGAGTTAAAAATGGAGATAATCGGTATTGTCAGGGCATGGTGGGTCTAATGGTGGAGTCAGCGGAGCCATTGCTGAGGAAATGGGAGGCCTCCATTGAAGCACAAGCTGAAGCTGGTGGAATCGCAGAACTAAGAGTGGATGAAGACTTAAGAAGTGTTACAGCAGATGTGATCTCAAGGGCTTGTTTTGGAAGCTCCTATTTCAAAGGCAAAGAGATTTTCTCAAAGCTTAGGGTTCTTCAGAAAATCATTTCCAAACAAGGCTTCCTCTTTGGCCTCCCCACCGTCGGGTAGGCTGGCCTAGACTTCTCATTCTCCTTCAATGCTATTGCTATACTCTGTTCTTTATACTAACACAACAATGGGCATTGGGCAATAGCAGTTGCTTTCCAACCAGGAAGAAACGGGAGATGACGAACTTGGAGAAGGAGATAGAGGCACTAATCTGGGAGGCGATAAAAGAACGAGAAGAAGATTGCTCAGAAGCAGCGTCGATCGAGAAGGATCTGATGCTGCTGATGTTAGAAGCCGCTGCTGGCGATCAGTTTGCGGGCAGAGATTCAGCCAAGCGTTTCATCGTCGACAACTGCAAGAACATATACTTCGCCGGCCATGAGTCCACCGCTGTCGCTGCGTCGTGGTGCTTGATGCTCCTGGCTCTCCACCCGGAGTGGCAGGCTCGGGTCCGGGAGGAGATCGCGCAGTTTTGCCCAGATGGCCTCACAATAGACGCGGAGTCGCTCTCCAAAATGAAAATGGTACCCCATCTGAAAACCCGTCTCTTATGACAAAAGTCTTGTTCACTGAAGATGTGACAGTCCTTTAATTTGCTATTATTGAATTGCTGGTGCAGGTGAAAAAGGTGATTCAAGAGGCCTTGAGGCTGTACCCGCCAGCGGCGTTCGTGTCGAGGGAAGCACTGGAAGATGCACAGATAGGAGATCTCACTGTCCCTAAAGGAGTATGCATCTGGACTTTGATTCCAACGCTGCACAGAGATCCTGCAAACTGGGGAGGGGATGCTAATGAGTTCAGGCCGGAAAGATTTGCCAATGGCGTCTCTGGTGCCTGTAGAATTCCACAGGCTTATGTGCCGTTTGGCTTAGGGCCTCGCCTGTGCTTAGGCCGCTTCTTCGCTATGGCTCAGCTGAAGGTTGTGCTCACCCTCATCATCTCCAAGTTCACCTTTTCTTTGTCTCCCAAATACACGCACTCTCCCGCTTACAGAATGATTGTGGAACCGGGGAATGGAGTTCATATTCTCATTCAAAGATGTAAACAGGGCTGACCCTTTTCAAAAGATGTACAATGTAATGTAGAAGACAATCACTCTTGTTATGCCTGTACAAATTGTGTGTAAACTTATATGCAAATACAACTCAAACTGCAGCAGTAATCAGACAATATATATATATATATATATATAGAGAGAGAGAGAGAGAGAGAGAGAAGGAGAGAGAGAGAGACAGACGTGCTTGTGTAAATGATTAACCAGCATTGCCAAGAGTGATAATTACCCTTGGAATATGAGAGTCGACACAAACTGGCATACGTAACAGAGCAAGCATAACTTTCATTCATTGGGTGTTAACAATATTCTTAAATGAGTTTTGCTAATTAGCTTCTTAAATATCCTTCAGCTCAGGGGCAAGGGACATTGAACTTAGATAATTACAACATAGAGAACACATTGTCAATCCATTTGTTAGTTCTGGTATACCTTCCAGCGCTTTCAGGGAAACCCCAAGAATGGGGCAATTTTCAAAACTAGAACCTAGAAGAGAGACAGTGGGGGAGTGAAGCACCTTTGAGGGGGGAATCTACATGCTTTTGACACAAGTTTAGAACAGTTGGAAGAACAAACTTGTTGATCCATCCCCAAATGAACGCAGATCAGCAGGTCGAACCAAGGCTCTGCACAAAGGGCAGGTCCTTTCTCTCTCAAACCTGGAAGAAAAAGATAATATCATATTGATCTTCAAAAAGATGCTGACATAAGAGCAAACCACGAAATATTAAAGGTATGAATTTTCCTTGGGGGTAGGGGGGAACTACATTTTCCAAGTTCGTAACATTTGCTTGCTATTAGCAATAGATGAACGGAAACTATATTCTCTTTTGGATAAACTATTCTATATTCATTTTAATATAGAACATTATTATATTTGCTAGACTATATTCTATATTCATTTCAATATTTGCTAGACTATATTTTATTTTGAATTCTATATTCTCTTTTGGATAAACTATTCTTTGAACATTATTTATGAATTATGATATTAAGAGCAGCCTCAAGGAAGTACTCAATCATACAGTCATCCTAGTTAATGAGACCAAGGCCTTGCTACATTGAGCAGATTGACCCAGTTTTTTTTGGGGGGGTGGGGTGGGGGTGTGGAAAAATTCAGTCCTATTAAAATATAACATTATCTGGATCCTGGTTTTGTTAAAGGGAAGGATAACTAAATGTAAAGACTAAAAAGAATGAAGGATAAATTAAATTTATTGATTTTGTGATAGGCTGAGAAAATCAGCAGAGGACAAATATGTGTTTACAAAAGGGAAAATTAATTTATTAGTCTGGTTGCTCAAGAAAAAATAACAACTTACAAGTAATTTCAATTCCCTTTATCTTATTTCCCTAGCAAATCCAAGACCTGAACATCATGTAAAGAACATGAATTCATAGAACATGGTCCTTCTGCAAAACCCACACGCTTGGGAGTGAGACCAGTACCCTACCAACTCATAACCTACTTAGATACAAAAATACAACAATCGTAAGCCTTAAATCTCACTAGGTGGGTGGGTTACATTGAATTCTAGACCTCCAACCATCTTTTCTCATTTCCTAGAATATATGATGTTTGACTTAATGAGTTTTATGCTGGTTGTTTGGTAACCAACACCACCATTCTCCTTTATTTGGGCTTGGGACCAGCTTTAAATAGGAGGAAGTAGGAACGCCTTTAACACTAGAAGTTGTGAGGGAATTACTCAGTCCACACATGGAGTTCATAATGTGCTCAGAAGGATGGTATTGCTTCCAGGGATTCTGTATTCATTCTAGAAACCAAGCCTTCACTTCACTAATATTGCCTCTTCGCATGATTGTAAACAATCATTGCTTTTTAGTGGATAGCATTTTATGCACTGTAATTAGCTTTGTTTATCCTCACATATTGGCCAAAGAACTCTAATTACTCAGTTATTTTCATATTCCCCAACTATATATGCAAGCCCTATGAATTAGCTAAAGAGAGAATCAAATTCCAAAAAAGAGCTGCCAAAATCATGATACTAAAAAGTTGCAGAAGCAAGATAAGAGAGCAGTAAAGTCAGCAACTCGCCATTCTGAAACACAGTCTTCACAGAAAATGTGTTTACAACGCAGTAGAATTGGGGCATGCATCTTCTCCTGGCAAATTGCACACAAGTCTCCCACTGCATTTACCTGCATCAAATTAACAGCTCCATTAGTTGTCTGTGCATGTTATCTGCCTACAACTCCATCAGTAGTTTAAAAGTAATTTGGAGATCTAGATAGACACAGTAAGACAACCACATATGACAATGTTTTATCAACACAAGGGATCCTTGTGAACTTCCAATTCATTGCCAAAAGACCACGGAACATTTATAACCCAATGCTTCTCTCGTACATTTTATGTCTCCCACAATGAACTAAATCAAAAACAAGAAACCTCTAAAAGCGGGTGTATCCAACCCTTCTGCTTATCTCTGCTTTAGGTCCATTCATGAGACTAGTTACTTTCAATTTGAAAACATCATCTAGATATTAAAAGGATATTGGAAAAACAAAGAAGTGTAAACGAGATCCATGAAATATCAAATCCCAACCCAAAATTTTCCAGTATTATTTGTTGTAAACCATTGAAAGCCGAGCTCCTAGTTAAGATTAAGAATACATTGCAATAGAGAATCTGCAATTGGCTTTAAGATAAATCTAAACTCAAAAGATGTCAAGTGTGTACATGCCAGCTTCCAAATTTAAGTTATATGAAAAATGAACCATCAACATACCTGTTCTGTCGTAGCATAAGACCCATAATGGACTTCTTTGCGTGATAATGCCTTCAAGGCAGTAAAGAAGGATTGGACCTGGATGAAAATGCCAAGACAAAGCTCAAGACAGCGCAAAGAAAATCACTCCAGTTGAAAACAGTCTAAGTAGAATTAAATAATATTTTCAGAAAATTTACCTTCTCAACAACAGATGTGAGCTTGAAAGTTAGGTACAATCCTGTAGTCAATGATGAAAAGAGGCTTCCATAGTCTTTGTTCAAGAAGAACCGATACCAGACAGGAGTCGGTAACAATGCGCGGTATAGAAGTAGCGTATACTCAACTAGAGTTAACATTTGACCCTTACAAAACAATCATATACTGTCAGAGAATACTAATAAATAAACAACTGATTGCATGCATTTAACAATAAAAGACTTTTAAGTTACCTGCCGGCGGAAATTATGGCCTCTGCCATTCTTGTAATACATTAACAGCACACACTTCAAAGCCATAGCAGCCTGCCGCACCATTGTGTCTGAAAACAAACAAAATTTTTTGAGGATATTCACATACTCTACTCACAGCATATAAGTAGAAAGATAATACAATGGTGTTATAGGAAACTTTAAAGGGAAAAATTGTCGAGATGAAGAGCATACAGAAAGAAAAAAAAATCATATAACACTATGACAAGAAATTACTAACCCATAAAGAATTATAACTCCCTAAGGTGCAGTTCTCCCAATACAACAAACAAAAGCATGAAGGAGCATAATTCAATATCTTTCTGACAAAGCTTAAGTATTCAGGTGAATTAATTAAAAGATTAATCCACACAGGAACATAGGCCCTGTAGCTATCACATCCACCAAGTTTACTTATATCCTTTTCAAAATTTTGCTGAGAACGCACACATGGAGTGTTCACAAGTAGGTACCGGGAAAAGTCTGTTCCGTGTGTTAGTAAATCCACCAAAAATATCCATCACATAAAGAACAAAGAAATGAATCAAAATCCATACCATTTACCAGGATGACGAATACAGCATGCCAGAAAAGTGGTACTTCTTTAGGGGGAACCATAAATAATGGATATAAGAGATCATCATTCCGATACCACCAGTAAACGCCAATCACTTGAAGCATAAAACCCATGGAAATGCCAACTAGAGCAGATATTTTTCTCTCGCCCTGCAGAAACAAAACTGATAAGCTTGACCAACATTACCCTCTCTCTCTCTAATTTTGTTTCACTAGGAACTGTTGGATTTGCACTGTTCTTACCAGATACAGAAATAGGAAACGCACCTTTAGGGCTGTCTGCTTCCGAAGAATATCATTTGACTTGTACATAAAAACAGTTATCCAAATTGTAACGATGAAACCTGCAAGTCCTCAACTAAAAGAAACTATCACTAACTATTTCATTTATAAGTAATAAACTATAATAGCCATTAAGAAAATGAACATAAATAAACAGCCAATAATATGCAGAAGAACTAAGAAAGAAATCCAGTGCAAGCCAATGTATGCAAATCTTTTGGGAAAGAGCACTAGACGTGTGAATGCAAAATGTCACCTCCAATATTGAAGCATCTGATGCAAAAAAATGTAAATCACAGTGATCTCTAGAGACATTTTTGTTGAAAGAGGCTGAATAAATTACAGGATTTACCCGAGATATGGAATGTATAGATATTTTCTCTATATTAGGTAGTCTCCAATTGAATTGTAACTAGTTTCCTTATGTAAGTGTCAAGATTCACCTTAAATAGGGCTGTAAATTCATTCAGAAAACATAGAAGAATCACAAGAATTTCTTCATGGTATCAGAGCCATCGTTCTAGGGCAACTTTCTCCGACCTCCATTACTCTCACCTCAGAATTGCAGATCTGCCTTTATTGTAGTCCTCCTCAATCCTTTTCTCTGGCCTTCATTGCTGCCACCACAGACTTCCAGATCTGCCTTCATTGCAGTCCTACTTAATCTTTTTCTCTGGCCTTCATTGCCGCCACCACAGACTTCCAGATCTGCCTTCATTGCAGTCCTACTTAATCTTTTTTGCCGCCATTCATTGCTGCCACCACAGACCTACAGATTGGTCTTCATTGCAGCCTTCCCTGAAGCTTTTCCAGTCTCTGTCACAGTATGTCAACTGATTCTCAAGATTCAACCTCTACTACCATGGGTGAACTATCAGCCACACCTATGACTGTCAACACAACCAGCACCCAGAGTGACTTCCAGAGCATAAATCCCTTTTACCGACTTGATGGAACCAACTACCTGCAATGGAGCCAGGTAGTTAGCACATTTCTCAAGGGGCGAGGGAAGATAGGGCACCTAACTGATCTCAGCCCAAAGGAAGAAGATCTAGGTTTTAGGGCATGGGATGAAGAAGATTCAATGATCACGTTCTGGTTATGGAACTCCATGAAACCAGAGATTAGCAACAATATGATATTTCTTACCACTGCAAAGGAAATATGGGAAAACTTGCAGCAGACTT
Organism: Diospyros kaki; assembly: GCA_036245055.1. Lineage (NCBI taxonomy): Eukaryota > Viridiplantae > Streptophyta > Magnoliopsida > Ericales > Ebenaceae > Diospyros > Diospyros kaki. Next base: position 45,745,715 of record BSEG01000002.1, on the reverse strand, counting down.
ACTCCAAGAAGAGGGATGCAGCACTGATCTATGGATTGAAGAACCAGGTTAGTTCCACCAAGCAAGGGGGTATGTCTATCACTGAGTATTACAATCGGATGACTGGACTTTGGCTAGAAATAAATCACAACCAGGATCTGAAACTGGAATGCAGCCATTGCATTCAAGCTATTCAAGAATTACTCAAAAATGATGAGTATTTGAATTTCTTGTAGGTTTGAATTCTGAATATGATCAAATCAGATTTCAGATCCTCAGTAAGGTTCCTACACCAACTATTCGTGAATGTTTCTCAATTACTCGTGTTGAAAAAAGTAGACAAGGTGTTATGCTGGAACCTTGTACACAAGAGGCTTCAGCAATGGTCTCTCGAAAACCTGGAGGAGGAGGAAATAAAGGAAATACAAATTTGCAGTCTGCTGAATCAAGGAAACAGTCTAGCAGGGATGGATTGTCGTGCATCAACTGCAACAAACCTTGCCACACTTGTGAGAATTGTTTTAAACTACATGGTAAGGCCCAATTTTTGGCACAGATAGGAGGATTCAAGGGACAAGCCAATGTGGTCAATAAAGAGCAGTCACCAACTACTAACACTACTCAGTAGGACAAGGAGGAGCCTAAAAAATTCAACCAAGAAGACATAGAAAGATTGAGGTGCCATCTTGAATCTTTGGGCAAACCTTCAGGTTCTTGTTCTCTAGCCAAGAGTTGTACGTGTCTCATGACTGACTCTTTTAAAGCATCACATACTAAACAAACGGGTACATGGGTTGTAGATTCGAGGGCAATTGATCATGTGACCCATGATATCTCCTTCTTTGATTCCTATAGGGCAACCCTAGGAAACTAGAAAATTACTGTAGCTGATGGTTCTCTTACTGATATTGCTAGGCTTACCCCCTCCATATCTCTTAACCTTTCAACTAATCTTATCTATGTTAAAAAAAATACTAAAGAATTCCATTGCAAAATAACATTTTTGACTCTCATTGTGTGTTTCAGGATCAAATCTCAGGGAAGATGATTGCATTTGCTAGAGAATGTGATGGGTTGTACTACCTTGAAGATCTTGGAGGTGATCCAATAAAGGGAAACCAACCTACTCTCTCTCAAGCCTTTTTAATCGTATCCAACAAACAACTGATCTAGGCACATGATCTTCAACTCAAGTCATCCATCTTTTTCTCTCTTAAAACATATGTTTCCTTTGTTGTTTAAAGATACGATTGTGTCAGATTTTCAATGTGAGGTGTGTCAATTTGCAAAACACTATTGTACTTCATTTCCTATAAATTCAATGAAATGCAACAAGTCTTTTACTTTGATACATTATGATATTTAGGGACCAGCAAAAGTCCCCGATACTCATGGGGCAAGATGGTTTGTTACCTTTATTAATGACTGCACTGGGACTACTTGTCTATTCTTAATGAAAGACAAATATGATGTTAGCTCACTACTTCCTCAATTCCACAGAATGATTCTTACTCAGTTTGGAGCAAAAATCAAATGGTTTCGATCAGATAATGCTAGGGATTATTTCAATCAAAATCTCTTTTTCCTTTTTTTTTTATTTAATCAAGGAAGTTATAATTCATGAATCATCATGTGTTGAAACCTCACAGTAAAATGGAGTGGTAGAATGGAAAAACTGTCATCTCTTAGAAGTCACTTGTGCGCTCCTTTTTCAATAAAATGCTCCAAAATTTCCATGGAGGGAAGCTATACTAACAGCTACTTATCTCATTAACCATCTTCCTTCTAGAGTCCTAAACCATCATAGTCCTATAACTATCTTGTCCACACATTTTCCAGATATTGTTTTTCCTAGAAATCTGTTTCCTAAAGTGTTTGGTTGTGTTGCTTTCTTACATATCCACAAAACTCAGCGATCTAAATTGGAGCCCCGAGCAAAGAAACACATCTTTTGTTGGTTATTCTTCCACTAAAAAAAGTTACAAATGCTATGATCCTTCTAGTTGATGCACCTTTGCTTCTCTTGATGTTACTTTCGACGAGTCTCAACCTTTCTATGAATCTCCTCACACCCATCTTCAGGGGGAGCACTCCAGAGGAGAAGATGTGTGCTCAAGTTCCAACTCCTTTCTAGAGCTACTTGATAAACCACCACCATCATCAGCCTTGCCCCAACAAACCATTGAACAGACTACAGATATCACAGCCACTGAACCCGCCACTTAACCTGCCAATACCCTTGAACAGGTTGCAAACTTGCAAATGACACTGCTATTGAACCTGCCAATGATAGTGCAGGTGTTCTTGAACAACCAGTCCCATTGAACCAGCTAATGATACTGCTATTGAACCACCCAATGACACTGCCAAAGTTCTTGAATTTTCCATTGGCATTGGTGCAAATGTTCCTGAACCTGCTAATCCTATTGAACCAGCCAATGGCACTGCCAAAGTTCTTGAACCTGCTCAAATCCATAACTCTTTAAAGCCACTGAAACAGTATTCAAGAAGAGTACAATCATCACACCCTCTCCAGCAAGTCCAAGAATCAACTCTGAGCTTAGGTAGTAAACACTTTCAGCTTGCCTAGTTCTGAAACTAATAGTACTACTACTTGTGATACTTATGCAAATTGTGATTTTGACCTTCCCATTGCCTTGAGGAAAGGTACACGAAAGTGTACTCAACACCCCATAGCAAATTTCATCTCCTCACATAGACTATCCTCTCAACATAAAAGTTTTCTCTCCACCTTTAACTCAATTGAAATACCCAAAATAGTATATGATGCTTTAAAGGACAGGAACTGGACATATGCCATGGAGGAGGAGATGAGACTTTGGAAAAGAATAAAACATGGGAAATTGTGATGCATCCCAAGGAAAAGAAAGCAGTTGGCTACAAATGGGTTTATACAGTCAAATTGAAGGCTGATGGAACTATTGAACGATACAAGGTAAGGTTAGTTGCAAAAGGGTACGCACAGACCTATGGGATGAATTACCAAGAGACTTTTGCACCAATGGCAAAGATGAACATAGTAAGAATTCTATTATTCTAGCAGTACATTTTGGATGGAAAATCCAACAATATGATGTAAAGAATGCCTTTCTTCATAGAGATTTAGAAGAAGAAGTGTACATGGAACCACCACTAGGTTTTAATGATAAGTATGACTCTAATAAAATGTGTAGATTGAAGAAAATCTTGTATGGACTAAAATAGTCTTCGCGAGCTTGGCTTGAAAAATTCACAAAGGCTATGATGAAATTTGGGTATAGGCAGAGTCATGGTGACCATACTCTATTTGTGAAACATTCTAGCAAGGGAAAAATTACAGTCCTACTAGTACATGTAGATGACATTATAGTTATTGGAAGTGATGACGAAGAAAAACTCAAGTTGAGAACACAATTGGCTCAAAAATTTGAGAAGAAAAAGGTAGGGAAACTGAAATACTTCTTCGGGATTGAAATGGCATATTCCAAACCAGAGATATTTATATCTCAACAAAAGTATATCCTTGATCTGTTCAAGGAAGCAAGACCCTTGGGTCCAAGCAGTGAGTACACCTATTGCTCCAAATCATAGAATGAGCCAAGAAATCAAGGAAGGAACAATTGTTGATAAAGGACGATATTAGAGGTTGGTAGGGATATTGATTTATCTCTCACGCACCATACTTGATATCGCTTATGCAGTGGGAGTAGTTAGCCAATTCATGCACGATCCTAAGGAAGAACATCTACAAGTAGTTCAGAGAATTCTCAGATACTTGAAAACTACACCAAGAAAAAGAATTTTGTTAAAAAATGGAAGTGATATGATAATAGAGGCATACACATATGCTGATTAGGCGGGATCTCTTATAAACATGAGGTCAACTACAGGTTATTGCATTTTCTTATGAGGAAATTGGGTTACTTGAAGGAGCAAGAAACAAAATATGGTAGTCAAATCGAGTGCAGAAGCAAAATTTCGTGCTATGGCTCTTGGTGTTTGTGAACTCATTTGGATCAAAATAATTCTAAAAGATTTGATGATTCAAGAAAGTGGATGAATGAAACTATATTGCGATAACAAATCAACTATCAGTATAGCATACAATTCGGTTCAACATGATCGAACGAAGCATGTGGAAGTGGACAGGCAATTTATCAAAGAGAAGATTAACAATGTTTTTATAATAATCCTCATGTGACATAAGGAAACCAGTTAGCTGATGTTTTAACCAAGGGGTTACCTACTTCGAGGTTTCAAGAGATTGTTGGTAAGTTGACAATGGAAGATATCCACTGACCAGTTTGAGGGGACGTGTTGAAAGAGGCCGAATAAATTAGAGGATTTATCTGAGATATGGAATGCATAGATATGGAATGTATAGATATTTTCTCTGTCTTAGGTAGTCTCCAAGTTTACATATTTCCTTTGTAACTAGTTTCCTTAGTAGGTTGATTGCTAGTTTCCTTATGTAGGTGTCAAGATTCACCTTAAATAGGGCTGTAAATTCATTTTAAAAACATAGACACGAGAATTTCTTCAATTTTTAAACCACAAGGGGTCTCCTAACAAATGACACAAACACAAGGGGTCCAAGTGCAATTTGCCCAATAGTATTAACTGATTGAGGGGTATTATATAGTATATAAGAAGACATCAGGTTTAAAGAAAAAGGAAACCTATTGTCACGACCCTAGGGTACAATGGTCATTAAAGCTTGCTGAAATTATTGCTTTGTATTTTTCTGTTACAACTTGTATTTTTTTCAGTTACATTTCTATTTTAGAATGGACAACTGTAATACTTTTAGTTAGAAATTGTAATTGAAAGAACTAACTGTAAAAGTGGCTATATAAGCTACTCAAGATGATCTTTTGGAGAATATTGAGTAATATTATAATTCATCTCTCTCTTCAATTCTCTCCTGAATCTCTCTGTTTTCTCCTTCACCTTCCCTCTGTCCTTTCTGATCTCATTCTTCATTCATCTAATTTCTCTCCCCCTTTCTATTCTCTCTTCCTTGATTTCTTCCAATTTCCACTAAAAACTCAAATCAAGATCTTTGACATTTGGTATCAAAGCAGTTGATTCTTGGCTGTTAATTCGGGCGATTCTTATTGAAAGCAAGCAAAGTGAATTTTGAAGAATTTGAACTGTGGAGATGACCAAAGAGATTAGTGAGAGAATGCAAATGCAGGAGAAAGGAATCAAGGAAGAATTCACTAAATTTTGGAAAAAGTTGGACGACTTTTTGTATAAGGTTTCAAAGATGTTTCATGTCAGTCTACCAATGGATTGTCTTTCAAGATCCACTGCAGAACCGATTCGACCAGGAGCTGGAATCCTACCTAATACTTGCGTTTGCAATAAGTTGATGAATCACTTGCATTGGATCAGCCAAGTCCAACTGAAATATCATTCATTTGTGTAGATACTGGTGTTGGAGTCCTTCCTCAGACTTCTGACTTATAAGAAGCTGAGGAACAATCGGAATTGGTAAAAAACATTGAGTCATTAGATATTCTGGTTATAAATTAAGTCGGAGATGAAAGTCGTGATGAAGAGATCTTTCATGCATCTGATCAGATGTATGCCTTTGGCATCTATTCTAGGCTGGATTGAGTTTTTGACACTCCACATGCAGTCAAAGTTATTCTGATTGGGGCAATCCGGATCGGAACAATCTTATATTGGTTCTAAGGAAACTGGTCTACGGCTAATGAGGTCCTTAGACCTGGAATTTTGGACCTGTGGACTCCAGAAAATCATTACAAGTGGTTTAAATCTAGATATGGAAGTCTGAAACGTGTTTCAGCCATTGAGGTACCTGTGGAGCATTCTCGTCTCTTCCTATGCAATCAGGATGCCAAGAAAGGAATGGTAGTTACCAAAAAAGTCACTGCGACACCATTGGAGGAGAAATTTGTTGAAGATGAACCTTTGATGTACGCTAGCAAGCAGGAAGCAACAGATGCTTTTAAAGCACCATTAGAGTTTGTAAATGTTGAATCCAACTGGACCTGGGAGCAAGCAATGTGAGTAATCATCAATGACAAGAGGTATGGGGCTTTAAGAACTTTTGGTGAGCGTAAACAAGCATTCAATGAGTACCTAGACCAAAGAAAGAAGCTGGAGGCTGAGGAAAGGCGAATGTTCAAAAGCTACTTGGTGGATCTTCAGAAAGAGAAGAGGAAAAAGAGAAGAAGGAGAAAGAAAGAGAGGAAAAAGAAAAGAGGAAGGAACAAGAGAAGGTGAAAGAACGATCTAAGAAGGATGAATTAGATAGTGAAAGCGAGGATTGGATTAAAAAAATAGTGGCCAGTTACGATGATTTTTTGGGGACAAGAAATCTTTTAAGGAGGGGGGATTGTCACCCTAAGGTATAATGGTCATTGAAGCTTGCTGCAGTTACTGCTTGGTATTTTTCTGTTACAACTTGTATTTTTTCAGTTGCATTTCTGTTTTAGAATGGACAGTTGTAATAGTTACAAATTATAACTGAAAGAACTAACTGTAAGACTGGCCATATAAGCTACTTGAGATGATCTTTTGGAGAATATTGAGTAATGTCAGAATTCAAGTCATCTCTCTCTTCAATTCTCTCCTGAATCTCTCTCTGTTTTCTCCTTCTCCTTTCTATCTTCCCTCTGTCCTTTCTGATCATCTGATTTCTCTCTTCCTTTCTATTCTCTCTTCCTTGATTTCTTCCAATTTCCACTAAAAACCCTAGGTCAAATCTAGATCTCTGACACCTATAAGCCTCAGTAACTCAAATAGCAATGAAACTGATGAAAAGAGCCGGAACCAGTCCACCCTTATGACAAAACAGTTGACAATTCATGACGAACTGCTGACAACACCTTTAAAATAATTGGCAGTTAGATAAGATATTCGACAGAATTACTGAAAATGGTTAAAACTGTCAATAGTTCCAGTCTTCCAGAGAGACTATCAACAGTCAGTGACTAGGAAGCAAGAAGCAGAGAACAAGACTTATTTTGGCTGACCATCCATCAGAAATTGTTGACTAGATTGCTGCGAATGGTGTGAAACAGCTGATTGGCAGAGACACTGTCAACAATCTGTCATCTAAAATTAAATACAGAGGGAAGCAACTCTGCTGGTTCACAACTTAAGGTGTGTTGCCAACAGGTTTCCAACAGTGAGTGAAACTGTCTGTTAGTCACAGAAACTGAACAAAGAAATTTGACTTATAAATGAGATTGAGACTCAATTCAAAGGACTTAAATAAGTAACAGGGAGTTCCAATCTGAATGATTAATCATGAAAACTAAAAAGAAAATGGTCCAAGTCACTTGGTTTGAGTTGCGTGATGGACCTAACAGAATGAGTTCAACTTAATGGGTTTACTTTATAACTGGGCAACTTCCAGCACAGCTACAAGATCAAAAAGTAATTAACAAGGAAAAATATATTTGTGAAATAAATAAGTCTTGAGTTCCTTGTGATTTCCCATAGAAGGGTTGTGGGTTCGGGTCTTGGAAGGGCAGCGTCTGATATATTAATTATTCATTAATCAGATACAAAAAGACAGCATCATTCAAAGCGGAATCAATTTTATGAACACCTAAGTTAAGGTTCTGATATTGGTAAAATTAAGACAATATCAAAGTAATGGGCCTATATAGTACCAATCACAATGATAATAGATTTGTTTTACATCCCCTACCATGGCATGCATGTTAAGACCAAACTGTTCTCTCATTTTAATCTCAACCTGGTCATTACAATCATCAAATTGTACAAATTCATATTTGGCAAACATGGTAGTTCACCAAAAATTATCCTAAAATATTTTTACTTGATTTTACAGTGCACCAATTAACTACCCGTCATTCTTCTCCTGTCTAACTATTGATTTTAAAACACCATCTTTCATTAATGATAAATATTTTTTGTTTTTCTCACTCCAAATTCTGATACATGAAACACTGACACTTATAAATGGCTCCAACATCTTAATAGAAAATCTACCTAGAAAGACTTTAAAGTTTCGATTATAAGACAGTTTCACAGACAACTAAGTTTTATCTAAACTAACTCCAATCACATGAGCAGGACATTTTTCAAGCTCTCCCCCCCCCCTCCCCCCGCCCTTCCATCATATAAGGAACTTATACAACACAATTGGCATCACACTAACTCCATTAGTAATCAAACCTTAATCAAGTGGCCCGACATCGTAATCATATGGTGGCAGTTGCCACTCACCATAGGTGTACTTATGTAGAGTGTATTTATAGACCCTAGTGAGTGGCATCTAAAAAAATCTAGATAAGCTTTAATCCCACCAACCAACCCCATCTAGTGGGGTTGAGGCTTATGACTCCTCTTGTTTTTGTAGTGTATTTCTTGTATTCCACATCTTTATTTATCCAATTAGGGGGAATAGACATAAATCATGTAAAACTTTTAGTAGGCATGTGAATACTGTATACATAGGCACCTTGGTGGAATTGTTGCTCTCAAGATTAATTTACAATTGGTGCCCCTGGGTTCTATTTATCATGCACTAGCTATACAAATTGGTTATTAGATGTTAAACTTTCAAAGACTCTAATACACTTCCTAACTTGTGTTTTAAATCCTTGAAGCCCTCCAACAAAGAACCTATAGCACTATCTCTAAGCATTCACCTTACAGCAATCATTCGCATAATCACTTCCTAACTTTCAAAGTATTTCTCTCGGAGTCAGTTTCAGTATATATGTTCCATTGCTTTAACTCTTCAGTAAAAGTCCCCTACAGTCATATAATAAAATCTTAAACCTTACTCTAGTTGCAAGGACCTCATCACTGAAAACAGCCTTTCCACTCAAGCTAATTAAACCTGAACCCTTGCTCAGGAGAAGACAACTAATCTTGTACCCAGTCCCGGTGCAAAACTGTAGAAGCAAATATTTAGTATATCCCTAACTGCTATTTAGGTTATACCGCCTAGACTATTCGTTTTTCTCAAACTTAATGTGATTGAGTCCAACAAATACCAAATCCAGCTCCGATTGACCTCAGCCAATGGCCACAATTCAATTTCAACTAGGCTAGACCCTGATCATCCTTCAAGTTTAGTTCAAGCTAACATTCTTGCTGAGCACCCGCACAAGCAAGATATGCATTGCACACTAATCATATTATAACCTGTGCTTTAAGAAATATACAGAGTTGAAACTTTCCTTTATTTAGAGTCAAGCTAGACAACCAGCTCCCTAATTTCGGTTCAAACAGCCAAAACATCAGCAGCTAACTTAACGCTTAAGTATTGCCTATTCATCCGTACATATATCAACTCCAGCTATCCTTGTGCAAAAACGGCACGTACACAATCCCGAGATTGCACAATTAATCAGTACTAATATTACTTTTTCCAACAACATAATTCCTAGATTGAACAATTGAGCAGCATTCATGTTAAGCAATTTTCCGTATCAAATTCTTCCAAGAAGGAACAATGGAACAAGAAACAAGCATAGTCTCAGGCAAATAACAAATACCTTGTAAGTGCTGACGAATGAAGACCACCAACAAGAGCAGAGAAAACGGAAGAACCTGCTCCACCCATCTTGCCACTTGCTGTATATCATACCTCTGGTACGACGACTCCCTATTACCACCGCCACCAGCCCCATCTCCGCCGTCTTCAGGCGCCGAAGAAGACTCCCCCGGCGAAATCCTCTCTCCGTCCCCAACACCTTCCCTCCCATTTTCCCTGTCCAACCTCGGCCCCGCCACGCCGGCAATCTGCCCGACATCCTCCTCGCCCCCGTCGAATCCACCGCCGTCCTGCTCCTCTCTCCCAATTATTCTTATCGACACCTCCCCGCTGCCGCTCGCCGCACCGGAGCCGCTCAGGTGGCGTCGGAGCCGGCCGTCGCCGCCATCGGCCAGCAAGCCCTCTCCCTCGCGGCGGCCCTCCGGCGTCGCCCTGAAAATGCCGGAATATTCCAGTAGAGTCATCAGCGGCGCCTGCAAGTAGCTCAACGCCGGTAATTGTAAACCGAACCTTCTCGAATTTCCATCGCCACTCCCGGAATCGGCACCACTCGAAGACTCCATCTCAAGCTAAAACATATATTATTGCATACATAGATTTATATAAACCCTAAATCTTTTGAACAAGAAAGGGGAGGAAAATATCTCTATGGTGATGAGAAAAGAGAGCTCCGATGAGAGAGAAGTCAAAGGAGCGAGAAGGCTGGTGGTGGGTGGGTGGGTGGGCGAGCTGAGATAATAATAATAATAAGTAGTAACAGAGAAAACAAAAACGAATACATGTAACTATGTATGTGCGGGTGTGACTGTGTCCGTGTGTACATACTTATGTGTTAAGACAGCGTTTGGAAAGGTCTGAAGGGCCGGGGCTGGTCCTAGTCATTATTTTATGCCCATTTTAAACATTAATAAAACACTGCAGTTTGTGTTTTCCCTATTTTCCGTCCACGAAGTGGAAGTTCTGGGTTTTGTCTCCAATGGAGATGTGATTACAGGGATACCCTCAACTGTTCCATAATAATAATAATAATTTGACTTAATACTTTTTTGAATGTGCCAACCGCACACCTCCTAAATTCAAAGAATCAAATCAGTTTATATTTTTTACACACTTTGTAACTACTTATAATTACAATCCAAAAAGTAACAAAATCATAAATTGCTTGGTCGATAATTTATAGCCCCAATAACTACACTATTACCGTTGGGAGGACTGTCCTCAATTTGTTAAATAATAGTGTTTTCTAAATTTCCGGACACCGCCTTAGGCATGGGGGAAGGGTAAAATGGCCAAAACAAGAAGCTATATTATAATGAGGCTTAGGCGATATATAAATAAAAATTAGTTGCTTTATTTATATGTGCATGTTCCCACGGAAGAGAAGGGAAGGGAAGGGAAGGTTTCTCTGCCGTTCCCTCCAAGCCAGAGGCCGCTTTTGCACAAAATCTTTGAAATTTATTTTGTTATAGGTTTTTTGAATAACGGAATAGGACTAGGACTGGGACTAGGACTAGATCAGCCAGTCAAATCGGTGGACCTAAAAATCTACTGAGAAATTTATTCGATTCATGCTAAAAAGATCTTTTCGGAGCAAAAGGTGTTAACTCACACCTCGAGGGCCTCCCACGAACTGCCCCACGCCACGTGAGGGGGATAAATCAGGAACTCAGCCGCCATGGTCAAGGGGAGGACCAGTGCGAGCCGCCCACAAGGACCTCTGAGGAGCAGGAAATCCCACACTGCGGCTTGCCCGACTCGATCCTTGCATCTCAGGAACAACTCTACCCGCCCACTGCCAACTGAGCTATGCCCTGAGGGCCATGCTAAAAAGATCTTTTGTTATCAAAACTAGTTGTTGAATGGGTAAAGATTTTTTAATTAAAATTGTTTTTTTTATTTTTATATTGAAAATATAATAATAATAATAATAATTTAAAATAGGTAAAAGGAGTTAATTTCTTTTATTTGAATACCATCAGTCATTTTATTAATAATTGAATAATTATATTTATAGTTTAGATATTTGATTATAAATTCTGTTTTATTTCCATCATACAAAATTTATGTTAATATTGTTGTATGTATTTATTTAATTTTGAAATAATTAATGTTAGTTAATACATTTATATTATTTTAATTCATATATAGATTTATTTTTATTTGATAAGAATATATTCTGCATCATCGACCATGATTGATACAATCACAATTGAATCCATCCACTGAATCGTGAACCATTTCCCCTTTTCGACTTGATATCTTGGTTCAATTCTCATAACATTTTTCTTGCCAAATTTGCCCTCATTATTCCGGCAACTGAAACTGCTTTAAATGATTCAGCTGAAGCTGTCAATGGTTTCCCGCAATTGTAGAGAACTGCAAATGGCAAAGCCTCTGGGAGGCTCCTGCAGGCTGCAGCATCGCAAAGGAAGCAGCAAATTAGGCTGTTTACAGATAACACACAATTAGGATACCCTGTCTTATTTTAAGGGTATATTTGATTATATTATCTATAATTTAATTCTAAGTAATATTATTTAAAAAACAAAAATCACTCTACCCCTTGAAAAATGAATTCTATAGAAATAAATTTTAAATTGTATAATATATATTTTTCCATAAAAAAGTTAAGAGTGTTTGATTGCTTTTCATAAAAAATGTGTAATAATTACATATTTTTTATAGTAAATATGTACAATCAAACACACTTTAAGTTATATTTTATCACCTTTTAATGTACATTTGATAAATTAGTCCAATACACGGAATAACAATCTTACCACTAAGGGGTGTTTGGCTTACCATTTTTAAAGGTGACTTTTAAGTTTTTTTATTTAAAAATTGTGTAAACCTTTAAAATTGACTACCATTTAATTTGATAACGTATTTAAATAAATATGTTTTAATTTATTATTTATATAATTATGTGTTTATTTTGAAAAAATTGATAAGTTATAAGAACTTAACAAAATAATTAAAATAGACATGTTGTTGAATAATATAAATAAAATTCATAAAAATAAATTATAAATTAATATTTAGCTGATAAAATTTTTACCATTATATGTTGATAAATTATATATAATTATAAAGAATATATTAATATAATGCTTTAAAGTTTAAATTTAGATTTAATTCTTAGAAATGATAAATATAAACATTGAGATATTAATACATATATATGTTATACATATATATATATTTATATTTATAGCTAGAAGGGCGTGACGAAGGGAGCAACAATGATAGAGATGGAGTCGACAATGGCAATAAGGCAGGGACAATGGAGTCAATGATGGATATAAGACGGTGATGACGACGAACAAAGATTAAAGAGGTGACAAACGGAAATGGAAGCGACAGTGATAGGGATGAAACTGGAGGCGACAACCGCGAAGAGATGAGGCGATGACGAGAAAGAGATGGATAGAGGTAGAGATAATGTTTTATGATAGTTGAAAATATAATAGTTGTTGAAGGATAAATTATAAAATATTTGGTCAACTAAATAAATTATGAATAGCGCTTCGATAAAAGTTAGAGAGTTTTTTAAAATACTATCAAATAACGTTTAGGCTCGATAATATTTAAATTCTTTAATTTTTAACAAACATATAACTAAATAAATTATACAATCAGGAGCAGAGCTAAGATTTTGATTTAGTGGAGATAAACTTAAATGCAAAAAATATATTTTTAAAAATAAAATAATAATAATAATAATATTAAAATACAATGAGAACGGATGTCAAATTTTTGTGTTAAATCTTGCAAAATTTACTTAACAATACAAAAAAGACCAATATTTAATATGGTCTACATTCTAATAAATATGAAGGGGAAATAATCAAAGAAATGGAATTGGGTAAACAAGAAAAAAAAAAGTAAACAATGAGAAGGGATGGATCATTACCGAGTTTTACCTTGCTAGAGTGAGATTGGTGACTTCGTGTTGCCGTTATGCTAGAATTTCGCTGGAAAAGCTTTTTAAATTTTTAGGTTGTCCAATTTTGCAGTTTGCAAGCAAATTGGGTGATAATTAAAAAAGAAAATAAGAAATGAAATAAATTTAGAAATGAAATGGATTAGAATTTAGGAGGTAGTGGATTTAAATCATTTGGACTAAACTTTCATACAATAATTTTAGATTGATTTTATAAAATCAGATTTTTTTTTTGTAAAATCCATCCCAGTGGGACAGTTGCTCCCACTAGGTCTTACTTAGCTCCGCCCCAATATATAACATTTAAATTTCACTTATAATTTATAAACGATCAAACCACGTAGCCAAACATCCTCTAAATCAACACTTTATATGTGTATTAAATCATTATAAATTAGGCATAAGATCACTAGTCTCACCAACAAAATTTGACTCAATTCAATCAATTAGTTGAAATACAAATTTAACCTGATTCAATCCATGAAAAATTATATTAGAAGAAATACGCGACAAGGATTTGAACACTCGCCCAATTAATATCAAGCAAATCTTAATTACATCTTTAACCATGAAAACACTTATCTAGCACCTAAAAATCTAAGTAACCAAACAAGACCGCTTGACTTATGATATGATCTCGATCCAATTTCAACCTGCAGCAACCATTATCGTTGCTGTTGTACTCTGACACTCTCACGCCTACTACTAGTTCCATCAGCATTTACTGCAAGTCCTATCAACACCACATCTCCATTAGAGAGTTTCACCAGTCTTGGATATCACAATCTCATCATCTTGCGACACTAAGGCAAGCATGCATGCAAGGGGACATCCCCTCTTCCCTCTTCAATATATAAGCTAACCTGGCCTTCCCACTGTTCCCTCAACCATTGAAAAAGAACTCGAGACGAATCCATTCATGCGAGTGATCTCCCAGAAGTTCAGGTATTTGATCAGCTTAGTTTGGATTTTATATTAACTTGGATCCAATCTAAACTACCAAACCTAACTTAGTCATAAAATAGAATTTGAACTCAACCAAATTGTGCGATAACTTAGTCAATTAACTTGGATCCAATCTATTTGATCATAGGCCTGTCTCTGCTTCTCAGCCCATAACAACTTGTGCGATATCCTTCCATTGTCAGGTTCAATCGTCAGGGCAAACTGCAGATTCTTCAGTGTGTACTGAAGAACGACAAACCCAAGATATTAGTAGATTTGATCATTAACACTTCAAAATGAGAGCAACTTGGCACATTTTACTCATCCAAGCTGGTTGGAGCATTTTCCCAAACAGGTGGAAGACTATTTATAGTACTGGCAGAAAGCCATGTATCCAAAATACGAGGAGAACCTTGAGTTGATTAACTACCTCATGGCCGCAGTAAACTCGAGTTGGCTTTGGAAGAGAAGCTAATATCCCACAGAGAGGGTGATGCATTTGTTCTGCTGTACCCTCGAAGAACTTACCGCAGCCAGCGACGAACTGTGCATCAATTGGAATGAAAAAATCAACATACATTGTTCAAAGATTACGCAGTTTCAAGTTTACAGTATTCCCACTCACCGCCTGTAGCCGGTGAAAACGGCAGGGTCTTCTTCGCCTTTTCCGTCACGTAGTAACTCATATGACCTTTTGTGTGGCTGATCAACCCAAACAGGCAAAACTTCACATATATTGTGGTATCGCAAGATTCGCAACAATCAAACAAGTCTTTATACCATGGAAGACTTTACTTTCAGAAAACCCAGAATTTGATGAGTTATCTAACAAAAAGCTTAGATTCTATACGTGGAGAAACACATACCATGGTGTATGAAGGGCCTCGATGTGGGTGTCGGACCCAAGAGACAACTTATCGCCATTTTCCAATTTATTAGTGCAGCCTTGGACGTTGTCGAATGAACCGCCGTAAACCTTGATCCGGGGAACCAGATCCTTCGTCTTCTCATTTCCGCCGGCATGATCCCTGTTATACTCACAAACAAATATACTTAACTGGTCTCTCTTTCTCTCTCTCTCTCTCTCTATATATATATATATCTATATATAAACATGTATAATTACAGAAATACAGTAGCGAGGAAGAAATTGAAGGAGAAGAACAGAGACCGGTGGTGGTGAGTGGAGAGGACGAGTTTAAGCTCGACCCAGTTCTGCTCGGAGACTTCAAGAACCTTCTCCGGTTCGACGGGGTCCACCACCGCCCCTTCACTGGTTGGTTCATCGAGTGGTAAATTATACTAAAGATCACAAAATTTTGGCATTTTTTTCAATTTGATCACTAAACTTATATTTCTTACAAAGTGATCACAAAATTTTAAAATATTTTACAATATGATCACTAAAGTGATTTTTGAACAATTTCTGGTCAAAATTGCTGACGTGGCAATGTCCACATCATCGCCACGTTAGCGCCACATCATCACCACGTTAGCAATTTTGACTAAGAACCATCAAAAATCACTTTAGTGACCACATTACAAAATATTTTAAAATTTTGTGATCACTTTGCAAGGAATTGAAGTTTAGTGACCAAACTGAAAAAGACACCAAAATTTTGTGACCTTTGGTGTGATTTACCTGTTCATCGACTATCCTGTAGCAACACCACCAAATCATAAGTATATATCTATCTATATATATAGAGACAGAAATGAGCATTTGCATATTAACGGATTGATCTGCCTATACAGGTAGGAGTAGCTGTCTTGGAAACAGGGGACGAGAATGATCCTCATGTCGTCGCCGTCGATTGGAAGAACTGGTAACCGGCCGGTGGTTCTGATCCGGACTGGGCTGCTTTGCGGTTTTTGTTTTGTGGCTAATTGGAGTTGACGGTGTTTGCTGGGAAATGTTACTTGTACCCATGATCGTCTCCACAACTGTTGCATCGCCGCCCGCCTCACCTTGCCAATGCATCCTCGTCGCCATGCCTCGCTGCCTTGTCGATGCATCCTCGTCGCCTCTGTTGCCTCGCACACCTTATTGACGCATCCTCATTATTGTTGTCGCCTCACTACTGTATTCTTGCTGCTTGGCTGCCGCCGCCTCGCGCTGATCGGGCTTCATCGACAATGAAGCCCAATCGAGCCTCATCTACCACAGATAGAAGAAAGAGTCATCATTTTACGCGTGTAAACTTGTATATACATGAAGCACTTGTTTGCCTTGTTAGGAGTCTACGGTGGGCGCCCCCGCGGGCAGCCCCGATGGTCGCTGGTAGCAGATTGCACCCCGAGGAATGCAGGTTCGAAGCCCACAAGCCGCAGTGTGGGGATTTCAACCCCAGGGTAATCTGGGGTGGTCCCTTGTGGGCGGTGGGCCCTGAACCTCCTGCCATGCGATTGTCTGGGTTACCGTGATTTACCCCGTGCTCGGGCTTGGGGCGGTCCTGAGCGCGGACGGGCTAAGGTGACCCGTTATTCACCTTATGCACCCCGAGGAGTCTACGGTGGGCATGCGGCATTAGGTTCAACCTCCGTCCTACACGTGTATGCCAGGTAAGCAAACTCTATACACTAAGCCAGCATTATCTTTTTCTATTATTATAATTAATTGTGACAAAAGGTCACAATTATAGGATTTACTACCGACAAGATGCGTCTTATAAAAAAGGGGCAAAAAGATAAAATTGTTCTTTCAAACTTTATAAATTTACAAAGCACTTCCCTTGCCTCTTCTCTCTCCTTACTCCTTTCCCATGGCCGCACCTCCACTGCCTTCACCTCTCTGCAGCACCTCGCTACCTTGCCAATCGTGGCTGAAAGATGCAGCGACGATTGGCTAGGCGAGGTGAGGTGGCGATGGCAGTGAGGCGATGGAGACGAGACGACAACGGCATGACAGCGGGGCACTGCGAAGAAGAGAAGGCAGCGGAGACATGGCCATGAGAAGGGAGCTAGGAGAGAGTAAGGGTAGGGGCAGTGCTTTGTAAATTTGCAAAATTTGAGGAGACAATTTTGTCTTTTTGTCCCCTTTCTGTAAGACACTCGGTAAGCCTTTCTGGCTCCCAAAACTTTTTCTACAATTATTTCACGAATTTCTTAGCATTTTATATAAATTGACAAAAATTGTAAGAGATATATATATATATATATATAATTAACAATAAAAATATATATGCTTGACTAAATCAGGTAAATTCTTATATAAAAAGTGACTAAAAATATAAAATTTCTAGAGGTGTGGGTGGTAAGTTTAGGTTAAAAAATGAAAATTTATTAGATAGTAATTGGTAGTTTTCATTTATTTTATATATTTTTTAAATAAAATTTAGAAAGATGTCAAATTTATTTTTTTCAGTAAATAATATGTCAAATTTAATGTGGTGATAAATTTAAATGTATTATAATTTATTTTTAAAACAAAATATATAGAACATTTTAAAAATTTATTTTATTGATAGAATTTCATAACACTAAAATAGATTACCTACTTATATAATAGATTGGATATATGAAATTCAGCACAATAAAATTTATATATATAATTGACCAAATATGTAAACTCATATATAAAAAAAATGATCTTTTTCCTTTAATTTTTATTATAATCTAAAATTAGTTAAAAGACATCACAATGTCTAACTGTTTACAAGGAAAAAGTTCAAGAAAGCAAAATCATAAAAAAAATAAAAAGAAAAAAGAAAGCACAAACTCAGGCTTTTTTCTTGGTCTTGGGCTTGGGCTTGGGCTTGGTCTATTCTGAGATTTAATACGAATGGGTTGGTTATAAAAAAACTGTCTCATCTTATAATTTTTCCAGTACTGTTCCAAGCTTCCAAAGTCCTAGATGTGGACCCTTCGCATTTCATAATTTATGGTTTAAACATTTTTAATTTTTATATAAAATATATTTCATAAAATTAATTTTTATCTCACCTTCTGAAAATCACTTTTTATCTCACGTTTACAGGATTTGGCCTGCATTTAAAAAAATTCAAAAGAAAAAAAAAATCAAAAAATTGCTTTTATGTTCACTTTAGAAATAATAAATACTGTGTCGAATTAAAAAAGAATAAGTAATACTATCTATACATGTGATTTTTTTTCTTTAAAATAGTGAGGTTTTAGTTGGTTCCGAAAATTAAAATAGTTTATCAAAATTTTTAACTAATCCATTTTTTCTTGAATTAAAATGCTTTGTAAGAAGTATTTTAATTATTTCTAACTATTGAAATACTTAAAAATATGTAAAATGTTAAAAAAAAAAAGAGAGTACATAAGTCAAAAGCTTAGTTAAAAGGATTAAATGATTAGGTGAAAGTTGCAAAGCATATAAGTCAAAAGCGTACTTAAAAAGTCAACTTCTTTCATTATTATAATTAAAAGAAAACTTAGGATAAATTATAGGAAAATGCTATTTATACATAAGGGTATTATAGATGAGAAATTCTATTCATAGTCAGAATTTTACTCCTTGCAGCCACTTTTTAATATCCCTAAAATATCCTTAAATAAAAATTCAATTTTACCCTTACCTTCAGTACTCAACCACCCAGCTGATATACCACTGTATTTCGTCGACGAATCTTTATTCTTCCTCAAACTCAATCATCCACCTGACATTACATCACAAGCAAATTTATTTTCTCTTCAAATCTCTCATCTCTTTTATTTCATATTCACACCCATACTAATTCATTTTCACTTAAATCTATTTTCTCAGAAAATACGAGCGACTCAGCCATTTTATGATCCATCATAGATTACTACACTAAAATTTTGACGGATAACTAGAAAGAGTTTGAGAAAAAACAAAACAACGATTCAGAAAAAAAATATCACGCGCGGGGTCAATACACAATTTGTGTTTGTATGTGTTTGTATTTATAATAGTATTGTATTTATAATTTTGTTTGTTTGTATGTGTTTGTATTTGTAAGAATGAAGTTGCAAAAAACCCTCCCCGAACCCCAACTAGCCCCCCTTTCTCGAATGTTGGGAAAGTTTTGTCGAACTATAGCATTCGGGAAGGCTAGGCTTCCCTGAAATCCAAAGTTCGGGGAAGCCTAGCCTTCCCGAATGCTGGAGTTCGGGAACGATAGCCTTCCTCGAACTCTGGGATTCGCGCTTGATCTTGGAGTTCGGGCAACATGGTATTAAATAAAATTTATGAATAAATATGTATTTATTTTTTTAAAAAATTAAATTATTTAAGTCCAATACTTATATAAAAAAATTAAGTATAAAAAAATATGTTAATATAAAATATAAAAAAATAAAAGATGTGTTCCCTGAACCCATGAGTTCGGGGAATTATGGATTTCCCGAAACCACAAGTTCGGGAAATCATAGTTAGATAAAAAAAAATTAAGTAAAAAATTATATATTTGTTTTTTTAAAAAATTAAATTATTTGAATCCTATACTTAAATAAAAAATTAAGTATAAAAAAATATGTTAATATAAAATATGTTATATAAAAAATATGTTAATACAATTATATAAAATATAAAAAATAAAAGATATGTTCCCCGAACCTTAGAGTTCGAGGAACTACGGATTTTCGAACCCACGGGTTCGGAAAATCTATTATTAGATTAAAAAAATTAAGTAAAAAAATATGTATTTGTTTGTATTAAAAATTAAATTATTCTAGTACAATACCTAAATAAAAAATTAAGTATAAAAAAATGTTAATTAGTACTATTTAATTAAAATTAAGTTTTTCAAATATTTGTATAGAAAATAAAATATAAAAAAATTAAAGCCTCTGAACCCTAAGGTTCGGAGGCGCTGGCCACCTCCGAACTCCAGGGTTTGGAGGCAACACATGCCTCAAAAACCCAGGTTTCGGACGCGTAGGCCTCCTCCGAACCCAGTTTGGAGGCGTCGTCTCCGACTACTTCCCTTTGATGGAGGTGACTGATTGAAACCAGGGTTTGGAGGCTGCCGCCACCGTCTCCGAACCCAGGCCGCCACCACCTTCGCCCATCCAACCTCTCCCTTTATAGCCTCCAAGTTCAAATCTTCCAACCCAAAAAATCAAAAAACGTAAGTAAAAATTACCTCACCAAGCGCACAGTAGAGAGACGCGACTGTAGGGAAGACGACGACGATGAGTGTGGTTGTAGGGAAGCGACGGCGACATGTGGAGATTGCAGAGAAGCAACAAATGCTGTAGAAAACGGCAGCGAGTCACGGTATAAATGCATGGATATATGAGGGCATTTTGGAATATAAGTGGCTGCAACAAGTAATAATTCTAGCTGTGAATAGTAATTATTAAATTTATTTTAATTATGGCTGCGAAGAGTAAAAATGTAATACCCCATGTTCGTATAAAGTTGCCATGTAATTCCGATGAGTTTAGAACACCGAAAAATTAATTTTATAGCAATTTTAGGTACCAAATCAACTGCAGGGAATGCCTCGGAGTGAAATTGTTTAAGGAAAATTATATGGTCTCGACGAGTGTATCGAGATAGGATTTATGGTATCAAAAGAAATCAAATTCGGAACAGTTTTCGGTACAGCTAAAATACAGCAACCATTTAGGTTGTAAAACCAAATCGTCGTATGAGACTCAAAAAAATCAACGGAAACCTAGGGGGCTCCGGTTTTGCATAACAAGCAACCCTTCAGTGGTTTCGGGATAAAACAACAGCCCGATAAGGACACTGGGGCAAAATCGTCCTTTTCAACTAAGAATTGGACTATTAATTTTGCGTTTAGGGTATTGTAATACAAATAAATTCGATATTTAAGGGTTTAGTTACAATTAGATAATTATTTTAGAGAAATGGAAATGAATTTTTAGAATTTAAATATATAATTTTTATATAATACAGAATTATATATATAGATATATATACGTGTTGTGTGTGCTGTGAGGTTGCCCATGCTGCAAACGTAATGGCTTCGCGAAGCTTCTGTGAAGCATTAATGACCGAAATTTGGGCTGCAGAATGTGGAGATTATGGCAATTAATATGATAGATTATGAGCAACTGAATTTAAGGAAGATGTGACAGCGAAGCAATTAATATGGCAGATATATATGTATACAAGTGGAGTGGTGGCCAAGGCAGCTCGCTTATAAATTGAGATGCATTTGGCCGAAATGAAGCAAGCAAATGGCCACGGGAGAAGCTGGCCGAGAGATCGAGAGAGCTTGTGAGATTAGAGAGTAAGATCATGGAGGAGAAAGTGAGTGGCCAAAGAATGGCCACTTCCAGCAGCCATGGCCGCGAAGCAGAGCTTCGATGCTCGGCTATGGCGGTCAAGGAAGAAGGAGCAGAAGCGAGAGGGCGCAACTAAGGATGGCAACGAGGTCCCGGTGGCTTTCGGTGGTGCAAGGGAGCAACGGAGGAGACCGTTGCAGCAGCGAGCGGCCATGGTCGAAAGCTCAATGCAGCCATGGCCGACGCGCAGTGGGCAACGCCGCGAGCAGCGGTTGGGCGCGGCGTCGGCGTGCTGCGCGAGCAACTTCCAACAAGATCGGAGGCCGGTGGTCGGCCATCGGGAGGCGCCAAGCAATCGGTGAGGGCGTTGGCAGCGCGCGGCGGAGGCTAGTTCGCGCGGGTGCTGGTTGTAGGCAATCGCGGGGATGAAGGGAGAGAGAGAAGAAGAAGAAGAAGAAGAAGAAGAAGAAGAAGAAGAAGAAGAAGAAGAAAAGAAGAATAAAAGAAGAAAGAAGAAGAAGAAAGAAAGAAGGAGGAAAGGAGTTGCAGGCGCGGGAACAGGGGAAGCGGGAGGAAGAAGAAGGAGGAGGAAGAAGAAGAGAGGAGAAAGAAAAAGAAAAAAAAAGAAAAAGAAAAGAAAAGAAAAGAAGCAAGAAAAATTGGGAAAAAAATAGAGAAAATGTTAGAAAAATCTCAAAAAAATTCTAGAAAATAGGAAATTATGTTCCGGTGATATCCTGGAGATTTTGGTGAGAAAAACAGCCCGAGCATGCGTTCCAAGGATAGGGCACGCATACCGAGAAAATCCGAGATTCTAAGTTAAGGTGAGTAAAATTTCTTAAAAAATTTCATAAATTTAAGAATATTATTTTATGAATTATCGTAGTGAAATATTTGAGAAAATATTTCTAGAAATATTTAATTTGGAATTATTGAAGAAAAATAGGAAGAAATAGAGAGAAAATTAAATAAAATGTCAGAAATTATGAAAAAATAGGATTTAATATTTATTCAAATACTATGGTGATTAGGATGCTTTGTTGAGGTGTCTAGTGCGAATTTTGATGTTGGCACGCAAATCGAGGCAAGACACGAATTTCGAGGTAGCCTGATAAGCTCTAAAAGGTAAGTGGTACTTCCTCAAAAATGTTTTCATCATATTGATATGCCCTGATATGTATCTAACATGTAGAATGCATACATGACTATGAAATGCATAATTACACGTTGATATCATTGATCACACGCATATGAGGCCGTAGAGAGTACGAACTGGCACCGCTGCCTTACCAAGGGTGCACCCATACACCCCGGCTTCGAAAGAGGTGGCCGCTAAAATGGTGGGTAGCATGAGAGGTGCAGTTGACACCTACGATGAAAGACATTGCATACACACATGACATAGCATTATGTACTCTTACTTAGATGGTTCATCATCTAACTTGGGTTCGTCCCTGGAACATTCAACTTTCCAGTCGGGCCTTGCAGCGATGATACCGAGATTGGAGATGTATAGTGACGTGAGACGTCAGGAAATGAGGAAATGTGCCATGTTATGTTGTGATATGAATAGTTAAGGATTATGTACATTTGTTTTACTTTTCGAACAACGCTTGTAATAAATACTTGTCCAGTTATTCATGTATATATTGCCATAAGCAGGTTCGATTCAGCTTCCGTTTTATAAATTGTATTCTGGTGTGTAAACACTAGATAGGCCTTAGGGGATTTTGGGATAATGTAATGATAAAATAAAGAAAAAAAAAATAAGACCCAATTTTCCTAAGGTATAACATGCCCTGAGAAAGTGGACTGTTACAAAAAAGCTGACTGCGAATAAAATTTTCCATTACAGATTGCTTTACAGGGACAGTAAAATTACCATTACCCAAATGCCCCAATCCCAAAAGACCTAGCCCCACTCTCTTTCTCCCTTTATCTCTCTGGCTCTCCATCTCGCAGAGACCAACGACCCCAACTCTCTGGCTACACCACCACCATCCCTATCTTGTTGGCGCGCTCTAGACCGCCAATCTTCTTCTTTGCTACCGGCCATCCTTTGGACCAGCGATCGATTCTCTCTCTCTCTCTCTCTCGCAGACACTGTCAAAACTCTGTGTTTCTCCCTCTCGTAGCTTGTCTTCTTATCACTTGCTGGAGGTCATATTAAGTTTTGTCTTCATTTTATTAACTATTTCTATTTATTGTATCAAATATGAGAAAATTTGAGCTGCTCTATTGCTTGATAAAAATTATTTGTCAATAGTAGGGAGTGGGAGAAATGATTGATTGATCATTCTGATTTGGTACATCTTGCACAATTGAATGCAAAAGCCCATTCAAATCATTGTCTATCAAAACTCTCTGTTTCTAGTTTCAGACTTCTTGTTCTCCATTTTTGTTCTCATTGTTCAACAGAAAGTAAACTTTAAACACTAAGAGGCCCAATTCAAAAACTTCTTAACTTAGATCTAAAAGATTCTTGCATATCTATCGCCAAGAACTTTCCAACTTAGATCTGGACTAAAACAAGGTGAGAATCACAGAAGACGATTCATAGTTCCTGGATTTGCATTTTTCATTATGTCATGAATATTGAATTAAAAGAAAAATTGCACAAAGAAATCTTGCAGAAGCTAGACAACGCCCAAAGAAATGCTTGGAGGAGATGGCTATGGCGATATCGGGAGAATGGTGGCACTACGACTTGTCGTCAGGGAAGGAGTTGTGGAGGAAGTAGCTTCTCTTGCTTTCTCAATCGCTGATGAAGAGTGGTGGCTTCGCTGGTGGTCAGTTGGTCGCCAGTGGTCTCTGTCGATTGAGAGAAATGGTTTTGAGAAAGGGTTTTGTACCGTCTCTCTTCCTTTCTCTTCATTTAAATGGGTGAGATATCACCATAACATATCCTTGGATGATATAACGCCAATTTATCACGATAATCCATTCTTGTAAAGCAATCTGTAATACTTTATCTATACAAATAGCGGGACTCTAAATTATATACACATTCCGCATTGTTTTCCATTTGCATCCACCAGCAGTTGGCTGGAACCCATCGTTGGCGACCACTTCAAGCGGGCAATAATTTTCTAACTAAAAATACATTTTGTAATTTCTGTCCAAAATATATAAAAGCTATATTAGTGGTTTTTTATTTTGTTCCAAGCGATTAGAATTAGATAAGTTTAATGTGAGGAAAAAATTATTTTAGGAATAAATTTACTTGAAATTTTTAGTTTATAATTTTTTTAAGTAAATGAACTTAAAATTCGAAAAAATTCATCTAATTCTTCCTTCAATTGGAGGGGGCTACCCTCCCCCAGCAGCCAACCCACCGGACACCAGCTGCTATTGTCACGTCTCGCTCACATGCAAAACTCAGTACGCCCAGAACTCCTCCAAACTCCATGAAATGAATGGTCCTTTTTTTGCTTAGACAGTTACGAGTTGCCATCCACCAGGTAACCCTCTTCTTCATTCTCTGACTTTAATTTTTCTATATATAATTAATATGGGTTTTCAAGTAATTCTAAATTTGATTTTTTTAAATAAAAAAGAAATTTCAATTTTAAGCTAGTGAGACCCCCTTTTTTTTAGACTTCTTTGATGGTATTGTAGGCTCAAACAGAGTTAAATTCATGGTTTATATAGTTGGAGTACCACTAAATTAGATAAGATAATGAAAATTAATTTCAAAATCTCAATGGCTTTTAATAGTCACCATTGATCACATAAGCTATCTCCTTACTCCTTAGTAGCCTTATTCTAACAATTGTATCTAAAGGTTGACACCTAAAACAAGGGTACATTAGGTCTTTGGAAAGAAGAGTAGTTGGAAGCTACAAAATGTAGATGATAAATGACATCTAACCAACATAGTTAATACAACATGCATGGCCCTCGCACCACCACTACAAACACTTGTGGCTGGGCAACTGATTATAGAACAACGCGAGGCCCTGGCCTTGTTAATGCCAAAAACATTATTCATAACAAACTCCGAAAAAGACGGTCTTCAACGCGTTCAAGAATCCTGCCCCACCATGTGTGCCCACATCATGGCTCTTTCACTGCACAATTCCACAATGGACATCGCAAATCTGTCTCTAAACTGGGAGCCCAGAACATTAATGAATAAAATGATGGCTGGCCAAATGTATAAAAAAGTATTTTTGTAAAAAATTATTTGCGGAATAGAAGCATTTACAGTAAAAATAAATAAATAAATAAATAAAATTTGAAGTGTAAAAAAGTGCCGTTAATGGATATAAAAGCGCCACACGTCAGAAGTCGGTCTCAAAATCACGATTTATTTGTTTGAAGGAAAGTGGGTCTCTTTTTCCGGGTCGCTTTCATTTGAACAGGAAGAGCAACTTTTAGGTAGATGATGGTGTTTGATTGAGGGGTCTTTAATTTAATCATGGATGCAACCAAATTGTTTGACAACACGACCGAGAAATTGGGTTTTAGTGATCATGCTTACACCAACCATAAGAATTATCGAGTCCTAAAGCTAGCGGTGCAGTCTGGGTTTGATTCCAACGAAAATTAGAGTTTTGGAGATTTAATGGTGAAAGATTTGATTATATTGTTCTTAAGCACTTATCGGAATTATTTATAATTATTTAATTGACATTTAGACGTTATAGAAGTAATAAATATCTGTCTGACAAACCATAAAACTTGAAGTGATTGCACAAAAAAGGATTTGGTGATAAAGATTTTAGGACATTTGTTTAATCTTTTTACTTAAAAAAAAAAACAAAAGAGACCATTTTTAACAAAAACGTCTTTATTAATATAAATTAGGGAAAAGAAATGAACTGAAGTACAAAATTAATGGACTCAATAACTCTAATGGAGGCAAAATAAATGGGTTTAAAACATTTTATGGGGGCAAATTAGGGTGCCAAAGTAAAATCCTAGGAACTGTTTAAAAGGGTTCTTGTTAATGGGTTATATCATTACTCATAATAATTTTGTATAAAAATTATATAAAAAACTATCACTTCCTTACTAATAAATCCAACAAAAATATTCCAAACACCACTAAATGGGATCGTGATCGTGGTGAAAACTAATTCTTGTCTTTTGTGAAAACAAAAAGTAAGTGATATTCAATCAATTTATCATTGTGATGGCAAGAATTTTGTTAACACCATGTTGAAGATATTGTTAAGGTGTATTTATTAAATTTTATTTTTAATGTATTAACAAATAGCTTAGCGACACCAATTAACATTATTACAAAATACCTTATTCTATTATATATCACACACAAATTTAAAAAAAAAAAATTAAATTTCCCTTGGTAACAGGAACTTTCCCAGTCAACAACAATCCAACCGACCCACCCCATCCACCAGGCCCACCACCAACCGACCGAAAGCCGCACTAATTAGAACGCCGGAGGTGCAGCCGTTGCTATTAAAGGCCGCCGTGATCTCATCTTCACCCAAATCAGCCCCGTTCCAATTCTGCCATCTGTTAAGCGCGAGGCCCGCTTGATGGCGGCCATATACCCCATCAACCGCAGTCGCAATCCAAAAGTGAGTACTACCGTCGTATCCTAACTTTTTTCCCCTCCCGCGTTACAGTGCAAATGAAATGGCAGTTCAAGATGGACCCAACGGATATATATTCATCTGTGTATGTATAGTTTGAAATAAGCAAATTGTGTTTCGAATTGGAAATCGATTCCTCCTGAATGGAAGTGTTCGTTATGCTCATTTCCAGTTCTTCTCCTTCTTCTCTCTTTCTTCATCCGTAGACCATAGATTATATGTGTACTTACGGTAGGGTTTGCTGGGAATAACGCGTTGCCGACATTGTAGTTGGCAGCCGTAGCCGTGATCATCTGTTTCCGCGTGTCGGTAAAACAAAGTCTTTATTCCTTTGAAAGTGGGGCTGTGATTGGATGCACGATCTTGATTGCTTCTACTAGTAATTCGTTTCGGAAGTTCATTGGAAACGTGTAGATTAATTTCACTGATTATATGAAACAAGAGTTGCAGTCCAGGCACTATTCATCTTTATGCGGAACGAATTGCATCTGGTTACTAGGGTTTAATTATCATGAGTTCTTTCGATTTCTAGTGGATTTTGTATTTTTATGCCTTTTGCAGATATCTGTGATATGATGATGAATTCTTTCCTCACAGAGCATAAGTCCGTAATTCATTAGAGCAGTTTCGCTACCTTTATTTGTAAGAACCTCTCTCCCTCTCTGTTCTTATTTTCTTTGTAGTTCTGTGTATCTTTGGAGTATTGTTAACAATTTTCTATGAACACTTGTCCTGTGATTGAGACTGGGGTTTGTGGAAGGGAAAAATAAATTAAAAAAACAGAATTATTGAGAATGCTAGGAGCCTAGGACGCGCTTTCTACCCTCGAATACCTTACCCTTTTGCAGAGCAAAGGAGAAAGGAACAACTGGGCTCTTGCTTTTTCTTTATGATGAATCCTCTTTTCACTTTTGGCCTGGCCCCTCAATAATGGCTTAGCTTTTCTTAATTGTTAATTTCAAACTCCTACGTGCAGTATTTCTGTTAGATTTGTTCTTATATCATATTTAAAAAGTGACCTTTGCATTTTCTTTAATCTGATGGGGAGCAAGACAGAGATCAATCTGTCTTTATCTTTCCCATTCTTTTCAACAAAACCTTCAAATTGAAGTCTGCATTGATAGTTCTTAACCCTGTTAAAGTTGAATTAATTGGCGGGCCCTTCTTTTTTCGTCCGAAACCGGCGACTTTTTCTACAGGGCCTCAGTATTCTTCTTAATTTAATAATCCTCTATTACAATGATATGCTAAAATCACCATGCTCGTTTGCTATACTACATGTTCAAGTAGCAGTAGGGTACAAAGTCTTGTTCTTTCTACGCTACATCTTGCTTTAGTACGTGTAACATGTGATAAGCAAAAAAGTGGTGACGTTATTTACTATTATTTTTTTCTCTTTAAAAAAGTGAGGTTTCTTCTTTTTGCTTTAGTTTTCAAACTTTTCAGTTATCAATTCTTCTACGAAAGATTTTCATAACGGAGACAAAAAACAAGATATGCTTTACCTTGCTATGATAAATTGAGATTGTACTTAAATGTGCTGGAGGAGGAAGTGTATACAATCTCTTCCTGATTTAAAGGTAATTTAATCTATATCGAGAGATCAGTGGCTGGCACGTAAGATTATAGAACCAGGTGTATTTCTCGAGAGTTCTGGTTTTAGATGTCCTCGTCTCTGAATGATGTTAAAGAGGTACTATCTTTTTTTGTTTTTGACCTCTGGCATACTGAATTACGTTCAAATTGTGTTGGTATTTGTGTGAAGATGCTGTTTTTTTCATTGGTTTCTCATATTTGCAGTCCCCTTTCTACTTCATCAATGAAGGGAATTTAGCCTAATTCTTATGTGCAATATTCTTCCTCTAATCCTTTCTCCAGATACACAATCAGCTAATTTAGTTCCGAGGCCATCATCATTGAACCAGGAGAACGGAAAGAGTCGCTGATATCTCTGGACTTCACCATGATGCTTCACTTCCTTCCGGTGGTTACCTCTATTTGCCTCCTACTTCCTGTTCTTCCACCGATCATTGGGGACCTGAACTCAGATAGGCAGGCCCTGTTGGACTTCGCATCTGCAGTCCCACATAGCCGAAAGCTCAACTGGAATTCTAGTGTCTCAATCTGCAACTGGAGTGGCATAACCTGCAATAAGAACAGAACAAGGGTGATTGGCATCCATCTTCCTTGTGAGGGACTATATGGCCCCATCCCACCCAATACCATTGGAACACTAGATGCTCTCCGAACTCTTAGTCTGCGATCTAACCACCTAAATGGAAGTATTCCTGCTGATATTGTCTCCATGCCTTCCCTCCAATCCGTTTATCTCGAGCGTAATGCCTTCTCTGGAGGAATTCCGACTTTTCATTCTGTCCATCTCACTGTATTAGATCTGTCATTCAACTTTTTTAGAGGTAGTATTCCACCCACAATCAATAATTTGCAGAGACTCACCACATTGAGTCTCCAGTTCAACTTTTTATCTGGTTCTATCCCAGATCTCAACCTCCCAAGGCTCAAGCTACTGAATTTGAGCCATAACATTTTGAATGGCTCAATTCCAAATTCACTCGCAATGTTTCCAATTTCTTCATTTGACGGGAACTATCGATTGTGCGGGGCACCTTTGACCGATTGCTCTACAAGCTCCCCCTCTACTTCTATATACTCGCCATCCCCACCCACATTTTACAGGAGTACTCATAGATCTAGATGGGATAAGAAGGTTGGAGCAGCTGCTATCGTTGCCATTTTAATCGGGGGCTTCTCAATTGTATGTCTTCTAGTTCTAGTGATCTGTTTCTGCTGCTGCAGAAAGAAAAACCGCAGCATCAGCAGCCGAAGTCTATTGAAAGCAAAGGCTGCTAATGTTGGTAGAAATGAGAAGTCTGAGGACTTTGGAAGTGGGGTGCAAACAGCTGAGAAGAACAAGCTCATCTTCTTTGAAAGATGTTCATACAACTTTGATCTCGAGGATTTACTGAGGGCATCGGCCGAAGTTCTTGGCAAGGGAAGCTACGGCACAACCTATAAAGCCGTTCTTGATGAGAACATAATCGTTGTGGTGAAAAGGCTGAGGGAAGTTGGGGTGGGGAAGAGGGAGTTTGAACAGCAAATGGAGATCGTAGGGAGAATGGGGCAGCATCCTAATGTGGTGCCACTCCGAGCTTACTACTACTCCAAGGATGAAAAACTTATCGCCTGTGAATACATCCCAACCGGCAGCTTGTCCGCCCTTTTGCATGGTATGCTACTGCTTTAACCATCGTTTTAGGGTTTTAGGCTATAGATACAAATGGTTAGTGAGCTAAAATTCATATAATGACCCATACAAGGAGATTAATGCTTGATATGTTGTCGGGTATATATGTTTATTATTCACTTATTTATTGGTGTCAACAGGTAACAGGGGCACAGGAAGAGCTTCACTGGATTGGGACACAAGGCTGAAGATCTCACTAGGAACCGCCAAGGGAATAGCACACATCCATTGTGAGGGTGGTGCTAGGTTCAGCCACGGAAACGTCAAGTCCTCAAACGTGCTCCTCACTCAAGATCATGATGGCTGCATCTCTGATTTCGGCCTGGCTCCTCTGATGAACTTCCCGGCGACCCCGTCTCGAGGTCCTGGATACCGGGCCCCGGAGGCAATTGAGACCCGGAAAGTCACCCAGAAATCCGACGTCTACAGCTTTGGCGTCCTCCTCCTCGAGCTACTGACCGGCAAGGCTCCGGTCAGATACTCCGGCCATGAAGATGTCATTGATCTCCCGAGGTGGGTGCGGTCCGTTGTCCGGGAGGAATGGACGGCGGAAGTTTTCGACGCCGAGCTGATGAGGTACCAGAATGTGGAAGAAGAGATGGTGCAAATGCTTCAAATTGCACTTTCCTGTGTCGCCAAGGTGCCGGAGAATCGACCGACGATGAACGCAGTTGTTAGAATGATCGAGGAAGTCCGGCAGCCTGAGTTATCAAACCGGCCGTCGGAGGAGGAGAACATGTCAAAGGATTCCAACATGCAGACGCCATGATTCGCTCAGGCGATTTGGTTTCAACTGGGGCAAAATGAAAACTTGCTGTACATTTAGCAGTGGAGATGATTGAGCATCTTCTTCAGTTCTTTTGTTTTAGTAGCGGAGTTGATTTGTAGACATATTAAGAATTTCTTGTTCAATTAATTGAGTTGCTTTCAGTCTTGTACAAAACAACAAAACAAAACATGATGTAAGGAAAACTTATGGCCCATGCAGGTCTCGAACCTGCGACCTTCGCGTTATTAGCACGACGCTCTAACCAGCTGAGCTAATAGGCCACATGTTGAAGAATGTTGCAGCTTGTGGAATTTGTCGCCTGTGGACAGTCTGCCTGGGCAGTGGTAAGTTGTATCACGTTAATCTGTTGAAAAATTCCAACTTCGGATCAGGGTGGTCGTTAACGAGGTGCGTAAAACCTCATTCTTCTAGAAGTATTATTAAATCAAAAACTGGGTTAATTTTTTTCTTCTGAAAAACAATAATTAATTCAACTTTTGTTAAATTAATTTCCTTCCCTGCTTATCTAATGAATCCCTTACCTTATTTTCATATGATTAATCGAGTTCATACAATAGTTACTAGAGAGTCTCATCCTTAATCTATTTTGAAAATACTATACTTCATTCTAAAATCATGATTAAAGAAAATAATCAAAGTTTCAATGCATCTAAACCTATTTAAATTAAACATCTTTATTATTTCATACTTATGCTGAGTCATCTTTAGCCACCCTTACTCTTAAAGAGATTTTTTGAGTATTTCTTTGATGATGTGGTTGCTACTTGGAAACCCACTGAGATCAAATTATTAAAATATCCAAGCCTTTATGTTAATTTATAAAAATTTTACAGAAACTAAAGCATTTGACAAGCCAATCTAGTGAAAAAATATGAACTTTAAAAAATATTATTTAACCCTTCAAAAAAAGTACATAATGTCAATTGTTTAGAGTTTCATTTCTACATTAACACACTTTTCTATTTAGATACTTGACTAAAGAAATCTATATTTTTTGTGTAAATTGTATATTATTAGAAAGACGACTCGATATAATATAACACATTTATTTGATAATTAAGGTGTGATGTTTTCAAACTTGACTCAAAATTAGTCTGTTTGATCAAGCAACTATATATATGGCACAATTGAATGGATATGAAAGCAAGTTTTTTAAAAAACTAAATCTCTTTTAAAATCATTTACAATTTTATTGTAATTTAAAAACTAGACTTATATATCTTAAGGATGGAAGGAAACCACGAAGAAAGGTTAGAGTTGTAATTATCACCCTTCTTTTGAAATTATAGAAAAAAGAAAACTTTTTAAAATAATAAAAATAAAACCTCTAAATGTAGCCAACGGAACCATAGGTTCCTTTGATTACCAATTAATTTATCTTGAATTCAATTTTCACAATATTTGCTTAGAAAATAATTTTTACAAGAATTATTTTCTCAAACCACTCGAGTATAAAAAATTTTAAATAATTCCCTCGACACTTTGAACATTTTTGAATAATCACCAATTAAGTTCATCTTTAATGATTTTTCTTGAAAAATTAATTCCCAAATGTTTCACAGAATATTAGTAAATTACATTAATATCCTGAACTCCCAAAAATTGATACTCTAAAATCGTAAAGAGTTATGCATAACCACACTAGCATTAAAATTTTCAATTCATTCATCAATTATGTCTATTTTTTTGTTTTTCTCACCATAAATTAGCATTTCAAAATTTTACGAGTGTTACAACAAGAGTTGAGACTTAATCTTTCTTTATTGTTAGTAACCTGACGTGAAATTTTTTTCATGATCGCCGTCACTTTTAACCACAATTTGTGTTTTTTTTCTTCCACTATAAATCAGAAGATTAACAAGCAATCAACAATCATTACCAAAAAAATCCACGAAAGATATAAGGCAAAAGATCCAAAGTAAACGAGGCATATGGACAATTTACCTTTTATCCTTTTTGCATGGATACCCTTTTCATTACTAATAATATTAATTAAACTCTTAGTAAGTTAATTAATTATTATTTTAATCATACAAATATATTTTTATTAAAAATATAACTATAAACTAAAAAATTATAAATCCATTACCTGAAATATGTTTTAATTAAATTATATGTTATATATATATATATATATATCTATGCACATATGGTATATTATATATATATATATAGAAAAAAAAGTAGTAGAAAATTGAATGAATAATACCTGAGAAAAAAATAAATCATAAAAAAAATTAAAACTATTTTTAAATCACAAAAAGATCTCCATATAAATTGCGTGGGCTATAGAGGATTTGGGGTAATTCACCTATTATATAATTGAAAATGAACTTAAAATTTGGTAAATTATTAAAACTAAACACAAGATTCAGTATATTATTAAAAAAATTAAAAAAATTGTTATAAAATTAAAACAAAACCAAAAGCTCAATATATGGGTAATTACACTAGTATTACAATTTTCAATTTACTCATCAATCACGTCTAATTTTTATGTTTTTTAGAGTGTATTTAATTATACATATTTATCATAAAAAATATGTAATCATTACATATTTTCTATGGAAAGTAATCAATCACTCTTAATTTTTCTATGAAAAAATATGTATAGTACAAGTATTTAAAACTTATTTTCATGGAATTCATTTTCTAAAAAGGTGAGGTGGTTTTTATTTTCTAGACAATATTACCTAGAATTAAATTTTAAGTAATGCAATCAAACACACCTTTATTATCATGTTATGTTGATGACATTTTTATATATAAAATTTATGAAAACGTCATAAAGAAGAAAAATAAATTTCCATAATAGATAATTGATTCATGTCAAGCGAAGAGATGATTACACCAATAAGTATAAACGCTAGTGGGATTAGTTGGTGGAAATAAAGTTGGCTTGCTCCTTACCATGATGCCCAATTTTCCATTAATTGTCAACTTTGTAGCTACCTTTACCAAACCCATAAAGAATCTATATATAAAGATTATAGTATAAATATTGAACTATCACTATATGTAACCGAAAAAATGTATATATATATAAATATTAACTAGCGAGGTGGCATGTGCTATTTATGTATACCGTATAAAATAAAAGACTAATTTTATTTGATTAAATTGAAGGAATTTCATAGATTGACATGAAAAATACAAAAAAAAAAAAGAAAAAAAAACAATTACCTTTTTATAAAATAACAAATTCCTATACATGAATATAAGGTGATAGGAAATTGACTTTAAATTTGATAGAAATTTAGGAATGAAAGGGCATTTCGGAAAATTTAAAAAACATTCACTCAATCATATAAAACCCAAATCCACTATTTACTTAATTACTTAAATAATAAAATGGATGAGAACCTCATTTTATTTAGACATGATAGAAGTTTTATCTGTATTAATTGTATATTTGTTCAAAAGTCACATTCCCAATATTCAAATCCTAATTAGCTTTCAATGTTATTTGAACAATTAATTATGGGTCAAAAGGTAATGTTTACGGACTGCGTGGAAAGTTGTACATACAGCTATAGCCTCTTACCTCCATTATTATGGGAACAATGAATGTGAAAACAGTCTAATGCTTCCTTTAGTTGGGCAGGTTTTGAAATAGCCATCGCTTTATCAAATAGTTTGATTTATTTATTTGTTCATATCTTAAAAGCCCTCCCTCCCTCCCTCCCTCATAAAGAGTAGTGCAAGTTCAAACTTATGAAAAAGAAGCCTAAAATATATTACTTCAATTCAGTAAAGCTTTGATTAATTGTATATTTGAATTTTTATGATTAGAATATCTTGGATTAATTTGGGGTAGAAAAGGTCACATATTGACCATCATATGCACGCATAAATTATTAATATTTTATTATTATTATAATGAAGTAACTATTAAAGGTAATCACTTAGTCTCTCTTAGATAATTATTATTTGAATATTTTAACTGAAGTATTGAATAACTTTTTGGGGCACCTCTTAACAGTTTTTGTGTTATAATTTGACAGCCTTGTCAACCATTGATTAATCACATCATATTTAATATCAATGATTTCTTTATTTCATCAATTATATATATATATATATATATATAAATAGACTGACCCAAGATATAGACCACTAAGACTTAGGGTCCTCAAAAATTTTGGCCCCCCATGCAAAAAATACAATTAGAAAATAAAATAAAATACAGTAACTACTTGAAAGAACAAACCATCCCTCCACATCTCCTAACAAAAATTGGGCGCTCTCCCACCCCCAAAAAATAAAAATAAAAATTGAGACCTCTGAAAAATACATACAGCACCTCACCCTCTCTAAAAAAAAAATTTATTATCACTTAAGGCCCCACTGGGCCGGCCCTGTATATGAATACGATTCTCTCTAACATCAAAAGGTAGGAAAATAGATTAGATGCATTGAATATTTACATTCTGCAATGGCGCCACTTGCATTATCATTGCATTAGACGGGTTCCAATTTCTACGTTGATGTTGCCCCTTCCGTCTGACTTTAAATTCAATTGCTGACATCACGACGCGCACAGCACGTACGCCAGCAGAGGTGGACACGTGGCGCAAGTTAAGCGGTGAGACCCTGATTGAGATTGCCGGACAGCGCAACGCAGAGCGATTAGTGGGCCTCTTCGCCCGACGACGACCCAGCCCAGCCTTCACTGCGACGCTAAGGTGGCTTGCCGTTACTTTTCGTGGATCGTGTTGCCTGGCCAGCAGAACGCCACGCGGCACCCTACACCAGTCAACGTCTGTTACTCGCGCCGAGTTCTTCCTCCCAAGCGCTTCGTTGTGATCTGTAGAATACTACGCGGCATTTGAACGGAAAATGATTTTAAATTAATTTTTTACGTAAAACACCTTTGTGTAAAACACCTTTGTGTAGAATAATAATAATAATAATTATCTGAAATTAAGGGCTCCTAAACACTTCTATTGGTGACAAATATTTTAATTTAAAAATATTTATCATTAATTAGTAAGAGTATTTTGAAATTAAAATATAATCTAATATATATTATATAAAATAAAATATACTTTACTGAACTAACATGATTCAAATTAAAATTATGGTGTGAAAGTCTTTTTTAGATTCAATAGATTAATTAATACACAAAAATAAATATACAATTTATTGTTTCAAAATTTTAAATGGTCTCGGCGCTTCACACGCCGGTCAACACTCGGCTTTTAAATGGTGTCGACGCCGATTTTTATATTCGCGTTCTTCTTCTCTCTCGCGTTTCATTTCTTATTCACTGTAGAGAGAGAGAGCTCTTCTAGAAATATATATATATATAGAGAGAGAGAGAGTTATCATCCGTCATCTCTGACTTACTGGAGACTTTCGGTTTTCGGGTTGGGGCTTCCAAGCCGCTTTGTGGACAAGATATCTTTTTTAGAATTTTCTTCCGCAGAGAGATTTTGATATTGCACAAGATCATACATAGCGAAGATTTTGCGACGAAGAAAAGGATTTCCACGAACTTCTCTCTCTCTCCGTTCTTGCAAGGTACTTCCGTTCTTCCAAACCTAATCACCGTCATTTCCCTGAGTTTATACTCAATTACATGTGGTATGTAGACATAAATACTTGTTGATATATGCTGTCTTGGCTCTTTAATTGGACCTCTGGATCCTCTCTACCATTGCTAAGAAAAGGTATGTATTTTGCTAAAACTAGGGAACTGCAAATTAATCCGATCTAGACATTTCAACTGTTAAAATGTCTCAACTTTGATGGTAAAGTAATTTGGTATTATCACTTTGAATTTCCATTTTCGGTGTCTTTTCAAGCAGCTAATTTTGGTTATATTGCTATATTGGAGAACTTTGGAAATTAATTTGAATTCGATAGTCAATTTTAAGTTATAAATATGGCTTCAATTTTGCTACATTTAAAGTTATTTTTAGGCTTTCCTCTGCAAATGCAGTATTCCAGTTTCCAGCGGCTGTGACCAATAAGACTTTAAGTTATCTATTGTTTATGGTTTCAATAATAATATTTTTTGGCCCCTGTTTTGACTTTCTAGTGGGCTATTCGTTTCGCTCGTTGATTCATCCTTTCGAAAGATCATCACCATTTATAATTATGAAATGATGATTCTACATGAAGTACCTATTTGTGTAATTTCTTTGAGGCGTACAAGTAACATGTTGAATTTCTATGCTCTGCCAATCTAATTGGATTAATTTGATTAGTCAAGGGTGTGTGATGGTGTCTGATTATAGAATGATCACTTCATTCTTTTATTGAGCACAGGAAGATAACTAAACACTGGGTTTTGGAATTCCAAAGCACCGATAGTAACATAAGGATTTATATATACTTTATAAATGAGCCACCTTTCTGTTTCTATTAACTTCGCCCGCCAGCCTCAGATATCTGTTGGAATGGGTTGTGCATTCAACTTCTTGTGGGAAACTATAGAAAATAAAAGGATTATGCTGATGTGGTTTGCACATGTCAATGTTGAGAGATTAAGCTGGTGGTAAAGATGAAGTTAATTACCAAGAAGGGGAAGATGATATGTAAAGATTGTTTTTGATCTAAATCCTGATGGCAGAAATATAATAAAGAGGATGAAGCGGTGCTGATCATGAGTAGTCAGCAAAATAAAGGTGCTAAAAGAATGAGCAAGACCCATACGATTGATTTGATTGGTCAATGAGGCTGTGAAGTGAAACCTGATTGGTTATACATTTCAGAAATGGGATTTACTAAATCTCCCTCCTCTTTTTCTAGTCTCTTATTCCATATGGTTCCGTGGTTAGACCCTGCTGTCTTTTCTTGCCTTCCGTCCTCGCATATTAACTCTTTTAGGGATGAAGAAGTGTAGCAGTATGCAGTGATCTGGAAGCTTGCAATGTGTACATCATAGTTCTACAATCTAATTATTAGCACAATTTTAATTCGACAATCTCATCCTTCCAAAGTGGTGTTAGAATTACTTAAACTCCTGATTCATATTTGTTCACCTAATGATTTGAGCAATTTAACTTTCTTTGATTTTTACAATATGGCGATGCCTTCTTTATTCAGCAACATCTGTATGCATGAATTGAAAAAGCTTCTGATAACAGCGTGCATTTATCTAGCTTTTTATTTCATTGTCGTTATATCAGTATGATGCAATAAAATTGTCTTAAATGTTTGACACATCAACATCTCACAAACAAAATTTTAATGGTTAAATTGACCCTACAATTCTTAAAATTTAGTTATTTAACTTAAACACACTTTAAATTAGTTTAATTAGTGCTCGACCTTACTAAGAATTAGTCCTAACACTCCTACCATTACTAGCAGTATTAAATAGATTGATTATATATCTCCTGAACTTTAGATCCTTGGCCTAAATAACTTTTGTTTTTTGTCGAATTAGTTTTGGCCTTTTCAAAAAAAATTCAAGAACTGATTTGACAAAAAATAAAAATATAGTGTTTGGTTCAAATATTACAAATCAAATTTAGGGAGTGTACGATCAATTTACTTAACACTATTAATAATAGAGAGGGTATCGTGATTAATTTTTAAAAAGTTTAAAGATTAATTATGTTAATTTTAAAGTTCAACAAAAATAAAAATTAATAATCAACGTTTTAAGTGTATATGACGAATTTACTCAATTTTTAAATTATACATACTCCTAGGTGGCCCGGATATTGCTAGAGCATCAAAGCCTAGTAATGGTTTAAATGCTTTTTACCAACTCAACTTCTTTTGAGAGTCACCATTGTGCTACCTGATTGAAGCCAACCATGATGGCCATCGGCAACTATTGTTTGTATACCATGTGTGCTAATTTACATCTCATAATCAAGCAATTAATAAATAAAACCCATCTTTTTTTGCGATCCTTCCCCTCGTAACTAATCCAAAATTCTGGATTATTGTGATTGCAGAAATTGGGAGCCTCCTAGCCTTCAACACGGGCACTGTTCATGTCATTTACTATTATTCTTAGTTTTTGGGACTATCATAGTATGATTGCAGCCAAATAGCCTGACAACCGTAAGAATATGAGCACTCAGTTGACTCCAAATTTCCGACTTGTGAGATGCCCCATCTGTCGTGTGCTTCTGCAAGAGTCGGAAAACGTTCCCGTGTACCAATGTGGTGGATGTTACACAATTCTCAAAGGTAATTATAATCTTTTAAGGATTTAGTTTAAGCTTTGGTTGCCATAGAGAAAGGATGGTCTACCAGTTACGTGGAACATGCTAGGAGTAGGGCCCTGTAGGGCTACTTTTATCTAATTAGTAGGTTTTTTTTTTTTTTTTTGGGTTTCTTTCGCCTCCTTTTTTCTCTCTTTTTCTATTTCCTGCATGTTCCACGTAATTAGAAGCCCTACTACTTTTATTTTTTGTTCTTTTTTAAGATATATTTTGCGTTCAAGTGCTGGGATTCAGTTTTTGTTTTTCCCCTTTGCGGAGGGGTGGGAGAGTAGGACTTCTATAGCTTATGATCGTCTCCCTGCTTGCAAACATTGCTGAACAGTTCACTTCTAGTTTGAATTGATTTTATACCAACCCTATACTTTCATACAGCTAAAAGGAAAAGAAATGGGACCAAGGACAGAGAATCTAACAAACAAGGGATGGACACCACCCAAAAAAAAGTGTCAGAGCCTTGTTCTGAAGTCACGAACTCTCGAAGATCAAATCAAGAGGAAACACTTCCTCCTACTGGAGAAATGCCATTGGACAAACACGGTGGAAGTGATCAAAATGAAATTGAAAAGGACATCGATAGGCAGCAATCTCCAGATGTCAACTTTTCCAGTGAACTTTCTTCACTGCTCAAATGCCAGGGGAATGGAGGAGGGTCGCCAAAAGCCAAGGAAGAAATAGAAGCTGAACAAGATGAATGTGCTGCGGATGAAGAATATGGAAGCAATCAAAACAAATCTGGACACTGCAATGTGAATCAGCGTGGAGGTGTAATTTTGACCAATGAAGTTACTTCATCAACGGATCTTAATCAGCCTGAGAGTGAGGAACCTTCACCAGGATCTGGAGCTCATAGTGAAGTGGGTGAGAATTGTTTGGAGGAAAATAATAAATGGAATCAAAATGAATATGGACATTTCCCTGGGAAGCAAACTGGAGTTCCAGGCTGTTCTGATGAAGTTGCTTCATCAACAGAACTTCATCATTGCAGGGAGGAGACCTTTCCAATCGGTGGATCTCTTTGCGAATTGGACGAAAATAGGAATTGTTTAGAACAAGACAATGAAACAGAGCAAATTGAATTTGGAGATTGCAAGAGGGAGTGGCCTGGAGATGTAAAACTTTCAGATGAAGTTTCTTCATCGACTGAGCTTACTTGTCAGGAAATTGAAGACTTATCACCAATGGTTGGAACAATTACAGAATTGGACAAGAACCCGAAGAGTTGTTTCATACCAGGAAGTTCCCCTGATAATGCAAGAGAACAAATTGAATTTGAAGATTTCAAGGAGGAGTGGCCTGGAAATCTAAAACTTCCGAATGAAGTTTCTTCATCATCTGAGCTTACTTGTCAGGAAATTGAAGACTCGGCTCCAGGCGGAACAAATACTGGATTGAATGATAACCCGAAGAGTTGTTTCATGCCTGGAGATGAACTTTCATCATCAACTGAACTTACTAGTCCGGAAATTGAAGAGTCATCTCCAATGGTTGGAACAAATACTGGATTGAACGAGAACTACAAGAGTTGTTTCATATCTGGAAGTTCCACTGATCATGAAAGAGAGCAAATTGAATTTGAAGATTGCAAGGGGGAGTGTCCTGAAGATGTGAAACTTTTGAATGAAGTTTCTTCATCGACTGAGCTTACATGTCAGGAAATTGAAGACTTATCTCCAATGGTTCCAACGGTTGGAACAAATACAGGATTGGACAAGAACTTGAAAAGTTGTTCCATATCTGGAAGATCCACTGCTAAAAACCTGCTGGTTCTTGACATGATGGATTCAGAAAACACCGCTCAGAGGTCATCTGGTGAAAGTATTATAACAGATAATCTTATGTCTCCTCACATTGAACAGCCGGAGCAGTCTGAGAAAAAAACGTCCACCAGTGCTTTAGACCATATGAGATCCGGTGATGCTTCCGATAATATTGCAATAACCAATCCATGCTCTGGATTCAGTGCCACGCTCCAAGATTTGCCTAAATCTCCTACCACCCGGAGCAGTAATGCTTATGATGGCAGTGTCTCTTCCTATGATGGGACTGATGATCAAGTCCCTCGCAAACATCTTCATCTGTCGAGCAGACAAGTTATGGAGGCTGGGTTTTTGGATGCCAGAATGACGCCGAGATCCAGAAGGGGGGAGCTTACGCATAAGATTACCAGTGGTCACGCAGAAAAGCAGCATAATGCTTGGGCCGCCTCATCAATTTCATTGGAAAACAAGAAACATGCCATGAAAGGCAGAAAATGGAATCGGGATGACTTTCTGGAAGCCAGGAGACATGCGCATACCATTAGGAGCAGAATGAATTTTGAGACACATGAACGTCTGCCTAGGGTGCCCCTTCATTCAGGAAGTCCCTTAGTTGACTATGAAAACGGGAACCCTTCAAGTTATGGAAGGAGTGCGTCCGTTTGCAGTACAAGCCTTCATCCTCCTAACGCAACTGAGTACCCTGAACAGGAGAAAATGGAACTGTTAAAGATGGTTTATGAATTGCAGGATCAGCTTAAAAAAGTACTTATTACAAAAGAGAAGGCAAATGGAAGATATCCTGGAGTTGCTGGAAAGGGAAAGCAGGTACCGTCTTACTACACCAGCCTATCACCAGAGTCGGAAATGATGTATGATGGCTTGTGTTGTGCTAACTACCCTAGAAGATGCCACCATGGAAAATTTTGCCCCTGTCAAAGTCGAACATCACTACAACCTTTCTCAGCAGAGGCCACAATTGGCAGGTGCCAAGGGGAACACTCCTGTTTTCATTGCCGTCCACAAGATTGGCAGTGTTCAGCACCACTGCCTCCGCACAATGTCTATATGAAAAGCCACTGCATTGCCCACCCCAGTCCAAGATATCAGAGTCTCTACGCCTATAGTCCATCGAGCCCCCGACACTATGTAGGGTCTGAATGTTCCTTACAGAGCTACGATGCTAGGTCTGATAATCATTCGCACATACAAAACGAGGAGAAGGGATATTACGGGGAGAGACATAACTTGGTGAAGAGACATGTCAGACCCGTCTCAGGTGGAGCCCCATTCATTGTCTGTTACCATTGCGGGGAGCTGCTGCATCTACCTGCAGATTTTCTCCTCTTCAACAGGAGATACCATCAACTGAAGTGCAGTGTTTGTTCGCGTGTACTGAAGTTTTCACTTCAAAATGGGGCTCGTATAGTTCCATATACTGAGTACACTCCAAGCGCTAGAGCTCCTCCACCTAGTGAGGTTGATTACCCCAGTGATGCTACCAATGGAGGGGAGTTGGCGTCAGCATCTTATGTTCCAAATGCAGATCTTGTCTCGTGCTCAGATGATTATGGGTCATCATTCTGCAAAAGTGGCTCCACTGAGGGGGAGATCTCTGCTGCACTGCCATCCCACACCCACGAAACCTATTCTAATGATCGAAGGATATCATCTTGTAGTTCTTTGGATCATATAAAAGAGAGAAAGCGGCCCGTGTTCAGAGAGTCTCTAAACAGATACTGGGATCCTGTGCAAACATTTGATGGGCCTTCCTCATCCAAGGCGGGTAAATTATCCTCAGAGATTGAGGAATTGCCTAGAGCAAGTTCGCCACTTTATAGGCTCATGGAATATTCCTCCCCAAGAGAAGTGATGAATAGCTGATGAGTTATACAATAGAACAAAAGCCTCAGGTGCAGAAACTCGTACATTCTGGGGACTATCCTGGGATTCTTAATTTGTATACTTGGAAAACTTTTGCCGAGGCTGTGGATTATTAATGTATATAGTGATGCAACGAATTTTCCTGGAGGAACATTAGAATGGCAACATTGGTTAGCTCATTATTGAGGAATGTAGAGTGATGGTTGAGCAAATGAAGGCCCAATTAAAGAGTGAACTTTCAGAAAATTGGATTGGGTTAAGCCTGATGCCAAGTCCCGGTTCCTTGTTCTTCACATTGTGTACAGACCAAAGAAAAAACAGGTTACTTTCAGAGCAAGGGAGACGCCGAACCCGATTGTTGTATGATTTACTTATTGGTGTCCATTGCACCTACCGAGATGTAAAAAACTGCACTGTTTTTGACACAGCCTTTCCCATCTAAACTGAACTATTCTCCTAGTGTTGTGTTTGCTATTGACACCAAAAGAAGCAACTAAGCTTAAGGTTTTCGTCTACTACCATTCTTATTCTTTTTATTTTCAATTGTTTCATACATATACATATATATATATATATATTTGTTTACTTGTAATAGGTTTTGTTTCCTTACTTTTTCTACTTTCTTCCAGGGAATGTGATCTATTAAGAGAATGCAATAATTGACAGCCAACTAGGAATGTAACAGCCATAAGGAGTTGAGACAGGTTTTACATAAGTCAACTTGATCCAGGCGGATAGCACATTAATAACCAGGCTAACGATCGATTTAACTCTTTAGACTTAGAACTAGACTACAGGATTTGAATCAATTCCACCTGCTAATATTCTAATTGGTGCAGGCTAGGACTACTGTTTTACTATTTCTAATAATTTTTTTCTGAACAAAAATAATTTAAAATCTTATTTGTTGTGA
This sequence comes from Diospyros kaki, assembly GCA_036245055.1. NCBI lineage: Eukaryota > Viridiplantae > Streptophyta > Magnoliopsida > Ericales > Ebenaceae > Diospyros > Diospyros kaki. The sequence goes on along the minus strand of BSEG01000002.1, from coordinate 45,701,790 downwards.
GATCAAAAGTAATAAAAAAAAATGCAGCCTGAGCCTATAGCTCCGTATTTAAACACTCCTTGGTGAGATCATGTGTGTGTAACCTATGATGTTAATGAATTAGATTGATATTTACATAAACAATACGTAAAATTAAATATAAATATAAAGCTAAGTCTCACATTGGTTCAGGTTAATCCATTACAAACCCAATGCTAGAATGAATTGGTCGAGCTCAACGTTTAAGACAACGTCTAGACAGCGAACCCTATGAAACCAAACTAACCCACCAATTAAGGCCAAGTTGGTTCTTGACAATGTTCTGCATAGGTAAATGGAGGGTTAGAGAACCAACCTCAGAAAGGGTCCTGCAATGAGGGAATGACCGAATGGGGCTCAAAAGAGGTCCGCAAGATGTGCTAGTAGCACACGTCCATAAATCTCAAACCTTGGCTATGATCACAGTTACTTATGAATATCCTTAATTGCCACAAATGGATGTTTAGTTGTCTTTTCTTCAAATGTCACTAGCATGTAGTTCATACAAAGAGAAGATTTAAAGACGAGTAAGAAAACCGTCAAGTACCTTGATATAGATATGAGTAACATATAAACTGAGTCTCCTTAATAAAGGCACTCAGTTTGCTTTCCATGTCAACGGCTACTACTATAAAGATCAGTCTGGTGCAGTTGTCTTAGTATTTATGAATAGAATAGCCATTTCACGGTTCCCATGCCAAGAAATTGCAAAAAAATAAAAAAGATAAATGAAAAAAAAAGAAAAAGGATACCTATTAGGTTGTGTTTTTGAATAAGGCCCAAGTACGGTGAAGCCCTCTCGATTAGCCTTCTTCAGCCCATTATCTTTGTGATATCTCTTGTTTCCTTTGTGAACTCTACTTTGTGTAAAGTAGATTTGTTCTTGGCAAGAGGGGTTTGTTTTGGCTGAGAGAGAGAGAGGGGCATTTGGGACGATTCGAGATAGGGTTTTGTTGGGGTTTGGTGGCCTTATTCTCGGTGTTGCCTAAGTTGTGATTTGTTGTCCAGATTTGAGCCTTGAATGCGTTCATCATAACTGTTAAGGAGTTTTTTCATATATTTTGTATGTATTTTTATATTTTGTTTTATCGATTATCTTGCACTAACCTATTGTTTCAACCTAAAAATTTTGAAGATAAGAGAAAACCTGACTTCGTATACTTCTTAAAAAAATCCTTGTATAATTTAAAACAATCTCCCAGACAATGATACAAACGTTTTGATTCATTTGTCTATTCAATTGGTTTCAAAATAAGTGATTTTGATCATTGCTTATATTTTTAATATCATAATAAAGACTGTGTGTTTCTTTTATTATATGTTGATGATATGCTTCTAATTGGCTCAAATGTTAATATGATTATAATGGCATAAAAGCAGCTTTTAAGTAGTGAATTTGATATGAAAGATCTAGAGATTGTTAAGAGAATCTTAGGTATGGAAATTGAAAGAGATAGTTCAAATTTATTGTTGTTTTTACATCAATCATCATATGTGTTAAAAGTTTTGAAAAGATTTAGCATGCGTGATAGCAAACTAGTATCTTTACCTCTAGGAAATCATTTTATTTTGTCAAAAGATAAATCTCTTGCTAATAAAGAAGAAGAGGAATATATGAGTAAAATTTCATATTCAAATGCAATAAGATATGTTATGTATCTTATAGTATGTACTAGACTAGACCTAGTTTATGTCATTAGCACATTAAGTAGATTTATGAAAAACCCTGGTCCCACTCACTGGGACGTTAAAATGGTTACCTAAGTATTTGAGGGGCACTTACAATGTGGTCTTAGTGTATAAGCGTCATTCTGATAATATAGAACTTAAAGGATTTATGGATTTTGATTATGCTGGTGATAGAGACAATAGGAAATCCATATCATCCTATGTGTTCACTTTGTATGATTCGTGCATTAGTTAGAAATCTCAACTCCAGCATATAGTTGCACTTTCTACCACTAAATCAGAATACATTACTACTATAGAAGCTATTAAAGAAGTTTTGTGATTTAAATGATTGCCTAATGAATTGTGTATTTTAAGTGATATTGTGACTGTTTTATCTGATAGTCAATCAACAATTTATTTGTGTAAGAATCTTGTGTTTCATGAACGCACTAAACACATTAATATTAGATTGCACTTTATTTGTGATATTGTGTCTCAAGATACTATTAGACTTGAGAAGGTACTTTCAAATTATAACTGCTCTGATATGGGAATTAAGGTGCTCCTTATGACAAAATTTAGAAGTTGTCTTGTTCTTCTAAATATTGGTAAAGGTATGTGATTGTTTATGCATTTCTTGCACGTGCATGTTTTCTTTTTGCCTATGTGTGCTGGCCTTATTTGGAAATAAAGTAGAGATTTGTTAGGTTGTGTTTTCGTATAAGGCCCAAGTACAATGAAGCCCTCTTGATTAGCCTTCGTCAGCCCATTTTCTTTGTGATATGTCTTGTTTTCTTGGTGAACTTTACTTTGTGTTGAGCAGATTTGTTCTTGGCAATAGGGGTTCGTTTTGACTGAGAGAGAGATGGGTGTTTGGGGCAATTTGAGACTGGGTTTTGTTGGGGTTTGGTGGCCTTATTCTCGGTGTTGTCTAAGTGATGATTCGTTGCCCAGCTCTGAGCCTTGAATGTGTTCATCGTGATTGGAAGAGAGTTTGTTCATATACTTTGTGTATATTTTTAGATTCTGTTTTATCGATTATCTTGCACTAATCTATTATTTTGTAGATCTTTCATTCACAATACCAAAAATGATAAGACATCAAACAGAAAAATAAATAAAAGAGAATAAGAATCCCTCATCAAGTAGCCAAATTCATGAAAAAGGCTTGGCATGTTGGTCCTGTCCCTTTCCACGCACAAAAATGCAATAATGATTTACAGATATCAGCATATGCACAGAGAATGGGCATGTCAACCTCAAAAAATGAGTGTTAATATTTTACATCAATAACGACAACCTCTTTTAGTACTGTGTAGCAAAATGGAAGAGCTCCAACTTTCACAATACACTGAATCATGTAGCCACTCTGACGCATGAACAACAAATAAGCCAACAATTTATAATTATTTGAGTCCTACACAAGTTATATTTTTATCTTATGAGATTCATTTCCAAAAAGTTTTGTAAAAGAAGTCATTGGAATTGGAGTTGCAGTTATCATTCATTTTGGAAACATTTCTCAGCTATGCACTTAAGAATATTGGGCAAATTTGAGAATTATTGTTCCTGAAAGCCATATATCAGATATAGCTTGCCAGAGCTTTGTATAGAACAACAAATAAGTTATCCTTTCTCATCCTTCACAGGGTAACTACTAACAAATGAAGGCTTAAAATGATATCTATAATGTTGCACAGTAGAAAAAGTAGAGAGAGGGGAGCAGATTATAGAAAGTAGATATTATAGCAAATAATTAATATAAAACTAAATGTTATCACTTCAGATTCAACGTGTGAAACCAGAAGTAAGCAAGAAAATGGAATCGCATTATTCATATCATCTCAGTTTACGGTTTTCTCATCCACAATCTGACAAGTACCAACGTTTTACCATCCAAAAATCACATCTGTTCTTCAACCTATCAAAAGGCTGCAATTATTCAGGGGAAAAAATCAAGTTGAATAACATAAGAAAGCAACAAAAAATTATTAAGATAATAATGAAGTAACATCTATTAGATTATAGTGGCAAAATTTCTGGAAAAACAGATAGAAAGTAAACATATGCAACCACAGGTGAAAGTGATGCAACATTCATGAAGGAAATTAAATTTTTGGCTAATAATTCAGCCACTATAGTAATCAAAATTGGCCATGTGCCATAATATTTTTATTGATTACCATCTCTTATTAAATAGGAATAATCAAAATTTGGTATGATTGTTAATTATATGGGTTTTTAAGGTCCACACAAAAAGAGAAGCCTTCACTTTCATTCATTCAGTGAGGTCCTTTTTAATTAAGCGCTGGTGGGCTTTCCCTGGAAACCATCATGGAAATTGAAAAGCTCTTCCCAAGGTGCGCGTTCTTTGTTCGGACAACCTTTCCTCAGCCTTTGGTCTTACTCTAACTTACGAGAATCTGAGGAGAGACCAGGAAATATCAGATTTGATGTTATATGTGCGAAAGGGATGATGAATCCAGTTATCGTATTCTTTTGAATTGTATAGTAGCTCGAATAACTGGGGCCTTTTCTTCTTCGGCTTTTGTGTTTAGTGGATTATGGTTGTCTTTTTGTATTTTGGGCTGGGCTTCCACTAACAGGAGGTTTAAAGGCACATGGATGACCATTCCTTTTTATGTTGTGTGGTTCATCTAGATGAGCTTAATTGAAGAGCTTTGGAGCGTAGATTCGTCCTATAAGGAGAACCATTTTCATTTTATTTACTTTTTATTTATTCATTCATTCATTCATTTATTATTATTATTTTGGATGATGGATATTTATCACATATCCTTTCATGTTTTAAGTATAACAAAATTATCTTTCAAATGCTTCCTAATCTACAATACAAATAACTTTTACCCTCTACTTAATAATATAAAGACGAAATGAGAAAACATCTCAAGTTTAACGAACTCAATCAAATAACTAATTCTACAAGAATGAGAAGCAAAAGAACTTTTATCTTTTTCACTCCATTCACGCCCAATGTGAGGAGAATTACAATCAAATCACTGACTTCACAAGAATGAGACACTTACAGGACTTTCTCTATCTCTTCCACTTCATTAATGGCACCTCATGGAATTTTTCTGCCCCTGAATTTTGGAGTGATGTTTCACAATTAAAAGGCACAGCATGAATGAATGGAAAGAGATAAAAAGAGTCCCGTGGGGTCTCACCTTTTATCTTTGTAATGTTGATTTGATTGTAAGTAACTCACATGGGTGTGAGCGAGGGGAAAGAGAGAAAAGTTCTTTCTCATTCTTGTACAGTTAGTCATTTGATTGAGTCAGTTAAATTTGATAAGCTTTTGAATTCCCTTAGCCAAAAAGTAAATAAATAAATTTCCCCAGTTTTGTCCGTGCAGTTAAAAGAGAGTAAAAGCCATTTGCTTTGTAAATCACAAAACATCTCGTAGATAATTTTGGTACAAAAGCTTTCCTCCTGCCTTTTAATAGAAGTAAAGATGAACTTGTGGAAGGATCAATGAAGCACACCGGAATGCCAAGTACTTATGAATCTCATCCATAACACAACTCTCCAAACGCTAGCCACACAGGAACAGAAGTCCCAGTCTACAATAATTGCAAATCAATTTCAAAACCAAATAAAGTAAACTACAGAAGAATGACAAGGAAGGTAATATAGGACAGGATTTAAAGTTGATAGTGCAAGACCTGGATTAGCCAAGGAGCAGTGATGGTGGCAGCAGCGACGCCCCACATGGCGGCGGCCAGTAAGTGGATCGACTGGGGGCCGCAAAAACTTGAATAGACTACCGATCCTGCGGCACGAGCGGGGCATTTTCAGCGAATCTATCTACCGAACAAACTCTAGTCGGAACCCTGAACCGGAAATGTACGACACTTCTAACTCCGGTTTACATTCCAGAAGTGATTCGGAAAAGGAAAATGGATTTTTTGACGCGGGCAAACATTATGTTATCTGTTATGAGTAATATAATAATTTTAATTGATGAATTAAATGTGTAATTAATTAGGAGATGCATTTTAATTTTAATTTTTTTATAAAATTTAAATAAAAATAAGATTTAATATAATAATAAAATTTAGTTAATTATAACTTAAAGAATATAAATTTATATCCTTTTAGTATATTAATATTGGATAATCCTAATTATCACTTTGGTGATAATAATTTAAGATGAAATAAATGTATTTTATTTTTAGATAAATATATTTAAAATTGACTATTTTCAGTTCAAATTCTACTTATTTTTTATAGTATGGGTTTTGAAATGTTTTAAATATATTTTCATTTCATAGTCTAGATTCTAAAAATCAAATGCAATCTCGATTGAAAGTAATTATATTTAATGTATTTATTATATTTTGTTTACAGTTATAAAATACAATTATATTTAATACCAACTAATAAAATTATTTTATAACTGAAAACGAGGTACAATAATTTTATTTTGTTTAAAAATAAGTACATTTATTAAAATTTAACAGATATTTTATTTTGTCTAAAAATAATTAGCATTCTCTATTAATATTTTATTTTATTTTGTATTTTAAGACATTTTTTTTAATTCAAATTAAGAGTGATTGTAACCATCATATTATCCCAAAAGCAATAGCTAAGATGTAGTGAACAATTTTATTGGTTAATTATAAATGTCTTAAAATTTATCACAACTAATAAGAATATTTTAAGTTAAAAATAAAACATAATAAATATAATTTATTTGAAAACAAAGTATGTTTGCTATACTCAATCATGATTGGCATTGCTCTTAAGAGTAAGGGTAAATTGAACATATAATTTCTGTATTTTGAGTCTTTTTCCAGATACCTTATACAATTTATTATTTTCCAAATATATTAACTTAGAGATTGAGTCGAACAAATACTCAGATTTAGAGAAACATGAAACAACTCAGGCAATGACATAGAAAACAAAGAATAATAATTATTCAAACAAAAAAGAACAAATTTTTGTATATTTTCACCAATAGACTACACAAAATACATTGTTTAAAGAAACATATATATTTATTTAATTCAATAAAATTATAACTTCAAATTACTTTCTTAATTCTGAGATGTTCAATCGAGTTTTATTTGGGTGATCAAAATTGAATAAAATGAAAATTCGATTTGTTTTAGCATAAATTATTTTACATCTATACATAGAAAATTATTTTTATCTTATTTTTTAATGTTTAATTTGCATGTACAATTATTTTGTAAACATTTTTTGCATAAAAAAAATATTTTTTAAAAATTAGCTACCTGTATGTCATACGCCCCAAACTTGCACAATTGACAAGGGCTAAGTTAGACCCCGCCTAGTCATTATTTGGAGAAATTGAAGGTGAAAAAATAACAAAATAACAATAATAAAAGGTAAATTTGAGGCATAATATTACTATCCTAAAAGTTAAATTTTGTCACATATAATAATAATAATAATAATAATAATAATAATATTAAGGCAATTATCTTTAAGATACAATAAATTCTTCTTATATTACGAGTTACAAAGAAAATAATAGTACAATACAATAGAAATAACAAAGAAATTAAATCCAATAATATTTCTTAAAGTAAAGGAAATAGAAATAAGACAAGCAATGAGAGAATTGTTGATAAACTACTAGTCTCAAACTATAGTCACGAGGGGTATTTACAGTGAAAAATTGAAATGTTGGTATTGCATTTGTGCTGCGTATATATTTTGCCATCTCGTTGAAGAGATAAGAATAAATAAATAAGATAAATTTTAGCAACAATGAACTTGGACTCAAAGATGGCTTGGTTCAACTTAATAGAAATTCAATAGTGGCCTAACTTGCAACAAATTCCAGCGTTAATAAGATGGAAATTTTGACTCAATCAATGGCTATCCTCTTGATTTGGTTAATATTATATTATTATTATAATTTTAAACAATAATAAACATAAGATTTCATAACAGTCATTAGGCCATGCTATATTTCAGGCTCCACCCAAGTCTTGGGGGGGGGGGGGGGGGGGGTTGTTGAAGACTAACAGGCTTAGTTAAAGGTCAAGCACGACTAGAATCCCTTCTCCTAAATTAGTGATCAAAACTAATTTCAATAAACTTGTCATAGAACCCTTCTCCTAAAGCCTAGGAAGGTGGTAATCAAAGAAAAGGTAAATTTGTTCAAATGATTTAGAATTACTATTTTTACAGATAATATTTGTTAAAATAAGTAAGATAAATTATATTAAATTATTATTAAAATATTTTTTAGATCAAAATATGAAATAATCAAAATGAAATTATGAAATATTTCAAGATTTTTATTAAATTATTTGTTAAATGTTTTAAAATACACTGAAAGATACATGCGTCATTGTTTTTATCTGTAAAAATCAAAATAAATTTATCCGGAAAGGGATAGATAAATTTATTTGAAAAAACTTAAATAAGAAATTACGTGATTTTTTTTTCAAAAGTTACTAGATAAATTTAATAAATATAATGAAAAATACTTTTATTTGAAATATTTTTCATATCTCACTTTTTTTAGTGTATATCTTGGTTAACAAACACTACCATAAGATATATATGTAGATAACATTTGTTAAAATGAGTAAAATAAGATTGTATCAAAATAAGATTAGAATATTTTTTGGATTAAAATATAGAATGATCAAGATAAGGTTAAAAAGTATTTTAAAAATTTTATCAGGCTGTTTGTTGAATTTTTTAAAATATTCTAAAAGATAAGTTATTTTTTCTTTTTTGTAAGATTTAAAATAAATTTATTTGGAGGGATGGAGAGATAAATTTGTCTAAATAATTTTAAATAAAAAGTCATGTGAATTTTTTTCTATTATCAGATAAATTTAATAATATAATAATAATTAATTTTATTTAAAATATTTTTTATATTTTATTTTTTTTAAACTCATATCTTAATTAACAAACACAATCTTAATAAAAAGATTAGTAAAGGATCATCACTGGACTACAATAAATATAAGTTGAATCCCAGTGCAACCTCCCTCCAAGTGCATTGCATTGCAACCTCCAAGTGAGCTGAGCTCAGACACAACTCCACTATTTCTATCTTATGGGTCCCAAGTGAAAGAGATTGGTTTGTAATTTGAGACCAGTGTCAACTTCTTCAACTAAATATATTGGTGATCAAATTTTTGCTTCATCCATGTCTATGTGTATATATATGTATACACATGTGTGTGTGCATGTATATTATATAATGTATGTGTATGTATTCATATTGTGTATATATACAGATATTGAAAAAAATATATATAATTAATTATTTTTGGTGTAAATAAAAAAAATGACTCAAAAAAAATTGAATAAAAACTCTTAATATCATGGAGCCTATATTATTTATCTTCTGATTTTTTTATAATTTTTTTTATATTTTTGAGTGAGTAAAAATATGTATTCAGTAAAAAAGATAAAAATATAGAAATCAGGTGTAATGACCTAAACCAAGGCATACCTCAAGCTAAGTACTCTTTAGGTCAGGGCATTCCTTGATAATTAAAAAAATATTCAAATAAAATGCTAATAATTTTAAGTAGTGAAAAAATAAAATAAAAAAAATAAAAGCATCAGTGACTTAAAAACCAATTAAAGGAGACAATCAATTTCTAATACATTCATTAGGCATAAGACATACTGTACCTATAAATAGAAACCTTACTCTCGAAATAGAATTTTAAAATCATAAAAACAATCCAAATTCAATTTGACAAATTAAGCAAAAAGATTGGTTACACTTAAATTAAATGATACTATAAAATAGAACATAACGTTTCTAATTCTTATATAAACTGAATTAGGATGGATACTCAATAAATGAAAAATAAAGTTAGAATAATATGAAATCAAGTATGTTCCATCCATCCATCCCAATACGATGCTACAAATTAAGTCCATTTTGAGAGAAAATGTGCTTAAATTTTTATCCCATGGGATGGATGCAGATATAGAAATAAAGTACTTGTGTGAGCGTATGAGGGAGTTGCCTCCCACCTGCATATATATACATATATATATATATTGTTAATAAATAATTATCAAATTATTTTAATATATATATTGTTATTATGACTACTTTCCACCATTTGCCTTGAGTTCTTCACCCGATAGCCAACTCTTGCTTTCCTTATGGATGATGGACAAACCTGATCATATCAAACACAAACACATCAAAGAAAACAAATCAATGCTATAAAACATAACAATTGACCACTATTTGGATAAAATTCCAGCTACAATAACTAAACCTGTAACTCTCATTAGATATTAGCCTCCTCAAGGGATATCCTAATAAATAACTTCCTAACACCAATATGATTGATATACTACATGGAGAGACTAAATATTAAGCCAAATGGACTGCCCATTGGCTGGTTCAACTCCACCTACCTAGACTATATTTTAGGGTTCCTGCTGCATACAAAATGCAACATATACACCCCAAATGCATAAATTTCCAACTAGGCACACTCCACCATAAACCAAATCCATATATGATGTTACTCATTAATACCAAAGAGTCCAACCTTTTATACAGCATCACAACACAGTGAACTTTACCCGGATTGGCCTTAATTTTACTAGACTTCCTCCTAGCTCCCAAAACCGGCCTTTAAGATTTTTCACTGACTTTCTCTAATGTTTGCTTCAAACAAACAAGACTACCTACCAGTCTACCAAGATATGCTTAACACTAGGTTAACTTAGGCTTCCATAAGTTGTCCAAAAAAAACCCTATTCCAATCTCTATGCCTCATCATTCCAGCTTCTCCTTCTTCCAACAATCTCAAACACTGAATTACCACCTCAGCTGCACCTTGAGATTCCCATTGAATAACTATCAATGAATCTGCCTTACCCTTCCTAAGCATACCATTGAAATTGACAAAACTACTCCCATGCACTCAATTTTAACCCATTGGACCATCATAAGAGACTCCAATTCTTATAATATTTTGCCTTAGAAATTACTTAACTCAAAGAAAGACCTTTTAAGCAATAAAACTTGCTTATCTTTTCTTCTAACCTCAATTCCTTAGGCTACTCTTATAAGACCAATTTCTCTCTTAATTTTTCATGGATACTAACTGATTAGTGACACCTATTTGATCCAAATTAAGCCTTCATGTGCTACTATAACCAATGGACATGTCTAACCATTTTTCTAGACTTTTCCCATTTCCCAACACTTCCTTAATTTACAAATAGACACTACAACTGCACTCCACCCCTTTAACCTAAGGGATATACCATTTAAATCCAAGATTCTCCCCAAATTTACATAGCTCCATGCCATTCTTTTGGACAAGAGTGCATCACCTCTTCTTATACAAGAGATTCTATTTTCCAGTCTGTTCCTTAGCATTCAAACCTAAGCCTAAGTATCTTTCAAACCCAACATTCCATACGTCACTGGTAGATTACTTGTGGTTCTATCTTTTACCCATCCTAGACAACACTAGACCTTCTATTCCCTTGCTCATTACCTACAAGATGATTCTCCTTCCCTTTCCTTACTTAATCCAAATTTTGATCAACCATGGGGTTTACCATACAAGACAACCCTTGCACACACTCTTTTCCCTTCACTGATCACAAGGACCCTCAATGCAAGAGCCAAAGCTATACTAGATTTCTCCCTCTAACAATCTAGCCCAAGCTTACACAATGAGAATGACAAAAAAAAAAAAAAAAATTTCCAGATTTTTCAATTGCTCTACCCTAGATAATAGGCTAGTCTAGGACACTCCCAAGAGATTCTCCTTGCTGTTTTATTTCCACAGCATACCAGATTTCATCCCTTGCCTTTAGCATTAGCTAATTTTATGTCCTATTGGTAGAGTTTTCCATCATAGGCGAGATCCCTAACTTTTAGAAGATCTAGGCATACTTATTCCTAAAACTCCAATCTCCTAACCCTTCTCATACCAGAAGCAAAAATTTCCAGCAAGCTTACACCCAATTCCAGCAAGCTCATAGATGCTTGGGAATTAATTAGGAACACATCATCTCCACTAGGTTACTCTCACCTAGCTCCACCATGAGACAAGATCTATATAGGTCTCCCTAGATCCTAGAAACTGATCTCTAATGGGCTTGATACTTTACTCTTGATTATTGCCTAGTAACACCTTATCACCTACTATGACTATAAATTGAAAAAACCATTTCCTATGATAAGTCCACCTTAAACCTAGAAACTATGCTACATTTCCAATATTTCTAGACACTTATAGGGCATCTACATTATCATAGTCAGCCTCACACACAGATGAAGAAATTCCAGGGTTTTTCTTTAGGAGTTCACTCTTTCTTTTGGGATAATTCTTCTTAATGTGTCCCTCATCATGGCAGTGATAACATGTTATCATTTTCTTGCCATTCCTAGACTTTGACCTAGACCTACCCTTAAATTTAGGGTCACTGTTTTCTAGTCTATTCTCAACTGTAAGAGTATCATGTATAGAGTTCTTTCTTTCAACCTTATGTTGTAATTCCTTGGAACTTAAGGTTCTAGTCACATCATCTAGAGACAACTTGTCTTTACCATGTTTTAAGATGTCAACAAAGGTTTCATATGCTTTTGGTAGAGAATACAATAAGACTAATGCCTTATCCTCATCATCATATTTGATGTCTATGCATAACTTGTTAAACTCATCTATGTGCTCCTGCAATTTCTTACCTTCATCCATTCTAAAGGGGAAAAATTTGGTTTTCAAATATAACCTAGTAGATAGGGTTTTAGTCAAGTAAAGGCTCTCCAATCTTTTCCAAAGGTCTAATGCCATGGTTATTTTGGCCACTTCCCTCAAAACTTTGTCTCCTAAATTTAAAATCAAGGTGTTAAAAGCTTTCTTGTTAATATCTTTCTTTTCTTTTGATTTTTCCTTTTTTCTGTTCTTCAATGGAGGTTTCAGATAGTGATTCCTCCTCATCTAAAGCCTCTTCTAGTCTTAGATTCCCTAGTAATGCCCTCATTTTCATCCTCCAAAAGTCAAAATCATCCTGGACATCAAACTTCTCAATATCATACCTAGTGGTCGACATATTGGACATTGTTCTATGATAGAAATAAAAATGGATGAAATCTTGACAATTCTTGGACTGTTCTTGAACCTAAAAACTAGTTTTGATACCAATTTGTTATCCTAGGACTATGCAGAATTACCCTTAGATGATATATGCTTCTCCTAACTCTTAAATCCACCCAGCAATAATAGGAATTGAAACATAAAATATAAGCAATCAAAAAACAGAATGAAAATAAGAATAAGAAACAATCAAACCACAAGCAATAGACGTGGATTTATCCTGATTCGGAATGCCTTTGACAATCCTACATCCAGCCTTCAAACACCCCTTCAAGCAATATTTATTTTCAAATAGAATATCAATACATCACAGTCCTTGTAGCCCATAAACCCTAAGTACAACACCACACTGTTTCTCTAAGAAAAAACCCAAGACTCCTCAGACAGTCTTCCTTCCTTGAACAATGCCTTGTACTCATAATACAAAGGACTAGAGCACTCACAGAATGATTCTTCTCAACAGGTGTTTTGCCCTCTTATTTATGGAGGAGGCGGACACACTTAGACAACTAACTAACTTAGGAAAATTACATATTAACCCCAACAAAATGTACTAATTACACTTAACTCCTACCTGCCTAATTTCTTCAGCCGAGACTACTCCTTCATGCTCTTTCTGGTTCTACTATCTTCTAGGACAAAACTCGAGACAAACTTCAACAATTACATAATCTATATGTTCTATTAATTAAACAAAATTTTTTATTTGCTGTTACCTCTTATTAAAGCCTATTAAATATCAAAAAATATTTTTTTTATCTATTTTGTTCACAAAACTAAAAGTAATTATACTAAATTGCTAATAAAATTTCAAATCGTGATCTCTATAGTTCTAATAAATTAAAAAACTACTCTCACCACAATATTAAGATCTCTTTGTTTAAAAATTTTACCTAAAAAAACCAAAAAGTAAAATGTAATTGTTAAATACCAACGGAGTATTTATTTTGAAATACTCACAAGAAGTGTATTTATATTTGTTGTCATCACAAAAAGTGTTTTCATTAGGTAATTAAGGAATTATATTGAGGTTTTAGCGCTTGGATAAAATTAGAAATTTCTATATTAGAACCTTCAAGATTTATCTTGAATAGAGAGGAGCAGACTTGCAAAAACAGAACTTTTATAAAAACTGTTATGTTGTTTAATATTACATTCTATATTTTAAATAATTTATCGTACAAAACAAAATATTAAATTTTATCAAGAACTTAAAATCTTCTAATCTTGAGAATATCTATCAAAAACCCAACTCACCTTGCTGGGTATTTTTTTGTTGGACAATAATTTTAATTTTTTTATTTTATCATATATAACTATAACACTAAGTTAAAGGCAAACTCTAATTAAATTGTCATTTTCTCACCAATTATACCCAACTCAGAATTTTCCAGACGTAGATCACCCGATAGTTTCAAAGAATCTTTGAAGTCACTTAGAGAAAATTTATCGAGGCACTTTCACCTCGAAGACCCTTTAGACTCTACAACCTCACTCGATACATCTCCCTAAAGAGTCTGAAAATTCTCGTCCACGGAATCCATCAAGTGTCTATAAATACTTATATGCTCCAAGACAAAAGAATTCTTTTAAACCTTTTAGATCTCTTGGACCTCTTAGAGCATACTAAGGATCTTTTTGGGAACTATTTTCCAAAATCTCTTTCCGACTCTATCTTTTGGACTCTTTCTAAAGTCGAAGACTTATTCAGACTCTACAAAACTCATCGAGAACCAACTCCCCTAAAGATCTACACTGGACATACTACATACATACATATATATGCACTTTATTTTCTAGACATTAATGTTTGACTTAGACACTGTAGAGGCTGAAAAACCCCAAGGACCATACCTCGAAGATCTTCTGAATAGTTTCCCAAAAGACCTCGAATACAACCATCTGAAGACCTTTCAGGCCTATTGGAAGATCGTTCCCTGAAGACCTCCAGGGTTAGTCTGCCTTGAAGACTCCTTAGACCCTTTGGCAACCTCGAAGCCTCAGTCTTCCTCGGGTCAGATCCCAATTTCCATTGACCGTTGATAACTCTCTTGATTTTTTCAAAGACTCTATCATAATTGTTTTTAAGATAAATAAATTTATTTGTTGTAGTTAGATAACAACAATAATAATTTTAATTTTTTATTTTATCATATATAACTAAATTAAAGGCAAACTCGAATTAGATTGTAATTTTCTCACCAATTAAGCCCAACCCATTGTCGCTAGGCCCACAAAACCACTCCTAATTTATGAAATGAAAGAAATTACAAAAGTCAAATGAATTAAAATTGAAAACAAAGTTTACAAAATCCTAATGTTATATTATGTGGGAAATATTTTTATGTTGTATGGATGTATGCAATTAAAAATATTGTATGGATTTTTCATTTCTTTTATTTTCTGATTATATCGTATATGTTAAATTTTGATAGGGAATTTACCGTAAAATTGGAAAAACACACACACACATATATAAAATTTAAACTGGACAAGTAAGAATATGTGTTACGCAACAAGTAAGAGAATGGAGAACTACTAAATGCATTATTTTATTAGTAAATGAGTTATGTACTTACTGATAATGTAAAGATATATTTAATTTATTTTTATTCAGTCACTATATTTAACAAAAAATTAAGGGGGGGCGGATGATGATATATAAAACAATTTGTCCGAATTGCATTAATGCAGGGAAAATCAGTTTTCAACCAAAGGCAACACTATTAAGTCCAATTCACGCCACGGGAGACAGCTCACAGCTGCATCACAATTAGGCTAGCTTTGATTCCATTTAAAGTACTCCCCCACTCCACATATGCATTAATATGAGTATTGGAAAAACTTGGAAATTGGACAAGCAGCTGAAACATATAGTACGTATATTGACCCCACATTACAATCACCTCCTTTAATTTAGAATCTTGTAATCATAAATGCTCTCATCTGTTAATGGACATTGTGTCACGTGGAGATTAAATTTAAATTCATAAATGAAATATTACATTCAATTCAGTAAGACAGAGGCTGCTTGTAATCCCCTATATGTGTGTGTGCGCATGTGCAATTCTGTGTGTCCAAAAGTAGCTGGCTGCATGCGCCAACCAAACTAATGCATATTGCCTTTCAGTTTAAAGAAGATTAGGTAGGAAATTAGTTACTCAAAATATCTATAAAAAAAAAATCATTTTAAATAATATATATATTATCAGCTCTCATACCTTTCATTTTATAAATTATAGGATCTGATATAACTTACAAACTTGGAGGAAGGTTGCTACAAAAGAGTCACTAGACTTGAAAAGATAACGAGAGTCACGAGACCTAAAAGAGTCTCGAGACATGTACATGAATCCTAAAAGGCAAACGAGTTACAAGAGATCAAGGAAACAAGTCGAAGGAGCAAGAGATCGAACCAAGACTAAGTGGGGAGGACTCACTCGGTCATGACCGAGTGTGTATGGCACTGTTTTAGTTTTTTGGGCATAACTCTCTCGTCCAATCTCCGATTGAAGTGATTCAAAATCTTATGAAAAGGTAAGAAAATTATCTACAACTTTTATGTTTTGAGTTTTGAGATATACAGACCGCATCAAGGTTAAAATCAGTTGACATCAAGTGGAGATGACTCACTCGGTCATGATCGAGTGGGTGTGACACTGTTTTATTTTTTTTAAGCATATCTCTCTCGTTCGAGCTTTGATTGAGGTAATTCAAAATCCTATAAAAATATGAGAGAATTATCTAAAACTTTCATGTTTTGAGTTTTGAGAGATACAAACTAAATCAAGGTAAAAATTGGGCTTGAAATTGATGCATCAGCGTTGTTGACATTAAGACATGGAGACTACTCAAGACCGAACCAAGATAAAAGGCAAAAGGGTCGCCCAAGTCCAAGTGGATGAAGACCTACTTGGTCATGACCGAGTGAGTGGAGACCAATCCCCATTCTCTTTTTATGACTCACTCAATCATGACCGAGTGGGTATGGAGACCACTTTCCTCCTCTTATTGTCTCGCATAGCAACTCAAGACATAAAGCGACAAGGACACTCACTTAGTTAGTGTCACTCGCACTCTTAGATGGGCCGCGAAATCCATGTGATGGGTCGCGAGACTCTTAGCGCGGTTGCCATGCGTCTCTTCTTTCCCTCCTCTATAAATAGAAGGCTCCGCCTCCGACCTTAGGTACGTTATCTTGGGCACTCTCAGTACATTCTCGCACTCTTACTCTTAAGAATTGACTTAGACATCGGAGGGTTTGAATAGGGACACCCACTTGCTCTCCTAACGGTGCTCTCGTCTTACAGACTTACTTGGTCATCAAGACTCACTCGGTCACTAAGACTCTCTTTGTCACCAAGACTCTCAGCGCACATTGGTGACAAGACTCTCAACACACGTCGATGACAACTCTCAAAATATTTTAATGACAAGACTCTTGAACACTTTGTGACGAGACTTTCAGAATCCCTGATACTCATAAGACTTTTCATTCTCGAGACTCCCATGATTGATTGCACATATTATATTCTTTCATAAAAAAAAAATTATTCTATTTTGACAACCACAGGATCAAACAATGACTAGATCTCAAAATATTATAAATTATGGATAGTCTTCTTTGACTGTCTGAACATGCAATTTCCGCCACTTGGATTATGCCTACTGCCAACTTGCTTCCATTAGAAAGTTGACTGGAGAAGTGATCTCTTATTTTTTTTTTATTAATATTAATTTAATTAGTGTCGCTTAATTATTGACTCTAATTGTCTTTTTGAAAAATACACACCCATTGAAAAAAGACGATGTACTCTTTTAGGATGGATGTCTCTTAAAACAATCATAACCTTTCATGAATAACATAATATTTTTTTAAATCTAAAGTATATATGATCTCTTTAAATTTAATACAACATGTCCTTTAAATTTAAAATAAAAAATATGTTTCTTGAAAACACAAATTTATAATATTTATATATCTATTATCTATTATCTAACAATGAAGATATATGCTCTTCTTTGTTTTATTTATTTATTTATTTATTTGGCTCTGCAGCTCTTTTGTTTTTTGTCTATTCTTCCAGTTAGTTAACATCATTCAACTCATCATATATGAATTACAGTTGGTTTAAAAAAAAAAAAAAGTTTAGTAATACATTAATAGAGTTATGAAAAGAATTCATGAACATATTAATGAAAATTTTGTTAGAATATCCTAAAAATTAATACAATTATTATACAGTAACAATGAATATGATGAGAAAATCATTTATATGTGTGTGTAGAAGGAGGCAATAATTTCATGTTAATTTAGTAAAATGATTACAAAGAAAACACACCTATATTTTCATTTAAGTTTATCATTTGTCTACCACATGTTTAATTTAATTGACAAAATATTTTATTCTTTACATGAATTGTTGATTTAATACTTATTTTACAGAGTCGATATTCATTAAATAAAATAATTTTATTATTACGTATCACACATATTTTTAATAAAATTAATATCCATCCATTTGATATTTTATTTAAATATAATTAAGGACAACAGTTTAATTTAATGTATCGTCTTCTTCTCTTTAAGGATGAATTCAATTAGATATTATCTTCGTTATTTTTTAACTTTTATTAATTTTAATATTAATTATATAATCTATTCTAAAAAAAACTAATTTAATTCAAGATGTCTAATTCTATATAAAAAATTTTAAGGATAAATTTTTTATTCACTGACTTTGTATACTTGCAGATTCATCATCTAGTTTTTTATATTTATACTTTTTTATGGGAAAATTTATTGTTGCCAAAAATATTTTTGGTCATGAGACCAAAATTATAACTCTACTGCTCTGAGAAATCATGCTAAAACACACAAAATATGCTCTTGACAAAGATTTTACATTTTCTAAATACAAGTTATATATAGTGAAAATTAAAATTAAAAATAATTTTTATTTAATAATTTTTCAAAAGTTGTTTTTATTCTAATACTTTTTTGAATGTTATAAATGTGATATAAATGTTATATATTCAAGTTAACAAAATACTTTTTTGAATTGTGTTATTTCAAGAAAAATATATTAAGAATAAATTTAAAAAAAAATAAAATTTTAATGGAATTTTAGAACATTGGAACTCATGTTCGTTTATTATATATATATATGATAGAATATAAAAAATAAAAAAAACATAAAAGAAATGAAAGCATAGTTACTTTATTATTATTATTATTATGTAAGCCACGTGTACGGCAGAGATTGAATGGCTGCAGGTGTTTGTTAATATATATTATTAAGAGAAACAAAGAAGGAACCTTTAATGCAAGGCATCCACGCGTGCCCACAGATCACCGTCGATCCAAAAGTTTCGGGGGCGTAAAATTACAAAATAAAATAATCGTCGCTTCATGTAGTGGGATTCGTGGGCTGTTGCTGTCAACCAACTGGCCTGGACTTTTCTTCCTCCAGTTTTTACCTTTTTTACGTAGAATTTGTGAACTTCTTCTAGAAAGGACCAAGAAGTGAAAATTAAGATTCAAAAACTGGTTTTCTTTTTTTGGAGAATTATTTCATAATACTAATAATTTAAAATCATGTGATAATATAGTATTTTTAATTAAATATATTAGTTAGTGATATTATTTATTTTTTTATCTTTTAATATAATTTTTTTTACGAAAAGGGGGAAGACTAGAGGGCAAAATTAAGAATCTCACTGGTGTCCCATTCTTGTACGCCAAACATGCCCTATGTGTTCGCCGGCAGGCAGGCTCTTCAGAAGGGGGCTAAATAATGGAAGGATTGATTTTTGTGTCCGAAATGTTATGGGAATTCGTCGGTTATTATTGTCATTTAGTGGACTTTTCTAACTTTGAGAGTTTAAGAAGAATTACTTTATTTTCTAGCAAAGAACAAAGACTTGAGGATAAGATCAACTGAATACTTCTGTCTTAAGGATTAAGGTACACTTCTTCTGTCTAAGAATCAAGTAAAGTAAACATCAAATTCAAATTTGGTGTTAAAATGTTTTTTAACATTTATATATATATTATTTTAAAAGTTAAAAAACCCACAAGAACAATTAATAAAAAAGACTCTTTCTTGACCTCATAGAACAAGAGCGGGCAAAATTCATCATCCCAGAAATAAATAAATAAATAAATAATAATCTAAAAATGAAGTATGATTTTACAAAAACATAATAGTAGCAGCCACCCAAATTACCATTATTTAGGGTTTCAATGCCAGCCACGGCTGACAAAGATGGCATCACCCCTTTTGCGTCATAATGAAAACGTCGCGGTATGTACGTAAGCCTTCGGCTGAGCTATTTCGCCTCACTTTCCTCTCATCAAACTCCGTTCCTTCTTCACATCTTCTCTCCCTTTGCTTCTCACTTTCCTCACTCTACACCTATAGCCTCATCCTTTTCTCTCTCTCTCTCTCTCTCTCTCTCTCTCTCTCTCTGCCTTTTGCTTCGGACAAGGATAAGAGAAAAATGGGGACTCTCTTGCCGGGAAAATCCTGCGGTACCCGGAGAAGGGCGGTGGAGAAGCTGGTCCAGGGCCGGGATTTGGCGGGCCAGCTTCAGATTCTGCTTGAGAAGCCCGCCGGAGGTTGCAGATCTGTCTCGGCCGAGGAGCTTGTGGTGAAAATCTTGGCGACCTTCACCGAGACTCTCTCTGTGCTGGAATCTTGTGATTCCGGCGAGGATTCCCAGTTTCCGGCGGCTACTCCAGTGGGGTCTCCCAGCTTCGGTGACCAGGCGTCGGTTGACTCCGGGGAGAGTAGCAAGCGGCCGGCGGCGGCGAAGGACCGGCGGGGCTGTTACAAGAGAAGGTAATTGGTTGGGTTATTTTATCATGTCTTATCTCTCCATAATACTTTATTGTCACCCACTTGGATTATTCTTTATAATTATTCGGAAAACAAGCCCATTTTTTGTATCGTATTCGGAACAGATTCAAAGCAAGCAACAATTAGAAAAGAACTGTAAATTATTCATAAACTGTGAACTATAAAGAAGCCATCTTTATAGTTGCTTTCTGATCCGTAGCCTAGTTACTGAATTTACATGGATCTGTTCCAAATTAACATCAAATAATTAATTTGTTTGACTGTTGCAGAAAGACTGCAGATTCATGGAGAAAAATCTCGAACTCGGCTCAAGATGGCTATGCATGGAGGAAGTATGGACAAAAGGAAATCCTGAACGCCGACTTCCCCAGGTTAATATTCATCTCCTCAAGAAACTGATGAGCAGATGACTTTTCCTTTTTCTTTTTTCTTTTTGGATGAAAATGAGAGTAAAAAAATAACATGCATTTTCTTAAATTAATTACCTTTTCTCTTTCATAAAAAGAAAAACTTTAACTTTCTTAATTTTCCTTCATCAAATACTAGTCTTGGTTAATAGAGAAAAAGCTTATTCAAAATTCATTTTTATGGGCACTGCAGGTGCTACTATAGGTGCACACACAAGCCTGATCTAGGTTGCAAAGCAACAAAACAAGTTCAGAAGATTCAAGAAGATCCCATCATCTACCAAAGCACATACTTCGGCCACCATACTTGCGGAAACACAGCTCAGAGATCAGCTTCCCAAGACATCTCAGATGATCATTCTGATCCTGCGAGATCTTTTATTCTAGAATTCGAACCAAAGGGCCAAATTAGTGAAGATCGGCCCCACGGCCACGGCCTCTCTAATTTCCCAGTGCCTGTAAAAGTAGAGGAGCCTAAAATTAAGGTATCATCATCTCTGGGCTCTATCCAATTGCAGGATCTATTTTTAATGCCATCTTTGGAGGGTACCGTGAAGTTCTCTGAACATGAAGATGTAATCTCCAGCAATGTGTATTCATCTGCATCTACTGGTTCTGAAGGCCTTGTTGATGACATGAACTATCTGATTGATGTTGATGGTGATGATTTTTGGGAATTACCTTAGTTTTGAAGAGATCGTTAGTGGTGAGCCCAATGCTTTAGGGCTTTAATAGCAAGATGATAAAGTATATTCTTAATCTTAATGTAACCATATATATTCCCTTAACTTTCTGTGGCATGGAAGTGTACACACACACACACACACATATATATATATATGACTACGATCATCTTGCTTTTGTCATTTCAGTGAGCTTTCTGATTGCTTTATCATTTTGTGGTTCATCACTTTTCTTAATTCTGGGTAGGGTTGGCGTTTTGGCGGAATCTTTAGGTACTCTCACTTCTGAGTGTTGCAACTAGCAAGGCTGATAAAAGCATCCCACCAAAAGATGTATATATATATATATATATATATAATTAGTTAACCCTGTCTAGAGAATTATGGGCAACTGATCATCTTGGATTTGTTCTAATTATTAATCAATTATTTTCATTGATCATTTAAGGAAGTGACCTTTTTTATTTTATTTTATTTTTGGCTTGATTAAGGAAGTGAAACATTATTAATTGAACAAAAATTAATGGATGAGTAAAATATAAATTAAACTTATAATACCTTTGTATTTAATGAAGTAACTAATCTAACCTACTTACTAATGAGATGGAGAATGCGTAAATTGCCCCCAGTTTTATGAGATTTGGACGGTAAGTAGATATCCTAGCTAGTTTAAAAACCTACTATTACTATATATTATATATAGGCAAACATCTCATTTATCACCTCTCCAATTATAACTAATTTATTAACATCTTGTTTATCATTATATTAAATTTTATTTCATTTAAAATTTTACTTTAAAAAAGTAGAGTTACTATAAATTATCAAACGTATCCAATATTCTTTATTTGAAATATTTTATTTTTTAAACATAGGAGATCTTCTTATAAATAAGTTAAATTACATGAATTTTAGGTGTAATTTATTCAATAAAAAATCTTTATTTCATGGATTTATACCTCTAATTTGCAAATAAAACATAAAATCTTTACCTTTAGTTTATTAATACTATTTTCACAATTTAAATTTTATGACCTTGCACCCATAAATAAAAGGGTTAAAAATAGTAAGGTGATCATGAGATGACAGCTTAGAGGAGTTTGACTTTTCTATTACCTCTTATCTAGGGTTGATTATGGTTTCAAAATCAACAGTTTCTGTTTCACTTTCTGGTAGAATAAGAATTGAACTGCCTATAGATTATTTCCATTTTTATTCCTTGACAATTCGATTCCAATTCTCAACTGTTTCAATTTCGGTTCGAATTAATTTAATAAAATGAAAAAAAAAGAACTTAATTTATATAAATCAAATCGTCTACATATTCTTTTACACTTTAAAGGAATTAAAGTTTACATAGTTTATTTATCATTTGAATTTATAATCTCTTCTCTTAATCAGAAGTATTTTTTGAAATATCAGTCATTGCGTATTGTATTATATATTTTATATTTATTTAATTTATTATTTAATTGTTTGAATCGATTCCAATTCCTTATTTGTAGAAACCGGAACCAAACTATAAATTTTCAGTTCTAATTTTAATTTTTGAACTAAAATTAAAAAATAATTTTGATTTAAATTTTAGAAGAACAATTCCAACTTGATTCACAGTTCGAACTAAATTGCTGTGAGGCCTATCACTATACAAGGGAACAATGGAGGACCCAGCCAGCAGCCTTTACCTTGGCTAATACCATACAGACAAAAGGCAATTAATTACAAATTTATCTTATATTAATTTTACATAAAAAAAACTCTACTAAAACATCCATCATTTCCCTTTCTTATTTTCCACCAGCTTGTATCAAATTTTATACCAAAATAAATATAGTAAAATATCATGGAGGTAATTTTTTAGTTGAGAGAAAAGAAAAGCCATTTTATATGCTATTAATTAATTATATAAGAACTAATTATCTTATCTTTTCTAAAGTTGTGTGACAGTCAGTCTCGCCTTTTGACCATTATACGGGAAGTTAATAATAATAATATATATTGTTAACAAATTTGAAGATGTTATATTAACTTTAGCATTCCATACATTGATTCATTTGTTTATTTTGCCCTACGACACATAAAAAGACCACAATGCATTTCCTTCAATCAATTCGTATTTTCATTTTTCTTTTTTAATATTAATATCATAGAGTTTCGTGCTGAGAAGGGCAACTAACTTCAATCATAAGAGTACAAATTGTAACCCTAAAAAAGAAAGATTTTTTTTTTTTTTAAGAAAAATAGAAACAAAATGTTTTGTCCACGACTGGCATGTTTCCCCACTCCAAGAGAAGTTGATTTGAACATCGTACATTGCATAATTTGCACGTGAGATAATTTTGTCCGTCTCATACTATCATTAATTCTACTTTTCTATCTTCCTTCGTTCCTTAAGTTTTTTGTTTGCTACCACTACCAGCTAGACTAGATAAGAGGTCTGGTTGCTGCCATATATTCGTGTTAATGATAAAAGACGAAGGTGATAACATTAAGTTTTTGAAACAATTATCAGTTTGTCTTCATTAACATTAGATATGGCCCATAAATTGACTCGACATTTGGGTTGTGTTGAGGGGTGACCTCTTTCAAAGGTTTTATAGGTATAATTATTTTTTGCTAACATAATCTTATAAACATGTGTATGGTATGGTATGAGCGAGATATTTTTAAAGGGTTATCTTTATTGTTTGATTTTTTAAAACAAAGATATATGTTATTTGTTATTTTTATTTTTAAAATAATTACGAAAAAACAAAAAATAAAAAAGTAAAATTACCCCCCCCCAAAAAAAAAAAAACCTAAACTTTTTGGCTTCTTACCATTTTAAAATGATTTAATTTTTGTAATTTTTTAAATAAATTTTTAGATTTCTTACAATTTTATAATAAACTTTTAATTTTTACAATTCACTTAAGAATTGATAGCCTTTACCATAAAATAATAAGTTTGACAAATAAGTTAAATAAAGAAATATATGAAATGGAGGGTAATGTAATTTTTAATGATCACGTTATTTTTAAAATATCATTTTGATTATTTTTTTTTTAAAAAAAGGTGAAAAGTTGAACAAAAAATCTAAATAACTGTTCAAGTCATGTTTTTTCATATCCATTTCATTCGCCAAGTCACTGTTGACAATAAAAACTAAATGTTCTAAATTGTTTTATAATTAGATTTTGAAACAATTATCAGATAATTGTTTAGCTTATGAATTTTGAATAATCTAAAATTTTGGTAAGTGAATTATAAAAATTAGAAATTTATTCAAAAAGGCTTAAAGTTTAATACTTTATTTTTTTTTTTATGTCATTTACTTGAACAAAAACATTGCCATTTCGTGGAGGCAGGCGGAGGAGATGACCGGAGGCGAAGGAGATTGGGCTCCAGCGAGGGAAATCGGCGTCCGGACATAAAAAGGACGGGGCAGTGGGTAGACGGGGAAGAAACGCCGTGTGTCGGCCGACATTAAGATTGGCAACTACCCATTCCCAATCTACTAGGGCTTCCATCCGTAGGATGTATTTTGTCTTTTCGTTAGGCTTTTCTGTCTGCACTCCCAATTCCATTGCATTTGCCCATTGGCACTTTTAATATTTAATAATATTTATTTAACTTTATCACACAGTACGACGCTTTAGAAAATTTATTATTTATTGAGCATTATCTTGTATCTTGATGCTGAAGATAATAATCCACCCTCCTTTAATATCGATAAATAAATAAATATTTTTAAAAAGCGTTCAATAACTATTTTCTTACGTTTCAAGAATGAATAATAACATGTCAAAAATAAGTTATTAAGGATTTTAATTCAATTATTATTATATAATACAAGATACATGCAAATTTCTAATATTTTATATTAAACCAACAATTTTTATTTTTATTTTTATTTTTAAATAAGATCATATCACTTAATATATCTAATCACAGAATAAGGTGAGAGTTATGAGTTTAAGATATTGGATTTACGAGCTTAATATAAATACAACTAATTATCATGTATGTATTGATACTCCTCCTCTTGGTGCATGATTAATTCATGAATCGTCCATAATTAAATAGTGTGAATGTAGATATTATGCTATCCTTAATAAAAGATTCCATAATTCTATGTCTATTCATAAAAGATTCAAAATAATGGCAGGGCGGCTCAAGGGGAAGCTACTGTGGCATGTGGCTGGAGCCCCAAAATAAGAGGGTCCCTAAAAGATTTCAAAAGCGACTCATGTTTGTTGACTGTTATTTAAAATTGTTCTATTTTTAATTAATAATTAAAAAATAATTATAAAAAAATAAAAAAAATAATAAAAGTTGCTGAAATAAAATCAAAAAGAAGCCACCCTGCTAGATGGGTTTGTAAAAATCAAAAAGAGACCTACTAAAGAATCCTATTAATTAATAAAAAAAAATACATTTAGAGTTTAGTAAAGGTGAAGATTCTGACATTACAACAAATTTTAGATTAAGAAACATTACAATAATTAGATTAGTTGGTTGGTTGGTTGGACTTAGAGCATCTCTAATGAATACGCCAAATCCAGGGGCAATTCCATTTTGATGTAGAAACATCTCTAATGAATATACTAAAATGGTGTTAGACACAATTTTTAACTATCAAATTTGGTGTTGAGTGAATAGTGTAACATCAAATTTGGTGTTATACTATTCATCAACACTAAATTTTTATTTTTATTTTATTTTTAATTTTACCCCTCTTTGTATAATTTCAAAACAATATATTTCTTTTGTATTTTTTATTATTTTTATTATATTTATATATTTTGATTAATAATTAGAAATATAAATTAAATTATTACAAAAAATATATATCAATGAAAATATTTTATTAAGATGTATAAAATGAGTATAATATTGAATATATTTTAAAATATTTAATATATTTTATAAATACTATGTTAATATAAATGAATTATTTTTTTTATGTATATGAATATTTTTGTTTTAATAATTACTTAATAAAAAGAAAATATTTTAAATATAAAATATTTTTATTTAAAATTTTTTTTGGAGCTGC
Source organism: Diospyros kaki (assembly GCA_036245055.1). Classification (NCBI taxonomy): domain Eukaryota; kingdom Viridiplantae; phylum Streptophyta; class Magnoliopsida; order Ericales; family Ebenaceae; genus Diospyros; species Diospyros kaki. The sequence goes on along the minus strand of BSEG01000002.1, from coordinate 45,674,994 downwards.
TCTTTTATAGCCAGGGACACAAACGCCATAGTGTGATGTTATAATTGCATGTCAGTAGAGGTAATTAATTCTGTAGCTCCCAATCAGACAAAGCGATGGGCAGTCAGTCTGAGTCAGTACCATTAACAGGACAGCTGAGTACAAATGATTATTGCTTCATTTATTATGTTACTTTTAAACCACAGTCAAACAGTAAACAAACCTCATGACATACAGAGGGAAAATTATACAGTAAAACCTCATGCCATATGAATCTTCATTTAGTTGGCGAATTACAAAGATTGGTATTGAAAATTCACGGAGGATTCGTTTAATTATTAGGAAATTGGTGGTAAAAAATTAAGAGCCCATCAACATGGTACCATGCACGTGTCGCCTACTCATTATTTTCCCATTAGTAGCAACTTTCTTTACAAACAAAACTGGCTTTTATTGGAATTTTTCCTAACAATGAATCAGAGAACCGAACCAGTAAAATGGGTCAGATTGCCCAAAATCTCTCTCTCTCTCTCTCTCTCTCTCTATTTTTAAATTGGGCTCGTAAAAGTTAAAAAATAAAAATATAACAGCTAGGGCTAGCTAGTGTTATGCCCAATAATATTGCGACCAAGCCTAGAGGCTAGAGTTGGGGCCCCAAATTAATCAACTTTTCTTGTCGCTTTGCTCCCCTTTGTCTTCCATGGAGGAGAATATCATGTCCATACTATTGCTGCCCCCTGCCCCCGAGTTAAACAAGGCATCGGCCAAATCCACCAGCGGAAGCTGATACTCAACCCCGCTCCCAAACCGGCTGCTCGATGAACCTGCACCGCCACTCAAGGCCGTGGTGCTGCTCGTCTGGCCACTCAGAGCGAAGGCGGCCCTGTACGGGTCGACGTTGAAAGTAGTGCTCGTAGTGCCGGTACCTTCTCCGGCAGCTGGGGGGTTGATGTCCATTGTGAGCCACCTGGTTATGGGAACTGAGGCGGGCGACTCCTGTGGCGGAGACCTGGCTGCGGCGGGTTGTTGTGGCGTGATTTCCAGGGGTGGCGGGGCTGCAGATGGGGCGGTGGAGGACATGATGCAAGTGTGGTCTCCCCGGTAGGTGACTTCGAAGGTGAAGGGATCGTCGTCCAGTCTCTGAACTTGTTTCTTCGCGGGGCAATGGTAGAGCTTTTGGTGGGTGCATCGGAAGTAACTCCTTTTAAAGAAATTAGAGGAAAGGAAGGCAGCAAAATTAATTTGTTTTTCGACTTGTGCTTAATTGATATTTATAAATAACTAACTTGTTTAAAATATAAGATATGTTGATGATGATGATGATATCCATTTGATCAAGTGTTATTTAAAAGGTAAAAAAATTCACAATGCCTTTAATGACTCTAATGAATTTAGTTAGGGTTTGTACGTACGTGTCGAGTCTAATTTACTACGCTTATTTTAACTGTTTGTTGTCTGCATAAAAATGATATGTATGATAATATATATACGTTTTAATTAGTATACGTGGGGGGGACATCATCTATCCTATTTTTATAATTAAGCACCTAAATTAATGTCATTTAATTTTAGTGTTTCAATTCAGTTCAGTATGCTTTAAATTTGTTTCTGTTCTAAATAAACTCCTCTCACTTTTACGTTAAGAGCTAATTAATTTCATTGAGTCCCTTGTGATTAATTAATTAGAACTGGTTGGTTAGCTGAAATTAAATTATTCTTAGTTTTTTAAAAATTGATCGAGTTAAACTTGAAAAACTCTTTAAATGAGTTTTACAAATTTTCCTTATTAATTTAATTAAAATTTTCAAAACTGCCATTCTCCAAAATGTTATTCACAAATCATTTACATCTAATTAAAGGCGTACGTGCAATGGTCGATTTAAATGTATTTTCTAAATTAGACTATTAGTGGCAGTTTAACTATATATCTTCTAATTAAACTATATTAATTAATAGTGAAATGCATTTTCTCATTTAAACGTGTTTTTCAAATTTTATATAAAAAAATAAAAATTAACAATTTTATAGCAATTTTGGAAGCATTTTCATACCTAAACACCACCTTTATATATATATATATGGTGTTAATTAGTTTTGGTATTTCAAACCCTTTTTAGTCTTTTTAATTTTATTTTTTATAAATTCAATCTAACACATGAAAATCCACCTATTAATTAATTTGAACTCTCAACCAATCAGAACAAATGGGTTTAGAGTAAATATAAACTGTGGGTCCCCAAAATATAAAATAAACCACAATAAGTAGTGTCATTTGGGTTGAATTTGAATTTAGCCTAAATTTTGGTTTGGAATCTGGGACGAGAGGCTGCTTGAAACCAGTCTTGACTGATGAATTAGGGACTTCAAAGATGTAATGATGCAAATAGCTAGGTTTTCTTTCCTTAAATTAGACCCAAAAAAGCTAAGGCAAAGTCATGTGTTGACTTGACCCTGTCCAAATCCTAAGGGATGATGAGGGTTAGTTTTCTCTTCTCTCTTTTCTTGGTGGCCAAGTTGTTATAAGGTACACCGTGTTTGGATGCATCTGAAATGAATGAATAAACTAATTCCAGTAAAGAATACCTTGGAAACCTTGAGTTGAGAATCTCCTTTTGGCCGTACTTCCTCCACGTATAGCCATCCTCCGGTGGGATCTCGGTGTTGCCCATTCTGGGTGCCGGAAACCTCCTCACCGTCCGATTGTCCACGTCATCATTCCTTTAGTCATTTTAAGGAGAGAAAAAATGAAATAATTAGCAATTGATTATATATATCCCAAATACCATCATCATTTTAATTAGTTAATTCATTTTTTTCAACTTTCGACTTAACAGCTAGCTAGCTAGGCTCGAATTAATTATATCCCAAATTTGTATCCATTTTCACGAGTAGTAACATAAAACTAATCGAATTTATTCAAAAAAGTGATCTAATATTTTTATGAAAATATTTAATTAATTAAATTACGCCACCCACCCTAATCATTTATAATTCCTAGCCGGTCTTTCATGCATGGTCTTAATTATACGCTTTCTTAATTTGTGCGTGCCAATTCGTGTTCATACCATTGACAACCCTTCTTCACAGTTTACACTTAACAACAAACACATTTTATCTATCAAAGCTTGAAGCTTCTCACCTTCTTCGCACCCGCTGGCCTAAGCCCACACTGCCGGAGCCCTCCACCACCTCCGGCGGCTGAGCCTCCCTATCCCTTCCACGCACTTCCTCCATCCCTCTAATTTCCGGAAACCCCAGCAACCCGGCCATCGCATGCGTATAATTATACCTCAGCCATTCCTGCACTCCTCCGGCGGCTTGGCCTTCGAGCTCCGCCATGGCTGACTCGCTCGCATGGCCATACGACGACGTCGAGCCTTGAGAATTCAGCCGCTCTCTGGCGGCGCTGAAAACCCTAATAATCTCATCGCACAAACTGGACAGCATATTCACATCGCCTTGCACCTGGTTCATATTTGCTTCCAGCTCTCTGGCCAGCCTGCAGCCATGGAAGATCAAAAGTTTTATCTCCTCCATGGCAATTTCCTTTTCTGGCTGTCTTGGAACTCTCTGTTTCAGATACATATACATAAACGAAATTTAAATGGGTATTTTATATAGAGAGATAGATTATGGGGAAGGAATTAATATAGAAATGGGTCATTATTCAAAGTAATTTGCGTATATATCTAACACGGTGGACTGGGACTGGGTCATGGTCTCACCAAGATTTTCACTTTCTCCATGGAAGTCTACGAGGAGACTCGGCCCCTTTTGAAACGAAAAATATCTTCCCAGGTTTGAAGGAAGATGCGACTGTCGATCCAGGGGGAGAAGTGTTTTAATTACATCTTCTTCCAACTTCTAATTGGTTCAAGGTAGCGGAACTTAAAGAATTGCGTTCGACACGGTTAATAAGTTTGATCAGATGAATGAGAGAAAGTGTTGGGTTGAACACTTGACCCGAACCCCACGACCCCTTGTTCTGGACATGGCTAGCTATTGGCTGACTGGGGCCTGGGCACAGTCCCATTCAGTGGGTCCCTAATCCTTATTGCGATGTTTACGATTACGGATTAGTGCTGTTGCTAATTAATTATAAACCCGTTAATTTGATTAGCAGATTCAGGTGATTCCTGTAAATAATTGATCTTGCAACTCGATCTCTACCTGTACTGCTGGGCTCCATATTGATCACATTAATAATTGATGGACTAAGTATGATTCGATTAAAACTAAAATCTCAAATTCAATAGATTAATTTTGGTTTAATTCGGCTGAGTTTTTTTATTAAATTCTGCTCGTTTCAATTTTGGTATAAAAAAATTCAGTTTTCCATTGATTTCCAGTTTGGTCCTACGATTAGTATTGTTGTTATTAACCAAAGGAACTAAATTAACCCAAATATATGATTATTTTACACTCTTCAAGATTTTAGGTTAAAAGCAAACGTCCCTCTTAAGAGCATCTCCAACTCAAACCCCCAAATTTGGGGTGAGATGCCCTCCAACCCACTCTCAAATCCCACCTCAAATTTTAGTTCACCGTAAATTGGGGGTGGTAAACAGTATTATTCCAAATTGTTATGAAATGCCCTCCAACCCACTCCCAAATCCAACCCCAAATTTGATCACCCTAAATTTGGGCTGGTAAATTACATTACTCCAAATTTGGGATAATGCGCTCATCCTCATTTTACATTTTCATTTCAAGTATAACAAATTTTATTTTCTTTTGTATCATTTTTAATATATTTTTTCATCTTTTTATTTACTTATTATTAGTATTGATAATATTTAAATAATATTAATAAATTATAATCAATTAATGAATAATAATTATTAAATTCACTAAATTAAAAATTACTAAATAAAAGTTATAGACACAATAAATATAAATGAGTCGAATGAACACTCTTACATTATAAATCTTGAAAAATAACGCTCTATTTTCTTTACTGTTTTCAGTTTTTTAAAATAGTAAAAACGTGTTTATTTTATATTTTCAAAAATATATTTTAAAAACAAGAACAAATTTTGTATAGAAAAATCAAAATAACAAAAATTTATTTTGATTGTCTATATCACATACACGCTCAAAATTTTTAAAACGCAAAAAACGCTACAGATAAAAATAACGCATTTTCAACAATCTTAAAACAAATACTCAAAACATAAAACTGAAAATGAATTCAATGTTGAGTTCTAACCTAGTCAAGAGGGAGGGTGAATTGACACATTTTCAAAACTTTAATATAAAACTTATGCACGTATATATATGAGAAAATAAATTTAATACAAATCAAAATTGTAGTTGAGAGTACGGCAACACTTAAATATTAGATAGATAATATGATATCCGTTGGCTATGCTAGTATGTGCTTTGGTCCAATATACACTTCAAAGTACAACTTGGTGAAAACAAGTGATTTGAATGCACACAATAACAAGTTTTTAAATAACAAAATGGAATATTGAATGAGCACAAAGAATGATCAATTAAAGCAAATCATAATATATAATCAAAACAACTACCAAGAATGTAGGCCTTAGGATTCGGCCACTTCAGATAGCACAAAACCAAAAACAAACAAGTATAATCAAGCAAGAATAAGTAAGAGTGAAAAGAAGAAGAACACAACGATGTGGTTCAGCCCTTATGACTTACATCCACTACCTTAAGAATTTCTTTCCTTAGGATTTTCAATCAAATCTACTATATGCATCTTTTGTTACAACCATCGAAGCCTTCAGTTGGCTTTACCACAACCAAACTGCTTCTGGAGTCTCACGCTCACTAAGTTTGGATTTTGTATGCTCTTTACAAGATACAAGAATACTAGTGATTGAGAAACAGGGTTCTCTCAAAATAATACAATGAAGTGTAGATAATTCTCTTAATTTTCTCTCAAGAAGATAGATGAAGAAAAAGCTTTAGAGAGAATGAAAATATCGACCAATAATGTAGAAAATAATAAGGTTTCCAAAAGTTGTTCCATAGACTTCAAGAGACCCTTTTATATAGTGTTAAAGTAGGCTTTCTTTGTTCAATCTCAGCCCTCCATGTGTCAAGTTTTTAAGTCAATCTTAGCCTTTCATATTGGATTCTTGATTTACCTTCCATAACCAACTAACTTGATTGATCTTCAAGACTTTTGACTTTTGTTGATCTCCAATCAATCTTGAATGAGCAAATCAGCTCCAGTAATGCATGGCTAATTTTAATGATTAAAATATCATCAAAATTCTTCATAATTCTTGCAAAATCATCCATAAATCAGAAATGATTAATTCTGACTTCTAGTTGATGTTCAAACACCTTTGATTGTGCAATTTGCCCGTTAGCTTCCATAACAAGTATAACTTATTTGAAATTTGAATTTAAACCTTCAAATGATTAATTCTCAAATAATGAAGTAAATTTGTCCAACAATGAAGAAATCAATTATGACTTCAAAAACTCTTAATTGATCAAATTTTTAAACTAAAAATGTTGACAAGTAGAGAATCAATTTGTGTAGCTAAATATATGCAAGATATATTTTGAATATTTTCCCATAATTATGATAAATTTAGCCATAATGAGTAGGATACTTGATTCCATAATTTGAGTCTTCATATCCTTTTAATGAGAGAAAATCAGCAATAAAGGAAAGTAATATCTATCAAGGTTTAAATTTTAAACCTTAACCCTCTCCATTAATATTATACAATAAGGCTGAATCTTTGACTTCTCCATTTGAATGCAGTTCAAAAAATTCTTCCATATTTAGCTGAGTAAAAGAGCTTCTAAGAACTTTTAAATTTACTCCATGATTCTCTTACCATATTTAGACCAACAAGATGATGTAGCTTTAATATAGATTAGTGAGTGTGCTTCATGTGGCTGTCATGTCATCAAAATGCTACATTAACAATGCCATGTCACCAAGTTACATATATGGCAACTCTATATAGTGAACTACTCCAATCTCCTAAAAAACTTTCATATATCTCTTTTGAAATTTTCATATATGAACAAGAATTCCACATATATATATCTTCTAGACTTTTCATTCCAAGAAGAATTTTCCATACATAATTCAAATATTCAAATTTCTAGAAAGCTCTCTAAAAACTTATTTCCATATATAATGAAATCTCTCTCTCTATATATATATATATTAGAAGTTTCCATATATAACCTGTGTCATGAAAGCATTAGAGAACAACTTTGTAAGTCTTGTGAGGGTTTCATGCTTTGTTAGTACATAAAATATAAATGTACATTCACATTCACACATGTTAATCATCAATCATCAAAATCTACACTCAACATTTAAAATTGAAAACTGAAACAAAAAGAGAACAACCCCTAAAGTTTTCAAGATTTAAATACTACATAAACAAAGAAAATTTAATAATCTGATAGATCACTTCCAGATCCTCCAATATCATTGAAATACTGGCCAAAGGAACTGGGGATACTTTGAGATCTGCCACCTTGTTGTTAAGTTCTTTTTTGTGCAATTTTTGTTTCTTTGGTTTAGAAATATTCGCGTAGATTCGAATTCTCTATGGATGTCAAATGTTTCAATAAAATCTTATTTTCCTCTTGACATTCAGGTATGGCCAACTTTCTTGACTTATTTTGTGCTTAGATTATTTGGATTTGATAAATATGGTGTCTATCATCACTGTTATTTTTCAAAATGTTAGCAAGTTGTTGATTTTCTTCCTTAATAGCTATAATAAATTTTGTGTTTTCTTCATCATTTTTCCTTTTTAGTTTTGTCTTTTTTCCCCTACAGTTCATTGAGTAAAAGAACCTTCAACATTTTCGTTTATATCTAGAAAAAAATGAAAACAATCCAAAAGATGTGGTTGTAATAACGTGTGATACTTTGAAGTTGAAAATTCTCCTTTTGATAATACACTAATTCCATCTTGTTGATAAAAGATTGTTGTTATTGTGTTAACGTTACCTCCAAAGTAAATAAATAATTTTGAAAATAAAATAAATATTTATAATAACAGAAAAAGAAAATACTATTCTTATTTGAGATAATTTTACCCTTATGCCAAATTTAGGGTAAAAACAAAGGATTGGAGATGCTCTAATATACAAACTTTCCTTCTAGCACTTAGTTTTTATTTTTTTTAAATTCAATGTTTTCAACACAACATGAAGCATCTATTATTTTGAATAGCTTTGTCATTAATTTGATTATTTCGGTAAATTTTGATTAATTTGACAATTTTTAATAAAATAGCTAAATCATTTTTATTACCCTTCTCACAACTATTTTTTCTTCCTTTGTTATTGTAACACCCCGCTCTTCTAAAAGGGCGTTACGTAATGTAAGATTCTGGGGATATTTTTTTTCTAAACAAACAACATAAATCTAACACAAAATCATTCCCCGAAGATCCCGTTACACCTTCTCAATATATCAACTATGAGCCATCAATAAACTAAGACAGGTTCACCAATTCAAATGCAAAAGCTAGATAGAAACCTTAATAGGTCATAACCGAAATCACTTTATTTATAATATAAAGTCATCCAACGTTACATAATGTCATTAAAAGTAACAACAGAACTGAAAACGACATAATATAAACTATCCACTACTCGCTTTCAATCCTCGACGATTCCTTTCCCTTTCGTACCGCTGCCTTCACCTGGAACGTTTGAATATTCCAGCGACAAAATCCCTATTAGATGATGAATCATCTAAGTGAGAGTTCAAAATACATCTTTCATGAATGAAAGCAAGACATGAAATAAACCAATACACCTAGCGAACCCTAGCCAAGAGAATCCCCAGCGCTTAACCCTACCACGGGAAAAGAGCAATCTCTCTAAAAGCTATGCCACCATAACGACTCGACGACAGGACGACGCGACGCAATTCTAGCTTAAATGGGGCTACCAACGCATCTCTTCAGATTACGTTCCCACCTTAAGCATTCATGAACCACCATACAATCCTAACTCCAAAATTTCATATGGACCAGCTAGTCATCCTAGTGCAACTTTTCTGGCCAAACAGCCTGGCACGAAAATCAAGGTGGCTATCCTAACAAGCACACCAGCATCAGATACCCTTATTATTCTGTCACGCCTTGGAGAATTACGGCTACACTATCCAGATAGCATCCTGGCCAAACAGCCTAGCACGAAAACCAAGGCAACTATCCTAACAAGCACACCAGCATCAGATACCCCTATTATTCTGTCACGCCCCTGGAGAATTACGACTATACTATCCAGACAACATCCTAGGCTGATATCCCATATGAACAACACAGTATGGACCACCTAGTCATCCTAATGCAACTTTCCTGACCAAATGGCTTGACACGAAAACCAAGGCAGCTACCATGACATGAACACCTAGCATCAGATACCCCTATTATTCTGTCATGCCCTTGGAGAATTACGACTACACTATCCAGACAACATTTTAGGCTGACATTCCATATATACACATAAAACGCAAGACAATAACACATTTCACAATTCAATGCATCATATAAGCAACATTTATAAAATGCAATGCTTAAGTTCAAAACGTTTAGGGACGAACCTTCCTCGTAAAACCAACTGTTATCGGTTATTATTACAATGCACAAAACCATTTTGCATAAACAACAATATATTTAGGTAACACAAATACCAAATTTTAGGGTAAACTACTCACAACTTAAAATCAAGTTTTCAGGTAGAACACTCACCTTGACGAATTCGAATCGCTTCGATTCTTGTGCACAACCTCGTTATGCGTGCCAAATCACAGACACTTGAATTTACAGTCAATATCGAACCACAACACTTCCTAAACACCATATTTAATTAAGGAAGCATTAAAATCCATTTTTCTTAATTTTTTCATAATTTCCTCTATTTTCTCCCATTTTTCACCTCGATAATTCCAAAATAATTATTTCCTCAATTATTTTTTTAAATATTTCAACACAATAAATCCTCAAATAATTAAATAAAAATTCTGGAATTAAAATTACCAAAAAGCCCTTACTCACGCGCTTGGCGCTTGTGTGAGAGTGAGAGTTGGCGCGTGGCTGCACGTCGTCTTCTTTGTTAAGCCAGTCGCCAGCGCACTACAAGAAATTTCAGTTTTAGTGACGGAAAAATCCGTCACTAAAAACATAAAATCCGTCACTAAATTTTTCTGTGACGGGTTTTGTGACGGGGTTAAATCCGTCACTAAAGAAGGCGTGACAGATTTTTTGTGACGGGGTTAGTGCTACCCGTCGCAAATCTGTGACGAGAGAGCATTTCTGTCACAGATTTGTGACGGATGTCTCGTCACAGATTTGTGACGGGGCAGTATTACCCGTCACAGATCTGTGACGGGGAAGTTCTCCCCGTCACAGATCTGTGACGGGTAAAGTTCATCTCGTCACAGATCTGTGACGGTTGAGGTTCATCCCGTCACAAATCTGTGACGGGAAAATAATTCCCGTCACAGATCTGTGACGGGAACGTACTACCCGTCACAGATTTGTGACGGAGACTTCCCCGTCACAGATCTATGACGGGGACAATCTGTCACAGATCTGTGACGGGAAATACTGCCCGTCACAGATCTGAGACGGGCTCTACCCGTCACAAAAATTTTTAAAATAAAAAAAAAACGAACAATCTGTGACGGGTTACTACCCGTCACAGATTTGCGACGGGAGTACCCGTCACAAATATTTTTAAATATAAAAAAAAATAATAATTAATATTTTATAAAATTAATATAAATAAAAAAAATAATTTTGAAAAAAAATTATATTAATATTAATATTTTAAATCAATAATATATTTTTAATTTAAAAAAATATATTTTTAATTTTTAAATTTAAAAAATTAAAATTTATATTTATTAAAATTAAAATTAATATTTTCTTTTATAAGAATACAAAAATTTAAAATAACAACAATTTTTTTTAAAATTTAAATAAAATATTAGAAATAACATTAAATAAAATTAATATTACTCACATTCACATTAAAAATAAAATAAATATTATTTTAAATCAATAATATATTTTTATGAAATTAAAAATATATATTTTTTAAATTTATAAAATTAAAATTTATATTTATTAAAATTAAAATTAAAATTAATATTTTCTTTTATAAGAATAAAAAAATTGTATTTAACAACAATTTTTTTAAAAAATTTAAATAAAATATTAAAAATAACATTAAATAAAATTAATATTACCCACATTCACATTAAAAATATAACAAATTTTATATTAAAAAAATTAAAATTTAATATTAATATTAAGATTACCCACGTTTACTTCAATGTTTACAACATTCCATTACAATCAATCATCATTATTATTAGCATTTTCATCTTCACCATTGTCACTCTCATCTTGATCAGCTACCGGGTCAGATCCACCTGGAACAGTCGATGGTCCAGTATCTGCAGTAGATTGTTTTGTCAATCTACTTATTACCATATTCATTTCTGACTGCCACGCTGTCATTTGTTCTTGCCACTGTCGTAATTGCCGATTCTCAATCCGGAATTCAAGCAACTCATCAGTTAATTGGGTAACTTTAAGTCTCATTTGTTCAAACTCTGGTGACACATGTGAAGATGATTGGCTAGAACGATTGGTGGTAGATGGATATAACAAATTAGCTTGGGAGCCTAACCCGTATATTCGACCCTTTCTATTCCGACCACTAACAGCTTGATAGAAGATGTCGTGTTCATTAACTGTAGGCGATGAGGACTCTTCGGTACTTGCGGATGATGAAGATGCCTCCGCACTCAATCTTTCATATTTTTCCTATAAAATTAAAATATTCATGTAAATGAATTAAAAGATTATTTTAAAATAAAAAATTTAATTTAATTTATAAAACACACTTACAGCGACGACCCTAGATCTGTCATCGACCCACACTTCTTCTCCTTGATTATCTTTCCTGGTGTGGATTCTCCTGAAGAATTCAAACTCATTGGGCTCACGATTCAATTCAGTTGCCTGTATAAGAAATTAATAAATAATATAGTAAACTTATAATTTAAATAAATTATAAAAAATATATATATAACTTAGCATAAGTAATTACCAGCCTTCTTCGAGTCAAGGAGAATGGAATGGACCCGCCAGTGTGGAGCGAACCACCGGTCTCAAAAGCACGATTTTTTTTATTTTGTGTGGAAATTTTTTTGTTGCTTTCTTCTGCCCACTTTGCATCAAGTGCCTTACGCACGTCGGGATCCATCCACGTTGCTTCGTCTTCCCCATTTCTAATTCGATGCAAATGGCTCCTAAAACTTCGTCTACCAGACTTATTCCATTGAGCCATATGCGATCATTCTCCTCGGGTGGCCAGAAATACGTCTTCTACATTAAATTAAGAAACATATATATATAAGAATTTAAATACAAACTTATATTAATAAAGAATTATAAATTAACTTACGTTAAATTCTTCAAGCCACATCCTTCGTATTATTTCTGGCACTTCATCCCAATGAATCCACGGTTCAGTGTATCGTGCCCTCCAAATCTTTTCCAATTTGCTTGGTGGGCCACTTTCAGGGATACAACTATCAAACACAAAATATATATTTATTCATTTGAATGTATAATATACTTGCAAGTAATAAGTTTAAAATAATAAATACGATACTCACTGATTACACTGTTCATCGCAAGATAAGTGTTTTCGACCGTCTCCTCGGCTGATATCAATCGGGTCAGTTGGAATGGGCTCAGAGTGTTGTGCAGAAGCAGATGATGAATTGAGTCCTTGCGGTGTCGGCATGAAAGTGTATGGGGAAGATCTGTCTGGCATATGAGAAATTCCCCCAACATATTGGCCACTCGGTGGTACAACATCTGGTGGGTAGAAAGTAGGTGGAACACCATAATAACCCCATGGCGGTATCGTGGTTCCAGGATATGGAAATTGATGAGGCATGGGAGCAAAAGGTTGTGAGGGTGGTGGTGGGGGTGGTGACTGGAGATTGAATTGTGTGGATTGAACAACAGGTGTGGAGTCAGGAGAAGAATATTGCGAACCAGAATTGGCATCTGGAGAAGGTGTGGTCCTATAAGATGTTCTACTTCTACCTCTTCCCCTACCCGAAGGTGTTGAATGTTTTGACATCTATTTCGATAATTATATATATATGAAAAAAAATTACATTAACATCAAAGTCAACATACTAAAAGTACAGGTACAGAAATTATAAATATTCATATTTTAAAAATACAAAGGTTATTAATTAGCATGCACAAAAAAAAAAAACCATAAAACTATCAGTCATCTTCTTCTATATATTCATCAATGTCTTCCTGGTCACTATCTCTGTCATCAGATAATATATCTTCCTCGTCTTCTTCTGAAACAGATTCTTCATACATATCATTTTCTTCTTCCTCAACAATATTGGAGACATCAACTTCCTCTACTAGCCCATTATCATCTTGTAAAGTGCCTCCAATGTCAATATTTACATCAATTATAGGCCGTTGCAATATTTCATCCTCTTGAAAAGGCTCTTCCATGTTAGCTTCAGGAGCATTTATTGTACCTCGTGCCTTTGTTTTAATTACAACTATCCAACCATTTTTTTCACGACAGTAATCAGGGTAAAGCGAGTAATACACTTGTTCAGCTTGTTGGGCAAATATGAATGGATCGTATTTCCTATGTCTTCTTGATGATCGAATGTTTACAATTCCATATTTATCATGAATTTTAGTTCCTCGTAGACTTGGATCATACCATTCACATTTGAACAAAATTACTCTTTTTATTGGTAAGCCTGCATATTCTAACTCAAGTATGTCTATAAGTTTTCCATAATAATTCATATGTGAAGCTCCACCTCGTGACGCAGACACGCAAACACCATAATTTTCTGTCGACCTACTCTGACTCCATTCAACAGTATGAAATTTGTATCCATTGACGAAATACATTGGCCAATGTTTCACGTTGGGAGTTGGCCCCCACCCTATGCTCTGAATTAGTGGGTCTGCAATAACTTCGCCACTCAAATTCACCTAACAAAATATTTTCATCACTTTATGTATACATAATTAATATTAAATTAAGAAATATCTTAAACTTTACAAACTTACGTGATTATGGAACCAAACACAAAAATGCTCCTCGATTTGTTTGTTTAATTCTTCGTCACTGATTACTGGCGATAATTCACGTAACATGTTTGTGTACATGTTGAAACATTAAAATATATATATCAACATAATATGAACAAAATTATTAATATGAAGTCATAAATATATTAATATATTTAAGTTTGAGTTCTTACTCAATATAAGGTTCGACCTCTGGCGTATTTAGCAAGACATATAACTTTGCTGTTTGAAACTCATTCACATCCAACCATCTTTTTTTCATTGGACCAGCTGCACGACCCGGATAATTGAAGATAGAAATTTGTGGATGCGAAGATTCTCCTCCATCATCATTTCGAGGAGCTCTCGTCCTCCTTGATTGAATATTTGATTCAAAATAATATGAACCAAATGTGGCTGTCTCTTCAATTAAATATGCCTCACAAATAGATCCTTCTATGCGAGCCTTATTCCGAACTTTCTTCTTTAAAGTATTGAGAAACCTAAATCATTTTAAAGTTATCTTAATTTATGAAAAAGAACATAATAAACTATACGACAAAATCAATAAATTATATGAATATAAAATTTATTACCGTTCAAATGGATACATCCATCTGTATTGGATTGGCCCTCCGACCTTTGCTTCGTAAACCAAATGTACCGGGAGATGTTCCATTGAGTTAAACCATCCAGGCGGAAATGCACACTCTATTTTGCATAGAATGATTGGGATATTTTGTTCCATAATTTCCAAATGTTCAGTTCTTAACGTTGTTGAGCATAGATCTTTGAAAAACTGGCATAATTCAGTTATTGGACTCCAAATTCGATCTGGTAATCCTGAAAATGCCGTTGGAAGTAACCGCTCCATAAAAACATGACAATCATGACTCTTCAAGCCAAATAATTTTCCATTCTTCATATCAACACATCTGCCCAATCTAGATGCATACCCGTCAGGGAGTTTAAGTTCTTTTATCCATTTCAAAATACTTAACTTTTGTTCTCTTGTGAAAGTATATTGAGCTTTAGGTTTCCAATATTTACCCCCACCACATTCTACTAATTCCAACTCCTTCCGCCTGTAATATTCTTTCAGGTCCATTCTAGCTTTACTATTATCTTTAGTTTTACCTTTCACATCCATGATTGTGTTGAAAAGATTATCAAAAATATTCTTCTCGATGTGCATGACATCTAAATTGTGTCGGATAAGATTATCTTTCCAATATGGCAAATCCCAAAAAATACTTCTTTTTGTCCAATTGTGTTGCACACCATATCCGATCATAACACAATTTTGTTGTTCTAAGATAGACGGGACATTACATACTCTACCAAATACGTTTTCTCCACTTAAACGAGGAGGTGGACAAGAATTATCAACTTTATTTTTTCGAAATGCAGTTGTATTTCTTCGAAAAGGGTGATCCATTGGCAAAAATTGTCGGTGACAATCAAAAAATGATGTTTTCCCACCGTACTTGAGATTAAAAGCTTTTGTGTTTTTCATACAATACGGGCATACTAATCTACCTGATGTCATCCAACCAGATAACATTCCATATGCAGAAAAATCATTGACAGTCCACAACAGAGCTGCTTTCATCATAAAATTTTACTTTGTGGATATGTCATAAGTCAACACTCCTTCGTGCCAAAACAATTTCAATTCATCAATTAAAGGCTGT
Source organism: Diospyros kaki (assembly GCA_036245055.1). Lineage (NCBI taxonomy): Eukaryota > Viridiplantae > Streptophyta > Magnoliopsida > Ericales > Ebenaceae > Diospyros > Diospyros kaki. Next base: position 45,659,204 of record BSEG01000002.1, on the reverse strand, counting down.
AAAAATACGTCTATCTTACTCTTGGGATTTGAAGGACCTGGAATAATAACCGTTAAAAACATAAACTCTCTTTTCAAACATAATCCAAGAGGCAAATTATATGGAGTCACAATTACTGGCCAACAAGAGTACAGGCGACCCGATTGACCATATGGAGTAAACCCATCTGCACACAAACCAAGCCTTACATTTCTAGGATCAGCAGAGAAGTCAGGATGTGTCCGATCAAAATATTTCCATGCTTCACCGTCAGACGGGTGAGACAATACCCCAAACTCTCTCCGATTTTCATAATGCCACCTCATGTTCGAAGCAGTAATGGTTGAAGCATAGATTCTTTGCAATCTTGGTATGAGGGGCAAATACCACATTCTCTTAAAAGGAATTTCTTTAAATTTTCCTATGCCACTTCTTGCAGACTTAAAACGAGGATGACTACAAAACTTACAACTCCTCTCAAATTGATCATCTTTATAATATAACATACAACTATTTGGACAACAATCAATCTTCTGACAACCAAGTCCAAGCTTAGAAACTAATTTTTTAGTATGATAAAAGTCATCGGGCACACGATTACCAGTTGGCATTGTATGTTGCATAAACTGCATGATTTCATTATAACAACCTTCAGGCATGTTGTAATCAGATTTAATGCTCAACATCCTAACAGCAGCAGAAAGTTCACTCTCTGCATCACAACCCGAGTATAATGGGGATTGTGCAGCAGATAACATCTCATAAAATGCTTTTGCATTTTAATTAGGTGGTTCCTCAATATTGTACGACTGATCATGACCACTTTCGCTAAACGCTCCTTGCATTGTAGTAGGCGCATGTGACGGTCCTGCTGCATCCATTACCATTTGCTCATACGGATTAAACTGATTTCTAAAATTATTTTCTCTATAATATTCATTCACAATAACATTTTGAGGCATTATTGGCATTTCTTCCCCATGGTTCGTCCAATAATAATACCCTTTCATAAACCCATACTTACAAAGATCCCTTTTCACCTCATTAACTGGTTTAAACTTCAAACACTCACATTTCATACAAGGACATTTCAACACTCCTAGCCTTATGAAACTTTCTTGAGAATATGCAAGTTGAATAAACTCATCAACACCAGCATAAAATTCAGGAGTGATCCCACCTCTTCTTGGCATACACCGATTATCAATCCTTCGACGATGCAACGGAGCTTCCATTTTCAATTCAAAATTGTATAACAAGCACGATTCTTAATAGATATTTTATCCTGAAAACTAACCAAATTATATTTCATCATTTCAGACTGTCATAAGTAATTGATAAATATGAACAAAAAATAAATATAATAATAAATAATTCATTGAGATAAATTTTGCATCTTTTTTATAAATTAAGATAATAAATAATTAAGATAAATTTTAATATTTTTACTTAACTCTACATATTTGAATTGAATTTTTTTTAAATACTAATTTAAATTTATATTTCCTTTAATACTTAAACAATTATTATAATTTTTAATTGTTACATTTTTTATTTTATTTTGATTTGAGTAATTAAAAACAACATGGTTAAAATAATGTATCTAATATATTTTCTAAGTTAGCTATAAATGTCTCACTTTGAAATTTAAAATCTATTAGTGTACTTATTTTATTTTATAACAACAAATTATATTACTCTTTAATAGTATTTTATTTTTAATATTGTAATAAATAAATAATTCAATTTAAATATTTATCTAATTTATTTCTCATGTAATTTTTAATTTTTAGTGTTTCATTTAAATAAAAAATTAAATTTTATACCTTTTTAAATTCATTTTAATTTTTAAAATAATTATCTAATTTATTTCGTACATTATTTTAAATATTCTAATTTTACTTTTATTTATTATTTTTAATGTTTTAAACAAAAAAAAATAATTTTTAATGTCTATACTTAATCTTATTCTTATGGCAACAAAATATATGTTTTCATAAATATTGTATTTACTTTTAGTATTTTATTTTTAACATATTTAATTTAAAATTACAATATTTTAAATTAAAAATCTGTTTTAAATTAAAAACAAAAAAATAAATATTATTAATACAATTACATAACAAAATAACTACAGAAAGAATTTATAAACAATTAATAAAATTCACATTTTAATTTCTAAACATTACAAATAATATAAAAAATTAAAATAAAACCTAAACTAATTTAAATAAAATAATCATTAAACTCAACATACATACTAAACACAAAAATAAATTAACTATTCAATTAAACTAACGCAATTTAAACTTTTATTTCCTTTACTACATAAACAATTATTCAAATTTTGATTTGATACATTTTTTATTTTATTTTCGTTGAGTTATTAAAAATATTAAGGTTAAATTTATTGTTATAAAAACTAATAATTTTTCATGGTAAAATTTTATTTTGTATTTTTAGTCCTTAATTTTTATTAAAAATATATTCAATGGTATTTTATTTTTAATATTGTATTTATTTTATATTTTAATTTAAATATTTATCTAATTAATTTCTCATATTATTTTTCAATTTTAGTGTTTTATTTTAAATAATTATCTAATTTATTTCATATGTTAGTTTTAAAATTTTTAATTAAAATTTTATTTATTATTTATTAATTTTTAAATTTTAAATAGAATTCTTTATATTTTTCATAGAATTTTTTTAATTTTTTTACACTTAAATATTTTTTTATGACAATAAAATATATGCTTTCTTAAATAGTAAATATATTTTTAGTATATATTTTTTTATGTATTTTATTTAAAATTATAATATTTTTCATTAAAAATATATCTAAACTTAAAAATAAAAAAAATAAACATTATTTACACATGCACGGGTTTACTAGTCCAATAACATATCAAAATAACTAAATAATTAATTAGTTGTAGTTTAATTATTTAATTATAATTATTTATATTTTAATTTTTAAGCATTACAAATAATATAACCAATTAAACTAAAACTAAACTAATTAACATAAAAATAAACTACTAAACTAATACAAAAATAAAATAACTACAACTAAACTAACACAAAAATAAAATAATTGCAACTAAACTAACATAAAACTAAAATAATTACAACTAATAACACAAAGAAATTATGATTAAACTAACAGAATATAATTAAAAGTAAAACAAAATAAAAAGTTATAAAATACTTACTTGATAGCACTGAAATTAACTGAAGAAGAAGAAGAACCAGCGACTATGAAGCAACTGAAAATGGAGGAGATAGTGAGAAAATGGGAGGGAAGGGGGGCGAGACAGTGAGAAGGGAGGGGGGCGAGACAGTGAGAGGGATGAGGGGGGCTGGGAGAATGGGGAAGGGGAAGGGGAAGGGAGGAGGAGAGGGGGGGCGAGACAGTAAGTGGGAGGAGGGGGGCTGGGAGAATGGGGAAGGGGAAGGGGAAGGGAGGAGGTGAGGGGGGGTGAGACAGTGAGTGGGAGGAGGAGGGCTGGGAGAATGGGGAAGGGAGAGGGGTTTTTTTAAAGGAGGGATTGCGACGGGACTGACCATTCCCGTCGCAGTTTTGCGACGGGACGAGTCAGTCCCGTCGCAGATTGCGACGGGACTGACGCGTCCCATCGAAATTCTGCGACGGGACTGACGCGTCCCGTCGAAATTCTGCGACGGGGCTGACCATTCCCGTCGCAGTTCTGCGACGGGACGCGTCAGTCCCGTCGCAGAACTGCGACGGGGCGTCGCTCCCGTCACTGATTTGCGACGGGAGAGCATTTTCTATCACTATTTTGTGACGGGATACACCATCCCGTCACAAAATTGTGACGGTAATTTCTGACCGTCACTAAACCACTTTAGTGACGGCTTTCCATCACTAAACCCGTCACAAAACCCGTCACTAAAACTGTTTTTTCTTGTAGTGGCGGTTGCTCCGATGGACAAAACAAAGGTACCCCCTTGAAGCCCTTCCTCAATCAATCACAACCCCATCAATTTCAGGCCGAAACAACATCGAAATGCCCGCCGAAAGTCGAGTTGCAGGTCGGCGGTGGTGGTCCGCCTCCAACCCTCAGCCAAGCTTTGAACAACCACCAAAATCACTCCAAAATGCCTCAAAATACTCTCAATCTCTTCTAATTGATGCAAGGATCAAAAGCCCCTTAATCACTCTCTCAAAAACGTCCAAAAACACGATTCATTTGATGCCAAAAAATCAAAACCCTCGTTCTCCTTTTTATACCCGAAAAATGAACTTCTTCCGGCCAATCACCGGCCATGGCTTGGTCCCCAAGCCTCCTATCGCCGGCTACCACCTCCCCCAGGTCGCCCTTAGCCGTCCCATCATCGGATTCAACCTCCACTTGCGAAGATTTGCTACGGCCGATTTCCTTCACTGTGCGTTCACATTGCAAACTTTTCATTTTTTACACTTTCACCCCCTACTTTCTTCCAATTCCATTTTAGCCTTTACCAAGACACTCCTGATCTTTTCAACACCATCACTAAGGCCCACAAGTTTGGTACTTCTCATTTCACCCTTGAAATTTTCAAAAAATTACCGTTTCGACCTCTCTCAGGCAAATTTAGAAATTACACTCAGGCCCGACTGATCGTTTTAACCTTAAATCCATTCGATTCAACCCGAAATCACTTAAGGGTTGTTCTATACATAAAATATTAATCTTTGACACTCTTCGTTGACCTTTTCGACATCGATTCGATTTTCTCAGTTTGGTCGACAGCTGTACCAAAAATTGTTCCTAATCCAATTTCTTTCATCACTAAAAATCATAATTCGAATCACTCGTCGATACTAAACCATTTTCCTTTGCTATCTACAGTCCGGGGTACTCCCTCCGACTAATTTGGTTGTCAAAAGCTGCGTTAATGTACCCTATAGTCTCACTTTTTCACAAATTTCATTTATGCCCTTCATTAAATATTATTTATAACCTCAAATCATTCTCGGGTATTACAGTTATTTACTCTCCACATCCATTTCTCCTATCACTTACGGCGAGTTTCTCCGATCATTTACAGTCATTTCTCCTTTCTTTCTTATTTTCTTCTACTTTTCTCTATACAAAGGGTGATTTTATAAAAATGTTGATGACATGGGAAGAGTTTTATGAAGAAAAGAGCAATGAACAGTATCAGCTCGTAGATGACAATGAACAGCAACAACAACAGCTTATTGATGTTTTAGTATGCCATTTTATTTGTAATTTTGGATTCGTAAATGAAATAGGTTATCGATGTCGTTTGCTACCTGAGGTTGAGGAACTCAAGCTTCCCTGACACCTCATAGTCAAGGAACCCAAGGGTTCTCCACTATGGGCAGTGGTTGATCACTATGAGACTCAGCCCTTCTCCTCCTCGTAGAAGTTATCGGACACTGGCGAGGTAGAAATGAGCTAACTCCTCGAGTGGGTGTCATACTTAAGAAATATACTATCTATTACAAAAATAAAACTAAGATAATGTCTAGAATCAAAAAATTAAAAAATTAGGCATTTAATTTTTTTTTAAATATTAGACATTTAAAAAATTAATTAAAAAATAAAATTTCACATATTCTAAATAAAATTTAAATATTTTTAAAAAGTTGTTTTATTATTAAAAAAAATTCCAACATGAGGTGGCCGCTGACAGAGCCCCCAACCACTAAAGGTTGGGTCTAGAAGCTTCCCGACAACAGGTGGTTGGGGGTTCTTTGAACTCCCGATGAGCAGCGGACAGGGGTTCCTCAAACCCCTCATTGTCACCGGGCGCTAGGTTGGCCTCCACCTACAGTCAACCCATCACCCAAGAACCTCCAACCTAGCCAGAAAGACACCCATTAATGCACGCCTACCTCTGATTTTGCAGTCTTTTCTTCTGAAGCTTCGTTGCCGTAGATTGAATTTATTAAGATTTGAGATATGAGTGTAAAGGGGAACATGTAGAAGAAGATGATAAATTTAGGATATGTGGGTTGCAATGAGCAATTGATGATGGCTGTAGAGAGTAAAAATGCAAATTGGGTTAGTGTGGGCTGTGGAGAGTAATAATGTAAACTGGGGATAGAATTTTCCTTAATTAACATCCTCTAAACTTATAAAAATATCAAAAATACCCTCATTTATTTGCCATTCCTCTTTCTCTTTCTTTCCCACCTCTTTCCTTTTTCATAATTTAGAATCTGACTATATGATTGGAGAGAACAAAAAACGTTGTTGCCTTTTGAGACCCATAAACCATTAAAGAAGGAAATATTCTAACAACCAACTACTTGAGACTGCCAATCACTATAGAACATAATATTTTTCTTTTTTTCTCTTTCTCTTGTTGAGACCTTGTAACAAAAAGGTTTTTAATTAGGCACAAAAATTCCCTAATTGAAGAACGTACTAATAAGTAACCTACTTGTAAAGATAAGCTCTTATTTTTAGGTACTTCAATTAAGGACTCATTGTCCCTTAGAGATAATGAAACCTACTTGTAAGGTCTTCAATCAATGACTCATCATGCCTGATTGAGGCTATGTTTGGTATTGTCATGTTGTGTCATGTTTTGACAACTATATTGTATTATTATGCTTTATTATGTTGTACTGTAAATGATTATTGGATGTAAATGGTAAGTCTATGTAGTGTAGGTGCATAAATGAAATGCCCGTTCAATCTATTTATTATTAAGGATAGAGCAGGCAATTAAAACATCATTATTTTACATCCTTTGGATTTGGGGGATTCAACTGAAACTGAAAGTCCAAGTTTCACGTTATGGAAGTGGCCACATCCAAGGGCCTTGTGCTTTGGCACACTGCAGTTTCTCTGGGTTTCTGCCTCGTTCAGCCCACTCCATTTACCATTCTGGGCCCAATCATGGGCCTATATCAGACAAAGCTTGAGATTTTGATCTTACTTTGTGTAACCGACCCACACAAAACAGTAAAAAGCTCAATGATATGATTTCAATTTAAACGTGACTTGATTTCATGCCGATCATAATTAAGTTCAACCCGGCTATCTCAATTCTCTCCCCTTCCTTTTTTTTTTTTCCTTTGTTGTGCCAATCAAACCATAACAGTCATTGGGGTTCGTCTGGAGAACTCCAACTATTGTTTGGGTTTGATTGATTGATTAAACCCTATATCCATCATTAGGGATCACCCCACGCATGCTGCTGACCAGCACTTAATGTTTAGAAACAATAGAGAAATAGGAAAGAAGGGATGATGGAAAGGGGAAGAGAAAAAAGGTATATAAATAAAATGTTTATTTTATTTTAATTTTTTAAAATATGATAAAAAAATGTTATAATTTTTTAAAAATAGTGAAAAGATTTCGTGAATTTCACTTAAATACAGGGAGGTTGAGATTAGTGAAATCTATCCACGATTACGGTAATCCATTGTTCAAGGGATTTGATGCAAGGAGGAGTAGGAGAAAAAACTTGTGGGCGAACGCGAAAGAAAGGTATGTGGTTTGTGGATAATGGTTGGACATGGTGTTGAAGGCTTGGCTTGGCTTGGCTTGAAGCCCTTTCACATGTGGAAGAAGAGCAGCCTGCAGACTGCAGCCTTTCCCCCTTTCCTTTATCTAACTGGATCGGAATAATTGTAGCGACCGCTCAGTCTTTCACTCTCTCTCTCTCTTTTTGCTTGCTTCGGGAGAAGAGAAAGAAAACTGAATAGAATTCACCCCAGCTCGCTACTTCTACTCTCTACTTGCTTCCACTGTTACATTTCACGCGAATTACATATATAAGGTGTATTTATACATAGACTTTTATATATTTTTATTATATTCTATATTTTTAAGTTGACATGTCAAACTAATCATTGAACTTTAAAATAAGTTAACTAAATCACTAAATTTGTATAAATCAGATCACGTTGCCCAACTTTTGAGTTTTTATTATTATTATATTATGCTTTTAGACACAATTGATGATGGGCTAACGTCATCCCACTTGTAAAAGTTTAATGAATTATTTGATCAATTTTAAAATTTAATGTTTAATTTGATCCTTAAGTTAAAATATAGTAACTAATTTTACACTTAGGATTATTTTTTTAAAATATTATTTCCAAAAGTTAATTATAAAAAGATAAGCAAGGAACAATACCATTTATAAGTGATATATTTGACTCATTTTGAAATTTAGTGATCAATTTGATTTTTGGACTAAAGTATATTGACGAATTTGACACTTTGCTTTTTTAAAAATAATTGGTTTTTAAATAAATAGTTAAATTGACCTCTCACTATTACAATAAGTCAAATAATTAACTGTTAAATTTTCATAAATAAGGCTAAATTAGTCAACCAGCAATTATTAACAATGTTATAAATTTAATTCGTTCAGCCTTGCTTATGAAAGTTTAATGATTTATTTGATTTCTTTTAAAATTTTAAAATATTATTTGAACACATAATTTTGATATTTATAATAAAATTTTATATTAATATCTTATATAATATGTTATATCTATATAAAAAATTAATATAGGTATTAAACTTAAATATCTAAATAAAAAATAATACCTAATTTAACTCTTAAACTGAAATACAGCTACTAATTTCTCACGTCGCCCTACGTTCCATGGTGTAGAGCACCAGTGCCTGGTGGCACTGACTTAGCATAGAATTTGCTTTATGATTTATGTGCACAAAGGGTCTAACGGCACGGTTATTTTTGTCGTCACGTGCTTGCCACTTAGTGCCTATACTATACATACTTACATGCTCTACTTTGAGCGCCGTTGCCGTGACGCCGTTTGACTTTTGGGGCTGCGCTCTTTTCTTTTCTTTTTTATTTCTTTTTTTAACACTTAATGTTGTGTATTTTAAACTAAATCATTTTGCTTTTAATATCTTTAATTTAATTCTATAAATATAAATTTAATTAAAAATAAAAAAATGATTTACAAAGAAGATGAACAGCCGTCAAACAATTTTTGAACGGCGACTGTTTGGAATCCATTTCATTTCTATGATGGGTTCTAAATATATAAAATTTATAAGAAAATTCTATTTGCAACCAAAGAATTTGCTCTTCACAACTATTATAATTAAAATATTAAATTTTACTATTTACAATCACATTTATTATTTTTTGTAATCATTTACATATCAAATATACCCTCCACACACCAATCCTCCAAAAAAGACACTCACGTGCATCAAACTCTATTATTATTCTTTTAATTCTTCAAACCACTCGTGACAACACCACCAACCTCTTTTCGTCGCCCATTTTACTTGCCTTTTGTCTCGTCCAACTTCTTCGTTGGAGTCCCTGAAATCGCATAATTAGTTAATAATTTTGCCATCTAATTTGATTTCATGGCAGATGGCAGTGTCGTTCAGAGACACGACCGTCTTGTTGGAGTTCGTTGAACTGCTAGAAAACCAGGTGACGCCTGGTTACCGCCTGAACCTGGGCGTTCAAGGGGGTGGGCATTCTGTTCAGGAGATAAGTTATCCCCACATTTTGAAATTTAGTGGTAGATTGATTAATTACATTGGTCAAAATCAAACTCACACTTGATAATTCATTAATTTTGAATACTTTAATTGAATTATTTTTTTTATTTTTTTATCCATTTTGATTTGTGATATATAAATCAAGTTAATTAAGTATGATTATGGAATTACTTTATAATCAAATCAGTCTAATGTTGACCCCTAATTGGAATCAAATTTATATTAGGAGAAATATTTTATTCATAGACAAATTTTAAACAAACAACTCTTATTTAAAATGAACAATAAATAAATAATCTGATTATTATGAGTTATTATTAATTTGAAGTAAAATTATTTAATGACTATCTTGATCATTTTATCTCATCCCTATTACTTGACCCACCAACTATCAATTTGTGGGTGTAATCTTTATTTATAGACTAAGATCATTAATACAGAAAAAAAAAAAAATTTAAGATTGTTTTTTAAAAAAGAGAAGTTCGATGATAACAATAATTTATTTTTTTATTGAAATACTTGGCGCAAGCAAGGATCTTTAGAATTAAGTAGGATAATTATTATATATAAAAACAAAAGGGAGGACACAAATATAATACAATATAAAAAAATATTCTATAATTAAAAGAGAATATGGTATATTTTAAATAAGATAAATAGATCTATACTTTGCAGGTACCATATAAAATGTTGGCTAATAAATTTAAAATGATGGTATTTGGTTTTAGAATCATTTACATTTAGTTAAAAAACACAAAACATTAATTAAAGAATTAATTAGGGGTCCCGAACAGCGAGGTTCGGGGAACCCCAACTCCCCGAAACTCGTTGTTCGGGGGGTGGGGACCCACCCCCCGAACAGCAAGTTTCGGGGGAGTTGGGGTTCCCCGAACCTCGCTGTTCGAGGGGTAACTTACCCCCCGAAGGGCGAGATTCGAAGAACCCATCACCCCCTGAACAACGAGTTTTGGGAGAGTTGGGGTTCCCCGAACCTCGCTGTTCGAGGGGTAACTTACCCCCTGAAGGGCGAGATTCGAGGAACCCCTCACCCCCCAAACAACGAGATTCGGGGGTAAAGGGTTCCCCAAATCTCGTGATTCGAGGAATCCCTCAACCTCCGAACAACGAGATTCGAGGGGTAAGAGGTTCTCTGAATCTCACCCTTCGAGGGGTAACGGGTTGCCTGAACCACAAGGTTCGGGGAGCCCCTCACTTTACTCATCCATCAGGAGTTTGTCTTTAGTCATTTCTCTGAAGTCTCTCACTTTTTCGCCAACATCATATAAGCAAGGTAAGTAAATTTGAAGATTTAATTTGATAATAACAAAGACATTCAACCACCAGTGTTTGGAGGCATCGAAAGCCACATTAATTCAAGAAAAAATAAAGCTAAAAAAATATAAATTGATGATGTAGTGTTTTAATTAGTTAATGAGCATATATTTTACATTTAGAAAAGGGAAAAGAAGAGTAAAGTGTCTTTCGTGGTAAATTTTGAAATAAAGAACAAGAAAAGAGAAAAGAAAGAACGTGGTGTTGGTGGTTGTTTATAACTATAATATATATATATATATAATTAGTTAGTTAATCATCATTTAGGGAATTGAATTCAGATTAGTTAATCATTATTTAGTGAATCTAAATGAATTGAATTTAGATTAGTTAATCATCATTTAGTGAATTGAATTCAGATATATATATATATTATATATATATATATGAAGCTAGTAGTTATGATGAATGTAAATATGCTGAATGATGACAAGAGCAGGAATGGCAAAATCATATATTCACAAACAGCTGCAACGTGGCATATGTGTAGAGAATGTGGTAATGTATATGCACTGGAAGCAAAGGGAGAGAATTAATTTGAGCCCCAGATTGCCCGAACCTTGAGCTTGGGGAAAGCCAAATGTGCCTGAACTCTTGAATCTTGGGATTTGAACCTCTTGAACCTCTTGAATCTTGGGATTTGGGGGTTTAGAAAACCCTGAACTTGGGGATTTGAGGTATTCTTGAAATTTTGAATTTATCAGTTCGGAGGTTTAAGGAGTCTCTGAATCTAACGATTTGGGACATATCGACTCTCCTGAATCTAAGACTTCGGGACACAGTGATTCTCCCGAACTCGAGGATTCGGGCGACTCAAATGTCTCGACACTCAACCTATCTCGTTGGTTAAATCAATGTGATTAGATAAAAAAAATTAGAGATACAAAAAAAAAAATCAAATACGTCAGACATATTCAATCGATTTGTGTTATTTCTCACCGGAACATGAATGAATACTTGTTATCTTCTTCCTCAAACTCTGTCTTAAATATTTGCATATAATAATCTTCTATGGCTTGGCTGACAGTAACAAATAATTAGCAATGGCGAGGAGAATTGGACGGAGCAATGCTCAATGTTGAATAATAATGGTTGTGCAATGCTCGGTGTTGAATAATAGTGATTACTCGATATTCAGTTGTGGGTGAGTAGAGTGGTTGTAGCGATAATGGACGAAAAAGTAGTTGCACGCGTTTGAAGAGTAATGGTGGGTAGTTGAGCGTCAAAGATTTAAATGAAAGACAAATATAAATTTTTATCTGAGAATATCTTATGAATATTAAAAGTAAGTTGTGAAGAATAAAAAATATGGTTGCAAATAGAATTTCTCAAATTTATAATAATGTAAGAGTTCTTTCAGAAATATTTTTTTTATTTCTGCTAAGTTTAAAGTCTAGAATGTAGGGTATGCAAGCAAGTGTGTTGAAAGGAGGGTGGAAAGGGGGCCACGTCCCCCTAATTCTTGTTACAAAATATATTATAAAATTTCAAAATTTTGAGAAGAATAAAAAAAAAAATTAGATTGTTTTAAATAAAGAGAACGAAAAAGAAAAAAAAATTATTGATGAATAATGTGTTTCGATCAATGAAGAAGAAGAAGATGAAAGTTAATTTTTCTTCTGCTTACTTTCCATAATTGCGTCAATTTTTTAATAATATAGTCAGTCATATTATTAGTATAACTTTTATTAAGTTGATGTAATTTTAATCGTTTTTTCTACCTATTTTATAATTTTAATTTGAAGTGATTGAAACAGCTTTCAAATCAAGAAAAAGGTTAAAAAGCGAAGCAAGAGGAAGGACACGAGACGAGAACTAGGAGGGCCATCTTCTTTCTTCACTTTTATCCTCTGCTCTGCAGTCTGCACTCTCTCTCTCTCTCTCTCTCTCTCTCTCATATCCCATCTCTCTCACCCACACATGACAACAACCCCCTCCCCTTCCTTCCTTCCTTTATTACCATCACCTACCTGCTACCTTCCCTCCCCCGCTTTAAATGCCCGGTCCCTTCATGCGTCACGCATTTAATTAACTCTAATATAATTTCATAACACCAATTAAATTAAATTTATGTTTAATGAAAAATTTCTAAAAATTGTTTCAATCCAAATGAAATGATTCCAATTAAACAACCCAATTTTAATAAGGATTTAAAGAAATTATAGTAAGTGTAATTTATTATATTTTCACGGATGCTTATTTTATTTGTAAATTTTGAACCGAGCTATAGTAATAATAATACTCCAAATTGAATTTAAAACTAAGTCCAAGTTAATTAACCAAAAATTAAATGGAATTGGTTGGTGAGAGCGCAGGAGTCGATGCTGATTGTGATTGCTGAAGTCGGTTGAATTTCAGGATTCGTCCTCCTCGATCGATGCTTTGGTGGAAAATCTATTTTTAATTCAAATTGCTTCACTTCTTTGTATAATAATAGACTAATGAGAAATTCCGCAGATAAATTTGTTTATAATACAAAAAAATAATGCACACTTTGCTGCTTTGTGTAACACTGTATATATAACAACTTCTATAATAACAACATTATTTTATTTCGATTTTGTTGGCGGGCTGTGACATAAATATATATAATGGTAATTTTTCCAAAAAGACAGGGACGATCGATTGATTATAACGCTTGCCTGCCTGCCTGGCACTGCCATTGTGACATCCACGTAGATGCGTCACCTTACTAATTATGCCAGGTTGGAAATCATTTCCCCACACCTATTCTGCCACGTGTCTAAATTAGACTCGCCTCCCACACTTTACTTCCCCTATTTTGCCGTTAATAAGGTGTCATCACAAATTGCGTTACTTTTGTTCTGAGAGACAGAGACAGAGACATAGAGATAGAGAGAGAGTGAATCCGCCTTTTCCGGCGACAATTTCCAGCGGAAGCTTCACCGTTCCCTACAGAAACCACTTTTCCCGGTGGCTTTCTTTTCTGTAACTCGGCTTCCAGAACCATTGCCGGCGCCGGAGATTCGTTCTCGTTTTGCTTTCCGGAGACATTTCCGGTGTACGCCCAGTCCTGACCTCCGCATTCTAGTGGTGTGTAGATCGAACTGCTTTGCTGTTACTTAGCTGCTTTTCCTTCAGCCTTCAGAGCTCTAAGCGAATCGACGGTTTTAAGGGAGATTTCTAGGGTTTTTCAACCTTTCACCTTCTAAAAATCCGCATCTGTTTCTGCTGTGTTTTTCGATTTACCGGCCTTTACACAGGTAATGTGGCTGTGTTTAGGTGTTTCGCTGTAGTCTTCTCTAACTTCTCTTCACATTTTCTGTTTTTCTCCGCAAATGCTAGCCGTTAGACACAGCCATATATCCGCACATTCTTATCCTTTTTCTGATGGGTCTGTTACTGTCTGTCGCTTTTCCTTTCGTCTGTTTGAAGTTTTCTGTGTGCTCGAAATTTCAAAACTAGTCGCTTCAGCCTTTTTTGAAGTTGTTTGATGTCTATTCTTGCGGTTGAGCTGTATTTTCTTCTCGATTTATATCTTGAATTTAGTTTGTTGCGAAAGCGAACAATGCCTGCAGTTATTATGGACACAATTTATCATTCGTTGTTCACTATTTTGGGACTACTATGTCTTAGTTGTATACTTTATGAACAGGGCGGCTTGAGTTTGAAGGATCCCAAATCTTTGATGGAAGCCTAAGAACTAAATGAGGTTTTGTTTGCCGCTGGTGATTAGAAATGAAGAACTTCTTTTGTCTGTTTGTTTTGCTTCTTCTAGTTCCCATTTCGGCGAGATCTTTGAATCCATCTCTGAATGATGATGTTCTGGGATTGATAGTCTTCAAGGCTGACATTCAGGATCCGAGTGGAAAATTAGTTTCTTGGAATGAAGATGATGACAGTCCCTGTAACTGGGTTGGTGTACAATGCAACCCAAGATTCAACAGGGTATCAGAGCTTGTCCTTGATGGGTTTGCTCTCTCAGGACGGTTAGGCAAGGGCCTACTCCAATTGCAGTTTCTTCGAAAGTTGTCACTGGCAAATAACAATCTTACAGGGAATATAGGACCCAGTCTTACCAGACTGGAGAACTTACGAATCCTGGACTTGAGCCAGAACAGTCTTTCTGGATCAATCCCTGATGATTTCTTCCAACGATGTGGCTCTCTAAGGTCAATTTCCTTGGCCAAGAACAAGTTTTCAGGCCAAATTCCAGACGGCTTGAGCTCCTGCTCCACACTTGCTGCAATCAACTTCTCTTCCAATCAGTTTTCTGGTTCATTACCTACTGGGATCTGGTCTTTGACTGGGCTTAGATCAATTGATCTCTCAGATAATCTTTTGGAGGGTGAGATTCCAGAGGGCGTTGAAGGATTGAATAATTTGAGAGCAATTAACTTGAGGAAGAATAAATTTAAAGGCAAGATTTCTGATGGAATTGGTAGTTGCTTACTTTTGAGGTCAATTGATTTTAGTGAAAACTCCCTATCAGGGAATCTTCCAGACACAATGCAGAAGCTTACCTTGTGCAATGATCTAAATTTACATGAAAACTTGTTTGCAGGTGAGCTTCCTGAGTGGCTCGGAGAAATGAGAAGACTTGAGATGTTGGATCTTTCTGATAACAACTTCTCTGGTCAGGTTCCTACATCAATTGGGAACCTCCAGTCCTTGAAGGTGCTGAATATTTCTACAAATGCTTTTACTGGGAATTTGCCAGAGTCCATGATCAACTGTGAGAACCTTGTGGTTGCAGATTTCAGCCACAATTTATTGATGGGTAGTCTTCCTGTTTGGATATTTAAATTGAGTGTACAGGAAGTTGTATTTTCAGGAAATAGATTAAGTGGGAGCATGGATAGTGCTTTTGCTTCCTCTGCAGAAACGTCACACCAAAAGCTTCTGGTATTGGATTTATCCAGCAATGCATTGTCTGGTAACATTCCTTTCGCTGTTGGGGATTTTAGCAGCTTGCAGGTCCTGAATTTGTCTAGGAACTCACTTGATGGTGGTATTCCAGCAAGTGTTGGAGAACTAAAGGCTTTGGATATTCTGGACTTGAGTGAAAATAGGTTAAATGGAAGCATTCCTTTGGAAATTGGGGGGGCGTTATCTCTGAAAGAATTGAAACTGGAGAAGAACTTATTGTCTGGAACGATTCCTATGTCTATTGAAAATTGCTCTTCACTAACATCATTGTAAGTTCCCTTTATAGATTTATGCTTTTTGTTGCTTTATCTTTTACCTTGGCTATGTGATTCAAGTCTAGGTAGTCAGGTAACCCAAGCTTATGTAGTTTGATGTTCTTGTTCACCAAGTAATGTTATTTACTTCTCTTTGCATGGCGTAATTCCCTAATAGGACATTATCTTGTTCACACAACTTACATACCTCATCGAAGCTGTGCAACGTTGTCTCTAGAAGTAGTGACAAGCTCGCATCATTTCTGTTGATTTTAAAGATTATACCCTTTAATAATCTCTAGCCATAGAAAATTACTTGCATGGGGCTTCTATAAGTGGGCTAATCTATAAATCTCCAGAACATATATTAAGAACACATTCTGCATTTCCTAACGGGCCAAATGTCAACATTTCTTCTGCTAGGTATTCACCGTTCTTAGACTTGGATGTTTGCCCTTGGTATTTTAGTTTGTTGACAACTGTTTTGCTATCTTAAAATTGCTTAATGCTTCTTAAAGTTCATGCAAGTGGTATATAATACTTGATGTAAACGGCTAATGTGTGACATTGAATTTTAACAATAAATTTCTCTCTAATACTGGTCAGTCTGCATGTCTATTCTAGTTTTTCTATTTCTTTTTGTCTTTTTTGGGTGTGGAAAAACTCACCCAACATTGTAAAAACACTTGTTTACATATTTGCTTTTGTTGCTTTTCACAAAATTTTCAGGATTCTTTCAAGGAACAACCTTACTGGCTCAATACCTGCAGCTGTTGCAAAACTTGTTAACCTTCAGGTTGTAGACTTGTCTTTTAATAAATTCGTTGGAACCCTACCAAAGCAACTGGCAAATCTTGCCCGGCTTTTCTCCTTCAACGTATCACACAACCAGCTCCAAGGTGAACTGCCTGCTGGTAGTTTTTTCAACAGAATTGCCCCGTCTTCTGTCTCAGGCAATCCGTCACTTTGTGGGGCTGCGGTCAACAGGACTTGTCCAACTGTCCTTCCCAAACCTATTGTCCTGAATCCCAATTCTTCTGATTCCACTCCTGGTCCTGTCCCCCAAATTCTTGGCCACAAGAAAATCATCCTGAGCATTTCTGCCCTCATTGCAATTGGTGCAGCTGCTGTGATTGTTATTGGAGTAATTGCTGTAACTGTCCTCAACCTCCGTGTCCGGTCTGCCACATCCCGCTCAGCAGCAGCCCTGACATTATCCGGTGGTGATGACTTCAGCAATTCCCCCACTACAGATGCCAACTCTGGTAAGCTTGTCATGTTTTCAGGGGAGCCTGACTTCAGCATGGGAGCACATGCTTTGCTCAGCAAGGATTGCGAACTTGGACGTGGTGGATTTGGAGCAGTCTACCGGACAATGCTTCGAGATGGCCGGCCAGTTGCCATCAAGAAGCTTACTGTCTCCAGTCTGGTGAAATCCCAAGAAGACTTTGAGAGGGAAGTTAAGAAATTGGGAAAAATCCGACACCATAACCTTGTTGCGCTTGAAGGTTATTACTGGACTCCGTCACTGCAGCTCCTCATATATGAATTTGTGTCTGGTGGAAGTTTGTATAAGCATCTCCATGAGGGTTCAGGTGGAAACTTCCTGTCATGGAATGATAGATTCAATATAATTCTTGGGACAGCTAAAAGTTTGGCTCACCTCCACGAGATGAACATAATCCATTACAATCTAAAATCAAGCAACATCCTCATTGATGGCTCCGGCAGTGCTAAAGTGGCAGATTTTGGCCTGGCAAGGCTGTTGCCAATGCTAGACCGTTATGTTCTGAGCAGCAAGATTCAGAGCGCCCTAGGCTACATGGCACCTGAATTTGCATGCCGGACTGTAAAAATCACCGAGAAATGCGATGTCTACGGGTTTGGGGTTCTGGTTTTGGAGGTAGTAACCGGGAAGCGGCCTGTTGAATACATGGAAGATGATGTGGTAGTACTTTGTGACATGGTCAGAGGAGCCCTGGAAGAAGGGAAGGTGGAGGAATGTGTTGATGGGAGGTTGCAGGGGAATTTCCCTGCGGATGAGGCAATTCCAGTAATGAAATTAGGCTTAATCTGCACATCTCAAGTGCCATCAAACCGGCCCGATATGAGCGAGGTGGTTAACATTCTGGAGCTGATCAGATGCCCTTCTGATAGCCAGGAGGAATTGGTATGAACTAAGAACTTAACTTTATTTTCCAGAAGTTGATTCAAAGAGAAAAAGGATGTACAATGGCGAAGAAGAATCCGGCTGGTTTTAGTTAGAGAAAGAAGAAGCCAGGATTGGTTGCTGGAGGGGTATTTGCTTTTGCTTTTGCTTTGCTTTTGTTTCTTGTGCCGAAGATTTTTAGTTTATGTTGCAGCTTCTTCTTGGTGGGTTGCCGGATTCTTTTTCACCGGGTTCCAGTTTTGGGGCCCTTTTGGACATCATACCAATTAGTGAAGAACCTTTCATTTCCTGCTGTAATTGTCATCATCTTTGTTTAATTGATACTTTGTGCTGGTGTTAACTTCTTCTGACTATGTATGTTCTAACTGCAGTAGCCAGCCCTTCAATCTGGTTGATCTCTCAAACTACTCAAAGGATCCTTGTCTATTTCACATGCTTCTAGTTTGTAATGTGATGCCCAGTTCCCATTTCACTTACAGTTGGTCAATATAACCCAGATATCAGAGTTATTGCACCTGATGTGGTGTCATACATCGATCATATGTTATTAAGATGAAATTCGTTTAATGATACGTATTTATGAACTAAATATGATAATATATAATTAAATTATGATATTTTGTCACTCAAGTGTGATGCATCACGTATAGATTGAATGTATTTTGTGAAAATAACTCACTTTCATTTGCACCCATTGAATGAGCTTTACATTGGCAAACAAGTAATAATGCACCTATTGTATAAGCATTGGGTTCCTAATATTTTATTCTTTTTCTATCTAATAATTTGTTTAATATGGCATTTTATCTGCTGAGCAAACTGGAGCCGCATAGCACTTGAATAAAGAAAGAATCATGCTAGATGTGAATCATATTTTAACCAATGGCATAGCACTTGAATAAAGAAAACGCTCGCTTCACCCAAATGATAGCGGTTGTTGGGGGGAGTGAGATATATAAATATTAGAAGTCAAAAGTGAGTTGATGGGTAGCACAGGTCTTCAAGATTCTTGGCACCATCTTTCAAGAAAACAATCTGAGTGCTGAATAAACAAAGGGGAAAGGCAGAGGAAAGAGGCATCGAAATGGGAATATAAAATTTGGGGAATACCATGATTCTGTCGGGAAAGAACCATTCTTTCCTTGACCACCCAATGCTTCCTAAGCTTCCTAATATTACTTTGCTCTTTTCAATTCATCTTTTATTTTTATTTTTTTGTTTATTTTTTCTTTATCCTGGTCTTTCATCTTCGCTGTACCACTTAACAACATCGATAATACTTTTCACTTGTACGAATGTCTTTAATTTATTCACTTTTTGAATTAAAATTAACATAATAAAAAACCACATCAAAATCAAATAAATCGCAAAATTCAAATTCATATTTCTGAATTCCCAAAATTAGATTATCATTTTAACTTTAATAAAGGTGGCAAAAGGGTTTGTTAAGATGGGGCACTTTTGTCATTGTACAAGGAGAGGGTTTGGGGTGGGGGGGTTCCATTCCATTTGCTAGAAAATGAAGGACCCGGAGAAGCATGTGCACAGATTACGGAGAGAGTGAGCTGTACCCAAAAGCAGTCAATGCGTACGTTAAATAGGTTGGTGTTGGGCCCAATATGTACCCACTCACTTGGCCTATTCATCGTAGACTACCCACATCACATGCCCACTCCCTCCTGTAATGCAAACTTACTTATTTCCTCTACCTATTTGGATGAGTATTATATTAATTATTATAATGCTTTTATTCATTTTATAATTATTATAAAAATAATAATGGAAGAATAACTCGACATTGACATTGTAACTGTCCACTTTATTAGATGTTTTCTTACTCAGTACGTACATGATTGTTCACCAATCATATCATTTTATCTAAATCTTTTTTTTATATATATATTTAATGAGTTACAAATATACTCTATTTATAAAATTAAAAATAAAAAATATGTACAAAAATGACGATTTCCAAATCCTCACTTTTTACTTTTTCCTTCTCCACATTCCACCTTCCACTCAACATATGAAACGTAACTATCTAATTGACAGGAAAAAGGAACCCAACCCCTCCACTCCCTCCCCACTTTTCATTTTGGGACCTTGGAGTTGGAATTGTATGCTCCATGTTGCTGTTGTTTTAACACCCCTTTTCATATATAACTTTGTGTGTGTGTGTGTGTGATGTTGTCAAAATATATAATATTCTATAAATACATGTTAATATCCGTTTTGCGTTTCAGTTTTGTAGTGTATTTTGTGCCAAATTAGGGGGGTCCCACAGTTCGTACCCCCAAATCCAATGAATGGGTAGCACAGAATCCCAGTCAGAGGAGACCATCTTCTTACATTTCTGTCCTTGGCATTAATGGTGGGTTGTTGATATTAAATTGGAGGCAGGCTCAGCTACTGCTATATTCATCTCATCGACCAAGATGAATGCAAAAAAGTACTAAAATCGGCACCACCCATCACCATGCTTTTTCTCTCTTTTATTTCTTCTTTTTTTTGGGAAAACTAAATTAAAGAAAATGAAAAGAATAAAAAGCCTCCTTGAAAGGAAGAGAAAGTAGCAGAGGAACAGAGGCGGATAGATGATTGGCTCTCTCTCTCTCTCTCTCTCTCTCTCTCTCTCTCTCTCTCTCTCTGGTCTGAGTGGCCTTTTTGCTTTATTGAGAGACCAAATGATATGCCACCCTCCTCTGAACTTATGCGATGCACATGGCAATGGCATTGTGAATGGTTTGGTCATTCATTCATTCAATTGAAGTTACAAAAGCCACCTCCAAACCAAATTGCTTTATTCTAATTCAATCCTCTCCTCTCTTCCCCTTTTCTGAACTTTCTAAATTGAAATGCGGAGGAGTTAAGAGTCTTAGAGACACGCATCGTATCTTGAATTTGAATTTCAAAAGGTTTCCCCAAAGCATGCATAAATTGTTCCAATTCCCTTTTTTTCACTTCATTTACTCAAAAGAAAAAAAAAAAGAATTGAAATTTGAATTGACGCACACGTAACGTACAGTACAATAGATACATGATTATAACTCTCTAAATAATAATTAATTAGATGTAGTTGTCTGTCTTATAGATCTTATTTTTTTAACTTATGTGATGTCGTACCCAAGTTGATGTACTAACCCACCCTTTCCTTTGCGAAAAAGATTACTAAAATAAGTATTCAGTCAAATTGTGAACTTTCTACACACCCAATGGATTCAATTAGCAAATCCTCTATTTCGTTTCATCACATATATAGCTTTCATTATTTTTTATTTTTCAAAAGTTACAAAGCTATCCTTAGAAAAAAAAAATCAAATATTATATTTTATAACACTCAAAAAATAAAAATAATATTTTATTAACACCAAAATAAAATAAAAAATATTTCATCAAAACTTATATTGATTGCCCTTCTATTCAAAAGTTATAACTTATTAACTATGAGATTAGATTTACTTAGCACAAGAATCCCTGGAATTTTACAAAATTACACAAGCATCTTAACAACTTTTTGACCCACGAGAGACTAATGTAATTTCTATAACATAGAGGTACAAACTGTATTTTAACCCAATTTAATATAGCTGTCAAGTAAAAGTAAGTAGAGTGAAGCATCATCACTCCCTTTGTTACTAAGATATAGATAGATATATATATATAGTTTTGATTTTTTAAATTACATTATATAGTTTATAACATTATAACTCAAATATAATGATTATGTGAAATTTATTTATTTAATTATTTTAACACAATAACTTAATAAGATGAATCTCACATTATTTTATTTAAATTGCTATATTAGAGTTGTTTAATATATATATATATATCATAAGATAATAAGATGGATTGGCGCAGGCCACATTTAAATTTACAAAGCTGAGCCCAATCTCACAATGGGGCCTGAAAATCCACCTAAATGCAGCCCAATGGGCCCACATATGTCGATCATCTAATGCGCAAATGGCATTTTCATTATAAAAATGATATGCATGCCTGAGGCCTAGCCTAAGCTAAACTTATCACTTTCCGAGGCTAAAATTGTGAATTTAAGTCGTGTTGAGTTATTATTTGATAATTTCATATATATATATATATAAAACAATTTTAAGTGAAAAAATTAATGATGTTTAGAAAATGATTATTAAAATTATCTTGGATGGAAGAATTTCAAAAAATTTAAACTGTTGGATCATAATAATTATGCAAACTTTGAAATTAAATTTAATCATTTTAACCAGTATAAAAATGTCAAAGAAAAATAAAACTAAGATTATACACTTAAATAAAAAAAAGTTCTTCACACACATATATATAATACAAATACAAATACATATATGTACAAGTATGTGTATAAATATTTGTTACTAATGACTGAAAATAAAAACTTTAAAATTAATATTGGATTTAATATTTTAGTCCAATTGACAATCTTTTGAGAGTCATTTCAAATTCTCTAATTTTTTAGTCCAAATACATAATAAATTTTTGAATTCAAATCTAATTTCTTCCATAATAATGTATCTAATGATAAAATTTAGAACTGCTAAATTCGACACAACAAATTCGAATTTGTTTTCTTATTGTTTTGATAAAATTTTAATTTCTTCCATAATAATGTACCTAATGATAATATTTTTGTTTTCTGCTAAAATTCTCTTACAAAATATCGACAATTCAAAAATAATTTCTCAATAAATAAATTCATTCTTATATTCGACGTAACAAATTCAAACTACTAAAATTCTTAAAAATAATCAATTATGAATCATCTCCTAGTAGAAACAAGGAACTATGAACTTGCCAGCATGGGCAACTCAACTAGTCACAACTGGGGGTACAAAGTGCCTCTAAGATGAAGTTTGAAACAAAGACCAAAGATTGAGTCTCACCAGCAGCAGTGGGAGCAATCTTTCAAAAATAAGAAGACTCCTTGTGCGCAATGAACACTGGTTTAATCACTGTATTTAGCTGAATCACCATGATTAATCCCTTCACATTTTGTCGAATCAGGTGTGAAGACATCTGAGGTAAGCGATTCACCTTTTTGGGACAAGGAACTATGGATTTTGTTACATGAATGATATATTCTTTTTTAATGTTTCACAATTAACAAACCCTAAAAGGAATCGTTGACTTGGTAAATGCAAAGAGATCAGCAAGACCATGATGGAGAAAGAAAATCAGAACAATTAGACTAGGCTGAGATGGGAACAAAACAATCAGAAAAATCATATACTTTCTGTGGACAATACGAAGTTGCATGTTGAATAAATAGAAGCTGCAGCTGCCCTTACAGCCAATTCCTGTAATCTGCATGAACAAGAAAAGCTACAAAACTGTGACATAATTCAATATGACCAAACTTCCAAATAAATTCCAAAATAGCATAAGCTTCCACAAAGCCCAATCTCAGACAAAAGAAATTCGTATTTCTCTTGAGTTACCAAAACCGAAATATATGTACAATTCAACACATAGCAACATCAATATGTACGCATTATTAAACTTTCAATCAAATGTGGAAGGTATAAAGACTTACGTGGAGTTATCTTCTAGTGTTCCCATCCATTTCAAACCATGTAATGGGTTGCAGAAATGTTGTAGGCCATGATTACAATGGAGCCGCATTTCTTTTACTTTGCTCAACCAATCCTCCTGAGACACATGACCAAGAATTAAATACTCAGGAAGCCTGTCAGTTTGTTTAGGTTTTCTAATAATGCCTTGTCCATCATTTGGACTCCAATTGTAGGCATAATTCCTTGGGGCCTAAAGTTACTTCACCTTTCTCTGTTCTCTGCCAAATAGCATGGTGAAGTGAACCAAGAGATGTATAACAATATGATTTGAATTACTATCATAAACCGAAGATTTTGATTACACCAATCAAAATTCAAACTTCTTGTCCCAGATGCCCTGTTAGTGAAACTGCTAATGTAATAGATAAATCTCCTAGATACTCACCAGTTGCTTCTCTTCCTCAGAGAGGGCTTCTTCCATCTGATGAAAAAGAGCACTCCATCTAGCGACATGACATCCAGCAGCAGGGTTTTTAATAACGGCTTGATCATTCTCTTGATTACTTGAGAATTCTCGGGACATTAGAAAAGGCATTTCCGTACGAATAACAGCTCGAACTCTCTTCTTGCTACGCCCCAGTGCTGCAAGTACACCGTAAAATGGTACACAAGAATGCGTTTATAAGATCTTTTCCTATCAAAAACCTGAACTTGATGTTAAACAAAGTAGAACATTACCTGTGAGACGGCCTTTAATGTCTTGACAAATAAGTTCCAACCATTGAGAAGCTATATTAGCAGCTGACAAACAAAAAGAAAAATTAAGTCAACTGATCGCGTTACATTTTCTTTTTTTGTAACTGCAATTTAGTTTATCGATGAAACATTGGTCCAATTTTAAAATTTTGAGAGTTATGTTCTGTAACGAATTAATGTTGCTAAATTTTAGAAATGCAAAAATTGCAAAGTTTCCATTCCAATCCAAAATTTTCTTAACATTTTCTAAATTTTCCTAGCATATGGCACAGGCCCATAAAGACAGAGAAAAGCCAAGAACAGAGAAGATCAGAGACCAAAAAAGCTGACCTTTAAAGGAAAGAGCAGAGACACTGGTTAGGTTTGCTGACTCCTCACTAGACAAAGAACTAATATTATCTGACGCCATAGTCGTAGATGGTGATAACTTCAGTTTAAGTATATCATCCTCACTTTCTTGCATTGGAAATGATCCGCATGTAGTTTTACCAAAAGTCCTCTCTAAGTTGCTTGATTCACCATCTCCCCCTTTGTGATAGGAATTCAAGTAAACTGATTCACTCAGCAACATTGGGCAGCCTCTTTTCTGCTGATTCCCTGATGAAGAACTCAAAGACCCATCTTCACCATAAAGAGAGAGTCTTCTCATTCCTAAGCCATTTTCATTTTTCAGGTCCTTTCTCCTGTCAATAATACTTTTACTTTTAGTAGCGCTCTTCTTTGGGATAGCTTGCTCATGTCCAGCCGGATGATTTTCAAGTTTCTCAGACTTGACAAGAGCTTCTATTATTGAATGAACCTGTTTCATGTTCCTTACATGGTTTATGATCCCAGGGTTCAACTCATTCAGCAGTCCAGTTGGAGCAGCAATTCTCACGAACTTGTCGACTTGTACTCTCTTAGCAAGCTCCATATTTTTAGTGTCACTTTTAGTTTTCCTCCTGCTTGGCCTTGGCAATGGTATGGCTCCATAAGAAGATGAAAGGAAACCATTTTGCTTCATCTCTTTCCAAACACTCATCGTATCTTTCTCCTTCAGTGGACTGGTAGTGGTCCCACACTCCGAAGCATCACCCAATTTAAGATATCCACGGTTTTTGCGAGGACAAAGTGGTTCTTGATTCTGTGAGCTAGAAACATTTTCTGAACTCATATCCAAGGCAAAACACCTTGATGTTCCAAAATTAGCATCTTGTTCTATTTCATGCTTCTCTAACGAGGACAATTTTTTAGCAGAATGTAATGAATCATCGTCTACTGAATTGCTAGCCGCACAAACTTTGGCAATGAGATCAAGCGGCGTAGGGACAGATTTAACAGATTTTGCTTTTGCAGTGCCCTTGAAGCTCTGAGGTTTCTTTTTCTCAGCAGGGTGAAAATGGCGAACGCCTTCTAAATTTTCTGTGGTTATTAGAAAATGAGTATCTATTGGCAACGAATGACAATCCAGAGCAAAAAAGGAAATTGGAAAGAAAGCCAAGTAGCACAACGAAAATGTTCAAAAGATCAGGCAATGTTGAACCCAGATACCAATTAGCTTCACCATACAGTTGAGAGAAGAATACAACCCAATGGTATAAACAACAACAACAACAAAAGCCTACCAAGACTTTAATCTAACTAGCCCTCCAATCATTTCTATCTTCGACCACATCCTTTATAAACTTTTACAACTGTATCATCCTACCACCCAATTTTTCTTACCTCTTTTCCTAGAACGACCCAATGGTATGACAATTATAAGTCTTACAAGGGACCCAAACTACAAATTCCTTTATTAGGGTAACTCAAGGCATTATTCCTTGACCTGAAAGCAAGAAGAAAAATCAGTACTGAACAGCGAACAACAATTTAATCAAAGTACGATTACTCTCCATATTACACAACCATATCCAGATAAGAACATTTTCATGAAATCAAAAGGGCCTACCTCTGGAGTGAAACAGAGACTCCAGATCTCTCGTTTTCACCCGCTTGCATCTGAGTTTCGAGTATTCGACAAATTCAGCACTGCTCCGTTTGTCACCCAACTTCAACTACAAAACGAAAACCAAAGAAAACATTAAAGAAAATTCCATTATCTGCCCAAAAGCATTAAACGAAGATAAAGATTGCAACCTTCGGTTCAGATAGGGGGAAGGAAAATGACCCATCTGAAACAACTTCATCCTCCATTACTACGTTTGAAAAAGTATGCTTCAGTTGTCCATTTGAACCCACCAGCAGAAAGCCATCAAGACTACAAATTTGTGGGTCATGGAAGAAGAAAAAACGTGGGCTATGAATTGAATGTGGGCGTTGTAGAAGTATGGTTAGGGTTGATTTTGAATTGAAATTTTCATAGAAACACGATCAGGGAAGGAGGCGGCGAGAGAGTTGATAAAAATGGGACGATTTGTTTGATGTTTGAGCTGTTTGTGCAATTCTATTCTCTATTGGGTTTTTCAAATTCAAAATGAGGAAGATGGATTCATTGCCGCGTCGGATGGGGAGCGTCCGCTGTTTCCCTCCGCAAAACTCCACTCTCTCTCTCTCTCTCTCTCTCTATCTCTCCCTGACTCTCAGCCCCTTTGAAGAATTTGAAAATTTTTGAACGCTCTATTTAAAATAAATTCGAAATTTAAAAGTTTCATTTCAAAAATTAAATGTTATTGAATATAGTTTTGTCCATAAAATTTATTTTTATGATAAAGAAAATTGTGTTTGCTTTAGTTATGTGAAATTTATTTGTTCCACTTATTTTGATATAATAATTTAATTTAATTATATTTAATTTCATGAGAAGCTATTTTATATTTTTGGATAAATTTCATATAATTAATTATAAAAATATCCATAATTAGTTTCATGTAGACTCCTTCAATCAGATCATACTATTATAATTAATTTTATTATTTTTTTTAAATAACGTTTCACGGGTTCCTCAACTGCTCGACTCTACGATTTTAACAGAAGAGATAAGTCAAAAAATTATAATAACCAAAATTTAAATACTAGCATACCATAAAAGTGAAGACAAAAAGTCATCTTTCATATTACCTTGACCATGAGACTATATTCTTTGGGGGCTAATTTTATTATTTTTATAATTTAGTTTGGTGTGGAGTCCAACGCAACTAGCTCATTTGTCCAAAAAAATTTTGATAAAGTTATTCTTGATGTTTGTCCTTTGCTTTGATTCTCCATCTTTTCTTTTTTGGTTCTTCTCTTTTTGTATAAGTTTTTTTTTGGTAATATTTCTTAAAATCAGTACAATAAAATTGTATTAAAATAAATTTAAAATATTTTTTACATCAAAATATAGAAGGATCAAAATAAGATTGAAAATTATTTTAAGATTTTTATCAAATTATTTGTTAATTTTTTTGAAATATACTGAAAAATATATACATTATTTTTTTTATATGTAAAATCTAAAATATATTTATCTGAAAGAGGAGAGAAATAAATATATCTAAAAAATATTTGATAAAAATTCACATTACTTCTTTTATCTTGAATATTTTTAATAAACACTATCTTAAAAAGAGTAATTGGAAAGGATACTCTATGTAAAATAAATCCCTTAGTTTAGGGCTTGGGTTATAAGGAGTAACGTGGGGTTTTATAAAACATGCAAATGAAATTCTTTTTTATTTTATCTATGGACATTTATGAAACCAATATGCATAAAAGAAGAAAAAAATCCATTGTTTCTTAAATTTGTTGTTATGCTATTCTTTTCTTTTCATTTAGAATTACATAAATCACAAAGTTTCAATATCTTAATATTTCTGTCCCTTACCCTTATAAATTAATTTTCAAGATAAAATATGATTTTTTGGTAAAATATTTTTATATCATAACATGATATGGTGTTGTTGTCGAGTTCACTTTTATGTAACTGAGAAAAAAAGTAAGAAAATAATGTTTTTCGTGAAAAGCGCCGATCCTTTCCTTGCAGCATTAAAAGCATTTAAACGTGATTTTAACGTGTATATGGAAAACGTGTTATTTTTTATATATATATATATATATATAAAGTAAAAAAAAAAGAACCCATTTTCGAGGATGGTTCCAAGATGGAGGAGAGCAGATAAGATGGAATGGATCAATGGATGGACTCAGTTGTGGTGAGACAATTCATATTCCATATTCAAAGCTGTGTTCTGAAGAAGACTGAAAGCTTTGTTTCTTTACTGGACGGATGGCATATTTGACTTAATTTGCATGACTGGTTTAATTAGTCTAAGTATAGTTGTTGCAATCAATTTGGAAATCCAGACTCAAAACTCCTCATGGTAGAATAAGAAGGTCCACTTTTCATGTCAATTTCATTTTTACTTCTTGCTCAGGCTCTCACATCTGTGGATTAAGAAGTTGTAATGAATAGTCTTCTTCTTATAACAACAAGGCATTAATATAATTTTTGGGAATAGAATTTTAAAATCAGATTCATTTGGTTCGAGTTATAGGGTCTATTAACTTCATCTTAGGACTTAAGTAAAACGATACATACATACTAAAGCCCCACAATTTATCAATGCATGCAGCTATGCTTGCGATTCTTTTTAAGAATTTATATCAAAATAAATCTTCATGCTTTGATTATAAAATTTAATACGATTGCAAGAATTTTAAAATCAGGACTCAATTTAATTAACCTGGCTCCATTCTGCTTTGTGATTTAGTTAAACTGGGTTCAAAAGTTTAGATTCAATGATGATTACTTCCGAGTTGAAATTTATAATAAAATCAAATCAACCCACCCATTTACCCAAAAGCATGGAACCACATATACAACATACAACCCAAGAAAAACGCTATTGTGACGAGAACATGAATTATACTGAAGCAACCAATGAAAAAGTTTGAACGAATATAATTTTCTATTCAACAATTTCAATGATCTACACTTACCAGGGATCCCTATCTAACCCTTTATTCAATTCACAGATCCCAAATTAGTTCGATGATCAAGCCAAAGAAATAATGATTGATACTGTCTGTGGCTGCCTGCCGACCCAACCCAACCCAACCCAACCATCCAGCAAATTCTTTGTACAGTAAGTATTCACTTCAACAGCCAGCAATTGGTTAGCTGCGACAAAGCACTTTCCCTAAAATTCTTCACCTTCATCAGACAGAAGTGGGTCGAACACAGCCCCAAACCGGACCCAACCCGACTCGTCTTCAACAGGTAGCATGCGGGCCCACATTCCGATCCCTTCCCCTGCACCACCACTCCCCACGCTTTCGTCCCCTCCTCTTCTTCCTGATCTTCGTTGCTTTGCAGCTCTTCGACAAGTATCAGCCCGTCCGGCGCTGGCGCGGTCCCGTCCTTCCACCGCCGCTCGACCACCGGCCACTCCTCGGCCACCGCCTTCTCCGTCTGCAACCGCGGCGGTGCCGCCGCGCCATTGTTGCTCGCGTACACCTGCACGAACAGCGGAGCTTCCCGGAGGTTTTTCACGATCTCCACCACCGAGCCCCGCATCCACTCGTCGACCTTCTGAGAGAACAGGGCCCCGCTCTCATCGGAAGGCCGATTCGTCATCGGCATCGTCGGCACACAGGGAACCGACGGACACGAAGCCGCGGCGGAGATCCGCGGTCCTGATCTCGAATTCATCCGCATCCCGATCGCACCGATCCAATTCCGATTCAGATGATTCAGATGGCGGCAGTGGACCGACGAGATGTCCGTCCCGCACCGCATGCTCAGAGACGCCATCTTCCTTGGCTCGGGCTCGATGACGGCAGGATTTGAAACTCGAACGGCAGGGATATTGTTTTCCCGGGAAAAGGTTTTCTCGGGAAAAAGCTTTCCAGACACGGTCGTTGATTGGTGGAGAAGAGAGGCTGGGATGGAGACTCAGAAGACTCGAATGGTTAGCGAATTTATTGGGTGGAACGCGTGAGGGAGGCCGGTTTTATACTCTCGTTTGCGTGTTGGGAATTGCCTACCAACCTATCCAAGTTCGCTGAGGATTTGGAGAGAGGAGATTACTCCCTACATCTCGTAGCGATAACTAAAACGTAGATATAGATGAGCTGACCGCTAAGATTCTGCCAGGTGTGAGATCCGAGCGCACCTGGATGCAGGGGATTCCAGCTCAGACACACTAAGTTGAGGTGAAATTAGGACGGGCTAAACGCGAGCTGGCATGAGCATGCACGAGCACCGCTACGACAGGGCACGCGAAGCGGCCATGTGGGCGCGTGTTCAGAAACGAAAACGCAAGCTTTCCACGAGCCCGGGCCCCACTAAACTACCGTCATTCCACGTGGACTCCCACGGCAATATAGCGGTATTTTCTCCACCGGTCTTCTTGATAGCGACCATTGTCACATCTAAAAATACTAATATATATTATGTTGCCATTAATATTTAGTTCATGTTTTAATTTTTTAACATTTTTTCAGAAAAACATAAATAATATATTTTTATGAAAATGTTATTATTTTTGTTAATTTATTTCAAAAAAATTGTTATGCAAATTAAGAAGCATAATTTACCATCACATCCGGCATAATTGACTAATAAAATGTTAATAAAAATGTAAATCAAAATGTGTAAGTAATATTTTATATTTTTTAAATGTCAAAAGCCTGTTTACGTGTGTTTTTTTTTCAACGTAAGACGTTAGACGTGTTGAAGCATACAGGCAAGTAGCGGCGTTCTCCTTGAATTGAAGGAAATGAGGTGGCATACTGTCATTTCTTTCTTACGTAATCTCATCGTGATATTAAATATAATATTTAATATTATTTATTTATTATATACCTAATGCTAATATATATTTATATATTAAAATCTTGAATATATTTAATCTATTACTTTTATCTAACCTATTTATTATTTATCTAATCAAATTTAGAATCAATCAAACTGAGGTTGAGATAATTTTTTTATCTATGTTTCACACCGAATCCATTTAAATGAACGAAATATGCGTCCGGACTTGGTGGTTCATTGACAGGCTCGTGTAATGTAATTAGGCAAATCACGTACAGAGTTGCACATCCATTTATTAAATTTGATTTTATACTTCTATAATCTATACTCAATATATTTCATCATTTAATTATGAAAAAAAAAATAAAATAATACTTTTGATAAAAAAAATTAGCACTATATAGTTTAAATTTTTGTATGAGTAACAATTGAAAAAATTATATCCAAATCATGAGTAAATCACTAATTTGACTATCGATGGTTAATGATTAAATAATAACATATTTTAAAATTTTAAAAAAATATATTAATATAGTATATAGGGAAAGATTATCCATTTGACTAAAATTTTAATAATAATCTTTATCCTAAAATATCTTTAACAATCTTCTCACGAGATTACTGTGTTAAAACAATCACTTCAATAATATTTTGAACATTTTCAAAATTCCATTTGTGAGGGATTTAAGGGCCAAATCATCTCTCTAATTTTAATTTCAGATAAATGAATTACATATCTTTTTAGTTTTAGCCTTTTAAACAAAATATCTTCTAAAATTTAAAATTATTTTAATTACTAATTAAAATTTTCAAAATTATTTACAACACCCCAAAATTTAGGGGTATTGTGTTTAATTCAGGGTGTTATAATTAATTTTGAAAAGCTTAATATTCAAGCGACGAATTTTAAGATTTAAGAGGTATATGAGCTAAAATAATCAAAATTTAAGATCTAACCTTTGATTTTTAAACAAGATAAATGTGATTATTTAGATAGCGTTTGTTAACCAATATATGGACAAAAAAAAAAGATATAAAAAATATTTTATACACAAATATTTTTTATTATATTTGTTAAATTTATTTATCAACTCTTTAAAAAAGAAATCAGATTTCTCAAATAAATTTATTTTTTTAAGAAAAATAAATTTATTTTAAACCTTACATGTAAAAAAAAATAACGTATATATTCCCTAACTCATAAGGTTTCAAAAACACTTTCTTACAAATTTTAAAATGGAGTTTCATTCTATGATTGGATTTGGAAAAAGTAAATTTAAATGACATGATTTTAAATTCCATCTTTAGAAATAAGGGTAAGGGTTATTTAGAATTCTTCTATTTATTAGGTCTAATTTTTAATAAGTATGTAATTAAATAATATATTTTGAATAACTTTATCCAAATACAACCTAAAATGTAATAAAGTTGATCATGAGTTTAAAACTAAAAATGCTATCTCTTACATAAATTTACAGCTACATATATAAAAGACGCTCATAATAATAATAATAATAAGAGGTCTATTTTACCCTAAATTTTCTTATTATCATTGCATCAAATTTTCTAGTATTTAAACTACTAATGACAGGCCAAAGTACATAAAAAAGAACTAATTATTTTACCCTTATCATTAAAATTTGGAAGAGGTGTTCAACTCGACCTTATTTAAGATTTATTATGTTAAATATAGAATATGATTAATTTGATTTATATTTACTTATAACTTTGAATACTAAATATGTATCTTCAATTTAAAAGAGTCAACGTGAAAATGAATAATCTTTATATTAATATATTGATATTAATAGCAGTCAAAAATGGAATGCGGCCGAGTATGAGGATGTATAAATGCGTCATCTTATTTTCAGTTTTCGCGACCTTTTTTTAAGATAAAATTATAATATTATATATTCAATAATAACTAACGTTGAATACAACCACGTCTAGACACCATGATTTGGTCGTCACTTGTACCAACTTCTCTCCCTCTCTCTCTCTCTCTCTCTATTTTAATGTATTCATAATAATAAGAAATATATTTAAGGAACTTAGACAGACTGGTGACACCATTTGTCCCTTCACTTCGATAAATAATAAGCGAGACCATGCGAACTCCAATGGAAGGGCAGCAGTGAAAGTTAGATGGCTCCACTATTGATCATCATTGGATTTGGACCACCACCTCAATAATAAACTATAAAAGTATATATTGTGTACATTTGAAGAGGGAAGTGGGAAGTGGGGACCTGTGGTTAATAGAAAAATAAGTTATGTATCAGTGTTTGTAATTACAGTGATCCATAAATAGTCTCAACGAAACAGAGTCATGGAGTATTATTGGACGAAGTGGAAAGAACTCGGTGAATCACACTTACCCTTCTTATTTTGAAATGGATCTCCAAGCCCACCTATCAATTGAACCAAAATACAACAAATTATGAAGGGGGAGAATGTCAGATTAGTTTAAGTAATTTGGTTCAAGGTTAAATAATCCTTTGTACCTATAAATTTGAGTTCATGTTAACTTTTATAATAAATTTCATTTAATAATATTTATCTTTTACTAAAATAACATTTGTTAATCAAAATATAGGTCAAAAAATATGAAATATAGAAATCATATTGGACAAAAAATATTTTTAATTTTGTTTGTTAAATGTTTTAAAAAAATTATATAACTTTTTACCTTAAGTTTTCAACATAAATTTATTATTTTTTTCTTTCGAATAACTTATCTTAAACTTTAGAGATAAATTATTTTGATAAAATTTTATTTAACTCATTTTAACAAATACTGTCTAATAAAATTAGGTCTATCCCAAAACAAACCCAAACCCCCCAAAATCAAACTCAAATTAAAGCTCTTATCATATCAAATATACTATGCTCTTGGGATGATCATTTTTGTGCGACCAGCAGTGTTTGTGCTCTCTATTTCAGTAAAGGAGATAAATCACAAGTGTGAGACTTTGTCTCACTATGCAGAATAATGATCGAGCTCACAACTCACTGGATTAACACTAACATATCACTTGTCCGATCGCTCAACCTATATCCTGGGGGAAAATATACTATGCTCTTGGGATGACTGTTCTTGGACGACTCCTTGTACTCGTGTCTTTAATTTTAACAAAAAAATAAATTATAAGTGTAAAATTTCACCTAATTACATAACATAAAGATCAAACTTACAATCCAACAAACTGAAATCAATATATCACCTGTCCAATAACTCAACCTATGCCCAAAAGATAAATATACTATCCTCCTGCATTCGATGTGGGTGAGGTAGGATTATTATGCTACTGCAAATGACTTTGTAAATGCAAATATAAAGTGGGATTCCAGCTGAGTGTTTTGTTTTGAATTTAAGTTTGGCTCCTATTTGGGTTGGTAGGATTATTAATTTTATACTTTAACTTTATTTAACTCGAATTTAAAAATAGAAGAGTTTACAAAAATAAGGGACAGTGTGAGGGCATTTTCGTTGGGAGAGAAAAAGAGGGCATTTTTGGGTTCTAAATTATTAACGATTGTAGTTTGATGTAATTGCAAGAAAGAGTCATAATATTTTAGAAATAATAATAATTTCCTATGGTATTAAATAAACGGTCAGAATGATCATTTCTTCTTTATTATTATTATTTTTTATTTTCTTTGATTTTACAAAAAATTAAATTAAAAAAAACTAATGACCACGTAGACCACTAGACATCTGGGTTTGATCTAATCGGGATTGAGGTTTATCATGAATTTTTTTTCTCTTTATCTCTCTTTCTTTTAATGTTGTTAAAGAAAACCCTTATCTACTCTTATAATTTGTAGAGCGATTGGTAGAGAAAATGATTTTTAGAGAAATCATGAGAAAAAAAAAATTGTAGTTGCTAGTAAGAAGGGTCGATGTCATTGTGAACTGTTATTAAAGAGGTAGACTAAGATGGATTTTTTTTTTAAATGTGAGGATATTATAGCTATTTTAAAATGAAAAAGGTGTATTTTCTATATTTAACTAACTAAACTCAAAGGTATTAACTGTATTTTATCAAATGTGAAGGGTAGTTTTTACCATTATTATAAAGTTAGATCTACAGCATGTGATTTTTCCTATATTATGCAAGCAAATATCCTATTTTAATGTCTGAAAACTTATCAACAATATATGAACTTATAAATTTTAAATTAGAATAAATATTAAAAAATTTCACCATCATACTAGCACTTGTTTTTATTTGATCTATCTAGGTGTGTAGCTACAAATAAAAATATATATATATTTGACAATTAAATTAAAAATTTTAAAAATATAATATTTAGATGAAATATGAGTTCAAGTACAGTGACATAATTTTTATCATTTTAGATGTGAGAGGATATAAGATATTTTTAAGCTGTCCTCTTATTGCTTCCTCTTTCTGGATATTTGTTTAGCTTCCCTCGTCTCTCTCGTTTCATTCCTGTTTTGAGGCCTCTTTATTTGTTCTAAACCAATTACAGAATATAAAATATTACTTGATTAATTATTTTAATCTGGACAAATTGACCAGGCACTCTTTCAATTTTAAAATTTATCCAACTAATTCATATATTTTCCAAAATTATCCATAAAACCACGACATCTCTGCACTTTTGCTCTTTGAAGGGGCATTGTGACTAATTTTTCAAAAAAAAAAAGATAATGTCTAAATTAAAGGACAAAAGTTCAAGAATGTATGATTAATTTATCATTTTAATTTTAATCTTAATTAAATGACAAAAGTTCAATCGGGTCCGACCCGATGAAGTTTTAAGACCTTTAATCGTTTTTTGGGCTAATCTCGACCCCATGTCTAGCAGTAGTAATCATCATCACCCCTTGTACTTGCAACATTATTGCATCCATCACAAGTTTTATAAACATTTAATGTAATATTTAATGAAGGTCATCTCGACACAACACCTTCGTTAGAAAGTCTCGTCGGTGCTAGATATTTTTGTCCCATTCCACTGCAACACCCTACGACCTATTTGCATGTCAAGGAATCTCATTTTTCCTTATATATAAGCCAACTTGCTCCTATGCCAAGATATATTCTTTTTGGCTCATTGACACTTTGCCAACTAAATCTCTAAGCTTCACCATTGGAGTATTTTGTAGGTGTTGTCACCCCTTTTCCCACTCTAATCATTGGGACCAACTTCAACATTTTTAAAATCTCCCCATTCGACAATTCTTTGGATTAGAAGGAACACAAATCTTAATAATTGACTATAATGTCAAACTCATAAGTCCCCTGTTTAGACTTTGGAGGGCTTGTTGGGTAATCTATTCTTGCGCGGTCCCCTCATCACTCATGTTCTCGATTTTAATAGAGGAGATAAATCGTAAGTAGAGATTTTGTCTCACTTTATAAGACAAGATATCGAATCCATAATCTACTGATATAAATCATAACTTATCATAATTCAATCACTTAATTTGTATGTAGCATGAAAGGCTTGTTATATCTTGTAAATGCACATGTACATTTCTATTCAGACATTTTATTTTAAAAAGTCACGTGTTTGGATATATACATATATGCTTGTATGGTATGGGCATGCGCACAAATATACATGAATGTACAGTATTATATGTATATGCCCACATGTTACAAATATACATGCATATATAAGTACTTTATTAATAAATAAGATTAAAATATTTTTGAAAAATATGTAATTAAATATTAAAAGTGTAAAATATGAAATTATAATTATTTATAAATATTGATATAATAAATTTGAATTTAGTCTTAGATGGACTAAATATATTCATAAATAGGTGTATGTGAATCCTAGTAAATCTGAGGACACAGTTTCATTGGGTTTAGTGAATTTTAAGATATTTAATAAGTAATTAGAGATTAATGAATTTAAGAAACCCACTTAATTCCGCTTTTTAACTCTACACCAAATTCGAAGCATTCCCATAAATAATAACAACAGGTTGACCGTAAAGCCTTAAAAGTAATGGTATGGGAGCGTGGGATAGCGGCCAGCGGGTAGGTGGCCGTGGGAGGAGGAGGAGGAGGGGATTAGGTGAAACGTGAGGTGGATCCACCCCCACCACGTGGGCTGCTCCTGCCCTCATCCCCTCAAATTGCTCAGCGTATGGTCCATACATTTTTGCCACGCTTGCAAACCACTTTATATTTTCACCTTACTTCATAAATACTAATACCCGAGTAATTATGTATTATTAATCATTAGCGCTAGCTAATCTTTTCTTTTTCTTTTAATAATAACTATAAAAAATTCCAAAATAATGTAGAGTTCTACTATCGAGGCAGACAGCTTTATAGAGAGATTTACAGAATATGGTCAAAAATACCAAAATACTCTCGCCTAAAATATAAATTTTCAATGGATGCTACTGCTAGCCCTTATCTCTCTCCCTTTTCCCATGACAGCCCGATCGTCGACCGTCATGTTGCTCCTCGCCTCGCATCACCTCGCCGTCAATTGTTGGATGCAGCAACGGGCGGCAAGGTGCAGCGGTCGACAGTAGCACAGCCATGGGAGAAGAGAGAAGGAAGAGAGGAGAGAGATGAGGGCAAAGCATGCGACTATGGGAGAAGGAGAAGAGCAGAGAGACGAAGGATGGGCAAGGGCAATTTCATCTTTTTACCCTCTTTCGATAACCCATCGATCATTCTTTCTGACTCTCCAGTCTTATCCAATTTTATCCTAATAAAAAAAAAAGAAAAATAAGTTTTTAAAGCCGAAGTCCTCATCATGAACAGCGTTGGAAGATGGAGAAGAATGGCAAGTTCCTCCTCTACCAACCAAAACCAAACCAGCAACTGAATGGCAGATGAGAGACGCATCAATTAAATACCCATATGTTCCAACTTTCAACTTCATCGGCATCTCATCTCCTTCTACTACTACTATTTGCAAGCTAAGCTGCTGCTCTTCTCAACCCAATTCGAGAATCCTTCCTTGCGGCATAGCATTATTGTTCCAGCAAGCAAAGCAGCAGTACTAACTATAAGCAGTAAGTGCCTAGCTCTTGCTGTGAACAACTGCTAGCTATTTGGTTAAGTAATTTAATGGATATATATGTATGGTGATTGTGCAGTGGGTACAGAAATGGTGATGGTGGATGAGATTCCATTTCCTCCTCAGCTAACACCTACAGGCAACCCGCTCCCTCTTCTGGGTCATGGTATTCCTCTCCTTTCTCTACACCTTTCTGCTGTTTTTCAGGGCAAAAAATTATTTTCTTGGAAAATTTGTTGGGTCAGAAATTGCTTCCCCTATCATATTTTAGTAGCTTTTGTAATTTTTTTTTAAGAAAAATTATGTCACCCGAAACCTAATTAATGAGGAAATAATCAAGATATTCAACACGGAAAGACTATCACTTATTATTAGACTATTGTGATGAGGTATTTTCTTTAAGATGCACAGAGATATGCGATGTAGAAAAAATAAATTGTAAATGACTTTGCTCATAACGTAACTATATATTGAGGTGGTTGTCTTGAAATAGATAGTTGCACTGATAAATATAGAGTCTTGAGTTTGAGTAAGTTTAGTAAGGTATTGTTAAAATTGATTGATGTATTTGATGCGTCTAATCTATAAATTTTTAATAAGACTGTCCATTATATCATATTTAACTTCAGGGGTGCAATTGCAAGTTACACAAGGGCAATTGGTTGCGAAGTATACCTTAGAATCCCAATCTTACCAAGAAGAAAATACTAAAAGTGATGGATTTTATACTGGACATAAAACTAATTAAAATAATGCATATGTTGGATGATGAAAGTGTAAAATAGGAGTACCCACCCAATAAGGGTGAATTAAGTCTTTCAAAACTTTTTGGGTTTGATATAAGTTTTATAAAAAAAGAAAAAAATTCTTTTTTTCTCTTTTTATATTTTGAAAACAATGTTGGAAATGTAAAACTATAAATACATAGTGTATGAAAATTA
Source organism: Diospyros kaki (assembly GCA_036245055.1). Lineage (NCBI taxonomy): Eukaryota > Viridiplantae > Streptophyta > Magnoliopsida > Ericales > Ebenaceae > Diospyros > Diospyros kaki. Next base: position 45,620,128 of record BSEG01000002.1, on the reverse strand, counting down.
AATATAAAGAAAATGAAATATAGGCAATGCACAAGATTTATAATAATTCAACATAACCTGACTTATTTTACTATTTTGATTACCTAGTACTAAAGATTTTTCAAATCTGCTAAGAGAATGAATGTTTAAAGAAGCGAGCTTTATTCTCTATAACGATATCATTTCAAAGATTTAGTTATAACATTTACACTAATTTTTAATAATTTTAGTTATAACTTTCAATAACTTTTTCGAGACTCACTTATATCCTCTATAAACTTTCTAACTCTTATGGCAAATTTAAAGAGAACAAATATTTAAGCAAAAGTTGATACAGAAAATAATTCTCAAAGACTTATGAACAGAATCTCATAAGAAAATGACCCTCAAAATGAATATGAATGAAAGATTAGAAGAGATTTTAAAATACAAACAAAGAGAATAAAAAGATAAGAAATGCCATTCTCTCCGGGAATAAAAGACTTTATTGATAGATGGATTCAAAGAATAATGACTTTTAGCTCAGCTCTTCTTCTTTCTCATTCTCCTTGTGAGAGAGAGTATTTCTTCTAAGTTCAACAATTTCAACTTTGTGCGTGTTATGGGTAGCATTAGTTTTTTTTAATGCACTTTTCAACTTTGTCCAAATGATAAATGAATTAACTTGTAAATCAACAAAGAATATTCTATTTTTGCATTCCAATGGTTAGTATATGTTCTTTAAGCTCAAAGATAAGTCACTTTGTTGAAACAGATGTTCAGACAATATTTCATAATGGTTAGATTGCCTGGAAAAAAAAAAGTGTGCCCAATTAATGTTATTTGTAATGACTATATATTTTTTTTTAATTTCAAAACAATATTAGTCAAGTAAAACTTTGTATTACTTGAATAATACATGCAATTACTCGAGTAAGCTTAATAATTAATCGATTAATAATTTAAATATAGAGATTTAGTCTTTATTCAATAACTTTTACTCAATTAAATCACTTAGCTATTCAAGTAAGCACAAAGTGACTCAATTAACATAAATTCCTTAGTCAACTAATCTTCAAGTACATACACTTAATATTTTGCTCTCGAATTACTATTTGAGTAAAATATATGATTACTCAATTAAAAATCAACTTTACTTGATATTTTTTCTTACTCGACTAAGTACAAGTATAGAGACTTATTATTTTGGTTCCAATTTTTTACTTGATTAAAGAATATAGCTAGTCAACTAATGAACCACTTAATTGATTAATTAACATTCTAGTTACTCAATTAATGCTTTTCTTTCACATACTCATGTAAAACAAGGATATAATCAATTAAACTTTTAAGTATTTTTAGATCTTGGTCAATTAAAATTATAAGTTAGTCAAGTACAATACTTGTTACTTAATTAAATATTTTCTTATTCGATTAAAATGATAATAACTTTATTAAGTTCACACATTAGTTGATTAATCATTGAAATCTTAGAATAACACTTTAAAATTTTGCATTTTACTTTTTAATCTCAAAATATCCTAAAATGTTCATTAAAGTTTTACACTATATATTCATTATTCAAATATTCTCAAAATTAAACTAAACCCATGGGATGATAATAAGTGTACTCACCCCCCCCCCCCCCTCCCTCCAAATAAATACTAGCTAAATTGGTTTTAAATTAACGATGTGAAATAAACTGAAAGTCAATGATTCATAACAAAATTAGACCTATCAAAAAATGTCGTGTAGGTTGACCAAATCCTAATACTATGGGTCATGCTAGGCCTAGTATCTATGGCTCCCCAAGACATGGACCAACACGGCCACGATCCATATAAAATTTTAAAAAAATTAAAATTAACAAAAATAGAAGGATATATGAACCAAAATTAATAAATTCAATAAACAATCACTTGTTTCTATTTTATTGTTTGGAATTTGTTAGAACTTAAATCTTCTTATAAATATGTCATAAAATATGATAAGTTATGGTTTAAAAATATTACTACTTATGGATAAAAATGTAATTGTCTACAATAATTATTATAATTCTAATTATCTAAATTTTTAAATTAATGTAATATTCAACATTTCTGTTTAACGTCTATGTTTAAAATATTATTTTATTTGGTGTAGTATTAAGATAAAACTTAACTTTTTAAAAATATAAAGTAATTTTTAAAAACAAATAAAATAAAATTTTGAAGTGGATGGGGAATATAGAGCTGAGTAGAAGGGAAAAAAAAAAAAAAAGTCAGGATGTGGCGACAGGGAAGAGGTTTTCAATTCAAACATCATCCATTATCATCCTTAAGCACGATCATTTATCAATTCAAGTGTGTTTGCTTAGTGAAACTTGAAACGATTAAATTGGGTGTGGTGATGAACAGGAATCACTGATATTGAGATACACTTTCTCCAAATTAAGTTCACAGCCATTGGAGTTTACTTGGATCCCCAAATTGTGGGGCACTTACAGCCATGGAAGGGTAAAACAGGCAAGGAGCTGGCTGAAAATGATGACTTCTTCGAGGCCCTTATTTCTGGTACGGTTTTCAGCTTACTTATGATTTACTGAGATAGAGACACGATGGGGATGGGAAGATTGGAGATTTAAAATTTATGTAATCGACCCAGCTAGCTAACGAGGTTTAGGGTTGTGATTGCAGCTCCAGTGGAAAAGGTGTTGAGAATCGTGGTGATAAAGGAGATCAAGGGGTCGCAGTACGGGGTGCAGCTGGAGAGCGCAGTGAGGGACCGGCTGGCAGCCGACGACAAGTACGAAGAGGAGGAGGAAGAAGCCCTGGAGAAAGTGGTCGAGTTCTTCCAGTCCAAGTACTTCAAGAAGCATTCCGTCCTCACCTTTCACTTCTCGGCCGCTTCCCCGACCGCAGAGGTATATCACAAACCGAAAACTGAAAGCTCCGTATAACGAGTTCTAATATCTGCACTCAGGCCTGTCTAATTTCGAATGGTTTGGCTGACAGATCGCGTTTGCGACCGAGGGAAAAGAGGATGCGAAGATCCAAGTGGAGAATGCAAATGTTGTTGAAATGATCAAGAAATGGTATCTGGGTGGAACCAGGGGAGTGTCTTCTACGACAATCTCCAGCTTGGCCACCACGCTCTCTGCTGAGTTAGCTAAATGAACTATATATAAACATATGCTTGTACTCTGATGGGTCGTCTTTGTGGGTCACTTGCCATTGCCTGGCACTTCGCTCTAAGAACAACTGTTGCTCCACCAATAAAATGTACCTCCCCCCGTTTCTCTTCTTATTATTCCTCCCATCCATGCTCACTTGTGATGAGTCATGTTTAAGCTATAATTTATTAGTAATGAAAGTCATCTTGAACTTTAGCTCAGCTTGCAGAATTTCCTCCCTTTGTGCTTCTCTTTTCACCCAAAGGAGGGAGGTCTATTGGATTGCAAGTGTGGGACAGTGACAATTTTTTGTTTTTAGTACTGTTTGTCTCAAAGAAAATGTAAATGGTCTCTCGCCCCATCTATTAAGTTAGGCTGAACATGGACAATGCCCAATTTAACTTTCTCCTGCTGCACTTAAATGTCATCGATGAATGATGATACAACAATGACAATTTTAATGGCCAAATTGATAAGGGATCAACATATGACTTTCATGGATAAGTCATGATCAAGGTTGCTTGTTAATAGCATTTCCATTTCACTAGGAATTCTAGCTTTCCCACAAAAAGAAAAATGAGATGCACATGTATGCTGTTGAATAAGTGAGAGCAGAAATGGGGTGATGGGGTGGTCCAATGATTGAGAGATGCTCTGTAACATGTCCTTATTACTACAAATGTTTGCAGATAATGATGAATGAATGAGTGAGTGAATTTCCATCTGTGTGGGGCTATATATGGCTAGTAGCCCATGACAAAAGGAGATGAATTGTTTGAGAATCCATTCCCACAACCACAATGTGATGATGATTCCTTGTGTTCCATATCACCATATATACATACATATATATGTATTTATCCGCTACTGCTGCTGCTTCTTCTTCTTCTTCTTCTTGATATGGGTATCAAATCAAACAATGGCATATGAGATGAAAAGCTCATCAGATACAGATTAATGGAACCTTTCTTTGCTGAAAGCTGGTGCTTGACTACTGTTTCTTTTTAACATCATCTTTAGCTTCCTTAAATTAAATACAAGGTATCGTAATTCGCGTTAACATGGGTAGTTCTTTTGACTACTTTGCCCATTCCACAAGTTACATCTCGAATCAACACCTCTAAGGGTAAAGGAAGAGATTAAGAACTTTGATTCTCAAATAAAGGTTAATTTATTTGTGAATAAGCGACATATATATCTATATATATAACTCTAATCTCATTAAAGTTGTTGCCTATAAATATATTACCTTCATTCGGTCGTTAACGGGTATTATACTAATAATCTATGAATATTATGATTAGTGTTTAAAGTATATTCTACAATCAAATAAATAAAGTTCCTGAATTAATGTTTATACAAAAATTTAATAGAATGTGTTATTATTGTGAAATCGTGTATCAAAGGAAAAGATTGAACCTTTGTTAATTTTTTGTGTTATCTTTTTGTCTTGATTTATGTGCGTGCTGTATACATAAAAGCTTAGAATAATTACTATCTTTCAAATATACCCCAAAAAAAAAAAAACTCGCCTCGCATTTTGATCTTAAATCAAATCTGCATAAAGTAATTTTGTGACATGTAATAAACAAGAAGACAAGATCAAAGCCGTACAACAAGAAGCCACCCATTTCTGCTGGAGCCTACATGCAGATACGAAGGAAAGGAGATTTAATGTCCTGACATGGATATCATTTTAGAATGAATTGGGACTGATGAGTAAATAATAATACGGTAATCCAAAAGCAGATCTGGTTCATAGAATCATAAGCCTCTGATCTGGAAATCATAAGCCTCCGATCTGGTTCAAGAACAAAATGTCTTCATTTGGAATCAATGAAAACCCCAACAAACACACACCACGGTGCTTCTCCCTCCAAGTCTATGGTAATTAACTAACATGGCAACATTCTCTGAAATCAAATGATCATATGGTCTGATCATCAATCCCATCAAACTGTTCTTCTATGTATGGCTCTTTCTTCTATGCATACCATAGATAATACGTAATTAAGTCTTTACGATATAAAAAGGAAAATTTACTTTTTCAAAGGTCTTGAAATTGGTCTTGCCCACTTTACCGAGCAATAGAAGAAAAATATTTTTCCGCTCCATTAAGCTACCTCTTCACTGGGCCCAGGGACGTCGCCCGATGGATGCCGGAGTTCGCCATCTGAGGCAGCAGCATCAGAAGCCGGTGGCGGTTCAAGCAGTGATTGCCGGCAAGTCGGACACGAAGAGTGGGAAGCCAGCCATATGTCTATGCACCGGACATGAAAACCATGGTGGCATTTCGGCAGCACCCTCACCTTCTCCCCGTCCACAAATTCACCAAGGCATATCGGGCAGTCCGTCGCCGGAGTACCGATCCCGGAGGCGCCGTAAACCACCACCGGAATCTGGTGCAGGGTGCTCTTCTTCAGCCCGGTCGCCGCCAGTCTCGCCGCCGCCTCGCTCGGCCCCTCCAGGGCGAACCTCCGGCTGCATCGCAGCGCGCAGCGAATGATCGAGTTCAGCCCCAGAGCACATATCAACGCGCAGAGCAAGGCCGCCAGGATGATCACCATGTTGGTGTCGAAGTTGGCTTCGCTCGTGAACGAGCTCCGCTGCCGGCCGCCTCCATTCTCCGGCGGAGACGCCGGTTCGGCGTCGAGGAGAAGTCTCATCCAATTGCTACGTCGGTTCACCGCTTTCACTAATACAAACGCTACCGCTGCTGAAAAAATATTGTGGGGATTTCTGGATAACTTGACTTTGGCATTCAAGTTCTTGTAGCCTTTGTTGTTGTCAGGCATACATGGTGGCGATTTCATTGTTCCAAGGGAATTCGAAAGCGAATCGGACCACGAAAGAGATGGAAAGCAGGGAATTCATCTCACTCATGTACCCAGAATTTGAGATCCCCTGTTTCTTCAGTATTGAAAACTTGGTAATTAAGAAGAGAAAGCTTGTGAATTACCTGAACCAGATGAACTTATAAATCCTTTGTTCCTCGGATGAAGCATAGAAGTGGAGTAGAGAGTTTTTTTAGGAGCAGAATTGGCTTTGTGAGGAGAGGAGAAGGGTGGGTTTATATCTGTGGAAGGGTGGGTTTATATCTGTGGGGGAAAGAGAGGAGTAGGATACAGAGATGAAGATACCAAATGAAAGCAAGTTCAATGTTAGGTGTCTCTTCACTTGTTTGTAAATGAAGGATGTGACATATAATGGATTAAGCTTTTAAACTTTACAACCAACTAGGAGGGGGCAATGGGTGCCTGAGAATTTTGATTATGGCACCTGATCCCAATTAATCACAATTAGGACAACAGGAAAGTGCTTATTCCCCGCACCAAATCCTTGTCCCACCCTACTTATTAAAAGCCCAAGCAATTCCATTCTTCTCTCGCTGCTTCCTCATTCCCCAAGGCGTCGGTCTAATGCTAGTAAAAACATCACTTTTAGGAGGTGGCGAGTTGCGTCTTTTAACCGTGCCACAAAGACGGCTAAAAAACAAGGCTTGTCATCAGTTAATGCACATGGGTATCCTGTGGCTGTGGTCGTGGCGGCCTTTGCCGTCCATTTCACGGCGGTTTCCGGTGGACCCAGGAGGCGGAAGGAGCTGGACACCTGTTTGGTGCTCAAACGCTGCGATGTTTCCACATACTTGCCTAACCCCTGCAACTGCATTGAAGTCCCCTGGCCTTGTTAGGAAAGGAAAATGACTAGCAGTTGGAATAGAATGGAGCTCTAGTGTTTATCTTGTGAACCAAAATGAAAATATGACAAATGGCGTTAGGTTGGGGCACAGCATGTTGTGGAACACTTGAGCCCACACAACATTTTCTATATAATCAAGGCCACATAATTGTACTATTGGCTCAACTCTTTAGGGTGCAGATTGCGGAGTGCTTTTGCAATCCAAGCCCCACTCCAATATTTGTTCCACTAATGCCATTATCTCATATCTATCCTATCCTATATATATGGCCGGCCCCCCATCCAATTCTACCATTTCATTCACATCATCTTGTGCTGACAAAAGATGGGTACGAATATTGCCAATTATATCATTTTAATTAGTTGTTAGTTATTGTTCGGTAGCTCCTCAAATTCAACCTCGCATCAGAATTATGGTAAAAATATGTACTCTCTTTGAGTTTGGGATTAAATCAAATAGATCTTTATATAGTTCTTATATGGATATAATTTTTCTTTGATTTTGTATGTCTTTTTAAATCTTAACGTGTTTACATACAAATTAAGACCTTGAATTTATTATCAACAAGTGTTATGATTCAAAAATATATACTCTCAAAATCTCTACTTAATTATGAGAGAATAGAGATTCAATCGAATCAAATTACAAGATAGAGTGATCCTTTGTCAGACTTGCAAAATAAGTGAAGAAGTGTCCAAGACCCCTTTAATATCTAGCAGTTTAGAAAGTTTAAAGGGGGAATTGCGGTTTCCACTCATGGAAAAGGAGAAGTGGGGCTAATGCAAGGCTGCCTCCTTGAAAGGCGCCAACTAAGAAAAGCTTCAGCTATCTCCAATTCCTTGGCCTGAAAATGCTGTCTCCACCCAAGAAATTTAAAGCAATGGTCTTTTAGCTAGATATGAATGCTCGTCTGCGAAGAGGCTATTTAATTTGTGTTCAACGTTCTCATTATGGTGGTGTCCAGTTGAACATTGAACTAGACAATCTTCTTGAGAAACTTAACCAAATCTAACGCTAATATTTCCCATTAGAGTTGGGTTGGAATCAATTAATTTATAGTTATATATCCATATATGATATTTGCTTTCAATTTTAACGTGTGTGTGTGTGTGTGTGTTTTTTTTTTTGGTAAATACAATAGTTACTAAATTATATATACTAGTTAAAGCATATAGAGAAAACTACTATAATTTCGTACCACCAACTTGATTATGAAGTTTTCATATATTTGTTTATAATTTTTTTGTGTTCATTTTCCTTTTGGTTAAAAAACTTTGAGGACTCAAAAATTGTGATTGTTGTCAAATTTTGAAGGTAAGAGCTAAAAATAATGTTTGATATCTCAAATCAATGAGATATTGCTTAATGATATAAGATTAAATTTATAAATAATCATTTAACTTTTTAAAATGCTTCTCCAAGTCAATCTTATTACTAACACATGTTAACATAGGCACCCAAAATTTACTAATATTGGTATTTTTGAGGCCTAAAATATTTTTTTAACTAAAAAACGTAAAAAATCATTATTCTTAATGGGATCGGTTCAAATCAAAGTTGAGATAAGCAATCCCAAACCTAGTTAATCATGAATTTAAATTTTATAGAGTAGTCTATATACTTAATTGATTTGAATATATTTTATACTTTTAAAAACAATTTAAGGTTGGTAAACCTAAATCTATGATTGAAGACAATTGACAAAGTTAAAAGGGAGAGCGGGGCTTGTCAGAGGTTGAAAAAGGAAGAGTACAAACCCATTGCAGGGCACTATTTCGGCTTTTTAAGGCCTGTGGTGCCATAAAAATTTTAAATAAAAAGGGGTTAATTTTTTTTTGTATTAATACATCATCATGAGCGCCCCATAGTTTGACTCCATGATATCAGTAGAAAATACAAATTAGAAGATCTAACAGTCAGTTTCGATTTCTAACATAACTACAAACGTGAGGGCGACAAGTATTTTTTAATTTTTTAAGATCGTTCTTGACTGTTGAGTTTTCTCTTCTAATTAGGGCTTGAATACGGAATTTAGGGACTCAAAGAGTATTATCTCAAGAAATTCTTCTTTTGACAGAGAAGCTATGCCCTAAAGGTAAACAAAAAAAATACTTAATTTAAAAAAGGGTCAATTTTTGTTTGTGGTTGCTTAGGCTCAAGTTAAAAAGACTATTATCTTAAGTCTTAATCTTATTAATTTGGAAGGTGTTTAATTTACAATAATATATAATATTTTTTAATTTACATAAATCTTTAGGTATATTTTATTTGATTTAACTTTCAAAAAATATAAATTATTCAGTTACATGTAACGAGAATATTGATGACATATATACTATATAAAATAGTAATTAGATTTAGGGCACGTATTTTTTCGTTTGTAAAAATGTATTATTAGGGATGAGGAAATTATATGTAATAATGTGTTTTTTTTTTCGTTTTTCATTTCAACAAAAAGCATTATATTTTATGAAAAGAACCCGAAGCTTTATTACGGCAACAGATCGGTTGTACATTTGGACCCAAGTCACGTACAAACATGGGTGATCCATTTCTTCGCTTTCTCAACAACTTGAATGTCCAGAAATACCCTCGTTCCAAATCTACACACGGACACAGTCGGACAGTCCACTTCCCATACACGCTCTCTCTCTCTCTCTCTCTCTCTCTCCCCGATGCCACGTGACTGATGAGAGAGAGACGGCACACGCTCTCTCTCTCTCTCTCTCTCTCTCTCCCCGATGCCACGTGACTGATGAGAGAGAGACGGCGTGAAAAGGAGACCCAAAACAAAGAAAACACCAACAGCAATACGCGTAGAGAGAGAGAGAGAGAGAGAGGCATATGATGTCCATGTAGAGAGACTGTGTGTTGAAGGGAAGGCTGTCAAAATGCAAGATCCCTCGAATTCAAACCCTAATTCCGCCTCCCAAAGTATTCCTAAGCTTCCCACGGCATCCTTTGGGAACCCCTCCGGCGTCTTCAGGGCCGCTCACCACCGGCGAGCCCACTCCGAGGTGAACTTCCGCCTGCCTGACGACCTGGATCTCGTCTCCGATCCCTTCGATGGCCCGCCGGGGAGCTTCGACGAGATCGGATCGGAGGATGATCTGTTCTGCGCTTATATGGACGTTGAGAAGCTCGGATCCAGCTCCGCCGACGGCGGCGACTGTCGGATCGACAATGCCGGTGGTAGCGGAATCGGAGGGGGAGTGGCTGCGGATGGTGGTGAGGGGGAGAAGACTCTGAGGCCTCGGCATCGGCATAGTAATTCAGTGGATGGCTCGGTTCTTCTTGGCGAGACTATTGAGGCCAAGAAGGCCATGGCCCCGGATAAGCTTGCTGAGTTGTGGACCATTGATCCCAAGCGAGCCAAGAGGTACTGTTTTGGATTACCTTGTTTCAGATACATATGCTCGTGTTTTGACTGTAGATTTGAGTGAAATGCAGATGATTCTTCTTTTTAGTTTTCTTTTTGCTGAATTACATTGCTGGAATATGAATGGATTTGAGGCGCCTATTCAGAACATCACACTGAATTGACCAAGAAAAAGAATAATGAGAAAACTTTAGTTTCAAACACGTTATCTTTAGCGGAAATGCGCGACCTACTGCATGCCAAGTCCCAATCTTTATCTTTAGACTGACAGTAAATTCTAGCTCGAAGTGGAAGTTCCTTCTACAATATGGACTTGAGTTGATTTGCATTAGATGCCATTTTCCTTTTTTTGCTAGTTGATATGGTTTAGGATCAACCAGGTGGCTATTTCGATTCATAATTCGTTCATCAATCAGAAATATATATCCTGGTTTTACTTTTCTACTATCACTAGTGTGCGTAATCAACTCATTGAATGGGAGTTGCCGTCGATTATGTTTATCCAAATGTGCTGGTTTCTTTCCTATAACTTCTCTACTGCTATTCTAAACATCCCTGAAGCACACATGCTGAACTTTTCCTTTTGTGGCGTAAAAGTTGAATTAATGTAAAGAGTGATTTGATTTGGGTCACTGTGCTCTGGATGCATGGTCACCCCTTCCATCCATGTCACTCTGTGTTCAGAAGAGATTTAGTAATGGAATGAAATGAAATTTATTGAGTGGAATGGAAATAAAGAAAATGGAATGAAAGATTCTTTCTCTCTCTCTCTCTCTCTCTTTTTCTGTTTTTTTTTTCTTTCCTTGAGAGAGGATAGGATGAAAAGTAGTGGAATTGGATGGAAATAATGGATAGGATGAGTCTCTTATCCATCCAATCTCTCCAATTTGAGGGAGACTAAATTTTAAGAAGATTGGATTGAAAGAGTTTCCATTCAATCCCTTTCCAATACATTAACCTCCCAAACGAAGAGAACCTATTTCTATCCTTCATCATTCATGCAATTCATTACTTTTCACTCTCCCAAATACACCCTCAGGGAATATGCAAAATGATCAAATAGTAAAAGGTTGCCTGGATCAAATTATTCAACTACATAAGAGTCCCAAATTCTTTCTGGACAGAGATTTTGTGAAGTTGAAATTGCCTTATTGCATAACTGCACGAGTAATTAAGGCAGTCTTCATTTAGAGCAAAATGAAACATTAGGATTACCACAAAAAGATTTTAGGTGAGTCAAAAACATGAATGTATATGATAGAACCCATTTCCTTACTTCTAAACAAGAACTCATTCTACAATCATTGAAATGAATTAGTTAACTTCTTCTTTTAGAAGATTATATTAGTAATGGTTAATCAATTGTGCTCATTAGCTCCTAGTCAGACTTTACTTACTGGAGCTGTTGTGATGGATTATTTAATCTGTTAATATTTTGGATGATGTTCTATGGACTCATCTATGCTCACATTACATAGAGCATCCAGGGCATCCCGACAATAGTTGTGATCTACACTGACCAGCAGATAATAAGCCCCACTGACTGGTGTTACCAAAAAATAACCATTACACATTGAATTATGAATCGGTATTTTCATTTATAAGTATGATGCCCTTTTGTCTGAAAATGGTGAATTTAGGGACTCAAAACAGTCTTAAAGTTTTTTTTTTTTTTTTTCTTTCTTTCTTTCTTTTTGTCACTTTCTAAAAATATTTTCTTATGGAAAAAATTCAATTACAAGGAACTAATTTTGGGGAGAATGAAGTTTTGATGAAAACAAAGTATGTATAAAATGGTTATCATACTTAAAAAACAATTGTGTTTACATGGTTAATTTGAAGAAAAGATATAGCCAACCTCATCAAATGTGTAATCATCAAAAGAATTTCTTTGTAGAAATCTGACCTAATTGAATTGAAGAAAAGATAAAACATATTGTCAAATGTTTTATCATCAAAGAAAATTATGTTATTGTCTTGGTGGATGTGACAAAAGAAGGCATGAATTAAGCTTGAATTATGGAGGAACACCTTAGAATATGAAGATTTTAAGTTTGAGCAAATTGTGAACTAAATGTCAATAAAAAATAAAAGTGGGGATGATATTATTATGAAATGTGAAAATCAAGTTATTCTAAGAAAGGTTAGTTTAGATATCTTAGATGGTTAAAAAGAAGAGGAAATTCTTGAGGATGTTACTCATAGAATCAAAACAAGATGGTTAAAGTAGAGAAATGTGATAAGTATTTTATCTGAAAATAACATTCCTTCAAAGTTAAAAGAAAAGTTTTATCAAACAACTATAAGATAATCTTTATTGTATGGTTCAAATGTAGACAATTAAGTACCAATATGTGCAAAATATGAGTGTAATTGGGAAGAGAATGTTATGATGGATATACAGCCATACAAGGATAGACAAAACAAGAAACAAGATTATACGTAATAATGTATTGAAGTGACATATATTAGATATAAGATGTGAGATACGTGATTAAGATAATTTGGACATGTGGCAACAAGATTGGTAGACACATTGGGATGGGAGTATGAAATGGATGAAGTTTGTAGTAAAAGAAGATCAAAGAAAATTTGGTGTAGAACCCTAACATGATATATAGGATATAATATCCTTTCTGAGGATATGACAATAGTAAATATAGCTAGAAGTCTAGAATTCATGTAACTGCCCCACCTAACGGGATTAAGGCTTGTTATTGTTTTGTTATATCCATCTGACCTTTAATCATTGGCATGCTTAAAGGACTTAATTGTACCATATTATGCCTTTCAAGCATGGTAGGAATGGGGTTGAAATTCCTGTTCAATTCATGAACAATATGAAAGTTCTTTCCCATATATGCCTATGAACAATTAATTCTCCAAAACAATTGTCATATTTTCATCTGACATGTATAAGATATGCATGCACTTTGAAATTGCCAAAATACGTGTATGACATGTTGCTTGGTTTATTGAATGTTGAACTTGTCAAAATTTTCAAATTAATGCAAACACACCAATATTCAATAATTATGGTCTATTCCAAATTGGATCTACTTAAAATCTGAATGTTGGAATGCTTATTCTTCTTTTTCATGTTTCTCATGAATGAACATTGATTGTTTGCAAGTATATTTTAACTTGTGATATTATCTATCTTTTTACAGAAGTTGTTGACCATTGAATCTAAGTATTTGTTATTTTTGTTTGTTGAATAACGTTTAAATTTATGAACTGGACAACTTTTTTTTTCAATATTTTAGCTGGTTCTTGCCATGTTTGTTTCCGTATTTCCTTCAAATCATTGTACTTGTGACCTTCAGAGGGCAGGAGTATCATGCTCATTGAAAGCAGGCTTGTACTCGCACTTATGATTCCCACTTAAATGTCAAAGAGGTTGGAGAACTTACAGAGAGAATTTTTGTTGGGTGCTCTAGGGGTGGGTTCAAATACCATCTAGTTAGTTGGAAGAGTTGCCTCCCTATATAGGGTGCTGACTTGGGAATTAGGAAATTGAGAGTTTCTGAAACAGTTCTCTTGGATAAATGACTATGGAAGTTGTGTGAGAGTGATAGTCTTTGTAAGTGGGTCATTATGGGCTAGTATGGCACTTAGTGGGGCATTGGTTTTGTGAGCTCTATTACATCTTCTTTTGGGTTTGGGCTGTACAAGAGGATTATGAAGGGTGCAGGGTGACTTTTTCAAGTTTGTTTCTTTTGAGATTGTTGGTAGGTTTGAATGAGATTTTAGCTTTGATGTTTGGGGTGAGATTAGTCATTGTGGGATTTATTCCCTGACCTCATTAGCTAGCAATAGATAGGTTGGTTGTTGTGAGAAAGGGTTTCTTTCTTCAGTCTAATTTCAAATTTTTTTCTCTTCATTTAAGAGTAATTTTCAGGTTTGAGAAATGGACTCCATCACAGCTTCTTTTTTACTGACTTCATTCTTACTCCAGGACAAGACAGGGAGAAACAAATTAGTAAGGCATCTTTCAAATGAGAAGCCTTTATTTTTCCTTAAGGACTTTTGAGACAAAAGTGGAGAGAACTTCCTTGGAAGTTTTTGTAGGGATCAAGAGCACCTCCTAAGGTGGGTTTTGTTTTTTTTCCTGTGCATTATATCACCCGGATCAATTTGGATTTTGGATAATCTGAGAACTGAGGATATTATAACTTATTGGTGCTACATGTGCAAGAGGGTGGGGAATTGGTTGATCGTTTACTCGTGTTATCTAGTGGCTTGTAATATTTGGAGCCTCTTTCTGTCTTGTGATAGGTGATGCCAGATTCCATGCTTGAGTTGTGTTAAGGCTGGCTTGCCCAAGTTGGAGACATTGTGTTTGGAGGATTACTCCTTTTTTTGATTTTTGGTATATATGGAGTAAGATGAGTAAAAAAAAATTATTGTGGGTGTTGAGAATCCCGCTTTTGTTTTAAGGAAACCATTCTCATTTCTCGTAGTCCTTCTTTTACGGGTTTGGGGTATTCCTCCCTCTTAGAGCCCTCTTTGCTCTTTTAGATGATTTATGCTTGTAATAGTTCACAGGATTTTGCACAGGGTTTGCCCCCTTAAGGCTTCTTCTTCCTCTTCTTTTTTACTTTGTTACTTATCAACTCAACCTCTCCCCCCAAGGGCCCCAACACCCCCCCCCCCCCCGCGTGGGGAAAACAAACAACATACATATCCAGCCGTTATCCCACTATGTGGGGTTGGCTACATGAATTCTAGACTTCTATGTGGGTTACAGCCTAACAGATAGTTTGTCTAGAATTCATATTTGGATCCGACTAGGTTTTACGCTGGCTGTCGGCTACCTAACGCGTGGGGAAAACAAAAAAAACAAAAAATGTATCTGTCCCTTGTTTCATAGATAAATGGAAATTATTTAAAGTACTCAGACTGCAGAAATAATATTTTTAATAATCTGAAGAACTCTCAACTTTTTGGCCTTTTGCTTTTCATGTTGTCTGAGCCTTAACTGTGCATGTAGGATTTGCAAAATTATTTAAATTACTCAGATTAGTGCCGAAAAAACAAGTTATAATAATCTGAAGTACTTTCAAATTTTGGCCTTTTGTTTTTCATGTTTCTGAGCCATAAGTGTGTGTGTAGGATTCTGGCAAATCGGCAGTCTGCTGCTCGTTCAAAAGAGAGAAAAGCTCGTTATATATCTGAACTCGAAAGAAAAGTTCTGACCCTTCAAACAGAAGCAACCACCCTTTCTGCACAACTCACATTGTTCCAGGTAATTGCTGCTTGCAAATAGTTTGCTTTACTAGATTCTAGTTTTATGCAATTGTTTAAGTGCTCTAACTAAATTGTGCTTGAATTCAATGTTTTTACTTCTTGATAGTCATAGATCCATCGTTGTTCGGTCCTCTCTCATGCCATGAAAGACAAGTCAAATAGGATGTTTCATTTTGATCACCTGTTCTAGTGGCTGATTAGTTTGTTTTCCCCTATTGCTGTTCTAGCTGCTCAATTAGGTTCTTCTCCCCTTTTATCACCTGCCCTAATTCTTCTGTGCTTTCATTCTTTCCGTGTTTAAGTCTTGATTTTCATGCAGTTAGGTTTCTTGTGCAGCACTACAAAGATTGTTCCCAACTGTTTCCTAAGAATGTGGAACAGTACACCCCTCTCCCCCCACCACACACACACACACACACACACACACACACACACAAATCTCTCTGTTCTTTGGTTTTGGAAATCATTTGCCTTGTTTTTGTGACAATCCCTTTCAGTTCTGTTAAGCCAAGATCATCCAGGCCAGCATAAAAGGAAATCCTTGGACCTTATGCCAATTATGAGGAGAAAATTGCCAATGATAGTTGACAAGATAATTTAGATGGGCTGGTGCCAAACGAGTCCTCATTCGCTTTACCTGTTAGCTCATTTACACCACTCCTTCAGTTTTGACAAATGAAATTGTTTTATATGCTTCATGTGATAACTTTTATGTTTTCTATTGCTGTAAAAAATTCCATTTTTGACTAATTCTCTGTCTTGAACTCTCTCAACATATATTGTCTTTTTAGTTCTATTGGACCAGAATATGCTAAAGTTCATGGCCTTCTTGTTTTCTTATATAGAAGATACAGCAGGTCCAACCAATAGAAATATAGAGAGTTATGAGTTTGGGTTATGAGTTTCATGTGATCTCTTTTACAGCCTCCAGTATTCCATATCTCCACCTAACTAGACCCTCTTTCTCTGTTCTTGAACTTCTCAATATCTATTGCTTTCTAGTTCTACTGGACTATAATACTTGAGGTCATGGCGTTTTTGTTTTCTTTCATAGAGAGATACAACAGGTCTGAGCAATGAAAATACAGAGCTTAAGCTTCGGTTACAAGCTATGGAGCAACAGGCTCAGTTACGCGATGGCAAGTTATCAAATCTCATTACAGATTTTTACAATATGTATTGTTATCTTGTTTTTTGCATGTCTTTTCCAAAATTCATTATATGCAATTGTGAATGAGATAACATGTCTACTTTACAGCGCTGAATGAAGCACTAAAGCAAGAAGTGGAAAGGCTCAAGATTGCAACTGGAGATATAGCATCCTCATCAGATACTTACAGTTTCGGAATGCAGCATATTCCATATGCTCAGTCTTCCTTCTATTCACAGAAGCCGCACCAAGAACAAAGCGACCCCCAGAACGTACAAATGCCGCAGTTCCATCCCCTCCAGTCGAGCATGATGAACCACCAGCACCCTCTGCTCGTGTCATCCCAGACACAGGCCCTCTCCGAGATGTTGCAGCAGGACTCGCTTGGTCGATTGCAGGGCCTCAACATCAATGCCAGAGGCTCTCATCTTGTGAAATCTGAGGGCCCTTCTATTTCCGCCAGTGAAAGCAGCGCGACATTTTGATCCAGACGTGACACCAACCCGCTCTGTTAAATTGTTCATAGGCTGACACCTTTAGCACCACTTGTTCAGATTTATTCATTTGTTAATTTAATTGGGAACCTTAGGTCTTTTGAGCTGCTGCTTTGACTTGGTTCTTGGGTGATTCCTGATTTCTTCACTTTTTCGTTGCGAAAGAAACCATTTTCTTTGGTGCTGTGTGTGGGAATACAAGGTTGGACGGAAAGTTGCATCTTTCATGCAATGAGTTCCTGGTTTCTTTTTTAGGTTTTTTCATCCGAGATATCTCAATTCGTGGGAACTGTTCTGTTAATTTTGTATCTCAATTTGACCAACTTGTACGACTGATGTGTTGTATCAAGCTCTCTCTCTATCTCTCTCTCTCTCTCTCTCTCTCTCTCTCTCTGTTGTTGCCTTCATTCAAACTGACATTTCCTGCAAAAAAATAAAAATACAAATAAAACTGGAATTTCTTGGCTCCATATGAAACAACTCTGTAATTTGTTTGGAAACAACTACGATGAAATTTGGATGATCTGCTATGATACATGTACAGGCTCTGGACTTTTAGTTGTTTCTATTTTAATTTTTGTCTTGATAATTTACTTTTCTATAAAAACAATACAACAGATTTTATTTCTATCAACCATATCCAATGTGGCCATTAGTTGTTTTTTTTTTCCTATGGATGTGACCTAAGTGACAAATATTTTGCTAGTCTCTTAGTTAAAACTTCTCTCTTGGAGCACACAATTAGCATTAATTTCCCTTCCAAAATGTTTTGTACACAAATAACATTGTTATGCACAAAATAAGAGGGTAATAAAGATAGAATCTTACGGCAAATATATTATCATTTAAAAAATTCATTGTGAGATTAAAGTAGCTTGACGTGTGAAAATACTATTAAGATGATTTAATTATATGAGAAAAAATCAATAGTTAACGTGAGAAGAGTAAAAAAAATAAAATAAATTATTAACTGTTTAGAGAAAAATTAAGAAAAATTTAATTGAAAAATCTTTTTAAGTATAATATATGTTATAATAGCCTTAAGAAGATGTACGGCAGCATATAAAAAATACTAACTAGTTAGAATTTATATAAATTATTTTACTAAATAAAAAATTATCACTTGATAAAATCAAAAGTTAAAATTCAGATAGGTTACTTCACTTGGTATAAAATTAATATTTGATACATGAGGGGTGGTGTTGAATCACAACATATTGCATGTATAGCGAGCCAGTATTTATTTATCCAACACCTCTGCCTAATGACTTCCTCCCACTAATGGGGAAACATGGATAATTAAATAATTAATTAAAATTAAATATTTAATAGAAAACACAGATTGAAAAACGAACCAACTAATTAAATTGTTAGGCCGAGACAACCCTCAACCACTACTCAAATACAGTAACCAAAATAGAGCCTAAGCATTTACAATGCATTCAGAATATTAAAGCATGTGAAAGAATAATAAATAAATGAAATCACACACAAAACGCAAGTAATTTTTATCCTGGTTCACTCGTTAATGAGGGTTACGTTCATGTTGAGATCTGACAAAGAGAACTCACTGCACTATTGGGACAAAAACGATTACAACCTCAGTATACACAGACTCACTCTCATCTTCTCACTGTACAAAATCAACTCTCAACTTAAATCAGCCCCATAACCACAGAACTATAGGTCAGAGGCTCAACCCCTAAAGACAAAATAAACATTTGTATAAGCTATACACAGAGAGAGAAAACACAGAGAATGAACTAAGCAAACCATAAACAAGGAAGATAATCGGAGGTTGTGCGCACTACTAATCTTGAGGCCACTGTAGAGGATATAAAGAAGATACCAGTGATGGAGATCAAGTCGTATAAAGGCACAGCAGACAATATTGACGATCGGGTAAGCTGCAAGCAAAATGACAAGATAAGCACGCCAAGTGAAACGGCAAGGGGGTTGACGTTTTGGCCATCCACCCAAGGCCCAAAACGCTGTCGTTTTGGGCAGCCATGAGAGTTGCCAAAATGACCATCTTGCCCCTCTGTTAAATGTAGCGTTTTGAAGTTTCACATAAATTAATAAAACAATTAATTATATGGATTAAAAAAACTGTTTCAACCATTGCAAAAGTTTTTATTATACAAAAATAGAGGCTGTACAAAAACAAAGATATAAATTAATTGTTTAGACATTTAGAGTGACACTGATATTCAGAAAGCGATCGAAACAAAGGAAACAGAAGTAGAAAAGCTTATCCAAAACCCTACCCGACAAACTTTGAAACGCATATTTGTTTATCGTCACTGCTATCATCTCCAGTTGTCTGCCTTTCTTTCCTACGCCATTAATTTTATTGGTTCGGGAACAACATGGGGCCAACGCCAAACTGTGTCTCTTTCAAGCCATGAAACCAGATGTTAATGGCTGCATATGGTCTGCCCGCGCAATGTTGCTTTATTAAAGCAACACGATGAGAACCTGAAAAAGAACTGTGAATTTGTTGCCATGCCTTGTCTTTCTTAATTATAATCCAAGGACTTGCAGGCATAATCTCCGTTCTCTCTTCACATATGTAATGAACCAACCAAAGAACATTTGCAATTCTTGAGATTAAATCAGAAAGGCCACCTTTCCAACACACACACACATTCCAGGAACATGAAGTCTTTAGTTCTAGACCATATATATATATATATATATATAAACTTATGGCACTTTCATGGACCATGCATGCATGCATGCTCATGGTACGTAGGCCCCCAATGGAGCTCCATGTGGAGTGTCTGTTAGAATAAGTCGTACCTATCAAAACTAATAACTAATTAAAACACTGTTTTATTATGTCACAATATATAAAATGAGATACATATATATATACCATTACTCAATGTCGTCGTCGATTCTTAATTCGTTCTTCTAATTGTGCGCACATCAACATTGAATTGAATGGCGACTAGATCTTTGATCCCTCCCAATCTAGCTAACTTCTATACAGTGACAATCAATAGATATATATACTAAGGTTTATATACTTGGGTTTTTACGGTAAGAGGGGGAACTTAACCCAGGTTTTATCTTCTAGCCCTCACTAAACAGCTCGCCTTAATTAATTCTAAGGCTTATACCTTTTGTTATTGTTGAACTCCATTTTCAAAACAAAATAATTAGCGAAAGTTTATATTAAAATAATAATTTTTTTCAACACTCTTAGAGCTATATATGTACCCATGCATAACATCACCATGTTATATATATAAAGCTTAACCTAAAACATTTAAAGCTCATTAATTAAATTAAATTACTTTAAAATTATTTATATTATTAAAGATATTAAAATAAGTTTTTCTTTCCTTTCTCTATTTTTCATAATGAAAGAAAATTCTAAACTTGAATAAATTAAAGGGAATTTGTAAAGTTTTATCAATTAAAAATGATTTGAAATGAATAAATAAAAAGAAAAATTTATATGTAGTAAAACTCTAATAAACAAGGCATAAATTAATATTCATTTCAGCATTACCATTAAGTTTTATTAAAATAATTTTAAATAATGTTCTTTTATTTTTATTTATAATATTGAAATATTTTTTTTTTAATCACAGTATAGTTATTTAATGATAGAAAGAAATTTATAGGGCCTAAACAAGTTTAAAGGAATTCTCAAACTTTTATAGAATTAAAATTTATTTAAATAAATTTAAACAGATAAATAAAATGAATTTTTGAAAAATATATACATTGTCTCTATAGATTTTAATAATGTTCGAATAAGTTTAAAATCACATTGACACACATTAAAATCATCAAGAAAAAATTCTTTTTCTATTTTCTCAATTTTATTATTCAAAATAAATTTGGTGTGGTAAAGTAAATTCAAAATAATTTTAAAGTTTTATGAATGTAAAAAATATAATTTATTTAAATGAAAAAGTAATTGAAATATAAAACAATTCATTCAACACATATTACTAGTTTAAAAACTCAACTATAACTTAGAAAAATGATTTGTTTACAATTATAGATTTAAATTATATTTTAATATTAACGAAAAATTAATATAACTTTTTATATAAAAGTAATTTATGTATTTAAGCCGGCATATCTGTGAGTTGATTTTCTAGTATTTATATTAAGTGGGAGTAGGGAGTTCAAACCATTGAAGACTCTCTTTGCTTACGTTCTTTTCAGTGTTGGGAGATCACATATATACACACACACACACTGTCTGGACATTGGAACTGAGGGACAAGCCCTTGTGAAGGGCGCTTTCGTTGTTTCCTATTTAATCAACTTACATAAATGCAGCAAGCATTTTGGATAATGCCCCTTTGATTTTTTGTGTGTTGGAAGTGTATTTTGATTTTTATAGAGGGTAGTTGAGTGTGTTGAAATTTCTAAGTTTATTATTTTAATTTTCTTTATAATAAGACTATTTCGTGAATGTAAATCAAACATTATGGTCGAATCACATAAATCTTATACTCATTAATTGTTTTCATGCTCTTTAAGATGGTTTTGTGATTTTTATTCTGATGAAAACTATTAAAAGGGATCCTTCTGTAAATATATATATTAACAAGAAGAAGATACAATGTGATCTTGAATATATATAAATATATATATTATAATTGTAGCTCTGGTATCAATTGGTTCCAACGATTTCTTTTTTTTAAAAAAAAAAAAAATTAAAGTGACAGCAAAGCCTAGTTTCAGTACTGAATCTTGGGCATTCTATTTTTGTTAATATTTGGTCAGGAATTCAAGATATAAAAGAGAAATTATATCATTATTTATTATATACAGAGATATGCAAGGAGCTCCACCCTATAATTAATTAATATTGTTAATTCCAACCCAAAACAGACAATTTTGAGGATTTGGATCAACAATTTAGGTTGCGTTCTCTTTGTTGTTTTCGAGTCATTTTTAGTTTTCAATTTTCTAAAATAATGAAAACGCATTCTCTTTATTGTTTTTAAAAATGTATTTTTGAAAACAAAAAAAAAATTATAAAAAAAACTCAAAACAACAAAAAGTTATTTTAAGTGTTTTCATCCAAAACAAACTCTAAACTCAAAACACATTTATTTATGTATTTATTCATATTTTACTATTGTAATAGAAAAAAATATTACAAAATTCATTAACTTTAAAATGTATATATTTTTTTAATAATATATTAACATTAAATATTTTTAATTTACTGAATAATCAAATTTTTTGTATAAAATATTATTAAAAATTTATTTTCAAAATTTTAAAGAGAACGCGTTTTCTAATTTTCTATTTTCAGAAATAATTTTACAAAATGACAAAGAGAATATATTTTCAATTTTCTAAAAACGGACAACCAAAACAAAAAATTGAAAATGAATTTAAAACTCAAAAGTGAAAATTAAAAATCAAAAAGAACGCAACCTTAATTATTCCTTCCTTCTCTCACCATATTCATATATATCTATTTTCCTTTCATAAAATAAGAATTATAATAGTTTCTTATATCATAATTAAAAGTAAATTTAATTACACATTTTTTTACATTTATTTATTTGTTTTAGTGTATGTGATTAATTTGTGAATTATTTAATTAAAAAACAAATTGAGAAAATGGTTGATTTATTTCCCACATGCTCATTGCTCAACTACCAATTATTTCTTTCTAATTTGGTATCATATTTATATTTGAAAATAATGAGTCCCGAAGCATATATATATATAGCATGCATGGCAATGGCAGGCCCGTATTCCCCGCTGCTTGCATGTGCTTCTAACATGCATGCTGGGTCCTCAATTAATTAATCAAATTCCTCTCCAATCTCCATCTTCTATTTATATATGTCTGTGCGAGCCCGCCCTCCATTTACAAGCAATCTCTAATTAAATCTTTCTACTGCCCATATGATTTTGATGGCTTTACAATAAACAACTTGATTCTATATATTTAAAGCCGGCGTTTCCCGGAAGCTCAGGGCGGGTTTTAATTAATGATTATTATTCCATCGGACTAACATAATATTTTTTCCAAGTAAACTAACTAACGTGATTTAAGGAGAGTAGCCATGTGATGTGACAAATTGTAAATTAGTCACCAATTTTAAGAAAAAATTGAGTTTGTACCTGTTCGTACTTTTTTTTTACATATTTTTCTGCTATCGAGCATATTCAAATGTCATTGTCCTTTTATTCATTTTCTTTTTTATTTTTAATTTTTTGATGGTGGTAATGATCCTTTTTTTGGTTGTTGATTTATGATTCAAAATTAATTGATAATTATTCATTTGGATTTTACTTCATTTGCATTTCATGTTGCATTTAGTTTATGTATTATGTTAAATAGTTGATTATTTCTAAGCCGTTGATCATTATTTAAAACTCTCCATCAAAGGGGTGTCAACACTCCCCTTTGGCATTCTAATTGACACTATTTTGCACACAAATTGGAACAAGAACAAAAAAGAGAACATAACACTCTTGAATAGAAGAAGAACTCGATGATCAAATCGGGAGATCAACGCAAGATAAATCCGATTTCTATTCTTTGTAAATGTGAATCACTTATTTGTTTGTTTGAGAGAGGGATTGGTGAGATTGAGTGTTGGATTGCTCGGCTATTGAACAATGTATTTTGTTGCATTTATATCAATTTTATTTTCTTATTTGCAAGCGACTGTAAGATTTCTTGTGAGAGTTATTGTGTATATTTGTAAATCCACTGTCTATTATTAGCAGATTGACTAAGGTGATACTCTGCTGTAAATAAGATCATTTTAATCTGACACATAAACATTGTGTTCATTGTTTTTGTATATGTTATGTGTGTATTTGTGTATCTTTTATTTTGTTTAAATATTCTTGAAATGTCTGCCCTTGCGTGGCTTCGGTGCTCATGTTTTCGTGTCAAAGGAGATAAATTGCAAGTTGAGATTTTGACCCTTGTGTAGAGCGATGATCGAACTCGTAACCCACCAAATTGACACTGACATATTATTCATCCGATCGATCGATTTATACCCTGAGAGCTTTTATTTGGATATTCCTGGACCCTACTAGTGTAGTTTGGTTGTGTGGATTAATCATAGGTATTAACAATGTATATATATATATATATAGTGACAAAATCAGGCTATAAAAGATGCAAAATTTCAGACAGATACATGGTTTGTGTTGCTTGATGTTAACACGCGATAATTGATTAAGTGAACATGGTTTTAATTAATCGCAAGTTCCGAATAGGAGTTTAAGCAGATCTCAAGGCTCTTAATTAATTTGACCACGCAAATAATGGACACTTGTTTTTGTGGTTGCCTAAACATGGGGCTCATAGATCTCTCTTAATTTCAGAAGCCTCGTTAATTGCTGACAAATTGGTTGCTCATAGTCCTAGGAGGCTGTGGTTCTTTCCTCACTTTTGAGGCAACAAAAGTCTCACTAATTTCTTTTAAATTGGAACACTTTTATATTAATATATTTGGACACTTCATTTTGAGACTTAATATAATAATTATGCATCAATATATTATATTATATTATATTGACTTAATAAATATGACAATTCCTAACAATTAAGAAATATATCTTTTAATTCTTAATGTATAAAAGGTTAAAATTCAATAAATTTACAACATTTATATGATATGTTTTATTGACGTGATATTTTACATGGCATAGATAATAACTCCGTTTATTCTCAATTACAGTAAGAAGTTAAATTAATAATTTTCAATAATTAAGATATCGAATTTTAACATTTTGTACATTATAAATCAAACATCATATTTTTAATTATTAAGAGGTTGTCGTATGTATTAAGCCTATTATATTTCATAATAATATAAATGTACAATACATTAATACAAAATGTTACTTTAAATATTGAAATTAAATATTCAAATGACATCTTTAACTTTATTAGTGAATAAATTTGTATATTTTTAAGATACATCATTAGTCTCTATCAAATTATTGGAAGATTAATAACAAAGCACCTGCAGAGTAAACTAAAGTTAATTATAAAATCTATTTGTGACAATATTCGAAGATTTTTCTGTGCATAAAATTATAATACTTTAGTCTTGACCTTTCATCTATTTATAAATGATAAAAAGTCACATTTAAGATTCACACTTTTTCACACGTGACCAATATGAAGAGTTACATCTCTTCAAATAAGTTCCCATTTAACGAAATTAGAAACTTTATTGTCTAGTTATTTTCCTTAATTTCTATTTTATTTTTCAAAGAACCCCTAGCTTAAGACAATAGTTGAAAAAAAAAATCAGAAAGTTATAAAATGGTCTCGTAATACTTAAAAACCATAAAAAATTTGGTCTTTCTTAGTAGGCATTATAAAAATGATAATATTAAATAAAATAAATATTATGTTTTATGTAAATAAGTTGCCTAAAAATGCTTTTTCCATCATAGAAAAAAAGAATTTTTTTTCCTTTTTAAACTATTCTTGCTTTCTTGATCTTAAAAAAAAAATTCTTTCAAGAAAATGCAAACACTTATATTTTTTTTCAAAAAAAAATAGCAAACAAAGAATGGAACTAACCAAGAACAAAACGTCGTACAAAAACGGCTAAAATCCCCAAACAACGTCCATAAAAAATTGTTCCCAAATGAAACCTTATTTCTAAGCACTATTTTGACTGTAAATATGCTATTATAATGATGAGTCAAGGCCTCAAAGGGCTCAAAAGAAGATTTACTTATGCTGGGTAGCCCCTGAGAGCACTAACCAGCTTCAGGGCTCTTCCCATTGGAATATGTAAAGACCCTGTTAATATAAAATATATATTGCGGCAGATCTACCACAAACTATGCAATTTAATGTGTCCACACTATAGCCCATTTGACTGCCATGAATTTAGGCTAGTTAATCAGATAGACAAATTGCCACATGCCTTGCCATGTTAACTATGCATTGGAACAAGGAATTAAAACTGCAAGCTTTGTGGGTCCTGTGAGAGTTTGGTACTACAATTGCAACATTTGCATGTGCAGCTTCTTCCTTGCATATATCACCTCAATATTTTTTTCTTTTTTTGTTGAGTTGTCACTTTCTACCATTCTAAGTCCCCAAGCCCTTCAGCCTACCCTCCCTTCTCTATTTAAGCAAGCCCTCTTCTTCCTCCTTGCACTAAGAAGCTCTCTCTCTCTCTCTCTCTCTCTCTCTCTCTCTCTCAATATGGCCAATCCTGCAACCTCCATTTTTTCTCTTCTATTCTTCTTCTTCTTCTTCATCTTGGGCCTCCGAGGCACGTCAGGTGACTATGGAGGGTGGCAAGGTGGCCATGCTACTTTCTATGGCGGTGGTGATGCATCTGGCACAATGGGTAAGCTTAAATATTAGAAAATACTGCCTATTGATTCATCTTAATTAAATTTGTGTTAGTAATAATTTACTCAAGAATTAGTCTGACATAGTAAAAAATTGTATTCGTATCTCTCATCTCTGACCAAAATTTCTTATTGCTGCCAAAAATGAAAATGTGACGGTGGCATTTTTGTAAATAGGAGTTTCGTCATTCTAAATGGGATTTTTTTGTGTGTTGTAGGAGGAGCTTGCGGGTATGGCAACCTGTACAGCCAAGGGTATGGCACCGGCACTGCAGCACTAAGCACAGCCCTGTTCAACAATGGGCTGAGCTGTGGGGCTTGCTACGAGCTCAAGTGCAACGATGACGCGAGGTGGTGCCTCCCTGGCACCATCACTGTCACTGCCACTAACTTCTGCCCTCCAAACCCTTCTCTCCCCAATGACAATGGCGGCTGGTGCAACCCTCCCCTCCAGCACTTTGATCTTGCTGAGCCTGCCTTCCTCAAAATTGCCCAATACAGAGCTGGAATTGTCCCCGTCTCTTTTCAAAGGTAAAACCACGTGATTCAGGAAACGTTTTACATTAGATAACCGACAGACAACCTTATTCTACGAACAAAATTAACATTACATGGGCGGTGGGTGTGTCTTGATGTTGGCAGGGTGCCCTGTGTGAAAAAGGGTGGAATAAGATTCACAATCAACGGCCACTCTTACTTCAACTTGGTTTTGATTAGCAACGTCGGCGGCGCAGGGGATGTCCATGCGGTGTCAGTCAAGGGGTCCAGAACAGGGTGGCAACCCATGTCAAGAAACTGGGGCCAGAACTGGCAAAGCAACAACTACCTCAATGGCCAATCCCTCTCATTTCAGCTCACCGCCAGTGATGGAAGGACTGTCACCAGCTACAACGTGGCGCCCTCTAATTGGCAGTTTGGCCAGACCTTTGAGGGCAGCCAGTTTTGAAGAAGTTTTCACGACTTGGGTTGGGTGAGTCACAGTCCGCTAAGCTAAAACTGTGTATGATATTTAATTGAAGGTGGGGTTAGCTAGGTTTTTAAGACAAAAGACCCAAAATTGGCATTGAGAGTCTATCGCTGTGGTGGATTATTGGTGGTTTTATTGGCACCCGCTTAGGCCTACACATACTTAGGTTTTAGGTCTTTCACTAAATAGACAAAAGTCTATTAGTAGATTGTTTGGATTGATATGTCAAGTGGCATAATTATTAATTAATCTTGTAGATTTAATCCCCAAGTTGGGGTCACCTTTGATATTAATAAAATTGAATCCATCCTTCTGTATTATTATTGAGTGTGAAATTGTCAAATTCCACATCCAATTTTGTACTGCATCCATCCGAGAATTAATTAGGATCTTAAACCCTAGCTAAATTCCATTTAATTATAACAATAAAGTAAGCAGTTATAAAAAAGATGTGCAACAAATGTGAGAGCTAACATTAGATTAGGACAGCTAATTAAAAATGTTTACCTTGACATTGAAATAAGCATAATTTTGGTGGGACAACTATCATAATAAGATGTATGCACACGTAATTGAATAAAAAGATTCCTTATCTATTTATAGAGATAAAAGTCAAATTGTATAATCAAATTCAATTATTTATCAAGCAAATAGATGTGTCGGAATGACTTTTCTCTTCATATTAAGAGACTGAATTTTTTGGGCTACGCTTAACAATTGCCACAACGCTTCTCTTTACTAAAAATTCAATGTAACATTTTATTATTATGTGAGTGAATCAAGTAGGGATAATTTTTCTTTTTTTATTTTAACTTTATTAAATATAAATTATAATTTAAAAATCTATTAAGGTATTATTAGGTGTGATGCCTTTAGACATACGTGTGATATTGGTACGATTTTTTTACTAAAAAAATATTTAATTTTTATAATATTTTTTATTGGATAAATTATTAAAAAAATATTAAGTTTGTAGTTTAAATTTTATTTTGTAATAATTTTTTTTATTTTTTTAATAGCATACCTACTTAGCTTTAATTTCAATTGTGGTTGCTAGGGAGGAACTTGTTGCAACCCATTGAACTTGTTGCAACCCATTAGCAATAGGTTTTCTCCGGCTAGAGAAAGTAAGTCTATTGTTATAATATTTTATTCTCTCGAGTATATTATCAAATAAAAAATTTAAAAAAATATTTTCTCTTAAAAAAAATTAATTATTTTAACCTTCATTATTAAATAATGTTCCTCCCCTTGGCTCATTTAGTAATTCATATAAATCACCCCTTTTCAGGTTAAGTTTATAAAAATAATATTAGAGAGTCTCACTCCTAATTTTTTTTAAAACAAACTATAATTTATCTAAAATCTTGATTAACGGTAGAATCATAGTTTCAATACATTTAAATATGTTTATATTGAATCTCTGTGATATTATTATATTATACTATTTTCCAATTATTTTTGATCCACCCTTAGACTTAAAGAGTCACCACTGGACATCCCACCAAATAAAATTTGTAAAGTATTCGAAAATATTTTAGAAATTTTAGAGACTAGAAAACCCATATGTCGTGAATTAGGAATGTTTATTAAATTTAGATTGGCTATAGATTAAACTAAATCGAGACTTAACCTTTAAAAATTTTGGAATAAAAGTTAAACCGAATTAAAAAGGATCGAATCAGACTAGATAGAATCTTCACTTCTTTTCTTTCTCTTCAATCTCTCTTCAACTTCTTTTTTTCTTCAAAGGATGGAAAGCCACCCAATTTTTTCCTTATATATACCCCAAATGCCTTAATTTCCCATGTTGAGAAAAACTAATCAAATTAAAAAATTAAAAAATTATTTAAAGTCATTTATTTTTATATCAATGTACACCTTTAACCTAAAACTAGAGACACGGGAGCTCATACGGAGAAGTTTGGCTGTTTTTTGACTACTTCCTTCCAAGGGGGGACCTTCCATTTCTTGGGGGTAGGGACCTGCTTGCGGCCAGCCGTAAGGCTTGCTTGTGCAGGCGCTGGCTAATGCGCCTGACATGGCAAATCTAGGCCTTTTTATGTTTTATTTTCTCCTTTTTATATTTTTATATACACACACATACATGCATATATATATATATATATTTCACTATCTCCCAACTCAATTTAATTCATATGTAATTCACTAAATCGAATTAATTTTTCAAGTCAACTACTTTTTTATAGTTTGCACAAACACTAGTTAAATTTTATTTTGAGTTTTATTTAATTAATTCATGCAAATCAATTGTCACAAGACAATTTTTTTTATATTTAATAAATATTTTTGGATAGTACAAGTATCACACAAAAGTTATAAAATCCCAACTACTAACCTGTTATATGTATTTCTCGTATAGGTCAGACTCACTCTGATGGGCCGGCCTAATCACCCGAAACCAAGAAAGCCCGAACGACCTCACTGAGGGAGGTCCGGTCACTACCAAAACCCGAAACCCGAAAAACAGTACCTGGCGAACTCCCCATACGCCTCCCACGAGCTTGAAGCCCTCTACTAGCGAACTCCAGGAAGTATCCTTCAGATCGCTGGACCACCGAGGTCGCTGGCCTAAAAACGATCAGCTCGTATAAAGTGGTAAAAGCTGCTAAGGAGTCAGAGGTAGGGACCATCCACCGCAATAGCCCATACTCCTCGAAATAAAGATCCCACTTACGATTCTGTACAGATGATAAGAACTGTTTGTCCCTCATTATATCATCTTTCTATTTATATATGATATCTGAATTGTAAAAGCCCCCTCAATTATAAATAGGGGGTAGAAGTAACATAAGGGACAGGGAGAATAATCAGAACAACCGTCATTCTGAAGGAATAATCAGAGTGCGGGCGTGGAGTAGGCATCGTTCTGGCCGAACCACGAGAAAATCGTTAAGTGTTCTTCATTAGCTTCCAAAAAGTCTCCATCTCTTCTTACCGTGATTCATAATCATTCAGTGCGGCCCAAAATGAATCACACTCGACTAAAATTGAACGTCGACATTTTGGCGCTAGAGGAAGGGGCCGCTCTGATCAATAGCCATGGCAAGAGGAAGAAATACTCGAAGTTCCGAGGCAACGGTCGACCCTCCAGAAAATCACCGCGACAGACCACGAAATTTTCCACCAAATGGAGGGCCCGTTGCTCCGACAGCAGACAGCCCTTTACCACCACCCGCCGAAGATACTACTGGAATACCACCACGAGTTCCTGTTCAACCCGCAAGCCAAATTGTCGGGATCGGAACGATCTGGGACTGGCAACAACGTCAGGAGGCATTAGAAAATACAGTAATGCAGCTCGCCGATGCGGTCAGAATTCTGGCCCAAGCCCAAGTACGAGCCACCCATGACCCATCGGTTTCGTCTCGGAGAATCCACCAACCGTGGGAAGAACGACCTCCGCATGAAGAAAAAGATATTGGAGACAACTACCCATTCCCAAATCACCGCTCCCCGGATCGGGAAAAGAGCAGGCGGTCGCAGGCCCAGCAATCGGTGGGCCCGGACTCGACTGTGGAGGAATTATATCAGAGAGTCCAACAGCTGGAGGAGAGACAAGGGGTCCGCAGCCAGAGTAATGGCCGTGGAGACAGGACACCGTTCACCAGAGAGGTCGAACTTGAGCCCCTCCCCCGAAGATTCAAAGTCCCAAGCATGCCACAGTACAACGGGGATAGCGATCCCTATGATTACCTGGACGCGTATAACGTGCAAATGGACTTACAAACAACCAGCTCGCTGGTTAAATGCCGCACCTTCCCAGCAGTCCTGGGTGATATCCCCCACGCATGGTTCAGAAACCTTCCGCCTCGCAGCATCAGTAGTTGGGAGGAATGTCAACAGAGATTTGTCAACCAATATAGGGCTCTAAGAAGACAGCTCGCGCCACCGTGCCACCTTGCCACCGTGTTCCAAAAGGCGAATGAGCCCTTGAGGGACTATATTGCTAGATTCAGACGCGAGGTGAGCAATGTTGAGGATCCGTCTGACGAGAGCATCCTGACGGCGATCTCCACCGGCCTCCGAAAAGATGGCAAGCTCTACGAAAGCATCTATAAGACCCCGGTCAAGGACCTAGGGGAATTTTACGAACGAGCCTCCAAGGAGGTCTGATGGGAAGATGCCTTCGGGTCAAAGAAGCCCATAGGACCAAAAGAAGAAGCCGGGGACTCCAACCAAAATAAGAAATGGAACAACGGAGACACTGGAAGGGAAGTTCGAGGAGATCACTCGAGTAGTGAAATGTTTAAACGGGCTCACAAGGTGGAGCGGGATGAACGATCTCCTAGGCCGCAACGCTTCGATAGTTATTGTGTCCTATCTGACTCTCAAGATAGGATCTTCGCCATGGAAAGAAACAAGGAGGAGTTCGGGAAGCCCAACCCATTGAGAACTCCCAACAAATTCTGAAACAAAGAGAAGTTTTGCGCATATCACAACGAGGCGAGTCATACCACCTCTTAATGCTGGGCCCTGAGGGACGCCATTGAAGATCTGATACGAAGAGGTCGCTTAAAAGACTACGTAGTGCGGCCAACCAATCAACTGAGCCAGTAACCAGCACAACCGCCCCCCTCAGATGATGAACGCTTGCCAACCGTGCGAACTATTTACACGATTCATGGTGGACCTCATCTTGCAGGATCCTCCCACAAGTCCCGCGACAAGTACGTACGAGAAGCTAACCATGTCCTGGTGGCGAGGTCGGGCGGACAGTCGGTTTTAGCAAAGCAATCCAGGGGTGGCCCAACTCCGGAGAACATGGTTTTCTCAGAGGAAGAAGCCAGCGACATTCATTGGCCGCATAATGATGCACTCATTATCCGGGCACAAATCGGTAACTCCGAAGTGCGAAGGATAATGGTGGACACAGGAAGCTCGGTGAATGTGATGTACAAAGCGTGTTTCGATCAGATGGGCCTGGAAACAGAATAGTTGAGCTCGTCACCCGAGCTGCTCTATGGGTTCACAGGTGACGCAGTGATTCCTGTCGGACGGATCAGCCTTCCCTTCACCATCGGGGATACGAAACACCAAGCCACCACTTTAGCAGATTTCCTGATTATAGACTGCCCCTCAACATATAACGTCGTGCTTGGAAGGCCAGCAATGAACGACCTCGACCTAATCACTTCGACTAGGTCGCTCACGGTGAAATTTCTGAGTCCCAACGGGGTAGGAAGTGTACAGGGCGAGCAGCAGCTCGTGAGACGCTGTTATGAAGACGCCTTAAAAATGGAAGCAAAAGGAAAGAAAGTGAACATCATCGCAAAAGATGACCCGCGACCAGCCAGCCAACGGGAGACTAGTCACGATCTGGATCCACGCGAGGTCGACTGCGACAAACCACCGGTCCCATGGAAGAGCTCGAAGATATTCCAGTCGGTAAAGTAGATGGAGAGAGGCACCTCAAACTGGGAAAGAATTTAGCCACCGAGGTAAAAGAACAACTTACAAATTTCCTTAAACCTAACCTTGACGTATTTGCATGGAACCATGAGGATATGGTGGGAATCGCCCCAGAAATCATGTCACACAAGCTTAACATAGATCCGAGTTACAGGCCAGTGCGACAAAAGAGGAGGCCAATGACTCCAGAGCGCTATGCCGCCCTTAAAGAAGAAGTGGACAAACTCTTGGAAAATAACTTCATCAAGGAGGCTCATTACCCGGCCTGGGTGGCCAACCCGGTCCTAGTAAAAAAGAAAAATGGGAAATGGAGGACCTGCGTCGACTTCACCGATCTGAACAAAGCTTATCCTAAGGACAGCTTCCCTCTCCCTAGGATCGATCAGCTTGTGGATGCAACGGCTGGTCACCAGCTCCTTAGTTTCATGGATGCTTATTCAGGATATAACCAGATCCCCATGAACCCTAATGACTAAGAGCACACCTCGTTCATTACTGATCGAGGGTTTTACTGTTATAAGGTCATGCCCTTTGGATTGAAGAATGCTGGCGCGACCTACCAAAGGCTGGTCAACATGATGTTCGAAACACTGATCGGAACAACCATGGAGGTATACGTTGATGACATATTGATAAAATTCGAGCAAGTAACTGATCATGTTTCCGATCTGGGAGAAATGTTTGGAATCCTCAGGAGCTATCAGATGAAACTCAACCCACTCAAGTGTGCCTTTGGGGTAGCCTCCGAAAAATTCCTCGGTTTTATGATAAACAACAGAGGGATCGAAGCCAACCCGGACAAAATAAAGGCTTTACTTGATATGAGATCGCCCGTAAGAAAGAAGGAGGTGCAAAGCCTCAATGGGAAGGTCGCAGCTTTGAGCCGCTTCATTTCAAAAGCAACCGATAAGTGTGCCCCGTTCTTCGAACTACTAAAAAAGGATAAGGAATTCAGATGGACGGAAGAATGCGAGTTCGCGTTCCAGCAACTGAAAGAATACATAGGACGACCCCCGCTGCTCGCCAAACCAAAGGAAGGAGAAAAGCTAATCTTATACTTGGGAGTATCTCGACAGGCTCTCAGTGCGGCTCTCGTCCGGGGGGAAGAAGGGGTGCAGCACCCCATTTATTACGTCTCCAAAAGCTTGATTGACGCAGAAACAAGGTACACACCAATCGAAAAATTGGCTTACTGTCTGATAGTGGCATCAAGAAAGCTGCAACCCTATTTTCAAGCTTACGAAATCGAAGTGATGACCAAATACCTGCTGAAGCAAATCTTGTAAAAACCAGATACCTCGGGTCGCTTACTGAAATGGTCGATCGAGCTCGCTCAATTCGACATAGAATACAAACCAAGGACGGCGATAAAGGGTCAAGCATTGGCAGACTTCATCGCCGAGTTTACTAAGCCAATTGACGAGGACACAGAAAGCTTGAAATAACCATCCTGGGAGCTATACGTAGATGGGTCATCGAGCGAATAAGAAGTAGGAGCCGGGGTTATGCTAATAAGTCCCGAAGGTCACAAAATCCTCTACGCCTTGAGGTTCGATTTTTCAGCCACTAATAACGAATCCGAGTATGAAGCCTTATTAGCTGGACTCTGCCTAGCAAAAGAAATACGAGCCGAATCCTTGAAGATTTTTAGTGACTCCCAGCTAGTTGTCAACCAAGTACGGGGAGAATACCAGGCCAGAGATACAAAAATGCTCGCATATTTACAAAAGGTACGCGAGCTCCTTGCCTTCCTTAAAAAATATGAAATACACCAAATCCCCCGCTCCCAGAACTCCCATGCGGACCCATTAGCTCACCTAGCAACCGCTCGGAATGCAAAATTCTCAGGAGACATACCCATGAATTTTTTAGCTACCCCGAGTACAGAACAACGAGCTGAAACAATGGCGATCACCGTATCCCAAAACTCGTGGATGATTCCTATCCTGGAGTATCTACAAGACGGCAAGCTACCCAAAGACAAGTTGAAAGCACGTAGTCTACGAGCTCAAGCAGCTCGGTATTGCATCTGCGACGAAAGACTATACAGGAGGGGGTTCTCCGCCCCGCTCCTGAGATGCATTGATGGCACCGATTGCCGAACTGTACTCGAAAAAATTCATGCAAGACACTGCGGTAATCATGCAGGGACACTTTCACTGGCACAAAAGACCCTCCAACAAGGGTTTTATTGGCCCACCATAAAGCAAGACACCGTAGAAACGGTCAAGAAATGCGAAAAGTGCCAAAGGTTCGTCAAAATTTCGCGAGCTCCGCCAACTTATCTGCAGCAGATGAGTAGCTCGTGGCCATTCGCCATTTGGGGGATGGACTTAATTGGGCCACTCCCGACAGCTCGCGGGGGATACAAGCACGCCATAGTAGCAGTTGACTACTTCACCAAATGGGCGGAGGCTAAAGAGCTCGCACAGATCACCAGCGCGAAGGCACATACGTTTACGTGGGATAACGTAATCTGCAGGTTCGGGGTGCCACGACAAATAATAACGGACAACGGAACCCAATTCACCAGTGAGCAGTTCATCCAATTCTGTGAATCAATGGGGATCCAAAAGAGTTTTACCGTAGTTGATCACCCCCAGGCCAATGGACAAGTTGAAGCTGTCAACAAAATAATCAAGCAGACTCTGAAAACAAAGCTTGAAGCCAGAAAAGGGGCTTGGGTCGACGAACTGCAAACAGTGTTATGGGCCTATCGAACAACAGCTCGGAGCAGTACTGGAGAAACCCTATTCTCAATGGCATATGGGTCGGAAGCTATGGTTCCCGCCGAGAATGAAGTGACCAGTCACCGAAGGGTCACCTTCGACTCGGATCGCAATAACGAGTTACTAGCAGCTAACCTGGACCTACTCGAAGAATCAAGAGATATGGCTCGCATAAGGGTCGCTGTTTATCAGCAAAGGGTAGCACGATACTACAACCGGAAGGTCCGAGTCCGACGTTACAACGTCGGGGACCCGGTATTACGTCTGGTACTCCTAGGAGTGCGGACGACTAGTGACGGCACACTTGGGCCTAACTGGGAAGGTCCATTTATCATCAAGGAAAATCTAAGTAACAGAGCATATCATCTGGCAAACTTGGACGGTTTCTCTCTCCCACGAGCTTGGAATGCGGAGCACCTCCGTCCTTACTTCAAATAAGTGTAATGGTTCCCACCTACGCTTCGTCTTCTTTATCACAAATAATTTTCGTGATTCTGTTTAAGATTCATTGAACTTTCATTGCCCTTTATCCTTATTGGTATTCGATTAAATATCCCTGAAACGAGAAATTGAAAGACCACGGTTTGCGGCTCAACTGAGCATTCACCTTGATCCCTCCCTCGGGTCTTGGTCTGAAGCCGGAGCCATTCATCTTGACTTAATGTCATGGTTTGGAAATTTCCGAGCAACGAGCTCCACAAGTAACTCCGAGTTGGGTTCGCTAGCCGAGGTCCTTTCATCTTAGCCTAAAGCTACGGTCTGTGACCTACCTGGGTGTTCTCTCTCGGTGCAAATAAAATTTGCAGAAGCCACAGTGTGTCAGTTGAGGTCGTAACGCGACCTATCTGGACACATATCATGGCTCAGCAAGTGAATGAAATAGCAAGCCATGGTATGTTAGCTGGGGTCATCCTATGACTTGCCTGAACATATAGCTTGGCAATGCTGGGTCAAGACTTCTCTGACCATGAGTCCCTTTATCTTGGCAGAAAGCCTTGAACTACGACCTACCTGAGTATTTACTCCGAATTTGTTAAGATTATTAAGTGCTTCAAAATGCCAGTCGAGGGCATGACACAATCTCATGTTTAAGCGAATTCTTCGCGACAAACGAGTCAGCCGAGATCCGTCTCAATTTGTATAAATAAGATCGTTCGCGACCTATTGGATACACGTCCTGACCGTTTATCACGAGCTTCTCAGCCACCAGACTTAAACAGTGAGGGAGTCTGCCTTTGCATAAATTTTCGTCGTTTTATTTAAACAGGCTGAAGAAGGACTTTCTTTTGGGAAATTGTCTAAGTATAAGTGTTCGCGTTGATTATTACAACTATCATGGACGACCTGGTTCGAGCCTATGTTCATTCTCGAATTATGGTTCTGGAGACTTCCCCTGAGGAGATTGCTTTTAAGGTATCAACTCTTTC
Source organism: Diospyros kaki (assembly GCA_036245055.1). Classification (NCBI taxonomy): domain Eukaryota; kingdom Viridiplantae; phylum Streptophyta; class Magnoliopsida; order Ericales; family Ebenaceae; genus Diospyros; species Diospyros kaki. Next base: position 45,583,148 of record BSEG01000002.1, on the reverse strand, counting down.
CGAGATATATCATGAAGAATGTTTTGAGTTATTATTTCTTTAAAAGTTAAATTCATTTGAGCTGACGAAGAAATCTAAAGCAACGTACACAAAGTATAGAAAATGCCCATTCATTTAAATTGGTGTTATACAAAAAAAAAATACATATGAGTGTCCTAGCTCGGAGGGGGATTGGCTTCTGAAGGACCGATCTCGACGAGCTGAGATGAGGTAGACGGAGTCGGCTGAAGACCAGTATCCTCGGTAGGAACCAAAGGTTGAGCCTCGGCGTCTCCCCCGATCTGAACGTTGGCAGCCCCGGATGAATCAATCTCGGCAATCGGCATCAATGAATCGAGGGGGGTGGCAACCACGGTATTCTCAGCAGCCTCAGCAGCGTACTGTTTCACCTCCTCGACGGCCTCCGCACCAAAGAAGGAGAAGTCCATCTCGGGGTGATTCAGCCACAAAGTGTACAGGAACGACGAGCAAGTGTCGGACCTGACCTCTTGGCATGCCAAGTCCATCCGAGCTTCCACTTCCCCTCTGATATCATCGATGGTATTGTTCGCGATCTCCTCACATCGAGAAGCTCGTTCTTCAGCTTCTCTCCGATCCACCTCAGCCAATCTCAACTTGTCCGAGGTATCCTTCAGATGATCTTTAACCTTATTAAGCTCCTCAGTGAGCTTCAAATTGGCGGAATCCCATCGACTCTTTGCGCGACCAAGCTCCTCGTCGAGTTCTTTATTCTTCCGAGATGCCTTCTTCAGGCGCGCTCTTGAACTCTCGAACTCCTTTTGTACAGCCAGGAGCTCGGTCCGCTGGGCCTCTTTCTCCCTCTCCAGCTTCATTATTTCGGCTTCATAGGCGGCCTTCGCTACCTGAAGCCACCCTTCAACATCTTCCCGACACTTTTTTGCCTTCATAGCGGCAAGAGAAGTCTACAAAAGGCAGAGTATTAACGGCGAAAAAAGAAGGAGAAGAAAATAAATAAAGACCCAAAAGAGAAGGAGCTCGAACGTACCAGGAAGCTGTGACGGGCAATATAATTATCAAGAACTTCCCCCCTCATCTCCTCCTTGTCCAAGGATCTTGCAGACGTGCCCACAACCTCGGACATTTGATCCATGAAGGCGTGGAAGTAGGCCGATCCGGGCATCGGCTCTTGCGCGGGCTCCCGGCTTGCCCCTTCTTCCGGAGCTCTGGCCCTCTTTTCTTTTCCGACATCCAACTGCTGCTCCAGTCCCCTCTTCGACCTAGTAGTGGGAGGGTTGGAGGCCTCCCTCGCGACTTCTTTCCCCCGAGCTCCGGATGCCCCCTGACTATGGACAGCCGGATTTCTTTGTTCTTACCGCTGCTGGGGAGGTCTTTGCTGCTGTTGATGTTGAGGGGCGGGCTGTTGTTGTTGAGGTTTCGAAAGAGGTCGTGGCACCTCCGACCTCCCATTCCGAGAAGACGAAGCGACCGCCGAAGTAGCACCGGGCCTAGCCCCTTGCCTCTTCCGCTCAACGAGGTCGAAGTTCACCATGTCCTGACCTTGGCCGCTTGACTTGAGCGTTTGGAAAGCGGACGGAAGAACCTTCGCGCCTAGGACCCCGACACGGTCCCCTTTTATGACCTCGGTATCAACGAAATGAGCGAGCTCGTGATACCTCAAAAGCTCGTCAGTAATCTCGAAGTTCTCCAATGTCGGGCCTGCAACAACGAGCTTGTCCAGAACCCTGACCTCTTCGTTCGACAGGAGTGGCTTTCCGCCTCCGAGATCTGCATGGCAAAACTGGGTATCAGTAACATAAAACAAGCCAAAGCGACCTAGACAACTAACGTACCCTTACCAGGAGTAAGCACGAAACTAAAATTGTCGAGCGACGAAAGCGAGGGGCAAGAGACAAAGAACCAGCTTGACTTGTAGTCGCCAACATTGGATTTTCCTTTTGCCTTTCCCTGGGGAAGAATGGCTTTGTATTGAGAAGGGCGAGCTGCCAAATAATACAGCCCGTCCTTGGCATTCTTCATAGAAAAAAGAAATCTAACTAATTTTGATGACGGAGGGGAGAGGCCGTTCTCAAGAAACAGAACGGTTAGCGAAGTCAGTTGGGCGTATGAATTCGGTGTCAACTGAAAGGGTGCGAGTTTAATATCGTTCAGGATGGCAATAAGGTATGGAGCTACGGGGAACCTAAGGCCAGACCCAAGATGTTGGGGGCTAATGGCTATGAAATTGGAAGGAGGGTAAGCCGCGTGAGAGCCCGAGGCCGGGACATATACAAGGCAGTTCCTAGGAAAACGGAACTCACGAACACAAGACGCCACCTCGTGATGCTTAGCCTTAGACGGGAACCTTTTAAAGACCTCGCGCCCTACTCTCTCGTCAGCGACCTGAGCTTCGACCTCAAGCTCGGCGCTGGAAGAAGCTACACTAACGACCTCCTTAGACCGCGAGCTCGCACCATCAACATCTTGACCTTCCATGACGAAACAATCTTCAGAGTTTGAAGTGTCGTTTTCTCCTACGATATAGTTGCGGCGCTTTTAACCTGAATTTCCACAGTATTGGTCAGACATCTACAAAGAAAAAGAAAGAGCAGTCAGGTCGCAAGTCGCGGACCAGACCTCAAGAGTCCAGGAAAAACCCTAAAAACACCCCCTAAAAATCTTTCAGGTCAAGCGCTTTGCAAACGGGATGCCGCCTAAAGTGGAGGGGCTGCAGCTGTAAGCCTGGTATTCCAAGGGATGCTAATCCTAAGGTCATTGAACAGGAAGGCCCAACAAACGCCAAACCAAGTCAAGCCATCTCCCCATAAGCAGCGACAACATCGATCGGCAGAACCGTCGATAGCCAACCAGCGAGGGAAGGGCCCCCATCGAGAACGAAAAGTAAGAAAAGAAGTCATAGCAGACTTACCAAACGATGAGCCTGACATCTGTATGGAACGTCGAAACAAGCACCAGACGAAGATCACCAGCGTCTGGAAACACAAAAGGCTTCGAGAAGAGACGAAGAAAGCAAGAAGGCAGAAGCTTGAATGGATTTCGAAAATGGCGTGAAATAGGGAAAAAGAAGATGCCCCTCACTATTTATACCAATGGTTCGAGCGGCTCAACCATCGGATTAAATGCGACTCACCACATACTCCGCATCCAACGACCGCACGACAGCTTATGGGTCCCACGGGCATAATCATGCGCCGTAATAGGGGAAAGTGCGCATTAAATGCGATACAGACAAGGCGTGCTGCGTGGAACGACGAGATTTAAAATGATTGGGCAGACATCGAAGAGGCGGAAGAACAGTTGGCACGCGTCAGTTCCCAGTGCGAGAATCGCACCGCGAACTGGGGGCTTATGTTATATGTATTTCCCGTATGGGCCAGACTCACTCTGATGGGCCGACCCAATCACCCGAAACCAAGAAGGCCCGAACGACCTCACTGAGGGAGGTCCGGTCACTACCAAAACCCGGAACCCGGAAAGCAGTACCTGGCGAACTCCCCATATGCCTCCAACGAGCTTGAAGCCCTCTACTAGCGAACTCCAGGAAGTATCCTTTAGATCGCTGGACCACCGAGATTGCTGGCCTAAAAACGATCAGCTCGTATAAAGTGGTAAGCTGCTAAGGAGTCAGAGGTAGGGACCATCCACTGCAACAGCCCATACTCCTCGAAATAAAGATCCCACTTATGATTCTGTACAGATGATAAGAACTGTTTGTCCCCCATTATATCATCTTTCTATTTATATATGATATCTGAATTGTAAAAGCCCCTTCAATTATAAATAGGGGGCAGAAGTAACATAAGGGACATGGAGAATAATCAGAACAACCGCCATTCTGAAGGAATAATCAGAGTGCAGGTGTGGAGTAGGCATCGTTCTGGCCGAACCACGAGAAAATCGTTAAGTGTTCTTCATTAGCTTCCAAAAAGTCTTCCTCTCTTCTTATCGTGATCCATAATCATTCAGTGCGGCCCAAAACGAATCACACTCAACTGAAATTGAACGTCGACATAACCTAACAAAGATTTAATAGGTTTTATCAAGTTAAAGATGATGAAACAAGATTGAAATCGAGATAAGAGTTGATCTCAGGTGAGATAAAAAACATGAACAAGTTGGAGAAAGAATAAAATGGAGGTTGAATTAGAGATGGATCTTATTTAAACTCGAGATCAATAAAATCCTTGATCAATGGAGAAATGACTAATAGCATTGGTGAATTAGATGACGAAGTTGTTAACACAAGGATCGCTAACAAGTTACAAATGGTCAATGGTGGCATTGAAAGAATTGAAGGGAAGATAGAGTACAAAAAAGGAATGAAAAATGCGAGGTGGAATAACAGTACTAAAACTACAAAGATGACTTCGATTTGTTAGCTATCCAATAATGGGGGATTGTATGAGGGCAATCTTATTAGAAAAGAACTCCTATCATCACATAAGCATCTAACAGCATAATAGAACTGAGGCTATCAATATTACATACCTAAAACTAAAAATTAAGTTGGGTTTATTATTGAAAAAATCAAAAGTTTATTATAAAATTAAAATCATGCTAAAAGTTTAACAATTTTTTTGGGTGGTTTACCTTTTTTTTTTTAATTTTACACTTAACATTTTATATAATTTCAATTTTAAACTATTGTTTGTTGTCATTCCAATTTTCTAATTTTATTGTTGATTCCTAACATGGAAGCCAAGTTAGATGACTTAGTTGGCAAGGTAGCAAGAGCTTGCAACCACAAGTTGGCCAAATCACATGATTTAAATCCACTCCTTGGGTTATTTCAGTGGTTAGTAAGGAATGATGAATGGTATAGGTTCTCAAGTTCGAATTCATTTTTTACACAGTTATTGTGGATCAGATTTAAATTTACCTCTCTTATTAAAAATTATGAGACCAAATGATAGGAGTTCCACAAGAGAGGGCATTCTAAGATGGCTAAATTATATAGTTTTCGTTGAAGAGAGAGAGAGAAATTCTGCTATCGAAATATAAAAATATGTATATATATATATATAGAAAGAGAGATTTTTTTTTATTATTGATAATATAAAAATATATATGTATACATATAGAGAAAGAAACAAAAAGACGAATAAACAAAGAAAAATACAAGGACAAGGAGAAATAATAGGCAATGGGCTTTCCTTCCTATTATTAACAGTGATAGAGTGATAGAGAAATAGATATAGAAAATAATATATAAAAAAGGACCACTATCATCTAAGCCATGTCTTCAATTGAGAGCAAACTAAAAAATCTAGATTTCAATTGAGAATTTTGGACCTTAAAAAATATGGGTTCTTTCTCTTGATTCGATTGAGACAAATAGCCAAGATTTTTAGGTTTCAAAACCCTTGATAGAAACCTAATTTTTCTAAGCCATCAAACCCATTTTATGGGTTATGAGAGAGAGAGACTTATTATAATTGTTCTCCATTCCCCCCTACTCACTCCCGTTTATTAACTTTTGTTGTTCTTACTATTTCCCATCACTTTCCTACGAAAGATTTTAAATTTCTTTATATCGATAGCCACTTCTAATAAGTTCGTGATGGGAGTCTTCTCCATCACCAAACTTTTAGCATGAGAAGAAGAGAAAAGGGAGCATGTCCACAATCATGGTTGTCATTGCTGAAAATAAATGTGAGATGAGTTAGGAGATAAACAATGAGCACATAGAAAGAACGAGAAGGAAGTTTAAGAGTAAAGAATAATAATTAATTTTTACTCTAAAATAATAATAAAAGATATAGGTAATATTTTTAAAAATTTTTATACATTTGAAACTCCTTTAATTATTAAAAAATCCTCATTTAATTCATGTTTATTGTTTATTTTTAAACTATTTTAAGTTATTATAATTCAAAAATTAATGACTACAAAGTACTTAAAATCACATTTCATTCAAAACACATGAAGAATGACATTCTCCTTAAATTGGGACTCCCCAAATCCTAATTTGCTCACCTCCTAACTATATCCACACACATTCCCTTTTTGGTTGCCTTTATCTTTATCTTCAAATACTTCTTTTCTTCTGTAACTCTAATCTCTTCTTAAGAGTGAACAAATATCCCTATCTCCATCGTCGTCTTCACTTTGTTACCAATTCATCATCATCGTCATTTTCAAAATCATCAACCACATATGCATTTTCCCAATCATGCTAAAAAATTTCTTTATCTCAAATCTCTATGTTCTTAAAATCATCTAAAAATTTATTTGGGTTTTATTCTTATGGCCTGAGTTAGTGTGTTATGAGTTTTGAGTTAGCTTTATTTCCTACTCATTTTTTCATTTACTCTCAATTAATTTTTAGACTAAAAATGATATAAAATATTTATTTAAAGAAAAATAATAAATATAAATTAGACGAGGGACGAATGATTATATTTTTTATGAGTTTAAAAGGCCGGGATATAAAAAGTCTTTTAAAAAAATATAAAAATGATCGGTAAGTAATTTATGAAAGTTACCGTACAGATATTTCGTGTAGTGGATGATACGAGATAGAGGAAAATAATATATCGGTATCACAGTGAAATGGGATATTTTCTCAGCTCAATGAGTGGAATTCGCACCAATGATTCGGTATCACAGTGAAATTGGACATTTTCTCCGCTCAATGAGTGGAATTCGCACCAATGACTCGGTTACAGTGACATTGGTTATTTTCTCATGAGTCATGACGAACCTTCCAGGCTCGATTTCGAGGCTTAATCTTAGCCTTCGATTGCCCAAGGTTCTCTTTCGCCCAAACACTAGGAGTAGGAAGAATCTCCACTGCACACGGCGAGCTTTTGGGATCCACAGCCACCGTAGTCTTCGAACCCTCGCGGGGGGACCTGTTTCGATCTTCGATTCACGAAAGAGTTTTATCTCCAGCTTAAATAACGGTGGAAGATCGAGCGCTTCTAGGGTTTTGGCGACCATGTCGAATGAAAGAGCACAAACTCAGGGACTTGTTCACTTCAAGCTGTCTCCAACTTGCGATCTCAAAATCCAGAAGGGAGATATTACCAAGTGGTTCGTCGATGGCTCTTCTGATGCTATTGTAAGTTCTCTTCTTTTCGTCTTTGGACGTGTTTGAAGCTAGGATTCGTGGGGTATAGAAAGTGATGCGAAAATAAAATGAATGAACGTAACATGATTTAATTATTGCTTTGTTTCGAATTGAAATTGAATGTAAAATGAATAGATATATGTATATCGAAGTTATTACCCTTTGATTTGTTAGTGAATCGACCTGTGTACATGAAATATGTTATTTTCCTTTCACTTCCCTTTTTCACTCGAGAAATCCTAGTTTCAAATATGGCATTAGTGTGTTTGAAGATTTTTTTTTTTTTTCCAGTTTACTTATATTAAGGGGTTTTTAGTTTGTATGAGCTAGCAACTCCATTCCATTTTCTGTGCTGGATTTTTTTTTTTTTTATGGCGTTTAATAGTTGGGTTCATATGATTCAAGTATTGTCAGAACATGGAAGCTAACTAGGTGATTGAAGTTGACTGTAATTGTCAGAATGGGGTTAAATGCCACTGTGATTTGAGCATTGTCATGGCCTAGTTGGAGTTTCGGGAACCACAGTTCAAATCACAATGGTGATCATCTTGGTGTGAAATGTTCATACTTGCATTTTGCAGTGCAGTTGAATTGCAAGATAATACTAATGTATAGTACAAAATCTCATTATTTCAACCATTGTTAATATATGTACTCATTTTCTTCTCATTTCCTAACAAACATAGTTCATTGTATATTTATTGCAAGTTTGAGGCTCCTTTATTGACTTGCACGTGGCAAGTACACTAAGGGAACTTCAAATTATGTTCAGCAAATTCAATCTTTCTGAATTGCTTTTCTTAAGTAGATGATTAAAAGTTGGAGAATTCCATCTGTATGAGTTGCAATTGTTGATTTGATGACTGAAAATCAGACCTGAAGGTTGAGTTCACTTAAGAATTGTTACTACTTTGATGCTAATTGCTTGAGTTTTTACTTATGTATGTGATTGAAGTTATTACTGTAATTGCAAGATCTCATATGATGGCAACATGATTGAGCATTCTTTGGAGCCTATTTGGTTTGTAGCAAACCCCATGATGAATGATTAAATCATAGTGGTATTACTATCAGCTTTAATATGAATATGTGCATCACTATGCTGCAATTGAAGAGAAAATGTTAATGGGACTCGTTGATCAGAAGCTAGTTTTTACAAACATTGTGTTAGATTATTAATGATTTCAATATATTTATTTGCAAAAGCAGCCTTAACTACGGTGGCTCAACTGATTGGGAGAGGTGTTGCTTTCAGCTTGAAGTTGAATTACCATTGTGTTCCTTTTGGAATTTAATGACCAATTTGATTGGAAATGGGTGGAAGTATGAAATCCTGTCTTTTTGCAAGGCCCAATTAGCTGAAGTGAGTGGTGCCTGTGGTGACTTATATGTTTACACCTCAAAGTATTGCTATTTCAAACACAATGGTGCCATTCAATTTCCATGTGGCATCTTGATATATCAAATTTAGATACTACTATTAGTTAATACGTTATAGATAATTATGAAACTATATATAATGCAGTTTATTTTATGCTTTGGGCTCCTAAAATTTGGCTGCATGTATTTTTCACCTTTCAGCCCTTACATAGCTATTTTTAGGGGTTAAAACCATATGCAAGTTCTCTATGAAATTTAAAAAGTGTTTTGAAATCAAGTTACTGGGTCAGTGTTTGCTTGCACAACCTTCTTTTTTTTTTTTTCTTTTTTATTCATCTGTCCTTTTTTAAACTTGTATCACTATCAACATTCTTATAGGTTAATCCTGCAAACCAACTGATGCTTGGAGGTGGTGGAGCTGATGGAGGTAAGTCTCTTATTATTTCCTAGTAATCATTTTTTGTTATGAACGGTTGATAAGTGTGTGTCTTGTCATAGCCATACATGCTGCTGCTGGTCCCGAACTTCGAGCAGCATGCTATGAAGTACCAGAAGTCCAACCTGGAGTTCGCTGCCCGACTGGAGAAGCAAGGATTACACCGTAGGTTTTCCTATTTCAGTTCCATTATAGCTGTTGTATTATACAAGTTTGTAGATATAAGCACTGTTAGTGGGCTAAGATGTTCTGTTTATGCAGAGGCTTTAGATTACCCGCATCTCATGTAATTCACACTGTTGGGCCAATATATGATGCTGATAGTAATCCTGAAGCTTCTTTAAGAAACGCGTACAGGTAGTAAGTTTCTGCCTGTACTTCATTATGTATACTTGTAATACTTTTATTTGTGTTATTTTGTCATTTCTTTAATATTTTCTTTTTTACCTTAATTTGTTACAGAAATAGTTTGCGTGTTGCCATAGAGAACAGCATTCAATATGTTGCATTTCCTGCCATATCATGCGGTATCTTTCGGTGAGTTAACTAAATGAATTGTAACTTCTTAAAAGTTTGTACTATTTAAAGGGCAATGATTTTATGAACTTTTCCAGTTGCCCTCCACACATCTCTTGCACATATATTATAAATCATCTTGGAGGGATTACTAGGAGACCTGGACCTCCTTAACTTGAATTTTAATGAGTTGGTTATATGTGAATGCATTATTCATCAATTTACCGCTTGTTTGGATGGAGGATACCAAGGGAAATGGAGTTTGAGAGAGCAATTTGTCATGGAAGAGAAGGGGTGTCACGACCTCAAATTGGACATGACTGGCGTCTGGTGTTGCCCCCTAATGGCACAATGGGATCCACCAACAGTCAGCTGGCATTAGATGATGTCAAAACAGCATCTAACAACATTCACAATCATAAATAACCATGGACTAATAAACAAGACCGATCATATAACTGAATAACCTCTAATTCATTATTTTGAATATAATGCCAACAGAACTGTCTGAACATTTAATGGGTCAGCAACCAGATATTTAAGTCATAATATACATGCCAGAAGTCAAATAGCCAGCTGTAGAAATATACACATTACAAATTGTATAGTGAATAAAACTAACTCCTAGTATCTGTCTGATTGGTTAGTATACATAACCAAAAGTGTGCCTACTATGGTCTAATGAACCCAAGGATTGGTCACATCCTACCACAACAGTTGCTATGATTGGTAGAATGGATCTAACTTCAGTATGTGAATCTGGAAATGTTAAATAAACAGAGTTAGTCTATAAACAGATTGTGCAGATAGAATGCATTATGATGCAGGGGAAATAAGCATGAATGCAATAAAATGTTTAATGCACATAATCTGCAAGATCAGTAAATGTGCATGGGATGAGGGAATTGTTTGTGAAGCATGCACACAGAAAGAAAGTGCATATATAGGGAGTATACACGTGAACAATAATCCACTATGAAATGGACCATCCCCTGAAATATAAATTGAGCCACATATGTTGTCCTACGCACATGGTTAGCAGCTCCATTGCTAACTAGAGTGGAATTGGTGTACCAACTGCAAACATCACCTGTTGTTAGCATAAAATGTTCTTAATAGAATACTTGCAATGAAGTTAGAAAATAAACATAAGTTCCTAGCAATGCAGGTAACACAAGTCAATCATTAAGCCATGTATAACATAGTCAATGATGAGATTTGGATACGTATCAGGTGTCAAGTTAACATGTGTAGACACAGAAAAGAAAGGATATATCAGAAAAAAGTCAAGTGGGAAAATCTTATATAATAAGTGTACAACATATAATTAAATTAAATGGCATGATAAATGCCATGATCTGCAAGATAGAAAAATAAACATCTAACTCATGTTATCTACATGTTATTATGATGTAGTTTATGGGTCAATTGGATCCAACCTTGGATGGACCTAGATCACCTATCATAAAATATGACTAAATCAAAAGAAGAATGCAATAACTAATGAAATAAAATGTTCTATCTCCTAAAATAATACCTATTGACCCATACCTAGTGTTTCTACTACTTGTAATGCAAATTAATGAGCATGAAAAACAATGTGGGGGCAGTTGTTTTGTTAGCTTTGATGTTAGTGGTCAATGATCAATAGGTTGGTCAACAGGTTAATGGGTCAGGTCAGCCGGTTGAATCGTCAGACCAACGAGTTGAATTGATGGTTGAGTCAAGTTGGTTGGAATTATGGACCTAACTAGCATTGGTTAGCTTGTCTGGGCATTGACAAATTTAGGTTAATGACTTGGCTTAGTTGGGCCTCAACCATGGACTGCGAGCAGGCCCATGTTGGCTTGCCTAGAGTTGGGGTTAGCATAACTTAGTTATGAAATCCCCAACAAGCGAGACCTAAAATAGAGCAACAACCACCACCTTGTAACCAAACACCCTTCGAGATTCCAAAAAGCCCAATTAGGATTTTCTAATTCCCCAATGGCTGCAGGATTTTCAAGAAGCAGGAGGGCACACATAGGTGAGTGGGTGCATGCATTTGCATGATGTGAGGCATTTGCAAGCTAGTGATGGGGGATATCATCTACCTTTGATGGTGACCACCAACCATGGGGAGGTTGAGCTTGCCTTGCCTAGCCAAGTCTCTATAGGTTGGCTATGAGTGTGCAACAGTGGAGGGAGGGCTTTGGTGGATAGGAATATAATTATAACCGAGAGGATAGGTCTTGACACGAAGGGGTATTAGGGTTTCGTGTGACAGAAATGGTTCAGGGTTTGGACCAGAAAACACACACACACAGAGGCTAACCATTTTAAGCACGGCTTAGCTGACCAAAGCTTTGAAACAACCCATCGAAAGGCCTAACAGCCACCAATGAATACTACAGCCAAACCCTGCTCCAAGGCTCCTTGTTAGGGCACATATGATATGAGGATATACACGAGCTAACCTAAAAAAAATTCAGGTTTATCAAGAAATAGTGAAAAATTGAGAGTGAGTAAGAGAGAGAGAATGGCCCTTTGATCCTTTTTTTTTTGGGGGGGGGGGGGGGGGAGGGGGAGGCTAGATACCATTCACTCACCTCCCATTCTTTTATCCAAAGAAAGTGAAGCTATATTACCTTTTTTATGTTCCCTAGGGAAAGTAACAACATTTACGTCCCTTCTTCCCTCCCTTTACACTATGTACCTTTCCTTCTCCTAACCACTCTCTCTCAAACAAAGCATTAGGTGACATCACGTCAAGTACAAATTATTAGGATGTTAAAGCTTGTCAACATAGAAAATAAATGGATGGGATCTTATGTTTAAAAACTTCTTTAATCCACACATTATGAATGGCCATACCAATTGCTTTTAATATTTTCTTCTTGGTGTTTATGGAGAGTTACATGGCCACTTTACATTTGACATTTTTCAGGTATCCTATTGATGAAGCTGCCTTTGTAGCTCTATCTACAGTTAGACTGTTTGCAAATGGCTTGAAGGAGGTATAACATGTCCCTTAATTGCTTTATGTGATGGCAGTCTTTCTTTCACTTTCCAGCTGGGATGCTGCATGTTTTATTTGGTTGATTTACTTTATTCATGCTTTAACCATTGTTCTCATTTCCCTGGTGTGATGCTTTATTAAAAAAGGATAAACAAATGTGACCTCATAAGCTGGAACTTAAACTAAAATAGCATCTTCATGAATAATGAAGTGTACTTATCCAGAATAGAAGATTTAAAGGTTGCTTTTTGTGGAAAGAGAAGTTATTATCAGTGTTTAACCATTATTGCTTGGGGAAGCACAAACACTTTTGGGATGTTGTACACATATTAGACATTTATATGTGAACGCTTTGGGTACATGTTAGATACACTAAATGGCATGTTTTAGTATTGATTATTACTTCATTTTTGGACATGTCTATGTTACGTGATGGATGCAATTGTTAAATTTGTGGATATTTGGACACACTTGAGGACACAAAAGTGTTTTTAAGGGATCTCTTAGAAGCTTTTAGTGGTAAAATCTACAAATGTGATAAGTTTTTTGGTAAAAAAAAAAAAAGCAATTGATTCTAACTAGAACTTCAAAAAATATAGCAACTCACACCTCCCCCCCCCCCCCCCCCCCCCTCTTATATTAAATGTTGTAAAGGTGAGCCTTGGCCCTTGGTGCAATAGTAAGGTTGCTCCCTTGTGACTTGGCAATCATAGGCTTAAGTTAGTAATCAATTTCATTTCTAAGCATTAAGCAATGGTAAGGCTGCTTACAAATGACCTTCCCTATAGCCCACAATACAAGAGCCTCGTACACTGGGATCACCTCGAATGTTGAATGATGTGTATATATCTATTATGGATCTAAAGTTATTTTTTCGATAATTTTGATGGTGAAGTTGTAACCTTGTATTTGTTTCCCTTTTTTTTTTTTTAAAATTTCCATATTCAAAAAAATGGGCCATTAATGAGGATGTTATCCATAGAATTAAGATATGATTGTTAAAATAGAAAAGTGTATGTCATTTTATGTGATAGAAAGATTCTATTAAGGATAAAAGGAAAATTTTGTAAGACAATAAATAAGACCAAATTTGTTGTATGACATAGAATGTTGGGTAATAAAGCACCAACATGAGTGTAATTGAGATGTGTATGCTAAAATGGATAGACAACTATATAAAATATATATATATATATATGTATAAAATTATAAATGAGGTTACTGATGACAGGGTCAAGGTGGCTCTTATTAAATATAAGATGTGTGAAACACAATTGAGATTGTTGGTCATGTAAGAAGAAAGCCTATAGAGGCTCCTACAAGGAGAATTTTGGAATGGAATAAGTATTTAGCAAAAGAGAGGGGAACAAGAAAATTTTGGTGGGAGCCACTTAGGCTCAATATTAATTTTGTATGCCTTATAGAAAATAAGACTAGATTGAAATAAGTGGAAAGCTAAAATTCATGTAGTTGACTCCACATAGTAGAATAGAGGCTTGGTACGTTGTTACCATATCTCATGTTATGTTTGTGTCCATGTCCTTGTGACGGGTAATTTTGAATTATGGGAAATATATGTTTATATATATTTTTGTAATAAGAAATATAGAATTTTCTATCAATGCTAATTTCATTGCTGGACCCAACCAAGTACAGATGACCTTATGCCAATGTTAACAAGGAATTTTCATATCCCATCACTCCACCTTGAAGTCAAGGAAAAGGAACCAGTATTATTAAAGACCCAAGGCGCAAGGCGAGGCACGAGCCTAGTGGAACTAGGCGCAAGTTAATAAAATATATATATATATATATATATATGTCCTAGTTGAATAAAAAGGTATAAAATAGTTCATAATTTTAAATAATATTTTAACAAGCATGTTATAAAAAAAATATAAAATTCAACATATGCTAACTATGATATTTTCATGCTAGATCTTTTCTTCTACTGGCAGAGCTACTATTAGGATTAGGATCAATAGTGTTGGATGATATTTTAAATTTTTTATTCCTGCAAGATTCACATGTTAACAATAATACCACTCTAAAGACCATCTTAAGAAAAACAAAGAGATAATACTCAAACTCAAACAAGTACCAATCATCATGCAAAGTTCTAAACAAACACATAAACACTACAAGTTTACAATCAATAAATACTACAAGTCCATAATTAAGAAAATGTTTTTATTTTGAAAAATGTTATTTTTCTAAGTCTGGAAGATTACGCATTATAAGAAGGCATATAAGAAATTGTTTTCATTTTAAAAAACTATCTCCTGGTATTTTGATAGCTAATATTTATTGTTGTTAAAATCATTTTTAATGAATTTTTCAAGAAATAATAGGTATGTATTTTGGGGATGGTACAATCGCTAAATTCTGAGTTTGTACTAAAATCAAAATTTTATATGGATTTTGATTTTTTAGATATTTTTATTGAATTCAAATGCGGGTACTTTCTTATTTATATTTATGTATTAAAGTAAATGGAAGGTAAAATATAAATTAAAAAAAAATGTGGATATTTACTTAAACTAAATAAATATAAATATTTTATAATATATATATGCTGGAACTGAGAAGAGGGGAGGTTGGAACCAAGAATGACAGTTGGTTTATTTAAGTGTAATTTGAATTAGGATTAGATTTGATTAAAATATAATAATAAATCAATTTCAATTTAATATTTTCTTAAAATCTGAAAATTAATACTAAAATTAAAATAAAATAAACCAGGCGCAGCCTTGGCACGCCTAAGCTCAAGGCTGCGCCTGAGGGCCTGGGTGCGCCCAGCCTGGGCAGATCTCGCCACCTGATTTGTTGCTAAGCGTCAGGCTTGCACTTGGTATCAAGGTGCGCCTTTAATAACACTGAAATGAACTGCTCACTTTCTTTAATTTGGCCTTGTTCTCATTTGTAGTTGCCCTTTAGTGTTTACCATTCAGAGGTTGAGAAATTTGTAATGAATATCCTAATTCATGTAGCCAGCCCACCTAATGAGATTAAGGGTTGTAATTGTTATTGATGTTCTTAAAAGTTTTGGGTACATTTGGAAATCCCGGAATATCTGAACTACTAGTTGCCTGCATATTAGTCATCAATTTGCTTCCCAAACAGAAGATGGACGCATCTGACTGCTTTAACAGAAGAAAACATGAGGCTGCTTTTGAAATGTAAAATTCTTTTGAAAAAATTAAAAAAAAAAATCTACTTTTTAGCTGTGAATCCTATTTGCGAACTTTGCGAATTTATCTCAATGCTCTTTGCAGGTGCATTTTGTTCTGTTCTCTGATGATATATACAATGCTTGGTTGAACAAGGCAAATGAATTGCTCCAAGATCAGTGATTACGATGTCCATCAGTGCCCCATGGTTACTTGTGAAGCAGAATTTTAGGTTGGAGTGTGGATATTAATGTGGAAAGTTGAAAATGACAATGTTGTGCAAATGACGAGCAAAAAAAGAAAGACAGAAAAGCTTCTGTGGACTTGTCATATCAGAAGCAGTGGTTGAACTTAAAGTACTGTAGTTTCTTTTTTACTGGAAAAGATGTTTGTGATAGTAATTTGTACTCAGTTACGTCTGACTGCCTGTTGCCTTGTAGATTGAAGCCCCCTGTTAATGTTCGATGCTTCTCTTGCCCCAAACTAAAAAGAATCTGATAAGACACAGCAATGTGGCAGTGGGAATTTGGATTTGTAAAAAGAGGGAAAAGGAAAATGAAGCAAGAGAAGGTAAATTGGTTAGTAGTCCTCCTGGTTTTGGATCACAGACATCGAGTTGGCATATCTCAAAAAATTCAAAACTTTTGTTGGTTGCTTTGAAAATGTAATGTGCCGGCTTGGGGTTTTTGTTATTGTTGGTTGGATTGGACGAGAGTTCCCCAACTGTTGTTGCAATTGCCCTCCGTAAGCTTGAAAATAAAACCTCCGCTGCTAGGCCAGCGATTGGTTAATGGCCCTGAATAACTTGATGGGTAAATAATAGGAAAGGAAGCAACGGGAACAACAACATTCCTCAACAACCGGAACAAACCATTCAGTTAATACTTGGGAAGACATGGCAGTGGGGCGGAGTGTAGGTGGCAAATAATGTAGTCGTTTATGGCTCCGACTTTATCATTCAAATCAAGCAGAAGTACGCTTTACCGAGCCACAATATGCACACGCCATCATTGTGTGCATCTGGAGTGTGTAGCGTTCTTCTATTGTTTCATTGCCTTTGGCCTTTAAGCCGCATATGGTACAAGAGTATTAAGAAAATAAGGAAATGGAAATTCAATTTGGATTCGCTGGTTGGCAGAAGCTATTTTGCTAGGCCAGCTTGGTTTCTTACACAGGAAAATACTCCAAAATTCACGAGCACCAACCCACAACTCAGAACAGCGAGACTACCTCCAACAGCAGCTTCACACAATGTTAATAAAGGAAACTAGGTGATCACAATTCATACTCTGTCTGTTCTTTACAAGGAAGACCATTCTGCAAAGGATTTGAAAAAACGGAGTCATGCAAGAATCAGAAGAGAATTCGCCTTTCAAATTCCAGGAAAAAGAACCAAGTTAACAGTTCCAGTCCATTTCATAAGTCTGCAATTCACACGATGCTACTAGTAGTGACTGCAAATGGTCCCGGCTCATGAATCTTTGTCCTTGGATAAACTCCGCGGGATTCTTCTAATGACATTCTCATCCACTATTTTGTACTGATTTGAAAATTTTTGGTGGATCAGACCAGCAAATCGGTCAACATGGGCTTCATGTCTATTGTACAGGGCAGGAATTGTTATGAATAAAATGATTCCTGTGACCAATTAAAGTGACAAAAATGTCAGAACTCAAATAACATACCATATGGACCTACATCCAGATGTTCCAATGTCTAAACAAATGTTAACGCAAAATTCTAGCAGTTCATAGGAAGTCCCTGTTTCCAATTACCTCTTGGCGTAAGTTGCGAGGAGGAAAAAAAATAATACATAAACATGACTGTTGAGGGGGAAAATGAAGATAATAGAAAGATGCAAGAGTATTAAGAATATAAGATCCTCTTTCTGCTTGCATTTGAAATCTTGCATAATTCCATACAACCTCCGCACTTAATAAATTCGCTCACTTTATGGCATGGACAGTACATCCCATATGCCCTATGGTTTTGGGGCATTGCAAAATAACCAGTCAAATCTTGGTTTTCGTGAACTAAGGTAAGAGACCAAGTTTTTTTTATGCATGCATGCATTCATAGTTATAGCTCGACTTCTGGCTCCCACTTTGGTTTCCTAGATGACAAGAAGCTAGGCCACAATTTTCTGCTTGAATACAATGCAAATAAACAGGGACTCATGAAGTGCGTGTCATGCAGTGATGCAAGACTGGACTGAGGTAATGATGAAGTGAGGTGATGTGCAATTGTAGAATGCAATGATGCAAGACTGAACTCACAAAAATACCTAGGACCCAACATATTCCCGCTCTTAAGGCAAGAATCAGGTCGGGTACTTTGGTTCAAGTGGGCCATTTGATTGGACTAGGACAAGTTTCACTACCTAGGGTGACTCAGCCCATGTTTTTTGGATCAACAAGTTACAATTTAGTAGCTTGTTATACCCGTAATATGAGGACATTGTGACAGAGTGATGAAATCCAGTAAGTCTTTATTTATTTATTTATTTATTTTCCCCTGGTAAGTGATGGAGTGATGAAACTAACCTCAGAAAAAGCATGTAAATTGCCTACATATCCTGCTTCCATTAGGAACTGGGTCAAGTGGAGTTCAGTACAACCAACGTAGGGATCACCACAAGAAGTGATGACACAAAGGAATAAAATTTTATCATAAACCTACAAAATGGTATGTCTGTGGGTATTGATCGCAGGAATGAAGTGTTAGACCATGGTGATATAAAGGTGTCCCCATTGCACAAGGCAATTCAAAGGAGAGTTATTGTACACAGCCCCATCCTTGCTTTGCAAAGAGGTGGTTTCCACAATTCGAACCCATGACCTTCCCTCCAAACATTGTGGTGATATACCGTGGAAAAATGACAGTACCTGGAAGATACGGTGAAATTACTACATTTGGAGAAGGCTCTCATCCTGCCATTGAGACGTTAATCAAGTGAAAGGTAGTAGTACCGGCATAGAGCTTAGACTAAGCTCTACAAGTTAAAACTAAACCAGAGTGCATGCCTTGTCCAGAGCCAGGACAGAGTAGGAATTAAAGGAGAGACAGGAATAATGTTGACACCCCCACGGGGTAAAGACTAATGCTAGGTCAAAGTCAAATAGATGAGATTCATGGTCCTACACTATTAGAAGCAAACAAGTTTTAACTGCAGCAACATGATGGTTAAATATGCTCCCTAGCATAATGTTTAGAGGTTTTGACTCCCAAGTTGTCACAATAATTGGACAGAATAAACAATCTGAACCATTCAAAGTTGTATGCACCAAGTGATGTCTAGGACTAGAGATGGTCATATAAGGTGACAACTATTGCCAAATAACAGTTGTAATCAATTAAAGCATAATGAATGAAAGCATCTAAGGGTTTTAGTTAACTGAAAATGTGACAACTGAGCAACATAATGACTAATTGGTCAAAATGCATACCAAATGGATGTGTGGGGTTTTCAAAACATGACAAGATGCCAACTTGGAGAGCAATGATTGTAACAAGTAAATCCGTATCTCGATCCAGCTCAAGAACAACTCACCACTAAAAGACACCACCGAAACACCTTTTTGAGTCAGGGCTACTAAAATTCTGACCCTAATGAGGGCTCCAGCCACTCCACCATCCTGTTCAACCTTTACCCATAGTGGCTGACTCTCCAAAAAATCTAAACAAGTGTTGAATACAGCCCCACACCAATTAGCCCCTAAACTAAAGTTCTAACAATTCCAGTCATCTAAAAGACCAAATGAAAGAGCATGCTAAATATCTGATTCCAAAAAACCAGTACCACAGCCATCCCTTGGCAATACCAGAGGAACAATAATCTCAATCTTACTACCGATACAAAGCAGCAGAAGTACAAAGAGGAAGAAGAATCATCTGCCATTCTCAATTAAGAACTAGGCACAGGAGCACTTATCTAGTTTTTTGGCTGTGTAAGCACCAAAGCAAAAAGAGACTTAGTGAGGGAGAAAAGAAAAAACCAGAACTAAATCTTCAAGCCCACTTTGATAGAAACCAAGTGTCAAAAGGATCATAGTTGTCAAAGGGGCAAGGTACAGTGAGGCACAAAGAGTGTTCGAAGCCAAGGTGGGAGGCGCAAGGCACAGGTGAGCACCTCATAGACATAACACACTTACTCAAAATGTGTATAAAATACTTAATACACCATTATTTTCAATTTATGATTATAAAGAGGTAAATGCAAAATTATAAATTCATGAATGACAAATAACCATGCTATAGTAACAACTAAATGATAGAAAAAATAAATAAAAAGTAAGTTTCATCATGGCATAAAAACACATTTAAAGAAAATTGTTTAAACAAGAAATAAAAATAGAATTAAAGCTACATTAACAAACCAAATTTAAAAAATAAATAAATAAAGAACTTAATTAAAATATTGAATAAAAAATAGAAAACTTTATGCAGAGTAAAAGCATCAAACAAATTTCAAGAAGTGACACAAAAACAGAATCTAATAAATAGTAATATTTGTTTAGGAAAATGAATTCAGCATACATCCATTAAACTATAAACAAAGAAGCTTCCATATATACTCTTTGGACTGTGAAACAGCAGGTAGCAAGCGAGAAACAGGATGAAGGGAAATTGGGTAAGGCTCTTACTGGATCTTGAACAATATCTGAAGAATTGAATATGAGAAACAGATATTGCTGCAAGCAGCAGAACAGGTTGCGAGATAAAGCAACTGAGGGCAATAAATATCCTCCAGAACAAAAGCACCCACAGGAGTGTGCACCTAGCTCTGACATGTTTATCAGAGAAGATCAGGGGGCCAGAAGAACGGGCATGGACCTCCATGTGTGAGGGCTTCTCTGGTTAGTGAACCTCACTTAATGGAGTCCCCTGGCCCATGACGACACTGGCATCCTGGCCCACCTCACAAATCTATGAGAATATGATTCCATCTTGAGGATAAGAAGTGATGACAAATTGAAGCTGAAGCCTTCCGACAAAAAGTGTGTGTGTGTGTGTGTGTGTGTAGAGAGAGGGAGAGAGTTGAAGATTGAAGCTAGCCCTTGACGAAGTTGACTGGAGTGTTTCTCTGAAGCTTTGATTGACAAATTAACAGTATTCTCCTTCAATACGGAAGGGAGAAAGCCAGCAAAAGGAGCCCAACACCCCAGCTCCAAATCACGATTCTAGAAACCACACTGGTCTGCAACCTCTCTATCTCTAAAGACCTTTTCACACTGACAAATGATGACCATTCAACACCGAAATCCAAGCTGTGTCCTCCATTAAGAAAGGAACACAGCCAACAAACGATCCCAACCACTCCAGCACAAAACTTGTGGTTCTGGAAAAGCCTCAATATTTAATCCTGAGAGCCTCTTCTTTGAAATTAAAAAGATATAGATAATGAAACCAACACATGTTCTACATCAAAACTCTTAGGGGCTCCCCATCTTTGATTAGTGCAAACTTTAGCTCCAAAGGATCAACAGGATGTTCACCCACACTGGTAAGAACCAATCATTTTCAAACCAAGAAACACCATACTCCTACATTCATATAATTCAACCAGAAATCATACATACCAGACTCTTGAGGAGGTAACTTCAACTTCCCAGTTAGTCAGTCAAGTCAGGGCAGCTGCAACCTCTGAAAATCACCATTGTCAAGACCTTTACTAGACAACTCAAACAGCTTTATAAACCCTGCAAATGTTGAACCAACATTGATCCAACAGAGTCTACCTAATTATGGACCTAAACACGCACTGAAAGAAGGAAACAGCTCCCAAGAATCTGCCTTCACTATTTGACCAAACAGCTAACCGCCTTGACTTGTTGCCGACTTAGATAACTTCCCATCCACCTTCCAAATTGACCAATAAATCTTTACCTAAAGTCACAAATCCACAAACCTTTAGAGAGAGAAAACAACAAACTTTGAACTCCCCTACCCCTCTTAGAAATAGAGAATAAACCATATTGAGACTCTGATAGATGAATGACTTTCTGTTGACCATGAGAAAATTTCGTCCCACTGGAAGAATGGGGAGACATCATACTCACAACTCCTCCTCCGTCCACTGTCTACCAAACCTACACCCTAAGACACCTCTTTGTTTGATTAGGGAATTTTAACTGACTTGGTCGTAGAAAGGTTATTTCGGATTAGTTGCAGGAACCACTATCACCTAGCATTGCTGCATTGTCTTACCAATTTGAAGTGGTGAACCGTCTAAAGCTACTAGTCCAAATTCAGAAACAAGTAGAAACCTAAAGTTTAAGATTTGTCAATGTGACTGTCATGGTCCAGTAGTTGGGATACTAAGGCAGGAGTAGAAGCTGGTCACTAATCGGGAATACACGAGGGAAGGCTGAGGTATTATAGGTTGGGGTATTATTGTAATAAGAATGGAAGGTAGTTACAGAATAATTCAAATTGTAACTGTAATTCAAATGTGGCGCCAAGGCTTGGTATATAAACCAAGTCCCGCAACCCTTAGAGGCGTGAATGGAAATACAATTGATTCTGTTTTCCCTCTAAAATTCTCTCAATCTCTCTCACCCTCTCAATTCTCTCCCTCTGTCTTTCTATTCTCTCATTTGGATCATCAACTCCCACTGAATTGCGAGAGAATTTCCCTTGTCAGAATTGAGTTCTGACAATGACTTTCAGATTTTAATTAAAGCAAGGTTCAGAAATAATTTAAAAGTAGATCGCAATGTGGAGGTTCTCAGGATGATACCACAAAGCATACTTTCTGAGTTTCAATGGCACAGGTTTACACAGCTTTTGGATAGCATTAAGAATATCATCAGATCTCTAATGTGAACAGTCCACCTAGGGTGACAACCATAGAGTGTAATTTCCTTCTCAGTTAGGAACTGTGTATCCTCTTCTAAAATATAGGAATAAGGGAGAAGGATAGAAAACGTGAGACAAGGAAAGAGGAAGAGTTCCTAAGAATAAGGGGCTACAGGCAATCAAAGGGCATGTTTAGAGGCCCTTGGAGGGGTGCATTACCCAACAAGTATGCATGGCCCCTTTGTGCATATTGGAGCGCGATGAGTCAATCTTATTTTATCATTACCATGTGTCACTAGGACAGGCATAGGCTATCTAATCTGCATAAGCTTCTCCTGCAGGCACATGCAAGCTAATTTTTTTATTTGACCTTGAATCATCATGTATTATTCAATTTCAGTTTGGGGCTTGCCACCCATCATTAGAAAGTTAGTAAGCCTAGTTGCATGTGAAACTGGTTTAATTAAAAAAATTCAAAAGGGGCAAATTTGGTAGGTAATTGTCAGCTCCCTTGAAGCTGACAAGGGATTCTTCTGTAGAATTGAAGAGTTCGAGGAGGAAGACAGAAAGAATATTTGAGAGAGAGAGAGAGAGTAACAGAATAGAGAGAGAAAAGTTTTGTATTCATTCTCATATATCTCATTACCAGCTGTGGCTTTCTATATATAGCCTCCAGCTGCCATAACTGCTGGGAATGTACACCCGGTACAGCACAGCCCAAACCAACTAGGTACAACCAGCTTATGAAATATCTATAATTACCATCCTGCCCTTAGGAATGTGACAACCCCCCCCCCTTCCCCGTCTTTTAAAATTTCTTATCCCCAAGAAATTACAAAAGCTGGGCAACCCTTGGAAACTACTTGAGGAGGTCGGGCAGGTATTCCCATGTGGTATGATCAAGGTAGGAGTCCACTGCACCAGTACTTGTGTTAAAGGGAGAGAATTTCGGTAGGTCACCCTCTTATCCAGCACCGTGAGAGGCTCCTCCATTGCGGCTAAGTCCTCTTCTGTAGGGGGAAGAGCTCCAAGCTAATGGAATCAGTAGGTCCAACCGACTTCTTCAAGAGAGAGACATGAAAGACAGGGTGGATTATCACTCCTACGGGCAATTGTAACCTATAAGCCCTCTCTCCAACCTCGGCCACTATTGAAAATGGTCCATAACACTTTGGGCTTAATTTAGATGCGAAGGCTATCGAGAACAGTTGATGCTGAAATCTTTTAACCTTCAAGTACACCATGTCTCCTACCTCAAATGATCTTTCACTCTTGTTTCTATCAACCATCTATTTCATCCCGTTATGCGCTAACCTGCAGTGTCTCTTGCCTTTTTTACAAGTACTGAGCCACTGCCATTTCAGCCATTGAATTTTCATGACAGCAGGTATTAGGGGTGGCTTGTACCCAAATAGGGATTCAAAGGGAGTTCTTTTCAAGGAGTTGTGGAAATTTGAGTTATACCACCATTGGGCCAATGATAGTCACTTGTTCCAACTCCGTGACCTAGAGAAGCAAATGCACCTTAGATAGGTTTCCAAACATTGGTTCACCCGTTCCGTTTGCACATCCATTTCGGGATGGTAGGCTGTAGACATGTGCAACCCAACTTCCAAACTTTTGAAAAGCTCTTGCCAGAATTTACTTGTGAATATATTGTCTATGTTAAAAAAAAAAATGGATAGAGGTAGCCCATGCAACTTAAACCACTGAATCTAGGAGTAGCCTTGCAACTTCTGGAGCAATGAAGGGGTGGGACAAACTTAGGAAGTGCCCAAATTTCGTCAACCTATCCACTACCACTAGTATGACATCCCTTCCTTCCAATTTACGCAGCCCTTCCACAAAGTCCATAGAAATTTGCTCCTAGGCTTGTTCAGGGACATTAAGTGGCTGCAGCAACCCTGGATAAGGAGCCTGCTCATGCTTGCAGCGCTAGCAGATAGGACACCCTAGCACATATGCAGTTACATCCTATTTAAGTACAAACCAGTAGAATAACTGTTTTACCTTATGGTAGGTGACATTCAATCCTGAATGTCCTCCTATGGGTGAGCTGTGCAATGAATGCATAACCCTCTTCTTAAGCTGGTCGTCGTCTCCTATCACCAGCCTCCCCTTGTACCTGAGCAACCCAACTGAAAGAGTGCATCCTTTTAAATTAGTGGTTCGGATTGCTAGCTGCCATGAGGTCCTTGGCCCAAGGAGATAGCTGGTAGCTAGCTGTGATCTCTTTAACCCAGTCAGGCACCATTGCAGATATGGCTTGATAACTCCCCTTCTCCTCCCTTCTTGATAGGGCATCTTCCACTATGTTTTCCTTCCCTTTCTAGTACTGTATTGTATAGTCAAGCCCCAGCAGTTTAGTTACCCCTTTTCTTTGCAATTGCATGTGCAGCCTCTATTGCATTAAAAATTTGAGACACTCATGGTCCATCCTGATCACAAACTGGTTTCCTTCCAAATAATATCTCCACTTTTCCACTGCCATCAATATGACGATCAACTCCTTGTCGTAGATGTTTTAGTCCCAAATGCTTTGGGGCTAAGGCTTGGCTAAGAAAAGCCAAAGGTCTATCACCCTGCACCAGCACAGCTCCTGCCCCTGTCTCACAAGCATCTGTCTCTAAGATGAACGATTTCAAAAAATCAGGTAAGGCTAATATTGGGGCTTGTGTCATTGCCTTCTTTAATGTGAGAATAGTTGTCTCTGCCCTGGGGTTCCATCCAAAGCTATTTTTCTTCAGTAGTTCAGTCAACGGTATGCTAATAACATCATAATCCTCATGAATCTCCTATAATACCCCATGAGGCCTAGGAATTCCCTTAATTCCTTAATAGTTTCCGGCCTCGGCCACTCCACCATCACAACAATTTTATTTGGGTCAGTGCTTACTCCTTCCCCTGTAATTACATGGCCTAAGTACTCCACTTTCCTCTCAGCAAAGGTACACTTGGACCTCTTTACAAATAGTTGATTGGATTGGAGGATCTTGAATGCTATCTATAAGTGGTTAAGGTGTTGATCCAAGGAAGGATTGTACACTAAGATGTTATCAAAAAATATAGGGATAAAATTTCTCAAATAAGGGTTAAAGATAAGATTCATTAAGGTTTGAAAGGTGGCAAGGGCATTAGTTAGGCTAAATGGCATGACTAAAAATTTGTAAAGGCCTTGATGAGTCTTGAAGGCCATCTTAGGAATATCAACTGGTCTCATTCTAATTTGCTGGTATCCTAATCTTAGATTGAGCTTTGGAAAGAAGGTGGCTCCTAATAATTCATCTAGGAGGTCCTCGATGATTGGAATGGGAAATTTATTTTTGATGGAGAGGGAATTTAATTGGAAGTAATCAACACAAAACCGCCATATTCCATCCTTCTTTTTAACTAGGAGGGCGGGTGAGGCAAAAGGACTCTGACTCGGTTGGATTATGGACTTGGTTAGCATATCCTTGACCAATTTCTCTATTTCATCTTTTTAAAAAGGAGAGTATCTGTAAGATCGAACATTAACAGGTTCGGTATTGGGTTTTAAATGGATAGCGTGGTCAACGAAACAAATTGGGGGTAGGGCAGTAGGTTCCGCAAACAGATCCTGAAACTCAATCAACAATGCATGTAAAGAGTCACAAGTTTGTCCCTCGGCAAGAGAATGTAAACTAGGAGTAGGATTCAGCCATGAAAGATCACCTTCCTCTGCCGCTGTAGTGCTGTCAACCTCTTCCCCATCAGTCATCATCTCCACTGCATATAAGGAATGCCGTTCGGCTATATCAGCTTCCCTATGTTGGAATAACCTCTGCATCCTCCAGCCGGTCAACATCTTACAGTCCTCTTCCATGCTCCCTATCAACGTTACCCTCTTTCCTGCCAATTCAAAGACTACCTCCAGTTTGTTGAAATCAAAAATCAAGGGGCTCACCCAGAGCCAGTCCTGGGTTTTCTAAGGCCTAGGAAAAATTTTCTCGAGTGTGCCCCTTTATACAAATTAAATAAAAAAAATAAAAGTTATCAACTAATTAATTTTATTAAAATTATAAGAATTTAAAAAAGATAAGGATACTTTGAGGCCTTATTAAAACCTTATTTGGGGAAAACCCAAACAAGGGTTTTTTCTTCTTCTTTTTGTGGCTAATAAGAAAGTCTATTTTGATTCCCCATATTTTGTTTATTTGTTTTATATTATATTATATAATTAATAAGAGACTTTTCTTCCTCATTACGTTTCTTCTTGAGATTGAGAATTGATTGATTGGCTTCCCTTTTCATTGACAGGGTACAGGCGGCAACTTCTTTTGTTAAATTCTTTTTCTTAATTTTTTATACACATATATACATAGGCTTAAAAAAAAATTTTGGGCCCCCCTCAGTTGTGGGCCCCGGGCTGTAGCCCTGGTAGCCCTAGCTCAAGGCCGGCTCTGGACTCACCGTTTTCATCCAGTCTACCCCTAATACAATGTGGCAGCCTCCTAACTTCTTAAGGATCCTCAGATTGGCAGTAAACTCATGTCCCTACATCATCCATTTGAACTCCAGACACTTAAATCAACTCACCATTTTACTTCCATTAGCAACTGTAACTGAAAGCGGTAAAATAGCCTGCACAGAACACTGCAAGTTGTGGGCAGTATCCTCATCCAGGAAGCTGTGTGCTTCCACTGTCAATGAGGATCACCACTCTCTTCTTACCCCCCGAGCCTTTCACCTTAATTATCTTTTCTGATAGGCAGCCTTCTATGGCGTGCAACAATATCTCTCCACCTTCTTCCTCGGCAACTCCATTTCCGGTGTCCTCCAACTCACCCGCATCCTCTGCTTTTTCTTCTTCCTCAACTTCTAGACCTTCCATTTGTAACAACTGCCTCCTACATCGATGCTCTAGGGAATTCTTTTCTCAGCAGTGGAAACATAACCCCAGCTGCCTCTTCTGTTCCACTGATAAGGACTTCGTCAGAACTAGATTAGGTGGATTCTTCGGAAATGGATTCCCTTTATGCATATTTGCTGGTTGGGCTTAACTACGATGAGCCCTCCATTCTGCAAGCTACTCCCACCATACCCCTTAGTTGTGTTCCTCTGCTTCATAAATACTGCCTCTAAGGCTAACTCCTGCAGCTGAGCCTTTTCTGCAGCTTGTTCAACAGACCGGCTGCCACATCTTCACTGTTGGTCAGAGTTCATCGCTCAATCTGCTGATGAAACTCAACATAAAATACTGCTCGTCCAGTGAAGGATGTGAAATCATGAGTAAATATTTCAATTCCTCAAACATGGTTTGGTATTCTTCCACTGAACTGACCTGCCTTAACTTGTTAAATTCCTCCACAATGTCAGTCATGGTCTTTCCTCAAAGCAGACACAAAAATCTGTTACAAACTCCTCCCAAACCAGAACAGTTCTCCTGCTACTACAGCCTTGGAACCACGAGTCAGCCACATCATTCAAGTATGCGGTCACCAGGTTCACCTTCTGGATTTCTTCCACTTGGTAGTGATGGAAAAATCGCTCACAACGTCAGACCCACCAGTGCCGCTTGCTTCCTTCCAATGCCAAAATTTCTAGCTTCGGCATAGGGATGCGATTCATGGTTACCGGTGCTCCCCTCTGTGAACTCTTTGGTCGTTCCTCTGTTCCAAGAGGATTGGGGACATGCGGCCTATCTCTCATCCCAGTCAAGATCGGGGCTGTGGTAGACCTTGGAGGAAAGTCCACTAGAAGGCTAGCATTTGGCAACCGGGAGAACAAGCTCAACACGATGCTCAATTGCTGGCCAAATCCAGAGACTTCTTCACAGAGACTCATGACATCAGCTTGAAGGTTGGTGACCTCCTCTCAAGTGGCCGCACCCTCTGCTCGAGTCCAACTCAATTCTTCCTAGGTTTGGCGCAGGCCGATATCCATCTTACCGTCGAGTTGTTCTTGGTGCCATCGGAGCCCCAGCTCCATAGCATTCAAACGTGTCTCCAGCTGCTTCATCCTCGTCCCTTCTGCCATTGCTGACTCTTCTGATTTAATCGATCACTTGCATATTACAGGTTCAGGTTGGAATCGGTTTCTGATCACAGAGGCGGGGGCTTCTATCCTTCAGCTCTGTTAGCTAACATCTGGAGTGCAAGCAGGAGGCCAAGAAAGCCTTGATCTGATACCAATTGTCAGCTCCCTTGAAGCTGACAAGGGATTCTTCTGGGAGAATTGAAGAATTCAAGGAGGAAGACATGAAAGAATATTCAAGAGAGAGAGAGAGAGAGAGTAACAAAATAGAGAGAGAAAAGTTCTGTATTCTCATTTCATATATATCTCATTACCAGCTGTGGCTTTATATATATAGCCTCCAGCTGCCATAACTGCCAGGAATGTACACCCGGTACAGCACAGCCCTAACCAACTAGGTACAACCAGCTTATGAAATAACTATAATTACCATCCTGCCCTTAGGAATGTGACAGTAATTAAGGAGCATCAATCTCTGAACTTGGACTACCAAAAATCATTTCAAAAGTGTTGACAAAAAAAAGATTGGGTAGAAAAACTCCAAATGCCTTGGGAGAAACAACCACTTTATCATCACTGCACACATAATGATGCAGTTCCAGATTTTGTTTATAAGTTGACCATTGGAAGTCAAATAACGTCAAAAACAGCATTTGACAGATACAAGAGTACAGTTGTATACACCAGATCCTCCATATTCCCTGAAGTGTTGCATGTAAATGGACACACACAAAGACACATATGTATCATGGTTCACATGAAACGTGGCACATAAAAGAGCAGAAAATTTATATGCTAACTAGATATTCAGCCTAAATCAGGCAAGACTCAATATTTTTAAAATTGAAACAATAGCCTA
Source organism: Diospyros kaki (assembly GCA_036245055.1). Lineage (NCBI taxonomy): Eukaryota > Viridiplantae > Streptophyta > Magnoliopsida > Ericales > Ebenaceae > Diospyros > Diospyros kaki. The sequence goes on along the minus strand of BSEG01000002.1, from coordinate 45,553,946 downwards.
AAACTTATACCAACAGACCTGAAGGCTCAGCCTCTCTCTTGTGGCAATACCAATAGACTACAAATGTAAGTAGGCAATAATTTGTAATGAATCATGTGGTAGTAAACCTTATCATTCTGTCAAGTAAAAAAAAAAAAAACCAACAAGGTGTTGAACTACAGGAATAAGATGAAGGGCAAGGATAAATATACATACCAATATATGCAAGTGTAAAAAAAGAGATTAAGCTGCCAATTAAAGACAATAGCCATAGACAGATCACCACCTGCCAATTGAACAATGGTTTAAGACATCTTTAGGGAAAAAGTGAATCATAGAACACAAGTAAAAGTAGAAGACAGATTTCAGTCAACAGAACAAACTGCAGTATGCCAAGACAAATTATCATAAGGAAAGATGGAGTTGCCAAGTTGATGAAGGATTCACATTAAATTGCCAATTCAAAGATTTTTATTATGAATATAAATCTAATTATAGTTTTGTACCTTCATACGATGGAAGTTATTGCGATTTTAGCAATAGAATGTTGGGGCTCAAGCAGTACCACGAAGGGTAAGGAAAGTTATTAGCATTTTGCAAAGCGTATAAAAATGGTATCCTAGTTAAGGCTGAAGATTGTTTAGGAATGAATAAAGAGTACATATCCGCGCAAGAAGCAATCTCTCACTCTCCCTGTCCCCCACCCCAAACTTTTCTCTTCTTCTTTTTCAGTTCAGCATATTCTCTTTGTTGATTCCTGCCACTTCTTCTTTTACTTGTATAAGGTTCCAGCTCCAATACTATCTCCTTATACCTTTCTGTCTTAAATTAGTAGTTTTCTTACTTATTCTTCATCATTATTCCTGAAACTGTTCCCCTGAGTGAACTTGCTGCATCAATCTTATCTTTCACGTTGTTTTATTCAAAGGATCTTCAGCTCTAATACCACTAAATTTACAGAAACCAAATGCAGCCATGATGAGGGAAGCACAGACGACGAAAAATTATGGGGTAGTAGTAAGAAAACTACCATTGTGAGGCAGCAAAATAGAAATAATTCAGAGACTAGAATTGGACTATAAAGATGTGCCAAAGATAAGAAGAAGATGTGTGATCAGGGAAGATCCAGAACATAGCAAAGAAGGCATATAGATAATAAAGAAAAAGAAGGGAGTCCATCTAGAGAACAAAGGTTAATAAATGCAGATAAGACAAGAAAGAAAGAACAAACAAAAAGAGGGATACAGAGAGCTAATGAAAAAAGAAGAGGAAGAAGAAGAAGAAGAGGAAGAGGGATTACAGAATAATATAAGAAAAAGACTAAAAATGACAAGATGAATCTACATACATAGATGGAGAGGAAGTTGAGGGAGGGAGAAAGCGCGCGCACGAGAGAGAGAGAGTTCTTCAAAATATTTAAATTTCATTTATTCTCTAAACCATCATTCATCCTTGCAGTAAAGAAGATTAAGAATGCATAGATAAATCCATAGACAATGCTGGAGAAGAGGAGGGGCAGGGGAGAAAGAGAGAAAGTTGATTCAAATATTTAGGAATCATTCATTCTTTAAACCATCGTCCATCCTTCCACTAGGAGCCATTTTATAGACCTTATGAAAACCCAAAATGGCCATATAAACAATCCCTACTCATTTCAGTAACAACTTAAACACCATATTCCATCAATAAAATCTCTGTAAATTCCAAGAATAAGAAGATTCAGAATCATGATTAGATGTATGCTTCAAATAAACATATTTGACTCCATCAATAATTTTAATTTGGATCTTCATTGACTACATTATATCACAAGTATTATAGATGGTTGATAAGAATGACTTCATAAAGCAAGATTATATTAACCTACTGTCGGTCATTGTGCATGCTTTCCATCATATTGCATATAACAACAAAAATCACGAGCATTAATCTCACTAGATGCATTCAGCTACATAAATCATAGACCTCTAGTCTCTCTATCAATGGCCATATCTTTCCATCAAATTGCATTACCAAGTTAAATTAATGGCAAGTAAAGATGATCTCTTTTGGTATGACAGAATGACACACACCATCCTGTGGTTCATACTACCTTTTGCATGAACAATCCAAGCCAAACACCTGCTACCTTTTTGAATAAGTCTTTACTGAAAAAGGTAGAGGAAGATGACGAAAAACTGGATGGAAAACTCTTAGGTGTTACATGAGCTATAAGGGTCTTACATAAAATATGCTCATAGATAGAAATTATTAGTGAGTTAGAATTCATATAACTGACCCTAACTAGTGGGATTAAAGCTTGATATGTTGTTGCTATTGTAATCCAAGTTATCACCAGCAAACCATCTTCTAGATTTTTAAGGTTAAAATCAATGCGACTACTACAGTGGTTTTGGAGTGTACATACCTGCCCCCCACCCTCTTAACAAGCACCAATGTTTGACATTGCATGCACATACAAACATATACAAAAGAATATAACATCTTCTCTGTAGCTTCCCTTTTTGAATTTCAAACTATCATTTCTAGAACAATTTCTAAACATTAATATATTAATAGAGGAAAGCAATCAACCATTTATTGCCACTGTACACTGACCAGACATCATGTTCCCTCATATTGGCTTGCTAGAGTCACTTACCTTGAAGAAAAGCCTAAAATCTTTGCCAAGAGTTATATCATGAGCCATAAGCAGTGCGTAATTGATTTTTACACGAAATGATGCAGCAGCATTATTGACCATTTCTTCTGACAAGACTAGCTCGGGTAGCGTCTGGAGTTGTCTGTAAATAGAAAACAGAAAGAGTAATGATTTCAACTAAAACATTGAGGATCTTCCAGTTGAAAGAGATAAAGGGAAGAAGAATCATACTTATTTCTGAAAGCAGCATAGTTGGCCCAAAGAAACAGCAGTACAATCAAGATTAACAAGACATCTGAACATATTGATAAGAATGACAACCCTGACCACTCAAAAATGAGCCATGCGACAGTAGCAACAACAATGATGCCACATGAAATATGCCACCGCTTCCATAATACAACATCAGCAGCTAAAAACAAAGTGAACCAAGGAAATTACACAAAATCAATGAAAGAATGGCACTGTTTCCACAACACAGAGTCAGCAGGTAACAATAAAGTAAATCAAGAACCAGTTAGTCAAAGTCCATGAAACAGGAAGCAGGGTATGCATGAGGGCTACAATACTCCAGGCCCGGGATTTGCTTCTAAAAATAAACAAATGGGGTAAAGGTAGCTAGTGAATGTTAGAGAGAGATAATAATAATAATAACAGCAACCCCGGTCTCCGAGTTGATCCTAGAAAACACAAAAGGGTTTCAGTCTCTTCATTTCCTTTCTCCTCTTCTTCCCTTACTGCGAGTTCCAAACGCAGATTACGTGACATTCCCACCGTTTTCTTGTGTAATCATTAAGTTATCAACAGAATTGTGCATCAAAAAGAACCAAAACATTTAAGTTTCCCCTGAAGCGTTCAAAATATATCTTTTATGAGTACTTGTATAAGATACAGATATGAACTTCCCCAGTGAGTTACTCTTATGTGGTCAACACAAAGTTACTATAATAATTTCATATACTACACATTGTATGCGTGAGTGTAAATATGCATGTCCTTCAACGACAATAAGGAGAACTGCCAAAATTACCTTTACCACCACCCATCATCTGATGAATTGTAGTTTGCCGGCCGAACAAACGGTACGATGCTGTAGAAGTGGAACAAGTGCTATTGTTCCTTCCATCTTCATTGCCCTCTTCGCTACAAAGATCTCGCGTATTCTCCATCACTGTCAACACCCAAACACACACAATTAAAACGTTTACGAACCATCTTTCAAGCAAAAAACCCTAGATTTCTTAATCTATGTCGTTCGATGACGCACAGACCTCAACGCAGCCGTTTGCCTGAAGTTCCAAATCGATCAACGACCACAGAACCATTGATTGGGGGCTAATTATTGCAGGAACTATAAAAAAATTGGCCCCATTGACTCCAGAGGATCGACAAATGATTGACAAATTCTCGGCATTTGACACCCGGCACAACACAGGAGGGAGAGAGAACTCATCCCATCAGGAAAATGATAATAATGCCGAAGAGAGACACCGATTGCTGTTGCCGAATAAGCAAAATGACGGAATCACCCTTTCCCTTTCTTCCAATTGCCCGTTGCCCGTTGCCAGTCTCGACTCTCAACTTACACAGGGAGATATTGGGTCGGGTCGGGTTGGATTGGGTCCTTAAAATCTTAGACTATGCTCGCTCTCCGATTCCTAAAATCTTAGTCAATAAATAAAATTTCTTAATTGAGTGTCGATATACAAAAATTAGATGGGGAAAGGAAGATTAGTTGCCATTCACACAAATTAGCATGTATAAGTATGTGTACAAGAAAAATAATCCAGCAAAACAACAATATGTATTTAATTTCTTATTGAGATGGAATATTATTGTTGTCGAATAATAATAATTAAATTTATTTATTTTAAAAAAAATCAATATTTAGTCAATAAGGCCATGTGCGAGGAAGTAAGGTTCATTTGAAGGAGACTAGCAACAGTCGAGAGAGCTCGATTTGTTATATGGGAAAACTAAGTCAATTTGTTATATACAAAAACTAAGAAGAGTTAGGAAGCTCTCTAAAGAGTTATTTGGTGGGATCATCTGAATGGGGTTCGTGGAAAAACAACTCCAAGGAGAAAAAAATATATTTAGATGGAAAGTGCTCCAAATGAGCTGTGTAGTATTAGCCGAAGAGATGGTTTGGATGTGTGGTAGAGGCCTTCTAATGGGTACTCAATTAGTTTGAATTTGCAAGACATAAGACAATAAGGAGATATATAGGGATTCTCTCATGTGGATTATCTAATAAAGCTTAAAAAGTGCATATACTATATGAATATAATATATAGTGTTATTCCTGAAGAGAAAGAGTTGTTCGAATAAGATATAACAAAGAGAGATTCGATGTAGTCAAAGAGTCAAAATTTAAATTCGAGGCACTAAGAAAGAATCCTACAAAATAAGGAGGTCATGAGGGTTTCTATGCCCCTGTTGATATAGATATTGGTGCAGTAGTATATATACTTTAGTATATGTGAAAATATGAGTTGGCTTTTAAATTGGGAGGAAGTGAAGATAAAAATGTTATAAGTTATATTTGTCATGTAGATTAAGTGTTTTGGGTAAGCATAGTTAATTTTACGTAGAGTGTTATTGAAAAATAAGTATCTTTAACCAAGTCTATTTATTACTTAATTTATTGATCACTAGATCTCATAATTGCCCACTACCCATTTAAATCTTCTTTATTTCCTACTAAATCTTCACTCAAATTTTTTTTATTAATTAATTATTTTATCCACTAACTTTTTTCATGCCCACTTATTATTTTTTCTTATTTATTCTACCCACTCATTTCTATTATTGCTCACTAGTAACTTGTCCACTTAGTCTGGTCGCACCCCACCAACCTATGCCCTCTGCCCCGCACCACCAGCTCTCGCACATCGATCTCGTGCCCCACGACCCCACACATCGGGCGCCAGCCAGTCTGCATGCCTCCAAAAATTAATTATAGAAAATCTGCAACTGCTTGGACTTGAACTCACGACCTTTCCTTTTTGTTGGGTGCACATGACATTTTATTCCCTATGATTCGAACCTAAGATCTCCTACACCAGGCTACAAGACTACAAGGCTCCCTTGTTTATATATATGCAACAATTAATTTTATATTAAATCAACTTTCAAATTTCAAAATTATACTTAGATCTCAAAAATTTCAAAAACTTTTGATAACCTCTCTATTCACAAACACAATGATATTAATTTCCTCCATTAAATTCCACAAATCTCCAATAAATTGTAAATAAATCATTTCAAATATAGAAATAAATTAATATTATTTTTTTTTTCAAAATACCAGGACGTTATAATGAGACTTGGAGATCAAATATCAAAAAATAAAAATAGTAATTTATATATATTGGATAAATTGTTTAAAAGGTATGGAAAATTACAGAGGTTGTTATAAAGATAGAATGGTAAGTGGAGAAATATTTTCATTATTTTATGCTATCGTAAAATCCCTTTAAACTTAAAAGAGAAGTTTTTTGACTTATCAAATAAAATTATAAGATCATTTTTGTTGTATAGCTAAAATTGTTGGGTAGTTACTAGTTAAAAGCAACATGTGCAAACATGAGTGTTAGAACATTTTTGTTATATAGTTGAAATTGTTGAGTAGTTAAAAACAACATGTGCAAACATGAGTGTAATCGATACGAGAATATTATAGAGGATTTCCAATTATACATGTGGGTGAATGAGGAAGTTTGTATCAAAAGAGAGAGAGAGGAGAATCACATAAAAGTTGGTGGAAATCTCTTTAACATGACATAGGATATAATGACTCTATAGAGAATATGACCATGGATAGAGATGGTTGAAGGTTTAAAGTTTATATAGACTCATCTTAGTAGGATTAAAGGCTTGTAATTTTTGTTGTAAATAAAAGCAATAGTTGAGGACAAATTTTAACGCAAGACAAAGTAGGATAGGAGCGCAAAACAAAATTATAACTGAGGGCAGGATTGGAAATTTAGGAACAAAGATATGTGCATGCAGTCTTGGTCCTCTTGTGGTGCCATTTTTATACATGTAGTAGATTCATACTTGGAATGCAATCTAAATCAATTCAAATTGAGATCGCCCATTCAGACAGTAAGATCCATCATGATTTTTATAGGTTACTTTAAATAGGTAGGTAGTATTTAGGCTGGAGTTTGAGACACCAAAAGATGTGATCAGAGAAAGTATATTTTGGCTATAAAAAAGCTAGAAACTATCTCTTTCTTGAATATGTTCTCCTCAAAAACTTCTCCGCAATCCATCATATGCGTTATATTCTCTCATAGTTTGTGTATAAAAGTTGCTTATGCATCTCAAAAATGCCGTGGCATGCCAACTCTGCATGGCTGGCCTACACGGGTTTGGAAACTTCAAGTCCTGGACAACTAGCTGTAAAAACGAATGTTGGTGTGCTGTGAGGTCTCTTGTATATTATCTCTTTTAGGCAGGGGAACTAGCTGCCTTCCCATCCTTGATTGACTATGAGGTCTCTTTCATATTGTTTTTCTTAAACTTAGGGTGGATGCCAGTTTAGGGATGTGAAGGATTGGGTCTCGTGATGATTGATGAAACCACATTTAACATTTGACAATAAGAGGAGAGGTGATCGATGTGTTATTTGAGATCAGTCATGTTTCTCTTAACTCCAGTGGGCACCTAGAGGCTATTGGGCATGCTTGTTTTGCCCGACCTACAAAGACTCCTCCAGTCCTCCTTGACAAATTTTGACTGGTACCCTCGCCCAACTTTGTTAACACCTCTGCACGTGAATGATGTATCTGGAAATCAGATACATGGAATGAAAGGAATAACAGCAATTCAATTGACTAACTGCCTCGGGGAAATGAAAAAAGGAAATGAACTCATTGCATATGTTAAACTAAATGTATTTTCTAAAATATAAACCCGTACCGTACGCATAAACTAAATAGGAGATTTTATTGCCCTCCATCTCATCTCCTGTTCCCCTCCGAGTCGGCTAGTCCTACTTACTTTGATTTTGGTGGGTTATTGTTGTTGGAAACGAACGACGACCATTACCAGGCTCTTGCTCTTCTCCAACGACGGTGGGGAGACTTCCTTCTTAGCCGGACATCTCGATTGTCAGTTTTTTCTGGGATCTGAATTTGCTTTTTATGTTATTCTTATAGTAGAGCGTAGAGAGTGTAGGCTGTAAACACCCAACACTACTATGACTATCTCTAATGGAAAATGTTATTTGTACAGAAGTATTCTTACAGAATGTTTTACAAGGGTGAGATATCGCAATATTTGTTCATTCCCTTCTCCCTCTCTCTCCCCCCCTCCCTCGTCGCTGCAACCGACCACCCGTTATTCTTCGCCTCAGCCGCCTCGCCTACTCTCGTCACCGCCTCGCCTCCTCTCGTCACTACAACCTCTATCGCCTCACCCCGTCACCTCTGTTGCCTTGTCTCTTTGCCACTGCCACCTCTTCTCGCCTTGCCGTTGGGGCTGACGGTGTGAGAAAGAGAGCGAGAGAGAGATGGTATTGGGTCATTTATTATAGGGGTAAAATAGGTATTTTCATTGTCTTGTAAATAATTCTATAACCTACCTTATATACAAATAGCATGACTCGTCTCCAATAACTTGAGCTTAACCAAATAGGTACAAGTTAACAATTTTTCCGTTATATTGGGGGTTACATTTTGGGTTTTAAATTTACAGTACGTTAAAATTGACAGTATATTATGACTTTCTTGTTTTCTAGTATGTCAAATTATGTTATAGATATATGTCCGTATATATGCATCTATATATATTCATATCTTTTTAAAAAAAAAATTAATTTTTTTTATAAAATTTGAATTTTTACAATTATGTCGTGTGGCGACTACATTTTGAGAATGACTATTTTTTTTTTTTGGATTAATCCTCGTTATTGGCACCCCTGAGAATGACTATGACTATTTTAATTCTACAGGAGAGTGGTGAAAGTGATCGAATTGAAACCCAAATCAAGATTTAGAAAATACCACACAATTGTAATTACCTCACAATGCAATAATCTCATATTGTATTTATCAGGGGCGGATCCAACTAGTAGGGGTGGATTGGACTGGGTAAAATTTGAGGTGGACTGGGCTAAATTAAGGCTGGACTAGTATTAAAAAATTAATAAATTTACATTACAAAAATTAATTTTCTTGTGGGCTGTCTTAGGTTTCAGTCCAGGACAACTCACTAGTAAATTCGCCCCTAGTATTTATGTTTATTTAAATATAATTTTGGATATAAAACTCAAATTAGGATTTTATTTAAGACTAGGTTAACACTGCTAATAAAATTAAAATATTATCCACGACACCAAGGCATTTATCAAAATAATTAATAATGTAGTCCTGGATTTAAAAACATAATAGTTTATTTAACGTTTTTTAAAGTAAAGTGATCATTTGATGCGATCATCTTCCTGCCTCTATCATAATAATGACCATGTAGCTTGATGTTTAAAAATATAATAATTTATTTGATAGTTTTTAAAATACAATAACCCGTTTAATGTTTAACCTTAATTTAAAAATAGGTCAAGCTGTCAAATTGACCATTAAATTTTAAAATGAGTCAAATAAACTACTAAACTTTTATAAATGAAATTAGGTTATTCAACCATTTAGTTTCCATTTTAATGCCATTGGACACAATCAATATATTGGCTAACATGATTTAATTTATAAAAGTTTAATAAGTTATTGACTCTAAATTAAAGTACTATGGCCAATTTGACATTTTGTCTTTTTAGAAATAATTTTTGTTTAAAAACGTTCAAATTGGGCCAAATTAATCATTAAATTTTAATATGAGTTAAACACATAATTGAATTTTTATAAATGAGGATTGACCATTAATTATTAATTAATGACATTAAAACACAAATTTGATGATTAACTAACATAGATCTGAGTTATAAAATTTTAATGATTTATTATTTTTTTTAAAAAAAATGAATAATCAATCTAATCTTTAAAAAAATTGAATAACTAATTTGACACTGAATTTTTGAAAATATAAAAAATACTAAAATTTGTACAAGTAGATGGGAAGGCATCGAGGATGGCGGAATGTAAAAATTTTGTGAATACGGGAGGGCGAGCCCTGCGCTATCCGCGCTCTCACTCACTCAACTCAAGACTGCTACTACTATTTTATTACATTTTCTTCCTTTCGTCTTCGTCATCGTCGTCATCTGCAATATAAATAAAGTTAGAGAAACAGATCGATCCATCCCTTTTCTCTCTCTCTCTCTCTCTCTAGGGGAAGATACATACAGAAGACTCTAGAATGGCTCTTCGAGCGGTGGCCGCCAGGAAAGTCCTAAGAGGCGGCCTAGGGTTAGGGTTTCAGAGCATCAGGGGATTGCAGACATTCTCGCTTCCTGACCTGCCGTACGACTATGGCGCTCTGGAGCCCGTCATCAGCGCTGAGATCATGCAGCTCCACCACCAGAAGCACCACCAGACCTACACCACCAACTTCAACAAGGCCCTCGAGCAGCTCGACGCCGCCCTCGCCAAGGGCGATTCCGCCACCGTCGTCAAGCTGCAGTCCGCCATTAAGTTCAACGGCGGAGGTTTTCCCCTCCTCTCTCTCTCTCTCTCTCTCCCCCCCCCCCTCCCAACCCCCGGCCCACATAGGACTACGTAATTTATTTTTTACAATTGGCATATCTACTTGGATACATCTATGTAAATTTTGTTTTCATTCTATTTTGCTTTCCCTTGACAAATCCTAGCTAGAAAGATAGCGTAAGACTCTTACAAAATAGGCGGTGTGCGGAACTTGTGGAAGAAGAAGAAATTGTAAATAAAACAAGTTGAATTGGGGAAAAAAAAGAAATGTAGGAAGTCCTAGTGAAGAATATGAGAAGAAAATAGAAGAGAGAGAACGGTTTTAGAGGAAAGAGGAAAAAAAAAAAAGCGAGAAAGGGGGTGATTTGCTCCTCTGTACTTCAGGATGTGAATTATATATTTTGGGGTCATGAATTTACAACATATCAATTGTAAGGGTAGATCAATAAGATCTAGCTGCAGCAACTTGTGATTGTCATGTCATCTTGCCCTGCCAGCTTCAAGCTTCTTTGAAATTCAAATTTGAGCAAAATTGTGATCAACAAGACTAAACTTTTATTCCAAATTAAAGGTATGTGCTAATAACTGGACTGCCAAAACATTTGCTCCGTGATGTACGGACTATTTTTTTCAATGTACTAATTTTTCATATTTTTTTGGTTGAGTAATTGTGTAATATTTTCATAAAAATCATGACTGCATATTTGTGGTTTCACATCATTTTATCAATTCATAAAGACTTATATTATTCGTCCTTAAATGTCATTCTACATATATATTACTATACATTTATTTGTTTCCATATTTTACTTAATGGCTGCTCTTGTGGTGGTCTCAACACTACTTGTTTTAAAATTATTAGATGTTTGTGCTTGTTCAAGAGTCAGTTACGCACGACCTTTGGACCAGTGTTTGCATTTTCATGCTCTAGCAAAATAGCTCCTTAAATTCCCATTCAGTTTACAAATGTTGTACTATGGCTTTATGTCTGTTTTTCCAAGATATGCGTGAGATCTGATCGAATGAACTGTTGACTCCTTCAATTGCTATATATATGGCAAAATAGTATTCATCTTTTAGGAGATGGATGTACTTTTCGAGAACTTATTGTTGCTTGCAAGCATGTGCGCAGCTATTCTTATGTTGTTCTAGAAGTTGCTGGTCGCCTGAAAAAGAAAACAAAACAAAAACGGCTTCTTCTCATCTTTGTGATCTTTCAAATCAGATACCTGTTGTACAATTTATGATTTGAGTTGTTTTCGAACAGAAAATTGGCAAACATATTTCATTTCATTGTCACCTTTTATTGGTAGTGATGTACTATGCTGTTTAATTGTTGTTCCATTCTATTTTCTTCTCAACTCATTGATTCAGAAAAAACTCATTGATATTCTTCCACAGGTCATGTGAACCACTCAACTTTCTGGAAGAATCTTGCTCCAGTTCGTGTAAGATATATGCTGAGCCCTTTTCCATTTCTTGACTACACCTTTTTCTTTCAATTAGCCTCCAACTAATGCCAAACACTTGTTGCAGGAAGGAGGTGGTGAGCCTCCAAAGGGGTCACTGGGTTGGGCCATTGACACACATTTTGGTTCTCTGGAAGTGTTGATGCAGAAGATGAATGCTGAAGGTGCTGCTTTGCAAGGCTCTGGATGGGTGGTAAGTGCTTTAGTTGTTTAATATGCTGAAATATGTAATATTAGTTGCACTTCTTGTCAATGTTAGGGTGTGTTCATGAGAGCCCTTTCCTTCTTTATTCTGCTGGGTTCTTCATCTTCCCATGGTGTTATATTTATTGACAGTGGCTTGGTGCTGATAAAGAGCTTAAAAAGCTTGTGGTAGAGACCACTGCAAATCAGGTAAGACAGTAACAATTGGAATCAAATTAATGATAATGACAGTTTGGCGTCTTTAACTCTTGTGTTCTTTTGGTATCAGTTCTGTTAACTCTGTTACTCCTCCCTCCTTCCCCGACAACATTAAAAATTGATTTGTTGGCTTGTTGACAAATGCATAAATGGTTGAAATTTGAGATGCCTGGATGCTCGATTTTTGATGGATTCTTACTTGGTAGCCGGGGGATAGAGACTCATATATGTTTATTTGAGTTCCTTTGCAGAAATTACTGCTGGTACATATCTACTAAGGCTGCTTTGTGCAATAGGGAAGAAATTCTTATGCATTAGAAAGTATTGATGAGTGGTTTGTAAAGTTGTTACTTTGGAAGGAATGGCTCTCTCTTAACCGATGTTGGAGATCCTTTAGGAAAATGGAATCACTATGTTGTTTTGCTTATTTTAGTACTTGCTCTTTTATTTTTTATGCACCGCATCTGCTGCCGTTGTAGATTTTTCAACTCTAATGCTTTTTATCATAATTGATTATGTACAATTTATAGTGGTTTGGTAATTATTGTTGTCATTTTCTTTCCTCCCCCCCACCCCCCACCCCCCAAAAAAAAAAGAAAGAAAAAAAAGAAGAAAGAAATGATAGAAAGAAAAGAAAAAATTCATGTCATTGTTTTTTAATGTGTTGATTATGTACAATTTATAGTGGTTTGGTAATTATTGTTGTCATTTTCTTCCCTCCCCCCCCCCCCCAAAACAAAAAAAAAAGAAAGAAAAAAAAGAAGAAAGAAATGATAGAAAGAAAAGAAAAAATTCATGTCATTGTTTTTTAATGTGTTGAACTACTGTCGCAGGATCCACTGGTAACTAAAGGGCCATTAGTTCCTCTTATTGGGATAGATGTCTGGGAGCATGCATACTACTTGCAGGTATTTTTTTATCTGATGTATGGCTGTAAGCCCAGAAATTAAATTGCCTTGTCTAGCTCATGATGAAAAATCAAAAAGTTAAAAAAGTAGTGAATTTACTGCATCCTGTTCAATCTGTGCTTAGCTTAGCTTTCAGCGCCCTGAATATGTGATTTTATTGCTCCCTATGATGCAGTACAAGAATGTTAGACCAGATTACCTGACGAACATATGGAAAGTTATAAACTGGAAATATGCGAGTGAAGTGTATGAAAAAGAGTGTGTTTGAAGGAACTCCTTGACAACGGGCTTCGAGGTGATGTTGATACTTGGGTTGAGTTGGGAAGAGAATAATAATAAAATGAGGTTAGACAGATGTGGCGCCTCACGTTTTAGATGCAGTCTTTGCTTCTTGATGTCGTGTTTGCGAAGTGGCTAAACTTTCTATATGGCCGCTACTATTATTACAGAGCAGAGCTCACTTATTTTATATTCCAACTTGAAATTCCATGGTTATGTGCCCCTATGTGTTTCTGAGTACCTTCTTGTGCATTAATTAGTCTTCTGATGTTGATGTTGAAGTTATTTTTATTTTCTGGGTTAAAAATATGTACTCCAGAGTAACATGTTCACACAGGAGGGTCTTCTGAAGATTGTTAAGATGGTTACTGATGATGGTTTCGTACCATGTCGAAACCATGTCTACTGTTTTGGGGCCCTCTGGACTACCCAAAACAAGATGTGCGCATATATCATTTATTATATTCTGGTATTGGTGGATTTGCCTTGGCTCTGCTTTATGCGTCGCAACTTTTCCCCATTTTCTTCCTGCTATGGATCTGATGACTAGACAACGTTCTTAAAAAAGCTAACGAGTGAACCCAAAAAAAAAAAAAAAAATGTTCTTTATAAAAGAATCGATGAACGAACTTACACAAGCACCATTCAAAATACACAAAGTGGAATTTTGGCCATTTTATTCCCATAGGAAGAACATGCCAAATTTGGATCTTGGTACAGTGCATGCAGACCTTGAATTCAAATAGTCATTCATCTTTTTGTCCGGGTTCAAGTGCTACGGCACTCATTTTTTAATATCCCCGTAAAATGGTTGGCGTGGCTGCCGGAAAGTTGAGCCTCGCCCTAAATCTCGGAGTAAGAGGGCTTCTGGGGAGTGAAAATGTACATCTCGCAGCCGTGAGAAGCAACTCGAGCACTAAATGATGCGATGGCATCGCCGACTACAACTTCATGCTGCAACCGATAACAACCTCAAAATGATTAGGCCTTTAACGTTAATGAATGAATGATAGGATATTGGATGGCAGAAGCTCCAGATGCCACCAACACCACATCATATTTTGACGTACAGATTTCCAAACAACAATGTTCCTTTATTAAATTAACTTTGTGATGCGCTTGCCTTTTTTCTTTTCTATTTAAATTGCATAACCAAGAGTGTCCCTGTCCTAATGGATACGGCTCCTCTCCTCAATTTACAAGGGTCGGGGCTATGTTATTTTTGTACACAGGCTTAATATTCCTTTGCAAAGAGGACGTATCATCTAGGTCTTCAATCTTTACGGGTTGGGGCATGCATTTGCCGTTGACACAACCAGTTAAGTGCTTGGAGGATTTGGGGGAAAAAAGTAACCATATCAATGGACTAAAATCTGGGTATTTTTCAAGTTAAAATGTAGAAAACTGACATTTGAGAAAGTGCATATGCTATGAGAACTTAAATCCGTATAGAATGATATTTTCCAGGAACTTAGCGCTTGGACCTCACGCTAAAATTTGACCAAACTTTTAGGTGTTTGAGCAGACAAAAGTGTTATTACCTTCCATAGATCTCTCACAGAGACACTGGTAGAGGCTTCCAGTCCAAGTGCACCCCATGCAACTGTAATAGTTGCAGCTTTCGAACATCGATTCCACAGAACGACTGCCAGACACAGCCCTGTCAACGGACCTGCCCAAACCTGAACAAAGGATCATATCAAATGAAGCAACTTCCAACGTAATTTCACTTTTCTCTTCAGTAAAAGAAGACGGAAGAAGGAAACAAACGCAAGGAAAAGGAATTAGTCTATTGGGGTTAAAAAAAAAACTGCAGCAAAGCGACCAAGAGTTCCAAGTCCCATTAAGTTAGAAAGGAAATAAAAGAAGAGAAAAGAACTCAAGCCACTGTGCCCGCACAAAGCCCCAATATTCTGGAAACTTGAAAAGTCTAGTGAAACGAATCGGCTTTCCTTAAGCCAGTGGAAATTGATTCCAAAATATTTTCTTGTCTTTTGTCTATTTTTTTAATCATACCTATGAACTTCACATTGAATTTGTACTAGAAAATGTTCTGGGTCAATCATCCCTGTCTAGTGCCATCAAGGTGACAATTCCAGACAGATGCCTCTAGGTAGATCAGAAAAGGTAGGCAGGACCATTTTCTGGCACTCGATCTCATTTGATTATTAATGGATGCTAGAAATACTGGCAAAGATAACATAGTAACACAAAAAATATACGTACCTAAAAGAGTGGATGCTGAAGTGCAAGTGTAACCAAACACACCCCCCCCCCCCCCAAAAAAAAAAAAAAATTCCCACCTTTCTCAGCATTTGTTTGGCAAACTGCCATAAAATTTTCAATGAGATCAGAGGTTCTCTCAGCAATTAACAGTTATCAAGATCAACCCCATTTGCAATAAATGTTACTTGAACTCAGATTTTTGCTTCTGAACTAACTAGCCAAGAGACAATACACAAGCCACTGGAAGTATATCACAAATCTCCTCTTATTTTAAACTGGATAAAATCTTTCATTGTTCTTCCATATCTACTTCTACATGACTCTCTGCTATGTCTCTCTTTGCCCATGGTTTAGTGCCAAGACTGAGCTTTAGAAACTCATTCTAAATTGCTTTCTGAAGTGTCATGCCAATCTTTGCTTGTAAGATTTTAGGGATTGTGTAAGTGCTTGAACAATTGCTGATATTTTTTGTTTCTTCAAAAACAGCCACCATAGGATCAAATTGTTTAGACACACTATTCAAAATATTTTCCTACAATTCTTTTATCATTCATGGGTTCACCATAATGTTTCATTTGATTCACCACTTCAGCAAGCCTATAAAAAACTTATGAACCATTTAATTGTATTTCATTCTCGTACTCTCTAACTCTCTTCTAAGAGTTCGTAGTTTCATGAATCATATCTTACACACTTCCTTGAAATTCCTGCTAGAGTACATCCCATGCCTCTTTAGCCTTTCTACTCTTATTATTCTTGGAAAAATAGAACCAATCATTCCCCTTTGAATCAATTCAAGAGTACTGGCATCATTGTTAGTCTGTTCCTTGTAGTCCTTCAGTTGAGCTATTGTCAAGTTTTCAATGGACTCTAGTTCTTAAATTCCGTCTCCACCAATCCCACAAGTCTAATGAGATGAATAAATTTTTCATATTTACCAAAAATCATAATTTTCTCCTAAAAAAATAGGTGGTTGAATAAATGGATGTACCTAGTGCATGAAACTTCCTGTGTTGAGAGAATTGGCAAAAGGTTGATTTGCACACAACCTTCCCCTTATTTCCAAAGAGGTTGTTTCTACAACCAGTGTTATTAAAGGCGCGCCTTGATACCAGGCGCAAGCCTGACGCTTAGAAACAAACCAGGCGGACAAGATTTGCCCAGGAGCTCTTGGGCGCACCCAGGCCCTTAGGCGTAGCCTTGGGCTCATAGATGTTAAAGGCGCGCCCTTATGAAATTAGCTGTCAAGCAACCCACTGCCCACCGAAACCAGCTGCCATTTTTGGTTCCAGCATCCCCTCTTCTCGGTTCTAGCCTCCCCTCTTTTCGGTTCCAGCATGTATGCATTACAACATATTTACATTTATTTAGTTTAAGTAAATGTCTACATTTTATTTAATTTATATTTTACCTTCCATTTACTTTAATACATAAATGTAAATAAAAAAGTACCTCCCATTTGGATTTAATAAAAATATCTAAAAAATCAAAATCCATAATAATAAGAAAATAGAATTTTGGTTTTAGTATAAACTCGAAATTTAGCGTTTTACCACCCTTAAAATACATATCTACTATTTTTTAAAAAATTCATTAAAAATCATTTTAACAACAATGAATATTAGCTATCAAAATACCGGGAGATAGTTTTTCAAAATTAAAACATTTTCTTATATGTCTCCTTATAATGCGCTAATCTTCCAGACTTAGAAAAATAACATTTTTCAAAATGAAAACATTTTCTTGATTGTGGACTTATAGTGTTTATTGATTGTGGACTTGTAGTGTTTATGTGTTTGTTTAGAACTTTGCATGATGATTGGTACTTGTTTGAGTTTTGAGTATTATCTCTTTGTTTTTCTTAAGATGGTCTTTAGAGTGGTATTGTTGTTGACATGTGAATCTTGCAGGAATAAAAAATTTAAAATGTCATCCAACACTATTGATCCTAATCCTGATAGTAGCTATGCTGATAGAAGAAAAAATCCAGCATAGAAATATCATAGTTAGCATATGTAGCATTTTATATTTTTTTTATAACATGCTTGTTAAAATATTATTAGAATTTAGGACCGATTTTATACCTTTTTTTTCAATTAGGGAATTTTTTTATTAACTTGCGTTTAGTTCCACCAGGCTTGCGCCTCAGGCTTCAAGACCCTTGTGCGCCTTAGTGCGCCTTAGGCCTCAGGTTTCAAGATCCTTGTGCGCCTTAGTGCGCCTTAGACCTTTAATAACATTGTCTACAACTCAGAACCCATGACTTTCCAGGATGAATGTTACTCCAATTTATGTTACCATCCCTTGCCAACTTTTTTCTGACTCTTGGTTTTCTTTAAGATTTGGACCCAACCTGAAAGGTGGGATGGCTGAGTGCAGGCACTGCATGCCTCGCAGAGGGGAGAAGGCGATGCAATCGTGGCTCTTTCCAGAGTTGAGGTGATTCCCTAAACCCTAAACCCTAAACCCTTGGGACATTCACATAGCAGCAACAGATTTGGGGTTCACTGTGTCCAAAGAGGGGGGGAGTTGAGGTGATTCCCTTGGGACATTCACAGAGCAGCAACAGATTTGGGGTTCACTGTGTCCAAAGAGGGGAGAGATCCGGATATGAAAAGTTTCAGAGAGAGAGAGATGGCAGAACTCAAAAAGGCAAAAATTTACTCAATGATGGGAACATACATGGGAACTTCACTGGAACAGAAACAACTCATTCTTGTCAATATCCAACAGAGGGGAGAGGTCTCTCTTTCTGTGGAGGAACAAGAGGGGCTGTTCACAGTCCTAACTGCCATGGCAGGAAATAAGGCAGAGGAGAAGGAACACCAGCTGCAAAGGCTCTGGCTTTTAGGAGTAGATCAGTGATGTAAATGCCAAACAACAGCTCTTAATACTATTTTTTAGCTGCTCCTAGTGGTGACAAAAGAAGAATATTCTGTGGAAAGAAGGGAGAAGATTTCTGATTTTTCATATTCATCCATGCTCAAAATTTCAATCTCGGATTTACAGAAATAAGCCAGGTTTTAACCTCCAATGAACACCTAAAACTCTTAGGATTCATCAAATTCTAAAATCACTCATATTCTTATCATATAATATCATTAAATCTAACTCTGGTTTAATTAACTTTGACTACACAAACTCAAGCTAAGGCACATTACCACATCCCTGTGATTGGCCAAATCCTAACATCATAATTAGACTAATATACAATGAGCAGGAAAATTTTGAAATTGACACCATCAAAGATATGCTAGGCTGTAATGCTTGAAATGTCAGAAGGGTGGAATTAGGAAAAGACCTGACGGCAACCATCTCTTCCTGAAACATGCACCTTCCTGCCTTGAACGCCAAGTAGGTCTGAGGAAAGAAGCAAAATCCTAAGATAATCTCAATGTGGAATCCAATGTGAATATGCATTTATTTTGACAAGCAAATGTATCTTTGAACTAGAAAATGAAAACAAAAACTGAGAGCACAAAAATTCAGCATAATCTACACCCTCACATCCATCTCCTTCCTACATAGATGGGTGAGATACAGGTAGAAGCCAAAATCCACCTTGGTTCACGGCAATGAGCTCCTTATTACTTAGTATTTCAAATGTTTCTGCAGTCATGTTTCTGACATCACAGCCAATCAAAAGGGGAGCCTGCATATTTGACAAAGCAATTTTAAGTTGTTGTAGCTAAAATAGTCCAAGAAATATTCCTAAAGGACCCCAAGGCAGTCAGAGGTAAGATATGCAGTGCATTAATTTATGCCTCTATTAACCAGGCTTGAACCAGCAATCACATTGCTGCTTCTTTTAGCTTGTGTTATGAGGTAGCCAAAATCAATGAAATCTTAAAAGATGCTAATATTCAAAACATTCAGTCCAGATACAGATGCTGGCATGTTGGACATGTGAATATGCCACAGCTGTCATTAGGAAAAATCTGGGGAAAAAAATTGCTCATATAAATTAATGGAACTAAGATAGTTCCCAGAAATGAACCATGGAGTAGTGGAGATTATATGAAAAAGTTGCCACAACAGTCATTCAAGAGATCGAGAGAGAGAGAGAAGTAGAATACCACAAGACTTACTAATTGTATCAAAATAATAGGATAGAAAGATCTAGGATATATGGAGAAATAGGAAATGAAAATCCAAAAGGTCACAATGAACACCTTCATCAAAGCCCAAATGCTAAAATGAGCTTGGTACTCCTGGTAAGTCATGCCACCATTGCCAACTTCTAACATATCGGGATCTGCAAGAAGGGTAGATATGCAGAATATATCCTGATTTTCACACATAATTGGAGATTGGCCACACAGTGTCAGCTCAGTCAAAACTCTTTGCAAAGATGACTCTTACCATTCCATCCACCAGGACCAGCATATGCTGCCCACATATCATTGAGATCAGCAATGGTAGTCATGCTAAAGACAGAAATGAGAAGAAGGTTCAGTATTCTAAAGAGTTATTCAGCAAGTTGAATGTGGATATAAATACAAGTGCATGCACATCAAAAATCTTTCTTCAACTATTAATTTCCTGATCCCCTTACATTTCCTTCTTATAAAGTATCCATCAGTCACAAAAAGCAAACGATGGCATATATTCATAAGGAAAACTAGCGATTACACTATCTGGGAAGGGGAGAAATCTCAAAAGGAAAATGCATTTGATTGGGAGCACATCATACAGGAAGAAGCTAAATTTACTCTACAAGCTTGATGGGAATCAAATTTTGATGCATATAATATCATAATATCTGTTTTCCTGCAAGCAAAAATGTGAGCGGCTAACTCCATGGTGCAAGCAACAGTGTGTAATTTGCATATAATAGTATGTAACTCCCCAATTTAGCAACATCAAAAACTGAATTTTGTAGCTAGCCTTAACCAACCTAGTACAGTGATTTTAGATAATAAGGGTACAATGATTGTCAATATTACCAGGATGATTTTAGCATTGCGTAAGCTTGTTGGGCCCACAAAATTCTCTACCATTGGTCTGGTTCACTCCCATGTGCACAGACCTTGTAAATACTTAATATTGGTGGGGTCATGATTGCAAGTGCAATGATAAACAGAAAAAATGAAAATATACCTTCAAAATTTACCACTATTAAGTACTTAAATTCTCTCAACTCAGGGAGACATCACCTGGGACATAAAATCTAATTCTTCCTCTTCTCATTATAGTTGCAAGGGGGAAAAACTAAGATAATGTGCCAGAGGAATTGTGAATGTGATTGTGAACATGAAACAAATAACTTTGCTCATTATACCACCCAAGGGCTTGGGAAATTCAGAACCTTGCCCATGAATCATTGATGTCATCTGTTGTTCGCCAACTATTTCCAACTTTGCCAGCCCATAATGCAGGGTCATCAACACCCCTGCCAACCCAGGAAGAGACAGAAAGTGATCTTAAGGTGCATTGAATCAAATCAAATAGCTATACAACATAACCAAGAACCTTATTTTACCATTCGCAGATTGAATAAAAAATTGTGCGCCCAGTTGCATTTAAAGCATCACGCATTGGTGGGTATCTGGAATTACATAACCAAATTAAAACAAACTCCATATATACTGAAGTATCCTGATTAGGAACACACTAAAATGGGCCAGACCTTTCCTCTGGTTTGATTCCAAGATTGTAACAGTTATCATACTTCAGATAATCAATGCCCTGAAAAACAATATATCAAATAAAGAAAGATCATGGAGAGAAAATGTGGTAAACAGAAATAATTCATCTGAATCCAAGAATCCATTGATGACAATTATTAAAACAGGGGAAACTTATTAAATCAGGGGTATTTTGTAGTTATTCTGATATGTGGGAATTCAATAACCCTTTTAATTTATAGTTTAATCTTTTAGGTGTTTGTTTTATGATTGTCAAGCTGGTTTTGAAAATCCCTTGCTAGGAAATTCTTAGTCCATAGCAAGAGAGTCTCGTACTTCTATAAGCTATCTTGCAGAGACAAGTATAAAAGTTTAGAATCTTTAGATAATTAAGTCTGCTGATTTGTTCTCACTTTTTATATTAGGTCACAATCAAATCCTTCCAGGTGACACCCCCATAAAAACTCAGCGAGATTCTAAGATTCTTATAAATTAAAATTACAGAAACCATGTGCATGAATAGCATCTAGCCTCTTTTTTGTCACCATAAGTTAAGCTTTAATACCCTAGGACCTTGATCCAAATCCTAATCTTCATATGTTAGCCCTAAGTTTTTCTGTGTATCAAGAAAACCTAGATTTTCCTGAAGCCCCAATATCTAGTAAGTTCTCTCATGAAACTTGTTAATCAGAACAGACTCAACTTAGTCGTTCTGACTACTCTTTGATTGTTAAAACCCTAAAAGTAAACTACCAAACTTAAACCTTTAGAATAAACCCCATGTCCATCTTGTACTAAATGATTAAAAGTCATATATAATTTAAAATTGCCAATGGTGGCTTCTTAGATATTTTATAGTAACTTTCATGAACTTGAAGAAACGTGACGATTCCAAGAACTACTAAAAAAATGAGTTCTCGTATTTGAAAACACATAACAGAAACTAACCCAAGAAGCAAAGAGCTCTGCATCACCATTTTCATAGTAAAGTGATCCAGGTCGTACTTGACATGTAAAAATCCTACAAAATTCAGTCAACTCACAAGAGTGAGAGGATCACAGCAGCAATACAGAAGAATCAAAATAAAAACATCTCCGTGCTCTAACATTTACTTTCAGACCCTAGAATAGGGAATTCATCCTACCCAGCATCAGAATAAATTCCAAGCTTGAGACCTTTCTCATGTATATAATCAGCAAGAGCTTTAATTCCTGAGGGAAAAGTTTTTGGATCGGGGACTAGTTGACCCTGTAAAACCAATTTGGAATAAATACAAAATAAGAAAAAGTAGAGGCTATGGATCATACCTCAGCTCTATGTTTCTGTTTCTACTATTGCTGAGCTTAACAACCAATATGTATACAAAAAATAAAGATAAAAATATAACCCCTTTAAGTCAATTTAACTGTGTGCACTGGGGAAATGTTGCTCAAGGATGAAGAGAAAAGGAAGATAAAATGGCTTTCAGATCTAAAGCAATCATTAGAATGTCCCAGGAGGAGAAGGATAGTGTGTCCTAATAGACCACAAGGAAAGGAATACATTGTTCAATTCCAGCTCTGGTACAATGGTGATGCTCCATGCCTGAGAGGGTGAAGGTTCACTCCCCACCCCCTCCCCACTCCCCACCCCCTCCCCACGGGAGAAGGGGATATTCAACCACATGTCTGTAGAATAACTTGCCAACAGATTACCAGCTGATTAGCTGGCACATTTGTAGTTTTTGGTACAAAGAGTTAACTTTGGAACAAACATAACAAAAAATCTGATAAGATTCGCATTGACCTCCTTGCGTTGCGGAGCCGACCAGCAATCATCTGCACTTTATGCAATTAAATTAGCATAAAACAGAACCAAATTGTAAAGAGGAGACAGAGGTATAAATTTTGTGGAATTTACCTATGTTAACATAAACATAACCTAAATCGGCCAGACCAGTGGAAACGAGTGCATCAGCTATCAATGAGAAGAAGAGATGTTAGTATCTGGGACATTTGCTTTAGACGGAATAATAGAAATGGCATACATCGGGTATAGGTAATTTTTCCCTTTTTCTTTCTTTCTTTTGTCTTTTTGATGGAGGATCACTTTTCCAATTGAGCATTCAGAGGAAATAAAATTCAAGCATGTGCACATTTATTTGCTGTTTCTCATTCACAGGCATCAATTTCTTAGAGTGATACATTGATAAAATTATCAGTACATAATAATCAAAGCAAGCCCAAGTCCGTATATTGTTCTAGTTATGTAGGACCTGCATGATAGTCCAAAAAGGCAGCCCAAAAAAATGGAGTTCCCGACAGGTATGGAGCTGTTTCTAATATAGGTTCATTTGCTTTGGCATACCACCATTTTTAACTGACGACTTCCATTTCAGTGCCTTACGCAGCCTTGACTGCAGAAGCACCGGTAACATGTCTTGCAATAAACATATTGAAAATCATAAAATATCCATAATAGTGAACTATCCAATTCAGTGGGTGTATATGAATTTCTTATGATAGCAAATGAACACAAGAAATGAACACGATCCATCCAGAATATTCTTGTTTCTATTTCTCAATAAATTTTTGCACTTTATAGCAAACACATCACAGGCTCTAAGGCGTCTTTGCACCATGATCGACTTATTGAAATCAACAAATCCATACAATCCCGCATCCAAAATTTTCCCCAATATAATTCATTAGCTAACAAAGGACCAGATGATACCTGCTTCCTTGATAACTGTTTCATTGATTTTGCAGGCAAAGAAATTCCAGCTATTCCATCTGCCCCACACAGACCCAACAAAATCAAATCATCTAAAACTCTAAAGTAGCAAGGCATATCTGGAAGCCATGCTAAAATATTAGCAGTTTAACTTACTAAAGAACATTTGCAGAAAAAAAAAAAAAAAACCTTAAGAAATTCAAAGCTCAATCACGTGCAAAACCCAATTCCAACGAATAAATTCAAAACACAAAAGGAACGGAATACCCCCTCCTCCCTCAACCAATTAAAGCAAATTTTCTATAACCCAAAGCCAACTTCTAACATTTACCTAACCATCACAATAACCCTAAAATCCGGGAAAAGATTAAAAGAATGGACCTTGATTTACTCTATGAACCTAATCTATTAAAGGGTAAAAATAAGAGAAAATCAACAAGAAAGTTCCGTGCTTTCATGACAAGAGAGAAAAAGGGCATACCCCATCTGGGGAGTTCGAGCCAGGCCATTGTTGAGCTGCAGAACGCCATACTTGGAAGTATCAAAGATATTGGAGCTGGGTTTCTGCAAGAGAGGTGGAACTGGCACCAAACGTGCTTCGATTGTCAAAGAAATTGTGAATACACACAAAACCAGAGCACATATGCCCTTGACATTCATTTTTTTATTGCTTTGTTTTTTGCCGTTGGGCTTCTCTCTGTATGCAGTTCTTCTTCTGGGAAATTGCAAGATAAAGAGTGCATGAGAGAGAAAATCAAAGCAGAAGAGAAGACAAAGTGGAGCTGACTATTACTCTTCAAATAAAATAAGATCCCTAAACAGTAAAGTCTTGGGCAATTAGGCGATGCAATAACCCTTTCCAACCATATCTTTTCTTATCCATGACTTAATTTTTAATTTTCTTAGTTAAGGCAAAATAAATAGTTTCAATATTTTTATCTACTAAACCTAAAATTAAATCCATTATTATTTTATAAAAAAAATTAATTGAAAAGACTCTTTTGACTCTCATTTTAAGATAAGCTACTATATTCTTAATTGTCTTTTTTTACTGTGATTTATTTTGATTTGATTAATTATAATTAGTATTCTAATTTTAATAAGAATTATTCGGAATTATTTATCAAATTTCTTTTCATTTTTATTTTTAGAATCTCATATCTCACTTTTGTATAATGTGACATGCCTAATATATATAATTAAAGTGTAATATTGTTATCTACTTAGAATAATTGGTTTGAAGGCAGGGCCGGCCCAAGGCCTAGTGAGGCCCTAGGCAAATTTTTTTTTATATTTTTTGGAGGTCCTAATTTATTTATTTTTTTAAGAGGGGAGATGATTTGTTCTGTGTGTGTGAGAGTTGGGAGGGGGGAGATTTTTTTGGGGGCCCAAATTCTCTGTCTGTGTCTGTGTGGGGGGGGGGCTAGGGGCTGTTTGGGGCCCCAAATTTTGGGGGGCCCTAGGCATAGGCCTCAGTGGCCTATGCCTTGGGCCGGCCCTGTTTGAAGGAGTGGTTGGGCTGCATTGGACTCTAAGCTATTATCAATCTTTTTATTCTTATTCTAGGTCCTAAATTTTGATTTTTCTATTTCCTTGATTGGCTTTTTATTAGATTATTTCAACTTGAAAATTAAAATAACAATTAGGATAATACTCCGTGACAAGAGAAGAATAAACCCAATTTGTTCGCTCTAATACCCATTTCTACTGTGTTAATACATTTTAATTACAAAAACAAAAAAGAACAAAAGAAAAAGTAAGCTTGAGCTTGCTTGTCATGTATGATCTTTTGATTCACTCTTGAACCAAAACATAAACACTGTAAGAGAGACATCAATCGGAAAAAAAAAAAAACATAATAGAAGGGAATGAACAAGAGCACAACAGAGAGAAAAATAACATAGTAAGATTTTTATTATGGTTTATCCCAAATCGGAGCTACGTTCACATTGAGCTCTAGTGAGAAGAGTTCACTGCATTATACCAGAAATAAAGATTACACTGTCAGAAAAACTCACACAAAACTCTCTGTACAACACTGATTCAATAACCAAAAATCACTAATATAGATTAGGATTTAACCTATCGAACCAAAAAATAAAGACAAATCATGTACAGAGCAAAACGAAGGAAGCCACAAGGCACCCTCGAGGAGACTCTCAAACCACTCACATTTGCTTCTCTCTTTCTCGGCCTTACCTTTTTTCTTCTCTGGCTTTTGTTGTTGTGACACTCCAAATCCCGATGATGAGCTAAATAGTAGATTTGGACAGTTGGGATAAGGTTTCAGAAAGGTAAGATGGATGGCTACGATTTGATCATGCAACACGATACATATTCGCACGGAATAGAACAATCAGACGGCATCTAGATGCCAAGATGGTTGCCACGTAGCCCTCCATCAGGCGCCATGAGATAGCTCGAGGTTGCCGACCATGGCCCTCCATCTCCTTGGCTCAATATGGCATCGTTTGATGCTTCACCAATAACAATCTCCACCTTGAAGCATCAAACTCTTGGGTGAACTCATAGTCTCATATTTGTGCAGCATGCTACCATTCTTACATTCATTGCTCCTGTTGGTTGTTTAATCAACTAACTCTGACATGTAGCAAGCCCAAGTAGTGCTTGAACTTAGCTGCAGTCACTACCTTTATTCTTATGTTGGGTGGATTATCCTCAGTAGGCACCTTAAGAATTGCAACAGCTCTATCATTTACCTGATCTCTTACAAAATGATATTTTACATTCACATGTTTAGTTCTTTCATGATAAATAGGATTTTTGCATAAATGAATAACACTCTGGCAATCAGAAAATACATTGACCTTACCTTGTAGGAGATGGATTTCCCTTAAGAGACCTTGAAGCCAAATAACTTCCTTGAAAGCATCAGTAATAACTACATATTCTGCCTCAGTGGAAAACAAAGCAACCAAAGGTCGCAGTTGAGACTTCCAACTGATATAGTTGCCTCCTAAGATGAAGAAGAATGTTGTAGTGGACTTACGAGAATCTTTATCTCTTACAAAATCTGAGTCTACAAATCCCACTAAGTCAAGTGTATCACTTCTTTTCTCAAAATTTAAACCAACATTCAAGAATATATTTCAACACATATTTTAAGGCTTCCTAATGAATTTTTTTAGGGTTAGACATGAATCTACTGAGCAGTGATATAGAATATACAAGGTCTAGCCTAGTACTTATCATTGAGTACATTATGGTTCAAATCATATTAGCATATGGTATGGTTTCCATTTTAAAAATTTCTGATTCAGATGATGGACACTGAGTTTTAGAAAACATAAAGTGTTCAATTAAGAGAACATTAACAGGTTTACACTTAGTCATGCCTAATTTTTGTATAGTTTTAAGCAAGTAGTCATACTGGTGTATTTTCATACTATTTTTACTTCTATTTCTTTCTGTTATCATTCCCAAAATTTTCTTACCAGGTGCTAAGTCTTTCATATCAAAATTGGTATTTAATAGAGACTTTAATTCACATATTTTTGACTTAGACTTGCTAATGATCAAGATATCATCAACATACAAAATAAAATAAACTGGGATATCAGATAATATATAGTAAAAATAACTATCATAATTACTTCGAATAAAATCAATCTCAGCAGCAAAATTTTCAAATTTTTGTACTTATTGCCTTGGAAACTGTTTTAATCCATATAATAATTTTTTAAGCAAACATGACATGTTCAGGATGATGAATGTCAATATATCCAACAGGTTGTTCCATGTAAATAAGTTCATCAATGTCACCATATAGAAATGTAGTTTTGACATTTACTTGTTTAAGTTCCAAGTCAAAATGCACTACAACAACAAACATCACGCGTATAGTTTTGAATTTAACTATTGGTGAAAAAATTTCATTATAGTCTATTCTTTCCCTTTGTGAAAAACTTTTAGCTACTAGTCTTGCTTTATATCTTAAAGGGTTAGATGGAGACATACATTCTTTAAGCTTGAACAACCACTTACACTTAATCAGCTTTTGTTTATCAAGCCTTGAACTAGTTTTCAAGTTTCATTTGCCTTTAAAGATGCCACCTCATCATCCATGGCTTGTTGCCACTCAAAGCAGTCATGAGAACTAACAGCCTCATTATAACAGGGTGGCTCACTGCTTCTCATCTTCATACCTGCTACTAAAACACAAAAGACTAAGTTTGAGTATGCATATCTTGCAGGGGGTCTAATAGTCCTCCTGTTCCGGTCTCAGGCCTATTGATAATTGCTGAGGTGTCATTGAGGAGTGTCATGCTCCTCAACCTCAAGGTCATCTTCTTGGATCTCATGATCACTTTCCTGATCAGAGGTTTGTTATTGGGTTGGGGACTCAACTTGTGTGTTAGGGACTTGAGAGATGGGAGCAGCAGGAAGGTCATGTTGCTCCACCTCAATTTGGGTATTACCACCTATTACAAGGTCATCAGGGGTGCTAGGTTTAGGGTCATCTTCAGTGTTACTAAGTTTGTATGGGAAAACTGATTCATTAAATATTACATCCTTGCTTATAATGATTTTAACTCCATCTGAGTTTCTGTCACACAACTTATAACCCTTGGTTCTATCTTGATACCCAACGAAAACACATTTAATGGCCATGGGATCTAATTTTTCTTCTCATTGGTGAGCATAAGCTTCGCATCCAAAGACTCTCAGATAGGTTAAATTCATTTTTCTCCCAATCCATTTTCCTCAGGACACCTAAAATTGGTTATTGTCAAAATGTTCTTATTTACTAAGTGAGCTGCAGTAAATAGAGCCTTCTCCCCAAAATATTTTAAGCATTCCAGCAGTAAATAAAAAGCACCTAACCTTCTCTACTAGGGTTCTGTTCATCTTCTCAACAACACTATTTTGTTGAGGGGTATTCCTTACTGTTCTATGCCTAAGTATGCCATAGGTCTTGCAAAATTCATCAAACTCCTTATTGCAGAACTCCAGACCATTGTTTGTTCTTAGTATTTTAATCTTCCTATCTGTTTGGTTTTCAACTAAGATTTTTCATGTTTTAAATTTTTCTAGGGTCTGGTCCTTTGTTTTCCTTAAAAATATCCAAACCTTTCTAGTGAAATCATTAACAATAGACAAAAAAATACATGTTACCACCGTGAGAAAGGATTTGGGAGGGACATCAAAGGTCTACATGCAAGTATTCTAGGCATGCTTTCGCCAGGTGAGTTCTCTTTTGAAAGCTCAGCTGTGTTGCTTGCCTAGCGTACATGGTTCACAGAAACCTAAAGACACTGGACTAAGGTAACCCTGGTTGGACAGTGCTTGCAGCCCTTTCTGGCTCATATGACCAAGCCTCAAATGCCAGAGATCTGTTCTATCAGATTTAGATGCAAATGATATATGACAATAACCATTCAAGACATATAAACCATGTTTCTTAGTACTAGTAAAAATTAGGTCATCATTTTTAAACACATGCAATAAACCATTTTCAGTTTTGTAAGAAAACCCTAATTCATCCAGAGTACCAAGAGAGATCAAATTTCTTTTTAAATCAAGCACATATCTGACATCCGTTAAGTCTAATTTTGTTATCATGCAATTTCAAAAAGATATCACATATGCCTTGAATACTACATGAATGATTATTTCCCATGTAAACTATTCTAGTTTCTTTAGTGCTAAAATTTTGAAACCATTCAATGTTAGGACACATATGAAAAGAGCACCCTGAATCCATTATCAATTCATTTGTAGTAGAAGAACATGATACATTTAAATCTCAGATAGAGCATTTGAGCTAATAGCAGCTACAATTACATTTCCCCTTTACTTCTGTTTTTTAATAAAGTCATAACAATATTTTTTAATATGACATTTTTTCCCACAGTGGTAGCATTTCCATTTAACTTGCTTTTATCTTTCATTTTTTTCCATTTTGTTTACCCTTAGGTCCCGAGCCCCCATTCTGATTAGTGTTAAAACCATTTTGCCCTTTTTCGAACTTTCCCTTAACAAATAAAGTGTTACCAGGTCTTTTAGAAGTATGTAATTCTAATTTCCTAACCTTAATTCCAGAGGTTACAAGTCTAAATGTAATACCCCAAGAGCCCAAAAAAGAGTAATATATATCAAGGATAAGTAAGGAAGGAAAAAACACCAACTGGATACATTTTGGGCTGAATGTAGACAAAGAACTTTCGGCTTAAGCGTGCTTGAGCTGGGGAAGCTTAAGAATGGGTGACCCCTGCAAAGTTCGCGTAGGCCCATCAGAGTAAGTTGTTTTGATCCTTCCTATCGCTCGATACAAGATGTTACAGGTGGTATTAGAGCCGACCCTTGGTGAAAGCGGTCCGATGAGGGCGGGAAGTGGCGCCGGGGCTTGAAGGCCTGTACAATGAGCGGCTTCTGGCAAGGCTTCTAGGATGACAGCCTCCAAAGAGGAGAAGATTTGGGACTAGTTGTAAGATTGCATGACAAGGACGTCATGTGCTCAAGGGGGGAGAATGTAATACCCTAAGAGCCCAGAGAAGGGTAGTATATATCGAGGATAAATAAGGAAGGAAACAACACCAACTAGATAATTTTTAGGCTGAATGTAGGCAAAGAACTCCTGAGTTAAGCGTGCTTGAGTTGGGGAAGTTTAAGGATGGATGACCCCTAGGAAGTTCGCGTAGGCCCATCAGGATAAGTTGTTTCGATCCTTCCTATCACTCGATGCGAGATGTTACACTAAAGTAGGCATAATACCAGTGTACTATAAAACATGTTTAACTATATTATAATCATCAGGTAATAAATTTAACAGTATCATTGCCTCACTAGTATCACCTAGGGCTTGATCAGTACCCCTTAACAATAATGTAAGTTTAGTAAATTCATCTATATTTTCATTCATAGATTTCGATGCATTCATTTTAAAATTGAATAGCATGCCTTTCAAATAAACTAAATTAGGAATAGAAACAACAGCATAAAGAGATTCAAGTCTATTCCAAATATCAAGAGGGTTAGTCATACTGTCTACCTTTCTAATCATAGTATCCCCCAAATGAAGAAATATCAAGTTGAATGTCTCATCTCTTATCTCATTGGTCCTAACAGTTTGCTCATCGGACCATCTTCGATCATCTGGCTCTAGTGCAATAAGCACTTTATGATGAGAGAGTAAAACTCTCATATTTTATTTTCAACTATTGAAATCTCCCTTCCCATTAAATGTTTCGTTTTCAAATCAAATTGTTGTCATCTTCGCCTTGCACGAAGGTACTCTAAGAAAACCCTAGACATTGATAAAGACACACAATAAACACCCACTGACCATGACTCTTTAGAAAAACCCTAGAGATTTAGACAGGAAGATCGACATGAAGGTACCCTAAATTTGAATACACTGCCTCTGAAAGGACTAAAAGACCTAAACAGTGCGTATTAAAGAAATGGCTCTGATACCACTTATTGGACCAAAACAGAAAACAAGCCACACACATGACTTTGATATCATTGTAATAGAGACTCAATCAGAAACAAAAAACATAATAGAAGGGAATAAACAAGATCACAACAGAGAGAAAAATAACACAATAAGATTTTTACCATGGTTCACCCCAAATCGGGACTACGTCCACGTTGAGCTCTGGTGAGAAAAACTCACTGCACTATACTAGAAATAGAGATTACACTCTCAAAAAAAGCTCACACAAAACTTTATACAACATTGATTCGATAACCAAAAATGCCTAAGAATCACTAATACAGATTAGGGCTTAACCTATCAAACTAGAAAATAAAGACAAATCATGTACGGAGCTTACAAAGCAAAACGAAGGAAGCCACAAGACACTCTCGAGGAGACTTTCGAACCACTCACATTTGCTTCTCCTTTCTTCTTCCTTTCTTTGCCTTACCTTTTTTCTTCTCTAGCTTTTGTTGTTGTGATGCTCCAAATCCCGATGATGAGCTAAATAATAGATTTGGA
Source organism: Diospyros kaki (assembly GCA_036245055.1). Classification (NCBI taxonomy): domain Eukaryota; kingdom Viridiplantae; phylum Streptophyta; class Magnoliopsida; order Ericales; family Ebenaceae; genus Diospyros; species Diospyros kaki. The sequence continues at coordinate 45,522,132 of BSEG01000002.1, read as the reverse complement.
CGGCTAGAATAGCGCTTTAGAAAAGTAAGATGGATGACTACGATTTAATCGTGCAGCATGATATATATTTGCACGAAAGAGAACAATCAGACACCATCTGGATGCTAAGATGGTTGCCACATAAGCCTCCATCAGGTGCCATGAGGTAGCCTAAGGTTGTCGATCGTGGCCCTCCATTTCCTTGGCTCAATATGGAATTGTTTGATGCTTCACATACTTCAACTATTTTAACTAGTAACTGTAGTTTCTATTAATATTATAATTAAGGACATAAAAACATAAATTAAATGAAACCCCAAATAAATGGAGAAAGAAGACGTACCCAGTTAATATGTGACTAGTTTGGTTTGAGATTTTTTTTGTTTTTTTTTTAATTTAGTTCAATTTATAAGATTTTTTTTTATTTGAATAACATAAAGTTGGGCATATCTAACAAATTATAAGTTTAATTGTACTCCAAAATTTAGAGTACAATTAAGTTCTAACAATTAAGTTGTATTTAGAATTTTTTTTACTTGATTTGATTAACATTAAGTTGGACGCATTTGATTAACATTTACTTTATATATGTAGAATTTTTTACACACATTTATAACAATTAAGTTTTAATTTAGAGATGTCAAATTTGCTAACAATTAAATTTTATCCTACATTATTTATCACACAGAATGACAATTAAGCCATACTCCAAGTTAACGAGAGGTACGTTGGTACATTGGAATTGAAATTTTTCTTAGCAGGGACTTTCAGGATCATTCTCCTCGCCCAAGTCTCTGGAGTCTTTCTCCGGACCGGTCGAGATTTTACAATCGCAGTGCTCTTCGATACGCTCTGCCTCAACAAACCTGACTCTGTGATGGACACGAGAAGTCTTTCTCTGGCCGAGCTTCGCTCCCCGAGGCTGAGATTGAGCATTTTTAGCAGAGACTTTGAGATTCAGCTGGCTTGCCGTCTGTTTCGTCTTGACGGAATAGATCATATCGTCGAACTTAGGTAGTCTCTCAAGATCTGGAAGGAGGTCCAGTTCTGGAACCCAATCAGGTGCGTTCAAATTCAGAAAACAAGAGGTTTTGCTTTGATTCATATCTCGGACCGAAGAGGCCGCAGGCGCAGGCTCTTCCATCAATAAATCATCGTCCAAAAGCAATGCCAAGAGGAGAATGATGGAGGCTAGCATAGTTCTTGGTGAATTCCGGGGAACAGGAACTGATCGGTATTGCTTCAATGCTACCGGCGGGAAGGCTTCCGGTACAGACTGATGAGTCCGTGAACGTTTTCATGGGCTTGAAGAACCAGGCTATCGGCACCCATACTTTGAAAATTTCAACCTGTATTTGTATTTTGTCGCCCATCCCATGGTTGCGTTGCTGCTCAGGCATAGTCACATTGGGAGATGAAAATGCAGTGGATAGTGGTTATAAAGCTTCACAGGTTGTTAGTTTATTTATTCAGCGATAAGATCACCATGTTGACAGCCCATCGGAGATGGCAGAAATGAGCAATCCTTTCCACAGGCGTAGTTGACTTGATAGACAGTAGTCGCTTGAATACATATTGCATCCAATGTCACGTAGCTCGTTTTATTTTTTTATTTTTTATTATATCTATAAAATAAAAGTGTAACTGAATCGATCAAATCATTTAAAGAAATTTAGCATAATTTAATTAGGGGGCACGTAATGGAGGGTTTAATTAGAGATGAGTTTAAGTCTGTTACTATTTGAATTACGTTAATGTCGAACAACATAAATAATTGGATGTAACTAAATCAATCGAATTATTCAAACTGAATAGATCAAGTTTTTTTTAAAATTAAACCAACTTGATCAAATAGATGCTCAAATCAAATAGATTAAAAAATTAAAAATATCAAATTGTTTATATTACCCAACACTTACATAGCTCATACAATAACAGCTTTAAAATCTCCCTTCCAATTAGATTCCTCATTTCGCCCCTAATTAAATCAATCATTTTAAGTAATTTAATTGATTCAATTATTACACCCCTATCTAACAAATATGATTAAAAAAATATAAAATGAATATAAATTTTATTATAATTAAAAAAATAAATAAATTATTAATTATGATTAAAATAACTATAATTGTAACTGTAATGTTAATTAAAAGACTAGAACTAATAATTTATAAAAATATAAAATTATTTTTATGTGTATGTATGTGGGGATAGGGAGGGAATTGGGTGATGGGAGGCTCGCGTCGGGCGACATAAGGTTGCCCACAAGCAACATATCAATGTTGTTATAAGTAATTCGTTTTCTATTTTGATTTTATCTCAAAAATTATGTTTGTTTTAATAACATTTTTTATTTTGCTCTCTATTTGACTTTTTATTTTATTTATTTATTAATAAATTTTAATTCTATTTATTTTATCTTATAAAATAAATAATTAAATACACAAAATAATAAGATACACATATATATATAATGAATAATGAAATACAAATATATAAAAAATTAATAATCAAATACGTAAATCAATAATTAAATATACAAAATAATCAGATACACATATACACAAAATTAATAATCAAATACGTACATACACAAATTTAATAATTAAATACATAAATCAATAACTAAATACATAATATCACTCATCTAATATAAAAATAAATAAAAAATATCCCAAAATCACACATTAGTGTCCAATGCTCGATATGTTTCTCGTAGAAGAAGAAGATGCCGTTTCTATTGGTCCTACTCGTCGCCACCGTTTGATCTGGAGATTGGAGCCCCAATTTAGTCTTCTATCATGCCTGCAATTTGTCTTTTTCGGATATGATGGTCGCCACCTCTTCAACGTTTCTTCTCCAGCCGCTGTTACTTGTTGTCAGGTTTAGTTGGCCTTTCCGACATTGATGGCTGTTGGAGGAGGAGAGAGAGAGATGGCAAGGATGGCTAAGGAAATTTCGATTGCTACACGTGATGAGCATTTTCAATTTTGCCAATTTTTTTTGCGAGAAAAATTGACTATGACGAGCTTTGATTGAGATGAAAATCTAGATTTTATTCCACATTTTTTGGCTTGACAAGTAAATTTTGCCACCATTGGAGTCAGCTTTAGTTCTGCTGAGAATGATCAGTAACATAAAAATCTGTGTTTTTTATTTTGTTTGATTAAATAGGTTTGAAAGTTAAATATATTTATGTGTATATAAAAATATATGTTCTAAAATTACTTCATTTCTTTGTGTTAAATGTTTATATAAAATAGTTTGACTTATTTATCTTCATATATATATATATATATTAAGAAAAAAATCTATTAAATTGAATCATAAAAAAGACTTTTTACCTAAAAAATATATTTACTGGAGCATACCCAACATCAACAAAGGTCATTATTTTTTGACGATATTTTTATACAAAAAAAAGTTCACAAAAATATCATTTTAATTTTTGGTGGGGTTCCCATTTGAAACTTGACATTGTTGATATCAAACAGCATCAGCATCATGAATATTAATTTATAGGCACAATTACATAATTAAGAGTAAACTACATTAACAATCTCAATGTTGGCCTAATTCTAAAGAATATTTTTATATATTTTTTTAAAAATGACCCTCATGTTCTTTAATTTCACACTAAAGAAACCAGTAAAAATGTCGTGGTTTAAATGTTATTTAATGGTGTTTTATATTTCATTAATGAAGTTAAATCCATCCCAAATTAAACTCTAATGCAAAGATCAAATATAAATAAAAGTTTTAATTACATCAGATTAATTACATTAATACTAACTAAACTTTCTATTCGATTACTACTTGATCACTAAATTTTAAAATACTACTCGTTACTTATCTTTCAAAATCATTTCTCATCCCTCACTCATTAACTCATTGTTAGTTGGGACTAATGGTTATGCATACGTGTTAAACAAGAAACACATGTGGCATTGATATAGATTGATTGTACATTAATTGCCAATCAAAATATATCACATGTCACGTGAAATTTGGGGGTAAGAGTTTTATACGAATTTGGGGTGCAGTGACACATGATAGTTTCTGATTGACAATTAATGCACAATAAACTCACATCAAATGTCACATGTGTTTTTTATTTGACATGTTTACATAATCATTAGTTCCAACTAATGGTGAGCTAACGATGAAAGGATGAGAAACGATTTTAAAATATGAGTAAGTAACGAATAATATTTTAAAATTTAGTGGTCAAATAGTAATCAAATATAAAGTTTAATTAGTATTGGTGTAATTAACTCAATTAAATCACACGTACTCTTCTATAAGCTTCTTGCATTTTTATGAAAAATATAGAATTTTTTGTTTATTAATGATTTTATAAATGCGAGTTCCAATTAAATCACACATACTCTGCTATAGAGTCCTTGCATTTGTTATGAAAAATGTAGAATTTTTTGTTTATTAATGATTTTATGAATGCGAGTTCCAATTAAATCACACATACTCTGCTATAGGGTTCTTACATTTGTTATGGAAAATGTAGAATTTTTTGTTTATTAATGATTTTATAAATACTATTGTGAGGTGGAATTGTGATTGAAGATTCAATTAATTTGATCACAAGTTTGAGTTGGTAGTCATTATTTCTATACTCATTTAATTATTTTTGGTATCGAATGAAAATACAATTGACACTTCTAAAAATAAAAAAAAAACTAATATTTACATTAAAATAGGAGATGGGGAAGAAATGGATGAGAGAAAAGAGAAAAACTAAAAAGAAAAAAGAAAACTGGTGGCAGCCAGCATGCAACCACCGATCTCCACTATTCGTGAAACCAAAGGTGTTGGGTTTTAGGGATGAACCCAACGATTGATGATGATGATGATGATGAGAGAGAGAGAAGGAAAGAAGGGCTTTGTCGACTTCTAGAAGCAAGAAGAGAGGCGAAAGAAAGAATGAAAAAAAGTTAACCCATCGTCGCCGCCATGGGCGAGATAGGGAGGGATGGAGGGGGTGAGGGAGACCCCTCTTCTTCATCGAAAACAAATTCTCCACCCACAGTCATCTAGTTGGGACCAATCAACAAATCCCACATCGCATAATTCTAATTCATGGGGTTATCCTCAAACTGTGTCATCACTTCAATTACTGCAAGCATTCTTTAACTTAATGTAATGTAATATTAGCTTCCATACGGTGATAGCTATGTAATGCTTTGTCTCTCCTCGATCTCAATATGTAAGTGTGTGTATTGTTTTTGGATGGTTGTGTCGAATGAAAAAAGAGAACAACAGAGAGTTGACCCTCTGCTCCCACATTGAATGAATGAAAATTTTCTTTTGCATCGATCTCACTGAGATTTATCAAGAAAACTCCAACATAATCTGGTATCAGAGGTAGGAGATCTTCAGAGGAGAAGCATCCATAAAAATAGAGTTCCAGCATAGAAGAACTCAAATAGAGCAAGTTCAAGCAGCCAAGTTTTAGCTTAATCATTGGTTCCTGTATTCTCGAATACACGCTATGACTATTGGTGTGTAGAGATGGAGACTATATTAAGTTCAAAACTCTGGTGCTTGTGGGAGAATGTTGAAAATGGATATGAAAGAGGACCAATTTGACAATCACGTCTAATTAGCTAAAACAATTGATTATATCGCAAGAACTTAAATAGAAAACCTCACTGTATGAATCTACCATACAATAAAGAACTTTAATAATAAGAACAATCCCCAAAATTTCATCTCAATCATACAAAATTAAAACCATTTGGTTATAGCCCTAAAGTTGACGGAATCAACTTGGAAGAATGCAAGCACAAAGTCGAAGAAGACGTCAACAATTGCGTTCCAACAAAAAGAAAGTTGTTTGCTTGCATTTAATTCGTCTCTCCTCTCTTGATATGTAAGCGTTGTATTTTGATGGTTAAACCGAATAAAAAAAAAAGAACAACATGCGTAGAGTTGCCCTTCCACTTTCTTTTGCATTTCACCCAAGTTTATCAAGAAAAATCCAACACATTCGTTCAAAATTATCGGCTGAAATAACTGTAAAACTTCTAATTACTAGGAAAACGGTAATCAATTGATGAACAAGTTATGAATTATGTATAACTGGAATTTAAGAAATAGCTGGTTACTGACGAAACTGGCAATGATCTCCCACTCCCAGAGCCCAGTGTGCTACATATATATATATATATATATATATATTTACAGGGGGAGAAATGAAAGCTAAAACTGCATGAACAAAGAATGAACAAATATATATGTATGTATGCATGCAAATGATAAAGATCAAATTGTACGTAGCTAGTTGAGTTATATGTCTTGAGCAGTGGTAGTAGTGTGGCCGATCTAGCTGTTCATTTTATTGGTCCTTTTGCTTGGTGCGGAAGGCGGCACCGGCCCCTTTGGCAGCATGTTCAGAAACATGGATCCATATTTTCCGGCGGGAAGGGCAAGATTTGGCGTCGGCGGCGCGGGGAGGTGAAGGTCGTTGATCGGGTTCAGGGGCCTGGCTGAAGAAGATGAATGGCTGGTACAGATGACGAGGAAAACGAATGTGGCAGCGGCGAGGCGGAAGAGGAGGTCGACAAATTTGGCCATGGGGAGATATGATGTGAGCTGACTTATTAGAAGAAATTAATGAAAGGGCGAGCTTTCTCTGCTCCGGTGAGTGGTGAGTGCCTTTATATATATATATATATATATATATATGTGGGGAGATGTACAAATATAATAATAATAATAATAATAATAATAATATTTAGGGGGAGAGAGAGAGAGAGTCAGCGCTGAATGGCGTGGCAGCGTGCCATGCAAGACTTACGCGCTTTTGCCTTGTAATTAAGTGTCTGTATCAATGTGGGAATACTTTGTCAATCAAGTCAAATGGCGATTGCGTCCTCTCTCTCCGTCTCTCTCGCGAGCACGCCAAGACTTGTTCAATACTCTCTCGGTCACTTCCAATAATTTTAAGAAGTGATTTTACCCTTCCTTGCTGTATATTAACCGCTAGCTCTCAATCGGCACAATGAAATCGAAAAACAAATCAAATAAAAGAAAAATATTGCTAAATTACACAAATTACCCACCCGTCCCTCAAGACTAAATTCAAGGGGTTAGATATCTTTTTATTATGAGACATTATAATAATTTTTATATCTTTTAAAAAATAAAATAAAATAATAGTTTTACCCTTCTTTTTTTTTTTTGTAAATTCTCTCTCCCTTCTCTCATTGTAATTGGCCATTAAAAAAACCTATAAGATTAAATGCATTTAACTCCTACCTTTTCAAACTCAAGAAGAGAGGAGATGATAGGGAGGGATTCGATGGCAATGCTTTTGAATAGAGAAGGAGAGGGTAAATCACACCAAAGGTTACAAAAATTTGGCATCTTTTTTAATTTGGTCACTAAGTTTCAATTCCTTATAAAGTGATAACAAAACTTTAAAATATTTTGTAATATGATTATTAAAGTAATTTTTGAACAATTTTTTTATCAAAATTACTAATATGGTAATGGTCACATCAACACTTTAGACTAGAAATCATCAAAAAATTACTTTAGTGATCATATTATAAAATATTTTAAAGTTTTGTTATTATTTTGTCAGAAATTAAAATTTAATGACCAAATTAAAAAAGACGTAAAAATTTTATGACTTTTGGTGTGATTTACCTTAGAAGAGACCACAGACAAATGGGGAAGGAGGCTAAGGCAATGAAAGAGAAGGAGAAGGCCAACAGAGGGAAGAGAGATTAGGGCATTGTACATATTAAAGTGCATTTGGAGTGCATGGATGCTTTCGCTTTTGATGGGTTAGGGAAAGGTATATTTATGTAAATTTTTAATTATTTCATAAAAGAATCAATCGTTATTATTAAAGTTCGTTCATTTTCAAGAAAAATAATTTATTCATTAAATTTTAACAACACAACATTGTTTACAAAAATAAATATAACCCATAGTTGGTAGAAGATAAAACTAAAGCCGTGAAGCTTTGACTCGGCGAAGATGACAGTTGCATCCGGATCGCGTCGGTGTTTGCCGTGTCACTGAGTCAAAACTCCGAAAGCGACACGTGCTCCTCCTCCTCCTCCTCCCTTGTGCTTCCATATTTTAAACAATTATTTAACAATTATAATTATATTTACACGAAAAACGAATTAAAGAAGGCACAGAACCGATTTTTTTTATTTTTATTCATAATATTTATTGTTTTTAAGTCTGAATATATATTATAATTATATCACTTTTATATAAATAGTAATTAATTAATTGTAATTGACATTCAAATTAAAATTTGTGAATCTTAAAATAAAAAGAAACTCATCAACCACCCTCATTAAATAAGTCCACAAGATAAGACTGGCAAATGGCATGAACCGCGTTGACGTCACTTCTTCTTGACCCCCAAGGAATTGTAAATTTAATTCTTCGGTTAAGAATATGTTAAAAATTCTGTGATATATGATTTTTAATATTAAAATTAAAATCCATTTATGAAATTATATTACTAGTCTTTGTCAAAATCTATGTTGCATGAAAACACCTCATAAGTGTCATTTTTCCATTTCTGAAACGTTTCTTATTCTTGTTTCGAATTTAATTTATGTCTATTTTTTTAGAAAAACATCTATTTTTACGTTTTTATTTTCTATCAAAAACGTTTCCGATTTTCATCTCCGTGCAATATAATTCAAAATTATAACCAAATTTGCGCTGTGCTTCCCTTGCTGCCGGCACTGGCAGGCCCATTGCCATACAGGCCCAAGAGAGATTTACATCTTTACCCCTTGAAGTTGAAAATCAAGCGAGCCAGGTGCATTCCCATTTCCCAAAGGGATGGTTCACCGTGGTGTAGTGGATTTTTTTTTTTTTAAATGAGTGGAATTAAATTTAAAATATAAAAATGAGTTAGTAGATGCAAAATATTTTTTTTCAGAGGGTAAGGGATAAATCTAAACCATTTTAAAGATAATAAATAGCTCTTAATGGGAAGATAGTGTTTTATTTTTTATTTTTAGGTGAATTGTCAAATTGGTAATTGTATTTTTGTTTGGAGATCAAATTGACCATTATATTTTTAAAATACTTAGATAAATAATTATATTATTAGATATTAAGTCATATCAATTGTTATAATAAATGTTGCTTGCAGACAACGCCAAATTAGTTATTGTAATTTAAATATGGGCAAATAATCCCATATTGAGATTATGAATAATAGAAATATGATTTTGAGTATAATTTTTTAATTAAAATTTGATTGAAGATATAGTCAATGAAATTAAAATATTTTTTAACAAACAACATTTATTATAATGGCTAACGTGACCCATATTTAAAATTATAGTGGTTCTTTTGATACTTTTTAAAATAAAATATTCAATTTTGATCTTGAGTCAAAATATAATAACTAATATGACTAGATTGTTGAAAGTACAATAATTTATTTAAGCTCTTTTAAATATAATGGCCAAAATTCAATACTTTAACCTTTTAATTTTTGTTTTAAACTAGTGGTAAACTCGTGTCATACACGAGAGAGTTTAATTTAAAAATACAATATTAAACTCGTTATTTTAAATAATTCTAACAGAATTGATAATTATAGTTTTTTTTTAATATTCAGTCTTTTATTAAAATTTAAGTTTAATTAATTATTCGTTATTCAATATACTAATAGAGAATACTCTTAATTTAATGTATTCCTATTCAATGTGATAAAGAATAATTAACATAGTAAATAGGTCACTTGACAAAATACTTATAAATTCTTTTATTTATTATATTATATTTATTTATAAATAGATATTATAAAATTTATAATATATCCACTCAAAGACATTCATTATTTTCTATTTATTATATTATAAATATAAATTAAAATTCTTAAATGTGAGTAAGAATAAAATTTTCAATAATAACAAAACTTTAAAAATATGAATTTTAATGTCTGCCATAGTTTTAAAAATGTGATACTTTAAATATTAATTAGCATTGAAAAACTCAAGTATTTGACAACCTTGAATAATTTTTTATGAATTTGTTAAGATATCACATTTTCAAGACTATAATATAATTATTAAAATAAAATTAATAATTAATTAATCACTATATTTGATTTAATGCAAGTTTTTGAAGAAAAAAATTCACTATTGATTGACACTTACAAAATACTTTGTCTGACTATCATATTTTAATATTATATATATAAAGAGAATAAAGATATAAATATAAGATTTTAAATAAATATATAATTTTTTATTACTTAATTAATAGTTCAAGTTATCTATTAATACAAATTTTAGGCTATTATACTTTAATATAATAGTTTGGAGGCAAAAACAGTTTGGCAGATTTTTTGAGGGAAAAAAAATTTGCAAACTATTATACTATAATATAATATATTATATATTATTATATTATATAAAGATAAGATTTTATTTAATGGACAATTTTTGATAATTTAATTAATACTTTAAGTGTCTATTCATATTCTTCATAAATAATATTTATTTTTGATTGATTGACGTATTAGTTATTAGTTATTATAATTTAAATATGGGCAAATAATCCCATATTGAGATTATGAATAATAGAAATATGATTTTGAGTATAATGTTTTAATTAAAATTTGATTGAAGATATAGTTAATGAAATTAAAATATTGTTTAACAAACAACATTTATTATAATAACTAACGTGACCCATATTTAAAATTATAGTGGTTTTTTTTGATATTTTTTAAAAATAAAATATTTAATTTTGATCTCGAAACAAAATATAATAACTAATAGGACTCGATTTCAATACAATAATTTATTTAGGCTATTTTAAATATAATGGCCAAAATTTAATACTTTAACCTTTTAATTTTTGTTTTAAATGAGGATTTAAAAAATGTGATTTTTTTCTGATGAATTATCAACATTCTTTTAAATAAGAGTAAATTACACTTAGGGTGCGTTTAATAGAGATGAAAAATAAGAATAGAATTCCAATTTCATGGAATTTTAATTTTCACCCCAACTCCTAAGAATTTCAATTTCTTGATTTCAAGAAAAATCTTCACTTTTTGAACTAAGATGGAATTTAAATTTCATGAAATTAAAAAGTTATTTGATATAATTTATTAAAATTTAGATGGAAAATGAATTTTACCCTCATTTTTCATGCCTATCAAACGTACCTTTAATATTTATAAGGTTGAACAAAAAAAAAATAAAAACATGTTTGACTTATTACAAGATTTTCTATTATTAACTTGATATGCAAATTAACTATTTTATGTATCCTCCCCATCTATCTCTTTCACATGCACATTCTTTTCTCAATCACCAACAAGGTTTAAAATTGCATCTTTCTTTATATCTCTCGTGGTAAGCCATTGTTCATAATAGCAGTGGTTCTTCGAGATGTTAGCAATCGAGGAGGGTTGTTGCAAGATCCCCATCAGACCTTGATCCCATTGTTGATTTTTTTTTTTTTTCTTCTAAATCAACCATTTAATTATCAATGACATAACTTTATCTTCTTTTTTTTTTATCATTTACATACCTCATAAGACTTTAATAAGACAACAAATCTGGTCTCATTGTTGTTGGGGTAGGACAACCAATTTAGTTCTTATAAGAAACGACTCAAAAATGAATTTTGAGGTAGCTTCGCTTTTTTTTTTTTTATTTTGAAAAGAATATGAAATTAGATTGAATTTGTCTTTTGAGTTCTTTTATCTCTAATTGGAGGCGGGTTTTAATAGGACCCGTAATATTATCAACTTTTTATTATTTTTTAATAATGTAATTACAAATTAGAGAGAAAAAGAATCGAGAGGAGTGACGTGGCTAAAATGTGTCGTCGCTCCGTCTCCCTGCCACAGCCGGACGGCACAACGCAAGAAAACAGAAAACAATACAAGCCATTCTTTTTATCTTTCGATAATTACATTTAGGTCCCATAACAATTATCAAATTAATACATTCCCTCCCTCTCTCCCGCCCATGTCGTGCACTCTGCTCCCCCTTATGCCCACAAATCTACACGCATTCACAGGTGCCCAGAGATTCTCCCTTTATAAAAATATCAAATTCAGGCCTCAAATGTCGGTTCCACTTATCTTATTCTTTTTTATATTTTTGGTTGAAACATACACAACTACTTGGAAAAAGCCAAAAAAAAAAAAATGCATGACTTATGTAGGGCTCTAAATGTTGACACGTCATTCTTATATTGTGGTGAGATAAAATATTTAAAGTAGTTGAGAGTTACAAATAATAATTAATAACACAATTTTAAAATGAGAAAATACTAAGGGCCACGAAAAAAAATCAAAAATTAAAAGAATATGTATTTTGATCTGTTATCAAATTGAATTTTCTATGAGATTTAAAAAAAAAAATTAAAATTCAAAGTTAGACCAACGCGTACCTACGTTTGGGTTTTACCATTAGCTTACTACTCCCATGATTATAATTTTTTGTTTTTCTAAAGGCTTTATACATTTGGAATTTCTAAAATTATTAAAAAATATAATATTTTTTATTTAATTTATATATTATTAATCTTTAAATTAATATTTTAAATTATTTTTAATTTAAAAATTCACAACTATGTAAAATATAAAATCACATGTCATTCAAAACATGTGAATAATGTATCCATTCAAATAGGGCTCAGACCTTAATTTGCTCACCCCTCAATTGCACTCGTACATCTTTATTATTTGTCTTTATTATCATTATTTTCACCTTGTCATTGTCATCGTCTAATATCTTTGTGAGATAAAATAATTATTTTATTTTTCTTTATCATCCTTGTCCTTGTTTTGTTGTCTTCGTCTTTATTTTTATTTTGTCTTTGTTATTCTTGTAATCATTGGCTAAAGGTGCATTTTTGCAATTATCAACCAAATATTCATCATCCTAAATCTCTTAATTCTGGAAATCATCTAAAAAATTGTTCGAATTTCATTTTTTGTGATCATGAGACTTAGTATGTATTGAGTTTTAAGTTGATTTTTATTTATACTCATTTTATTAGGTGTTATCCTTAAGTTTTTTATTTATTTTTAATTAACTTTTAGACTAAAAATTAATTAGAATATTAATTTAAAAATGAACAATAAGTATGAAATAAAATTAAGGACAAAATAACATATTTTAAATAATTTAAAAGGCCCCAAATATATAAAAACATTTTCAAAAAGGATAAGATTGTATAGGCGAGACAGGTTCTGGTTAGGTTTTGACGGAAAAGGGGACCTTTTTCCAAATTTTTATAATCACGTATTCCTAGCGTCGGCATAAATAAAACAGCCACCGATAATTTATTACAGCCGGCTACTGTCTGTATGACTAAGGTAGGACCCAATCCAATTAAGAGCTTGAACATGGTTTGGATGGAGGAAATAGGTGAGATGATGGATCATTGATTCTCCCAAATCAAAATCAAACTTATTTTTCTGGAAGGAAAACCAAAGAGGTGTTCTGTTCCAATCACGCAAACTGAAAAGGGTTAAAAATGTGGGCCCAGGAAAGAAGATTTTTAACGTCAGAAAAGGGAAAGTGATTGGTCCTACGCACACACAGAGGCCGAGAGAGAGAGAGAGAGAGAGAGAGAGAGAGAGAATGGACAAGGCCCAGTGAAGGATAGGAGAGTGGCCTAATGGGGTTGGGGAAGGTGAACAGAGGAGGAGGACGAGTGGCCTAATGGGGTTGGGGAAGGTGAACAGAGGAGGAGGACCACGTTCTCGTCACGTGGCTGTGCCTGTATGCTTCTCCCTGCAATCCCCCCAACCTCTCTCTCTCTATCTCTCTCTCTCTCTCTCTGCATCTCTGTTACTTTCCAATGAATCCAACCACTTTTTGGTGCCCCACACCTAAAGCCTTGTCAAAATTTCGGTGAAGTTCTTGATCATGTCCGAGGAGTGATCGATTCATATTTCAACGGGTAACTATCGTCATCATTATCACCCGTCAGTTTTCCCTTCACGGCTCGGTGGGTATGGAGTGGAGATTCATTTAAGATTTCACTCTTTCTACCCGTTTATGTATGTTTTTCTTGCAGCGAACACAAAAAGCAATTTCCCCTTGCCTTGCCTTCTTTGGTAGGCCTTTTCCTTTAATTTCATTTTTGGGGTTGGTGAGAATATTGAGTAGTCTGGCGGTCTTTTTATTATTATTATTATTTTTTTTCACTCACAGAGAGAGATGGTCCTTAGGATTGGCTTTACTCATGTGGGCTCATCTTTATGTGATTGATTAGATAATTCAACTGTCGTTTGATCACGTGGTTTGGCTTCTTCCCTGGCTATTCCTTCTTGACATTCTTCTTTTCTTCCTCTCGTGAAAAAGGTCGGCTCTTAAATCAGGCTGCTCTCTATCTAGAATTTCTGTTTGGTGGGTAATTTATTACTTATTTGTGTTGAAAATTTCCACGTTTCGTGCTCACTCTCTTTGCTTAATTTCCGGGTAACGTTAGTCGTCACTCGTCAGTTACACACACACACACACACACATATATTTCCTCTTTTTTCTTTTTTTTTTGACTGCCGTTCTCCTTATCATCACCAAGCAGACGACAGAAACAGCAGAACAGAATACCGTGCAGAATATAGAAGGAAGGAAAGAAAAAAGAAACCGCACTCTTGAAAAAAAGGGCTGCAAAGCAAAGCCTTTGCCATTCCCTTTTGGTTTGGAGATTTATTGCATTTTTAATCTCACCCTATCATTCTGGTAAAAGGTTGATGAGAGTGAGGAAAGGTATGGATGCAATGTGGGTTTGTCTAAAAGCGTGTTGCTTTTGTATCCTTTAGATTATGGAGTATTGTATAGATATGATGGGTTGGCCTCTTTGTGTGCTTCTTCTGTGACCTTCTCAAATTTCGTTTTCCCTCTTTCTTAGTAATATATATGAACTCTCAGCTATCAAGATTGCGTTTTTTCAGTTTACTGAGTTAGGATCTTCGTCTAGGTGTTTCCACCAAAAAGAATCAGCTTGAAGATTGATGCCTGAGAAGATGGATCCGGATTATGGAAAGTGTTGGAGCACTTCCAAGGTTTGTCCACAACTTTCTATTTTCGTTTCGAAGATGTTTTTGCTTTCAAATAATCATGAGGCTGCCTTTGAGAAATTTCTTGCTATTTGGTTGGACACGATTATCTTACAAAATTTCAGGTCTTAATTTTAGTAGTATGCTGAACATTGAACGCATATTGGGATTTCTACAATGCTTTCTTAATTCGATGGGGCTAAGAGATTGTTTCTCAATTGTATTTTAGAAGGATTCTTGGAAGACAATTTTGATCTTGGCTTACCAAAGTCTTGGCGTGGTGTATGGGGACCTCAGCATTTCCCCTCTCTATGTTTACAAGAGCACATTTGCAGAAGATATTCATCACTCAGACACCAATGAAGAGATTTTTGGAGTTCTTTCATTTGTTTTCTGGACTCTAACTCTAGTTCCTTTGTTCAAATATGTGTTTATAGTCCTTCGAGCTGATGACAATGGCGAGGGTGAGCATTAAAATAATCTGATGAATGCCCAAATCAAATATTCATAAATCTGATGTCTCTTTTGTTTATAATTTTCCAGGGGGTACTTTTGCCCTCTATTCCCTCATATGCAGGCATGCAAAAGTAAGTCTTCTGCCCAACCGGCAAGCTGCGGATGAAGCCCTTTCCACATATAAACTGGAGCACCCTCCAGAGAGAAAAAAAAGCTCAAGGGTAAAAGTATTGCTCGAGAGACACAAATTCTTGCACACAGCCTTGCTAATCTTGGTACTTCTTGGCACCTGTATGGTAATTGGAGATGGGCTGCTGACTCCAGCCATTTCAGGTACTTCTCTTTTCTGTCAGGACTCCTTTCAGTTTGTTGTTACCTTTATCTCCTGATTTCTAACCACTAGTTTCTTTTGCAGTTTTCTCTGCAGTTTCTGGCCTTGAGTTATCCATGTCTAACCACCAATGTAAGCGCTCTGGCACACAGACAAAGTATTAATTAACACTAATTTGTGACTGTTCAAGTTCCTATAGACAAGCCATCATATTTTCACATAATTAATTGGAGTTATCAAGCTGGAAAGTGGAGGAGCTTGTTAACTTGTGGTTTGTCAATTTTATGTTTGCCAGTCGGGATTGTGCTACGTGCCTTCATTTCTTGTTGTTCCCATTATAATCATAGAAATCTATAAACCCATAATAGAATGAAAAACATGTCATAGTTAAGGCTATTATTTTCCATGTCTTGCCAGAAACTTTCCTACTAATTTCTTTTGGTCTTTTTCTGACCTCTTTTGTTATAAACTTATTCCGTCCATGCTTTGTCCAATGCATGTTTTCTGATTCATTTTTGCATCATCCTGCTGCTGGGTTAGGGTTGCCTAATGCTAATTTTTTTCGTTGTTTCTCGAACAGGTATGGCTTTTATTGAACCTTAGAATTGTTTCCAAGGAAAATGATGTCTATGAATCTTGGAAAACTATATCTATGTATGTGGTGTGCTTTCTTATTTATCAAACAAAAAGAGCGTCCTTAGAGCATGAGGCTCCCCATTTTGGTAGCAATGTTGTCCATAGCTGTTTCTAGTCACAAAAGAACAACCTAACTTTTGCTACCAACACATCTTATCCACAAAAAAGAAAAAGAAAAGAGTGAACAAAAAAAATGGTCCTCTTACGTTTGCTTATTTGACCCGTTAGTGAGCAAAAACTATTTGGCCTGTAGTGCATGGGGACCATCCAAATTGTCCAAGTTGTGGCCTGCTATGGCCATGCCCTTCCTTGTCAGCCTTGTGCCTTTCACAGTCTATTTACAGGACACAATTACTATGTATATAATATTCTTAACTAAGGTTGTTTCTGATATGCAAGAACTGACCTGGGGAGTGGTTGATGTGTCCTGTATTCTCACCTTCTTCATAACATCTCAGAATGGCAGTAGACAATGTCATGAATTCCATCCTTATGGCGAATGTCATGCATGAATCACGAGTGCGGTATTGTTAGGGGAAAGTTTCTTGATAATAAATTGTCTTGAGGAAAGAAAAGTTTTTTGTGGGAATTCTCTCAAGAGGAAACAGATTTGTTTATTTTACTGATTTTAGTGAAGCTCGCTTATGGCGTATAAAATTTTTTCATCTGTCTTTGTATTTAAACAAGGATTTCACTGTTGAAATTAAATCTTTCTTTTGAAGTTATCTATTACCAATTCAGTTGACTTGGGCTGATTTGTTGAATCCATCTCCAATGCTAATCTTCTATTCTTACTTATTGCACTTTTCACATGTATATCTGCCTTTTATGATGCAAAATAAAAAAAGGCAAATATACTACCACAAAGGAAATACAAGTTGAATTCCATCTAGATTGATCGAATAATGTTTTCTCCTGAGAGTTTATGTGGTTTACTTCAATCAAGTTGTTCATAATTTTGGATGCTTATCTTAGACACATTTATAGTCAATTGTTTCTATATGGCATACACTTAATGCCCCTTGCATCTATATCTTCGCCTTCATTTTGCAGATGCAGTGATTCCAATTACGTGCTTCATATTAGTATGCCTATTTGCACTACAGCACTATGGCACGCATCGCGTTGGTTTTGTTTTTGCACCAGTGGTACTAGCTTGGCTTCTATGCATCAGCTCTCTTGGCCTGTACAACATATTGCATTGGAATCGACATGTTTACAAAGCTCTTTCCCCATATTATATGTTCAAGTTCTTAAGGAAGACAAGAAAAGGTGGATGGATGTCATTGGGTGGAATATTGTTGTGCATAACAGGTAAAATTGATTGGAAACAGTTCACTAGGAATATTCTTATGTTTATTTTATTCCAAGTGCTTGAAGAGTATTATTTTATTCCAGCTGCTTGAAGAGGATTTCCTCAAGGTGCTGGAAATAGAATTTTCGATGTGTCTGGCAGGCGTCTCCATGAACAGGTCTATGGCAGTCTCAGAGGCATGGTCTTGTTTAGAAAATATAATTCTTCTTGCCAGATTCTGTTCAAGAAATCAATTTAAGAGTTCACAAAAATTAAAATTAATTTCCTTTGGTGTTTTGGGGGTGTGTGTGTGTGTTTTTTTTTTGAGTAGTGTGGGGGTGGGGGATTTAAATGGTTACAGCTTATGCTCTGCTGAGTCACTGTCAAAGTATCTTTCAAACTCATAGTTGGCGAATGTTTGAAGGGTCTGTTCCCTTTCTTGGACTGGTAAGATTGGGATTAATTTAGATTGACACTCCAGTATTCATCTAAAGTAAATTTCAGATAACATGAATATCAAATTATGACATGTTTCGGATAGGCAATGACCAAGATCTTTATGTCTGTTTAGTTTCTCATATTAGAAATGCTATTTGTGATCCTTTTTTCAATTTGTTCTACTAAACCAAAAACTTGATTAATCCTTTCTTAGATACATGCAAGATATTGTGAAAATAAATAGCTCAATAACAAATGAACCAACACATTTGTTACTGTAATTGTAGGCTCGGAGGCAATGTTTGCTGATCTTGGCCACTTTTCATATTCTGCAATTCAGGTACATCTGGCTGGAAATTCTAATTTCTTTGAGTATCTTGTGATGATGCAATCTTTTCAATCCATCCATGGATGCCTCTTGCTTAGATAAAGGACAGTTCTTACACTTGATTCCATTGCAGATTGCTTTCACCTTTCTGGTTTATCCAGCACTTATATTGGCATATATGGGTCAAGCTGCCTACTTGTCAAAGCATCACAGCACTATCTACCAGATCAGTTTTTATGTCTCAGTACCAGGTATACTATTGGCATCGTTTTGCCAGTTTTGGTGTCATTTAATTGTATTATGATTTAGGCTTTGAGGTCTGTGCATCTCAAAAGAGATCATCTTGGTCATATCCAAGTTCACTATAAACTTCCAATATCCCAATTGCAATGATACTGCAATCGGAATGTTTAGTAATTGGTTGTATAGAATCGAGTAGAATAGTTGCCCCCAATGAAGTAACAATGATAGATTTCTCTTTGCTCACAGAGAGTGTAAGGTGGCCGGTTCTTGTAATAGCAATTCTTGCTTCTGTGGTGGGAAGTCAAGCAATCATAAGTGGAACATTCTCCATCATCAACCAGAGTCAATCACTTGGTTGCTTTCCAAGAGTCAAGGTTGTTCACACCTCTGATAAGATACATGGTCAAATCTATATTCCTGAGATCAACTGGATGCTAATGATCCTCTGCATTGCTGTAACCATTGGTTTTAGAGACACAAAACACATGGGAAATGCATCAGGTAAATTATGTTTTCAAAATTGTTCTCAGTTGGAGCATTATCAACCGTTGCCTGAACTTCGCCTTTTCTTTTTCTTTCTTTCTTTTTTGGCGCGCGCGCGGGGGGGGGGGGGGGGGGGGGAGAGTCTGCCTAATGCCCAAGAGTTCAATAAACACGATAATAACCAGTATACAGCCTGCTCCTCAGCGCGCGCGCGGGGGGGGGGGGGGGGAGAGTCTGCCTAATGCCCAAGAGTTCAATAAACACGATAATAACCAGTATACAGCCTGCTCCTCACTGGGAAGAATAGGCTATCAAATGAATCTTTAGTTTAATTTCAGTTGAATTATTAAAATTCACTGGGTAATGCAATGAGATATTTATTGTCTTTCTGGATTGCTTAGCAGAAGGTAAGTTATTATCATTAAATTGATTAGTCACTTAACAATGACTATTGATAGCCAGTCAACTCGCATTTCTTTAAAAATTTCAATTTTGGCAGTTTTGTTATTACCTTGTTTACCTTCCACATCCTCTTATGCTCAAAGTGCTTGTCTTTATTTTTGTTAGGAAGTCGAGTGTTAATGGTCTTAATGTTGTTTGTTACAGGGTTAGCAGTGATGGCTGTGATGCTTGTAACCACATGTCTCACTTCCTTGGTTATTATTCTTTGTTGGCACAAGCCCCCTCTTCTGGCTCTTTGCTTTCTACTCTTTTTTGGCTCTATTGAGTTACTATATTTCTCAGCTTCTCTCATTAAATTCCTGGAGGGTGCCTGGCTCCCAATCCTCTTAGCACTCTTTCTAGTTACCATCATGTTTGTTTGGCATTATGCCACGATCAAGAAATATGAATATGATCTCCACAACAAGGTTTCATTAGAGTGGTTATTAGCCTTGGGCCCAAGCTTGGGCATCGCTCGAGTCCCTGGGATTGGCATAGTCTTCACTGATCTGACCTCTGGTATCCCTGCAAATTTCTCTCGTTTTGTCACCAACCTTCCTGCCTTCCACCGCATCCTTGTCTTTGTCTGTGTAAAATCAGTTCCTGTCCCTTATGTCCCTCCTGCTGAGCGGTATCTTGTGGGTCGAGTGGGTCCTGCAGCTCATCGTTCTTACAGATGTATTGTCCGCTATGGGTACCGTGATGTTCACCAGGATGTTGATTCTTTCGAATCTGAACTCGTTGACAAACTGGCTGATTTTATCCACTATGACTGGTCTCAGAGGCTCACTTCAGGGAACGAGGATGGTGGATCTCAATCTGGCGGATCATCAAGCGAGTGTAGATTGGCAGTGATAGGAACAGTGGCGCTCTCTGGAACACCAGCATTTGAGATAGATGAGAGCTTGCAGCCAGCAAGTGTATCCGTCGGTTTCCCAACTGTAGAGAGCATGACAGATGTCATCGAGATGGAGCCTGTTGGTGTTGTCCAAAGACGAGTGAGGTTTGCAGTTGATGAGTCTGAATCTGATGTGCGGTCCGAAATTGATGTGCAGTTGCAGGAAGAGCTGCAAGATTTGCTCACAGCTCAACAGGCTGGAACTGCATTCATCCTTGGGCATTCCCACGTTAAGGCGAAACAAGGATCATCTCCTCTGAAGAGACTGGCAATCAATTTCGGATACAATTTCCTGAGGAGGAATTGCCGGGGCCCGGATGTGGCACTCAAGGTACCTCCAGTGTCCCTCCTTGAGGTTGGCATGGTCTATATTGTCTAGTCTACAAATGTAACTATGAGTTCATATATGCTCATGACATACATAATTTTGAAGATCTGGAAACTCAAATAGCTGTGCCAGGGCAGGAATGTCTGCAACTATGCAGGTTAACTAGACAGTGGCATGTAGAGAAAGCAAACTGTTTAACTCTGTTGTGTGATGGCTTAACATCACCAGCCTCCTATGAAATAGAAAGTAAATTTTCTTTCCTTCATTGCCAGATACAAGGGGTCTGTTTTTGCCGTTGTTTAGTATTATTTATTTTCATGCAATTTTGTAAGAATGAATTTAACTAGTAAAGGTATTTTATTTTTGTAATCTCTGAAATTAGGGTATTTTCAGAACAATTCTCTTGAAATAGTTTCTAAACCGGTTAACCAATTACGTTATAATTCTTGATTTTTGGGGACTCACTGAACTGGGTAATTTGTGGTTATGCATATCTCAAATGATGCTTTGCAGACTAGGACAAGTCACAAGTCTCAAAGAGAAAATTTCTCTTTATATATATATATATATATATAAGATCCATAAATCCTCTATTTCTTTCTAGAGGTTAGTGTCTGATAACTAAGATTGAATTGATGCGTAACATTATACTTTCATTTATGGCGATTGAAAAACAAAATGTTTCGGAGTGTTCTCCATCCTATTTTTGCCACACAGATCTTTGTAGCGCTTGGATGTTCCATGAAAATTGGACTTAAGTTTTCTATAAATGTTTAAAATACCCAAATATATATATATATATATATATAAATAAAAATAAATCACTAAAGATTACACATTTGCAAAACACCACGAAAAATTGCGTACCACAACGGCTTTCCTCAAATCCTCACAAAACGGGTGTTACCTGTATGTCGGCCATTATTTGTGACATCTATTTTAACATACAAAATATTTTCTTTTTCTGTAGATATTGTGTGCTCTTCATATTAACAGCCCGTCAAGGAAAAGAAACCAAAAAAAACATTCTCAAGATATTTTCTCTTCAACTCTGCCCACACAGACACACAGCATCTTTCTTTTGTGTTTCTTTTTGTGGCTGAAACTGAAGGCATGGCATGTAATGGCCAGGTACTCCTCTCAATCTTCCGTAGCCAACCAAAGGGCCACGTAATCTCCTTCCATCCACCAGCTTTTCTGAGTGGCGACCATCATCCAATCCCAAAGAGAAAATTCCTCATTATATATGCATATATTTATATATATGAGGTGCAGTAGATTCTGAAGCCTTACAGAATTGGGAACGCAGAAATGGGGACTAGGGCTCTCTCTCTGTCACCCTCACACACACACAATGGTTTTGTTCCCAGAATAGGGATAGCCCAGAACTTGATGGCCAAACAGGGCGTTAAAAGAACAGCCAAATTATGCAGAGTTTCAGCAAAGCTAGAGGAGAAAGATAAGGAGCCTAAGGAAGACCCCAGCAAGAGAAAGCAATCCTTGTTTGGGGCAGTGACAGAAGCTCTTGATTTTTCCCAGGTTAGGTCTGCCAAGGATGGCGAGCTTCTGGAGGAGGCCAGAGAAGCCACCCAATCCGGCGGCAGGATGAGCAGAGAACAGGTTAAAGAAATCCGTATAATTTTGTAAAACTTCAAAATATCTCGCGTAAATAAAAATCTGACCTTGAGGCTATTTTATTATAACTTGTGGAATAATCAGTACGTATGCAAATATTAACTGTTTGTATATGCATTCAAAAACAATGCAGTATGGAGCTCTTAGAAGGAAGATTGGGGGAACATACAAGGATTTCTTTAAATCTTACATTGAAGGTAATTCATTCCTTCTCTTTTTATTATCTTCACCGGGGACAGGTCGAGCATAGCATTGCTAGTAGCAGTCAAATTACTCTTTTATGACTAAAACCTCATATATTCGAGCGACGAATACAGTCTAATAGTGGACTCTCTCTCTCTCTCTCTGTCTCTCTGTATTTTTGGTCTCCTTAAATCAGTGGATGGGCAATATGTGGAGGAAGGTTGGGTTGACAAAACATGTAAAATCTGCAAGAAAGACACGAGAGGGGAAGCCAGACAAGTGGACAAGTTTGGCAGATACGTTCATGTGGCTTGCTTGGAACAGTCTAAATCTGGGAATTTCTTTACCAGGCTCTTCTCAATATGATGAACCTAATGCTTGAAATGTCTTATCTTTTGTTTTGTTTTCTTAACTTTTTTGTAGTGAATACATGGAAAAGCATGATTTAATTTAAGAGGATTGCAATATTTGTTGTATGACTCCAAATTTTATATAGTGAAAATGTACATTGTCGGAACCTAATATATATTTATATATATATTTTTAGTAAGAATTCACAACCACATGGATTTGAAATATTGAAGTAAATCAAAAAAGGTATTTGTACAGATGATCCACATCGTAGGGAATTTGAATGGAATTTATTTGTATATTTATGTATTTATGCATTATGGTGTGAATAATCTTGCTAATTTAGTTATAAGTCAAGTAGTTGCATGAAAATTAATTAAACATGATTAACCATTATTAAAATCAATCCAATCTGTTCTTCACAATCCTCGTTCTAATTTTTCTTTTGCATAAGAAACACTCATAAACTACAAGTTATCAAAAATAAATGGAGAATCAATTGTCCATTTAGCTGTTTTTTTTTTTTTTTTAAATAAAGAGTTTAAAAGTTGCATAACTTAAAAGCCATTGCATTAGAGTTTTAAAAAGCTATTAAGGTCATTTTTTTTTTTTTGTAACTTAAAAGTTACACACAAAAAAAACCATATTAACCAAAAAAAACCATATTAACAAAAAAAAAACTATTATACTCTCATAAAAATCTATAGTGTGCTTGCCCACTCCAAAAATCCATAGTCTCCTCCTCCATTGAATTGGAGAATGATCATCATATCGCCTATTTAATTCTTATACTTATGTTCCATATTATCACTAATCCAATTTGATCCCATATTAAATGTCGTTTGGCATAATTTTTAATTTTTTGTCTTCACTTTTCATTTTTAAAAAAAAAAAACATAACACAAGACTCCCAAATCTAGGATTTCAACCATCTTCTCTCTCATTGAAGTATGGAGGCAAAAGAAATGAAAACCAAAACAAAATTGTGAAAAAAATATTGGAGTCTCCAGAAGTCTAGAAACAAAAACGAGGCATCAAATACCATTTTTAGTTTTTATTGTTAAAAATAGTCAAAGTGAAAACATAAAAAAGAAAACCACAAACTTTTAAACCAGGCCATACTAAATGACATCGTGCCATTTAAGGGGGATAAGCTGCACCACCTAAGAATAATTTCTGAGTCATGTAGTCCATGGTGCTCATTATGCACGCGCAACCAAGTGAACAAACTACAGAAAGAGGTTGAGTCAGATACTCGGAAACCTCCCATTAGGCCTGCTAGCACAGGCAATACAACGTACACACCAACTGTTGGATGGATGAAGACTGAAAACATGTTTCCAATAGTCGATACAAAAACATAAAACTTATTCTTAGGTTTCACACTGCATCTGCGCTTGAACTATTGTTGTTCTTGATGCTGTCGTTCACCCACCCAAGCCCACACAATTTCCTTCAGAGCTGGTGCTATGTCTAGTTTCAGTACCTTCTGATATTTCAGCACATCGCCTTTGGACCTTTTGATCTTGACTAAATGGAAAGATGGAGTGATTTCGAATAGCTCTATTTCAATAGATAGAACCTCCATTACGCCATCACTTGATTCCTCAAAGATCAAGAGTCCATCCATATTCATAACTTTCAGCTTCAGTGTACTGGCAATCTCCTCCAATTTGGATATGACGGCTGAGGCAGGATTTGCAGATGTAAATTGTGCTTCTTCCTTCTGATCATTTTCCACAAACAAACCAGACAAGTCGAACCCTGTTGAAAGAGAGATAATGTCAAATGCATTCAAATTGGTAGGTTTGGGCAACTCTATCTTTGCATCAGCAGCAGCATTGCTATTTCCATGCGGACTAAAACTGGCCTCAGCATTCAGTGGGGTGATTTCCTTGCTTTCAACTTCAGTATTTAAGGATTCGGTGTTGAACCCCTTTTTGAACCAAGGATTTTCCATAATTTTGGCAATAGAAATCCTGGTGTGTGGGTTGGGGTCAAGGATTCTGCACAGCAGCCTGCGCAATTCTGATGGAAACCAATTAGGGCATTTATACTCTGCCTTGCTTATCTTCCGGTACATCTGCATAAGGTTGGAATCATGAAATGGCAGATACCCAGCTAGAAGAACAAATAAGATCACCCCACAAGACCAAACATCAGCTTTAACTCCATCGTAGCCTCTTCTGCTGATGACTTCTGGGGCAACATAGGCTGGTGTTCCACAGGTTGTATGGAGCAAGCCATCGTGATGCTTAGAATCAGCGAGGGCACTTAATCCAAAATCTGACACTTTTAAATTCCCATTCTCATCAAGCAGCAGGTTCTCTGGTTTCAAATCCCGGTGATAAACACCTCGCTTGTGACAAAAATCGACAGCACAAATCAACTGTTGGAAATACTTCCTTGCAATAACTTCCTTGAGCCTCCCTTTGGCCACTTTCTGAAAGAGCTCTCCTCCTTTGGCATGTTCCATGATGAAGAATATCTTAGCTTTGTTGGCCATGACCTCATAAAAGTGCACCACGTTTGGGTGTTTTACCAATCCCATAACAGATATTTCACGTTTGGTCTGATCCATCAACCCAGCCTTCAAAATTTTCTCTTTGTCAATTACTTTGATGGCTACACTTTGGCCAGAGTTAAGGTCTCTCCCATAATAAACCTTAGCAAAGTTTCCTTTGCCTAATAATCTACCAAATTCATACTTATTCATCAACACATTCCCCTTATGCTCCATTTAAAACCACTAACTTTTAACAGACAACCGGGAATTATATTCTCCTGCTAGTATGATGTATGCTATTTCCACAGCAGGAGTCGTAAAATTTGAGGAACTCAACCGTCCTCACCAGTACCAAGGCTAAACACAACAGGTAGTCTGTAACTGGTAGGTTCATTGTGTGATTCGCCATGGAACTTCAATGTGGAAGAAAATGTGTAACCAACATCATCAAGACAGAGTGTCGAATGTTGACAATCAAACACACAGTCTTGAGAGAAGGAATAATCAGCATGGAAGCCCATCATTCCACATTCCCAGGTATCTGGGTTTCAATTGAAAGAAAAGAGAGCGCTGTAAGTAACAGAGAAGCAACTAAATTTTCCTCTAAAAGAGAGAAACTATGCACAAGCAACTTTGAATTCACCAGTAACTCTCACTGAGATACAAAAATACAAATGAATCAATGCTAGGAAAGGAGAAAACGATGTCCAATAATTTCCAAGATAATAGCATACGGAAACAGGAAATGAAGTAATATTCCATATCCAACAATCATGTCCTGTCAGGTAAACTAGATTTTATAGACAATTGTACAGTTCTCAAAATGCAAAATCTTGCAACTGAAGAACAAAGGATGTAAATAACCAAAATAAAAAAAGTTGCTCATAAGAGGACAGAAAACTGCAGCATCTTTAATGCTGAAACAATCAAATTCAGACAAGAAAATCCCTTAAATTATCAGAAACAGAAAGGAAAAGATTCATTGACAAACAAGGATGGTTGGCACGCAACTGGTCCTAGATCTTAAAAGTGCAATTGTTAGCAAGGATCTGTACACTCCAAGGCAAACTCGAAAATGCAACTGCATGGAGTTAAGGGGCATGACTGAATGGGAGACCTCCCATGGGCTTGATCCATCAAATAATCACAAAGTATATGCAAAATTTGGATCATGAACAAATGAACAAGCAACAGCATGGGGTTAAGGGATTCCATCATGTCTAAGAACCATCTGGCAACCACCATAGGTGCGACTTTAATGCAATCATGTTATTGTTCAAATTTATTAAAGCATGCATCATACAGAACAGGATCATGTTCAAACACGTGGTCAGATAAATGTTAGGACGAGTGTCTAAACCTATTAAAATGTTTGCATGCATATAAGCATTGTTTTTATAACTTGTGCTCAGTTTCTTTGTAAGATCTCTCTTATTAGTCTCTTATATATTTGATGATGACTTCCTAAAGGGCTCTAGTGATTAAGGTCCATGGCTGCCAATACTGTACCAGACAAGGTATTGGATTTGTTAATGGTACTGGTATTGAGTGGTACAAAAGTATGTTTCAAATTCATTATTATAATAAATTAATAAAAAAATATTATAAAAAGATATATGGTGACAATATACAAGTATAGTAATCATTGTCATTCTTAAGAACATGTCATAAACAAATAAATTAACACAACAACATATATCTATAAAGATACTTATTATAAAAAAGTGAAATATTCTACAATCAATGATGACAGAGAAACAAATTGTACAATTAATGATATAACATATCTGAATGTATCTAAAATAAAAAATTAACTTGGATAAAGAAAATGTAAAAACAGAGAAATTAACTCCTATATACAAATTAAATTTTTATTAATGTTTAAACTTCTCAATAGTTATTTTTCTGTTTTTATTTTTTACAAATTTTTTATCATGAAATTACAAAAAGAACTACAATGAATGTTATATTTATAAATAGTTCATATAATATAGATTACATGATATATAACACTATATGTGTGTGTGTGTCATTGCATGTGTGTATAAATTATAAAATCCTGTGGCCCCTATCATCCTTAAAAGTGGCTGTGGCTAAGGCATGGGGACCTTAGCCTTAGACTGGCATGCTTGGTGTGGGAAGCACTCCAAACAAAAAATTCTGTATTGGTTTTTAACTGGTACAGTATGTATTGACTAGTACATTATGAAATGCATAACTATGTTAAGGACTAAATCCCCAAGGTTTGATCCGTTTAATAAGAGCTTTCCAACAGTGAGAGTGATCCAAGAAAACAGTTTGTTTTGGAATTTAGTATTTTGCTATGCTCACAACAAAATGTCAGCTTGAAATTATGTAAACCTATTACTCTTGTCTTTTTGTTTTATTTATTTATTTTTTGGGATGTTGGGGGGGAGGAGGAGGGGGGGGGGGGGCGCCTTGGTTAATTACTCATTGGTTCTATTCTCCTAGTATTTGTTCCTCGAACCTTTTCTTTTCTATATTTTAAGTAAACACTAGGATTACAGTCAATTTTCCGTGAAATTGTCAGAACTCTTAACCTTTACTAATTTAATTTCCCCGTATGCTAACTTCGAAATTAGAAATCAATTTGCATGTTATCAGCAAATATTAGAAACCTTTGATTTTTAATTTCTTCAAATCCAATTGACAAACGATTCTGTTCAAGTTCCAAACCCTAGTAAACAAAAATCAACAGATCGCCCCTGTTCAGGCATACAAAACCAAGCTCATCACATACATTGATCCGCTCATCACATACATTGGATCAACAACATCAAACCGCAAATTGACTGAAAAGAACACGAAAAAAAATGCAAACAGACTCGCGAAGAACGAACCATCAAGATTTTGATCTGATCAATGCATCAAAGTCATCGAAGGCATACCAAAATCGGATCATGAAAAAGGAACCACATACGCATATACACCATAAACAAACGCGAGGAAAGTAAAATAAAGACGGGATCAAACGAAATAGGTTTGAAGATTCACCTGCAAAAAGCAGAGATTTATGGAGGGGAAGAGTTCGGCAACGGGGAAGAAGAGGCTGGCAAAACGCAATGAGACTGGACAATTTATACGTCTGGCGATACGACGATACGAGGAAGGCGAGAAGTTAAAGGAACGAGGAATCCTCTGCGGTCGGTAATTTATAGCGCCGTGCATTTGGTGCGCTGGCAACAGTAAGGCAATGACACGTTTGGAGTAAGGGCAGTGCTGCAGGGAGTTTTTAGTAAATTAAAATACTGCAGGGTAAAAGGTATCTCCATCTCAAGTTTATTCCTCGGATATGCTTCCTTTCCAAGCAGTCGACTCTCATCCATTGAATCATTTGATTAGGGACGCGGTACTGCTAATTTTATTAAGTGATCATCATTAGCAATTTTAAAAAGAAAATATCAACTCTTAATCGCATTGGGGGGATCAATTATGTAAATACTTCTTGTAATGTTTGAATATATTTTTTCAAAGTGTATTTCTTTTTAAATTTAATCCTAGAAATAAATATAAATAACGCACCGAAAATGACTGCATGAAAATTTAGCTTAATTTCTGCAAAATTTTCTTTAGGTAACCGACTTTAGAAATTCTGATAAAGTATTTAAGTCAAAGCTTTGCACTTTTTTTTTTTTTTTAATCAATGAAAACTCATGCTGATTAGATAATCTCATCAAATATATATAATAACTCACTAATTTTACATATTAAATAAGAGATTTGAATCCTGATAAAAAATAAGCAGAATAGAAGATGGAGGCAGTCAAAATTTTAATTTTAAGATAATTATGTCTCAAATAATAGTCTCTTAATCTGCTGAGCTATGTAAGTTTTTTGAATTTATAAGATTTTAACTTAACTGAAGGATAAAAAATAGTAGATTTTTTAATTTACTTTTTGTTTTTAATAAATAATAAAAAGGGTTTTCAAAAGTTCAAAAGCAATAATAATAAAATATCCGGTGAACTCTTGAAATTTTAGCACCAAAAAGATGGTATGTAAATGTAATTGGTATGGGGGTATATTTTTTTTGAAATTCAAAAATTTGAAAGGTCTTCAAAATATTAATACATCACAAGGATTTAATTAAGACACGCAAACCCACCTAAAAAGCATCACTTGTTTGGTGGTGCCATAGAGTGAAAGGGAAGTACCCAAAATGGCCCTCCCCACCTAAGGAACAAGCCAACTCGAACTGAATCATGACATAACTAGAGGGTATTGACAGATAGAGCTCACCCTTCTGTAGTGCTGTGGTAGGCAACCGACTACTCCTTTTTTTGTGGACCATCCATCCACTCTAAATGAAGACAACTTTACTAAACAAAGTTAGAAATCCAGGAGTCCAAGCCATATATGAAAGAGCTTACTTGACAGATTGTAAAGTTCATAGCATGCCCATAATTAGAAATTTAGACTTTTAGTCCAAGAATATACTCACTACAATGCTAATGATAGAATCAAGTTGTAAGTAAGAATATCATAAAACTCCTTAGATCAAACAACCAACAACATCTATCAACAAGGGAATATATCATTATAATGTTATCAAGCTATCATTTTCAATCATTGGTTTGAAAGTCCAGACTTGCAAACTTTTGGAACCGACTAGCTAGATATTTTTTGCAAAGCAAATGAAGATGGTATTTGAATTTCAAAGGTGATTTGGACATAGCACCATAAACAAAAGCATTTCTGACGTTGGCAATTAATTTTATTTTACTGGGTTCTATTTTAGTGAATTCTCTCTACTTAAGGAAGGCTCAATTCAGAAAGTAAGGGAAAAGACCAGTTGGAATAAATGAATTGAGTTTAGGATATTTTCCACATCTTGAAGTAATGAATATAGGAGAAACAATGCTGAAAAATGGAACTTACTGATACATAAAAACAGAAATATAACACAGCCAGCTAGTGTAGAGTTTGCTTTTAGTATCTAATGCCTTTAGCAACCTCAAAGAAATGAGCAACATTCTCCTCTGGAGTACCTACTTTAATGCCGTGGCCAAGATTCAGTATATGTTTACTTTTACCTGCTTTCCTCACAGTATCATTTATGCGATTCGTAATGAAATCTTTTGAACCAAAAAGAACGCCAGGATCCACATTGCCCTGAACTGCCACATCCTGCCCCAACCTTCTTCTGCCGTCAGCCATATCAACCGTCCAATCCAAGCTAATTACATCAACACCAGTCTGACGTAGTCTCTCAAGCAAGCCCCCAGACCCACTTGCATAGAGGATTAGTGGAAGATCTGGATGCGTTTGTTTCACAGAATCCACTATTTGCTTCAAGTAAGGCAAACTGAATTCCTCAAAATCAACAGGACTTAGCTCTGTAGCCCATGAGTCAAAGATCTGAACAGCTTGAGCTCCACTGTCAGCTTGGAACTTAACATATTTCGCCATTGAAGTTGCAAATTTCTGAAGCAGTGCATGAAGAACCTATAAAAGGAAAGAAATGCTAATAAAAAAGTGGCATCATCACCAGGAGAAAGAGATTCTTGTCTGCTTGACACACAATACGTAAATAAACCATATGCATGTGTGTGTGTATGTGCGTGCATGTGCGTGCGTGTGACTGTGTGCGCGCACGTGTTAATACAGGTGGATAGGCAATATCATACACACTTATATCTAATGAACTTCAGGACAATCAATGTCCTCCCAACACATTGTTAACAACATGGTCGGTTCTTCTCTCTTGAGATTCAGATAAGTAATAGGTACATATATCTTTCAGTATTTAGTATTACATTGGTTTGGATTCAAAAGATGCCCCTTGCATAAACAACAGGAGCCAATGGGCTCCTTTAGTTCCAAATGCACAACATGCAACATAAAAGTCCCATATGTGAGTCTAGATTTGGGAGAACACCCCCAAATTTTAAAGAACCACTGCCACTGAGACATTTTCTTGAGTTGCAATTTTGCTGGAATGCAATAGTTTTGATAGGATTAGTTCTAGAGCAAAATAGCATGAAATTACCTTGGGTTGCGAGAAAGCTAGTTGCTTTATTTTTGTGAAATGCTTTGATGAGCCACCTTCAACCACATATGACGCCAGGGTGAAGGGGGCCCCAACAAAACCTAATATGGCTGCTTCATTGTTAACCTGGAAATCAAGATATGGGAGAATATAATAAATGTCCCAGTTGGCTGAGGGATGAATGGTAACAACTCACTGGGTGGGACCTCCCCCATCTATGAAAATAATATTAAGAAGAGAATTTACCGAAAAATATTCAACAACCTTGAAGAAAGTAACTAAGACACAAGAAACTGTTAAGAGTTGGATAATTGTGTGCTCCGAGTAAATTTATGCAGAGGCCAATGACTATTAACAGAGAACTATAGCTGCTGCTTTTTAAGTATACAAAATAAAATGAAATTAAACTATGCTTTCCTGCAGTGGTCTGAGGGATTATAACAGACTTTAATAAATAAATCATTTGCTTAAATCATTAATTGTGAAACAATTATGAATTCTAGACAAACTATCTGTTGGGATGTAACCCACATAGAAGTCTAGAATTCATGTAGCCAACCCCACATAGTGGGATAACGGCTAGATATGTTGTTGTATTAATTGTGAAACAAATATACATTGGCCCTTTTCAAGAGTCTGAAGTTTCTTCATGCATAATTTGGGTTTACTTCTTCCAATTTCACCAGAATGTTGACCCAAAAGGTTTGACAAGTGGTGACGTGTGAACATAGAGATAGGATGGAATGGAAGTCCATCCCATCTTAAAGATATAAGACCGAATGCATTTTTCTACCTTAGAAGTTCAAGTTCTCAATGATATGTAATAGTACAAATTAGTAAATCCTTCATGAAGAAGGGTGAAAAGGAGAAGGGAATCCATCATAGGATATTAAATGTGAGTCGAGCCAAGCCATACCTCTTTTCTCAAGATTGTTAATGCTTCCCCAACATATGGAACGGACTCCTCAGGAACAAATATTCTCACTTGATCAACATCCACAGCTGCTCTTGGAGGATTGAATATGATAGGGCCCTTCCCTTTTACTATGTCAAAAGGTATATTCATCCCAGAAGGTGGGGTTAAAATGTCCGAGAACAATATGACCTGTCACAAAAATGAATGGTACTGATAAGCGCCAAGAAGTAAAGCACAGGAACCTTTGTCAAAAGTCATGTGAACTCAGATTTTGGTTAGTCCACTGCCTATTATCTGGAAATGCTGTTTCTACTGATAAGCATTAGAATAAATGATATAGAGGACATTTGACAAGCACAGTTACAGCAGAAGTCATTAAAAGCTGAAATGAACTAGTAAATCGTAGCAAGTGCTTTGGTCTTACCCCATCAGGCTTGAAAACTTTCCAAGGCTGTAAAGAGATTTCCACAACAAGATCAACATTTTCTGATCTCTCACGGAAGGAAGGATGCTTCTCACAAATGATTTGGTAACTCTGCAAGGAAAATTGCTTAATATGTGAGAGCCTCCCTACACTTCAATTAAATTAAGCCTGTTGATAGGATAAGAACCAACAGACATAACAAGTAAACCAAACCTTTTGTTTGGGCCAAAAAAAAAAATCATCGATATTCAAACAAGTTTGCAGAAAACAATACTTGAGAGACCAGGTAACTAGTTGGTAGAGAAATTACAGGCATCAAGACCATGCATAATCATAAACTCCATTGAGGTTGGGTTTAACTTGGTTATAAACTCAAATGTGCTTGAGAAAAGGCAGGAACTTCTTGCAGTATATGCAATTTACCTTTTTCCCATAGATTCATGGGCCACACTTGACAGACAACAAAGGATCCCTTGGGTTGGAAGGAAAAGACCATGACTGATAAAAGGAAATCTTATCTTGAACAAGGTCTCAACAGGTGAAAACAAAGTCTAACAAAATCAAGAGCTTTTACTTTTGATGACATCTTTACTGTAATCTAATCCTAACAACTTGAAAATTCAGATGATCCACTGTCACATGAATAGCTAACGCTAACTCATTTCAATTACAGATTGAAATTGCCAAGCAAATACTCAGCACCGTTTTGCTCAAAAGGAATAACTGCAAAACAATGTGACAAAAGAAGACCAAATACGGAAAAGGGAAAAGTGGGATGAAAAGATAAGAAAAAATGAATCATGATCCTTCATTGGCAATAAACTACAATCAAACCTGCCTTCATGTACCTCCCTGCTTGTCTCATAAGCCAAACTGGTGGTCTTTCTACTTCCTTCCCTCGAACAGCATTAAGCAGCAGTGGATCAGTTGCATTGACAGCTTTTGGCTCTGCAACAGTTCCTGGATAGTAAATTCAAGCATACGATTAAACTCTAGTCAATGTTAAGTTAGACCAAACATCACAATTTCATTCCCACAAGCCCCTACCTGAACCCATACCCAAAATATGTGTGCACATGCGTGCTACTGGGGGAAATGTGCAAAATCCATGAGAGTAATTAAGGAATAACTGAGCAAAGACACCTCAAAAATGAAGCATTGTCAGGTAGATGTAATGTTGTGTTTCCATATTGTACTTGTTGGTTTCACCATGTCAACTAAGTTATGGAACACAACTATATCAATTATCCTCATTCACCACCATCTCATGAAATTTCTCCATGTGAAGATGGTGTTCAAACTTCATTTCATCATTACTCCGCCAGGGGATATTATCCACTGCCAGTCCCAAGCCCGGATAAAGGAGGAGGGTTGCGTTAGGTAGCCGACAGTCAGCGTAAAACTTAGTCGGATCCAAATATGAATTCTAGACAAACTATCTGTTGGGATGTAACCCACATAGAAGTTTAGAATTCATGTAGTCAACCCCACATAGTGGGATAACGGCTGGATATGTTGTTGTTGTTGTTGTCAGGTAGATGTAACCTCACATGTGTGACTAAATATGATGCAAGTTCATTCTAATCCCTAGTTGGATCCATTCCAATGTTAATATTGTGAGTAATGGTGTCTAGAATGCTAAGGTTAATTGATGGCTTCTGGGAATTACAATGAATGATGAGTTACTGTAGAAGCAGCAGCAGTTGGAAAGGGATACCGGGATAGAGCTAAGGCAAATGAGAGAGAGAGAGTGGAGAATCAGAGCTGGAGCTGGAGGGATTTCTATTTGTATGTTCAGTACCCCTATCCAAAATTGATGAATATTTTAACTCCATATCTGTAGTGAATGTAAAATTGACATCCAAGAGATATGGTTACAGGGTGGAGTATGAATTCTCAGTAGTGGAGTGACCCCAGGCCCATAGTGGAAGAGTGGCACAAAGGATGCAGAAGCCACGTGACACCGCTTCTAGCATGCACATAGGGTGGCTGAAAGTGAAAGATTGATCCTATGAAGCAGCTTATAAAGCAACCTAGCAGAACAGCTCACAGGCAACCGTATGGAAGTGTTACAGGCATTCT
The DNA here is from genome assembly GCA_036245055.1 of Diospyros kaki. Taxonomy (NCBI): domain Eukaryota; kingdom Viridiplantae; phylum Streptophyta; class Magnoliopsida; order Ericales; family Ebenaceae; genus Diospyros; species Diospyros kaki. The sequence goes on along the minus strand of BSEG01000002.1, from coordinate 45,487,124 downwards.
TATCCTGAGTGGGCAATACTCGAGCAGAAGTATAGCTGAGCCGAGAGGTGCCACAAGTGCCTACACTTAGCCTAACTAGTAAGGCATGACATTCTATTACAGTTGGCCAATTCAAGAAGGCATAAGTCCTACTTGAAGATAGCCATGGAGATATGCTTGATTCTCAAAGCCAAAGGGAAATTCTATAGAAATGCACTCAATCCCCACAGGGAGAGCTTAGGAGATAGGCATAATCCCTAAAGAGAGACCTTATAGAGCAACTCACATGCCTTGCACAGAGCCACACCATGGTAGTTGATCCTGAGTGATACAAGTACCGAAAAATATATGCACGTAAACACACACTATGAACGTGAACGCTAGCTGATGAAAATAGTGGATAATTACATCTTCTATTTGTCCTTTCCTTTTTGGCGGGAGGTCTTCAGTTTACTTGAACCCACCAAAAACAAGGTAATTGCATTTATGCCTAGCTCAAATGTTCAATATAAACGCCTCAACAAATTTTAAAATCCCACATTCCTTATTCAGAAACACGTGCTCCATTCAACATTCTCTACAGAGACATACAGGAAGGATATAAGCTCCAATCAAGAATCAAAGTCGATTAAGCATTCATTTTACGACCAAAAACCCTACAGTTCCATTTCCAAGCATCAGAGAGGGGAGGAAAAAAACGAAAGAAAAGCTAAGCGAGATTACAATTGCCTCAGTTGAAAATAAGAATCGCATACATAGATACGATAGGGTGGACGAGAATTACCTCCAAGAGCACATTGGAATCTTGGTCTGGAGCTGTGGGGTACAGAAGTGAATGTCGGGTTGGGAGAGATGGAGATTGCAGAGAAACAAGAAGACATTGAGCTGTAGAAACAAGACATGTTGGGGCTCGAGCGAGTTCTTAAAGCTCTCCTACAAGGGAATTTGCTTGCATTTCTGAAGCAAATTGGAGACTTTTTCCTGGTGAAAACGAACGCAGTACGTGGAAACAAAGATCACTTCGTGGGTTGAGGTTGGGGTGGGGATTCGGATTGGGATTGGGATTGCGAATGGACAGACGGATAACAGATAAGGGACGAGCAGATGTTCCTTGTTAGCTTTCTCCACTCCTTACAAAGCCAAAGTCTCAAAATTAAGTTTTATTCGGTAAAAAATAAATAATTAATTAAATAAGTACCGATAAGGAAATCTCATACTAATTTTGTTTGTTTTAATCACGCTCCATCACGGACGCCTTCATTGTTTGGCCCTTTGATTTCAGCAGGGAGAATTAATTGCAAAATATGCCTCACACGACTTGAGTTTAAATCTTCGCATGCTAAAATGACCAAAAAACTTAGGTGATGTTTTCTTCGTGTTTCAGTTTTTAATTTTGAGTTTTAAATTTATTTTCAATTTTGTGTTTTGAGTGTCCATTTTGAGATTTTTAAAAATGTGTTCTTTTTGTCATTTTAAAAAACTGTTTTTAAAACAAAAAACATCATTTTGTAATATTTTATTTAATAAATTTAATTTAAAATAAATTATAAAACAATTATTAATAAATTATAAATTATTTAAAAAATTAATAAAAAAATTATATTACATATCATATTACATATTCGTTTTCAAATAAATCAAAACAAAAAAAAAAATCAAATAAAAAAAGAATTCAAAACAAAGAACACAGAATGGATTGGGTCTCAGCAATGATGGTGGATGCGAGATGCAAGGGGAGCGACGGTGGGCGGGAGACGACTGGTGGTGGGCGCGGTCGACAACGGTAGTCGCGGTGGCAGTGGCTGATGCGGTCGACGGCGGTGGCGGAGACGGTGCTCTGTTTTTGGGTGTTTTGTAGAGAAAAGAGGGGGAGAGAGAGAGAATGGATGGGGTCTGCCAGATTTGGGGGGAGAGGGGTGGGTCGATGGCGGCTTTCGGTGGTGGCGGGCGAGGTCAACGACCGCTCTGGCAGCAACGGAGATGGCGCGCGAGGTCGATGGCGGCTCTGGCTGCAACGGAGATGGTGGACGCAGTGTTTGGCAGAGGTTAGAGAGAGAGACAGAAGAGATGAGAGAGAGAATAGATTCGAGCGTCTGCCATTGCGTGAGAAGAAATGTTGTTTTTCGTGTTTTCATCTTTTACCCGTGTTTTGGCTGAAAAAAGCCAAAACGAGTTTTTCTTATTTTGAATTTTCTTTACAAAATTTTTACTTGTTTTCGAAAATGCGTTTTTGAAAATAACAAAGAGAACACGTTTTGAGTGTTTTGAAAAATTAAAAACAAAAAATGACACGAAAACGATAATGAGAACAGGGACTAATAAGTTAGTCTTAATTGTTGAATTGTTCCCTGAGAGCAATCTCTCTCTCATTCAGGTTTTGGTGAGGTTGTCTCTAATATAACAATTTCTCTCTCTAACAAATAGAATACATCTGTTAGAAACAATTAGATTGGGGTTTTCTCTTGTTGCATGTATCGTTTGTGCGCGATAAACTTTTTAAAAATTTTAAAAGATGATTGTTTTAATTTCTTTTTCTCATGTACTGGTTTTAATTTTTGATTCAATTGTTGCAGACGTTGTCCTCTCTTTATATATTATTTAAGGTATTGATAATATTTTTATTAAGTTATAATGATAACATCATAACTTCTTTCACTTATAATTTTTACTTAGTACAATGATTAAAATAGTTTAAGTGAGTTGAATCAAACTTATATTTTTTGAATAAATTAGATTTCTAATTTTTAGACTTTATATTTTATAATAAATTGATTATCATATTTTAATTTTTATCAGACATCACAAATTTTAAAGACATCGATAATTTTGACCAAGAATCTGACTAAACTTTACTTTTTATTATAGCTCAGTCTATTTTTTTATTTTTTGGTCAAACTTTGTTAATATATACTAATGTCGTATATATTAATATAAGGTCAAAATTACTTAACGTCAAAATTAACCTGATCTTAATCTTGATATTAATATTAATATATAACATACCAATTTTTATTAATGGGAAAAATAAAAGAATGATTAAATTTTAATAGAAATCAAATTTTAGTGATTATGAGGACAAAAATTAAAATACAATAACTAGATTGTCACGAAATATAAAATTTAAGAACTAACATTGTAATTTATTTTATTTTTTTTCTATCAGACAAAATTCAAAACTAATTTTCTTTACAAATTTTTATTATATAATGAATAGAATTACTAATTTGTTGTTTGAGATGCTATTACTTTACAAGTTTTAATTTTCAGTTTCAACCATTTAAAAATAAATCTATAACTTTATTTAGATTTAGTGAAAACTATTAAATGACTAAATTAAGATAAAAAAATGATATTAATTTAGCACGCATATTGAATATGCATGTGTAACGGCGAGAGGGAGGATTTTAATTCAAATGTTGTATCCATGCTTCTTTGAATCCAAAACAAATAATTTTATGATCGAACATAATCATATGTTAACACCATTCAGTTTTTCTAAACTTAAATTGTGAAAGGATGAACAATCTCACGTGGGGGAGCCCGAAACGAGTCACTTCAATGTTCTTTTCAACACAAAAAGGTGCCCCCTCACACTCACATTTACATACATTTAGCCAAACCTAAGAATACCCCCATGCTAAATGTCGACTCATCATCAGGCTATAGTAAAAACCCTATTATCAACTTCTAAAAGCTATGAACAATTATGAAGGCGTTGTAATGAACATTTCTTGCAGTACTCTGTTAAAGCTATCAACAAATATTAGTAAGGAAACATAACAGTTCACTCCCAGCAGACATCACAGGCAATAAGAAACTAACTTCATATAGCGAAGGTTCATGCACAAATTCTTGGCATTAGGATACATTAAACAATTTTTTATTCATCACTTGTGAATCCAAAAAATAAATGTGAATATGCTAACATGTCTACTCTTTGGAAGAAAGGTGGTAAAAAAAAAAAAAAAATCAGAAGATACTTCGCTGCATAATTACAAGAAGGTATTTAGGGTGGTGGGGTTGGAAATGGATCAGAGGATGGTATCAATGGTAAGCTTCCTTCGGGGCGGAGTTTTCTCTATGATCTGCTTCTGCAAATCCATGAAATTGGAACCCTTGTGAGCGAATAACCTCCGGAGGTTAATCACAGAAAGCTCACTGAAACTGGCAACCGCAAGGTCGGCTTGTCCAAGATCATACCTGCACATTTTTCAACTTTCTACATCAACAAACAGTTGTCGAATAGCCAGATTAACAAGAATGAATCTTTGCATTCTGCTTTTTGGTAGATCTGATTTTGGTGTAGGCTCCCTGCACAAATGCCTCCAGAAAACCAGAGACGAAGGAAAGATAGATGGGAAGAAGAGTCGTGAATTTCTTCCAAAATCAGTCAGTACAAGATTATTCTGCAACAGACAAAATAGTACATACGCTGGGTGAGCACCGATCAATGCCACGGCCATCATTGTGCAGTTGTGAGCAGCAGTGACACCCCTAGGATCATCCTCAAACACCACACACTTGGAGGGTTTCCTGTCCAACTGCAAGAAATTAGTTAAAATGTGTCACTGATGCAGAAAAATAGTATTAAGCTTCCTAAAGACAAAAATACAAACTAAATTTTTTGGTATGCTGATGCCCCATATTTTCTGACAGATCCTTTCCAAGAATTTTACCATAACCATTCATATCCCATCTAAAATAAAGTTATCAAGTGCTGATTCATTCCAAGTAATTTGAGTGGAAGACTCAATAAGTATTTTAATTTTCTTTTCATTGTCATTTTTAATTATGGACCACAATTTTAGCAGTGTTTACATGACACGTTCTAACATTACCTTTACAGCTGCTGAGAGAAATCTATGAGCTATTGATTCCATGCCATCTTCTTCTGACACAATTGCCTGCAACTCCAGAAAGATGGTCAATTAGGAGAATTAATCTGGAACGCAGACTCTGAGAATAAGAAAGATCTAGATCATAAAATTGTGTGAACCTGTCCAGACTGTTTAAATATGTGTGACTACTGATACACACACCATGATTGGGCAAGGGTATAGAATGTATGTTTGGCTTGATCAGGCAACTGATAAGCAAGTTTAGTACTATGTTACTTTGTGTTCAGCATTTTACCTTAAGAATAAAAGAAGAAAATTTGAGAAATATGAATTTTAGATGCCTGTCATTGTCTGTAGACAAAGAAAGACTCCTAACTTCGCCTACAACACTAATTTCAGGCCAATGCAACATACAACAATCGTTTGATCCAGCACTCCAGCAATTCATGAGGAGAATTTAGTATTATCTTGAAATCTCCCTAAAATAATATTGCAAATAGAAGTAGGTCGTTGAATGTAGAACTAGGAACTGCCATTGATACTTCTATTCTGACTAATAATGCAATTGATTCTTTCAGATTGGCAGGGAAATACAGTAAAAGCTTGATCAACCTTATTTATCAGACTATGCTACTTCCCTAGAGATCAAAGTGTGTGCACATTGAGGTAGGGGAAGTCAATTCCTAAATAAAGTTACTGACATGGAAATACTTCTTCAGCCCCATTCTCTCCAAGGCTTCAACCATATTCCTGCGATCAAGACTTGAAACAACAGCACAAGGTATCCGAGCTGTAGATACTGCATCCAGCCATTCTTCTAGTCCATCCATGGGTTCTGAAAGCTGAAGAAGATGATGAAGAGAACAAAGAAACGAATCAATTTTAATTTTATTTGCAAACATAACAAAGATGACAACCAGAAGAGAAATGGCCGTAAACTGACTTTAAGAAGATTGTCATAATATAGTTGTGAAAGCCTCAGCTTCAGTCTATCCAGTTCACTTTCTGCTTTCGCCCAGAGCAAAATCTGAAAGTTTGAATACTTCTATAAGAATATTGGGAAAAGAGGCAGGGATAGATAAACAGTTACCAATCTTGATGAGAAGAATCAAACAACAGCATATTACCTTCCAATGCTAAAGTAACTTAGTGTATAATTAATAAAGTGGAACTTCAGGTTCACATATGAGTTTCTGCAGTACGTTTGTCCCCTGCTAATGTTTCTAACCACTATGATTCATCTTTAACTCCAATTAAAATATGATGGAAGGTATTTCCCATAGAAGAATGACAACAAAAGGCGAGGAATATACTTTTTGCAAGAGCAAGTATGAAAAAGGCCTACCAAACAACTCAACATGCATAATATAGACCTTGTGGAGGTTCTCAATATACTGGAACACTAGTCATCCCACTGCCCAATTTCTTCCCAAAAAATCAGTCTTGTAGAGACAATTAAAGAGCAACAAATGCCAAATTTGAAGGACCAAGCAAGTTCTCTTCCTTGTGAAAAGAAAAATTTCTGATGATCCACATCAACAAAGGGATTGAAAGAAAATATGTTCCTATGATCAAAAGAATTTCCAGTAAATTTGATCACAACTGCATGAGACTAAACTGCAACAGCATGGACGGTGAGGAAACAATGGAAGAGGTTCAAACAGATAGCACCAGAACAGGGTTAAAACAACCAGCTTTTCACCTAATTGTAGCCTACTGTGTCTGGCAATCTGTACAGATGTATATAAAGGGATAGGGAATCTATCTCTCCCCTTTTTTGCCATGGGATTTGCAAGATGAGGAAACAGGCAGCTTTGGGTTGAGAAAATCATGCTACATTGGAGACATTATCGGTAGTTACCTTTGCTAGATCAACCGGTTGACTTGACTTACTTTTCTTTATGTAGAGCAAATAAGAGTGTGAGATAAATATTCAAATCCTTTTACCATTGTTGTGCAAACAGACTTGCAAATCGCGCACACACACACTTTGATATCACTGTAAGCCTTTAGAAAAGTAAATCGCAACCAGCAAACACAAAAACAAGACAATGGAAAGTAAATAACACAGAGAGATTAACCGTGATTCACCCTAAAAGAGATACGTCCACGTTAAACTCCGGCAAAGAAGAGCTCACCGCACTATCGGAGTAAAATAAGGTTTACAATACTTATAGTATACAAGCCTCACAACCACTCTATTTACACAGACTGGTTGTAATACCTGAGAAATCCTTAAGGGTATAAATGGTATTTTACGAAGGGTACAAATGGTATTTTCGAAAGAATGAAAGTTGTAAGGTACACTATCACAGTTTTAAGCGACCAAATCAGCCGAAGGGAGTACCCTGGACCTTAGATGTTAAAGGAAAATAGAGTAGTATCGATGAGTAATTCGAGACATAATTTTAGGTGTAAAAAAAAATTAAATCGGGAACAGTTTTCGGTATAACTGTCGGTTGGGCTGAGAAAACCGAGTCGACGTAGGAAACTTCCAAAGAGTCAACAGAATGTGCTAAGAACCAATATATTATACATAGAACCACTGTTATTAGAATCGTGCGATTCGCATCGCGAATCGCACGATTCGGCTCGATTCCAAGAGAAAACGAGTCGAATCTATAGGGTGACTCGAAAATTGCTTAGAATCGACCATGAATCGAAAGAATCGGCAAAGAATCGGTAGAATCGGACGAATCGAGTGAATCGAACGAATCACAAAACTAAAATAGAAATGAGGTGAAACGACGGTACCTGAAGCGTTAGGAGCTGGAAGCTGGAAAGTTGAAACAGAGAAGCAAAAACGCTGCATATGAGCATGAGATGAAACGATAGAAGCAAAGGCGAGACTCGAGAGCTGCGACTGAGAGACTTCAGGTTCTGTTCAAGGTGCGTTGCTTTCTTCTTCTTCAGTTCTTCTTCTTTCTTCTTTGCTTTATGCGAGACCATACGAGTCCTAAGAAGAAGACTGCGTTTGCTTAAAACCAGTGCTTCTATTCTATGCCTATTCCTAGAGAAAATCTAGCTTGGGAGTCTTAACGAGTGTTAAAACCAGTGCTTCTGTTCTAGTTTCTCTGGTCAAATAATTTTTCATCCTTGAAAATGATATTATAATTTTTCATGTGCTCACGTGCCAACAAAGACATCAGAGATGTGGGCAGCTGGGCGCATGAGCCTCCACTCATGCTTACTTCCGAGCAGAGCACCAGCTATTTTTATTGACTTTGAGACTTTCTCTTGTTAACTTATTTTGTCTTTTTCTTATTTTTTCTTGCTGTTGCACTGCAGACTGCTGTGTCTTTTGCAGCTGTTTTTGTTGACTTTGGGGTTAGGGACTGTTATTGTTATTGTTTTATTTTTTTTATATATTTTCTTGCTACTGCACTGCAGTGTTGCTGCTGTGCTGTGTCTTTTTTTTTCTACTTTTGATTTTTTCTAATATGTTTTATTATCTGGTTAAATTTGTTTTACTTCTTTTATTTTCTTTTATGATATTTTTACTGTTTTTTATTTCAAAAATTTGACTTTATATTTTTTTTCAATGTTAGCAGAATATTGTTTCTTTCTCGTTAAATATGGCATCAAGATCAAAAAAGGGATCTACAACAAAGAATAATGATCTTATTTGGGAATATTGCACTCGGATTAATGGAAATAGAATGAACTTAAAGTGCAATTATTGTGGACTTGAAAGATGGGGAGGGATAAATCGAATGAAACATCATTTTGCGGGTGATCATGATAATGTGGCTCCTTGTACACAATGTCCAGATAATGTGAGGGAACTTTGTATTCAGATCTTAGGAGAATTGGAAAGACAAAAGGTGAATGAAAAAGAATATTTCCAAGAAGAAGAGACAGAAGTTCAAATGGTAGGAGGAAAAAGAAAAACTAGTATGGATGTCTTTTTCACTAAAGGGAAAGAAAAACAACAAACTTTAAATGCAATGGTTAAAAAAAGGGAGCCCGTTGTTCATAGCATTTGTAGATTTTTGTATGGACATGCATTGCCTTTCGTTTTGGTAAAAAGTCCTCTTTTTGCTTCAATGATGGAAGCGGTTGGTGAATATGGTAAGGGTTTAAAACTTCCTAGTTATCATGAGGCTAGGGTTACATTTTTGAAGAAGGAAGTTGACAATGTAAACTCAATGCTAGAGAAGTATAAAAAGGAGTGGAAAAGGACTGGTTGTACTTTGATGTCAGATGGGTGGACGGATAGGAAAAGTAGGTCTCTTACAAACTTTTTGGTGAGTAGTCCAAGTGGAACAGTTTTTCTTAAATCTATTGACACTTCAGATGTTATAAAAGATGCACAAAAGTTATTTGAGTTGCTTGATTCATTGGTGGAGGAAATTGGGGAAGAAAATGTTGTTCAAGTGGTGACTGATAGTGCTTCGGCCTATGTAGCTGCGGGTGACTTGTTGATGGAGAAAAGAAAAAAATTATTTTGGTCTCCTTGTGCAGCACATTGCATTGATTTGATCTTACATGATATAGGTGGGTTGCCTATTTTCACAGATACAATAAAGAAGGCTAAAGAAATTTGTGTATATATTTATAGACATGCTTGGGTCCTTAACATGTTTATGAAGTTCTCTAAGAAGAGAGAGTTGAAGAGGCCAGGAGTTACAAGGTTTGCCACATCATTTCTTACATTGAGGAGCTTTGAGGAAAATAAGATTCCTCTTAGGGCTATGTTTGCATCGGAAGAGTGGGCTAAAAGTCATTATGCTTCTAAGGTGGATGCAATTAAAGTGGGAGCAATTTTGTTATCCGATGACAAGTTTTGGAAATCGGTCAAGTATTGCTTAAAATGTGTAAGTCCACTTGTTAAAGTTTTAAGACTTGTTGATGGGGATGTGAAACCAGTAATGGGATACATATATGAAGCGATGGATAGGGCAAAGGAGAAAATTGCACAAAATTTCAACCATCAAAAGACAAAGTATGAGCGCATTTGGAACATTATTGATACAAGATGGGATTTGCAACTTCATAGGCCACTCCATGCAGCGGGATATTTTCTTAATCCCAAGTGAGTTTCTAAAATCATATTTCCTATAACTAACAAATTTTTGTATTCTTTATGCTTTGTTGTTTCTTACTTGTATTGCATTTTTCTAAGGTTTCAATATGATGAGTCTTTTAATGCGGATATAGAAGTTAAAGTTGGTTTGTACAAGACAATAGAAAAGATCTATCCGGATATTGAAACAAGACTAAAAATTGATGAGCAATTAGAAAAGTTTAAAAAAGGCGAAGGATTGTTTGGCATGAGTATGGCTACTTTAACAAGAGACAAGAAGCAACCAGGTATTATTTTGATTTAATGTTTCAATTTTCAAATTTCAATTGTTAGCTCCTTTAAACTAATTAGACTAATTAGTTTTATATTTTTCTATCTTAGCTTTATGGTGGGAAAGCTATGGGGAAGAATGTAAAGAGTTACAAAACCTAGCCATACGAGTCTTGAGTCTTACATATAGTGCTACAGGATGCGAAAGAAATTGGAGCACATTTGAGCATGTCCATTCAAAAAAGAGAAATCGTTTGGAACAACAAAGATTAAATGCTCTTGTCTTTGTGAAATATAACATTCAACTTGAATTGAGGCAAGCTAAGAGGGAGAAAAGAGGTGAAAATTATGATCCTATTTGTTTGAGTGATATGGAGTCCGATGATGAATGGATCACTGAACAAGAAAATCCTTATTTACCCCAAGATAATTCATGGATGGATGCTAATGAATGTTTTGAAGATAATGGAGGCATTCAACCAAGTAATAATAGAAGAGGTAAATATCTATACTTTATGGTTTCCTACTTTCTAAAACTAAGTTAATGTGTTTGTTTAAGTTTGAGTTGAATTCTAATATGTTATAACTTATATTGTATAATATAGGGCCAAGGAACTTGAAGCTAGATAGAAAAAGAAAAGGAAAAGTTGTTGAAAACAAAGTGGAAGAAGAATTGGATTTAGAAATGATTGATGGTGAGGAAGATGTAGAGGATGGAGAACAAGTGGATTTGGCTACGTTTGAAGATGATGAAGATGATGATGCTCTTCAACTTGAAGATGAAGATGATTGATAACTTGTGAAAATTATGGACAATGGCATTTATTGGTAGCCTAATGGCTAATAGTTGTTTTTTTTCTAGTTTGTTATTTTGAAAGTGGTTTGATTTGATACAATTTGAATTTAAAAGCAACATCAATATATTTTTGATATAATTTTAATATATTTTATTTATTTTCTATGGATATATATTATTTATATTTGAAATTAAAAATGTGTACTGAATCTTACGATTCGATTCGATTCTCGATTCACGATTCGTAAAATATGGATTCCGATTCTCGATTCGAATCTCGATTCAACAACTATGCATAGAACAACTCTTGAGCAATTTCGGGTTAAAACGAAGGGATTTAGGGTCAAATCAATCAACCGGGCTAAAGTGTAATTTTCTAAATTTGCCCGAGGGAGGTCAAAAGGATAGTTTTTCGAAAATTTCGAGGGTTAAACCAAGAGTACAAAGCTTGTGGGCCTTAGTGGTATTGTTGGAAAGATTAGTAGTTCTATGGAAAGGGGCCAAAATGGCATTTGAAGAAACTAAGGGGCTGAAGTGCAATAAAACAAAACCTGTAGTGTGAACACAGCCACCAAAAACGGTTGCCGCATTCGACTGCACGTGGAGGCCATTTCCAATGATGGGACGACCAAGGGAGTGCTGAGAAAGGCTGTATACGGCGCTAGGAAGCTTGGGGGCCAAGCTTTGGCCGAGATCTGGCCAGTTTTTTTTGCTATAAAAAGGGGCCAAAAACTTCAAGATTTTTGCATCAAATTGGCCGCGATTCGGAGTGTTTTTGAGAGGGTTGATAAGGGGTTTTTGATCCTTGCATCGAGGGGAAGAATTATGGAGTTTTTGGGAGGGTTTTCGTTGAGTTTAAAGGCCGTTTGAAGCTCAGCCGAAGACGTGAGGCAGATCGCCTCCACTGACCTGCAACTGCCTGTTTGGGGTGTTTTTCGGCCGGCAAAGGGTGTCGTTGTGATTGACTTATCAAGGGCTTCAAGGGGGTGGGATTGGTTTGGCCATCGGAGAAGTCGCCGGTGGCCGGAAGAGAGGAAGAAAGTGGCGTGTCAACTGCACGCGCAGACATGCGCTGAGCGCGCGTGTGACAGGGGCAATTCCAGTATTTCACTTCAATATTTTTCTTAAATTATTTTAAGAATTATTGTGTTGAAAAATTTGGAAAAATGTTTGAAAAGATAATTATTTTGGAATTATCGAGGTGAAAACTAAGAGAAAAATAGAGGAAATTATGAAAAATTAAGAAAAAGTGGATTTTGATGCTCCTTTAATTAAACATGGTGTTTAGGGAGTATCGTGGCTTGATGTTGAGTATAAATTCGAGTGTTTGTGATTTGACACGCAAATCGAGGTCGTGCACGTGGATCGAGGCATTCCGAATACGTTTGAGGTGAGTGTTCTACCTGAAAACTTGATTTATCTTGAGTGTTCTACCTAGAAACTTGATTTATCATGAGTGTTCTACCGAAAAATTTGGTTTTAACTCGTGAGTGGTTCTCCCCCAAAACTTGCTTACTGTGGGTGTTTCTACCCTAAAATTTGGTATTTGTGTTACCTAAATGTGTTGTGATTTTATGCAAAATGGTTTTGTTACATGCAAACAATAACCGGTAACGGTTGATTTTATGAGGGAGGTTCGTCCCTAAATATTTTGTACTTGTGCATTGCATTTTATAAAATGTTGTTTATATGATGCATTGAATTGTGAAATGTGGCATTGTCATGCGTTTTGTGATTGTTCATATGGAATGTCAGCCAAAAATATTGTCTGGATAGTGTAGTCATAATTCTCCAAGAGTGTGCGACGGAATAATAGGGGTATCTTGTGCTGGTGTGCATGCCGGGATAGCCGCATTGGTTTCTGTATTAGGTCGTTTGGTCAAGGAAGTTGCACTAAGATGACTAGGTGGTTCATATGAGATTTGAGTTGGGAATTGGGTAGTGGTTCCTGGATGCTTAGAGTGGGAACGTAATCTCCAACGTAAATGTGGTGAGTCGGGTTCCTGCGTTGATGTGACCCTTCTCGGCCGGGAGTGGTAACGATTGTTCCCGAAATGTTGGAGAGATGCGTTGACCTTGCCCCTCTTAAACTAGAACCGCGTCGTGTCGATGTGTCGGTATGGTGGCATGGCCTTTAGAGAGATTACTCTTTCCCCGTGGTATGGTTAAGCATTGTGGGATTCTCTTGGGCTAGGGCTTACCGGGTTGTGTTGATTTATTTCATGTCTTGTATTTATTCATGAAAACGTTATTTTGAACTCTCACTTAGATGATTTATCATTTAATATGGACTATATCCCTGGAATATTTAAACGTTCTAGGTGAAGGCAGCAGTGCGAAAGGAAAAGGGTTTGCCGAAGAGTGACGGCGATTAGTGGATAGATTATAGTATGTCGTTTCAATTATGTTGGTTATTTTGATGACGTCATGTAAAACGTTGGTTTGACTTTATGTTATAAATAAAGTGGGTTCAGTTATGATTTATTGAAGTTTCGATCTAGTTTCCGCATTTGAGGTGATTTACCTGTCTTAGTTTATTAATGATTTTATGTTGATATACTGAGAAGGTGTAACGAGATCTTCGGGAAATGGTTTTTGTGTTGAGTTTCCGTTGGAAAAATATATATCCCTGGAATCTTACGTTACCTAACGCCCTGGGAAGGCGGGGTGTTACACTGGTTCACTAATAAAATCGCCTCAAAACCATATTAAAAAAAGAAGATCAGAAGCTTACCCTATTGAACCAGAAAGAAGAACACGAAGGAGCCAGAGAGTATGAAACAACCGAAAATGAGAAAACCCTCGAACCCTTTGCGTCTCCTTTCACTCTCTCTCAATCTCTCTTTACGTATCCCGATGCACATCGAATTAAATAAGGATTGCACGATGCAAAAGGATGGTTGGGATTACATCAGATAAAAGACAGCATAGACGGTCCAGATCACATGCATAAAGAACAAGACGTTCGGCACGATCGAGAGAAGGACAGCCGGGCGGTTGCTGAGCTGCCCTCCGCTGCCATGTGGCAGCGGTTGCAGCTGACCCTCCTGCCCGGCTTCATAATTAAAACGGTGTCGTTACATGCTTCACAATCAACAACCATTTTCATGCCCAAAGCTACTAAGTAATTGAATAGCAGTTTCTCTTTATATCATGAAAGACATTAGCACCAGGGTTTCTCATTACCAGAATTTGTACATTCAAGATAGCACCCAAGGTCCATGAATGAAACTATCAAAACAGAAAGCACTATCTGAAATTAGTTTTCTTTTTTTTTTTTCTGGGAACTATCTGAAATTAGTCATGAATAAGAGTCTACAAAGTTATCCAAGGATGAAACATGGTTGAAATGGACTTACACAGCACAGAAATTATATATCTGAGAAGATGTAAACTTGATACAAAGTGATTAGGACCATAAGAACCACAACAGAGTAATAATGAATTAAGGGGAAAAGAAAAGGACACAGGACAACACAGTGAGCTTGAAATTGCTCTAGAACTATGGTTGCTACATTCTCAGGTGATACGGATACTTCAGTGGTTGCCACGCTAGTGTTGATGCTTATCATACTCAGATACTTGTTAGTCATGCCAAGGTAAGTTTCATGTGTTCTATTTTCTATTTTTCTATTATTTTATTTTTTAGAACATCTAGGATACATGACAGCCACATGTATCTGTGATGGTTATGTTGTTTGAGTAAAGTTATTGGATAACAAATAAAACACAAAATTAAGCCTAATTGCAAGTCTAACAAAACTCGATCCCTTATTTTTGTGCATACATAGAATAATGTTTTTAGTATTATAATGAGATTTAAGGATATCTCATATGTTAGATTAGTGGTATTTTTAATATTTTACAGACCAATATCACTATTTATTGAATGGTATCTTCGTAGTAGATTAGTGATGCTTCTTCTTCTATACTTTTGATCTCCATCATTAGAACTATGACTAAAAATTGAGACTTCAGAGCTCTTTCATACAGGCATCCTAGAAAGATTATAAAGAAAAAACTAAAGAACTATTTTCATCAAATTTATAATATTAGTTAAGCCTACAAAAATGATTTTAACAAGTTGACAAAACATTGCCAGGGCTTTACAAATATTTTTCTAATTTTATATTTTCCTACATGACTACACATTCATCATAACCCCTTTATCTTCATTACACTCATATTTTGCATGTATTGGTGCTTTACTACCCAACATTTTGTGCCTACAACAAAGTTGGTTTCATAGACGTCTAATAAAACTTTTCCCTCAGATTTACATAGTTTTACAATTATAAAAAATACAAAATGCACTTCTCCATTTTAACCATTCCACCTTAATTTTATAGACGACATCATCACTAATCTTTCCATATTTTCGAATGATTGATCTAAAATATCTAAACTAAGCTTTTCTTTTTCTTTTCTTTTTTTGTGTGTGATGATTTGATCTTTTCTCACCTACGCCAACCTACCCTATGTATTTGAGGGGGAGGTATGAAACCGAAAGACTCGGTATACATAAGACAAGCAGAAGGTATGGGATGATCATTCACCCCATAAAGCAAATCTGATCCTATTGTCAGTTTGATAAATGCGCAAGAAGACAAAACCAATGGGACAGCCAGACCAAGACTCACCATAGCATCATCCACACTTTTATTTTTACTAAAAGTACAATCCATATATTTGGTCTCAGTTGGCCAAACTAAAAACCTCTAGATTCTAAAGTTTTCATATCTCAAGGTTAGTATTCACACTTCCTTTTGTCTTATACCCTAATAAATGTCATTTGCAAATAGCATACACCGAGGCACCTCTGTCTAGTTATGTTTTAGTGAGTTCATCAATTACTAGAGAAAAAGATAAAGGCTTATTGCAGATCCTTGATGTAATTCAATTGCATGCTCATGTAAAAAAAGGAAAGAGAAAAACACACCACACCAAGCCTTGATCCCACCTGGTGGTTTTGGCAACATGAATCATAACTTGCCAATCATCAGTATCTATGACCACAAAAAATAAATGAACAAATAAAAAGAGGAAAAAAGAAATATAAAGCAAATAAAAAAATTAAACCCAACAAGAATTTTCTTTACAAACTAAAATAGAAAGTACGAGCCCAAAGCTTATAATGGTCATGAATTTGCAAACCTTATGCAGAACATGATCAGCACCTGCATAAAGCAAGAGTCTTTGTGAATCACCATCTTCAGGAATTTCCTTTCCTGCATTAGAACTAATAATAACTGTAAATTTGAAAAGAAGAGCAAACCTTAGAGCCACATGGTCTTATGTAACTTTTTTGCATAAAATAATTTTATTGATTTACAAGATGATACCAGCTTAAACAACCTTTCTTTCACACGAATACTAAAATGATCTTTATAGCAGGGATACTAATGCAAAAAAGAAAAAAAAAAGCCAATTACATACTAATAAAAGATTTAAGTCTAATGTCTACAAACAAGTGAGGATATGCAGAGTGCCAGTTCCTTTAATATCTCATTGCAACTAGGTTGCAATTTTCAAAATCAAGGTGCGGAGATAATGAAGATCAAGGTTTTTCCAACATATCAAGAGTGATTGAAAAGGATTTTCTCAATTGGCAAGAGGCATATTTGAAATGTTTTAAAAATTTTTAAAATGTTAGGGAAAAATGTTTTGAAATATTTTTCAAAAACTGCCCCCATTCAAATATAAGAAATGCAGGTCAATTTGAAAATAAAAAGGTCATAAAGTAACTAAAATACAAAATTGTTAATTATCTTAAGATTTTTAAAATTTTTCAGGGCTACAAAAAAAAGAGAGGCATATTTGTAATTTTAAAAAGTTTGCAGGCTAAAAAGGATATAAATGGGTACTTTACATAAATATGAAATAAATTAAATATAATATTAATAGTTATTTTTTACCTTTTTTGAGATATATGTTCTTTTGGGATGACCGACTTGCGCGGCCCCCGGTGCTCGTGCTCTCGATTAAGCCAGGGGAGGTAAATTGTAGGTGTGAAGCTTTGCCTCACTACGCAAGGCGAGGATCGAACTCATGACCCACTAAACTGACACCAGCATATCGCTTACCTGATTGCTCGACCTATGCCCTAAGGGCAGATATATGTTCTTTTGTACATAGTGATAGCGGTTGTTTAAAGATTTGAAATCTATTCTAATATATAAGCAAACACCAAATTTGGTGTTATGAAGCCCTATCAAATTTTTATTTCCAAAAATGCCCTTTATGTATTTTGCTTAAATAGAGAAAAAAAAACCACAAGAAGCAAAGAAGATGTTCCCTGACTTGAACTATGACCTACAAGTCACAGCAAACTCAAGAGCAACCTTACTGTTGCACCAAGAATTATCTTCATTTAAAATTCGTCTAAAAAAATAAAAATTAAACTGCAACTACCAAGCACCACCCCTTGAAGTTGAGCTTCATTTGAAATCTTTGTTTTTTCACTTGAAAAATTAAATTGCAACTACCAAACATCACCCCTTGAAGTTGAGCTTCATTTGAAATCTTTGTTTTTTCATTTGCAAGTGCACAACACGGGCAGCCCCTCTAGTATATATATAAAATAATATCGCTTATTCACTACTTCCACAACCCCCCCCCTCTTTCTCTCCCCCCCCCCCCCCCGCGTTTCAGCTTCTTCTCTATCTTCACTCAATCTTCATCGTCTTCACCAAGGTATGTTCTTTTTTCTTTCTATTTCCCTCCATGCCAGATCTGGGTGAATCTCTCCCAGGTCTGGCTCACCCAGATCCATGTACAGATTTGGGTTTTGAAAAATAGATATGTGATTGAACTCACCACAGATCTAGGGTTCAAACTCGTATCTAGATTTCAAATCCCACATCCGTCAGGTTCAACTACAGATCTGGGATTGGTAAGTCTTTCTTCTTCTTTCCATTTCCCTCCATGCCAGATATGGGTGGATTTCTCTCCCAGCTCTGGTTTCTAACCTGGATCTATGTGGGTTCAAAAACAGATTTGGGTTTTGAAACACAGATATGTGATCGAACCCACCACAGATCTACTGTTCAAACTCATATCTAGATTTCGAACCCAAATCTATGCTCAAACCCCAAATCTCATATTTGAGAAATTTTTTGAAGCATACATGTAAGCTTACTTCCTTCTCTACATATACGTCACATAGGGTGTTTGATGGTGCTCTTATCAGAACAACTCTCTCAGAGGAAAGGGCTTAGGATTTTGATCGAAGAGCAAAAAAAGATGCTGCCGCCATGAAGAGTGACACCAACTCTGGACATGGAAAACATGGACCTGCTGGACTTCACTGTGTTCAGATGATGGACCCTTGCAGCCCACATGATTTGTGTTGAAGTTTTGAACAAAGACACAAGAGAGTAAGATTTTGACAGCTCACATGGTTTTTGTCGAAACAAAGCATACATATAAGTTTCCTTCCATCTCTCATTCTCTATATATACATTACATAGAGTGCTTCATTTTGTTTCAGTTACTAAAAAAAATGCTAGAAAATACAAAAGAAAAAGAACAAAAGACAAAATTCCTTGTTGGACTGATCTACGGCTAGTTTTAGAGTTCAAAATTTTATCGTGTGTTTTTCCTCAGTTGATCCAACTTTAGAATCCAATTATGAAGGGCTTATGTTTGTGCTCAAGAGGGTATTAGCGCTTGTATACAGATTAAAGTTGTGGAAGTAAATCATATAAATATAGGATCATTGGTCAATATGTGGTAGAATAATGTATTTTTTTCTTCATTGTTCTCTTCTATTTAACAGCCACTATTCCTCTTCTGAAACAAGATCCTGTCATTGTAAGTAACTAATTCATGTGCATCAATCATGGATTCTATAGAAATTCCTTAATTAGTTATGGGCTATTGTTGTTCGTGCTTGTAGGAGTATAGAGCCACAATTCCAGTTTAGTGTTCTGATTGGCCTAAGTACAGTTTCTTTTTGGGTGTAATGAATTTTGGTTAGCTGTCATAAGATGCAAGTATATTTCATGATTTTTTAACATTGGAACAAGATTCTAGTGGCTGAAAGGTCATGGTTTACAGTTAAAAAGATAGGGTTGTGGACTTTGAAGAAGATTCTGAATTAAAAGGTGAACAACCGCATCTGTTGTATCAGAATGTGGTCGGGGATATCAATGGTATTTGGTTTTATGACCCAAACAAGTTCCAGGAAGTTGCAAACCTCTTTGGTTGGTATTTTTCTTCTATCTTTCCATCTTTAATATGATAGAATAAATTAATAAGATCAATGCAATGAAAGCGTGAGTGTTTCTCTACTTTATACTGAATATATTACTACGTATTGACTTTTTGTTTACTTTCAATATCCTCAGCGCATATGAAGTGGCACCTCCAATGTCACAATCTTCAAGGTAGCTGAGAATACTAAAAGTCAAAGAGAACAGAAAGTGAACAAAACGTCAATACATGGTAATATATTTAGTATAATGTAAAGAAACACACTTTTTCATCTCATTATCTTAGTAATTTGTTGTCTTATAAAAGATGGAGAGACAAGAATAAAGCCAACTAAAGAGATTTGTGGTTTCCTGATGCTCCAATGAATCATAAAACCAAATACCATTGATATCTCCTGCAACATTTTGATACAGTAGATAGGGTTGTTCAACTTTTAATTCAAAATCTTCCTCAATGTTCTCTAAAGCATCTATTAACAATAAATCATGGCTTCACTAGAATCTTGCTCCACTATTAAAAGATCATGAAGTTTACTTGCATCTTATAACAACTAACCAAAAGTTATTATAACTAAAAAAGAAACTGTATTTCACCCATTCAGAACAATAAATTGGAATTGTGGTTCAATATTCCTAAAAATATGAACAACAATAGCACATAATTAATTAAGTCCCCATAGAATCTGTGATTTATGCTCATGAATTAATGATTACAATGACAAGCTCTCACTATGGAAGAAGACGGGTGGTTGATAAATGAATGAGAACGATGAAAGAAACAATGGTCTACCACAGATTGATCAATGATCCTACATACATGATTTTATTCCACAACTTTAATTTGCATACAAGCACCAGTACCTCTAGAAACACAAACATTTGCCCGTCAACGTTCTTTTGCCACTGCAACAAAAGTGCAACCAAAGCATCAGAATCAAATCAACTGAAAAAACAACACAATAAATTTTCAAACTCCATAAATTTGCCCTAGATTAGTCCAGCAAGGAATTTTAGGTGTTTTTCTTTTCCTATTTTCTAACATTTTTTAGTAAATGAAACAAAATGGAGGAAAAGAGAGAAAAGAGTGGGTGAAGGGAACCCATTAGGGGAAGACAACATTGAACTCATAGATGGTGACATAAGTAGTGACAAAGAGAATGTTTCCAATACAAGGGTCCAACTTCTGAACCATGTTGAGGTTCAACAGCTCTGTGCCTTCCACGTCTAAAGCTAGCATTACTCTTCTTGGCAGAAGCAACATCTTCTTTTTCTCTTTGAATGGATCCCTAAGCCCTTTCCTTTATGCGTGTGTGCATGCGCACAAGAGAGAGAGGGAGAGAGAGAACTGTCAAGCATTGGGTAATGTATATGTAGAGAATGAGAGAGAGAAGGACACTTAAATGTGTGCCCTATCTTTTGACAAAAAAACAAGTGAGCTATCAAAACCCTACTCTCTTAGGTCTTTGTTCAAAACTTTTTAACAAAAAAAATGTGAGCTACATGGGTCCATTGTCTGAAGCACAATGAGGTTCAGCAGATATGTGCTTTCCACGTTCAGAGCTGGCATAATCTTCCCGACGACAACCATTCAAGATTCACAGTGTCGAGGAGCAACATCTAGGTGTCATTCACGGGTTCAACGATACCTTGCTAGGCTTCCATAGCAGCATTATTAACCCTGAACTCAACAATACGCATGCGCGTGTGTTTTTTTTTTTTTTTTTTTTTTTTGGGGGGGGGGGGAACATGGGACCCACATGGTTGAGTGAGGCCACTCCCAAGTTCCCAACACTGGTCGCATGGAAGGATAACTCATTGCAAGACCACTTGGGTGTCGTGTACCTAGGGTTTACCTAAGGTTTTGATAGGAAATTGGAAGAAATCGAGGGGGAATTAGACAAAGAGAGAGGGA
Organism: Diospyros kaki; assembly: GCA_036245055.1. Classification (NCBI taxonomy): domain Eukaryota; kingdom Viridiplantae; phylum Streptophyta; class Magnoliopsida; order Ericales; family Ebenaceae; genus Diospyros; species Diospyros kaki. The sequence goes on along the minus strand of BSEG01000002.1, from coordinate 45,466,090 downwards.
AATGCAGCAAGAAATGGGGTAGGAATATAGAGAGAACAACAAGGAGAGGAAAATCAGAGGGATTGGGAGAGAGAGATCAGAGGGAAATTGAGAGAGAATTCATGAGAGGAAAAATAAGAGAATTCAATTATCATTCAAAACATGCATTCCCATCCTCTAGCGGTGGCTTATATATAGCCTAACAACCTTCCACATGCACCCATGTGCAGTACAACTATAAGCATAACTGCCTATAGCTCAAGACAAACATCTATAACAGAAAAAAGAAAAAAAATTACGATTACTGTGCAATGCACGTAAGCTAACTACTACTATATTTACTAATCTATCCTTAAGAATCCTTAGGGTCATCACACTGGGCTACCACCCTTGTGATACCAAACAGATCTTATTGAGCATTGACGTCTAACATTGAATGTAATTTTGTTTTACTTTTAACAACTGTGACCTTATATGATGGAAGTGCACATGGATGGAATAATATGGATGATAAAAAATGAAGGGATGCAGAGGCTAAAAAAAACAAAGAAAGAACAATGCTGCAATTAGCAAAAGTATTGGGGTGTTGGAAGTCTAAAGTTCATTTGCTTAAGAAAATATCTCAGCATCGCTTAGGGCCAAAAGTGTCAGGTGTAGGTGAGCATGCCACATCTCTACTGATTTTGGTGCAATGGGAACCACCAATTCAACTGGAACAAGTCTTTGACGAGAAGAAGCATGTCATGAACCCTTTTGTTCCCCTTGGTACTCAAAATCCATTCTATTGATCTGAATCATAGAGAAAATGCATTGCATGGATCATTTATATATTTGGTAAATGTGGCTACACGTGAATCCAATTTCATGGCAATCCATACTGGTTTATGTAATTAATATAGAAACCTAGCAGTTTGGGAAATGAAGCATGTTTAGTTGTTTCTCAGGTTTTGAGGGGAAAGAAAAAAAAATGAAATCCTCATTCAGATAAAATGAATATAATTCCTTATGAAATTCTCATTCAGATAAATAAGACAATATACATAGAATTTACATATAAAAGAAATTTTGTCCAGTTTTCAATTATAATTAATTTTAGAAAAATTAGGAAGTTAATTAAAATTTTTGTACATCTTATTTTAATGAGTTTGGCAATTGTTTGGAGTATTTTATTATGTAACTACTATTTTAGACTTAACATTAAAAAGTAAGGATTTCTTTTATGTCTTAATTTAATTACTTCATTTACTCAATTGAATCCCCACATAGTGGAATAAGGCTTGGTATGTTGCTTATTTACTCAATCAAATATATGATATGTCATCATACTATATTTAAAAAATAAAATGCCACTAGGTATAGGTCCTGGCTCTGCCACTGATAACAGGTAGAGTAATTGACCCCAGAGAGAGAGAGAGAATCAGATGAAGTTGCTAGATTGAGTTTGTCGCTAATGAGTTAATGATAGAACGAAATAGAAAGTGGTTGCAGGGTCAGATTGTCAAAAAAGGCATGAGTTCTATATGACACCAAAAGTCTAGGAAGCACCACACTTGCTAGTGACTCTATGGACACAGACATGAATATGACAGCGTAGGACATGTATTAGACAAGCAATCGGCTTAATTTATTCATGTTTATTTTATTACGTTCACGATGACATGCTTGGAATAAGCCTAGAACACGTGTTCAAATAATGACATGCTTGGAACAAATATCCAAACTATGGACGTGCCTGGAATGCCTAAGGGACAATCATTTTCTCCAAAGTAATTTTTTTTTAAACATCTTTATGTGCAAGCTTATTTGTGAAATAGAATATTTTACAAGAAAATGAGACCAAAAGGCCAGCAGGTCCTTAGATTTGTTTGTGACTGTTGAGGAGCCGTATAAGATAAAAATCTCACATATGGCTTAGTCTCTGCCCTAGTCCTCAGGAAAATATTAATGGCATGTACGTGCCGTGTCTGTGGAAGAAAGGGGAGGGGAGGAAAGGGAAGTGAATTTTCATTCTTATTAAACTGAACAAGTACATACCTTAATGTTGTTCAGGTAGCATGTTCCAACACCATCTTCAGATTTTTTTTTTTTTTTTAAGTAACTGAGAAATCTGGTAAGTTTTCTTTTGAAAGCAGTGCCTATTTACTGAAAACCCATATTACTAAGAAATAAGGAAATTACAAAAATGTATCATGTTTACTGTCTATTAAAGAATAAATGAATTTTAGTCATGGTAAAATGTATCAGTAGAATCGCAATTCTAAAACATTCATCCATTATGCTTGCGTAATTTAGATGTATTTTAGTGACTTTCAGTTTACAGATTGATCAGACAACTTTTTTAAGGGTAATGAATGCACATTATTTTTAGACAAGGTGCACTGTTTTCAGTTTCAAAACAATTGTATTAATTGATGATAAATGCATCATGTCTTGCAATATTTATCAACTAATAAAATTGTTTTGGAATTGAAAACAATGCACCTTGTCTAAAAACAAGGTGCATTTATTGAAGCTTAACCATTGCCCTTAGAATATTGATTATTAACCAGTTTTTAGGGCAATGGTTAGCATTTCCTTTTTTTAATGACATGCTGCTTTAATTTGTCATTTTGATGAAATACAATAGGTTTGTGAATAATATATTGATTGTTATGACATAGACTAACATATTGACTTTTCTTTTAAACAAATATAGTTCGCATTGCCAACTCAAAATCAGTCCAGGAAAGGTTTTTGGTGATGTGGTAGGATTGGGTTGCTGATGGATAGTATATAATATTCAGAAAACTTTGTGGGTGAGTATGAGCATGTCTCAGCCCAATAAACAAAATAGGTCTCAAGACAATCCATTACAAAGATCTGAACATTTACTGTCAGGAGTGTCCAGATTCCTTGTTTGGGTGCCATCAAATACATAACTTCAAAGGCTAACAGAGACCAGATTTAAAGAACTGGATGTAATAGCGGAAGGTGTTACTTCTAGTAGTAGTTTTTACCTTTCCAGCAAGTATCAGATTTTGATTACGTTATCTGGAATGAGATAAGTGTGTCAAGTGTAAATATGTGTCATAAGTTGAATTCTTCCTATCTCAGTGTATTTCATAAACCAATATAGAGCATTCCATGCACAAAAATGGCAGTTATATGCATTTTACATTACGCTTATTATATCATAAAATGAATCAGTAGACATGCTATTGGGTGCATAATAAACTAGAGGTAGGACAACACAAGTACTTCAGCTGTTACGAGAGTCTACGATAGAGAATTTTTAAAAAAGCATACTCATGATTTGTTGGCAGAGTCCAACATTGGCCTTGGAAAACCTCACAACTTAGCAAAACAGGAACTCAAGCACTAAGAGTGAGTAAAATATTCCTCCCCCTCTTCTCTGGTGAATGAAGACCAACCAAAGCCATTGTGCTACAGCAGCATAAGTCAGGATTTATTTATTTAGAATCTTTTGGAACATAAGAAAAGCTCGATTTTGTTTCCTACTCTAATTTTGGATTTCTAGTTTGGTAAGGTCTTGTGAGTATAAAAATAAATACCTTACAAGTGAAAGGTTTATTTGGATTCAAATTATTGATTATTGAATATAGAGTGCTATTGATTCCCCCTCCCTGTTTATTTGGATTCAAATTATTGATTTAATCAATATAGAGATTGTTATTGATTCCCCACCACCTGTCTCCCCTTTTCTTTCTTTATTCTTTTCTTCATTTTCTTCTACCTTTTTACCTCATTGAAAGATGATAGTCAGCATGTTGCACCAGAGCTGGATATTCTATTTGATGAGAAGCTTAGTCATTAGACCAAGAACTAAAAAAGCAATTCAAAAAGAGTCAGCTACTATTGCCTTCTTTAAACACTAATAGTCAAATTGCCACAACTCTTTAACTACTCAAGTTTGAAGACCCTTTATAAGCCTCAAAGAAAAAACAGCCACAGATGGCAAAATTAAAATATGAGGAATATTGATAATTACCCTCTTCGTCAGCAAGGTCTTTCCAAGCTTTCAACTTCAAGGCCCGAGTATCAGCCTGACACGAGTTATAAACCAATTAAATAGTAAAAGAGAACATGAAATCATAGTTCCAAAAGCACAATAGCTCAGGAAATGATCATAAAAAGAAAAAGAAGGAAATTCAAGCAATCATCATTGTTTTCTCCCATTCCAATCCTTTATTTTGTGGGGACAGTAGTATCATATTGATCAGCCATATTACTTAAAATATTCCTAATTCATCTTCAAAAAGTGTTATGTGTACTTAATTGATGTTTACTAATCGAACCCAACTTCATTCTTACCCCCATTCACCATATGTTAATTCATTTTCTGAAAGCCTCATGTGTACTTAATTGATGTTTACTAATTGAACCCAACTTCATTCTTACCCCCATTCACCATCTGTTACCGTTGTTAGTACTGGGAGTGGGATCTTCCTTTAGTACTGAATCCAGATTCATCTGGTCCTCTTTTCCATTTCAAGACTACAAGTTAAAAAGTAACCCAAGAGGTCCAATAAATCTTTCTAGCAGATGAAATATTCTTACTGTCTGTGCCTCGTATAACAACATCAAGATAAGAAGGAATCTCAGAAAGAATAAATTGAAATTTGAGCTTCTTATTCCATGATGGATCTCTTATTCAAATTCACAGTTGTTTGTGAGCTCTAATGCTTTTAGTTTTCAGTAATGTGCCCCATTACTATCTTACAAACTTATTTTGAAACTTGTAAGAATTAACCTAGACATCAAATTAGAGTGTCACACAAAAATGTTGTGTAAAACGGGATTCATGAATGTGCAAGTATGTTTCTTGGATAGAACAAAATGGAATTAAACATATCATTTAGCATTCATAGCAAGAAGCAGAATAAGCTCTTCAACAAAGTTCTCAAATAAAAACATGATCTTAATGTTATTTTTTCCATTTTCTAATTTTGACAAATAAAGAGGAGTGATTGATATAAATGTTTACAGAAGCCCTTATTAGATGCAGTGCATAGGTAACTACTGTAGGAAGTATATGCAACAACCCCAAATTTTGCAAGATTGCAGCCTTCCAATGTCAATCAATTACCATTTTGATAAATAGCATAAGCAGGGAATGTTCACCTTATGCTACCAGAAATTCAGTGATAAATTTGATGATATCATTTGATTTAGCATAACATAAATTCTGAAGAGTCTACTAAAATATAAGTTCAAGTTCAAAATTTACCACCACATTGTCCCAAGAGAAAATAAGACCATATGCTTCATCAGGTTTCATGGCATAGCGGATTCGTTGAAGAAATCCCTCTTGTAGTCGGTCATTCAGAAAATCCTGAATGCGGCAGAAATTAACACCCATAAGTAACTGAGAAAATATTGCAGCGTGATCAACAATATGTACAAGGTTCAATATCAAGGCCACAAAAGCATAACCATACATTAATCAATTTAAACACAAAGAGTGATACATGCTTCTAGTTCAACTAAAATTGTCATTAACCGAGTATAATTTGAACAAAAGGCTCCGTGAAAGAAGCCAGGAGTTGGGACAAATTTTGTTTAGGCAATTGTATACGGATGAGTATATATGCATGCATCCTCCCACATAAACATGTGTGTTTGTATTGTTTGTAGGCTGTATGTATGGAAATTACATACTGACAGAATATTTGCTTACCACATCAACTTTCAGAGGTCCATCTGGTCTGAAAGTTTCAAAACCTTCTCCGTATTCAGCTCCAATAGCCTGAAAGATTCTGATCATTTTAGCACTATACTCTTCAATTGATCAAAATCATTACCCATAGCATGAACAGCTTAATTTAAAGCAAGAGAAGCCAGAAAACCCCAGAAACTCCCACTTCACAAACAGGACCGACTTCAAAATAGTACCAAAATTCAAGGAAAAGCTCGGATTTATGCTTCCTGGGGAATAGGAAACAAAGACCCTAAATACCAAAGTTAACAACCTGAAAAGAAGAGGAAAGTACCTCTTCTATGAAAACCTTGTCGGGTGCGATCGGAAACCCATTACCGGAACCATTTCCGTCCGGCCCACGATAGCTCCTTATCCCTAGACGACGATTCTGACGATAATCCACAGAGTTCGAAGGGTTTAATCTCCACTTTCTCAACACTGAAGACAATCGATGAATATAAAGAAGAAAAAGATAAACAGAAGGGTACCGAAAGAACAGCCAATCTGAGCTTTGTAGGGAATTTAGCGCCTTGAAACTGATGAGACGAAGAGGGCCTGAGAGGAAGCAGAGAGGAGGAGCTTCTGAAAACAGTGCACTCCATGTTTTCGACGAAAAGCTGAAATTAGACGTTCACCGATATGATGAAGATGATGAAGATGGAGTCCCTTTGGGCCTGGGCTTTGTTTGACTGGTATATGGGCCGCTACTGATGGGCTTCAGCAGCCAGATGATAACTCTATCTTGAGTTGTAAAATCCTAAAAGTTGATTTTTTAAGGCCCGTTTTGCCAATTTTTTTTTTTTTTACAAGTTTTTTTCTTCTTCTTGGGTGGATCTTCTGTTCTGTTGACATTTGAGGGGAATGATATTGGCAAGGATCTGTTTCAGAGTTGGTTGAACAAGATGATTGGTAGGTCGCTAAGGTTTCTAAAGGTGTTGAAAAGAAGACATTGGGTGTTGAAGAAAAAAGTTCTTGCCATCGCCGCAATTACCATACTGGAGAAGAAGAGAAGGAGAGAGAGAGAGAGAGAGAGAGAGATCTAAATGTGAGGATTTGTCCTACATTTTAAAAAAATTATTAACTGTCATATTGATAAAATAAGCTTCATATTCAGGGCAATGAAATGCATACATTTCCATTTTCAGATAATATACGACGGGCATGTCATGCATGTAATGAGCCGAATTTAGTTAATTAAATGTTACGTGTAAGTTTAGAGTATCGGAATTAATTTAATAGGTATTCGATTAGGATAGCGAGTGTGACCCGAATTGAGAGAGAGTGATTCAAATTGAGTGTAGGTGATTCGGATCTGCTTATATTTTCAGTATGTAATGTTTCAATTCAAGCCAATTTCGACCTTTATTAAAACCAAATCTCTGAAAACCCAAAACACGAAAGTTGTAGCTATTTCTCTTAGCTTTTCATATCATCTTGAATCACTAAAATCGGAGATTATATGAGAGAGTTATGGCCAAATTAGTGCGGTGTGTCGCAGTTGCTCAGAATTCCGTAAATGCTGCATTCCAGCATTCTGCCTCCTCATTCAATCTACATTTTGACTGTGATTAAACCCGATTCTTTCATAACTTAAATCACAAAAGTTGTAGATCTATATCTTGGCTTTCCATACCATTTTGAATCAGCTCAATCGGAGCTCGGACAAATGAGTTATGACCAAAATTTGAAACCCTATCGAATTTGTCCAAAAATATCCGCTTTTCATTAAATCCTCTCAAATCCGGATCCGGGTCGGCCATTCGGGTATCCTCTGAAATCAAATGAACGCGTGCTTTTGGGAGCGAGTTCCCAAGCCATTTCTCAACCAAAAATCCCAACTTTTAGAGTGGTGGTAGAGAGTTTCCAGACTGTCTAGTTGCTGTCTCCTCTTGTCTCTAATTTCAGCTTATATAAATAGAGAGAATGTGAGGATTAGGCGGAGAATTTTCAGAGTGCCGAGAGCAGAAGAAAACAAAGGAAGAAGGAGGAGAGTTTGGCAGCTTTTGGAGTCTTCTTCTTCGCGAACCAGACAAGCTTCCCTCCTCCTTTACTTCCCCTTGGGTTATAGTTATTTTTCAGCGAATGTGCTAGCTGTAAGCTCTTCTCCTTCCATTTATCTTTGATTTCCAAGCCTATTTGTTTTTCCTCTTTGTAGCCTGCCTCCTCCCTCTTGTTGTTACGCGGTTTATATAGTAGTGGGTTGTATATATATACATGTATCTTCGTGTGGCTGTCATGGCTGGGGAGTGCAAGTGTGTGTATATATATATATATATGTATGTACTGATGGGCAGCAACGTGACCGTGGTGAGGGACTCTGCTGTGTGAGTGTTTGAGTGTGTGTTTAAAGTTAAAGAAAGTGTGCTGTGTGTGTGTGCGCGTTTGAGAGCTTGCTGTGTGTGTAAATCACCATGCATGAGTGTATATATATATAGGTGCAGTGAGTGTTTTGTGTGCTGTGAGTGTGTGCATCTAAGAGCTAGAGGTATTGAGTGCAAGCCAGAGGATGTAAATTTATTAATAAACAAATTAATGCATGCATTCAAGTTTCTATTATGGAGAATGGCCTTTGGCCGTGAGTGTAAGGGGTGAAATGGGTTACTGTGGGTGTGTTCTAATATAATAATAATAACTAGAGTGTATATATATATATATTCATATTTAATTTTAAAAGTTGAGTGTTAGGCTACAGAAGATATAATTTGGCCGTGAGTGCAAGGATGAAAGGGGGGGATTTTAATAGTAATTAATATCATCATCATCATTATTATTATTATTATACTCCTTTTAATTCTCAATAATTGCTGGTAAATCATCCTTATCCTTATATGGTTAAACCACGATCGATTGAGATAAGTTTTGATAAATAGTAATCGAGTCGTAAATAGTAATCGGGTTGTGAATAGTAACTTGGCTGTGAATAGTAACTGGGTAATGTTCTTGTTTTAATGGAGAGTTAGTTTTCTCTCCTATTCTTTTGTGGAATGAAGATAGGTTATCCTCAGGGTAGTATCCATCCTAGGGCCGAGTTTGGTTTCAGGGTTAGCCAAGTTTCTAGGTGTGGTCATGTTCTCCCTCCAAGAGGACGGTCTATTATGGTGACAAGTGTTAAGCTACTGGTTGTCGACTGATGTGTCCTGGTAGATGATGGTTGGTGATATGGGCCCAACTATCGACTATTATAACTGGCCACAAACGATCCAGGGCAGCTAATACTGTCAGTCACCCACATTTTTGACATCTTGCATATTAGGGTATTGTGTGTCGAGATTTGGGCTGCATTCATTAGGGGACCTATGTGACCGAATGTTTGGCCATGTGCATACATTGTTGTTTATTTTATCCAATAGTTAACTAGTCATGAGCACTGCATTGAGTGTATTTGCTTATGTGGGCGGGCATGACTTGGTGCTTAGTTTTATGGGGGCCTTGTATCAGGTTTCTGCTCATGTGCCACTGCATTTTATATGTGTGCATTTACTGGTTGTTTGATGCCAGCTTTTGATTGAAATTGAGACCACAGCTGTGACAGTGTCGGGTACACCGCGCTGGTTATATTTCCACACACGCGAGTTCTTTTGGGTTAGCGTGTTGTGACTCGATGAGGTCGCTCCCACTTGAGGTTTTCTTTATAGGTTGCAAGTTCAGTCTGTACTGGTTCACTCAAGTATATATTATGGGTTTGGGCGCCATTGTTTTCTTTTGTGGGCCCTAGGACCCTGTATGTGTGCATTTCTTTTATGCACGAGATACCTGGCATTTGTTTATTGACATGGACATGCTTTGCATGGATACTGCATGTTAGGTGCAGGGTACTCTGTAGTGCTCACTCTTGTTTTCTGGTTCTTTTGTATGAGTTTGTTGAGTCTTGTGACTCACTCATTTGCTTATCTTCATTCCAGGTAAGGGCAAGGGCAAGATTGGTGATAGTCCCAGTGAAGTTTAACTTCGTCGTAGATGGTGTACAGGGCAGGTCGAGTTAGCTTTATCTTATGACTTTTTTTTTGTACTTTGAGACTTTGGGGATTATGATGTTTTCTGTGGCGGGTTGTGGTTTGCTTTGTGATTTGGATTTGTCTTTGGCTAGGGATTGTAAATGTAACTTTATTGGGCCTGTGGTGTTTTGTTATGCATGCGATGTTTTGGATTTTGTTTCAGATTTTTCAGATTCATGATCAGGTATATTTGAATGTGAGGTGCATGCATGACAGGTTTTGTATTCGTTATTCAGGACACCTGCTCGAATTCTCTAACTGGTTTGGAGAACCTAGGTCGGGGTCCTACAATGCACTAATTAAATAGAGTAAATGGTGTTTTAAGACAAGCCAGCAAGTCCCCTGTTAACAACTATATAATTAAATTCAACATTATCTATAGCTGCAACTATCAGTTCATTTGTGTGTTGCTGCTGCTGTTGCGTCCAGTGTTCTGCACCCAACAGTGGCGGCAGCAGCTACATAGTAATATCAACTTCAAAATTTAATGTCATGTGAAAGTCTTTTGTCTTCTAAACCCTAACTACCAAAGGAATTTATGAAACTTGTCTAAATCGCATGGGTATGTATCAGTTGTTTTGGTTATTTTGGGTTCAATTAATTCTTGTTTTTCAAACACCCCAATTCATCTCTGTTGCCTGACAATATAAGTTTTGGGTCACCTTCCTAAATTCCTACATTTCAAGTAGCAGTCTTCTTTAAATGCACCAAAATTTGCAGCCATATATTGCAAAAAATGTGGCGATCCATCCATCACCAAAATTTGTAGCCATATATTGCAAAAAATGTGGCGATCCATCCATCACTTATTTTCCTAATCAAGCCTATATATCGTATTATTTTGTTGGCCACATTGCCTTACTGCCTATGGTATAATTATTATCTACCTAGCTATATGCCCAACATATATTCATCCATTTTAGATATATAATGCTTCAAATCTCATATTTTATATCTAAATTCTCTTATTTCACGTGGCGATTTTCCGACGTTATAATATGGGATGAATTTAAAAAAAGAAAGGAAAGAATCAATATATATGATCGATGTCTTAAATGATCCTTTAATGATCAAATAAACTAATATTTTTTTGTTACACTATTGGGATTTTAAAGAGATTATATTTACTTAAGAAAAAAGAAAAAAAAATTATATGAGTTAGCCATAATGGAGCAGACCGATGCATGTGAGGTGGGCAGCTGGTATGATGCATGCTTGCCACTGGTACGTATTTGTACGCGTAAATTAAGAAGGGTGTGTAGAATAATATATGTATACCCCATCAATGTTGCTATTTATTGTTTCATTGTGTCAACTGGCGTTATAAAGTATTCAAAGGGGGTTATAAATTTGTGGCCCAGACCAAGGTGGTGGTGGTGGTGGTCCCATCCATTTCTCGATCTTACTACTAATTAAAATGCCACTTACATAAACTAATTTAATTTACTTAATAACTTATACAAGATAATAATATAATAATCGTACTAAAAGATTGGTCAACTTTTGGATGACCTTCCAGTTTAATGAGCCCGAGTGGATAGTGCCCAAGAAAAAATAAATAAATATAAGAGAGCCGTATTATGTGTTGTGTAATTACAACAGTTAATTATTTAATTGATCTGACTTGACATATATATATATATATGATCTCCGATGAGTTCAGAGTGCACATCTATCCTAAAAAAAATTATTATTTAATATTTAATATCAATATATAATTTAAATTATTAATAATTATTTACACAAAATATTAAAACGTGATATATACTCATCTAATAATTAACATTTGGGCCCTTTTGAACCGTAACCCACGAGAGAGAACTCAAGAGTACGGGTGAAGAACCAGTGGACCACTGCTCCTGCCACCACCACCCATCAGAGATCTCATTCATTGTCCCTTGTTATTAATTATAAGTTCCCTCTCACCACCAACTTTTCCATTCTCATTATCAGTCTGCGCGGCTCAGATTTTGACACCTCACTCTCCTGCTCTAATTCCGTCCATACAATTATTTAACTGTAAATGATACTATAAAACTGAAACCCATGTCCAAAAATTCCTTAATTAATGGGTCACCTCATTTAGTTTGAAATTTTTATTTCCAAGCCGTATTCTTATGTAATCAAAGCAAGGCCAAGTCTAAGTCTACATTACAATGCGTATATATATCTTTTCTTATATATATAAGAAGAAATAATGAAAGAAATAGAGATCAAGAGGAGGAAACTCATCAAACCCACAATGGTAAGTGGTAGCGGCGACGGCGACCATGAATGTGATGCTGAGTTCCTGCAAATCCATGGAGATGGCAGGTTCTTGTCCAGGCTCTTGTCCAAGGAAGCCTCCAAAGATGAAGCTCGTGAACCATCCTTCAGAGTGCTCTACTATGGCGGCGCCGCCGGCTCGGTTCCGTTCACGTGGGAGTCACGGCCGGGCACTCCTAAACACCCGTCTTCCGGAACTTCCATGATCCCTCCTCTCACTCCGCCGCCGTCGTACCGGTTCGGCAATTCCCAGGCCAAGTCCCGGAGGCCGTATCTTTCCAAACTAGGGTTTCTCTTCGCCGGCGTCTTTTCCAGGATTAATGTCTCCGGCAAAGGCCACGTTTCGGCGGCGTCTTTCTCGTCGTCCTCGGTGTCGTCATCTTGCTCGTCGAGCTCGTTTCCGTCGTCTCAAATGAATCCGAGCGTTCGCCGGCGTGGAGCTTGCTGCTACCCGTGCTCGAGAATCACGGCGCACCCAACCGGAGAAGATGAAGACGAGCGGCGGGCTGCTAAGTGGGCTACCTCAACTCTGTGTTTCGGTAGGAGCTGATCTAGAAACGTAAATTGATGAATTGAGGCTGATGATGAATAAGTATAAGTTGCTATAATTAAATTAGAATTTTGTATATCATCTTTCTTCTTTATTTCTCTTTAATGGTACGATAATTACAACAGTCCGTAGTCACTGCGGTTATTAGGATGTATACTGAGTTAGTTGAAATTTAGGAGATGTATGAACTGTTTAATATGTATTATTGGTATGGTAAGTACTCTCAACTCTGAACTCTGTGCTTGTGTGAATGGAATCCATGCATGGACCATGGTTATATTTTCTATTTTTTTTTTTTTAACTCTACTCAGGCATCCACATTTTTCAATTTAAAGCTATATATATATATATATATGTGACGTGAATCATTAATTACCGTGGATAGCTAACTGCTAGCATACAACTGTGAAAAAGTTTTAAGGGGATGATGGATGAAATTACACTTTTGGGTTGAAGTTGGTACATTTATTTAGCATTAATTAAGTTGAGGGATAATAGAGCGAGCAGGCTAGTACCAGGCTAGCCTCGATTGAACAAGAGGAAGGCCCAGCTGGTCCGGATTTCGATTTCGTTACGTGCTAGGTATACGGTTGTTGATGGACATTTATTTCGGTGGTGGGGGTGTGATTTGGCAGTACAGCCTGTGGATGCTCGGCCCAGGGGTTGTTGGGGGAACCAAATCAGCTCACCACTGCACTGCTTTTAGGGAAATTCTATTCAAAGCGCTTATTTTTGTTATTCGGAGTCCACACCATGCTTAATTTCACAATAATTTTAAATTTTTTATTTTATCCCTGCCACAGCCTGCAGTCCACAGCTCACTTTGTCCTCCAACCACCGATCTCCCTCTCGCCTCTCTTTCTCTACTGCACACACAGAGACACATACAAATAGACACATACATATACATATATATATATATACACATATGGCCGTCCTGCACACACTAAGGGTGTTCAAAAAAATTGATTTTTGCAATAAAATTCAGATAAATCGAATCGAACTAAACAGAACTGAACAATATTTTTTTGGTAGCCGAAAACGGTTTGGATTCTGTCCAAACCGCGCGATTTGCGGTTTGGACAATTGGCGGTTCGGTTTTAAACTGAACCGCCCAAGAAAATAATAAAAAAAATTATAAAAAAATTATTATTATAAAAATATAATAATTGGCCGTCCCATCCTATTTATTTTTTACACTATTTTGTCTTTATTTTTTGTTCCTATTTATTTATATTTAATTGTCTTTATTTAACAATATTTGTGTCTTTATTTATCATTTTTAAATATATTTTTTAGTAATTTTAAATAGCATTTTCAAACCGTAGTTTGGCCGAATCTAAACCAGACTGCGGTCTGGTTTAGTTGAAAAACCACACTAACGGTTTGGAGTGCTGAAAATGATTCAGACCGGCCAAACCGTACCGCGAACACCCCTAGCACACACACACTTTCTCTCTTTCTCTCTCTCTCTTTATATATATACATACACATGCGACCGCCGGTTGACCCACACATGCACTCTCTTTATATATATATATATGCGAAAGCATATACACACACGACAAGCATGATCGCAGCCATGGCAGTAGTTAGGGAACTCAGGTTTCCCCGACTGCCAGCAATCGGGAAAGATGTTTTTTTTATTTTTATTAAATTTTTTATTATAATAAAATAAAATTAAAAAATAATACAAATAAATAAATTTAAAATATCTGTATTTTAAGTAATTATAATTGAACTAATTTTAAATCATCGTGTTAAATTTTTAATACTTACAAAAATTTAAAATTAATTAATTTATCTTATTGAATTACTTAAAGATACACATATCTAAAAATTCTATCATCATTTAAAATAATTTTTTTTAAATATATGTATCTTTACCTAATTCAATAAGATAAATTAATCCTATCATCATTTAAAATAAATTCTTTTTAAATATATGTATCTTTACTTAATTCAATAAAATAAATAAATTAATTTTAAAAAAAATCAATAAGATAAAGTAATTAATTTTAAATTTTTTAAAGTATAAAAAATTCAACACTTAATTAAGATGATTTAAAATTTAAAATTAGTTAATTTATAATTACTTAAAATACATATATTTAGAATTTATTTATTTGTATTATTTTAAAAATTTATTTTATTTTATTTTATTATAATAAAACAAATTTAATTAAAATAAAAAAAACAAAACCATCTTCCCCGACTGCTAGAAAGCTGGTTCCATGGCCGCGACTGCCATGGCAATTGGGGAAAGCTGGTTCCATGGTGGCGACCATGCATGCGTGTGTGTGTATTCGAAGAATAGAGAGAGAGAGAATGTGTGTGTAGCCGACTCAACAATGGCCTTTCTATATATATATATATATGTATGTGTTTGTGTGTGCATGTGGTGTGGGAGAGAAAGAGAGATGTGAGACAACAGACAAGATGATCGAAGAAGAGAGTAGGTTGTGTTGTGTAAGGGTTAAAATAGGTATTTTAAAATTATTAAAGAATTTAATGAGATGTGGGCGATGAAAAATAATTCTACAAGCTACAAATAGAATTTTCCTTGCTTTTATTGGCCTACACTCATTTTATTAATTTGGATTTCAAAGTTTAGTCAAGTTACACTTTATGTTTAGACTAAATAAGTACTTAAATTTTAAATGTTAAATGTTAATGGAATTCACGGTTATTATTAAATGTTAACTTTTATTAAAACTTTATTAAGCCCCAATAAAAATTTAGACTGAATTTGTTTGTTGTTTTCAAGTCATTTTTATTTTTTAATTTTTTAAAATAATAAAAATGTGTTTACTTTATTATTTTTAAAAATAAGAAAAAAATTATAAAAAAAATTTATTATTTTCAGCCAAAACAATCTTTAAGTCCAAAATATGAAAAATACAATCTATTTTTCATATTTTGGCTTTAATAAGGAAAAAAAAAAAAAGAGAAACAAAGAAAAAAAGTATTCTTAAATTTTAAAAATAAAATTATATATTTATTTAAAATTTACAAAATATAGTATATCTATATTATAATTAAAAATATAGGATAACATATTACACATATTATGTATAATAATATTTAATATAAATTATCAGTCTGTCAGTAATTTATTAATCAAATTTATTATTTTGTTTTAATAGTAAAATTTTATTAAAAAGAGTTAATTTTATTATTTAATAATTAAATTTATTAAATAAAATATTATAAAATAATTTTTCTTAAAATTATAAAGTAAACGTATTTTTTAATTTTTTATTTTAAAAAATAATTTTTTAAAATGACAAAAAGAATATATTTTCTATTTTCTGAAAATAAACTATTAAAACAGAAAATTAAAAATAAATTTAAAATTTAAAACTGAAAATTATTAAAAAATCAATTAATTTTGTAAGCTTTTTTCTTAATATTTAATAGAGTAAGTGTACTTTATTTTTAGATAATATAAATTTATTATATCTTATTTTTAACATAAAAAAATTATACTAATTGATTAAATAGTTCAAAATACAATACATTTATTATCGATTAATAAAATTATTTAAATATTTAAAATATAATACAATAAATACATATTGTCTGAAAGCAAAATACATTCATTATTGCTAAAAGGCATAATAAGCGTTACGCTATTTAATATTATTAGCATACGCGCCTATGATCCGATCTATAACAAAGCCATTAAACATGAGGGAGACTTTTTATTTTTAACGAAAAGAATGTTATTTATTATATTTAAAATATGAGGGATACTTCCTATAATTTAGAGAAACTCAAAGGTGATGAATGTAATTTACTCTAAAGCAATACTCATAGGTGTGTCAACGTTTGATGTGCTTCCAGTTCAGTTGTCTTTGTTGGATAATTTATCAAAGTGGGCCTTGCTAACAAAACTTGTGTCTACCAGTCCAATTAAGAGCCCAATGGAAGCGGCAGCCCAAGTCCAATCGCAACGTCCAAGTAGTTACTATGAGAATTAAAGTTTTCCTACCGCATAATGTAATCTAGTTAAAGTTTTTAAGTAAATATTATATTTTAATGTTATAAAATTTTATTAATAAAGTATTTTTTAAATATTTCAAAATAAAATTAACTTTGTTAACAAAATTTAAACTCATAATCTCTGAATAATAATTAATAAATATTTCTCATTCTGTTTAAAAAGTAAATTACAACTATCAAAACATTAATATGATTAATTTTCTATAAAAAGTATGTTTTTAGATACATTAATTTTTTTTTCCTTTAAAAATTTACATTAGTAGTATACTAGAAAATTATCTCTATTATTTGCTTCTAA
Organism: Diospyros kaki; assembly: GCA_036245055.1. Taxonomy (NCBI): domain Eukaryota; kingdom Viridiplantae; phylum Streptophyta; class Magnoliopsida; order Ericales; family Ebenaceae; genus Diospyros; species Diospyros kaki. The sequence continues at coordinate 45,449,300 of BSEG01000002.1, read as the reverse complement.
AACATAATTATTTGAGGCATTTATAAAAAAAATTCAGACGAAATTTTCTGGAGGCATATTTTCGATTTGTACATTATTAAGTCTTATTCTATTATATAATGTTCCCAATAAATTATGATCCTCAAGTAAGTGTGAATAGTTGCTTGGAGACAGTGGTTATTGAAAATATCAAGAACCAAATGGAGAATATTAATTTGTAATGCAATACAAGCCCATCGTCCCGAGTGAATGTTGATGAGGAAACCCTTAAAAGAAAAATCCAAACAATGCCCAACAATAAGGGACTGAGGGACCATGTGATTAAAGATAATGCAATATAGAAAAATTATTAAGATTCGCTTTATTTGTCACAATCGGAAAAGGATCATAACTAATGCTTAATTCTTATTTTTTAATAAACTATAACCCGATTAGGATGAAACAAGTCTCTTCAATACATACAATATCATGGCCATAACAAATAAGAAGCAATGAGTAGTCATATATAGGGTGGTGCATTAGCATGAAGCAATTAAGAGTGCATCCTTCCATTACGATCTCTTAAAGATGCCCATATATCTGTGCATCATCACTACTTGCTGTTTTCATTTTGACATGATAACGATTTTAGAATCACCGAAAACAATCACTTTGTTGGTTGACGATGATAAGGATGAGTTCACACACTAATTGACCAATCTTAAATTGGGCACTAATGAATTCATGAGTTCCTAAAAACCTTTTACTTACGGTCTCTGGGGACATGTTTTCTTGGACAATGAATCCTGTCCAACTGAAGTCCCACACTTTGTCTTCTCATGGCCCTACATTATTTATATTCACTTTTCGCTTCTCTTCTCAACCTCCACCCATCAAAATTACTACTACTACTACTTGTACTTCAATTCTATTACACCAGTTTACATCAGAATATAATGATTTTTTCTCTTCTGCTAATTAGAAGAAATAGACATTTATACATCGCAATAATTCATAACTTTAAAACATCATAAAATGCGTTCTTAAAAGTTATCCTTGAGCATGCAGGTACAGGAAGACTTTTCAAAAAGGTTTAGTCAAAAATTATACAACTGAAGTTCAGAAAAGAGGATGCAGTAAGATCCAAAAAAGGGATTTGTACCAGCATATATACTAATTGAATAGGATCTCCTGTTAGTGATGATACTGCCCTTTTTATATATAATTGAGGGTGGTAGTAGATTATAATTCTCAACAATTAATGAAACTTATAACATGTTTGCTATAAAATTGTAGGCGATAATGGGCCCTAATTTTTCATTATCTCATGATGTGTGGGTCACTACTGGGCACATTTTTTGGAAACTTAACGATCGATGAGCTGCATCATTTGAAATAATATAAGAAGAATCATATATATAATCATATACATCTTGTATCTATCTTAAAATCCTCGACAACACTTGAATAATTTAATATCATCCATCCAAATCACAGTCACACCATGACATGGTTCCTTTTCCTTTTGCTACCCACTCCTTAGAAATGAAACTAATGAAATAGCGAAAATTAAGGGCAAAATAATTCTTTATTATGTGGTGAATTTGAATTGTCAGCTGACTATTTGAACATATATTATATGGAAGATATATGTCTCAATTATTTATTTGTGAGTAAATTTATGAGATATATATTTTTCAAATTTTCGTCATTCAATCCATATAATAATATTAAATTAATTATGATCGACAACCCCAAATTAGTCAAGACACAACCCTAAATTGATTAATTTTATAAAATAAAAAATACATAATCAAATTTGACTTGTAACAAAGTGATACTTGCAAGCATCTAATTGAAACGTGGATGAACCAACCTAATGTGGACAGGGAATATGATTTGTATGTGTGATGGTGATTTTTATTCTTTTTTCAAAAACAATCGCTTGTGCAAAATGGACACTCTTTTCCCAATGCATTAAGCAATCCTCAACCCAGACTAACTTAATTAATTAATTAATGGTCGCTTCAAAAAGTCAAATCTGGCAAAGGATTAGATCAACACGCTCCATGACTCAGCCCCCATTCATACCACTTTTTAAATTTTATCTGCCTTTTACCATCTCATTAACTATATTATCTAATATAACTTATTATGTTACTAATTAATCATAAATAATAATAATATATATAAGCTCTATAGTTAAATTAAATACTAAGCTTGATGCACCTATTTAAAAATTTTAAAGTAAAGTATAAAATTAAAAATAACGTAAAAGTTTGTTTTTGTATACATTATCAAAGAGAATTATTTGTCTTAATTTATCAATTACTATATGGCTTAATACATTTAGAGGCTCCTCAATAATTAAAAATATGGTGTTTGGTTCTTAAAATGTAAAACGACCACCCTTGTTTTGCTATCGAAGTAAATCGCTGTGATTAGCAAAACAAGAAGTAGGAATCCTGGACTTTCAATATCCCCATCCCTCCATCTCTTAGTTTTTTTGCCTTTCTTCGGTCATCGGGAATCCCACTTTCTCAATCAATCTGTCGTAAGGGCTGTCACTGGTATGCTGCTCATAAAGACTTTCACTATACCTGGCATAGTCTAATCTACTCAAAGAGGCTTCTCATAGGCATAGATCTAGCTCTAGCTTCTCTCCTTCACTTTCCGAGTCATATCGGAAGATCTCTATTGCCACCTGTGTCCTATAACGCATCTCTCCTTGCCACTCTATCTATAGCTATAGCTTGTCCGTCCCATCCAAGGAGTAGGGCGACTTATTCAATCTCGCATTCTCTTCTCGCGCCTTGCCTGGTTCTAGCATCTCTCATCTCTATTGCCGAAGATCAATAATTGTTATCTAAACTATTAAAAAATATTATTTTAAGTTTCTGCCGTGACGACTTGTTAGTGGGTGCACTCACGCACCCATTTTAGCAAGTGAATGCCACGTTAGCAAAACACATCATATTAGATTTAATATATAAATATAACATTTGGTCCCTCAAAGATTAAGAAATTTGACATTTGGTCCCTAATATGAAAAAAAGATAAAATTTAATTAAAAAAATCTAAATTTCATACAATGCCTAAAAAATTCAAAAAATGACCTAAATTTCATTAAAAAAATCTAATTTTTTTCATAAAATACCTAAAAACAATAAAAAAAGACTTAAATTTTATAAAAAAGAAACTACAAATTTCATAAAGAAAGAGCAAAAAATATTCAAAAAAAGTTCTAAAATTCATTAAAGAACTAAAATAATCAAAATGAAATGAAATTTAGGTCTTTTATGAAATATAAAATGAAATTTAGGTTTTTTTTATTATTTTTAGGTCTTTTAATAAAATTTGTAGATCTTTTTTTTTTTTTTGAATATTTTTAGTTCTTCTTTGTGAAAGTTTTAGGTCTTTTGATGAAATTTAGGTATTTTTTTTAAATATTTTTAGGTATATTTTATGAAATTTAGGTCTTTTTATGAATTTTTCAGCTTTTTTTATAAAATTTAGCTATTTTTTTTATTTTTAGGTTTTTATTAAAAATTTAGATATTTTAAAGAAATTTAGGTCTTTTTTTAATTTTTAGCTCTTTTTATGAAATTTGTAGATCTTTTTATAAAATTTATGCTTTTTGATTATTTTTAGGTATTTTTATAAAATTTGCAGGTTTTTTTTATGAAATTTAGATCATTTTTTTTGAATATTTTGGGATCTTTTTATGAAATTTAAGTCTTTTTTTTATTAAGCTTGGTCCATTTTTTTTAATATTAAGAACCAAATGTCAATTTTTTTTTAATTGTTGAGAGACCAAATATCATATTTATATATTAAGACCAATCTAACATATTTTATTGACGTAATTTTTTTATATGATGTGACATCTTATATGATCACCGCATGTATTAAACTTTATTATATTTATTGTAAAACTTTTAAACTGTTTAAGGTAAATTTCACTTATACTTTGTGATTTGAATGTTTTGAGACACCAATGGTAGTTTACTTTTAATATTTTAAATTCCTATAATATATTTATTTACTTTAATCAAACAACCCATCTGATTTTAGATTTAAACCACAAACAATAGAAATATAGGAAAAGAGTCTCAAATAGCAAAAGTAAAAATCACAAGGGAGCTAAGGAGAGTATTTTCACTTGAAAAAAAAAGGGGGTTATTTTAAAAAATAAACAAAACCATATGATAAAAAATACCAAAACTAATCCTAAAGGATATATGTAAAAATGACTCTCAACTGTCTAAAAATCTGAGTGAAACTGACACTAACTCTTATCAATTTACTTAGTATCTTTTTTTTTTTTTTTTATAAGTTCTCCCATTCTCTTAATCTTCTTCACACAAGTCTGGTCCTTCTTCTCACAATGACAGAGCTATAGACCCCCGTACATAGGTCCACTAGCCGCAGACTCCTTAGCCTATAACAGGGGTGGATCCAGGAATTTAGGTTAGGGGGGGCTGAAATTTAAAAAATGCAGTAGTCTTCCAATAACAAATTTTAGGCTTCCAATAACAAATTTCAGATTTCCAACCAAGCCAATTTCTAAGTTCCTAACTAAATGCAGTAGTCAAATAGGTAAGCAGACACAAAATTAACAAAAAATTACTTACTTAAAACTTGAAAAAGATAGCGATTTCAACAAAAAAGCAAACATAAACAAAAAAAAAGGGGCAAAAAATAAAAAAAAAACTATCTACATTTAGCTATCAATCGAGGGAATCAAACAACTGAAAGAATAGAAAACATACCTGGGCAGCTGGGCTGGAATGAAGCAAATCTGGAAGCTTGGGGGGTAAAACGAAGACCTGAATCAGAGACAAGGGCAGCGAGTTAGAAGGCGAAGCCGACTGGCCGAGCGAGCGTGGGGGCGAGGGCGAGGGCGAGCGAAAGCAAGAGAGAGGGAATCAGGCAGAGAGCGAGGGCGAGAGGCAGTGAGAGCGAGCGAGAGCGAGAGAAAGGCAGCGAGAGTCGGAGGGCGAGCGAGAGCAAAAGAGGCAGAGAGCGAGGGCGAGAGGCAGCGACGACGAGCAACAGCAAGAGAGGCGGAGAGCGAGGGCGAGCGAGAGCAAGAGAAAGAGGGCGAGGCCGCGAGGGCGAGGGCGAGCGAGAGAGGCAGAGGGCGAGGCCGCGAGGGCGAGGGCGAGCAAGAGAGGCAGAGGGCGAGGCCATGAGGGCGAGGGCAAGCGAGAGAGGCAGAGCTGCAGAGGGCGAGGCCGCGAGGGCGAGGGCGAGCGAGAGAGGCAGAGGGCGAGGCCGCGAGGGCGAGGGCGAGGGCGAGCGAGAGAGGCAGAGGGCGAGCTGAGCGAGGGCAAGCGAGAGGCGAGAGCAAGAGGGGCCGAGGGCGAGCGGCGAGCGCGAGCAAGAGAGATGAAGAAAGCGAGGGGCCGAGGGCGAGCAAGAGAGATGCAGAGAGCGAGGGCCAGCGAAAGCGAACGCCCGACGCCGGACGAGAAAGAGAGAGGAGGCCGAGAGCGAGACGAGAGGCAGCGCCGCGGCGAGGGTGAGAGTCTGAGAGAGAGCGAGAGTGAGGTCGGGAGAGGAAGAAGATGCGGACTGGAGAAGAGAAGGGTTCCAGAGGAGGGCTAGGGTGAGCTGGGGGTTGGGCCGGTGGGCTAGGGTGGGCTGGGGTCAATTAAGGCTAAAATTTAGCATATCAAATCCATTTTTCTTGTGGGCTGCCCTGGGCTTCAGCCCAGGGCAGCTCACACTTAAATCCGCCCCTGGCCTATAAAATTCTAGCCCCTTGCCACCTAAGTGAGCAAGCAAATTTTTGTTAGAGCATGGTTTGGGCGAAGCATTAACAGGCGCATTAGAATTGAGGCTCATGGACGAAAAAACACACTTGGGCCATCGAGTGTAGGCATCACACTGACAAATTTAATGATGACAAGGAAGTCAAATAATTGCATCCTGGCTTTCATCACATTCTCATAGTACTGACGTGCCCGTAGACCGTAATTCCTGTAATAAAATCCGCTAGTACAAGAGGTCCACATGCAACATCAAATTAAGCAACAAATTAAGAAGGCACACAGAAGAAGAAAAGAGAGATCCCCCTTTCATTCCATCTCCACTCATTTCTCTTTTGTCTCTTTCTATCATCACGTTGGACCACCTTTCTGTCGATCAATACCTTGCCTTTTAAGCACTGCTTATTAATCCCCCCCCCCCCTCCAATCTCTCTCTCTCTCTCTCTCTCTCTCTCTCTCTCTCTTTCTCTGCTGCAAATACAGATCATAGCATGCCTGAATGTCCAGAGAAAGGTGAATCACAAATTCTGACTTTTACTCTCTCTACATATGCTATATGTCAAGAACCCTAATTAATCATTCTTTGAAGAGTACTAGTAATCCATCAAACTGTTTAAGTCTTGGTATTTTAATTTTTTCTTTTGGGTATTGCAGGGAGCTGAGATTTAATGAGGTAGGGAAGAAGATCAAGGGAGAACTCGATGCCTCCTCTCAGATGGGAATTAGAAGACATAGTATGCCGCCGCCTCCCGCTGGAACCCTAAACACCATCACCCCTTGCGCCGCCTGCAAGCTCTTGCGGCGACGGTGTGCCCAAGAATGCCCCTTTTCTCCATACTTCTCCCCGCATGAACCCCACAAGTTTGCTTCTGTTCACAAAGTCTTTGGTGCAAGTAATGTTTCCAAGATGTTGATGGTAACTAAATTAAAAACCCTAATTCCTTCCTCACAATTAATCACTCTTCTTGGTGCTGATTATGTCTTTCTTTGTGGATAAAACAGGAGGTTCCAGAGAGCCAAAGAGCAGATGCTGCAAATAGCCTTGTTTATGAAGCTAATGTGAGGCTTAGAGATCCAGTTTATGGGTGCATGGGAACCATTTTGGCTTTGCAACAGCAAGTTCAATCCTTGCAAGCTGAACTCAATGCAGTAAGGGCTGAGATTCTGCATTTCAAGTGTAGGGAAAGTAATGTTCTTCCTTCTTCTCACGTAGCATTGCTTTCTTCCGGCGTTGTTTCAGTGGCTGCACAGCCACCGGGTCTGTCGCCATCGCCTCCGCCGCCACCACACCCAACAGTACTCCCTTCTCCTCTTCTTCCTATCACTTCTTCATCTTCTTCTTTATATACGCCGGCATCCAATTCCACTGACTACGGTACTATCTCCAATTTTTAGGCTTGACAATATCTCATCTTTATTTTTCTCAACATAATTATTGATCGTGTGAAATAAGATCGAGTAATAGATTATTGGAAATTACTGGGTTGTCCATCAGTTATATACAGTATATTGCAATGACTTAGTCTTCTGACACAACTATTCAATCTTTTTAGATCGAATTGTTTTACATTAATTCCTCATCTTGATGAATTCCTTGGATCGAGGATTCTCTTATCTTCCCCTCTCAAAATAGGCCATTGTTGGGAGGAAAACTTGGAAGATAATGACGAGATTAATTGTTTTATAAGTACGTTCAATTTCAAGACCAAATGATCAGTTAATTAGTAGGAGATGAACATTTGGGATTCTCTCTAAACCACCTTCCCACAATTTATTTTCGTTTAGAAATGTAATTGGACAAATTAATTAATCTTGATTTGTAGTGATTAATGCTTCTGAGCTCGGCTCCTTTCCCATAAAAGTTTAGTTAATTATATGTCCAAATTAACCCATCTTTGAGACCATGTTCTAACTGTTTCCAGTATCATGCTGCAAATTTTATGTAAGCCATTGTTGCGATTCTAAATCTTGAACCCCCTATAGATTATAGTATTTCACATAAAATTACATGCATGCTATATGAAATAACAAAATGATCTACATTGTGGTTTTAGGTGTCGTGTTTGTTGCTTAATTTGGTTTCCGGCTTTGTAGTGTGTTTTAGTCATGGGGTTGGGTTTGTTGCTGTTTGCCCCGTTTGTTTGTTCTCTGGAACCTGCTGCCTGAGTTTCCATCTTTCAGTCCACGTCCTCTTAGGGGCGGCTAATTAAGTTGTACATTGGGCCCTGGTACCAGATATTAAGCTAAAGAAAAAAAAAAAGAATTTACTTTCAATCTCTGGAGATTTATTTTTCCGGTGACATGCATGGAAGCCTCTCTTCTTCTGTTTATTTGCGCATTAATTGTCTTCATTTCAATGTCCCTTTCACTCATGTCTAGATGTGATTGAATTTGGTCCAAAGGTCATGGTTGCTTCAAGTATTGGCATATCTTGCTTGTCTCGATCTGATCTCTCCTTGACATTAACGCAAAATAACATCAACATTAAGTACAAGTATTTATCATATATGAATTCTTTAGAAAAAAAATGCACGCGGATTAATCTAATATGTGCCTTCCCCATCCCCCAAATCTCATCTTTGGGTTCCTTGATGCACCAAGAGACATGAAGAACTGTTTTGAGACAATAATATATTAAATAAGAGTTCCGTTTAATAAACTAACTAGCTAGATGGCCCTCTCAATTAAGCTAATTAAGGAGACAATGGCAGCTGGTCTGAGTAATGGGATATATATGAATTTTATTGATTTAGTTTCATGTGGACACAGCGAGCTTACCAACACAAAGCACATGAAGATTATAGCTCCTCGGTCCAAATTACCCGCAGAGAGCATACTTAGATTTCACTCTATACTTAGTTTAATTGTATCACCAATTTACAAGCAAAACTGCTCAAGCTCTCCCGACTTTGATACTAGCAAAATGGTATTCATTGAATACAATCGACTCAAAACAAGTTGCTTGAGATTTCCTTTTCTAGAGGAGATCTTCACCGAATTAGTGGCAATAAAGTGTGTGTGTGTGTGTGTGTGTATTAATAAATTTATGAGGCATGCATCCATGGCCTGCACTGCTTGAATCCATCAATAATGAAGTCATTGATTTCTATGTTGCGAAGTAATGGATGCTTTTCAAGAGGTTGGTATGATTTGACTGTCTATTTGTACCTCTATATCTTCTTCAGGCTATCAAGAATCATATCCATTTCATTGAATAAGTGCATGATTTAAAGGCACCAAACTAGTACATTTAGATTTAATCCATTCCACTATATGCCGATCATAGACTAGTGATTTTGGTACTGTTTTTCCTTCATTAATAGGGCAGCCTAATCATCGACTTTTCAAGAAACTAATAAGGGTTGCAAACTAAAGAATCAACAAAATCTGAAAAGGAAATAACAAAACTAGCAGAGAAATTAACACAGTTTGAACTAGAGATGAGAAAGGTGAACAAGAGAGAAAATCCAAAACAGCATTACTACCCAAACTAAACTACCACCAACAAGAATGATAAATATAGGAATCAATATAATAATAGCCAGGATTTCAACTGATAATCTTTAATATTTAAAGTAGTCCGAGGTGGTATATGACATACATAATCTGTAGACAATATTGACCAAACAAATAGGGACGGAAAGCTTTAGCCAAAAATATCCTAAAAGCAGTTCAAGGAATCTAATAAATTAAAGTCTAAGAAACGGAGTTATAAAAAAACAATAAAATTCATAAAAGGGATAAAAATAACCATTGAAAATTCTAGAAAAATGGACAAAAGTTCAAAAAAGAGATATGAACAGCTCTAAAGTCTATAAAAAAAAAGAAGAAAAAGTGATAAATAAAGGTCATTGAATTTTATAAAAGAGGCCATAACTACTAATAAAGTAGCAATAAGGGCCAAACTCTGAACCAATTAAAGAATTAGAATAGGGATTAGTGGGGTCAAACTTGGAAGACCCTTTGTAAATTTCCTAATAAACAGCTTGCTCTGTGGAGCGCACCTGCCCTGGGTAATGATCTTAATTAGGGCTAGCTAGTTTAAAAATCAATTGACAATTGACCCAGAAAAGTTACGGGGTGTCTAGCTAGGTGAGGTTTCAGACTGCATTAATGTTTTGGTTGATTAAATTCTGACGGATTCAGATATGATAGGTTGGATTAATACTAAAAAAGTTTGGTGCCATTTTAAATTCGTAGCCAACCTATCTTAATTATCAGATTGTTTAGGTATTTTTAATGCAAACATATGCATCAGAGATTCCACAGTGATTAATTCACTTAAATACTATACATAAATGTAGCACGATTTAGATCTTTCAAAGCAGTACTTAATGGGTGACATATTCTTCACAAAAATATTTATTTATATCTAATAATAGGGTAATAATAGTGACCAATCATAGGCCTGCATGTATAGATTGGGCATATTCTGGGTGACAATAATTGGGCGATTCTTAATCAATCCATCACATGCCTATCGTCTATCAGCAATTAGCTGACTCAACAACAGCCAATGGCCTTTGTTATTATTGTCACATTCCTCAAAATTGACTCCTGAGTGGAAGTTGAGTAATCATTCACGTTGTATTTATTTTACAATTTAAATTTATAATTTCCTTAAGTTAGATGTTTTATATGTTTTTTTTAATTAATTTTAATAATTATTAGGATTTATTATAACGAATGCAAGTGCATATTGAATATTAAGAGTACTAATTCAAATTATCAAATAAGACTAAATATCATTTTCTTTTTCGTAAAGAACAATTATTCTCCAAAGTAAATTCAATAATCTAAACTTGTCCTTTGAGAGCTTGGTTGCACATTGACTAAAGATTAGTGTTTTATTAAATGTATAACATTTAAGTTTAATCTCACTTAACAATAATTCTTTTTGAGAAAAATTCAAATTAAAATGGTATTGAAGTGAGGCCAGATGTGTAATTTTATTTAGTATCACCTTTCGGTTTCACATTAACCAAAGATGAGTATTTTGTTAATTGTAGAGTGTTACAGACTAATCTCATTTAACAATAACTATTTTTTAAAAACATTACGATAAAAGGTACCAAAGTGAGACTGAAATGCGCGCATGCATGGTCCCTCTACCATTATTATTGTAGGTGTAGTTAGAAACTTAGAAACACTAGAGTTGGAATAATCTCAAGCTAGAGTGGGCCCATCTCTTCCAATAAGAAATTAGAGCTAATGCAATGAGAATGTGTGATTGATTGGAGATAGCGTGATAGGTAAATATAAGAGATCAGAATTCAACTATAGCTAATCGTAATTGGTTTGTATATATATACACTAGACATGGCCAAAATTGAATCGGATCGGTGGTTCAAACCGGAATCAAATCGGTCGAAATCGAACCCGAAACCGGTCAAACTGGAACCGGACCGAACCGACGAAATTCGGTCCAGTTCCGGTTCGAGGTTCCGCTGAACCGGAACCGCCCCCCTTCCCCCGCAACGGTCCAATTTTGGACCGTTGAATCGGAACCGGCGATTCCACGGAACCAGAACCGTCGGTTCCGTGGAACCCCCCCTTCCCCCTGCAACGGTCCAAAATTGGACCGTTGGCTGGCTGCTGCCAACGGGCAGCAGCCAGCCCTCATTTTTTTTTTTTCTAATCATTCCTATCTATATATGTCCCTCCCTCCCCCACTCATTTTTCACATTTTTTTTCTCTCTCTCTCTCTCTCTGTCTCTCTCTCTCTCAAGTCTCAAGCTATTATTCTCTCTATTTTGTCTCTCATTTAATATTTCAATTTCAATTTCTTCAATCTTCTCATTTTGTTATTTGTCAATTTATTCAATTATATTGTTAATTATTTATTACTTGTTACTATATTATATTATTACTAATATTTTCATTATATTTGTCAATTTTTTACTATATTATTTTATCATTATTATATTTTTTATTATCATACTTTTTTCAAAAAAATGGCAAGTGAAGGTAGAAATTTTGAAAATGTTGAAAATATTGAGTTTGAAACTCAAAATTTTCAAACACAAGAGAGTGAAACTCAACAAAAGGGAGGTGGAAAAATTTCTACTTCTGATATTTTTAATATTCATTTCAAGAAAACACCAAAAGGAGATGGTAAATTTGATGTATCTTGTAATTATTGTAATCAGGTATACAAATTCAAGCAAGGAGGTGGATATGGTATTTTCGCCTGACATTTGCAAACAAAGCACCTGCTCAAGGTTGGATTGAACCGCGATCAAACACAAATATCCGGGTTTGCTACCTCTTCAAACTCTCCTCAATTATTTCATTATAATGAAACTAATTGTAGGTCTGGTTTAGCTGAAATGGTAGCAATTGATCATTTATCTTTTAGTTTTGGTGAAAAATTAGGTTTTACTCGATTTTGTCAAAACTTTGTTAATCCTAGTTTTAAATCAATTCCTAGAAATACTTTGAAAAGGAATTTGTTAAAATTGTTTAAAAACTCAAAAATTGAATTGATAACATATTTTCAAAACAATAATATTAATGTTTCTATTTGTAGTGATATTTGGAGTGATCATTGGCAAACTCATTCATATATGGGTATTACTTGTCATTGGGTTGATGAAAATTATGTTTTACAAAAAAGAATTCTTGCGTATCGATGTTTTGATGAAAGTCATAATGCTGAAAATATTTGTAGATTAATTCAACAAATTTTACAAGAATATAGATTAGTTAATAGAACTTTTTCAATTTCTTTTGATAATGCATCGGCTAATACTGCTTCTATTAGTGAATTGAAAAGAATTTGCCAACCAAATTTTGGTTGAAGATTTTTTCATGTTAGATGTGCATGCCATGTTTTAAATTTATGTGTTCAAGATGGTATTAAGTCACTTAATTCTTATTTAGATCAAATTAGAAATGTTATTTCTTATATTTGGGTACACCTTCGAACTGCAAAAGCATGGGCACATTTTTGCACCTCCAATGGTCAAACCCCAAAACATTTTTCAAAAGATGTTCCTACTTGTTGGAACTCAACTTTTAAATTACTTAATCAATCTTTTGAATATAAAGATTTATTGTGTTCTTTTGCAGCAAATTATATTCCACAATATCCTATTTTTCCAACTATGTGGAATGTTTGTAGTTCAATTTTGAATATTTTACGAATTTTTAATGATGCTACTTATACACTTAGTAGTGTTTATAAACCAACTTCACATCAATTTTTAATAGAAGCAATGAATATGGCCGATGTATTAATGGAAGGAATTAATGTTGAAGAAATTTGTCATGCTGTTTTAGAAATGAGAGAAAAATGGTTACGTTATTATCAATTTATGCCTGAAATTTTTCTTGTTACTATGGTATTTGATCCTAGGTGTAAATTTGATGGTTTAATTGAGTGTTTGTCTAACTATTATTCGTTGTTAGGATTAGAAAATAATGAAGAAATTGATGTGAATATTATAATTTCTAAGATTAGAACTTTATGCAATCAATTATATGAAGCATACGTTATTGCTCCTAGTAGTGAAGAATCATTTCCATCCATGGCTTCGCATTCCTCTTCCTCCCAACCAATGAAATGGGGTCATAAATTTTTAGATCAAAGGAGGAAAAAACCTAGATCGAGCTCACATTCGGAGCTCGAAACTTATCTAACCACAGTTTTTGAGTTTGGTGATGATACAAGTTTAAATTTTGAAATTTTGGAGTGGTGGAAAAGGCACAAGGAGACATTTCCAACTCTTGCAATTATTGCAAGTCAACTTCTTGCAGTTCCAGCTTCAACTGTAGCCGTTGAACAAACATTCAGTAGTGGAGGCAACATTTTGGACGAAAGAAGATCAAGATTGGCTCTAGAATCATTGGAAGCTCAAGTTTGCCTCGATGATTAAGAAAGAGCTAACATGCGACGTCAAGAAGAACTTATCCATTCATCATCATCTGACGAATGAGTTAATGATGGTTCAACAACGGCGACTTCTGACTCCAATGAAGATGCGTAGGATCCAAGTCCATTTTTTATTTTTTTTCACATTTGTAAAAATTAATTACTTGTATTACATTTTTGTTGTAATTATTTTTTAATGAAATTAAGTCTAATTCTATTTTTTATTTTTTATTTTTCACATTTGTAAAAATTAATTACTTGTATTACATACTTGTTTAGTTGTTTTAATTATTTTTAATGAAATTATTACTTATATTTCTTCAATTTTTAGTAGTGTTTTTTATTAAAAATATGGTTGAGAATATCTATATTTACAATTACATTTAACAATTAAAAATCGAAACCAAACCGAACCGAACAACGGAACAAGGACCAAAATTGAATACAACAATATTTAAAAAAAAATAAAAAAATTCGGTTTGAACCGGAACCGGAACTGTTGACCAAACCGGCTGAAACCGTTGATCGAACCGGTCCAAACCGTTGACCGAACCGGCACGAACTAGAACCGGAACCGAACCGTCCCAAACCGCCCTTGGACGGTTCGGTTCAGGTTCAAAGATTTCTTGAACCGGAACCGACGGTTCATGAACCGTGACCATGTCTAATATACACACATCACCAATTATATAAATGGGGAACTTTGTAGGGCCGAAGCCCTTACAAACCATCACAAGAGGCCCCGTTGCCCCTAATTTAGGCCTGACACCAAAGTGATGGACTAGCTTCCTATCCTCGCTGGTCCATATGTATATGCACTCTTTCAGGATCCATCTTATTGCTCTTAATTTCCACGGTTTCGTCGGCTAATTTGGGCTCTTAACAGGCATCGTGGGCTATTTCAAAATCCAAAGCCAAAATACTTTTGAGACACAATCACGAACTTAACAATAGAACTGAACTCATACAAGCTTATTTAGGATTTTCCGAGAAAATCTCATCAAGATTTTCAAGGAAAATCTTGCGACGACCCTTGTCCAGTCCACCTACAGACTAAACAAAGCAAGCGTTCTTTCGCCTTGCTGTTGATGATACCACTCCAACAAAAAAAAAAAGGGAAGACAGAGAGAAAGGAAAACCTCAAAACTAAAATCTCGATCCTTAATTTATCCAAAATCAAAACAAACCAGCCACTTTAATTTTTATTGTTTCTGGAATTGGAGCTCAAATAATCATCTATATATTCTGATCAATTCAGCTTCCGGCAGTTCTTCCTGATCTCTCCCTTGGATCCAGTGAGTGGACTAATGTCCCCCATCTTGATCATGGCGTTAGCAAAATCAGCGGTGAAGGTGGAGGGACTGGAGCTGTACTGGCGCACAATGGAGTCAGTGGAGCCGCCGTTGAAGAGCTGCTGGTCGGAGTGGAGGAGGCCTTTCCGGCTGACAAGGTTCTTGTAGTAATTGTTGTCGAAAGCTGCCGGAGTTTGGAGGTCCAGCGGTGCCAAGTTGTTGTCCCCAGAGCCGGCGGTGCTGGGGCAGCTGCCTTGCCTTGTCTTGGCAAATGAGCTGTCTATGTTGGTTTCGTTGTATATTCTTGCTCTGAAGGTGGTACACCTTGCTTGTCCAATCGTATGGCTACCTGCAAGCCACAGATTTCGAACACTAGGTAAGTACACAAAAAAATATATTGTTCAAGAAAAAATATATTACTGTAGTCTTTTAATTACCACTAAACTAATTCTTAATGGCGGGGGCATATCCACGTGTCAGCCAACAATTAATGTAAAAAATTAATTTTTAATAATAAATTAGTCAAAAAAAATTTTCACCCCACCCCAAAATCTGTGATATATAGTTCTACATCTCAAAAAAAAATTTCAACCCCCCTTTACATAAATTTTTAAATTCACCCCTACTTAATAATCACTTTTTAGTATACATAATATTAATATCAAAATGTAATTATATATTAGTAAAATGAAAAGGAAAGTGACTATTAATTATTAGTATTAGAAGTAATAAAAGGGAGCAAGAGATACATACCAGAGAGGGCAACCATGTCCTTGGTGGAAAGGCCAAGAGCACTGAATCTAGAGATGAGGGCATTGAGATTAGAAGTTGGAGAAGGAATGCCGTTATTAGCTGCAGCCTGGCTTGCTGTCCTAGCATCTCTTCTTCCAAGCTTCACATTCCAGTTAGGCCCTCCAAGCTGCAATATTGCAGGAAACACCATGTTCATAAAGCGCGCACTATATATGTATATAATTATATGAATCTCAATGAGTACAAGAAGAAGAACCAAATAGGCAACAAGATAAGATATCGCTAGCTAGAATGAACATATAATTGGCACTTTACAGTTACAACGGAGTCTCTTGCAGCAATGGCCAGCAAGTCAGCGCATGAGACGACCCCAGGGCACGCATTTTCAACCGCGGATTTTATGTTGTCAACAACATCAAATCCCCTGGCCGAGTTGAGGTTTGGACCCGCCCTCTTCTCCCCGGTGAAGGAGGATGTGTCGTCTAGAAGGATCGATCCATCGCAGCCCTAAAATCATATATAATTAACAAATATATTAGAAAAAAAAGGTCCTAGCCACTTTTTTTCTTTTTTGGTCACAGTAGAAGTAACTCTACCGTGGTCTAGAAAATTATGTTATCTTAAACGATAATGACTAGCTAGGAATTCTCATTGATAAAAAAAGAAGAAAAAAAAAAAAGAGAGGTAGAATTACATTAACAAAGCAGTCGTGGAAGAACAATCGAAGCAGAGAGGCACCCATTCGGGCTTCTTTGGATATTGCAGATTGCACAACGGATTTCACAGTAGGGAAGAGTTTGGGGCAAGATTTGGAGTAGAAATTGGTGGAAAGCTGAGCTGAAGAGCTTCCAATAATTAGAAGCACAAGAAAAGCCACAGCCACCGGAATGGCTGTGGAAGAAGAAAATGAAGCCATTATTTTTGGGTACAAAAAATTTATTAATAGCACTTTGAGTTAAGAGGTCTAGTTGCTGGGGAAGGTGCAGAAAATGGGGAGTATATATAGACAGATTAGAGAGAGAGAGAGAGAGAGAGAGAGAGAGAGAGAGAGAGAATTCTCAAGGTGTTGCGCTCTACAGGTCACCTAACTCAAGAATCCGTTGCATCGCAATTCCACGATCACTTAAAAAAAATTAACAAAAAGCAACCAAAAAGGATGGATAAAAAGAACAAGTCTAAAGGTTGGAGCTGTGCCCATTTTTGATTGATTGATTGATTAATGATAGTTACGTACGTCTATCATTCTTTCCGTTGACAACAAATTTGGCCGTTATGGTTAAATAGACCTCAAATCTATGGCTATTAATTTTAGACTTAATCTTATGGTTACTCCAGAGGCTATTACTGATCACTATGAGGCTGGTCATTAGCAAGTTTGGACAAATTGGTATAACTTGCATATAATTTTTTTATATAATATAAGTGAATGGAAAGAAATGGATGAAATAATACATAAAGAAGGTAGACCTCCCTCAAATTGGAAGAAATATGGATGAAAAACTTTGCCGTGGCAAAATTAATTTTAATATTTTTTCAAAATCACAATAAATATCTTTTCTTTAAAAGGGTATAATAGTCATTTTCATTAATATCTTTAGGTAAATTATTGTTATATTATGGGATTACGGGAAACTCTTGTAACATTAAAGGTACGTAGATGAATGATGAGTGAACTTTCCTTCTAATACATAAAAACGGAGCCATAAAATGCAAGTTAATTCAGATTTGGTGAGGACTGAAGAGGTGCATACATGCATGAGAATGGAAGACATTTTGCATGCAGAAAAGAAAAGTGGAAACTCCACACTCAAGCTGCATATATATATATGCCGGCTCTTCAAGCTTAATTATATATAATTGGTTCTCACTCTACCCTCTTGATTTTAAATACACAAGTTTTGTATCATATAACTAAACTTTAACCATATTTCATATATAATGTATCCTTTTATGTGTAAATTATTTTAAATTGATAATTTGTGATAAGAAAAATAATCTCACGTGTCGATGCAAGTTAAGAGATAAATATTATTGTAACTTGTGAAATAAGAATTTATTATCTTCTTCACAATAAACGTTTTCAAAACAAATATAATTATAAAATATTTCGTATTAGAAATATTGCTTAATGAAATAGATAATCTCAACTAAAGTAGATAATTGAGACAACTTTTATTAAAACAGACAACATTTTTGTATTAGATATAGTCAACTCTTATTAGAAGATATATAAAACTTCAAGTATGCATATTAAGATTAGAGTTTAATTAAATTAGAACTTTAAATAATTCGATTGAGGTCACAATCTCAAATAAGAGTTTTGTTAAATGAAAAGAAACAATTAAAAATACGCAAAACTCTTTATTTTATAAATATTAAAAGAAACTTATAATAAAATTAAGGGATACCGTGACTTGTTTGTCACAAAGACAAATAATCTTATATATCTATACATCCATCAAATATCATTGCCCTCAACAGCTGAATGACAAATGTATGAGTTGAAAAGAAAGAAAATGCTAGATGTGTTGACATGTTAGCAAAATCTCCAAAATGGAAAATGAAAGCGGGAAGAAGATTAATTAATAAATAAAAAAAACCCAATTGTCAAAGGTTATTATTAATGTAGACTAAACATGATTGGAAAGTCAGCATTTACTGCAAACGGGGTGATGACTTTCTCACTTTAAAATAATAATTAACATGTTTTTATATGCACTAATTAATTGATCGCCGACCCGACTTCACTTGGATTCACAAAACCTACTTCACATGCCAACTAAATGGGCCCCCTGATGTGTGGCATAATTTGTCAAGCATGCACTGGTCAATATCCATGCCCACTTTCTAGCGACTTGGTTAGGTTTGAAATTAAGAGTTCTCATTAATTGGCAAGATAAAGAATAGATTTGCTCATCCATGCTTAATTAAAGGGAGATGTGACTTTGCAACTTCTCTACTAGTTAGAAAATTCCAAACAAGGAGCAAACTTTAGTCAAGTTTTTAATTAGCCATGGAACCCACAAAACTTATAACTGATAGAAAATAATTAAAGGGGCAATACAATATTTATTAGGACAAATTATTGTCCGAGGGCTTTAGAAGTTCAAAGAAAAGTGGGGAGTATGTTAATTATTCATCATAATTAAAAATATTATTATTCATCATAATTCGGTCGTCTATCTTTTTATTAAAAATATTATTATTGTTTATCATAATTATATATATACATGTTAATTAAGTAGAAGGGTTTTTTTTTTCTTTTTGAAATAGAAGTCCTTTTTGGGTGAATTGTAGGGTATTCATGGGTTAATATCTCTTTTAAATTAATTATGCTGCATTTCTTTGTGCTGTGAGCTCTTTAGTATAATATCTTTTTAAATTAAAAAGAAAATTAAGGAAGAGTTAAGCACTCTAGCACCGATTATATGAAAAAAAAATAAAAATAAAAAATCAAACTTAGCCATATATTAGGAGTTTGTGTTGGCAGTGAGCCAATCAAACCAGAGGAAAACAAATTAAGAGGGTGTTTGGCTGACTAGTTTGACAACTTATAAGTTACTTATTTAACTTATAAATTATCTAGTTTTTTTTTTTTTTGTTTGTTTGTTATGCATTTGTTAAATCTAAGAATTTAAATGCTGCAAAATTTATAACTTATTTTAACAGTATTTTCAAAAAGTAGCTCTCACAACTTTTTCAAATAAGTTTTTGATAACTTATTTCGTTGACCAAATAAAAGACAATTTTATCCTTACACAACTTTCTAATTTTCAATCTATTCATCTTCTTCATCTCATTGCCTTCACCATCATCGCCTCATTCTAGCTCCTCCTGGCAATCATTGCCTCCCCTCCAACTTTAGTCGTCACCTCTAGCTCTTCTGTTACCGTCGGTCATTGCCTACAACCTCCATTGTTGCCTCTTTCATGTTCATTCTATCATTATCATCTGTCGTCCACGTCTCTATCGTTATTGCTTCCTTCTCCGTTGATCGCCTTTATCTCTCTCTATATATATATTTAACATATATATTGCATTAATATATATTTTTTAATAATTATATATAATTTATCAACACATAATTATAATAATTTTATTAATTAGACATAAATTTATAATTTATTTTTATTAAAAATTAGTATTTTATGAATATTATTTATATTATTAAAAAACTTGTTCATTTTCGTTTTTTTGATAAATTCTTATATCTTTTCAATTTTTTATAACTAAAAACATAACTATTTAATTGATAATTTAAAATATATTTATTTAAATATATTATCAATTTAAATATTACTCAATTTTTAAACTTTACAGAACTTAAAAACAGAAAGAATTATAAACCTTGAAAAAAACCGATGGGCTGAACACCCTCTAACTGGAACCACAATCTCAATCTGATTTGATGGCAGCCTGGGCCTAATTTTCAGGCAGTTTGGTAAACTACTAATCTACTCTCTCTCTCTCTCTCTCTCTATATATATATAAATATATATATTAAGCTATTGTTTTTAGATGATTGTGGCAATTTCTTATTTTTAAGATGATCATGTCATTGTCACTTTTAATGATATTGAAAACTTGACAAAACCAGGGAGTGTTTTTATCATACTTATCATGCTGCTCATCATTTTGGAACGTTTTGTAAAGTTTTTCACTTATGAAGCTTTTATTAGGAGTTTGTGTTGGCAGTAAGCCAATCAAACCAGACGAAAACAAATTAACTGAAATCACGGAAAAGTCTAAAGAGCGGACGGGCTTACCAACCGTCCTATTGAAAAAGGGTAAAAAGATATTTTTGCCCTCATCGACTTTGTAAATTTGTAAAGTGGACCATTGCTGCTCTCTCCTTACTCGCTCGTCTCCCTTCTATGGCAACCACCCTCACCTCACTGTCACACCTCACTGCCTTCGTTGACTGTCGCTGTATCTTGGTAAGGCGAGGGCGACGGCCATGGAAAAGAGATGAACAAGCAAGCAAGGAAGAGAGCAGCAATGAATGGGGGTAAAATTGTCTTTTTGCTCTCTTTCTGTAAGGAGCTCGATAAGTCCGTCGAGCGAACAACAATCTCAATCTGATCCGGTGGTAGGGCCTAATTTTCAGGCAGTTTGCTAAACTACTAATCTACTCTCTCTCTCTCTCTCTATATATATATATAAAGCTTTTGTTTTTAGATGATTGTGGCAATTTCTTGTTTTTAATTAAGATGATCATGTCATTGTCACTTTTAATGATATTGAAAACTTGCCAAAAATTAGAAAAGTTAGCTGGAATGCTGATGGGATCCGATCCGATCATTATTAGCATCTAGAGAGGTGCTAGCATTGGTTGGAACTCATTTGAGAAGGTGGGGAAGAGAAGAACAATTAATGACAACGATCGAAATGCAGATTTGGTTTGACGAGCAATGACCAAGAGGTTGCAGCGGTGGTCGATCGAGAGATGATTGGTGGCAACTGTTTAGGGTGAGATCGAAGAGCAAAGATATTGACATTGTTTTCTCCGAACATTGACGAAAAAGATGATGGCAGCAACGAGAGTAGAGGTGTCAAAAGGGTCGGGCTTTGGCCAAGCCCGTTATTGTTCAAATGGGCCGGGCCGAGCCCGGCCCTCATTGGGGGGCCAGGTTGGGCCAAAGAAATTAGGCCCACGGCCCGGCCGGCCCGTTTAAGGGCCCAACCCAGCCCGGCCCGTGGCCCTTATGGGCCAGTAAAGCCCTTATTCATTTTTTTTAATTTTGTTATTCTTTAGTAATTATTGATATTGGATATTAAAAAATTTAATTTTGCAATATATATAAATAATAGTCATCAATTTATTTAAAATTTTTAAGTTAAATTTTTTATATATTTAAATTATAAATAAATATTCTTCTTTTTATATGTACATTATTTTTCATATTAATTCACAAGAAAATTTATAAGGTATATAGAATTTTGAAATATAAAATGATGAAATAATATTTAAGAATTAAGATAGAAAATATTTTAAAAAAAAAAAAACTCGTTTTTATGTATGTATTATTTTGATATTTATATATGTATATATTATATGTATTAATTTTAAAAAAAAGGAAAAAAAGGGCTAGGCCCACCGGGCCCGGCCCGCTAGGCCCTATGGGCTAAGGGCACGGCCCGACCCCTTTGTAGGGGGGCCGTGGGCCGGGCCGGGCCCTATCTATGGCAAAAAGATCTGGGCCCGGCCCTTTTAGTAAAAGGGCTGGCCCGGCCCGTTTAAAAGGTCTGTGGGCCGACTCGGGCTGGACTGAGCCGGCCCTTTTGACATCTCTAAACGAGAGGGAAGAATGACGGCGAAGCTCCAGGGCGAAGCATGGAGATGAATCTCAGCGATGAAACCAAGGCACCATAGGAGAAGACACAAAAGGGGACTCCTGTATTTAGGCGATGGTCAGCAAGCAAGCCAATGGTTGACAATCGGGGAAAATCATGACCGGTTGGCGGATGTTTTGGTGTTTCAATAATCATAATAATAATTTAGTTTTATAATCTCATAGAAACAATTCTAATAAATCCAGATCTCCTTTATATATCACTATTTCACAATCAAATGGTCAAGGAAAATAAGCAGTTAAACTTCATTTTCTATCCAATACTAACGACCATCAATATTGTCCTAATAATGATATTGTTATGTAAAATTGGATATATAAATTCTAACACTCTAATTATATTTGTTCATATATCTCATATTTTATTCATTCACCTCTTTTTTTCTTTCTTTTATTTTAGTTACAACTTAGTTAAATCACATATTTTTAATAATTTTTGTTATATTATATGCATATTTTTACTTTTTTCTGTCAATAAATAAAATTTTTGTATCACCTATGTTTGTTTTGAAGTAAAGCATTTTAGCCATTTTTTTTATCATTAGATTGACAACAAAATTTATTGAAACATCCGTCTCTCTCTTTGAATTTATTAGATCTATCATTGTCCTTTAAAGTATATGAACTTTAATGGATTCATTAATAAAGGTGTTCATTTAATCTAAATCAAGAGTAAAATTTTATAAAATCTTAATTTAGAAACCAAATCAATCTCGGGACCAAAAAAAGTAAAGTGGCCAACTAATACTACATGTACATAAAAATTTACACACAACTTTATATAGAAAAAAACGAAAAAACCCCTCTCTCAAATCACTTCAACGGCATCTCCAATCTTGAGAAACCCACGTCCCCGCACCCCCACCGCCGCTGTCGGCCACGCACCGCCTTGTTCCTAATTTTATCATCTCTTTTCCAGCATGATAGAAAGGTAATGAGATTTCTCTTCCCATTAATTTTGAAATCCTTAAGACACTCGCAAACACTTATTGGCTGTCAAACCCAACAATGCCCCCTCATTGGGTTTAACCTCTCCCTCCCATTTCCATAATACACGTAGACAAAAATTTCCTGTAAAATTTGATCTGGACAAATTGAGAAGGGGGTTGTAGGCCCCACACCCCCATAATAGCCTATGAAGCACGGAAACGGCTCAGAAGCGCCATTTCGGCGTTTTTGAACCGTTTCCCGTTTCAGAAACGTGAAGACAGCCTGAAATGGCCTTCGAAACATTTCTGTAAATTGCGAAACGTTCTGGAGGCCGTTTCGCAATTTACAGAAAATGTGGGAAACGCGTTTCAAGTGTGAAACGAGTTTCTAGCGACCAGTCACTCACCTGCAGCGAGGAAGACAATGGTCACCGAGAGACGAGGCTGCAGTGGTCGGCGGCAAGACGAGATATAGAGTATGTAACGACAATCGAGGCAAGAGATGGTGTACGGCGGTGAGCGACGACGAGGGTGAGAAGCGAGCAACGGTGGCAGAAACGCTTTGATTGTGAGAGAGGCGAGATCAAAAGCGATGGTGAGGGCAAGAGACTCGTCGATGGCGAGAAAGACGAATGACGGTGGTAGAGACGCTTTGACTGTGAAAGAGGCGAGACGAAGGCGAGGCTGAGGGCAAGAGACTCGTCGATGATGATCGAGAGAGATAGCAACGATGGCAGAGATCGACTGTGAAAGAGGCGAGATCGATGGCGAGGGCAACAGACGTGTCGACGGCAAAAGAAGCGATGAGTCGGCGTGTAATATCCTAGTATTTTGAGAATAATAATAATAATAATAATAATTAATTTTGTATTTAAAATATTTTTTGACATCAATTAGAAATTATAATTGAGAAAACTAATGGACTTGGAGTTAGTGGGTTAATTTGAAAAAAAGATTAAGTAAATGGGCTTATGGTTAGTGGACTAAGTTGAGAAAATAAAGGTTAAGTAAATGGGTTTAGAGTTAGTAGGTTAAGAAAGTAGGCTTAAATTTATGGATTAAATGAAATAATAGCCCATTCAAAATAAGATTTAGTTAAAAATAATTAAAGTAAAAAATAATCAAAGATAATGGATGAATTAATGGAGAATGTGGGAGACAAAATATGGTGTGAATAAATAATCAAAGTTAATGAGTGAATTAATGGAGAATGTGAGAGACAAAATATGGTGTGAATAAATAATCAAAGATAATGGATGAATTAATGGAGAAATGTGGGAGACAAAATATGGTGTGAACAAATAATCAAAGATAAAGGATGAATTAATAGAGAAATGTGGGAGAAAAAGTAGAATGTGGCAAAATAATCACAGATAATGGGTGAATTAATGGAGAAATGTGGAAGATAAAGTAGTGTATGGACAAATAATTAAAGATTATGAGTGAGATTTAGTGAAAAATTAAATAAAAAAAATGATAAAATAATAAAAGATAGTGGATCACTACAATTAAACTAAATTTAATTCAACCTCTATAAATACAGAAAACTTGAAAGGTTTGAGGATTTGAATTAGAAAGAGAAAGGTTGTAAGAAAGAATGATTTGAGAGTAAGAGAGAGATTTGAGAAAGAGAAAGAAAAATATAGAGAAAAATACTAAAAATATCTAGAAAAATCCTATAAGTTGGGTTTAGTAGTTCGTGCAAAGATTTGTGGCAAAAGACATTGTTGGATACGCAAAACGGGGCTTCATCACAATATAGAAGAATACCAAATCACTCCACGAGAAGGTAAGTTATCTTCAAAATTTTCTTTAAAAAATTTTGGAAATGTTAGAATGATATTTTAGAATTTTTGATAGTGAAATTGGAAGAGAAATACATGATTAGTATTTATTATGGATTTTTGAGATAATAGATGCTTGAAAATCAAAGAGAAAATGAGAAATAAATAGATCATGGATTTTAAAAACAACAACATACAACAACATATCCAGCCGTTATCCCACTATGTGGGATTGGCTACATGAATTCTAGACTTCTATGTGGATTACATCCCAATAGATAGTTTGTCTAGAATTCATATTTGGATCCGACTAGGTTTAATGCTGGCTATCATGGATTTTAAAAATTATGAAAAAATTTCTAGGGCTTGGGAATATTGTTTTAAGAATTATTGTGAAGATAAATTGAGAAAATTTTATAAGAAAATATTTAATTCATAATCTTGAGAAAATAATAGGAGAAAATTGGAGAAATTAGAAAAATTAGAAAAAATTAGAAATCTAATTTTCTTAAGTAATTATGATGTCAAGAATACGTCAAGATTCATAATTAAGTACAATTGAAAGTTTGACGCGAATTTTGAAGCAAAATTACGCTAGGGGCAAAATTGTCTTTTACAAGGTAAATGATACTATTCAACTGAATTTAGTTTATGAAAATGATTTGTAAGTGGTTCCATCAAAACCTGATTTTATGTAAATATTTTCACCATGTTGTCATGATTTGATGTGAACATGTCATGTGAATTGTATTTACATGTATTGATGACAAAGTATGCATATGAGCATGATGAGATTCACGGTCATACGTTGCATGGGTTTAGGATTAGGTACTGGCATCGTTGTTTTGCCAAGGGTGCACCCATACACCCCAGTCTGGCAGGAAGATTGGAAAAATGGCGGGTAATCTTAAGGTGCAGTCGACCCAAACATGAGAGTTATGATGTTATGTGCATTGTATTCATACATATGCATTATGATGTACTCTTACTTAGATGATTCATCATCTAATGTGAGCCTTGCCCCTAGAATATTCAAACGTTCCAGATGAGGTTTGTAGCAAAGACATAGAAGTGGGCGAAATATAAAGATGCAAAGCAATATGAAGTTATTTTCTCCATTTAGTTTCCGTATGAGGATTCTAATATGTACCAGTTATGTTATGTTTGAAGTTATGTTGAGAAACTTATGTTTTGTATAAAGTCATATTGAAAAACTTATATCATGTTATAAGTTATATTTGGAAGACTTTTGTTATGATAATCTTGTATTATTAATTATGTTGAGACAATCATGTAATATTATTAGCATTTGAGGTATGTTGAGGTTCAATTCTAGCTTCCGTATTCAATATTTATGTTGATTTTCTTTTGAGATAAATGTATGAAAATTTAGGATGGATAAGAGCAATGATATGATTAGTCGTAGTTTATAGAAAAACAAATATTATCCCACAATTGTCCTAAATTATAACACGCTCAGAGAAAATAGGATGTTACACGGCGACTGTAGCAAACGGAGGAAGCGGCACAATTGGCCATTGACAGCAAGGGCATGGGTCTCTGAGAGCTTGCGGGTAGTAGTCTTAGGGTAATACTGTAATATTATATCTAGGGTTTGCAAAATTATAATTTAATATTATTTATAGTATATAAATTATATATTAATTTCACATACACCTCTATATTTTTAAAATTATAGTTTACCACATTTTCGTTTCCTAACTTTTTTAAAAAATACCGTTTCTGCATTTCCCGTTTCCATTTTCGTTTACGTGCAACAAAGATAACAGCCGTGTCTTCCTAGAAAGCCTCCAAAACCATCCCTTCTCTTGCATAACCCATTATCATAGTATTCCAAAAACAATACAAATACACCACAAAACAATGAAATATATCATATAAAAACAAGAAAAACACATAAACAAACAACTAAAATTGAAAAGGAAAAACTCTCTATTTTAAATTTTATATTATATACATATTTTTGACAAATGATGGAGCTCTGCTCATTGATATATTCATATTATTATTCCAAAAGACATCTTTCTCAGGAAATTCGAAGAACACCTTGCGAGCACTCCCAATGTCGCATGGAATAAAAGCCAAGCAAACAACTCTGCAGAAACTGATCCCAGCTCAACACCGCCCCCCCCCCCCCCCCCCTCCATAGCGAAGACATTAGCACAAAAGAGAAAGAGCAACTAAAGCCAAAGCCACAAAAAGATAGGACACAAAATTTGCATCGCCTTGCTGGGTAATATCGTCACTGAGCAGTGAATGAACAAATTATATACAGTATAGATAGTTAGATAAATCTATTTTACTCCAAAGAAAGAAAGAGAAGACAGATTCGAGTGAGAGAGATCAGAGATGGGAGAGGGAAATCAAAGGGGGAGATGGACTGATAAATATAATATATATTTGCACCTTGATGCTCTGTGTCTCCCAATGGACTGAGTTGGTCTTTATAGGCGCAAACTGCTTAAAAGGCCTCGTCGGTATAGGTGCTTCAAGACCTGATTTGCAAGTCAGGGAAGGGTCAGTTAGAATCGAGAAAGGGTCCTTCAGAACCAGATGCATACCTTGCTAATGTGGCTGCTTAAGCTCTGAGCTTGCGAGAATCACGGGGGGTCATTTAAAATTGGCATACAAATATTTGCACCAACTCGCAGGGAATAATGCAACAACTTTACATTATGCCATTCATCACAAAAATGTTAGCTGGTCTTTTACAGAAGCTCATGCTACATTATAATCCCATAACCATGTCACTGACCACGGTAACAAGGAAGACGTGAGAGCACCGACATGCTTGTGGGTGGGCATTTTCAGCCCGTAGTCCATTGAAGAACAGTATCTATACCTAGCAGGATTCCAAAGTGGAATTGGGGGGAAAAAATTACAAAGGCTTACATTTCTACAACCAATGGCAGGAGGTGAAAGGTACCATATTCATGAAATGTATTCTTGTCACTATACAGAGAAGCGTCTGGTTAGGATGTGCCCACTGCATATATTGAATGTAATATCTCTCTAGTCTCTATCCAACTCACTTTCTGATACCTCCTCCTCTGGAAGTTCAAACTCATCGACCTCTTGAAAGTAAGCTCTCTGCTTCTCAACAAATTCTTTCGGCAAAGGATGTGAAAAATCTCTCTCCTGTGAAGAGCTATGCCTCTTCTGCAAAATGTCACTCAAGAAGATTAAAAGTTAACACAACCACCAAAGCAGGATCTAACAAAGAAACTACGCACTACACCAAAGCGCATTTGTCAATCCAAGGAAAATTGGAGCATCAGATGACCCATAGGCAAAGTTGCACCACTATTTTCATAAAACAAAGATCCCAATCCTCACCAAGACGAGTAAATAAAACATGGTGCAGCAGGAGCTTTCCAACAATAGAGAAAAGATTGTACAATGCAAAAGGCAAATCCAGCATATTAGGTTTCCAAAGGAGGATGTCTTTGAGCCATAGAGAATCCTTGTACAGTCCAGATATAAACAGAATATCAAGAGTTGTGCTTCAGTGCAGTCCAGTAATAAACAAAATATTAATAGTCAACAAACTGATTTGTAGAGAATTGCAGACAGTACTTTCAAAGAAGAATCTGAATGGCCTAAAAAGAAAGAGGGACAAAGGCAACTTCTGAAGCAAACCTTTTTATTCTTTGGATGGGGAACTAGGCACGATTTGGATAAACCAACATCTCCCGCTTTGTTGAATTTTTTCCTGTTTTGCAATCAACAGACAAGACAGCATCAGTGATGGGGATGGGCAAGGAACATGAAGGGAAAACATCACTAAAATCAGTAGTCTTTACCCTATATTTCTAACAGTTTGTAATACATGTTCCTTGGGTTAATCAAGTCTAATATAGGCCATACACAAAAGAAGAAATGCAATAATCAACCTAGAAGAAAACGTTTCTCATCCTTCATCCATAATATGAGCTGACAAATTTTGCACTTAGTGGGGGGCAGTGGGAATAGGACTTCATCTTCCAAGATTCTCAGCCTCTCTTTCAACAATTAAAAGTCTAAATATTCATGCAATCTTGGCAAAATTGTTCAGAAAAAATTACATATGATGAAACACCAGAACAGAAGAAGAAAGGTAGCACATAAGGATGAAATTAATTTTAAAAAGTTAAGAACAAGACAACCAACATGTCTGACTGCAGCACTTCAAAATATGAAATGCTACAAAGGTCTTAAGCCTCAACAGATGACAGCAAAAAAACAATGCACCCATCATTATTTCCCCGACTCATCACGGCAAGAGGGAAATTATCTTTCAACCCGTTATAATTCCACAGTATCATATTTATCAATACATCATGTAACACTTTTGCAAAGCCCTTATATAAAAATAACTATCATTGCTCCATTCACAACTATCATATATGATCTGACGAGATAGACATAGCTCAAGTTGGAAAGTTTGGCTAAATACCCAAAGGAAGCATCAGAAACCGGCTTCAAGCCAAACAAGAAAACTTGATAACAAAAATTCTGAAAATCCCGTGTATGATATAATATCAATTACAGTTTTGCACGGAAGAAAAACACCAATATACCATAACAGATATATATAATCCAACAGTACAAAAATCATAAAAGAGTTCATATGTGCTTGCAATTGCGAGAGAGAGGCTTACCATATCTTCCTGTTCCTTTGCGGAAGAGGGCAGCTAAGAGGCACAACATTTTCTTTCCTTCTGTTTCTTTTACTCACGGGAGAAGGGGTACTGGTATGCACAAAAGTAGCTTTTCCACTATCCTTTCCAGAATGGGTAAAACTAGGAGGCAATACAACTGCCTTCCCTTTATCCTTTCCTTTCTTGAGTGGAGGGCAAGTAAAAGGCACATCATCTTCCCCGGCATTATCCTTTGTTTTCTTGAGAGAGGGACAAGAAAAAGGCGTAACTTCCTTTCCCTTATCCTTTGTTTTCTCTGCAGTCCGTTTTTTACTGTAGACTACAAGAGGCTCGTGTACATCTTCTCTCTCATTGTCTTTGCAAAAAAAAAATATGGCAGAAATATTAGTTCAGTCAAGTTCTCTGTTTCCTTTTTCCTAGATTCCAAGTTATAAACACTGGAATCAATTGAAAGTCCCAGTAGCCCACCATCTGTCATTGGACAATTCATTTTTGAAGTACGAACTCCCTAATTTCTCAATTATCCAAATGACCATTGAATCAACCACACTGCTATACATTATATGGTAATACATCCATTAACAATCACATTAAATGTCTCAACACGGTAATCCTACATCCAAAGCTAATAGATCATCAAAATAGAAAAGGAACAACAAAAAAAATAGCATCATTCTTTCAAGATAATTAACCAATTTAATTACCATAAACACAAAAAATACTGACGAAATACCCAATTATGAGAACCAAACGAGGAACTCCAGGTTTCTCGAATTACACATCAAGGAAGTGAAGAAAGAAATTGCAACCGCGCAAATAGATATTAATATGAACACAAGCGTACATAGATTGGGAGACAGAGATTACCTCGATCAGTAACCAGGGAAAGACGCCGAAGGGTTGAAGGTCGTGATTGAGGAACGGTTCTAGGGTTTGGTGCACTGAATTCATGGTCGTAGTTAGATGAACCAACCCTGGTGTTGGATTTGGAAGAATTGATGGTCTCTGACTTGTTTTCAGAGACGTGGTAGGGCTTGGAATTAGGATTTGGATTTGGGGCGAAAGAGAGGGACGACGAGAGGTTCCGAAGGACGGTGGAGATGGGGACCAGGTTGGTCGTATCGGAAAATGGCTTTCTCTTTGCCGACGACAATGATCTTCTCTGAGTCGCAGCAGCTTCCATTTCAGGACATACCGATAAATCCAGAAGAATCCAACAATCAGAGTTCAGAAGATGGAGAGGAAAGAGACGCTGGTCATGAAGGTGGCGGGAAAATTGGAGGCATTTGAAACACGGTGGGGGGATGGCCCAGTAACTTACAGCCCAGCCCAGCCCAGTCCAGCCCAGCCCAGCCTATTAGAAACCAGGCTTGGCCAGAAAAAACAGTGCCTGATCTTGGCCCAAGTACACAGAAAAAATCATTAAACAAGTAAACCGCTTCCCGAGCCAGTGGGTAAACTGCACGTGTGATCGATGTCAATTGGTCGGTGGGGGTTCACTAGTTTCCAGATTTGCAGTTTTAACATTATTCTTAAAGGAGGCGTGTTTATTTTATATTATTTTTTATTTTAAAATATAATATATTTATTCTTGGTTAATTAATATAATTAAAATACATATGTTACACCATAATAATACCATTAAAACAAGCTTTTAACGTTCTCTTTCTTAATGGTAATTAATTAATCACCCACGCGTCTTTACCTTACAAAAGTAAATCTTAGTTGTAGTGTGCAATCGCTAAGTTTCTTCTTCTAATTCTCGGGATGAGGTTTCCTATTATTATATATTGTTATTTATTTTTTTCTGCTTCTAATTACTAAACATGAAGATGAAGTGAAGTATGATTAAATCATGATTCAAATATGTTGGCAAGAAAAAGTTGTTTTCTTGCTATTCTATAATTAAACTTGATTTTTTATTAAAAAATAAATAGGCTTACTATTTTTATCCAGACTTGTCATCTACCACTTTGACGCTAAAAATAAATAGAAATCAAACTAGTTCACAAAAATATTACAAACTTTTTGTACCATCTTATCATATATATTTGCTTCTACAAGAATTTGGACAACATATATAAATAATATATATAATTTTCCCACAGGAATTAAAAAGGTGAGTTGCTGAATACAACGTACGAATAAAACCAGGCAGAGTGAAGCCTGCGGTTTCAGTCCTGTTGCCATCAGTTTAATGCCTGAAGTTTCAGCGGTCCAAGATACAAGCAAAAAGTGTTCTCAAAACCAAGGGGCCACACCTACTGCAAAGCGTTCACCGCTACCCCTATCTCTCTCTCTGTCACTATATATATATATATACACACCAGTGCCCATTACAGCTCTATGCTCAAGTGCGAATCTCATAATTAACATTGATCATCACCACAGATATATCGTGGAAGAAGAAAATGGAGGCCATACAAGCCTGGGTTCTGGAGCACAAGCTCACCAGCATCGGTAATATTAATTTCTGAGTCCATCTTATATATTAGCCCAGCCTCAGTACGTAGTTAATAGAGAAATTAAGCTTAAGGTGCGATATATTATGATTGATCATGTGTGGGTTTAATTTGTTGATGTGCAGGAACGGTGTGGGCATCGGCGGTGGGAGCATCGCTAGCTTACTCTCGTAGTGCAAAAGCGGCCCTCAAGCCCAGCGTCAGGCTCATCCACGCCAGGATGCACGCACAGGCGTTGACGCTGGCGGTGCTGTCGGGGGCAGCCGCGTACCATTACTACGAGAAGCGCATGGCGGAGCAAAGCGATCAGCCTCCTTCTCCGACCACTGCCACTAGCTTGGGCAAATGAGCGCAGTTGCAGCTCTTAGTTAATTAATTCGGCTCGTCATCAAATATTACCTAGCTAGCTAGCTAGCTCTTCTCTTCTTTCCCAATTATATTGTACTAGCTAGCCAACCAGTTGTCTCGATGTATAATTTCAACAAAGCTTTGGTTTACTATCCACACGTGTTCTCAAATAATTCGTGATGGTGGATGATCTGACCAAATTTTTACCACACCTCTCCAGATCTATGGATTATTAACCAACACTATCATCTTCTTTATTTTCTTTTAAAAAAAATTAACAATCAACCTAACAACTTCTTTTGAACATAACAATCATCTTCCTTAATTATTTGTGAGGAGCTTGAAATTTTATTATATTTTTGTAAAATCACAAGGAAAAAATAGAGATATTCATGAGAGAGAGAGAGAGAGAGAGAGGAGGGGGGGGGGGAGAGAGAGAGAGTTATGAGGACTAGTCCAAGATTGGGCTTTTGTACTACAACCTTCGCTCTTAGTTGGTGTGGGTTATGGAATAGGCTTGGTTAGTTATGCTTTGACCAACATATATGCCGGCCCATCAAGTACCAATCAGACTGCAAAGCCCATCTAGTACCAATCAGACTGCAAACAACAAAGAACAAAATTGGTCAACCAACCTAACCCTACCACGACAAATTAAATCACTGGTTCCTCTTCTAAGTTCTAGCTAGCCGAATGCATCTTATCCCTTCTACTAAAGTTATACAACATTATTTATTTTCTCTAGATAAGTTACTATTATTTCTATATATATATATATAATATTATCTTATTTTACCATAACATTTTTATGCATTTTTTCCATAAAATATAATATTAATCTTATTCTAGAAATGTTATTGTTATCATTTAATTGTCAAGAGTTAGACTGTAAGTATGTATTAATATATAAAAAACATTTGTCACTCTAAATTTATATGATTATATCAATGGACTTGCATTCCTCCAATAGTTTTTTATTTTTTTATCAATAGACAAAATGGTTTTCAGTTTATTAATTAGCTAACCAGACAACAATTAAACTTGTAAGATGAGCAATATTCATCACTGATCATCATGAAATGATAAACTACTTTTTCCAGGCTCCAGCTCTTTTTATTTTTTTGAAAAATAAATGATAGGACGCCTTATTTTTTGAAAATGGAGGGATTTTAGGTTTTTGTTTGACTAATGTCTTTGTAGACTAATGCATATCAACTGTATAACATAGACTGGATAAGGACCCTTTTGCCTGCCTTATTGAATAAGACAGTAGACATCCTACAACCAAAAAAAAAAAAAAAGGACAAATTACAGCTATGTTATATATAAAGAGTGGCTTAAAAAGACCAGCAGAAGTACTCAAATAATTTGGCTATAAGTAGAAAGGCTGCCAAAAATTTGGAAACAACCTTCGTGATACTACAATTAAATTAATTATTTCATAAATATAGACTATATACTCAAATCTTGAATAAGAAAATGCATTATATGTATAACAAGTGTTCTTGGTTTTGAGCCTATGAAATTACCGCTCAACGCATAAACAAGTATACATGCAAGTTTAGCAGCATCAGAATTAACCCTTCTCAGATCATGCATTAAAAAATCATTCTCAATTTCCTCAACAATATTTGCACAAAGGAAGCGGATTAATTAATTCCTTTGATTGCATTATACCACACTTGTTACAGCAGAAGCCGAACTGACTGAGTTTCCTAGCATTTGCACTAGGACTCATTATTAGTTAATACTCATCGAGGATTAATCTTGCTATCCCTTCGCCTTAATTTGACACATTGAAATGAAGATTCTTAAGCATATATATTAGGGTGCTTGCCTCTTCAATTTGAACTTGAACAGAAACTTGTGATCTTCGATCCTCTAGCAAACCTTTTTTTTTTTTTTTCTTTTTTTCGTATTACTACTTTTGTTGCTGAATAATCCCGATCTCTCTGGCAACTGACTTCAGAAAAACCGATTCCTTTAATTTGATTAACAGCACCGGCAACCTAAGAAGAGAAGAGGCAGATAGAGGAGGAGGGAGAAAGGAAAGATCATATATAATTTGACTAATCTTGCTCACTGGTTTGGCTCCAGTTCTTGACAGCCTGAGACACTGCTTCCTTTACCACTTGGGCATCAACCCTTTCTTCATTGTCTTCATTCTGCGACAAGAACCTTAAATTCCTTATTCAATTCTTTAAAATATATTGCAAAAAACAAGAAATGCACATTGTGGAATTAACCGAATCCACATTTAGACATATGCATATATATATATATATATATATATACCTAACACAATGATGTAATTAATTAATAGTTTCTTCTTAGTTACAGAAAATGATTTTTTTTTTTTTTTACAAAATTTTTATGTATGGAACATTTGTATTTGTGTGCCATTGTCTTCTGTTATTAAAAGCAATCCAACTGTGATTGTACTTCCAGGAGGAATTCCAATTCAATATTGCCTTGTTCATAATAATCAAGTTATGATAGAGTTTCAGTTTAGATCCAAGGCTGTGCATGAAATCAGAAAACAGTTATTCCACACGTGACAATTATTGTCCTAATCTATGTGTATGTGAATATGCGGCAGAGGAGTTCTATATCTCTTACTATTTCTCCTCCAACCGCTTCGAGTTGAAAACTATTGGCACAAGAGATCCTAGCTTCCTGCACATTAAGGCCCAGATCTTCAAAAGCTTCAAGAACCGAGACAAGCAGGCCCGGGCAACTTTTCTCTGAGATTACATTAATTAGGTAGCCCTTGGCTAGGGTTTCCACTGTAACCTCCTGCTTAATTCACATGTGCAAAAAGAACCCAAATCAAATATTACAAGATTCTTCCATAGAAAATTATCAGGAATTAATGAGATGATAATTATATAATAAATGTACCACAGAATCTTGATCACTCGAGCTTTGCGCCGTCTCGATATCTTGATTCATTCTTTCCACCTTGCGTTTCAGCTCCCCTATGTACTTTGATGCATCTAAGATGATTGAGGTTTCCTCTAGCTGAAACACACATAAAACAACTCACAATCGCAACCTAGCTAATTGCACCATTGTTTCACAAGGTTTCTTAAATAAACTGTAATATATATACTTCAACATATATGATGGCATTTATGTTTAATTATCCAAAATTTCCTAGAAGAGGGTAACAAACAACTATTTATCAATAACCCACTATATATATACCCTTTTTGATCCCAAGCTCTCTTCTAAGGCCACAATATATTTATGGTTTGACACATATCTCTATTCGATTTCCTAATTGATTATCTTTTTGTAATTTGTTTGTTCTTCATTATAACACTGCTATACATAGCAGATGAACACGAAGATGAGTCTGAAACTCAATTGGGGAGATTAAGAAGAGATCAAAACTATATGTATGTACATAAAGATAGAGATAGAGAAAGATATAGGGGATGAAATAAAAAAAGTAGACATTAATTAAGCCAATGAAAAAGAGTATGTGCAGAAGGACAGATATATAGATAAGCAGGGAATTAATTACTGCATGGGAGTTAGTAATGGAACGAAGCAGGTCCAGCTTCTCATGCAGTGCAGCTGCGCGCTTGTGTTCCCTAGAAACCATATTACTCTCGACCGATAGGCTTAATTAGTTAATTTCTCTTCTTCTTCTTCTTCTTCTTCTTCTTCTTCTTCTTCTTCTTCTTCTTCACCTTTCTCTCTTTTTCCTCTTTCTATCACTTTGCAGAGCTCTGAAGCTTTTTGAAGAGGGGATGAGCCCTTAAATCAATATCAAGGCTTGTTTGCTAGCTTCCCTCAAGGCTGCATCATCATCATCATCATCAGTTTCCTTCACTACCAAATAACAAATTACATACCCTACAAAACGATACCCGTGAACTTACATCCTTGCCCTTTTAGAATCTATAATTTTATTCATAAACGTATAAAATTTAAAAATTATTTTTCATATACATACATATGTATATTCGTCTTCTTTTTTTTTCTAAGGTTATACATATTCCATTATATAATTAACTAAACATGAATTTTGTTGTTAACTACTAAATGAATTTTTTTTTCTTTCCAAAATATCCCTTGTATTTCACTTAAAAGAAAAAGAAAAGTCAACAATAAAATAAGTTATTTGTTGGGGTAAATTCATGATCTCCAAATCACACTATTACATAAAAGTTCATCTTTGTTTTATTTTTAAAAAAGAATTGCCTAAGAAGTCAAAACTAAATTGTAGCTATAAGTGCCACCTTTAAATATAATTTTTCATTTAAAATCTTTCATTTTTTACCTTCATACATCACATGCATACAACAACGTTATGGGTATATTTTTGCATGTATATATATATATATATATATATATATATATACATGAAGAAATCTTGACGGATTAATTAATTAACATGCAATATCCAAGAGCACATTATTTTCATTTTTTTTTCTTTTTGAAACCAAATAGTGATGCGTATGAAAAATAATGTATATTTATCACTAATTAAAAATGCATAATAAATATAATAATTTTTATTATTTTTTTAAGAGCAACGGTAAGAGCAATAACTCTACCTTATTTTCGAATAAGATTTATTATTAGCATATAACCCTTGATACTCGTATATGAATTATGAGATTCTATTGAATATTTAATATAAATATATATATATATATATATTTATACCTAATGTAAAGTTGTAAAATAGAAAAAGGAAAAGGAAAAGGAAATGAGAGAGAGAGAGAGAGAGAGAGAGAGTAGGAGGGGGGCAGATGGGTAATATGGGAAAAGGACGAAGGACAGAGGATGGCTTAGTTAGGTCATGAGAGGCAGTGGAGGAATGGAGGAGAAGAATCATGGGCTCGTGATCATCATGCCATGCCCATGGCCTTTGGATTTTTTGGAATTGAAGGCCATCAATTAATTAATGTATCTTTCTTTTCTTCATCATATATATGCATATAACGGACGAAAATATTTAATCTTATTTTGTAATTTTAGATAATAACTTTATTATATAAAATATTTAGATTAAATGTCCTAATTAATTAATTACATTATAATTTTAACAATTTCAAATTAACGTAGGGCATTTAAGATTATAAAAATAATTAAAATCAAATAACATTATTTATGTACATATATATATACGCGTATGGTATGGACAGAAGATAGAGAAAGCATAAAAAGGGTGAGAGAGAGAGATATAACAAATTAAAGGCGTAGGAGTACGTACCATACACGGGATATGAATAATTAAATACACGAGTTTTTATCGGAAACAGCGAAGGGAAGCGTCAAAATGGGGATGTTTTAGTTGTGATTTTTGGATGCCTCCAAACACTCCTCACGGGGGATTTTTAGTCCCTTCTCTTTCTTTTTCTTTCTCTTTCACCAGCCGTCAACCTTTGTCCTCTCTTCCCTCTCTCTCTCTCTCTCTCTCTCTCTCTACACGTGCCACTCTTCCCTCTCTCACACTGTCCATATGCCTGTCATAATATATATATATATGATAAGAAATTCAAATAAATATCTAATTTTACCTCACAAAAAATATATATTTATAGATTTTTCACTAATTTTCTATTAACTTTTATTCCATATATAGACCCTTATTGTTTGGGTAGCCATATGTTTTATTTACAACAATTTTTATAGATCCCAATTAATATAATTTGTTTATTTTTTGTCTTCTAAATAATAAAAAATAATTACAATTAATTCCATACACACACATATATAATTCCCATATTTATCCTTCAGTTCACTATCAAAATTCTCCACCATAGAACAAAGATAGTCTCGTATAATCTTCCAAATTTTTAATATCAATGGAAAACTTTTTACGAGTTTCTATATATATATATATACGAGGGTGACATGCATATATATATATATATATATATTCTAACATCATGAAACTCATTTTCTTTCATGCCAAGTAATTAAATTCCTTCAACACACACACATGCATGGTCAAACTATTGACATTTAAGTGCATGTCTGAGGGGATTCTAAGTTGGACTTCAACTCT
This sequence comes from Diospyros kaki, assembly GCA_036245055.1. NCBI lineage: Eukaryota > Viridiplantae > Streptophyta > Magnoliopsida > Ericales > Ebenaceae > Diospyros > Diospyros kaki. Next base: position 45,411,085 of record BSEG01000002.1, on the reverse strand, counting down.
ATTCACACTGCAGGTTAGCTATTCTTCTCATGGTCTCATTTTGCTAGCTCAGTCATCATGTGTTTGTTTAGAAGACACATGCACTAGAAAAAATAAATATTTTCATTTAATAACACATCAAAAGTAGTCTAGTTATAAATAGCTAGTTACCCTGATGGGTTTTTTTTTTTTTTTGTTTCAAATTTAAGCTTTTGGAATCTAAGGCACATCTTTAGATCTCGTGTAATTTTTTGTCATAATTAATTATTTAAAATATAAGAATGTGAATGTGAATGACACTACTATGTACAAAAGTTAAACGGAATGTTGCTAAATTTATGAATGAAACCCTAATTATTATCTAAATTAAAATTCTTACTAAGTTATCACACACGTTATATTTAATCTCATAAATAAAATAAATAAATATATAAGACAAAATCAAATCAAATATATATATACACGATGTCTCTCAATGATGAAAATATCAACTTAGCTTTCTAACTAGAAAATATATAAATATATTCATTTAGTGGAGAGACACGCACAAGAGTGACAATTAAAAAAAGATATAAAACCATAGACATGGATGTGCATATAATTAGAGAGAAAAGAATAATTTTCGTACTGGAAGAATAATTTTTCACATCACATGGGGACCGAATTCAATTATGAATTTGTGATCGTGTCAAAAGTCCAAATGAAGCACGAGCTAATTGCAATCAACCATCGATCAATCATGAATGGGCGAGGATTCGGGAGAATGCTACGTACTATATATCTATCATAGGTCCTCAATTATACATTCAAGCCGAAAAGGTAATATCACATATATATACATATGTGTGTGTGTGTGTAGTTGTAACCACTAAATTAATCAAAGATGTGACTGTAAATTATGTATGATGCAACATGATTTATTATTAATTAAGATTTACAAGTACGTACAAGAAGACATAATTGTTTTTCTTTAATTTGTTTCGTAGAAATTAAAAGAGATATAAATAATTTTAATATGGTGTTCAGTCCAGATTCCTTTTAAGTTTGGAATGAAGTTCTTATCATCTTCCAGACTTCAATGTGGCATTAAGCATTTTAAATATTCTCAGTAATTACAGTGCTCAGCATGAAGAAAAAAAAAATCCTAATTAGGCTGTATATATCTATCCATTGAAAGGAGAAGAAAAAATTAAGATGAATTATATATATATCATGACAGGATCACTTCATATAATGTATTATTAATGCTGAAATATCAGTTTAATTTGATGTCATCAACAAGGGAATCCAAGAAGCTTAACATATGATAAGCGTTGCTACTTAACTGTTTTAATTTTTTGCGTTGTACTAGAAGATTATGTGTCTAACTTGTGCAGCCACATATAAAAATAACCTCTTTAAAACATAAGAACAAGATTATATACAAAAATATTTGTTTTTTATCCTTGCAAAGCTATAAATCCCATGCATAACAAACTGTTTTTTAACCAATGTGGTTGCATGGTTGCTGAAGAGGCAGCAAAAGACCACCTTGGCCTTTTTGACACATCTACCAATTTGCCTAATGTGCTGGTCTGGGAAGAACCTGGCACAGGAAGGCTTTCTCATAACATATGCACACACACATAGATAAATGGAAAAGGAAAAATTACAATCCAGATATATATATATATATGCTATATTGTTTGTATCACGAGATGTGTTAGCAAGATACATACATACCATAGAACAATGAACAAAATTACAGATAACACACACACACACAAGTATAAAGTATAGCTTGTTATTACTTCTTGGTTCCTGCATTGTCTCCATTCCACAAGGACAAAATACGTACCCACCTATTCACATGTGTGCCCATTAATCATTACAACAGTACAATGCCCTCCATACATATACTCTGATACAACTTTGTCTCTTGCCTTCCATAAAACTTTGTTTTCACAAAGATTCTACCCAAGTTTTTACCCCTAATATTAATCCATCCTTTTTTTCTTTACCCCTATAAAGATTAATTGAGGGTTCACATAAGAGTACTTCTAGTCCTACATATTAATTAGCCTAGCTCCCTCTTTTTTCTTGCTCCTTATCTTCTTATTGGTTTTCATTAGATTCTAGGGCTTTATTATATAATACCCTATAGCTATTGTTGGTTTTTTTTTTTTGAGAGAGTTATTATTGGTTTCACAGCCAAAACAGACATCAAAATGTTAGTTCTACTATGCAATATATACTTTTGCATGGGACACGGAAAATGGGAAGGGTTAGGTGAAGGGGGAAGGAGCATTGAGATCACAATTAGTTTGCTTGCAAAGGCAAGAATGCTGAGTGTGCACGGGTCAAACTTAGGCGATTATGTATTCCAAGTGTACTTGGATGTTGAAGTTGCTATATTTGTGACAAAATAATGTGGACAAGTATTATTAGGCTGTAATGTTTCACATGTACCTCTAATAATAATTATACGATGTAAAAAAGTTGCTCTTGTACACAAGTAGACTTGTGCTAAATATAAGTTTCTAGGGTTTTCGGCTTCCATGTGAACAAATCGGATTTGAAGTTCATATCTGCCATCCCCTCTTGTTCTTTCAGCATAGGATTTATCTTTAGCCTTTTCACTACCATGCAAGCAAATCAATTCTTCTGCTTCTCACATTTGAGATCAATTATGTAGTTTGAAGATTAGTTGACTATATACCTGCGCCACCCAACCAAGATATCAAATCCCTTTTCGTTAATTAATTAACATATGAAATACCAAAATGAGCTCAGGTGCAGTGACAATCCAACTAGTCATTCCTCTATACGTCTCAAGATTAGAACCAGCTAGTCAGAATTTAAGGAACCTATTTCTAAAATGGGGAAGGAAATCTAAAGGGAAATCATGTTCTAAATTCTATTTCGTTGTGTAAGTCCCCTCTGCCTTTCATTCAAATAAGTTTTGATGTGTATTTAAGCAAAACAGAATGGTTGGTGGTATTTGAGCTAGACATACTCTGGGAATACACTTGCTCGACCTTCTTCGGATTGTAGCTCTACTATTGTGGCTAGAGATAGCTTTTAAGCAGGAAGGTATCTCCCTGTTGCATCACCACCTGCCCTTCTTTGGATTCTCCATATTGTGAGCTTAATTGAAGTTCCAAGTTTATTTTGTGATAACCTAACTAGTTTATTGTTGAAACGATGGACTTTGATGCCTTTTTTGCTTATTATTTTTGGTCTATATTGGGATTGGTTAATAGTTGCGGTTGCTTCATTTTGCCTTTTGTTAAATTGTTGGGTATGCAACCCCATATTTTCAGTTTGTAATGTCTCCAGCTAACTACTATGAAGACCATCAAGAAAATTGACCATCAATGCTATATATCTACGAGAGTTAAAGATATTCATGCCTATCTGAGCTCTCAAGTTGACAAGTCATTTCATTATTAATTCATAGGGATGCGAATGAACTTGTTCATATGATAGCGAAATATGCTCTCTCTTCTAATTTGGGCCAGATTTTGTACTGCCAAATGATGCTCTAGTCTTGGCAAATAAGGAGTCCTTCAACTGTGATGATGTACTTTTCTGATTATTGCACTAATGTCTTCTTTGTTTAGAAGGAAAAAAAAAACACTCTTCCAGCCAAGCCAATATCAGCGCTTTTCATTCTCATTATGGTATTTTGAAGAATTGTGAATTAGGAATAATGTGCCAAATTGAAATGTAAAAAACTGATGAGAGATAATATGTACCATCTTGATTGAATATTCAATTTAATCCATGACATGACAAGTACTTGAAAAATTCTAAACCAAAGGACATCGAGATTTTGGCAAGAGAGAGTGTTGTGAGCGGATGTCCTATCCATCGACATGATGGGTGATATCCCAACTAAGTGAGAAATATAATAAGTTACAGATAAGCAAGAAATTTACCATGCAGCCTGCAGTTGGCCTTCAGTTATCTGGGGGAAAAACAATATGATTGATTGCTATCTGGCTCCTCTAGATCCATGTCTTTTCTGTGTTTTCATGAAGAAAAACAATTAATAACTTCTAAGAAAAACATTTAGAAAGCATTGAACATTTGACCATGTTCAGATTTCACGAATATAAGTAGCTAAAGAAAACATTAACAGTAAATAATTATAAAAATGCATGGACCAAGGGCATATCGGTACATTCATATGTCTCCCCCCCTACTCTTCACAACTCAAACAAAAAAGAAAAAGAAAATAGTTACAATTGTCAAGGTTGTTAGTTGCAAAAAAGTGGGAGATTGATCAGAAGATTCTCTTCGGATTTGGTTCTTCTAGTTCACATGTTTCATAACAGAGCAGCATACGACAGTGTGGTTTTTAGCATAAACCTAGCTAAGTAACACACTAATCAGCCACTTTAACCTCATGCCATTTCTAAGTAAATCCTTCATTTATATGTAAACACATCATGAGCTGCAGCGGATATGATGCCATTGGATTAATTTCTGATGTGCATCCACCTAGCTCTCCCCATTTTCTCTCTTTTTTAATCATATCATTTCCCAAAATAAATCCAAGAAACCTAAATTATTTTAGAGCTCAATCATGCTTCCAAAACATTATCGAGTTTGGCAATGCATCTCGTGACCTAGCATAGCATTTCATTAAAAAAAAAAAAATACACGGTTTGAGAGTCCTTTGCAAGACAAAATGCCAAAACATGCAAGCACTATATATGTCGCATATCTGCCTAGCGACATTGCAAAAATAATTACCCATTTCAAAACCATTCTTCTAATGGATATATATATATTCCAAACAAATATATATATGTATGTATGTATGTATGTTTGGGAGCAGTTTGCAGAGAAGGGTTATAGGATTCTTTTGTGAGATTGAAGCTCACGTGAGGCGCTGCACTTCGGGAAAGTACATTCACATGCAAATGTGTCAATGAAAACAAAACAATTTAAAGTATAAAGTTGAGTGTGATAAGCGGCCTTGTTTTGCATGGAGATAGAGAAAGTGAGACTGTTGTTGTGGGCAACGAAAGAATCTCAAGAGTTATAATAATGTAAATAAGCCAGACAAAAGCTTGGCTTGGCCACACATATATATATGTGTGTACATTAGCTCCTCCTAGCATTAATTAATTAATTAATTACTTATATTGCGTGTGTGTAGCCAGCCATGCATGGACAAGAAATGAAATGATTTGATACACACACACACACATATGTATATAATATATATATGAACCCCTCAAACAGTAGAGTGATCTAAACCGATCGATAATCAAATAATTAGATTAATGATAAAACTAAGTTTGGCTTCGAAGGAGAGAAGTCGCTTTCTGCAGCGCAAATAGACACATTCTCTCTCAATGGATGGTTGTCAGTTTGCAGTGGCTGTGACACACAGAATTCTGACACACAGTGGTATAAGAAGCTAAGCCATGCAGCCATACCCATCAAAATCATCATCATCGTCTTCTACTCTACTGTCGAGAGTTTTTCTGTGTTTGGATGTATGGATGTGTGTATGGTGCTGCATGCATGCTCGTGTGTGATCAGTGGGAAGAAGCCATGAGGGCAAGCGTTGTTGACAGCTATATAAGTTTGTCTTCTTTCTCCGACCCGATGGAATTGAATTATTTGATACACAGCTCCGTGATATTGTTGCGGATTTGCAGTAGTTCTCAGAAGGATCATATGTAGACCCTATAGCTAGCTAGCTAGGATTGCTACAAACTGCCATGGCAGTCTGGTGCCACATCTTTGGATGATGCTTAATTTCATCACAAATATGTATATATGAGAGTCATTTTTCATGTCTCTTCCAGAGGAAATATGGCTATTAATTTGTCTTAATTATCTAATCTTTTCAAATGGAATCAGCCCATATATATATATATATATATAATTTTCCTTTCTAGATTACTATAGCTAGGCTACAAGATTCATGAAACTTCTATATGAACTGTCATTAAATGAATAGCTTTAATTTGACAGTTTGACAAAAGTATATATAAGAAGAAGAGAACTTAGAATAACGTGTTTTTTTTTTTTCTGTGCTTGCTTAAATTAATTAAACAAAACAGTCACCAATCTTAATCAATATATATATTATAACAAAACAGCCGTCAAAATTTTTTCCGCCCATTTCCAGTTACTATTTTGATATTTTATTATATTTTTTAATTTTTTTTACTTACCCAAAATAGAATTTTTATAGGTCATTAATTAAATTTAAATTTATAAAAAACGTGTAGTTCTTGAAACACGTAAATGGTTTTTTTTATGGTTAAATAGTGTTTTGAGAATGTATAAGCATGCTGGTATATGACGAGGCAGGATCTAATTCATATTATTAATTTTTAAATATTAACATAAAATTTTAATTGAAATAAATTATAGAAAAATGAGGTTTTTTTAAATCAATTATTTAATATATAGTTTAATTAATTTAAATTTATTTTTTTATAATTTTAAATGTTATAATTTTATATATAACTTAAATGTTATAATTTTATTTTTTAACTTAATTTCTTTTATTACTTTCTAAAAAATGTGAGAGGTTTTAAATGTGATAATTGATTGCTAGAGGGAATATGTAAAGTCATGTATGGATAATCAATTTTAAAATTTTGATTATCATTATTCATATAATTAATTGATTATTTAAATTATCTTTATTTTATATATAGTTTAATTATTTTAAATTTATTTTTTTATAATTTTAAATGTTGTAATTTTATATATAACTTAAATGTTATAATTTTATTTTTTAACTTTATTTTTATTTGTTGTTTTCTTAAAAATGTGACATGTCTTAAATGTGGTAATTGATTGTGAGGAGAAATATGTAAAGTCATGTATGTATAATTAATTTTGAAAATTTGATTATTATCATTTATATAATTAGTTAATTATTTATATTATCTTTATTTTATATAGTTTAATTAATTTAAATTTATTTTCTTATAATTTTAAATGTTATAATTTTATATATAACTTAAATATTATAATTTTATTTTTTAACTTTTTTTTTTGTTGTTTTCTTAAAAATTTGATCTGTCTTAAATGTGGTAATTGATTGTCAGGAGAAATATATAAAGTCATATATGGATAATCAATTTTGAAAATTTGATTATTATCATTTATATAATTAATTGATTATTTAAATTATTCTTATTTTATATATAGTTTAATTAATTTAAATTTATTTTTTATTTTTTTAAATATTATAATTTTATATATAATTTAAATATTATAATTTTACTTTTTAACTTTTTTTTTTTTTTGTTACTTTCTTAAAATGTAACCTCTTTTAAATGTGATAATTGATTGTCAGGAGAAACATGTAAAGTCATGGATAATCAATTTTGAAATTTTGATTATTACCATTTATATAATTAATTGATTATTTAAATTATCTTTATTTTATATATAGTTTAATTAATTTAAATTTATTTTTTTATAATTTTAAATATAACTTAAATGTTATAATTTTATTTTTTAACTTTTTTTTTTAAAATTTGACCTATCTTAAATGTGGTAATTAATTATTAGGAGAAATATATAAAGTCATGTATGGATAATCAATTTTAAAAATTTGATTATTATTATTTATATAATTAATTGATCATTTAAATTATCTTTATTTTACATACAATTTAATTAATTTAAATTTATTTTTTATAATTTTAAATGTCATAATTTTATTTTTCAACTTAATTGATTATTGTCATTTATTTAATTCTCCTTTTTTCCATTGGTCTACTCCGAAAATGTGCTATATATTGAACTTGGGGAAATTAAATACAAATTAAATTTGTGTTTTGAAAATTATGTTAAGTAAGATTCGGATTGTATGGCAAAGTATGGGAAAAAAGAGAAACTTAATGATGACATGTAATTTGATAAATTGAGAGAAATAAGAGAATTTGAAGGAAGAAAAATTAATAAAAAAAAACAAATATCTCTCTCTCTTCTTCCTCTTCATTCCCGTTCAACACTTCCATTTCCTCTCTTCTCCTTTCTCAATTATTCTTCTTAAATTTTCTCTTTTTCTTTACTTTTATTTAGTAAATTTTAACCGTATTTTTTTATCCAATTTGGTCTTCTGGTGTAAATAACGCTACTATTCTGTCAAGTGAGTGATATAAATGCAACTAGGAAAAATTAGGCCTTGAGGGTTCGTGTGGTACGCACATATGAGACAAATACACATGAAAATTAAAAAGAAAAACGTCTACCCTTGAATGCGTATTTTAGAATAAAGATGTTGGTTATCATTTATTCTTTTTTTTTTTCCTGTTATCGTGTAATTTTTGTATTTTTTTACGCATTGCTTATTGTATTACATGTTAATTTAGGTTTATTTTTTACATGGTTTCAAGATAGAGTTATGTGCTTTTTATTGTTCGCCTACCCTTGAATGTATATAAGGAAATCTTTCAAAATTTGTATTCTTTTTGTTGTATTCTCACGATTGTAACACAATTATTTTGTTTATTTCTTACTTTTTTATTGTGATTTTCGTTTATTGTAATTACTAAATTATACAACTTTTGCTTTAATGATTTTTTTTTTTTACGATACCCATGCATCACATGGGTGATCCACTAGTACATATTAAAGTAGAAGAGTAGCTGCACAAAACTTTCCCGCCCAAAATCAGCTTCTATTTTTTTTTTTTAAGAAATAAATTAATATTTAAAAGATATACATAATTTTTTTAGAATAATCACTAATCAGCTGCAGTTTCTATGCCATTACATTAATTATCCACTACCATTATTAATCAGCTAGAATAATTAGACAATTAATATTTTAAATTTATGTTATTAAAATGAGACATCATTTAATTTTTAATATGACCTTTACACTTCCTAATAGTCACATATTTTGGGATAATCAAATAAAATTAATTTAATTACAACTTTTATACAATTAAATTAATTATTCACTCTCATTATTAATTAAATAATTAATATTTTAAATTTCTATTGTTATTAAAATGAAAACATGTGACAGCCCGCCACCCAGAGCCTCGGCTAGTATAGAAGATCCGTGAGGAGGTCATCAATAGAATGATACAGAAATAACTCAATTAAAAATGTTCAACCCAACCACTACAAGAGATGGATAACATCGAAACATCCATAAACATTCCCTGTATTAACACATATGCACATCTATTCATGACATAATTACACAAGTTCTAAGCTTTCATTAGATACAAAACCCCAAGCCATGACCACGACAACATATACATAGGCCTTCAAAATATAAGAGAGTGACAAGTTCTCTATAACACAACAAAAGACTTATAATAACCTTGTCTTTAGGTAATCTTTGTACACAGTTAAGTCCCTTGAGATCCACCTTTGCTAGACTCGCCTTTAGCCTTACCTTTGCCTTTTCCTGAAATGGTGTAAGAAGCAAGAGAATGAGCCACAAGGCCCAGCAAGCATAACAATGGATGACAATGAAAGTTAGATTACAACATGAGTAATTCTTCATAAGGGAAAGGAATAAGCCCAATAAGTCACACACACCAGCCCCACAAACCAAAGAAAACATATGCATACATATAACTCTCATTAACTTGTACAATTAGCAATGAACACTTGGGGACAGACAACTTAACTCCCAGGGCAGTGCTCGTGAGCACAATTAACCCTCGAGGACAATCAGCTCCCACCCAAGGTCACAACCACTTCAAATGCTAGAAGGTCATTGGGTCCAGATAGCTCCACTCCAAGGGCGGTGCTCGCGACCACACACAACCCCCGAGGCCAATCAGCTTCACCCAATACCTAGACTAACACACCCATATATACATATATATATATATCATAACATGACAATGCATGAAACACACCCCCAAATATGAATCTCAACCACCTCTCATAATATTCATTCAATAGACCCTAAGACTCGAGCCAAGAAATGTCATGGATCGCGGATTGGCTCTCAACCCTCATTGGTATGACTTTAAACCCTAGGTGGACCCTTTAAATATTGTCCAAATAATACCCATAATATATCAAATTGAAGGCTATCGAGTCTATTTTATAAACCTTCAAACGGTTCATCAATCGGATTTCTATACAAAAAGTTATAGCTAAAATAGTAGAGAGTATGCAGTGCAGTCTATTGCGGGAGTCGACTTTTGACATTCTGAGAGTCGACTTTCGAGGCACAGTCGACTCCTACATCCCTAGAGGCGACCTAGCCGAGAGCTCTTTTATGCAGAGTCGACTCTTAACACCCCATGTAACAGCCCGCTTTCTCAGGCGTGTTATACCTTAGGAAATTTGGTCTATTTTTTTTTCATTACATTATCCCGAAATTCCCTAAAGCCTATCTAGTGTTTAATTTACACACTAGAGATAAATGCAATTTACAAAGCGAAAGCTGAATCGAACCTGTTCATGGCAATATATACATGAATAACTAGATAAGTACTTATTACAAACGTTGTTACATAACCTTCGAAAAGTAAAACAAATGTACATAATCCTTAACTATTCATATCACATCATCATATCTTACATCATGAATTTTCAAAGCGTTCAGACTTCGTAGTAGCAGGACTTAAACACATGAGCTACATCACATTCATTCAACTTATCGTTCATTCATCATGCACTTAGCTAAGTGCCATTTCATGCCTCATTCATCTTCGTACCTGCTACAGTCTCCATCTGGAACGTTTGAATGTTCCAGGGGCGAACCCAAGTTAGATGATGAACCATCTAAGTAAGGGTACGTAATGCTATGTCATGAGTGTATGCAATGTCTTTCCTCGTAGGTGTCAACTGCACCCTCATGCTACCCACCATTTTAGCGGCCACCTCTTTCGAAGCCGGGGTGTATGGGTGCACCCTTGGTAAGGCAGCGGTGCCAGTTCGTACTCCCTACGGCCTCATATGCGTGTGATCAATGACATCAACGTGTAATCATGCATTTCATAATCATGTATGCATTCTACGTGATAGATACATATCAGGGCATGTCAATATGATGAAAACATTTTCGAGGAAGTACCACTTACTTTCTAGAGCTTATCAGGCTATCTCGAAATCTGTGCCTTGCCTCGATTTGCGTGCCATCCTCAAAATTCGCACCAGACACCTCAACTTTGACCTCAAAGCATCCTAATCACCATAAGTATTTGAATAAATATTAAATCATATTTTTTCCATAATTTCTGGCATTTTTCTTAATTTTTTCTTCTATTTCTTCCTATTTTTCCTCAATAATTTCAAATTAAATATTTCTAGAAATATTTTCTCAAATATTTCACTACGATAATTCATAAAATAATATTTTGGAATTTCTGAAATTTTTTAGAGAATTTTACTCACCTTGGCTTAGCATCTCCGATTTTCTCGATTTGCGTGCGATATTCCCGAAAAGCGTGCCCGAGCCGTTTTTCTCATCAAAATCTCTGGGATATCACCGAAACATGATTTCCTATCTTTCGGGATTTTTCTAGAATTTTCCCCTTATTTTCTCTATTTTTTCTTCTTTTTTTCTTCTTTCTTTTCTTTCTTTTCTTTTTCTTTTCTTTTTTTCCTCTTCTACTGTTCATCTTCTTCTCCTGCTTCCGCGAACCAGCATCTCCTTCTTCTCTTCTTTTCTTCTTCTACTTCTTTCTTCTTCTTCTCTTCCTTTTCTTCTTCTTCTTCTTCTTCTTCTTCTTTCTTCTTCTTCTTCCTTCTTTTCTTCTTCTTCTTCTTCTTCTTCTTCTTCTCCTCTCCTCTGTTCCTTCTTCCAGCGGCCGAACCAGCACCTGCGCATGGCCAGCCTCCGCCGCGCGCTGCCGACGCCCAGCCCTCCGTCGGCCTCCTCCCGGCCCTCCGCTGGTCGCCGCTCGTCCTTCCTCTGACCGCCTCGGCCCCCAACAGCTGGCTTGGCTTGCCGCTCCCCCTGCTCGCTTTAATCGAGCGGCCATGGCCGCTCGAGCTTGCTGGAAGCTCGCGGCCATGGCTGCCGCGAGCCTTCGCGCTTGCTCCAGCTGCTTCGGCTCTCCCTTTTGATCTCCCGATCTTGCTCTCACTCTCTCTCGTGATTTATCTCTCTTCCTCTCTCAATCCCACTGCCTCTCTCTCTCGGCCGAAGCTTTGAGGCTCACTGCCATTTGCTTCCAACTTCTTCTCTATTTATAGGCGGCCATTGCTCACCAATGTGCATACATTTATATATATATTACATCACATTAATGGCAAAATCTTTCAAATCTTCAAACGCCACCTCTTGCAGATTTCTTCTTCAATTTGTGCTGCCATAATCTCCCTGTTTTGCGGCCAAAATCTCGGCCATTAAAGCTCCATTAATTGCTCCATCTTGCTGCCATACCTTTCATTAAATTCACACTGCCATTTCCTCAATTCTTGCTGGCATGATCTCTCCATTTGCAGCCAAGATTCGCGGCCATTAAGCTTCTCAGAAGCTGGCTATGCACACACGCGCACAACCGCGATTACATACATATATATATATATATATATTATATTATATATTACATTTAATATACATAAAAATTATGCATTAGCCCCAATTTTTATCCTAAATTCATTAGAATAATTATTTAATTACAATAATATTTTCGAACATTGAATTAATTGACATTTCGATACCGAAAACATAAAATTAATAACTTCAAAGCTTAGTAAAAAATGACGATTCGTCCTAGTGTCCTCACCGGGCTATTGTTTCGTCCTGAAACCACCGAAGGGTTGTTCGTTACGCAAAACCGGAGCCCCCTTAGGGTTCCGTTGATTTTTCGGGAGCCTCCTACTACGATTCAGTTTTACAGCCTAAATGATAGCTGTATTTTAGCTGTACCGAAAACTGTTCCGAATTCGATTTCTTTCGATACCATAAATCCCATCTCGATACGCTCGTCGATACCATATAATTTTTCTTGGACAATTTCACTCTTAGGCATTTCCTGTAGTTGATTCGGTACTTAAAATTGCTATAAAATCAACTTTTCAGTGTTCTAAACTTATTAAAATTACGTGGCAACGTTACACGAACATGGGGTATTACACCCCATAGTCGACTCTTGAACCTCCAGAACCAAAAAATGACGAGCAACACACCCCCAAACTCCTCCAACTCTCCCAAAACTCAAATCTAAAGCCAAAATACACAATTCCCAAACAAATATAGGGAGGAACAAACCCTATTGAAGTCTCAAAATAATTTCAACCATCACATACAAGAATTCAAGGAGATTTACAAAGATCTTTACATAGATCTCAAACAAAAGGATGAAACACAAATAACCCTCAAAACATCAAAACTTAATGATTTAGAAGAGGAGTAGAGGAGTAGAACTTGTCTTTTGCCAAACCTCTTGAAAACCTTGCTTGGAGAAACCACCACAAGCTCCACACCTCCATAGCCAAGAAACTAAGACAAAAGAAGGAGGAAAAAAGATGAAGCTACTCCTAACTTGCTCAAACCTTCCTTGAAGCATCAAAAGTAAAGAAAAATGGAGAGGAAATTAAACCCTAGCCTCCCCTCCTTGCTCTCTCGATCGTTTCCTTTCTTCTCTCCCATTTTTTGCCTTCTAATTTCTTCTTCTAACATATATATATATATCCATACACTCTCACAATTACCAAAATGCCCTTATTGCAAAATAACATAAATGGAAATTATTTACTTTCAAATAAAAGTTAAAACATAAATCAAACTCCACAATTTTTATAAAATGTTTATTTACATTCTTTGCAAAGTTGTGGGTCTCACTTCCATTAAACTCAAACCTTTGATTTTTCACATCCTCTTTATTTTTGTCACATTACCTAAAAATAACACATATAATGTCTCAAAGTCATGATCTCCTTAATTAAATATTCATTTCCCATATTAATATAATCAGACCGAATAATGGTCATTACAAAACATAACAAAAGTATGCTCCATATGAAACTAAAGCACTAGAAAAGTAAACACAACAATAACTCTCATGTCCAGTAACTTCACGATTTTTTTTTTTTTTTGCTCTTTTGTTTTTTTATTAGTTTAATTTTTTTTTTCTTTTTCAAAAATTAAATTAATATTTAAATTTTCTATTGTTATTATTTAAATTAACACTTCATTTAAAATGTATATACAATTTTTTTGGGATAATCAGCTGGACAACTTCTATACAATTACATTAACTATTCACTATCATTATTAATTAGATAATTAATAATTAATATTTTAAATTCCTACAGTTATCTTAATATATAAAGTAGTAGACTTCTTACACACAGTTTTCCTCCAAAAAGTTGCCTCTAAAATTTGCATTAAATTTACATGAGTTTTCCAATACTATTAATTATTCAAAAATAAATATTTTATGTCATATATTCTCATAAATTAATCCCTCAATCAATCAAAAATAAATATTATTTTTGATAAATATGAATAGGCAACTTAAACTATTAATTAAGTCATAAAAAATCATCCATTTGTATAAAATCTTATCTTTTTTTATATAATATATTAAATAAATTATAATAGTTTACAAATATTTTTTCCCTCCAAAAATTAATCTAACAAACTATTTTTTGTCTCTAAAATTTGTATTAAATTTGCAAGGGTTTTTCAATACTATTAATTAATCAAAAATAAATATTTTCCATCATATCATCTCATCAATTAAAAATAAATATTATTTATGTGAAATATGAATAGACAACTTAAACTATTAATTAAATCATAGAAAATCGTTCATTTGTATAAAATATTATCTTTAAATCTTATATATCCTATATAATATATTAAAATAGGATAGTCAGCCAAAGTATTTTGTCAAGTGGCAATCAATAGTGAATTTTTTTCCTTCAAAAACTTGCATCAAATCAAAGGTAGTGATTAATTAATTATTAATTTTAATTTAATAACTATATTATAGTTTTAAAAATATGATACCTTGGGTTTTTTAATGTTAATTAATTAATATTTAAGGAATCACATTTTCAAGACTATGGAAGAAATCACAATCCATATATCATATTCTTAATACTAATGCATGGGTCTTTCGATACTAATTAGGATGTAAGATATCATATTTTCAAGACTATAGAAAAAAATTAATGTATAGTAAAAGAAAAATAAGTCAAAATCTATATTTTTAAAGTTTTGTTATCAGTGCAAAAATTAAATTTTAAGATGAAAAATTAAAAATTTTTAGAGAATTTTTAATTAGCATTGGAAAACCCATGCTTCCTCACATTTAGGAGTTTTAATTTATATTTATATTTATTATGAATTTATAAATAAATATATAATATAATAAATAGTTTTACTTTAATAATTACTTAATCATTATCTTTAATTTAATACTTGAGTTTTTCAATGCTAATTAAGATTTAAGATATCACATTTTCAAGAATAATGCATGGATTTTTCAATACTAATTAAGATTTAATATATCATATTTTCAATACCATGGAAGAAAATTAATGCATTGTGAAAAAAAAAAGTTAAAATCCATATTTTCAATATTTTGTTATCATTGCATAAATTAAAAATTTTAAGAGAACTTTTAATTAGCATTGAAAAACTCATACTTCCTTATGTCTAGGAGTTTTAATTTATATTTATAATTTATAATTATAATTTATAAATAAATATATAATATAATAAATTATTTTACTTTAATAATTAATTAATCACTACATTTAATTTAATATAAATATTTAATGATTTGTTGTTCAAATGTAATAGCTCTTGTGTATAAATAAGAAGTTCATATTAAGATTTTTCATTTTATATAATGCTGTACAATTTAATAAAAGAGTTTTTAAAGTAACTTTTCAAAATATGGACGTTAAATGTTCGAGTTGCGAGACTTTGGGAGATTTTATGCTTTGAAGATAGGTAAAAAAACTTATAACATTTCCATTGAGATGATTTTCATGGATGAACATATTTTTTTTTCCTAATAAATTTATTGTTAATTATTTATATAGATTTTGCCATCAAATTTATAGGATGAAAGGATTCATGCAACAATCAAGTGTCAATTGGTTTGATCTTTCAAAATATTAATTTGTGATGGACAATTATATTTTATGTCCAATTTTATACTTAGCTACAACAATATGAAATATAAGACTACAAGTCACAAGTATAAACTAAACTTAATATCAAATACTATTGTTATAAATGCTATGGATGAAAGTTTTTTAATACAAAATTTTATCTTTAGGTCATTTGCTAATATTTTGAGTGTAGTTGAACTAGATGAAGATGAATTATTTGGTAAGTATAAAGTTGATTATATAATTATTTATACTTTTATAACTGACAATTTTTTTTTATTAAAGATATAATTGGAAAGGTAATTGACAAAGATAATGTTAAGTGTCAAAAATCTTGTGAAATGACAAGCGAAAAAATGTGACAATCTACTTAATGTGTTAATTATTTTTACCACATTGAATGACGATATATTGATTTAAGAACGTTCTCTATTAACACATTAAATAACGAATAATTAATTAAACTTAAATTTTGATAAAAGGTTGTGTATTAAAATAAAAAAAACTGTATTTATTGATTTTGTTATAATTATTTAAAATAACGAGTTTAATTTTTTATTTTTAAATTTTTAAATTTATTTTAATTACATTTTACGTGCATCACAAGGGTTTAACACTAGTTATACTTAACAAAAGAAACAGCCTAGTCAACTTTTTAGAGTAGTCTTGCTTTTTCGGAGTTAGAGACTCTCTCTCTCTAACTTAGGGTTTCATCGATTGGTTAATTTGTCTTACTGTTTCTTGTTGATCTCTAACTGTTAATTCGGCCCTCCCCACCACGTGTAATGAACAACCCACTCTCCCCTCTCTTGGAGCTCCAGGTTTAATATGCAAAACCAACTATTTTGTCTAAGCATTGACATAAGTCTTTCGCTACCATACACGTCATGGCCTGTCCTACCAATGAAGGCTAATCTTTCTCATCATTGCACACTGATGGTCGGTCTCTCCTCATCGACCACAAAGAACTACCTACTGCCCCTTTCCTTTACTATTAACCACTGAGAATCACCGATCGCCACCATTAGGCCCAAGGTTCTACCGCGCAAACGACATGTGACAATGACGGAGAGTTCTATTGATGTTCTAGCTAGGTGATTGGAACACGTCGGGGACGTGATTGGGCTTGCTACAAGCACGTAAATAACTGACCATAATACAATGTGAACGTGACAAGGAAGATTGCATGACACAATGCGAGATGACACATCTAAATATATGTCACACAACAAGGTAACATGATATATAGGTTGTATGTGCTATATGGGTGTTGAGTGGAGGATTGTTGCACAAGTTTCAGAAGGTATTAGAGTTATTCAATTGTTAGAGATAAGATAGATGCGTTTGAATTTATAATTGTACCCTATAGATAAAATAGATATGAGAATGTTTATCTTCGATTTGTTGACTAGCCTGGAAAATATATATAAATAAGGGGTATTCCCTTAGTTGTATTCAATCCGCATCTTAATAAAGTTTGTTATAATTGTATAACAATAGCACTGCAGTTCAAAAGAGGGGTAAATTGGGTGTTTGAAATTTTTAAAAATTTTATAGGAGATTTTGAAAACAAAATATAAAAATAATAAAATACATCAAAATAAATGCAAGAGGGACAAAAAGATTTATAGTGGTTTGATATAATCCACCATCTTAGCTTCTCAATGAAGATTTGAAACAATTTACTAAAATCTTTTACTACACCCAGTAAGTCCTTTACTAACCTTGGTAGGAATTATAACTTCCTACTTCACAAGTAGGCTCTTTTAACTCACAAGTTAAAAAAATACAAACTTCCTACAAACAATGTAGGCCTTCTAGCTATTCAAGTTAAGAAAATTGATAATGATGCAAAAGAAATGATTTAATAGTAAACACTCTTAGTTATAAGATTTCTTAAAATAAACACAAGTTTTAAATAAAATAATACAAATGATAATTAAAACTTTTTGAGAGAAAAATGAAGAATAAATGAGAATATAAAAGATTTAGGACTTGAAAGTTTGTAATGAATTCTCTTGAGACATTTCAATGAACCTCCATCCCTCTATTTATATATAGAGTTTTATGAAATCTTTCAAAAAATCTAATTGTTACTGTAGCAAACATTCGAAATCACTGTAGCAAATAATTGAATTTACTATAGCAACGGTCGGATTACTGTAGCAATGGTAAAATCATTATAGCAATGATAAAATTACTATGGCAACGATAAAAAATACTTTTAAATAAGTTTTTGTACATTTTAACCAAATAAAACATAATATTTTAAATGCCATAAAAAAAATTATTACAATATTTTTGACATTTAATTGCATGATGAAATTGATTTTCATTTTGATGCATAAAACATATAAAAGTAATTTAGAGTACTAAATTAATAATTATTAATAAAATAATTTCATCATTAAAATACAATTATTTCTAGCATCAACATCATATCAAATGCAAAATATCAAAAGTTTCTTCATAAAGTTCTTTTGTTTTCTTTTACCATATTGTGTTAGTTATTTTAATAGTGTGAAAATCTCGAAATGTATACAATCCTAAAGAAAAGTTGACCTAGTCATCACTAAAAGAGTCATTGTGAGCTAAATCCAGTACAATTAACTTGGTGACGTCTAAGGTTTGTGACATATCACTAACAGTATGTTTGATTGCAACTGGTTAAAAAGAAAATAAATTCTAAAATATTAAATTTCTGAAAAAATGAATTCTTCAAAATTGAAAATTTAAACTGTTTGATTGATATAATTTTTTACTTATAAAATGATATTATTTTTCATCTTTTGATGTTTGATTGCTAATATTTTTCATAGAATTTAGTCATTTTCTTACGTTTCGTGTTTGATAGACATTATTTTTTTATGACAAATAACACAATTTTCATGAAATTTAATGGTGAAAATATATTGAAAAATACTGAATCCCTATACAGACATACATGCATATATACATAAATATATATATACACACACATATATATACGCACACAAATACACACATATATATTCAAACCAACACTAAAAATTCTTCATCTCTGCATACACAGACATATATATACATAAATATATATATATATATACACACATAGATACACATATCTATACGCACACATACATACATACATATATGTATATATATATGCACACAGAGAGGCCATCTCTCGCTGCCTCTCTCTCTCTCGCTCTCGCTCGTTTGCCCTCTTCTCGTTCTCACACAAGTACACACACACACATATATATATACACACACATACATACATATATATATGCCTTCTCTCTCACTGCCTCCCTGCTCACCCACTCGTCGCTGCTCACCATTGCTGACCCACTCGCTCACCCGCCCTCTTTTTTTTTGCTTCTCTCTCTTGCTCGTCTGCCCTCCCTCTCGTTCGCTCTCTACCCCTCTCGCTGCAGATCTACTTTCATGGAAGTTGAAGGGATGAAGATGGGAGCACAATGGGTTGTTGTTTCAATTGTTTGGAAAATCAGAGCTACTCCTCTCAAGGAATTTGATTTTCTTGATTTGAAGGAAAAAGCTATCACGTGACAAGAAATGGGAAAATGAATTTTCTAAAAAAATTTGACTGTCAAACACTACACAAAAGAAAAAATAAGCGAAAAAAATATCTTCTTTCAAGAAAAAAAAATGACTATCAAACAGGCCCTAATGCCCTAGTGTCAAGAACACCACTTAAAATCCCAAATCCTTCCGCAAATCTAACAAGTCTCGCAACTTTTTCCTGAAAGATCACTTCCAAGTTCCCTTACTGATATAACTGCCGTTCCATCACATTTCCCCTCAAAATCAAACCCTTTCTATGAGCAAAACCATTTATTTGACAAAAAGTCTTATTGTGTCATTATTTGACAAAATCTTTTTTCTTTTCTTTATTCAACTCACTCTTTTCTTTACGAGTTTTAGAAATATTCTTATTCATAGATATTCGAGATCTATATTTTATGGATTGAATAGTCCGAATAATCAACTTTAGAATTAATTGTTAGAATTAATAAGTCTTCAAATAGTTCATTTGAAAAATTAAAACATTTATTGGGATGACTATTCTTAATCGGCCTCTCATACTCGTATCCTTAATTATGCGGGGGAGGTAAATTACAAGTGTGAGAGTTTGTCTCACTACGTAAGAGAATATTCAAACTCATAGTCTATTGAATTGACGCTGGCATAACACTCATACTTGCAAACTGACTTATACCTTGAGAGCAAATTGAAACATTTCTTATTAGATGATCATGATGACTATTTTTTAAAAATTAAAATTCTTAATTGAGGAAGAAATAATATCATCATTTTGTTCAATAAAATACCAAATTGGATGATTAACTCATTTCATATTAGAAAGAATTATAGAAAATTCTTTAAGAACACATATACCTATTTTTATTAATATTCCACAATCAATACAATTAATATGTTTGATAATGAACATCCACTCCTAATTAATGTAGATGAATCCTCAATCCATTAATTTCCCTTTAAATTGTTGCATTTATTTTTTTTTACCCTCCATTTGGCACCAAGAACTCAAGTGAAGCTGTTGCTACGAGGGAGATTTCTGAAAAGACAAGAAGTGTTTTTGTTAAAGCATCTCCAATGGAAAATGACATTTGGGGTGTCATTTCTATAACTGTCGAAATGGTACCCCAAATTAAAAATCAACCACTCCAATAATAGTGGCATATGAGATTGTAAATTGGCAACAACTCTCTTGAGGTGTTATTTTTACAACCACTGGAGAGAGAAAACGAAAGAGATGCAAACTTCAACTGTCATTTCCAATAACTCTATTTCAATTTCTATTTATAAAATAAATACATATTATACTTGAAGCAAGGGTTTTCAGGCGAGGCATGAGACGGAGTGAGAGAGAGCCAGAGAGGTAGCGAGCGACAGAGGGGCGAAAGAGCGAGGGCGAGGCAGGGCGGCAACGCTAATGAGCGACGGAGCGAGAATAATCAAAAGTGGCAACAAGCGAGGGCGATGCGAGCAACCGAGGGGAGAGCCAGCGAGGCCAAGGCGGCGATCGATGAGGGTAAAGCGGCGAGGAGCGACCGAGCGAGGATGAGCCGCTAGGGCGATGGGGGTGAGTCGTTGAGGGGAAAGAGGCAAGAGGGAGAGACGCAGAAGAGAGAATAGACACTACAAAAATTTAGAGTTTTAGCGACGAAAAATTTCGTCGCTAAAACATTAAAATCCGTCGCTAAACTTTTTAGCGACGGATTTAGCAACGGGGGAAGACTCATCGTTAAAGTTGGCGTCGCTAAAAAATAACGACGAAAAATAATGCCTCGTTGTTGATCAGCGACGGGAATGGTGCCCGTCGCTAATCAGCAACGGGCGCGAACTCGTCGATGATCAACGACGGGTAAAAACTCGTCGCTGATTACTTTTTAAAAATAAAAAAATTATAAAATAAAAAAATAAATTATTTAAAACGTAAATTTAAATTATTAATAATTTATATAAATAAAAAATTTTAAAATATTAGAAAAAATAATTTTTAATGTAAATTAAAAATAAAATTTTAAAAATTTACAATAAATTCTATATTTATTAAAAAATTCATATTTAATTATTATTCAAATTTTTTTATCTTTTATATTTATTTAAAAGAAAATTTATATATAAATAAAATTAATGATAATTAATAATTTATTTTAATTAATTATTATAAATTAAAAATATATTATTTTTAAAAAATCAAAATTCATATTAAGTCAAACTAAATTCATATAAAAATTCATAACAAAACTGAATTTGTAAGTCAAACTGATTAATCATAAATATTCAGTAACAATCATCATCATTTTGGTCCTCATCATCAGAAAACTAATTACTCGGTCCTAGTTGAATCGACGGTCCAGATTGCTGATAAGACGGGTCAAGTTGTTGTAATGCGATCATTTGTGTATTCATTTGCTCTTACCGTGGCATCATCTGTTGCTGCCACTGACGCAACTACACATTCTCATTAAATGATCACATCACAAATTAAATCATTTTTGAGCTACAAATTAAATCACATCATAAATTCTAAATTAAAACATTCAATAATTCACTCATTTAATGTTTTTATTTTAATTCTAATATTTAATGTTTTGATTTTTCTTTAATTCTAATTTCCCCAAATAATATTGATTAAACTTTCAACGACTTCAAAACTAAAAAAAATCACCTAATATACATATATTATTTAAAATTAAAACTCCTATTCTTATTATTCATTCTATGTGTTAAAAAAATGAAATTAAAATCAGTTTCATCCCAAAAAAATAAAAAATAAAAAAAAATGTTTTAACTTAGAAACAAAAAAAAAATTCCATACGAAAATTTGTTTCAAATCATTATAAAATTTATATCTATTTTTAGATTGAATAATTATTTTTGATATTAAAAATAATAATTACAAAAAACTCTTATATTTTTTGATTTACAATTTTTTTTATCTATTTAAAATATCATCTACTTATTTTTATTCATTAATTTTTCATCTTCCTTATAATCTAAAATCTAACGTATAAAAGGCACAACGAGAAGAAACTGTAATTTTTACTCTATTAAAATTCTTACAAATTATTTCATTTTCCTATAATAAAATTCTTATTTTTATTCATTTCTCATATTTTTAATCATTTTATTAAATATTTGATATAATATTTTTTCTATTAAACATTTATTTTTAATTTAACCCCCTAACAGCCGCCCCTCCCCCAAGTCACAAAGTTTTGAACTATATATTATTTTAAATTTAATTTATTTATTTAAATCACAAAATACATAATAATAATTTATACAAAATATATAATACATAATAATAATATAAAATATATAATAAACCCTCCCCCCTCCCTAACAGTCGCCCCCCCCCAACGCAGTCACCAATTTTTTTATTATATATTATTTTAAATTTAATTTATTTATTTAAATCACAAAATACATAATAGTAATTTATACAAAATATATAATACATAATAATAATATAAAATATATAATAAGCCCTCCCCCCTCCCTAACAGTCGCCCCCCCCAACACAGTCACCAATTTTTTTATTATATACAATTTTAAATTTAATTTATTTAATTAAATCACATAATACATAATAATAATACAAAATATATAATAAACCCTCCCCTAACAGTCGCCCCCCCCCCACACAGTCACTCAATTTTTAATTATATATTATTTTAAATTTAATTTATTTAATTAAATCACATAATACATAATAATAATTTATAAATAATAACAAAAATAATACTAACAAATATTTAAAATTATAAAAGAAAATATACTAACAGATCATTTATAACAAATTATTTATATATCTGTTATAAATAATACTAACAGATTTGTTATTATTATTAAATAAATAACAGATTTAATAATATTATTTAATGTATTAAATAACATAATACATTAACAAATAACAGTTAATTAATATTATAATAAATATTAACATTAACAGTTAACAGAAATATTAACGTTAACAGAAATACTAACATTAACAACTATTTACAACTTAACAATTAATCAAATAGTGCATATAATGTAAACAATTAACAAAAATATTAACATTAATAACATTAACAGAAATATTAGTATTAACAACATTTATAACTTAACAATTAATCAAATAGTACCTATTATGTAACAAATATTCAAGATTGTAATTAGATAATTAAGAACTAAAAATAAAAAATACCTTGATCGGTTTCGAATATCAATGAGAGTAAGAAGTGAAGATTGGAGAAGAGATGCAGAAGAAAGCAAATTAGGAGAAAGGGAGAGACAAGATTTGAGCTCGGAGGGGAAGGGGGAGCTTTAAATTAAGGGAGAGGGAATGGGGATGAGGGGGGAGGTTTAAAAAAGAGGGGGCGTGGCGGGAGGGGGAGGGGGTAGGGGTGGAGGGGGGCGGGGCACTGCCCGTCGCTATAGGCGCCCCTTCTGCCCAAGGCACGCCTTGGGCAGAAGGGGCGGAGTGTACTGCGCCCTCTCTTTTGTATTTATTATATTAAATATATTATTTAATATATATAATATATTATTTTA
The DNA here is from genome assembly GCA_036245055.1 of Diospyros kaki. Classification (NCBI taxonomy): domain Eukaryota; kingdom Viridiplantae; phylum Streptophyta; class Magnoliopsida; order Ericales; family Ebenaceae; genus Diospyros; species Diospyros kaki. The sequence goes on along the minus strand of BSEG01000002.1, from coordinate 45,387,005 downwards.
ATTTAATAAATATATTTAAAAATAAATATATATTTTTAAAATACTTTAAAATATAATTAATTTATAATTATTTAATTTTACAACATTAAATTAAACAAGAAAAAAATATTTTACAATGAAAAAAATTAATAAAAATAAATCAATTACAATTATTTAAAGAATAATGACCAAAAAATAAATACAAAATTTTTTAAGAATTTGTAAATTTATTATTAATTGTAGAAGAAGAGATAAAAATGTATTTTTTATTTTTTAAATGATTAATAATATTTATGTTATAAATAAATATAATTTTACTAATTAATTTAAAATAAAATTTATATATATTTTGTAAACTAAAAATGATAAGTATTTTGAGAGGAAACTAAAATCAACAATCATCTGCGACAGACAGTCACCCATCGTAGATGGAGAATTAGTGTCGAGTGATTGTTAGTCGATGGAAAATAAATTTTTAAAAATTATTTTATTTTTTTAAAATAATAAAATTAATATAATTCTTTTATAGATATTTGATTTTACAATTTCACATTAATTAAAAAAATAAGTATAAAAGATAAAGAATTAAGGAAAAAAATTAATACTATAATTTAATACTAAAGAGTAATTATTAATTCCAAGTGCATTTAATGTAGTTCAACTGTCTTCAATAGTTTAACTGTCAACTATAAATACTTAGATGCTGCAACATTAATTAATTATGGGGTTAGAGAGTCTTCATTACAAGTGTTCAAGTGTTATAACTTACGACTTCATATATTTTATCTCTAATGTTTTAAATTGAGACAATTTTTCAATTACTATTGTTGCATTCATTATTATATGTTTATTTTGTAAGCCTTAAATCAATTGAGAAATATTGTCGCTGAGAAGTTTAATTCTCATATTAATTATCTCAATTGCGAAATATTATATTTTCAAAACAAATTTTATATTTAATTTAAATATTTTATAAATTTCACATTAAATTTTTATTAATATTTTGTTAAACATTAATTTCAACAGCATTACTAAATTACTGAATTATACAACATTACATCATATAGTTAATAATGAAATTTAAAACAAGTGAAACGTACGTATCATCTAAATATCGTGGTTATTATTTTTATTTTATCTGCATATTATTCATTTAAAAAAATGTGTTTTCGCTAAATGATAACATATTACTCAATAATGAAGATCAATATCTTTAAAAAGTATATGTGTATATAGGGCACATTTAGATTTTAATTTATGTAATATTATGTTTTTTTTATACACATAAATTTATGTACTATTGCGTCAACAATATAAATTTAATTACTAAAATGTGAAATTAAAGTTTGAATTTCATATTTTATAATTTTTTTTCAAATTTTTACACATTTTGTAAAGTGTAAAAATTATGTTTTGAAATTACAAGTTATTTTTATTTTATTTTCTTTTTTTCTTGCGACATATTTATTCCATTGCTAAAGTTTGTTATTTTTTTAGCGACGAATTCATTCACTAAATTCAGTGGATGCCCCAAAATTGAACGCGTGTCAGGTCCTACCCTCCCCTCATGAGCGCCTCACATACGTATGTGGCAGCATTGGAATATTAATCTCAGCAATAATTAAAAGTGTTGCCCCTTCGAATCGAACTACCAAAGTTGGACCCTTGATTGTTTTTTAACAAATCTGCTTGCCACATGGCAACGCTGGAACAGTACTCCGTCGCTATTCAAACCCCCAACCCTTTCATGATCAAGTTTCGCGCACAAGCTATCAATCTAGAAGTCTTCTTGTTTATTAATGTATATAAAATATATTTATAATATTCTCTTTCATATATTTTCAGAATTATATTTATATAACAAAATTTTTCAAACTTATTTAATGATATTATTTTTAATATTAATATTAGTAAAGGGAAACTTTATTAATTATTATATTAGCATTAAAGAATTATGTTATGTTTAAATGTAAAGTTTTTAATTAAATTTTTATCTTTTTTAATTTTTTAGCAATGGGGTTAACCAGTTGCTTAATTTTAATTTTCATTTGAATTTTTTTTATTTTTTCACGACGAATTTGGCCCATCGCTAAAATTTAATTTGAATTTATTTTCTTTAATTTTTACCAACGGGTTTAGCCTCGTCGCTAAATTTGTATTTTTTTAATTATTTTTTAGTGATGAGTTCATCCCCGTCGCTAAATTTAATTTTTTTATTTTCTTTTACTTTTTAGCGACGGGAATACCCCCGTCGCTAAATTTGATTATTTTTATTTTTTTTTTATTTTTGAGTGAGCTAAGTTTATTTTTTTGATATTTTTTTATTTTCTCTTCTCTTTAGCGACAGGTTCAACCCATCGTTAAATTTGATTTTAATTTTTTTAATAACTTTTCAGCGATAGGTCCCACTCGTCGCTAAACATTTTTTTTAATTTTTTAAATTATTTTGAGCGATGGGAATACCTGTCGCTAAATTTATTTTTATTTTTTATTTTTTTTAGCGTGCTAAATTTGTCGTTTTTTTTTATATTTTTTATTTTCTCTTCGTTTTAACAACGGGCTCAACCCGTCGCTAAATTTGATTTTTATTTTTTAAATTACTTTTTTATTTTTTAGCGTGCTAAATTTGTATTTTTTGATTTTTTAAAAAAATTTTTAATTTTCTCTTCTCTAAATTTGATTTTAATTTTTTTAATAACTTTTTAGCGACAGGTCCATTCTCGTCGCTAAACTTTTTTTTTTAAAATTATTTTTAATGACCGGAATGCCTGTCGCCAAATCTTTTTTTATTTTTTATTTTCTTTTATTTTTTAGAGCTCTAAATTTGTTGTTTTTTTTAATTTTCTCTTTTCTTTTGTGACGGGTTAAGCCCGTCGCTAAATTTAATTTTAATTTTTTTAATTACTTTTAGCTACGAGTATACCCGTCACTAAATTTATTTTTTATATTTTTTTAATTATTTTTTAGCGACGGGTATGCCCTGTCGCTAAATTTTTTCTATTTTTTAATTTTTTTAGCGACGGAATACCCGTCGCTAAATTTATTTTATTTTTATTTTCTTTTACTTTTTAGCGTGCTAAATTTTTGTTCTTCTTTTGTTTTTTTATATTTTTTTTATTTTCTTCTCTTTTTTAGCGACAGACACTTTCCCGTCGGTAAATTTCATTTTTATTTTTTTAATTACTTTTAGCGATGGGTATACCTGTTGCTAAATTTATTTTTTTATATTTTTTTAATTATTTTTTAGCAACGGGTACGCCTCGTGGCTAAAGTTTTTTTTTATTTTCATTTATTTTTCAGCGCGTTAATTTTGTTGTTTTTTTGATTTTTTTCTTTTTATTTTTTTATTCTTTTTTAGCGACAGGTATATCCATCGCTAAACCCTTCGCTAAAATTTAATTTTAAAAAAATAATTTATTTTAAAATTATTTTTTAAATTTCTTTTCTTTTTTAATGATGGTTTTTGCGTCGTGGATTCCATCGCTAAATTTAGTGACGGACGTTCCGTCGCTAATTCTGTCGTTAAATTAAAAAAAATTAAAAAAATAGCGACGAAAATTCAAGTACCGAATGAGGCTACCACATAATTTCGATAGGTTTAGAATACCGAAAAATTAATTTTATAGCAATTTCAAGTACCGAATCAACTGTAGGGAATGCCTCGGAGTGAAATTATCCAAGGAAAATTATATGGTATCGACGAGCGTATCGAGATAGGATTTATGGTATCGAAAGAAATTGGATCAGGAACAGTTTTCGGTACAGCTAAAATACAGCTACTAATTAAGATGTAAAACCGAATTGTCGTAGGGGACTCCTAAAAAATCAACGGAACCCTAGGGGGTCTCCGGTTTTGCTTAACGAACAACCCTTCAGTGGTTCTAGGATGAAATGACAACTCGATAAGGCACTGGGGCAAAAATCGTCCTTTTAATTAAGTTTCAAGTTATTAATTTTACGTTTTTAGTGTTAAAATGCAATTTTAATCTAGTGATTGAGGGTATAATTGAAATTATGTAGTTGCCCAAGTGATATTATGATAAAATCAGAGTTTAATACATAATTTCTTTTAATTTAAAGTGTAATAAATAGATGTATAAATATATATATATATATATATGCACATGCGCATGAATGGCAGAGACAGCTTCGGTGAAGCTTTATGGGCAAGATTTTCGGCTGAAAATTGGGAGATTACGACTGAAAATTGGGAGATTACAGCAGCGAGATTTGAGGAAGAAGATATGGCAGCCGAATTTGTGAGATTGTGCAATTAATGTGATGTAAATATGCACGTTGGAGAGCAGCCGAGCGCCTATAAATAGCAGCCAAAATGAGAGTAAATGGAGGGAGCTCGGGCTTGGCCGAGAGAGAGAAGGAGAAGGGGAGAGATCGAGCTTGGGTGGGCAATCCGAGAGAGAGAGAGAGAGAGAGAGGAAGCTGGGCCAAATTCGGCCATGGCAGCCGCTGCAAGTAGCAGCGGCAGAGGCGACGCGCGGAGGAGGCTGCAGTGACGACGGCCCGCGACGGAGGGCGACGAGGCGCGATGGCAGCAGCGGAGGCCGGCGAGGGAGGCTGGGAGGCGGCTGGAAGCTTCAAGCCGCGGCCATGGCAGCCATGGCCGCGAGCTCCAGCTGCGGCGAGGTTGCACTAGCCGCGGCCAGCTGTGGCCGCGAGCAACTCCGAGCGACGACGGCGATCCGGGAGGCCGGGGCAGCCGGCGGTAGAGGAGCGCGGAGCCGCTGACAGCGGCGGTGGCCGCGGGAAGGAGGAGGCAGGGGAGTTGCAGGCGCGCGAAGGAAGAAGGAGAAGGGAGGAAGAAGAGAAAGAAAAAAGAAAAAAAGAAAGAAAAGAAAATAGAAAAATGATGGAAAATTCTAGAAAAATCCTGAAAAATAGGAAATCGTGTTTCGGTGATATCCCAGAGATTTCGGTGAGAAAAATGGCTCGGGCACGCTTTTCAGGAATATCGCACGCAAATCGAGGAAATCGGAGATGCTAAGCCCAGGATGCTTTGAGGTCAAAGTTGAGGTGTCTCGTGCAAATTTTGAGGATGGCACGCAAATCGAGGCAAGGCACGGATTACGAGGTAACCTGAAAAGCTCTAGAAGGTAAGTGGTACTTCCTCGATAATGTCTTTATCATATTGACATGCTTTGATATGTATCTATCACGTAGAATGCATACATGATTATGAAATACATGATTACACGTTGATATCATTTGATCACACGCATATGAGGCCGTAGGGAGTACGAACTGGCACTGCTGCCTTACCAAGGGTGCACCCATACACCCCGGCTTCGAAAGAGGTGGCCGCTAAAATGGTGGGTAGCATGAGGGTGCAGTTGACACCTACGAGGAAAGACATTGCATACACTCATGACATAGCATTACGTACCCTTACTTAGATGGTTCATCATCTAACTTGGGTTTGCCCCTGGAACATTCAAACGTTCCAGATGGAGACTGTAGCAGGTACGAAGATGAATGAGGCATGAAATGGCACTTAGCTAAGTGCATGATGAATGAACAATAAGATGAATGAATGTGATGTAGCCCATATGTTTAAGTCCTGCTACTACGAAGTCTGAACGCTTTGAAAATTCATGATGTAAGATATGATGATGATGTGATATGAATAGTTAAGGATTATGTACATATGCTTTACTTTTCGAAGGTTATGTAACAACGTTTGTAACAAATATTTGTCTAGTTATTCATGTATATATATTGCCATGAGCAGGTTCGATTCAGCTTCCGCTTTGTAAATTGTATTTATCTCTAGTGTGTAAATTAAACACTAGACAGGCCTTAGGGAATTTCGGGACAATGTAATGAAAAAAAAAAATAGACCAATTTTCCTAAGGTATAACACGCCCGAGAAAGCGGGCTGTTACACTTGGTATCAGAGCTTAAGGTTATTGAAAGCCCTAAGTGACTCAGATATAGTTGATTAGATTCCTATTTGGAGATTAGGGCATAGTAATTTGGAGACTTTAGAGGATCCGGTAGAACCAGTTTGTAGGAACCTGAGGCTTAGGGGAAAGAGACTAAGGGTTCGTAAAACGAAATTCCTATTTGGATATGTGGGAATGGACGATGAAAGCCTTAGAGGTTATTGATTTGAGGATCTAATCTTGCTAAGCAATAGAACGACCGGTCAAGCTATTGATATTAGGATCTGATGATATGATTCGAGTGTAAGGATGACTCGATAAACCATGAGTACGGATCCGAGAGATTTAGAGACTATTGATTTGAGGTTATTAGTCGAATCATGGCGTGACATGATAGGGTAACTGTGGTTATTAAGGATAATCGAATCATGGATGATTAGTCTAATGTGGCAAGACCTAGTTAAAAAGTTAAGATCAAATTATAAGTATTTCGAGTATCATTTAGTATCTCGAAAATAGGATGTGTAGATCAGAGATTCGACGAATTAAGTCAAGCGAGAGGCCGGAGATGGTCAAATGATAGCGTATGAATCAATGAGCTGGCAGTGGTGTAACCGATGTGACTCGCAAGGACGGGATAAGAACCCTAGCAGCGTGATGACACTACTGGTTCGGGGTTCTCAGTGACAGATCTAGATCTAGGGACCCACGTGCAGATGGTTGAGGGATGGCTTGCGATAAGGTATGGGAAGCCCGTCGATCGAAGCATCATGTCAGACTGCCTGGGAGACGATCAGATGCTGAAAATCTGGGACAACCCAGTAGGGTCTGTACCTTGTATGGGTTTAAGTCCCAATGGTCTAGGAGCGAGGTGTGCCACTAATTGTGATCGATCGAGGCCAGAGAATCAACCCGAAATGAAATGGATTGAATATGGACTGAGTGTCCTACTTAAAGAATTGTATTAGGATTCAATGTCATCTTGGGAGTAGGGTAACATGACGAACGGCACGAGACTTGAGGAGTAGAATACCTCGGTACCTAGTATGACAATGAGGTCACGAATGGTAGTACGTCGATAGTCAGCAAGATCTAAAGAGTCAGTAAATTTTCGATAAACGAGATTTTTGAAAGTACAACATGGCCAATTCAAGGCCCTGTCGATGAGTAGTAAGATAGCAACCTCGATTCAGTGTGCCAAGTGGGCTTGAGGATCCGAAAGTTTGTGAGAAGAGACATGTGAATGGGTGGTGTGGAGACCTGAATCATTAATTGAGGTTTAAGGTATCCTTAGGTAAAGAGTTCTGGGTAGTTTTGAGGCTCGATTCTTTATAAGAAATTAGTGGAGCTAATTAACGCGATCTGGTCCGGGATCTTCAAAGATTGAAAGGTCCTCAGGTAATCTCGTTAAGGAAATAGAGATTGATTTTCTTAAACTATGAAAGTCAAGAATCGGGGTACCAAGGAAGACGTAAGTACCCACCCACTCCAGTTAGCGGAATGGTACGTTTGGGAAAGACAAGTAATGACAGATGTGTTAGAATGAAAATCTATTGGAGATCTAGAATTTTCAATTTTGGGAGAATGAAAATCCTATTGGTCTAAACGATTAATCCAGATAGCCCTGATGGGCAAATCGGGAGATGTATAGCTAGACGATCACTAAAGTGATGTAAGCATGTTATGAAAATGAGGAGCTTGTCAAAATGTGGTACGACCACTTGTGGTCAATGAAAAGCCGTGAGAAAGTTGAGAAAGTAAGAGAAATATCAGAATGTGCTCTCGGAAGATTTATCGGAATTATTTCGTAGTAATGAAATTGCCAATAAATAGCTTGAGGTTATAAGTAGTTCAATTGAGGACGTAGATTATTAAGCTTTGAAAGATGTGATAATTAAGAGTCAATATCTTTACCTCAAATTTGATGAACAGTTACAAAAGGCTGGAGTGCGATCGAGGGATGAGACATTCTAAGTATTAGTAATGGAATCATGATTTGATGATTTGACCAAAGTACTAATTGCATTAAAGTCACATGGTAATTGTGTTTATCAAGGATATATTGGTGTACTCCTTAGATAGGGAGGCGCATGAGAAACATTGAGGATAATATTCGGGAACGTTGCAATAGATGTTAATACTGAGACTTGCTTGCTAGGTCGTGAGCTAATCGAGAAAGAAATGATGAGAGCATGAGGCTCCGTGTCGAGATCATGAAATCAAGGTCGAGGATTGAAAGTCGCGAAAGTCAGATGTCCCAGTAAGTTTCGAGAGACGAACCAAATGTTTTGAGTAGAGATTGGTACAAGCAAAAGTCGATAACTTGAGTAAGTAGCTCCAGAAAGGATCAAGCATGATTAAAATGAGCTGACATAAAACGTTATTACTATTGGAGTAATTTGAGGATTAAATGATTAATTTGATGATATAAAATGTTATTTGAGGATCACTTCGAAAAGTTCGAGGAGCTATTTAAGTTATGGGTATATGGATAAATAGGTATTAGCTCGGCAACCAAGAAACAAGGGAATAAGTGATGCAAAGAAATTAGTGTTGCTAGACTTGGAAGACAACGTTAAATTTTGATCAAAAGATTTGGAGACAGATAACATCTATTAATTGTAAAAATTTCTGATGAGATAGTTATACGATGTGATTAGAAGATGATTATGATCAATTGTCAGAAACTTGTGATTATATCGGGAGATGAATACCTACGAGAATGAGGAAACAACTTAGTAATAACAAGATATGTGATGTTTGAGGAATCAATGATACGTGAAATAGTTTGACGACATAAAAGTATTTCTTTGAGGATCGATTTGATAAAAGTTAAGATGTGTCAAGATCAGGGACTTTGTGTCAAGATTGGAAATTATCAAAGCATGATCGATTGATTCAAAATAAATGACGTCATGGGAAATCGGAATTAGAGAAATGTCGTGATTGGATAACTTAGTGAGAAACAAATTAAAAATTAATGATGTGGATATGAGAGTTGCAAGCTCACTACAATGATACATGTAGAAGTTCAGGTTAAGGTTCGTGGCCAAGTTATGCGGTTATGACTTGAAAGGTATGTATAGTTGACAAGTGAACTTATCTATGGATTAATAAGTGTAGTCAGTCTAAGAGTTCTAATTTTGAGGTTTAGGACATGTGGCAAATTTCGAGGACGAAATTTTTGTAAGGAGGGGAGAATGTAATACCCCATGTTCGTATGAGGCTACCACATAATTTCGATAGGTTTAGAATACCGAAAAATTAATTTTATAGCAATTTCAAGTACCGAATCAACTGTAGGGAATGCCTCGGAGTGAAATTATCCAAGGAAAATTATATGGTATCGACGAGCGTATCGAGATAGGATTTATGGTATCGAAAGAAATTGGATCAGGAACAGTTTTCGGTACAGCTAAAATACAGCTACTAATTAAGATGTAAAACCGAATTGTCGTAGGGGACTCCTAAAAAATCAACGGAACCCTAGGGGGTCTCCGGTTTTGCTTAACGAACAACCCTTCAGTGGTTCTAGGATGAAATGACAGCTCGATAAGGCACTGGGGCAAAAATCGTCCTTTTAATTAAGTTTCAAGTTATTAATTTTACGTTTTTAGTGTTAAAATGCAATTTTAATCTAGTGATTGAGGGTATAATTGAAATTATGTAGTTGCCCAAGTGATATTATGATAAAATCAGAGTTTAATACATAATTTCTTTTAATTTAAAGTGTAATAAATAGATGTATAAATATATATATATATGCACATGCGCATGAATGGCAGAGACAGCTTCGGTGAAGCTTTATGGGCAAGATTTTCGGCTGAAAATTGGGAGATTACGACTGAAAATTGGGAGATTACAGCAGCGAGATTTGAGGAAGAAGATATGGCAGCCGAATTTGTGAGATTGTGCAATTAATGTGATGTAAATATGCACGTTGGAGAGCAGCCGAGCGCCTATAAATAGCAGCCAAAATGAGAGTAAATGGAGGGAGCTCGGGCTTGGCCGAGAGAGAGAAGGAGAAGGGGAGAGATCGAGCTTGGGTGGGCAATCCGAGAGAGAGAGAGAGAGAGAGAGGAAGCTGGGCCAAATTCGGCCATGGCAGCCGCTGCAAGTAGCAGCGGCAGAGGCGACGCGCGGAGGAGGCTGCAGTGACGACGGCCCGCGACGGAGGGCGACGAGGCGCGATGGCAGCAGCGGAGGCCGGCGAGGGAGGCTGGGAGGCGGCTGGAAGCTTCAAGCCGCGGCCATGGCAGCCATGGCCGCGAGCTCCAGCTGCGGCGAGGTTGCACTAGCCGCGGCCAGCTGTGGCCGCGAGCAACTCCGAGCGACGACGGCGATCCGGGAGGCCGGGGCAGCCGGCGGTAGAGGAGCGCGGAGCCGCTGACAGCGGCGGTGGCCGCGGGAAGGAGGAGGCAGGGGAGTTGCAGGCGCGCGAAGGAAGAAGGAGAAGGGAGGAAGAAGAGAAAGAAAAAAGAAAAAAAGAAAAAAAAAGAAAAAAAGAAAGAAAATAAAATAGGAAAATGATGGAAAATTCTAGAAAAATCCTGAAAAATAGGAAATCGTGTTTCGGTGATATCCCAGAGATTTCGGTGAGAAAAATGGCTCGGGCACGCTTTTCGGGAATATCGCACGCAAATCGAGGAAATCGGAGATGCTAAGCCCAGGATGCTTTGAGGTCAAAGTTGAGGTGTCTCGTGCAAATTTTGAGGATGGCACGCAAATCGAGGCAAGGCACGGATTACAAGGTAACCTGAAAAGCTCTAGAAGGTAAGTGGTACTTCCTCGATAATGTCTTTATCATATTGACATGCTTTGATATGTATCTATCACGTAGAATGCATACATGATTATGAAATACATGATTACACGTTGATATCATTTGATCACACGCATATGAGGCCGTAGGGAGTACGAACTGGCACTGCTGCCTTACCAAGGGTGCACCCATACACCCCGGCTTCGAAAGAGGTGGCCGTTAAAATGGTGGGTAGCATGAGGGTGCAGTTGACACCTACGAGGAAAGACATTGCATACACTCATGACATAGCATTACGTACCCTTACTTAGATGGTTCATCATCTAACTTGGGTTTGCCCCTGGAACATTCAAACGTTCCAGATGGAGACTGTAGCAGGTACGAAGATGAATGAGGCATGAAATGGCACTTAGCTAAGTGCATGATGAATGAACAATAAGATGAATGAATGTGATGTAGCCCATATGTTTAAGTCCTGCTACTACGAAGTCTGAACGCTTTGAAAATTCATAATGTAAGATATGATGATGATGTGATATGAATAGTTAAGGATTATGTACATATGCTTTACTTTTCGAAGGTTATGTAACAACGTTTGTAACAAATATTTGTCTAGTTATTCATGTATATATATTGCCATGAGCAGGTTCGATTCAGCTTCCGCTTTGTAAATTGTATTTATCTCTAGTGTGTAAATTAAACACTAGACAGGCCTTAGGGAATTTCGGGACAATGTAATGAAAAAAAAAAATAGACCAATTTTTCTAAGGTATAACACGCCCGAGAAAGCGGGCTGTTACAATTTGGCACTTGCCATTGGAGCAAGTTTATTTTTTAGAAGTGCTATAACACTATTTAAAGTTGTAAATAAGTAATTTAGCACTCCAAAATAACATTCCCCTTGGAGATGCTCTTATGAATAAATAACATTTTATTGGCACCTAAAAATAATATTTCATTAACAATACCCAAAAAATGAAAATAATATTTTATTAACAACTATAAAAAATAACAATTTCATTTTATTAACACCCATAAAGTAAAAATAATATTCTATTAATACCCAAAAATAAAAATAATATTTTATTGACACCCATGAAAATAAAATAATATTTTAGCGTCATTCAAAAATAAAAAAAATATTAACAACTAAAACATAAAAATAATCCATTAATCGCACCCAAAATAAATATAATAATCTTGAAAAAATTTTAGTTTGATAATTATGATAATGCTAACCATTGAAAAATTTGAACTTGTCTGTATACAATGGCATTGTGCTCTTCCATTATTTGTTTTGTTCCTCCCTGTTATTGTAGGGTTGTTTGCCTTGGTGCTTAATCAATCTTATTATTAGAGAAAAATAAAATAAAAATAAATCAGATATATTATTGAAAATTTTAAAATTCATTTAATCTTTTTTAAGTCTAAATTTGACAAAAATGACAAAAATGTTGTTTGTCATGCATATGATTAAATTACAATTCAACATTAGCGATGTAAATCACTCCCATTAGGTCTTAATTAATGCATTTAAAATTAAAATAAATATAAAAATAAGATATAGAGATAATACTTACTTAAACATTTATGATAAGAAATATGAAAATGGGGTAATTTTGGTCATTTACATCACTATTTATAAGCAATGGAGTAAATTGATTATATTTGTTAATCATTTTTTAATTTTTGTTTACAATGTAAACAAGCAAGCTGAGTTTAGCTATATTTAGACTCAAGCTCATTTATTTTTAAAAATATTTAAAATTAATTTATTTATAAATTGAGTTTATAAGAAATGTTTGAACTCAATTTGTGAATAATATTTTATGTTAAAGCTCGACTCATTTACGCTGAGCAAAATTCGAACTTCTTTTTAAGTTTATTTATGAATAAAAATTATTGAGTTCCTTCATGAACAAAAGTATAATTGGAATTATTTTTTAATAAATAATTTATACAATTATATTATTTAACAAAATTATAAATTTTGAAGTAAGAAAAAAACCAAATAATCCTAAAACATCTTTTATATAAATATATATATTAAGTGAGTTTTTAACGAATTCTAAACCAACTAAGTATATTTTTATTTTATCTCATTTATTAAATAATCTCTAATTTTTTATTTAAATTAATTTATTCATTTAATAATCAAAGCTTGTTTACTAGTTGAAATTAAATTTATTTATAAATTATTTATGAAATGCATTTAGTAGTCTCAACAAAAAATTAAAACAAGTTGAGTACGATGGTATGCTTGATCTAATATTTGGGATTTGCAAATTTGTAACGAATATAATTTCACTTTAGCGATAGTTCATTCCTTCTCAAGTTTTTTTTTACATCGTAACATGTTTTATTCTAAAGCACAATTAAGTTAAAATTAATGAAGTATTATTATATGAAATTAAGTGGGTTATATATTAATAATTAAAATAAAATAAAATATAATAAACAATATATATAATAAATCTTAAACATATTTTTGTAATTATTTTAAAAATTAATATTAGTAAATAAATAAATGAATCTGCTGGGATAAAATTAACTAATCAAAAGAATAATATGACTAATATTATTTTTATTGTATTTTATTCTTATGCATTTTAATTTTACCATTTAAAAACATTATTTTTAGAGTCGTCATCAACCACAAAGGCAGGTGAGGCACACGTGCTCTCGTTAGGGTTCGCTTTCCGCCTCTCCTTTTTGGCGGTCGATGCACAAATAGAACGAAGATCAGAGTTAAGGCAAGGCTTAAGAGGCACTCAGAGAGAGAGAGAGAGAGAGAGATGGGGAAGAAGTCGAAGAGCTCGAGGAAGGGGAAGAAGGCTTGGAGGGCTAACATAAGCACGGAGGACATAGAGGACTACTTCGAGAAGTCCACGAAAGATGCTCTCTCTGGTGGCTCTCTTACTCATATTCCCAGCGAATCCCTATTTTTTGTTGACAAGTCCAGAGGTAGCTATCCTTTTTCTGTTCTTGTGCTTCTCAATCACGTCTTATCGGTTCCTCAGAAATTGTAAAAAAGGGGGGAAAAGTAATATCTGGTAGCAAATTGATTAGCGTGCAATTGTTAACTGGGTTAGGGAAGAATAGGTTAATTCGAATTGTTCTTTCATCATCCATTCGTGACTGCAACAACATAATTGCTGCAATTCTGATGGTACTTCCTTTTATTTTCTCAGTTCTTCCGTTGTTTGGTTCATAGGATATGTTCATTAAACAAATAAATAAATAAAACCTTGAGCAGTAAACTGTTTTGCGTCAATTTCGTTATTTTATGAATATTAAGCCGTTTTTTCGATTTGTTATTATCAATATTTGGAATTATGATGTTAATTCCAGTTTCTGGTGTAGAAAAGCGTTTGTTTGGGCATCGTTTTTTAATTTGTTGGAAGTTGATCTGCTCTTTCATTCTGGGTTCATTTGTCTTGTGGAATGTATCTAAGTCAGAGGGTAATATTTGAGCTAATATTGCCTATCTTCTGAAGTCCATGCACTTATCTACGCAGCTGATCCATGAACATTTCAACTAGTTTCTTTGATTCTTGATAAGACCAAAGATTTATATCTTTTGGCCTGGAAACCATTTCTGCGCAGTGGGCTGCAATTACTTCCATATTTTTGAGCCTTCGAGGTCCCCTTTTGGTGTTCCCTAGGTTGATTTACCTGCAATTATTTGACAAAACTTGCCTCCACTATAAAGTTGTAGTACTAAAGTTACAATTTCCCCTTAATTGGGCTCTTGAGTTAGCAAAGATGTTTTCTTAAATCACCTAAGCAGATTATCAATGATTATACAAAGTTTTGAAGAAGAAACTGGAACAATAGTTTAAGTAAAAGGCACATGAAAGGAGAGTCTACAGATTAATTACTATGGGAGTAAGTGTCAGAGCTTAACGATCTGACGTTGGAATTCTCAAGAGTTTCTCAAGAATTATGGGTGTTGTAATCACTTGTATTAGATTAGCTTGGGTTATCTCAGGAGAGTTTTCTTAAACTGTTAGCATTTGTATATCACTTGTTTTATTCTAGAAGGATTGCTTCTAGAAGGGTTAGTTAGCAGATTTGTTAGTTCGGTTAGTTGGTTGTAACTTCCGGTACTTTAAATAGCTTTATGTTTACCGCCTCTATGTTGTATAAATAGAGGTCAGGTGTGAGGCTTTAGAGTCAACTTTATTCTGTCTTGGGATGAGAGGGTAAGAGGAGTATGCACTCGGGTTACTTGAGATCTAAGAGAGTATATCTTTGTATTCTTGGGTAGGGAAATTCTCAGCAGTTCCGGATATAAGGCTAGTGAGTGTGTTGATGCATGTAATCCTTCATACTCCTCAATTGGAATTGAATTGGAATTGATTTCATTCATGCCTTTCATCAGGGGAGATTAGTATGAGATCAGTCCTATTCATACAGATCTCCCCACACTCAAGTGGGAAATCTCCCGCCCAACGACAACTTGCATCCTAAGTGCCCAGGGCCACTTGCAACAAGCATGTGCATGTTTGTTACCCCCTTTCCCTCCTAATTTCCCGAATTACAATTAGTTATTTAGGCGGTACATGACAATTACCCTCCCCTTGAGAAATTTCTTGTCTTCAAGAAATACAAAGTAAACTCACTACCCTAGGGAATGTCACGAGACTGTTATGTAAATAAGGAGAATAATAAGGAAGAAGGGTAAAGGGTACTGGTGTAATATGAATTAGATTGGCAATTACAGCTCATGAGCCTAATTCAAATGTAACCAAATATTGGCGTCAAGGCTTGGTACTTATATAACCAACCCTTGCGCCCAGGAGAGATGTCTTTGGAAATTCAATTGATTCAATTTCCCTCTCAACTTCTCTCTCTCTCTCTCTCTCTTCCTCTATTTCTCTCGCTCTATTCCTTCTTTTTGTCCTTCTAATTCACTAGTTCCCGTGCAATTCCCATGGAATTGTGAGAGAACTCTCCCTTGTCAGAATCACATTCTGACAGGGAATTGCATACTCCTATGTGTTCTCATCAATGGGCAGTTGGTTCCATTTTACTAGCACTTAAATTAGGGGAACCCCTTGCTAATATATAACCCCTTGCTAATATATAACCCTTCGATCTAGAATAGCTTATGGCTCTGTTGTAGGCTCCTCCCTCCGGTTACCTATGGGCAAATTGAGACTTGCCAGCTGATGCATACTTCTTTAGTAGGGACACGTGAAATATTGGATGAATTTGAGAATTCTTCGATAGTTGGAGCTTGTAGGCCACTTTGCCCAACCTTGCTATGATGGGAAAATGGTCGTAGTATCTCGGACTTAGCTTAGTTATTTTCTCATCTGTCATGGCCTTAATCTGTGAGGGTCTGAGCTTTAGATACACTTATTCTCCCACTGAAAACTCCCTTTCACTCCTTCCTTTGTTTGCTTGTTGCTTCATTCTGTTCTACGCCATGGCCAGATCTCTTTTTAGCTACTGAAGAACCTCTTGCCTTTGTTGGAGGTGGTCATCCATTGTTGCAACATTAGTAAACTCCTGGGGCACTGGTAGTAGCGAGGGTTTGTATCCAAAGAGGGCCTCAAACGGTGACATCCTGATAGAGCTGTGGTGGTTGGATTTGTACCACCACTAGGCTAAAGCTAGCCACTTATGCCACTTCTTGGGCTGTTGGAAATTTAGGCACCTTAGGTAATTCTCCAAGCATTGGTTAACCTTCTTGGTTTGCCTATCCGTTTGAGGGTGGTAGGCAGACAACATGCTAAGCTTGGTCCCCATAGACTTCAACAGTGTTTGCCAAAAAAGGCTGATGAATACCTTGTCTCGGTCTGAAATGATAGTTATAGGAACTCCATGTAGCTTGATGACTTGATCAAGGAGCACCCTAGCAACCTCTTGGGGTGGTGTAAGGATGAGATAGGCTGATGAAGTGGGCAAACTTCGTGAACCTATCAATCACCACCAATATGCAGTCTCTACTTTCTAACCTGGGCAGCCCTTTAATAAAATCCATGGACACACTCTCCCAGGCTTTCCCTAGAATGCCTAAGGGTTGTAATAACCCTGGTGCGACCACAGTTTCATACTTGCACCTTCTGCATGTGTCACAAGTCATTACAAATCTGATTGCTACCTCCTTTAATTTGGGCCAAAAGAAGAGTTGCCTTACCTTGTGGTAAGTATTTTGGATTCCTGAGCGTCTTCCCAAGGGAGACCTATGTAGGGCTTGGAGGATCTTGTCCTTAACCAGCGGGCAATCTCCAATCACTATCCTCCCCTTATACCGTAGCACCCCATTTTGTAGTGTGTATCCCTTTTTGTTGTTAGGATCTAACACTAGTCGCGCTAGAATCCCTCTGATCTGCTCATCTGAGTCATAGCTATTGGCCACCTCTTGGTACCACTTTGGTAATAATGCAGTAATGGCTGCTACCTCTCATTTTTCCTGACACTAGGAAAGGGCATCTGCCACCACATTGTCCTTCCCCTTCTTATACTGCATAATGTAATCAAGACCCATCATCTTAGCTATGCCTTTCTTTTGTAGTTGCGTGTGGGGTTTCTGTTACAACAGGTACTTCAAACTTTGGTTGTCAATCTTGATCACAAATTGGCTGCCCTCTAGATAGTTTCTCCACTTTTCTACTACCATTAAGACTGCCACAAACTCTTTCTCATAGATACTCAATCCCTCATGCCTTGGGGCTAATGATTGGCTGAGGAAGGCTATGGGTTTGCCCTTCTATGTCAATACAACCCCCACACTATTATCACACGCGCCAGTCTCTGCCACAAAAGTCTTGTTGAAGTCTTGGTAGCCTCAACACCGTGGCCTCGCTCATTGCTTGCTTCAACTGCCCAAAGGCTGCCTCAGCTTCTAGAGCTCCTTAGGTGCGAATCAAAGATCTGATTCATTAAGGATTGAAAAGTGGTTGGGGTGTTGGTAAGGCCAAAGGGTATTACTAAGAATTCATAATGACCCTAGTGGGTTCGAAATGCTGTCTTAGGGATGTCTTGTGGGCTCATTCTAATCTGGTGATAGCCTGCTATGATATCGAGTTTGGAAAGATGGTAGAATCCCTTAGTTTATCTAGGAGATCTTCAATGAGGGGAATGAGAAATTTGTCCTTGAAATTATGGCATTCAATTGTCAGTAATCCACACAGAAGCGCCATGAACCGTTTTTCTTTTTGACTAATAGCACAGGGGATGTGGCTGGGTTGAATTAGAGAATGTTGCAACATTTCTTTGACCATCCTCTCTATTTCTGTTTTCTGTGCTGGGGGGTAACAATAGGCTCAAGCATTTCAAGGTTTAGATTGAGGCTTTAGGATAATGGAGTGGTTGTGGGCTTGGGGTGGAGGTAAGGTTTTAGGCTCTTTAAATAGATCCTCATATTCAACCAAGAGTAAATTGAGTAAGTCAAGTTGGTTTACCTCCCATGTCTGTTGGGGTGGACTGTTGACAACTAGCGTTAGCTCACTCCCTGCCCCTAGGCTCCTTTTTTTCTTCTTCCAATGCTTGGATAGAGAAGAGTTGGGCCACCTTGTTCATTTTTTGATTGAGGATCCTCTGCAGCCTTTTTCCTATAATCATCTTACACATTCCCACTTCCTTGTTGCCCACAAATGTCATCTTTCTTCCTTTTTTTTCAAATGTCACCTCCATTCTATTGAAATCAAAGCATATGAGACTCACATGCTTCATCCAATCCACACCCAAAACCACATCATATCCCCCCAAGTTGAACAACTTGAGGTTTGTCTCGAAGTTTTCTCCTTGCATTGCCCAACAAAAACCCGCACAAGCTGATTTACTCACCACTTTGCTTTCGTTTGCCACAGTCACCGTGAGAGGTTGTGTATTGATTAGGGGACACTTCAACCTTTTAGCAGTCCTTTCATCTAAAAAACTATGGGTACTTCCACTGTCTATGAGGATCATCAACTTGTATTCCCCCACTCTCCCTTCCACCTTAATAATCTTATTACTGGCCAACCATCTCAAAGCATGCAATGAAATCTCGCCATTGTCTTCCTCTCCTTCTTCAGGTGTCTCAATTATTTCTTCCTCCTCCACATTCTTCTCCTCACCTTCGAGTAGAAGCAATTGCTTCTTGCACTGGTGTCCGGGGAAATACCTATCCCCACATTTAAAGTAGAGGTTAGCCTGCCTCCTCTACTTTATTAGTGTATCCCCTTGTCTTTTAGGGCTTGGAAGGGGTAAGCTCTTCATCCCTTGCACTCCCTTGAAAATCTCCCTTCCTTGGCTCTTCCCAATGGTGGTCAACACATTGTGTGTTCCTCCTTTGTTCATTAGCCTTTGCTTCTTCATAAGCGCTTCCACTGTCAGCTCATGTAATCTTGCGTTGTTAGTGGCATGCTTGAGGGTCTTTGGTTGCAAGACCTTCATCGTAGGTCTTAACTCTTCATTCAATCCACTTATAAAGCTAGAGACAAAATAAGCCTCCGTGAGGTAAGGGTTGTGGTTGAGCATCAATGCCTTTAACTCCTCAAACCTCCTATGATAATCCGCCATTGATCCCCCTTGTCGAATCTTGTTAAACTCCTCTACTACATCGGTCATCCCTCTTTCTCTAAACCTCTCACATAATTCCTTTGCGAACTTAGTCCAATGGCATTCCTCTTTCACCTTGGCCCATCCTTGGTACCAATTGTCCTTGGCATTGTAAGCTGCAGCTAGAGCCATCCTCTATTGCTTCGGTACCCCATGCCACTCAAAGGCTCTTTCATACCTTCTAATCCACCATCTAGGGGTGTTATCATTAAACATGGGAATATCCAATTTTGGCATAGGAATTTCTAGGTGGCCTTGGCCCCCAATTACCCCCTACCTTCTTCCTACTACATTTTCTCTCGTTCCCACCGATTCCTCCCCAATTTTAGAGGTTTCCGGTCTACTCTAACTCATCCCTTGACTAGGGAGAATCGGCTCCACCCTTTCTCTAGGAGGAAAATTTGGGGATAGACTTACCGAATGTTGCCGAGCAAACATCATCATAAACCCCTACAACTGCTCCCTGATCGGCACACCCTCTTCCTCACGTATGTGAGTCAACTTCTCTCGGATCCGATTAACCGCTCCATCCAGTTTGCGATCAATGGAGATGATTGTCTCGTGATTGCGATTGGATCCGAGCTCCAATTGATCCACTCTTGCTTGTAGATCCGACACCGTGGAGACAAATTGCTGTAACTACATCTCCATGTTCTTCATCCGCGTATCCTTTGCCATCTGTTTGGATTCACCGCATCGGAATTGGCCAGACTGGCTCTGATACCAAATTGTCAGAGCTTAATGATTTGACGTTGGAATTCTCACGAGTTTCTCGAGAATTCTGAGGAATAGAATAGAGAGGGGGAGATAGAATTAGGGGAAGAGAATGATAGAATTGAGGGGGGGGGGAGTTAGCAGAGAGTTGGAGGGAAAAAATTCCAAATTGGATTTGATTTCATTCATGCCTTTCATCAGGTGAGATCAGTCTTATCTATACTGATCTCCCCACACTCAAATGGGAAATCTCTCGCCCAGTGACAGCTTGCATCCTAAGTGCCCAGCACCACTTGCAACAAGCATGTGCACGTTTGTTACCCCCTTTCCCTCTTAATTTCCTGAATTACAATCAGTTATTTAGGCAGTACATGACAGTAAGGTGCTTGAATTGAGTGAAGAATTCCCGAGAAACAGACAAGTCCAAAGTGCCTCTGTTTATGCATGCAAATCTGCATTCATATAGCTTGTGTGTGGGCCTATCTGTAGGAGAAAATGCAGTAAAATAGTTGCAAGAAAGGGTGGGCAGCATATGGAAGATGCCTGATTCAATGTTAGTGAAATGACCATTGTTGTAATTGTATTTTCTTTTCTTTTTTTCTTTTTAGCTACGATGAGGGCAATTAACTTGACGGGATTAAGGAATGTAAAGTATCAACTTGATCTCTTGATCTCTGAAATTTCATTTTTGGCTGCTCCATGTGAAATAATCCACTTTCAAAATGCGGTGTTTCTTATTTTCATGAGGCTTGGGAAGATATGGAAATTTTGCCAAGTGGAGAGAGTGTTGGACACAATTCATTCCTTATCGTTACGCTCCATGTCATATATCACACCTTGATCCTTATCTGTTTTGGGGTTGAGGGATGGAGCTGTCCTTTATTCCTTCACAAGAGTCATCTTGCAAAATGCTCATATCTCCTAGTAGTGGATATATAAGACTCCTATTACAAGCTCAGAGAGATATTGTATGTTGTTCTGGAAACCTTTATTGAAGAACAATGGAAGGTCAATCTAGATTCTTGAAAAAATTAGCTTGAGGACATATTTCTATCATCAGCATGGACTCTTTGAACTTCAAGAACAATTGCCATAATTGAGGAGTTTTTAGTTCTTTTGTGTATGGCAATATTGTACTGTGAGCTGAGCAGGGTGAGATTATAACTCATTTGCAAGTTCAGCCAGATGTGAAATGGGCTTTGCAAGGCTGGGTTCAAGTCATGCGACAAAATGCTCCTCTTCCAAATGTCAATTGGCATATATATACAAGCATTGAGCTACAATGGATAGATGAAAAAGATGAATTTAGCGTGGGTTGTTAGTCTAGCTGGATGACCCAGCCAAAAAGTATTTATTGGTAAAATTACTCGTTGCTTCTGTATAGGACTCTATTTCTCTTTTACGTCTTTTCTGACTCTTAAGCCATGATAAAATTTTAACCTTTCCATTTCATGTAATTCAGATTTATCAGTCAAGAGGAAGATTGAAAAGCACAGAGAAAAAGTACTCCGTTGTGACAGTTTGTTACAAAGAAACTCCTTTGTTCAATCAGTACCATCTTCAACACAGAAGAAATCCAAGAAAAGAAGTGAAGTTAAGAAAGAAAAAGTTGATATCCAGGAATGCCCTGAGGTATGCATAATTTGAAAATATGTTTTCAGTGAAAATGAATCTCGATTGTGGTTCTGGTGTATTATTTCTTTCGGGATTCTTGTAGGAGGATGGTGTATCTGATTCTGG
This sequence comes from Diospyros kaki, assembly GCA_036245055.1. Lineage (NCBI taxonomy): Eukaryota > Viridiplantae > Streptophyta > Magnoliopsida > Ericales > Ebenaceae > Diospyros > Diospyros kaki. Next base: position 45,365,354 of record BSEG01000002.1, on the reverse strand, counting down.
CATGGTTGACATATGGGATGACAATGGTATTTTCCAACTTCATTATGATATAATACTTTTATGGATTTTAATTATGAGATGAAGTACGTTACATAGGCTGTCCTTGATAATGTGCAGGTGAACATAATGGAAAAATTAAAAAGGTAAAGGCATAATTTGATTTTGAATTATTCCTTTGTTACTCCTGTCTATTATGTTCCATTATAGAAATTCTAAGGGAATGGTGACACAAAATATGCAGCATTCTCATTATTAGTGGCAAGTTCTTTAAATTTGTGCTGATTGTGGTTCCCACATTTCTTCTCCAAATTGAATCACAAAGGCCATGCTCTTGTCTGTTTTGACATATCATTCTTTTAACCTGGACTTTATGTTGATTTTGTTTTTTCTATGATTGTCACTTTGTATTTTCTATATTGACATTTTGCCAGAAGCCCAAGCCTTCAATTATTCCTGCTGTAGAAGTTGAGGCTTCTGGATGCTCATTCAATCCCTCCTTTGAGAGTCATCAGGTTACCTCGAAAACCTGTTTTTTGGAGTTTCTTAGTCTATGCCTTTATGTACATTGAAGTCCGTGTCTAATTGTTTTTTATGTGGGGTCCGTACAGGATTCTTTAGCCCATGCTGTTGCAGATGAAATGCAGAAAATTTATCGACATGAGTTGGGACCTCAACCTGTTCCATTAATTGTTCCTGGAGAAGTTGTTGATGAAGAAGATGTGAGCATCTTCTTGCTATTCATCTGTGGTTCATTTTGAATGTACAAGTCAATTTGCATTTTATGTATCTCAACCTAACTTACTATGAAATAATTATGCCAGATGTATTTTCTTGAGGTGGATAATGGGAGCGAAGATGATGATCAGAACATGGAAAATCTGGAGGATGTAGATCATGAACATGAGAATAGGTCTGGAACTTTTCATCTTGGTACTTACAGCACAATTGACTATATGTGTTGCTCCTATTGCAATTTTATGATCATCTTTTTCATCTTAATTGAGCATGATGATCTTGGTTCCAAGTCAGTCTCTCTTCTGGTCATTCAAGAATTGTTTGTGAATGGAGTACTGTTTTTTGCTTGCAATTCTGTGAACTCTGAAAATCACAATTAGGATATTTGTGTGCATATTTTTCACACTTATATCTGTCTATGGTACGAGGTGATGATAACCTATGTTATTTAGAACTAATGAACAGCTCTAGGTTCTGGAGAAACACTGTAGTGTGACCATTCACAGGCCAGGTGCTGCCTGGAGTGTTGCACTTGGAAAATATCTTATTTTTGGGGAAGGGAAGGTTGTAGTCTTGGCCAGTCTGGTTGGGCTGCCCAGATCAGGTGGTGCTTTATCTCCCTTCGGTAGTAAGTGGAAAAGCCTTGGTGTGGTCGATTTAATTTCTTTCAAGTTAGTGTTTACTAGGTGACATGTTTGAACACCTAGGTAGCAAAACAATTTTTCACCATATGGACATTCGTTAGTATGTCCAAGTGCATGGTGAGGCTTGATATGATAATGAAATAAGTTAAATTCTTGAAAGCTTACTTGAGAATTTATTGAATCTGAAGGGAGCTATTTATACAAGGCATAATATCTACTCTATCTCCTAGAAAATAGGAGCAAATTCAAATTTAGATAGCAATAACTAATATTCAAAACATGCTACCCTTTATCTTCTAGTTTCAAGCTTAAATATCTCCCTTGAATCTTGGAGCTTTATTCTATCTTCCAGGCTTCCTTTTAAATCTTTATCCTATCCAACCACCTTATCTTTCATTTTTAAACTTGAACACCGAATCTCGTCCAACACTTCCGCTCAAGCTGGAAAATAGATACTAATCATTCCCAGCTTGTCAATTAGCAATTCGAAACAAGTCTTGCCATGGCTTTTGTAGACACATCAGCCACTTGACTTGTTGTCGAAATATAGGATAAGTTAATTCGTCCTTCCTCAATTTCCCTCTTTATAAAGGTTCAGTCTATTCTCACATACTTCATGCCATCATGCTGAACTAGATTTTTAACAATACTAATTACTGATTTACTATCATTGTACATCTTTGTTTGTTGTGACAAAGGAATATGTAAATCTTCCATCAGCCTTTCTAACCAAATAACTTCACAAATTTCTTGAGCTATAATTCGGAATTCTGCCTTAGTACTGTTGCGGGCAACAATTGATTGCTTCTTACTTCTCCATGTAACCACATTTCCCCATACTTTGGTACAATAATCTAAAGTTGACTGACTATCTTCAATAGACCCTACTCAATCTGCATCAATAAAGCCCTCAATTCCCCTCTCCTTGGTTTTATGAAATAGTAATTCTTTTCCAGGTGTCCCTTTTAGATACCTTAGGACATGAAACACAACATTCATATGTCTTTGAGTGGGAGAATGCATATATTCACTTATCACACTCATTGCATAGGCTATTTTCGGCCTTGTAAGGGACAAGTAGATTAATTTTCCGACTAACCGCCCTGTATCTTTCTTTTCCTACTGGGGCATCAACATTGATTTCTCCATATTTTCATTTCTTTTATAGGGGTGTTCCAACAAGTCTACACCCAAACATTCCTATTTCTTTTAATAAATCCAGTGTATATTTTCTCTGTGAGATGAACATACCTTCTTTACTTCGAGTCACCTCCATTCCTAGGAAATACCCTATTGTTCCTAGGTCTTTGGCTTCAAATTCAGCTCTCAATTGCTTTTTCAAGCTCTTTATTTCTTGCATGTCATGTCCTGTCACTATAATATCATCCACATAGACAATTAATATAGCCTTCCTTCCATTTTTTGTGTGTTATATGAATAAAGTATGGTCTGTCTACCCTTGTTTCTACCCTAACCAATTTAGGATCATGCCGAACTTCTTAAACTAGGCTCTTGGTGATTGTTTTAACCCATATAGAGACCTCTTTAAGTTTACAAACCTTTCCACAGTCAACTTCATGCTCAAAACCAAGAGGAACCTACATATATATCTCTTCATCCAAATCTCTATTAAGGAAGACATTTTTAATATCAAATTGAAATAAAGGTCACTCTAAATTAACAACAATAGAGAGTAATACTCTGATAGAATTCAGTTTAGCCACAATAGCAAATGTCTCTTCATAGTTGATCCCATAGATTTGTGTGAATCCTTGAGCCACCAATCGAGCCTTGTATTTTTCAATACTCCTATTTGTATGATGTTTTACTGTGAATACCCACTTACACCCGACTACCTTCTTATTTGTGGGCAATTTTACTGTATGCCATGTATTATTTTCAACCAAGGCTTTCATTTCTTCTAGAACAACAACCTTCCACTTAGGATCCTTCATAGCATAGTGGATAGTTTTTGGAATTTTAATGTTGTCAATACTTGCAACAAAAGCCCTGAATTGAGGAGAGAATTTTGTACAGGTTAAATGATTAGAAATAGGGTACTTGACACATGACCTTACCCCTTTTTGTAGTGCTATAGGAACAGCCCAATTCAAATCATCCATCCTTGTAGTAGTGTTGCCCTCAGATGAACCAGCCTCTGGAATTGATGGCTGACTGTGCTGAGGTTTCTGATGGCCTTTAAATCGTCTGGAATAAACTAGAAGAGGATTGTCAGTAGTTGGAGTTGGAAGATGAGTGGCAGGGACTGGTTTATGAGTTAGGATATCGAGCATAGAGGTACCAGGAGAGGTATTAGGAGGGTGTGGATCAGGATGTGAATCAGGAGGGTGGCCCAAAGAGGTATCAAGAGAGGTAGGAGCTGCTAGTATGTTGTCAGGAGTTGATGTTGATGATGCTTCCTCTTGAGAAGATACTTGCAGTGTAGAATCAAGCAGAGGAAGAGAGATGAGAGGATCCCAATGCCACTTTGTACTGGCAATCTCCTCTAGAGAAGATGTAGGAGGATAAAATGGGTGATCCTTGTTAAAAGGTTTGCCTAAGATTAGGCTTAAGGTTCAGAAGTCAGAAAGAATATGAGGAAGGAAGCAATCATAGGTTATGTAAAGGTAACAGCCACATGAGTCAACTACCGGTTAGTTAGTTTTCTAATTTTGTTTCCTTGTATTTCCTGCCCCTATGATCTATAAATAGAGGGCCAGGGTGTTCTTTTAGACTACTGAATTCATTGTGTATCTTGAAGAGATTGTGCGTTGTGTGTGTGAGAGAAAAGTCTTTAAGTCTAGAGCTTTGTAATCTCAGTTAGAACAGCTTGTGTATAGGGCTGTGAGTGCAGTGCATGTAACATCATTTTGATTTCAAGATAGTGGAAACCAAAGCCTCATCAGTCTAGACGTAGGGTATTCCTATTCAAAAGGATATCCGAACTAGGATAAATCTGTGTGTCCCGTGTGTGATTGTGTGTGTTTTCTTATCCTATCTGATTCTGTTCAATTTCGTGTAAGGATTATTGTTTTTCTTGAGGGTTGAGTGCAAGTGTGTGAAGCGGGAATTGTGGCAACAATCCTCATAGAATGTGACATCAGAGGACACACAAAATTTGTGGGAGGAGGGGCAATAGCACTTGTATCCTTTTTGGGAAGGAGAATACCCAACAATGATACACTTAAGTGCCTTTGGTTCAAATTTGGTCCGAGAGGGATTGGTGTTGTAGAATATTCAATTTGGCACATAGGTCAGACACCTTGACCCAGCATGTAGAAATCAGTACACGTGCATGGATTTTGTGTCCATTTTGGTTTACAGTTTAGCTTAAATGGTTGCAGATTTCTGGCTCAGGTTATGCTTTTATGTGTATGTACAACCCTTTTTATTGGTTGTTTAGATTGAAAGTTCATACCTTTTGTCCTTGGTAAAAGGCTTTTTTTCAGGATTCTCTTGGTTTTCTTTGTTGAGGCATGTTGCATGGACATTCCAATTTTTGACTCTATGTCAAGGGAGATTTATTGTTTATGATCTTTCTTCAGGTCCTCCAAAACAAAAAGAGTCACGAGGGTTGAACTTAATCGGAGGGCTAGACGTAAGGAGCAGTTGAGAGCAGAATCCAAAGGAAAGAAAGCAGTGCAAGTATCTAAAGACATTGACTGGTGGGTGCACTTGTTTATTTTGACTTCTGTTCTTTGGTACTCAAATGGATTTTTTCTGGGGGTGATCTCTTCTTCTTGTATAGCTTGCCTGACATAATTGAAGAAATAGCCAAAGAGGATGAAGAGAGGCAGAAGCGACATCTCCGTCGCATGGTTTCTGAACAAGAAAGATTGAAATCTCGTCCACCACGGTTGGGAAGGCACAAGTATGCCAGTTCTCTTGATAAAGATGTTATATTTAGCATTTTACTTTTTACTTTTTACATGATTTATTGCCAGTTTGTCTGTAGTTAATTTGTTCCATCAACTATTTTTGCCATGCCTTTGTTTTATGAAGATTTTGACAGAGATGAAGTTGAAATCACAGTGCTATTTTTTCCCCTGAAAAGCATTTACTTCTCAAAACTTTTGATTCTACCCAAAAAAAAAAAAAACTTTTGATTCTATGAATTGATTCCACATATTGAATTGGAATTTTGGTAATGCCCATTTTGTCTTTCTGGTCACTTATTCACATTTTTTCTTTTTCTTTTCCTTCATTTATTTTGGAGGGTGCGGAGATCACTCTTTCCCTTAAATGTGAGCATTTTTTAGTGATGGAATGCATTTGAGAAGGATGAGAGACAATGTTGCATTTCACTTCTTATTTTACTTTGCAAGTAACTTTTTGAATGGCCAAATGATGAGTGTGATCTCCTGCAGATTTCAGCCTGCCCCAGTTCAGGTCCTATTATCTGAAGAAATTACTGGTTCCCTCCGTAAACTGAAGGTTTGTCTGCCAGTCATCCTGATTCATTTTGCAAGCAAGAAACAAGTTTTGGTTTCAGTCTAGATTTTCAATCTCAAAAACTTCAAGTTTAACTGATTTAAATAAATGTTTTTGTTCATGAAGGGCTGTGCCACCCTTGCTAGGGATCGATTTAAGAGTTTAGAGAAAAGAGGATTGGTTGTGCCAACAGCTAAGAGCAGCAGGTTTGTTTAAATGTTTTCAACATATCTTAGATTATTGTTTTACAACAACAATGACAAGCTTTAATCCCACTTAGTGGGGTTGGCTCTGTGAATTCTAGACCTCTAATTACCACTTTCCAGGGCTATATCATCAATAAAATCATTATGTTCTATTTTATGTTTATGGGCTTTCCATCAAGGTTTTAGGTCTCTGTCTCCTACATCACAAATTTTTATCATTTTATTCATTCACCTCACATGTTTGTCTATTAATTCTTCTCATGTCTTAAACAATTTTAGTTACATCTTTCACATGTTATCTTTAGTAGATGCCACTCTTAACTTTATGACGAATAATCTCATTTCTAATATTGTCTTTTCTTGTATAGTCGCATATCCACCATAACAATCTTATTTCAGTTACCCTCATATTTTGTGCATGTTAGTGCCTAATTGCTTAATATTTTGAGCCATACAATAAAAATGATCTTATGGTTGTCTAATAAAGCTTTCCTTTGAGCTTTAAAGGGATTTTATGGTCGTAAAATGTTAGGTGCACTTATCCAATTCAATTCCAAGAGTAATATCCTCAATAATCTCCATATCCTTTTTGAAAAATTGATCCAAAATATCTATTTTATGATCATAAAATGTTAAGTGCACTTATACCAACAGCCACTGTTTTCTTCATCCATTTCCTGCATTCACTGTCTGGTTCATCCTTCTCTTTTTCCTTTTCCTTCTTTCTTTCTCCTTCTAAGCCTTTTCCTCTTTTCTCTTGTGTTCTTTTTCTTTTGCTTTCCCTGCAAATATAAAATGTAGTCCTCAAAGATCTCTATGTCAAAGCTCTCTTCTCCAATTGATCTGTAAGTTTCAGTGATTTTCTTGACCTTCATGCAGAAATTATGCCAATGAGTTTTAGCTTTAAGTATTCCAGCAGCAACCTGCTCTTCCATCATTCTCCGAGCCGAATAACAGTTCTTCTGTTTTGTCCACTTCACTTGTTCCTTCTCTGCTGAATCCAGTACCAGAGACTGCTCTACACTATTTGAAATGACAACAAGACTATCATATTGTTCAGGATCAAAACATTCAGAACAGCAGTAAGATATTCTCCTCCTGGAACTGTCTAAACCTTATTGATGTCTGATTTAACCAAAGCTATGGACTCCTCATCCTTCTCCAGAGTCAAAGGCAAAGGGACAATATTCTTAGGACCTTCTTTCTCGGAACCATTCCTCCCAAGGTTCCAATCAGGCGATTGACTAGCACCAGGGGTAATGCAATGAACTTTGCTTTCTCTGTTAGTCCATCGAACAAATCATTTTTCTCCTGCAACCTCTCAATAGGCACTCAATAGGCACATCATGATTTATTAGCTGTTCCTTGGATTTCCTGGCAACTACAACAGAATTCATTTCAACACTGCTTGTTTTTAGAATTGATTGAGCCAATTAGTCATTGCGAAAGACTGGATCAATTTCAGTTCCAAAATAATCATGTCTCTTTTTGAGTCTCAAGAAATTCTCTGTTAACATCTTTCAATCCTGATGATTGATTGTCTGAATCAATCATCTCATGATCAGAACTTCCGAGATAGTCTTGAGCATTTCCTTCTGAAACTTCTCTTTTTAAGGAATCAGAATATTCCTTAAAAAATAATTCAGCTGGAATACTAACCTGAAACTTCTTTGAAAGCTGAATCAGAATTTCATCTAGCTTTTGGTTGAGGTTAGCAAATGTTTCCTTGATTCCCGTGTCCATCACTCGCTTCTGAAACTGCTGCCAGTACTCGCCTAGATAAATCTGCTTCTTTTTTTTTTTTTTTAATTGCTTCCAAGAATTGCTTAGATCTAACTTCAGCAATCTTGAATCTGCTTATGTCAACAGTTGGAATTGATAAATCAGCACCTTGATAATCACCTCTAGATCAGCTTCACTGGACGCCTGCTAGGAATCATCTATCAATAGCCGAACCTTGATCAACTGCTAAAAATTGCCAGAATCACAGGCGGGAATCAACCGGCTCTGATCTGTCTTCCAAAATCACCTTGATTACAATTTAGTAACTGAGGACCGCTGCTCTGCAGTGAATTCAGATAATCGATTGGATCTGTCTCTGAAAACTGCCTCTAGGATCACCTGGATCTGCCTCAATTAACAGCTGATAATCGTTAGAATCACAGCCAAGAACTGTTGGCTCTGATACCAAATTTTGGATCCTTAGATGCTAGCTAGGGTTTTTTTTTAAGGAATAAACCAGAAATAGAGAGAATTGGAGGGAGAGTTAGAACAGAAAGAGGCGAGAGAGAGATGACTGGAAATCTGTTATCAATCAACAACTGTCCAATCCTCTAGGTTTTAGCCCATAAATAGGCTTCCTAGGCTTTCAGTTATTAGAGCAACTGAAAGGTACAAACAGGGAAAGTAGCAAGGAACACTAAGAAAGAAATACACATAATACATAATTACTATTATATCCTTGGGGATGCTGTTTTTTATATATGAATACCATATTCCAAATATTTTTGTTGATATTTGGTCTTATTCATCAGTCATTGTCAGGTATACAACCAAATTGGTTTTTGAGGCCATGGTTTCTCTCCTTAACCTTTGTTAATTATGCTCTCACAAAGTTTCACTCTGTGTTTCATTATCTTAATTCGTCTATAGCTTCCATTGTTGATTACCTGGTATAAAACCAAATTTGTTTTTTGAGGCCATGGTTTCTCTTCTAAACCTCTAGTTACTTCTCCCAAAGTTTCATGGTGTGACTCATTAACTTGATTCAACTATAGCTTCCATTGTTGACTACCAGCTATAAGACCAAATTGGTTTTCTAAGGCCGTGGTTTCTATGTTTCGTATGTTGATCATTAGCTTGATTCATCTATAATTTCACAACTTTGAGCATTTCTTTTATTTTTATAATATGCACTAAAGTTTTCTTTCTCCACTTGTTAAGCATATTTTTTATTTAAGAATCGCGTTTAATACTACTGCTAAGTCCCCATTATCTCTTTCACTTGTATGCTTTTATTTGGGTATTATATGGTCGACTTGTTTTGCTATTCTTAACTTTAGATTATCTTCTATTCTATTACATAAGCAAACCCACTGTTTGGTGTTACCTAATTTGAAGCCCTGTAAAACTTTCTAAATTTCAATAATACCCCCCAATATCTTACTTAAAAAACAAAAATTAACTATGTTAACAAGATTTGAACTTCTGACCTCTCAAAATTACAGCAAATTTATCAACTGTTCTACCACTGCACCAAGCCTTATTTTGTTTAAAACTTTGCCTACAAAAAAATAAAAATAAATAAATAAACTACAACTGTCAACTGCCACTCAATGAATCTTCTTTTGAAATTTTTTATTTTTTTTATTTACGCATGCATAGAACAAGCTACCCTTCTATCTAAACTATATTTTAAGATTACAAAAGATTTAACATAATTTTCTATATAAAAGTAGGTTATACATTTAAACCTGCACATTGTGTGGGCTCATTTTCTAGGAGTTTATTGAAACAAATTTGTTATAAGTTTTGTTACACTGAGTAAGAAATTAATTAAGTCATCTAGTTGTGCTTTTTCTGTATTAGTCCAATTAGTGCTTTTGTGGTTGGATATAAGGAGTCGTTTCCATGGGATGATACCATGGGATGCTGTTCTTATCAAAATAGAGAAACAAACCAGATCTATTATGTTATAGCAAATAAGGTTGCTGATGGATTTGCCCAAGGATCAACTTGAACCTCGGTAATTGGGTTGGGTTGGTTTGTTTGGTTTTTTCCTAATTTTGTTCTGATGTGGGTCCAAAAAATTGGACCCCATTGGCGTTGCTCAGATTTGAGTCTAGACCCTCAATTCCATGGACCTGACGAAATCGATTACCCATATGAAGATCCGCCAAATATTTCATCCTACCATATACCCATATAAAAATAGCTCAATTTTTCCCCCTTAGAGGGATTTTTTACTGGCATGATGATTAGTTAATTATTCATAAATGAGTTGCTTGACTAGGATTTATTGTACACATTTGGGCTTGCTAATGAGTTGCATGGTCTATTTGCATCACATTTTGGTTGATACATAAAGAATTATATAGATGATAATTTTTTGTGCGGCTATACAAGCATTCGAATTGAGACCCATCCAATTAGATCTGATTTCAATTGGGTAGGGTTGGTTTGGTTCACTGCCTCGTGAAAGGGTTGGGTGTAAGTCCAAAAACTATAGTACGTTGGGGTTCAGATCCCAGTAGTAATTGGCTATCATGTTCCGTGCCGTGCTTGTGTCAAAGCAAGTGACCTTTTTTTATCATTTTTTATTTTCTGAAGATATTGCCATGGATAATTGGATATAAATGATTAAAAAGGTAAAATTAATGTATTAATGTAGCCAACCCAACTCGGTGGGACCAATGCTTGATATGTTTGTTTTCAGTTCTCATTCTTTGATATCAAATGCATCATGTTACCTGTATTGTGGGTAAAAAGAACAATGTGACATGGGAGGTCAATTTGTAGGGTCTAGCAAGTACCAACCTCTTGTTTCTCTTGGTAAATTCCCCACCTCATCCCAAGAACTGTTCCCCTGTTACTGTTCATTTGTTGGGAACAACACGTAACTATTATTATTAACTACCACTTAGGGCAGCAAACCACTGTAAGTTTTGAGTCTATAGTGTTCAATATACTCTTTAGGCCGTATTGAGTTGCGCTGGATGTTCCAGTTTTAGCACGTAATACAGTGGAGCATTTACCTTCCTATGTAAAGAGAACGTAGGATGTTCAAAGGACTGGCTTCAGTTTTAATGGCCTGTCAACTGATTGGATCCTCGCCTCGACCCGATGTGGTTCCAGTCCATTAAGAGGGTGTTTGGCTTACCGGTTTGACCGTTTATAAGCTATTGATTTAACTTATAAGCTGTGGAGCCTATTTTCTTAAGTGTTTGGCAACACCCAACAGTTTAAACGTTGTGTAGCTTAAAAACTAATTCACCAGCGTTTGAAAAAAGTCCCCAACCCCCCCCCCCCCAAGTTTTTTCATAAAAGCTGGTATGAGCTTTTTTCGTTGACCGATTAAATGACTTATTTACCCTCAAACAAAACACACCTTTTCAATCTATATCCTTTCAACCTATATCCTTCTTCATCCCTATGCCTTCACTGATCCTGCCGCCAGTGTCAGCTGTCGTCTGTTGCCATCGCCATTACTGTTGTCATTGCCCTAACCCATCTTGTTAAATATATATATATATATGTATATATGTTTATATAAATATATATTGAATTAATATATTTAAGATTTTTCATAAAAATTAGTATTTTTTATGAATTTTATTTACATTATTTAGTATGTCTATTTTCATCTTTTTATCAAGTTTAAATACCTTATCAATTCTTTCAAATCAAACACATAACTATTAACTGATAGCTTAAAAAATATATTTATGCAAACACGTTATCAATTTAAATTTTATTTAACTTTTAAGCTTTATACAGCTTAAAAGTTCAATAGCTTAAAAACTACTAAAAAAAGGGGTAAGCCAAACAGCCTCTTAAGCAGGTCTAGTGCTATATATATGTATATCTATCTATCTATCTATCTGACTACCTGAATTTAGTTCATAATCAACTACATATATAATAAATGATTAGGATATGAATTTATTAGTTGTGATCTCATTCAAGGACACAATAGTTTCATTCCTTGTGACTACGTATGGTAGTTATTGAAGGTCGTGGAAATTTCAACGCTAATGGGTTTGTGTTTTGTCTATTTGTCCAGGAAATAGAAAATGCATTCACCCATAGAAGCGAACCGGAAGCGTAGTTTTCAGCTATTGAAGATCAGTAACATGATGGCAGTAAACTGTGAGATCGAACTTAGCTCGAGTTTTGAACTTCGGAGCTGATGCTAAAGATTTCAGCATGCTTGGTGTTATTCAGTTCATTCTCAGCTGTCCTGGTTTTGCCAATTTTGCAGATGGGTATATAAATGGTTAAAAAAAAAAAAAAGTAATGCCATATGCTGCTGATGTTAATTATAGGAAAACCGGTTTCAGGACCCTCTTCTCGATGAATCATGCATTTCTCGTTTCGGTATTGTGTTAGCTGTGGCTTTGTGATGCTTTCCCGCCAGGTCTATGGTCAATTTCGTCGAATTCTTGTTGAAACGAATTTAATGTTGTTACTGTTCCATCGACATTTTTATGGCTCAACTTGATTTGATTCTGTAACCTTAACTGGGTTTGCTTATGTCCTAAAGCCACGTCCAAGGTTTTCTTAACTAGGATTATTTATGGAGATTTATTCAAGCAATAATTAGTTCAACACGATTTGAAATCTTTAGCCCCCGACTTGAGCACAGACTAGATTTACTTAAACCCACGTCCAGCGTAAAATGAGACTCGGCGGGGTGCATCTGCAGCATACTGTGCGTGCTTATGAATGTTTATTCACGAATAATTAGAGATGAATTATTAATTATTACTTCAAATGAGTGCTTAATTAATTTCTATTTATCAATGTACCCTCGAATCCACATTTTATTATTTCAAGTATATGGAAAGGAACCCAATAAGCATATTACTGAAATCCATATTATTTAATTACAAATTTTTATATTTAGAGTTCACTTATTTAACTTGGTTAACTTTTTCTTGGGCTTTATTAAACCCAACATACCCAAGAAAATCTGGGCCCATAAGGGGCTTAGGCCCAGCCCGTATACGTCTGCTGTGCAAAATATGATCTCTGGAAAGAAGGGAAGGTTCTCTTCTGCACTACAGAACAGAAATAGCAACGCTTGCCCTGCAGAATCTCAAAGATGCGGAAGTTGGCATCCCAACTCGGCACTGTCAGCTCTCTCTCTCTCTCTCGTGGCCTTCGTTTGAATCCTAATGGCCTGGCTTGTGAACCTAGCTAGGATTTTTGGGCCTTACATTCGCTGCTATTGTTAGTTTTGTGTTTTGCTCATTTTTTTTTGGGTTCCAAAATTTGCAGTTTTTGTACAGAAGAAAACTGGGAAATGTTCAATCTCGCAATTTCTCTTCATCAAACTACGGAAAAGGTTACTGATCTTTACTTTTGCATTGCTGATTTATCGCTTGTTTCGGTTTTACGGTTACATCGATATGGTTGTATTCAGTATTCGAGTGCATGAAACACCACTGATGACCCTATGCTTCGTTGTCCTAAACCCTAAACCCTGTGCACTTGTGGGATTCTTGTCTGTATTCTCTTTTTTAGTTCGTTGCTTTCTTTTGTTCAATTTCGTAGTTTGTCATCTTTCCGGAGCAGCTATTCCCCCCACTCTTTTGCAAAAAGGAGGTGTATTTCCTGCCCTTATTCATTGCAATGTCAGCTGTTGCACTTAGAAGCACATCATGGCCTCTGCCTGAAACTCTTGCAGGCTTCTCCTGTTAAAACACTAATGCGCTAACTATTTCATCTAAGAGTTTTTCATTGTCTCTGCTATTTGAATTCTAGATCAGACTTGAACTTTACTTGTTGATCTGCATTTTGATTTCTGAAATAAGTTATCTTCTTCGTGTTTGAATTTAGAAAGAGAAAGAAGTGGGTGAAAATAAAAAGTAATACAAAAACATGCTTTGCACTATCATCTCAAGGGGGAGTGGTACACGTAAAATTGTTGATAAGGACTAGCTTATAAACTTGAGAAATAAATGACAAGTTTATCTGTGTCATTATCTTTATCTTAGAGTTGTATGACACAAATTTGAGGAAAAAATGCCAAATTTATCTCTATCTTAAGAGTTTTACAAACTTGTTGCATTGTTTGTTCAATTTACTGAATGAAAGAGTAAATCTAAATTTGACCCTTACGCACATAAGTCATTGTCGCTGGATGTTGCAGAATTTCCATATCATCCATTTTACTTTCTTTTTATTGCTTTTTTCATTTGTTGTATAACATAATTGAGCATCCTATAGAATTTGGTTCTTTCATTCTGTGTTCTGTTTGTATTTTTGTCACAATCTGTCAATCATGCTCATAGCCTCATACTGCACAAACTAGATTTATTTGACAGAAAAAGAGTATCAGGTTGTGAAAATATCATAGTGTTTAACCATTTCCAATTACAATAGTAGCGAAAAACCTTGATACTAGAAATCTAATCTGTAGATACATTTGTGTTGTTATAGTTTGTGTCATGGAGAAAGTCTTGATTTTTATTAGAAGTAGCAAACTGCTATAGGTGACATGTTCTGGAGTGAGTCTGAGAAATGAAAGAAAATAGTAAAATAGTAAAAGGACAGTAAGGTCAAAATAAGAAGTACATTGTTTGAAGAAACACAGAGATCTTTTATTGGCTTTCTGAAGTACCTTTGAAGTGTTGAAAGTGTAATCTTCAAATCCAAATGAAGATGGGTCAGGAACAGACACCTCCATGGTAAGGAAGAATTAGCGATCAATTTCATTTCCATGTTTAACTGACTGGTTAAAAAGGCCTAGACAAGCATTTTTTTGGAAAACTAAAAGTCTGCATTAGATCATTTTTTTCCCAAATCTAACACTTTCCACAGAGCAATTGAATTTCAAATCTGAAATAAGCCACTCCAGTCTGAGTCTGTTTCTCAGCAAACAGTGAACAAAATACCAAATATGGCTAATGCTTTGGTTGTTCTGGACATGTTGGTTTCTGTGGATTCCACTTGATGATTACAGGCTTTGCAGCATCTAGCCTCCTTTTTGCACATTTCACTTGCAATAACCAGTTAAGAGTGGACACAACAACAGCACCTTCCTAAGTGCTCTTTTGCATGTCATATATGATGCCTTGTTTTCACGCTATTGACAATTTTGTGTGTGTGGCTTCACTGGTAGATGACCGCTCCATTGAAGAGGAAGCAGAAAGAAAAATAGGATGGTTCTTGAAACTGATTTTTGCTGGGACTGCAACCATTGTTGGTTACCAGTTCTTTCCATACATGGGTATGCCGACTAGCATTAATTATAAATGTCTTTATGTTGTTAAAATCAATGTCTTCATAGTGTTTGCTTGACAATATCTGGGAATACCTATCCAGGAGATAATTTGATGCAACAATCTGTATCACTTTTGAAAGTGAATGATCCCTTGTTTAAAAGGATGGGAGCATCTAGATTATCTCGTTTCGCAATAGATGGTAAGTATAATCTATATTAATCTCTGCAAGTGAGTTACAATTGAGAGCCAGAAACTCATCTTCCTGTAATACATCTAACAGAACACAGTATCATATGATGATATCTCCTAATCTGCTTCGATGAATAACATTGTCAAAGGCACTCCTAGGCATGAGGCGCACAGGGGGGCAGCCCTGTGCACCTCATCATGGTCGAGTTGGAGTGCCCTTCAAAAGGCACTTGGGAAGGAGCATGAGGTGCACACTTCATGCGCCTTGTGCAGAAAGATTTCAAATCCTAATACAAAACGAATGTTTGAGAAAACAAAATTAAAGTTTCAGCTTTTTGTGGGAAGCCAAAAGATCTCCTTTGCCTTTTTATGTGAAATATCTGCTACCCACATCCCAGAAAAAGAGAAAATCTCGTACAAACGAAGTCTTCTTTTTTAATTGAAAATCTTGGATCCTTTTGCTCAATTTGCCATTGTAGAATTGGTCTGATATGAGTGCATATTCATGTTGCCGGATGGCCATCAGTGCTCATCCACCAGCAGTCAGACGCACTTGAGGCTCTCACACCGACTTACTGGTGTCTGCAGGGGCTTGAGACTCTTGCTCTACCCACCTGCTTTGTTTGTCATGGTTACTGGAGGCAGGCAAACTTCCTCCGATGGCCTATTTTGTAGTTACTGTTGTTTAGTTTTGTTTTATTGCTATTTTTCTGTTCATTTACAGTACCATGTCCTATGTGTTTTTGTTTTGCTTCAATTTTGTGTTTTTCTTTTTTGTTTTCTGTTTCCATTCTCTTAGATCTTTTTTCTGTTTCTTTTCATTTTCAACTAATTCATGTTTAAATATTAAATTGAAAATATACAAGTGTTCAATCTATCTTTTTTTCCTTTGCAACTAATTTCTTTTTTGTTTCAAGTTTCGACTATGTTTTTCTGCTTCTTTTTTTTTTTTTTCTGTTTCTTTAAATATATGTATTCTATACATTTTTAATATATATGGACCTCACATGCATGGAGCTCGTGTTTTGCCTCGCACCTCATGCCTATACCCCAAGCACTCTTTGTGCCTCAATCTGCCTTGCTCCTTTGACAACTATTAATATATTCTGGCTCCTCCTAGTGCCAATTTCCTTTACTTCTAGAACTTGCATGTGTTGGTCACATATCTTTTATTTCTGGAGACTACAAATGTTGGTTATTTTTCTGTTACTTCTGGAAACTGCTATTGTTGGTTATTTTTTGTTGACCTCTTTTTTCTCCAGTAGACCATGACCTCGAAACTGCAATCCATGCAACATAGTGTCTTCAATATATCGCATACGTATATCATATGACTGCCCAAGTCCCCCATGGATTCCAAGGATTCGTCCTCAAGCCATCAAATACAGATCATACCTCCAGAGGAATAAATAGTCTTTCCACTCTACACTTCAATTAGTATCCTCAAATCATTGGAGATACATTCTCAAATATCCCCCAGAGCTGTTACATAAACTCACCTTAGCTCCTTCTTCTGGTTATGAAGATCTAAATCTAATGCCATATTCATCAGTCTCATGAGATACTAATGCAGCCACTACAACTCACAATGCATATAGCTCATAATCCATGTAAGCCTCGTATCAACATGATATGCATGTACATCATGTCCAGGAAGAGTTTACTCTAACCAGTCTCCAGGAGCTATCATAATCTCTAAATAATCACTCCAAAATCCAAACTCAACCCCATGTTCTAGGTAGCCAACCACATGAGTCTTATGGTCCTATCATACAGTGCTTCGCATCCCTAGTCATATACAATAACAATTCAGGCAGGTATGCTCACCATAGTTTCCCCAATATAACTGTCGAGTATTGGAGACTCACTCTTATCCCTGCTCACTAATGGAATATTCCACCTGCCATCTCTTGAGTGTATCCCCTACTTTGAGGCCTGGTGGATTGCCTCTAACTAAGTTGGCGGACACATGGTGCCATGCATACACCTTCTACCCTGTGGTGTGCAACCATAAGTATCCCAAGCATGATATCTCACTACCATCCCAACTCACTGGTATAGCCATGGGTTGAAGTATTTGATCCATTTTGCAAAAAGATCTGAACTATGGGTTATGAATAGAGAGGATATTGCTTATTTGAGAAATGTCAAGGACGACATGTTAATAAGGGAGGATGTAATTGTTGAGAAAGCTCTCTCACAATATATATATATATATCCAAGATCTTTTTCTAAATACTCTCATGTATTAAATAAAATTGAACTCTCTACACTGATGAAAATTGAAAACAGCTGCCTCTACTTATAGGCTCAGTAAGACATATATGATAGATACAGAAAATTTTAAGTAAACAACCAAATAAATGATTCTAAAATTATGAAAACTAATCTATCTAATATTTCACATGTATTTGCAATTTTGATCCATTTCAACTCAAATATTATATTCATCTCCTCAGATAGTTGTTATTTCTAATTTATCAAAAAGTTAACTTGATAAATTCAACAGTAACACCATGCTCCTTCACGATGGCAGGAATTAATGGTATTTCTAGAAATCAGACCATCAATAATGATAAACAGAAAATGTGGGTATTTTCAAATCAAGGAAATACTGCTGATGCCATGTACATGTATGGTTATAGATAGCTCGTGGCATTCCATTAGATTATGTTTGAGGTTATTTCTGTACATGTAAACATAAGGACTAGGTGATAAGGAAGTATTGGTGTTTGAATAAAAGAAGGATAAGCAGCCGAATAAAGAACCTAATAAATCTGAACGAGATAAGGAAGAAGAAGAAGATATTTGTTACTTAAAGATTAAATTTTGTATCCTATTTATCTATAACCTATTCAAATTATAATTTGTATCTTGTATCTTATAAGATTAGGAATAGAAGCCATAGCTTTACACTTGTATATATAGGACTTTTGAAGTAGAAGTCGTAGCTTTACACTTGTATATATAGGAGTTTCATTCAATACAAACAGTGAGTTTGATTGATTCCATCCTTCTTCATACCTAAGGCTGTTAAGCTTAGGTTTTTTGGCTTTGTTCATGATATCAAAGCTCGGTTCCTCCTAGCCAAGAATCAAGATATTATGGCCTCTTCCAACCCTGAGAATGCAATTCATACAACTGCAGAATCCTCCCTCATTCCAAACCCTCAACCAGCAGCAATTCCAGCCACAACAATCCCAGTTGTTCCTCTATCAACTAATAGCCACACCTTGCAGATCACACAACACGTATTGAGTGGAAGAAATTTCTGGGAATGGTTTCTGTTATGTTGGTAATTAAAGGCAAGGGTAAGTTTGGCTACCTATCAGGAGCTGTTTCAACTCCACCAAAGGATACAATTGATTATCAAAGATGGGAGGCAAAAAACTCAATAATCATGGCATGGCATGGCTTATAAACTCGATGGAGCCAAAGATTGGTCGCACATATCTATTTTACAAGACTGCTAAGGAAGTATGGGATGATGTCCAAGAGATTTATTTTGATCTTGAAAACACAGCCTAGTGTTTTGAGATCAGATTAGCCATAAGAACCACTTAAAAAGGTAATCTTGGTGTTACTTTCATTGGTGACCATACTAGGGTTTGTTGGGTATACCTTATGAAAGAAAAATCTGAGATGTGTGCTATCTTTCAAAGCTTTCACAAGCTAATTCTTAATGTATTTCAGCCATCTGTTTGCATTCTTTGAACTGACAATGGTCGTGAGTACTTTTCCTCTCCGTTTACCCAATACCTTACCACACATGCGATTTTCCATCAAAGCACTTACCCCTATGCTCCTCAACAAAATGGGGTGGCTAAGAGAATAAATCGCCATTTACTTGAAGTTGTTCATTCCTTAATGTTCACTAGTTCTATTCCTAATAGGTATTGGGGAGAAGTTATTCTAACAGCTTCTTATTTGATAAACCAGTTGCCTTTTAAAGTACTTAACTTTCAAACCCCTTTTCACAATTTGCTAAGCATTTGTCCTCAAGCTCGAATCCTTAGTTCTCTCCCTTCAAAAGTATTTGGCTACATTGTATATGTCCATCATAAACTTGAACCAAAATCCATTTAATGTATCTTTCTTGGTTACTCTTCCACTCAAAAGGGATACAAATGTTCTTGTCCTATATCACAAAAGTTATTTATCTCTTGTGATATAACATTTGTTGAGCATGAATCCTATTACCCAAGTGCCTCCATTCAAAGGGAAACATCAGGGGAAGAAGGTCATTGGGATCACACCATATCTATGCCTTTGTCTCTTCCTTCTTTTCTTTCACCCTTCTTAGGTGCTAATGTAACAAATGCTGATGTAGCTAATTTTCCTCAAACAGCTACAGCTAAACAACCAAGATCAATAAGTCCTAATCCTACCTCCTCTCTTGATTTTCCTTCAAACCACCACCTCACTCAACCAATTGAGCTTGTAGTTACTAGTCCAGGAGGAGAAGCACATTCAGATAGACCTATAAAGGTCTACTCCAGGAGACCAAAGGGTCCTACTCCTCAACTCAACCAATTATTATAACCGAAGGGTGGTCTAACAAGTGAGGAGAACATTAAGGCTAACAGTAATGTGGATATTCCTATTGCTTTTCGAAAGGGGGTAAGATCTTATGTTAAGTATCTTATCTCTAACTACCTAACATACTCTAGATTGTCTCCCCAATTTAGGGCCTTCACCACAACAATTGATGAAATGGTTGTCCCACAGAATATTCAAGAGGCTTTAAAAGATCCCAAGTGGAAAGATGTTGTTATGGAAGAAATGAAGGCTCTTATTGGCAATCATACATGGGATATTGTTGAAACTCCAAAGAATAAGAAGATTGTTGGATGTAAGTTGGTATTTTGTGTTAAATATAGATCAAATGGAAGCATAGACAAGTATAAAGCAAGATTGGTCGCTCAAGGGCTATCCCAAACCTATGAGATAGATTATGAGGAGACTTTTGCTCATGTGGCAAAATTAAATTCCATAAGAGTGTTGTTATCTCTTACTGTTAATCTTGATTGGGAATTGTTTTAGCTAGATATAAAAAATAATTTCTTAAATGGGGAGTTGGAGGAAGAAATCTATGTGAAGATTCCACCTAGATATAAGGAGAGAACGTGGGCAAAGTATGTAAACTGTACTGATCGCTCTATGGATTAAAACAATCCCCAAGAGCATGGTTTAAGAAATTTAGTTATACTCTTATCAAGTTTGGGTACAAGCATGAGGAAGCTGATCATACATTGTTTACTTAATGTGGAGCAAATGGAAAAAGAGCTATTTTGATTGTGTATGTAGATGATATTATCATCACTGGTGATAATACTTAGGAGATTACTGCACTTAAACACAGATTGAGAAAGGAATTTGAGATTAAAGACTTGGGAACCATGAAGTACTTCCTTGGGATGAAAGTAGCAAGGAGCGAACAAGGCAGTTTAATCTCTCAAAAAAAGTATACTCTTGATCTCCTAAGAGATACTGGGATGCTGGGAAGCAAACCTACCTACGCACCCCTTGAGAGAAACTGGAAGTATGGAATAACTGATAATGATCCTTTTGTTGATAAAAGAAGGTATCAAATGTTAGTTGAGAGGCTAATTTACCTATCTCTCACTCGCCTGGACATTGCCTATGTTGTAGGTATTGTGAGCCAATTTATGCACCCATCTACTCAACAGCATATGAATGCAGTCTATCATATTTTGAGATACCTAAAAGGGACATTGGGAAAGGGATTATTGTTTCAAAAGAGTGATACTAGAGGGGCTGAAGGATTTGCTGATGTTGACTAGGCAAGATTCGTAGTGGACAACCGATCAACATCCAAGTTTTGCACTAAACTTTGGAGAAACCTAGTCACATGGAAGAGTTAAAAACAATCAATTGTGGCAAGAAGTAGTGCTAAGGCAGAGTTTAGGGTAATTGCCCAAGGCATTTGTGAACTAATTTGATTGGCAAGATTGATGGAAGACCTACAAATGCCCTTGACTTCACCAACAAAACTTTATAGTGATAGTAAGTCAGTTATAAGTATTGTTAATATCCCATTCAACATGATAGGATGAAGCATGTCAGGATTGATAGAAGTTTTATTCAAAGGGAAATTGAGCAAGGAGGAATAAAACTAACCTACCTACAGCAATTCAAGAGTCAAATATATTTACAAAGGCCATGTCAAGATCTGGATTTGAATCTCTTATTGGTAAGTTGGGAATGAGAGACATATATTCACCAGCTTGAGGGAGGGTGTTAGAGAATCCAGGTAAAGGGTGTGGATTGTATTGCTGTTTGAATAAAAGAAGGATAAACAGCCGAATAATGAGCCTAATAAATCTGAATGAGATAAGGAAGAAGAAGAAGATATTTGTTACTTAAAGATCAAATTATGTATCCTATTTATTTGTAACCTATTCAAATTATAATTTGTATCCTATATCTTATAGGATTAGGAGTAGAAGCCATAGCTTTACACCTGTATATATAGGACTTTCATTCAATACAGACAGTGAGTTTGATTAATTCCTTCCTTCTTCATACCTAAGGCTGTTAAGCTTAGGTTTTTTGGTTTTGTTCAGTATATGAAAAAATTAGGTGGCTATAATTGCTTTTAGATGAATAAAGCAATACATAGATGTGGAAATATAATGACAACCACAAGTATGATGTTTAAATATAAGGACAACCAAATGTGTGAGTTAGCTAATTGATGATATACATTTGGCCTTATAAATAGGAAGCATGTATGATCTCTCCATAACCTTTCCCTATCAACATGCGTAGGCTTGCAAACAGGGAGGTTTTTTTTTTAAATTTAATATGGTGAAAGAGATGCATATTACAGAGGGAGTATGTGGGAAGTACCTCACAATCACATGAGTAGCAGTATATAGTGGGCTGTATATATGATCTGTTGTGGCTATTTCTACACCTATAGCATCAGATGACTATATTATTGCATGAATGGATCTGTAAGCAGGTAAAATGTCAATACAATTACAGCAATTAGTATAAGAGCATCACGCAGAAGTGTGTAAATCCTTGTTATCCTTGGTAGCCAGCTAATGACAATAGTGAATAATTGGTATATATCAGAATTTCCACATTACGAAAGCCACAGGAGAGTGACATAGTGAGGTAGCTTCCATTGTGCGTCAAGCTTGATGCATGAATGGTTTACACAGCCACTAGTTTGGAGCAAGAGGTGGTGTGAGAGTTGCAACGTGGCAACCGATCTTCCTTGTGTTGTTGTGTTGCAACTCTCATGCCACCTCCTGCTCCAAACTAGTGATTGTGTAGCTATTCATGCATCAAGCTTGATGTATAATGGAGGCCACATCAATCTGCCACATTTTCCATAACGTGGAAATTCTGATATATACCAGTTTTCACGTTATAACTTAGCTGGCTACTAAGGATTTATACGCTGCCAAGCGGTGTTCCTATACTCCGATTGCTGTAATTGTATTGTCATTTCACCATGCTAACAGATCCATTCATGCAATATAGTCATTTGATGCTACAGGTGTAGATATAGCCACATCAAATTATATACGCGCCACTATATACTGCTACTCACATGATTGTGGAGTACTTCCACATATGTCCCCCTATAATATGCATGCCTCTTTCACCTATTAACTTAAAGAAACTCCCTGTTTCCTTCTCCTGCACATGTTGATAGGGAAAGGCTATGGAGAGGTCATCTTCTCTCTCACGTACGTCCTGTTTAAGGGTGGCCAAATGTGTGTCACCATTAGCTAACTTTCTTTTCCCACAGTGCGTGAGCCATTTTTTCATCAATTAATCTGTCATTAATTTAATTAAGCTATTTCCACTTGATCTTAATCAATAATAAATCACATAACCAACATCAAATAGTAATAAGTGTGGCATTACCTATTGCATATCATCTGTCTATTGTACACAAACCTTTAATTCCTATTTGTAGACAAGCCTTGCTGTACCTCGTGGCTCAAAGGAGTGGGGTGTTCACCCCTCATAAAAAATGTCGCTCGCAACATTTCTTGAATAAACCATATCCTCTTAATGTATAGCCCAGAAATCAGATCCTCCGTCAAATTGGATCAAATAGCCTTTACACATGGCTATACTAGTGTCCCTTGTGACACTAGTGATGGAACTCTGTGCAAGTCTATCTTGTGTTTTTTCTTCCTGGCCTTTTACAACAGGAACAAATGGATGAATCTTTTATGTCTATATGAAGGATTATATGTATGTATATGTGCAAAATGGAGGACATGGTAAACCTGATAAGTAAAATCTTGGAACTTCTAGTTTTTCAAACTTGAGTTATGAATGTAGAAAAGTGAAGTTCCTTCTTTGGAGGACCTAAACTGTATTTGTTTTTCCTGTTTTCTAATAGATGAGAGGAGAATGAAGATAGTGGAGATGGGTGGAGTTGAAGAGCTTTTGAATATGTTAGTGGCTGCTAAGGATGACCGGACACGCAAGGGGGCTTTGAAGGCTCTTGCTGCCCTCTGTCCCTCAGGTCCATTTCGTTACTTGTTTGCCAGTATTGATAATCTCACAAATCATACTTGACTGGATATTTCACTGAAACCTAACTGAATATTTCAACTGGATTCTGTGTTACGATGTAAACTCGTAAATTTGCTGTGCTTCGTGTGGGTCTTTCCTGTTTGAGGTCCTGTGTAGGGTGTTGATATTGGAAGTGATTGGGTTCCTCATATTAAGCTGATTTAAGTTCTTATAAGTGCCCAATGGAGCAAGTTAAAACTTTTATGTACTGAAGAAGGCCAAAATCATTTCTCATTGAAGAGACAGCTTTTAAGATAAATCCAACAATTCAAGAAGCACAGGACAGTGATTTTCTGTCCGAAACGTGGGGCCGATTGGAGTCCGAATGACGTGATTTCACCTAATTCAGATTCGGAACACTCCAATCAGCCCCAGATTTTGGACAATAAATCATATTATCCAGAAGTAAAATGATTCTCTCTCTCTCTCTCTCTCTCCCATTATCATGTCTGCATCCAGTAGGCATATGATGTTTATGATATTGGTATTGCAGATGAAGCAGTTGGATATCTACATGGAGCTGGAGCAATCTCAGTTATTAGGTCTGCCCCTGAGTCCATGGAGGATGCTGAAATTGGGAAATACAAGTTGAGCTTGCTGGAGAGGTTCCAAGATTTGAGATATGATATTTCATCATGAGATTTGAGATGCAGTAGCAATACAACTCCTACAATTAAATTGCAGGCTTAAATTAATGTATCAAATCAAAAGGCTACAGCCTGCAACGATGGGGAGGGCGGAGGGGTCTCTAAATTGCCAGGGCCCAGAGCAGATATATATTATAATATAAGAAGTTATTTTGGTCTATGCATAGACCAGGCAAGAAGTCTATTTTCCCCCTGCATTGAACATAAATAAGTACTCAATAAATTACATTATTCTAAATGATTTTATTTTTATGGATACTGTTTCACCAAAACTTTTATGCGATAATCTTCATCAAAGTGGTGCACTGCATTGGTGAGAATCTGGAAGCTACTAAGGGGTTGTTGAGTTATAGAAAATATTTTTTTAGTTTTTTATCTCTAAATCTTAATTTTCATTTTTTATAAAAAAAATTAAAAACATTTTCAAATATTAGATGTATAGAATGGTAGAAAATTAATTTTCAAATCAGAAAATTGAAACATATGTCCAAATTAGGTATATATTTTTCTTTTGTGCAACTTGAGAAGCACATGGAGATGATTTTGAAACAAATTTATCAATTACCGCGTTTTTCAATATCCAAATTGATAAATATATATATATATATATATATTTTAAGAGTTTTACAAGTTTGCACTAACTTCCGAAAATTTAAAATTTTATTTTCTATTTAATATTTTTTTATTTTTCTATTTAAATTTTCCTTATTTATAGTGACAATTTTTCTGTTTGTACAAATTTTGGTAACTATTGTAAGAATGTCTCTCACTAACTACAAAATTACAAATTTAAGTTATAAAGTAATTTTAAAAAAATATATAAAATTATTTATAAATATAACTTAACAATATGTAATTAGAGGTTGTTTTTAATAACCAACAAATGTATTTTTTATTGGTCGAGTTTGTGATAAGAACATTGAGTTGTATCCGCAATTAAATTTTTCATATTTACTAGATATTTAAAAGAAAAAATTTCATATATCATTTTTTAAGTTTGTTTAACTTACAATGATTATTTTTATATTTTTTAAAATAACTCATACCTCCTACAATTTTATAAATCTACATAACTTACCTCTTTGTCATTAACATATGACTGTTTATTTTATTTTTTTTAATTTTTTAAAAATCAACAACAACATTCTAGTGAGGCATCATTGGTGACAAGCAAACCTTTCAGGTAAATAAGTCTTATATGGTATATTTCAAAATGTTTAAAGAATTTAGGTTCAAAAGTTTTGCTTATCCAAACCTGTTTTGAAACTTAAATTTGGGTTCAAAATTTCAAAAAAAAAAAAAAAAAGCGAGAGAGAGAGAGAGACGCACCAATTAACAACACATATTTTTCACTAGAATATCATTTCCATCATTGTGGGGCTCTCTCTACAACCAACGCCATTTTCATTTATCTCATTTCCAGGGCCAGACCTTCCATGAGGGCCCTGAGGCAGCCGTCTCACGGCCCATGGAAATTTCACTACTTAAGCCCATAAATTGAAAACATACCCTTTTGTAAGGGCCCATTCACCAGCCCAGCCCAGCCGCCCACCCCCTTCCCGTCTGCGAAGTTCGCGACCCTTCTCCCTCCCTCTCGTTCACTCGCTGCCCTAGCCCTACCTTTCTCGCTCCGTCGCGCCTTACCCTCGCTGTCGCCTCTCGCTACTGCTCCGTCGCTGGTCGCTCCCTGTCTCTCTCTCCTCTTGCTGATCCATCGTCGTTCGCCCTCGACCTCGCCCTCACCCTCTCGCCCTCGCCCTCGCTCTCTTTCAGATCTGCGTCAACTTTCAGCGATTACATTTCGGCGGCCCATTTTACATTTCCCCTCAGGGCCCAGAAAACTCAGGTACGGCATTGCTCATTTCCACCATTGTGACACCATTCCATCTCCACGCACCACTTTTATGAGCTTTTTGCTTTGAATTTAGGTGCGTTTGAAGATGAAAACGAATTCAAAATATTTGGGGGTTTATTGAAAACAAATAGAGATATTAAACTCAAGTTCAATAAGATAATCAAATTACTTTATTGATTGACAAATGAAAAAAAAAAAAAAGATACGAGCAAAGACAATTATTAGTTGTTGGATCGTCAACAACTTAAAAAATGATAAAAAAAAATATAGATAAAAATAAAATTAGAGAAATAAGTGATAAATTATTTTGTTCGGTTTGTAAATGGCAAGCGAGATGAGTGTTATTTTTTAAAAAAATACAAGAATGATGATGGATGGAATTTAGATAAATTTCAACAGTAGAATGTAAATTTTATTTTATTTAAATTTTTTTTATGGCATTGGATATTTAAAATCTGACGGCAGCAAAAATACTTTTCTTTTTCTGATTTGTTTTATAATTGTTGAAAAGCATTTTGATCTGACCATTTTCTCTTCCTCTTTGCTCTCTCGGTCATATTTACATACAATCTTTCTTCAACCATCACCTCTGCAACGAAGAAACCTCCTCCCAGACGATGGCCGATCAGGTAGCGAGAGCAGAAGAATTCGAGAAGAAAGCGGAGAAGAAGCTCAGCGGCTGGGGCCTCTTCGGCTCCAAATATGAAGACGCTGCTGAGTTTTTTGACAAAGCAGCCAATTGCTATAAACTCGCCAAATCATGTACCTCTTCTTTACTCGATCTCTTTTTATTCATCGATTTTTATTTTTTTCGTCTTTTTCTCGATGCGATTCTGAAAAATCAGAGTCGAGTGTCGTGTTTTCTGGAGGATTTTTTTTTTTTTAAATTGATTTAGGGTTTCTGGAAATTTTGAAAAATGCCTTCTCGCCAGAGTGCTTGATTAGTTGATCTTGGTGGATCTGGATGATCTTCTGATTCAGTGTTCGGCAGTGTTGCTTATATTTTCCATTTAGTTGACTTGGCTTCAACTTTTGTCCTAGATGAGGACAATATATACACACTCTTATCGAGAGACGGAGAGAGTATAAAGAATAGATGACTTTCGTCGAATGGGAATGAATAACTAATGATGTTATTATCAGTACTGTTTTCCATCAATTTTAACTGGTGCGTTTACTGTCGCCTTCATGCTTTTGAGATCGTGAATTGGATTTAGGAAAGGTATAGAGTGATGTCTGCATCTAGTCTATGTGTGTGTATGCACATCTATTTAATTCTGTCATGGCATGCTAGATTGCGCATCAATTCAAGTTACTATTAGGTAATAAATCCAACTCATGTTACTAAATCTTCCCATTTGTTTACAACTTCACAATTTTAAATCCCAAATCCAAATTTCATTAGAAATCTGTTTTATAAATGCCACACAGGATTTGGGGAACTTAGTTGTGGTAGGGTACCCTGATCTGTGTTTTTAAAGTCTCTAAGCACACTCAAGTGCAAAGGCCTTCTAGAGCTTAAGCATGATGCGCAAACTGCAAGTGTGTGCTTAATTGAAGCAAATCGCAAATGTTAGAAAAAAATAAGGAGATAATATAATAACTGCAACAAAATTACTAGATAATACTATCAAGAATCTTATGAAATGAGAACAAAAGAGGGTCTTTTAATTCATTTTCAATTATTTAGTCTAGATTAAGAAAGTCATCTTCACCACTGGAGTTATAGTTCTCATTATCTTCCTTATCAATCCCGTATAATTGACTTCTTCAACCAGAAATTGGCTGTGAACTAGAATTGAAGCTGGTGTTGCAGGTGTTGTATTGCCTCCTCTGCTTCTAACATTAAATCTAGACTCTTCAACAACCCATGCCAAAAAATCATGACCAAATACTGAATCATTTTCTTCTATAGCATTCTGATGTATTTATATATTCGATGTGTTTTGATGTATTAAGGATGCAGTAACCAACTCTTGTTTTACTGTCAAACAGTAAAAAAAATCCAAAAAAACAATAAGCATGCTTAAGTGCACCTTGTGCTTGACAAAAGAGCTCATGCTTTAAGTGCTTAAGCTAAGCTTTCTTATTTTTTTTTTTCATTTTGACAAGAAAAAGCACTATAACTGTGCTTCACACCTTATTGGGTCCTAAGCTCGCTTAAGTGCACTTCTAACAACACTAACCCTAATGTCGTGGAAGCTATATGTTTCTGTGTTATTTTCTTTTTGCGTGGTTTTCCTTTTCTGAAAAAAAAGGAATATTTCCTATAGCACTTGAAGGATGGTATTGAGAATCTTTTTTGGATTCTCAGGGGATCAAGCTGGATCAGCTTATGTCAAGTTAGCAAGCTGTCATTTAAAGGTATGTACTTCTTCTTACAGGATATAGGCCATTTTATTTATACATTGTTTTTTGCGGGCTACAGGACTAGACATCACTACTATCTTTATCTTTTTAATAGTTGGACAGCAAACATGAAGCTGCTGGCGCTTATGCTGATGCTGCTCATTGCTATAAGAAGACAAATACTAAAGGTGTGTATCATGTTGACTTGTCTCTTTGATGACTAATCCCCCCACCCCCCCAAAAAAAAAAAAAAAAAAATCAGACTAGGTTGACGTGTTGCAGAGGGATTCTGCTATGACATTAGTGCATAAATATGCATACACACACGTACATGCACATATACATATATTAATATAAAAATATACATTCATAAATATGCATACATATATGTGTATATATGCATAGACATGGATATATGCATACATATACATATAGCTAATTTTTGAAAAATATTTTTATATAAAAATCAAACACCAGAAAATAAGATAAAATGTATATATTTTTTGTGTAAAACATTTTACATTGAGAAATATTTTCCAATGTGAAATGTTTTACATCAAAACAATTGCTAAGTTTTCTTTGTTCCCTTCTCTTTGCTCTTCGTCTCCCCCATTCTAGTCTACTTGTGAGGACTAAAGCAATTACTATAAATGGGGGCTTTACATTTATTGCATATGTGAGGTGTGGTTATTTTTCTTGGAATCTGTATTCACATTTCTCCTCAAAATATTAAAAAAATAAATGAAGAAGCAAGTAATTGAATTTATATGACTGCTTCAGAGAATGGGAGAATATCAAAAAAGTATTCTGTCTTCATATATTGTACCAATAAACAATTTAATTGGACATTTAGACTTATCCCTTTTTTTTTTCTCTTGAAATTGTACAAATAGGCAATTAAGATGGTGTGTACATGTGAGGAAAAAGACCAATAGACACACCTTTGAATCAAGTGGATGGAATTTAAGAATTTTATATTGAAAGAGAGAATGAAAGACTAAAGAAAACTTGTTGAGAAACCCTTAAGACATAGCATGGGATGCAATGGCCTTATAGGAGATATGATTATGGATAAAAATGTTTGGAGAGCTAGAATTCATATAGTTGGCCTCACTGCGATTTAGGGCTTGCCATGTTGTAAATTGTGTCAAACCACTAGTGGTAGATTTGTGCAGGAGTCCTACTTTATCCTCTGTCAATTTGGTTGCTGTTGATATCTGTGATGTTCCAATTGAAGCTTCATAAACTTTTCCAAAACTTCTAAGACTAATTTTACAGACTGATATACTTATGAAATCCTGTACTTCACCTTTTTCTCCATGCTTGAATCTAATAAATTATTGCGTGAACATCCTGAACAGTTTGTCCTTTATGCTTGTTACCAAAATTTTCTTTCTCAGATAATGACACAACGATTATATAATTACAGGATAGTCCTTTTTGGTATTGTGATTAAGTCCTTAAGACTGAATGTATGCATGTGCGGTTAAGTGCTATTGATCGCATATAATTTCCTACCATTTAGATCTGAAACTCAACTGAGAATGGTCATTCTGTCAAGTCAAATAAATTTGAATAAACTGAATGCCAGATATGCTGAAGGTAATTTTTGTTTCCTTTTCTGGACATGCTACTATAAAATTTCCAGGTTTTGAATTTTCTTTTGTATTTCAGCACCAAAAATTCATTACTAAGGTTTTCAGTAATTAATTTTTAACAATATCAAATGCGCCATGTATATTACCTGTTCAGTGTTCCTAGTGAGAAAACTGAAGTGCAATGGGGTTACTCACTACTGTCTTATATGTTTTATGCTTTTCAGAGTCTATATCTTGTCTAGAGCAATCAATCAATCTGTTCCTTGAGATTGGAAGGCTCAACATGTCTGCAAGATATTACAAGGTACAATCTCTACTAATTTGTCACTGAACTGACACTGTGAGAAAGTAATTTCTTATTTAACTCAAAAGTGTGATTGCGTCTGCAACATCTTATATTGCTTGCGATAAGAAGTGTACTTAAATGATGCTATTTTGCTTGTGTTCATACTTTCTCTGGAATATACCTGGAGGATCGTTGCAAGTGATGGATGGCAAGTTATAATGGAAGACTTAGAAGGTCTCTTTCTCATGTTCAGGAAATAGCTGAACTATATGAGGGTGAACAGAACTTTGAGCAGTCTATTGTTTATTACGAAAGAGCAGCTGATCTTTTCCAAAGTGAAGAAGTAACAACTACTGCAAATCAGTGCAGGCAGAAAATTGCAAAATTTTCTGCTCAATTAGAACAGTAAGGCTGTCCACTTACTGTATATTTCATCTTATGTGGCTACATTTGATACCCCTGAGCTGTGAAATTGAGTTCAAAGTGCCTCTTTATTATCTGTCTTAACCTCCTTCTCTACAGAGGATTTAATGCGAAAGGTAAATAAGTTGTTACAGATAGCTAGTTGACCTAAATAACTTGTCCATTGTGAACCATGTAGGTAGGTCTCGGAACCGATTGCATTTAAATTTTTTACTTTTGCAGCTACATTTGCAAGTCATTTTTAAGTACTAAATTAATAGTAATCCATTTATTTAGGTGCTCATAGAAATTCCACGTATGTTATCTAAGGGGGCCATTTGACAGAGTTTTCAGTTTGAATTTTCAATTTTTCTGTTCAGTTTTTGCCTTCACTTGAAAAATTGAAAAGTTAACATGTTTGACAACTTTGTGCACGTTTTATTTTTCTATTTTTCATTTTTAATCCTACACCTCATGTCACCAATGACTGTACCTCATGTCACCAATGACTGTAGAGCCCGAAGATTGCGAGCAACTCCTCTGACCGTCCACTCACTCACTGATGACTCCCATGGTAGTTGTTCCCAGATCTAACCGGTTCATGGGAGTCACTCTCAGGTCTAAGGGACTCCCAAATCCAGTCACTGACGAGTGAGGAGGTTCCCAAAGGATTTTGCTGGCTACCTTCTGGTGAATCAAGCTGCCAATGGCGAGGAGTGTAGAAGGGGGAAGAAATGAATACAAAAACAACATTATGAAAACATGCCTTTGGAGTTCTCAAAATTTTAAAAAGTTATCAAATTTTTTGAAAACGAAAGCAAGGAACCAAATGCCACTTTCAGTTTTCATTGTCAAATTAGTGAAATGATAACTAAAATAGAAAATGGAAAGCCTACATAACAGGCCCTAAACTAGTCGTCTTTAGATTCTTTGATGTAGTTGTCCCTATGCTAGGATATCCTTAAGAGATTCTCTGGATTGCTCTTGTCTTGCTCGTTTTGGAGACTCTCTAAATGTGGTGCCTTTTCTTCTAATAACATTTAATTCCAAATTAAAACTACGTCTAAAGAACAAAGATTGAATTAAACTGCCTTCACTTGAACATTGTCTAGAATATGCAGCCATTATGTAAAAAAATTGATATACTAGAGAAAGATAGAAAAGTCTATTTATAATGATTTAATATGCTTGCAATATTTCTGCAGATACCAGAAAGCAATTGAGATTTATGAAGATATAGCACGGCAATCGCTGAACAATAATTTACTGAAGTATGGAGTTAAGGGGCATCTTCTTAATGCTGGCATTTGTCAACTGTGTAAAGGCAAAGGGGATGTTGTTGCAATCAACAATGCTTTAGAGCGATACCAGGTTTAAGCATGGTCCTTGTTATCATATAAAACTTTTTATCTTATTACCTGTATTATTTTTAAATTCCAGATGCATTTGCAGGACCTGGATCCAACTTTTTCTGGAACACGAGAATACAAATTGTTGGCGGTATGTATGGCTTGCAAAATCAGCTTTCGGTTTTGCTTCTCTGTTCTCTTATAGTTTCCACTTTCATAATGAAATCTCTCTATGGTATTAGGAAGTAAGTTTGATGGAATCCAGTGGACTTTTTAATTTCTTGGATTCTTTGATGTGAAGTTCATAGCTTCATATTTCAATGGTTACCTTATTCAATGTCTCTGTTTACCTCGTTTCTTAGGTTCTATTTGACTGTTCTCATTTTTTTCTCACATTGTAATAGCACAAGCTTAGTTAACATGGAATGTCATGTGGCAGGCGTTGGCTGATGCAATTGATCAGGAAGATGTTGCCCAATTTACTGATGCTGTCAAGGAATTTGATAGCATGACCCAGCTGGTAAATTGCATTTCTAGTTCAATTTGATACTCTTATCAAAGTTTGGAATATGATTAATTTGCCATGCTCTTGAGTGGATCGGTTTCTGAAGGGTCTGCATGTATCTTACTTGCATCAGGAGATATGGGTTTAATCAAATTGATTTTGACTATATAAGGAAAAGGAATCATTATTTTTTTTGCTTTGTCTCACTTATCAGGATATGTGAAGATGGTGTTTAAACTTCATTTCATCATTACTCCGCCAGGGGATATTATCCACTGTCGGTCCCAAGCCCGGATAAAGGAGGAGGGTTGCGTTAGGTAGCCGACAGCCAGCGTAAAACCTAGTCGGATCCAAATATGAATTCTAGACAAACTATCTGTTGGGATATAACCCACATAGAAGTCTAGAATTCATATAGCCAACCCCACATAGTGGGATAACGGCTGGATATGTTGTTGTTGTTGTCACTTATCAGGATATGGGCATTGGTATAACTAAGTGCAGTTGTCTGAACAAAAGGTCAACTTGAGGGAAGCACTTGATTTCCCCATTACTTTATGAAAATAGAGATTCCTTTGTTACACAAGACATTATTGAAGGATTGGATAGTGAAGTTCTCTTTTTATAAAGAGTACCAAACCTACATTGTCCATTTTCTCCCAGTCAACTACTGATCTTGAAAGCTCTGATCTTGAAATTCACATGTCCATTCTGATCTTGGATGGCAAAGCAAAAAAAGTCACAACTAGGCAACTTGTGATCTTGAAAGTTCCATCTAAGACCAGGCTTGCACTATTGTTGTAGGAGAAAGTGATAAAAGCTCATCCATAATAGCCTCTTTATTTACAGCCAACAAAAGAAATCTGAGAAATGCACATACAATGCTCTCTGATCCCAGCAACTCTTGAGGGATCCCCCACCTTGATCTGCACAAACTTAGTTTATAATAGTTGCATAAACTAACACTATAAGGAGTTATGGCTGTCATATTTATAAACTCTCATTCTCCCTCACAATCTGTTCTGCTCTAAAGCGAATCTCCATATTCTTTGTTAAACAGACCCAAATTTTTATTTGTGACCATCCAGTATTAATAAATGACCCACCTATGCCTTTCCAGGAGGCTGTCTCCAATGTTCCTTGTCTGACAGCCTGTCTCGGCCTTCTTTCTGATCCAGCCACTTAATGTCCCCGAGCAACCTATTGATGTGAACCTCCAATTTTTAAAACACTTCATATACCATTTCTTCAGCTAATTCTCTATCTATCATTCTCATATTCTTAGCTAGCTTGAAGGTAGGGATCCTATAACACTAATGAGCTAGCAACCTATCTCTGACCAGGGCTGGAAAACAGTCCTCACTCTTACCACTTGTGAAAACGAAAAAGAGAGAGTTCAGACCAAATTCACGTGATTGGCTGCAGTGTTAGGAAAAGACAAGACTGTCTCTCACATGAAAAGTTGTAAAGGGAAATTATTGAAATCTTGACATAAAACTAGAGTTGCACAAAGTGAATTTATTCTTCAGGAAATGTATATTGTCAATTTGTCGTGCATAATCAGAAATTTTGGACTGTACACGACCTGCAAGCTCCTTCTTCCAAAAGATGGGATTGTTACTGAAACAAGTTCTTAACCACTACCCTCTTTTCTGATCATTGATACGTATCCCATTTCAGGAGATGGTATAAATCTCCACAAAAACTAGAAGGGTATAAATCTCCACAAAAACTAGAAGGAACCATAGGGTCCCTTTCCTCCACCCCTGGCAGCTCTTGCCGTAGTCATAATTCACTGCACATTCTAATGTATTTAGTTTCCTCTCCCTATGCACATTAATAGACCATGTCTTCCACTTCTGCCCATTTCTTGATTCCATCCCTCATCAGTGGCTGCTGAAAGCTTTAGGGTTTCCTGTTCAGGGCATCAAAATGTGCATCCAAAAATTTGTTAAACCTGGTCTTAAAGACTGAAAGTTCCTCACCCTTTGACATCTTGAATGGGAAATCCATTTCACTGCCCACCAACCCTATTTCATTCCCTTCATACTGACCGGGTGCTACTGTGGCCAACAAATTACTGTTCATTGGGCTAATAAGTCAGTCATGTTCTACCAGAAAAGGGCTCATTAGCCAAGTCACAGCATTTCCAGAGAGACTCCCAATGGCTGGTTCCCTTACTTTGTATCATCAGCAGTGTGCCGGAAATTTTTAGACGTCTGAACTAACGTGGCTCTGCTGTGGTGGACAGTGATCTGGTTGGGTTTATAACACTGGCCATTTCCTCTACCTCATTCCTAGGAACTTATTGGCTTAGTGTGTGTTGCATCTAATCCGGTCTTATAAAAATGGCCAGATTTAGATAGGCCTGGGACCATGCCCCACTCTGGGCCAATGACAACAACAATCATCGCAAGCTTTAATCCCATTAGGTGGAGTCTAATCCCACTGGTCTGGTGGCCTAAATCTGTTAAATGACCAAGAGGTTCAACCAGGCCCATATTGTAGGCTTGATGCTAAGATACCATATGTTATCCTTGGCCAATCTGGCTGAACAAATCTGAAATCTTAATCAATCTTCAGACTCCAACCCTATTGCTATCTGCCCTTCCTATTAGAGAGACATTGCATTACTACTTTCAGAATTTTCTCTTGCAATTAAGTAAACCCTTGTTCCATCCGGAAGTACTGATCTCTCCACCAACTTCTTGACTAGGCTAACAGTTGAGCTAAGGGCGCCTTGCTCTATGAGGTGTGCACCTAGGCTCTAAGATGCATGCTGTCACTGAGGAGCAAGTCACATGCGTTGTACAACTGTCATAATTTTTTTTATTTTTTATTTTTTGATAGATTTGTAGACTAACCAGTAATAACTAGGGAAAAAATAATTTGAGGAAACATTAAAAACACCCTATTAGCTGTCTAATAAATATGCGCCTCACATCAAAAAAGCCTGTGCCCAGGCTCCAAGCACACAATTGCACCTCAGTGTATGCCTTGAGCCTTTGACAACAATGTCTGCCTTCCCAGAGGCATAGGAAAAAATGGCATGATATGAATAACTCAATGAACCATCCATAAGTCATGAGTGGCCAAAGTTGATGAAAAGATGTTCTTTCGTTTTGCAAAATGCTTTTATTCAAGTTGAGTTTGCAAAAATAATATGAAGACATCAAAGTAATGCAATTATTGGAGAAGATGACATCAGGAGGGTTGAAAGGTGAGCAATTCATGCAATCAAATATTGTTTTGAGCAAGTTTTTTTGTATTTAATTTAATTTGTTTTTTTTTTTTAATAAAAATCCTCCCAAACCCATACGTTGAGAGCTTCAAAAATTAGAAGGAATCGTTTCACGCCAAACTTGTATGCTACAAATAGAGGTTTAAGACAGAGACAGTACACAGGAGGACATGGTCACAGGTACCATTCTAACTTGAGTATAGAAACAGTGAGGCAAAACGACAGATTTATCTCCTTATTGATGGCACAACACCCCTACCAGGCCCAGCTCCACGACCAGCAGTCTGAGATCTAGCCCACATTGCAACAGCACGGCCCCGGCCGACACCAATTGCTGAACCCTTACCCTTGATTCTAGACTCCAAGCGCTTGAACATAGGAGCATTCTTAAGCATATCTGGGATCACCATAAACCTGACTTTGCTGCCCTGCCTCTAATAAAAACATGCTCAAGTTGTGAGACCTTCCCATCCTTAGCGGTGAAGGTGATATTCTCAAGCTGGCAATTCCAGTTGTCCTCCCATTCGACCATAGTTCCTCTGTAGAGTTCTCCACTCTTCAGCTCCATTGTCACCACGTGGCCCGACGCCTCGTGAAGAAGCTTCACTGGTATGCCTGAGCTTCTGCTCATTGCTTCTTCCCTCCCTCTCTCTCTCTAAAAAACCCTTAGTCCTGGTCTTTTAATTTAATTTCATTTGTTATTTTGTGTTTCAGTGGATCTTGCACCTAATGCAACAAATTGCTACGTACTTTTCTTTTTTGATTTGTGGATATCTTGCTCACTTCTGTTAAGCTAAGCTTGAGTCACTTGTTTTCTGATAAAATTGAAAAGGGAACCTGCATTGAATAAATAGTGCTTAGGTCCACTTGGTATGGGAACTGCATTTGGTTTAATTAGCGAACAGTGCAATTGCTTATGTTGTCTCCACACATTTTATCTCACAGGATGCTTGGAAGACAACTCTTCTATTGAGAGTTAAGGAAGCGCTAAAGGCAAAAGAACTGGAGGAGGATGATCTTACTTGAAGTACCTTTTCTTTTTACTTCAAATTATGTCCTTGGCATTTCATAGATGAGTGCAATGAGTGGTGGTGTCTGATTATATTCCTATTCTATCTTTCTTTTTGTGTATACCAAAATTTCGCATTTGAATCTGATTTAATACCTTACCTTCACAAGCATTGAGATTGTAATGGAGTTGGACTTTTTAATCATTTTCTGAATGAGGTTCATAAATAAACTTGTATTTGAAGATTTTGTTGAGTTCCGAATCAAGCCTGTTCCTTAACGCTTTGTTTCCATCAAACCAATCTGACTGTTTGTCAATGTACGCAACAAATCTAATCTGTTATTGGCATTTCCTGATAAGTTTTTAGTGCTGTTAGCATCATCTTCTTTTATTGCTCTTTCTATATAGCTCTCAAGTTACAACCCTTCTGATATCCCGTTGACTTTCATGACAAATGCTTTGATGATTTTTCACGGAAAATATAGAAGGGTCGTCACCCACATGCGAAACTTTGCGCTTGATGATGGGTGGAAGGAGGGTATTTTAGCATGTAATCTTACTCTTAAAACTTTTCACGAAGGCTGTTCGCACAGCCCGTACCTTGGCAAGTAACAAAGGAGGCGTCTCTTGCGTTTTGATTCTTGCGTACACATGTACATGTATGAAGACTCTTGTTCCTGGTTTTCTTTCTTCCGGTTGGCTTGTCCAACAAATGGACATAAAAGCTTGCGGGGGCAGGAAGGACGATATCTACTTGTACATCAATTTATGGTATGGATGAGTCATCTGCAATTCATCTTCCAGGAATTTAGTAACGACCTTTGACATGCATGCCTCTGTTTGGTGCCTACACCGAGAGCAATTTATGGCCTGAAAATGTATTTTGGTTCCATTAGCTTTCTTCACGACTTGTGCAAGGCTATTGTTTCCATGTTTGTGTGTACCTCTGGTTTCGGACATTATTCTTTTCCTTTAGACCATGCATGTTATACGATTTTAGTAATTCTTTTGTACCATTATCCTATTTTCTTAGGATTATGTAAATTTCATTTTCCATTCATAATTACAAGTTGAAAAGACTAAAGAATATGTCTATTCATTTATTTGCTTGTTTATTTATGTTTTGTTGAATCGAAAAGTAAGGTGGGGGAGACTAGGTTAGCTCTCTGACTTGACTGTAGTGATTCTTTATCTCTATAATTACACCCATAATCCGCACCATTGTCCTCCTTCGACCCGCTTAAGGAATCTCGGCAAGACAAGTAAGCGCAATAAGTCCATCTATGACTTGGCATTATGGTATAAATAGTTTTTGTGGCTTATGCACTGGGCCTTTGCCGTACTTCGGTGTTTCAATGATGTATACTATGAATAACATAAACAATTTGTAATGACACGACATTATTGCAAAATTTCCACAGCCTTGTAGCTTGAATGACTCTGATTGAGGCCGACCCTAATTATGATCTTGGGAGGAGAGGAGCACAGCAAGTGATGCACCCATTAAGAATTTGAATGCAATGACATATGTGGTGATGAAGGGTTTGTTGAGAAATTAAATTCAAGAAAGTTGTTAGGGTGATGGGAACGGTACAGGTGATGCAGGTTTGGATGTTGGTGGACAAGGTGGGGGTACCGATTGATGATGGTGATGATGCAAAAAACAAAGTGAGCTAGCTGGCTAGCTAACTCCTTGTGTGACCAAAGGAGTTGCCACTACTATTAGGGATAAAGTTTGTTGCGAGCTGGGCAGCAGCAATTCTGACGGTTAGGTTGAGAGTGAGGGGGATTGAATGAAATTGAATTCAATAGAGGAGATATTAGTAATGGAATAAAAATAAATAAAAAATGTTCTTATTTTTTTTCATCTTAAGATTGATTTTTTTTTTGTCCCCTCCAACTGGGAGAAAATGGATGGAAAAGAATTTTTTATGTTTTGATAGTGTCAATTTTAATAACATTTTAATAAGTTTCATTGTGTCCTTCCTTTCTTGTTTTTCATTAAGAGAGTATGATAGTTATTTGTACTTTAATATCCTTCCATTCCATTTCTCTCCCAAACAAAGGGAGAAACTTTTTTTTTTTTTACTATTTTCTATTCCCTTTTCTCCAATTAAAAAAAAAAAAAAACATCTTACATTTTGTTCCACTCTTATCATGCACCTCATTTTCATTTCATTCTATCACATTCCCATACTAAATCTCCCAAATTGAGCTTAAAGGGCAACAAGAGACCATGCTATGACATATGGGTTGAATTAAAAATACTAATAAAAAATAGATGCTAGGTGTTGTAACTTGTCATGTACACTCCTTCAAAACGATTCTTAATAATAATTTTATTCAATATTCTAAATAATTAGTGCATTGATTCTAACAGGTAGAAAACATTTCTGTGTGTCCTTAATCACTTGCCTAAGTTCCTCTTTTTCACTTAACAAACAAACAAAACAAATTTTGCAACTCATTTGACAGTGACTCTTGTTTTAAAACTTGGCCATAATCACAGCACTACATTATGCCTTTCACAGTTGTGGCAACTAAACAATAATATTATACAAAATATACCTAATTATTAGATGAAAATCCTAACATTAAACCCCCCCCCATGCTTTTGGCTTCAAAATGCAAGTGCCTCCTAAATTGTAATTTAATTTATACATCTAAGTGACAAACACAAACACAATATATATACATGCATTAATGATTTAGTGATTAGGACAATGGGGTAGTTGGCATCCCACTCAAAACCTTGATTAATTTGTGGCAGAGATTTGCTTCAGTGGTCAAACATTAAAGAAAACAAATGCTTTTGCTAGTTGGTTATAAATTATAATTATTGGAACTACCATTCTTACATTTATTTTATATATATATATATCACTTCTGTCCACAAATTCTGTAAAATATTATTTGACTCCAACATCACAAATAAAATATATGAGTGCTAAGAATTAGACGCATCGTGCATGAAAAGGAGACTAGTAATGCCCCAACCACTTGCCATTCTCAATCTATCTATTTATCTATCTGTGGGCAACATAAACTCAAAACTTTGTAGAGGAATGGGAATTTTTAAAAGGAAGGGATGAAGGCTTGAAAAAGAAAGATTTGAAAAGCAAAGAAACAAACAAATGAGGAAACTTCCCAGCATTAGAGCTCCCCTAATTAAGCACGTACGTACATAAATTTGTCTCTGTCTCTTTCTTTCTTTATTTTTCTTTTTCTTTCCCCTCCTGTAAATTAAGCCTCAAAGAGGCCCTGGTTTTGGCTGACTCTTCCCTTAATCTGTGGCCCTTGAAGAAGAAGAAGAAGAAGAAGAAGAAGAGGAACGGTCGAATTTAGAGATGTTATTGGCATCAAATGTCATCCTCGTTGTCTTGTAGGTAGCACCTAATTAAGTGGTTAAACATTTCAATGTGATTTCATGGGGGTCTTAATTAGATATAGCACTAGTAGTAGTACTTTTGTGTTGTGGCAATCAATGGATTAAGGAGACACAGAAATTCGACCGACAGTCCCTCTTCTAGTCAAACTATCTAACTTGCTCATGGGAATATGATTTTTTTATTATTATTTTAAATGCTTAATTTGCTTGAATTCCATTTTTTTTTTCTCCATAGATCGTAATTTATGATGACACTTGTTGGGTACCCTTATAAACTTTAATGTTGGGTTGTGAATATACAAAACCACATGAACTAAAGTAAACATATATACATCTGAGTGTGCACTTGTCTCTAAGAAGGTGCAAATTATTATATATATTAAGCTGTAGCTTACTAGCTATTAAACTAACTGTTAAGAATTCAATTTTTAAGTTTTCTACTAGGGGTTCGTCTCTCTAACATTAAATGTTGAAACAGTTACGTGAATGCTATTAATCTCTTTATTTAAATCTGTAAATCTTATTGCATAAATTTAATCTTATTGTATATATGATGATGTTTTCAATTTCTGTTAGCAGTATTAAGTTGTCACCTTGGACTTGGATGATAAACATAACATGCAAAACATAAGCATAGGTATCCACGAAGTCGCAGCCAAAACAGCAGTCCATTATTGAGTAAAAAGCCACAGCCCACAGCCGTTTTTCCTCGCCTCACAGTCACAGTCACAGTTCACAAGGCCATAAAAGGAAGAAAGAGACGTCTATTATTGAGTAAAAATATAATAAATAAATATTGCGCCTTACATCTTTCTAATACCTTTGTTAGTTAGTTAGGTAGGGTGGGGGACCCACTACATTTTGATTTTGTTTCAACCACAAAACAATATATTTGTTTTTAATTAATAAACTTATTTAGAAGTTAATAAACATACATCTTTAAAAATAGAATAATGTCCGTATCCTCCTCTTCCTCCATCACCAATCGAATTTGATTTAAGGGCGAATCCGCCCCCTGATTCGATCACTGCCACCGCCCACACAACCACCACCACCACCAGATCTTCTCTGCCGGCACACCGTCTAGCTCCTCCTCCGCCCCCAGGCCCCACCCCGACACCTGCGCGTTGAATTATGTGATGTACCTGGACACTTGTCGGCTTACGATTCGCCCAACATCTAGTGGGGAGTTGTCGTCGTCCAATTGTCGGAGCGCTCTCAGTTCAGTCCAGCTCACCCCCCACAGGATCTCCTAAGTTTTGACCATTTTACGGCCGGGAAATTATTTTAGTTTGGATTAGGACGAAAATTCAAAGCAGAGTGGGTGAGAGAATGGGCTTTGATTTAACGATATCTGGTTAATTAATAATTCGATAATATTATTTTATAATTAATAATTTTCTGCCTTAAATATCACATTTAATCCTCATTCGTTGAACTTGAACCCCTCTGTCTCTCTCTTCCTCCCTCAGCCTCATATTTCACACACTCTCTCTAAATTTCAACACCCTGTTTGGAGAGCAGGTATGAATTGAAAAATGATGATATATGACGACTGGGTGAAAGGGGCTTTCCCTTCCAGATTTACTAAATCTTACCCTCTCTCCTTTTATCCAAAAACAGAGGGAAAAGAGAGACGTATTGTCCAGCTAGACAGATGCAGTGATGTGTAAGGGAGAACATTGTAATTTCCAAAATTTTGGGGTCTGGTTTTTAATTTAATTAATTAATCTTAGGAGTGATGCATGAGTGTAATTTACTATTTTCATTTTTTACTTTTGTTTACATTTTGGTCATAGTTATTCAAAATAATTACACTTGTATCATAATCTCATTGGTTTATTCAAAAAAAATTAATTAAAAAATTTCCATAATTTAAAATTTTAATTAAGTTTATTATTTAAAATTTAATTAAATTTATAATTTCTCTCTTTTTTTTTCACTTTTATTTGTCGAAACGACACCGTTTGGCTTATTTATCAAATAGAAAAAATAAGAAGAATAAAAAGGGAAATTCTATCCCGAGCCCCCATTTTCACTTTCTATAGCCCACATCAATTTAATTTATTTTTTTATTCTTTACAGCTACCATCAATCACTCACTGCCGCCCGCATATCCCAAATTTACCCTCATCTTCTACAATCTCATCCCTAATTTACCCTTTTCTTCTACAAACCCATCCCTAACGCTATCTCTTCTCTTGCCATCACAGTGAGGGCTGTGTAGAATGCATCACAACAGGAGAATCTCTTGACAATGAAGCTTCAGAAAGGTAGAAAAATGCAAAATTAATGGGTGTTTTTTTTGCTGTAATAAGTGTGGTTGGGTTGGATCGTTGGATACTCTAGAGTCGACCATGGGTGGAGCTGACCCACCGCCCGGTGGCCATGCGTCGGCTGTGGGTGGAGTCGACCCACCGCCCGACGATGATGAGGGTTGCAGAACCCCCAATAAGCGACGATCGAGAGTTGTAGAGCTCGTACAATGGGTGATTGGGGAAGCCTGAGGTCCCCGACAGTCCACGGTCGGAGAAGCCACGCTTCCCCAACCATGGGCAGTCGAGGAACCCTTGTTTTCCCGACTGCCCAAGCTTCCCCAACTGTGGTCAGTCGGGAAAGCCTAGCTTCCCCAACTTTGGCCAGTCGGGAAAGCTAGGCTTCCCCAACCATGGGCGGTCGGGGAACCTTGGTTTCCCCAACCGTGGCCAGTCGGGGAAGGCTGGCTTTCCCGACTTCCCGCAGTTGGGATCGATTTATGTTTTGTTTTTTTTATAAAATTTTATATTAAATTCTTAAATAATAGTAGATACTCACATTTTATCCAAAAAATAAATGAAGTAAAATAAAAAACACCCATTAATAATAA
Organism: Diospyros kaki; assembly: GCA_036245055.1. Lineage (NCBI taxonomy): Eukaryota > Viridiplantae > Streptophyta > Magnoliopsida > Ericales > Ebenaceae > Diospyros > Diospyros kaki. The sequence continues at coordinate 45,322,135 of BSEG01000002.1, read as the reverse complement.
TATATATGGCAAAATATAAAACATAAAAAAAATTTATACATATATGAATGTAACAAAAATTAAAGCAGAACTTCATTTATTAATTTTGGATAACTTAATATTTCTTCGTGTATAATATTATTTAAAAGTTTAATATAAAATTTGTAAAATAAAAAAAAACATAAAATTTAATATAACATTACTTACAGTTGAAGCAAGGGTTCCCCGACTGCCCACTGTGGGGAACCCTTGAGTTCCCCAACTGCTCACAGTCGTAAAACCCAAGCATTCCCAACTGTCCGTAGTTGGGAAACCCAGGCTTTCCCCACCGCTCACGGTCGAAAAATTCAGGATTTCCCGACTATGGGTAGTCGGGGAAGTCAGAATTTTTCGACAATAGACTGGCAAGGAACCTGTAGTCGGTGAAGCTTAACTTCCTCAATTGTGAATTGTCAAGAAACTTAGGCTTCGTTGATCGCCCAGTATAGGGGAAACTTGAGTTCTCCAATTCCTTACCCTAACCCATGGTCGAAACCCACTGTTGAAAATTTTTTGGAACAACTCACTGGAGAAATGGCTGCATAAGGAAGAAGGTGGACTGTGAAGAGGAAGGAAGTGGGTTGTGATAAGAGAAATAGCTGGTTGCTAAGGGTAATAAAGGGTTTTTAATAAAGGATAGTTTAGGAATATTAATTGTGGGCTATAAATAGTAATAAAGTGGGCTTGAAATAGAATTTCTCGAATAAAAAACGATTTCTGTTTGGCAACCAAAGTTGACTATCGAGAGAGAGAGAGAGAGTTAATATTTTATTATTTTAGTAAAGTGTTCAATGACGAAGACGTGAGACTAAGTGGCTCCACGTGTAGTTTAGACTGTAACATGTACAGGACACGTGTCAATGGTGGCACTTTAAGTGCGTTCATCGTCACCCACAAAATTGCCGAATTCAACCATCGCATAATCATGTTGCGAAATTAATATTTTTCATGAAAATCTTATCCAAACGAAAAATTACTTATATTAAGTAAATTTTACTTACATTTTTTTTTTAATTTGAGTTATTTGCATAGATATCTTTTTATAATTTCAATAATTTTTGTGGTTTAATTTTTACACAAGCATCTTTTTTTATTACTTAAGTCTTAATTAAATAATATTAAATATTTAAACACTTATTAAGTTATTAGAATTAAATTTAATCAAATTAAAAATAAAAATAAAAAAACCCTCATCGACAAGTTATTTTAGACTAGAACCCATTATCACCCAAAAATCCCAATTAGTCAAAACACATCACCAACAAAAGTTCTACCTAATGTTTCTTCTTCTTTACCTATATTCTGTTACTTTTGTCTTTTATTACTATTTAGATTATGAAATTATGATTCCAAAACAATTATTGTTTTGAAATTATGGTGGTTTTAGTAACTCAGAATGTCAATAAATATGTCTTTGATTGTACATATTTTTCTTAAAAAATAGTTAATTTTTACTAAAATTCTAGCTTTTGAGATATTTGATTGGCCAAATTTTTCAGATAATTTATTTTCTCACTTTGAGTTATGTGATGTCCATTTCTCACTTTTGTTGGAAAAGATTTTCTTATGGGGGGTTGGAATAGATTTTCCAAAGAAATGAAAAATCAACCCAAATCTTTCCCTCTGCAAATCATTCGAAACTATATGATAAAATAGAATAAAAATGGTCGGTGGTCGCAAGGAAAATGAGAAGTGCAGCCGACAATTGCGAGGATGAAGGGAAGCTTAGCCAGTGGTTTGAGTGAGAGAAAATGTGATCGAATGAGAAAGCGAGTAAGAGGCAATGGCTGAAAGGTGAACAGCAATGACGACAAAGAAAGCTTGGCAACGATGACAACAGGGGAAATTCGGCCAATGACAAGCTTTTTTCTTCTACCTAATATTTTTTCTACTTTTCTTTTATTTTATTATTTTTATCTCTTATCCCTATTTAAGTTATGAAATTACGATTTCAAAATAATTATCATTTTGAAATCATGATAGTCTTAGTAACTCAAGAATATCAATAACTTTTAAAACCTCTAAAATCGATTGATGAGCTTATTTATTTATTTTATTTTTCAAAACATAGATTAAGGAGTTAAGTAAGTGATATGTCGATGTCAATTTGATAGATTATGAGTTTGATATAAAATTTCACACCTATAATTTATCTTTTCTAATTTAATTGAAAGACAAACACCAAAAAATTACACAATAACAATCATCCTAAATTTTTATTTTTTTGGAGCCAATCACTGACAACCTGCCTTGGCCGCCAAAGGTTCCAGACGTTGGATTCATTGCCAGCTGATGAAACTTGATATGTTGACAGGTTGTTTTCGGCAGCTTGTTTTGTTTTTTGATGTTGTATTTTCTATTTTTGTTGTTGGTTAATTTTAGATAATTAATATTTAATTAATTTTAAATTAATATCGTTTGTGAGGAAATGGGTGTCTGTGCAACAAAATAAATCATAGAGATTTTAGAAGCATTTTTAAATCAAAGAGGGTTTGTATGCAATTTATCCAAAATACTATCAAAATAAGAGGTTTTTTCAACCATTTCCTTCTATTAAATTACACTTAAGACTTGAAAATTGGATTGGAAGTAGAAAAATGAGAAGTTCATGATTGGGTAGTCAAAGTAGGTTAGTTGAAGCATGGTCAAGGAGGATGTATTTTTTTTAAATAAAGTAAATATAAAATGATCAAAATTCTGATATAAAAAATTTTAAAAATAAAACATAAGACTTGGTATATTTAAAAGTGAATTAAGTAATATTAATTATTATATAATTAATTTTTTTGCAGATAATATTAAGATAAATTTATGATGAAAGTAAAATAAAACTAATAATCAAATATTTAAATTATAAATAAAAAATTAAAACTATTTATGTATTAATAACGTGATAGGTAGTATTGAAATAGTAGACATTAAGTCTTTTTTAAATATCACATATTATGTTTTATAATATTTAAAATAAACATAAAAATAAAACCTTGGTTGGTTCTAATAGGTTTGGATTTGTTGGTTTGCTAGTTCAATTCAACTAATTCTTGTATTTATATATATATATATATATATTAACTTTTGTTAAAATTTATTTAAGGCAGAGTTTAATAAAGTTGAAAATTAAAATTCTGAAATGTGAACAAGAATGGCCTATTGAGGCTAACACCTTAACAAACAAGAAGGAATTGAATTGTTATGAGAGATATGGTAGAATGATAAAGCAAGCATTTAGATTTTTATATCAAATATTAGAATTTGAATCGGTAACTTAAAAGATAGAATTATTATTAGAAGATAATATTTAATTAAAATATAGTAATAAAATTAAAAAATAAATATTGTATGAATTGTATTAAATATTTAATTTTAAATATATATAAATTGTATTTATATTTAAATTTATCTAAAAAATACATAAAAAAAATCACGTGATTCTAAAAATTAATCGGGCAACTCAGACACTTCAAATAAATAAAAAAAAAGGAAATTGGATTGGTGGCGTGGTGCATTGATAACCAATAATAAAATAACGTCATGTGTAATGCGGAAGAGTGGGCGGCGTTATATGACGGGAATGGGGAGAAAAAGAAGTGGGGGTGGGGGGTCCTAATCAATAGTCAGTCCACTGGCACTGCGTGTGCAAAATGCGCATGTCCCGACACCGACAAGACGCCAATGCCCAATGTGTAATGCTGTGTTGGTGATATATCTCTCTCAATTCTTTCCGGTCTCCCCCACTCTTGGGTAATTCACGTTAAAATAACAAAATTTTGGTGTCTTTTATATATTAATTAATTAATTTTAAAATAATTATAATTTTTTTTATAATATGATCATATTTTATCATGCTCTCGCTAGAGTTACAATTATTCTAATGACATGATATTAATGTGTGAATGATATGACAATACAATCATTAGAGTACTATTTGTAAAAAAAACAACCAATAAAAATATCACTCGTCAAAATTCAAATTTTTATAAAATTTATTTTTTTTCTCTTTTTTCTCTCTCTCTCTTTCTTCTCAAGACTGGTGCCCTCCTTTTTCAAATTTATTCTAAATTTGAAATTTTATCCAAATTTGTTTTAAATTTCATAAATAGATAAATACATATTTAATATTTAAAAAATAAAAAAATCTTCTAATTTTACTACTTTATCTCATTTTTACCTGAACTAATTAAAAAAATACAACTAAAATTATAAAAAAAGATTTCTTAAATATTAAGTCCTTAAATTCATAAACAAATACACATTAAAATTAAAATCAGTAAAATTAAGTCCTCCTTCATCTAAGATTTAATTTTTTATTTCATTAAACTCAAAATCAGTAAAATTAAGTCCTCTTTCATCTAAGATTTAATTTTTTTATTTAAATAAAAAATTATAAGAAATATTAATATTTAAGAAATCTTTTTTTATAATTTTAGTTGTATTTTTTTAATTAGTTCAGATAAAAATAAGATAAAGTAGTAAAATAAATTTGAAGAAGGGAGAGCAGCAATCTCGAGAAGAGGGGGGGGGGGGGGGTTGGGGGAGGAAATGGATTTTATGGGAATTTAGGTCTTGTTTTTTTGTACAATCAACATTTTAGTAACTGTATTGTCACTTCATCTATATATCAACGTCACATCATCAAAACAACAGTAATTTTGGAGAAGCATGTCAGAAAATCTCAAATGTGATGGCATTATAAAAAATTTAAAAATTTTGTAATCATTTTATAATTAATTAAAATTTAGTGTCCATTTTACATAAAAAGGCACCAAAATTTTGTGATTTTTGGTGTGAAGTATTCCCACTCTCCTTTTCTCTAATTTCCTTATTTTTATACATTTCTCAAACTGTGTTTCATTTTCAGAAATAAATTTACTATTTTTTTTATGTTTTTTACAAGCTTACACATTAGATTTTGTGAATATATAATTATACTCTCATTAATTAATTAATAAAATATTATTATATACTTTTTATAACTAAAATTAACACATAATAAATAATTTTTATTTAAAAACAACATATCTTTACTACACTACCACTATTACTACTGCTGCTGCCGCCGCTGCTGCTTTACCCTTTTATTAAAGAAGAGGTCTTTAACCGTAGAGGAGGGGACAAGGGGAGTAGAGACCGGGGGAGGGAGGAACGTGACAGGTGGAGGTCTTTGCTTGAAAACAGCGTCCAGTCCGCGTCCGTCCATCCACTGGCCACGGCACTTTTCAGCTGTTTTTCTACGTTTACCCACGTCATAACAATAAAAATGTAAGATAATATTATTTTATATTTTTTATTATCTAAATTAATAGTTATATATATATATAGATATCATAAAATGTTAATTTGAATTGTTAAAACAAATGCTTTTGGTCATTTCATTTTCATGCAGTGACAATAGCGCCCACCCTTAAAAAGAATAATAATAATAATAATAGTTAGAGAACCAAAAAGGAAGAGTAATATTAATAGTTGGCTTATTCTTACTTATATATAGTTAATAATATAATAGCACCCTTTCGAGGAGAATAATAGTTAAGATATTATAAATAAATATTATTAAGACATAAATTAAATGATAAAAAGACAAATGATATGTTAGTGTAATTTGATGGATTGTGAATTTGATTCTTCTTTTACACAAAAATTAAAAGTCTAATCTATAATTTATTTTTTTATATGTAATCGAGAATATAAATATAAAAAATTATATAAAAATAATCATCTCAAAATATTATAAATAAATATATTAAAAATAATTTATTACGCCTCAAATGAAATCAATCAAGAAAAATACAAATTCTAAAGAAGTTGTATTATGAGGAGTCCTTCCTGATCCAACGTTGGCTGGGGCGGGTCAAAAAAGTTGGCTTGACATTTTCTCACGAGCTCCTTGCAGCGGTCCCCACCCCCCACCTTGGACTCACTCTCTCCAAATGTCCGTCCCAGCACGCAATTATAATTTATATCACCCCCCCCCCCCCCCACAAAAAAAAACCCTTAATTACTACTAATTTGTTTTACTCATAATACTTTAATTCAAAACTTTATTACATTTCGTATTAATCTTTCGGCCACGTTTGAGCCGATCACAAAGTAAAATAAAAAACAGACAATACCAAAAGGACAATTCTGCCCCTAACTCAGCCTATTTAAGATCCTCAAAGCATCTCCGACTCCGAATCAGTTCCATCATCTCCCAGTCGCATCGTCTCTCTCCGTCTTCTGCTTCCATATATTCCGTCGTCCCCTAAAGTAGCAACTAGCCTACATCTCTCTCTCTCTCTCTCTCTCTCTCGCTCTCTCTCTCTCTCTCTCTTCTCTCTTTGTGCAAGAACTGGCTAACTCAGGGGAAATTGTGGATGAGTCTCGAAACAGTAGGGTGGTGCGCGCCCTGTACCAAGCGTTGAGCGCTCGAGACGTCGATACGGTGCACAAGCTCCTGGCCCCCGACCTCGAGTGGTGGTTCCATGGCCCCCCGTCCCACCAGTTTATGATGCGACTGCTCACCGGCACTGCCTCCTCCGACGCCGCCGACGACTTCGAATTCGCTCCGCAGTCCGTCGCCGCCTTTGGGTCCACCGTCCTCGTCGAGGGCTGCGACCACACTCGATCCATATCCTGGGTCCACGCCTGGACCGTCGCGGATGGGATAATCACCCAGGTTAGAGAGTACTTCAACACGTCCCTCACCGTTACCGTCCTCGGCAGCAACACCGCCGACCCGTCACCCTCCACGTCCCCCATCTCCGCCCTCCATTGCCCCTCCGTCTGGGAGAGCCGCCTCTCCAATCAGGTCGGGAAATCCGTGCCCGGCCTTGTCCTCGCCATATAATTAATTTGATCCGCTACGGCCGCGTCTACTTTAATATCGCAGAATAAAGAGGGAAGGTGCTAGCGTGTACGCGCTGAGAGGTGAGGTACCTTCGCGTCGTAAACAATGTAAGACCAGTTTCTGTTTGAGAGTGTTTGGCTTCGCTTTCGCTTCGTCCCGTGTGCGTGTGTATCTCATTTTCAAGCTTGGGGTTGTTTGGTTACAGTGTTATCCGTGTCCTGGGCGGTAGGATCGACCGCCGACCATGGTGTGGTTGGTTGCCGATGTGTCTGTACTGTGGTTTGTTTGTTATCCAATAAAAATAGTTTTACTTCCAGAGATTTTGTGCTTATTTATTTAGAGAGCATTAAATGGTAATATTTTTTAATTTATAAGCTTTGCTAATGAGCGTTTTTAACATTTAAATGTTTTTATTGATAACAAAAATATAATATATTTATTATTAATTAATAAAAAAATAATATTAAAAATACTTTAAACGAGTGATACTAGAGTGCCCCTTAACAAAAAAAGAAAGAAATAGAATAGGAGTGTGATCTAAGTTCGTTCCTCATCTAATGTAGTGAGTTCAAGTTTCACATTTAAAATTTATCTCCTTAAATAATTGTAGGCATGAAGATCGCACAGATTTATCTGCTTAAGTAATTGAAGGCACGAAGATCGCACACGAATATTTTAAGAGTATAACAAGGCCAAGTAAATGTTTTCTTCATAGAAAGCTACAGATACACAAGCACCTCACATTAGTTGCATAAAATAAGGATAACGCTAGTGGTCCCATCTTGGCCTAGTTGGGATTGGGGAGCTGATGGAATGAATTTCAATTTTATTTTTTTTTGAATTATGCTTTATTATTGACGATTTCAGTCACTCCGTTCCTAAAATTATATTAAAGAGATAAATCAAGAGATGTACCTAAATAATAAAGATGATAGACTTTAACACTATTAATGTCATTCTCAAGATTCTCTCCTAAAAAAAAATATTCTACTTTTTTTAAAAATTAAACCTACACTAAGAGTTCCCAGACAAACTTTCAACTTACCTATAGAGCGAATTTCATTTAGTTAATTAGTGGGTGGGTGTGTATTCGCCCATTTAGAGGATCATTTATTCCTCATAATAATAAAATGGTCTAAGGGCCCGCTTGGCGCTTGGGATTAGAATGGTATGGGGATGTTAGTTAAGTTTTGTCTCTAAAAATAGTAAGTTATAGATTTGACGGTAACCATATCGTACCTTTTTAATTAAATTTAGTTAAGACAGCTTTAGGAGGTTAAATTTTTTTTATTAAGAGTATAACGTAGGTGTCGAGAATATAATCAAATTCAATAATAATAATTAATAAAGTATTCAAGTACAACTCTATAATATATTATTATAAATAATAATTGTTAACCAAACGTTGAAAGAAAAATTCGATAGTACATAAACCTGAGATTTAATAAGATTTTAAGGCTTCTGCAACCCACTAAGTCTAAGTCAAAGCTTTACTGGTGAAGTTTCAGATGAGTACTTACTCCAATGAGACGAAATGTTATATTATCTTTTTATATATATATATAATGATATATTTTCATATATTTTTAATTATTTAATATATTATGAATGGACTTAATTTAATAAGTTCCCCCCCGGGGGGGGAGCATTTGAATTTATATTATATATATATATATTCTTATAATTTTTAATATAAAATATATATATTTTCATGCATATAGATTTTAGAATATTTGTATTAAAGAAAAAGAGTGTAATAACTTCATAAAAAAAAAGACACAAATATTAAATATTCTAATGACATATATGATAATTACGTTAAACATTGATCGAAATTCAACAAAATTAAAGATAAGAGATAATAAATATTCTACCTCCCCAATCACTGTAATGCCAATATATAAGGGTACGTATTATGAAATGACAGCATCCGCATTTGCCAAACGTATAATATAAGGGACCAAACCAGACCAGACCAGACCAGGTGGGTCCTTCCATATATTATTGAAATGAAGTCTTTTTTGTAAGTTCAATTATCAACTAATTAAGTAGGACGGGTAGCTAGAGTACGGGTTTACTAGATTATCATTTTGACCATTTATTAAGACTATAACTCCTTGAGAGAGACCTCACCCTTTTGCACATTATCCTGATTATTTATTTTGTTTAAAAATGATGTCAAAATTTCCTTTGGGACTCGATTTATATTTTGAGGGTATAGAATTACACAACTTTTTTTTTAACAATTATTTAACTGAAAAAACATTAATTTAATTTTTCATCTAAGACATTTGAGTGTGAAAAAAGCATAAAAATTGAATGGCGGCATGGAATATTAATTTGAAGGGTTCATTCATTCGGCCATGAAATAATGGCAAGGATGAAATGCACATCTCAACAATTGCAACAATATGACAAAATCTGTAACATCGATGGGTGTCCACAACTATGGGAGAAAGCAACTTGAAAATTAAGCATCATATACAATGTGTATAATGGAATTTTGATGGGAATGCATGCTTACACCATGTTGGGGAAGAAGTTGACGATTAATTAATTTATAGCTAGCCATCCAGCTTGCTACCTAGCTGATTGTGAAGTTTTGATGGGATATAACTAACCAGGATGATCGGCCAATTTAATTGCAAAGTGGGAATTTAAAAAGTTATCAGTTAGTGGACAGAGCAAACACCCAAAAGGTGATGAACAATTAATTTGGAAATTAAAAATTATGTTAAACAACCCACCCCCACCCCCACCCCCTAATTATATGTTTAATAATGAAATCGTGGGTAAATGAAAGACGCAGACAACTTTCCTTGAAGGAAGCCAAGTTCCAGTTGGAAACCCTAACCTCTGGACGCGGGGTTCATATATATATATATATTTATGTGTGCGTGAAGTGACATGATCTCGTCATTGGACAAGCTAGCACTAAAAATCTGGCTGGGTCAAGCATCATGGTTTAATTTAGTCTTTGGTTCCGGTAATTGAATTTTCAATGATTTTTAAGACGAAAATGGCATCAAATTAATTAAGTTAGCCTGAATCATCACTGCATAGAATATACTTTTGATGATGCACCGAGGTCATCGGATTTCTTGTACCTAAGTATGGATCCTATCCTCACATGTCATCCATGTTGTGGATTTTGGACAGATTTTGCAACAGAGACTGTCCAAGGTGTATCCTAAAGAGGTCTCCAACGCCCTAAGTTAGCCATGAGATGTTAAGAAAAGAATACGTACGGGATATATTATAAGACATTCCCCCACTTTCTTAATTTTGTTGATGAGTAGATTTATGAAGTGGATATTTATCGAGTATTTATCTGTCTTTATTTATTATAAATATCGAGAATAAATGTCTTTTACATTTAGACAAATATTTTAGTTATTGTGTAATAGTTATAGGTATAATATCAAAGTGTTTGTAGTAATAGTTTAGTGATCATACTTTTATGAAACTTTTTTAGGTGATTTAGTTATTTTTTTATTTTCAAGACTAATCTTGACTCGTCATAATTAACATTGTAGGTTAGTCCTCTCTTAGTGACTACTTCTTTGGTGTCACCGTTTTAGGATTGTTTTAGGATAAAATGGATGATCTTGATTGTGATTCCTAACTTGAATTTATCTTGTAAAATAAGCTTTTCGTGATGAGAAAAATTGTGAAAGAGCATGATACTAAAAAAATTTCAACTAGTGAAGTATCTTTAAAAGGAGTGTGGTGATTGGTTTGTGTATTTAAAAGGAGTGTGGTGATTGGTTTGTGTATTTTAGTCTTTCAATGATTGATAGTCTTGTATGAGGTTCCTAAAATTTTGAACGTATATGAAACTGCCCCATTTTAGTTTGGCTTTAGGCTTATGCCTCAGCACAGGGTTATGGACCTATTGGAGTACATCATGGGCAATTGCCTAGGACATCCATCCCCCTTGGCATGGAGACATCGGTCTCATGGGCCTGATCATAATATGTCATTGTGTGACAAAGGCACTAAACGTTTATAATAATAATGATAAACAAGGTCCACAACAAGTCATGTCTAATTAAGAGGTTGGCCCTACCATTAGGAGATAAAACTCCAACTAATAAGAAGGCGAAGACGTCCTCCTATTAAGATATGTACAACTCAAATTCACCCCTTATCCATCATGCCGTATAAAATTAAGCAAACATATGACAATTGTAGAAGAGTAGAATATCTTTTACTATATAATTAGCATTACCAAGTGCGAAAAGGATTAGATCAAATAAATAATAACAACATTGACAAAAACCCAAAACATAGGGATCGATAATAGAATAAAAAACAACGAAGTAAGAAAATACTCCCTATTTTGATGAAACAACGAAGTAAGAAAATACTCCCTAATTTTGATGGGACTGATTGCACCATTCCATACCTAATACGTATAATAAAAATAGTAACAACATTATTAAAAACTCAAAACATGGGGATCGACAGTAAACTAAAGAACAACAAAGTAAAAAAAGACTCCATAATTTTGATGGAACTGGTTGCACCATTCCATACCAAATACGTGTAGTAAAAATAGTAACAACATTGATAAAAATCCAAAACATAGGGATCGACAATAGAATAGAGAACAACGAAGTAAAAAAAACTCTTTAATTTTGATGAAACTAGTTATACCATTCTATACCTAATACGTGTAGTAAGGAACAAACTTGGAAGTCGCCTGATTTTGATGGCATATAATTAGCTTTCACCCCAACTTGCAAAGTGGACACTTAAAATGTTCTAATTAATCATAACTTTCATGACTTGGATCATTTTCCTTGGCTGCACTGAGGTTACATAAGCAGTATACAATAAAACTCAAAGCCTCTTCGGTTTGGTGTTTGTTGTAATTTTAGAAAATTACAATTGAGTAAAGTATAATTTTACTTTATATTAAAACTACGTTTTTCCTGCAACAACATATATAGGAGAGTAAATTGCTTTAAAGAAAAAAAAATTCCCTGTTCTCTATAAAGAGCAAAACAACTTACAGCAAGGGATATCAAAAAAGGCCCTCCAATCCAGTTTGATTTGGAAATTGATGGTATATTTGCAACTGAAAGAATAACATGACATTTGAACCCCAAAAAAAAAGAAAAAAAGACGGCCCAATCAATCATTTCACCTCACTTGAAATTATCATTATTGTATGGTCTTTTGTTATTCGTGTCATCAATTTTAACAGAGAAAATAAATCACATGAGGATTTGTCTTATTGCGCAGAATAAGAAATTAAAATCATTATCTACTGATGTGAATTTTAACTTATTATGATTCAACTATCTAATCTGTGCTGACAACCATTTGACCACACACTTGATAGATAGATAGCATGATGGATATCTTACCCACTCAACCCAGATGATTGGACAGAATAGCATAGTGACAAGTGGGCTGTTTGGTTACAAAATGGTGCTTAATCAGCAGATGAAAGAAGGGGAACAAGTGATACTGAAGGGAGATGCCAGCTGCATGCCAAAATGGGGTAATTATCAAATCAGTACTCGTGCAATAAAACATGCGGGAGAAAACGACATAAGGAGCCAGAGAAGTGTCGACACGAATGAATGAATGAATGAATGGGATTCATATCATATATGTATATATGTACAGATGTGTGAAAAGAGAGATCCTTCCTTCGGATAAGAATGACAAAATTAGTTGACACACCTAGCTCTACTATTCGTCTTAATAATAAATAAAGAATATCATTTGAAAGTTACATATTTGACTTAATAGGAAAGATGAGACAAAACATGATAGAATTACCATATCATATATAACTTATCATAATTAGGGAAGATGAAGCATATTTTGGTTGGAGATAGAATATGCTGCAGTCTTTTGCTTTGATAAGATTTTTTTGATAAAGAGGGAGGAAGGGAGGGAGGGATGGTGTTGGTGGTGGAGGGAGAGGAGAATCTTTGATTGAAAAGTTGGGGGTCGCAAGCAAATATATATATATATATATATATAAATCAATTTGCAGTCCAAAATACTATTCTTTCCTCCTCATGTCTCTCTCATTAATACTTTGAATTTTATTTTTCTATTTTAATTATCTATTTGTTTGTTGCTTTTTAAATAAAAAACAATATATGGTAACTAATTTGATAACATATATATTATTATTGATGTTACAAAATTTTGACTTTTTTGTTGTTGATGTTGTTTTATAATAATTAAGATTATTATAATTATATTTTGAGATAAATATATATATAGCTATCAAAATCATTAAATGGATAAATAGTTACTTGCACTAAATAGTGTTAAATTTCACTAGTGGGTTGTTGATCTGACACATTATAATTAAGTCCGATAAACTTTATATATCATATACTTAATTGTCACTTAAATTGATATAAGTTTGGAAAAAATGATTAATTAATTTCCTCAAAGCTTCCTTTCTCTGGTCAGCATATATAGCATTTATGTGACAGATACCAAGAGCTGTAGATTTCGAAATGATTTATAATTAATTGGATTTTTGTTGCATCATTATCAATCAGTGCGAGGTGATCTGTTGCATAATTAGCTGTCTTTGTCTTCTCTCCTCTTCTCCCAAAACCCTGTCCTTTTCATCATTTTAAGCACACAGTTGAGTTACTGGCCCGGATTCGATTCCATTCCATTCCCATCACTTCTTTAAAGTTTGTTTCTCTGACATGGGAATGACATATATATATATAATTTAATTTAACCTTCCCATATTACCACTCCACTCCACATTGGCCACATGAATTTAAACGGGCCGCATTGGGCTAGCATGATCATTTGAAGGGGTGACCCGCTTGCACTATTTTGCATGGGCCTTCACTGCCCAGCCACTGGCCCGCAGGCCATCTTTTTTTCTTCCTCGGTTTTATTATAAAATTTTAAAAATTATAAATCTACAATTTTAAAAAGTACAAAAATTTAAAAGTACATTTGAGATATGTTAACGATGTGGTGGTAATTTTATATATAGCACATGTTAGGTTAGGTTAGAGACCCAATTAGATAAGCCTAACAGAGAGCTCCTCTTATTGAGTTCAAGTGAGATATATTTATGACCCAAATGTAGGGGAACTCATGTTAAAGTTAAGATGTAGAGCTCATGAGTAGTGGACCGACCCAAGTCCAAAACTTCTAAGGATCACTTTTAAATCCTAAATTAACCTATTTTCTTTTTCCTTCTCCCATCTACTGTTTCATGGTGCCTTCCCCCACCCATGACTTGAGCGTTGAGGAGGGTCGGTCCTTGCAGAGAGATGGCACTGACAGGCTTAACTCTTTATTTATTTATTTTTTTCGTAATTTTGAGAGTACGTAGATCTATATACCTCAATCGTAATAGTGCATCTCTCTATCAATCCGAGCAGCATAGATGTAATTTTCGACATCATTAGATAAATAATAGATAATACCTCAAATTAGTTTTATCGATTGATAAATGAAGAGTTATAAAATATATATGACATGACGTTTTAAAATAATATACTAAAACAATAATCATGCTGCCAACTAAATAATATATAGATGCATACATCTTTATTATTTCAAATTTTGAAAAATTACAATTTGCAATTACGAATTTTAATTATATATATATATATATGAGCATGGCACGTGTTATACATGCAAAACTTGTTCATTACCATCTGCTCATAACCACCATATATATAATGCAATTACTCAAAGCCATCCAATGGTCTCCAACACAACCAACCAAATTATAGCACAAAGCTTGAGGATGGCATCGCAAGCCACTCCTAGCTCTCTGCCTCTGCCTCTGCATCGCATACGCCAAATCTCATCAAAGTTTCTCTTCGTTTTCTTTCCTTTTCTCTTCTTCTTCTTCGACGACCTTTTACTTGCTTATTTTGCAGTTAGGGATTTGGGCTAATTAATTAAGGTTCAAGCCCGAGAGTGAGTAATGGCATCGTTCCAAATTAAAGGAGACGGCGGCCCTGACATAATCTGCCATGACATTCATCTGGTTTCTTCTAGAGGGTTTTGGAAGCAAAGCAACCCGCTCGACTACGCTATCCCTCTTCTGCTTCTGCAACTCTCTCTCATTTCCATGAGCTGCAGGCTCATCGATCTCTGTCTCCACCCGCTCCAACAGTCCTCCATTGTCTCCCAAATTTTAGTAAGTTTCCGGGTTCTCTCCCTTTCATCGATCATCATGTTCTCATTCTCTGCTGCTACGTACTTGGATAAATTAGGAGGAGGATATTCATGGAGTTGTGAAAATATATGATTGAACTGGAAATATTAATAATAATAATAATAATAATATTCAAATGTTTTGCTTCTTCTTCTTCTTCTTCTTTTTTTTTCTTTTTTTTTTTTGCACGATCAATTTCGTATAGACGAAAGCCATGCATGCCAATGACCTAATTAATTAGGAAGATATGCAGTTGAGTGATGATGGTTACTTGAATTGACAGCGCCTTAATTAATTCCTTAATTGTATTGCGGCTGGTGGCAGGGAGGAATTGTATTTGGCCCTTCACTTCTAGGACAAGAAAGCACCATAGCAAACAATTTGTTTCCCAGAAGAAGCACCATGGTGCTCGAAACATTCGCCTCATTTGGCCTCATGTTTTTCTTCTTCGTAATGGGAGTGAAGGCCGACGCTAGCATGATGTTCCGGCCGGGAAAGATGGCCATGGCGATCGGCGCTCCGGTTATGATCTCCACCGCCGTGCTCACCACTGCACTATCCTTCCTTCTCAAGAAATATGTTTCCATGGATGACAGTCTCGCAAAATCTCTCCCTGTCCTTGCAGCCTCCCAAACCTTGACTGCGTTTCCAAACATCGCTTGCATACTCACCGAGCTCAAGATCTTCAACACAGACCTTGGTCGCCTAGCCATGGCTTCCTCAATGTTCTGTGATATACTCGGCTTTAGCTTGGTGGCAGTTGGTTTCACAGTGCTGGCAAATACCCATTTAATTAGAGGAGTCATGGCGTTTGTTTCGGTCCTCTCGTTTGTGGCCTTCGTGGTGTGTGTTTTCCGGCCGGTGGTGTTATGGATTCGGAGGAATACGTCGGAAGAAAAGGCAATCGGAGGGACGTGTATCAGAAGCATACTCGCCTCCGTTCTTCTAGCCGGCCTGGTCGGCGAGCTTATCGGCCAGCATTTCATCTTCGGACCCATGGTTTTGGGGTTGGCCGTGCCGGAAGGGCCGCCCTTAGGAGCAGCCATAGTGGCGAAGCTCGATTCACTGATTTCATCCCTGCTCTATCCCACCTTCCTCACTGTTAGTGGCCTGCAAACCAACATCTTCAAGATTGATTTACAAGCTGCCTATATCGTCTTCGCCATAGTTCTCTTCGCTAGCTTGGTTAAGATCACAACCGTATTGATAGCAGCATATTACATTGGTATTCCCTTACGGGAAGCTCTGGCGCTCGGGCTCTTGCTGAACGCCAAAGGCATCTGCGAGCTTGTTGTTTACAACTTGTGGAGAGATGGTGAGGTGCGAAACTAGTCCTTCAAATTTTTGCCTGCCCAAAACACCATTTATATTTTGGTTTAATTAATTGTAGTTGTTGATGATCTGATCAATTTTACTAATTTGTATGATATTAAAATGTTAATGTTTACAGATTTTGAGTGATCAAGAGTTCGCCTTGGCTGTCATCTCGGTGGTGGCGGTGACGGCGATCATAGTTCCGCTAATAAAAGTACTCTACGATCCAACTAGGCACAAGCTTCCAATCAAAAGAAGAACCATCCATCAATCAAAGCGCAGTGGGGAGCTGCGAATCCTTGTTTGCATCCACAAGCAAGAGAATATCCCCACAGTTGTCAACCTTCTAGAAGCTTCATGCGCCACAGAGGATAGCCCCATCGAAGTCACGGCGCTGCTGCTGGTAGAGCTCGTCGGCCGGACCACCCCAATGCTGATAGCCCACCAGCCACACCAATCTTCGAAGCGCCATGCCAGCGGCCACAGGTCCGGCCATATCGTCAACGCTTTGCATCAATACCAGGATCGTCGGGAAGGATGCGTCACCGTTCAAACTTACAGCGCCATCTCGCAGATGGAGATCATGCACGAAGACATCTGTCGGATGTCGATAGATAGCGGTGCCACCATCGTGATCGTCCCGTTCCACAAACAGTGGGCCATCGACGGAAACATCGAGCGAGTCAACCGTACCATCCAACAGATGAACATCAAGGTCCTCGAGAAGGCGCCTTGCTCCGTCGGCATCCTCATTGATCGGGGAATTCTGAACGGGTCCCTTTCCATCGTCAACTCCCAGTCAACGTACAACGTTGCCGTGGTCTACATCGGCGGCCCCGACGACGTCGAGTCGCTAGCCTACGGCGCCCGCATGGCCAACCACGAAAACGTGACTCTCACGGTCATCCGATTCCTCCTCTTCGGCGGTGATAATGCCAGAGAACGCAAGCTGGACAACGATTTGATCGATGAAGTTCGGGAGGCCAACATGAGGAACGAGGCGTTTTCGTACCAAGAAGCGGTGGTGAGAGATGGGGTGGAGCTGACTGAATGCATTAGGCGATTGGAAGAAGGTTTTGATCTGATTATAGCTGGGAGGCAACACCAGGACTCGAGCATTCTCCAGGGGCTGGGGGAGTGGAGCGAGTGCCCGGAGCTGGGTGTCATCGGAGATATGCTGGCGTCCCCGGACTTTGGCAGCGCCGCGTCGGTGTTGGTGGTGCAACAGCAGAGAGTGGTAGGAGGGACGTTGGTGAATCGCGCCACAAAAGGAGGAGGTGGTGGTGCAGCTGATCATAGAGATATGGCCCTCCATCTCCATCATGGTGTAGCAGCGGCAACATCTTCTACATTTGGGGTTGAAAATGGCCCAGCTGCCTGGCATATTTCAATGGAAAGAGATTATTAGAATAATAATCTATTAATTAATTAGTTACTTTTGAAATTTTTTTGTTTTCACAATCTCCATTCAAAATTTTACTTTTTCTCATCTCCTTTCCTCAACATGATTATGATCAGATGAGTATAATTAAGTTTGAAATTAGATTTAAGTTTATATATAGATATCCCTTTGACTTTGAGTTTAATTCTCAATTACCTTAATTATGCTTTTTTTTTTTATCTTGTATTAATTTCTTATATAGTTTCTAATAATTACTTTCATAAGACGACGTTCATTTAGATACACAATTTATTATTTTAAATCTCAAATTTCTAAACACTATATATTTATGAAATAACAAATTAAATTTGATTTTATAAATAAAAATATATATATATAATTCAAAAATTACTAATTAAAAACTAATATTGGAAATCAAACTCTATACAAATACTCACTGCTATTCACTTTAAAATTTGGAATTCATTTACAGTGAATTTTATTTACAAATAAGTTATTATGTTTGGAATGAATTTAAAATATAAATTTCATTTTCTCTTATTTTTAAATTTTTTTATTTTTGATATAATAACCTTGTTAAACTAAAAGAAAAAAATATTATAAGAAACATCAGCGTCTTTTATATTCTGTAATTATATATACACACACATATATATATTTTCAAAATTAATTCTCAAATTAATTAAGAATTAAATAAATATATAACATGCTATACATACAGCATATTCTATATATGCATTCTGATTTAATAGGACTAGATTGGATCAAATCGGTCCAATTCCACCCTTAAGTCTAGTGAAAGTGAGAGGAAATAATAAGGGTAAAACCATCAATTTCTAGAATTTGTCGAGGGGGTCTTTATTTTTTTTTTTTGAAAATATAAAGGTAACCAATATAATTTAGATAAACCTTAGAATTGACACGCCTAATTTACTTCAAAAGTATAACACACAATTAACATATTTTGATAATGTAAAATGATGACTAATGGTCTCCTGTGAACAAGTAGATAGAATTGAACAAGTACATAACTAAAAATAGTAACTTATAAAACACATATGAGTTATAAAGTAATTATAAAGACTAAAATTATATATAAGAATAATTAAGACTAAGTTTTATGTAATTGACCCAAATCAAGAATGCTTCAAAACTAACAAAAAAATTTTGAAACATTTCTAATGCACGGATCAACACTAGATTAGTGTTGTTTCGGTGTTTTTGAAACATTTCTTACCTTAAAATGTTAAAAACTAACAAAAAAATATTTTTAGACCTTTTTCATAATTTTGGAAATGCTTCAAAACTATTTTGTAATATTGAAAATGAGACCACATTAGAGATTGAAGTAATTATGTTTATCATATCCTGACAACTATGTTAAAGATAGATCTCTAAAAACTGTTAATCCTAATTTATTCTTCATTTTGTGAAAGGTTAAAAGTTGTTGAGTTCTCTCTACTATCATTATCATCATCTTTCTGTCTTTTTGATATTTTTAATTTGTCATTCCATTGTTTTATTTCACTATCGTTCTTCCATCTTCTCGATCTCGTCTTAATTCTGCCATGCCATCCATCATCGTTGTCCTTCCATCTTTTCAATCTTGTCATGATTACACTATTCTATCATTTTATCTACTATCGTCGTCTTTATATTTTCTCGATCTTATCATGATTTTGCCATTCCTTTCATTTTCGATCAATAACTACAACTCTGAGTTATTTGATGGTAACCACCAGCCGACAATTATCCAAATTCTCATTTGTATAAATATATATCCTTATTCGTAACTTGTTCTCAAATAAATTGTGAATATATTATGTGTATATATATATATATTCAATGAATGATTGTGTATAGTTATGATTTTGTGAATATATGCATATATATCTATTTAGAGGAAGAGAACACTGATGAAGTGAAAGAATTTTTACAAATTATATTATATTTAATTTATTTTAAATTTATTTTTATTTTTAATTATTTAGACATGAATCATGAATAATAAAACTTGTGTTTATGTTTGTTTAAATAGATGATGAAACTTATATTTATATTTGATTAAATAACTAGTTTTTATAATTTTTACATTAGAAATTATATTTATAAAATAGCTCTTATATTTTTTTATTTATGTATTTTTTTATATTTTTATTTATTTATTTTTTAAAATATCATTTTCTCATTTTTATTTAATATCCTAATCGTTTTTCGTTTACATTTATGTGCAATCTAGCTGTAAATACCACCAGACAGATTATTTTATATTATATATTTTTTTAATTTTTGCACCACTCTTTTGATACAGTTACTCTAGAAGGTCTTCGTGGGATCAGCACACTGCCCAAAATCTAACGCTCGTTCCCAAAGAGCTGTTTAGGGAATCAATGTTCCTTCACAATTATTTGGCTAACTCTAACCCATCGTCAAATCGTTCGTCAAGTTAAATTGATAGCAAGCTAATTGAATTTGTCCACCTCCAACATTGCTAGCCAACATTAAATCGGTTAGTTAAAACTGTGTTCTTTTTATTTTTTAATTTTTAATTTTAGGTTTTAAATTTATTTTAATTTTTTTATTTTATTAATCTATTTTTAAAAAATTAAAATACTTTTTTTTTGTCATTTTAAAAAACTATTTCTTAAAACAGAAAATTAAAAAATGAGTTCTCTTTTGAAATTTTGAAAATAATTTTTTAATAATATTTTATACAAAAAAATTTAATTATTCAGTAAATTAAAAATATTTAATGTTAATATATTATTAAAAATATATATATTTTTTAAAATTAATTAATTTTATAATATTTTTTTCTATTACAATAGTAAAATATAAATAAATACATAAATAAATGTGTTTTGAGTTTGAATTTGTTTTGAATCAAAACACTCAAAATAATTTTTTATTATTTTGAGTTTTCTTTATAATTTTTTTTTTATTTTCAAAAATACATTTTTAAAAACAACAAAGAGAACGCATTTTCATTATTTTAGAAATTTGAAAACTAAAAATAATTTAAAAACAACAAAGAGAACGCAACCAACTTTTGGTGAAATCCAATTCTCTCATTAAATTTAACAATTGATTTTGGCCAAACCATCCTCTCACCATCAACAACTATCTTAACGTTGGAAAAGGCTCAACTAGAAGCCGTGGAAGACAAAATCAACTAGTGAAAACAAATTATAAACGTGGTGATCACCATAATTATAAAAAATATAAGTTATAGACACAACAATAGACAAAATTGCGCGACAAACACCAATTCTGACAACAACAACAATAAGCAAAACGAGCGATGACAAGTTGTTCATCATCTTGTACAAACAAATCTAAGTTTGTGATTTTAATTTTTATTTATTTATTTATTTATGTATTGAATGGGTACTATTATATATTTGTGTATTTAATTATTAATTTGTATATTTAATTATTGATTTTGTGTATATGTGCATTTGATTATTTTGTATATGTGTATATTTAATTATTTTATGTATTTAATTATTAATTTTATATATACATGCATTTGATTAAAATTTTAAATTTATTATTATAAAATTATTTCAAACAATTTTGTTAAATAATTATATTTAAAAAATATTAGTAAATTAATTTAAAAATATATTAAATATTATTAAAATTTAATAACGTAATATTTATTATTAAATTAAAAAATAAAAAAAATAGCTAAATAGAGAGTACGGTTGTAGCAAGTATAACTTTTAAGATAAAATTAAAATAAAAAATAAATTATTTATAATATAACAAATAGCAAATAGGACGATGACTTGAAGTCAACCTCCCTCACCTAAAAGTTTCCCATCCCTAGATTCAGCTCTTATTTAAAGGCGCTTGGGCCTCAGCCTCTCTGTCTATCATCTCTCTGGTACAACTCCGTGCCAATGGCGGAACCTCCTCCTTCCTCCTCCTCGTCACGGCGCCGCCTCAAGATTGGCATAATAGGGTTCGGCCCCTTCGGCCAGTTCCTTTCCAAAACTATCCTCAAACACGGCCACACCATCACCGCCACCTCCCGCACCGACCACTCCCACCTCGCTTCCGATTTGGGTATCTCATTTCACAGGTATTCATTATTCCCACCCATCATTTCCCTTCAAATATTCTCTCTTTTCTTATTCTAACTTTGTCTCACATCGAATCCGCCAAAAAGTTCATAGTTATAACCAAACAGAGTATATAATCTCTAAAGTTGCTTTTGAGTATGATTATTTCAAATAACATCATTTGAAATCCTCTATCCAAATGCAACCTAATAAATTTCAACGTCTTGCATTGGCAGAGACATGAATGGATTTGTGGAGACAGACAACGACGTGATACTGATTAGTACGTCAATCGTGAGCCTATCGGACGTTGTGAGTTCGATGCCATTCCACAGCCTGAAACGGGCAGCCACACTCTTTGTGGACGTGCTCTCGGTTAAGGAATACCCAAAAGAATTTCTACTGCAAGTATGAAAATTACGTACCTTTGATCTTGATGTGGCTAGCAATAGGCTGGTATTCTCTGTGTTTTTGTATTGTGAAGCTTGTTTCTTCTGTGGGTGATGGCGTTCTTGCGTTTGGAAGGTGCTGCCTCCAGAATCAGACTTGCTTTGCACGCACCCCATGTTTGGACCTGAGAGCGGGAGAGATGGGTGGAATGGCCTCAACTTTATGTATGAAAAGGTCCGAGTAAGGGATCAAGCTGTCTGCTCAAGTTTCCTTGGAATTTTCAAAGATGAGGTTAGTATCTATCCTAACATGGCAGTCCCAAATTGTGAGAATCGAGCTGACAAGAACAATAATCACAAGCATTGATGTCATTATGCCAGGTCGCGTACATGAATTTTAATTCTTTACCCCGACGAGCATAACATGTTTGTAACTACACAGACAACCATTACGGGGCCTGCTAAGTACACTACTAGTGTTGCAAATTGTAGCAAGTGATGGAGATGACTATACAAAGAAAAGCAAGAAAATTGATAATATAAAGAAAGGAAATTCAACATACATGGTCAATCTGATCAAATAGTTTCTATAAACTATAAGAAGTAGGAGGATTTACAGTTTAAGATTTAGGGGGTCCTGATCATTGCTTCACCGGTTGATGTAGGGTTGCAAAATGCTGGAAATGTCTTGTGAAGAGCACGACAAACTGGCTGCTAGAAGTCAATTTCTCACTCACGCAATTGGCAGGTATTACAATGTTTTGCCTCTTTACCATGAAAGAACTACAGAGGAAGTCAACTTCATTCTTTGACAGGACCTTGTCAGAAATGAAGATCGAGTCTACATCCATAGACACCAAGAATTTTCAGTCACTGGTTAAATTGGTAAGAGTTCACTGTTTCAAATCCTTCCTCTTCTTTAGTTGGAACCATTTCTATGAACTTCATGTTCCATCTGGCCACTCAGAGGAAGAGGGAAATAACAATTTCCTTTTCTTTCATGTTCTGGGAGACCATACAAAGGCCAAATTAATATAATGATAAAGCACACTAACATGAAATTGTTGGCAGAAAGAAAGCACAACGAAAGATAGTTTCGATCTGTTTTGTGGGTTATTTGTCCGTAATAAATATGCCAGAGAAGAGGTATGGAACTTATTCCTTTGTCTAAAAATTTGGTTTATGAAAATAATGCTGCAAGTTGAAAGTTTATTTAAGAGAATAAAGATTAAAAGATAAATGTTGCAGCTGAAGAACCTAGAAGTAGCTTTTCAGAATGTTAAAAGGAAGCTGCTAGATGGGATGAACAAGGAGTTGGATCTGAGTGTCTCTAACCATTGACAAAGAACACCATTCAAATGTTGTACGATATTCGACTCATGTTTTGCCTTCACTTAGTGCTTGAATACTCTTCACAATATAGTTTGATTATTATTCTCTTTTTTTTTTTTTTCTTTTTTGAGAATGATGCCATCATTGCTGTAAGTTAAGATCAAATAAAAAACATATTGTATGATGAACTTCTACTTATTTGATTCCTTCTTCTATGATAGATACAGAATTGCTTGGATGTTTAGAATTCTTCCGCACATTTCTAACAATTTAATGCGAAGAATTGGTTGCAATTTCTTGCCTTTTTGTTTTCTTTGTTTGAAGCACAAAACATTGCTTGATAACTGATCACAGTTATTAAAAAGTGAAGATTGAAAATGGAAGCTAGGTAAAAAATAAAAGATAGTTCAACTTGTGTTTCAAAACAATGCTGGCATTTTTCAAAGAATATGTCTTTCTATGGTATTAAATTGTTAATGCTATAATATTTGTATTTTAATAGTATGATGCTATTATTATGATATTATCATTTAAAGAATATTATGTTATTGCTAATGTTATATAACATTGAAATAGTTTTAATATAAGATCCAACCAATACATTCTAGGGGCTTTTCTCACTCTTAAATAAGTATACAATCATCTTGACTATATAATTTAAATAAAATGCATTGTCATAGCAACACTTAAGTTAGTATACTCCTAGCTCCATGTTTTGTTGCATATAACGGCCTTTGTATTGACGAGAGAAGCAGGATTACGAGATGTAAGATCATGAGATGTGTGCATAATAACTTCATGTCAGTTTTAAGAATAATGAAAGAAGCTCAACTTTCCGACAAGATCCAGTAACTTCATGTGATAGTTTTGCTATGAACTCTATGTCGCTAGTCGTTTATCAAAAAATAGATTAGGCAGAAGGTAAATTCTCAATTTGAACAAATAACAACCTCGGTTTCACAGTTTGTTCATAATTTAAGCAGATAATAATTTTGGTTTCACTAGAATATTAGCATTTCAAAAGATCTGAAAACAGCAAAAACAAGCTAAGATTAAAATCAGATCTGCGTCAAAAATAGCAGCCTATTCAACAAAAAGAAGACCTAATAATAGAAAAGAAGGAAACTTGAGTCAGAATATTATGACCGAAGGAATCATAAGTAAAGATTCCCCCAACTTGTGAAGCCATACACTTACTCGTAAATCTCTGCCAAGATATCCTTCAAATTCGTAATCAAATCGGAATCATCAAGCATGATATCCTCGCCAATTTCACCAAAGCGCAGCAGTAATTTGTATAACAAATAATCCATAGAACAAGTATCTCAACAGCAACACTTCATCGGAATAAAGGTTTTTGACAGAAATCAAACCTTGTTTCGATTTATTAGTGGAGCTCTTCCTCTGGATCAGAGTCATACGCTTCCAAGTTTCAACTTCAAAGATATTCTAAAGATCAGTTGAGTGTTTTCCTAGAAATCGGAAAACACTCAACTGAACTTGGGGAGCTGCTACCGAACTCGCCGGCCGGATTCCGAGATTGATCTGGCGGTGATTCTGACCGGGAAGCATGGATTTCCGGGGGAAAATATCTTGCCAGATTCGACTTTCCGATCACGCGGAGGCAGGATCATGCAAACTGAACCGAAAGCTACTAATGACTGAATCATCAAAGATCTCTTAAAATAAGCAATCCTTTTATTCATCAATGTCAATCAGACCACTTGCCGAAAGAATAGTTTAAATAAAGCTAATGATTGATCAACACAACCAAATTAGATAATATATGCAAGTTCTAATATTATATACTCTCAAACAACTTACAGAGAGGCATCCAGTGTTATAAATAAGACTCTCAAAAACTTATCAAAGAGGAACATATAAGTGATGATTTGTGACATATATTGATAATTATTCCCATTTCACACATGCACACTCAATTCAAGTGCTGCGGGAATGAGAAAGCTTCTTTATTTGAACACAAGATTCAAAGATAAACTTGAAAATGTTACACATAGTCGCAACAAATTTATACAGGAGATAAAAGTAAGTTTTATAAAATTTGTCACATTTAAATAATTATTTATTGAATGAGAGCAGCGTGCTTATTTAAATAATGTTTGTTAACTAAGATATAAAATGAAAAAAAAATAAGATATAAAAAATATTCTGAATAAAAATGTGATAATATTTGTTATTTAATTTTTTATTTAAATCTAACAGATAAATTATCTTAATATAACCTTATCTTACTCATTTTAATAAACACTAACTTATTATATTAAATCCTTCAACTCAAATGATATAAAATAGATATAAAATGGGGATGGATCTAACCAACAAATTTGAAAACACAAATTAATAACCATAAATTGTGTATCAAAGATCCCTGTGCAGAATAAATTTCACCAACCCTTGATCTGTTCGTGAGATTAGATTTCATGAAATTAATTTTGACAACTCGTTATTTGTGTTACAATTATACACACTATTATCTAAACTATTGTAAATAATTTTTAATAAATTATCAACAAAAACATTATTAATTTTTTCACTCTTGAGATAACCATCCTTGTGTGTCCCTCTATACTCCTATCCTCGATTACATAAAAAAAGATAAATCGCAAACTGAACATTTAACTCTTGTGTAGGAAAAGAATTAAACTTATAGCCCACTAAACTACACTGACATATTACTCGTCTTTTGCCATCCGATCTATAGCCTGAGGGCAATTAACCGTTTCACGCTTAAAGTATGTTTAAGCATGTTGGGGGTAACCACCCACTCCTCTATGAAATATGACATTTGAAATCGAGACCATATGTAGTGATTGAGGCCAACGCTAGCTGGGCTGCCAGCTTGGGGCTTGCACCCTTAAATATTCCACTTGAGAATGAAAGTCCATGCATGCATAATGAAATAAGCCGAAGTGTAATTCAGAATTCCCCACCACAGTGGTCCAGAATTGTTGACGTATATTGGACCAGCAGATGCATAGTTTCCCATCTGCATCAAAAATGTATAGCTACACTAATATACAGAAGACATGCCTCGTACAACTGGTACTTCTCTTCTAACACAAAAAGAATTTGGATATTCCATTTTAGAAACCACTGAACTGACAAACACTAGCAAACTACTTCAACCAGCTATAAACCTGAGTTCCCAAGTTTCAAAATGCGACTAGGAGCTATGACAAGGGAATGAACTGAACAATTTGAAGAAGTAGACTGCAAGTTCCAAAGCTCTCCCACAGAGGCGACAACTTATTTATCGCAAATGGGTCACGGGATTCAATTGATACCGTGAAATGATGGCAAGACAGCAATAAGGGCGTCCCCATATCCAACTGCATCTGTAAACGCAGAAAGTAAAAGAAAGAATAAGCAAAAGTTTATAGCTAAACACGCAATGCAAGTTGGTGCTTAAACGGGTATGGCTTTCCTTCCATTTTCTTTCTTCCTATCCGTAATTAGTTTTCGTTTTCTGATTAAGTGGCACTTGGATGGTTTGTGCATAGAAGTTGACCAACCTGGTACATGTTGCCATTACCTCAGTAATATAATATGCTTCAACAGAACATAAAAATGAAACAGCCAATGACAAGCTAATTAAGTTTATAGCTAAACACGCAATGCAAGTTGGTGCTTAAACGGGTATGGCTTTCCTTCTATATTCTTTCTTCCTATCCTTAAATCAGTTTTCGTTTTCTGATTAAGAGGCACTTGGATGGTTTGTGCATAGAAGTTGACCAACCTGGCACATGTTGCCATTACCTCAGTAATATAATATGCTTCAACAGAACATAAAAATGAAACAGCCAATGACAAGCTAAGTAAAAAAAGAATGGATGGCAGTGACATAAAATAAAATTATTTATGCAGATGCATTGTCGCATGAACTTAATGCATTGTCCTAAATAAAATTATTTAGGAAGATTATTCATCTTCCTTTCATTTTTTTCTTTTCCCTTTGAACAAATCCTAGTTGCAATAATAGCATGAAGTTGTCTCTTTTGTGCAAAAGTCACGACAATGGAATAAGGACTAGTATACCCATGAATGCCTCAAAAGGACGTTCCCAATGCACAAGGCTGGCCACTTTGCGAGGATAGTTTTTGGACATGATATTACTATTTCTTTGCAAAGATACTGTTTCCATGACTCAAATCCATAAACAAGCAGTTAAAAGGAGCCATTTTACCGATACTATCAAGGCTCACCCTCATATCCATAAATGCCTCATGTCCAAAAATAATGTCTACTTCCATAACAGATAAACTGTTTTTTCTTTACAACAGCCAAGTTCCTAGATAGAAATTGACTAAAAATAACTAGAATTCATGTAGCCGATACCACATAGTTAGTGGGATGAAGGCCTGGCATGTTGTTGTAATGCTCTGTCAACTAAGTAATGGGTTGAAAACCTACATTATTCTAATCATGAAATAGTGTTGAAGCACCTTGCCAAGTCCAAAGGAGGATATTGCCATGGTTATCAAAACCAAAGCAGATATCAAACCAGTAAAAGAAATGAGCAGTAGCACGGTGCAGCTCCTACCCCAAATTTTAGATGCCCTCAAGGCTTATAAGAGTCAAAATGTCAAATTCTTTGATATTCTTCTTTAACAAATGAGCAACTGAGACACATAGTTGTGTGGTGCATTAAGATTAGAGCGCAAGCTGCCTTTAAGGCTTCAACACAAGAATTACAGATATAAACACAGGACATACACACTACACAACCTGGACATGGAGGCATAGCAATTTTTACTGAAATAGGACTCAACGCAATGACACATCAAATAACAAACAATGCATTCTTTATATACATATAAAAACAACCTCATACTCAACATAACAGGAAATAAGTGTGATTTAAATGTCTTAATACATATTTTAGAGAACTTATATTGTGAAAGTTTTGGAATTTAAGATTCTTAAAATCAAAAATTCAATTGGGAGGAGCAATAAATGACAACCATGCAGTCAAGATATATGGGAACCATCACTAAATATTAGTTTTACAAGACTAGGATTTTTAGTTTTACCTAATGCAATTAGGGACCTCTTTTTTTTTCTCTGGTTTTTTGAATGTTAACTAAGTTTATAATAGACTTTAAGTAGCATTGGATAAGTATCTTCAATTGAATTACTTTGAAAATGCTCTTGTCATTTTAAGATTTTTAGCCTATAAATATTGCTAATGGATGTAATAAAATAAAAAACACTTGAGTTTCAATAAAACTGAATATTTTGACCCATTTTCCTTCCCCCTGTTTCCCTTTTAGTCTCCTCTTCCTTCTTCTCCTCTCTCTTCTTGTGCCACTTCTTTTTCCCACATCAGATGTGGTACCAAAGCCCAATTACTGCACATGATTGAGAGACCTCTAGCATATTCACAAAGCCTCATTTCAATCAGTAGAACTATAGAAGTCAACTATGACTGCTTCAAGCCTCCCTGACCCCCATAGTATCTTGGAGACAAAGGACCCTTTGTTCATTACACTAATGAATCGCAGTCCTGTGGTCATAGATAACCTTCTGTCTAATAGTCTAGAGCCTTTGTAGAAACCAACCCTGCAGCGCAGAAGGTGTTGAACTGTAGAATCCTTCTGTTTGGTCGCAAAACCAATGCTGTTCATTACTAAGCTCCTACCACTGCCTTTACCATTCAGACCTGTTGCCCAGTCATAGCCACTGAAAGAGTTCACTTTCAGGCATCTCACTGACCTCACAGGATCTAGTCTTTGCTGCAGGACAACCTAGTTCCTCTTTTTTTGGTTTTTGCAATTGTCTGAAGATGACGAAGAAGCCATTGCAGGATCCAGTCTGTGTTGCAGGACCTACTGCCCCTTTGTTTTGATTTTGCAATCACGTGAAGATGACAAAGAAGCTGAAGAAAGTCTGTTAAGCGCATTTGATTTGAGTACTCAGATTTAGTCCCAATGAACGCTTGCTTTAGAACTCATCCGTCTCTCCAAATTAAGCCCAGATCCATGCCTACATTCCAGAACCTGAAAAGTGCTCTCCCCCCCCCCCCTCTTGCTTTTTTTTGTTTCTTCAGGTCCACAAGCCTAAACCCCACAACCCTCACCCAAACAAACCCTTAGCCTAAACTACTACATTTTTTTTTTTAAACCTAATAGCCTGTTGCAGTCAATTTCGCCACAATAAAAAAAACAAAAAAAACAAATCATAGCCCACAATCAACAGGCTGATCTTTGTTCATGAACAACTTGTTTTGGATTTATGAGAATTACATACGAGTTTGTCAAGATCTTCACTCAAAAAGAAGTGCAAGCACCAAATTCAGACCCACACCTGATTTGGTGATTGGGGTTCCAAGTCTACAAAGCTCAAAATTGAGTTTTCTTCAAAAAGTTATTCCTAGAATATATTAGTTTAGATATGTCAGATTAATTGTTCACAGTGTGAAGGGGACATTATTGAGGATATCACTCACAGAATCGAGGTAAATGGTTAATGCAGAGAAGTGCCTTCAGCATTTTATGAGATCATAAAAACCCTTCAAAGTTAAATAAAAAGTTTTATTGGATGGCTACAAGACCACCATCTTTCTCGTTAAGCACTAACATATTCAAAATATGAGCATAATTGAGATAAAGATGTTAAAGTGGACGTACAGCTATATAAGAAATGAGAGAATTGAAAACAAGATCATTCATAATAAAGTTAGAATGGAATCTATGAAAGATAAAATACATGAGACGCAATTAAAAAGTCTAAACATATGAAAGAAGAAAACCAATAGATCCAATCCATAAGGCAAATGGATGGAATGAAAAAATTTATGGCAAAAAAAGACTATAACATAGGATATAACTGGACTTACAAAAGCTGCGGCCACAGCTAGAGATTACCAAAGAGCTAAAATTCATGTAGCCAACCCAACTTATTAGAATTATTTTGGTGATGATTATTTGCATTTTAACAAATTTTATGATAGACTTAGTATTGAATTAGTATCTCAGAATTATTTTGGAGGAGTTCTAATTGTTATAAGATGGGTGTAATTCAAAAAATAATTAATCTGAATAAAATTGAATACTTGAGAATATATTATCTCTGATTCTTCTTCTTTCCCTGGTTTCTTTCTTCTCCTTGCTCCCCTCCTTTCTCTTCTTTGTTTCACATCAGTACAGTTTTTATTTTATAATTGATTCCCAACTCAAAAAAGGCATCCCCAATGAACGAAGCTCCTAACTTTGCAAGGGTTCTATTTGTACACACCTTCTCTTTACCTTTTTTTCTTATGCAAAGTGGTTGTTTCTACAAATCAAACCAATGACCTTTCAATTACGAAAGAACAACCTTACATTTCCAACTTATAATTTTATTTTTCAAATTTATAATTTTATTCTAATTTTTAACCAATGAACAACCAAGATTCCAGGATGGACACAGGTGACCTCAAGTTTCTATAAAGAGTCCAAGGATTAGAAAAAAGGTGGACCCAGTCACAAGGCTCCCACATTGTGCTCTCTAGGGAAGGTCAATTGCATGCAACCTTACTGTTAGTCCAAGGATTAAAAAAATAAAACATAATAGGACACATTTAGAGAGGTCAGACACTTATTTGGAAATGTCTGACAAGTATCATGTCTAACATGGGCGTCAAACAACATACAGCACCATTGTAGAAGTGTCCATGCTTCTTAGAACCAGAGGACCTCCCAATTCCGTGTCAATCGGTTGAACAGACCACTCCAGTCTGCTTACTATAACAATGGGCATACCCAATGTTGGCTTCCTGAACCAATGATGCTCAAGACAGATGACCCTACTTTTCGCATTGTCAAGTAGCATCTTAGACTCGAACAAATAATCCCAAACTTGGCAGTGTAAGCTTTCTGCTATTGCATCAAGCACCAAACCAGAACTAACTTTATTTATTTACATGAAGAAATGCAACAGGCAATAAGAAATTCACAAAACAATGTCAAGTTTCTAGAAAATATCTCTGCTTCTAAAACCATTAAGTGAAAATGACAATAGATCTTGCAAACTGCTTAGCAATTGAAAAACCAAAACCAATTGCCAAACTTCCTAACTCGGTAAGGCAACAATTTAGACCTAGGTCAAAACATATGTCCATGCCCAATCAAGGGAAATAAGTGGGTGAGATTCATTTCACCATGAATTGAAATAACCTAGAAATATACTAATCAATTATTCAAGTGGCCCATTATGTCCATGAAACTAATAGCACATAAATTGGACCCTATCATGCAGGCATCACACAAGGTACTGCCATATGAATGCGCATGTACAACTAAAGAATATATGCTATCATCTCCAGCCCTCTAAGTCTTGCATTTTCCTCGAGCACGTTTAGACCCCATCCAAAAAATAATAGATAGATAGATAAGAGAGAGAGAGAGAGAGAGAGAGAGGGGGGGGGGGAATTATGAATAAAAAGTCAGACATCATACCTCCATCTTCAATAAGAAGCTTCAAGACCTCACCAGCCACATCTGACTGCTTAATAGATGACACAATAAAAAGTCAAAAGAACATCCATATTAAAGGTAGAGACCAACTTAGAGGAGCTTAAACTAATGGCTCACCTTCACAGGAAGTTCAGTGCCAAACTGATCCAGAAAGCCAATCACTTGTCCCTCCTTGACTACATCACCCTGTTTATTGAAGAAATTGCTATTAGCATTTTATGTTCTGCCACCTCCGCCCATCCCCCAACAATCTTTTCAAAACGAGAAAGAAAATAAAGAAAAATAACAAGACTAAATAAGAAGAAAAATCAACTAAAGGCATGGACATGCACCCCAATCATCAAGATGCTGTTTAATAGAAAAATCAATCAAGTTGACAGTGTCAGTTTTTCATCTCTCGGTCTACTTGAAATGTTTATTCTGAAATTATCCTGGCATATAGAAGTTAACTGAAATAATAGTTCGTTGATGGTATCATCCAGTATTGTATTGAAAGTGCTTAAAGGTAATAATGCTTCACATATAAAGCAATATAGGCAAGAATGAAATATAAGTAGGAGTAGCCACAGCTTAAAAAGGTAGAGGTTGAATTTAGGAGTTGAATACCCCACAATAGGAAAAATTGTGACACCTACCTCTTTGCAAATAGGAGGTTGCTTCTTTCCCTTCAGTGTTCTGCCCCTTCGGAAGGAACCAACCTATGAGAAAAGGAATAATGAGCAATAACATTTTTTTTCCTCAATGACGACTAGAGGACAAAGGCTCAAACAGAACATACAGTTGGAGATGAGACTAGAACATATGCACTGGATCCAGAAGCCTCCAGTGCTGATAACTTTGCTGATTTTTTTGAGACATTTATAAATGGACTGACTTTTTCAGTAGAGGATTTGGGCGGTGTTGCTGGTGGGCTAGCAGGAGCTGATTCAATCACTGGTTTACTGGGAACAGCAGCTGGTATTGTAGGAGAAACATCTGGCATAGGAGCTGTTGTTGCACCAATATTACGCATGAGGTGCAGTTCGAAGTCTCCAACCTATAAAAAAGTACTGAGTGCTCAACCAGATATGAGAATATATAAAATAATAACCATCCCTTGCCAAACCCTCAATTATCTCACAAGCAGAATTCCGTTATGGGTTGATGCTTGGATTATCATCATAATGCCAATGAGAATGTTTCTAATCTTTGTAATTTGTTGCATCACATTTTTTTTTTCTTTTTAATACACAAAACAAATATCACTAAGGAGACTGCTAAGAAGGGGGGAAAACTATACAAAAGACAGCCAACTAAACAGAAATCACCAAAATAGTTACACAAAAAGACATCTACGCATAGTTATTAAAACCAGAGTGGTCATCAAACCGGTCAGGGTACTGGTTCACTTATTCAATGTGTTAGAAGGATGCAGCTTATTAGTGTTGTGCATACTGCTGTTTCTCTCAGTTGTACAGAGTGAGTGAGTTTGTTTTGTAGAGTTGTATATATACCTAACAGTGTAGAGAATTTAGAACTTCTTTTCCCTCCAAATCATTCTCTCTTTCCCTCACTTTCACATGGTATCAGATCCATGAGAGAGTCTCCTGCAACCTAGGGTTTCTGTACGATCTGTTCTTCACAACCTAGGGTTTCTGTTGTGTGATCTGTTCTGTTGTGAAGTTGCAATCTGGTGATCTGAAGTTGAGATTTATTCAGTTTCTAGTATGTTAGAGCTTTGATTGGAGATACAGTGATAGGTGATCTGATTACAGTGATAGGCAATCTGCTAATTCTTCTTCAATCTGAGTTTTTCACATCTGGACAGTACTCTCCTGTTAGTTTGTCTCAGGCAATTTCAATCAGCCTATTTCCAGTTGATTTCTTTATCTCAGATTTGAGCTATGGCCTCATCTAATTCTGCAGTGGTGAGTTCACCTTCTTCTGTGACTATACAATCATTTTCTGGTATTCCTGCCATTACAATTGACAAATTGAATAGCAAGAATTATCTTTCTTGGTCTGCCTCTGTCCAATGTGGTGTCGAGGGCATGGTGTAAGTGATCATCTGACTAAACAGCTATCTGATATAGCTGAATCTGATAGGAATTTATGGATAGAGTGGATGCACAGTTGGTTACATTGTTGTGGCAGTCAATAGATGTTGTTTTAGACTCATTATTTTGCGTTTATGGGACTTCCTTTGATATTTGGTTTGTTGGAGATGTGGAGCCTGATTTGATTTTTGACACCTACGCAGAGCTAGTACAGGGTCCTACTGCCTGGTCAGTGGGTGGGGATCAAGGGGCGAGGGTAGAGCCCCCGAAAACTAAATAGTTTAGGAATTGGATTTGGAAGATTTGTTTCCAAAATCCTAAATAGATTAGGAATCCTATTCAAATTAGGAGTTCTATTTGCCCTAGTTTTCGTCTATAAATATGTGGACATAATTCTTGTAATTGTAACCTTCTCAAATAGTGAAAAACACCTAGTGCAAACGTGGACGTAGGCATTCTTTGTTGAACCACGTAAATTTTGTCTTTTGTGTGTGCAATTTTGTTCCAAGTTTTTTTTTTTTTTTTTCCGCTTGATTCATTCCCTAACATGGCCCCATGCTAAGCAGTTGTACACTAATGATATAGTGCATCTATACACTCCCATTAGTAATTTCTTCTATATTCAAAAGGGAGATTCAGGTGCGGCTATATATTTGGGTCAAATGACTCAAATCCAGTCTGCTGTGATGGATTTTAATGCCATGCTCCCTATTACAGCTGATCTTGCTGAGCAGCAGAAACAGAGGGATAAATTGGTTATAGTGCTTACCCTAGCTGGTCTTGGGGCTGACATGGAGGGAATTCATACTCAGATTTTGAGCAGCCCAGATGTACCTACCATCGAAGAAGTATTTGCCCAGATTCTTCGTAGCACACAGACCTTAGATTTAGTTGGAGAGCCATCTGTTCTTGCTTCTCAAACTCATGGTTATTCATCCGTGTTTAGTTCTGGTGGTGGTCGTGGTCGTGGTCGAGGTGTTGGACGTGGTCAAGGTGGTAAATGACATCTCTGTAATTACTGTCATCACCCTGAACATTATAAGGAAACTTGCTATGCCCTCAATGATTGGCCTCCTAAAGCCAATATTTCAGCCCCTGGGAGTGCAGAAGA
Source organism: Diospyros kaki (assembly GCA_036245055.1). Taxonomy (NCBI): domain Eukaryota; kingdom Viridiplantae; phylum Streptophyta; class Magnoliopsida; order Ericales; family Ebenaceae; genus Diospyros; species Diospyros kaki. The sequence continues at coordinate 45,286,987 of BSEG01000002.1, read as the reverse complement.
GCAGTCAGTGATGCCTAATACTTCTACTCACACTAAGAGACCAGCCCTTACTTATACTATCTCGGTTGAGGAGAGGCCAGAGTATGTCAATTGCACACGGCTTGGCAGGCATCCTCTAATGTAGTCGATGTTGCCCAGGTGTCTTCTTCCTCCACTTTGTCATCCACCGGTAATTCTTGTATATGTCTTTCGCATGCCTCTCTTAGACCTTGGATTCTTGATTCTGAGTTGCTTTCTTTGTTCATTACTTTTTGTAATGAGATTACTACTCAATTTGGTTCTTTTATTCATATTCTTCAGAGTGATAATGATGAGTATTATCATTCTACAGCTTTTCAATCTTTTCTCTCATCTCGAGGTATTATATATCAATCCTCTTGTCCTTATACTCCACAACAAATAGGGTGGTGAAACGTAAGAACTGTCATCTCATTGAGACTGCTCAAACTCTTCTATTTCATATGCATGTTCCTATTTCTTTCTGGGATGCAGCTATTCTCACTTGTTGTTATCTAATCAACTGTATGCAATCTTTTGTTTTGAATGGGTCCATTCCACATACTTTATTTTTTCCTTGTGAATTTATTCTATGGGAGGGGAAGAGCAGAGAAAAAGCAGGAACAAGAGGAAGGGAATGAGAGAAAGAGCTTCAGCTCTCTCAAATATTCAAGTTTTTTATATATACTCAACACCATTATCTCACATTGTATGAATAAACCATATTTATAGAATTGATAAATCCTTTGAAACATCTAGAACTCTTTTAAAACTAATACCATGTAATATGGAAATTGACTACTACTTGAGTTCTACCACATGATATATTAGAAGTCCTAATAAAACTAAAATAATCTTAATAAAATCAAAGAACCTAAATACAACTCACTGTCCTCATCATTCATCCCAACTAAGTAAAAAATCCTATAACTCAAACAATCTGAGATCAATCTCCTCTTCAAAAATCAGCACACTGAATCTTGATATTCTATTGCTTGTGTGATATCTCAAAAGGCTATACCAGACCCTTCAAGAATTCTACTGTCTTCTCAAGGAAATTTTCTTTCTCTGCAGCTTTTTTCCTTTGCTGCAGAACTTTGTCCTATTTTTGTTGCTAGAACTTTTCAACTGAATTGCATCTGAACAGATTTGGTTTTTGGACTGTTAGAAAGATTTGGTTTTTGCATCCGAACAGATTTGTTTTTTTGTTGCTAGAACAGATTTGGTTTTAGGACCTACTGTTGCTGAAATTTTCCGAATCAGCTGTTGTTGATAGCTGTGAAATATGATGGCGGAAAGCTGTGGAACAATTGTGATTTGTAGCAAATTTCAAGTGTGGAATGAAGTTAGATTCTGTTACTGTTTGATGTGGAAGCAAGAGAGGAAGAGAAGAACTGGGCTAGATGAAGAGGAAAAGCAGCAGTGGCAGGAGTTGAGAAAGAGAAGGAGAAGAAAGAAGCACAGAGGAGGTAATCTAGGAGGAGAGGAAAAGATACAGTGAAGAGAGGATAAAGGGAGAAGCAAGGCTAATAGCTTGATATGTCAGTGGTGTTATTGTTAAAACCATTATCTCTTATTACATGAATAAGCTATATTTATAGGTTCGATATCACTCCTAAACAGGGGCGGAGCATTGTGGGGCAGAGGGGGCCATCCCCCCCCCCCCCCACCACCATCACATGGCATTAAAATTTATATTATAGATTCGTAGAATTTTTTCATATATAATTTGGATTTCCACATGGAATTTAAAATTTATTTATAGTTTTTGTAAATATGGCCCCCCCATATTTGATACTAAGGAAAAAAATATGTGCAACAACTTCGTAAAAATAAGGCCCAAATATGATGGTAAGAGAAAATATGCAGAGAGATTAAACATTACAGTAACAGATAGTTGCATTAAAACTTATCAAAGCTCAACAAAATTAAATATGATGTAGTTGTATTCATAAATTAACTATTGCCCCCCCCCCCCCCCAAAACAAAAAAATGTCACCCTCTGTGCCTGCTCCTAAAGATATAAAATTCTAACACAACTTGAAATATAAAATCCTAAACTAAATTGAATGCTTTTATCTCCATCAGCAGGTTTTATCAATACCCAGTGTTTCAAACATATTCAGTATTTGTTTCTATATAAATCATACACCAATCTCTCTATTGCTTGTATCACAAATGTTTCTTCAAACCAAAAGACAATCTTCGTAAGACTTTCTCTTGCAACAAACTGAATCCATGAACAGTAGTTTTTAACTTTCAAACACCATCCTTTAATTTCTAGAACCTACAGCATTTCCTAACCAGACCATCAAGTTATGGCAATGGTTTTAAGATAAAAATGTAATCATAAGCACTCAGACATTTGTTTACCTTTAGTTTCAACTCAGCAATCTGTGTTTTGTCACAAACATTCATGACCAACTCCTGATACAAGAACACCAGTAATTGTTTATTGAAAGTTCAGAACCCAAAAAACATAAAAATGAAGGAAATAGAGGTGTAACAACTACATATTTAAGTGAAATTTAATAATATAAAGAGACCAAGAATATGACACAAAAGGGAAGCAGTTATAACTTATAGGCAAAGAAATTACAAGAATGCCTTATTTTATCCTGAAAAGAGGTTGAGGTTTCAATTTTGTTAATATTTGATATTTTAAATGAGATTTGTGTTGTGAAAACAAAGAAACTGAAATTGATTCAATCAATCATTTATATCATGAGAATTCTAAAGCCAGACACCTCCCTCAATTAACTACTATCTTTGGGTGACAAAGTCATGCAAATCATTTAATCCATGCCTGGGATTGACACTGCTACAATGCTGACAGAAAAAATAAAAAAAAATAAAAAACTATTAGCCAAAGCATTTTTAAAAATGTTCTTACAACAAGTGTCAAGCATAGTTACTATGTTTTTTCACAAATTAAACTCATGTATAAGTGATTTTGGCTTGACTTGCAGTATTACTGGATGCACAGATATAAGATCATAAACTAGGGGTTCAATAAATATTCTCTTGCAATTTTAAGACTCAATTCCAAGCTAAATTTGAAACCCTACTTAATCTAAGGGCAAACCAGACTGAAACAGTTTCAAGCTTGTGCTTGATGCTTTATATGCATGCTGCAAAAAATTGAGAAAAAGCAATCTCGGTGAAAGGGTGGTAAATAAAAACTCCATGGAGTTGAAGCTTCATCCAGAACTAGTCCATATAATAGACTCACTAAGTTGTAATCTTGGTGAAACGATGGTACATATGAATTTTAGAAACAGACTCACCTCAAATCCTTTAGGGAATGTTGCACGTCTTGGAGAATTTTTTTCCAGCAATCCTTGTGGTCGGATATCAGACATAACTGCACCATCAGGGTTTCCAGTTTTTTGGATATCAAGGAAAACAAGAAATGAACAGTCATCACAATTACAATTACAATTACAATTATATGTTTTGTGTTATAATACACCACAATATATTACCTATCAGAAAAACATGACAGAAGTACATAGGTCAGAAAACTCCTCAGACTATTCCTTATTCATGGACACAGCACGAAGAATAAGAACAAGATTATCAGGTAAAAACTTAATCCCACTTGGATTCCATGAATTTACCAAATGTATCATTTCTAATTCATTTGGTATGTTGAATTGTTAACTACCTTCTGGTCTAAAAGATTAAGCTAAAGCTTATACTAGTAGATAGAAGGTTTATTTTATCTTTTATATTATTATTTTTACTCTTAACACACCCCCTCAGGTGTGACCAAGCTTCACTGTAGAATTGGTCCAAACACGTATAATAAATTTAAATATTGGATAAGCAGTGAGGTTTGAACTTAAGACCTTTGCCTTCTTTGAACCATATTGAATTATTAACCACCATATAATCTAAAATCTTAAACTAAAGCTTAACTTGATAGATAGTGTGTTAAGTTTATCTCTTATATTATTATTTTTATTCTCAATAGGTACAAAATTTTAGTAAACAAAACAGAGATTTCAAAAGGAAAAATGACATCAGATGTCTGCTAAGTGATGAAGACCATAGAGATAAATATTTCGGGAAACAATACTTTAGGCGTAAAAGTAAAAATTAATATTGTTTTATTAATTTCTTTATTTTATTTGTTTCCTAGTTTCTTTTAATTTCTTTTATGTCCTATAATCCTAATTAGATTAGGATTGCCTTTATTAGATTAAAAACCAAGGAACCCTAGTTAGAAAAGAATTCTTGTTAGAATAGGTTTCTATCTATTAATTGTCTATAAATAATCCTTTAGTGTTCAGTATTCAAGAACAGATTTTGATGAATAATATTAAATATTGATACTGGTTTGAAGTATTCGAGTTCTGCATCACTGAGACAAGGAGAAAAAATCAAAGTTCAAAAAAAAAAAATTACAGTGACAGCATTCTTCGAAGAAAAGCACAACCTTGACCATAATTAAATAAAACAACTCACCATCAGATTCTGCTGCCCCGGCAGTTTCGGATATCTTTGCACAGGATACCACGGTTCCTGTCCACTTTCTCGAATAAGAAACAAGTTTCCCCTCAACTGAGGGGTGTTTGGTGTGGGATTTACTTAAGGTGGTCCAGGAAGCATTATGCACAGCAACCACGCTAGGCCTCTCAATTATGGACCGCACATATGAGACAGCACCAACAGAACCTAATATATGTCAACCAAGTATCAACATCATGTTGCAAAATAAGCTTTAATTGCAGTTGACTAGTTAGTTAATATTGATTACAAATAAATATACGTGTAGACAGCTAGATTGAGAACGAAATTCCTACAGCATGGCAACGCATATAGTTGCAAAAAGAGATCAAGAACTAAAATTAATGAATAGATATAGCAGAAAGATGCATTGAAAAACCAAATGCAGATGATATGGAAGATATGAAAACACCTATATCACCATGTGGCATACCAATAGTACTTCAAACTTCAAACATGAAATGAATATAACAGACTTTATCATATACATGTTTACAAAATCAACAAGCATAAAGCCAAAGGGTAGTTCTAGCCTGAAAAGAATCATCACGTGATAGGAAACTACCATCTTCCAAGTTGAACATGGAAATACTCCATAGTCCCTACGGGAAAAGTTGTCCAGATATTCCAAGGCCAAAAGAACCACATCAATTACACAGATCTGCTACAATTTGATTTTTCTTTTTCTTTTTTCCTTTTTCTTTGTTCTTTTTTGGGTGTCAGGAGGGGACCAAATTGTTATATTTTTCTAAAACTCAATTTAGCTTCATGCTTAGTAGTTCAACAATGAAGGTTACAAACTTGCTAAGGCACCTGACCTGATGAAGAGGTTTAGAACAAAAAAAAAAAAAATTGCATATGATGTTTATAGATTTGAAAAAGATTTATGATAAAATCCCACAAAAATTTTATGGGCTTTCAGATAACAAGGGAGTTTGAGTTACTTATATACAAGCTACTAAAAACATGCATTATGGAACAAAAACATATATTAGAATTTATGGAAGAGATATTGAAACATTTTCAGTTGCGTTTAGATTGCATGAAGGGTTTGTACTGAGCCTTTATTTCATAGTTGAAGTGATAGATGAACTCGCTAAGCACGTCCAATAATAGGTGCCTCTACGTATGTTACTTGCAAACTCCTGCAAGCATCTAGGTGCAGTTCCATTTTTGCTTCTCTCTTCGGATCACATTCTTAAATAAAAATACGAATTATCTTTTAATTAACACGGAGTCTGACCACAACAAGCTTAGTCACAAGTCCCTGCCTTTAAAGCGAATAAATTAACCGGACAGAAGCATAAGAAAGGCCCAGGATTACCATGAGATGCAAATTCCAATCAACTAAAGCACAAATTCCATATCTACACATTAATTCCGCACCATCTAGCAAAACAAGAGATCACGGATCTGGTACGCGCAAGAAAGTAAAGACATAGTCACAGACTGCAAGTTAGGGATCGGACCGCAGAAACACGGAGGATAACCAAGTTTCCACAATGAACACATCAACATTCAAAATATACACGCGCTGAAATACACATAGGTACACCTACAAATGCAAGTAATTAGGCATAGCGAGAGATAAAGAGTGAGGGCGATTTACAGTTGAAAGGACGAAGAACGGCAGCGGACTCCATGGACGACGGAGGAGGAGCTTGCGGAGAACAAAGTGGAGGCGGCGGAGATCGAGAAATGGAAGGAGAATGGAGTTAAGAGCAGAGAGAAAAAACTGATTTATAGGTGAAGAAATTGGTTGAAGACGGTTGGTAAAGTTGGTGGTATTAGCTATATGCTGCAGTGGTGGCTTCGAAATCTCCGCCCCCTCACGTTTGGTTTCTCCACCCGCTCCCACCGGTTTTCAGTGCAGATTTGCTGATTGCTGATCCCCGCCGGTTCCGTGATTTGTCTACGTGGCTGTTTCCGGCCCTGGTAATGCTAGACCAATGGGCCTGATGCCGATCAGGCCACGGACTCTTCCACTGTTTTCTGTAATTTTGTTCGCATATTAATTTTTTATATTTAATTTTAATATTTTGAAATTATAAATATTTAAAAAAATTAATAACATTACCCTAAAAGTGTTTATAATTTTTAAAAATAATTAATAATTTATGAATAAGTGTCAATTCATTTAAGAAGTACTTATAATTTTATAGGTAACAAAGTTATAAAAACAATATTAGGGTGTGTTTGATAACATGAAAAATATCTCATCTAAGGACTTAAATTTCATTTTTAGTGTTTGACATACTATATTTTTCATAAAATTCAATTTCATGGTACAATCATTAAAATATATTTTTGACTCTTTTCCATAAAAAAATTTATTTAAGGGGAGATGATTTTTGTTTTCTATCGATTAGAGTTATTATAATTACTCAATTAGTTCTATATTAGATTATAAATATAATAAATAGTTTGAATATAAATGTTGTAGTTTTCTCCTAAATAAATGTGAGTAAATTTCACAAATTTCTCATCAAATTTATTTAAATTACATCAACTATCTTTTTGTTTTTTTAAAATGACAACTATCTCCTTTATGGTTAATTATTGCACATCACATACTCACTTGTCATTAATTAATGATAGTGATTTTTCTTAAATTCCCAAGATACCCTTCCATCTCTCATCTCTCTTTTTTTTTCTAGAATTATAAAAATAAATATAAATTATCCATATGGATAATCGACAATAGATTTCTACTTTATCAATAATAAAATTTATTAACCGTTAGCGAGAGAAAAAGAGAGAGATTGAATCTAAGTTGAAAATGGTATGCAACCTAGATAGATTTAGAATAGCACACATAACAAATAGAAGGAAAAAAAAAGAAAAAAAAAGTGTGGCATGGAGAAAGGGGAAATAAAGAGAAAGATGTAAATGAAGAAACTCAATGCTATAATTAATGGACTTTACTATTGTCTTTATCATATCTCCTTTGAAAATGTTCGACAACTAACACAAATAGATGGCAATGGGATTTTTTCATTAATGGTAACAAAATGCCCATTAACCTAGGTTTTCACATAAATGCTAATGAGGGTTTGAAACCTCATTTGAAAACAACAATGGAGTTTTTAAAACTACCACAATCATTGTCGTCATTGATCAAGAGTTGTTTTCTTTGAAATTCTGATCAATAGGGATTTCTATAGGAGAGATGGAGGTCTCTGACGGTATTAAACTCTAATTAATCAAATAAAAAGATAAGATAAAAATAGAATTGTTGAATTTTCGATCATTAAAATTGACGAGATTGCAAAAAAGATAGAGAGTAAAAAAAAATAAAGATAAGAGTTAAATGGTCAATTTATTTGGCTAATTAACTAACTCCAATGAATAATGCTAGAGGTCATACAACCATGTAGTGCATTTTCATTGGAAAAAATTAAAAAAATCATGTATTATAAAGATATGATACATAACCATCATCAATAAGAATACGATACAAAAAGACTAACACTTTCTCAAATAAAAATACGATACATAACCGTCATCAGTCATAACTTCTAATATTATTAAGTGGTTATTTTTTAAAAAATAAAAAAATAATAAATAAAATTTAAGTAAGTTTGAAGGATAATGTAATAAGACTACGAAGTTGTACCATAATGCGAACACATTGTGGGCTGAATCACGTGTCATTGCTAATCTTTTTGTTCATTCACTTTTTTTTGACACCATCCAATTCAAATGTTTTCAATTTTGAAATACAATAAAACTTGGCAACTTAAACCGTTAGGGTTTTCTAAAAATAATTCTACAGAAGATTTACATTCAATAGAACTTAAAATAATTAAAAAAATATTAAAGATGAAAACAGAATTCAGATTTCATTGAACAATGAAGGTAAAATGTGAAATAAAACTTATAATTCAGACTTATTATTACAAGTATGATGATGGCTTGCAGGATATGAACAGATGAAACGCGCCACATTCTGTGAGGTGACGAGAAGAAACTGAATCGAAAGTCGAAGCTGAAGCAGCTGCGGTTGTTCTGCAAATGCCATTCTTATTTCTTTTTCAGCTAAGCAAGAGTGAGCTGAACGGTTTCTCTGAACTGCAGCCGCCTCGTCTCGCTATAGAATGTCCGATGTTTATTCGGCCAATACGTTAACCAAATCCACCCTCTGATCTCCCATTCCATCTGCTTCCCCACGCTTCCTCTCTGCACTTTCCACCATAGATTCTCTCCGTATTTATCGTGAGCAAATATCACTCCTCCTTGCTTGGTGAAAGGCCGATAAGCACTGGAATAGCGGTTCTTGAACCAGGCCTTCGGTTGAAGCAACGCCATCTTTGAAGGCTTCGATGAGAACACCTCCCTTCCGTCCTCGCTGTCGTGAAGAAACCAATTCAACTTCGCGGTATCTCCATGGACAGATTGCTCGAACTTCCAGGGCTTCAAGCTCATTGACATCGTCTCTCCAGCGGAAACCCTAAGCCCTAAGGAAGTAGTCGAATCGAATCCTCCTTCGAGCGTCTTTTCGAAGCCGATCTCTCTCCTAGGGTTTTCCGAGGATTTGCCGACTGATATGCTTAACACGTTGGTCTGAAGAGTTGGAGTAAGCTGCAAGGAGATTCGCGATGGGAAGTGTTTTTCGGCTGTTCCAGCTCCTCGCTCAGAAAGGAGGGTCTTGGTTGCGAGTTGAATTACATCGCACCTGGTTGAGAAGACGACAAGGATCAAATTGAAGTACACTCTGTATAGGAAACAATCGTATATATATATATATATATATATATTGCTTATGAGCATTGTTGAGTTTCAACTTTCACTGCCGGAAATTATTTGGCAATGTTCTCCATTTTCAATACTTGAAGTGAAATTTGAAACTGAATTTTGAAGTTTGCTGATTAGTCAGTGTACCTTATGTTGTCTACATCCACCATCACGTCAATCCACTTCTCTCGAACGGTGACTTTGTAATTTAATTGGATCACACCCTCAAGTTGGTGATAGTTCAAAGAGAACCACAAGCGATCATCGGGTGGAGGATTGGTTGATTTCTCAATATCCATTGCTATTACAGGACAATACAAATGAACTTTCCATAATCCAACTGTTGAAATTGCATAAGAGAACAGAGGGGATAGTATCCTGAGGTTGTTGTTATTAGCTCGGAGCTCAACAATCCAGTTGGTGATGGCAAGGTTTATTGATCTCATCCATTGCTCTTCTGAGTTGGATCCTAAGATCCTCATAAATAGCTTTGTCACTTCTCTTGAGCGCAGGCATGCTAGTTGGTTCTTGAGAGTATTAAGACATTCTGAGCGGATATCTACAGGAGCTTCATAGATGCAAATTAGGAAGGTGAGAGTCAGAAATGAGATGTTAAATACATCTTTGAAGTTGTTCAGTGAATCTATTTTGGGGATTCTAAGTAAATAGGTGTTTCTATTTGGGCAATAGCCAAGAACATCCTCAATGATATTAACCAAGAGATTGAAAATGGTTTCTTCGTCTACAAACTTTGAAGTTGTGGAGCTGAGTTTGAATGGTTTTGAGGTCCAAAGAGATACCGGGAGGTTGAAATCTGCAATCATAGAGAATGAGAGAAATGGAGATTGAGGATTTTTGGCTACGGATAGTTTAAGGGACGGTGATGACCTTAAACCACAGATACATATGGACATTAAGTCTTCTCTCCAATTAGTAACTGGTGGAAGGCTCTGAATCCACGCCCATATATCTGGGAAGGTAGAGGAAGCCATGAGAACTGATTGTGTTTAGCTTTCTCTGCCTCTTCCGGTGTATGCACCTTGAAGTGATGCTCATATTTAAAGGCTTTATGGATATCTTTGAAGCTATCTTTCTGGCTGGACAAAAGGTCAATAAGAAAGAGGGTGCTACTGTTCTAGATGCTAAAGGAAAATTCTGATGGCTTTCAGGAATACACTAAGATGAATAGTACAAAACTAGACATAGATATAGATGGCCTACAATCTTAGAAAATTAGAATATCTCCAAAAGGATAAGTTTTTGATTCAGGACAGGATTAATAGATATGAATGTGTTGCAGTTCTAGGTACGTAAGAAAATTCTCATGGCTTTCATGGATAAAGTCAGGCGAATAGTGGATAAGAAGTACATTTGGGTGGCGTAAGATGTTCGTTTGCACTTGTATTATTGGTCTCTCCTAAGAAATTTTTTGTGAACTGTGGACAAAAATTACCTGTTTTCTTTGGTCTCTCTTCCAAAATTGAGTCTTTTTTTCACGCTTCTTTACAAAGTATTTTGTCATTAAAACAATTTAGAGATACAGCCACATTTAGTGATAATATGTTGTTTTCCATGCAAGAGTGAGTGCAGTGATGTTACTTGGATTGGCAAATATTTCCTTGTGCATTATGTTGATACTGTAGAATGTGCCACCTGCCCAAGCTACTTCATTCATGTTGAGGAATGGACAGAACAAAAGAGTTTTCCATGGCGTGATAAAAGAACCCTCACATAGTGGATTACTGTTGCTTATAGTTGGCTCTGAGTCTCTGACCAAGAACGCTTGCTTATTTATTTTTTTTAAAAAAAACATGTTAAACCAGTTCAATGCGCAAACTGTGCAATTGGTAACTTATGCAAGATTTGTTTCTTAAGTTTGTACAGTTTCTTGATGGAAAAAATATTTGCTATAAAATGCTTGTACAGTTTGTACAGTTTCTGATGTGCAGTGGTTGCTTGTTCATTTATTTCATTTGTTTTCAATGTATATGATCCTTTCACTAATCTGGTCTGCAGTCAGTTCCTTGCATATCAGTTTTACTGTCTGAAGATTACTACCAATGAAGAATTGCCTGTCCTGAATTGCAGCACGTGATCCTGTTCAGTTTACAAAATTAATATTACTGCAACTAGTAGTTCATTCTATTTCAATTTCAGATCCTGCTAACTCCATGTTTTCTGATCGACGGTGGTTGTTGTGAACTATACTCTCATGGAATTGTTCTCTCACCTCTGGTTGGTTTGGATAGAATTTCCATAATCAAAACGATGAAGTAGAATCATTTCATGCCTTAACGTGTTTCTTTAATCAAAGCTGTTTGTTTTGTTAATCATGTAGATTGACAAAGAATGTGACGTTAATCTGAAAAGTGCTTGTGCCGGAAGCAAGTTAAGTTGACACAAATGGGGTATTCCTATATTTCGGTGCATGGCAATTCAATGTCGTGGAGAAAACTTCCTTTTTCTAAATTACCTACGCATAGAAAAAGAAAAATGCAGGCTATGAAAGGAACCTGGTAAGAGTCTTAGAAGCATTATTATTATTCCAGTGTTTGTCTATATCTGCAATATTTATGCTTCCAAAGGATATTGCACCTAAACTTGACGAGGATTTCCCTGGCACCGACAGATACGTGCCATATTTGTACTGCTCCACGCAATCACTGAAGATTTTGTCTTTCACAAACATTAAGGCCTATCAATATGCGCAAGTTAGTTTTTCCCAATTATCTGAAACTTTAAAATTCCTAATACGCATTGACTAGTCAGTAGGCCGCCAACCATCTTTATCTATGTTCATATTAATGCCGGGATTGATTACAAGCGTAAAATTTACATGGAAAGATAATAATTTTTAAATAATTAAATTATTTAAAATTAAATTTTAAAAAAAATATTAATTAAAAGTGTTTGATTGACTTAATTTTTTATCTATAAATTGTTATGTAAATAGCCCTTCAATTCCCTTGATCAGTCATTGTCTCTCTTGCTTGCTCTCTCTCGCAGTAAATCTACTTCCAAATCTTCAGAGAAGTCGGAAATCAAAAGATAATATGACCGAAAACCTTACATTGGACAAAGACAAAGATGAACAACAATTTACAACTTGAAATTGGAGCTCGTCTTCAGTAGAGATGGCAATGAACAAGGGGAAGAGCCGGTGTCGAATGGAAGAGAAAAACCTTTGAGGATGAAGGAGCGGTCGAGAGTCAAAACTACGTAAATTGTCTAAAAAATTTGGCCTCCCCTCCCCTTGCCCCGGAAATTTGGCCCCCCCTCCCCTTGCCCCGGAGACAAAAATGAGAGAAGTTCATCACGTGATCAAAAATTAAAATTTAATTTACTTGAAAAATATAATCCAACAACTCAAAAACTAAAATTTAGATAAAAAATAATCATTTTTCATACAAAATATGGCCAAACAGTCGCTCATATTTTTTGTCATATCTTTAAGACGTTAGGGTTTGAGATTTCTTTAATGATATCGTACGTGCACTACACTATAAACGTCACATATTATCTAAGTAGCAGGGGAATCCTATGCTAACGAGTCGTATCCATGGACTTTTCATAATGGCTAATTTCTTGTTTTCTTCTCTTAACAGTATTTTTTTTTAACTAAATTCCCTAGCTGTCGTTTGATTGCTCTGGGAAAAGGGTGGGAATATTTTCTCACTGCATTCGCCAGGTGGCAAGTACAATTGTAACCCATGAATTACAAGAAGAGACTGTACTATTACTACTCAGGCTTACTTTAATATGAAAATAATTTTTTTGTGAAAGAAACAAATGAAACCCATAAGAAATGTCTGTGTCATAATTGATGTTTTTATCGTTGAGACTTTCTTGTTAGGGAATTGCGGAAGCATGAGGTGAAGATGATGCCAAAACCTTGGACTGTTGCGTAAAGGACTAAAACCGGCTTGAGGGTTATGACCATACCTAATTTTTCCATTGGTCTTTCCTTGTGGAAGACTACTTTAGTGAAATGCAACCTTTGTAGGGTAGGGTTCCATTGAGAGGCGAATCAACTCAACTACATGTATCAACGCCATTACATGTTCAAGTTATTGTTTGAAAAAATTAAGGCGTTGTTCTGTTGTTTTAATTTTAAATTTTATGTTTTGATTGTCTATTTTAAAATAATTAAAAATATATATTTTTTGTCCGTAGTATTTGTTTGTGTTTTAAAAATTTTAAGCATGTTTAAACTAAAATGACTTTTTGTTATTTTGAATTTTTTTATAATTTTTTTTATTTTCAAAAATATGTTTTTAAAAATATAAAAGTAAATACAACTTCACTGTTTTAAAAAATTAAAATGAAGTGGAAAATAATAAAGAGAATAGAGTTTAAGATTCCACAACTGAGAAACATGATAAAAACATGGGCTGTTGTCCACTATTATAAGAAGCTTAAACTAAAACACAGAAAAGTTTCACTAGCCAAGCATCTGATTCTTTGCTTAGTTGCTAGACATTTGCTTTAGACTACCTTCAGAAGGATGAGAAAGTAAAAGGAGTTCAAATCAACCTCAAATTGCTAATGTATGCTTTGTCAAGTAATGCTATTCCCTTAGTTATGAGTAAATTACATTTAGATCTCTTGTAGTTTTGGTCATTTATATAATTTTTTTTATAATTTAAAAATATTCCTAGAGGTCATTTATAGTTTACATTTTTTTATTTGTTTTTAATTTTTAAGATTTAGGATAATTTTTAAAGTTATTATACAATAAATCTTAGGGGTACACTGTTCTCTCTTTAATTTTTTAATTATTTTAAATAAAAAATTATAGTTGGGTTGGGTTGGGTTGGGTTGCCCATTGCAATTTTCAAGCAATTATATTGTTATTGCACATCTTACTCAAAAATTTAAGATAATTTATATCTCTAACATTTGAAAAAATATGGAGACCATCCTCCTCCCTTAAATGTGGTGCTATAGCCAACATTAAAAAGCTGAAAATAAGGAAAGCTTACCAAACTAGTATGTTCAATAACTTGGATTTAATTATTTAATCCCATCATTTGAGGCTATATTTAAATTGGGAGGCTGGAGAGAGAAGAGGAAATAATTCTTAGAATTATCACTTTTGCGTGATCTCTCACAATTTATGTCTTTAATTTTAACAAAAAAAATAAATTGTAGATGAAAATTTTATTTTATTGTGCAAGACAAAGAGTTAAACCCACAATTTATTGATACAAATCTTAATTTATCATGGACTAATCACTTAACCCAAACTCTCATTTCAAAAGAGTTGAGGAAAGGGACTGAAAGGGATTCAATCTCCTCCCAGCTTGAGGAGAAAGAGATGTAATTTCAAATTCTAGAAATGTTAAATGGGCTTAACCGACCCACTCTCTCTCTCTTGCCGCTTGGGCTTGGCCCAGTATTCTGTCTGGCAGGCTAAGTTAGCCTGTTTGCTAAACGGGCCAGGTCAGCCCTCAACCCAAAGGATCCTGTATTAAAAAAATTATTTTTAGATATATTAAATTGTAAAATACAACATAAATATATATATTACATTTATATGGTTAAACTTGAAATTTCAAGATTTACATACATTTTTATGTAAGTAAATTTCAATCATAATGTTATGTATAATAGGCCCTAGCAAGAAATAAATGTAATAATATTATAATAAAAAGTGTTATTTATACAATTAAATAATTTTTTAATTGTTTTTACACTAAATTTTAGATTTAATTTAAATTTTTTTAATATATCAAGTCAACAGAAAATATTATTGAAAAAATTTGGACTTTTAACTTGTTGATACATATTTTTAAATAAAAATACATTAAACTTATTCACTAATTTCAAAACCACAAATGTTTTAAAATCATAATAATATTCATTTTCTAATTTGACAACAACTCTTTCTAATTTTCAAAGCCAATTTTATACAAAAAATTTATCTTTTTTTAAAAAAAAAAATTGAGTCAACCAAGTGGGATCGATCAATTGAACCAATATAGTTCAATTGATTTTGTTCTATATGTTCACCAATTTAACCATAATTCACTCAACTACTTTCTATTTGAAGCAAACCAGTTCTTCAATCAAATAGATTAATATCTTTTAGTTAATATATAATAGGTAAATTACAAAAAAACATTAATTTTAAACTTAATTTTTATTTTTTTTTAACATTAGCATTGTACTTTAATTTTAGTTTCAATTAATTATAGGCTACCGTTAGAGCTAGGTCTATCGTAACTTGTAAAAAAATGACTATATATATGTATTTAATTATCTTATATATTTGATTATGAGTATGGATACATCTAATTATTTTATATATTTGATTATAGTAGTGAAAATTATATATAAGATAAAATAAATAAAATTAAATTTTATTAATAAATAAATAAAATAAGGAGTCAAATAAAAAGAATAATATGAAATGTTGTTGGAACATACATAATATTTGAGATATAATTAAAATAAAAAATAAATTATTTATAATATAATAAATAACATGATATAAATTGTACTTCAAGTTAGTCAAGTTAGTCTAAGATTGCTAAGTGTCCATGTGAGAGAGAAAGGGGCTTGCGGAGAATTAAAAAGAAATTTTATTATTGAAAATATTAGAAATTGCTTTTTTGTATTTTAATTTTAAATTTTAAATTTATTTTTAATTTTATATTTTGAATATTTATTTTAAAATTATTGAAAACGGGTTTATTTTATATGTAGCATTTTTTGTTTTTTGAAATTTTAGAATATATTTGTGATGAAAATAATTAAAATAATTTTTTATTATTTTAAATTATATATATTTTTTGAAAATATATTTTTAAAAATATAAAAATAAACACGTTTACACAAAAATTAAAACTGAAAAGGAGATGAAAATAAAAAGGGAACATGACCTTAAAAATTGGTTGAGATAAAAAATATTGTAAAAATAGAATTTTTATTCTCGAAAATTTACCCATATAAACTTAAATATATGTATATATATATATTTGTTTCTGTATAATGTATATTGAGAAAGAGTGATAGGATTGGGTCTGCGACCTGCAAAAGATTGGCATCTGTTCTTGGAGCCCTTGGAACTCCGATCTACAGGCGACAACCGGCCATCTCCGACGATGGCTTCACCTCCAACCCTCCCGATCTCAAACTCTCAGTCCACTACCTCCGCCGCCGCCGCCGCCGCCGCCTCCCAATCCCAGCCACCCATCGCCACCCCCGCCTTCCGCTCCTTCATCACGCGCCTCTCGTCCTCCATCCGCCAAGGCTTTTCCCAGCGCCGCCCCTGGTCCGAACTCGTCGATCGGACCTCCCTCTCCCGTCCGGATTCTCTCTCAGACGCTGCCTCCCGCATCCGCAAGAACTTCTCCTACTTCCGCGTTAACTACGTTGCTTTGATCGCTTCCGTACTCGCTCTCTCTCTACTCTCTCACCCTCTCTCCCTCCTTGTCCTCCTCTGCCTCCTCGGCGCCTGGTTCTTCCTCTACCTCTTCCGGCCGACCGATCAGTCCTTGGTCCTCTTCGGTCGCACCTTTTCCGATCGGGAAACTCTAGGCATCCTAGTCGTGTCCACGGTAGTTGTGGTGTTCCTCACCAGCGTCGGATCGCTTCTGATCTCTGCTCTCTTGCTCGGTTTGGGGATTGTTTGCGCTCACGGCGCGTTTAGGGTCCCCGAGGACCTCTTTCTTGACGATCAAGAGCCGGCCAACGCCGGCTTCCTCTCGTTCCTCGGTGGAGCCGCCTCTTCTGCCGCCGCAGCGGCGCGGGTATGAAAAAAGGCGTGTTTGGATTTGGACCTGGTCCGATCTGATCCGATTTACTGTGATCTGCGAGGGTAAAATGAATTTCGTCCTTCTTGCTATAGAACTGTACCTTTTCTTAGAAAAAATTGTTAGTTGCCATGGAGATTTTGCAGTACGGATTAGGATTTTAATTCCTGTTTATCTAGATTTGATCTGTAACCCGCAACTTGGGATCTTTATTTTGTGCCAGATTTAACTGATTCATTGGCATTGATTGCTTGCAATACTGTTTGTCATGTATCTTAATCATTTCTGTTTCGAGAAATTGTGACCTTTAGCTCTTTGCTGATTTAGCTTTTGTCAGATGAACACGGAATTTCTACATGGAATTTCTTTATACAAAACATATAGATGACCAATCAAACCACAGTAATGAATTTTTTTATGGAAATGGTTTCACTTATTCTCATTTTAGTAATTGATCAAGAATGAAATAAAAAAACCTTAAATTCTTTCTTTTTCTTTTACTCTGCTTCCACAAGTTCAAGATTAGCTTAGGTTTGTTCCCATTTCACATTCTGTTCAGTGTAGCTTTTTTTTTTTTTTTCTCTGCACCAGCCTCTTTCTGTCTGCTTGTGCAGTTATTCAAGTCTCTTACTTGAGCATGTTTCAGCTTTTTTATCTTTATATAGATATTTTGAAGCATCACATTTGTTTTGTGAAGTGGATGTTGGTCTAGGACTATAGAATTCATGTAGCCAACCCACTTTGTGGGATTAAGACTTGTTGTTGCTGCTGCTGCTTTTGATTCATGGTCTGTTGTTGTTCTTGTTGTCCTGTTTTTGTTTTTGTTGTTGTTCTGTTGTTGCTAATCACTGTTGCAATGCTTATTATTGAAGTTTAATTCATGCATCAGTACAGGATTGGTTGATGAACCCTGGGTTCTGAAATTTCTGATTCTAATGTAGCCCTCTGCTTCAGTTGGCTTTGAGGGATTTAAGTATGAATGTTGAAGAACGCTATGGTTCAATGATTCAATTCAAGTAGTTGTTTTGCTCCTATGAACCTAAAATCTTATGTTCTAGGCTGCTTGCCAACTGTGACTTAATTTAATTCATTGGTTACATGAACTGTGGTTGAAGTTTCTGAACCATTCCCCTGGAGACAAAACATGTTATCTCCCCCGTAACTTGAACTTTGCCTAGGAGTTCAAACTTTATTTCAACAGGTGAGTTCATTTTGGGGAAACATGACTCAGATCCCCTGTGCTCCTATCATTTTTATGGGGACCCCTTGTTTAAATTTAACATATCAGGTTTATGTGGTTTGCTTTATTTTATTTTATTTTTCAAATAGCTCATTCTGTTAGGTCAAACGGCTATTTGCTTTAAGAACAGAGTATAGAAATTTCACTCAGACCTCTTGTGGTTTCAATCTAGTTTTTCAGCCCTCTATGGTTTAAATTTAGCATTTGAGTTTTATTAAAAACAGTCATTTTAGCAAGTTTGTTAAGGCAGCAAACTCCAGACTAATGGAAGGGACTACTTGGGAAAAGAGAATATAATCACCGAGGTCTCAAAGACTCAAATGCTAAACTTACACTATTATGCGTTGTGTACGTAGTTGTCAAGCTGTGTGTGCCTCTTCAGTACCAAGGCGTAGTGCCATCTAAGAGGCGTTGTCTAGGCGCATGAGGCTCGCACCTTAAAACCAAGCCCAAGGCATGCCTGATGTGCCTTTTGTCAACTGAGAACTCATCATTTTTTTTCCACATTCGAACTGGTATATCATCGATTCATTATTGTAAAATTAGTTTCTTATCTATCTGCACGTACATACGTGTAGATTGGCAAGAGACGAGGCTGCCAAAGTTTTCACATGGAGTGGACGTGTGTGGGCACGTGGGGCTCTTTTCACTGGTAACCTTCCCCAGTGGCCGAAGGCAGGTGACGAACCTGGGACTACCTATTTTGCAATTCCTATTATGTTTTTGATGAATAACTTCCGGCTATCTATTTTTTGTTATTTTGTAACATCTTATTTTTTCCCTGCGATAACTTCAATTTTTTTTTTTTAACGAATTTCTGTTTAACTTTAACTTCTTTCATTGTCTATTTCTTGTAATTCCTCCCCCCGCCCCTCTCCCCTTTCATTTGCTATTAGGCTCTTCTGTTTCAAAAGTTCATTTTTTCCCATTTAATCTTTGTTATTTCTTGTTTTTTTGTTGGGGTATGAAACTATTTGTTATTTATTTTATAATGTCATAACTAGCGATTGACATAATATTGGTTATTCTGACATTGCTTGTAATTTGCGATTTATAATTTAATCTGTTTGCATTTATCTCTTTGTAGATATGTATTGTAAATAATGGTATGAAAATATGTCACACATATTTTGAATAAATGTGCACATTGCATCCAAGAGATGTGCACCTTTGACAAATATTGTTGAGTTGAGTTTAGAATTTGTCCCATCTTTTTTTCTACTTGAATGTATATATGAATTTATTCTATTGTACCCAGTAGTAACTTAAAAAGTATACACAATTTCTCCGTGGAATTACGAGAGGAGGAGGAGGTTGAACAAGCTTAGGGATTTGATGAGGAGAGGAGAGAAGAGAAGAGATGGCTTGAGAAATCTTCTGAAACAGATTAGTAATTGCATGGAAGGGAGATATTAGGCTATCTTATCTTTATTCACAAGCACAAGTCATGTGCGCGTGGAAGGAAGAGCAGAGCTGAATTTGCCAATTAACTATATAGATGTCGTTAATGTTTGACATAATATTCACTTTTATTAAATCTATCATTACTTTATAAAAATTTACTTGACCCAACCTTAATTTAATAGATAATGTATCTAGTGACTAAATTCTCATTGTGGACTAACTTTACCTGAAATAGCACCGTTTTTCACTATTTGTTGGTGCTTATGGCACATTAGGAATTTGACGATTCATGATCCATCTAATTCTATCGATTTTCTTTTGAATCTCCATCTCTTGTTAGGTGGAGGTCATCTCCACTTGACACCTCGCTACCGGGTTGGTAGACGTGCGTTGGTAAGTATTAGAAGTCTTAGAGATCAAAATTTCAAATACGAATGTGGCTTTTATTTATGTTATATATGGTCTCTGTCTCTTTGTCATGTGTTTATTTTGATTCAAGAGGTGACAAAGTTAATACCGCAGCCACTAAGTTTAATAGGGGGTTTGTTTAGTCTCTTGAAACCAAGTTGGTCAACCCTAAAAAGATCTCTTGAAATCGACCTTACTGTTTTTTACTTTAACAAAAAAAAATCGATTATGGGTGTTTGCTTCTTGTTATGGCGACAACTGTTACTTTTATCCCAATATGGTTTGTGTGTAAAATCTCCGTTTGTTAATATATTTTCATATTTGTATTTGGTTTGTTCAACTTAAATGAGCTTCATTTTGAGTTTGTTCATGAACAATAACTAAATTTGTTATTTTCAATTTTTTTTATTCTTTAACAATAAATGGGAGTATTCAAAAGACAAATATCTTTATTGGCAAAAAAAAAAATGGAAAAGAAATTGTTCATGAAAAGAAAAAATTAATTGTATAGTAATTTATATATACTATATCATAGGTCTTATAATATATAAAACTATAAGTATATAATATAATTAAAGAATAAATGATTTTTAAATTAATTACAAACAAGTTTGTTTATAACTTGAAGTGAACATGCTAATGAGGACAAAATAAGTCGAATAAGTTTTTATTTGAATTTGACTCATTTAAATAAGTCGAAATTTTTTTATTTAAATTTATTTATTTATTTATTCAATAAAAGAATATAAATGAATATAAATTAAACTTCTTCACAAACTCTTCACCAATCATATCAATTCATTTACACTTCTAATGTTATTTTGAACTTAAAATATAAGGCATAATTGGTAGATTATAAACGGTCATTACATTCAAATTCTCAAGCCGTTCGTGGATCAATTGGATGTATCACATATCCCTTTGTTGTTAAGTAATAATAATTGATTTTATTAAAAATTTTAAAATACTTTCTATACTTTTTTCGTGTCTTTTCTAAGATTGAAAAAAAAAAAAATTATTAGAACTCACACCTAATATGTCTATTGAGACTCCACGAGAAATAGAAACTTAAATGTTCAAAAAGATTTATTTGAACTCATGTTCTTCAAACCCAAAAATTCTAATTTTGAGTATGGTTTCAAATCTTTGAAACTTGGAAAGATTCTTTGAACCTGGGTTTGAAACCCTTTTTGAAAGGTTTCTGGGCTTGTCAATGATTTGTTAAAGAAAGAGATTTATTGCTAGATGTTGCGTCCAAAGATTTTTAAAAGTTTAAAAAATAAGAAAGAGATTCATTTTAGATGTCATTTTTAATATTGACACATCATTGTAGTCCTGCCTTTACCACTAGCACATCTTTAAACATGAGGATAAAATGATTATTTGCTTAGTTTATTAATGACAAGGGAAGTGTATGCTATTTTTAAAAATATAAAGATAAGTTGTGCAATTTAGTCAAATTTTAAGGTAGTGTGCGAAATTTACCTAAAAAATGTACTACCACTCTACCACTAATAATCTAGTAAAGCAATTTCTATTATGAAAGCAGTTTGTGCACCTTTAGGTGACCTTCGATTGTGTTTGCTACATTTGTAAACGTAAAAAAAAATGTTTTAATTGGTGAATTTTAGACGATCTGTCATTTTGAAGGTGAAAGTAAACAAGAATAAGAATCATAAATCATAGATGAGACTAACAAGACGGGAGTGTAAAAGAGAATTGAACATAAAGTCAAAGGAAAGGATATGTAAGTGAAAATTCTCAATTTAAATATTGCTATCTGTCATTTCATTGCAATCCGGACGCAATTTATTGTTAAGACAAATAAAAATGCCATTATAGCTTATTGGACAATACTTTGCTGTTAAAGGCCACTCCATACGCCTTCCCCGTCTTATTTTTTATTATATTATAAATAATTTACTCTTCATTCTAATCTTCTCTAAAAAATTATATCTATTATAATAACATTCTATATTCTCCTCTTTATTTAATTATTTATTTATTACTAATCTTTAATTCTATTTATTTTAACATATACATAATCAATAATTAAATATATGTATATATAAAATTAATAATTAAATACATAAATTAATAATTAAATACACACACAAAATCAATAATCAAATACGCATGTACATAAATTCAATAATCAAATATACAAAATCACTCATTCAATACACAAATAAATAATTTTTTTTTTAAAAAAAATTACAAACCATTGAGATGATGGATGACGATCATTCTACAAGCCACCGGTCATTCGTAGAGTCGTCGTAGCCAATCGTTTCCCTAGTCACTACAACCATCGAATTTGGCAGTTGATTTGTCTTTTGTCATGCCTGCACCTCTCTTTTTCGGTCAATGTCGTTCTCTTCTGACATTGATGGCTGTTGTGAGGGGAGAGACGACGATGCAATCCTTGTAGATTTTGATTGTCATTAGCAATTGAAATGAGCTTCCCCAAAAATTTGATGATTGCAAGGTTTGTTGGAGGTGTGATTTTAGGGTTGATTCTCTAAATTGGGCAATGGTGACCGATTTAGCAAGTTATTGGAGTTAATCTAATGTAGTAGTGGTGAAATCTTAAAAGTTTAAAGCCATATGTGTCTCATATACTCTTTTAAAGGAGAGAAAAAATAATGATAGTGATGTTACATTCTAGTTCGTCTCTTTTATTTTGGGGTATGAAAAAAAAAAACCCTTCTTTTGTAGATATCTATTCGAATTTTGTAACTTTTTATTACAAATCTTTAAATATTCTGAAACTGCCAATTTAATTTACACTAAAATTTGCCAATATATCCCTGTAAACTAGCAGTTTATATACTATTACGTATTTAAATTATGTATACGTAATAATAAGTGAAGATAAAATTTATTTTATTTTTTAAAATTTTATCGAAATTCAACTGCTATTTTTTATTAGTTTAATAAATATTAAATATTAAAATTAAATATTAAATTTAACTACAATTTATAAAACCCAAACTTTTTTCCATTTTGTGGGGCCAATGGATAGGCATGTCCACGTCATATCCCTAATTAATCCGAGGTGGATACAAATCATATGACGTTGAAGTTTCGGAAAGGTCGCAGTGGCAGTGACAGTGCCAGTGGCGGAATCGTAAATCAAGGCTGCCACGTCCAAGGCAGCGGAAAGATAGCCGTTACGAGGAGGCGGCGGAGGAGCCTGTAGCCACGGATGCCATAAAAGAAAAACAGTATTGTGTGTGTTAAACCCTAGGCATGTGTCTGTCATCAGAACAACTAGCCGTTATGCCCCCTTTTATTTTCTTTCTATCTTTTGTGGGAAGAGGCGCCTTTGTTCGCACTCCCCCTCCCCCCCCTAATTCCTCTCTCTCTCTCACGTGCCCCATCTGATGATCTGTTCAACCCCATCTCCAGTTCCTATTACAAAACCATAAACCTTCTCAACCCCCATATCTATTCTCTCTCTTTCTCATTCTTCTTCTTCTTCTTCAGAAATCCCTTGCTTTTATGGAGTGCAAAAACCCATCTCAGATTAAACTTCATTTTCTGGCAAGAAGAGAGGCAAGTTGGTGCCACATTTCCACCAAGAGAAAGGAGAAATGGAAAGGGGAGTTTGAGTTTGTATTGTTCCTTCAAGTGCTGCTGGTTTTTCTGGTCCAGCCCGTTTCAGGCCAAGCTTGGGACGGCGTGGTTGTCACCCAAGCGGACTACCAAGCCCTCCAAGCCTTCAAGAATGAACTGGTGGACGCTAAAGGGTTCTTGAAGAGCTGGAATGACTCTGGATATGGGGCTTGCTCGGGTGGTTGGATCGGTATCAAGTGTGCTCAAGGCCAAGTGATAGTAATCCAGCTTCCATGGAAGGGTTTGGGAGGCCGAATCACCGAAAAGATTGGGCAGCTTCAAGCCCTCAGGAAGCTCAGCCTCCACGACAATTTTCTTGAGGGTCCAGTCCCCACATCTTTGGGGTTTCTCCCCAAACTCAGAGGTGTCCAGCTCTTCAACAACCGGATTTCGGGTTCAATCCCACCTTCCATTGGATCCTGCACTCTGCTTCAAACTCTCGATTTAAGCAACAACTCTTTATCGGGTTCAATCCCATATAGCATTGCCAATTCTACTAAGCTTTATAGACTCAACCTTAGCTTTAATTCCTTATCTGGCTCAATCCCAGATAGCCTAACTCGCTCACCTTCCTTGATCTTTCTTGCTCTTCAATACAATAATCTCTTTGGAGCAGTTCCTCCTCCTCTTGGCAAATCCAGTGAGCTCCTAGAGCTCTCCCTTGGCCACAACAAAATCAGTGGAACACTGCCAGATGAAATGGGCAGGTTTTCCAGGCTCACAACACTTGATCTCTCTTACAATGCCATCAATGGGAGCTTGCCTATTGGCGTCTCCAATCTGTCCTCACTTAAAGTTCTCAACTTGGAGAACAACCACCTTGATGGCCAAATCCCAGAATCATTGAACAAACTACAGAAACTTAGTGTTCTTAATTTGGCTCACAACAATCTCAGTGGAGAAATCCCAAGCTCCCTTGGTGATCTCACAAATCTCAGTTCCTTCAATGTTTCTTATAACAACTTATCCGGCCCTGTTCCAATTCGCCTCTCCCAAAAGTTCAATTCAAGCTCCTTTGTGGGAAACCTTCAGCTATGTGGGTTCAGTGCTTCAACCCCGTGTCCTTCAATGGCTCCTCCTGGTTCTCCCCCTCCCTCTCCCGAGAAACCAAAAGGCCGGGGCCGGAAGCTGAGTACCAAAGACATTATTCTCATTGCAGCCGGCGCTCTGCTTATAGTCCTGCTTTTACTTTGTTGTATTTTGCTCTGCTGTTTGGTCAGGAAAAGGGCTGCCTCAAAGGAGAAGGATGGCCAGGCTGCATCAAGGGCTGAAAAGGGTGTCCCGCCGGCCGGAGGCGAAGCCGAGGCATCCGGAGAGACGGGCGGAAAGCTCGTCCATTTTGACGGCCCCATGGTGTTCACGGCCGATGATCTTCTGTGCGCAACTGCGGAGATTATGGGAAAGAGCACTTATGGAACTGTTTACAAGGCCACTCTGGAGGATGGCAGCCAAGTTGCGGTGAAGAGGCTGAGGGAGAAGATAACTAAAAGCCAGAAGGAATTTGAAGCTGAAGTCAATGTGCTTGGGAAGATCAGACACCCCAATCTCTTGGCTTTGAGGGCTTATTACTTGGGCCCCAAAGGAGAGAAGCTTCTTGTCTTTGACTACATGCCTAAGGGAAGCCTAGCAGCCTTCCTCCATGGTGAGAGGCACAAACAACAAACTTTTATCTTACTGTACGAGGTCGAGGTTAGGTCTGCCACATTATTTTTGACTCGCTAATCATTGTCGTTCTTGCAGCACGCGGCCCTGACACTGCGATTGATTGGCAGACAAGGATGAAGATAGCGCAAGGCACAGCTCGGGGCCTGCTCTACCTTCACGCAGAAATGAACATAATCCATGGCAACCTCACATCCAGCAACGTTCTGCTTGATGATCACACCAATTCAAAGATCTCCGATTATGGGCTTTCCCGGCTCATGACGGCGGCTGCGAATTCCAATGTAATCGCGGCTGCCGGGGCGCTGGGGTACCGAGCGCCGGAGCTCTCGAAGCTGAAGAAAGCGAACACAAAGACTGATGTGTACAGCCTGGGAGTGATCATCCTGGAGCTCTTGACAGGGAAGTCCCCTGGTGAAGCAATGAATGGTGTGGACTTGCCTCAGTGGGTTGCCTCCATTGTGAAAGAGGAGTGGACTAATGAAGTTTTTGACTTGGAGTTGATGAAGGATGCGTCTACAATCGGTGATGAGTTGCTCAACACGCTGAAACTGGCTCTGCACTGTGTTGATCCCTCGCCATCAGCGCGGCCGGAAGTTCAGCAGGTCCTGCAGCAAATGGAGGAGATTAGACCGGACACCAGGACAGCTGCAGGTTCCGGCGACGATGGGGCGGCAGCCCCTTCCACGAGTGACTAGGGAACATTAGGAGTTGGGTTTTTGATTGTTTAGTAAGTAAGAGGACACGCGCCTGTTCTCGAATTCTTTCATTCTTTTAAATTTTTTATGCCATACAGCGAGTGTGGTCTCTTAAGTGTCTGTAAAAATACCCGTTTTCTTTCCGTTCATTTTTAGTGAATGATTTCTGTTGGGTTGAAGCTTACATTTCATTTCAAAGAAGTAATGGCATAATTAAAAAAAAAAAAAAAACACGCTCATTCACCAACAAAAAAATAATAATATATATACATGAATATCAATTCCCCCAAAAACCAAAAAAAAAAAAAAAATGTTTACAAGGTTAGGCCAACTGCCCAGAAAACAGAATAAAAAAGGTGCAGCAGCGGCATCTTCTCATCCAGCCCCGCGCTTGAAACCAGACAATTATGTCTGCACTGCAACCAGATGTTGATATACCTGGAACATAAAAACTTGAATTTGGGGATTTAACGAAGCTTATTGTCCATTACTGAATTTAACAGAAAGGGGTTTTGGGGGGGGGGGGGGGGGGGGAGAAAGATTTCTAGCATATTAAAAAGCTTTGCCGAGTCAACAACTACTGGGTGTCTCTTAAATTAGGTACACAAACAAACTACAGCCGGACGCAGGTGTAAAGAAGAAGAAACATTCTGAACCACTGGACTTTTTTGCATCAGCCACTAGCCTTTTTGGCATATCCACTTGTTTCATCTGCAACCATTTTCCACACATTCTCCATCTTCTCCGCGTATCCAACCTGTTTGGTCACTCATTTTGAGAGAAGGCAACACAAGACATCTCATCAAAAGGAAACAGAAGATATAAGCAATAATAAACTAAAAGGAAGTCCAATATGGAAACGTCAATTATGCCAGCTTTCCCAACATATCTGCAGCGTGAAAATAAGAGAAGATACAATATGGATGGGCTGCGACCATGCGTCTCATACACATTTTTACCTTTTCTTTTTGCAAGTATTTCCTATTCAATTTACAAATTGAAGGAAGACTCTTTTACTTTCTGGAAAGAACTTAAAAGACAAATAGTTCTGGCTCGAGCTCCAATTTGTTCACCAAAATGCATTCTCAGTGAAATTGGACAAACAAAAAGAACTAAATTTTTGCCAGCACAAGGGCTTTGTTTAGAAAAACATGAAAGCCAGGTCAGACAGTTTATCTAATAGGGTCACAGATCTGTATTGTTCCCAACGGCAAACTCAATCCAACTTTTAATGCTAATCTCAAACTTCCAATTCTCTGTTTTAAGCCCTCTGCTTCCACATTAAAGCCTATCAGATGATGTACTTCCTATTTCAGCTAAATTCAGAATCTAAACAGCAAAAAGGATAAGTCTAATTTATAGAAACTACACGAGAGAGTCAATTGTAGCTTTAGACCAGAAATCTAATTCTGTTAAATCATTTATTAAACTTTTGTAGTCCATACCAGTAAAACAAGCCATCTATTTCACTTAAAGAAACCAAAGGTATTCTCCTTCCATCTCTTTTTGCAAGATAATTTCTTAGCTCAAACCCAATAATTATTTTTACTAGGAAGCACATGATATCAATGGATCAAACTATATTGACCTCAATTTGAAAAATGGAAGATTTTAAGTAGAAAATATAAAGGTTCAACATTAGTATTCAACCATTGGACTACACAAACCACCATTATCTAGAAAAAATCAAAAAAGTTGGTACTGAATTTCAGTAAACCAACATTTTTAGAAACTAAACTAAAATGACAGGAAAACACTACAAATGCAAACGGCCCAAGAAATTTCACCAAACTTATGCAAGTCAATCGGTACCCTAGATGGAATTATCTATGACTGGGTTCAAACACAGGAAAGTGCAACTCATTAGCCAAGTAACTTACGCTCCAGATAACACAAGAAAGTCCATGGCACCAGTAATCAAGAGACTATACCTGATTAACTACAAACCCTTTCAACATGCTCAAAAAGTCATCATGCCTCTCTTTGTCTAGCCTTTCAAGCTCATTCTTATTGTTTTCCTGCACATAGGTAACGGATAAGTTTTCTGTTAGGAATGTTCCACGAGAAAAAGATAAGACAAAAGATGAATTTGACAGCTCAATCAAGATGAGGGATGCATATTCAGAATTAAAAAGAAGAAACAGAGCATAAGAAGGAACAACTGCACATGATAAGACACATTAATAAAACATAGACATCCACAAAATCTTACTAAGATCTATACTGCCCTCAATACAAGTTACAAATTATGTTTAATATTTGGGCTCTTTTTGCAATAGAAATGAATAAATCGGGAAAATTGCCCATGCTTGCATAACTTTCAAAAGCATGCATGTTTGGAAATCGTGTTTTACATCAATGCATAGAAGGGGATTATATAGGGGTGGCATAGAAAATAATATGAGACTAGTTCAAGAACTTAAAAGCTCAAACAAATATGTGTTAAGAACTAAACAAAAGGACCAAAGTGATATGATGGGGAAGCAATGAACATGATAAAAAGAGTACTCAAGAGACAGATAATCACAATTTTTTGCTGAGATCAATAAACCTAAAAGAGAAAACTAGAAAACAATCAACCAAAAACAAGAAGCAAGAGAACTAGAAAAACTTAGTCCACTAGGTTTTTAGTTTGAAAAAGAGGCTGAAGAGAAAAGGCAACCATTCCACAATGGCCACACAAAAAGAAACAGTTTGGCTAAAAGGAACATAAAATCCTTCCTGTTGTGCTGGGATAAGCTGATGCGCTCCCCTAACCTTTGCGAAGCAGGGAGCCTCACACTAGGGATGCCCTTTTAGAAACATAGGTGCTGTATGGACTAGAAAAGACATTCTTTTTTTTTCTAAATTCTGAACATCAAATCCTAGAAGAGTAACAGAAGTACTTTACTGCAGAGAAAAATCAAAATAATGAATGAAATTTCTAATTATAGCTCGTTATACTCCTATTTAGACCCAATTGTGTACAACAACAACATATCCAACCTTTATCCCACTATGTGAGGTCGGCTACATGAATTCTAGACTTCCATGTATTCCTATCTTTTGTCATATCTTCATTTAGATCCATATACTTCATATCGAACTTTAATGTCTCTCCCAAAGTCTTATTGGGTCTACCTCTACCTCTTTTTGTGACTAATTGTTCCATTTCATTAACTCTCCTCACAGGAGCGTCTCTTAGTCTCCTTCTCATATGACCAAACCATCTTAGTCTAGTCTCTCTCATCTTCTCCTCGATTGGCATTACTCCTACCTTATTACGAATAACTTCATTTCTAATTTTATCCTTTCTTGTATGTCCACACATCCATCTTAACATCCTCATCTCCGCTACACTCGTCTTTTGCTCATGCTGGTATTTGACTGCCCAACATTCTGAGCCATATAGCAAGACTGGTCTTATAGCTCTCCTATAAAATTTTCCCTTCAATTTTAATGGGATTTTACCATCACATAACACTCCCGATGCATTTCTCCATTTTAGCCAACCTGCCTTAATTCTATGTGCGACATCCTCGTGAATTTCTCCATCTTTTTGAATCACTGATCCCAAATATCGAAAATGGTCTTTTCTTTGTAAGATTTGGTCTTCTAATTTTATTATAACATCATCCACTCTAGCATTTTTACTAAATTTGCATTCCATATATTCTATTTTCTTTCTACTTAATTTAAATCCCTTAGATTCTAAATTGTTTCTCCACAACTCAAGCTTAGTGTTCACTCCTTCTTTTGTTTCATCCACCAACACTATGTCGTCTGCAAATAGCATACACCATGGCACATCTGTCTGAATATCTTTAATGAGTTCATCCATTACTAGAGCAAATAAGTATAGACTTAATGCAGAACATTGATGCAGTCCTATTGTAGTTGTAAATGGTTCAGTATCCCCTCCGCATGTTCTGACCCTTGTCTCTACACCATGATACATGTCCTTAAGGGCTTGTATATAGGCTATTTTGACTCCTTTCTTCTCTAAAACCCTCCATAATACTTCTCTAGGGACCCTATCATAGGCCTTTTCTAGATCTATAAACACCATATGTAGGTCCTTCTAATGATCCCGATACCTTTCCATTAGACGCCTCAGTAAATATATAGCTTCCATTATTGACCTGTCAGGCATGAAACCAAACTGATTTTCTGACACATTTGTTTCTTTTCTAAGCCTCTGCTCTATTACTCTCTCCCAGAGTTTCATGGTATGACTCATTAACTTAATTTCTCAATAATTTTCACAGTTTTGAACATCTCCTTTATTCTTGTATATAAGAACCAAAGTACTCTTCCTCCACTCATCTGGCATCTTTTTTGATTTAAGGATCGCGTTAAATAGTTGCGTTAGCCAGGAGACGCCCTTTTCTCTCATGCATTTCCATGCTTCTATTGGTATATTATCTGGTCCCACTGCCTTATGATTTTTCATCTTTTTTAAAGCTTGCCTTATTTCATTTGAACTTATGCGTCGATAGAATGTGTAGCTCACATTCCCTTCGGAGTTACTAAGATGTCCCAACCTAACTCTTGTGTCACCATCATCATTGAATAATTTTGTGAAATACTCCTTCCATCTCTCCTTAATCGCTCCCTCATTTACTAAAACATTTTGATTGTCATCTTTTATGCATTTCACTTGATTTAAATCTCGTGTTTTTCTTTCTCTTGCTTTAGCTAATTTATATATATCCATTTCTTCATATTTTGTATCAAATCGTTTATATAGATTCTCATATGCTTTTGACATTGCTTCATTAACAACTCTTTTTGCTGCCTTTTTTGCTTCTTTATAATTTTTTTGATTTTCTTCATTGTTGCATTGATATACCGCCTTATAGCAAGCTTTCTTATTTTTAATTTTCAATTGTACATTTTCATTCCACCACCAAGACTCCTTAAGGTTAGGGGCTCTACCATTTGTCTCTCCAAGGACTACCTTTGCCGTGCTTCTCAGGGCATTAGCCATTTCTTTCCACATTTGGTTTGTCTGTCTTTCTCCATTCCATTCCCTTCTACCCCTTAATTTTTCTTTGAAGATTAGTTGTTTCTCCCCTTTTAAATTCCACCACATGATTCTTGGATTTTGTTTTATGTGATTTTTTCTCTTCCAATTTCTTACTTGGACATCAAGTACTAGAAGTCTATGTTAAGTAGTCAAACACTCTCCCGGTATTACCTTACAATCCCTACAACATAACCGATCATGTTGTCTCATGAGAAAGTAATCTATTTGGGTGCTTGAGGTGATATTTTTATATGTGATTAAGTGTTCGTCCCGTTTTTTGAACCTCGTATTGGTTATAATGAGCCCATATGCCATAGCAAAATCTAGGATAGATTTACCCTCATTATTAATTTCCCCGAATCCATACCCTCCATGTACCTCTATATCCGTTTTCATCTCTACCCACGTGCCCATTTAAGTCACCTCCTATAATCACTTTCTCTCCTCTTGGTATCAGTTGTATGAGTCCCTCTAGGTCCTCCCAGAATTTTGCTTTTATCTCATCACCTAACCCCGCTTGTGGTGCATATGTACTAAAGATATTCATAATCATTCTTCCTAGACTAATCTTCACCATAATAATCTTATCCCCTATTTTCTTTACATCCACTACCTCATCTATTAAGCTTTTATCCATAATAATCCCCACTCCATTTTTCGCTCGATCAGTTCCTGTGTACCATATTTTATATCCAGCTTCTGATAAAGTTTTTGCTTTTTTCCCTACCCATCTCGTCTCTTGAAGGCACATAATATTAACTTTTCTCCTAATCATCACATCCACCACTTCCATAGCTTTGCCTGTTAATGTTCCTATGTTCCATGACCCAATCCTTAATCTATGATTTTGTTTTTGGCCTTGACTTTGAATTTGATTTTGATTTTGATTTTGATTTTGATTTTGATTTTGATTTTGGACTAACTTCTTTACCCACATCCGTCCAAGCAAATGCGGGAACCCTTGCTCATTTATCACTACATCCGGGCGCCGATGCAGCGGCCCTAGCTCACTTGTCACTACACGGGGGCAGTGTAGCGCGTCGCTATGAAGGGTTACGCCCACGCCCAAACGATTTTTCATAATTTGTCTAGAGTTCATGTTTTGGATCCGACTAAGTTTTACGTTGGCTGTCGGCTACCTAACACAACCCTCTTCCTTTATCCGGGCTTGGGATCGACAGTAGATAACATCCCCAATTGTGTCCTAAGATAAAATTCTCTTGGGAAATCAAAATTTAAATATGATTAAATTTGCTTGAAAAGGGGCATTGACTTGCTTTAAGAAGTAGGAGTCCATTGCTACATTCAATTAGGCCATGCAAAAGAAGAAAAGGAAAAAAAAAAAAAAACACACTTGAAATGGACATTTGATTTGAAAAAATTATGGTTTTAGATTTCACAAAGGGTGTTCAGTTTGGTATGTGCATCTCCATGATGTCCCCACCCTACTAGTGGGGTTAAGGCTTGGATATATTGATGGCATGTGTGACTCCAATTTGGTCAATGCACGGTAGTGAATTTCACCTAGATCCAATGTGGTTTGGTGTATCACCAGGTTTCACATATTAACATTGACCTCCCCTGCATTTACAGGCTCAGATTTGTGTTAGACTATGCAAAATGCCTTGTTTGTCCTTAATTTGAACAAGAAAATGTTATTGACTTGATTAACCAATAAAACTGCCTACTAAGCCCTTATTTGATAAAGAAATTCTAATAAATTCCATCTAAGAAGAACTTTAGCTCATTATTATACAAATTGTAGTCTTCCACTCACCATTTTATCATAATTATTTTTTTCCCACTTACATATAAACAAAAAATATAATGAAAAGTACATGTCTTTTAGAATATAATCTTCTAATATTTCACATTTGACTCCATAAAGAAATGAAATGACTAGATAAACAGCTATTAAAAGCAACCCCCAAACCCAGGCAAGTATTCATTTTTGGTAAGCAAATACACAATTTCTTTTGCAATTTAGAATCACTATCAAAATTAATATATTAATCTAAAAGAAATTCAAGCCTACAAATAAGTTACAAAGGAAATGGATTAATCAATAGAATACATCTAAAACATAAATTAGAGTATGACATTTATTCATTTACAAAGGAATCATAACTCAAATACAAATTTCTAGCCCCAGAAGTGTTATCTCTTCTTTGGTTGCTCACTTATCTTCTTTCATCTTTTGTTTCTATACAAAACCTATATTCAAGCAAACCTAAGTCAATTCCATAAAAAATTACTTCAGTGTTTGGTAGTCAATATGATTTCATTTTTGGATTGAGTAATCCCCTTAACACTTCAAGATATATAGGTAACTGTAGTTCCCCTCCCATATGTGGTCACCATTGAAGTGTAGATGTTGGCACGAGCATGATCTGACACAAACATTTTGAAGCCACAAATTTCAAAAATTGTCATACACAACATGATGGAGACACATGATTAGATAAGTATATATTTTACATTTAGCATGAAAACATTAAATGTATCTTAAGTTTTTTAATTACAAATGCATTCAATTTTCTATATCAAAACAGAAGATGGCTATTTAACACAACGCTCTTGTGCTGACCATTGGCTACCTAAGTCAACCCTCCTCGTTCATTCAGCAATGTAATTGGTTATAATAGGCCAAATAGATTGATATATCGTAAATTTAGGGTCAATTTTCAATTTTATCATGTTTTGACATTTGCTTCAATTTAGTCATCGAACTTTTACTTTTGTTTCAATTTTATCCTTTATCAAGCAAGTGTGTGTCATTGCTTACGTGGCGGCTGATGTGTCAAATAACAAACACATCAGCAAAAACGGCGTCATTTTTGGACCTGCTCGTCAATGAACACGGCCAAAACAACGCCATTTTGTCGTGTTGCTCTTCGTGTTCTGTAAATCTGTTGTTGTTTCAGTGGAAGAAGAATTCGAACAAGGAGAGTTGCTTTCTTAGAAGAGAGCAGCCAAAGCCCACCTCTGTCCTAGAGACCATTGGAAGCCCAAGCCCACCAACTTCCTCCTTAACCTTGTCTTCCTCCTTTGGCGGCAGCAGGTCCATCGACACGACAGAGGTGGCGGCGGTTTTTGGCAACCCATCTCAGAAGTGGCAAGAACCCACCACCTGCTCGAGTCCAAGACTTGACTCGAAGCTCCACTTGGTCCTACTAGTACTCAGCGCCACCTCTGCTGCTGTTGCCACGCCAGAGAAATGCGGGTTTGGGATCGACGACTGGGAGGCCTATTATAACCAATCACATTGTTGGATGAACAAGGAGGGTTGAATTAAGTAGTCAATGGTCAGCACAAAAGCGTTGTGTTAAATAGCCATCTTCTATTTTGACATAGAAAATTGAATGCATTTGTAATAAAAAAACTTAAGATACATTTAATGTTTTCATGCTAAATGTAAAATATATACTTACCTAATCATGTGTCTCTATCATGTTGTGTGCGACAATTTTTGAAATTTGTGGCTTCAAAATGTTTGTGTCAGATCATGCTCATGTCAACATCTACACTTCAATGGTGTGAACAAATATGGGAGGGGAACTACAGTTACCTATATATCTTGAGGTAGAATCAAGTTAATCACATTTGTATAAAAGCCAACATGAGAAAATGTGTTCCAAGAATGATGCTTTGAGAGTTGCTGATTACTTAAGAAAATTTTAATCAATTTTTAAGTTAAAGACAGAACAGCGTTTAGTTATCTAGTGAAAAGAAAAATCATGTACAATTTTAATATTAGAACCAAAATCAAGTATGATTTTGAAAAGAAGTAAAAAACATGCCCAAAACTTTTAATAAAGGGTTAAAAGAGATGCAATTCTAAACAGAGTCAAAGTAATATTCAGTTTTGAAAAGAAGCCCAAAGCCACATTAAGTTCTGAAAAGAGCATAACT
Source organism: Diospyros kaki (assembly GCA_036245055.1). Taxonomy (NCBI): domain Eukaryota; kingdom Viridiplantae; phylum Streptophyta; class Magnoliopsida; order Ericales; family Ebenaceae; genus Diospyros; species Diospyros kaki. The sequence continues at coordinate 45,252,037 of BSEG01000002.1, read as the reverse complement.
TCGATTTTGGAAATGTGTGATTGTGGCTGATTTATTCATAGAAAGATGATAAATTGATTCTTTTATTGCTTCTTCCAAAAAAAACAGTCACCTCCCGAACCAAGCTGAGGCCAGTCACAACCCTGTGAGCCCCTTTCCAGCAACTAAGTATCCCTAGATGTAACTTTCAGTTTTTATTTATTATTTATCATTAATGGTGGAATCATTTCACATAGTATGCCCGGCACATCAGTGTATCCTTTTGTTTTACGCCTCATAACTCTTCCTCAGCTAGACTCCAATTTGCTAAAGTGATAGATAGGTGTCAAAACCCCAGATTTGACAAGGGACCGTGCAGGTATATTCAAGGATAGAACAGAATTGAGAGAGAGAGAGAGAGAGAGAGAGAAGAATTGCATATCATTCATCACATGATCCTCTATTCTTTGGCTGTGGCCTTATATATAGTCTCCAGCTAGAGTACAACCAACCGGGAATGTACACCCGGTGAAGCATGGCTACTCCTAACCAAGTACTATCCTGACAGCATAAAGGAAATTACATTTACTATCCTACCCTTAGGGATATGAACCCCCCCCCCCCCCCCGGGCGGGGGCGGGGAAGGGGAAATCAGGGTGCAGGTGACTCCACTGCACCAAGACTTGGGTGAGAGGTAGGGAATTTTAATAGATTACTCTGCAAGTGGCTCCACTTTTTCTGATGAGTCTTCTTCCATAGGAGGAAGGTCCAAGCTAGTTAGATCAGTAGGCCCCATGAACTTTTTTAACAGGGAAACGTGAAAAAGCAGGGTGGACCATCACTCCTTCCGGTAACTGCAGCTTGTATGCCACCTTCCCCACCTTGGCCATTATAGGAAATGGTCCATAACACTTGGGATGTAACTTTGACAGAGGGGTTGTAGAAAAAAGCTGTTGCTGGAATCTATTGACCTTCAAATAAACCACGTCCCCTACCTCAAAAGTTCTCTCACTCCTCCTCCTATCTGCTATTTGCTTCATTCGGTTTTGTGCTACTGTTGACTCTTTCTTTATCACCTGCAATGCCCGTTGTCTTTGCTGCAAATACTGGTCTGCTTCCATTTCAGCACTTGAATATTGCATAACAGTAAGAGTTAAGGGTGGCTAATATCGAAAAGGGCCTCAAATGGGGATCTCATAAAGGATTGGTGGAAGTTTGAATTACACCACCATTGGGCTAGCGGCAGCCACTAGTTCCAACTCTTTAGCTTAGAAAAGCAAATGCATCTGAGGTTAGTCTCTAAGCATTGGTTCACTATTTCGGTCTGTCCATCAGTTTCGGGGTGATATGCCGTTGACATGTGCAGCCCCACTCCCAATTGCTTCCAAAGTAGTTGGTGAATATTTTGTCCCTGTCTGAGATGACGGACAGTGGCAGCCCACGTATCTTCACCACAGAATCTAACAGCAGCCTTGCTACCTCAGGGACTGTAAAGGGCTGAGCCATACTTACGAAATGGCCAAATTTAGTTAGTTTGTCTACCACCACTAATACGACACTCTTCCTTCTGACTTAGGCAAGCCTTCCATGAAATCTATAGAGATTTGCTCCCTAGCCTGATCCGGAACATCAAGCGGCTACAGCAAGCCCGGTTATGGGACCTGCTCATGCTTACAACACTGACAGACTGGGCATTCCAGCACATATTTGGTCACATCCCTCTTCTGTCCAGGCCAATAAAACAACTGCCTTACCTTGTGATAAGTGACATTTAAGCCCGAGTGACCTCCTATAGGTGAGCTGTGCAAAGACTGTAGGATCCTTTTCCTGAGCTGGTCATCTTCCCCTATTACCAGCCTCCCTTTGTACCTCAATAACCCGGCCGACAAGGTATAACCATTCCGATTAGCAGGCTGAGCTGCTAATTGAGTCACAAGATCTTTTGCCCATTCAGTTTGTTCATAACTTGCTGTTATCTTCTTCACCCAATCAGGCACCACAACTGAGATAGCTTGATAACTCCCTTTCTCCTCCTTCCTTGACAGTATATCTGCCACGGTGTTTTCTTTCCCTTTTTTGTACTGTATGGTATAATCCATCCCTAACAACTTAGTAACTCTTTTTCTTTGTAAATGAGTGTGCAGCCTCTGTTGCATCAAGAATTTGAGGCTCTCATGGTCAGTCTTAATCACAGACTGGCTCCCCTCTAGATAATATCTCCATTTGTCTACTGCCATTAACACTGCAATCAGCTCTTTGTCATAAATGCTTAGTCCCAAGTGCTATGGGGCCAAGGCTTGGCTGAGAAAAGCCAAGGGTCTTCCCTCCTGTACCAACACTGCACCAACCCTTGTTTCACACACATCTGTCCACAAAATAAAGGGCTTAGTAAAGTTAGGTAAGGCAAGTATAGGGGCCTATGTCATTGCCTTCTTTAGTGTGTGAAAGGCTGCCGCTGCCCTTAGATTCCATCCAAAGTTGTTCTTGAGTAACTCAGTTAATGGTTTGCATATAACACCATAATCCTTGATGAATGTCCTATAATACCCCATTAACCCTAGGAATCCTCTTAGGTCTTTGACTATGTTAGGTCTAGGCCACTCCACTATGATTGCAATCTTATTTGAGTCTGTGCCCACCCTTTCCCTAGTAAATATGTGACCTAAGTACTCCACCTTCCTCTCAGCAAAGGTACACTTAGATCTCTTTAGAGATAGTTGATTAGATCTAAGGATTTTGAAGGTTGTTAGAAATACCCGAGAGATTACTATCCATATTTGGGATTGATTTCAGTTGATTTATCTTTCTATATTTCTTCGTAGGAGATTATATTTTTTACTATATTTATAATTGTATTCTAGATTGTAAATATTTCCTAATCTTAGGAAACTATCTAATTAGGAAACTGCCTATATAGGATAATAGGTTGTATATATATTTTTTGTAACCTTTCAATGAAAGTGTGATTGGATTTTCCGTCATTGTGACATGGTATCAGAACCATAGGTTCATACCCTTGGGAGTAAGGCAATTTTTGGCTTTCAGAGGCCGTAGCCTACCTCAATCCAATCCCTTTTCATAACCTTATAACCATGATGGACTCCATTGAATCCGGTGGCACAACAAAAGTTCCTTTTGCTGTAAATTCCAGCAATGGTGCAATGCCTGGTGGAGAGCTACAGAACATCCAAGCAGCCTATAGGCTGAATGAAAAAAACTACTTGAAGTGATCCCAATTGATTAGAACATTCCTGAAGGGCAAAAAGAAGCTAAGCCACTTACTTGGAACCAGGCCTAAGGAGGACGATCCTATGTATGTAGCCTGGGATGAAGAAGACTCGTTAGTTATCCCTGGCTCTGGAATTTCATGCTGCTCGAGATCAGTGACTACCATGTTTCTAAAGACTGCTAAGGAGATTTGGGAGGCTGTGAAACTCACTCACTCTAAGGTACATGATGCTGCTTAGATCTACTAGATTAGGGCTAAAGTAGCTGCCACCAAGCAAGGATCTCGGTCTATCACCGAATATGCAAATCTTTTGCAAACTTTGTGGCAAGAATTAGACCACTACAAGTGCATTCAGATGAACTGGAGTGAAGATGTTGCTATACAGAAAAGATTTGTTGAAAAAGAGAGGACTTATGATTTCCTTACAGGTCTGAACCTGGAGTTTGATGCAGTAAGAGTTCAAATACTTGAAAAGGTAGATTTGCCTTCTCTAAATTAGGCAATATCAATAGTACGTGTAGAGGAAGGACGAAGAGGGGTGATGCTTGAGAGTACTCCAACAGATAGTTCAACACACTTAACCTTGAGGAGTTCTGGCCAGGAAAAACAACCTAGACATGACAAGAAGGTTTTTGATTGATCCAAAATAATGAACAAGGACAATTTGGCATGCACATACCGCAAGAAGCTTACGCATACCATAGAGAAGTGCTGGAAACTTCATGGTAAACCAACTAAGGGTGAACAACAAAAATGACAAGGGCAAGTATATGTGACTAGTTGCTAGCAATCTACTGAAGGAAAAGCTTTAGATCAAGCAGATACAATGGAGTTAAACCGGGGGGAGATTGAGAAGCTAAGGAATCTATTGGGGACGCTGGAAAAGAAACCTAGGATAGGTACTTGCACTCTAGCCTTTACAAGTATATGTTCATCTTCTCTTACCTTTCATGCTTCAGATGTAATCCTACAAACACTTGGATACTTGACTCTGGAGCCACAGACCGTATGACTTTTTCTTCACACCAGTTTCTATCCTATATACTATGTTTTAGCACAAGGAAAATAATTGTGGCTGATGGATCTTTAACAATTGTAGCTGGCCAAGGAGATGTCATTATAAACAACAACCTAGTCTTGAAGAATGTTCTCCATGTCCATAAACTTTTCACCAATCTTGTTTCCATTCAAAAACTAACCATTGATGCTAACTACCGTGTCATCTTTTATCCCTCCTTTTGTGAATTTCAGGCACAAGGCCCGATAAGGATGATTGGGCATGCTAGGGAAAAGGATGGACTTTACTATCTTGAAGACCTTAGTGGACAAACTAATGAAAGGAGAGTTTCCCATGTAACATTCTTAGTTAAGTCCAATAAAGATAGGTTTTGGCTCCATCATTTTCGTCTTGGTCATCCATCTTTTAGGGTTCTTTAATTGTTGTTTCCTTCATTATTCAAGGGATTAGATGTTAGGGAATTTCATTGTGATGTGTGTGAGCTTGTAAAACATAGGAGAGTCTCGTTTCCTCTTAATAATAACAGAAATTTTATTCCCTTTACACTGATTCATAGTGATATACGGGGTCCTTCTCTTGTTCCTAATATCTCAGGGGCTCGATGGTTTGTCTCATTTGTGGATGATTGCACATAGGTGGTTTGTTTATACCCTATTAAAGGCTAAATCCAAAGTGTGCACAATTTTTTCAATTTTCTATAACATGATTAAAATTCAGTTTGGGGTTAAAATAAAGAGAGTTCGGTTAGACAATGCTAGAGACTATTTTAATCAGTCAGTCTGTTTTCTTCCAAAAAAGGGGTATAATTCATGAGTCTTCTTGTGTTTATGCTCCTTAACAAATGGAGTGGCTAAGAGGAAAAATGGTCACCTATTAACTGTTACAAGAGCTCTTCTCTTCCACAATAATGTTCCTAAACAATATTGGGGAGAAGGAGCCTTAACAACTACATATTTGATTAATCGACTACCTTCTAGAAGTCTTGATTCCCATAGTCCAATTCATCTCCTCACCAAGGCCTTTCTTGGGTTCAACACTTCTAATAGTCTCACTCCCAAAGTTTTTGGTTGTCTAAGTTTTGTTCATATCTACACCCCTAATAAAGGCAAACTTAACCCTCGGGCTCTCAAATGTATCTTTGTTTGGTATTCCTCCACTCAAAAAGGCTATAAATGAATTCACCCTCCTACCAAGAGATTTTTTGCTTCACCTGATGTAAGTTTGTGGGGAGAGTTCCTACTACCCTCAGGGGGAGACTGCATTCTTGGAAGATAAGAGACAAAGCCTTGTTCCTCCCTGACCTTCCTTCTTCTTCCTTGCCTTCTCTAGTCTCTACGTCACAGGACTCACAAAGCATGATACAAAGGGAAAATCTACAACATCTTCTAGTCCACTACAAGTGTATTCAAGGAGAAAGGTACCAGCTCCTCCACCTATGCAAGCTACAATATCTTAATCGTGTCCTAAATCTTGCATTCCTATTTCTGAACCTAATCCATCCTCCATCAAACCTACACCTACACCTGATCCTGGCATGAGTACTTGTAATCAACCCGATCTCAGTGATCTTGATCTCCCAATTGCCATTAGAAAGGAACCAAGGACCTATACCAAACACCCTCCCCACTTGTTCATATCCTACTCAAATTTGTCTCCTAGACATAAAGCTTTCCTCACCAACCTAAACACCATTCCAATCCCAAAGACTTTTTCTGAACCATTAGGTAATGAAAATTGGAAGAGTGCCATGGAGGTAGAGATGGCAACACTAGAGAAGCACCAAACCTAGGAATTGGTTAGATTGCCAAAAAGAAAGCAACCAGTAGGGTGTAACTGGGTGTTCACTACGAAATATAGATCTAATGGGTCCTTAGAAAGATACAAAGCGAGGCTGGTTGCTAAAGGATATACCCAGACATATGGGGTTGATTACCTGAAGACTTTTGCTCCCGTAGCAAAGATAAATACAATCAGGGTGTTCATGTCCTTAGCTGCCATTCTTGGCTAGCAATTGCAACAATTTGATGTAAAAAATGCTTTGGACTTAGAGGAGGAGATTTATATGGAAGTGCCACCTAGTTTTGGTTTAAAAACCAAGGAAAATGTGATATGCAAATTGGAAAAGACTCTCTATGGATTGAAAACAGTCACTAAGAGCCTGGTTTGGGCATTTCATAAAAGTTATGTTTGGCATGGGGTACAAATAAAGTCAAGGTGATCATACCTTGTTTGTACATCATTCAGCCACAAGGGGAATAACTGCATTACTAGTGCATGTGGATGATATTATTGTCACCGATAATGATAAGGAAGGAATAGAAATGTTGAAAGGATGCTTGATCAAGGAATTTGAGATAAAGGAGCTGGGCACATTAAAGTATTTTCTGGGAATTGAAGAACATGGATACATCTTAAAGGCTTTTTAAGAGAAGAAACTATGGAAAGTGGCCTACTTAATAGACACTAAGGTTTTGGCGAAGACTTGAAGCAAATCGAGATAGGCTACCTTGTGAGGGCTACAAAAACCAGATTTAGAAATTTCCCTTTTTCTATTTCAATGCAAAAGCAACCAAAAGGAATTTTCATTACCAAATCAAGCTTAGTCAAATAGAATTTTCATTAGCAAGAAAAGGTAAAAAATCATTATGGTTTATCTTAACTCCAAAATATGGTGTATCATGCCTTCCTCAAGTTTTCAGTTCCCACACCTAGGGGATCAACTATGCATGCCAACACAGTATCACTTCAAGACAATTCTCACAACATGGCATATTAAACAGAGGAAGAGTTCTTTTGTATTTTTCTATCAATAATCATCATATGATAGAAGAGAGAACCACCACAGAGTTCTTTATTTCATTCACTTTCTTGTTGGGCTATATTTACCCACATAGATAAAGGTTTCACTTTTTGTTAGAGAGCAGCTATTGAGGAAGACTCTGTTTTGGTATGAGAAAGGAAGAGAGAGTATCTCAGTATGTATTTCTGTCATTAAAAATAAACTCATTGCATTTTGCTTCTTGTTAATTAAGTAATATGGATGGTAAAATTATCCCTAAATTAATTATTCTGTCAATCAGTGTCATAATAATTCACTCATTCAAGTAAAACCAATGCATGCATTTATAATCAATATGTTACACTGGCTTGAATGTTTTTTCCTTCTCCCTTCATTCTTGCTTTAATTTTTCCTTCTTAGTTTGACTTTGCCTTTTTAGAAGGGGGTGAGGTTGGTTATCCCTAAAGTAAAGGGGCATTCCATGGTATTCTTATTTCTCTGGGAACAAAAAATAGTCAGAAGAAAATGGCAGCACACCAATCAAATTCAAATTTCTGTATGTACCACTTATGCACCAATTTAGTCAGAACAGCAATTCAGCAGATGTTTAAGATATGTGGAAGACAAATAAAAATAACCCCAAAATGAAATCCTTAAAGCTACAGCAGTTCTTACATCTACATTCAGGATATCAGCACACAAGATGTTACCTTGACCCGCTCATATTCTCTGACTGCACAATTCTTAGCGTCTTCAGTGATTCTAACAGTTTCTTTCAACTCTTCTATCTTGCGTATCCTTGACCTGTCCCCACCAAAGATTTTTGATGAAGCAGCTTCAAGCTTTTCAATCCTTGAATTCAAGGAAGACAACTCTGACAAAAGAGTCTGTACTGTCAATAAAGCAGTTGATCTGTCTGTAAATGCATTGTTGACAGCTAACATTACACCAAGATATTCATGGAGTTTAGCCTGCAGGTTTATACATACAAGGAAGAACAGACAACATAGGTATGAGATATCTCCCCCAGACAGAAGAAAGGGTCCAAAAAAGTGAATTCTGTTCACTGCAACAAACAATTATTGAAGAACATCTCTAGAATTGTCAAGAAGGGCCCAACAAAATTGGGGTTCCAGACCACCCAAGTTGAGGATCTAAAGTTCACAACTCAAAAGGATCATTCACTTACCAAATGTTTGACTGTTTGTGCATTTAATTCTCGATACAATCTACTAGCTTTAACAGAAGCTGTCGCAATATTTTTCGTGTCGGCAGCCCGCTCTCTTTGTGAGTTATGCATGGCTTCTTCACTCTCAAACTTTGTCAGTTTGACAAATGCCAAACCCAATTCCCCCATTGTCTCTCCAACGTCCTGCTGAGCTTTGACAAGTGATTCAGCCTGCAAACAAATGGAAATCACAAAGCTGTGAGTACTGAATTCATTTTCTTTTCAGTTATTCCCAACTAGGATTCCAAGATTTTCCTTATGATGAGTGTACTGTAGTGCAGTTATCCTCTTATAGTCATATGAGACAAATTTCAGACGAGCCAACCCAAATTTATTTTGTTTGAGCACACTTAAATCCATGTTGCCTTCAAACATAATTAAATCCATGCAGTTTCCAGCTGGCCTGAATGTTCAAGCTTGCTTCATGCAATTTGACGTCTTTTCTTAATGTTAAGTAGAACTAATTATAAATATTTATACCATGCTGAAAAGATCAAATTAAAAGGTCAAATCGTGCTTACACAAGTGCAGATTACCAACAGACAAATGCTTCAAATCCATTCACCTTTCTACAAGGACTCCTCTAATTTTCTTTCAAATGTTCTCATTAGGAGACTATCTAAATGGTTACAAATATCTATGACTAAGCTTCACCAGTAGAGATAAATACCACTGTTTGAACCATTCATCCAGCTTGAACAGCCATATGAAAGTGCTACTGTAACTTCAAAGAAAGAAAGACAAACCTGTTGAGAAAAATTACTGAGCTGCTGCTCAAAATCCCGCAACTTGTCCTTCTTCTCCAAGAATTCCTTATCTTCCTCCACCACCGCCGGCTTAGTCCCACCCCAATCATTAGAAACTGACTGCTTCAACTCCCTAAAAATCCTCAGCAAATCCCTGCCTCCTTTCGCCGGCTGCACCACCTCATTTGGATCCACTGTTGCCCCGGTCTCCCCTAAGAGCTGCTGCGGAAGCTTCACCGCGCCATCAAGCATCCTCGATGCCACATCGGTGCTCCTCACCAATGGCAGCTTCCCATCAGCCTGCAAAAATACTCTTAATTCCTTGCTCCTCTTTATCACGGGATGCGCAGCAAGCCTTCGCAGGTACTTCTCCAATGCGTCCCTCCTCTGCTCCACAAATTCCTGCTTCTGCATCACCTGGCTCTCCACCACACTCTTGTCCGGCCTAATCGGCACGAAAAAACCTCGGTACGACTCCGCTAATCGATCAGAAAGCGTCACGAACTCCTTGAATCGCCTCCGAACGCTGAATTCGGCTCCGCCGAAGTGCGGCATGTTCGTCCTCGTCGTGATTAGATACGTATAATAGCCGCTACCGCCTGGAACGAGCGAGTTCGAGAGCTCTTGCACTTTCTGCGGATCTGAGACGGAGATCCTTATATACTCGGAAGCCAATGGCGACGAGGACGAGGCTTCGCAGGAGGTATCGTGGCCGTTAGTTTCCCCTCCGTCGAAAGATCTAAACACGGCTTCGGCGTAGGAAGGGGGCTCGAGGATTGAATTGAAGGAGGAGCTAGGGCTCCTGCGGTGAGAGAGCGACAGTGGAGACGAGACAGCGAGGTCATCGTCGGTGACGATCTCGGCGAAGGCAAGCGACGGAGAGGATAAGGGATGGGCATCGGAGGAACGAGAATCTCCGGCGTGGGGGACGGCAGAAGGGTCGTCGAGGACCAGAGTCTCCATCTCTTCGGGGGGCACGCGGAGGTGGGCCTCTTCGAAGAAGCCCTCGTTCTGATAGCTCATCATAATAGTGTGATTTCTCGGTTGGATTGGTCAGTGAAGACGCCAGAACAGATTCAAATCACACAGAGAGATCAGAGTGGTTCTTGGCGTGGAAGCGAACTCACTGCTAGCATATCGATCCGCATCGCGAATGGACGGAATCGCCGAGTGGGAAAAAAAAACTCGGATTGCGGGCTCGCCGGTTTTGGACAACTTAAGTCCACGACCCCGAGACGCGCCCGTCAGCCGATGGAGGAGACTACTAGGAATTTCGTATACGGCTCCGAGTTGGGCGTACCTTATTCTATTTGTAATCCGTAATTAATTTTTTATAAAGTGATCGGTTGCCTTCTCACTTTTAGGCTTTTGTTTAACGCATTTTGAATTTCAAATTTGATCTCATTCGATAGCGTCTCTTAAAATGAATTAGATTCATTTATATTAAAATATTTTTTAAATTAAGATATATAATGATCCAGATAAATTTTTTGAGAAGTAATTTAAGATTTTTATTAAATTACTTATTAATTTTTTTAGAATAAATTGAGAATTGCACTTTTATAATATATGGACATTTTTTTTATTTGTAAAATTCTAGATAAATTTATTTTTTTTGTTTTTAAATAAATTTATTTATAAAATCTTAAATAAAAAGTCACATGAATTTTTGTTAGTAAATTGTCAAATAAATTTAATAACTATAATAAAAAAATACTTTTATTTAAAATATTTTTCAAATTTTATTTTTCTGATTTATCTCTTAGTTAACAAACAATATCTTAGTGTTTAATTTTTTTAAATTAGTTATAATACTTCTCCATTATTCACTATATAAATCTTGAGTATTTAACCTAAGTACCCATTAAATTTTGAATTTTTAACTGAGACACCCTCAAAATTTTATTTTTGCAAATCAGTTCTTAAACTTTTATTGGGCAGGACACATTTCCATAAGAAATAATATCAATTAAATTAATTTAAATTAAAATTATCTCTAATCTCTGTTTAATTACATTAAATTTAGTAAAAAATAAAAAATAAAATTTAAAAATATCTATTATGATTCATTGAAATTCATAGCCTATAGGTTACATGGTTGAAACCCATTTCACAAGTCGAATATGACAATTGATTTGTTTTATATTTCATTTGACTAATTTAATCTAATCAACTAAAAATTAAGAATAATTTTAAGTTTAATTAATATTATTTCTTATGAATAATGTTGTGGCCATTTTGAAAAAGTTTAGATATTAATTTAGCAAAAAATAAAATCTAGATAATGTCCTAGTTAAATGCTCAAAATTCTATAAATATACAATTCATTTATTCAATGTCATTATTTACAGAATGAGTGTTATATCTAATTTTAAAAAATATATAATTAATTTGACAAAATATAAAATTTAAAAAATATCTCAATTCGAAGAGTGTGAGATTAACTAATTTATTTATGTTTTACTTAACAACAATTTGTGTATGAAATGCGACGTTTTGGTATGTATTCAGTTTAAATACAAAATACTATTATTTTGTGCATATTCAGGTGAATACAAATAAAAAACAATAAAAGGAAGATACACTAAACAAGAGTGTGTTTGGTTTTATAATATTTTTTGTGTATTATTGTTGTTCTTTCCAACCCAAACAAGATGATTGGACAAATGACTTTGGGCAACGGCGATTCGCATGGGGTGGTAATTGGCACTTGCAAACACTTCGATACTCGAGTAAATGAGAGTTAACGTCAACAGAATTTTTGTAAGGTTAAAAGTAAACATAATTTGATTAACGGTCAACTAGTTCATATGTAAGAATGAAGGGAAAAGTTCATTGTGTGTTTCCGATTGTCGTAGATGGGTTGGGAGTCGAGGAGCTTGAGGTAGTTGAGACTCGCTATAGGTATGAGTGATTTAGGCATGGCGTTGATAAGATGAAAGATATTACTGAGCTAACATTGATGTCATGGGAATGTTGATGAAATGGGTCCTAGGGACTAAACTCAGTATCGAGTTATGGGCTTACCATTGGGTCGGCCCAATAAAACTAGTATTGTCCAATTAAGTTAATTGTATACCTGACAAATGCATTCAGACATTTACACTTAATTTTAATATTTAAAATGATATACATGTATTAATATATTTCATGTCAACTGACTGCTTTCTGTTACGGATTTGTAACGCTTTAATTATTCTTCTTTTTCTCTCATTCATGTAATGCCCATGCGCTCAAAACATGCCACTTTATCAGATTTATATCAAATTGGAGATTCTAAGATGTTAATACACGAACCTTACAGTATTAACTCGTTGCTACTTTAATGGTCTTCCCGTGATTGGTTATATTGGCCTGCAATTAATTAATTAGCATTGCTCATGTTTAGTCAATATTTGTTATTATTAAAATAAAATTAAATAGTGAATTAAATTTTAAATATTATTTTTAAAATTTTAAATGCAACTAGACTCCCACTCTTCAATCCTTACAAACATACTGACGTCAACTTTAAATATGAAGTGAATTTTGCTCTCAGGACATAGGTCCAGTAGTTGAATAAGCGATATATTAGTGTTAATCCAGTAGATCGTGAGTTCAATTCTCGTCCTATACAATAAGATGAAATCTCATATCTACAATTTATTTTCCCTAACATAATCGATAGCACGAGCACTGGAGACTGCATAAAGACAATCATTCCAAGTGAATTTTGTTAATATCAATTCTGCTACATTATTAGCAGAATGTCTTGCAAGCAAGAGTATTGTGTCTTTCCTAATTACAAAATCTCATGACATTCAACTTAATTAGATGTTTTTTCATTTTAGTTATATTTGTTACACAAAAAGTGATAGGTTTAATTCAAATAAAAGATCTAAACTTACTTTAATTTAACCTATTATACATAGTCATGCTTGCATTTTATTTTTATTTTTTTGTTGGTTGATTATGTAGAAAAACTTTAAAAATTCTATATTATTTGTTGGAGAGGATACAAAGAAATAATTATAATTATGTATACTGCAAAGTAAAAGTATTGAGTGAGGGAAGATTACGATAATACCTAAGTTGTCAATAAATAATCGATGCCATAAGAGTATGTTCTTTGTTTCATGTGACTTTTTGGCAAAACCATGATTGTTTTCTTTAAGCTTAATAAATAATATCCTATTGTTGGTAGAAAGTCATTAATTAGAAGTTGTAAAGAGTCATATGGTAATCTACAAGAAGTCATTAAAGAGCTAAGAAGAGAATTCTCTCATGTAAACATTGCATATGATTGTTAAAAGTCATTAGTTTTCATATGATTGTTAAAAGGCAAAAATGAGTGAAAACATTTTTTTACTAAAATTCTTAAATATTTTATAGAAAGAATAAAAACAATTGAGCATTCAAATTCATCTTTAACCATCAAAGATGGGCTAAAATTCACTATTTTTTTGTAGGTTTGTAATTTAGGATATTTATTTTTTTGTAGTTTTATTTTTTTATTGATAATCCCTTTTGACATTTTTTACATATTGAAAAAAGAAAATAATCATAATGCTCTAATTAATTTCAAACAATTATACACAATTCTATTATTACAAATTAATTTAAAATAAAAATACCAATCTTATCTTTAAGTGTAGGAAAAATAAAAAAATATATATATAATCATAACTCTAATCATTTGTTAAATTCAAGTAAAATCCTAATCTGTATCCAAATAAATGCAAAAACTAATCAATTTATAAGATGAGTCCACGGCATGTTGATCATTTAAATACACTGAATAAAAGTGTGCTTGGTCCCATATAACATGCTTATATGTAAATAACAATATTTTATTTTTCCTCGCAAATCCTAATTCCAGACGTATCATAACAAAAGTAGCGTGATAGTTTGGTAATGTTTGTTTAGACTAGAGAAATCATAATTAATTGTTATGAATGAAATATGTCGCTAACAAATTAACACGTGTGTTACTATTTAAACTATGTATTTAAATTCAGTACCACGCCATTTTTAATAATTTTTAAATAAACAACCAATCTGACATGTTTGGCAACAGTAATTATTATAAATGTGATCTAGAATTTAAAATTAACTATAATTAAAACTTTAAATTTGATTATAATTAAGACGTCAAATTTAATCGTGATTGAGATATATCTATAATTGAAGATCTATCTGTCATATCCCTAGTGTTACTCAAGGTTGTGACAAGAATAGGGAAAGAAATCAGAATTGAAGAAATGAAAGAGGGGGAAGAAATCAACAGAAAGAGAGAGAAAAATTAGAGAAGAAACAAGACGGAGATTAGAATTCTTAAAAATAAATCAGAATAACATTCATCATTTCAAAACATATCCTCCAATTTCTTACAAGTAGCCTTTATATAGGTCTTAACTAGTTGTTAATTGATTCCTAATAGCACCCATGCACTTTTAACAACTTATAAAATATCTTCCAACAACTATTATAAATCTATTACCATATTACTCTTTTATTGTTCTTAGGGTCATGACAATTCCCTTCTCATTGAGAGAGTTATTGTCCCCAAAATTTTGCAACAAATAGTCATTGCTTCATCAAATTCCTACATTTTCTATCTGATTTATCTTTCTTTATTTCTTTTTCCTTTTAGGCCTTTTCTTCTTCCTAGTTCTTAAGTGTCGAAGATCAATCCCAGACCTAATGTAAGCACCCCCGCCCGGATATCCCAACCACCGATCTATCCGAACGAGAGCACTTACGGAAGGAAAAAATAATGAGACACGAGACAAAGACCACCCTGGCATGCATATACAAAAATAAGAGCAACAGAAGCGAAATAATATATACATGCATGCACTACGGGTACCCCGCTAGCACAGCGGTCACAAGATCAATAAATGAAAACGCACAGCGGTCACAAGATCAATAAATGAAAACGCACAGCGGTCACAAGATCAATAAATGAAAACAGACTCCTGTACCAATATACACGAGACACAAGAAAGATTTGACACAGTACAAAAATAAGGGAATAGACCCTACACAACCATCAGAGTTGACAAAGATTGACGGGACTGCCTGTACACCATACTGACTTTGCTGCTAAACACTGACTCCCTTGCTCGGACCCACGCTGGCACTACCTGGAATGATGGAAAGCAAAGTGAGTCGAGAGACTCAACAAGCATGAAGAAAAGAAAGGCCGAAGGCTGAGCATAACCAGAAAAACTCTCCCCAAAATAAAACCCCCAGGTACACACAGGCCATGAGACGCTACAACACAATAGTAGAGCATAATAAAAGCACATACCGGTCCTTGGGGCCCACATAAGACACATGGCACCCAAGTCCCATACCAACTTGCCGCTGCCCTGAAAGGCAACAAATATCTCCTCAAGCCTGCGCGCGCGATCCCGGGCTGGTACTCCCGTCGCCCGTCCCCGTCGGTACTCCCGACAACTGAGCCAAAGGCTCCCTCGGAACGGTACTCCCGTACGAGAACTAAATACTACTAGTAGCCATGCAATGCACATAAAAATGCAATGGCGTAGTGAGCATCAACGTGATACAAGGCGCTCATACATCCAGGCATCAGGTCATGCTCCGCCCACATAGTAAACCACACACCATGCATATGCTCGCGCTGGATGCAACCTAACCAGGCTAGAATGTCCGTGTCCAAGCATACTCAACAAATGGATATCCCAACATGCATCCCGTACCCATGTGCACATCAAATCATGAACAGTAATACAATGCATCTACTCATGCAGTAAATCACATACCGGCAGAGCTAGTTAGCAGTGCCCGGCACCGGTCAACGGTCAGTGACTAGGAGTATCCGCTTGACGGTCCACTTCAGGGCTGTACAATAGGCTACCCCAACGTCACCAAACAGTCGACCCCTGCCCCACTGCTCAATAGCTCTAATCAAATCATAAATAAATCTGAGAAAAATTGCAAATAAAACCTGCATAACTAGGAACCTAGTTCCCCAAACTGGGTTCAGCATCATTCCGAAAGGAATGTGGGCGATACAAACCCCCGTAGGCACTCAACAAACGAAATTATAGAAACCTCGGATTTAATTTAAATTAAAAGAAATAAATAATAATTCAACAAAAAAGAGTAGGTGCCGAATTAAAGTGAGGGAAGTGATAAAATACAGGAAATCACGGGATCTTTCACGGGAATTAAAGATCAGGAAGAGAGGGTTAAGAGCTTGCCTTTACACGGCCGTTCCCTGCTTTTCTTGTACACCCGTTGCGAAGTAAAACGTTCGCTGACAATAAATAAAATCACGGCTTAAATTAAATAAATCTACCGTATAATATTAATAATTTAATCGTCTAAAATCTCTCGTAAGCGCTCCACAATTAAAATCTCAACGAGCCTCATATTTATTTTAAATTAAATCACGCTAATAAAATCATCAAAGCCCGCTTAATAATTTAAATTTAAATTAAACGATTCAAAATTCCATAATTAATAAACGGATCGAAATAAACGAAGGGAGGGTATAAAATACGAGAAATCACAGGGTTTCTCACGAGAATTAATGAATACGAGGAAATGATTAGAAACTTGCCTGAAATCAGCTGATTCCGACCTCACTCGAGCTCCCGATACAAATTAAATCATTTCCTAGCAAATAACACAACCGAGACTCAAATTAATCGCGTAAAATTTATAATTTAAACATGGCATGCTTCTACTAATTTTTACTCACGTACCTGGTCACTTCCCATGCCGAAAAATCCCAAAATTCTATTATTTTTCTCTTATTTTCCTCTTTTCCCTTTCTTTTCTTATTTTCTTCTCCTCCTCTTCTTCTTCTTCTTCTTCTTCTTCTTCTTCTTCTTCCCTGCATCTCCCGCGCCTGCAACTCCCTTCATCTTCTTCTTTCCTTTCCTTCTTCTTCCTCTTTTCTTCTTTCTTTTCCTCTCCTTCCTTTCTTCCCCGCACCGCCCCTGCGTCTTCTTCCTCGCCCGAACCAGCGGCCACCGCTGCTGCCCAGCCACCGCCAGCCGTCGCCGCCTCTGGCCAGCGGCACCACCGGCCAGCCACGCCTCCAGCGCCGCCATCCTCGGCCGCTCCGCTGCTGTCCGTCGCTGCCCCGCGTCGCCGCCGCTGTTGCCGCGTTGCTGCCATGGCCGAGCAAAGCTCGGCCAGCCTCCCATGGCCGCCACCTCTCTCTCTCTCTCCCTCTCTCTCTCGATCTCGATCTCTCCCTCTTGGCCGAGCTCTCTCTCTCGCATCAGCTCTCTTTCCTTCTCCCAATCTCAATCTCTCATTCTCTGCTCCTCTGCTCACTCTCTGTTCTTCTTTGAAAAATATGGCCACTGGCCATTCCACATCTTCCATGCACACGAGCACAGCACACTGCCTCTCAATTTAATTAGTTTAAATTAATTAACTAAATTTAATTTCAGTAAATTTAGTTTACAATTTTATTATTTATTTATTATTTTTTTCGGGATATTACACCTAAGTTGCCCTAAAACTTCCATCTGAGAAACTTTATTGAATTCAAACCCAATACAACCACCTCTTTATATGGTTGTCCAATCTAATTCGATCTTCCATTGAAGAACATGATCGATCACATCTGGCTTAATATGGTTAACAGTTGAAACTTGGAGTCTAATGAAAGAATTAAATGTGTCCATGACTTTATTTGATAGTTCATCCCCATCCCATACAAGAAAGGTAAGCACATATCTTTAGCTGCAGTTATTGCATTTCCATCCAACCCACTGCCATGTCCTACCGCAAAACTATCAGTAGTATCCTAGAAACACAACAATGGCGAATTAGAATTAGGAGATGCTACAACTTCAATCCCAGTCAATGGTTCCTCATTGGCTGCCATATGACCCCCATCCCGATCTTTTTTTCCCAACTTGATTACTGATTATTATAAAAAATTAAAAAAAGTACTCAGTACCTTGAAATTATTGTATTTATATCACTTTTGCAGTACCAATATCATCATAGTTATATTTTGTTATTTTTGTTCACGATTTTTCCTGATTTAGGTTTTTCATGTTAAATTTATGTGTTTGTTTGTGTATTTGATTGTGATTTATTTTTATCCAAAATCATAACTATAATTACTGTACAAAATTATTTTGAATTTGTTCTTTTTTTTTTTTAGAGTTGTACTACAACTACATAGACATGGCATGTGCTTCGCTCTTTGATATTGTTTTGATGATGAAAATCTCATTTGATATTATACATGTGCCAATTTTGAATGGTTCTAATTTATTTTATTAAGCATTAAATTATTGCAACCAAATTATTTTATTAAACATCATACTGAAAATTATTCAATGTCAACATACATTTTCAATATCCTTGATGACATTTGTGAAAATAAGTTTTTATCGTCAAAAAAATCTTTTACATTTGATATATCAAATTTGGTTAATAGCACTTTAATATCAATATCATGTTTTTTTTTTATTTTAATTTGAAGGCCAAACTGTTGACTATTTTTCGTAAATCGGTCGACCGTTTGTGCTTGAGATGTTGACCGACTTTCCAAGCCTATCGACCAGTTTTATGTAGGTTTTCAGCTAGCTCTAATCGACTCTTATTACATAAAAATTGGTCGACCGTTTTTGTCCATGTCAACCATTTTTTTCTTTTATGTTGACTATTTCTTGAGGTTTTGCTCTAATAGGTCGATTGATTTTTTTAGCCTGTCAACTGTTTTTATTGCAAATATCTTTAAGAGTTAGTTTTGCATATCATTAAATGCGATTAACAGTTCCATCAATGACTAATAAATTGAAAGGTCAAGAGAAACCTATAAATATCAGCATGATGGTGCATTTGAACAGGTTAGAGAAACCATTGCAAGTTTCAAGTTTTACTATTCTATTTAAGTGCTCTAACAATTTTAAATGTTTATCTCAATTAAAAAGTGTTTGTATTCCATTTGTATTATTTGTTTAGGCCTTTATGTGTAAATTTTGAGAGATATTATAACTAAGGGCCTGTTTGATTGGCCACATTTTTTATGAAAAAATGGTTATTTTCCACCTAAATTCTAGCTTTTGTCTTGTTTGATTGCCTAATTTTCTAGATAAATTAAATTCTCACTTGATGGTCATGTGATGGTTTTTACCAACTTTTGTTGGAAAATGAATTGTTAGGGGGGTGTTGGAAATGAAATTCCAGGGAGTTGCAACTCGCGAAGCTGAGAAGAAGCATGAAGGAGAAGAAGAGCGACCGACGACTAACGATCGACGAAGCTGAGGTTGGAAGCATCCGACTTGGTGTTCGTTGCCATCTCTGCAGAAGAACAGCTCCAACTTCCTATTCATGGCCATCCACCATCGAAGATGAGCTCCAAGTTCGACAGCGGTGCCATCTCCACCGAAGTCTAGTCAGACTTCGTGTTCGTTGCCATATCTGAGTTTCAGACCACCAGTGCATCTTCATATTCTTCATGAAAAATGGTCGTCACCACTTTGACACTATCATCCTTCTCGCACTGCGCCTCCAGATGGGTTTCTTCCACTCATCTTGAATGATTCCTAGTTTCTAAATTTCTGGGGTTTTGATTTTATAGGGGGAAGAAACAATTCAAGAAGAAGAAGATTTCTAGGGTTTTGATTTTACAAGAGAGTTTTGATTTTTTGGAGTTTTTCTCTTTCTTGGTAAGCCCACCTTTACAGCTGTCAATCCTTCCATGTTCCAACTTTCAAAGCTTGTAGCTGACCCACAATTGAGGCCATTGTAGGGCTTCTTTAATATTTTTTTATTATTTTCTTTTCTATTTTTTTGTGAATTTTAGGCTTCAATGATTTTTTTTTTTTTTATGAATTATACATATGAATGGAGCCTATTTCAAATTTTAAGTTAAAAAATATACACTTTTCATGGAAAAATGAATATTTTTCATGAAAAAATAGTGGCAATCAAATACCTAAACTTAGAAAAGTATAACAAATTCTAAACAAAAAATTAAGCCAATCAAACACTTTTAATTGACAATTTTTATGCAAATCATTTCTAGATAATTCAATTACTTAGAACTTATTTTCTTTTCATGCAAGTTTCATGCTTGCAATCAAACACACCCTAAGAGATTTATCTCTCGATCATATCTTCTTCAAAATTTATTGTATTTTGCCTAACAAGATTGGTAAGGGGCCTACTTTGATAAGTAGTGCGTTATAATCATAATTCTTGTACTATAGGGTATATTTGGTATAAAATATGAGATTTTAGTGATTATTGAAAATCCTCTGTGAGGAGTTAAGTAGTGAATTAAGGCGTTTGAGTTAAACCACTATTTATCGCTTGTATCATTTTTGCACTTATCATTTATTTCCATAATCTTTTCAACCATCACTCTATACTCATCATCTTATTGCACTAAAACCTCATCAGTAGACAAATTTTTTTAAGTTTAATTAATTTTTTAAAAGACTTAATTCACCCCATGTGTGGTGCCATTATTTACACAACCACCCAAAAACATATAATTCAACTATAGTCCTTATAAATGTTCTCATGATGATTGGACCGGCTAAAATATTAATCGTGTGTCCAAAACATAAAAGCACAAGTTCGTTTGTGCAATTTAAAAGTTATAAATTTTTCATGGGCGACCCACCTAATTAGGTTTACCTAGAATTAATATCCTAAAATAAGAACGGCATGGCCGCGAGGCAGAAGACTTTATTTACCTAGAATTAATATACTAAAATAACAATGTAATTCATATGGCATGAGTACAGGCATATACATATTTCTTTTTTGAGGAAAAAAGATATAAAGACTAAAGTAAGTACCTCAATTACTTATGAGTGTGTTCATATGTTTGTTCACATAAGAATTTAAGCTAAATGCCCAATTATTATATGATCAAGATATCAGCAAATAAAAAAGTAATATCCCAAGATCTTACTGTCACAAGAAAATCATATATACGAGCTGCCAGCTTCATTGAACTTAGTGGTCACAATTATTCCCGTTAATTGGCTTGCTGTAACTAAAGAGCTCAATTAGTTAAACCTGAAAAATGGTGGCGCGATTGAAATTCAAGTCTTAGCTAGGGAGAGACTTGTGGAAGACGCATTCATTAAATGGTTCACCAACTCCAATTGGGTTGAATTAAGTTTGGCCCATTAACCGCTGGATGTCAAAACCTAATCTGCCAATTTCAGAACAACCCTTGTTCCTCGTTTTCTCATCCTATAAGCTTTATAAGAAAACCAGACCCTTTCGCTTTCTTAATTTCTTTCCCAATTTATAGGTGTTTCCCACTCCAAAGTTGAAGCCACGGTCACTCGGAAAGTTAAAAAGGCAAGCAAGAAGATGGAACAATTCAACGGCATTATGAACCTTCTCTTCTCTTTCATTATCTTCTCCCTTTCCTGAGATTGAATATATAATATATACACATATTTAAGTTTTCCTTCCATGCAAAATTAAAACCTAATCCGCCAACCTCAGAACAACCACCTCTCTCTTCTTCTTCATCTATAAAAGCAACTTTCCTCCTTCTCCATTCCCACAATTTAAGTCTCATAATTTTGATCTTTTCAGCAAAGTTTTTTAAGTCCAATTATATCACCAGAAAAGAATATGGAAGCCTCGGTAATTGTCGGCATTTTTCTTCTCTTGGCCACTGCATTGCCATTGATAGCTGATGCAGAAACCCATTATCACGAGTTTGTTGTATGTCTAGTTCGTTCCTTGATCTCTAATTTCTCCTTACACATGTCTAATTATACATTTTGTTTCATCTTCTCCAGTGAGATCTAATTAATTGTTCATTGTACTGGGAGAACAGGTTCAAGAAACACCGGTGAAGAGGCTGTGCAGAACCCATAAAGCCATTACGGTGAACGGACAGTTCCCTGGACCAACATTGGAAGTCAACAATGGAGATAGCCTGGTGATCAATGTTATTAATAGAGCCCAGTACAATGTCACCATTCACTGGTAATATATTCATTTCTATCAAGAGTAGTTGATAGAAATAGTCTAATTAAGCCAGGGTTTAATTTGCCTAACAATACGAGACTATATAATATATAGTGATCCCTTTGGCAACAATAGTTCAAACCTTATTCCTCCTCTCCTCTGCTTCTACTATAGGCATGGCATTAGACAAATAAGAACGGCGTGGGCTGACGGGCCAGAGTACGTGACTCAGTGCCCGATTCGACCAGGGCACAGCTTTACCTACAGGTTTACAATTCAAGACCAAGAGGGTACACTATGGTGGCATGCCCACAGCTCATGGCTCAGAGCCACTGTCTATGGAGCTCTCATTATTTACCCAAAGCGAGGTTCTTCATTCCCTTTCCCTAAGCCCAAGCGCCAAGCAACTCTTCTGTTAGGTAACTTTTTAATTACATGTCCACCAGACAAATTTATGCTACTAATTAAAAATGCATGCAGTTGGATTGGAGTAGAATATTGGACTTGACTCCATTAAATATAATTATTTATTTTATAAGTGAGGCTGTTAATTTGTTCTATAGAGATCATTAGGGATATAAATAGGACTCTTATTTTTATACTTATTTTAACAACAACTAGAGTTAATTGTGACTCATTTAATAAGATCTATACATACGTGCTTTGAAATTTAGATTTAATTACTCTTCCTTTTTTAACTAACAAAAATTACATGAATGAGCAGGAGAATGGTGGGATGCAAATCCAATAGACGTGGTGAGGGAAGCCACAAGGACTGGGGCAGCTCCTAATATCTCCGATGCATATACCATCAATGGCCAACCCGGTGATTTTTACAACTGTTCCAGCCAAGGTCTGCTTTATAATTACAACCTCACCGATTAATTCATCTCTTTAATTAATTTGCAGTTGCAGTTACACATCATATATATATATATATAAACCATTATTATTAATTAATTAATTAATCCAGTGATTCTTTGTAATGCAGACACTGTGACAATTCCGGTGGATTTCGGCGAAACCAACCTCCTCCGAGTGATCAACGCCGCTATGAACCAAGAGCTCTTCTTCACGGTGGCCAACCACAGGCTCACCGTCGTCGGAGCCGACTCTTCATATCTCAAGCCCTTCACCACCGGCGTCATCATGCTGGGTCCAGGCCAAACTACCGACGTCCTCGTAACCGCCGACCAGCCGCCGGGCCGCTACTACATCGCCGCCCGGGCCTACGCCAGCGCCCAAGGCGTAGCCTTCGACAACACCACCACCACTGCCATCCTCGAATACAAGGCCGCCCCTTGCCCCGCCAAAGGCGGCTTTACACAGCCATCTCCGCCGTCATTTCCGCAGTTCAACGACACCGCCGCAGCCACGGCCTTCACCTCCAGCCTCAGGAGCCCCAGTAAAGTCCCCGTGCCGGCCGACGTTGACGAGAGCCTCTTCGTCGCATTCGGCCTCGGCCTCAACAACTGCCCATCGGGTGCCAATCCAAGCACGTGCCAAGGCCCAAACGGGACCCGGTTCACGGCCAGCATGAACAATATATCTTTCGTTTTCCCGTCGAGTTTTTCTATTCTCCAAGCGTCCCAGCAAGGGATTCCCGGAGTTTACACTACCGATTTCCCGGCGACTCCGCCTGTGAAATTCGATTACACGGGCAATGTGAGTCGGGATCTATGGCAGCCTATTCCGGGGACTAAGGTGTACAAGTTGAAATATGGCGCAAGAGTGCAGGTTGTTTTACAGGGAACGAGTATCGTTACTGCAGAGAACCACCCGATTCATCTCCATGGCTATGATTTCTACATCATCGCCGAGGGCTTTGGAAACTTCAACCCGGAAAACGACACGGCCAAATTTAACCTCGTTGATCCGCCGATGAGGAACACAGCCAGCGTACCTGTTGGCGGATGGTCAGTCATTAGATTCGTTGCTAATAATCCAGGTAATCAAAGAAGAAAGCCTAGCTACGAGATTTCAAATCTTATTCCATATTTTTTTTAATTGCAATTCATTATTATAGTTATTTTTTTTTTAAATTTAATTATTTAATAAAAATTGAATAAGATTTTATTTTCCATTGTTAAATTAATCTATATATAACCGATCGATCGAATTAACCAAATACTTGTTCATTGCTTGTAATCAGGGAGTTGGCTAATGCACTGTCACTTGGACGTGCATATAACCTGGGGGCTGGCCATGGTCTTCCTGGTGGAGAACGGAATCGGAGAACTGGAATCGCAGGAGCCTGTTCCGGTGGATATGCCTGTGTGTTAGTAGTTAATTCCTCGCCGCCGATGAAGATAGGAGGAATTAATTAATATATATATATATATATATTTATATACACACGTGATGCAGCAGCCTATAATAATTAATTAATTAATAACATCATTATCATCATATCACTCATTTTTTGTCGTTACGACATAGATCACGGAGTCCTAGTTGGTGTCTCTTTGCTTTCCCATTAATTCTTTTGTAATTTTTGTTTTTCAAATTAATCAAGGTGCAGAAGAGATGGTGCCATGGTGAAACATTGAGTACCATTTGAGTCTGAACCAACATCTTAATTTCCTGGATATGGCTGTATGTTCTATTGG
This sequence comes from Diospyros kaki, assembly GCA_036245055.1. Taxonomy (NCBI): domain Eukaryota; kingdom Viridiplantae; phylum Streptophyta; class Magnoliopsida; order Ericales; family Ebenaceae; genus Diospyros; species Diospyros kaki. The sequence goes on along the minus strand of BSEG01000002.1, from coordinate 45,227,540 downwards.
CATGAAAAGAGTATCCTTCTGCTTTTCAACAATAATATTGGTCGATTTGTGGGAGATTGGGTTGTTGGAAAATTATATTAAAAAATGTTATTGGTACATCATTATGTACATTTTTTATTACATAATAATGTTAAAATATTTAAAATGTCTCTCACCCAAGGCAGTGAGACAAGACGATGAGATGTGGGGATATTTTTATTATTTGTGATACATTATGTAATTTAAAATGTACACAATGACATATCTATAATATGATCTAATTATATTATAGAGAATATTATATTCATTGCAATAATAAAATTTAATTAGGTGCAGTCTGAAATTTGTATAATTTTAATTTAATTAATGTGGGGTAATGTTAATTATTGTTCTACAATAATTTTTAAGTTGTAATAAATGTATATCTATTATTTTTAGACAATATGCATTTGTATTTTATTTTTTAGTATATAAGCATACTACTAAAAATTAAAATAACTTATTAATTAGAACATATCTATCAAATATAACAGCATTCAAACTTAGAAAATGTTCTCCATACTTTTGATAGATATAAGAATATCCGTTGTGAGATTCGGTCAGTGGTCACAACGGCAAGGTCACTGCTGACATCAAAATTAATGTGTTGCATTGTTTTTTAGCAAATAGATAAAAAAGGTCACTGCTGACTTCTAAAGCTACACACGTCCACCGCCCGCACCGTTACCACGCGATATACTTGAATGACGTGTCGACACGTGGAGCACGTGCAACCCTTAACTCTCTGATCGTTATTGACAGGACAGGTGATATTTTAAAAGAGCAGAAAAACACATAACCAAAGTCAGAAATATTATTTTGACGATATTTTTAATAATATTAATACAAATCAAAAATATGAAAAATTAAATTTAAGAGCTTATTTATCGTCTGTGAGTGTTTGACTTATCAGTTTGACGATAACTTATAAACTATTAAAAAAAATTGATGAGATATTTGAGTGTACCTCATCAGTGTTTAAGTTAAGTAGTTTAAACACTAATACATAACATTTTGTAAAAGTTGAAAAAATTGATGAGATATTTGACTGCACCTCATCAGTGTTTAAGTTAGGTAGTTTAAACACTAATACATAATATTTTGTAAAAGTTGGTAAAGTAAGCTTTTGCAAAACATTTTTGGTAGAGAAGCTGCATGGATTGACGAAATTATCATTTTACTCTGGTTATTTTTGCTAATTTTCAGTCTGTCTTTCTTCTTTAACCTTTGCTTCCATTCGTTTTGCTTCCCTAGCTCTTCCTGTTGCCACTATCAGTCGTTATTATCTCCCCCACTAGACATGGCTACGGTTCATGAATCACCGATTCTGGTTCAAGAAATCTTTGAACCTGAACCGAATCGCCCAAGGGCGGTTTGGGACGGTTCGGTTCCGGTTCCGGTTCGTGCCGGTTCGGTCAACGGTTTAGATCGGTTCGGTCAACGGTTTGAGCCGGTTCGGTCAACAGTTCCGGTTCCGGTTCAAACTGAATTTTTTTAATTTTTTTTTAAATATTGTTGTATTCAATTTTGGTCCTTGTTCCGTTGTTCGGTTCGGTTTGGTTTCGATTTTTAATTGTTAAATGTAATTGTAAATATAGATATTCTCAACCATATTTTTAATAAAATACACTACTAAAAATTGAAGAAATATAAGTAATAATTTCATTAAAAATAATTAAAACAACTAAACAAGTATGTAATACAAGTAATTAATTTTTACAAATGTGAAAAATAAAAAATAAAAAATAGAATTAGGCTGTATTACTTGTAATTAATTAAAAAATAAAAAATAGTAATTAATTACTTGTTTTACTTGTATGTAATACAAGTAATTGGGCTGCTGCCTGTTGGCAGCAGCCAACGGTCCGCGGAACCGCCGGTTCTGGTTCCACTTCCTGGTTCCGGTTCCGCGGAACCTCGAACCGGAACCGGATCGAATTTCGCCGGTTCGGTCCGGTTCCGGTTCGGCCGGTTACGGGTCCGGTTCCGGCCGGTTCGGTTCCGGTTCGAACCGCCGGTCCAGTTCAATTTTGGCCATGTCTATCCCCCACCGGTTGTTTCCCATCGACCATCACCCCTACTAGTCGCAAGCCCCATTGCCCAATTTGCTTCAACTCTTCCTCCGTCACCCCATATATAGCTGCCTACCTCTATCTCCACCCTCATTGCTAGTTGTCTATGTCCCCATCTGCTACGAGTATATAAATATATATATATAATATTATATTAATATATTTTTAATAATTATATATAATTTATTAATATTTAATGATAAAATTTTATATTATTTAATATTATACTTATTTTAATTTTTTTATTGATAATTTATCAATTTTTTAAATTAAATACATAATTATTATTTAATATTATATTTATTTTAATTTTTTTATCAAATTTTGATAATTTATCAATTTTTCAAATCAAATATATAATTATTAATTGATAATTTAAAAATATATTTATCTAAATACATCATTAACTTAAATAGTATTTAATTTTTAATTTAAAAACTAAATAATAATTTAAAAACAATGAAAAAAACCGATAAGCCAAGCAGCCTCTAAATCACTTGCGCACATCTTGACTATTTTCAATTTATGGGCCTTATGGCTATAAGTCACGTCACGTGCATCTCGCAAGTATTGCTGTTGAGCGATTTGTCTAATCACACCCTAAGGCCATCTCCAACCACACTCCCTATTCTACTCTTTATTATATCATAAATAATTCACTCCCTATCCCACTTATTTATTAATAAATTTTAATTTTATTTATTTTACCTCATTTATAATTTTTATTATTATAAAATTTTATTATTTATTTGATAATTTAATAATAAATGTGACAGTATTAGATTTTTATAATATTTAATATATTTATAAATAAATTTTCTAATATTTTTAAAAATAATTATTTAACAAAATAAATATACAAAATAATCAAATACACACAAAATAAATAATCAAGTACACAAAATAATTAAATACATGCATAAAATATATAATCAAATACACAAAATAATTAAATATTTACATACAAATAAATTATAATCAAATACACAAAATAATTAAATACATGCATATAAAAAAACAATAATCAAATACATAAAATATAATTCACTCAATACTTTAATACATATAAAATATATATAAAATGAAATAAGGAGCAAATTTCGACTCCTCATCGATGAGGAGCCATTTTAACTAAAGTCATATTTTGAGGAGTGATAAGACATATAGGGAGCTGTCTTGGAGATGTATTCAAGCACTTCTCTCCTCATTTTTTGACTTAGGGAGCTGCCTTGGAGATGGCCTAAGGTACCACCTACCCTATCACTTTCGTCCGAGAAATGCTACCACCAACCCTGTCACTTCCGTCCGAGAAATGCTACAGCTATCATTTGGGTTAATCCCTCGACTATTCAATATTTATTTTTTAATTCTTTTCTTACAATTCCGAATATTCCGCCCAATATTATCCTCAAGTGACCCTAATGTTCCGCTCAATGTTATTCCCCTCACTCTCATTATTCCCCCTTCTCACACACACTATCTGTCCCCGCCTTCCCCTCTGCCCCTCAAGTTCCCCTCTGCCCCTCAAGTGACCCTAATGTTCCGTTCAATGTTATTCCCCTCACTCTCATTTTGCCCATCCCCTCGCCCTTTCACACACACATCTCTCCCCGTCCTCCCCCTCACACACACACACACAATCGTCTTTCTTCTCGACTCTCCCTTTCACGACTTGTCTCTCTCTTTCTCTCATCGACCACTATCGCTCTCTCACACGACCATCTCTCACAGCCTATATCTCTCTCATACTCTGGTTGACCACAAACGTCGCTCTCACTCGCCGTATCTATCTCTATGTGTAGCAAAATCGTTCTCGATTCTCCCTCTTACAACCGTCTTTCTCTCTCTCACCGGCCATGAACATCGCCATTACCCGTCGACCACGAAACTTGTAGGTGACACTGTCGATAGTTGCCCTTACCGTCACCCCCACCCCTCGGCCAGTTATTGCATCCACCACTACTGGCCAACGCTTCTTTACGAAGAAATAATTATTTAGAGCAAAATGATTGGTTTACTAAGTAATTTCCTAAATTTATTGACTGCTTGATTTATGACATTATGCTAATTAGAACCCATAACGAAATGACTATTGTAAGAATCGAGAAAAGTGTATTAATTAGTTGAGTTTGTTACTACAGAAGAGAAAAAAAATAACGACTATAGATTGGATACTCTCACTCATTTACTGATATTATTGGTACTATAACGTCACAACCATGTCTGTTATGCCCAGATGGTACCATGACTTAAGACTATGGATGAAATAGAAAATGAGGTATTTACATCCTTAAAATTTAGGAATGTGGCTTAAATTTTTCACATGTTGTGGAAGTTGATCATTATTTTTCAATAACTTTTTGCATTACTTTTCACATGTTGTACAGTTATCTTAGCTTACATCACTTGTCATCTCAGTCTAATGTAGTTAAATAGTGTATTGTTCATGTGTGTATATCGATTAGGAGGTTTGTGTGATACTTATGATTTTTCTCTTATGGGAGTAGTCAATTTATATTGATATATTTATGAACGTGTTTTTTTTTTCTATGAAAGGGTTAATTATCCATTTATTTTTTTATCCTTATGTTAATTATGAATGATATTGAAAAAAATACCAAATGTTTTACTTGTAAAATTTATAGAAACTTGTGTTTGGTATATGTCAACACGTTTAAAAGTTTGAATACCTCATGTTAGGAAAAAAAAAACAAAAAATAATTTAAAATCATGAGTTTTACGTATGTGATATAGTAAGGAAAATACATGAATTGCCTACAAATTTTACAGAAATTAATATGAACTAAAAAGAATTGAGAAGATGATTTTGGAATTGCATCTAAAGTTCATATTGGTTTTTACATGGCAAGAGTTTGAAAAGATTACACAAATAAGGTAGATTACTCAAACAAGGTAGATTTTCTCCTTTAAGGCCATTTGTGCAACAATGCTTCTCTAATCTCATGCACAGTACACTCTATCCCACGACAAGGATCATGTTAGATATAAGCCTTAAATATAAATTTTAATGACACAAAGGGACTTGATCTTGTAATTCTTTAAATATTATTTAAATGGTAAGTTTATGTTTTTATTTAAATTATAATATGGTTTAAATTATAAAACATATATCCATTAGTATAATAAGAAGTGGATATCATTCTTAAGTGTTAAAAATACGAGTTATGAATATTTCACAATTCGTTATAATATAAACATGTTCCTGATCGTAGAATTCCTAATATAGATAATAGCAACTCGTAAAGGCTAGTACATCGTTTTCTTCCTTATTTAGTATGAGATACTGAAAGATAAAGTTGGTGAGTCTCGTGTCATTCTATATGAGGTATAGAAAGAAGATAAGTGAGTGCTCGTTACAAGAACGAATTCACTGAACGAGACTGTTAACATTAAATCACATGGGTTATTTCTCACGGGTCAATAATTTAATGTTAGCTGCGATTTTGTAACTAGTCCTTAGACCTGAGATAACATGGATATCTGTGTATTGGTGGATTAGGATATCAGCGATATTATATGGTTGTTCTAATCAAGAATAATCATACGTATCTATGTGTCTGATTCAGTGATACATGAGGTATGTGTGCATCAGACATGAAATCTATCACCTCGAGATTTATGAGAAAAATATCCTATACGATCCAGTAATCACTTGACGATAAATCCTTGACCGAGGTAATATGAGGATGAAATTTGTTTGATAAAGGTTGTGTCATAATTAGTCAAGATTGATTTTGAATTTGATCATATGACGAGATTAAGAGATTCGACCTACTGACCATAACCTCATATCTTGTCAGGATATAGGATGATAGAAGGACCGTATTGTATGGTAACGTAATAAAATGTTCACAATATCCGCTTCACAATAAATTGGGTAATCATGATATATTATTAGATGTCACTCATGATTTACGATAATTAATTGTTGATTATTCTCGTTACTAATTTATTTGTGAACCCAGAAAGTTCCACCCAAAAGAAATTACTTTCAAAGAAAATATGAAAAATTAATAATTTATAATTACTAATTATAGTGCATTTATTTATTAGATAGATAAAAATAATTAAATAATTATATTATGAATGTAATTATTTAATCATTGATTGGTTTGGGCCTTTTGCTAGTACATTAGATTTGACCCAATAGCACTATTGGATTTAAATAAATTCCATTGGATTGGGCTTGACCCAATTACTTTAAATAGAATGGGCTTAAGAAGCCCAACCCATTTTAATGGAGTGGGTTTTTTTTTGTTGGAACTATAAATAGCTCTATAACCCTTATTTTCTTTCACAAGATGCACTTGGATCATTTTGAGAGTTGAGAGAATTTTGGAAGAATTATTCTTGAATCCAAGAGATAAATTAGAAATTTTTGTGAAAAATTTCTTCTACTTATCTTTCTCTTTGATATTCTTGAATAGAAGTGATTTCGGGTGGACCGACTCGACATCCTACACTTGGAGGATTATATGGCGAGAAATCTAACGATAAAATAAGATTTCATCCAAGAGGTAACATTTTCGTTTATGCCTTCATTTTATTAAATCATAATTTCTAAAAAATGGAATACCTGCAAACTAAATTTAATTTTTGTTGCACATATGATAAGATCTATGTAATCCGTACATATCGTTGATGTTGTCTTCCATCTATGATAGTCACTTTGCAGTGCTTTCTTGTCACAACCTAACTTTAGAGGCCATTCCTGACATTAGAGGAGTATTTCCACCTAATAATGTAAGCATTGGCAATGCCAGATTCGTCTTAAAACCATTGCCAAACTCTCTTGTGTATGATTTGCAAAAAACATCTGTAAGACTTATTATTGTGGCTCACATAATATTATTAATAAATTAAATTAAAGTGGTTAGTGGGCTAAAATCTCATTGGTCAATTTGAGAATTGAGTGGTTTTTTAATTACTTACTTTGATGGATAGTGGATAGTTTTTAGGTCTACAAAAACTACATCTCTCTACCTATAAATGTGAATGTATTCCATCAATAATATATACATTCAATAACAGAAAAAAAGGTCAAGAGAAAGAACAGTTTTCTGGTTTACTTTGTTTCTCTTCCTTTGCAGATTTTCATCTTCTCAATTTAATCATCATGGATCAAGGTATGTAATTTTGATCAATAATGTGTATGTGAAAATTATAAGTTTTAAAATTCTGGTATTAGAGTTTCTGTGAATGCAAAAATTGCACAGAATAATTGAATGCTTACAACATTGCCACTAGTGGTCACTAACAAACCACTGCCATGGGGTTAACATACACACTCATGGCCCTTAAATCCAATTAATGCAGAAAGTTATTGAAAAATAATGGTCAATTTTTATAGCATGTGAAAAATTTAAGCCATATTCCTAAATTTTAAGGATGTAAATACCTTATTTTCTGTTTCATCCATAGTCTTAAGTCATGGTACCATCTAGGCATAACATACATGGTTGTGGCGTTATGGTACCAATAATATTAGTAAATGAGTGGGAGTATCAAAGCTAGAGCCATTATTTTTTTTCCTCTTGTATAGTAGCAAACTCAACTAATCGATACATTTTTTTATTCCTATAGTAATCATTAATCATTTTGCTCTGTGTTATGGTTTATGGGTCATAATCACATAATGTCATAAATCAAACAAACAATAAATCTAGGAAATTACCTAGCAAACCAGTCATTTTGCTCCAAATGATTTTCTTTTCGTAAATGAGCATTGGCCAGCGATGACAGGTGCAGTGGCTGGTGGGTGGGGGCGACAATAGGCATGATTGCCGATGGTGACAGTAGGCATGATTGTCGATGGTGTGACAGGCAGGTTTTGTGGCCAACTGGTGGGGGTGACGTTTGTGGCCGACGAGAGAGAGAAATATGGTTGTGAAAGGGAGAGTCGAGAGGAGTTTTGCTATAGACATAGACAATGGGAGAGGGCAACTTTTGTGGTCGATCAGAGTGAGAAAGAGAGAGACAAGTCGTGAGAGGGAGAGCCAAGAGGGAGAGATGATCATGTGGGGGTGCCTAATAAGAGAGAGAGAGGGGTCGTCAGAGGGAGAGTCAAAAGAAATGATGATCATGTAAGGGAGTAAGAGTGGCTAACAAGAGAGAAAGAGACGAGTTGTGAGAGGGAGTGAGGGTTGGAGAAAGATAGGGGGGAGAGAGGCATAACATTGGACAGAACATTAAGGTCTCTTGGAGATAACATTGGGCGGGAGATTAGTGATTGCAAAAGATAAACAAAATTAAATATTGAGTAGCCAAGGGATAGCCCAAATGGTACCTGTACCATTTCTCCTCCCACAAATCACACACTAGTTTAGTGTTACTTTCCACTGATGTTTTTCACATGCTACTCTATTTTAAATATCATTATTATTAGTATAAATATTGTGGGGTCAATTATAGAGTTCCCTTGCATTGTGTCTCTTTCACATTGTATTGTAATTTTTCTTCTCGTATTATATAGTGTTTTCTTTGCTTAATACTGTACCCAGTACCCACCCAAAGTACTGATGCCTTTTTAAGTATTTCGTACGCAAGATTGTCATGGTCTCATCATACTAATGTATACAAATAAAAATAAAAAAATTAATGATTTTGTAGGTTTAATGTAATTTATTTTTTTAATATGTTTACATCCATGATTTTAAATAAAGATAAATTTATTAAATCAACAAAATGCATATATTTTGAAATAAAATTATAAATAGTCTCATGATATAATTTTTATACTCAAAAAATTAGGATAATGCATTTTAGACATGTATATTTATTATAAATTATTTTCGGTTTTTAAACAACTTTATTTCTTAATTAAATATTTTAAAACAAAATACATCCTATCCTATTATTAACCTATAAAACTATTTAAAATTTAAAAGTAATATATTTTATTTTAAACTAATTATAACTTAACCATTAATTATGAGATAATCTTATTATGCTCCTACTAATACACTTAAAAGTTCATCTACTTTATTATTGAAAGTTCGGGCGAGTTATTTGATAGGCATATTTTGGGGCGGAATATGTATTAAAAATTTGTATAAAAAAAAAAAAAACCCAAATTCCCTAAACTGCCTGCTCCCACGGCTTGATAAGAAGTTGGGTACATACAGGGTATGCGCATTATCTGGTGCCTTCGAGAACCAAGATGGTAATTTCGCATCCTTAATAAGCGTGTTCAAGTCCCCCTTAAAAAAGAAAAAAAAAAAAACGAAACCGTTTCCGGATAATCCCAAGTTGAGCAATAATCAGGTACGGCACACGCTTGAAAAGATTGAAACCCCGAACTGACACACGCGGCAAGCTCCGACAGCTGTACAGCTCACACACAGGAGCCAATTGGGTAATCCGACGAATGGCACAGTTGAAATTAACTGGAGCCTTGTGGACAAAACTAGACCGATCGGACCAAACTGGGAATATCTTCGGTGTCAAGGAAAAGGAGGCAAGTGGATCGAGTGGTTCGGGAAGCTTCGTGTGACACGTGGAGAGTAGCTCGATTATAATCGCGCCACGTCATACCCAGAAACAATATAATAATGATATACATATCTTGGAAGTAGGAAAAATTGTTTTTGAGGAGAATATCTAGAGAAGGCTATAAATATCCAGAGAGCTAAGAGGACGTGGGATTTCTGATTCCTGTGGAAAGAAGGTTTCCGAAACCACTCGCAAGACAAAGAATCTCGAAGAAACTCTGGACCAGACCGAGCCGAACTGCAACGAAGAAGAGAAAATCTCAGAGAGAAGGGATATAGTTTTCGTGACGTAGACGCAAGCTTTGGACCGTTTGGAGTTTATTGGAGCCAAGGAAGTAAATATCTGCTAATGTCGTCTGACAACTTTGAAAGGTTGGTTGAGTTCGAATCACCTTCTTCTTTCTGGTAATATGTGTGTTTTGTGATGTTTTTCTTCTAATGAATTTGGATGGTGAGTCTGAGTTTTTTGATAATATAAGTGATTAATTTGAGCAGGGAGTAGAAGGTTTTGATTTTTTTTGGGGGTGGGGGGTGGGGTTTGTGAGTGTTTTAGTGCTAGGGTTTGGTGTAATTTTCTTGATTGATCTAGAAATGGTGATGCGTCTGCACATGTTGGGAACTAATGAGTTGTGTGATTCCGTAACTGAAACTTTGGTCGGAGATGCCAGTTTCTAGCTTGTTAGGGTTCTGAGCAGATTTCTTGTTCTCAAATCGCTCCGTTGCCCCAAATTACTCTGTTTCTGGATGTCTACTGAGAAGATGATTGAAAAAATATTCAGTATAAACTTCGTTTTTTTGTTTTTGTTTTGTAATTATCTGTGTACGCCGGGTAACTAATTGAGCTTGAATCATCCAACACCAAGTCAGAAGGGACTCATGGGACTGAAATACTTTCTTCTATCTTACTTTGTCATCGTTGCAAGCAAACCGTTGGCCTACTAATAATCCCTTTCTTTTTGACCACGAAAAGGAAGAAAAAACGAAATTGGTCTGATCCACTGTTAAATTTGGAATTTGTTAATCCTTTTGTGGCTTAGAAAATTGAAATTCTTGAATGTGGTCGTGTTTAAGAGCTGTTATACAAAATGCTTTGTCATTGTAGGTTGAGGAGTTGCCGTTCTTGATGCATTTCTCTGTTTACTTCCATTTTTATTTTCGCTTTTGAGGCGTATTAAAAGTATATACTGACGAGTATTATTTCTCTTGTTCACAGAACTGCAGGAATGGGCCTTCATGATCAACCTTCTAATTTACCATCTACATTGACGGATTATACCAGAAAGAGGAAATCGCGGAGTAGACGAGATGGGTCTAAATCTGTGGCAGAGACCCTGGCTAAGTGGAAAGAATACAATGAAAAACTTCATTCTTCAGATGATGGTCCCAAGCAACCGCGCAAAGCTCCAGCAAAAGGATCGAAAAAAGGGTGTATGAAGGGCAAAGGAGGCCCAGATAATTCTCATTGTAATTACAGAGGTGTTAGGCAGAGGACATGGGGTAAATGGGTTGCAGAAATTAGGGAACCGAACAGGGGCAGTAGACTTTGGCTTGGTACTTTCCCTACTGCCCAGGAAGCTGCTCTTGCTTATGACGAAGCTGCGAAGGCAATGTATGGTCTTTGTGCTCGGCTTAACTTTCCAATTGGTGGCTCCGTGAATGAGGACTCGAAGGAATCTGGTTCACTGCCAACTACATCTTGCTCCGATTCTACAACATCCTCCGGCCATTCTGAGGTCTGTGGATCTGAGGATTTGAAGATGATGACAGATTCTCCCAATGTAAAGCACGAGGATGGGGGGAGTGAATCACGAATCGATGATGGTAACAGGCTTGTGTCTGATGTTAGTACACCAGAGAGCGGGGTGAAGAAGCAAGTGAAGGTGGAGCCACCGGACTTCAGTGAGAAGCAAGAACGAGTCTATTGTAATGGTAGACCAGAACCTGGCTACGGACCACATGACCGGCAAGATTTTTCTCTTTTAGAGATGTTTGATGTGGATGAGCTACTTGGTTCCCTAGATTCCAATCACACCCTCAGGCCGCCTGCCAACAATACCGGGAATGTGGCGCAGACCACTAACTATAGCAATATTGAAGCAGAGAAGCCCTCGGATTTGTCTTACCAGTTCCAGAATCCAGATGCTAAGTTGCTTGGGAGCCTAAACCATATGGAGCAGGTGGCTTCAGGAATGGACTTTGGCTTTGATTTCTTGAAGCCAGGCAGACAAGAGGATGACAATTTTGTTTTGGATGATTTGGGATTTCTTGACATGGAGTCTTTGGGCCTGTAAGGATTGTGCTCGGTTGCAGCTTGTGCTTGGTTCTGCTACCTAAATATGGCGACTCGAGTGGCACAGAGGACAAGCTTGTTGAGGGTTTTGAAGCTGGCCGAGTGTCCCTGTTTCTTATTGTAGAGGATGGTGGATCAAGACTATAGTTCTTGTATTTTCTTGTTTTTTGGTCCTGGGCACTGGCCTTTTCTCTTTCTATTCAGATACCAACAACAGAAAGCTGAGCTGATTCTCTATAGGTTTTTATATTAGGGAATTAAGCCTGTGATACTTTTTTCGTTCACCGTGTAGCTGGATGGCCCTTTGTTATACTGACTCTGTTCCTGGATTAATGAAATTCTTTTTGCTGTAAATATGAGAGTGAAAGTGGTCGAAATGCCAACTGAAATGAGATGTTTAACTCATAGAGATGATGAATTAAAGAAGCTGCCCACGAGAGGCAGGAGTCTGTAATTCCCGTTTCGTTCCGTTCCGTTACTTTCGGGCCACTTGATATAGAAGTTTTTAAATTCTAACATTCTCATATTTGATAAAAAAAAATTTTAAAAATTATGAAAAAATAGTATTCTTAGAATTTATTTTTAATTAATTTTTTCACAAAAAGTTTTTCAAGAACTGAAAATCTTAAGTTTTCATAGATTAAAAAAAAATTTAACAAATAAAATAATTAAAATATTCTTTATTCTCTTATAACTCATAAATTTTTTTACAATTATTTTTATCATAATTTTTTTTCTTATAAATACATACATATATAATGTAAAAAAATAATATTTTTTGACTTCTTAAAAGATTGTGGGTTTTAATATTTTATATATTAGGAGAAATTTATTATTTTTAAATAAAAAAAATAAATAAAGATAATTTTAAAAAATAATATAAATTTTTAAAAATATTATATTTAAACTAAACATAAAAATATAAGATTCTCATAAAAAAATAGTAAACATTTCTAGTAATATTTAAAATTAATTAAATATAAAATTACTTAAATTCTAGAATCAAAGATTTTTAAAAATATTCTTAAGAATATTGTTATTAGTGTATTATTGTACTGAAATGGGAATTGGGGTCCTTTTATCGTTGCCTTCTCTTGTTTGGGAGAACTTGCATTTCATTATCAGCCCATCACCCCATAAAAGTTGCACAATCTTTTAAGGGTTATTGGTTGGCTTCCTTGTGAATTGATGTACTTTATTATCACGGTTTTATTAACACTGAAAGTTCAATTTTTAAGAAAAGCATTTGCAAGGCAGTAAAGCACCGTCATTAGAGAAGGCCATGATGTTTGAGACAGTGGTTGACTTTCGGTTTTCATTTGTAGTTTTTCTTTTAGTAGTTTATGTTTAGTTTTAACAAGAAAATGAAAATTGAACGTACTCTTTGATTACGTTGTCAATTTTTGTTTTTAGACCCACAAATTTGTTAAATTGGCTAAACTGTCGGACAAATAATATTTTAGTATCAGTTTGATGGATCATTTACCTCACATCTGCGATCTCTGACATAATCGAAGACACGAACACTGCGAGTCACATAAGAACAATCTTCTCAACTATTCGTCTATATTTTAGTTGCAACGTAAGTATGAGAAATAAATAAGAATTGGTAGAGATACAAATGCATAATAGACGCATCATTAACAAATCTATGACGCCAAACAATGTAAGATCTTATTGATCACAAAAATATAATATAGGGTGGTTGATACTATTTATATGGATATTTCTTTCGTGATTCAAAATATCTTTAAAAGTTCTTGTAATGATTCTCTTTTGAGATTAATGTATGGGAATTCTGGGACGGATTTAAGAAATGATGTGATTTAGCTTTAATGTTTGAAAGAAAAAAATTTATTGTCCCAGAATTGTCCCAATTTATAACGCGCCCGAAAAGCGGGGCGTTTCAGTATTCCATTTGTATTATTTGTTTAGGCCTTTGTGTGTAAATTTTGAGAGATATTATAACTAAGGGCCTGCTTGATTGGCCACATTTTTTATGGAAAATTGTTATTTTTCACTCAAATTCTAGCTTTTATATTGTTTGATTGCCTAATTTTCTAGGTAAATTAAATTCCCACTTGATGGTCACATGATGGTTTTTACCCACTTTTGTTGGAAAATGAATTCTTAGGGGGGTGTTGGAAATGAAATTCCAGGGAGCTACAACTTGCAAAACTGAGAAGAAGCGCGAAGGAGAAAAAGAGCGGTTGACAGTTGGCAATCGGTGAAGTTAAGGTTGGAAGCATCTGACTTGGTATTCATTGCCATCTCCGCAGAAGAACAGCTCCAACTTCTTGTTCATGGCCATCCACAGCCAAAGATGAGCTCTAACTTTGGCGGCAACACCATTTTCGTCGAAGTCTAGTCAGACTTCGTGTTCGTTGCCATCTTCGAGTTTCAGATCACTAGCGCATCTTTATCTTCTTCATGAAAAATGGTCGTCGCCCATTTGACACTGTCATCCTCCTTGCACTGCACCTCCAGATGGGTTTCTTCCACTCATCTTGAATGATTCCTAGTTTCTAAATTTTTGGGGTTTTGATTTTACAAGGAGAAGAAGCAATTTAAGAAGAAGAAGATTTCTAGGGTTTTGATTTTACAAGGGGGTTTTGATTTTTTGGAGTTTTTCTCTTTCTTGGTAAACCCATCCTCACAGCTCTCAATCCTTCCATGTTCCAACTTCCAAAGCTTGAAGTTGACCCACAATTGAGGCCGTTGCAGGACTTCTTCAATATTTTTTTTATTATTTTTTTTTCTATTTTTTTTTGTGTATTTTAGTCTTTAATAATTTTTTTTTTATGAATTATACATATGAATGGAGCCTATTTCAAATTTTAAGTTAAAATAAATACACTTTTCATGAAAAAATGAATTTTTTTCATGAAAAAATGGTGGCAATCAAACACCTAAACTTAGAAAAGTACAACAAATTCTAGGCAAAAAATTAAGCTAATTAAATACTCTTAATTGACAATTTCTATGCAAATCATTTTTAGATAATTCAATTACCTAAAACTCATTTTCTTTTCATGCTTGTAATCAAACACATCCTAAGAGATTTATCTCTCGGATCATATCTTCTTCAAAATTTATTGTATTTTGCCTAACAAGATTGGTAGAAGGCCTATTTTGATAAGTAGTGCGTTATAATCATAATTCTTGTACTAGAGGTTATATTTGGTATAAAATATGAAATTTTAGTGATTGTTGAAAATTCTTTGTGAGGAATTAAATAGTGAATTAAGCCGTTTGACTTAAACCATTATTAATCGCTTGTATCATTTTTGCACTTATCATTCATTTCCATAATCTTTTCAACCATCACTCTATACTCATCATCTTATTGCACTAAAACCTCATCAATAGGCAAATTTTTTTTAAGCTTAATTAATTTTTTAAAACACTTAATTCACCCCATGTGTGGTGCCATTATTTACACCCAAAAACATATAATTCAACTATAGTCCTTATAAATGTCCTCATGATGATTGGACCGGCTAAAATATTAATCGTGTGTCCAAAACATAAAAGCACAAGTTCGTTTGTGCAATTTAAAAGTTATAAATTTTTCATGGGCGACCCACCTAATTAGGTTTACCTAGAATTAATATGCTAAAATAAGAACGGCATGGCCGCGAGGCAGAAGACTTTATTTACCTAGAATTAATATACTAAAATAACAATGTAATTCATATGGCATGAGTACAGGCATATATATATTTCTTTTTTGAGGAAAAAGATATGAAGACTAAAGTAAGTACCTCAATTACTTATGAGTGTGTTCATATGTTTGTTCACATAAGAATTTAAGCTAAATGCCCAATTATTATATGATCAAGATATCAGCAAATAAAAAAATAATATCCCAAGATCTTACTGTCACAAGAAAATCATATATACGAGGTACCAGCTTCATTGAACTTAGTGGTCACAATTATTCCCGTTAATTGGCTTACTGTAACTAAAGAGCTCAATTAGTTAAACCTGAAAAATGGTGGCGCGATAGAAATTCAAGTCCTAGCTAGGAAGAGACTTGTGGAAGACGCATTCATTAAATGGTTCACCAACTCCAATTGGGTTGAATTAAGTTTGGCCCATTAACCGCTGGATGTCAAAACCTAATCTGCCAATTTCAGAACAACCCTTGTTCCTCGTTTTCTCATCCTATAAGCTTTATAAGAAAACCAGACCCTTTCGCTTTCTTAATTTCTTTCCCAATTTATAGGCGTTTCCCACTCCAAAGTTGAAGCCACGGTCACTCGGAAACTTAAAAAGGCTAGCAAGAAGATGGAACAATTCAACGGCATTATGAACCTTCTCTTCTCTTTCATTATCTTCTCCCTTTCCTGAGATTGAATATATAATATATGCACATATTTAAGTTTTCCTTCCATGCAAAATTAAAACCTAATCCGCCAACCTCAGAACAACCACCTCTCTCTTCTTCTTCATCTATAAAAGCAACTTTCCTCCTCCTCCATTCTCACAATTTAAGTCTCATAATTTTGATCTTTTCAGCAAAGTTTTTTAAGTCCAATTATATCACCAGAAAAGAATATGGAAGCCTCGGTAATTGTCGGCATTTTGCTTCTCTTGGCCACTGCATTGCCATTGATAGCTGATGCAGAAACCCATTATCACGAGTTTGTTGTATGTCTAGTTCGGTCCTTGATCTCTAATTTCTCCTTACACATGTCTAATTATACATTTTGTTTCATCTTCTCCAGTGAGATCTAATTAATTGTTCATTGTACTGGGAGAACAGGTTCAAGAAACACCGGTGAAGAGGCTGTGCAGAACCCATAAAGCCATTACGGTGAACGGACAGTTCCCTGGACCAACATTGGAAGTCAACAATGGAGATACTCTGGTGATCAATGTTATTAATAGAGCCCAATACAATGTCACCATTCACTGGTAATATATTCATTTCTATCAAGAGTAGTTGATAGACATTGTCTAATTAAGCCAGGGTTTAATTTGCCTAACAATACGAGACTATATAATATATAGTGATCTCTTTGGCAACAATAGTTCAAACCTTATTCCTCCTCTCCTCTGCTTCTACTATAGGCATGGCATTAGACAAATAAGAACGGCGTGGGCTGACGGGCCAGAGTACGTGACTCAGTGCCCGATTCGACCAGGGCACAGCTTTACCTACAGGTTTACAATTCAAGACCAAGAGGGTACACTATGGTGGCATGCCCACAGCTCATGGCTCAGAGCCACTGTCTATGGAGCTCTCATTATTTACCCAAAGCGAGGTTCTTCATTCCCTTTCCCTAAGCCCAAGCGCCAAGCAACTCTTCTGTTAGGTAACTTTTTAATTACATGTCCACCAGACAAATTTATGCTACTAATTAAAAATGCATGCAGTTGGATTGGAGTAGAATATTGGACTTGACTCCATTAAATATAATTATTTATTTTATAAGTGAGGCTGTTAATTTGTTCTATAGAGATCATTAGGGATATAAATAGGACTCTCATTTTTATACTTATTTTAACAACAACTAGAGTTAATTGTGACTCATTTAATAAGATCTATACATACGTGCTTTGAAATTTAGATTTAATTACTCTTCCTTTTTTAACTAAAAAAAATTACATGAATGAGCAGGAGAATGGTGGGATGCAAATCCAATAGACGTGGTGAGGGAAGCCACAAGGACTGGGGCAGCTCCTAATATCTCCGATGCATATACCATCAATGGCCAACCCGGTGATTTTTACAACTGTTCCAGCCAAGGTCTGCTTTATAATTACAACCTCACCGATTAATTCATCTCTTTAATTAATTTGCAGTTGCAGTTACACATCATATATATATATATATATATAAACCATTATTATTAATTAATTAATTAATCCAGTGATTCTTTGTAATGCAGACACTGTGACAATTCCGGTGGATTTCGGCGAAACCAACCTCCTCCGAGTGATCAACGCCGCTATGAACCAAGAGCTCTTCTTCACGGTGGCCAACCACAGGCTCACCGTCGTCGGAGCCGACTCTTCATATCTCAAGCCCTTCACCACCGGCGTCATCATGCTGGGTCCAGGCCAAACTACCGACGTCCTCGTAACCGCCGACCAGCCGCCGGGCCGCTACTACATCGCCGCCCGGGCCTACGCCAGCGCCCAAGGCGTAGCCTTCGACAACACCACCACCACTGCCATCCTCGAATACAAGGCCGCCCCTTGCCCCGCCAAAGGCGGCTTTACACAGCCATCTCCGCCGTCATTTCCGCAGTTCAACGACACCGCCGCAGCCACGGCCTTCACCTCCAGCCTCAGGAGCCCCAGTAAAGTCCCCGTGCCGGCCGACGTTGACGAGAGCCTCTTCGTCGCATTCGGCCTCGGCCTCAACAACTGCCCATCGGGTGCCAATCCAAGCACGTGCCAAGGCCCAAACGGGACCCGGTTCACGGCCAGCATGAACAATATATCTTTCGTTTTCCCGTCGAGTTTTTCTATTCTCCAAGCGTCCCAGCAAGGGATTCCCGGAGTTTACACTACCGATTTCCCGGCGACTCCGCCTGTGAAATTCGATTACACGGGCAATGTGAGTCGGGATCTATGGCAGCCTATTCCGGGGACTAAGGTGTACAAGTTGAAATATGGCGCAAGAGTGCAGGTTGTTTTACAGGGAACGAGTATCGTTGCTGCAGAGAACCACCCGATTCATCTCCATGGCTATGATTTCTACATCATCGCAGAGGGGTTTGGAAACTTCAACCCGGAAAACGACACGGCCAAATTTAACCTCGTTGA
Source organism: Diospyros kaki (assembly GCA_036245055.1). Lineage (NCBI taxonomy): Eukaryota > Viridiplantae > Streptophyta > Magnoliopsida > Ericales > Ebenaceae > Diospyros > Diospyros kaki. The sequence continues at coordinate 45,208,869 of BSEG01000002.1, read as the reverse complement.
TCCGCCGATGAGGAACACAGCCAGCGTGCCTGTTGGCGGATGGTCAGTCATTAGATTCGTTGCTAATAATCCAGGTAATCAAAGAAGAAAACCTAGCTACTAGATTTCAAATCTTATTCCATATTTTTTTAATTGCAATTCATTATTATAGTTATTTTTTTTAAATTTAATTAATTAATAAAAATTAAATAAGATTTTATTTTCCATTGTTAAATTAATCTATATATATAACCGATCGATCGAATTAACCAAATACTTGTCCATTGCTTGTAATCAGGGACTTGGGTAATGCACTGTCACTTGGACGTGCACATAACCTGGGGGCTGGCCATGGTCTTCCTGGTGGAGAACGGAATCGGAGAACTGGAATCGCAGGAGCCTGTTCCGGTGGATATGCCTGTGTGTTAGTAGTTAATTCCTCGCCGCCGATGAAGATAGGAGGAATTAATTAATATATATATATATATATATATATATTTATATACACACGTGATGCAGCAGCCTATAATAATTAATTAATTAATAACATCATTATCATCATATCACTCATTTTTTGTCGTTACGACATAGATCACGGAGTCCTAGTTGGTGTCTCTTTGCTTTCCCATTAATTCTTTTGTAATTTTTGTTTTTCAAATTAATCAAGGTGCAGAAGAGATGGTGCCATGGTGAAACATTGAGTACCATTTGAGTCTGAGCCAACATCTTAATTTCCTGGACATGGCTGTATGTTCTATTGGCATGAAAAGAGTATCCTTTTGCTTTTCAACAATATTGGTCGATTTGTGGGAGATTGGGTTGTTGGGAAATTATATTGAAAAATATTATTGGTATATCATTGCGTATATTTTTTGCTACATAATGATGTTAAAATGTTTAAAATGTCCTTCATCTAAGACAGTGAGGCAAGACAATGAGATGCGGAGATATTTTTATTATTTGTGACACATTATGTAGTTTAAAATGCATATAATGACATACCTATAACATGATCTAATTATATTATAGAGAATATTATATTCATTGCAATAATAAAATTTAATTAGGTGCAGTCTGAAATTTGTATAATCTTAATTTAATTAATGTGGGGTAATGTTAATTATTGTTCTATAATAATTTTTAAGTTGTAATAAATGTATATCTATTATTTTTAGACAATATGCATTTGTATTTTATTTTTAGTATATAAGCATTCTACTAAAAATTAAAATAACTTATTAATTAGAACATATCTATCAAATATAACAACATTCAAACTTAGAAAATGTTCTCCATACTTTTGATAGATATAAGAATATCCGTTGTGAGATTCGGTCAGTGGTCACAACGGGAAGGTCACTGCTGACATCAAAATTAATGTGTTGCATTGTTTTTTAGCAAATAGATAAAAAAGGTCACTGCTGACTTCTAAAGCTACACACGTCCACCGCCCGCACCGTTACCACGCGATATACTTGAATGACGTGTCGACACGTGGAGCACATGCAACCCTTAATTCTCTGATCGTTACTGACAGGACAGGTGATATTTTAAAAGAGCAGAAAAACACATAACCAAACTCAGAAATATTATTTTGACGATATTTTTAATTATATTAATACAAATCAAAAATATGAAAAATTAAATTTAAGACCTTATTTATCGCCTGTGGGTGTTTGACTTATCAGTTTGACCATAACTTATAAATTATTAAAAAAAAATTGATGAGATATTTAAGTGCACCTTATCAGTGTTTAAGTTAGGTAATTTAAATATTATTATATAACATTTTGTAAAAGTTGGTGAAGAGAGCTTTTGCAAAACATTGTTGGTAGAGAAGCTGTGTTGATTGACGAAATTATCATTTTACTCTGGTCATTTTTGTTAATTTTCAATCATATCCTTCTTCTTTAACCTTTGTCTCCATTCTTTTTGCTTCCCTAGCTCTTCTTGTCGCCACTATCAGTCGTTATTATCTCCCTCACTGGTCATTTCCCATCGACCATCACCCCTACTAGTTGTAGCCCCCATCGCCCTATCTGCTTCAACTCTCCCTCCGTCACCCTATTGATAGTTGCCTGCCTCCATCTCCACCCTCATTGTTGGTCGTCTATGCCTCTATTTGTTACGAGTATATAAATATATATAATATTATATTAATATATTTTTAATAATTATATATAATTTATTAATATTTAATAATAAAATTTTATATTATTTAATATTATATCTATTTTAATTTTTTATCAAATTTTAATAATTTATCAATTTTTTAAATCAAATACATAATTATTAATTGATAATTTAAAAATATATTTACCTAAATATATCATTAACTTAAATAATATTTAATTTTTAATTTAAAAACTAAATAATAATTTAAAAACAATGAAAAAAACCGATAAGCCAAACAGCCTCTAAATCACTTGCGCACATCTTGACTATTTTCAATTTATGAGCCTTATGGCTGTAAGTCACCTCACGTGCATCTCGCAAGTACTGCTGTTGAGCGATTTGTCTAATCACACCCTAAGGTACCACCTACCTTGTCACTTCCTTCCGAGAAATGCTACAGCTATCATTTGGGTTAATCCCTCGACTATTCAATCTTTATTTTTTTAATTCTTTTTTTACAATTCCCAATATCCCGCCCAATATTGTCCTCAAGCGACCCTAATGCTCCGTTCAATGTTATTCCCCTCACTCTCATTATTTCTCTCTCTCTCTCCCAATCTTACTCCCTGTCACGACCCATCTCCCTCTCTCTCATCAGCCACACCCGTTCCCTCGCACGACTACCTTCTTTCTCAGGACCCATCTCTCTCCCTTTCACAGATACACAATCGTCTTTCTTCTCATCCCTTTCTCTCACACAACCATCTCTCACTCTTAGAACCCATATCTCCCTCTCATACTCTAGTTGACCACAAACATCGCTCTCACCCACCGTATCTATCTCTGTCTATAGCAAAATCGTTCTCAATTCTCTCTCTCACCGGCTATGAACGTCGCCTTTACTCGTCAACCACAAAACTTGCATTTGACACTGCCGATAGTCGCCTCTACCGTCACCTCCACCCATTGACCAGTCGTTGCATCCACCACCACTGGTCAATGCTTTTTTACCACGAGAGAATTATTTGAAGCAAAATGATTGGTTTGCCAAGTAATTTCTTAAATTTATTGATTGCTTGATTTATGACATTATGTTAATTAGAATCTATAACGAAATGATTATTGTAGGAATCGAGAAAAGTGTATTAATTACTTGACTTTGTTACTGCACAAAAGAAAAAAAAAATAATTACTCTAGATTGGATACTCCCACTCATTTACTGATATTATTGGTATCATAATGTCACAACGATGTCTTTTATGCCCAGATGGTACCATGACTTAAGGCTATGGATGAAATAGAAAATGAGGTATTTACATCCTTAAAATTTAAGAATGTGGCTCAAATTTTTCACATGCTATGGAAGTTGATCATTGTTTTTCAATAACTTTTTGCTTACTTTTCACATGTGGTAAGCATCACTTGTCATCTGAGTCTAATGTAGTTAAATAGTGTATTGTTCATGTGTGTATATCGATTAGGAGGTTTGTGCGATACTTATGATTTTTCTCTTATGGGAGTAGTCAATTTATATTTATATATTTATAAACGTGTTTTTTTTTTTTCTATGAAAGGGTTAATTATCCATTTATTTTTTTATCCTTATGTTAATTATGAATGATATTGAAAAAATACCAAATGTTTTACTTGAAAAATTTATAGAAACTTGTGTTTGGTATATGTTAACACGTTTAGAAATCGAATACCTCATGTTAGGAAAAAAAAATAAAAACCAAAAATAATTTGTCGACTTTCGGAATTAGTCAGTGGTGATTCATTGGCCCACAATGATGTGGTAGATCCGAGAGGGAAATGATGAGATATCTGGTTCAATTTATTGACTCGCCGGCCTGTTCTTGCGAGGCACTCTGATACTCAAGTCAATGAACGAGTAAGTAAGTGTGCAAGATATTAGTAAGTGGGTAGGGAAAAAACATATCCCTGGCTCTCAAAAGAGCTGGCTGATATATAAGAAGAAATGTCCCCCTACATGTGCAGTACGTTTGCAGGAGATGGGATAGAATACCTAGCGCCGACGAGAACGCCCATGCAGTAGCAAGGTGCTGACGGAACCTTTATTAATGTGGTGGAATTCGTCATTAATGAGGAGGAGATCCGTCATTAATGAGGATGAGATCTAAGGTGAACACGCAAAAGCCCAGGCGCGGCTGCAATGATGTTGTTATAAAGGGCCTGGATGGAATTGGCATGGGCCAGTCAGATGGACTGAGAGACTGGGGCTAGGTTGGGCCAGATGGGGCTTGAATAACCCAGTTGAGTCAACCCCCCAGCTCATTTATATTCTCTGACATATAACCCTTTCGTCGCACGACCTAATCAGCTAAGCTAGCGAATTTGCAAGACTGGCCGGGAGCTTGTTTGAGATATAGTTCGGAACTCGCTCGAATATGCTAGCGAACTAGGGTATTTCTAGGAACTCGCTTCTACCTACCATCTGAGCTTGGGCTCTGGCTATGTATGAGCTCATTTCAACGAGCTAAGTTCGGTGTCTATTGAGTTTTATGTAATTGGGTCGGCTTGATGGGCTAAGCCCAGCTCATGAGGAGTAGAGTAGGAAATACTCGTAACATAATTTAAAATCACGAGTTTTACGTATATGATATAGTAAGGAAAACACATCAATTGCCTACAAATTTTACGTAAATGAATATAAACTAAAAATAATAGGGAAGATGAATTTTGAATTGCATCTAAAGTTCATATTGCTTTTTACATGACAAGAGTTGGAAAAAATTACACAAATAAGGTAGAATACACAAACAAGGTAGATTTTCTCCTTTAAGGCCATTTGCTGCAACAATGCTTCTCCAACCTCGTGCCAAGTATACCCTATCCCACAAGAAGGCTCGTTGACGTTGTCTTCCATCTATGATAGTCACTATGCAGTGCTTGCTTGTCACAACCCAACTTTAGAGGCCATTTCTAACATTAAAGGAGTATTTCTATTTGATAAGGTAAGCATTGGCAATGCCAAGTTCCTCTTAAAACCATTGCCAACTTTCATGTGTATGGTTTGCAAAAAACATTGCCACTAGTGGTCACCAACAAACCACTGCCATGGGGGTTAACATACACACTCATGGCCCTTAAATCCAACAAGATCCAATTAATGCAAAAAGTTATTGAAAATTAATGATCAACTTCTACACCATGTGAAAAATTTAAGCCATATTCATAAATTTTAAGGATGTAAATACCTCATTTTCTATTTCATCCATAGCCTTAAGTTATGGTACCATCTGGGCATAACATACATGGTTGTGGCGTTATGGTACCAATAATATCAGTAAATAAGTGGGAGTATCAAAGCTAGAGCCATTATTTTTTTCCCTCCTATATAGTAGCAAACTCAACTAATCGGTACATTTTTTGATTCCTATAGTAATCATTAATCATTTTGCTCTGTGTTATGCTTTATGGGTCATAATCACATAATGTCATAAAGTAAACAGACAATAAATCTAGGAAATTACCTAGCAAATTAGTCATTTTGCTCCAAATGATTTTCTCTTCGTAAATGAGCATTGGCTAGCGATAAAAGGTGCAGTGGTTGGTGGGTGGGGGCGACAGTAGGCATGACTGTTGACGGTGTGACAGGCAGATTTTGTGGCCAACTGGTGGGGGTGACGTTCGTGGCCGGCGAGAGAGAGAGGTATGATTGTGAAAGGGAGAGTCAAAAGGAGTTTTGCTATAGACATAGATAGTGGGAGAGGGCAACTTTTGTGGTCGGTCAGAGTGAGAAAGAGAGAGACAGGTTGTGAGAGGGAGAGATGATCATGTGGGGGTGCCTAATAAGAGAAAGAGAGAGAGAGAGAGAGAGGGGTCGTGAAAGGGAGAGTCGAAAGAAATGACGATCATGAGAGGGAATAAGAGTGACTGACAAGAGAAAAAGAGACGGGTTGTGAGAAGGAGTGAGGGTTGGAGAAAGAGAGAGGGGGAGGGAGGGATAACATTGGACAGTACATTAAGGTCTCTTGGGGATAACATTGGGCGGGAGATTAGCGATTGCAAAAGGAAAAAAAATTAAATATTGAGTAGCCAAGGGATAGCCCAAATGGTACCCGTACCATTTCTCCTCCCACAAATCACACACTATTTTAGTGTTACTTTCCACGGATGTTTTTCACATGCTACTCTATTTTAAATATCATTAGTATAAATATTGTAGGGTCAATTATAGAGTTCCCTTGCATTGTGTCTCTTTCACATTGTATTGTAATTTTTCTTCTCGTATTATATAGTGTTTTCTTTGCTTAATACTGTACCCAGTACCCACCCAAAGTACTGATGCCTTTTTAAGTATTTTGTACGCAAGATTGTTATGGTCTCATCATACTAATGTATAAAAATAAAAATAAAAAAATTGATGATTTTGTATGTTTAATGTAATTTATTTTTTTAATATGTTTACATCCATGATTTTAAATAAAGATAAATTTATTAAATCAACAAAATGCATATATTTTGAAATAAAATTATAAATAGTCTCATGATATAATTTGTATACTCAAAAAATTAGGATAATGCATTTTAGATATGTATATTTATTATAAATTATTTTTGGTTTTTAAACAACTTTATTTCTTAATTAAATATTTTAAAACAAAATACATCCTATCCTATTATTAACCTATAAAACTATTTAAAATTTAAAAGTAATATATTTTATTTTAAACTAATTATAACTTAACCATTAATTATGAGATAATCTTATTATGCTCCTACTAATACACTTAAAAGTTCATCTATTTTATTATTGAAAGTTCGGGCGAGTTATTTGATAGGCATATTTTGGGGCGGAATATGTATTAAAAATTTGTATAAAAAAAAAAAACCCAAATTCCGTAAACAGCTCGCTCCCACGGCTTGATAAGAAGTTGGGTACATACAGGGTATGCGCATTATCTGGTGCCTTCGAGAACCAAGATGGTAATTTCGCATCCTTAATAAGCGTGTTCAAGTCCCCCTTAAAAAAGAAAAAAAAAAAAACGAAACCGTTTCCGGATAATCCCAAGTTGAGCAATAATCAGGTACGGCACACGCTTGAAAAGATTGAAACCCCGAACTGACACACGCGGCAAGCTCCGACAGCTGTACAGCTCACACACAGGAGCCAATTGGGTAATCCGACGAATGGCACAGTTGAAATTAACTGGAGCCTTGTGGACAAAACTAGACCGATCGGACCAAACTGGGAATATCTTCGGTGCCAAGGAAAAGGAGGCAAGTGGATCGAGTGGTTCGGGAAGGTTCGTGTGACACGTGGAGAGTAGCTCGATTATAATCGCGCCACGTCATACCCATAAACAATATAATAATGATATACATATCTTGGAAGTAGGAAAAATTGTTTTTTGAGGAGAATATCTAGAGAAGGCTATAAATATCCAGAGAGCTAAGAGGACGTGGGATTTCTGATTCCTGTGGAAAGAAGGTTTCCGAAACCACTCGCAAGACAAAGAATCTCGAAGAAACTCTGGACCAGACCGAGCCGAACTGCAACGAAGAAGAGAAAATCTCAGAGAGAAGGGATATAGTTTTCGTGACGTAGACGCAAGCTTTGGACCGTTTGGAGTTTATTGGAGCCAAGGAAGTAAATATCTGCTAATGTCGTCTGACAACTTTGAAAGGTTGGTTGAGTTCGAATCACCTTCTTCTTTCTGGTAATATGTGTGTTTTGTGATGTTTTTCTTCTAATGAATTTGGATGGTGAGTCTGAGTTTTTTGATAATATAAGTGATTAATTTGAGCAGGGAGTAGAAGGTTTTGATTTTTTTTTGGGGTGGGGGGTGGGGGGTGGGGTTTGTGAGTGTTTTAGTGCTAGGGTTTGGTGTAATTTTCTTGATTGATCTAGAAATGGTGATGCGTCTGCACATGTTGGGAACTAATGAGTTGTGTGATTCCGTAACTGAAACCTTGGTCGGAGATGCCAGTTTCTAGCTTGTTAGGGTTCTGAGCAGATTTCTTGTTCTCAAATCGCTCCGTTGCCCCAAATTACTCTGTTTCTGGATGTCTACTGAGAAGATGATTGAAAAAATATACAGTATAAACTTCGTTTTTTTGTTTTTGTTTTGTAATTATCTGTGTACGCCGGGTAACTAATTGAGCTTGAATCATCCAACACCAAGTCAGAAGGGACTCATGGGACTGAAATACTTTCTTCTATCTTACTTTGTCATCGTTGCAAGCAAACCGTTGGCCTACTAATAATCCCTTTCTTTTTTACCACGAAAAGGAAGAAAAAACGAAATTGGTCTGATCCACTGTTAAATTTGGAATTTGTTAATCCTTTTGTGGCTTAGAAAATTGAAATTCTTGAACGTGGTCGTGTTTAAGAGCTGTTATACAAAATGCTTTGTCATTGTAGGTTGAGGAGTTGCCGTTCTTGATGCATTTCTCTGTTTACTTCCATTTTTATTTTCGCTTTTGAGGCGTATTAAAAGTATATACTGAAGAGTATTATTTCTCTTGTTCACAGAACTGCAGGAATGGGCCTTCATGATCAACCTTCTAATTTACCATCTACATTGACGGATTATACCAGAAAGAGGAAATCGCGGGGTAGACGAGATGGGTCTAAATCTGTGGCAGAGACCCTGGCTAAGTGGAAAGAATACAATGAAAAACTTCATTCTTCAGATGATGGTCCCAAGCAACCGCGCAAAGCTCCAGCAAAAGGATCGAAAAAAGGGTGTATGAAGGGCAAAGGAGGCCCAGATAATTCTCATTGTAATTACAGAGGTGTTAGGCAGAGGACATGGGGTAAATGGGTTGCAGAAATTAGGGAACCGAACAGGGGCAGTAGACTTTGGCTTGGTACTTTCCCTACTGCCCAGGAAGCTGCTCTTGCTTATGACGAAGCTGCGAAGGCAATGTATGGTCTTTGTGCTCGGCTTAACTTTCCAATTGGTGGCTCCGTGAATGAGGACTCGAAGGAATCTGGTTCACTGCCAACTACATCTTGCTCCGATTCTACAACATCCTCCGGCCATTCTGAGGTCTGTGGATCTGAGGATTTGAAGATGATGACAGATTCTCCCAATGTAAAGCACGAGGATGGGGGGAGTGAATCACGAATCGATGATGGTAACAGGCTTGTGTCTGATGTTAGTACACCAGAGAGCGGGGTGAAGAAGCAAGTGAAGGTGGAGCCACCGGACTTCAGTGAGAAGCAAGAACGAGTCTATTGTAATGGTAGACCAGAACCTGGCTACGGACCACATGACCGGCAAGATTTTTCTCTTTTAGAGATGTTTGATGTGGATGAGCTACTTGGTTCCCTAGATTCCAATCACACCCTCAGGCCGCCTGCCAACAATACCGGGAATGTGGCGCAGACCACTAACTATAGCAATATTGAAGCAGAGAAGCCCTCGGATTTGTCTTACCAGTTCCAGAATCCAGATGCTAAGTTGCTTGGGAGCCTAAACCATATGGAGCAGGCGGCTTCAGGAATGGACTTTGGCTTTGATTTCTTGAAGCCAGGCAGACAAGAGGATGACAATTTTGTTTTGGATGATTTGGGATTTCTTGACATGGAGTCTTTGGGCCTGTAAGGATTGTGCTCGGTTGCAGCTTGTGCTTGGTTCTGCTACCTAAATATGGCGACTCGAGTGGCACAGAGGACAAGCTTGTTGAGGGTTTTGAAGCTGGCCGAGTGTCCCTGTTTCTTATTGTAGAGGATGGTGGATCAAGACTATAGTTCTTGTATTTTCTTGTTTTTTGGTCCTGGGCACTGGCCTTTTCTCTTTCTATTCAGATACCAACAACAGAAAGCTGAGCTGATTCTCTATAGGTTTTTATATTAGGGAATTAAGCCTGTGATACTTTTTTCGTTCACCGTGTAGCTGGATGGCCCTTTGTTATACTGACTCTGTTCCTGGATTAATGAAGATTCTTTTTGCTGTAAATATGAGAGTGAAAGTGGTCGAAATGCCAACTGAAATGAGATGTTTAACTCATAGAGATGATGAATTAAAGAAGCTGCCCACGAGAGGCAGGAGTCTGTAATTCCCGTTTCGTTCCGTTCCGTTACTTTCGGGCCACTTGATATAGAAGTTTTTAAATTCTAACATTCTCATATTTGATAAAAAAAAAATTAAAAAATTATGAAAAAATAGTATTCTTAGAATTTATTTTTAATTAATTTTTTCACAAAAAGTTTTTCAAGAGCTGAAAATCTTAAGTTTTCATAGATTAAAAAAAAAAATTAACAAATAAAATAATTAAAATATTCTTTATTCTCTTATAACTCATAAATTGTTTTACAATTATTTTTATCATAATTTTTTTCTTATAAATACATACATATATAATGTAAAAAAATAATATTTTTTGACTTCTTAAAAGATTGTGGGTTTTAATATTTTATATATTAGGAGAAATTTATTATTTTTAAATAAAAAAATAAATAAAGATAATTTTAAAAAATAATATAAATTTTTAAAAATATTATATTTAAACTAAACATAAAAATATAAGATTCTCATAAAAAAATACTAAACATTTCTAGTAATATTTAAAATTAATTAAATATAAAATTACTTAAATTCTAGAATCAAAGATTTTTAAAAATATTCTTAAGAATATTGTTATTAGTGTATTATTGTACTGAAATGGGAATTGGGGTCCTTTTATCGTTGCCTTCTCTTGTTTGGGAGAACTTGCATTTCATTATCAGCCCATCACCCCATAAAAGTTGCACAATCTTTTAAGGGTTATTGGTTGGCTTCCTTGTGAATTGATGTACTTTATTATCACGGTTTTATTAACACTGAAAGTTCAATTTTTAAGAAAAGCATTTGCAAGGCAGTAAAGCACCGTCATTAGAGAAGGCCATGATGTTTGAGACAGTGGTTGACTTTCGGTTTTCATTTGTAGTTTTTCTTTTAGTAGTTTATGTTTAGTTTTAACAAGAAAATGAAAATTGAACGTACTCTTTGATTACGTTGTCAATTTTTGTTTTTAGACCCACAAATTTGTTAAATTGGCTAAACTGTCGGACAAATAATATTTTAGTATCAGTTTGATAGATCATTTACCTCACATCTGCAATTTCTGACATAATCGAAGACACAAACACTGCGAGTCACATAAGAACAATCTTCTCAACTATTCGTCTATATTTTAGTTGCAACGTAAGTATGAGAAATAAATAAGAATTGGTAGAGATACAAATGCATAATAGACGCATCATTAACAAATCTATGACGCCAAACAATGTAAGATCTTATTGATCACAAAAATATAATATAGGGTGGTTGATACTATTTATATAGATATTTCTTTCGTGATTCAAAATATCTTTAAAAGTTCTTGTAATTTTTTTCTTCAAAAATATCTTTTCATTTGTTTATCTCTCAAGTGATATGTTAATTAAGGGTTACAGATTCTAATAACCTTTACCAGCGCAACATTTCTTTGAGATTATTTTCTCCTAAGTAATGCCAAAAAAAAAAAAAAAATCATTTGGCCACCCTTCCTTGTTGACAAAAATAGATTTGAATCACAAAGTTGTGAACTAAAGAAACAAAGAGATAAATGAGAAAAAATAATGACCTTAGAGGTGGCAAATTTGGGTTTGCTACTTAGATAACAAAATATAAGTTTTGCCTAATAAAACTATTTGTTGAGATTGAAGAGATGAAGATAATCTAACCATTAATAATATCGATCATTTTATCTATGTTTTAAGTTGCGAGATAAAGGGGATTAAATTTTATAACTTTAGTGTTCGTTCGACACTCATGGTAATAGGCAAATGATCTTTCTCTTTTTGGTTTGCTTTAATTTAACTTATGCTAGTTAGGTATGGTTAAGGTTATTTTAAAATTACATTACTTAATCAATTAAATCAACCTTGTTTGAGGGATATATTAATATAGGGGTATATCCATAAGAAAGAACAAATAAACCAAAACAACTTGTTGATATTTTTTTAAAATCATAATTTCTTTTAATAAAAATCACAAAAGGTGACAATTTACCCCATAATATATAATAGCCACAAACTCCTAGCATTGAATCTAGATTGTGTCTAGATTCAACAAATAAAGGGGGTTTTATACCTTTTTATATTATATTTTAGTTTTAAATTTAAACCAATAATTATAAAATGATAAATATTTATTAATATAAATATAAACAAATTGAGGACACGCAAAGGACTCTATATGTGTCATCAATGGGGATTTTTTATTTGCTCCCTATCTCTGATGGGTAAGCTTTAATATTCAAACTAATCTTATATACGACAAGTCCCCATTGGCATCCATGACCCATGTATGTTAAGGATTCTGTTCTTTTATAATTGGAAAAGCCAATCTTTTGTAATTTGATGGCCTTTTCTCGTTAATTTCTTCTTGAGTTTCAATAGGAGAAACGTACTTCACTTGGTTAAACCAATTACATTTGGATACCTCATCATTATTTATTAAGTAAAAGCAAAATATCACTTTTGGTATATAAACTTACATGGTTTGATCAATTTAATACACAAACCTTTTTTTTGATCAATTTAATACACGACCATATAATTTTGGTCAATTTAACACAAACCAAATTGGGTAAATTGCTCCGACGCTTATTGTGATTCGAATCTCTTACCTAAACACCTCTTATAATTTGTTTTTCATCAAATAAGTTCGTACACTTTTCCTAAATTATTAGGACAATCTTTCATTAAGTTTCAATAAAAATAGTGTTGTTGGTAAAATATTAAATTTATAAAGTAAAAAATGTCATTGTCAAGCCACCTGAAACTTTCATCGCTCAAGAATGTTGCCCCCTTGAGTCTACAAAAAAAAAACACAATTAGAGAGCATGGAGAGATCCTATGCAAATATTTAAATGTTTAAATTAGACACTGAGAATGTTAGATGCTTAAATCAGATACTGAGAATATTAAAAATAATAAAATAATTTTCCCCATTTATCAGAGATGTGCATGTGCTGGAATGAGAGTTGACTTATTTATAAAGGGGAATTGAGCAATTCCAAACCTACTTGGCTTCAAATTTTTATAAATAATATTTATCTCAATATTATGATATTTTATCAAGATTATAATTTTTAATAAATAACACTTATCCTTTTTAAATTGAACTTTTATTAGGATTTATAAATGATAATATCTATTATTTTTGTAGGACATTGAGGGATTTGTAAATGTCAAAGTTGTGCAATTTATGTGTTGCATGGGACCCCTGTGTACGGAGAAAATTATTTAGACAAAAAATGCCCCCTTGCTTTGGGCTGACCCAATTTTTTGGATTGGTCCATCTTCTTTATTTTTATTGTTATTAATTTTATTTTGTATAATAATTTATCAAATAAAATTGATCAAAATAGCATTAATTAAAATTCATCAAATTTTTTTTTTCAAATATCTATGTTTAATTTAAAAACTAGAAAAAGGCAACAAAAATGCTATCATTGACCTAATTTCAACCGACATGGTTGGTGAACTCAAGTGGCTAGCAATGGCCATGAAAGAAAAAAAAGAAAGAGAATGCGAGAAAAAAAGAAAGGAAATGAAAGAAAAGGAAAGAAAAGAACAACTCCCTTGACAATCTAAAAGATTTATGACCATAAAAGTTTGTGTCACATGAGAAAGTGATAGAGTTGAGGTTTTTAAAAAAAGAAAGAAGATGAATAACGTCAACAAAGTATAATATATGTGAAAAGAGTTTTAACAATTATAGCTATAATTTTTTTCTATCACTCCACTGTTCACCCAAGGCATTTTTGTTGTGAGAAATTTATTTTCAAATTTCTCACTTCAAATGTGAATTTTTTTTATTTATAACGTTTTTTTTTCAAGTAATCCCTTTTAAATTTTATCGTATTAAATTATAAATCTTGTAGGTTGCGATATTACGTATAATATTATATTTATTTTTTAAATAAATATTTTATATAAATACATGTACATTTTTTATATATTCAAGCTATAATTATGTAAATAATTAAATAATTATTTGAAATAAATGAATTATTATGAATTAAAAAAATAAAAATAATACTATTTATTTGATGTGATAGGTTGGAGATGATTTATTAAAATAGTGCAAAAGTTACACTATTTTAGTACACAAATTATATCATTTTAAAGTTTTGGATTAGAGAGGTGTTAGGTAAAAAATTGTGGCAATAATTAGCTTGAATGGTAGCAATAATGCTGCCCTCTTTTATGACAAAAGCAATGACGAATTCACAATTACCATTATCATTGTGGTTGTAATGATTGGTTCATTTCAATCCTCAGTGCCTGCACTGTTTTATAGCAGTCCTTAAGTGGCAACATGGCAAAAATTTTCTTGTTTTTCACTGAAAACCTTCAAAATCCTTGGATCATCTTCCCTTTCCCTCCCATCTCTTCCTCAATATCTCCCCCTCTCTCTGTGTAAATTAGACATGGCCAAAATTGAACCGAACCGGCGGTTCGAATCGGAACCGGACCGGCCGGAACCGGACCCGGAACCGGCCGAACCGGAACCGGAACCGGAACCGAACCGAACCGGCGAAATTCGGTTCGGTTCCGGTTCGAGGTTTCGCGAACCGGAACCGCCAGTTCCGAACCGCCGGTTCAGAACCGGTTCCGAACCGGTTCCGAACCGCCGGTTCCGAACCGGCGGTTTGTTGTAATTATTTTTCATTTCTATTTTTTATTTTTTATTTTTCACATTTATAAAAATTAATTACTTGTATTACATACTTGTTTAGTTGTTTTAATTATTTTTAATGAAATTATTACTTATATTTCTTCAATTTTTAGTAGTGTTTTTTATTAAAAATATGGTTGAGAATATCTATATTTACAATTACATTTAACAATTAAAAATCGAAACCAAACCGAACCGAACAACGAAACAAGGACCAAAATTGAATACAACAATATTTAAAAAAAATTAAAAAAATTCAGTTTGAACCGGAACTGGAACCGTTGACCGAACCGGCTCAAACCGTTGACCGAACCGGTCCAAACCGTTGACCGAACCGGCACGAACCGGAACCGGAACCAAACCGTCCTAAACCGCCCTTGGGCGGTTCGGTTCAGGTTCAAAGATTTCTTGAACCGGAACCGGCGGTTCATGAACCGGAACCGGCGGTTCATGAACCGTGGCCATGTCTAGTGTAAATATGGTTGGCGGCCCCTCGGGGCACAACAAAGTGGCAAAGGAGAGATTATAAAAATGCTGTCATGCTTAAAATTATTAGTGTGAGATCAATTTTTAAAGAAAGTAATTCTTTTTGAGGATAATTCTTAGTAAGTGTCAATAAACACAATCTCTAACCTTGATCACTTAGACATATTTTGTAGTTTATCTCTCTCATGATGACCTAGAGACGAGTTCAACGAGGAACACGAGTAATGGTACGTAATAAAAAATAAAAAATAAAAAAATATTGTCGGTGGCAGCCTTATCAGTCTCCTGAATTCATTAGTAATGATTACTCTAAACTTAGATGGCCGATAAATAGTGTTTTGTTGCAATTTTTTTTAAAAATTTTATTAGACAATGTATTAAAAACTTCGTTGTTAACTTTTAAGTTTTAATTAATGCTACTTTGGTTAATGTCGTTTGTGTGGTATTATACTAAAGGAAGGGATGTTTTGATATATATATATTTTTAAAAAATATAAGGATTTGTTCGGCAAAATATAAATTATAAAAAGTGTCTATACCCAAGCATGCGAAGGGTATGGGAGCAATTTACTCAATTTGATTCATGTGAAATTGATCAAAATTATAAGATTATACATTAAATTATAAGGTGAAGTTCATAGTCTTATAAAATTAGGCGTTATTTTTCTAATCAATGTAATTTTCACATTTTATTTTCCTTACCTAATAACGTCTCATGTTTCAAATTACTACTAAAATCATAAAAATAAGTCAAAAGAGGCCACACCAACCCTAGTGGACACTTGTTGCACCACTACGAGACTATCAATTGGCATCCCAAGAACTAGAACAGACTAGGGACTTCTTTTCCTTCCTCTTTTCTTCTTGTCCTCATTTGTTGATTGTTAATGTAATTAATTTCCCATTTTCATCCTTCTCCCTACACTGGTCCAATATATGTTGTCTAATCAATTTATTTACTTATTTTTAAAATAGTTGTCTAAACTTTGCATTTTGTTTTATTCAAATTAGTTAAAGGGAGTGGGATAATTACCATTATGATTCCTAAAATTTGCTATGTAAATTTAAATGTAATTTAATTGCTATTTAGTTACAATAAAAAAATAATAATTATCTAATAAATTAGTTATATTAATAATAATGCTCATCAAAGAAATAAAAACTAATTGTTTATAAGAAAGAGCGCTAATTTGTCATTTGCGACATTGATATACTCAATCATTAAATACTATAGTTATAGGAAGGGTGTTATGGTAATTTAATTCATATAACAGAGATTAGCGGAAGCTGCGGAACCACTCAGGTAATGTTGAGGCAAAAAACAAAGAATTGAGGGAGATTTCAGATTGATTGTATATTTTGAGGATGATTATTTAACTAATAGAAGTTTTTTTAAGTGTTGAATGGAAAGCGAGGGCTGAATCAAATGCCCAAACTACCATCCCAGAGGCAAGTATTTACCTGTCACGTCTCGTCTCGTCTGTACACTCGGCGCGAGAGTCGAGATTCCCAACCGAACCTATAGCCCACTTGGCCACTGAAACCCCAATTCAATGCAATTTAGTGCCATAAATTTCTTTTTTCTCTGTTTCCCAGGAGCAAGAGCATCATTCCCGGTGGCCTTTTCTCGGAGTTTGGATGAATTCTGTAGAAAAAGCCTCCGGCGACACTTTTCCGGCTCCACTTCGCCGGAATCTGCCATCTTGGGCACACTCCATCTCAACGTGAGCCCCCTCCCCCCGTGTTTCTAATATTTTTACTCAATTTATGCTTCCTTCAAGTGCCTATGTTTCCCCTTTGCATTTTCCCGGATGTTCTCAGTGATCTTTCTGTTTACACTATTTTTTTCTTCTGAAGTAAGTAGTCTCTTAAGCGGCTGACTTGGACAGCGCCTGATCGTGCTGCTTGCTTTCCATTTAAACTGCCCCCGGTTTGGTAAGTTCGTGATTTTTGTGTAACTGCTTTATCTACAGCTTCGGGAAACTTTTGTCCTTTTCTGATTGTCAATGCATATATTTTTGCATACTCGTCAACCAAGTACGAGCTCAGGTCCGGTTAAGGTTCCTGTTCATGGCGATTGATTGTTGGGAAAGGAGTGATTTGGTTATGGTTTTCTTTGTGGATTCATGAGTACAAACAACAACAACAACATATCCTGCCTTTATCCCACTGTGGATTCATGAGTACATGATTGGTAATTTGTTACTATGATCATTTCGTGTCTGTTGGCGAGTAGGAAACCTAGATTAGGAAAATGAGTGTTTTTTTTTTTTGGGGGGGGGGGGAGATGGTGGCTATATGCCCTGGCTATTGGCTTGACGGATTAAATTCTATATAAAGGCAATGTTATGAAATGAAATTTGGGGGCATTAGAGTGAATTATCAAAACTAGTTGGCCTTCAGGATAATTAAAGTAAGAGAATATTGAATGCTTGTTATTGTACTAGAAGTTATACTACAATACGTATATGCATAAGATCTTTGACTAACCTTAATAAACAACTATGGAAAGATTACAAAGAATATATAAAAGATCTATTAAATGTTCTGGTAATATTGTCAAGATATTCTAACATCCACCTTCAAACTCAAGAAGCTAAGAAGTTAGCTAAATTGAGTTTGGATTCCAATTCATGAAATCGTCCGGGTGGATGAAGTAAAAGATACACATTGATGTAGACATCATGACGATGACAACTATGGCTGGAGGAACTAGTAATAATGGTGACTAAAAGTTGCATGATGAGGGGTGTGAGGGGCATGGCAGTTGAGAGTCATGACTAGGAAGACACACAGCTGGATAGAGGTGATTGATTTGACCATAGCCAAAGAAAGTAGACCAAGTTACAGATGGTCAAAGTAGACCCAGATGAGACCTAACCTTGTGGAGAACAATGTTCACTGAAGTCATTATTGTTGTTCATAAATTGTGGAGGGAAGAAGACTCGAGCTTCCGAAGAGGATGACTAGAAAGGTTACTGATAGCAACTGCATGCAAGACAGAGGAGAGACTACAAGGAAAATCAGATGCCAATCAGATTGGGAAGCTATCTGGCAAGAAGATCTGGAGTGAGTGACAGTTGAATGCAGCAGCAGCTTCTGGTTCTAATTGGTGGACTTGTAAGCTTCCACTTTCACTGTGTGACTGATGGTGGGTTGCTGGATGTGTTAGAAATTACACGAGATATCTTAGATTTGATATTTGATATGCTTGATTAATCCTGTTTTCCATATTTGTGTGATACATCTTTTAGAAGATTATGTTTCTTGTTTTAGTTGTATCCAAAATTGTATATATTTCCAAATCTAGATTAGGAATTCCTAATCTAGTTTTGGGAGCTTCCTATTGTGATAGACTATCTTGTATATATTTTCATTGGAACCCTAAGGGGAAAAAGATTGAATATCTTTTCAGCCATTTTTGACATGGTATCAGAGCCATAGGACGTCAATCACCGGGCTTTGTGACTTTCGATTGTTGTGGCCTTCATTGATATTCAATCTTCTTACATAAATGTCAAAATCCCACAACACCATGATAGATTCAGCTGATTCTAGTAATACAACAGAGGTCTTGTCTGCTGGAAGTAATGGTGGAATCTCAGGAGGAGAGCTACAGAACATTCAAACGACATACAGGCTGAAGGGAAAGAATTATTTGAAGTGGTCTCAGTTGATCTAGATGTTTTTGAAGGGTAAACTAAGTCACCTACTTGGAACCGGGCCAAAGTAGAGTGATCCTATGTACACGGCCTGGGATGAAGAGGATTTTTTAGTCATGTCCTGGCTTTGGAATTCCATGATGCTAGAAATTAGTGACACAACCATGTTCTTAAAGATTGCCAAGGAGATTTGGGATGCTATGAAGCTCACCTACTCAAAAGTGCATGATGCTCAAATCTATGAGATCAGGATCAAAGTAGCAGCCACCAAACACGACTCTTGGTCTATCACTGAGCATGAAAATCTACTGCAGACCCTATGGCAGGAGTTAGACCGCTACCAATGCATTTAGATGAAGTACAGTGAAGATACGGCTATACAAAAGAGGTTTGTTGAAAAGGAAATAACTTACCACTTTCTTGCAGGCCTAAACATGGAGTTTGATGCAGTGAGAGTGTAAATCCTTGGCAAGGAGGATTTGCCTTCTCTAAATGAGGCAATCTCCATTGTGTGTGCAGAGGAAGGACGAAGAAGAGTAATGCTTGATGGTTCTACCCTTGTAACTTTGAAAGATTCTAATCAGGGTAAGGGATCTAGAGAGGAAAAGAAAGTGGTAGATCCACATAGGATGACAAACAAAGACTCACTGTGGTACTCCTACTATAAGAAGCCCCGGGACACCATAGAGAAGTGCTAGAAACTCCATGACAAGCCACCCAAGGGCGGACAATCAAAGGGCCAAGGACAAGTCTTTGTGGCCAGTGGTCATCAACAAACTGACCAGAAAGTTCCAGATCAAATAGATGCAATGGAACTTAATAGGGAAGAGATTGAAAAGCTAAGGAGTAGAAAATAAAACCGAGTCAAGTACCTGCTCTCTAGTGCTTGTAGATATCTTTTCTTCTTCTCTTACCTTTCATGCTTCAGATAAATCTCATCCTAATACCTGAATTCTTGACTTTGGAGCCACGAACCACATGACATGTTCCTCACATCAATTCATTTCTTATACACCGTGTTCAAGTTCCAGGAAAATAATAATGCCTGATGGATCATCAACCATTGTGGTTGGTTAAGGGGATGTTCTTATAAACAAACATCTCACCCTCAAGAATGTTCTTTATGTCCCTAAATTCTTTACTAACCTTGTCTCTATTCAAAAACTCACCTGAGATTCTAATGGTTGTGTCATTTTCTATCCAACTTTTCGTGAATTTCAGAAATATGACACGAAGAAGATGATTGGGCGTGCTAGAGAAAGGCCTGGACTTTACTACCTTGAAGAACCAAGTGAGCAGGCTAATAAGAGGAGAGTATCCCCTGTATCATTCCTTGCTCAGTCCAATAAAGATAAGTTGTGGCTTCAACACTTCCGTCTTGGTCATTCCTCTTTTATGGTCCTTAAAGTGTTGTTTCATTCCTTATTCAAAGGTCTAGATGTTAGAGAATTCCATTGTGATGTGTGTGAATTTGCAAAACACAAGAGAGCATCATTTTCTTTTTCTAATAAAAGAAGTAGTCTTCCATTTACACTAATTCACAGTGATGTATGGGGTCCTTCTACTGTTCCTAGCATCTTAGGGGGCACGTTAGTTCATTTCTTTTTTTGATGATTGCACTCGGGTAGTCTGGTTATATTTACTAAAAACTAAATCTGAAGTGGACACTATTTTTCCCATGTTTTACAACATGATTAAAACACAGTTTGAAGTTGAAATAAAAAAGGTTTAGGTCTAATAATGTTAAAGATTATTTCAATCAGTCCTTATCAGTTTCCTTTCAACAAAGAGGCATAATCCATGAATCTTCTTGCATTCATATCCCTTAGCAAAATAGAGTGGCTTAGAGAAAGAATGGCCATCTCTTGGCTGTTACTAGGGCTCTTCTCTTCCACCATAACGTTCCCAAACAGTATTAAGGAGAGGCAGCCTTAACAACCACATTCCTCATTAATAGGCTACCCTCTAGAAGTCTTGATTCCCAAAGTTCAATTCAACTTCTCACCAAGACCTTCCCTGAACTTCATGCCTCTAATTGTCTAACACCCAAAGTGTTTGGTTATCTCGCTTTTGTTCATGTCCATACTCCTAATAGAGGCAAACTTGATTCATGTGCCCTCAAGTGTGTGTTTTTTGGATATTCCTCCACTCAAAAATGTTATAAGTGCTAGCATTCTCCTACCAAGAAGTGTTTTATTTCAGCTGATGTTACCTTTGTTAATGATAAACCTTACTTTGCTCAAACTTATCCTCAAGGGGAGACTATTGTATGAGAGGATAGGGATAGGGATTTGTTCCTCCCTGATCTACCCTCTTCCTCTCTCCCTTTTGTCACCTTAAAGGACTCCTCAAGTATGATACAAGGGAAGCCTCAATCACTTACTTCCTGTCCATTGCATGTCTATTCAAGGAGAAAAGCACCGGTTCCTCCTATGCAGGTTACAACATCTAATTCAAGTCCTACTACTGATTTTTATCCACCTATTGACATTTCTCCAGGTATTTCTCCTACTAAACCTAAAACATCATCTATGATACCTGATGCTAAACCTGATTCGAGTGAGCATGATCTACCTCCTAGTTGTGAACTTGACCTTCCTATTACCCTTAGAAAGGGAACAAGAACTTGTACAAAACATCCCTTATATTTATTCATGACTTATTCAAAACTGTCTCCTGGACATAAAGCCTTTCTCACTATGACGCAGCGTGTAGCGCGTGTGTAAAAAAACACACACCAAGATAAACCCTTGAAAGAGCAACTTCAATGGCCGAAGCTTGGCTTTCGAGAAGACGCAAAAACAAGACTATTTTGCTAAGAAAACCCAAATAGGTTGCTGAAATTTGATTGAGAAAAACTTGATTACAAACTCTAGATCCTAGGCATATTTATAGAATTTGGCTAATCTAAATCCATCTAATATTTGGAAAACAAAATCCAACTAAAATCCTAATAGAAATAAATCCTAATCCAACATGAAATAGAATTTTAAATCAAGTAGAAACATGAAATTGAATCCTAAACCAAGTAGAATTTTAAAATTTAAGAAGTATTAAAATATTGTTCCGGCGTGGTCGGGTTAGCTTTGGCTTGGGTTTTGATTGGTGATCGCATTATTCACCTCCACTTGAGAAGAATTCGTCCTCGAATTATGATTTGGGTATGACAACTCAACGTCCGGCAAATATAAAGAAAGATCAGCAACATTGAATGTTTTGGAAATACCCATATGATTTGGCAAATCCACAACATAAGCATTATCATTGATTTTCTTTATAATCTTGTAAGGACCATACTTCTTTGGCTTGAGCTTGTTCTGTTGTCCTGCAGGAATCCGTTCCTTCTTCAAGAATATCATTACTTCATCTCCAACCGCAAATACCTTGTGCTTCCTATGCTTGTCAGCTGCTACCTTGTACTTCTTATTCGCCTCGTGCAACTTTTGCTTGACATCTTCCTGAACTGCTTGAATGTGTTCGGCTAAGTCACTAGCTGCAACACTGAAACCTGATACCTTTGGCAATTTTATCAAATCCAATGCATGATTAGGAACTTTCATGTATACGATAGAGAATGGTGATCTTTCTGTTGAGCTATGCACTGCGTTGTTGTAGGCAAATTCCGCTTGAGCTATGACTAGGTCCTATTGTCTTGGCTTGCCTTTGCAAACATTGCGAATCAAATTTCCTAGGGTACGATTCACCACCTTTGTTTGTCCATCAGTCTGGGGATGTGCTGTGCTGTTGAAATTCAAAGATGAATCGAACATTCTCCACAAGGTAATCTAGAAGTGACTCAAAAACCTTGTATCACGATCCAAAGTAATAGTTTTAGGGACTCCATGTAGTCTAACAATCTCCTTGAAAAACAGTTTGGCTGTAGCTACTGCATCTGCCGTCTTCTTGCATGGGAGAAAGTGTGCCATCTTGGAAAACCTGTCAACCACTACAAAAACAGAATCCATACCTCGTTGGGTTCGCAGTAGAGCCAACACAGAGTCCATAGACAAATCTTCCCAAATAGCATTGGGAACAGGCAATGGCATGTAGAGAACGGCGTTAGAAGAGTGCCCCTTAGCTGTTTGACATATATAGCACCTCGCCACAATAATAGAAACATCTCTCCTTGCTCTTGACCAATAATACCTTCCCATAACAGCTTCAATAGTCTTGTCTCTGCCAAGATGCCCTGCTAAGCCACCACTATGCAAATCCCGAATAATTTTCTCACGAAGAGATGTGTAAGGGATGCACAATTGATTTCCCTTCATGAGAAACCCATCATACACATAGAAATCTCCTGACGGTTGCTGAGACATGCATTGTTCCCACACATGTTTGAAGTCCTCGTCTGTCGCATATAATTCTTTCAAGTACTCAAACCCAACAATCTCAACACTAAGGGTCTTGATCAAATCCACACGCTTACTCAAAGCGTCTGCCACTCGATTATGCTGTCCCGACTTATGCACAATTTTATATGAAAATTTATCAATAAAAGCAGACCATCTAGCATGCATATCACTCCTTAATTGCCTTTGGCTACTCAAGTACTTAAGAGTTTGGTGATCCGTGTAAAGAACAAATTCTTTGGCAATCAAGTAATGTTCCCATGTCTTAAGAGCCCTCACCACTGCATAAAACTCCTTATTATAAGTAGACCACTTTTTTTTGGCTTCACACAACTTCTCATTGAAAAATGCAATTAGTCTTTTCTCTTGGGGCAACACAGCACCTATACCCACTCCACTGGCATCACACTTAACCTCAAACAATTTGTCAAAGATTGGCAAAGCTAAAACAGGAGTGGTACATAATTTCTCTTTTATCAAGGTGAAGCTTTGTTCTTGTTCTTCACCCCAATGGAACTTTCCTTTCTTTAAACACTCAGTAATTGGAGCCACAATACTACTAAAGTGTTTGATAAACCGTCTATAGAAAGTTGCTAACCCATGGAAACTTCGCACATCACTGACATTTTTAGGGGTTGGCCACTCTCTAATAGCTCGCACTTTTTCCTCATCTACCTTTACGTCCTCTTTGCTTATAACAAAGCCCAAGAACAACAAGCTCACTCATAAAAGTACACTTTTTCAAATTAGCGTAAAGTTTGTTTTCCCTCAACACATTCAACACATCTCGAATATGCCCCTCATGCTCATTAATAGACTTACTGTATATCAAAATATCATCAAAATACACCACAACGAATTTACCGATGAAAGGGCGTAATACTTGATTCATTAGTCTCATGAAAGTGCTTGGTGCATTGGTTAGTCCAAAGGGCATGACTAACCACTCAAACAACCCATCTCTCGTCTTGAAAGTTATCTTCCACTCATCTCCAGGTCGAATTCTGATTTGATGATAACCACTTCTAAGATCAATTTTGGTAAAAATCACAGCCCCATCAAGTTGATCAAGCGTGTCGTCGAGCCTAGGAATTGGAAATTTGTACCCAATAGTAATTTTGTTGATGGCTCTACTGTCAACACACATCCTCCAACTCCCATCTTTCTTTGGTGTCAATAATGCTGGCACTGCACATGGACTCATGCTAGTCTGAATGTGCCCTTTTCTCAACAATTCCTCTACCTGCTCACGCAAAATCTCATTCTCCCTAGGACTCATCCTGTAGTGTGGTAGGTTAGGCAAGCTAGCACTAGGAACCAAGTCAATGTGGTGTTGAATATCTCTCATAGGAGGTAGCTCTTTAGGCAACTCCTCAGGAACCACATCATGAAATTCCTCCAACAATCCCTGCACCTCCACTGGAATTTGATTCACCTTCAGTGGCTCACTCACACTCGCTCCCTTGATAACCAATAAGTGAACCTCTCGAGTATCCTTACATTCCCTCACAAACTCAGTGTGTTTATGTGTAATGGTAAGAAAATTTCGCCCCTCCACTTTAGAAGCTTTGGTTTGATTCTTTTCCACTATGGGTAACAAAGTATAGCGCACACCTTCTTTCTCAAGCTGATATGTGTTCTTCCTACCCGAGTGCTTAGCATCCACATCAAATTGCCAAGACCTCCCAAATAAAATATGGCAAGCATCCATATCAACAATATCACAATAGACTTCGTCGGAGTACTTACCAATAGAGAAAGGCACCCTGCAGCGTTCATTCACATGTATGCCACCAACTTCTTTGATCCATCCAATCATGTAAGGGCTTGGATGTTTTTCAAGAGTTAACTGCATCTTTGCCACCACGTCTCTTTCTATGATGTTCTCCTGACTTCCACTATCAATAATCAACTCAAAGATTTTTCCTTTCACCGTACACCTCGTGCGAAAAAGCTTATGCCGTTGAGTAGTATCTTCATTCTTTTGAGATAGCATTAACTTCCTCACTACACAGGTATATTCCCCATGTCCATAATCTTCTTCGTCATCCTCCCCATCAGGCTCGCAATATACTTCCTCTTCAGCAACATCTTCCTCTTCCCTTTCTACAATGTTAACTGTTTTTCTCCTTGGGCAATCACTAGATCGATGCCCAACCTCATTGCACTTGAAACATTTTAAAAGAATAGGCTTTGCATAAGGATTAGGGGATTTTGGAAGATTAGAAGTAGTATCTCGAATGTTTCCCCCCATTGTAGCCTTATTATGGTTGACTGTATGGGGTGGATTGGACGGTTGCGCTCCCTGAACCGACTTGCCTTTATCAAAAGTTGCTTGTTTATTTTCATTCCCACTATATCGGCGATAGTTGTCATTACGAGCTCTCTCACTCAACATTAACTCAGCCTTTAAAGCTAAGTTCCTTGCTTCTTGCACACTCAGAACCATCTGAACTCCAATTTTATCACGAATAGTAGGCTTCAATCCATTTAAGTAACGAGCTGCTTGTTGATTGTCACTTTCTGACAATTGGTTTCTCTCCACCAATCGCAGAAACTCAGAGGTATATTCATTCACACTCTTCATTCCCTGGCACATCTTTGATAAGCTTCAAACATATATTGTTCATAGTTAGGGGGTAAAAACCTACCTTTTAACAGTTGCTTCATTCGTCTCCATGTCTGAACTGGCTGTCGGCCTTCTCTCAATCTCGTTTCTCTTAATTGCTCCCACCAAACAGATGCACCACCCTTCAACCTGTAAGCCACTAACTTTACTTGTCGTTCATCTGAGATCTCCATGTATTCGAAAAAACGGTCAACCTCAGTGATCCAATCTAGGAACCCCTCAATATCAAGATCTCCACTAAAGGTAGGAATATCAACTTTTAGTTTATACTCATCTTTGCTCTAGTGGTTGTGCTGATGCGCATTCCTCCTAACCCCTCTACCACCAGGGTTAGCTATTGCTCGACCAAAATCATCCTCTTCATCGCTATCTTCAATCATTGGTCTTCTATGATTAACAAGGACATGATTAATGGGTGGTCTTCCCGTTCCGGCTTGATTCACCCCATTATTCAGGTTCTTGTCATCATAAACTCGTAGTAAGGTGCCCAATTGGTTGCTAAGTTGCTCCAATCGCTGCTGGATAGTACGAGTTACTTTCTGCTGTTCTTCGATTGCTCTCCAAACTGCGAACAACCCCTGATCATCGTCACGAGGTTGGTTGCTATCGTTACCTTCAAGATTGGCCATCTGATTGGTTGATTAACCGATCTGATACCATCTGACGCAGCGTGTAGCGCGTGTGTAAAAAAAACACACCAAGATAAACCCTTGAAAGAGCAAACTTCAATGACCGAAGCTTGGCTTTCAAGAAGACGCAAAAACAAGATTGTTTTGCTAAGAAAACCCAAATAGGTTGCTGAAATTTGATTGAGAAAAACTTAATTACAAACTCTAGATCCTAGGCATATTTATAGAATTTGGCTAATCCAAATCCATCTAATATTTGGAAAACAAAATCCAACTAAAATCCTAATAGAAATAAATCCTAATCCAACATGAAGTAGAATTCTAAATCAAGTAGAAACATGAAATTGAATCCTAAACCAAGTAGAATTCTAAAACTTAAGAAGTATTAAAATATTGTTCCGGCGTGGTCGAGTTTGCTTTGGCCCGGGTTTTGATTGGTGACCGTATCACACTAGCTTGAACACAATTCCAATTCCCAAAACCTTTTCTGAAGCAATAGGTAATGAGAATTGGAAGAATGCCATGGAGGTCGAGATGGTAGCCCTGGAGAAGAATCACGCTTGGGAATTGGCTAGTTTGCGTAGGGGAAGCATCCGGTGGGATGTAAGTGGGTATACACTATAAAGTACAGGTTAGATGGATCCTTAGATTGGTACAAAGCAAGGCTGGTGACTAAAGGATATACACAGATTTATGGGATAGACTATTTGGATACTTTTGCTCCAGTTGCAAAACTAAATACATTAAGGATGTTGTTGCCCTTAGCTGCTAATTTAAGTTGGCCGCTACAACGATTTGATTAAAATATGTTTTCTTGCATGGTGACCTAGAAGAGGAGGAGGAGATTTGCATGGAGTTGCCACTAGGGTTTGGGCCAAAGACTAGGGAAAGGGTGGTGTGTAAATTAAAGAAGTCTTTGTATGAATTGAAAGAGTCACCAAGAGCTTGGTTTGGGCGTTTTACAAAAGTTATGCTTGGTATGAGATATAAACAAAGTCAAGAAGATCATACTTTGTTTGTACATCAATCACCTACAAGGGGAATGACAACATTATTGGTATATGTGGATGACATTATTGTCACTGGTGATGATATAAAGGGCATGGAAACATTGAGAGAATGTTTGGTCAAAGAGTTTAAAATCAAAGAGCTAGGCAGATTAAAGTATTTATTGGGAATAGAAGTGGCTCATTTTAAGGAGATAATTTTTATCTCACAACAAAAATACATACTTGATTTACTAACCGAAATAGGAATGTTAAGGAAGTAAGGCTGTTGACACCCCAATTGAGCCTAATCATCGATTAGGAGAGGTCTCCAAAGATGAGGTGGTAGACAAAGGATCCTATCGAAGAGTAATAGGGAGACTCATTTACCTAGCTCACACTCGGCCAGACATTGCTTATGTAGTGAGTGTGGTTAGTTAATTCATGCACAATTCAAATGAGACTCACCTAAAAGCAGTATATAAGATCTTGCACTACTTAAAGGGGACTCCTGGAAAAGGTATCCTATTCAAAAAGGGAGACATCGTGTCTTTTGAAGCATATATGGATGCTATTTATGCATGGTCCATGGTGGATAGAAGGTCTACATCCGAATATTGCACATTTCTAAGGGATAATCTTGTGACTTGGAGAAGTAAGAAATAAAATGTTGTGGCTCTATCAAGTGCTGAAGCAGAATTCAGGTCAATGGCCCTAGGGATCTGTGAATTACCATGGCTTAAGATACTATTGGATGATCTCAAGATCAATTGGGTAGCCCTTATAAGACTCTATTGTGACAATAAATCGGCTATAAACATTGCACACAATCTAGTTCAACATGACGGAACGTAGTATGTTAAAGTGGATAGACATTTTATTAAAGAGAAATTGGACAGTTAATTTGCATCCTATTTGTATCTTCAAGTGATCAATTGGCTGGTGTTTTGACAAAAGGTCGACTGTGTCAAAGACTACTAAACAAGATTGGAATGCATGACATTCACTCACCATCTTGAGGGGGAGTGTTAGAAATTACACGAGATATCTTGGATTTGATATTTGATATGCTTGATTAATCTTGTTTTCCATAGTTGTGTGATACATCTTCTAGAAGATTATGTTTCTTGTTTTAGTTGTATCCTAAATTGTATATATTTCCAAATCTAGATTAGGAAACTATCTAATCTAGATTTGGAAACTGCCTATTGTGATAGACTATCTTGTATATATTTTCATTGGAACCCTTCAAGGGGAATAAGATTGAATATCTTTCAGCCATTTTTGACAGGATGTGCGAAAGTGCTCATGACAAAGGACAAATCTGGGTTGTCATTTAAAGAAGACAATGTTGGCAGTTGGGGGCGCCTTTGTTGCTACGGCTAATGGCTATTAATTGCCTTAATTGTATTCAAATGAATGAATAAACAAGATGCTATTTATTTGGGTCTTCTTTTGCTGCGACCAAGGTCTAAGTTAAAGTGTTATGAGTTTATTATAAATAAAATGGATCAGAAGATAAAGGGGTGGAAAGCTAATGCCCTTTCCTATGCTGGAAGAGCTGTAATGATTTGGGCTACCCTTGCAGCTATTCCTTTCTATTCTATGGCTACATGTGACCTTTCTAAGCAAATGTGTAATAGGTTTGTGCATTTTGGTGGGGAAATGATACTAATAAAAGATTTTGCCCCTTAAAGCTTGGAAAGATATATGCTTGCCTAAGGTGAAGGGTGGCTTGGGATTTAGAAGATTTTCTAGCATGAATAAAGTAATGCTTGCTAAATTGGCTTGGGGAATGGTACTTGATGAGGCAAGATTCTTTGCAGGAGTCTAATGAGGCATTGAGGCAAAAATAATGTAGAAATAACCATTTTATGGATGTAGAAGTCAAAGCTTCTAGTTTCCCCATTTGGAGAATTATCCTTAATGCAAGGTGTTGGAACAGGTAAAAAGGAATGCTTGAAATTAAAGGGATAAGGTTGTTGGAGATAAGATAAGTTTCCAAGAATAAAGGGGATAAGGTTGCCGGAGATACGATAAGTTTCCAAGATTAAAGGGATGGTGCAGCTTGAAAGAAAAGGTTAACTCCAGAAATTTTAAATTTCAGATTTGTTTTATCTTCTAAATCTGTTCCTGATTTTTAGGAGATAGTTTAGATGGTTTCTTGTATATATATACCTTACCGGAATTTAATAAAATTCAAGGAAGCATTCCAAATATTTTGCTTAGTTCATGGTATCAGAACCAAAGTCTTGGCAACCTAGATCTTAAGCACCAGACTCTTCAATCAATGAAGCATGGTTGGAAACCAACCTACCCCAACAATTCTAACCGTCATTCGTAGCCGAATTTTCCTACAAATCCCATTGACAACCATTCTCTAAATGTTACTCAACATAAACCAAATGAGAGTAATTTCAGAGAATGGTTTCAATCAGTTTTACTAGTGATCGAAGGGAAAGGAAGAGCTGGATATTTGATAGGAACTATTCCTATCCCACTAGATACAATAGCAAATTATGGCACTTGGAAAGCAAAAAATTCAATTATTATGGCATGGCTTATCAACTCAATGGAGCAGAGGATTGGTAAAACCTATCTCTTCTACAATATTGCAAAGAAAATTTGGGATGCAGTGCAAGAGATGTATTCAAATTTAGAAAATACCTCTCAATGCTTTGAAATCAGATCAACCATTCAACAAGGTAGCTTTAATGTTACAGAGTATCATAATGTTTTGACAAAATTATGGAAAATACCTCTCAATACTTTGAAATCAGGTAAGCTATTCGTACAACTAAACAAGATAACCTTAATGTTACATAATACCATAATGTTTTGATAGAATTATGGCATGTGATGGATTTATTCTACAATATTAGGCGGAATTGTCCTGCTGATAGCATAAAATATAGTAAAATGCTGGAGAAGGATCGTGTTTTTGATTTCCTCCATGGCCTTAACTCAAATTTGGATGAAGTTCGTGGAAGATTGTTAGGTGCTAAACCATTGCCTACACTCAAAGAAGTATTTGCTAAAGTAAAGAGAGAGGAAAGTTGGTAGAAGGTAATGCTCACTCAACCTGCAGACTCACACTTAGGTCCTCAAAATTCTGCTCTTGCTACAATCAAAGGAGAAACACTCAATCTAGGGATCAAGAAAAGGATAAGTAGTGTTGTGACTACTATAATAAATTATACCACACAAGAGAAACATACTAGAAGATTCATGGCAAGCCAGCAAATTGGAATCCACGAAATAAACAAGAAACAACCCATTTAGCCTATGTAACAAAGCTCCTATTGAAATTGAAAAAAACACAAACCTAAACCTATTAGTTGAGCAGATTGAAGCCTTGTACAGATTACTAAATCAAACCATAGGTACAAAACTCTCAAGGTATTTTTTGGTACTCATTGATATCTCGAAAGCTTCTTGAACATGTTTGGATAGTGGATACAGGTGTATCTGATTATATGACAAGTTTGGCTAATTCTATATTGGATTATACAACTTGTAATACTACCATTAATATTTCTAAGGATGATGGCACAACATCTCCTGCTTTGGGGTTTGGAACAGTTAGCTTATTGAAACTAAAGCTGAAATGTGTCTACATGTACTTAGATTGAAGTGTAATTTACTCTCAGTTAGCAAACTGACAAGAGACATGAATTGTAGTGTAACCTTCTTTCCATCTTACTGTATTTTCCAGGACCAGTCTTCGGGGATGATGATTGGCAGTGCTGAGGAAAAAGATGGTCTCTACTACATTTCAGGAGATGTTGCAGCAATAAAGAATTCTCCAAAAAATAAAATAGTTTTTACTGTAACTTCTAATGTGAATGCACTGTTGTGGCACAAACGCCTAGGACACCCTAGTTTTCCATATGTAAAATCCTTGTATCCTCATCTTTTCATTAATAAAGAGTATTCTTCTATTAAGTATGAGTAATGTATTTTTGCTAACAACCTCGCTCTCATTATCCCATACAGTCCTACAAACCATCTAAACATTTTTCATTTGATTCATATTGATATTTGGGGCTCTACTCGACATTCAAATGTCTCTGGTACTCGTTGGTTTATAACCTTTATTGATGATCATACTAGAGTTTGTTGACTTTATCTCATGAGAGAAAAATCTGAGGCTAGTAGCATTTTTAAACAATTTGACAAACTTATCTTGAATGTATTCCAATCTTCCATTCATGTCCTTCAAACTGATAATGGTCGTGAATATTTCTCTCGTGATTTCACTCAATCTCTCTCCGAACATGGCATATTCCATCAAAGTTCATGTCCATATAACTCTCAACAAAATGGGGTGGTTGAAAGAAAAAATAGACATCTTCTTGAGATTGCTAGAGCCATGATGTTCACTAGTTATGTTCCTAATTTCTACTGCGGGGAAGCCATTCTCACAGCTTCTTACATCATTAATTGTCTTCCCTCCAAAGCATTTCAATTTTGAACCCCCCCGGGGCACTTTTCGTGATTTGTTTCCTCATGTTCGCCTTGTTACTTCTCTTTCCTCCAAGGTTTTTGGCTGCACCGTATATGTTCACAACCATAATCCCTAGACAAAAATTTGAACCTAAAGCACTTAAGTGTATCTTTATTGGGTATTCTCCTCCCCAAAAGGCTATAAGTGCTATTGTCCCTCCTCTCGGAAGTTTTTTGTGTCCTCTGATGTAATTTTTTATGAGGATCAATCTTTCTATCCTCATATATCTCTTTAGGGAGGAGACTGCAAGTGCAGATTGGCATTAGGATCCCACCATCTCTCTTCCCATGAATGACCCTATTGAATCCTGATTGCCAATGTGTTCTCAAGGGGTAGCATCAACATCAACTTCTAAAAGTCTGCTGCCAGCTGCTCCTGAAAACTCACTTATAGTTTCTGACACTTCCCTTACAGCTTTTGAAAACCCACTTACAACTCCTGCCACCTCCCTTACAACTCCTGCCACTTCCCTTACAGCTCCTAAAAATCCACTTCTGGTTTGTTCTTGGTGGCCTAAAGATCCTCAGTAATCTCAGCACAACCAAGCATTGGATTTGGAGCTTAGTCCACCTGAGGACAACGCTACCATGGTTGATGGCCTAGATGTTCCTATGGCACATCAAAAGGGGGTAAGGTCTTGTGCTAAGTACCCTATTTCTAATCATTTGGTTTATTTCAAGTTGTCTCCATAGTTTAGGGTTTTTACTACAATTATAGACAATATTGAAATTCCTAAGACCATCCAATGTGCTTTGATGGATCCAAAGTGGCAAGCTACTGTTTTAGAGGAGATGAAAGCCTTAGTTGGTAACAATACTTGGGACATTGTAGAGTTACCCTCGAATAAAAAGGTGGTTGGATGTAAATGGATATTTACAGTGAAATATTGCGTTGATGGGAGTATTGATAAATATAAGGCTAGATTGGTGGCCCAATGTTTCACTCAAACTTATAGGATTGACTATGAAGAGACATTTGCTCCTGTGATTAAATTAAATTCTATCTGAGTGTTACTCTCTTGCTGCCAATTTAGATTGGCCTCTACATTAATTAGATATTAAAAAGGCCTTCCTTAATGGAGAACTGGAAGCTAGAAAGGTATGTAAGCTTAAGAAGTCTTTATCTGGGTTGAAATAGTCACTAAGAGAATGGTTCAAGAAGTTTAGTGTGACTCTTAATCGATTGGGATGTCAACAGGGGCAAGCAGACCATACATTATTTACAAAACATACAATAAATGGAAAGAAGACTATCTTAATTGTTTATGTGGATGATATCATAGTAACAGGGGATGATATTCAAGAAATAGAGAGCCTAAAGAAGCAGTTGAGAGCTGAATTTGAAATTGAAGACCTAGGAACAATGAAATATTTCCTAGGAATGGAGGTGGCTCGGAGTAAAGTAGGTATTTTCATTTCACAAAGGAAATACACACTAGATCTTTTGGAAGAAACATGGATGCTAGGGTGTAGACCTGCTAGAACACCTCTAGAAAAGAACTAAAAATTTGGAGAAATCAACGACTTTGCACCAATAGAAAAAGAAATATCAACGGTTGGTTAGAAAATCAATTTATTTATCTCTTACACGACCTGATATAGCCTATGTAATGAGTGTGATAAGCCGATATATGCATTCTCCTACCCAAAGACATGAATGTTGCTATTTATGTCCTAAGATATCTATCTAAAAGGGATACCAAGAAAGGGACTTTTATTTCTTAAAAATGCATAAAGAAGAATTGAGAGTTTTGTTGATGCAGATTGGGCTGGGTCCATCGAAGATAGTCTGTCAACGTCAAGTTATTGCACTAAATTTTGGGAAAATTTGGTTACATTGAGAAGTAAAAAGAAAACAGTTGTTGCCTGCAACAGTGTTGAGGCAGAATTCTGAGCCATAACTTATGGGATTTGTGAAGTAATTTGGTTAGAAAGGTTGATGGAAGATTTATGTATTCCTTTTTCACAACAAACAAAAGTGTACAGTGATAGTAAATCAACAATTAGTATCATCAATAATCCAATTCAGCATGATCGAATGAAGCATGTGAGAATAGATCAAAGTTTCATAAAGCGGGAAATTAAAGGAGGAGGAATTAATCTGTCCTATGTTCCTACTAAAAGTCAGATTGCTGATGTGCTGACCAAAGCTATGGCAAGACCAAGTTTTGAATCACTTATTGGCAAGATAAGAATGATGAATATTTATTCACTAGTTTAAGGGGGAGTGCTAGAACGGATAAAAAGGAATGCCCAAAATTAAACAGATAAGGTAGTTGGAGATACGATAAGTTTCCAAGATTAAAGGGATGAGGCAGCTTGAAAGAAAAAGATAACTCCAAAAATTTTAAATTTCAGTTGATTTGTTTTATGTTCTAAATTTGTTTCTGATTTTTAGGAGATAGTTTAGATGGTTTCTTGTATATATATCTACTCGAATTCAATAAAATTCAAGCATTCCAAATATTCTGCTTATTTCACAAGGCAATACTTCAAAAGGGGCTTTGTATCTCTATAGGGGAAGGTGTTTTAGTTCAGATGTGGACAGACCATGGATACCCCAATTGCCAGGTTTTAAACCTTCTCCAAGGATCCTGGGCATCTGTCCGGCAGTGACTATCTCTGTTCTGATAGACTGGGATAGATTCAGGTGGAAAAAAGAGGCCTTTGATGCAATCTTCTCCTCGGACCCAATTGAATGTATTATGCAGATCCCAATTTCGGTGACTAGAAGACAGGATAGATGGCTTTGGGCTGATAAACACTCTTCAAATTTCAGTACAAAATCTGTTTATTTTAAAGAGTTACCAGAGTCTAGCAATATGGGTATTATGAGTGAAGTTGATTGGAACAAGTTATGGGATATGAGGATGCATAACCAAGTAAAAATGATGATTTGGAGGGTTGCAGCAAGAGCTTTGCCAACTGGAGATGAACTTTCTAAAAGATTTTCTAATGTTAATGATTTGTGCTGCTTTTGCGTTGACCACAAAGAAATGACATGCATTTATTATTCATGACCCTTGTGCTCGATATGTTTGGTTTTTCTTTTGGGGCCTTCATTCCGATAAATGGGTGTTTCATTATTTTCAGAGCTGGCTATCCTTTATTTTGAAACCTTAACATTCTGCAATAAATAAATAAAAACTTTTCTCATTTTCACTGGTATTCTTTTGGAGAAGATATGGCAGGCCCAGAACTCTGTCAAGCAAGGTTATTCAATTTGGGATACCCAGCAGGTTATTCAATCAATTAGTAAAGCATGGGAGGAGCACCTTCATGTTGACTCTTTGGATGATGCTAACAAGGCCACAAAGCACAGCCTGTGAGCAACCCAAAGTGCAGCGAGCCTTATAGAGGTGTGTTAAAATTTAATATTGATGCTGCTGTTCAAGCTGGTTCATGTTTTGGAAGCACCATTGTAAGAGATTACTGTGGCGATGCTCTGTGGGTTGGTTCTAAGATTTTTCAAGCTTACTTTCTGCTTTTTGCTGAATTATATATGATAAGAGAAGCTCTCTTGCTTGCAGAAAGTAAGGCTTGGAGGACCCTAATTGTGGAAACTGATTCACAAGAAGCTGTATCTTTGCTTAATTCTGATAAATTTGCTGCTCACTGGCCAGTTCAAGTGTTTGTGGAAGATATCAGTGTCTATTACGCAGAAATGTCCTTTGGAACTTAATGTTCTCTAATAGATCATTTAACCCAGCGGCACACTTGATCCAAGAATACAAGAATTGCTGCTACATTTTCTGGCACCCAATTGCCTTTTAGGGTTGCTATCCAGTAACAAAGTGATCGTGTTGATGTTCCTGTAGCATTACGGAGCCATGCTCTACTGCTAGGTTTTACCCTACTTGGGTCTTTTTGATTCTTTTGAAGGCTCTGCTAGTCCGCAGTCCAAGGAGCCTTTGTCTTGTACGATTGGTTAGAATGCTTCTGATTTTTGCTTTGCCTAGCAAAAATAAAAAAAAAGGATTGAGCAAACAATTGAAAGCCAACAATACCAACATATTTCAAATATGCCTAATCAAGATAAATATTTAAATATTGACCTTGGTTTTTCAGAATCTTGATGATATTTTATTTGCCTTGGGGTGAACGAATTAAGATGCTCAGCAGGTAGATGAGAACTGGCTTCAATGGCTTTGGAGAAACTGGTTGGCCATAGTAAAGGACTGAGAAGGATTGGAGAAGGTGGAGGCATTGAAGATTGGGCTGAGTGGCAAAGATAAAGATGCCTAATTAAGATGCTCAACATAACACCTCATTTACTTTCTTCGGCACAAATAATTGAGAAACACTCACAAAAAGTTGATGTAGGAACTTTACTGAGGATCTGAATTCTTATTTGATCATACTTAGAATTCAAACATGCAAGAACTTCAATTACTTGAAATGTAACATCCCGCATCGAGCAATAGGAAGGATTGGAACAACTTACCCTGATGGGCCTACGCGAACTTCCTAGAGGGTCACCCATCCTTGAACTTCCCTAGTTCAAGCACGCTTAACTCGAGAGTTCTTTGCCTACATTCTGTCCAAAAGGTATCCAGTTGGTGTTATTTTTTTCCTTACTTATCCTCGATATATACTACCTTTCTCTGGGTTCTTGGGGTAGTCGCTTCTGGCAGGCTTCTAGGATGGCAGCCCCCAAAAGGGAGAATATCTGGGACTAGTTGTAAGGTTGCATGACGAGGACGTCATGTGTTCGGGGGGGGGATATAATACCCCAAGAGCCCAGAGAAGGATAGTATATATCGAATGATAGGAAGGATTAGAATAACTTACCCTGATGGGCCTACGCGAATTTCTCAGGGGGTCACCCATCATTGAGCTTCCCTAGCTCAAGCACGCTTAACCTGAGAGTTCTTTGCCTACATTTAGGCCAAAAGGTATCCAGGTGGTGTTGTTTCTTTCCTTACTTATCCTCGATATATACTACCCTTCTCTAGGCCCTTGGGGTAGCCGCTCCTGACAAGCTTCTAGGATGACAGCTCTCAAAAGAGAGAAGATCTGGGACCAGTTGTAAGGTCGCATGACGAGAACGTCATGTGTTCTCGCGCGCGCGCGGCGGCGGGGGGGAGAATGTAATACTCCAAGAGCCTAGAGAAGGGTAGTATATATCGAGCGATAGGAAGAATCGGAACAACATACCCTGATAGGCCTATGCGAACTTCCTAAGCGGCCACCCATCCTTGAGCTTCCCTAGCTCAAGCACGCTTAAGTCGGGAGTTCTTTGCCTACATTCAACCCAAAAGGTATCCAGTTGGTATTGTTTTATTCCTTACTTATTCTCAATATATATTACCCTTCTCTGGGCTCTTGGGGTATTACACGAAACTCAATCATTTTCGAGTAATTCTTGAACAGGTTGAATGTCATAGCTACATTCTAGTTTTAGATCTCGGTTGTGATCTAATTCTAGCCAAAGTCCAGTCATCCAGTTGTTATACTCGGTGATAGACATACCCCATTGCTTGGTAGAACTAACTTGGTTCTTCAATTCATAGATCAGTGTTATATCCCTCTTCCTGGAGTAAGTCTGCTGCGAGTTTTCCCATATTTCTTTTTCAGTGGTAAGAAACATTAGATTCTTGCTGATCTCTGGTTTCATGGAGTTCCATAACTGGGACATGATCATTTAATCTTCTTCATCCCATGCATTGAAACCTGGATTTTTTTCCTTTGGGCTGAGATCGATAAGATGCCCTATCTTCCCTCATCCCTTGAGAAATGTGCGAACTACTTGGCTCCATTGCATGTAGTCAGTTCCATCAAGCCTGTAAAAAGGATTCATGCTCTGGAAATCACTCCTAGTGCCGGTTGCGTTGACAGTCATAGGTGTGGCCAACAGTTCACCCTTATTAGCAGAGGTTGAATCCTGAGAAACAATTGACATACTGTGACAGAGATGGGAAAATTTTCAAGGAAGATTGCATTGAAGACTGATTTGTAGGTCTGTTGCAGTGGCAATGAAGGCCGGTGAAAAAGATTAAGCAAGATTGTAATGAAGGCAGATCTGGAAGTCTTTGGTGGCGGCAATGAAGGTTGGAGAAAAGGATCAAGGAGGACTGCAACAAATGCAGATTTGTAAGTCTAAGGTGGCGGCAATGGAGGTCAGAGAAAATTTCCCGAGAATGATGGCTCTATACCATGAAGGAATTCTCATGATTCTTCAATATTTTCAGAATGAATTTACAGCCCTATTTAAGGTGAATCTTGACACCTACATAAGGAAACTAGGAATCGACCTACTAAGGAAACTAGTTACAAATGAAATTTGTACAATTGGAAGCTGCCTAATACTGAAAAAATATCTATACATTCCATATCTATTATTCCATATCTCGGGTAAATCCTCTAATTTATTCAACCTGTCTCAACACTTCTTCCTCCTTTTCCTTGGCCATGGCCATAACCTCTTCCATGTCCTCGTCCTCTATGGTTTCTTTCTCCTCCATTATTTAAAGAAACTTTGGCTTTGAGGACTTGCTCCAATGGCTTATCTTGCTTATTCTCGAGCCTTTTCTTCACAAGCTTGTAGAGAACCCACCAATTGATCAATAGATGTGGTCTAGAACCTTTGACTCCTCAACATCACACACCACATAATCAAATTTTGAAGTCTAGGATTGAAGGATTTTTTTACCACACAAACATCTTCCATCTCCTTGTCATACCTCTTCATTTGATTCAAAATATCCAACACCCTTGTACAAAAATCTGAAATTGCCTCAAATTCCTTCATGCACAAAGCTTCAAAGTCACCTCACAACGTTTGCATCTTCACGTTGTCAACTTCTTGGAGGGAGCTTTGCAAGATCTCCCAAGCTTCCTTGGAGGTGGTTGCATTGGCCACCTTTTCAAATATCACTTCATCCAAACCTTGATGGATGAGGGTGAGGGTTTGGTGATCCTTCTTCCTTGTCTTTGCCAATGCATCCTTTTCATTTTTAGGCAAAATGGCTTCATTTTGTGATGCCTCGTTGGCACATTCCTAGGGTTTTTCTAGGACTGAGAATGGAATTAGGAAATAGATCAGGAGTGAGAGAATGGAAAGGGAGGGAGAAACCAGGAGGAGGAGGGAAAATTCAGAGAATGGAGGGAGAATTTCAGAAGAATCGAGAGAGAGAACAGAATTCAAATTCATTTATTCAGTCATAAGCTGCCCAGTCTCTACTTGTTAGCCTATTTATAGGCCATTGCATCCCTTTCAATTGTAACAGACTGGAAGTACAATCCTATAACAACCTAAGGTACAACAAAGAAAATTATGTGTAAAAGAACAATTACTCCTAATGCCCTTGGGTTGTGACACTTGTATCCTTCCTCTATGATCTCTCAAGCATCTCGTGAGCCAAGCAGTGCCTTCATACAGAGACCAATTATCATAATTCTTTTTGGTAAGACGAGGAAATTGAAATGGAAATAAGCTGTTGTTTTCCATCTCTATAATAAAAGGAAAAAGGATCTGATACCACTTTGTTGGAGAAAGAGGCTTGATTTTCATTCACTATCTCATCAAACTCCAAATATAATGAAGTATATATAGGCATCCTAGGTGACTCTTTCATCTAGCTACATGAACCACTTTAATCTCCAAATACCTGAACTAACCCCATACATGAACTATATTTAATATTAGATACATGTACTACCAAGATCAAAGAACATACACACACCTATTTACCTTTTACACGCACCTAGCTAGAGACACCAAAAGATCCATGCACATAGACATGTTGAAATTAACAAAATTATTAATTCCTACAACAGTGACATTAATCGAAGATGGCAACAACGGAGAAAGGAGATCCAATGTCAGTGGCGGAGGTGCAATAGAAAAACTGGCAGAGGCAGAGGTGCAATGAAGGTAGTGTGGTTCTAGGTCTTGCAGCAATAGAGGTTTGTTGATGAAGACGATGACAACAATGGGCAGCGACAAGCAGTGAGAGATGGTGAACTCTGAAATCAATAGATTAGCAACTGTGAAGTTAGAAAACAATGTCTGATTTCAATGTCTGAAGTTAGAAAACATGAAGTCAGAAAATGATTTTTAAGGGAAATCAGGAGAAAAGGAGAACTAGGTGGCAAGGACAACAAGGAACCAGCAACGATAGAGGCAAAAAGTAGACCTACTGTAGCCGAATAACCAACCAGAGAATTGTCTCGAGCGGCGGAGATGGCAGGGGGAAAGCAAGGACATTAGGCGATGAGCAATGATGTGCAATGGAGGTTCCAGCAATGGTGTAGCAAGGATGATTTGCAGAGACTCACGAGAAACCATGAGATTCCAGCAGTGGTGTAGTAACTCTCATGTTTGAGAAAACATAAGACTCACAAGATCAATGAGGCTCTAATAACATGTTAAAGTAAAAGAATATTGTATGCTTGTTATTGTACTAGAAGGTTTACAGTTGGTATATATAAGATCTTTGACTAACTAAAAAGGTAATAAACAACATGGAAAGATTACAAGGAATATATAAAAGATGTATAAAATATTTTAATAATATTCTCAAGATATTCTAACACAAATTAGAAGGGGTATTTGTGATGAAATTGGGGGTAATCATGCAATTCCTCAGAAATTTTCAAGGTATAAGTGAAATTTTGAATCACAAAGGACTTTGGTGTAATTAATAGAGATGCTGTCATAATTTTCTAAAGGTTGGGGTCTGAGTTAAGGACTAAAAGTAATTGAATCAAATTTGCAGGGGGCACTAGGTGCAATATTCACAAATATGGAAATGTACAGTGTGGCAGCTGCAAAGTTGGCCAGCACGGGACTGTAAATTTGACACTTATGGCAGGCTAAGAGGCTAGGGAGTAGGCCGGTGATGGCCTAAGGCTCAGTCAGTGATGGAGATTGGAGGAGATAGGTGGTTTGGGGGTTTTTCACTATAAAAGGGAGGTTTATTGGCCAAGGTTAGGGGCACAAATCAAACCCTATTGAGGTCAATTCTGAAGGGTTGAGTGAGAGATCTGAGTAGAGGAGAAAAGGGAGAGAAAGAGGGTGAGATCAAGCATTTTGGTGAAGAAATTGTGAGCTACGAAAGTTCAAGTCCGTCAAGTGAATCAAACGGTTGCAGCGGCAATTGGGGAGAAACAGGGAAAAGAAGAAAAGAGGAGAAGAAGAAGAGAGGAAAAAGGGAGGAGAAAAAAAAGAAAAGGAGAAGAAAATTAGAAGAAAAATTGGAAAAGAGATTTTGGAAACTTCACGTGGCCATGTGAAATCCCAAGCTTGGGAATTGGCTTGAGTGCAACATAGTCAAAGTAACGAGAAAGTGAGGAGATTAGAAGCTGACACCGCCACAAAGATCACATTGACTCTTCTTCCAAAATAATTAAGGTAAGGGTCTGTGCACATTTTTGCAATATTTGACATGACTTTGCAATTGCATAAAATTATGATGAATAACGTGTGAGTGCATGCATGTGCCAGTCTTTTTTTTTTTTGGAAAATATATGTGAAGATGCAACATGCATATTAAATTGTTAAAAATGTTATTCATGTCTCAATCCCAAAGGTATTTTCTACTATAAAATGTATATATATGTTAATGTGGCAGATTGATTTACCAAGAGATGGAAATGCATTAAGAACTGAGGAATTCAGATTTTCAGTTTGAGGCTTAAATGTAATATTGTGATCTTGACGTTTCAGAGATATTTTGTTAAATTTGTACAAGTCTACAATCAAAAGAATGTTTGTAGGCCTAGATTTTATAGGTTCCTCATTCAGTATTTTTATGAAATTAAGTCCTTAGTGCTGTAGTGGGTCATTTGAATGTCCATAAACTTTAACATTATTTTTGATATATTATGGTTTATTAGAGACATGTTAGCTTGATAGCAACTTTTGATGTTGGAATTATAACATTGATAATTATTTTGAATGGCATTTCTGTAAAGACAAGCGTGTTACATGCCTTTTTGCCAAGGCTCAGGGGTGCAGCGTGAAATTTTCTTAAATAGTTTCTGCTTTGCAAAAAATAAACAATCTCACTTCCCAATGATATGCTCACCCAATTGCCAATATCTGCTCAGCAGGTCGCTCTGTCAAGAGAGAGACAATTTAGGAACCAATCTCTAGCTTTTGAAGCAAATTCCTTCTAGGTAGTCCATTTTCTGGGCTGCAGCTACTTTATTTTCATCAGATTTCTTATTTCTTCTCTTCACTCTGTTTCATTTCTTAATGATAATCAATGCGTATGTAATATTCATTCACGGGTTACTTGTTTGGTGTGTCAATGTCTCGATTTAGCTTATTATCTTTTCTGTGTTTTGGCTGTATTGTTTGTTTTCTGATGTGAATTGCTACATTTCTACTTTCTTGCATTCTTATTCTAAAAGCATGTGCTTGGATATTTGCTGCAATTTGAGCTAATTTTCATTCAGGAACTAGCTTATTTTCTGTTATTTCTATGTGATTAGAGTTAACATAGTTTTCGTCCTGTGCTTTGATTTCTCATTCTCTGTTCCTTTTTTCCCCCCCATTTCCTTGTCTGCTTCCCATTTTTAGGTTATAATCCTTGCTGCAAGCATTTGGTGATGAAGGTTAAGCTGTATCATTGTGTTTTTATGGTGTAATTTCTGATTTTGAGTTCTTGTCACTAATTTTACTAATCATTTGATTAGGATTTCATGCAGTTAAGTTGCAAGGCTGCCTAGATAGTTATTATATAACAGATGTTTTCCTCTTTACTAGTTTTGGATATGCAAAAAATAAACAATCTGCTTTGATGCGGAGTAATTGTTAAAGGGTGAGTGCTTACTTTTTGCAAAGCAGCGACTGTTTAAGAGAGGGATTGTCAACCCCCCCTCTCCCTCCCTACAAGTTGTACAACCAGCCATGAACTCTAAGTCAAGACTTGTAGTTCACTACCTAAACATCCATCCATATTATTACAAAAGAAAATGACCAAACTTCATAACTAAAATAACTAAAAACAATATTCCACTAAAAATCCTTAAGCTTTACAAAACCAAAATAACTGTCAATAATTGAGTCCGCTAATAATCCCCTAGTCTGCAAGGAATTTATTTGTTTCCAATTATTTAATAAATCCAAATCCTCATCAAATTCTCTTCCAATAATATATATCAGTCTAAAAGTTACAAAGATTGTTTATTTTTTGCAATGTAGTGCAATTTTGTAAAAAATTGGGGTGGGAAGCAAGCAAAGAGATTGTTAATTTTTTTTTACAAAATGAGATACATACACGTGGCCCAATCTCTAACTTACAATGCAGCACAGGTGATCCAGTACACTGGGTGCACCAATAGCCCACTAGGCCACTAAAGCCCCAATTGAATGCAATTTAGTGCAGTAACTCTCTCTCTTTCTCTCTCTCTCTCCCTGAGCATCAATACTTTTCGAGGGGCCTTTTCTCAGATGAATTTGGTAGCAAACGCCGTGAACAACACATTTCAAACCAATTTGCCTGAATCTGACCTCTTCAGTGCACTCCTCAACGTGAGCCCTGGTTCCTAATTTTTTACTCAATTTATGCTTCCTTCAAGGGCATGTATTCCCCTTTGCATTTTCTTTGATTTTCCTTTGTAGTCCTGTCTGATTACCTCAGCGATCTTTCTGTTTACACTATTTTTTTCCTGCCGAAGTTATCTCAAGCGGTTAAGTCGGAAAGTGCCTGATCGCACTTGCTTTCTATTTTCAGTTGCCTGAAGTTAGGTAAGTTCATGATTTTTGTATAAACCCTTTAGTTACTGCTTCACAAAACTTTGGCCCTTTCCTGATTTCCAATGCATATATTTTTTGCATTCCCGGCAATGAAGTAAGAACTCAAGTCAGGTTAGAATCCTTTTTATGGTGTTGAAAGGGATGATTTGGCTATGGTTTTGTGTGTGGATTCACGAGTATGTGATTGTTAATTAGTTATTATGATCACTTTCTGTGTCTGTCAGTGAGTAGAAACCTAGATTAGGAAAGTGAGTGGGGGCTCGCTTTTCCCTGACCGATGGCTCAATGAATTGAGCTGAATATAAAGGCAATTTTGTGCTGTTATGCTCTTTAGAAATTGGAAATTTTGCTTACATGTTTATGTATAATTTTCATTTTAGTGCATGAGCTTAGAATTGGGTTTATGACTCATCTACTTTTTGTGTGTGTGTGTTTATTTGTGTGAGATGGGATTTCATCACTTGTTCTGTATGCATGTCTTTGTGACCGTGACCAGGACAGATCCAGAATTTTTCTTCAGTGGGGACAGAATTTAGATAGAATCACACAGTTTATTTTTGATTGATAACTAAAGAAAATTAAAAATAGAAATTCACACGTATAAAAATGAAATTTTTACTTAAATAAATGTGACACAAGAAATACTAATAAAATTAGAATTCTAACCATTTTAATGCATAAATATATATATTCAACCTCAAACACACTATTGTAATGCCAAATACATATACATTTAACCTCAAAACACTTTAATGTAATGCTAGATACATATTTAACCTTGTACATTTAAGCATATATAGTTCGACATGTATTTGCAAATAGAATGGAGGCAAATGAGTTATAAAAAAAATTGATTATACTTACGAACATAGTTC
This sequence comes from Diospyros kaki, assembly GCA_036245055.1. Taxonomy (NCBI): domain Eukaryota; kingdom Viridiplantae; phylum Streptophyta; class Magnoliopsida; order Ericales; family Ebenaceae; genus Diospyros; species Diospyros kaki. Next base: position 45,164,259 of record BSEG01000002.1, on the reverse strand, counting down.
AAGTAAGTTTAGGGGCTAAACTTTTACAAATTATCCTTAAAAAAATCTATTCAAAGGGGAAAAGAAGGAAAATAAATTAAAAGAAGTTGAGTGGGGCTGACCATCTTGGGTCTTCATGTGACTGACTGATGGGGCACCTCTCTCTGCCTCTTGAATGACAAGAAAAAGTATAAGAATGCATAGTATGAACGGTTTCTTCAGGCCCAATGTCTATGCAGAGGCAGTTAATTAGATCTAAGTTTCGGAGGTACAGATATTGAAGGAGAGCAAAACTCTCATGTCTTTTTAATTGAATTTTTTGTTTTCCCTTGTTATCGTTGAATTGTATATAAATTACCAACTTTCTCTAATGTCGTATGTGTTGTGTGTATTACTCGGCTGGGAGGTTTTCTGAAACTACATTTAGGATGTACTTTTTTTTTTTGGGATCAATTGAACTCTTAGCCTATGTTTGGGAGTACCATTTTTCAAAAATGAAAAGAAAAAAATTGAAATTACATATATATGCATTTCTACATACACATGGATAAATTTATTAACCTTTGCTTTGTGAAATAAATTGCAGGTACAGAATTTTATACAAGGAAAAAAAAAAAAAAGCTTGGTGGGAGACACTTCGGTATGATATGAGTTATAAGAGCCTCAAAGAAGATAAGGCTATATATAAAAACGATTGGCAAGCTAAAATTCATGTAGCAAACTCCATATAATGGGATTAAGGTTTGATATGTTGTTCTTGTCGTTATTGTTTTTGTTGTTATTGTCAGGGAGAAGTCACTGGTACAACGGCCATGAGGAAAAGGAATATACATCAAAGCATACATCAATTTGATGCTTGCCGTAAGCAAAAATTCTCACTTTTCCTCTTCTTCTTTCCTTTTTGTTATTCCAATTGTGTTAAAATTTGATCCAAGCATTGTTGATTTTAGAAGTAATTAAGAACTCTTCCTTGCCTAAATGATTAGTAAAGTTTAATCTTAATGATGCAGCAGTACCTGTAGTTAATATTGAAATAACTTGCAAGCGTTACTTGTAGCCATCTATTTAGTTAATCCTCTTGAAAATTAGTCACAAAAAGGAATAAAATGAATTTCAATAGGCAGGACTCAGTAATTCAATTTTTTCCTTTGAGTTTATGATCTTGCAAAGGGGAACAATTATGGTCACAACTTGCACAAAAGTGGGGGTATCAAATTTTCAATACATTTCCTACGTGCAGAATATGGTTTGTATAATTCTAATTTAGTGGAGAGGTCTGTGAAAAAATACCTCATTTTTCCTAGAGCACAAAGCTGATGGTTTAGCCAAGTCAAATATTTTTTTCTAGATAATAACGTAGTTAGTTCTTGATGAGAAAGAATGTTGTTTCGTTCGATTTGATGAAAGTCTACATATTAGGGAACCTACGTTAGGCCAACCTGAATTGATTGTTAATTCCACTTTTTGTGCACTCGAAAAAAGATTTTGAGTATTTGACTTGTCTTTCCAATTTATTCTAAAATCATATTTTCTCTTTCATTTTGTGATCTCACAAGGAATCTACATCTCGAAAACCAACCTTGCCTTCTAATGATCACAACTTACACAAACATGGGGCTATCAATTTGTCAAATGCATTTTCTACATGCAGAATATGATTTGTTAGAATGTCTGTATTTTTGTGGATATTTTGGGATGTGAAAAATACCTCATTTTTCCTTGAAACAGCTAATTGGTTACCTAAGTTTCCTTTCTAGATAGTAGCTTAGATGTTTCTTAAAGAGACGAAGAAAGTGGGCTCCTTCAATCAGATGGAAGTAATTTCCGCATAATAGGGTTCCTATGTTGGACCAACCTGAATAGACTGCCAATTCCTGTTTATATCCAATTAGAAAGAAGATTTTTGAGCATTTTACTTGTGTTTCCTTTTTACTCTAAAATCCTCCTCTTTTCTTTATTCGTAAGATTAAGGGATTGGGCAGATGTTAAAATGGAGTGGTGAAATTGATTTTAGAACACAGAACTCAGGTTATGGCTATTGTTCCTAAATGATATTTAACTTCAGTTGGGGACCAGTAACAGATTTAGATCCTTTCATTTTTTTTTTTTGGCACGGAAAAATTCATTTTTCAATGGTGAGGAAAACTAGATGAATCTATTTCTGTGTCTTCTAAGTGCTAGATCTTTTGTTCCGCAATGTCTATTTATTGCTTTTGCTCTTTATCTCTAATTTCACAAATGATAATGTCATCTGACAGCTTTTGAGGCATTTTATAAAGGCTCATGGAAAATTGTGGAGTGCTTGCGAATTAGGATGGGGGCTATAACAGCACTTTTAGCTGATGGTGGAGATACCTTTGAAGAAAATGTTCCCTTGTCAAACATTCGAATGAGGTCAAGAAAAGCAAAATTGTCTGACTGCACCTGCTTCATAAGGCCTGGGCTTGATATTTGTGTGCTTTCAAGCTCTCAACTTACAGAAAGTTCAAGTGAAGAGAAAAATTCAGAACCTGTGAGTCATCCTTTAATTTATCTGGAGCTGCAACACTTTCTCACATAATAAAGTTTGACCTCAACACATTATGCATTCTTCTTTGTTATATCTCTATCAGAATACTTCTCCTTTCTTCTTCTTTTAATGCTTTGCATAGGGGTTTCTCTCCCTCTAAATTCTATATTTTTTATGCCAGATGAATTTAGTGGTTCAGAATTTCCCCTATGCATGCTCTCTCCTCTTACAATCTTGATGTTCTATGTTTTATTTCTTTGGGCACAACTCAGATTCTGTTGCACAGTAAAACAATGTCTCATTTTGGTTATTCTTAGTTTTGTACTTAGTGATTTTTTCAAGCACAGGGAGGCAGGAATAATGAGATGCTACGATCACCAAACTGTATCTAATTTTTACAAGCTCCTTATCTGGCAATACACCAAAAAGTGATTTGCTTTCTTGACCTACTTAGGTTATCATCTCTTTGATTCTCCTAACTTTCCCCAACTGTTGTCCTGGCTGAGTTATTTGCATGCAAACTTCGCTAGTATAAATATACATGTTTGCCTCTGCTACATTGGCTTCCTTTGAGAAGAGCACTTGAATATTTTAGAGTACTAGTCTAATGCCTTTTCTGATGTAGGTCTGGCTGGATGCTAAAATAATATCTATTGAGAGGAAGCCTCATGAACCTGAATGTTCTTGCCAATTTTTTGTTAGCTTCTATCTTACGCAAGGCCCTCTTTGTGTGGCAAGGAAAACACTTGCTAAAGATACAATCGTGGTACAGATTGATCAAATTTCTATCCTTCAAAAGCTCAAAAGGGATGCTTGTGGAACCGAGTACTATCGTTGGAATTTCTCTGAGGACTGCTCTTCACTGGAACGATACAAATTGTTTACAGGAAAGTTCTCATCTGATCTTTCATGGCTACTTGTTGCATCTGTTCTGAAGCAAATTGAATTTGAGGTCAGATCAATAGGAAACAAGATTGTCTATCAAATTATTGATGATGATTACAACGAGAATTCACCGAAATTGGAAGGCCATGCAACTGCTGTGAATTTCAAATTAGAAAATGGAATTTCAATACCCATAATTGTCCCATTTGCTCCCACTGATATTCTTGAGAAGGAAACTGCTTTTGATGTGCATGAAGATGAATCATCATCATTTTATGATCCCATGGGGTTGCGGCGATCCAAGCGTCGAAATATACAACCTGAGCGTTACTTAGGTTGTGATTTGTCAGAGTTGGATATTGATGATGCACCTAGAATGGGGACATGCAGAACATACACATGGGAGTATAAAGAAATGCCATTGGCACTATCCATCCAGGCTGATCATGCATATTATTTGGATGACCACTCTATCCAAGCTGATCATGGATATTATTTGGATGACCATTCAATCCAGGCTGATCATGCATATTATTTAGATGACCATTCTATGGGTGATGAAAGGGTCCCTTCATATAAAAAGGGATCCTGTAGGAATTTTTTAGGAGGCAAGAGTAAGAGCAAAGCAAGGGTTTTAAAATCAATAGTGTCTACTCAAAGAGAACATCAGCCTAAACTTGATAGTCCGAGAAAACACCAATGCGAACTTGCTATTGTTCCTGTACCTGATGAGACTGATCAAATGATATATCAAGAGGATCCTCTTGATGCTCCATTTCCTGGCAATTTTTCTGGTGAGATGAATGAAGTATTTTCTAAGTATGTTTGCATAAACGGTACCTCCGCACAAAACAGAAGAAGCGTTTATGATATAGACTTGGGAGAGGCTGAAAGTGGATGGAAGGGTGGATGGACGGGTGGATGGAAGGGGAGAAATTCGCGTAAGAGGTCCCGAGGAAAAAGGGATTATCCTATATCTTCAGGACGGGAGAGTTTTCGTTATGCAGGAACCAGTGCAAGGAAATCCTTCAGTGCCAGTATGTACAGGGAAATGATAAGGAAATGTATGGAGAGCATAAAATCCACAATGCATAAGGAACAACCACCAGTTATTGATCAGTGGAATGAAATCCAGTCAGGAAAGTCTAAAAACCAAAAGAATACTAGTGAAATACCCTCAACGATTGAGGAAGACGATGCAGAAATTGAAATGTTGTGGAAGGAAATGGAACTTTGCATGGCATCGACTTACTTTCAAGACAATGAGGTATGATTGATAACTTTCTTAAGGATATCAGGTCCATTATTGATGTTATTAAATAGATTGATGGATTCTCTTAGTGTTAGCTAGAAGTTGTCACGCTTAAATTATAACCTGCACCCTTTGTGGTATGAGAAATTTGATTTCAGGTAGTTCTAGAGATGAACTACATGGTCCAAAGAATAATTTAAGACTTTCAAAGAGAACCTTTAGTCTTAATAATATAAGAGACCATGAATTGGCAACTTTTCTGCTATTGGATAGTATGTCCAATTCCTGATTTATCTGATGGAATGCTTTTCAGGAGTCCAATGTTGAAGTTCCCACTAATGTTGTGCAAACTACAAGTGAACAATGTGGACAAGTCTGCCGACATGAATACAGACTAAATGAAGAAATTGGAATCCTTTGCAGATTATGCGGGTTTGTGAGCACTGAAATAAAGGATGTTGTGCCAACCTTCGTAAGTCATCTTTCTGTTTAGAAAAAGTATTATTTCATATACAACTAGTGTTTTCCTTACAAGCACTATAGGTAGGCTGCTAGTGTCTCTGGATATCTTAGCTTTGGCTCGTATGCAGGCAAAAATTCAAGTGGTGGACTAACTGGAAAGAGCAAACATCTTGAAAATGAGTTTCTATATTGTAACTCCTTTTTTTGTTTGGGGGTGGGGGGGTCTATGCGTCTGGGGGACATTGTACGAAATGACCTCCTCTGAGGTTTGCATTTTACATTGTAAAGTTGCTTATTTTAGTATGATCTGAAGGTTACCACTTTCTACCCTGCTATGTGCATTTTTTTTTCGTACATTCCACAATGAGTTTCTTCTATATTGTAACTTTTTTGTTGGGGGGTGGGGATGTTGTGGGTTGACCCTTGGTAGCAATGGTAAAATTGCTTCTTTTTCACTGGAAGGTTACAGGTATCCATGGAAAAAGTCTCTTTAAAAATTAAAAAAGCAAGTGGCTATGTACAAAATGACCTCCCCTAAGCTGAGCAAAGTGGGGAAGCCTAGTGAACTGGGGATGCCCTATGGTATGGGGGGCAACCTAAAATGGAGGGTGGGGGGGAACGGATGCCTCCATTTTAATATTGTGACTGTGCAACAACCAAAAGTTGGCGGTCAAAATCCCTTATTTTAGTATGATCTGTAGGTTACCACTTTCTACCCTGCTCTGTGCATTTTACATTGTACATTCTGCTTGATGGCATATAATGCATCCAAGTCATCTTCATGAATCCTTTCTTTTCTAATTCTGCAGTTGCACTGCACGGGTTCAAACCCATACAAGGGGACACAAAATGAAGAAGATTCAGGGCATAAGCCAGACGAAGGCTCAGGGCTTGATCTTTTCAGCATTCCTGCCCCCTCCAGTACGCCCTTATCAGAGGGGGAAGGCACTGTGTGGACCTTAATACCTGATCTGAAATGGAAATTACGGCTGCATCAAATGAGAGCCTTTGAATTTCTCTGGCGTAACATTGCTGGTTCTGTGATACCAACAGTTATAGAATCCATGGCCAAGAAAAGAGGCGGTTGTGTTATCTCTCATTCCCCTGGGGCTGGTAAAACTTTGCTTATCATCGCATTCCTTGTGAGCTACTTGAAGTTATTCCCTGGATCACGGCCTTTGGTCCTTGCTCCGAAAACAACACTGTATACCTGGTACAAAGAAATAATTAAATGGGAAGTTCCTATTCCAGTTTATCAAATCCATGGTGGCAGTACCTATAGAGGTGAAGTCTTAAGGAGGAAATTGAGAGTATCACCAGGAGATCCGAAGCCCAACCAGGACTTTATGCATGTTTTAGACTGCATGGAGAAAATTCAGAAATGGCTTGCACATCCAAGTGTACTTCTGATGGGTTATACCTCTTTTCTGACATTGACACGAGAAGATTCCAAATTTGCGCACAGACAATACATGGCCCAAGTTTTGCGACAATGTCCTGGGATTCTTATTCTTGACGAGGGGCACAACCCAAGAAGCACTAAGTCAAGGTTGAGGAAGGCTTTGATGAAAGTTGAAACAGGGCTGAGAGTTTTGCTTTCTGGTACATTATTTCAAAATAATTTTGGGGAATATTTCAACACCCTCACTTTGGCAAGACCAACTTTTGTCACTGAGGTGCTGAGAGAATTAGACCCTAAGTTTAAGAGGGGAAAGAAAGCTGCAAAAACGCGGTTTTCCCTTGAAAATAGAGCAAGAAAATTCTTCATTGACAAAATTGGGATGAAGATTAATTCAAGCGTAACGGAAGAAAGAATGCACGGTCTGGTTACATTGAAGAATTTGACTAGTGAATTTATAGATGTACATGAAGGTGGGAGCTATGATAACCTTCCTGGTTTACAATGCTACACCCTAATGATGAAGTCAACACCTTACCAGCAAGAGCTTTTGGTAAAACTTCAGAATCAAAGACCTATTTACAAAGGATTCCCCCTGGAGTTGGAGCTTCTGATCACTCTTGGATCAATACATCCTTGGTTGATTAGAACTACGGCATGTGCCACTCAATATTTCAGTGTGGAAGAGTTGGAGGGTCTTGAGAAATATAAGTTCAACCTGAAGTTTGGTTCCAAAGTGAGATTTGTTATGAGCCTTGTGCCTCGGTGCCTCATCAGGAAGGAGAAGGTCCTGATCTTTTGCCACAACATTGCTCCAATTAACCTATTTGTGGAGATATTTGAGTTGTTCTATGGGTGGCGTAAGGGTGAAGAAGTTTTGGTCCTTCAAGGGGATGTTGAACTTTTTGAACGCGGGAGGGTCATAGATAAGTTTGAGGAACCGGGAGGGCCCTCCAAGGTAATGCTGGCTTCAATATCAGCTTGTGCCGAAGGGATTAGTCTGACTGCAGCATCTCGTGTGATCTTACTGGATTCAGAGTGGAATCCTTCTAGGAGCAAGCAAGCCATAGCAAGAGCTTTCCGGCCTGGTCAAGCCAAGGTGGTCTATGTGTATCAGCTCTTGGCCGCTGGCACTCTGGAAGAGGAGAAGCACGGCAGGACCACATGGAAGGAATGGGTTTCGAGCATGATATTCAGCGAGGAACTAGTGGAGGATCCTTCTCAGCGCCAAGCAGAAAAAATCGAAGACGACATATTGAGGGAGATAGTTGAGGAGGATAGAGCTACATTATTCCATATGATTATGAAAAATGAGAAAGCTTCAAATCTGATGGTCAGAGGTAAAGACTAGGCTCTGTCTATCTATATTTTTAGTAAATAAATGTAAGGAGACATGCCTCTGCCTTCTTTCTCTTTGCCTCTCTGTCTCGACTCTTTGGGACCAAAGGTGAAATCCCCCTGTGTCTCGACTCTTGACTGGTTTATATGTCGTTCAGTATCTTAGTGCATATCTCTTGCTTTGCTTTTCTCACCTGGGTTATTAATTCGAGACCTACTTTACGTTAGGTCCTTCAATTCACCCAAAACGACTACTACCTCGTGGTTTTGGGGGAAACTTTTAGGTTTGGCTCTGTTTCTCTTTACAGAGTCTATAAAACAATTTCATTTTACCCAATTCATATCGTATCAAATTGTGTCTCCTCTCCGGTTTTCTTAACAGTTTATGGTCGTTTGGGTTGAATTGTTCGCATCCACAATTCTTGGGTTACAAAAGACCCAAAGCGTATTATTAAATGGTAGTGGTCTTTCGTTTTGAAATTGAATTAAAAAATGGGGATTAGGCCCACTATTTTCAAAGTGGGTCGTAGTCTCTGCCTTGAAAGGTTGGCCCCACGTGTTTGTAACATTTTACCCGTAAAAGAAGGCTGACCGGAAATCTTATCTTCCTGGTGGCGACCACCAGACCACCGTCGGCAATTGCTCCGGCACTGGGTTCCGCGTAATATATCAAACTACCAAATTTGACGAAATTTCAGTCTTAATACTCCAAATTTGAAGACACGCCATATTGGTGGCCATTCTAAGTCAATGCTCGCTCTTTATATGGCTTTGAATTATTTGCTAAAAAACTTCAATTTTCCTTAATCGTCCCTTTCAAATATGAATATATACAATCACAAGGTTACAAGGTATGGCGGAATGCTTAAATACATATATTTCTCACGTTGTTTATTGAGAATTAAATCTCTTATATCGCACGAGTCTGTCAGTTTTCTATTGATTTGCATGGTTTATGAATTATTTTATACACCTAAAATTAAGAGATATATACTGACTATAAATTTCTTGTCATAATATAGATATACACACACACTCACACAGTCACTATGACACGGTAGACCAAATGGTGCCTAGTGATGAATTGATATGCCAGGTGACAGCTCGAGTGGCCTCAGAGTCAGTGATGATAGGGCAATTGACGTGCCAACCAAGTGTTACATTGCATATTAGAAGGAAAAATGCCACGTAGCAGAAGAGATAACCCAAGTCAAAATGGGTCAAAAGATTTGGCCCATTGCTTACGGGTGGGTATGCGTACGCACGTCTGCATGAAGACAAAATATTTGATGTAATTATGTATTTGTATTATTATGGATTAATTATATATTTTATTTTTATTAATTATCATATATTTCCAATTTAAACATATGACTGTTACAGGATTAATTGGCCATAATGAATGAGACTGGCGAGTTGGTTGACACTTGACATGTCAGGCTTAAATTCAAGAATATTAGAGGCCGATGACTATAAAGTTTTTATTAGAGTCGTTTAAGTAAAAAATTAAATAAATAAATAAATGAAAGTTAATTAGTAGTTAACAGTTTAATTTTCAAATTTTAGGCAAAATTTAAATAAAAGTAAGATTTAGTATAGTGGTAAAACAAATTTATTTTAAGTTAGAGATTATGAATTCAAATCTTGTTAATAAATTAAGTTTTTGTTTTTTAAATAAAAATTATTAAAAGGGTATTTTAGAATTAAATAAAATTTGATAGGATTTCACAGGCTGAATCTGGTGTTTTCATATTTAATAGAATTAGATATGTATGTTTTAAGCAAACACCTAATTGTGTGTTCAACATTTTTTAATTTTTTTATAATGCTGGAATTAAAAAAAGCCCTAGTATTTGAAGTTTTTGGCAGTGGCCATTACCTTTTCCCCGATAACTATTGGACCCAAGTCAACTGAGCAATTAGGTCGGGTTGGGTAAATTCTGGTTGAAGATTCGTGCCCATGGCCCCTAGTATAGTGCAGTGATATAGTGCCACACTTTTTATAATTGAGAGCTATTTTTTTATATATTTTGCTTTAAAAAAATCAAAAAAGTTATTTCTTGATTTTAGCATGCAACCTTCTAATCATAATGGAACAAAAACAATTTTATTAGAAAAAATTACACAAGATATTCCTAACATTTAAGGTAATTACAAGTAGTACCCCTAATATTTAAGAAAATACAATGACTATGTTTCACCTTTAATACCAAGTTGCAATTTTTCTTTTCCCATCAATTTATCACCATTAATTCTTTTTAAATATCCAAAATATTCTTCATGCTTTCAATGCTTCCCTTATCTCTTATTGCAACTAGCTAAAAATCTTTAACTATTTCTCTCTTTCTTTCTCGTAAAGATAAAGATGACATCAAAAAAGATAAAGAAATGTATGAAACTCATGAATTGCATTGCAAAAGTGATCCACCATTGTCACTTGTTAGTTAGACATAGAAAGATTATTGGTTTTTTCAACCTCAAGTGATTATAATAATGTCGTCCACAAACAACAATGTGTGGCTTAACCTTAATTTGGTTTTTCAATGCTTTTTCTTTCCATCATTAAGGTTTACCAAATGACATGACCCTAGTTTAATTTTTTGATGATGATCATTGAATAACAATAGGTGGGATCTTTTTCCATTCAATTAGCAATGAGAAGCAACATGTCTTTTTGGTCATGAGGCTCAAGTTTTAGAAGGTACATCTTTTTCTTCGATTGAAGGTAAGTTCTTCAATGAACGACAATTTGTCTTATGTCTTCTTCTATTAGATATTTATGGCATCAATGACCTAATAGGTTCTTTATGATTGAGCTTTAATCTCCATCTTATGGTAATGGAGCAAGGAATGCTTCATTGTGGAACACTTATACTTATTGTATGGCATGAGGTTTTGTCAATGAGTTAATTTGTTTGCAATTTGCTTGATCGCCAAACACAATCGTTATTCTCTTTCTCTCATAATCCATTAACAACCCCATTATCAGTGTTGCAAATGGTGTTTGCTTGCGTTGAAGATAAGTATTTTAACAAATTTTTTTATTTTAAATAATTTTAAAATAATTATAGAACAAAAATATATTCCTAAAAACACATGTTTATATATAAAGAGTAGAATGGTTTAAAAATATTTTTTGTGATTTAAAAACATATTTTTTCTATAATTATTATATATTTTCAAATTTATATATGTATATTTAGTTTAGGATCAAAATTTTAATATATTTTTTGTAAAATTAAAATTTACTTATATATAGCTTAAAGAGAGAGAATATGAGAGACATAGGGTAAACCAGTAATTTTAAATTAATTTTGAACGGTAGAGGTCGTTTTTGTTATTTTCAAGAGGCAGAGGGTATTCTTTACAATTAAGTAAACTTAAAATATGATTATTGCAATTTACCCATTTTACTATTACACCGAAATTAACCTTTATTTAAAAGTTAACAGAAAAAATAAAATTAAAACTATAACTAATAAGTGTCACTGTTACAAATGAAAATAGAAAATTCATTTAAAACATTAATTTGAACTTCTTATATATTAACACCAATCTCTATTCGTGGCGGAGCCATATACAGTGAAGAGTGGGCCATTACCCACCCTGAATTTCTCAAATTTTTCGTCTCACTATTGACTCTGATATAGCATATATTACAACCTTAATTTGCTTAATTGATTTACTTTTCAGACACATATATTTAGTTATGGATTAGTTTCTTTACTATAGTTTATTTTTTGTTTTGTTTCTAGAAGCTTTATTATCTGAGTTTATGAAAAATAAAATAAGAAAATTACCTTTCTAATGTAATTAGATGAGTTTAATTGAGTAGAAATATAATTACTGTTATACTGTAAGCCTGTTTTCTTCGGAATCTTTTTCCCTATTTTGGATGTTTTAAACAGATTTCAGATTAAATTCAAGGTTTTTTTTCAGAAAGATTTAGGGGCTTAAGGTTGAAGCTTTTTTTTTGAAGAATTTAGGAAGTAAATTTTGGGGCATTTTTAAAGGATTTAGCTATTGAATTTTGGGGCTATTTTGAAGGATGTGTGGATTGATTTTTGAGGATTTTTTTGAAGCATTTAGGGATTATTTTTTTGGGGGCATTTTTAAGTTTTTTAGAATTACAATTTGAAGGATCCTAAAAATATATATTATTTATATTTATATTGATAAAAATTTTGAAGGATTACGGGGCATTAGTGATCTTACACAGAAGGTGATAGCGATGAGAAAAAAATGATGTATATCCATTAGTTTACATATTTATGACACTAATATTAATTCTTCATATTGCTACTACTAGAGTAGAAATGGTATTTTTTGTCATGAAATTTGTCAAAACTCGACTGCACAATCAAATTAAAGATCAATGCTTGAATAACAGTTTAGTTATGTATATTAAAATTAATATATTTAATGAAATTAATAATGATATTATTATACGATATTATCAAAATATAAAAATATGTGTAGAATAATTATACTAATTTATCAATATACTTTTTTAGTATTATGCATGTAATTTCAAATTTTATTATTATTTTTACTTTCGTTCACCTAGCTAAAAATTTATGGCTCCGCCACTTATCACTACCATGGACTATGGAGTGTGTGTGTGTGTGTCCGCGCGCGCGCTTGGGGGGGGGGGAGGACTGACCAAGTCATTCAGGTATTGCAGTTTCTGACTTTCCAAACGATGAGCTCTGCAGAGAGTGGAAGTATTGCAGGCTAATTCATTCATTTAATACATATATATATATATATATAAAGCGGTGAAGAACCGCCATATGCTCTCTGGAGTCTGGATTGAAGCTTCGTCCGACGTATTCAATGCAATCAACCTGTCGACATTAATGGCGTAATAGATCCATTATTTTCTTGACCTGGAGGTAGCTTGATGACTCAACCAGCTTCTGTAGCCTGTAGGCTGAAATTTATAATACAAAGAAGAGATTTTTCATAATTAATTCATCTGTGTGTATATATATATATATGTATATATATTCATACACGAAAAGAAAAACCCACCAAATATTAGGTTTAACTTTTTGTTGTTGTTTTCTGAGATAATCAATAGAGTTAGTCAAGAAGTAAGCAAAACTTAATTAACACAGCTGTTTTTAGAATTAATTTATTGTTGCTTTTAAATTATGCACGCAGTGACGCGTGCACACACACACACACATATATGTTATTATCTCATGCATGAACGAGAGATTGTTTGATCGATCAGCTAGTGCTACATACAGTGCATGGTCGGCAGGTCAGCTACATATATATATATATATATATATATATATGGCAAGGCAGATTTGCCCATGTTCTGTCGGCAGCTTATCTTCTACGTACAGATCTTAATTGTTTGCTTCTCAAGGAATTAAGTTGTCATCTGCAGCGTACAAATTAATAGTTTGCTGGATTTGGTCTTCGGATCACCAAAAATTAATTAAGCATCATCATTAGCCTGCCCATTACTATTACTAAATAATTCTCTGGTGTTGCTTCACCTAGAAAATCGTTGCATTTTCTTTATTGTTTTGAATCCGTTTTCGGTTTTTAATTTTTCAAAATATTGAAAAAGCGTGTATTTCACTATTTTTCAAAAATAAAAAAAAATTGTAAAGAAAACTCAATGGTATTTCTAGCCAAAACACGCTAAAAACAACCTCTTCCCCCTCCCCACCCCCCAACACCCCCAATCTCGACAAATCTCTCGTTTCTCCCTCTCTCTCCTCTTCTTTCTCCTTTCTTTTTTTTCTTCTCAAGCTGTTGTCGATCACGCCTACCACCTCCATCACTAACTCCTCTTTTCTCCAACATCTTCCATTGCTAGCAGCTGAAGTCAATGATGATGGTTTGATGATGCCAATAGACAAGCAACATCCACTGCCATGGTGAGGGCAAGCAACGAAGGCCATGGCAGAGCAATAAAGATCGACGCCCATGGCAATGTACAAGGCAATGGTTGGTTAAACATGGCAGAGGCGTTCGAGAGGTTGCAATCGGAGATGATGCGTCGGAGGAGAAAACCGATTATCTGTAACAACGGAAGGCAGCATTCATGGCCATGGAGCCTTTGGCTGCCAACGACACATCATCGGCCATAGTGATGGCCGTAATCCCCTTATTGGCGACATAAAAGAGGCCTTTGATCGTTAGAAACCACCGACCACGATGGCCGGTGGCGATTGACAATGGGTTTTTTAGTTTTGGCCAAAAATTAAAAATCAGATCTAAGAAAATTCAGCAGTTAAATTTGGTTTATTTTTATGTATGTTAACTCCCTTGACTTGGCGTTTCTAATAGTAGGCTCTGATCGTGTGAATCTAATTAGCTAGTGACGGTCGTTGACAACGAAGAAAATGTACGCACTAAATAGAATAGAAGAAGAAAACAAAATTATTCTTAAAATTTGAAAATAAAATTATATATTTATTTAAAATTTTAAAAATATAATATATCTATATTATAATTAAAAATATAGGATATTATATTATTAAGTGTATTATATATATTATATATATTATGTATAATAATATTTAATATAAAATGTTATATTAAAAAGAGTTAATTTTATTATTTAACAATCAAATTTATTGAATAAAATATTATAAAATATTTTTCTTAAAATTCCAAAGTAAACACTTTTTTTAATTTTCTGTTTTAAGAAATAATTTTTTAAAATGACAAAAAAACGTGTTTTCAAACATTTCAAAACAAACACTCAAAATAAAAATTAAAAAATAAACTTAAAACTAAAAATTAAAATATAAAGACAACACCACTTTAATTTTGCCACACAATTTGTTCATATGTCATGTTATTATAACGTTATTTCTTGTTCTGGGTTGTTAGAGTTTTTTAGTAGTTTTTTGGATTTTAATTGAACAAGAGAAAAAAAGTTGAGTACTTTCTATGGGCTAAGAATTTTTTTTTTTTTTTGGGGGGGGGGGTGTGTTTGAATCGAATTAAAATAAAAATAAAACCAAGACTAGGAAGTGATTAGGTTAGGATGATATATATATATATATTGTGAATATTATTTCACAAATTCATTCTAATGAAAATAAGAATAAATTGCCAAATATTATATTCTTACAACATTTATGTTACCTACAAACAAGAAAAATGTCATCAGAATAATATGACAATGATATCTTGGATATAATTAATATTTTTGTTTTCATTAATTTACTTGTTTTTCTTATTAATTCTTAAAAAAAAGTGGATAGAAGTTTTGAATCAGTCATATTATTTTATTAATTAATCATGACACCCACAATTAAACATAAAAGCAAATTAATTAGAGAGAAAAAGGACCTAGCAAGCCCTTAATTATACCAAGTTGTTCCACTATTAAATAGAAAAGCAAATTGATTAAAGAGAAAAGTCACCTAAGGAACCATTAATTATATCAACTTGGAAAAAGGGTAGTTGGGGTTGCAAATCGGGGGTCCGATTTTCCTGTGACTTTCAACTTGATAGGTCTTCTCCTATATATTATATAAATATATATATGAACACCATGTGAAAGTTTGGAATATTCCAAACATAAAGAAACATCATGTTGGATTTCATCACACAAAACAAGTAGTGATTATCCTAATTAGAAAATAAGATTTACTTAATTGAATAGTTTGTTCGTAGATATGGGTATAATTAGAAGAACAGTTAAAACTTTTTACAATCAAAAAAAGTTTTTTAAGTATATATGCAGAGACTTTTTACTTGTAAAATTACAAATGTGCCCCTATATATACTCATCTCGATGTGCCCCCTGCACATCTTTATTTCATGTATTATATTTTGATATAAGTGACTCTTCACAATCATAAGAGACATCAATGTCAATGTCAATCTGAACGAAAAATCAAAAGGGTAAGAAGGAAAAAACCTTCCAAGTTGTGGAAGTGGGAGGGAGGGAGGGAGAGAATAGCGAAATGGAGGAAAAGAAGAAATAGCTTTGTGGAAAATGGATTCCCCCCATCTTAAAGTTAAAGGTGTGTAAGAATGAGTAAATTAAGTGGTGAAACCACAACCACTTGAGAGAGAGAGAGAGATGATGATGATGATGATGATGATGATTAAAGTTGATTGGGAAAATAAAATCTAGCTAGTTGGGGGAGGTAGTTACTCCATTGGCCCTAATTAATTCATTTGTGAAGCACAACAATCCATGGATCCTTTAATTTCACACATATATTTTTGAGCAAATTAATTACATGCAAGTAGGGAATTGAAAAATGGAGTTGTTTCTAACAACTGGGGTTTGGTTGATGGATTTGTAAAAAGAGAGCAGTATTCAGCATTGGGATAAGATTAGGGTGACAGATTAAAATATATAATAAGGGCACCGAATGGTTAAAATATTTTAATATAAAGCTTATCATAAATATATTTAATTATAACAGAGACACATTTATAAGGGGAATATTAATTAATGGAACAAATATTTTGTGAAGAGAGAAAGAGAAAGAGCAAGAGCAAGAACAACTTGGTAAAAGATATTTGGGTATAATTTAATCAGTTATAAACGTTTTACAAAAATTTAAAATTCATAATTTCATATATAACTAATTAATGTCTAATGAATGGGTAGCAAAAAACATGACGTAAATTAATGGTCCTTTTCCTCTTCTTGTACTTTATAATAATAATTAAACAAGTTGCAAGTCATCTAAAACTGGTGTTGTAAACTTCATATATGCTTTCTAATTTGGACTTTTTATTTTCCTTCAATTTACCCTCTTTTTATGTTTATCAAATCACGCTTGACCCTTTGATCTTCTTCTTGCAATGCAACATGATTGAATTTATTGACAAAGGGCTTTCTCCCCTGCCAACCCAACCAAGATGAAGATCTCGCACTTTTTAAAGTACTTGTCAAATGATTAAATTATGATAAATTAAAATTTATATTAATAAATCATAAGTTCGATTCTTTATTTTAAGTAATGAGATAAAATCTTCACTTACGATTTTACCTCTTCTGTTAAAATTAATGGTACGAGCGACGAAAGACCGCTCAAGGACAATAATCCAAAAATTAAGATCTTTTTTTGATAAAATATTATTCTTCAATGTCTCTCTTTTTTCACCATTCATAATATTATGTAATCACACGCTAAAGGATTCTATTTTTTAAAATAAAATATTATTTTCTTTACCACCTATTTATAATCATATATGTAATTAATCAATTATATGGAAGACTTTTAAACTAAATACTATTTATTATTTCACATATTAGCCTTCCACTTTAGTTAGTTAGTTAGTTAACATTAAGGGTATTTTTGAGATTTTCTTTTACCATGTTCGGGTTCCCATCCAACCATCCACGGCAGAGGTCAAAACTCTAGAAGGGCGTCGGCAGTCATTCCGCACGGGACACGGAGGAGCAGTTTTGTCATTTGAAGGAAGCTGCCAAGCGAGTGAGTGGTGGTCTCGTAAATAAGAGGGAGAAGGAGGGGCAATAAGCTAGGAGACTGCGTCCAAAGCGAGGATGTGCAAGTTGAAGGGCCACTTGCGCGTCCGGCGTAAGCCTCTGCGTCCTCGATAAAGATCGACCCCTTCATATATAAATATAAATATATATATATATTAAATAAAAAAGAAAAAGGAAAAAACAAACAAGAAAGGGAAAACTTCCATGCTCTCTCTCTCTCTCTCTTTCTCTTTCTCTTATTCCTCGTAAGTAAGGCCATAACTAACTTAATACTACAACTTGACAAAATTAAAAATCTCTCTCTTTCTCTCTCTCCTTCCTTCTCTTTCTCTTTCTCTTTCTCTTTCTAACAAATATATAAACAACCATCTCCTTTAACGCGTAATTTACCTAAAACGGGGAGGAAGAAGAGGAAGAAGAAAGAATGCCTACGTCTCTTCAGCTTCACAGAATCAACACCACCAACCACCACCGCTCGGCGGCTGTGGCTTGTCACAGCAACAAGCGGTCATCACAAACCATATGGCAGCTTCCTCCCTCCGTTACTTTCCTCCCCGACGAAGCCCTGCACTACCACACCCACGCCGTGGGGCCCGGCCAGTGCTGCTCCACCGTGGTGCAGGAGGTGGAAGCGCCAGTGGCCGCCGTGTGGTCCGTCGTGCGCCGCTTCGACAACCCCCAGGCCTACAAGCACTTCCTCAAGAGCTGCCACCTCATCGTCGGCGACGGCAACGTCGGCACTCTCCGGGAGGTCCACGTCGTCTCCGGCCTCCCCGCCGCCTCCAGCACCGAGCGCCTCGAGATACTGGACGACGAGCGCCACGTCATCAGCTTCAGCGTCGTCGGCGGCGACCACCGCCTCAACAACTATCGCTCCTTCACCACTCTCCACCAGTCGCCCACAGGCTCCGGGACCGTTGTCGTCGAATCTTACGTCGTCGACGTACCCCCGGGAAATACGAAAGACGAAACTTGCACGTTCGTGGACACCATCGTCCGGTGCAATTTGCAGTCGCTGGCCCAGATCGCCAAAAACATCAATTGTATGTAAACCGCTTTTGTTGAGCCAATAATTAATTTTTCGTGAATTTGGGTTGTGGGTTTGGTGGTTCATCGTTCGTCGATCATTCAAACCCAGAATCGAAAATTTTTCAGCCAGATATATAGGTTGCTTCTGAGAGATTCCAATTGTTAAAGGTGATAATACGTACATGAACATGATCTTAGAGTTACTTGTATTAATTTTGTGTAAATTAATGTTTCTTCGAAATTGTTTGTTTATGTCTCATTTTAATTTATGGGTGAGTATATATTTTCCAGTTACAGTAACTAATTAAGATGCGTGAATTTTAATCCATTTTGATGGATCATCAACTCTCCTCTCCAAATTTATTAATTTTTCTTCTTTCTATGTATAAAGTCATAAAAATATATACATAAATTCATTTTTTTGACATTTTCCATTCCGTTTATGTGTAACCAAATGCAGGTATATATGCAAATTATATATGATGTATATAGCTCTTGGCCTTGGTTAATATTGTTGTCCACTGCAACATATTTGTTGCAAATATATACTAATTAAGAACTAACATCTTTAATTATATATTAGCAGCCACGTGAAATACACTCTTACAAAATCTTTATAAAAAATATAATCAGAATCATCTGATGTAATTTTTTTTAATTTATTTTTTGTCAAATATTTAATCATCAATAAATCACATTCTAAATTTATATATATATATATATGTGTAGAATAAATTTATTTTCAATATCCCCGTTAAAAACAAAGAGTTATTAGAAATATTTAAAACATTTAACAACTTAATAAATTAATTATCAAAAAATAAATACAGTTTGAATCAACATCATATATGTATACAATTACTATTCCATATGGATGAACAAAGCCTATGTATTAGTTATTCTTAATGGATAGCCAATTAGTATTCGTTTAATTATAATATTAGCTATATAATATCACCCCAAATTAAGATGAAGTATATATATACATATGTATTTTTAATTAGGAGTTTAATTAATTAGATTAGTTTCAAGATAAGAAGTCATCATTTGTTTAATGTATACTAATTGTTCAATTTCATATATATTAAACTAAATATTTTTTTTTTCTACGTAATCTAGGTCACGAGTATAAGAGACATGTAAGGACAGTCATTCCAAATAAATATATTTTTTTAATATATAATTAGCACTAAATTATTCATCTATAATAGTTGCCATCAATGTAAGTTTACTTAATTAGAAGTATTTTGGGACTTTTGACGCATAATTTTATTTTGAAAAGAATTCTCACAGTTAGAAAAGATAAGTGGAGGAGGAATCCAACAGCTAGCAGTATAGCGGCTGCACCAACTTGTTAGGAAAACAAATACAAGTTGGCATAGTAGTTATTTGTGGCCAGCAGCTCCGTCTTGTTTTCTCTCTCTCTATATATATATATTATAAATGTGTGGGGGGCAAAGAAAGAAAAAAAGAAAGAAAGAAAATTATAGAAGAAATGGCAAGTTGGGGGGTGCAAGTGGGCAAGAAGGCTCTTAATTTGGTTGATAGATGGACATATCAATATCAATATATATCCCTTTCTTCAATTGCGCGAATTCCATTCGTTGGATGTTGTGAAATGGTCAATTCTTTCGTTTCTAATTATTATAAACACACAACATAGTGGGAGGGATCACAATTTAAATATGCGAATTGAATAAAATATGACAACATGCCAGCAGGCAGGCGCATATCTCTACATATATGTGTGTGTGTGTGTGTCTTATTTGAAAACTTAATTAAGATATTTTTAATAATATTGATCATGTATTGATAAATTGTATATTTATATTAATATGATATAAAATGTAATACACACTGCATGAGTGTCACAACAATATGACAAGTAAGCGTTTAAATAATATTTTGATATGTATGTACCCTTTAATTTCCAATAAAAGTGCACCTAAAGTATAAAGCTAGTTTTTTTTTTTTTTTTTTCAACTGGGCTCTTTAAATATATAGCATGTGGGATATTTTGAAAAGAAAATAAAATAAAAGTCATATAAGTGAATTATTATATGATATTTTAAAAGATAAAGTTAAGATGTCTAGGGCCACCAAAAAAGAATGGGTATATTATGTAATTTTAAAAAGTTCTAGGGAAAGAAATAAAAAAGTCAATATTTTTTCATGTCACTTTAGTATTTTTACATAAAATTATTGTAGTTTAAATGCAGTTTTTGAGGTTTTGTGAGTTTATTTTTTTCTTAATTAAACAACCTATTTTTGAAAACTTTGCTGAGAGTGGATGAAAAACAGTATTGCTTGTAGTAGAGATTTGGGGTGTGCAATCGGTCTCATATGATTGTGAAATTGATCAAAAATTACTAATTGACACTAATCGAACCAAGGTGTACAATCGAGTTGAACTAACTGAGTTATCCAAATTAATCGAAACTGAACTAATCGAATTTTTAACCATAATAACTAAACCAAAAATTGAAATAGATCGACAAAATCGAACTAAAAATAAAAAATTGAAGTAACATAGATAATTGAAAAAAATCGAAATAACCAAATAATCGAACTGAGAAACGTTAGGAAAAAATAGACAAAAGAGCCTAAACTAAACTGAAAAATGGTGCTTATTTCAGTTCAATTCGATTTTTTTGTTATTAATACTAAAAAAATCAAACTGAATAATCGAAATTTTTAAGAGAATTAACCGAACTGAATCAAATCAAATAATCAAAAATCTTAGAAAAAATAACTGAATCGAACTGTTACTAGTGAAAAATCGAACCAAACCAATAAGATCGATCGATTTGATTCGATTAGTTCAATTTACCCAAACTCCAACTTACCCTGACAAGGAGGTGAGAAATTGAAAAAGGTTTATCTTTAAGGAAATTCTATTTGCAACTACTTCTTTAGCTCTCCAGAGTCATTTTTTACAATTGCATAATTATTTTTCAAAAATATCCTTTTACATAGTCATTCCACTTACGTCACCTATCTTCGTACCTGACCATCATTGTCAATGCCCCAAGCTCTTATCGGCAACTGCCATCAACTCCCATCTCCTACCCATCATCACATCTATTTTTCACTATTTCTCTATCTCGCTGGCATGAATCCCACCAAACCCACTTTCCTCCTCATCTCTTTCTTCTTTGCTAGCGTCGTTTCCACTGAACCCACTTCCATCTTCTCTCTCTCTCTTTTTGCTGCCAACGTTCCTTGCAGTCACCATCATTGCACCCGAACCCTAGGGTTCAGGTGTGTTTAAACACTCCCAAACCCCAGGTTTTGGAGGTGTTCAGACTTGTCAAGTTTGGGGAACACTGACAGGAAAGAAAGAGAAAGAGAGGTGAGAGAAGTGGGTTCGATGAGAGCGACGCCAACGAGAGAGAAATAGAGGAAAATGGGCGCAATGATGGGTGAAAGATGGGAGCTGATGGTGGTCGTGTTCATCGGAACCACTAGTAGGAGCTTGGGCTACCGATAATGATAGGTAGCAAGCAAGGCGCAATGATAGGTGGCTAGAGTTGGAAAATAGACGGGTCAGGCTAGGCCAGCCCGCTTCTCGCTTGGCCCACCCATTTAGTGGGTTGGGCTGAATTTGGCCCATAAAGAAGGCGGTCTAGGCCAGGCAATGAGAAATAGGGGCCCAACATGACTCTATAGCCCTTAATAAATGGGCTAAGGCAAGTCGGGCCAAGCCGTGGGCCTGCCGGGTCGAGCTAAGCTAGGCTACGGGCTTGCAAGTAGGGCCATGCCATCTACGCAAGCCAAATCTTCTCTTTTGATTATTCCTTTGATTTGATGTAACCATTCATTCTTCCTGTTCAAACCTTCTCCTTATTTTTCCTGCTCCAATTTTCTATTCAAATTTTTCAATAATTGCTGGACGTATTCCTTTTAAGAGAAAATATCACTCTGATGTGGATGATCCTGCACTATCGTTATGCTCTAATTCGTTAGATTTATCGTACAAATCTATTTCTTATTCATCAAATTTAATTTAATTTGATTACTTCCTTGAACCGTGTTGGTATGGTGGGTCATGCTAGGCCATGGATCGGGTAGAGTTATGGGTCACAAAGCACTGGTCTGGCACAACCTACATTCTTGGGGTTGGGTTGAACTAGCCCGTTTACTATAATGCCAAGCCGGGGTGGGGTGGGCTAGAAGGTGGACCCATGGACTGCCCGACTCATTTGCCAGCTCTATAAGTAACTATAAGTAAAGATAAAAATAATTATTTTCTTAAAATATAGTTATAAAGAATAAAAATAGATGATTACATATAGAATTTCCCTTATCTTTATGTAATTTAAAGGCCAAATTGCCTTTACCACTTCACAGTACAAGTTTAAGGCATGCGTTTTATTTTGTAGGTAAAACCACCCCAGCAGGCCTCTAAATAAAGTAGATGTATGTCCAGGCCCCCCCCCCCCAACCCAACCCAACCCAACCCAAGATAAGAGCTGGCCCAAATTTATTTAGAAAAAGGGCACCTTTTCATTGGATCAGAGCTGTTCATGTGTAACTCTCATGTCACACAAGTAGAAGTTAAAATTTGGATCATTAAGTTGTGTTTTTGATTTTTTATTTTAAGATAAAATTTTTACTTGTAATTTATTTTATTTATCAAAATTGAAAACATGATTGACAATAGATTATATAAAGACAATAATCCCAAGAACTATTCATGTGTATGGCCGAGTCCGACCCAAAAACTAGACCAAGATATTCAAAAAATTGCCCAGTTGTTGCTGATTTTAGAAAGAAATTAATATGACTAGCCCGTTTGAAAAACTGCACTGATCGATCAGCTGAAATAAACTTAATTAGTTTTGAGTTATTGCTGATTTTAAATAATCTGAACTCAATATAATTGAACATCTATCTTGCTCTCAGCGGTTGCAATTTTGACAGTTCAATTTAAAATTTGACCATTATCATGCACACAGAAACTGGTTTTCTTTTCATGGAGTTCTAAGTTCTAAAATAGTTTTAAAATGGAAAAGGGGCAAAAATGGATGAACATTTGAATCTATAGATAGTGATTGGCGATGCTGAAAACATATTTGATTGTTACCCATCACTTTGGTTGGATACAAAACAACTAACAAAGGTAATCCTGTTTTGGGAAAAGAAGAATAAAAAAAGGGGGTACATTTAGTGCCGTATGATACTGATTTTTCTCGAGTGTGTGTTCTTTCATAAACTTTATGATATTCTATTTAATTAATTTCTTTTGGACTAACTTAACCATTAAATACTATTTTTGTCACATATTTTAACATTTATATTTTGGAAGAACAATTACAGTTTGAAGACTTCTGCCTACTTGGATATTACATCAATCTCAACAAATTCAATCATATGGATTATAAATTTTTCATTTTTCCAAAAAATATATATATGTTCTGTTAATAACATTGACAAACCATGTTACTTTCAAATGAGCTTCTTTTTTCACATTCAAGTAATTAATTTTAAGTTTTTTAATGATTTCATGGGTAGAAAAGCTTGGCGAAGAGGAGCTCATTCCAAGTGTCTTGAAGCCCCGGCAAGCACCAGTGGATGCAGTCGGCATAGCTCACCGGATTGGCCAGCTGCTCCGCCGTCAGTGGCTGCCATTGCTTCTTGTAGATCGACGTGTGGGCGTCCTTCCGGTAGCCGGAAAGTTGGGTTATGTTCAAAAACGTAATCTTCACCTTTGATTGGCTTCCCCTTAGCACTTCTCCAATCACCTCCATTATGCTCCGCTTCGTGTCCGATCCCCAGTACGCCGGATCTTCAATGATCGCAGTTTCGTTGTAGCAGTTGCCGGTCTCCTCGCCTCCCCATTCAACGCTCCTGCCAAATCGACCCCACCAAAATTAATCAAATAAGAATTAAGGCTGCCCGCCTAATTTACTAGGGTATCGAAAAGTCTTATTATATATAATTACTTCTGGTGAGACGGCGACATGCTGGCGAAGAAGACCCTGGTTGTCTTGGGATTCATGTTTTTCCTAATCCATCTCACCATACTCTTGATTGCCAAACGATAAGCATCTTCTGTCGGCAGCTCCACGATTTCTTTCACTTCGTCCTGAAAGGACCCTTGGCTGCGGATGAGAAGCCATGATCAGACCTTAAAGAAGCTAGGAGACAACAGAAATTGATTATATAAGAAATTAATTGATGAGTTACAGTATCTTGAACTTGGCCCCGGTCATCCACCAAAGATAGGTATTGAGGACCAAAATGTCGACTCCTTTCCAGTGCCGGCCGTGCTTGTTAATGGAGCCTCGCCGGACAATTCTGTCCGACAGCCTGTGTATGACGGCGTCATCGGCGTTTGATTCTAGCAGGAAAGGCGCCCAGTAGAATTCAACAGACGCGTTGTAATCCTATATAATATACGGAACATGCAAGAGGAAATCAAAAGCTATATACATAGAGAGAGAGAGAGAGAGAGATTTCTGAGAGGGTAGGTTGTTATATAATCACCTTAGCTCTGAAAATGGTTAGGGAACCATTGGTTTCCATGGATTTGGCAGCTTCTGGGATGGCTCTGTGGAGAAGACAAACCATGGAAACGAACTGGCCGCGGTTTAGAGAATCGCCTACGAACATCATCCTTTTCCCTCGAAGCGTCTCCAGCATTAGCGTCGCATTGAAACTGTATTCTTCCAGACAACAAAATAGACATCATCTTATATATCTGTAATCTGTTCCTCCCTACTTAGTTAATATTTGTTAATCAAGATATAAATTAAAAAATTATAATTTTTTTAAATAAATTTCTCTCATTCCTTCTAATAAATTAAATTAAATCTTATAGATAAATTAAATTATATTATTCAATAATTTTTAATACTGTAAATAATATTTTGATGAATTATTAGATATAATATCATCAATTATATATCTTACCCTTACGCTGCATGAAAAGTGAATACCACTGCCCAAGTGAAGTCCCAACCCTCTGTTTTTATTTATAATATATATATATAATAATATTAATGTTCTTATAATTTGAATGAATGAAACTTTTAAATAAAAGTTAATTTCCACCAAACTAATGTTTCTCTAAGTAAGAGAGAAGAAACCGTAGCTATAAAAAGAATATAGCATATGCTAACCACAATAATTAAATTATTTAAATATTAAAAATAAAATATACTTATTTTATTATTCTTAAAACAATATATAATTACAATTACCTTTACAAAAATAACTTAGAACCAGATTATTTAGTACTCATCTCGGAAATAAGACGCTTAAAAACATAGATAAAAAAAACTTAGCAAGTTTACTCCCACCAACACCAAGCACATAGACACAAAAAGGCTTAATAACAGACAATAAGAAAGTGTCTTTTGTGATGATCAGGTTTAGCGAAATAATCATAGATTAACATGATGATCCTCGTGAAACCGTATAGCCGGCAACATCATGCACCCACCCACCCAACACCCACGACGTCATGGGAGTAGAGTAGTTCAACTAACGTAACCTAACGTAAAATGCTCCACGCGTACGTTTTTCCACTATTTTAATCCATTCGCCGTCCGAACAAAACCCAAAAGGAATTATAATCATTTCATTTAATTAACCTCTACTCAATTAGAAAGTAATTTAAAAGGAATGATTTTAATTACCTTGGAAGAGAACAGGCGTGGGGTTGCCATCGCCAGAACTGATACTCCTTCTCCGGGCGGCCGTGTTCTTGACACGTCAGCTGCGGCTGTATGTACGGGCACTCTGATTCCTCGTAAAGCGGCCGAGTCGACTCGTCCCTCACCCACCTCCCGCTGAATACGTCACAATCTTTCTCCGTCTCGGTCTCGCCCACCGCGAACGGCAATTTCGTCGAATCTAAATTTTGATCGAGACGCCCAAGATTTTAGTATTAATAGCAAAAAGAGGGATTGGAAAATTCGGAATCGTTTACCGTTTTTTCTGTTGGAGTGATCGGAGACGGGATCGGCGTGGAAATGGAGCTGGCTGAAGATGCAGAGGAACTCCTTGCCTGAAAAAATGGCGTAGAGGAGTAAGGCGAGGAAGGTGAGGAGGTAATAAGGCGGGAGACGGAGCTTTCTGAGGAGGAGAGAGGTGCAGGAGCAGGACGAAGCAGAAGAAGTGAGAGGCGGCTTCATCTCCTCTCGACTGTCCACGACAAGTAAAATGAAAGGACGGTGCTATATAAGCAAAGAATATCAGGAGAAAGGGGCAAACATGAAAATTACAGAAATTTTTATATTTAGATTTTAGTTTAACCATCGTAATAAAGATTATTATAATCATAAAAATCTCACTAATCATAATTAGGGAAATAACATAAAAAAATGATAAAATGTCTCAATTGTAAAAAAAACACACATTATTCTAATCTCATTAAAATTTAAGTCCAATTTAGTAAACTCAAGACATATTTACTTTATTAAATGACATTGTCTTATTTTAATTTGGCTTGGTATCGCAACTTCAACTACTTGTCTAATCCTCAACGCATGGGATGGAACCCAGAAAATAAGCAGTTTATTTCATTTTAATTGATGGATCAACTCAATGTCTTATCTTAATTATTTTGGTTAATTACGTTTATCCCCTCAAACTATTGCTAATTCTCATTTTAAGTCTCCTAACACATAACATTTGACTACTTTTGACGGCTGAAATTTTTACTTTTTTATCAACAAAATAATTAAAATTCTAATCTTAAAATATTATATTATAGATTTTTGATTGATTGGTTTTATCGTAATACAAACATTAATTCTTGGTTTTATTGTAATATAAACATTAATTCTTGGTTTTAGAATCCTACAAGAACTTTCTTTAATATTAATATATTAATTATTTTTTAATGCAATTTAATTACTTTTACTAGTTTTGGTCATTTCAATAAAATCAAATTTTAATAACTTTGATTTAATGACCTTTTATTATAAATAAATTTGAGCCGATTACTTAAATTACTTTATACTCGATTGAATTAGTAGAGGTATAATAAGAGCCATGCTACAGTGCCCGAATGGTTGATGCACGGAATGATCGAAAGGAATGAAGCGCGCTCGGCCAAGGTTTCGGTGGACTTCATCTAAGATGAAATCCGTCCAGCACACTGTTATTAAAATTAAATAAAAATTAAAATAAAAAATAATTAAAATTATAATTATAATATAAGAAATAATTAAAATGAACTCTGCAACTGATGAACTTCAATTTAAATGAAGTCCGCCCACATAGCAGTGGGCGAGCCCGCTCTTGGGCAGACGAACTTCAACATAGTGGAAGTTAGCTCGTTCAGTTCAGGCGGACTTCATCCATGATGAAGTCTGCCCAACCTTTATTTGGATGCGTGTTTCGAGGTGAAGTAGCAATTTCAAGGTAATGATATTTTTATCTTTTTATGCTTTTAATTATTTTGTATGTCAACTAATTTAGGTAAAGTAACATTTTTCCTATAATAATATGAACCCAAAGATTACAGATGTCAAAGCTCGTCCCTACATAGCATGGCCCGACCCGGGCCTGTGCTTTTCTTCCTTGGCTGCACTAAAAAATATAATTAAAGGACAAGCCTTGTGGGTGTGACAGTCCCAGTGAGTCGGCCCAAATTTCCCCGGGCATATGGGCCTTTCCAGGCCGGCCCGCCACTAATAGTATCGAAACAAACCCCTAAAAGCGAATTCTGAACGGCGGTGCAGTGAAACGTCCACAAGCTGGCATGGCCGCGGCGACGGAGCCTCCCAATCCTAACGGAGCCCTAACCAACACTCGCTTCTCCGACCTCCACCCGCCGCTCTGTCCTCCAGTTCTCGACGCTCTTGCTCGGTTCGGTTTCGAGTTCTGCACTCCCGTTCAGGCCGCCACCATCCCTTTGCTCTGCAGCTTCAAGGATGTCGCAGTCGACGCCGCCACCGGT
Source organism: Diospyros kaki (assembly GCA_036245055.1). Lineage (NCBI taxonomy): Eukaryota > Viridiplantae > Streptophyta > Magnoliopsida > Ericales > Ebenaceae > Diospyros > Diospyros kaki. Next base: position 45,136,042 of record BSEG01000002.1, on the reverse strand, counting down.
TCCGGCAAAACTCTAGCCTTTGTCGTTCCCCTCGTCGAGGTCCTCCGCCGCACCTCCCCGGCGCCGAAGCCTCATCAGGTTTCTCTTCCCTTCTATATGCGTGTGTAGCTATTCTGGCTCGAACTGCAATTTGAATATTGAATTTTAATTCGTATGCACTTTTAGCCTTCCTTTTTATTTGAACTATGTGTAATTCCATGAGTGAGGGATTCGTGTTGATGTGGTCTTAGAGTTATTGTAGATGCAGGTTTTTGAAGTGATTTAAGACCAGTTGCGGTATGTATGTAGTTCTGGGCAATCAAGTAAGATGACAGTAAACAGAATGTAGCCACGATGAGCGTCGGAAGGTGGATGCGCGGCAAAGCTAGTTCAATAGATATGACTAGAATAGGGAGGTAGCATCTATTAAAAATAAAATGAAATAGTATAAGTTGAATTGGAGACATGTTAGAAAGTGATCCAGATGGTTCTGATGAAACACAAGCTCATATCGGGTTATTACCTATTGCATTTTGCCTGAAGTCAGATAAATTTAGGATTGTTGATGATGCTTTTGGATTGAGGCATTTTGTGGGGAACCCCTTTATGTTCAATAAGTGTCATGAACCTAGGGTTCATGACGGCTGAAATGGACAATCGGAAAGATCCGATTGAATTTAAGTCAAGAGCAGAATGTATTAGGGGAAGAATTGAGAACAATGAGGGGGAAATCAGAAGAAGAAGAAGGGGGAAGAAACAGAAGCACAGAAGAACGAGAGGGATAGATGGGAGAGGGAAAGGAGAATTAAGAGAGAGATAAAAATCAGATTTTCATTCATTCAATAATGTCCTTCCCTTCTCCTACCAACAGCCTTATCTAGGCTTCCTCTAACAAAAATAACAACATTCATGTACTGTAACAGATTACAAAATATCTCCTAACAACTTGCTAAATCTATTACTATAATGCCCTTCTATGGAATCTTTGGTCATGACAATTCCCTCTCCTTGAAAAGTTTCTTGTCCCCAAGAAACTTATTACGTTGAGCCGTTCATATTCATCCAATTCCAGCTTTCTCTATCAGTTTAATGCTTCTTTCCTTCTTTATCCTTCTAGACTTTTTCCTCTTTTTTTTTTTCCTCAACCGTAAGAACATCATGACTTGCTGCCACATCGACTTCAACCATCTGTTCATCAGTCAATGCAATAGACCAGCATTTGAATATTCCAACTGGAGGAGGAACCAATACAACAGCTGGAATTTTGTTCCCTTCAGCAAAGCCTACAACTCCTTCAGCTACCTCCCTTAGTTTTTTTCCAGCTACAACCCCTTTGGCAGAACCTACAACTTCTTTAGCTACCTCCCTTAGTTTTTTTTCCAGCTACAACCGGCCTCCAAAATTCCTCACCCCTTTGAATTTGTTGCTGGTCGAGAGGACTACTTTCATGATCATAACTCATAGAAAAATTCCCTTGGCTGAAAGAGAAATCAGCATCTCTTTCTTCAGCGAATGTGTCCTGCCCCCTTGAATGATCATGTGAGCTGCCATTAGATATCTGAGAAAGAGCAATAGGGAGATTGTTTGAGGCTAAACATCCACTAGAAAAACTCCCAACAGGCTGTTGAACTCCTTGAATGGTTCCTGCATGATGAAAAACAGGTAATGCAACACCAGATTGAGTAGAGAATGATGTGGCAAAAGATGTCCCAGTACTCTTTGGAATATTTGAAGTCAATCCATTCATCCTACAACCATGTTTTGCTGTAGAAATATCAACAGCAGCCTCAAAATGCAGCAATGGAGGTTTGTATTCTTTCCCTGAATACTCATACCAAGGCTGTTTGTGAGCATTAACATCAGGAGATGCTGCAACTTCACTTCCAGCCAATGATTGTTCAATGATTGACACCTGGCCAAGTGTCTTAGCACTAGTAAGAGTGCTTGAGAGGCTGTCAATTGATTGATTGCCTTCCTCCAATTCCTTTTCCTCACTTTTTTCTTCCTTCGGCTTCTCCATTTTAAGAAACTCCTCTTTGTTGAAACTTTCATGATAGTCATCAAAGTATTCGGCGGGAAAATTGTAATGATACTCCTTAGATAGTATCATTGCAAACTCTTGCAACTTCTCACGAAACATTCGACCAAATTCCTTGCACTCTTCATGAATCCCATTGCTTGTTCGTTTGTCCCTGTTGCTGCCCACTAAAAATGCAGCCTTCTTTGGCTGCCATTGAGGCTCCCTTTCAGCTGAAAATGAAGCATTCTTGAGTTGCAATTGAGACCCGATGGGGCTCCTTCGAGCACTACTCCTCCTGGCCAAAATCTCGCTGGCTGGAAAAGCAATAGGCCAAGAAACAACAGTTCTTTCCATCCTAATTACCTTCTATAACTGCCTCAACCAATCACCTCTAAAATTGATCCAATAAGTGGCAAATTGCAGCCACTGTTATGCTTCAAGACCAAATCTATTGTAACAGCAGAAAAAATTGCACACTTACAGCAACTTGATCAGCCTTCTAAAGTCCCCTAGGCCTACCAATTCTCTTGACTCGCTTGCTGCAATGATTCCCTATACCTGCTGGAATCGCCGTCGGACTCGCCTTATCCAACCACTCAATTGCACTTCCAAAATCCAAGCTCAACCATTAAGAAATTGCCGAGAGTCAAGTGTATTCCTTCCGCTCGTCGGAATTCCCCAGATCGCTGGAATTCACTGCTGGAATTGCCTGGGATGCTCGCCTCCCTTGCTCGATTGTGCTGCAACTAACATAATTCTCCAGAATTGAGAATTTGATGGTTGCAGTAGTTTAGGAATTACAATTCCGCTAAATCTGCTTTGGCTTGCTGACCCACATTGCCCAGCCTAAAAAATAGACGCAATCCACCTGCTCTTCTACTTCACAACAGTCGTCGACCCTTCCTTCGAAGACCCCTTGTCTATTTCGTCCGCAAGCTCCGACCAACACTCACGGAATTTCAAACCGAGAGCCACCAAATGCACTGTCAGCACCACTTGGCCAAGTCGCCTCCAGCACAACCTCCCAAATAGATCAACTTAGCTATTCAATCCATTCCTTGTTGTGTCTGGGATTGCTTCCTGCGATCCTTTGCGTTCAGCAACCTTCGTCAGTGGAACTCCTTCCAATCCCGATTGGGCGATATTTTCGATCGGAGGTGTTCAATCTGTTTGCCCAGACTGCTGGACTCACCTCAGGTCCTTCCTCTAGTTCTACCCAATCACCGACCGACTCCACCTTAAACCTCTACTTGATCGATTTCACAGATAGTCGCATCTTCCTACTCGCCCAATCACTGTCATTGGTTTCGGAATTCACTCACCTTCGCTTCAGCCCGAATTTGCTAACTCTGCTTTAGTGACTCTGATATGGCTTTAGAAGTTGCCCGAATTCCCTTTGGAAACCGCCTTCCAAATCGTCCAATTCCAGTTCAACATCTGAGGATTGCCGCTTAGTTGTAGTCGAACTAATCAAGGCTACGGACGAGCTCTGTTGCGGTCTCCTGAGGATTCGATCGACTCTGTTGGAGCTCCCTATGAGTTCGATCGATTCTATTGCAGCTCCTCAAGAGTTCGCCTGACTCACTAGAAATTTGTCGGACGCTGATTGCTATTACGATGCTGGAATTACTTAACAAAGAGGGTGGTCGAGGAACGAACAGCTCTGATACCAATTGTCATGAACCTAGGGTTCATGACGGCTAAAATGGACAATCGGAAAGATCCGATTGAATTTAAGTCAAGAGCAGAATGTATTAGGGGAAGAATCAAGAAGAATGAGGGGGAAATAAGAAGAAGAAGGGGGAAGAAACAGAAGAACGAGAGGGAGAGACGGGAGAGGGAAAGGAGAATTAAGAGAGAGATAGAAATCAGATTTTCATTCATTCAATAATGTCCTTCCCTTCTCCTACCAACAGCCCTATATAGGCTTCCTCTAACAAAAATAACAGCATGTATGTGTTGTAACAGATTACAAAATATCTCCTAACAACTTGCTAAATCTATTACTATAATGCCCTTCTATGGAATCTTGGGTCATGACAATAAGCTCTTACCTCACTTAACTAGTACTAAACAAAGCACCAAGTGGGATGATTGTGATCAGTTTTAATGGTGCTTCTACGTGTTCTAAGATTACTTGCATTATTCGAACAATCAGTTTCATTTTGTGTTAATTGTGAGTATCTTGTGTTGTTAACCTCAGATATTTGTTTGATCACCGTCACTATTGATCAACAGGTGTTGGGGATTATAATATCCCCTACGAGGGAGTTGTCGTCACAAATATACCATGTTGCTCAACCTTTCATTTCAACATTGCCAAATGTTAAGTCCATACTCCTTGTCGGAGGAGCAGAAGTAAAAGCAGACATGAAGAAAATAGAGGAGGAAGGTGCAAATTTGTTGATTGGCACACCTGGACGGCTTTATGACATCATGGAACGTATGGATATTATGGATTTTAGAAACCTTGAGGTTGGTATGCACTGTGCTATCAATATCTCATTGAATGCTCTTAATTTGTTTTGCCAGTTAATGTTCTTAATTATTTTCATCTGTGTTATATTTCATTCTTAACAGACTACTAATTTTTTTAGTATGTTGCGAATAATGGTGTGGACCTTATCTCACTCATTTTGTACAGAAAATTGGCTTACATCTTTCTATTAAATTAAAGATTTATTTGACCAATGATGGCATAAACGCCTCATATTCTGTAAGATTTCAAGTTGTTCATCTGCAGTAGTATGACAGGACTTCCAACTTGAGTTAGCTCTTATTTTTAGATGCCATCTTTGGTAAAAATTTGTAATTTATGACTACTGTTCATGGCTGGACAGATTTTGATTTTAGATGAGGCTGATAGGCTATTGGATATGGGATTCCAGAAGCAGATAAATTCCATTATATCTCACTTGCCAAAGCTTCGAAGAACTGGTCTTTTTTCCGCCACTCAGACTGAGGCAGTTGATGAGCTATCCAAGGCAGGATTGCGAAATCCTGTGAGGGTTGAAGTTCGAGCAGAAACAAAGTCACTCAATGAATTATCATCATCACAACAGTTACCCTCGTCCAGAACACCTTATGGTCTTCACCTTGAGGTATTATCCTGCTATTATCCATTTACCTATATAAATTTGTCCTTTAAATCAACAGTTGGTTGAAGTTGCTTTCACCAAATGGCTTTTTGTTTGAGCTACTGGCAACTGTTTTGTCAACAACAGTTTGATTTTGCAGTATCTTCAATGTGAAGCAGATAGGAAACCATCACAGCTTGTTGATCTCCTCATAAAGAACAAGTCTAAAAAAATTATAATGTGAGTTGAACATGGATGTTTTCTGGAAGATTGCTGACATGACTTGGCACACGAAATGACAATTATTTGGGGTTTTCTTGCATTGTTTACATACTTTCTGCAGATATTTCATGACTTGTGCCTGTGTTGATTATTGGGGAATTGTCCTTCCGCGGCTTCCTGCTTTGAAGGGTTTCTCTTTATTACCTCTTCATGGAAAGATGAAGCAGGTAAATATGTATAATTTTTTATGCGAGATTAGTGATTATTTCACAATATCACAACTGATTCTACAGCCATCTCTTTTACATATTTTGTCAACTAGACAGCAAGGGACAAAGCGTTAGCTTCATTTACTTCTCTTTCCAGTGGCATTCTTCTATGTACTGATGTTGCAGCACGTGGACTTGACATTCCTGGCGTTGATTGCATCATACAGGTAGTTTAGTAATTATAAAATGCCCCAATTCGTTACCGTCCTTTTTGATGACTTTTGAGCCATTTAATTTGATATTGGCTCAGTTGAGAATTTAGTACAGATAAAGTTCTGATGGTAGTCTGTTACCTACTTTTATTGGGTGAAATATTGGTTGAATTTACTGGGCAGTCACAAATTATTGTGTTTTAGCCCTCCCCCCCCCCCCCAAAAAAAAAAATAATAATAATAATAAAAAAAAATAAAAATAAAAAAGAAGCTGTTGTCTAACAAGTTACCTTATATGAGATGCAGTTGGCTGAACAGAAATAAACCACAGTAATGACTGTTTTATTTTGTTTTTGTTCTTTTAGTTTTATGACATCACAAATGGAGGGTGATGAGAATATCATTCCTGAAAAATGAGAAATTTTTTCTCTGTGCCAATGCAGTATGACCCTCCCCAGGACCCAAATGTATTCGTTCATAGAGTTGGTCGGACCGCTCGGATGGGACGGCAAGGGAGTGCCATTGTCTTTCTATTACCTAAGGTTATAAAATCTTCGCTCTTGTCTTGGTTAATTCCTTCTTTTCTCTGACTGTCACTATTATTGTGATTCTGTTTATTTTTTTTCTTACAACAACAACAACATATCCAACATTTGTTTATTTTTTTTTCTTATTCCTATTAATTTGGGCTCTGAACCTCTGAATATAGGAGGAAGCATATGTAGAATTCCTGCGAATTAGAAGGGTTCCACTCGAAGAAAGAAAATGCTTTGATGAAGCTCCTGATATCGTTCCTCATGTGAGTGTCATCTTTTTCATTTTCTTTTTGCCTTTTTGAATGGATTTTTTATTTTTTTGCTAGGTTAATGGATTTTTTTCCATGTTCATGTCTTTCCTTTGTTCTATTAACTTGTTCAGTGAATGAAATTCTGACCAGTATTGCACCTGGTCCTCACATGACTTTTAATATCATTTTGCCAATGAGTCAGTAATTAACACTTGGAATAGTCAACTAGTCAAGACTGTTTGTCATTTCCCTTTCACTCCACACACAGAGAGAGAAGAGAGAGAGAGATGGAATCTCATCACTGCAGCCTTGCCCGGTATCAGGCAAGGATGTGATACAATTCATTTGCCAATAAATCTGTTATTAGCTCCTAGAATTTTTCCCCTTTTCACCATGAGACATACATGCTTCTCCAAATTACAAATAATGAACGAAGAGGCAAAGATTGAAGCTTTCTTACTGATACCTTTTCTTTTAAACCAATTAGTATTTAGCAGTAGGTTTTCCCATGTTAGTATCGTCATATGATGTAAGTGCTCAAATTATGTTTCAGATACGATCTGCTGGAAAGAAGGACCGTGATGTCATGGAAAAAGGACTCAGAGCATTTGTCTCTTACATCCGTGCTTATAAAGAGCATCACTGCTCTTATATTTTCAGGTAATTGCTGATCTTTGTCATGCTTCACTTGGAAATGCATGTCCTGCAGTCCTTTGTATTCTGAGTAAGGGTTCCATTGTTTCTAGGTGGAAGGAACTTGAAATAGGGAAGTTAGGAATGGGTTATGGTCTGCTGCAGCTGCCTTCTATGCCTGAGGTGAAACATCACTCACTTTCTACTGAGGGCTTTGTACCAGTTGAAGATGTAAATTTGGAGGAAATTAAGTACAAGTGAGTATGCGTCTTATTCTTTTGCTTTCTTGGATTTGAATATATAGAAGCTAACAACTGCTTGATTCTTAAGGACGGCTTAATATGGGAACTGTTAAGGGGTTGTTTTCTTCGTATTTCAGTTTTTAGTTTTTAATTTTGAATTCATTTTCAGTTTTGTGTTTTGAAATTGCTGAAAACGCATTTTTTTTTTCTGTAGCATTTTCTGCATTTTAAAAATTTTGAGCGTGTTTGTGATGAAAACAGTTAAAACGACTTCTTTTTGTTTTAAGTTTTCTTTACAAATTTTTTTCTTGTTTCCGAAAATTCTTTTTTGAAAATATGAAAGGAAACACGTTTTATTGTTGTGGAAAATTAGAAACTGAAAACGGCATAAAAATAGCAAAGAGAACAAGGCCTAAAGAGTTGTGTTGTTTTTATGTTCTTGAGGCATAATCTGTTGGTTCATGCTTATGTTACATCACCAATATGGTCTTTTCCGAAGGTTATATAATGAATGCTGGCTAATAATATGAGCTAGGGATAAGTCTCGGGAGAAACAGAGAAAAAAGAACTTGGGAGCAAAGAAAGCCATGAAACAAGAAGATCGAAAACCACTGAAGCTCAAAGCGATGGCAAACACTGCAGCTACTATCAACAGGAAGAAGACAGCAAAGCAGAGACGTGCTGTCCAGTCTATGGAAGATGATGATGAAATGGCGTGGGAATATCGCTTGCTCAAAAAGTTAAAGAAGGGAGCAATAGATGAAAGCGAATTTGCAAAATTGACTGGAACCGAAGACCTGTTATGAATAAATTGTTTTCTGTTGAGCTCATGGAGTTCAGTTCACGGATGGCTGAGAGATAAGTCAGAATGAAGTTCCATGATGCCAGAAAGAAGACATGCTGTTGGATTGGCTTTTTAGTGACCTTGTTGATTCATGGGGTTGAAGCATTAATTTTCTGGGATAAAAAGTCACTCTGGCAGTGGCAGGGATAGCAAGAGTTTCCTCTGGTTAGATTTCTTTCAGGATAGAAGTAGAAGATCAGAAATATGAATGGAGCTGGTGCCATGCCTTGTTGTATTAATCAGAAAGATTTTCCTATAGGAAAGGGCAGCCTATGATGCCATTTGTCAGGATAAGCAATAGAAAATTATGTTTATTGGTATAGAGTTTGATTTTTGCATGGTTTCAGTCATTGTGGCATCTATAGTGTTGAGACTGTTAGATCAACTCAGTTGAACAAAAAAAGGCAGATGATATTATTAGTGCACGGGAACCCTCCATTTCCAAAAGAAGAGTTATTTTTTACATTATTATCTTGTATTTTATGAGAAAAAAAATGATATTTACAAGTCAAATTGATAATCTTTTAGTTTCAAAAGGACAAAATAACTTTATTATTGCTAATAATATTTCCATTGAATTTGCTATCTAGGATAAATAAATCAACAGATTATCTCGCTTGGGAAATGATTTCTTAGCTGTTTTCTTCATGTTTATACTTTCATAACTTTTTTGTGGTACCCATTGAGAGGAATGAAAGTGACTGTACTTCAACCTCTTACAAATCTTTTGTACTATTTAAAATATGGGTATGGTGAGCCTCAACATTTTTACCAATGAAATTAATTAAAGAAGCATAGCATGGAAAGAAAATATATTTTTTTTTGGCATAAAAATATCATTATCTCAATGTTTTTAGAAACCTATTATTTGAGTTGACCCAATTGTAATGATCAAGTTCATGGTTGGCCCTTCAGTAAAATGAGATAAGTGAGTTGGTTTGAAATGAGATAGAGTTAAATGTGGTGACTTGATGTGAATTTGTTTGATAAAAAATTAAAGTTGAGTTGAGTTGAGTTAGAATGTTAAATGACTAAAAGGAATATAAAAATTATAATTGTATATAAATATGTATAAATTAAAATATATATAAATGTTATCATTATATATAAAGTATATTTCAATAAATCTTTGTATAACTTGATCAAGTTGAGTTGGGTTAAAATGTTAAATAACTGAAAAGGACATTCAATCATTGGGTATTTTACAAAAACAGATTAGTTATGTAAAATGTATTATTTTAAAATACATTTTAATAAATTTGTGTATCATTTTATAACTAGAGAATATGTAATTAATATGAACATACATTTATTTTAACAAAAGAAATAAAGAAAATAAAAGAATTTGATTAGGGTTATTGTTGAAATTTTGAATAAGTTATTGGTGATAATTTCATCGATCTCTTTACTTTTAAACTTTAGTTAAATATGATGATGATTATTTAAATTTTATACGAATTATTGAAACTACGTAATTACTAAAAAATGTCACAATAAAAATATGAAAATGTAGACTTTTCACCTAAAGCATAAATAAAATAAATAATATTATTAGACTTTGGGAACAACTCGTACTCGCATTCAACCGCTAGGTTATGCCCGTAAGGGCAATAATATTGTTAGACTTGAATATAGACCGAAGAAAAAATCACATTCAACCCCTAAGAGGGTGTATGGACTAGCGTATTAGTTAAGATTTTGTCACGGTGACTCAAGGTTTATAAATTTAGTTAAATAATGTGTTAAATAAAAACGAAGCAAAAAATTATTTATTAGTCTGAAAATATATTAAATACTCGAGGTGTATATAACGGGTGAATGGTGGTGAATTAAGAGAACAGAGAATACAAAATATGAGAAATACTACTTTGTTCGAGAGTTTATTGATGGGTTTATTGAATGTGATCAAAAAGATCAAAATATTCTCACTTAAATACAAATTTGCAATAGATGTCACTGTTTTTGTCTCTCACCTCTTGCCTCTCTCCTCTCTCGCTTCCCATGGTCAACCACCGAGTATTTTTAGTTTGCCTTGTCTTCTCACCTCACTGTCTCATCGAGGTGAGATGATGGCAACGAGGCAACGGCGATGATGCAAAGACAGCAACATTCGGCAATCAACAATTGACTATCACATTACGACCATAAAAAGAGAAAGAAAAGAGTAGGAGAGTAGCTCATTTTATAAATTTATAAAGTAAATGAGGGTATTATTTTCTCAATCAATTTGTCTGCCCTGTATAAGAACCCGCAAAATATAGCGTGAAACTCATACACGAGGACAAGATGGCAAATATAAAGATGAGGTGGAACATGTCCGTTTGTCCTATTAGCTCATTTGAACTTTATTTGACTCAACATTAAAGGATGTTTGGCTTAGCACTTTTTAAGTTTTTTTATTGAAAAGTTATGTGAAGTTTTTTAACTAGATTAGTATTTAAATTTATATAATTATTGTTCGGAATGTATTTGGCTTGACAATTTAACTGCTTATAACCTATATAACTTATTTAATTATATATTTATTAAAAATTTAAAAAATTAAACACTATCGATCTTAAATGCTATTTGACATCGTCTTAGAAAAATTTAATCCCTAAACTTTTTTCTAAACATTGTACATAAATTATTAATCAAATATTTTATAATATTTTACTCTCTAACAATTGTCATATTTTCAACCTTACCCTTCTCTTTATTCTCATGCCCTTCTCTCTTTCGTCACTTCTTTTCAGCTCATTCCTCACCATTGTTGTTGTTGTCTATCGTCTCCAACTCCTCCATCGCAGTCACCGCCTCCCTTCATCTCCTTCTCTTCGCTTCCAACCTCATTGCCATCGCCGCCTCCTGTCTCCAACTTATTCATTGCGATTACCGCATCTAACTCCACCACAGTCCCAAGCCCCCACTTCCAGCTCCTTCGTTACATCCGCCACCTCCCTTCATCTCCTTTTGAGGATGACCACTCCCAGATTAGTTTTTTAAGAAAGCAACAAAAAAAATAAAGTTAAAAAATAAAATTATAATATTTAAGTTATATATAAAATTATAACATTTTAAATTATAAGAAAATAAATTTAAATTAATTAAACTATATAAAATAAAGATAATTTAAATAATTAATTAATTATATAAATGATAATAATCAAATTTTCAAAATTAATTATAAATATATAACTTTACATATTTCTCCTATCAATCAATTACCACATTTAAGACATGTCACATTTTAAAGAAAACAACAAATAAAAATAAAGTTAAAAAATAAAATTATAACATTTAAAATTATAAAAAAATAAATTTAAAATAATTAAACTATATATAAAATAAAGATCATTTAAATAATCAATTAATTATATAAATAATAATAATAATCAAAATTCTAAAATTGATTATTCATACATGACTTTACATAATCCCTCTAGCAATCAATTATCACATTTAAAACATGTCACATTTTTAAGAAAGCAATAAAAGAAATAAAGTTAAAAAATAAAACTATAACATTTAAGTTATATATAAAATTATAACATTTAAAATTATAAAAAAATAAATTTAAATTAATTAAACTATATATAAAATAAAAATAAAATAAAAAATTTATTTTGCAGTCAGTATTCGGTGGTATTAACTAATATCTCAATATTTCTCCTGATTTAAAAAAAAACCTCATTTTTCTGTAATTTATTTCAATTAAAATTTTATGTTAATATTTAAAAATTAATAATATGAATTTGATCTTGTCTCTTTATATACCAACATCCTTATACATTCTCCAAACACTATTTAACCATAAGAAAAACCATTTACGTGTTCCAAGAACTACACGTTTTTCACAAATCTAGAGTTAATTAATGACCTATAAAAATTCTATTTCGGGTAAACAAAAAAAATTAAAAAAATATAATAAAATATCAAAATAGCAACTTGAAATGGGCGGGAAAAATTTTGACGGTTGTTTTGTTATAATATATATATATATATATATATAGATAATGCTACATAAACAAAAGGATGGACAATTCCAAAAAATTACATATCCAACCCGTAATGTAAAAGACAACTTCACCCTTAACTTATCGCTCTCTCTTTCACTCTCATCTCTCATTCTCTCTCACTTTTACTCTCTCTCTCAAAACCACCATATCTCAAACTCAGTCTCTCTCTCTTACTCTCTCTCTCTTTCAAACCCATCTCCGTGGGTTGTAGCGTCCAACCCTCACATTGCCGCTCGTACTACCATCGCCTATTATCTCCCTCGTGAACACCATCACCATCACCTCCACTACCCGCCACCGTCCCCACACCTACATTGCTACTCCAATAACCATTGCCGACCCACGTCTTCAGCCACTTGCACAACATCGTCTTTGCCCCCACATGATCACCCGCCCCATTCCAGTCGTTGCCCACTTGCCAGCCACAAAAACCCTCAATCGCTACCTACACCCATTGCCATCGCCCCTACCACACGCCACTCAAACCATCACCATCGACCCCTCATCGTTGCTATACTGCACCATTTATATATATATTTATAAATATTTTGATTTTTTGCATGTACATACATATATTTAAATATATATATATTTTTTGTTTTTTATTTTTCTCTTTTACTTCGGTTGTTTTTAAAACATGATTTATTTTGATTGTATATTTGACAGTTGAGAATAAAATATTATTTCAGTTATTTCTACTTGAAATTATTAGTTTTTTTTAATATTAATCAAATTACTTAATTTAAATTATTTATTTATAAAATTTTAACATTTATTAAATTCTTTTTTTGGCTTATTTGGTTGACTCTTTCATAGAATTAAAAATCCTTGTGAAATAAGATTAGAGTAAAAATAATATTTCTAAGATCAAATTCAATATAATTAGATATATTTTTTTATTATTATTTTGCAATCAGATTTAACAACAACAATCTTAATGGTCTGTCATTAAAAATGTTAATATTAATATATAAATAAGATCATACAAGTAATTAAATAATTTATTTTTTCATTTAAAATTACTTTAAATATTAATTTATTGTAACAATATCAATTATATTTTAAAATAATCTCTTATTTTGTATTAAAATTACATTTCTTAAATAAAAAAACATAACAAAGATCATTCAATCAAGGGTTTCTGTGGCGGGTGGGGTGGGTGTGACGGCGTTGCGGGGGAGACGGCGGGCGACGACGGTGGCGCCATCCTTGGGCGACGACGGTGTGAGCAGCGGTGGCGGGGGTGACGGCGACGGCGGTGCGAGCGGCGGTGTGGGGGGCGGACGCTGCAACCCGCGGGGGTGGGTTTGAGAGAGAGAGTGGGGGAGAGATAGAGTGGGTTTGAGAGAGGGTGGTTTTGAGAGAGAGAGAGAGTGGGTTTAAAAATGGGTGGGCAAAGATGAAAAATTAATTCAAAAACATTTGGCGTGGACTTGGAGTTGTTCACCAAGTTGTCCACCAGTTAGTTCGTGTAGCATTGTCCTTGTATATATGGGAGGCAAAGACGAAAGAGGAGCGGCTGACTTGGAAGGATTTGATTCTTTGATTCTTCTAGTCGTCATTGGCTGATTGGGAATGGCGTGAGCGTTGGGTTTGGAAATTTGCGTCGGAGTTAAGAGACTGAATTGAAATGGACCCAAATGACAAGTTCTCGACCGATCCGGTACCGGTCGACCCGTCCGAACCGGCGGTGCCGGTCTCGTACCCGATCAAGACGCTTGAAGAGCTCGAGTCGAGATCGTACTTCAACTCCTTCCACTTCCCGTTCAACAAAGCTTCGGTGAGGCTTCCGCCGGCTGGCAATGGCCCCTTGGCTGATCGTCCGAGGATGCTGGTGTGCCATGACATCTCCGGAGGGTATACGGACGATAGGTGGGGGCAAGGAGGGGCCAACGCCGATGCCTACGCCATATGGCACTGGTACTTGATCGATGTCTTCGTCTATTTCTCGCACAATTTGGTTACTCTCCCGCCGCCTTGCTGGACTAATACCGGCCACAAGCACGGGGTCAAGGTATTTCAAGTAGCCTCTGTAACTCTGTTTTATAGAAAATTAGGAGTTGTTTGTGTTCCAAGGGTTTGAGATTAGATGCATAAAATTTTATTTTATTCAAAAGTTTATTGATAAGACTTTGGGTATCATTACATCATAAAAAACAAATTATATAGTGGCTTTTTTGTGAGTTGGTTACATTTAACCAATTCAATTCACTTGGTGTATTTATTGATGTAATTTATATGTCAGTTCTCTAAATTACGTGACTAGGATTTGCCTTTTTTGTCTAATAAAATTAATTTTTTATTTCTCTATTAACACAATTATCAACAAATTATTAATCTAAAAAAATATTTAATACAATTTTGATATCATATCATCGTAATCATAAATATTATAGTTGAGTTATGTTTTGTCAAGTATTTAAATTGTAAATATATAATAGTTTAGTTTCTGTGCTGAATAAAATTTTTTAAAATTAAAATTATCTTTATCAATTACCAAATATCCACGATATAAATATATCATATCATATAATTGAATTACAATCCTACAACGAGCAGTAAGACAATATATGACAGCTACATTGAATATTTTCTCAAAAAATATTGAATGTTTTTAAGAATAAAACCGGTGATTATAGATCTTCTGGGGATGAATCTAACTCATTTCTCTCTCGCCTTGGAGTTCTTCAAGCCTTTAAGCAGATCTGGTAACTTGGATTACTGAAAGTTGTACAAAATTTGGACTGGGGAAGTTATCCCACTTGATCCCTTCCTTAATCCTGCCTATCATGGGTAATTTTTTACTTTTACATTTTCTGAATTTAAGTGGGATAGACACGTACCTGTATAAGTGCAGCATAACAAGTAATAATTTTTAGCTCTGGGATTGTAATCATTTGAATTTTGAAGACAAGATTAGTGATGCTGATAAAACTTTTAGTATGTTGTTCTTCGGTTTCTTCGTTGATTGATGGGGATTTATCTAGCGATGGCACAGATCGCAGGCGGGTTGAGATTAGATCTGCTTGTTATAAAGAGTGCTGTTTTCCTGTAAGAGCATAATTTTTTTGTTGGTTTTAAACATTAGGTATTGGGGACTTTCATCACGGAATGGGATGAAGGGAGAGTTATTGCTGCTAAACTAGTTTCGACAAAGGAAAATGCTCAAATGTATGCTGAGCGCTTGGCAGAGCTGGCTATTGCTTTGGGATTTGATGGCTGGCTGGTAATCTTTTCTTTCTTTTTTTGCGCTCTCTCTCTCTCTCCACTAATGTATCTACGTTTGAATTTCTTTGTACATTCTGTAGTTAAATCAAGCCTGAGAATTGTTTTCATCTGATTATCTATGAATTTGACTCGATGGATCAGCTTAATTTAAATTTGAATGTGATATCTTGTTTTTTGTGTTGAAATTGACTCCATGAAGGTGTTTTACTACACTCTATTTTAGTTATTAACACTGTTTCTATTACTTGTAGTTGAATATGGAGGTCAGTTTTGATGTGGGGCTAATTCCTAATTTGAAAAAATTTGTCAGCCATTTGACCAAAACCATGCACTCATTGATGCCTGGATCTCTAGTTATTTGGTAAGTCATACCAGATATATGCTTCCTCAAAATTTTTCCTTGGCAATGTTAAATGGCATTATATACGTTGTTGGACTCTTCTTCCAATTTATTCTGTTTTGGGGACAATTTCTGATGTAACATGACATCAAAGCACGTGGTTTTGGAGGTCTTGGTTGAAGTTTTATAACCTCTTTATTTCCTGTTACATTTACTCTTGTGCACCCTCCATGTGGGGGTGCAACTTGTCTGATTCTGATCACCGTGTGTGACATAGGGTCACACCTTGGGGGACAGGCTGTTATGTGGCTTAATATTTTTCAAGATTTTGGGACAGCTGATAAAGTAATAATTGATGCACAGATAACATAATTGCTTTTCTCATTTGTTTTATGCAGGTATGACAGTGTTACTGTTGATGGCAATCTTTGCTGGCAAAATCAACTGAATGAAAGCAACAAGCCTTTTTTTGATATATGTGATGGAATATATATAAATTATTTGTGGAAGGTACTTGTTTTTGTCCCTTATTTCAAAATTTTGTTTCTGAACCAATTTCCCACAATTTACTTTTTCCCCCTGTAATGAACAGGAAGACTATCCAAAACTTTCAGCTGATGTTGCTGGTGACAGAAAGCATGATTTTTATATGGGCATTGATGTTTTTGGGAGGGGCACTTACGGCGGTGGAGGGTGGGATGTATGTGTAACAGTATTTTTTCTATCCTGCTAATGTCTTCCTTTGTGCTCTGGGTCTCATGTGTGACTGATTAAACCATAGACCCAAGTTGTTGGTCCACAGCTTCCAATTTGGTTCATAGTTTCTCAGAGTTATCCACTTATTGATCTATTAACTGCATGTGTATTTAAATCTTTTTCCTAGGTGTCATTATGCTATTTCTTAAACAGGCAACAAAACTAGCAGTTTAAATCTGATGCCATGTAGTTATGCTAACTTTTTTATTTCAGACCAATGTGGCACTTGATGTACTAAAGAAAGATGACGTATCAGCTGCCATATTTGCTCCTGGATGGATATATGAGACTAAGCAACCACCTGATTTTCAGACTGCTCAGAATCGGTAATAATTCGTTCTTGTGGCAAAGTTAAGCTATTATATTTATTATGCCAAATGTGTAAATAAGATATGTGTTACATGTCATATATGTTCAGTAAGATAAGTAATGCAGAATCACAGATTTTCACAATGTATTGCAATGTTCCTTTTCTGGAGTTTATGGAGTTGACATGTTACACTAACTTGTATCAGAATTTTCCACCTACATGATTTAACATTGGCCTCTGAACTGAAACAGCAATAAAAATCTTGGACACCTTTGAGTGAGTTGTCATTTGTTCCATCAATTAATGCTATTGCAACATGATTAACTAGCATCGTGCATGCTGTATTGATGTTATGGTCTTTAGAAGTCTAATTTTTCAGTTACCAAGTTCCAGAAAGAATGTGCTTGGAATATTAGTTCTCTTCAAGGTTTAGAAATGTTATCCAATTCAATCTTCTTGCTATCTATATGCTAGGTTGCACGGAAATAGAAACTGGAAAATGGAATCTTTTAAAAAAAATAGGAAATTGAAATGCGGGATAAAGTGTAAATTAAAAAAATATAGGGTTTTTTTTTGTAGATATAATTTTTAATATAGAAAATTATAAAAAATAGTTATTTAGGTGATTTTAAGTAAAAATGCACTATGTTAAAGTTAATATACAATTTTATTTTGGTAATACATGTACAACTAATATTATGAGAAATGTTCTCAGTATGTAATTAATTCTTGTATAATATTTTGTGTATAATTATTAATCATATATTATATTATAAGGATTAATTGATTAATTGCAAAGGGGTTTTGAAAATTGTCAATCAAATTGAAAGGAAGAAAAGACAATGGACGAGATGGGCTGCTTCAGGCGCATTATTGTGCCTGCAAGGAAGAAATTGGATAATGGGGAATTATTCTCTGCTTGGCTGCCGAGATTTGCATGTAAATATATATTATTACATTAATATATTTTATATTAAGGGGGTGTTTGTTAATCAAGATAAGAGGGAGAAAAGGTCAGATATGGGAGGCATTCTAGATGTTTGGTCTTTCTAACGTGTTTGTTAAGTTTATTTGACCATTTCTGAAAAAGTCTCATGTGATCTCTTATCTCCCCCTTTCAAGATAAATTTATCCGATCTCTCCCATCAAATAAATTTATCTGGCTCTTTCAAGATAAGGCTCAATTACTTATATGCCCCTTGTAGGATAGTTAATGCCATTTAATGTATTTTAAAGATTTAAATTTATTAAAAAAAAGTTATTTATTTAAGTCTTATAATTAATATTATTTAATACATTTTTAAATTATTATATGTTTTGATAATTTTTAAAATTTAAATGACATTATTCATTTCATTGATTTTTAAAATTTAAATTTCTCTCTCTCCCTCTATATATTTCATTAACTAATATAATTCCTTTCACCAATTTTTAAATTATTTTATTTAATTGTATATTTTATTATCTATTATGAAAATATATTTTGAATATTTTTAATTATCTAGGTGGAATTATTGTAATTCTAATAATAATTATTTCTACTTTTCAACTCTTTTTAAATTTATTTTTGAACATGAATTTAGAAAGTAAAATATTATTTTTAATTTTAATTTTAATTTTTTTGACAATTCATATTAATCATAAAATAGTATTTTAATCATAAATTTAACAATAGGGATATTTTGGTAAAAAAACTCTTATCTTGGTACTTATCATAAGCATTAACAAACACATAAAAAGAAAAAATACAATTATCAATGGAATCCAAAAAATTTAACAAACACTCTGATAGAAATCTTGAAATGCTTTCCAGTCTTATCTTGATCATTCCATATCTTGATCCAGAATACATTCCAACATTATTTTGATACCTCTTACCTTGCTCATTTTAACAAATGTCCCCTAAGAAAAAAAGTAGCAGCCCCAACGCCCTTAATATCCTTTCTCGGCTCCTTCGATTTTGCATCTTCTTCCGTTTTTCTCCGTCCGTCCAGCAACGCAGCAGCCTTCTTCCTCTATTAATCCCCCCCCCCCCAAACACACACACATATATATATGAGCAACAAGAAGCAACGGCAACCAAAAGCGAGGGAATGGCAAGCACTGATGCATGGCGAGGAACTTCAGGATTCGAAAACGCAAAGAACTGAAAGAAGAAGAAGACTGAACATTGGAACTTATCGGTTGCCATAAATGCATTTCCAGCCATTTTTTATAATTTGCGAAATGCCCCCAAAATGTTTTGCAAATTACATAAACGACTTGAAAAACATTTCGGGCCGGCTTTGCCGTTTTTGAAATGGGAAACTGTTCAGAAATGCCGAAACAGCGTCTCCAAGCCATTTCTGTGCTTCGTCTATATGTAGCTTTCAAAGGTACTCATTCCATCACAATAAACTTTCTGCTGACTTAATTATGTTAATTTGCCATCTATCTCATTAATAGTTTTCCTTAATCAATTAACATTAAGCTTTAGCTCTCCTTGTCCGGAAAAGCTATCCTGGAAGTAATATTTGTGTCCTCTACTTATACTATTTTGAATATCTCAACTACTTTAATTGCCAACTTCTTGTATTGGTAATGCGATTACTACATGTTATGCTGAGAATGACTTTAACCAAGAAGCTTTCACCTTTCATTTTCATGTTCATCATGGTAACTTTGTCATGACTTGTTGATTGGTGACCACCATTTGTTGTCATTGGATAATGCAGTTGGTGGGGTCTTGTTGAGAAATCATGGGGCATATCACAGAATCACCCCCAAGTTTTACCATTCTACTCGAACTTTGATCAGGTTGAACATTGTAAATTTTCTCCCTTTCTTCATTAGCTTTATTTTTTACCTTATTAGGATAAGTTTTCTCCACAAACAGTGCCTGCAGGGTATCACTTCTTTGTGTTTTAAAGTTATTAGTCACATGAGATAGAATTGGTCACTGAACTTGAAAATGCGATCAGAGAACCACTATATGCCAATTACTTTACGCATATGAGTGTAATCCGTCTCTGGATTTTTCAGGGCCATGGTTACCACTTTGCTATAGAGGGAGGGCAAATATCAAGTTCTCCTTGGAACAATATTTCCTCCCAAGGTTCTCAGGTATGTGCCCAAACTGAATCTTTTACTTTTCCTTGTTATTCATCTTATCCTTTTTTGCTTATGTTTTTTACCGCAATACAATCATTTTCTGTTTGCTTGTCATTTGGGTCATATATATCATTAGCACATGCAGCTTCCCTTGAATTTTTGTAAATTTATTTTAAATATCTATTGGTATGAAAGGAAAAATAATGTTATTAATTTTTAATTTCTTTAAAAAGAAAATAAAATTTGTAATTAACTCCACATTAATTTCTTACTTTGCTTTAAATTTATTTTCTCAGAAAATTAATTATGAAATAGAAATAAAAAATTAATAACACTATTAAATTTTCATGATGCAGAAGTTGAAAAAAAAAATAATTTTGTTATTTTCCAGAAGAAATTAATTCATAGAAATTAAATTTTTCATTTTGTGGAATAGTTATTTGGTCAAGCAATTAAATTTTTATTAGAATTAAAAATTGGGCCTTAGAAATTGAAAAACAATCATGAAATAGTTTTGCAGTCACAGTAAAAACTATAATGATGGAAGTGTTTATGAATACAACAACAACAACATATCCAGCCTTTATCCCACTATGTAGGGTCGGCTACATGAATTCTAGACTTCCATGTATTTCTATCGTTTGTCATATCTTCATTTAGATCCATATACTTCATATCGAACTTTAATGTCTCTCCCAAAGTCTTCTTGGGTCTACCTCTACCTCTTTTTGTGACTAATTGGTCCATAACAACTTAGAGAACTTATTATCCAGAATATCGATGACATTTACATGTTCTGTGTTCTATGCCTTTTTTCTACTTTTTTTTATTGTGTTTGAATATTCTATCACCAAGTTGATTCATATTTGACTTTTTAGTGTGTCTTCTTTCTCACTTATTCATGCAGCCTTTCCTTGAGATCTCTGGAGACCCTTCTGCAAAGTCAATTCAAGTCCTTGTTGAGTAAGTCTATTGCTCACGTATATATTCATTATTTCTTGCGTCTTTTATTCAGCAACAATTTCCACTCATGATCTGGTCGCTTATATAGAGCCCATTGCATACCTTAAATTTTAAGATGAAGTGCCAACTACTTCCATTTCTCTTCATGTTTGATAATTTTAGAGAAGCAAAATTTTCTGCTGTCTTCAGGATCTAAAATTGCATTTTGATACACTATATTCTCCACCCACTCTAAGCCTTTGACCATTCCATGAATGAATCACTACTTAGGGTGTAACCACTTGGTGAATGAATCTTTATATTGTGCACTCTTTGTGACTTCTTCAGGACCTAAAACATGAAGATTGACTTGTACTGTTATCAGCAATCATGCCTTTGGATCTCTCTCCCAGCCACATGACTTATTCAGTGCATCGTTCATTTTCTAAATTTGCCATATTTAGTTCTTGAATTCGATATATGTTTTCAAATGCTAGTTTCAAGGAAGCGTCTTATAGCGGAGGAGGGAACATCACATTCAAAGGAATTCTTGAAGATAATGCATATTTCACAACATGCCTCTTTAAGTCAGAGCTGTTTTTGGGGGATTTACCAGTTCATTTTACATATTCTGTAAGCAATCTCACCTGTTGATACTTACAAACACAATGATATCTTTGAAAGTTATTGGGTCAATGCACTGTCCAAGCCCTGGGTATTAAGATTATCCGGCAAGTGACTAAATCTTATGAAGATTATGCTGAACTTGACATTAGGGACTGGATTTTATTTATCTCATGGACATGTTTGGTGGGGAATTAGGAGGCCTAATGTTTATCACTTCACAGAAGACTTCTATTATGTGAAGCAGTGAACTCCTTCCATGACTTTAATTATTTAAGGTAGAGATGTTGGAATCATTAAGGTAACACGGAGCCTGAAACTTGGCATCAAATGATTGCATTCACAAACAAATTTGAATTTACTAGACTTCCTGATGTAGGACATAAGAGTAGCATTTTGGAAAATATATTCTAGATGCAGAAATAGGAATTAGCATGGTTTCTCTTGCTTGTTTCCTAATTTCTTGTGTTTATCTTTTAGAAATTATGTTCCATTAAAATCCTTATCAGATTAGGATTGTGTCTATTAGTTGTCTGCATATGGTTGATTAGGATTTAACTGAAAGCAAACTTTGATTATTGATTTTGATTTTGAGATACTGAGCTGAGTTTTAGATTGAGTTTTAGTTTGTTCTTGTGTTCTTCCTCTTGGTTCTGCATCGTTGCTTCAGAGTTCCCTGTTGAGCATTTAATTCTAAACAGTGAACTCTGAAGTCCCATGAAACTTGATTCATTTAATTGTACTAAAAATATTGATCCATCTACAAGGATTGTGTATCATATTTAGAATGTGACCAAAACAATAACAATGAAAAGAGACTCTGTTTATATAATTGTTGAGTCCCCATAAATTGTCATTATTATCATAGACCTTCCACCAGTTACTGCAAGCACCTTTATTTGTTATTAGTATTGCCCCTTTTGGTACCTCTTTCATCATCATCATCATCAATTGCACCTTATCCTAACCAAGTTAGGGCCAATGGCATGGCATTCATAATGTCAATGATTTCTAAAAGTCACATTGACAATACAAATCCATGCAGATGAATAATGTGGCAAAATTTTATGCCCTTCCTAATGCAACCCTCTAGCTTGAGAATGATGAGATAAATTTTCAACACCATCTTCATATGGAAAAGTTTGATGAGATGGTAGTGAATGAAAAATAATTGATATGGTCATATTCACATACTTCAGAATGTGAAACTAACATGTACAACACGGAAGTGCAACTAGCCCTTTTGGTTACCTCCAATGATCAAAATTTCTCTTCCCCCTGCCCACCCGTCCTCTGTGTGTGCGCGCGTCTCCATCACAAAGTAGCAACTGAAATTTGGGAAACAATTTGCAGGCAAAGTGTATTGGCTTTGAAAGCCTTGTAGTGTCATTACAATCTCAAAATGATTTACATATTCTTTCATAGTTCATAGTTCTTACATAAAACACTGCAAGTAAAGCCTGTGAGTATTCATGCATGTACTCAGGCTCCAATGAAAGACTTTGATCAAGTGAAACCGTGATACTGCATGCAGATAGGTGAGAATGATTTTTAACCAGGGATTGTGTTTGTTTAGGGCTGCAGAAGGAATTTATGTTTGCCATTGTATTTTCCTAGTATTATTGTCATATGATCTGTGTCAGAGGCAGTAATAGTCTAATAGAGCCAGAAATTTGGCTGCAAGGGCACTAATAATTCCTAAATATTTGTGCTAAAAGAAAATTATAAAATAAAATTTTGAAAGTTAATAAACTATGCCTAATCATATATGCTAACTTAATCTAAAATAAAGTCTTCGCACTCAAGGTAAGAAATTCAGATATAACCTAATAGTCATAAATCAAAAATATTAATATTTAGTATTAACTATTTAATTATTTAAAAGTTTTACCTAATGGATCATCATTGCATATACTAACAAATAAGATTCTTTAATACATCTAGTATTAGTGAATTATAAGTCATTTATTTAAAGATTATTTAGTAGAAATCTTTCAATAACTTTTGTTGTGTCAATCAACTAGGTGTTATTTACTAAAGGTTTTTCCTTTACATTATTTAGTTCCCCAGAAGCATTTTTTTACAAGGGAATATGGGAAATATGTCCTTTCCTTTTTAAGTTAAGTTGACATTTGAGTTTAAAACAGCGCTACATTGTTTTGTGTAGTAAACAAAGCAACGTGAAAATATTGCTTTGCAAGATGTTTTCAAACATAAAATTCTTCTAACATTTTATTTAAAAATCTTAAATTTAAATCATTATAAATGTAATAATTAAATTAATTGTCTAATTAATCACTTCAATTCCGGTAGAGGAGGATGGCATTGGATTATCCTTGTTATTTATTTTTTCTGGGGGCCCCACCGCGCCGGGGGGGGGGGGGGAACATAGGCTACTCTTGCCCTTTTTATTGCTCCAATGTCCTTCTTAGTATCCCAGAAGGGAAACTGGAATTCTCTCTCTCTCTCCCCTTGTGAGTCCACGTGGCTGTGCATATACACTTGTTTCTTTTCCTTCCTGAAGCTCAATCTGCTTGGATTTGCCTACGTTGATAGTGGATATTTTTTTCTTTCATCAAAATAGAGGACTTTAAAACAGCATCTCTCAATTTCAGGACTATATATGTATACTTGTTTCCGGTTTCCTTACCATGTAGAGTATATTGACACCAGCACCTTGGCAGGTGAAATCAGATGAGAGCTCTCTGATTGACCTTTATCTTGAATTTTCTTCCGACATGAAAGAGAAAAAATCTGTACTTCTTGCATCCTTGGGAAAGGCTTCTCTAACCATGAAAGAGATCTCAAGCAAATTCACTGAAGTCATTGAGCCTTCTCGAGTTACAATGCCAGAAGCAGGGCCAGGATGGGTTGTACAGGAGAGTAGTATTGCAATGAATGGATACACATTAACAGGAATTCATGCCATGTGCCATAGATCAAAGCCTGGAAATGAACTGAGATTGAAATCTTCCTTGGCTTCAACTCCAACAGATTATTTTGCCATTCTTGGAGACATCACTGTCAAAACATCTGCTCAGAGCTCAAATTTCCCACCATCTGCTTCATGGATGGTCGAGGGTCAATACATCAAGTGGAGTTCAGGTTCTCAGGGGTCCAAGACCCTTAGTGTCAAAGTCATGTGGAGTTTGAAAGATGGAGATGCTTCTCTGTTCCCCAAGTACAATGTTTTTGTTGAAAGACTAGCAAATCAAGAGGTCGGAGAGCCAATGCAGACACTTTCAGGGGAAAAAGAGTATCTGGGGGTGGCATTTGTCAAAGCCTTTTATGTTTCTGATCTTGCAGTTCCTCCCGAGACCTCAAACCTCAAATTCATCATCCAGGTCTGTGGTGCTGATGGGGCTTGTCAGAAGGTAGATGATTCTCCATCTTTTCTCTTGCCTGCTGAAGGTTCATAAATCATATTTCTCTTGGGGCCTTTTCTTACAGAGAGGATGAAATTATGTTGTTTGTACATGGAAATTGTTGCAGCAAGAAAATAAATATTTTCAGCATGTTGTTGTCCAAACTTTAAAGTTGGTACTAGTAAAGATCAATCTGAATAATTGAGCTGCTGTTACAATTATGAACTCTTCACTTTCCCATGTTACACTTCTGTTCCTTCAATATGAATGATTACTCAGTTCAACCGTTCTGATTTTTGGATCCTGGCTTCAATTACAAGCAAAGATATTGATTAGTTTAAGTCGTCTGTGAATTACAACTGCTGAGAAGATGTCCTTGTTTATTGAACATTGAATATGCTGACAAATATAGAGTTGAAAAGGACCCTCATGCTTTGAACTTCTTCCTGAATTTGTATGGTTAACCATTTACGTTACTCATGTACGCCCACCTTTATCATATCTTTTAGTTACATCAATATATTTGACAGTCCTTTCCAATATTCTCTATGTTATCCTTTTTAACATTTTTCGGTCTTTTCTTACATAGTTAAATGAACACCATATAATGATCATCTTCATTTCTCTGTTTTTTGTCTTTGAAAAAAATGACTACACAGTAGATATCTCAGACAAAAAAATCAAATCGATCATCAAACATTTGTGTTTCTTGTCTTAAATCTCTCCATTTGAATACTCTTGTCATCCTACAAGGGGTGTGCTTCATTAAGTTAAATGCTATCATAATTAGTTTTTCTAATTAGGAAAATGCTATTTGGGCAGAACTTTTGTGCAGAATAACTATTCAAGTTCTTCTTTCAACAAATAAAGTTCAATAAATATTCTATTCATTGCGAAAACTTCTCCAATTATTTCATTAAGGTCATATGAGAACTCGGCGTTGAGGAGTCATTACCCAACTTCTAAAGAAATATATCAATTTAAAGTCAAAGATGGAAGAAGTGACAATGGCCACATATTTTGATAATTCTAAAGGAAGGATCTAGCAAATCACTACCAGCCATGTAAAGCATATTTTCTTGTGGAGAAGAGTAGCTGCACTCATCTATGAATAGCCTTAGCATGCCTTGTGTGTGTAGCGCGCGCTTAAGTTAAGAGATTAGGCGAGGTATGAGTGTTACTAGTGTAAGTTCGTAAACTGTGTGCTAGTGCCAGTGTTTGTATTGTTCATAGTCTAACAGAAGTGTTGTTGGTATTATATCTAACACTCAGGTTGGAGCTAGTTCACAATCTGAATATTTTGATTGTATTCTGCTTACTTCATATTATCATTGTTTTCCCCACCTGAAAAATGAAAGAAAATAGCAGCGTAATTATCATGTTACTTTAATTTGGGACCTAATGCTACGTACCGTGAAGAATCATGGTACTTCTTGTATTTGCCTTTGTCTTCTTCCTAGAAGAATCACAAGGGGCACCATTTGCACAAAAGTTTCACAAAGCATTGTTGAGATTATTAGTCCTTTGATTTTCCCAAAAAAATTGAATAGAAGCAAAGTGCCCCTCTCCTCTTTTCCCTCACCAACAATATAGAAAAATGAGTGAACATCACAGCGGAAAGGAGAAAGAAAGAAAGAAAGGATGAACAGAAGAGGACAGGGTTCTGAATCATTGAAAAGCAACTAGGTCCCACTCTTCTGCCTGTTGTCTTCTCTAGCAGCCCTCCTTCACTTCTATCTAGTCCTCCATTGGGATTTCAAACAAAGCGAGAAGCCTCGTGAATTGAGAATGCCCTTTTTAGTAGGTATTTGTGATAACATAGGATTTTGCTACGTGTTCCATCCTCAAGAGTCGAGAGAGCGTTGAAGTTTCATCTACAACATGTGGAAAACCAAAAACAATAATCAAACTATATAACATCTTAATAGAAGACACAAGAAGACTTTCTTCTGTGGAACAATAACAGCTATTGGATATTCATCAACACAAACATAGAGCATGATTCAAAGACTTTCCTGCTAGGCATATGCAGAAGAGCTGCTCATGAAGAGAGAGGGCTTGATTTGTGATTATTCCAAATTAGAAAAAAGCGCCGAACAAGGAATCTTGTGAAGCCCGTTTTGCTGCTTGTTTTAGTACTTTAATATGACAAACATTGGATTGAGAGATGGATTACTTGAACTGTCTTCATGGTAGATTGGTGAATATGGCAATCCGATTGACCTGCTGCCCCTTAAAATACACACACACACACACAGTATATACTTGATTTCACAATCTAGAGTTTGCCATTAGTCCTATAAAGAGAATGATATCATTACAAAATTCTTGTATAGAGAATGTTACTAAAATAACGTGAAAATGATATTTTGTGTATTATATAAGCCACTTTGCTGCATGTTTTCTATATTAAATTTCCATATAGATTTTGGTTCGGATATCATTAGCCGCAGACCAAATAGTACAAATTAGCGGCCAAAAACATTTGTTTCACTAGAATGAATGGGACGTCACTTGTTATACAATCATGTTTGAAGAAACTAGGTAAGTTTTCGGAGTTGTTTCTCATACTACCAAGAGAAAGCTTTAGTTGTTCAACTTAAGAGAACTAGTCACCATTCTACTCCAAGATCCACATACTAGAGTTGACTCTCGTCAAATGCCATTGTTCTCAAACACACACATCAAACATTTAACTTGTCTGAAGATAACTTCTCTCTCTCTCTCTCCCTGAAGACGAGCAATACCAAGGAATAGAAGAGTCTGGGAGATGAAAGCATTAGTTTTTCTTGCATTTCATTGGAGAAGAAACCGCATCATGTCCGAAGAGGGAGTCTCTTTTGAGGGAGTCCTGATGAATTACAGTGCTAGAAGAGGCAAGGTTGAGGTGCCGAGGGAGGTTTTCTTGGAGAAAAAAGGATTTGTGGTCTGGGAATTCGACCTGTAGATCGGGCCCGGCTGGCTCTGCTTGCATCTGGATGCAAAGCATCTCTGCTTGAGCCACAGCAAGCTGCATTTTCAGCTGAGAAACGTGGTTTTGCAGGTACGATATGGCTGCCACGCAGCCATATACCGGATCTCTCACTCTTGCATTTGCTTCATACACTAAACTACTCGCTGCATCAGCTCTCTGATGAACTGGAACTTCCTGTAAACAAATATACGGCGAATGGCTGATTGGTGAGATCGATGATCATGATTGAATTTATATGGATAGAAATAGGGAGGGGAAGAAGAGACCTGCAAGATTTTGCCAACATTGCTAGCACCAAAGACCTTGTGAACAATGGCAAACTTGTGGGTATCATCCGAAGGGAAGTAAGGAGCAAATATGCAGTCCTTAGAGCATCGGCGTCGCAGTGATTTGCAGCAAGCACAGGGCGATTTTCCACCCATATTTTTCCGGGAAAATTTTGTTGGTAGTGTGAGGAAGAGAGAGAGAGAGGAGGGTGGCTGGAGCGCTAAACAACAGAAAGAGCTTTTTGGAGTTGTGGAGAATGGCGGTGAAGGAGGCCCAGTTATTTATAAGAGGTAGCTAAAGTATGGTGGGATCTTTCTTAATTAATTTTGTTAAAACATATATCGAATTAAATAGCTATAGCCTATAGCGATGGTTATTTTTGGCATGTGGTGCTTATCGATACAAATTGAAATTTGAAGTTAATATCGTACTGAATAGTGCAAATATTCCATTAATAATCTTTGCTGTTAGTGGCCAAACAATTTGATGGAATCTTTTTTTGTTTGCTTTAAGATTAGGTAAAGAGGTAAGTTGAGTAGACTTATATTTGTCCCACCCAATTACATTTAGGGCTCATCAGCCAAAAAGTTCTCCTTCATAACATCTCAATCTCACTGCGAGGTTTCAGAATGAAAATTGCAAATTTTCCGGAGAAAAGAAGGGCACATTTTCACTAGCCTATTGATAGCAAGCAAATTCCCTTCCAAAATTAGGTAGTACCATTATTTACTAATTTCATATACAACCAGTTACATAGATCGTACGTACCATGTTTCAAAATCAATTATTGATAGGGATAGTTGATTCAAAATCTTACTTATATAGTGTGACAATCTATTTTTAATAAAAATTGATGCATAATGTGACATATCTCTCATTTATTCATGTAACTCTTTTGTTTGTGCTGGCTCTCATTTTTTGGGGAACCAAAGTACCCACTTTGGCTTAAGCTTACCCCATCTTTATTGTCTGCAATAGCATAGGAACAATGCACCTGGATCCTACTTTAATACCACTTTATCATGACTTGCATTCCAAAATAAAATGCATCAATTAGGCACGGTTGACTAAAGATTTTATTTATCTCATAAACTACTCTTACACTGATAATTCACTATGAAGATTTTAGACGTATTATTAAGTCTCAAAAATTTATAAATAAATATTTAGCTAGCAGTTTCAGGAAGAATTTTTAATGTTTTAATTGGTATTAGAATCAATTGTAACTATTATTTAAGATATGAAAAAAAAGATGAATCATATAATATATTATTTAGTTGTATAAATTTAAGAATAATGCTTCACTTTCAGGTCATCAAGAAATGATGGCAATTGTAATCCATCAGATATTTTATCTCCAATTATATGATATGATGGGACGCTTTACAATTCATAATGTTACATCAATTCACGATTTTCTTTAAAAGAGATATAATAAGAGATTAGAATCGCATGCTCACATCACATTAACAGTTTATATATACTTAAATTCCTATGGGGGAAAGCATAGTAATCTGCTAATGTAGCAAGATATAGCCCAAATCGGCAACTGCATATATATATATATATATATAGTGATGGATTTGGTTGCAAAGCTTCTTGAATAATGTGATGATCATACTAATACAAAATGTTTTTGAGGCTCATTAAAAGTCCAAGAGCCTAAAATGGTATTTTGGACTGAAAAGTATAAATTTTTTATTTGTGGAGGATTTTACACAAACGCACAAATTAGATAATTTTGACATTCAAAAATTTCTTTAAAAAAATAATTAATTATCCATAAAGAATTTTAATTCTGAAATGATTTTAGAATATTAGAGTAAACGTCATTCATAAGAAATGAGTGTCATTCATAACAATCTTAATCTTTGTTAGACCAAGATTAATTAAGATAAACATCATTTATAAAAAATAAATACCATCTACAACGAATCTAGTTTCAACCTGACTAGAATTAATCAAGGTAAACAGTATCTACAAAAATCTTAATTCTGTTACACTTTATATCATTTCATATTACTCTATAAATAAGCAGATACTCATTCTTGAAAATGTACAACGTCTCTAATACTGATTTCAATACAATTTCATTTATTATACTCATTGTTTGACTTAAATATCTGAGTGTTTGTGTGGAGACCTCCTCACGTTCTCTGATTATTTTCTTATTTTTGCAAATTTAGGTAGTTTGACGATAATGTTTTCAATCAAATAAATTTATTATTGTATTCAGACAATAACACTTTCATAACTTCATTTATTTTAAATTTTGAAGTGATACAAAAATTATAAATTTATTCAAACTCATAATCTCATCTTTATCACGAGAGATGAATGGATCACTGACTCAATTCACTTTTGAGATAATTTTTTTCATATTTTGGTTTTAAGTGACTAATTTTTAATTTACACAACATTACAATAGTTTATTTAACATTATCATTTGAACGTACACGATCAACTATGAGATATCAAAATCAAAGATAAATTATACTAACTCAAACCTACCCCCCACCTCATCTCATCTAATTAGACTTCTTACCTTGATTGTAAAAGGTAAAATCCCTCACCTTAAAGATCCCACACGCACGTGGATGGGAATTAGGCTTCTTACCTGCTACTTTAAAGTCCACAAGAATAGTGGTTAGTTCTAAACATTCATAGCTTGCTATTGTTGGTGAACATTAACATCAAGGGTGTTAATAAATTAGTGTAATGTCACGTTCACATATATTCTATTGCATCCAGGACTTCATTTGAATGGTTGAATGCTGGTAGGCAACAATGGGTAACACTTTAATAAATAAACAAGACAAAAATATCTATTCCCAATCAAATTAGAATGGATAGGGAGGGGTCTTAATCATGCCTGTCCATCCATATATAATTACTTATTATTCATGGTGCTTTTATTCAACAAAGTGAACCACTCCTTCCTTTCCCTAAATCATTGAATAAAATCATGCCAAAGTTACTATCAATGTGAACAAACAAAAAACACATTTTCCTATATTAAGAGGTTCGAAAATATTATATTTTCTTAAAAAGATAAATCATTTGTAAAATTTTAAATCGCAGTGACAAATTTTTAAAAACGCAATTAAAAATTCCCAATTCATTTTTTTCTATCCCTTTTAATACAAAAATATTGACCAATAAAATTTAATCCGTGCCAACAAAAAATTAGGTTTAATTCCTATACGAATTGAATGCATTTTTTGAAATCAATTTTTTTTTAATTGACTTAGCAATAATGTGATAAAATTGTATGAAATTTTATTTATAATGATTAACTAAATCATGTGATTCATTATACAGTGGTTAACTTGCATTTTTTAAGTTATTATTTTGATATTTTTCAAATTCTCATTACCTATGAATTCTCGATTAATTATTATTTTTAAATAAAAATAACTATTGATTAGTTTTCACATAAATCAAATATATATTATAGTTTACGTTAATTCCCAAATTTTAAGAACAAAGAAAGCAAGGAGTAGCTCTATTTATGAAACCTTTGTCACTTATTTGACCTATTTTAAAATTTAATAACCAATTTGACACTTCATTTTTTAAAAATAATTGTTCTTTTTGGAAAATAAATGACGCAAAGTATCAAATTAACAACTATATTTTAAGCCATAGATTAAATCGACTATTAAACTTTAAGATGAATTAAATAAATCATTAAACTTTTATAAATAAAACCACATTAAACAATTATCAATTATAATGGCATTTATATGAATTAGGGCACAATCAAGTGCTAGTCAGTATAAGAAGGGATAGTCTCATATGTCCAACAATTTTAACTTATATAGATGTGTTATACGTGCTTTCTTATATTTTTATAATTTTCTGTTATATTTAATTAGATTTTAAAGGATAAAAGAATTAATAAAATTGTCACGTAAACTCAATAAAATATCATTAAAACCCTTAGATGGTATTAAATAATACTGTCACTCACATTGTACCTAAGTTTATAAATATAATACAGAGTTAGAAAAATATTGTAAGTGTTGTTTCAAATCTTAGAATAAATTTCACACGTCACCTTTAAAATTTTACTAAATTGGGTTGACCACCTATGTATGTTCTTAAAAATAAAATATACCTATCTTGCCATTAAGAAATAACTATATTTCCTTTATATTAATATTGTTGAAGTCCAATAATGGAAAAAAACTCTTGTGGACCAACAATGAAATTCATGCCATTGGTTTAAAACCATCACCTTATGATAGAGAGATAAGATAATGGGGCAAAGACAATGTCTAGTGATAAGGTTCTCTGTCTATAAACTTTTGAAGATATCTCTCTCTCTATTGAATCAAAAATCTAAGTTTTGAAACATTAAGACGAGAAATTTCATTTTTTGGTCCTAAAAAATCTAAGTTTAAATCAAAATTTTAAACTTTAATATTTGAATTTAAAAAAACTCCTTTGAATCCAATTTTTTTTCAAACATTTGGGTTCAATTTAAAAACTCAATCACTTGAGTTTGTAGTTTTCAATAGGTGGTTAGAGAACTTTATTACGATTGACGAAAATATTAAAAATAAATATCTATTAACGAATCTGGTTAAAAATAATGAAGATGTTGATGGTAAATTTTTATTTTTTATTTTTTTCTCTTTTTATTTATTTCGTAACCAAAGGTAGTGAGTTGCTTGTTGAAATTTATTAGTCTTAATTTTGAATATGATAATTTATTTTAATTTTTTTAAAAATTTAAAAAGAATAATTGAGGGTGGAGAGGAAATTTTAAAAAATTTAATAAAATTAATTATCGTTAATAATAAAGGAATATTTATTGCCAAAAAAAACATAAAAAATTAATAATACTTTTTTTAAAAAAATGTAATTAAACATAACGGCGGTGCATAAAATTTAACCCCCCCAACAAATCCTTTCCCTGGCAATGCCAAAATTGGGGCAGATCTTCCCTCGGGATGCTACAAAAGCCAGAAGCATCGACTCTTTCTCTCCCCAGATCTTCCACGAGCTTGCCACGCGCCCACTCCACCACTCAATCAGAGCCGTCTAGGTGTCGCCCATCCAACGGACCCACCCTTTAACTAAGCCCTCCTTTCGGATAAATCTCTCCTTGCTCTGATACTGCTGCACTCCTCAGTCTCTTCTTCTTCTTCTTCATTTCTCTATAGAAATCTATCTGTTTCTCTCTGAATCAGAAACATGCTTCTCAAGGCTTCCCCGGCTTTCTCGATCTTGAACTCACAGCGAGACAATCCGAATCCCTTCGGCTGCTCCGCTCAAGCCAAACCCAGAAACGGGCTCGTGTTTTGCGCCTCCAAAGGCGCCAACAGCCGGGCCCTCACCGGCGTGGTGTTCCAACCGTTCGAAGAGGTCAAGAAGGAGCTCTTGCTCGTCCCCAGCGCCCCTCAAGTCTCTATCGCTCGCCAGAAGTACGCTGACGAGTCCGAAGCCGCCCTCAACGAACAGATCAAGTCGGTTTCCATTTCTCCGATCCTCTGTTTCCGATTTTTCTTTTACTTGTTTTCCAAATCGTTCTGATGTTCATGTTTTTCGTTGTTTCCTTGATGTTCATAGCAACATATATACATATTCTTGCGAGATTTACGCGTCGTTGCATGTGTACAGGACCTTGTGTTGAAAATATATTGTGGGAATTCTGCAATACCATGACTTTGAGCTTGAATAAATTCATCATATTCAAGGTGTTATTTGCCCTAGCTAGAATTGTTGCACGGTTAATGTCAAACCGCATTCAGAATTGATCAAAGTTACAAAATCTGCAGCCAGTAATACGTAAGATTTTCTTATAAAACAATCTCAATGTAGAAGGAAAGGGATAGAATGAGACTAGAACATCAATTCAGGGTTTATTTACCATATATTTATAAATGATGATAAGATGAATCGTCATCTCTAACAGATACGCTTTTAAACAGCGGCTGCCCAATTGAAAAGATAATGAGTGAAAAGTTACGTCTTTGGTTTGTGGGTTTTAAACCTCTCTTGTGCCAATTTTTCTTGTTTGTGGTTGGACGTGGACTAGTCTTTGATCTTGCTTCTTGAATACGATACTTGATTATCTCAATCCTTTTAGTCGTCCTTAATTTTGTGAGCTTTCTATGTGTGTGTATATATGAGTCCATATGGGCGCTATCTGGTTTCAGAGTTTTGATAACTCTTTCTTCAGCCAATTTCCTGTATTTATGTTGGAGCTCGAGGTGGTAATTTGAATATTCTATTGAATTCTGTCGTTAATTGTTAGTTTTTTTTTTTCCATCATCTCTAAGGTTTTCTCTCTACTTTTTCATGTTGGCAGCGTTGAGTACAACATGTCATATGTATACCATGCTCTGTATGCCTACTTCGATCGAGACAATGTTGCTCTCAAGGGTCTGGCAAAGTAATATTTTGGAACTATCTAATTTGGGATGAATTTGTCATCTATTGTTTAAAGGATGAAGACTAGATCTGGTCTGTGGTTTGTTATAGGTTTTTCAAGGAATCAAGTGAAGAGGAAAGAGAGCATGCCGAGAAGTTGATGGAGTATCAGGTGCTTGATTTGCTGTTGTGATTATTGTCAGTGCTTTATGATTTATTTGGAAAATTGTAAGTGGCGTTGGTTTTGATTTTGGATCTTTACTGTTTATTGCTGGATTGTATCAGAACAAACGGGGTGGAAGGGTGAAGCTGCAATGCATTTTGATGCCATTGTCTGAGTTTGACCATGCCGAGAAAGGAGATGCATTGTACGGTAAGTTTTATCTGCTCCTGATTTGTAATGTGATCCTGATTTGTAATGTGATCTGAAATGAGTCTGCTTTATTACCAGCTTTATCAATTGATTGCATAAACAATCTTTATATGATTGAACTTTATGTGGTGGATTTCATTTTCATCATGCAGTATTCTGATCGAGTAAGAAGCATTGACTTTAAACATATATGTTCAATTTTTGCATACAGTCTTCCTTCTGTGTGCATTGATGACTATAGATATGCTTTTGCTGTAATAGTGTAAATGAAAGTGTTCTTCACTCTCTTTGTCGTGTATATATGTGTTAGCAATGGTGAAATATAAGAGGTGGGATCCTCCAAAATGCCACATTATCCGGTTTGCATGACTTGTTAAACTTGTGCACTACCAGTTACTCTCATTTTCAGGCAGTGATTTAAACTCTTGTTGGCTCTAATTTTTTTTTTTTCTAGCAATGGAGCTTGCACTGTCATTGGAGAAGTTGACAAATGAAAAGCTTCTAAACTTGCACGCTGTAAGACATGCTTTTTTTTAATCCTGGTTTCTTAGATTGAGTTGTTGCTACAGTTTGTGTTATTTTTACACATTTTAACGTGAGCCCAGGAGAAAATATTCTGCATGGTTGGAATCCATATTCCAAACCCTCAGGATTAGAAAATTGATCTTGATTGAGAGTGTTTGAGATGTCCTTATAGTTCTATTTTCTGGGAGGGAATGGGCCACTAATGACATTAATTGACGATGTGACTGTAGGTAGCATCGCAGAAGAATGATGTACAGTTGATTGATTTCATCGAAAGTGAATTCTTAAATGAACAGGTGAGACTACAATTTTGTCACTTCCATTATGTCTGGCATATCTTGATAGCGATATTGATTGTGGGGTTTGATCTTTCGCTCCTTGATTCAGGTGGAAGCCATTAAGAAGATCTCAGAATATGTTGCTCAGCTAAGAAGAGTGGGCAAAGGACATGGTACGGATCCAAATTCTTCACCTCAACCTTTAACGCATCTTTAGTCCATTACTTGTATGCATGTGTTACTGGACTTATTTTCCT
The DNA here is from genome assembly GCA_036245055.1 of Diospyros kaki. Lineage (NCBI taxonomy): Eukaryota > Viridiplantae > Streptophyta > Magnoliopsida > Ericales > Ebenaceae > Diospyros > Diospyros kaki. The sequence continues at coordinate 45,100,109 of BSEG01000002.1, read as the reverse complement.
TCCCTCTAAAGAACTGTTTCTGTGGTGGGATTTCATTTCAGGAGTTTGGCACTTCGATCAGATGCTCTTACATGAGGAAGAAGAAGTTGTGGCATGATTATGAATGAATCTGGTCTTGGTTCCCTTCTATTTGTCAGCTTGTAAGATGTCTAGTGCTGTCTGTTGGGGTTGCGATTTTGAATGAGAGAAGTCTCTTTTTAAGTATGGTTAGATGATGCAGGTTGTTTTGTGGGTAGATGGACAAGTATGCTAGACGGACCATTTTCATCAAGTATCCATGCTGTGTACAAGAAATAAAATTAACTTTTTTTGAGTCCCTTTATTAATTAACCTTTTTTAAAGGTGAAAATAGCCTGTAATTATGAAATGAATATATCTTCATTACAAATTTGCAAAGCTAGCAAATGCTTATCCAAAATTACCCATCTTCTTTAAAGGCAAAAGAGTAGGAAAATGTTGACTATTAGTTAGTTAGTTACAATCATTCAGCAAGTTGTTAGTTAGTCGGATCAGTTGTATAACAACGAATACCATCCTCATAACAGTTGTATATAAATAGCATGGAAGGATAGAAACATTTACGAGACCGTATGAATGAGAATATCAGTTTTCTTCTTCTACCTTACCTCTCGATTTCGTTTCTGTTGACATGTAAGGACAGAAGAGACAGTTTTAAAATTGTATTTAGAGTTAGTTTTCTATGGTAATTTGAAGGTTATTTCTTGGGATATTTTACGTCGCTCGATCTCATAATTTAAAAAATAAATTCGACTTTAATTTACAGTGGTTGCGAAGTGAGTGCGAAAAGTTACTTTTTTTATTGTTAGATAAGTCAATAATTTAAATTGAAAAATAATTTTTTTAATAAAATATGAAAAAATATCCAAAATAATCACACAAATAGTGGCATGCTAATCCCTTCGCCTTGGATACATTAAATTTACATTCTATTCACGCTAATTAAATTAGGCCAAGTATGAAATGAGCTATTATATTTGTAGTTTAGGATTAAATTGATTATTATATTTTAAAAAAAAAATAATTAAGTCACATTATTTTTAGATTTTGTGTCAAATTAGTTATTATAATTTAAAAATATTAAATAAGTCATTATACTTTTTTTTTTAAATTAAGGCAGTGTTTTTTTCCAATGACATTTTATTTCATTAATGATATTAATTTTATCTTCAATTAAAACAATTGTAAATACATATCGAATTGAGATTTATAAAATTTCATATAATCACAATTATCTCACAACACAAGAATTTTAGGTCGTGATTACAAACGCTTTTATGTTTAATGAATTTAGAACAAAATTTTGGATCTAATTTTTAAATTAAAATTTAATTAGAGATAAAATTAATATAGTTAATAAAATTCACATATTATTAAATAGGATGAAGATAATATTTATCATAATAATTTATGGAATTACAATTTTAAAAATATAATAAATTATTGGGCCGGCCTTCATAAAATATAATAATCCATTTGACAATTTATTTAACTTTTTGTCCAAATAAATTTCAAAAGATTTGAAAATAGATTTCCACGTGTCACTAAATACTAGGGAGAGTTTCGTCCTTCAGGAAATGCTCTGGAAGTAGCCTGCTATAAAACCCCGAGAAATTCTATTCGCAGTTACATTTTTACTCTTCACAGTCATATTTTAATATACTTAAAATATCCTATTTTAAAAACTCATTTTTACCCTCACAAGTCACTTTCTCCCTCAGCCGATCATACGCAGCCACCCACTCATTCATAACGAAGACAATGCAACAAAAAACACACAAAATCCGATGCGAAAACGAAAAAATAAATGAAAATATAAGAATAGTAGAACACATATATACACAAACACACATATATACATTGAAAGTCATGTATGCACCCAATACACAAACATATATATACGCACACATACATATATATATATATATACAGAGGGAACGGTGCCTCGAACCTTGGAGTTCGGGGGGATTTGGCTCCCCCAAATGTTTGGGTTCAGGGAGTGGCTGCACTCTCACCCTGCAATTAAAACACAATAAAAATATATTAAAATTTTTATATATTTTTTTTATTTTGATGAGAGGTTTATACTCGTCAGTGTACGAGTACAGTTGTAGCCCAAATTTAAATTTATATTTTCTGGATGAGTCCAGGTCGTCCACTGAGAGGTTTATTTATAGCAAAAGCAAAAGAATGCCACACACACGCACACGTATTTAGATGGATTGGTAATAAGATTTTTTTTATTATTTTCTTATTAGATAACAAATACTAGAAAATAAAGTAAGGTAGAAGTTGAAATAAATGCTTAATGTGGGGATATAAAATTGGATAGCACTTGAGTTAAAACAATTTTAGCACCAACCCATTGATTCCCAAATTTTAGCAAACAAGGTTTAATAACATTAATTTAATTTCAGATATGAGAGTTTGTTACTAAATGCAATTAGAGATGATGATAGTTCTAGTTTAAGCAATCCCCATACATGATATGCGGGATTCTAATTTAAGCAACTGCCATAAATCTAATTACAATTAATATACAAAACAACTAAATTAATCATCCAGGTTTGGGTATGATAGCGTTTCCAGTTCTAGTAACTCTCATGCGTGACATGAAAGTTTTAAGTTAGGCTTACGCTCCAATCCAAATCTAGTGATTTTTCAATAATTAAAACTCACTCATATTGAAATTTAAATTAATGTTACTCATTTAAAACGCAGCTTTCTTTGAGAATCATTGGCGTTGGACACTGTCCTTGCCTTAACCCAAGATTAGGTTTAACTACTCATTTCCTTTTAAAAGTTAATTAACAAGAATTTAAATGGTGCAATTTAAATAAAAGAATTTAAATGACAAGAATTAAAATAGTGGAAACTAACCGGCCATTCAGGCGGTGAATAATTAAAAGACAAGAATTAAAATTGCAGAAATTTAAAGGTATAAACTAACTGGCCATTTAGGCGGTAGATAATAAAGTAATAATAAATGACATAAGAATTTAAAAGAAGAAAGAAAGGAAGTAAGATTACAAGAGAAAACAAGAGAGAGAATAAGAGCAATTCTCTAAGAGAAACTTTAAGAACAAAACTAAACTTTGATTCAAGTAATAACAACTTTCTTACAAGTGCACCCAAGTGAGCTATTTATAGCCCACAAGATGCAATACAAACCATACAATTATTCAACTAGACATAATTATATCTAATTGACACTCACAAAACATTCACCTAACTAGTGGAAGAAAATTAGCTAAAAGACAAAAAGTACAAAAGACTTTAGGTGGTGGAATACTCATAAGAATACAAAAGACTTTAGGTGGTAAATCACTCATAAAAATATAAAACAAAGAAAAGTCTTCTACAAGTTGGGCTTTTGTTGGGCATTTGGTTGGATCTTGGGCCTTTGGTTGGATTCCATTTGATAGTTGGGCCAAGTGCACTTGAAACATCTTCTAGACTCCATAATTGGCCTTTGAATTTTGAGCAATAATAACGAGTAATCCAATGTTTTCGATTATGCCCCTAATTAATTGTAGAAGTCAACTTCTTTGCTTCATCCTGAAATAATATGTAATACGAATAATTATTTATTTTAAGCATAAATATAAAACCAAAATGGGGATATAATTCATTAAGGTTTAGGAAATATTGACCCTTATCACACCCCTCCAACTTGAATATTGCTAGTCCCTTAGCAATTAGATTATACACCAGCCATGATCTAATTGCAATACTTGCATGAATATAAAAATTTCAAATTTGAAACCAAAATGCGTAGAATAGAATAAGTAGCTTGGCATACAGTTGACTATTCAAAAGCAGATTTCTGGTTAAAGGTCATGCAATCTCAGGAATGGCAATCAGGATGACTAATACACAAATTTACTCCCTCGAAGTTTTGACTTTAAACCTTACCATAGATTTTTCCTCCAATAAAAATGATTCCTCAGGTGTACACACAATGGGGTGCACCATTATAAGAGTAAATGCAGAACAAGTTCAAAACTCAGTGTCATCCCAAATACAAGGAACGCATTTTTATGAAAGAATAGGGAAATTGACATAGTTTCATGACTTGAATAATGCCCTAGATGAATAACTTTTGAATTTAAACAGAATTCCTTACTCCGAACTCGAATCTTGAGATCACATGATTTATAGCATCAAGAGGGACCAAACTGGGTTATAATGGGGCTATGAGGTTAATACGGATTGTCAAAGAAAATGGTAAAGTGTGCAAATGGTGAGTTGGGATTTTTTTTTTCAGCATTTATTTTGAAACACTTGTGCTGAATAGCTAAGAGAATTTTCTTTTTTTTGCTATTTTTTTTTAAAAATATGAACATAGCTAGACAGACTAATTCCCAAAAACATATCAGGTTGGACAAAATTCATATGGTTATGGGTTAAACGAGGGTAACGAAAGAAGTTATACTACAATTGGCTCAATGGGCTAGTAAGGGAGGTTAATGTAAAGAAATAGAAAGGTTAATAGGCCCAAAATGAAAGAAATTGATCCCTCTATCATACTTCTACAAAACAATGTTACTCAGTCAACTAATTCAGAGTTTGAAACCAGCCAAATTCATCCGCTATCATACTAGACATTCAAAGTAAATTGATGTTTTGAAGCTATTGAAAAGATGAGATAAACAATAAAACACATTTAGAGTAAGTGTTATTTCACTCAGAATTAACAATTATTAGGCTCAAACACTCACTCGGGTAATAGTCTCCACTTCTGTTGAGGGATCATGCAGTGTGCTAATCAGCTAATTACCATTGTCTTTGACTTTATGACCAATAAACCAATTTCTAATTATTGAACACCCGATGCATGCAAATCATCTATTCTAATTCCATACATATACGTTTTCAAATAAGAAATTAATGCATTCATGATTCATATTGCAAATTCAACTGGCTATCAGTGTATAATTCCAAAGCTTTAGGGATAGCATTATTTAAAGCACACACATTTTTTTTTAATTTTAATTTTTAATTCACACAAAACTATAAGCATGCAATTGCAAATTCACAGTTAAACATAAACCAGATAATTTCTCTAGCAGCTCCTCAATGGTAGATGCAGAAATGAGAATCTTTCTTACTGAAAGAGAAATGAACTTTTGTTCCACAGCCTGATCAATAAAAAATAGCAACCCATCGAAAAAATGGTTAACATTTAAAAGTCCAATGGGTTTGGTATGTAGATTGCTCTTGGCCCAAGAGATTATACAGAAGATTTCTTCAAGTGTACCAAAACCTCCTTGTGAAGCGATGAAAGCGTCTGACTGATAAATCTTACAAACCATGTACTCAGACATAAAAGTCGTTTCTATAAGTTAACCGCGTGTAATCCCAGAAATACGTGGTTCAGCCAAAGGGATTGGCATTACACCTACCACATGTGATTTTCCAAAAAGTGTAGCTTGTGAAACATAACCATTCAATCCACGACTTCCCCCTCCATATATCAAATTAATCTTTTTCTCTTATAATTTTTAGTCTAGTTCAATTGCTGCAAGTGCGTAGCAAATATCACTCCCAAGTTGAGAGCCACAAAGTACACATATGGTTTTGATTTGAAGAACTAACTGGCCTTTTATATTTATTCCTTTTGTATGCCCTGGAAAGAGGTTTGGCGATCAAAAGTAGCTATACAAAAATTCAACAAGAAATAGACACAAACAAAAATCATGCATATATACAAGTAGTTGTGATTGTGGCTCACATCTTCCTCTGGTTTTATGTCCAGAAATGGCTTAAACACTTTCTATGAAGTGGGGATATGTTTCCTATCCAATTTTCTTATAGATTGGCAAACAGGGTCGTTTTTAGTCAGATTCCCAAGACTATAACGTTGGTGGTCACTTATGAACTGAGTCCATAAAGCAAGAAATTCTCTTTGTATTATTCCACACGGATGCGTCTCAAGAGTCAATCGGATATCATCCAATGACTCCTTACTCAGTCCATCCTTTATGAAACTAATTTTATATTCTCGATTTACGGACGTAAACCCCACAAATTTGCATCGAGTATTATATGTCCATCGAGCACACTTGTGACAACCATTCACTCTTTTAGCTCTTCGTTTCTTCGCAAAACTACTCTTTCCTAAGCCTGGAAAATGCTTAAAACTAGGTGAAGTTTCGCCAGCTAATCGAACTTTTGCTTCGATTAGCCAACGAATATCTTTAAGGATGTTATTACGCATCAAAAACTTAAGTCTTTCACACCTAGGAGCATAAATTTTTTTCAAATCATTCTGCGGGAGAGATAGATAGTACTTGCGAATTTTTGAAAGCTAAAGATCTATTTTTTTTTTAAAGAAAACTCTAATAAGAAGAAAGTAAAGAACTATAAACTTTACAAAAGGGATGAGAGTACCTGATCAGAGAATAACACAAAGAAAAGATGATTGAGCTCAAGAAGGGTGGCTTGCCTCATACAGATATGGAGTCTCTTATAGAGCAATGAGCATCACTATTCGACACTCGGCTCGAGGTACGCCATAATTGCACCGTCAGGCTTGGTGTCATTTAACGTCTCATTTTTCAACATTTGGTAGTGTGCCTCTTTCTTTATAGGGCAGTGTGATTGCACTGCCCGAGAAGAATGGCTACCACCAGTGGCAATTTTGTCTCTCAAAAATTTTTTTTTAGGGGCCCAATAAAATCATATATACCACACAAGACAATATTATCAAGTTAACCAAAAATTATTTGCACAATGGATCAATTCCAAACACCAATAAACCTTAAGTACACCTTACCCCCTAACTTAAATTGCGCATTGTCCTCAGTCAGCAATAAAAGGATAGAAAATAGGCATACCTGGCGGTCTTCAATGCATGAACTAATATGCAAATATTTTATTTAAACTGCACACAGAGAAACACTATTTGAGCCAAAGTTAATTAAATAATACAAAAATGAACAATATATATTTTATATTTATTTATTTTATTTTTTTTTTTTATAAATCTTAATTCCAAAGACATCCATTTAACCTAAATGGAAAGGTGGTCTGTTAACGTCAGATTCTCAGACAAATGTGTTTCTAAAGGTCACTCAACCACTGATGGTGGATCACCCAACTCCGCCATCTCTTCATTTCTTTCAACAAGATCTTTCTCAACTATGCCTAGATATGATTTCAGCCTTTGACCATTCACTTTAAAACATTGTCCAGACTCTTTAATTTCAATTTCTATTGCCCCATATTCTGATATGGTCTTGATTGTATAGGGTCCTGTCCATTTTGATCTCAACTTCTCTGGGAACAAATGAAGGCTTGAGTTGTAGAGAAGCACCTGCTGACCAACATGAAATTTTTTTCTGTTGATGTGTTGGTCATGCAACTTTTTCATATGCAACTTAGACAATTTGGCATTTTCAAATGCCTCATCCTTAAGTTCTTCAAGTTCATTAAGTTACAATTTCCTATTAAGGCTCACTTCTGTTGATTCCTCATTAATTTTCCTAATGACCCAGTAGGCTTTGTGCGCTATTTCAATTGGCAAATGACATGGCTTGCCATAAACCAACCTATAGGGACTATGAAGCACGAAAACGGCTCGGAAGCGCTGTTTCGGCGTTTCCAAACCGTTTCCCGTTTCGAAAAAGGGAAAAAATGGCCCGAAACATTTTCGGGCCATTTGTGTAATTTTTAGATACTTATGGGCCGTCTCCGCAATTAACAAATTATTTTGGAAACGCGTTCCCAGCGTTTCAGTTGCTTCCAGCTGGCCGCGGCTTCAAAAAAACCCTAAATCCCCAACTTTTTCCACTCTTCCTCTTCTTTTCCTTTTTCCAGTTCGAGTTCGATCGTCCTCGCCCTCGCCGCCACCTGCTTCCGGTCGTGCCGTCGTGTTGTCTTCTGCTTCATCTTCATTGTCGCCATCTACTCGACGTTCCTAATTGCTTCCCTCTTGTAACTATAAGTACTCTGTTTTTCCCTGCTGCTCCCCTCTTAGCTTAAATTAAATGGGTTTCTGCAACGTGACTAGAATATGGTGTTTGCTATTATATAGTATAGAAATATATATATATGTGCTTACACAAATTAATGTAAATGTGAGATGTGATGGTGGGCGCACGATTGGTGCCTCAACTTCAAAAGTATAGAAATATATATATATATATATATATGCTTACACAAATTAAATCAGAAAGCACCAAGCCCTCTTTCTTGATTTGCTAATTAATGTCCAAGTTTAGGTTAATGATGGCTCCACAACACATATTTATATACAAGTATATAAATAGCATTGTTATGTCGCTGCCCAACTCTATATAAATAGCATTGCTGCATTGTTATGTCGCCACCCAGCTCTTAAAAAACATTCATCTTGGTACCTTATATGCCAATTATTTAGGACAACTAATAATAACAGCTTGGCCTTTGAATCCAATTAGGGAAGGCCAGCCAAAAGTAATGCACAACCCCATGACTTGCTCCACTTAGTTATCAAGCATCAACAGAATTATAGCCCCATGACTTGCTCCACTTAGTTATCAAGCATCAACAGACTTTGTGTATGATAACAACTTATTCAAAAATTCAAAAAAGGCTCGTGTTTGGAATTTTTGCTTAGTATAAATTTGTTGAAATTTAATCTTATATTATGAATCCTATATTTGATCATATATTGATTTATTAATTTAATTCATAGGTTATATGGCTCATTCAACTTCAAGTTCAGGATCTAGTAGCAGTATTTCATCAAAAAATAAGGATGAGGAAAATAGTCCGTTATGGAAATATGTGACTAGAATGGAGAAAATGGGAGAAGGAGGGGGTAGTTGGAAATGGACTTGCAACTTTTGTGGTTTGCAAAAATTTGGGACATATACAAGAGTTAGGGCTCATCTATTAAGTATCGGTGGGAAAGGAATTGCTTGTTGTAAAAAGATAAGTCCTGAAATTATAGTTGAGATGAAAAAAGTTGAAAAAGAAGTTGAAGAAAGATTATCAAGTTTACAACATAAGCAAGTGTCATTACCGACTAGTAGTGTTTCTTTGGGACCTTTTTTGTCTTTACATGAACCAAGAGTTTTAGAACATTTAAAGAAAAGAAAATCCATGGATTCACCTATTGCGAAAGCTTTTGACATGCAAACTAGAGCACAATTAGATGCTGAGATTGCTAGAATGTTCTATACTGGGGGTTTACCTTTTAATCTTGCCAGAAACCCATATTATCTGAGTTCTTATTCATTTGCTGCTAATCATCCATTAGATGGTTATATGCCTCCGGGTTATAATAAGTTAAGGACCACATTACTTCAACAAAAAAAGGCAAATGTTGAAAAATTGCTAGAACCTATTAAAAGCACTTGGTTGGGAAAAGGTGTTAGCATTGTTACTGATGGTTGGAGTGACCCACAAAGAAGACCCTTGATTAATTTTTTGGTTGTTTCCGAAAATGGTCCAATGTTTATCAAATCTGTGAATTGTTCAGGTGAAGTAAAGGATAAACATTTTATTGCTAATTTGATGAAAGAGGTAATAGATGAAGTTGGTGACCAAAATGTTGTACAAATCATTACTGATAATGCTGCTAATTGCAAGGGAGTTGGGGAAATCATTGAGCGTATGTTTCCACATATTTATTGGACTCCTTGTATTATCCATACACTTAATCTTGCTTTGAAGAATATATGTGCAGCTAGGAATTTAGAAAGTAATCAAGAGACATATGATGAGTGTCATTGGATCACTGAGTGCATGGAGATGCTTTGGTCATAAAAAATTTTATAATGAATCATTCAATGAGATTGGCCATGTTCAATCGGTTTAGTTCTTTGAAGTTGCTTGCAGTTGCTGACACTCGATTTGCTTCTATTGTTGTTATGCTTAAAAGATTTAAACTTCTTATACGTGCACTTGAAGCAATGGTTATGAGTGATGAATGGGCACAATATCGAGATGATGACCAAAGAAAAGCTCGATTTGTTCGTGAATTGGTTGTGAATGAGAATTTTTGGAAAAAAATTAATTATATTCTCGCTTTCATAGCACCTATTTATGATATGCTTAGAGTTTGTGATACAAACAAACCATGCCTTCATTTGGTCTATGAGATGTGGGATTCTATGATTTTCAACATGAAGAAGGTTATTTATGATCATGAAGGCAAGCCGCCAAGTGATTTTTCATCATTTTTTCACGTCATTCATCGTATTCTTCTTGCTCGTTGGACAAAACATAGCACTCCATTACATTACCTAGCTCATTCTTTGAACCCGAGGTAATTTTCAAATTCAATCTTTATTTCTTACTAATTCAATACTCTATTTATTTATTTTTTTAAATTTTTGTTGATTTTGTCTTTTGAAGGTATTATAATGATAAATGGCTTCAAGAAAAAGAAGGTAGAATGCCTCCACATATGGATGGAGATGTCTCCACACAAAGAATGAAGTGTTTTAGGAGACTTTTTCCTAATCCAGATGAGCGTGCTATTGTTGATGATGCGTTTGCTGATTTTTCTCTCAAAAGTGGGCCATTTGGAGACCCAGATGCTATCTTGAATAGCTATGATAAGGAACCTAGGAAATGGTGGGCATGTTATGGTTCACGTGCTCCTTTGCTTCAAAGGTTAGCTTTTAAGGTGCTTGGACAACCTACTTCTTCATCTTGTTCTGAAAGGAATTGGAGTACTTATTCTTTCGTTCATTCATTTAGAAGGAATAAATTAACTCCAAAGCGTGCAGAGGATTTGGTCTTTGTTCATAACAATCTTCGTCTTTTATCAAGAAACACCTCCCAATATTATGACGAGAAGACAAAGATGTGGGATGTAGGTAGAGATGAATTTGGGAGTATGGAAGATGCGGGTATTCTCGAATTTGCTAATCTCTCCTTAGATGAACCAGAGTTGGAGTCTGTACTATTTGGTGAAGATATTAGCCAGTCTATAGAGACAGAGCGTGATGAACTGAATGAACTTTTATAAATTGTATTATGTTTGATTCTGTTATTTAAATTCACTGTTTGTTTTTAATTACTAAGTCATGTAAGGATAATAGAACTTTCTAAATATTGTTGATGGTTATTTGAATGCATTGTGGACTTTATGTTTATGTTTGTTTGAATACATTATGGAACTTATGTTTATTGTTTATATTTGATTTTTTTTATATTAAAAATTATATTTATAAAAAAACCCCTATATTTTTTAAATTTACAGTTTATCCCGCGTTTCCGTTTCCTACCTTTTTAGAAAAATGCCGTTTCCGCATTTTCGTTTCCTATCGGAAACGTCTCCCGTTTTCGTTTCCGTGCAACCTAGTATAAGGAGACATGCCTAGAATGGTCTTGTATGCAGTTTTATAGGCCCAAAGTGCATTAATCAACCTCAAGGACCAATCCTTGCGATTAGAATTGACTGTTTTCTCTAAAATCCTTTTTATCTCCCTATTGGCCAATTCAGCTTGGCCATTGGTTTAAGGGTGATATAGGGTTGCAACCTTGTGGACTACTCCATAATTTCTCATTAATTTAGCCACTGGTTTGTTGTAGAAATGAGAACCTCCATCACTTATGATGGCCCTAGGCATTCCAAATCTACTAAAAATAGTTTCTTTCAAAAACTTCATTACAACCTGATGATCGTTTGTTCTTGTTGGGATTGCTTCTACCCACTTGGACACATAGTCAACAGCTAACAAGATGTACTCGTGTCCACTTGAATTAACAAATGGTCCCATGAAGTATATTCCCCAACAATCAAAGATTTTTAACACCTGAATGGGTTGCAAGAGCATCATATTCCTCTTGGTTAGGCTTCCTAGCCTTTGGCATCTATCATATGAGCTACAGAACTGATGCATATCTCTAAACATGGTAGGCCAAAAGAATCTACTTTGTAAGATCTTGGCCAATGTTTTTCTTGTGGAGAAATGACCTCCACAAGCAAGAGTATGACAAAAATTCAAAACACTCTGTTGCTTATGCTCGGGAATGCACCTTCTTAAAATTTGGTCAACACAATGCTTATACAAGTAAAGGTCATCCCAGAAATAAGTCCTAACCTTCCCAAAGAATTTTTGTTTATCTAGCTTGGTCAAATGATTTGGAATTAGACCGGTGGCTAGATAGTTGGCCAGATCTGCATACCATGGTGTAACAGAGGTTGAGGTATCATTGATAAGAAATAGTTGTTCATCTGGAAAGGTGTCCCTGATTGGTTCCTTGTCTAGATTAAGGTCTTGGCATGGAAGTCTAGACAAATGGTCTGCCACCACATTTTCTGCTCCCTTTTTATCTTTGATTTCTATGTTGAATTCTTGAAGTAACAAAATCCACCTAATAAGACGCGGTTTGGCATCTTGTTTGGTGAGCAAGTATTTCAAAGCAGCATGGTCAGTGAAAACAATGACCAAGGACCCCACCAGATATGATCTAAACTTTTCTAATGCAAAAACTACTACCAATAGTTTTTTCTCAGTTGTTGTGTAATTTTTTTGGGCTTTATCGAGGGTTTTACTGGCATAGTAGATGACATAAGGTTTTTTATCTTTTCTTTGCCCTAGGACTGCTCTTATAGCATAATCACTTGCATCACACATAAGTTCAAAGGGCAATAACCAATCTGGTGGTTGAATAATGGGGGCTAAGATGAGAGCATTTCTTAACCTCTCAAAAGAGGTTTGACAAGCTGATGTCCATTCAAATGGGACATTCTGGGAGAGCAAATTACACAAAGGCCGGGCTATGCTGCTAAAAGATGCTATGAATCTCCTATAGAACCCAGCATGCATAGGGAAAGACCTGATGTCCTTAACACTCTTAAGGATTGGTAGTTTTTGGATGGCTTCTACTTTGGCTTTGTCCACCTCCATTCCCTTAGCAGAGACAATATGCCCTAGGACTATACCTTGTTTGACCATGAAATGACATTTTTTCCAGTTAAGCACAAGGTGGGTTTCTTCACAACGAGCTAGAACTCTCTCTAAATTCTCTAAACACGCGTCAAAACTAGCTCCATAGATAGAGAAATCATCCATACAAACCTCCACAATGTGTTCTGTCATCTCACTAAAAATACTCATCACACACCTTTGGAAAGTGGCAGGGGCATTGCATAGTCCAAAAGGCATACGTCTATAGGTAAATATCCCAAATGGACATGTGAAAATGGTCTTTTCCTAGTCCTCCAAGGTAATGTCAATCTGGTTATATCCTGAATAACCATCAAGGAAACAATAGAATGCTTGCCTAGCTATTCTTTCAAAGACTTGGTCCAAGAATGGCAATGGAAAATGGTCTTTTCTAGTCATTGCATTGAGTTTTTTGTAATCGATGCACACTCTCCATCCAGTTTGGATGCGAGTGGGGATCGACTCATTCTTTTCATTTCTCACCACTGTGACTCCAGACCTTTTTGGGACCACTTGAGTGGGGCTAACCCACTTTGAATCAAAGATGGGGTATATAATATCTGCATCGAGCAACTTTAGCACTTCTTTCCTAACCACCTCTTTCATGTTAGGATTGAGTCTCCTCTGCATTTGCCTAACAGGTTTAACATCCTTCTCTAGAAATATCCTATGAGTGCAAGTCAAAAGACTAATTCCATGCAAGTCTGAGATGGTCCAACCTAAGGCTTTTTTATGAGCTCTCAGAATGTTTATCAGTTGAATTTCCTGTTGGGATGTCAAACTTGAAGAGATGACTACGGCGAGTGTGTTCTCATCACCTAGAAATGCATATTTTAACTCACTTGACAAAGGTCTCATTCCAGGTGTGGGTGAGGTATTATCAGATTGTGACTTCTCATTGTTCAGAGAACCCAATGGTTCTGATTTGGGAATCCATTGAGCCACAGGCATTGCTTCTTGCTCCCTAGTGTTCTCTAATTCTTTTAACTCTTTCTCTTTTTGATTTTCTTCCATAGATTTGTTCAAAAATTCTTTTGCAAAATAGTCCTCAGCTAATGTTTGAACCAAATCTACTTCCTCCACCCCATTCTCAGCTATGTGTTGTTTGGAAACTCTAAAGATATTCATCTCTACAGTCATGTTTCCAAATAATAACTTAAGTATTCCATTCCTATAATTAATTATGGCATTTGAAGTTACTAGGAATGGTCTACCAAGAATGACTGGAATAGGGGGTTGAGCGCCTTGATGGGGTTGTGTGTCCAAGACTATAAAATCAACAGGGAAGTAAAATTTGTCCACCTGTACTAATACACCCTCCACTATCCTCCTAGGGACTTTGATTGACCTATCAATAAGCTGTAGGGTAACTCTTGTTGGCTTGAGTTCTCCTAAGCCCAGTTGCTGATATACACTATAAGGAAGCAAGTTGACACTTGCTCCTATATCTAAGAGTGCTTGGTCCACCCTCTGGCTTCCAATTATGCAAGAAATGGTTGGGCTACCAGGGTCTTTGTACTTAGGAGGTGTTTTAAGTTGCAGGATGGAACTCACATGTTCAGTTAAGAATGCTTTCTCATGGATGTTGATCTTTCTTTTAACAGTACATAAGTCTTTTAAGAATTTTGCATAAGATGGTGTCTGTTTGATTGTATCAAGGAGAGGAATGTTAATCCTCACCTGCTTGAACACTTCATAAATATCAACATTTTGTTTTTCCCTCTTTGTTTGAGTAAGTCTTTGAGGGAATGGTGGTGTAGGGTTGCTCTTGAATTCTACCACCTTATTTTTTTTTTTATCTTCCTTTTTTTTGTTTTCAAGTTTTTCCTCCAAAGCTAGAGCATTGTCATTTTTTATATTTTCATTTTGTTCTTCTTCTTGTGTATTAGGTTGGTTTGTCCTAGGGTCATCTGGTTTGTCAATTATTTTTCCATTCCTAAGGACAATGACTGCTTGCACCTGCTCATGATTATTGTTCCCAATATTTGATAATTCCACTTGATTTGTTTGCCTCACGAGGTTGGGATTTAGTTGAGAAGGGAATTTCCCAGGTTCTCTCACAGTCAAAGTTTGAGTTAGCTTGGTTAGTTGACTCCTCATATCTTCTACAACTCTATTTGTTTGGTCTTGATTTTTGACAAGCGGAGCAACCTGATTGTTGATGACTGTTTTAAGTATTGGATGTCGAACCTTGATTTTGTTGGAAGGAGTGTTGTTGTGCAGGGAAGGGAGGTTGAGAATGATCTCCAGAATTATTCCTCCAAGAAAAATTGGGGTGATTTCTATTATTGGGATAGTATGAATTGTAGTTCTGATTATTCCCATAATAGGCTCCACTCTGATTTTGATTTTGTCTCCCCTCAAAGTTGTGTGAATGATTGTTATTAGTCTGCCCATACAATACCTCCTTGAAAGCAAGTAGGGTAGGACATTCTTCAGTTGAATGATCTGTTGCATCACATATAGCACACTTTACTTTCACTTAATTAACGGATTGCACATTTTTGGGTTCTATGTTTTCAACTTTCTTTGTTAAAGCAGTTAGTCTTGCATTTAAATCGTCACTCTTACTCAGTTGGTATCTCCCTCTAGGTTGTGGATTTTATCTTGAATCAAAAGCAGATATTGGACCAACTTCCCAATTCCTTGTATTCTCAGCAACTGTGTCAAAAAAGTGAAAAGCTTCTTCTGGAGTATTCTTATAGAATTCTTCATTGCACATTGTAGAAACTAGCATTTTCAATTAGGAAGTGAGTGAATCATAAAAGAAACTGACCACTCTCCATTGCTCAAAAGCATGGTGCGGACAAGTATGAAGAAGGCCCTTAAACCTTTCCCACGCTTGAGCAAAATTTTCATTTGGTTTACAGACAAAGTTCATGATTTGCCTTTGAAGAGTAGTAGTTTTGTTGGCGATGAAGTATTTTTTTAAGAAAGTTGATTGCATTTCTCTCCAAGTTCCTATAGATCTAGGTGGGAGAGCACCTAACCACATTTTTGCCTTATCTTTCAGTGAGAATGAAAAGAGTTTTAATCTTATGACATCCTCATTTGTTGTATGATCCATGCTAGTGCTACATACTTTCTCAAATTCTTTCATATGAGTATATGGATTTTCAGAATCCATGCCATGAAAAGTTGGCAACAATTGGATTGTGCCAGGTTTGAAGTTAAACCTATGATGGTTGATGGGAAGAATTATGCATGAAGGGGTTGTCTGCCTAGGAGGGTGAAGATACTCCCTAAGGGATCTGATCATCTCCTGATCAATGGGATTAGGGTCACCGTGGTCGCTACCACGTCCAGACATGTTGTGTGCAAGTGGCATGTTCTCGTTGTGCTAAGACATGATTGATTGATACTCTATAGTTCTACTTGACCTAAGAATCATACACCATATACAAACAAAAATAAAAAAAAGAAAAAGAAAAGAAGGAACAGAGTTACCGAATTTATCAGGAGATACTTATTCTTATTTTTTTTCTTTTTGTTTTTGCCTCAATCTCCCCGGCAACGGCGCCAAAATTTGGCTGCACTCTCACCTTGCAATTAAAACACATTAAAACTTTTATATTTTTTTCTTTATTTTGGTGAGAGGTTTATACTCGTCAGTGTACGAGTGTAGTTGTAATCCAAATTTAAATTTATATTTTCTGGATGAGTCCAGGTCGTCCACTGAGAGGTTTATTTATGGCAAAAGCAAAAGAATGTCACACACACGCACACGTATTTAGATGGATTGGTAATAAGATTTTTTTATTATTTTTTTTAGATAACAAATACTAGAAAATAAAGTAAGGTAGAAGTTGAAATAAATGCTTAATGTGAGGATATAAAATTGGATAGCACTTGAGTTAAAACAATTTTAGCACCAACCCATTGATTCCCAAATTTTAGCAAACAAGGTTTAATAACATTAATTTAATTTCAGATATGAGAGTTTGTTACTAAATGCAATTAGAGATGATGATAGTTCTAGTTTAAGCAATCCCCATACATGATATGCGGGATTCTAATTTAAGCAACTGCCATAAATCTAATTACAATTAATATACAAAACAACTAAATTAATCATCCGGGTTTGGGTATGATAGCGTTTCCAGTTCTAGTAACTCTCATGCGTGACATGAAAGTTTTAAGTTAGGCTTACGCTCCAATCCAAATCTAGTGATTTTTCAATAATTAAAACTCACTCATATTGAAATTTAAATTAATGTTACTCATTTAAAACGCAGCTTTCTTTGAGAATCATTGGCGTTGGACACTGTCCTTGCCTTAACCCAAGATTAGGTTTAACTACTCATTTCCTTTTAAAAGTTAATTAACAAGAATTTAAATGGTGCAATTTAAATAAAAGAATTTAAATGACAAGAATTAAAATAGTGGAAACTAACCGGCCATTCAGGCGATGGATAATTAAAAGACAAGAATTAAAATTGCAAAAATTTAAAGGTATAAACTAACCGGCCATTTAGGCGGTAGATAATAAAGTAATAATAAATGACATAAGAATTTAAAAGAAGAAAGAAAGGAAGTAAGATTACAAGAGAAAAGAAGAGAGAGAATAAGAGCAATTCTCTAAGAGAAACTCTAAGAACAAAACTAAACTTTGATTCAAGTAATAACAACTTTCTTACAAGTGCACCCAAGTGAGCTATTTATAGCCCACAAGATGCAATACAAACCACACAATTATTCAACTAGACATAATTATATCTAATTGACACTCACAAAACATTCACCTAACTAGTGGAAGAAAATTAGCTAAAAGACAAAAAGTACAAAAGACTTTAGGTGGTGGAATACTCATAAGAATACAAAAGACTTTAGGTGGTAAATCACTCATAAAAATATAAAACAAAGAAAAGTCTTCTACAAGTTGGGCTTTTGTTGGGCCTTTGGTTGGATCTTGGGCCTTTGGTTGGATTCCATTTGATAGTTGGGCCAAGTGCACTTGAAACATCTTTTAGACTTCATAATTGGCCTTTGAATTTTGAGCAATAATAACGAGTAATCCAATGTCTTCGATTATGCCCCTAATTAATTGTAGAAGTCAACTTCTTTGCTTCATCATGAAATAATATATAATACGAATAATTATTTATTTTAAGCATAAATATAAAGCCAAAATGGGGATATAATTCATTAAGATTTAGGAAATATTGACCCTTATCAGGGAACCTTAATGGCCCCGAACTCCAGCATTCGGGGCCTTCGGTACGCCCCAAACCCTGGGGTTCGAGGCACACCTTCGGTGGCCATAGCTATCCCCATGGCCGCCGCTTCCTATATATATATATGTGTGTGTGTTTTTAATATATGTGTGTATATTTGTATATTAATTATAAAATTATCAATTACTTATAAATCATAAATCATATATCATATGCACTTACCTCTTAACTCAATAAGATCTCACTAACATATATAATTAAAAGTTTGAGAATAACTTATTAAATAAATATTAGACTCTCAATTACTTTTAATCTTAATATTATTATTATTATTATTATTATTCTCATAATATATATATTATATACATATTGCACTGATTGCATTATTATTATTCTCATAATATATATATGTTATATACATATTACACTGGTAGCATTATTATTATTATTATTATTGTAATATCCTAGTATTTTGAGAATAATAATAATTAATTTTATATTTAAAATATTTTTTAGAAATTATAATTGAGAAAACTAGTGGGTTAACTTGAAGAAAATAAATAAGTAAATGGGTTTAGAATTAGTGGGCTAAATTAAGTAAATGGACTTATAGTTAATGGGCTAAGTTGATAAATGAAAGGTTAAGTAAATGAGCTTAGAGTTGGTAGGTTAAGAAAGTGGGCATAAAATTTATGGAAAGTGGGCTTAAAATTTATGGACTAAATGAAAGAATAGTCCATTCAAAATAGGATTTAGTTGAAAAATAATAATCAAAGATAATAGGTGAATTAATGGAGAATGTGGGAGACAAAATATGGTGTGAATAAATAATCAAAGATAATAGGTAAATTAATGGAGAATGTGAGAGACAAAATATGGTTTGAATAAATAATCAAAGATAATGAGTGAATTAATGGAGAATGTGGAAGACAAAATATGGTGTGAATAAATAATCAAAGATAATTGGTGAATTAATGGAGAATGTGGGAGACAAAATATGGTGTGAATAAATAATCAAAGATAATGGGAGAATTAATGGAGAAATGTGGGAGACAAAATATGGTGTGAACAAATAATCAAAGATAAAGGATGAATTAATGGAGAAATGTGGGAGACAAAGTAAAGTGTGGCTAAATAATCAAAGATAATGGGTGAATTAATGGAGAAATATGGAAGATAAAGTAGAGTATGGACAAATAATTAAATATTATGAGTGAGATTTAGTGGAAAATTAAATAAAAAAATGATAAAATAATAAAAACTAGTGGATCACTACAATTAAACTAAAATTAATTCAACCTCTATAAATAGAGAAAACTTGAAAGGTTAAAAGACTTGAATTAGAAATGTTGTAAGAAAGAAGGATTTGAGAGGAGGAGAGAGATTTGGAAAAGGAAAAAAAGAAAGAGATTGTGAGAAAAATTGAGCTTGTGAAAGAGATTTGGAAGGAAGAAGTAAGGAAGAGGAATTTGGGCACATCAAAGACAAGGTTGAAGAAAGTGTTACAAGGTAAGTGTAAAATATCTCAAATAGATGGAAGTTGATAATATTTTCTTTTATCTTATTATGTTTAATTTTTTGAAACATTTTAAAAAAAAAAATTAAGTGTTTTATTTTATGAATTATTATGGAAGAAATTTATGGAAAATATGGAAAGAAATATTTATTTGGTAATTGTTGGGATAAAAAGAATTCTTGAAAAATAGAAGAAAAATAAGAAGAAATTATGAAAAATTCCCATAAAATTTTAAAAGATTAGAAATGTTGTTTTATGAATTTTTGTGGAAAAAAAATTTAAAAAATGCTTGGGGAAGTATTAATTTTGGAATTATTGAGCAAATAATGGGGAGAAATTTAAGCGATTGAGGAAAATAAGTTTTAATACCCCTTGAATAAATATGATGTCCATGGATCATTGAGACTAAAGTTTGAGTATAACTAAGAGTCTAGTGCGAAAGTCGAGGCGAGCACGTTTTTGAGATTAAAGCACATTTTTCGAGACTCAAGCTGATTTCAAATGTAAGCTAGTATTTCTCAAACCTAATTTGTCTATGAAATGTAATTTCTAAAATGTGCCATATGATTTGATAGAATGTTAAATGCGATGTATGTTTCAAAGTATGTTTCGACATGTTGACATGGTATGGTGTGTGCAAATGTCACATAGATGCATTTACATAAAATGATGATGATATGCATATGTTCACATATAATCCATCGTTACTCATGCATTGCATATGTTTGAGAGTACGGGTGGGCATCGCTGCTTTACCAAGGGTGCATCCATACACCTCGGCCTGGAAAGAGCTGGTCGTAAAAATGGTAAGTGGCATATGAAGTATGGATGCCCGTCGGCTCAAACAGGCCAAATGACAGGACATTATGCATTTACATTCATTCATGAATATTATACTCTTACTTAGATGGCCGATCATCTAATTGGGCGATGCCCCTGGTATATTTAATGTTCCAGATGGAAGTCATAGCAGAAACGAAGGAAATGAAGACATGTGATGGCACTCGTTGAAGTGCGTAAATGTATCGGTTATGTATATAACCTGTCATGTTATGTCTTGCTATGTTATCCATGATGTTAATTATGATATTTCGACATGTAATATTAAGGGATGATCATGATTATGTTTAAACACTAGTACGTTTGAGAATGATGTTATGAATTTATTATGAATATGAATGTACAATTCTGATGTTAAAAGCTTGTTAAGTATTAGGTTACGATATATCATGTTTCCGCTGTTAGTTATAGTTACCCCAATGAGGAGAATGAGAGAAAGAAAAAGAAAAAGAAATATATGAGGTAGAATTGATAAAATAATTATTAATTAATAAATGTTGGGATAAGAAACGCTTCGAGAAGAACGGGGCGTTACAATTATTATCATAATATATATATATATATTATATGCATATTGCACTGGTAGCATTAAATTAACTCAACTCCAAGTAGCCGCAATTGTATCATTGCTTACTTGCTCAAATTGTAAATTAAAAGAGGGAAGGATCCGTGCAAATTGAAGTGTGTAACATAATATAATATATTATATATAAAGTGGAAGTCGAGAGCCTCCGAACTATAGAGTTTGGAGGCTTCCAACGCCTCCGAACTTCAAGGTTTGGAGATAGTGTGTAATATAATATATTATATTATATATAAAGTGAAAATTGAGAGTCTTCGAATTTTAAGGTTCGGAGGTAGTCAATGCTTCTGAATTCTAGAGTTTAGAAGCACAGGTCACCTCCAAACTCCATGGTTCGGAGGTAGTCTGTGCTTTCGAACTCTAGAGTTCGAAAGTACTAGCTGCCTTTGAACATTTGGAGACAAGTGTTAGGGGTAACAGTGGTCAATCCAAACTCTAGTGTTCGGAGGCCGTCACCTCCTCCAAATCTAGTGTCCATTGCCATTGTGAAGTATGTGATATGTGGGAGAGGATAATTTTGAAATATAAGTGATTGTAGAAAAGTAATAAAAGTGATTATAAAAAATATTTATTAAATTTATTTTAATTATGGGACAAAGTACAAAAACATGGCTAGAATTTTCCTCAAACCCCCGTCTCCCTATAAATTCAAATCTGCCGAGCCAAACAGTCGACGAGCTATATCGTGCGGAGACAAGACATTTCCCTGAACCGCGAAATACCAAATCCAGATTCTCCTTCTTGAAGAAGAAGGCAATCGCATCGAAGCGACCCTTTGCAGTTGTTTCCGGCAAGCTTGAGAGAGAGAGAGAATGGAGAAGACGACCATGGCCGTTGCTCTGTTACTGTTTGTTTCTGCCCTTGCGCTCTCAAACGCCGAAGAAGCCTTCGACGTCCGGCAACGTGTCTGCACTGCGACGAGGTTCTTTCTCAGTTCTCTTTACTGGTCCCGTTTGCCCATATCTTAACCTAAAACCTATTTTAGTGAATATAATCTAGATCTGACAGGTTGTTTTATGCATGTATCTATCCTATCATACGGTTATGTATGTGGAGAAATTTGCATACAGTATGTATGCGGTTTTGGATGCCATGTGTACATATCACATTAGGGTTTTGTTGCTGGAAGCTTGAGAAAAAAAAAATTGAAACGCTATATTGGGGACTTTGGAATTGAGAAGTAGAAAGAAAAGGGAAGGAAAATGACAGTAAACTAAAATGAAGGAATCAAGTTCCATTTATTTTTATTTAATATTGATTGGGTCTGAAAGTGAGATGGCAACGGGTATATATTTGTTAAACTCTGGTACAGTGAATGTTTTAGTTTTCTCGGGTGTAGTAGTAAAGAGTTTCATAATTCAACTTTATCAGGCTCTTTGCGTATTTGTTCATTAACAGCTAATTTATCCTCCCCCGGAGGGAAGCTTGCTGCTTTTAGAAGAAAATATCACATAAATATACTTATTTTTTATCAAGCTAGTCATGTGCATAAACCTTTACCATTAATTCTTATCATTTATTACCTCTCAGCAAAAATGTTACACACTAATCTTTTCAACTATGGCAATTAAAATACCACTCCGTAATGCTGTAGGGTCAAACTATGAAAACTAGGTTGATAGGGCATTACTGGGGATACTTTTAATTGTCTTTTTTCCCAATGACGTTTCTATCTTAAATCCCTCATTTTTGTTGGCTTGTGCAAGTCACGTGATAAGGTTGTTATTAGCCGCCAATGAGACAGGGCGATTGACCTAATTATACCTGCTAGGGTGTTAATGATTTTAGTCATGCAGAGTCATACTTTGAACAGGTTTTTGTATAATTACCACTTTTTCTTTTTATTCATGGCATTGATTGATTAATTACTTCTCTATTCTTTTTAATCTTTTTGATGAGCAGGTATGGCATTGTGAAAGACATATTGAACAATTCATCTGTACCTTCTAACATACCAGACCGATGTACTCCAATCCATTTAAATCTTGTGGTAATTTTCATTTACAAGTTTACACTGCTAAGTGCTAAATGCTGGTCAAATATGTGGTCATATATATGGAAACTGTAGATATCCTAATTTAGTAGTGTGATAATTATGACTCAAAATTCTTATTTATCTATGATTGGGTTTCTTAATTTTACCGTGACTATCATTTCGAATTTGACTGTAATTACGATGTTGTCAAATTCGATTTTATATGAGATTTATCTCATTTGGAGGAATATCTTCATGCGTCATCTTCTAATCAGGATATAATTTCCTGTGTTCGTTCATAGATGATTTTAGGTCTATAAATAGGTGTTCAGGACACATGAAATTAGACACAGAGTGTGTGTGCTAATATCACTTTTATATTACCAATATTTCGTTAGTGATATTTTGTTTTTTCTGCCCGTGATTTTTCCCGATTTGGGTTTTCTACGTTAAATTCTGTGTTTGTGTGTGGTTGATTGGTTTGATTGTGGTTTGTTATTGATCCAATTTCGTAACAAGTAGTCATAGCATCATTTCACAAATTATTTCAAGTATTGACATTAGATTCATATTCTAGGGTGATTTTTATCTGTTGTTGTTAACATGTTATCTAGGTGTATGGTGTGGGCATATTGATGCTGACATGAAATGGTATACTAAACAAAATCTTTATGAGCTAGATGCTTTGAGATTATAACAATATTAGGCTAAGAACCATGGATATAATGGGACATGATATGCTGACATAGTGAATTTAAGAAAACACAGGACATGACAACATGGAGGAAAACAAATATATATCATTTGTAATTCATATATATCAAACTGCTACAACAAAACACTAGTTGAAAGGCAAAAGAAAAAATGTATTTCATAATTTACTAGTCAATATACTAGCATAAAGTTATTGTCTTCCATCAAAATAGGAAACTATGCCAATCTACAGATGGCCAGATAAGTTTTATGTAAATTTATGATTCAAAATGGTCACAAATTAATTTCAATGTTCTTTGAATTTAAAAGAAAGTATGAATAAAAAGGATCAAAGATCCATTTCATGAATATTTATTCATTAATAAATGAATGCTCTTTAGCTTAAAATTAAGAAGTCCCAAAGAAGAAAGGATAGAGGCATAATTCCTTGTTGCTTTTATCTTACTGAGAGATCTTAAGGTACTTTCTTCAATCTCGCAAGCTCTATGTATGTCAGAGTGATTGCCCAAACACACTGTGGGCTACTAGATTATATCTTTAAAAATTTTTGTTCCTAAGCACGATGGTAGATATGGCCCAAATACCTCAAATATGTTCATTTAGTTGAGAAGAAATGCATAATCTAGAGTTTCAAGATATCTAGCCAAAAAAAAAAGAGAGGCTTCAAGGCACCTATCGCGACACATTCAAGCTATTTATTATCTCCAAATCATTCTTTCCTATATTTTTTTCACATGTATGGTATTGAGAGTAAAAACAATAGTATAAAAAATAAAGCTAACCCTCTATTGTTGGGACCCTAGCCCTAACTGATGCTTCTTTAGAAGATAGATGCCAGATCTGAAATTTGACCGTGAGAATTCTCTCTAATTAAGAGAGAAACTCGCGAAAAGTTGAGGGGAGTTGAGAATTTGGAGGGAAAGGTTAGATAGTGGGAGAAAGATCGAGAGAGGGAAAATTAGCTGATTCAATTCAAAGATGATTACAATTGAGCTGAGGCAGAGTAGTTATACTGCTCAGCTAGAAATAGGTGCTAAAAACAGTTGCCCAAATCCCTTCTAGAATCAACAACTTGCCTACCCACTTGTAGACAGTTAGCGTTGCTAGCACATGCTGCCAGCAAGCTAATTTCCCAGTCAAAAGAAATAGCTAACGTCTATAGCTACCAATTATTACAATGTGTTCAATGTAACGCCTAACTGCTTGGGGTACATGATAATAGAACTGGAAATTGAGGGAGAAATAGCAAGAATTGAGGGGGAAACAGACAAAATATTAGGAAGAACAGACTGTGAGGACCCTATCCCAAATTCTACAAGGTAGTTACCACTACCAGTAACTGCTCCTAAATCACTCCCACTACCTCCCTGCTGCTCCATAACTGTAATTCCTAGAACATAATTGTAAATAACCACTAAATAAATATATAACAATTGAAAATAAAATAAGAAAATATCTTCTTAATTCTTGGGGTCATGACATCTATCTACCAACTTAAGTTTTTAGATGAGATGGTGGTTAACAATTCAACATGGTACTAAAATTGGGGGGCAGGGGGAGAGGGTTGCAGAGAGAGAGAGAGAGAGAGAGAGAGCAGAACTAGTAGAAAATGAAAAGGCCTGCAGCAAATCTAAGACAGCAGGAGAGTTCATAATTCTTATGGAGTAAAATTTCCCTTTGCCTTGAAAAGGAAAATTGTATGGTTTATTTTGGGCTTATAGTTTGCTATTACTGTAAAGCCTGAGCTTGTAAAATGTCTCGCTTGAATCTATTTTTTATTGTGGAGTTTGTTCTAGATGCAGATAAAAATATGTACAGTCATGCTCTCTATGCATTGATAATTGGCCACAATTCTTCTTTCTTATTGCATGTTGTCAAGGTTGTCTTTACTTCTGTCATTATATGTTTCTGTTCTGCTGAATTCCTCCTGTAATTCCATACACTCATATTCCAGGCAAGGCATGGAACTCGAGCCCCAACCAAGAAAAAAATTAAATTGCTAAACAATTTAGCCATGCGCATGGAAATCCTTCTACAAGATGCAAAAGAACGAAAATTATCTTTGGAGCAAGTTCCTGCCTGGTTCTGGGGATGGGAGTCTCCATGGAAAGGGAAGCTCAAAGGTGGGGAATTAATTAGTGAAGGAGAAAATGAAATGTATAATCTAGGGATCAGAGTCCGGGACAAGTTTCCGCAACTTTTTGGTGAGGATTACCATCCAGATGTGTATGCAATAAAGACAACTCAGGTTGGCTGCATTTTACTTTTCATTTTATTCACTTGTGCAAAGTGCTGCCATCAAATGTTGCCCGGGTGACTTGGAACTGTCTACGTTCTATCCAATGCCTCATTACTGTACGACTTCTAGTGCTGTTACAGTTCATTGATGTTTGCCTTTACTTTTCATGAATTATGAGATAGATTCCTCGGGCATCAGCTAGTGCAGTAGCATTTGGCATGGGGCTGTTTAGTGGGAGAGGAAATCTTGGACCAGGGCTTCATCAAGCTTTTGCAGTAACCAGTGAAAGCCGTGCTAGTGATATATGGCTGAGATTCCATGATTGTTGTCAGAACTACAAGGTACAAAGTCTGGACCTCTCTTTCAGTCAGCCTAGCTCATTTTAAACACTTGCATGCATGTATGGTCTATGGTGTACGTATAGAGATTAAATTATTTCTTGCACTCTATGCAGTTGAGATTTGTTTATCAATCAGATGCTTGAAAATTAATAGACTAGTGATACATGTACAAGGCTTATTAAAAACTGTAATGATTAATAGGAAATACAATTAAAATGGCATTCCCTGAAAATCATTAGGAAAATGCATCTGAACCATATCGACCTGGTCACCTCATTTATTCTTTGTTCTATGTTCTCTAGTACCATTTTGTTGGGAGGTATAATCACATATGTTTGTAAGTGACATTGTTAAGATCAAACAAGCTTGGAAAACTTTTAGCATACCCTATGTGTGCGGACATACCTGTATGGAACAGACTGATGCTTTTTTCTATTGAAAAAAGGATGACACCTAGGATGGTTCTCAGTTGTATTATCTTTGAATTCAAGCCTAGTAAGTGGACTGCAAAAGCTAGAGAAAATGAGTAAATACTTAATTTACTAAAAAAGGATAGGTGGCCAACATAGTGATGGTACTATTGAAGAAAGAAGCTTGAAAGGCAACACAACCAGGAGACAAGATTCAACATCAAGTTATTATTGTGCCTAGGCCATTGTGCTCTTCACATTCATTGTTTATCTTTCTGTTTTCAAGGTCTGATAAGACCCAAGAAGAGGGGAAAAAATGTCACAAAACAATGGACTTTAGGCAACTCACCCTTAATATATTAGAAGAAAAGTTGAGAATACAATTTATGGATGTAGATTTAATTGATAGTCTACTGATAATAGACTTAATAGATATGTTTTATCGATGAACTTCTACCACCTACATTACAAGCCCAACATGAATAACAAGATAGGTCGATGAGTAACAAGAATGATAGATCATTTTGTAATTTTGCCTGCACTGATGCCTGAGCTAGTATATCTTGTTAGCAAGTTTTGATGACATGAATGAACACTGCTTTAGGTGGATGAAGGTAACTGTATTATTTGCTGATTGTTGCAGTAGATGGATTAAAGCATCATGCTTCTCCTTGGAAAGTGTCTCATACTCATAAGTAGAAGCAGTTGCTGGAACAATGGGGATATTAATATCTTGTTGATGACAAGGTAGCCTAAGAGAAAAGCGTATGTTAGGACCCTGGCCCTAGCTTGTGATTTTCTTGAAGATAGGATTGAAAGAGGTAGGAGAAATAG
This sequence comes from Diospyros kaki, assembly GCA_036245055.1. NCBI lineage: Eukaryota > Viridiplantae > Streptophyta > Magnoliopsida > Ericales > Ebenaceae > Diospyros > Diospyros kaki. The sequence goes on along the minus strand of BSEG01000002.1, from coordinate 45,072,572 downwards.
AAAGAAATGAGGGAGAATCAGGCAGAACAAGAGGGAAAACTAAGAGAGATGAAGGAGAAGTAGACAGGAAGTAGGGGGAATCAGAGAGAAACTGAGGGAGAGAGTAAGGGAGAATTGCAAAGGAAAAGGGAAATCTTTAATTATCATCATTCATAATTTTGGCCAAGAGGTGTATTAACTTTATATATCAGCTATCCACAATCTTTACAGAGCAATTACCACCTCTCCACTATAGGTAACTGTTCCTCAAGTACTCCATAACTGACACTAATATGAAAATAAAGGCAATATCTAAGGTGGTGTTCTCTTTGTGTTTTAATTTTGAATTTGGAGTTTTGAATTCATTTTGAGTTTTGTGTTTTGAGTGTCTATTTTGAGATTTTTGAAAACACGTTCTTTTTATTATTCTGAAAAACTGTTTCTTAAAATAAAAAACTAAAAAATGCGTTTACTTTGAAATTTTGAGAAAATTTATTTTAGAATATTTTATTTAATAAATTTGATTCAAAGTTATAAATATTTATTAATAAATTATAAATTTAATTCAAAAAATTTAAAATATAACATAATAATCTAACCATATATAATATTTTAAAATTATAAATTATATTTAAAATTATGATCTAACAGTCTGTTTTGAAATTATAAATTATTTTTGACATTAATTTTGAGATTTAAATTACTCATAACATAAATATTAAAAATAATAATAAATCATAAAATAACAAAATGTTGATTTATTCAAAATTTTAAAAATATAATTAAAAATAAAAATTAAAATAAAAAACTGGGAGTGGAGAAAGGGCGATGGCGGACGAAGAAATAGCAGAAGAAAGAAGGAAGAAATGGAAGGGCAGGAGGCGATGGCGGCAAGCGATGGTAGATCTGGGCATGGCGGGCGGCGGCGATGGTGGATCTGGAAGAGGAACGGCGAGGCGCGACGGATCTGGAAGGGATAACGGCGTAGGCGAACGACGTAGGCGGTGGTGGCAGGCGCTGCGATGGCTGACAAGGGAAGAGGCGGTGACGAAGAAGATGGTTGGGGCAATCGCAATGTTTTGGGCGAGGCTTGAGAGAGAGAGAGAGAGAGAGAGAGAGAGATTGGAGGGTTGCTGGGGGTGGGGAGGGGCACGCGACCGTTTTCCGTGTTTTTGGTATGTTTTCACTGAAAACACCCAAAACAACAAAATGTTGTTTTGGGTTTCCTTTACAAATTTTTTCCTTGTTTTTGAAAATGCGTTTTTGAAAATAACAAAGAGAACATGTTTTCAGTGTTTTGAAAAACTGAAAACTCAAAACGGTTTGAAAACAGCAAAGAGAACAGGCCCTAACTCTTTTGCAAATTAATACAATCTATAGAAAATAAAATAGAAAATAACTAGCTAAGTTGTGACATTCCCTCCTCCTTAAAAATATTTCTTGTCCAAGGCCACTGTTCTTTATCCAATTCTAGCTTTCACTATCTTATTCAGACCATTCCTTCGCCTTTTCTTTTTCCTTCCTCTTTCCTTTCCTTCCTTCTCCTCCTTGACCTTTTCCTCTTCTCTCTAGCTATATCAAGTATAACCCCAAATAAATCTTCTGGTGTAGAACCAGATCTATTCAGTGCAACAACATGATAAGGTGTAGAATCCTTGACCCTCATGCAATAACCACACCTAAGAGTTTAGTAGTAAATATTCCGACGACAACCAACTCATCCACCATCTTCCATTCATTAACATTTTTGGACTCCAACAGTGCTTTAAAGCATCTATTGCTTCTTGCTTGCTAACGTGCACCAAAGGTTCTTTAACAAATTTCTCCTCCAATAGGGTTGTAGTTACTTTTCCTAATGAATCAATATCTTTTTCCAATTCAAATTGTTCCTCAGTTCCTTGTAAGTCAGAAATTTGAGGAAGGACTCCAGCACCAGTTTCCTCACAGATGAATGACTTTTTAGTCGAAATTACTTGATCCAGTGTAAGTTCTTCATCAACTGCTTGCAGATTGGAGGTCTTAGGTAGGATTTCAGCTCCTGCTAGAATTGGTTTTGTAGTAGATCTTGAATAAAGTTCCACTGGTATGCTGACCTGAAACTTCTTAGAAATCAAATCCAGTAAGTCATTTGGCTTTTGGTTGAGGTTAGCGAATTCCTTCTTGAATCTGTTCTCCATCTCCACAATTCAAATTTGTTGAATTGATAACTGCCTCTGAAACTGCTTTCAGAAATTGCCTTGTCCTGCTCACCTTTAAAATCTGATTGGAAACGCCTAGATCCAGCCAAGAACTGGACTACTCTGATACCAATTTGTTAGTACCCTGGCCCGAACTTGTGATTTTCTTGAAGATAGGATTGAAAGAGTAGGAGAAATAGAAAGAAATGAGGGAGAATCAGACAGAACAAGAGGAAAAACCAGTGTTATTAAAGGCGCAAGGCGCACAAGGGTCTTGGAACTTGAGGCGCAAGGCGTAAGGCGAGGCGCAAGCCTGGTGGAACTAGGCGCAAATTAATAAAAATAAAATAAAATAAAAATATATGTCCTAGTTAAAGAAAAATGTATAAAATAAGTCCTAACTTCTAATAATATTTTAACAAGCATGTTATAAAAAAAATAAAAAATTCAACATATGCTAACTACTAAGAGAAATAAATATTAAAACAAGTTACATGCCTGTGAATTCCAGCACAACAAATCCTAAAAATATTTCAACAACCAAAATATAAGTATCACAGAAGTTCAAAAAATTTGTAAGAAAAGTCTTTAACTAAAATTAGATTAAATCCAAAAGAGGTTTGTAGATCTTAAATCTTAATTAAGATTAGATAATCTAAAAATCATCCTCATTGTCAACATCAAGATCTAACATTTCCATATTCCCATCATCAAAAACTTTATCTCCAATTTCCTCTTCTTGCATATCATATCTCTCTTCCTCTTCATCTTCATCAAGTTCAATCGAAGCATTTGAAGTAGTAGCCCTTCTTCTACTCTTTGTCAAATTTAGAGTTGGAGCATTTGATCTAGTTGCATAGTGAGCTTTTTCAACACCAGAAGCTCTAGAAACATCAGCCCGTGTTAAATCATTGCCTTCATGTACAAGTTCATTATCTGAATCATCAAGTTGGTCAATTGTCCCAAGCAACCACTCATTACTTTCATCAATTTCATCCAAGGAAATGGGATCTATTGATTTACGTAAATTGAAGCAACGTCTCAAAGCTCTATTATACTTCACAAATACCAAATCATTAAGACGTTGTTGCTCCAATCGGTTTCTCTTTTTGTTATGAAGCTGCCATAATAATTAAATTAGAATTAGTAAGTTAAAAGATATAAGAAATCATCTAGTTAATACTTAATAATATTACTAATAAGATTGAAATGCTTACATGCTCAAAGATACTCCAATTTCTTTCACAACCTGAAGAGCTACAAGTGAGACTACAAATCTTCATGGCAAACTTTTGCAAATTAGGGGTTCCAGTACCAAATTAAGACCACCATTCAACTGAGAAAAACACATACAAATTAGCAATTAAAAATATAGATTATTGATTTAATCTAAATTAGATAATTTAGAAAACCGTGTTACCTGGTGATAATTGATTCCTTCCTCTAATACATATTTGTTTGCCAAATAACCTTTCAAAATTCTTATAAAAGCTCAACTCCTTCGAAAGTTTGTCTTGCACTTCTGCAGTGAGAACCAGCCTCTCTATGCAAGCATACAACCCTTCAATAACCTCGTTGTCTTCTCTAATACTTTCATTTGAGTAAAAAAATGTCGGATTCAAATAATATCCAGTTGCATGTAAAGGACGATGCAACTGAACATTCCATCTCTCATCAATGATTTCAAATCTTTTCTCGTATTTGCTCTTATCATCAAAAGATTTTGCAATGGCTTCTTTTGCCCTATCCATAGCCTCATAAATATAAGGCATAGCAGGTTTGTCCTCATTATCCACTACTCTAAGCACCTTGACAAGAGGCCCAGACACCTTCCTCAAATTAGCTTTTTGTTTATGAAATCTTGAAAGGGTGAGGAAAGATGTGACAAACCTTGTTTTTCTAGGTCTTAGCATCTCTCTTTTTTGTGTAAATGATCTCATCATATTTAATACTTGTACAAAGCTATATAGGTACCCATTGACTGAACATGCCTTCTGAAATGTGCTCTTAAGTCTAGGAATTTTAAAAATGTCCTCCAACATCAAGTCCAAACAATGGGTAGCACACGGTGTCCAATACAAATTTTTGTGCTTAGTCATTAAGAACTCTCTTGTAAGACATTAATTCAAGGAAAAAAATAGTCCTTAATTTCAATAAAAGTTAAAAAGAAAAAAATAAATTAGTAAAAGTAAAACTTACCAGCTAGAACATTAGCTGAAGCATTATCAGTTACAACTTGAACAACATTTGCTTCTCCTATCTCCTCCACAAATCGGTCAAGCAATTGGTAAAGTTTCATTCCATCTTTAGCATAGGAAGATGTATCAATAGATTCAATAAACACACTCCCCTTTGGACTATTTACCAAAAAGTTGAGTAAAGACCTATCTCGCTTATCCTTCCAACCATCACACATGATTGTACATCTATATCTTGCCCATTCCTCCCTATGACTCTTCATAATTTCTTTTGTGTGTTCCACCTCCTTCTTAAGATAAGATACTCTAACCTCATGAAAACTTAGGGGTTTCATTCCCAGACCAGCTCGCCCAATAGCCTCCATCATTGGCTTAAAACTAGGGTAATTGACTGCATTAAATGGTATACCAGCTTCATTCATCCATCTACTAAACCAAACACATGCATTCTCTCTCAACTCTTTGTTGACATGACTTTCTATTGTAGTTTGCTTTCCTTTTGCATCCTTTTGATTACTCACTTTAGGTTTAGCAGATAAAAACAAATCAAGAGGCCCTTTTTTGCTGTTGCCTTTGTTTTTTTTGTTGCATAGATGATGCTTGTCCTTGCATAGGCCTTTTACCACGGCTTTGGAAGGCCCCTAAGTCTATTTCATCAACATCATCTCCTAGTGTGTCTATATCATCAAAATCTGGCATATCATCAAAGTCATTCTTCCCTTTCTTTTTTGACATAAACTCTATAATTTCGTGGAGGACATTTTGAACAAATTTCAACATTCCTATAACCTCTAGCAAGGTGCTGTTTGGCTCGGTATACACCTCCTTTAGTTAATTTCCCACAAAAATTACATTTGAAAGTGTTAAGGTCTTTGGGATTTATCTAACTATGATATTTCCATGCTGGATCTTTTCTTCTACCAGCAGAGCTACTATCAGGATTAGGATCAATAGTGTTGGATGACATTTTAAATTTTTGATTCCTGCAAGATTCATAACTTGTCAACAACAATACTACTCTAAAGACCATCTTAAGAAAAAAAAAAATACCGCAAAGGGTCATTTGTCATTGCAGCTATGCAGCTCATGGGGCTGAGTGCTGATGCAGTTGACCACTGTTCTATTTATGAACAATATTGAACTGGTAGAATTGCTAAGGCCTAAGGGTCATTGGAGCCATGCAGCTCATGCTACTAAGAGCTGTTGACCACTATTCTATTTATAGAATAGTAATAAACTGTTAGGAGTAATAAAATAACTCCTCCAAGAACAAATAAATATCCAACAACAATAAGAAATCAACAGTTGTTGGCAGCTGGCTTGCTGCCCTTTGTGTTGAAACTTGTAACTTGAAACTAGAAAATAAATAAAGAGAGGAGACAACAATGAACATACTTGGAAACCGTTTGTTGTTTCTTTTGTTTGATGTTTGTTGTTTCCCGTTGCTAACTAAAGCTGGGTTGTCTGTTTGAAGAAGGGAGAGGAGAGCCGAGAAGGTAGATGATGCAGTAGGCTAGTAGCTATGCTGTCGGCTGTCCGTTTGAAGAAGAGAGAGGAGAGTCGAGAAGGGAGATAAGTTGTGAAGCTGTGTTGTCCGTTTGAAAAGGGCAAGAAAAGCTGAGAAGGGTGTTGTCCGTTTGAAGAGGGAGAGGAGAGCCAAGAAGGGTGGTTGTGCAGCTTATCCTATCTGTTTGAATAGGGAGAGGAGAGCAGAGCGAGAAGGGAGGGCTATGCCGTTGCACCCGTCCGTTTGAAGAGGGAGAGGAAAGTCGAGAAGGGGGAGGAGTTCTGGTTGTCTTGGAGCTGTGCCTTGACTGCTGTGGAGAGGAATAGTCGAGACTCGAGAATAGCCAAGAAGGGAGAGGAGAGGACAGCAGTAGACTTGACTTTTGGGATTTCTTCTGTCTTAAATCTATTTGAATTCAGCTTTTCAGAATATCTTGCTTTCTTTTATTTAGGTATAATTTGAAATAGGATTAGATTTGATTAAAATATAGCAAGAAATACTAAAATTAAACTAAATTAAATTGAAATTCAATTAAAACAAACCAGGCGCAGCCTTGGCACGCCTAAGCCCAAGGCTATGCCTGAGGGCCTGGATGCGCCCAGGCGCGCCTGGGCAGATCTCGCCCGCATGGGTGGGTTCTAGGCGCCAGGCTTGTGCCTGGTATCAAGGCGCGCCTTTAATAACACTGGGAAAAACTGAGAGAGATGAAGGAAAAGTAGACAGGAAGTAAGGGGAATTAGAGAGAAATTGAGGGAGAGAGTAAGGGAGAATTGCAGAGGAAAAGGGACTTCTTTAATTATCATCATCCATAATATATCAGCTATCCACAATCTTTAGAGAGCAGTTACCACTTCTCCACTACAGGTAACTGCTCCTTAATTACCCCATAACTGACACTAATCTGAAAATAAAGGCAATGACTAACTTTTCTGCAAATTAATACAATCTACAGAAAATAAAATAGAAAATAACTAGCTAAGTTGTGACAGTATAGCTGGATGAATCATGTCTTGGCATGCCTCATTTGTTACCCTTACCTTTAAAGCTGCTATAAGACCATGTGCAGCTTCTACTAGTAGAACCATGACCTTGAGAGGCCTCGTTTCAAGATTCAACTAGCTGACTGTAAGTACAATTGTGTATTTTCCGTGCACATGATGATGGTGGGGAATTGATGCTTAAGTAGTTGGAATTCATTTCAGAAAAGGGGGAATATTAAAACCACTTGTTAAATTTTCCCTTCAATTGGTTGGAAAGAACCAAGTGTGGGAAAGAATGAGCTGCATGGAACACATCATGTTGCTGTTTAGAAGTTTAATGACTGGTAAACTAATGGTGCTAATTCTACTTATTCAATATTCTTTAATTGCACCGTGATATTCAAGTTCTGTCATTGTGTTCAGGGAAGAAGTACTCGCATACAACTCATATTTTGGGGAAATTTTCTCCTGTGAGAAACATGTCAGGAACCATGTCAAAATCCCTTTGACAATGGTACAAGAACTAATGTGACATGGGATGTCATTCCACAATGAATTAATCACATGGCAATTATAAGCTTCCTACTTGCTCCTCGTAAGATGGAGCTGCAGATTAATTACAATACAGCTTCTTAGAACTTGTATGTACTTCCATGACTCACTTCCATAGTAGGTAACTCAGTATATTTAACTTTAATGTTGCAGTTTGCATATTAGTATGGTTTGTAGAAGAAATATGTGTGCTTTTGACTTCACATCCACTGCCATAATCACAAAAGAAGAGCAGTAACTACCAGATACTTTTTCGTATAGAAATTTTTCAAGCACTAGATATTCTGAACCAAGAGACAGATTGACTGTAAGACCATTGTTGCTGCGTGACACAGTGTAGGCAGTTAAGTACCCAATGTGCAAAATATGAGCATACCAGCAGTGAAGATCTTATATATGATCATGCAAGACAAGACAGAATTAGAAATGAAATTACCTGTATTAAGGTTCAAATGACACCTAGTGAAGATGAGATGCACAAGACATGATTAAAATGGCTTTGACATGGGAGAATATGACCAATAGTCACACTAGAATGTGAGTGGATAAAATGGAAGAACTTTGTGGTAAAAGATGTAGAGGTAGATCATAAAAAACTTGGTGAGATATAATGGCTTATTGAAGGTGAAGATATGATCATGAATAGAGATGATTGAGGTAGTGAAATTTATGAATTCGACCTCATCTTGTGAGATTAAAGCTTGTGATGATACTAATGATGGTGCAACCTGACTGTAATGGCTTATTGAAGGTGAAGATATGATCATGGATAGAGATGATTGAGGTGGTGAAATTTATGTAGTCGACCTCATCTTGTGAGATTAAAGCTTGCGATGATACTAATGATGGTACAACCTGACTATAACACAAATACAATAACATTTTCCCTGTCAAGCATGAACACTTCCTAGGGGTTGTCATATTGTTGTTGCCGATGTGTTGGCTCTGGTACATGTTGGACACACCCACTAGGTGTCTCTGACACTTTCTTGAAACCTTTTAAAAGGATAAGGGAGGGAGCATGCATGTCCTCTATGTGAACACTTCGAGGACTAAAAATTAAGACTCTGTTCTCTTTGCTAATTTTAGACCGTTTTCAGTTTTTCAAAACAGTGAAAACATATTTATTTTCATATTTTCAAAAACACATTTTCGAAAATAAGGAAAAATTTTGTAAAGAAAACTCAAAACAACAAAAAATCGTTTTGACTATTTTTATTACAAACACGCTCAAAATTTTCAAAACGCAAAAAATGCTACAGTAAAAAAGAACGCATTTTCAACAATCTCAAAATAGACATTCTAAATACAAAACTGAAAATGAATTTAAAACTGAAACACGAAGAGAACGGGTTTTTTTTTACCTTTAGTTTTACGATTTGGCAATTGCATAACTATTGTTTTTTCACATTTTGATTCCATGACTTCAGTTTTCATACCCTTGACGCGTCTTTTCTCTAACTCTTTAAATATTGATTAGATCGTGAGGGACATAAACAACTGGACATTGAGCTGATTGCTAATTAGATTAGAGTTGTTCATTTGAAATTTGGCCTATGAATTTTAAATTCATATTTACGAGTTTGGAATATAGTTTAATACTTTATTATGCCACTAAAAGTACATAAAATTATTTTATTAATTAATGTATCTTGATCGTGTCGTGTCCTACTTTTTTGAAAATTGTCATGTCTGCAGTCCTGTGTTCATGTCCATGCTTCCTAGCTTTTTCCTGGGCATAGAAATGAATTAGAAGTCAACCATATAACAGTCAGTTCATTCAATGCGTGAATTGTGTGTGGATTTTCTATACAGGTGTTTGTATGAACTGTGGAATCATATCTAGACAGGAAAATAAAAAAAATTAAAAATAAAACAAGGGAAGTTGAGAAAAAAATAGTGAAGAAAATAGAGTAATTATGGATTTTAATCCTTTCATTATATTGCAACATATACTATTTTGGAGAAGTATGCAGTAAACACAAAGGATTTGCTCTTTGGAAATGTGACTTGCTCATGTGTATAAATCATTACTGTTAGCCATGCGTTTGTTATTTGTCTAGAATCCTTAAAGCTGGTTTCTTAGCTCTGATCTTACTCCCTAGTTGCAAGCTTGCAGTGCTTCATTTTTTATTTCTTTGATCTCAAAATACGTGGAGAAGATGTGAGGTGCCTATTGTAATACAACTGAGAAATATATACTGGTTAAATTTATTTATGCTTTTGTGCATTTTTTTATTCCTTTGATCTCAAAATAGGTTGGAAAAGATGTGAGGTGCCTATCGTAATACAACTGAGAAATATATACTGGTTAAATTTATTTATGCTTTAGTGAGGCTCTATGAGCTGAATTAGGGCAACGCATTCTTCTTTGGTTTTCATTGTTTAGATATCTGAATGCAGGCCTTCAGGAAAAGTCAGGAACCTACTGTTGGTAAGATTAAGGAACCTGTGTTGGCTGAAATTACATCTGCATTAGTGAAGCGTTATGAACTGAACTTTACAACAGAGGATTTGTCATCGCTCTGGTTTTTGTGCAAACAGGTGATTTTATCTGTCATATCCTCTGTGTGTGTGGTTGAGTAATGTAGAACACTTAAATCTATCCTTTCTGATTGAGATTCCTTGTAATCATTTGAATTTTTAATTTTGGCAGGAAGCATCCTTATTGAACATAACTGATCAAGCTTGTGCCTTGTTCACTTCATCTGAGGTCTGTAGCTTTGATGTTTATTTGCCTATTCTGAAATATGCATGGGTTCCAGTGGTATCAGCAAATCTTTGCATTACAAATAATTGTTTTTTTTCTTCTGCAATATACTGTTTCTAACTTGCGGAATATTAACATTAAGGTTGCTTTACTGGAGTGGACAGATGATTTGGAATTGTTCATATTAAAGGGTTATGGTAATGCATTGAACTACCGTATGGGAGTGCCCTTGCTTGAAGATGTTTTTCTGTCCATGGAACAAGCAATTAAGGCTAAAGAAGGTTAGGCAACCACCATCATTTACAGTTGTTGTTTCGCTCGTGCTGTGTCCTTTTATCATACACTGGCTGAAATTTGAAATTTTTATGGTTGGTGCTAGTGCAAGGTGGGGCTTCTAGGCGGTTAGGAATGGACTTCCATTGTCTAGATTGTCTAATTCTGACTTTGTCCAATAATATTATCTTACTCAAAAACAATGCAATTTGATTCTAGAATGTTCAGTTTTCAATCACAGAAGTGGGTATTATAATTTCAGTAATTCCTTAAAATCTTATTGTTATCAAATATCGTTTATGAATTCTCTGGTTCTCCTAATGATGTGGGATCTGTTTCAAAACTAGGAGTTTGTTCCCAAGTTGTGGTGTCTGTTTCAAAATTTTCCTGGGAATTAAATTTCCGTTATAACCCTAAAATTTGAAGTCTTGTGGAAATGCTGTGGAAGCCAAAAAAGAGAAAGGGGAAGCTAATTTGACTATCATCACATATAAAAAGATGATGTGTTATTGGTATCGTGCTTGTTCTTGATTATAATTTTGTTACCATAGATAGACATCCTCCTGGAAGTTATGAAAAGGCGAGAATGCGGTTTGCTCATGCTGAAACTCTGCTTCCATTCTCATGTCTCATTGGGCTCTTTCTTGAAGGATCTGGTGAGTGGTTTCCTTGTTATCTAATCTCTACTATGTCATTGTACATTAATGATCTCTCTATATATGTGGACTTGCCTTCCTCTTTTCTGGGTTTGAAGTCCCTTTTTTTTTTTTGTTTCTTTTTGGGAGGGGGGGAATGAATATGGGGGAGTCGCATATAATCAACTTGATCACATATGCCTGCGATGTCCATTGCGTTTCTACTTTTCCCATGTGGTTTAAGCTTGTATGTTTTCTCTCAGTAGGCATTATTTGTTGAATATTACAGAGTTTGAAAAAATACAGAAGGAACAACCCTTGGAATTGCCTCCAAAGCCTCCTCAGAGAAGAAAATGGAGGGGCAGTATAGTGGCACCTTTTGCTGGTAATAATATGCTGGTACTTTACAGTTGTCCAGCCCAGTCTTCGAGCAACTACTTTGTGCAAGTACTGCATAATGAGCATCCCATTCCCATGCCAGTAAGTTTCAACATGTCAAATTTTTACTCTCTCTCTCTCGGTTCAGCTTTCTATATATGATTTTTGTTTTGTTTTACTAGTTTGTCTGAGGTTCACCATATGTTGGATTGTAGTGCATTAGCTTAAAAACTATAGATCTGACTACAGCTGAATTTTTACTGATTCTCTCCCAAGTTACTCTATGTTGCTAGTTTTTAGAGGGTTTCCCTAATTCTGCTGCTTTGAAACCTTTCTATACCATTGGAAGCTCTTTACACCTTTATTGCGGCCTTCTTGCATATGTTTTGAACCTCGTTATGCTGTTTTTCTGTGAGCAGGGTTGTGACAATTCTGATTTCTGTCCACTTGAAATTTTCAAGGTAATGTTAATCCCAACTAAAAAATAAACCTGCTGAAATGATTTCTGTCTTTTGTTTTTTTGGCCGAAGAAATTGATGCATTTTCTCTTGTTGATAAACCTACTGTAATTTTCTTCAGGAAAGAATAGTTGCTCCTCATTTAAAGCATGACTACAACGCGATGTGTAATTTGCGAGCAGAACAACCAGAGCAGAAGCCTCCCACAAGCAAATTGTTACAAATTTTTCGTTGGTTCTTTCCTCTAGGGAGCGACAACACACTAACTGCCAAAGAGTTATAGTTCTCCTTCAAAGAAACAAACACTGCTCTTGCATTCTCCTTTACTCGTAGAAATGCTTCTTACCTTAATGCATTCTCATTTACTTTTTACGTCTTTTCTTGTAGGAATGCTTCTTAGCTTAATTATCATATAGAAGAGGATGGTGACTACTACTAGCAGAGATTCATTTTAGCTTTTCAAGCCCTTATATAGCTCTCGTACTACTAGTCCCCCCCGTGGTGGTCTGAAAGTTTTGGCTTTAGAGCATCTGAAACTGAAACAAGAACTGTATCGTGTTCCATTGCTTGTTTAGAGGGACCTGGAGGTTGTAAACCTCATATATCCAGATTGCCCAGTGGCATCTGTACTTGCCAGTGCCTCTGTTATTCAATCTTTAGATTGCCTCTGAATTTATTTATGTACACTGGACTCTTCAGTAGCCTTATTACATGCCCCGCATCTGAAACTGAAACTCCAATTGTACGCCTTAATTATTGGGAAATTTTAATTTTTGCGAGTTACTTTGTAAAATATTATTTTGGTAAGAACAATCGTGATTAATCTGGAAATAATTCTATTTTATTTTTCTGGTTTTGCCTTCAGTTCTTTTCCATGCAAAAGTTTTAAGCCACCTTCGCTTTGAGAAGATATTTTTTAACTTTTAATTCTCATTTTATGCATTTTTCCTTAAAAAACATCAAAAATAATGTTTTTAAATTCATATTATGAAGTTTAAAAAAATTAAATTTTTTTATTTTATTTTTACTTATTCAATAAAATTTAGAGTTAAAAAAAATATATATTTTTTGTAACTTAATAATCCCTCAGATTTCTGCTTCTTTTTGATAGAGACTACTTCCAGATGGAGATGATTTTTTTATATGTGCCGGTGTCATGCAAATTTTGTCACTTTTAAGTCAATTTGAGGAAGTTGGGGTAGAGGGATAATAATTACATAGCCTTAAATTAATTTATATTCAATTTAATAAGTATGTCCTTTTATTTTGGTTAGCATGATGTGGACGCATTTTACATACAAGCTAAGCCCAAGGCAAGACTGGTTTTATGTAGAGATGGCAAACGGGCCGGGCCGGGCCAGCCTGGCCCGCCACCAAGTGGCCCGCGGGCCAAGCGGGCCGGGCCAAATTGGCCCGCTTAAAAACGGGCCAGCAAATTGCTGGCCCTAGCCCGGCCCTACACGGGCCAAGCAGGCCAAACGGGCCAATTTGGCCCGCCCAGGCGGGGGCGGCGAGCGAGGGTGGCGAGCGAGGCCGACGGCGAGGGCGAGGGCGGCGAGCGAGGCCGACGGCGAGACAGAGGGCGAGCGAGGGCGAGGGTGAGGGCGACGGCGACGGCGAGACAGAGGGCGAGCGAGGGCGAGAGGGAGGGGTGCGGGCGAGAGCGATGGTGAGGGCAAGCGAGGGTGAGAGCAAGGGGCGACGGCGAGACAGAGGGGCGACGGCGAGACAGAGGGCGAGCGAGGGCGAGAGAGAGGGGCGCGGACGAGGGTGATGGTGAGGGCGAGCAAGGGCGAGAGCGAGGGGCGACGGCGACGGCGACGGCGAGACAGAGGGCGAGAAGAGGGTGAGGGCGAGGTGAGAGCGAGGGCGAGAAGAGGGCGAGGGTGAGGGCGAGGGCGAGAGGTGAGGCTGGGGGGGTGTTGGGCCTGTTGGCCGATTGGCGGGCCAGCCCGACCCAGCCTGGCCCGCCACCATTCGGCCCGCCGGGCCAAGCGGGCCGGGCCAAATTGGCCCGGCCTTAAACGGGCCAGCATTTTGCTGGCCCGAGCCCGGTGTCGGGCCCGACCCATTTTGCCATCTCTAGTTCTATGTTGGTTTGTTCGTAAATAATTAATATTTAATTTAGTTAAATAATAAGTTAATTTTTAATTCAACTCGTACAAGGGTCTCGTGGATATGTAATAAAATGGAAGTAGATAATTAGTATTAAAAGGATATATATTACTAGACACAGGCACCTCCGTTTGCTTTTACTACCCTGATTGCATTGGCTTTTTGTAAAAATCAAAGCAACGCCCACCGTGGGGCTCGAACCCACGACCACAAGGTTAAGAGCCTTGCGCTCTACCGACTGAGCTAGACGGGCACATGCCAAGGAAATATACAAAAATAATAAAACGCATTATATCTATTTTCCTAATTTCCAAAAAAAAAAAAACACAATATTTGTGACAAGATAGATCCTACTCATCATCCTTTGGAAAAATTCCAACGCCAATCTAATTGACACTTGGGAGAATGAATGATGGGATAATTTCACTTAATACCTCAAAACTATTATTCTTTTTTTCACTGACGCCCATATACTATCAAAAAGTTAAATGTTGACGGATACTTATTCAACTTGTGAAGTACGGAAATGGCTCGAAGATGTTGTTTTACCGTCTCCAAATTGTTTCTCGTTTCGAAAACGACAAAAACGTCTTGAAAACGTTTTTAGGTCGTTTCTATAAATTTGCGAAACGTTCTGGAGTCGTTTTGTAATTTATAGAAAATTGTGGAAAACTTGTTTCTTTCTAGAAACTTGTTTACAGCGATTGTGGTGAAGCAATCGCCTGCAGCGAGAAATATGAGGGTCGTCACTTACCAGATCTGCAATGGCCATCGAGAGGCTAGGCAGCAACCAGATTGCCAGATTGAAGAATGTAGCAGCAAAAGATGTGAGGCAGTGGTCAAAGATGAGATGGATCTGTGATGAGAAGCAAGGCAACGGCCAGAGCGACGAATTGATGTGTTGACGTTAGGCGGTTGGTGGTGAGGTGGCGAAATGGATCGACGGTTGGCGACAAAGTGGCGAGATGAGTCGACGACGAGGCAGGCCCGAGACGAGAATAGCGAACTTGAGTTGGCGATGGCGACAGCTGCTCCAAACCTTCAACTTCAATAAACAACTGTCGGCTGCAACTTGCAAATTTGATTAAGGTTTGCAACTTATAATAATATTTATATCATATAAATTATAAACTAATTTCATATACGCCTTTATTTATTTTATTCTAACACTTATATTTTTAATTATTTTTCATATATACCCTTATATTTTTTAAATTTATAGTTTATCCTCGGTTTCTATTTTTCTACCTTCTTGAAAAAAATATCGTTTTCTCATTTTTGTTTCATATCGAAAATGTTTTTCATTTTTATTTCCATACAACCTAGCACTCAACAACCATAATGTTGAATATTGACTTAATTTTCATGAAAATTATGCAAATCTCAAAGGCTATATAAATTACTACAGGAAGGAATTTTTTTTTTAAAGATAAATACTAGTGGAAGCTAAAAATTAACCCAGTAATAAACAATAATAGTAAATTACAATTAAAGTAGAAGATTGAAAAAATAAAATATTTTTAAAAAATCAACCACTACTTTTAATTGCCCAAAATAAAATGGCAATACTTGGATAACTTTTAATTAGATTCAACTAGTGAAAATATTAAAATGAGGCAGCTGACTAAAATAGTAACTTTTTTTTTTATATATATTTTCGATGGGACTAAAATAGTGTCTTTAATGTTAAAAGTTAGATAAATGGTAGGTGCTAGATGTTTTCAGTGTTGGGATTAAGTGAAATTCAGCGTTAGATTAAGGACGAAAAACGCAATTAATCGTTTTTGTATGTTTACCCTTGAGTTGAGCAGCCACATTTCGAAGGGGAAGAGTTAAGATCCTACAGCATCAGTTCTCAGGCCAAAATCCCTTCTCTTCTCTGCAAGTCCCCGAAAACCCTAGATAGGACTCGAAAGAACCCTAGGGAACAACCAATCCAATGGGGACGAACACGCCGAATCTGGAGTGCAGGATGTACGAAGCGAAGTACCCGGAGGTGGACATGGCGGTGATGATACAGGTGAAGAACATAGCCGACATGGGGGCGTACGTGTCGCTTCTGGAGTACAACAACATCGAGGGCATGATCCTCTTCTCGGAGCTCTCCCGCCGCCGAATCCGTAGCGTTAGCAGCCTCATCAAGGTCGGCCGCATCGAGCCTGTCATGGTTCTTCGAGTCGACAAGGAGAAAGGCTACATCGACCTCAGCAAGCGCCGCGTCTCCGAGGAGGACATCCTCGCCTGCGAGGAGCGCTACAATAAGAGCAAGCTTGTCCACTCCATCATGCGCCACGTCGCAGAGACTATGAGCCTCGATCTCGAGGTACCTAACTACTTGTTTTGCCTTAGTTTAGTATGCGTGAAAGAGGTTTTTGGGGTTCTCTATCTTGATAGTTTAGCACCAGGTTTTCAACCTATTTAAGGTTTTACATATCTTAAATCGTACTAGTCGGAACTGCTTCTATGCCTTGTTGCAATTGTCGATTTTGGACTGCACTGTTTTTCCTTCCCAAGTTCCTTTTTTTTTTTCTTTTGCGGCAATACGGTGAAATGGCTGAAACATTCAACGTGAACATCAAAATTTTGGAATTATGGGGTGAATCCGTCGTTTTAGCTATTCACACGTCATGAAAACACTACTAATCTCTTGATAAAACAAAAGTTTGGAAATTGTATTCATTAAAATTTTTCCTCGCTGATTTCCTAAATAAGCCACAGGAATAACTTGTTGGGGGCGGGGGGGGGGGAGGCGGAAATTTAGATTCTTCTAGACTTGCATGTGATAATCTGTCTATGAAGAAAAGGGAAGAAATAGTGCTACATAATATTATATTTGGATGAAAAACATAGCAGGAAATAGACAAGATTTAGGGAGAAAGAAGACGGATTTCATATCAACAATGCCAAGACCAGTCTGATTTCCGGCGAGAGTTTGGAAGACATGAAGATTAGAATAGGGGCAGCTATCTTCAAGTTTAGACTTTTAATGCCCCATTGAGGTTAAACTCAGCTGCCCAAACTTACCTGGGGACAACCTGTTGGGACAAAAAATCCAACATGAAAAGATAAAATTTTGGTAAACGAATTTACTAGAGAAAAGGAAAATTATTCCAGCTGGCATTTCAGAAAATTGCTTATATGATTATTTTGGAAATAGAGAGGCCATGGTGTTGTTTTATGATTACCTATATCTTCAGGGGTGAGTTTCAGTTGCTTGAAACATTGTATTGGTTTATGGTTTTCTGCTCTCTTGGAGGATTGACAATTTGTTTGCAGGGTTTGTTATATTGAGTTAATATCCCTGTAGCCTTATTGATACATTATAATTTTATACAATATGAAGAATTGGCTATGGCATTATTTAAGCCTGACAGTCTGTGACGTTAAGGGCCTATGTGGTTGAGCTTTTGTTTTCATTTTCTTTGAAAATGAAGCAGGAAATGGTGGATTTAAGGGGGCTTGATTCTTGTTTAGTTTTTTTACATTCATAGGTAACTTCGCAAGGCTTGGACTTAATTGAGTTATTTGGGAATTTCTGCTTAGTCATTGGGTGATGTGGTCACTATTTGAAGATGGAGGGGACTGGCCTGAAAGCGTTCAAGACCCGGTCCAAACTGGCCCATTCAAGAGCCGGCCAAACAAAGGCTGAGACCTTATAGGGCCGAGACTTCATATTTTTTTCCATATTCTTTTAGGGTTTTAATTTACTTCATATCTTCTAGGGTTTTACTTCTATTAGGATTCTAGTTGGGTTTTATTTGCAATATTACATGGAATGGCTGAACACTATAAATAGTCCTTAGCTAGGGTTTGTAAACAGTTTTTTGCATTATTCAATTTCAGCAGCCTATTCAGTTTTTCCCAGCAAAATAGGTTTGGTTTTGCGCTTACTTGAGGATCAAGTTTCGGCCATTGAAGCTTGTTCTTTCAAGAGTCTCTTTCGTGTGTTTATTCTCTACACACGCGCTACACGCTACATTATTGGGTTTTCCTCATGAGACTGTTCCTTGCTTCCCTTCTTACAAGTTGCATTTGCTCAAAGCTTTATATTTGAAACAAAAGTACATTTGACTTTATCTGAAAAGCAGGAATATGTTCCAATAGATAAGAATAATAAAATTTTATATCATTACTTTATTTTCTGTTAACTACACAATGCTTTTGGATATTAACTTGTCTGTGGTCAAATTATTTTCTTTCTATTTTCCAATACTAAATGTGTTCTGACGTGACATCAGGTAAGGGCCCTGATAATATGTTCCTTTCTAGTTTCTATCCATTAATGAATTTTAATTGCAAATTTACTTTACAGGATCTGTATATTCATGTTGGCTGGCCTTTGTATCGGAAATATGGTCATGCTTTTGAGGTAAGATTATCCATTGCTTGCTGGAAGTGCTATTTTCTCCTAACTGTGTGTTGATATATATTTAAGCATTATTTTATGTCCCCTATTGCAGGCGTTCAAGTTAATTGTTAATGATCCTGATTCAGTGCTCAATTCCCTTACCCGTGAAATTAAGGAAATTGGTCCTGATGGACAGGAGGTAATATTTGCGTGCTTGAGTTTTCTACAGCATGTTAACCTTGCCTATTTGTAACGAGGCTACTTGATATCTTCTTATTCAATAGGTGACTAAGGTTGTTCCTGCTATGTCAGAGGAAGTTAAAGATGCTTTAGTAAAAAACATTAGGAGGAGAATGACTCCACAACCATTGAAGATTCGAGCTGATGTTGAGATGAAATGTTTCCAGTTTGATGGTGTTCTTCATATTAAGGTATTTTTCCTCTCATCCTCCCATCTTTTCTGGATCATTTTGTAAAGGATTGCTAATTGCAATTTCAAATTTCATTATGACCTTCCCCTATACCTGACTCTGCAGGAAGCCATGAGGAAAGCTGAAGCTGCTGGCAATAAAGACTGCCCTGTGAAAATTAAATTAGTTGCACCTCCAGCATATGTACTTAATACTCAGACTCTCGACAAGGTAACTGAATCCTCTTGAAAATTTTACTCTAGCTTGGTTCAGGCCTTTCTTGCCCAAATTTTGCATGCTCTCTCTCTCTCTGGGATGGGGTTGGTGTGTGCCCCTGTGCTTCCTTCCCGCATCATTTAGGGAATATATTTAGTTCTAGGTGCTGTTGTTAGGTCTTGTTCTCTTGTAATTCAAGGCTTTCTGGTCCAAAACTTGAGGTATGAATGGTTGTCATTTACTGCAATCATGTGCAGTCACTGTTTTTATGTTTAGAGGCAAATGAGTAATACTTCTTTTCAAAAGTCATCTTTTTTTTTTTTTTTCCCAGCTAGCTCTTTTCAGAAGTCTTTTCTGCTTACTTTTCTGATGCTTAACTAAGTATTGGTACTTGTAAGCACGTGGGATGGGAAACAACTCTCAATAGTTTTAACACGTTACTTTTTGTCTCTGTTTTTGCTTTCACAAAGATCAAGTAGATTTGCAATCATGAACAAATTGCAGTTTTGTATTTTTCCTACGGCCTAGCAGCGGTGGTTAAGAACAATCCTGCCCAACCCTCTGGATGTGAGAAACCAAAACCTTTTGTTTTTTTTACCCCCTTCTCCTTTCTTTTTTGTGGTCAACTTCTCTCCTGGAGAGATATCCCAATCATCTTGGATAGGAGGAATTAGTGTTTGCAGATGTTTGTTCATCTAAATACTCATTTCTATATTGTCTGCTATTCAACCATTGAATTTGCCTTGCTACCATATGAAACAAGTAATTCAGTTTTCCAGGTTTTAGTTTGATCTCCACTTGTTGGTAGCCTGGAATCTTAATAACATTCAGGAATAGGAGGCAGAACACAATGAACTGCCACTGTCATTCACTTAGTTCTGTTTCTCATTTTATTTGAATAAACCTTGTTAATTATTTGTAACTGTTTCCACAATGATCTCTTTATGGGACTGTAATAGGAAGTTGGCAATTGTCCTACTAAAGGCGTATTAATGTTATTTTACTGGCAGGAACAAGGCATAGCAATTCTTAATAAAGCGATAGCAGCTTGCTCTGAGGAAATTGAGCGGCACAAGGGAAAACTCACTGTAAAGGAGGCAGCTAGAGCAGTAAGTGTTTATTCTATTTTGTTCAATGCTTTTCTTGTTTACCATTTTGTTTCCATTTGGGGTTCTTGTCAAGGTAGTTTTTTGAGGGGACTGTATACTTCACATCAAATCAAAACAAGTTTTCATCCTTAGCACAGGGACCAGATCTCTCTCTCTCTCTCTCGTGTGTGTGTGTGTGTGCGCGCGCGCGCGTGAATACACGTATACACGTCTCATCTACCCCTGATCCATCAGAAAAAAAAACTATATGGCTGACATGGTGGTGGTGCATTGATGCAGGTGAGTGAAAGGGAGGACAAACTACTTGCTGAACAGATGGCTAAACTTGGGCGGGAGAATGAAGAGGTGAGCGGCGATGAAGACAGCGAAGAGGAGGAAGATACTGGCATGGGAGATATTGACTTGGAGAACTCAGGGACTGGGATAGCAGAGTGAATCGGCCTAAGCCATGGAAAAAAAAAAACAAAATGAGTTTTCCCCCCTCCTTGTATCTTTATTTTCATTTACTTTTTTTTGTTGTTGTTTCTTTGTATTAAATCAGCGTGATACCTGGACTGGACCTGGTCCGCTGGCCGATGTTGAGCAGTTTTGCCAAATATGATTTGTTTGAATGTCTTCCTCGCCGCTGTTTGAGCTATAGGATTGTCCGGACATTGAACCATTCGTCGATGGTCCACTATTACTATATACCTTTTCCTTTTTAGCTGCATTATTGGCCATTATTGTGTCGGTTTGCTTGTAGATGGTGTCTTGAGTCTGAAAACCGAAGGTTTGGCATGGTTTCACCTTTTTCTTTCTATTTTTCTTTTACCGTGTAAAACATATAAGTAGATATTTTAGAAAATATTATTATATAATAAAATAGGAGGAAGTATTATTTCTTTTGATTATTTTTTAATTTCTTTTAACTTAATCCTTCAGCTATTAGGTTCTATTGGAATCCTAATTAGATTGAGATCATGGATCATATAATATTATATAAATAGTTGTGCTTGTAAGTAAATCACTCTCCCTCTCTCTGCTTTTTATATTCCAGCCGATCGAAAGATCGAACGAAGAGGATTAATTTGTTGAGTACAATAGTTATCAGCAGCTTTGAACCTTATTCCTTCCTGGGCTATGGACGAATATTCTATTCTATGAGCAGTTTGTAGGATTATTACTGCTCCATTAAGACTCGCTTGACCGATTCCAGAGCGAAAAGGAAGAGGAAGAGGCCGATGTTGACGTGGGGCCCTTCCAATTTCAACGGGTCCTTTTCTAGCAAGCTAAGCACCCAAAGAGTCTCTTTTCGCTGCACAGAGGGAAGATTTGCAAAGAGTGATGAACTTGCTATCTCCAAGAGAACGCCATGCGAGGACTCTGCTTCTCCATCATTGCTGAGACGTCGAAAAGCTGATAGCCCTTCTCGTCGATAAGGGGAAACCTTACTTGTTCGCTCCAGCCAGCGTGACGACGGCGACTGTGGCCGAAAATCGTCATACGTCGTGGATGATGTTCGGAAGCATCTGTTTGAAAGAT
This sequence comes from Diospyros kaki, assembly GCA_036245055.1. Classification (NCBI taxonomy): domain Eukaryota; kingdom Viridiplantae; phylum Streptophyta; class Magnoliopsida; order Ericales; family Ebenaceae; genus Diospyros; species Diospyros kaki. Next base: position 45,051,006 of record BSEG01000002.1, on the reverse strand, counting down.
ATATTCCTGGCACTGAGGTAACGACGACTCTGGCCACAGCTTCTGCAACAGTGGTTGGACGGAGCATTTTGTTGTACGAGGGCCAGAGCAAGCGCATTACGTGCATGGCGCACAATGCAACGCTGTTTGTGATGAAGCCAGCCATCGCTAGGAATTTTGTGCTTTGGCAGACAAATTTGAGCGTTTTCTTCTCGTGTCCTACATTGAAGATAACAAGATGGTAAAGTGGTGCCCCAGTACTCTTTGTGGTAATGCAATAAGCGTGGAGGGAGACGAATTTCGGGAGAATGTTGGTGTGGTTTTAGCTCTGTTTCAGTTGCTGGCGGAAGCTCACTCACCCTGTTCTTGCTCGATCTGGGAGCCGTGGACGAGACGAATCAGAAACAGTGAATTGGATCACAGTTCATACAAAACCTTGCCCCAAGTGTCGCAAACCTGTGGAGAAGAACGGTGGCTGCAACTCTGTGAGCTGCATCTGCCGGCAAGGGTTTCGCTGGTGCCACCGACAGGTCTCATACTGCAACAGTTGCGGTGGCTATGAAGAAACACAAGAGACGGAAGGGAGCGCGCTGCAAATCGCAGCCTTCATCGTTTCATCCACTAACACAATTGCTACAATGCTCATACAGATTTCTTGGTGATCGTTGACAACCTTTGCAAATCGCAGGCTTCAAGTCATCGATCTCTTGGTGATTGTTGACAAGACAACCTTTGCAAGAAAACGGATGAGCTGGTCGAGAGTGATTTGTTGGGTTGGGTTCGCTCCAATCAGGCATTTATAACATAGCTCCATACCAGCCGCCAAATATTGAGAAGGCAATTCAGCTTCCTGCTTGTGGAACTTCTAAAGTCTCCAACTTTAGATCATCACAAAAATTAGTAGAAGCTTTCCCTGAAAATCCAATGAAGAATCCTTCCAACTGTCAGCACCTCTCTGGACCCTGGTACTGGTTGAACCCAGCCATGGCCGAAACCAGTGGTGACTTGGACCATGACTGCATCTTCTTTTTCTTCTTTCAACCTTCTTCTTAGGGTTTTTGCAGAACCCCTTAGCCTCTCCTCTACCCTTATAACGTTGCCATTGTTGTTCTCTGACGACAATGTGAGCCGTCGCCGACATCTCCAATTTGTCTCTCTCTATTCTAGATCACGATGTATAGTTTTTTCCTCTCTGTCGATTCCAATCTCTCTGTAGCTCTCTCGTTCACTCGTTCTCCTCTCCAACAAATCAGCTTTATCTCTCTCTACTAAAAAAAATACGTGGCTTTGAATTTTTTTTTAATATTAGGGTTTCGGTGGTGATTGCGGGAAAGAGAAGAAGAGGCAGGAACGAAAGGGGAGAAGAAGAAGATAGGATGATGAAGAAAATTGGCAGAACATGAAGAAGTTGTAGCCATGATCGAACTAGTGGTGGGTTTGGCCATGGCTATTGTCTCTAGTGAGTGCAAGAGAGAAATGGGACAAAGGAACATAAAGAAGATTGGAAGAAGAAGAAGATGGACAGTCATGGCAGTCAGCCATGATCGTCGTTCTCTAACGAGAGAGAGAGAGAGAGAGGAGCTAACATGGAAGCACATGGGTGATTAAGGATTAACGGAAAAAATTTAGCGTTGAAAATAAATTGAAAGTTGAGTTCTTTTTGGGCAAATTACTAAAACATTCCTAAAATTTGTTTGGTGTATTAATTAGACAATGAACTTTATCTTTTATTAAATATATATTTAAATTTTCATAATTGTAACCATTATATAAAAATGTCAAATTTAAACTCAGAGTACAACTTTTCCATCCAAAAATTAATTTTTTTATTTTTGAAAAACACTATTAAATAATTAATATAAATGATAAATTGCACTCAAACCCCTTAATTGCGTATGACCCTCGTTAGTAAAGGTTTTACAGGATATTTTTTTTTCTTTTCTCTCTTGACACGATTCTACCACAAATCTCATTTTTTGAATCCCAATGATTTTAGAAACCTGTAACATTGATTGATTCCGAAGATATGTATGTACACGTGTGTGTGTGTGTGAGAGAGAAAAAAAAATAAAGGGGAGAGAAAAATATAAGAACAATATAAAAAAAAAGAAACAATTGACGACTCTTTGCCAATGAAGAGTTTTGGCTAGCTAAAACTCTTTTCTTCTTCTTCTTATCCTCTTTTTCTGTGAATCTTGGGATTTATGTTCCCTCATAGACGTCCCACATCATCGAGTTTCAACGAATGACTTAAAAGATAAATCAAAAAATTTGATAATCTACAATTTTAATCTCAAAATAACACTAATCATGATAAAACAGATTTAAAAGGAAGGCACCAGGACCACCGGGTATGCCCCTGGTGGCCTTTTTCTGTGAATCTTATTTGGCAATTAATGGGTTCTAGTCTACATCCGATCTAATGCTAGTCTGCCTTGTTTGGCGAATGTTCCATTGGACGATGGTTCAACAACAAGAACCTTTACCAGCTACTACTCCATTGGTTGGTCAGTTCCTTTCGCCACCTAGTGTTTTCTTTTATTTCTTTATTTTTTAATTTTACTATTGGTTAATTTTAGTTTAATTAACTCAATTTCAATTAATTTCTATTTAAATAACTTAATTAAGATTTAAGTGAGAGTTTAGTAACGGAGGAGGTTTGAGTGTACTTTTACCATTTTTTTTTATGAATTTTTGTAAAAATAAAAAAAATTCGACATAAAATTACGCTGTTAATTTAAATTTGATGATGTTATGTAATTATTACAATTATGAAAGTTTAAATATATATTTGATAAAAATTAATTTTATTATATAATTAATACACAAGATAAAATTTAAGAATTTTTTAATAACATGGCTTATTTTTTTAATAATTTACCTAATAAAATAAGATTGGATGCAATAAAATTGAAGTAACTAAAATTGATGATTGATTACCAAACCCACTCTAGTTGACCCATTACTATTACATTATTTGTTAAAATGAATAAGATAAAAAAATATTAAAATAAATTTATAATATTTTTCAGACCAAAATATAGAATGATAAATATAAAGTTTGAAAGTATTTTAAAATTTATATCAGACTTTGTTTATTTTTTTAAAATCCATTGAGAATTGTATTTTTTTTCTTTATATATTTATTAAATGCATATGATAAATATCAAGATAAGAAAGTTAACAAAATATCTCTATTACCAAATTCATTCAAAACTGTAAGTTAACAATAATTACAAATTTATAATTAAAATAGTATTTTATGATTAATGTGAATTGTTAAAAATTAAAATTAAAAATTATTTTATTTTCTAAATCCATATTCAAAAATAGATTCTAAAAAGACTCAGTAAGTAAAAATAATTATTGGTAGAATTACAATAATTTCACATAGATAATTAAAAATTGTCAAAACATATTTCCATAATAGATAATAACATTTAAAAATCGGTAAAAGGAATTTGTATTAGATAATAAAATATATATAGAGAGAGAAATTTAAATTTTAAAAATCTATGAGATGACTAATTTCATTTAAATTTTAAAAATTGTCAAAATATATGTCAATTTAAAAATGTATTAAATGACATTAATTATAAGATTTAAGTAAATAAGTTGTTTTAAAACTAATTTTATTATAAAAAAAACTTAATAAATTTAACTTTTAAAAATATATTAAATGACATTAATTATCTTATAAGGGGCATATGAGTAATATAAGTTTATTTGAAAAAGTAAGATAAGAAATCACGTGATAATTTTTTTAGGGGATATTAAATAAGTTTAACAAACACGTTTGAAAGAACAAATATTCGAAATGCTTCCCATAACTGATATTTTTCACCCTATATGTGGATTAACAAATAATATCTTAGAGAATAAATGTTTTTTTCCTTAATTTTTGGTGATAAAGGGACTTCTTAAGTTAGTAATGGTAATGTTTACCATTGTTTTAAGGGGTAATGATTTGGTTACACTAAATGTATCTTAGTTTTAAGATGTATTTGTTATTTTTTGTTTTCAATTTAAAAATAATTTACGAGTTTTTTTAGGAATAATATTGCTAGGAGTCATGATTGATGATGGTGTTATCAGTTATGTGGTACCTCTTCATTAGAAAAGGATGATAAGAAAATTATGTGTCATTTTCTTATTTGCTTAACACTTGATCTAATAAAAATGCAATATATTATCAGTTATGACTCTTAACATTACTCTTTTTCTCATGAGTGTCCTTAGGATCCATTTAATGTATTTTGTTTTCAGTATTTAATTATTTTTTTTATTAGTGATATATTTCAAAATATGATGTATTTATTATTAGTTAATAGTAGTGTTTAGATGTTGAAAATAAAGTATATTAAATGCACATAATGAGCGCATTAATGCCAGCAAATCTTCAATTTCATTATTTGATAAAATGTTACAAAACACAATAAATTTATTATCAATCAGTAAAAATGTTTTTTAGCTAAAAATAAGATGCAGTAATGATTAATAAATGTGCATTACGAAAAAGATACATTTATTGCACTTTAACCATTGCACTTAAGCAATAGCATTATCTAATTATTATTTGCACTTTGAAAAAATATCACATACCACTCTGAAGATTTAACTAAATTGAACAATTATTCCTGTGTTTTCAAAAACACCACACCAGTTGTCAATAAATAACTATTATTATTGTTATTGAAATCTCCAAAATACCCTCCACAATTATGTCTATGATAATTACAAAAAAAAAAAAATCAAAGTAAAAGAAAAAATATGGTCAAGGTTTCTCTAAATAACCCATTGCTAGTGAATTTTCTTTTAAAAAAATAGAAAGAAAGAGAGATCAATAATTCTTGAAGGATTAAATTTGAGTTTAAAGAAATCCATTGAACGTGGGTTCAAAAGGTTTCTTTGGATTCAAAGGCTTCAAAAAAATCTCAATATGGGTTTGAAATCTATGAAATAAAGGAAGATATATAGAAAGAATATAAAGTTTTTGGAAACAGGGGTTTATAATGACACTCAACCATTGGAAGATATGAATTATAGTATTGAGAAAGAAAGTAAGACCAATAAACTCATTATAGCTAAAATTAATCTATAATTGATCATATCGTGATAGATTTACCTAACTTCTAATTGATATAGAGAAACTTAGATAAGAATAAAAGTTAATTGAAAATGAATTAATGATTAATTTTACTAATTATTGATTGTTGACAAAAAGATTGAAGAAGATGTTTGATAGTACCAAAAAAGAAAGACAAGAAAGGTAAAAAAAAAAAAAGAATACATTATTTAAATATAAAGGTAAAATGACTATTCTTCGTGCTCAATTAACTTCTTGGTTGTGCCATTTTAAAAATACAAAGATTGTCAATGCAATTTAGTTCAACCTTAAGGATGTCCGTGAAATTTACCTTTCTTCTTTATCTACATATGTAGTTAATTTCATAAACATATACTTTAGCAAAAAAAAAAAATCCATAATTATATAAAAATACTTTTGTTTTCTTTTACAGCACTCATTAAATTGTAATAGATGCACATTAAATTTAGATAATATTTTTTTTGCTAGGTAGTATCTTGTTTTTATTCCTCAAACACTTTATTAATTGATAAATTAATTTAAAAAATAATATTTTTATTATTAATTAATAAAAATTATTTAAAAATTAAAAAACAAAATGTACTTACTTTATATTAATGAGTGCCCATAGTACTCTTAAAATTACTCTTTCTTTTATAGTTTGCATAAATATATAGGTGAAGTGCAAATAAGCTATTGTATTTTGGTTTAAGAGTTAAATTAATTATTATATTTTAAAAATTAATATAAGTTCTTTTACGTTTAAAACGATTAAATAAATTATTATATTTATAAATTTAATATTATTTTTTTTAAGAGTAAAAGGTGAAGTCTCTCACCTCGGAAACTTTACCTTATAATTAAATTTTGTAATTAAATTTAATATCATTTTAGTCATTATAATAGATGTTATCTCAATAATTTTTGCCAACATTAATTTTATTTTTAATTACAAAAAGTCACAAACATCTAAATCGAATTTTAAATGTAAATTAAAAAATTATGCATAATTATAGTTTAATTATGTTTAAAATATAATAAATAATTATAATTTAGGAGCCAAACTAGGACGAGTTATTTGGCAGACCCTAAAAATGTACAAGTTTTTGTTTGATAGGTAAATTAGCTGACTTCTATAGTCTTTAAACTGAGCATAATCGCACTCCCCAAACGCGGCACATAGGTGGGCGAAAAGCCATTGATAAATGTGGCGGGCCCGCCTTGTCTTCTGCAACAACGACATTTCGAAATAAACCCACGAGCAAATTATTACTGTCATCGCCCCTCGCTTTAGCGCTCACTCTCTCTCTCTCTCTCTCTCACCTCTCTGGTTCTTTCTTCGAGTCTTCCTTCTCTCACCGCGTTCACACATTGAAACAAACCAACCTTCATCTCTCTCTCTCTCTCTCTCTGACACTCTTGAGTCGCAGCAGATCGAACCAATCGAATCTTGAAGAAAAGCTTCCAGAAATGGCTACGATCTCCGTCCAAGGTCTCATCAAGGAGAGAAAATACCCCTTCATCTTCGCTCTCTTTCTCCTCGTCATCTTTGGCACCTTCCGTCTCTTCTCCAATAACAATACTCAATCCCCCGTCAATTTCACCACCGATCTCGTCCACTCGCCATCTCCGCCGGCTGCGAGCCCTCCGGTTCCGATCTCGAAACCTAGCTCCGCCACACCCCCCGAGCAGGATCGCGTTTCGTCAAACGATGATGTTACCGTCACGCCGGTTGATTTGCAAGTGAGTTGGAGGCTTTGTCAGGGCGGAGTGGCGGTGGATTATATTCCCTGTCTCGATAATTCCAGGGCAATAAAGGATTTGAAATCGCGTAGGCACATGGAGCACAGGGAACGGCATTGCCCTCAGCCGAGTCCCCGGTGTTTGATTCCCCTTCCGCAGGGGTACAAGATTCCGGTTCCGTGGCCGAAGAGCAGGGACATGGTGAGATTGATACTTTGGTAAGGTTTAATTTTGCTTTTATCAATTTGATTTCTTGCTTGAATTATATTCGTTCCGCTATTACTGTGAAAAGTAGTGAATATTGAGTATTTGACGAAGTAAATAGTAAACTTCATGAACAATAGTGTCGTACATGAGCTCTGAAGATGTGGTTTATCTTTCGGGTGAAGACTTCTATTTTATATCAATAAATGGTTCATGTGTTGTTCGTGTGCAATCAGCGAGCTGTGGTTCTCTGCTTCTGAAGGAAAACAAAAAGAGGCTTCTCATTTTTACATTGATAGGTATTTTGGAGTGCACAACGGGCATTCATTGATGAAACTAAGAAGAGTAATCCTCTCTCTGGTTCAAAGTTAAGTGTGACTATAACCTTCTAAGGTTTAGATCAATGGGTTTACAAGTGTATATATGTCAACAACGGCTACCGTTTGCCCATATCTGTAGTCAAATTCCTGAACCTTTCCCTTTCTGTTACCATACTTTTTATTGTTACCCCAACAAGAACACGGATTCTTTAGTGGAAAGTGAACCACATTCTTGAAAGCCTTCATTACATTGATTTTATCTGGACTCCAATTACAAGATATAATGTCCAAAATAGAACGTGTGACTTCTTGCTTGGAATATCCAATATTTGAGTGTTTGGTTACAACATGGATGTCTGTTTCTTACTTTCTCTTTGAGACTTGCTCACGTTTGATGTAGAACTTATTGCTGCACACTTCTGATTTTCATTTCTGGATGTAAACTTTTCAATACTTTGACATTATATTAATGCCATTTATGGAAGCATAGTCATTTCGTCCAAAATATAAATCTATATGATTCTTGTGAACAAAAGGTGGCAATTGATTTAGGCTAAGAAAGTTTCACTTCGCTCACATACTTGGTGCTTTTGTTTCCATCTAAATGGTTTGGGCTTCAAAATATTTGTTTCCAGATATGGTATGATAATGTGCCTCACCCTAAGCTTGTTGAATACAAGAAGGACCAAAATTGGGTGCGCAGATCTGGTGACTATCTTGTTTTCCCTGGAGGTGGTACTCAATTTAAGGATGGAGTTACTCACTACATTGAGTTCATAAAAAAGGTATTCCATGTATTATATGCTCAAATTTTTTACTTGACTTACTAAAGCTGTAATCTGCGTTGAGATGTTTTTCTTTTATGTAACAGTTGCATTAAGTGCATTGCCTATCTCCATTAAAATTAACTTAATCTATGATCAATACATTTTCATTTAAAATGGGTTTGGCAGTCAAGGGAGCACCTTGTGGAACAGACCACACTCTGAAGGGGCAGAATGTAACCAAAATTGTGTAGTTTTGTTCATTACAGAGGATTGAACTCCCATTATTTCTTTCTGTTCAAAAGCCTATCCTTATCAATGGTTTCTTGTTTAACAAAATCTTTACAGTAGTTTTCTCAGCAATTTCTTTTTTTCTGTAAATAGTTTTCTCAACAATTTCCCAGAGAATTCATAGACATCACTTTTAAGTGCTTGAGTTACATGACACGTGAAACCCTCTCCTGTCTTGTGGGGGTTGAGGTGTGTTAAGATATGATTTGTATATGGTATCTGTACAATATAGTAACCATATATCTTTAGATATATAGAATATTTGTAGGATATGTTATTTCCTTTTTAGTAGTCTAAGTTCATGTATATAAAGGCTGTACATACCATTCAACGGAAGACGGAAAAATAGAAATTGTTCTATCAAAAGGTGATCAGAGAAGTATTGGGTTGAAGATGAAAATGAGTGGTGAGTCTAGGAAAATGTTGAAGCATCTGGAATGCTGCTGTGGCCTTTTCTTTTTCTTTCTTTCTTGTTTTTTTTTTTGGTTTTTCCTGACCTTTCCCATTGTTCATTTTTCTGGTAATGGGTGTTACTGGGAATGTATGTAGTCGAACTAGGATCCATTCAACTCAATATCGGACCTAGAAAGATAAAAGAGCAGAATATAAGACTTTCAGATACATGAATTTCATGTTACTATGGAGCAGGATCTTGAGAGGGGTCTGGAAGACTGGAAGTCCCTTCTCTCCCTTGCTTGAAAGCAGGACCACTACATGAGGGTACCGTAGGTGATCATTTATCTTGTAATGCATATTATTGCTCCTTTTTAGTTTACTATATGTCATCTTCCACACTTAGGTGGATTCCATTCACAAGAAGAAAAGAGCTTGCATTAGTTTGTTCTTGCTGTTGAGTGAAAATGCAAACAAAAAGATCTCGTTGGAGCTGTCTTTTGTAAAGAAGACAAAGTACTAATGAGGAACATGGGAAAAGTCGTTCTTTTTTTTATGCCATTTTCCAGACTTTGTTTTCTAGATGTATTTTAATAGAAATATAGGTAGCTTGAATTACAAAATAAATCAAATATGATCCCTGTTTCTGTTCAAGAACTTTATCTAACGAAAAGTGATGCTTTAAGGTCAACTAAAGCCCTGAAAGCTAGTCAAGTTCTCATATCCATCAGATTGATACGTAAGAAAGTAAGTCATGTCACTAGTCAGTAAACTGGCTTCAGATTACAATTGGGGCAAAAGGCTTACCAGTAAGCCACCAAGCCTATCATCAATTGAACGTGAAGCTCAAGAGAACTTTAATGAGGACACCAAACGTTGGTCTGCTCTCGTCTCAGATGTTTATCTAGAGGGCCTTGCCATAAACTGGTCAAGTGTAAGGAATGTAATGGATATGAATGCTGGCTATGGAGGGTGAGGAATATCAACTTACCGAATTATTGTACTTCCTAGCTCCTAGTATTTTTCTTCGTTCTTTTTTTTTTATATGACTAGGTCTCATAGTTTTTCCTTCTTTCTATATACATAAAACCCCCAGTCACTATATTTTGGGTGTATAGTGGATAAATTCATCATGCAAATTGCAAGCACACAAAAATCTGTCTGGACAAAGAGATTTGAACCATATTATTTTCCTTGCCTGGTTATCATCTGACATGCTCTCTGTATTGGCCCAGGTTTGCTGCAGCACTTATTAATCTGCCTTTATGGGTGATGAATGTAATCCCTGTGAATGGGCCAGATACATTGTCTGTGATCTTTGATAGAGGGCTGATTGGAATCTATCATGATTGGTGCGAGTCCTTCAATACCTACCCTCGAACTTATGATCTTCTGCATTCCAGTTTCCTCTTCAAAAACCTGTCTCAAAGGTAATTGCTCTACCATACATTACCAGTGTTTGAATTTATAGTTTAGCATTAAACTCTTTGAAAAATCAACGTAACTCATATTGTACTTTAGAATGAAGTGGCATGCGAGGAAATTTTGGGAGGGCAGATCTTGATAATAATAATGAAATTACTCTTTCAGAACTAAAAGGTCACTTGTGAAAGTTACTTTTTTTTTTTTGGTTTTGTTTTGAGTAAAAAAACAAGGAGCCTCAATGCCCTTTGTTTTGACCTATAAATATAAGAGGTATTTCTTGCGAAAATTATAAGATCTTTTGTTTTTATTATGAGTTGAGTTCTTGTAATTCTCCCCAGATGTGACATAATAGAAGTGGCTGTTGAGATGGATCGGATATTGAGACCTGGTGGAATTCTACTGGTTCAAGACACCGTTGAGATGATTAACAACCTGAGTCCAATTTTGCGTTCACTTCACTGGTCAATAAACATGTATCAGGCTCATATCCTTGTTGGTAAGAAGGGTTTTTGGCGTCCAGATGGCAAAACTAGCCTATGAGGGGAGGCCTCATTCTCCATCGATCAAGTCATAGAAAAGAAAATTGCATATTTCCTTTTTCTCCCGCGGTGTAGCAATTTATAGTGGCTACTGGCTAGTTGAAATCTCAGGTCTTTTTCTTTTTATTTATTTATTTTCCTTATTTCTGGGAAAAGATCAGTGAATTTTCACGGAGCTATGCACCGCAAATAAGATGACGTCAACTACAGTCAGGATCCGCCCCTACATAAATTTCTGGATCCGCCCCTGACTACAGTATACAACAAGATTTGTAGGCTTGCTGCAACACCATAATTCAACAAGAATCTGGCAAAAAAAATAAAAATAAAAACATCTAAAAGAAAGCTTCTAACATCAAGGGCTAATCAAGCAAAAGAAGGGCCAATGAAGCTCAATGTTGGTGGTAGATAAGAGGTGAAAGCAATGCTACCTTACAAAGCCGAAGTTGTGCAGGTGTGTACAACACTCATAGAAGCACAAGGATTCTTCATTATGTTAGAAATATTAACACCGAGTACTTTGGAGAAAGTACTATTAGGCAGGCTGCGCAATCCTGCGGGGCTCAGTGTGCGACTGGTTTAAATCCCTACGGCTGCTGGATTTATACAAATCTATGGCTGTTATTACAAAAAAAAAAAAAAAAGAAAAGACGAAGAAAAGAAGGTGATCTTGCACTGGAAGAGACAACGTGATTTGACCCTAAAAGGATGACGTACAACCAGAGGTGGTATTGTCGCCGACGAGCTTGCCACGGGTAGCTGCAACAACCCGGGAGTAGCAACCAAATTCATCCTTCGAACTAAAAGTTTGGTTAGTCATGGCTAATCCAGAACGAACAGAGTGGCCCTTGACCACCATCCATCCCCCAGAAACTTGATTGTTGTATAAAGACCTTGAAAAATGTCCATGGGAAAATTTCTCTCTCATTGCATGAGAAACATTAGTCAGCATCGTATAATCACTGCTTTTTGATCCAGAAAGAGTTGAGTTGGTTATCAGTTTGAGAGGGTATTTCCTCCGGACTATTACCCGATTGATCAAACCACCAATCTCAGATACTACTCTTGTTATAGTTTTTGTATTGACTTTCTGTTTCACCAATTTGTAAGTACCATTCTGAGCAAACTTTATCGAGTTCTTGAACCTGAAACCCTGCGAAACATGAGTAGTCAAATTGCCTGCACTTGATTTCACCCACCCCGAGAATCGACTCTTCCTCCTCGCTACTATGGTGAATGATCCATCAAGTTGTACAAATTTTGAGGTGCGTTCGATCAAAAGAGCTGGAGAATGGCTACTAACAACTTTAGCCTCGACTCTCGACGAGCCATGATCAAACCATAGGTGCAAATTCGCATCGACAAGCCAAAACGGAATGCTATCAGCCACTCCAAGGCCGAACAAATGAGTCTTCCCATCCACAATAAGCCCCAAAAAGGGAGTCAAATCGAAATCATAGCAAGGCAGGTTAAAAGCACCGATCGCCACAACCGGTTCCCAAAACAACGGATTGATTCCTCCGGTGAATATAACAGGAAATGGAACAACTGACCCGACGAACCTGCCATCTATGGTCACAAACACCTCCCTATAAGCTCCATGGCCTCTTCCAGTGCTCATATTGTTCACCCTTATGTATGAATCAGACGGGTTTGAGTACCAAAATTCATCATTTCCATGAAATGATACATAAACCTCAAGAACAGCCTTCAGTGTATTCCTAGGAATATTAACCTTGGTAGATTGAACCCCTGATTCACTCTCAATTCTGAACCAAAACCCTTCCCCGAGGCCGTTGGATATGGGAAGTATCAAATCTGCCGGGGTTTCATACAAGTACTTTGAGTTCCTTTGTTCATTTACACTATCTACTCCTTTGTATCTAATCGCTGGGTTTTCCCCCAATTTATCTTCAAATCCTAATTTTCCCTGTTCATTGACTAAGTCCACATCCGTGTAATCCTTCCTAAACACTAATTTTCTACTTAATTCACTTGACGACGGAAGATTAATCGAGTTACCTTTGTAATACAACAGAGTGAGTGTAATGTCGTAAACTCCGGTGAGTTCGTCATTGACTATGTTCTCGAGCATGACCGTTATCGCCAGATCCGTCCGCCTGAGGAGGGATTCGTACCTGGTGATGTCCTTCCGAACCTTCCAGAAGACGCCGTTGGAGGTGGGCTCCGCGGTGCTGGTGCGGAGGATCTCGGCGGCGCCGAGCCAGACCCCGGCGATGCGGTCGTACTGGTCGCCGGAGGAGGAGGCGCGCAGCTCGAGGACGACGTGGGACCAGGACGAGGAGCAATTCGACGGCGGGGAGTAAGGGGTGGAGACCGGCGGGCGGCCAATGGTGTCGGCGAAGAGGTGGTGGAGGACGCGGAGAGTGCATGACGGAGTGAGATGATCGGACGGCAGTGGACGGGCGAGCTCGATGTACTCGCGAGAGTGGTGGGCGGCGCGTGGGATTGATTTGTGGAGGCGAAGTGGTGGTGGTGAAGTGGAAGAAGAAGAAGCAGAAGAGAGAGAGAAGAGGGTTGAGAGGAGAAAGAGAATGAGGAGGAGGAGGAGCGAGGCTGACATTTTTGTGCCTTGGGATTGCTCTGATTTGGCTGTCAATTTGCAGGAAGGTCTCTCCTGGAGTAATCAAGGGGTTAGCTGCGCTTTATGATATAAAAGATATTATATATAATAGAACTGTATATTGTGCATATAAAAATTGTATATTATAATTATTATGTTGAAAGTTTTTTTAATAATACTTTTTTGGTGTTATTTATCATAATTGTATAATGCAAAAATAATATGAATTTTAAACTTGAATTAAAAAATTATTTAATCAACCCAACCTTGTGAAATTAAGGATTAGAATTATATTTATACTAGTTTTACTATTAAAATAACATGATAATGGCAGTTTTCTAATTAAGGTTTACTTTAATACATTTACACACAATTATCATTATGAAGAAAGAAACATTGTCCAAAGCCAATGTTGGTGTAAAGTCACTCTCAGCCTTAATAATTGATATGTTTTTTAGCTTGGAGTGTGGTTGAGTGGGTTCTTCCCAAATTTCCTATCCCGGAATTATTACAATAAGAAAAGCACTAGCTATTCAATTTAACATCATTTTCTTAAAAAGAGTTAATAATTAAACTTCAGTCTTGTTAGATATGCATTCACGACTTCGACTTTCCTATACAATTCTCAATGTGGAATACATACATTTATAATATACATATATATGTATGTATGTATATTGATCAGAGAGATCATGAACTTCCTAGTTTCCTGAAAGAAGGAATCATGGCAGTGCCCAAAACCCAAAATTTCATCATGAAATTCCAACAGGGAATCAACATAAAACCCGATCAGAAGAATAAATGGGAGGCTCGAACAGTGTAAGAAGGCTAGAATAAAATGCATGCCATTTACATGCTACAAAAGTGCCTTAATCCTAGCTAGACTAGAGAAAACTATATATAAATCTATAGCCGTTGCCAAATTATACTGTTCTAAGTGTAAATCACTATTTAGAAAACAAAGATTTGTTAGAATGAAACCCACCTGAGAGAAGAGGATGCGAATTTAAAATGTCACATCTTTGCCCCTCTAGAAATGAGAATGTCCCCATATGGCACCCGTTGTTCAACTCTGACGAAATCGCGAGTTGCTAGAACTGAAAAGAAAGCATTAATTGATCAATCATGTCAAGTTCAATTTGAGCATATGTTATTGCAATTGGAAAAAGAGAGATTTGGAGAGGGGGCTGATACCGCAAGTTTGATAGAAGAGATGGGCCGCTCTTGTTTTGTTCATCCCGAAGGCTAGCTGATTGAGAGATTCTGCACGAGCAGATCCTGGTGTCTCAAAATGTTTCTTCAGCTGCCTGAAGGAAACCAACATGAGGTAGAGAGAATGAGAAGATTGAAAGATAACATCTTTAGGACATTGAATAGTTCAATGGAATCTGAAGAAGGAATTGTTGTACATTCTAATAGAATCAGTAATCTGATCAACAGGCTGATTATAGGTTGGAATTGGAAGTTGAGTCTGTGTAGGTGCAGTTTCTACCAAGAGATCTGCATGAGTAAAACAGGGAATTTGAATAGTCCCAAGAGAAAAAAAAAAAAAAAAAAAGAACTGATAAACAACTATAGCTTGTGGTCAATCGGCTATTTACCGTACTCAGGTGTCGGGCCATTTTCTGATAGTCTAGCTAACTTGAAATTTGGATCTGGGTCCTCCCATGGGTGCTCCTCAGCTAACGGGTCCAGACTACTGCTACTGTGTCTAGATGACGAACAAGGCCTTTTCTTGTTGGATCTGAACAGTATAAACATCCCAGTCAATGAGACGACGCATTGTTTTGATGTATTGCAACATAATTCTCCCACAAGTTTGAATTAACCAGCACCAAACCACTTCCTTTTCTTAAATCATATTGGAGTTTCATGACTACCAGGTGTTTAGTTGTCGGCCTAGACAGGCATTATGTATATATGCATGTATGCACACTGACCTGCCTGAATTGACTTCTGAATTATTTGACAGGAAACCATGCCCAGATCCTGAACTGGAAAGTGATTTTCCTTTATCTCCTGTAGCATGACTTCAGCCATTAAAATGAAGTCTAAGGAACCCTTAGAGAAATGAGAGATGATAAAGATTGGAAGTGTGCGAGGGATTTACCAGAATCTTTTGGCGTGACCATCACATTGGTCTCAGCCAAATTTGCACCATTGTTCACAAGTTTGTTTGTTAGGCCCTCAAGGAGGATGTCGGCTGGTACCTCATTAATGTTGAGATTTCCACGATGCTTCTCCCAGGAAACTACCAATGGTTCAGAGCTGAATCCACTGTGAAAATCTCCAACATGCTTCAGATCCCAGTATTTTATCAGACTTCAGAGTAGAATGTATGCCTTAAGACAATCCTAAAGCAAAGGATTGATAAGAGTGCTTACTGATCCCGCTGGAGCATTATAATCAGCTCTATGTAGAGGTGATGATAAAGAAGGGTCTGGTGGCTGGGGTGGAGAAGTTTTACCTGCATGCAATTTAAGAATATTTTAACTACAAGTCTTTCAATATGGAGAAACTTAAAAGTCATATACCATGAACTCCTACCAGAAGGTGAATTACGGGGCAGTTGGGTACATCGCATCCACAGTTCTAAAAGAGGTGCGGGATATTGTATTTCCCTATTTCCGTTGTTGAACAACCCAAAGATAAGTGCCACAGGAGGCAACTCCATAATGCTGCCTATCTTCATGGTAGACGTTACTTTGGAGTGCTGAAATACAAAAGGCAATGATAATGTTCTGTTGGAGTCATTTGCCCTGATTAATACTGCTCCCCCTCTGCCAATAGATGGAACAAAATGACAGAAAAACTTATTGTGCGCATACCTTTCTCTTTCTTCCTCTTCTTGACACAATATCAGAAGCACTCTGAAGCCAGGACTGGTATATCTGACCAGGGATAATAGTTTGTTCATAATCCATATCCAAGGCTGCTGGCTTCCTAGCTTTCCTACGTGCTGGCCGTTTTATCTGGTGATCCTGTCGGGGCATTGAAATCACTCGCACATTTCCATCTTGAGCCATTTATTTGTTCATTCTTCAACATAATTACAGTATTGACAAATGTTTAGTTAAGGCTACCTTACTAGATTCCTTTCCTTCATCAGATTTTTGATTGACTTGGTCTTCAGGATGCTGGTCAAAGATTTCATCAGCTGCAAGGGGCCTGGAGTTAAGAGTATCTAACCAGAAAATTATGGGTCCTAAGTTTATATAGGTTTTTCATATATAGTTCTCAAGGTCTTTGTTTGCATCAGAGAAGAGAATTTTTATAGAATAAGGATCTCCTCCTAAGCTCAGGTGGAACCGTGAAAGAATTGCATTGCCATAAATGTTCATCAAATGCCGAGATTAATAGCAACCTGATTACCTCAATGTTATCCCTTCAGCATTTATCTCAGACCAAGAAAAAGGTACGTAGCTTATGTCTGTGTGTCTAAGACTTCTTAGTATTGCTTTTCTTTTTTTCTTTTTTGGATGAATCCAAGTATTGCTTTTGCAAATGATTACCATCTATTTGCATATTTGACAGATCTGGTACAAGCAACATATATGAGAAATCTTCCTATGGCTGTCACTAGGAGTAGGATATGCACGGACTAACAGTTAAATAAAGACTGGTTACTATGACAAAAATTGCCATAGTAACCCGAAAGAAAACAATAGATCACGTTTCCATCTTTCAACTCATGCTTTTCAGGAAACATACAGTGGACATTATTTCATTTTATTTTTGACCGTAAAATATTTAGCAATCAATAGACCAACCAAAAAAAAAAAAAAAAAGAACAAAGATCTGATTGAATGATCAATCACTAGTAAAATTGCTTACATCTTTACTTGTATTAAGTTCTTAACCAACGTCATAACAACCTAAAACCTAAAATAAGCATTTTTCCCAGACGCAGCTTTATGTGAATTAACAGCATTATATGTTCTGTTGCTTACGTTCTTGAGGCCCCTGTGGACGAGGTGGAGAGGGTATCAGAGTACTCGGAATTTCTATCCGCCTCTCATGAGAATTTAACTCTGTCTCGTTGTCTCCTTCAATATCAAACCTGCCCAAACACTCAAATATGACCCCCCCCCCCAAAAAAAAAGGAAGAAAACAAGAAATAAAGAAGAAAAGCTAGCTGGGCGATCCCCTGCTTTTGAGTGTTACCTTTCAAAGCGATTGTATGCATCTGCATCTGTCTGGTAGGAATCATAACGTTCAAATAAGGTGATATTGGCGGCGTCGGCTGAGAGAGAGAAGCAATGATGTAACTAATGAATCTTTTCTTTTTTTTCCTTGATAGCAATGTAACTAATGAATCTAGCATGATAAAGGCTGAACATCAACATGGAAAGAAGCATGCTTAAATGATCAGGACGACATGTGAGGAAAAGTAGAAAACCTTGATGGTATTGCACGGATTGATCTTCCTCTCTGATATAGCTGTTGATATACGGGTCTTCCACATCGTCCAGTCGCTGTATACACCGGCAAGGTCAAGCAGAAGAATGAATTGGGTTGGTGCCAAACAGATCAGGGGTAAAATTGGCTGAAAATGTCTGTCTCTAGATTAAATGACTAAAAAATCCTATTCCATCAAAATATTTATAAAAATTTCAATATTGAAAGATGATAACTGTTTTTAATTAGGGAAAAAAAGAAAGAAAGAAAGATGATTATAATATCTTTTTGAAATTATAAAGATAAGCTGACTTCATAAAATACATATAAAACAATAAATGAGTTATATTATGTTGATAAAACACATAAAACAATAAATGAGTTATATTATGTGATAAAAAATTTAGGCATGAATAGTTCTGTTAACATATCATCGTGCCTAGATTAAATTAACTACAGCTAGAAGAAGGGGCGTCTTCCAATAATATTTTACTTCAAAATTTTCTGACTGCATATGTGGTTTGTTTTGCAATTCGAAATAAAGTTGCGACGGCCAAGAAAAAAAATAAAAAAGAAGTAAAGGTTGCAATGGAAGTTGCTGTAATTTGTGAACGTAGAGGACAATGGTAAATTGTGTACTTGATCTCAAAGGAGCAAAATTAAATTTCTTAATTCTTTATTTGTTAGTTTCTCTTTTCTTTTTCTATTTCCCGTGAAGACTCTCGAGTAAAACACCCCTTTCCACAATCTATACTTTTTGTACATTGCACACTTAATGCCAATACTACACAAACTCAAATAGACATGATTCATAACTCCTCTGTCTTAGCATATTACAAAGAATTACTGAATGTTTTCAAAGCCAATTGTTTCATATTACAAAGAATTACTGAAATGTTGGTAAAACTTTTCATAAATAGTCTTGCTCATCAATATTGGAAGCATGTTAACTCTAAACTTAGATTTGATTACATCTTGATTTACTCCTTTTTCACCATCTAGTGTTTGTTCATCAATGATAAATAATCAAATAATGAATTTACCTAAATATTTCATATGTGCAATGATTAATTACCCCTATAAAAACTTTTGTCAAAATTATAATTGAAATGAGGGTTCTTTTCTCATTTGAGAGAGTGAATATTTATTTAACAAAAGTTTATTTAAAAATCACAATAATATTTTTGTTACAATGAAAAGAGAGAAGATAATAAAGTTACCATAGCAACATAGTCGATATGCTCGAACTCCACTTTGTTTATATTATTGAGAGACAGCTCAATCTCTTCTAATTCAGTCTCTTGAATCATAGGTAATGTGACTGCTTCAAACCTTTAAAAGAGAAAAAATAAGTCAAAACTTGATAAATTAATATTTATTCATATTAAAAAGATTTTATATTATCAAAATTTATAAATCCATCTATTTTATAACTATAATTTTGATACTTTTTTTTTTTTTTACTTTTAGAAGTGGAATTTAGTTTTAGATGTAATCTTTTTTCATTTTCATTATTTTTGCACTGAAAATATTTTATACTATACTATTAATACTCACTATCTAGAATCATCTGAAATTAACAAAATGTTAAGTTCTGTTGAACTTTGCATTATTCATTATTCTCTTGAATTTAGCAATTTATTTTTTTAAATCATATTTAATAGTTGAGATGTTATTAACTAAATATGTCATACCATTAAATATACAACTAATCAATAAGCAATTTTCACATGGATCTCTATTAATTAAATTAACCAAGGAATGGGCTCTACATAGATTTCGACTCATAAATTTTATAATTGACAAACTTAATAAAAATTTCGGAAGAGAAGCTGAGACTGACTTGGCCTGAGATTTGCCCTTGGGAAGGAGGGTCGGATCTGGAACAACTTTCACCTTCCATGCTTCATTTATCTCAACCTGAGTAGAAAGAACAATCACCACTCAGTTCGTCGTCATTATCCCTGAAAGACACGGTCTGTGATTATCCTTGAAAGACACAGGCCGAATGCATACCAGAAGACGAGTTACATCATCTGCAAAAGCATTTCAGAAAATTAGAATCCATCATTCGGTAATTCAGATAAATAAAAAAGATAGCCAAACAGGTAGGATTGAATTCTAAAGCTTACCGTAAAGAAGTTTCACTTTACGTTCATAGACAATCACGACTCCACCTGTACACAAGCAAACGAAGCTAGCGGTTATTTTTCATCCCTCAACTCGGTGGATAAATGAGATTGGAAATCGAAATTAAGATAAATCTGACAGTCTCACCCATGAGAATTCCGGAGAGTCTGAGAGCCATTGGGACCGAAGGATTTAGGATTTCCTCACTGTCCGAATAGACGAAAATCAGTCCAATTACGTCGATTGAAGTTGATGATAGTGTAGGAATCTTACCAGATTTTTATGATGTTGAGTTTGTCGAGCTTCCTCCGATTGATCTTCGCGTGCATTGTCGCCGCCATCCTTCGTTTAACCGAGATAAAAGCGACAGAGAAGCAGGGCAGAGATCAAAACTCCGCGTGTTAGATTTCACAGATGATGAGAGTTGAATGGAAATTGCGATCACATTAGCAGTAAATTTCCAGAAATGAACACATCCGTGAGAAACAATTCCAGTTCATTTTGCAGAAATTACATATTCCTCGTCGAAATAAGAACTGATGGACAGAACAAAAAAGAAAGAAAGAAAGAAAGAGATGATGAAGAAGATTCAGTTTAAAACAAAGAAACTACGATTCATGTAATGGAGAAATATTTCATCATTCATCAAATTGCGATGAATTTGCGCTACGAGACCAAAGACAAAATATAAAACAGAAATTGAATGACCATATCTGTCCGAGGGGAGCCTTGCGAGCAAGAAGCTGGTGCGAGTAGAACATTTGGTCGTCTCGCGAGTTGCTTTGCTAGAACTACGTACAACAGTGATGAAAACAGACGCCCAGACTGAATACACACACACACGCACATATATATGAATGAGAGAGAGAGGGTCACATGGAAAAGGGCGGAACAGAATACCCGCCAATGAAGAGCGGAACGCTTTCACGCCATCTGGGTTCAGACTTGAACTTGAGTTGAGACCTCAAGAACGTTCCATCACTTTCTTTTTCTTTTTATTTTTATTTTTAAATTTGTTTTAGTAAAATCAACTTCTTTTTATTTTTATTATTGGCGTGCAAATCAAAGATGATCTATTTCGTGGATTTGTTTATAAAATTTAATTTGCAAATGTTACTTAATTTTAAAAAAATCGTACAAAACTTATATTAAACTACTTTAAGTACAATATAAATATTAAAATAGAAACATATATATTAATATTTTTAATTTTAATTAATCATAAATTCATTTACATATATTTTTATATTAAACTGTAATATTCTTATAATTTTTTGTTGATTTTAATTTATTTATAAAATTTAAAATATTTATATAAAATATTTTTTAGACTATTTGCATATATATAATACAATATTAGTAAAATATTTATTATTTACTTTTAACATTAAAAAATACAATATATTACTTAGTAACTAAACACTGATTTTGGATCATGCTATTTGTACATCAAGAGCTACATCTTGAACTACACACATGTACGTAAATAACTAAAATATTCTTCATGCCTCACCACTTTGAATGAGAGGTATTTTTGTAATTTTAGCTGGATTGTATAATTCAAAGTGTAGGTTAAATAGTACAAACGATATTTTTCATATTAATATATAATTACAACACAAGATAAGGATATCTAAAGGGTAAGCTAACGGTTGGAAAATTTGAGAACATGGTTCCCGAGACATGGTGCAAATTTGTTCTCCTCTCGCAGGGTAAATGAAAATTTAGTTTAGGTTATCTCTCATCTTTTGATAGTGAAGTATAGGTGATAAAAATGACTCTCACATTTAAACATTTAAATTTCATATTTGTGATCATATAATGTATTAATTTTTATATATTTATACTAATATAACACGCATATATTAATATAATATATTATTATAAATATCAAACTTTAATTATTCAAATAGTATTTCAAAATAAAAATATTACTGGTCACTTTAATATTTGTTGCTCACAAATGATGGGGATACGAGTTTAAGCCATAAGTATTAGGGTGGATGGATGCGTGAGTGTGTTGTTTAAAATTGTAATGCATATTTAAGTAAAGAAGACTGTTATATGTTAACAGGTAAAGTTATATTATTGAAGTCAAGTTAGAAATTAATACTTATCAGTCTATATTTTGATTTCAATTAGAATTGACATGATGGCAAATTAAATACACATTTGCAAGTAATGTCGACCAATTACACTTTAACTCATCGTCAAATTTGGATCAAAGAGAGAAACATTTAATCTTCTACGATATGAATGAAGTTGACTGGCCTTGTCATCATTTTCATTTCAAAAGGTATAAAAGATTTCAATAAGTTTAGGATTTATAATTTAGAATTTACAATATTCAATATCATTCTCATAATTTTTTATTTTTATGATCTTTTGTTGAGTTAAACATATAGAGTGTTATCCCAATCAAGTTTCATGATAATTATTTTTATTTATGTCAACCTGAAACAATTCAATTCTTATCAACAACACAAATGATTAAAATTTTGCTCAAATCATATAAATTGGATTGGTGTTGAGTCACTCACTAGAATTAACGATTATAGTTGTGTGCCATAATGTTAAATTTTGATGACGTCTAGTGATCTTATAATTATGTAAATATTGTATCTTTGTATATATTAATAAAATGCAAGTTATCTTTATTCATTCGCTTTCCAATCAAGTATATGAATAAATCATTAGATCTTTTATTTAAAAATTTTATTTTCAAAGTATTGAGACTGTATAACATAATTTTTGCTAACTTGAGTTCTTATATTATTCTTAATCCTTAGATTTTTTGGATGAGAACTTTGATTACTCGAATATGAACTAACATATGAATTACCACCTCATTCAGTATGGAGATACTGATGGGAAAGTGGTGTGTCTCACGTCACATGATATAAGGATGTCGCTAGTAGGCCTGTAGGTGGTTGTTGGGAAACAACAAGCGGAGTTTGATGTTGATGACTGACCATATGACATGGTAGATAATGGTCATGTCGTCAAGTTACAATATTGTGTTGATCTTTAAACTTGAATTGATATAGTTATCTTGTGTATTGATATGCGAGATTTGATAATGAGCCGAACCATCTAATTGAGAGGTGAAAACATTCATCTATGTAGTTTCGTATAACTGGTATATGGAGCCAGGTGTTCAGGAATAAGATCTGTCGTTCTCATTAATAATTGATGGGGTGAATGTCCTATATGATCTACAATTAATGTGACGGGATAATCTCTCAGCAGGGCAGATTGAATGTTAGGAAAAGAGTTTCCTCATGTGTCATATAGTCACATTAACTAGGTCTAACATATAGTCATTGAGTTTGTGAGTTTATCACACAATGACTCTTGCTTAGTCGGAAAGTTAGATGATGGAATAATTATAGCACACGATAACTGTTAACTGTAAAATATTCATTTGAAGTAAGACTTTATTATCACCTATATTGTCGTAAACTATTGGTAGGCACTATTCAATAACTCTCGGGTTGTTATTGGGATATGAAGAGATTTCGATGATGGGTCAAAGAGTTGACTAGTATTAAAAAAGATTTTGATGCTATCTGATTACTAATGAATAATAAATTTAAAAATTATATACCATATAATATTACTTTTAGTATCGACACCATATACCCAAAAACGTCTCCAAGATTAGCCGATCAAATCTTGACTAGCAGGCCATGAGAATCAACTGTTTTTGCATGAAAAGTATAGTCTCGGGGGTAGTGAGAGTCGACTCCTGGTCACCTAGTTCTCACTCAAATTGGTTGCCACGTGTTGGTTGAAATTGAGAAAGACTAGTAGTGGTGGGGTGGATTTTCAACAGAAATTGAATTGGACTTGAAGGCTAGACATATAAAAGGAGAATTAAAAGCCATAGAAGAGATTCTACTGCTCAGTGCTTCTGTTGTCTTCTTCATCTTCTTCGTCTGGTTCTTATGTTATTTTACTGTTGTTTAAAAAATTAATTACACGTAATAGTTACAAGAAATCTTCTTGTTTAGCACAATTGATGTGATTAGAACGGTGACAAACTACATGTTAAATGTGAATGAAATAGGATTATCATAATTTAAGATGAATTCAATTTCAGTATAAAAATAATTTCTGTACCCAATCTTATATCAGATAATATATATGATTTATTTATATTTTTTATATTAAAATATACATACTCAAGTAATATATATTATATTCTATTATATGTATCTGATTTATGTAAAATTTTTATTTTAATTCACACTGTCACATGTAATTTCCTTTAATAGTAGAAATATAATCGTTTATATTCTCTTTATTAATTTGAAATGTACGTTAATAGAAGTGTATAATTAACTTGTCACCCATTCTTTTCCCTAATTCACTACAGTGAATCAGACAACAAAACATTACCACTCGAGTAAAAATTTCGTCTTAGAATTTTTGCAATTGAAATTACAGGATCAAATTTCATACTTAAATTTTCGCAATTGAAATTTCATACTTAAAAAAATGAACTCAGATTATACCGCAGCCGCAGGACGGCGGGAGCAGTACGCTGACGTAAAAAATTTGCATCGTTCTTCGCTCTGTTGCCTACTTGTTGCTGTACCCCGTAGCTTCTTCTGCTCTCTCCCTCCATGGCGGTCTCGGTTGAAGAACAGCAGCAGGAGGAACCGCCAATTGCGGAGCAAGAACCCCCATTGAGTGGCGAGGACGAAGAAGAAGACGACGGCGAAGACTTTGAAGAAGAGGACGAGAAGCAAGAAGACGACGACGACGACGAACCACTAAGCGGTGGATCGAGAACCCGCTCGGAGAGAGTCGAAATGGAGAGCCTATTCCGCCAGATATCGACGGAGAGACTGCCCCTTCGAGTCCATGATGTGCTGATCAAGGGCAACACCAAGACTAAGGACTCTTTGATAGAAGCTGAAGTTGAGGCCCTCAGGAATGCCACTTCTATCCAAGAGCTTATTTGGGCCGCGAGCATCGCCAATTCTCGCCTTCGCCGCCTAGGAATTTTCGACTCCGCCAGCATTACGCTCGATTCGGGCCCGCCGTGGTTGCCGGGGGCCGCCAATGTCATTGTTGAGGTTGTTGAGACTAAAAGCCCTCTCGTCGCCGATTGTTCCCTTTTCTCAAAGCCCGAGGTACTGTCTTCTTCCAAGTGACCTACATACTTTCATCCGTTAGTTTATTTGTTTATCTTTTGTGCTTCATTTTGGGATTACCTGTTTAGTTGTCTGCGATATAGTTTATTTGTCCGTCATGAATGAATCGATAGTTGACGTATTTCTATTTTAAACCTTGTCTGAAGTTCTTTCATAGGTGCTTGGTGTATGATGGTGTGACCAATTAGGCATTATTCATTATTGATGATTGCCATTGGGATTAAGACCCTAGATTCATGTGATTCCCTTGACAGTGCGAGAGATAATGATAAAGGATAACACTACCAATATTGGATGACCATGGTGGCACATGGTTAAGTTAATTGAACTTACAGTGTCATTTGAATCAATCTTCTAGCAAATCTTGTCTTTGTTGATGTTCAACCCTCTAATGGGTTAAATCCTTTAGCCAACACATTCTTCAACCAATGCGGTGAGATTTGGAGGAGAATTGCATTAACTAATGGAAACTGCATACTTGCTGATTACATGGATTGTATGAAATCAAATGTCAATGAAGGGTCTTATGTCATAGTTAGTGTTTGGTTTGGACTCAAACACTTAGTCCTCTAGAATTTATGGCCATCGAGAAGTTATTCTTAGTCAGGGAGAATTTATGGTGATCAAGTAGGCAATTCAGTACTTACCGTAAGAGAAGGAAACTTGAATTTTAAAAAAATTATGAATTAATTTCTTTAGTATTTTCAGAATTTTAATCTTATGAGGAGATTATTATTGTCTTAAAATCTGCTAGTTTTTGTTGGATTACGCTATCTCTTACAAACACACACAGACACAGAGGAGATATAAAGATTATATGATCTTACACTGTGATTGATTAAGAATATACAAAGAATTTTCCTATTTGACCACCCTTCACTTTCTTCTCTCTTCTATTTTTCACTTCTCTTTGTTTATCATATCAAAGCCAAAATGTGATCCATCCACTGCAATCACGGATATGCAATCATTTGGTCACCTACCTGCATCAAATCCACCAACAATAACATAGGCAAGACCAGTGCTGTTTGTTGTCATTATCACCTTTCATAAAAGCTTGTCACATGTGCCTTTTTTGTATCTTCTTGTCTGGTCACTAGTCATCATTATCATGTTGTGATCATGTGGGTAGATCGTGTTGATGCAACTCTGTGCTGCTTGGAACCTAGCCCGTAGTCCTTCTGCTTGAAAGCTTTGAAGACGGCTGTGAGGAAGATGCTGGAATAACCCCAAATCCAGGCATGAACTAATCTAAGCCCAACAATAACAATCTGATCTATAGCCAAAGCAATAACTCACCACCCATTTTTATTACCCTTGATCTGGATTTATATCACACCCCATTTTATCAAGCCCAGACCAAATTTCAGCAAACCATTGCTGCTAATTAGTCCTCAACCCACTGTAACTTTTGAATCTGTCCAACAAGGACCAGCTAAGTTTGGCTCACATCCACTTCTATATCCAGCAGAGTCTGACCTTATGCTCTATTACTTTCCCATAGTCTGGACCAAGCGGTCAGTCCAACTTACATCATGAAATGGACCTAACACTTCTACTTTCCAGATTAGGACTAGAAGCAGCCTGGTCCTAAACCAATTCAGTTGGCCAGATGAGCAACAAGGAGAAAAATTTTCTGAGGAGTTATTATGTGCACATTGGATTACTTCCCTAATAGGATTCTAGGAAGCTTGAATTGTGACCTTGAAAATGGTACGCATTCTTGTTTTGGAATTAGACTAATTTTGTATTTGTTTATAAGTCTTTCAATTGCTATTGGCCTATTTAATTTCCATTACCAAGTTGCATGTCTATTTGTTTTTACCCAGCAGAGACTGTTTGCACCTTTATTCATCATTACTTGACTACACTTTTAGTACATCAACTTGCATAACCATCTCACTTTCATCTAGTTGACTTGTCCTGGAAACCAAAAAAAAAGTTCTATGACTTTATTGGCTGTTCAAGATATGGAAGACAACCCACACCTTTTCCAAACTCTTGCAACTAATTTGACCACTCTTCAAGATTTTATAGACCAAATGAATGGCAATCTATAGAACTCATGGGTCCAGTATGTGCTGAACTTAATATCTCCCACTTCTCTTGGCCCTTAGGCAATTAACTCATTGATGAACATGTGAATGACAGGACATTCACTTAGTACCGCATTTTGGCCATCTATTTGGGTCTACTGGTTTCATAAATTTCCTAACCCAGAGAGACTTCAGTATCACATACTTAGGTTCCCTTGTTAGAGAGAGTTTAGTTTTTGAAATTGGGTAGGAGTGTTCTTCCAATCATCAATCATAACCATGTGAGAGATCATGCTAGTTATTAAAGGCATGAGAGGGATGGGATTATAAATTTTTGAGGACAATAACATTCATGGCATGCATAGAACATTTGGCCATACGATAGCTACCAAGAGGGTCATGGGTGGTATTTCCAGTGCAGTATCTCCATGATTGACCTAGAAATTTCCTAGAAGATTCTAGTAGAGATTTTACAATATCGGGTAAAGCAGTTGCTCTATTGTATGATGGTAGTAAGACCATAATGTTTTTTTTTTTTTTGAATTGGCTTGTTGACGTGAAAGATTAATTTGACTAGTAAGACATTACACTGTCTACAAATTCATTATGTTAAAATGAAACTTTGGTTCCACCATGAGATTTGGTAAGGAGTTTAACGGAATGTAATGCTTTGTGCGGGAGAGGGCTGGGGTAGGGTATAGATGATACATAATGGAATAGGGATACAAGGTTAAGAGAAGTAACATTAAGATTTTTACTGTACCCTTGTTTGGTAAGAATGGAACTTAAAGGTGAGTAATGTACCTTCACTTTGTTTGGATAGAGAATGAAAAGGAACTAACGGTAAAGGAATAAAACAAATGAAAATTATATCATTCTTTTCAAAATGATTTAGGCTTTTACAAAAATAATAAGCAGGATTGTAAAATCAATAAGAATATTTGTTAATAATTTCCCTTTCCCTTCTCTAGACCCCAGACTGGGATGTAAGGAAAAATGGGATATGGAAGGGGAGGGTATCATGTACCCTCTCAACAAGGGAAAGAGTTTCCCCTTCCCTCCCTCTCCCTATGCCCAATCCAAACAAGGGGTAAATCCTTTGCTTTGTGGCTTGAGATGAAGAAAAGATTGCGAAAGGATTATCTTCATGCTTAATAATATAGATGCCTATTTGAACAATGGGTTTGAGACAAATGTCTTTGGTATGACTAATTATGGAAGCAAATTTGAGAATTTTTTTATGAGATGTGACATTAAGAAAGTTTCTTCCATTCTAGTGAAGATGCACATAAAAGTGAAGAATAGAGGAAGAGAAGAAGAGAAAAGGGGAATAAAGAAAGAAAAAAATAAGCTCATTTAGATAGGAAAAAAAATCTCAGTATATTCTCTATTAATCACATCACAAGATATCCTAATCTTCACCTCTCTCTTTGTTAGCATAATTAATGGAGTTTAACACAATATATATATATATTTTTTTTGGGGGGGGGGTGGAATGGCAGGAATTGGGTTTATGAAAATTTTGACATGCATGTACAAATTAAAATGAAGAACAAAAAATAAATGAGAATAGGACAATTTATAGTGGTTTGGCTTATCCCTAGCCTTTGCCACTTCTCTACCTCCAACTAGAGATTTTAATCCACTGTCTAGAAACCATGGGATACAACTGCTGGTTGATCTGGTGCAGCAAACCTACGGAAAAAGCTGTCCAAAAAAAAAAAACCTGAGAGTTTTATCTGAAAAACTCTAAAAAAAAAAGCCCTACTAGTTAACGTGATAGCTCACTTATAAAAATGCCCCTAATAAATTCTTGCACTTAAAATGAGAATTTGTTACAAAAAAAAAAAAGCTCTCTCCAGACATCATAAGTACAATGTCAAGCTCTCCTGATGAATGCAAAATAGTAAAACTCAGAAATACTCTGAAAGTAGATGACAATGCTTGAATGACTTGTAAAGTTGTGAGTAGGGATGGCAATGGGTCCCCCAATGGGTTCCCAATTACACATTTAAAATTAAACGAGTATAAAAATTGAGATATAGGCATCAGGCTTATTTGAAAATTTGTTAAAACTAGTATGTAAATGTGTAAATGAGCTACCCATTGCCATCCCCTAGTTGTGAGCACTTTGTTCTTCTTGAGTTGTAGTAGCTTTTCTCTTCAATTTTTAGAATATGCAAAGGGATTTCAAGCCCTGAAACGTTGATCCATGCTGGCATATGGAAATAGAGTTAATTGATAGATTTTGTCCCATTCAAAAAGTTAGAACATTAGTGTCCTCATTTTCTTTTAATTTATATTTTACTCTCCATTTAATTAATAATTAAATGTTAATAAAGAATACCCTCCATTTGAATTAAATAAGAATATAAAAAGTATTAAAAATGAAAAGTTGAAATTTAGTTCCTAATACAAATTCACAAATTTATGGATTTAGTGTTTTTTTTCATCTTCAAGATAAGGGGTCTCTTGTTTATCAAAAATTGATTAAAAACTGTTTCAACAGAAATTCATACTAAATAATGTAAAATTGGGAATTTTTTTTCCCAAAATAGAATTATTTTCTTGTACCACCTGTTACAGTTATATCTTCCAATTAGAAAAATTTTCAGGACCTTGAATATCAGAGTATACTAAAATTCCACATACCACCTATTTTCATTGTTCTATTCTTATTTCATTTATATTTTTATTCACAAATATGTTTTGGTATATAAAAATCAAATTAGTGTTAGTACTCCTATATATATACACGGATAGTATAATTCAATTAGTTGAAACTTAAAAATCAGAATTATAAGACAACTAAACCTTTAGGCATTTTAAAATTTATTCTTAATTTCTTTCTAGGGTTAAGTACAAACTTGTTTTTCTTGATCCCCATAACCACATAATGGAAAAACACCTGTCTCATGGCCTTTTACTAAAGGCCACCAGTGAGGACATTCTTCAGAGAATTTTTTAGGCACCGTTTACCTGAATCAGAAAATCAAATGAAAAAATGTTTTTGAATCCAGTAGAAATCCAGTCAGATCCATTATTCCCACCAAGAAATGAAGGACGGGATAGAAGTTGCCCAATGTGGATACCTACTATATGCTGTTTACATAAATTCAAAGATTTTTTTTTTTTTTTTTTTTTTTGTGGTTTGGTCTATCTTGCATGCAGAGAGGTTTCCTCTTGGTTTATGCAGCAAAATTTATGAAGAGAGAGATTTATGACAAGGGGGCAGTAGGCCAAGATCTATAATGCATCAATACAAAAGGTGCCAGTAGGTTCCAAAAGATGCCAAAAAGGCATATAACTTGGGATTTTTTATTTTTAGTGGGACAGCCAAGTGAAGAAAACACTTGGACAACCTCCACCTTTTAATGTGGTAGAGATACTGCATGTGCTGATACTGCCATTTTTTTATCTGTGTCCTGTCTTTGGGGACAGAGTAATACTATATTTTATTGTTGCCCGTGAATCAAATCCCAAATTCTCTAATGTGATAAATTTTAGGCTCAGTTTGGTTCACAACCTGGTTTAGCATAAAAACAGTGACAGTGGATTATAAGTTAGACATTTAATTTACTTTCTTTTGAGTCTTCAGGCTAAGTCCTTTTCCTATATGCAAACCACAGTGGAAATAACATTATAGGACCATAGTGCATATTCACAGAGCATAAAATTATTACCTACTTTCATAGTGTACTATGTTAACATATTCCAAAGTTTTTTTGAATATTTAAGATTTGAAGTTCTTAAAATGTATTCTCTTCCTTTCTTTCTTTTTCCCACTCTGCTCTATATGGAAAAGACCTGTATAGAAGCCAAATCCCCTGTGATTTCCTGGATTTGTTGATTATGTTGGAGAATGAATTCTAGCAGCTTTCTACTCAAATGAATATAGATATGCATGCTATCTCTTGCACATGTAATTCTAAATTGAGCAGCAATTAATCTCTCAGCAATTTTTGTTATCATCAATCCTTGCCATTGGTATGTTTCCAAGAAGCCACACTACTCAATTTACTAGATGACGCTGCATATACTGTGTGATGTACATTTGCAAGCATATTTCTTGAAATTTCAAAATTCCTTTTAGGCTAGATCTTGGTCGCTTGATGGATCACTCAAGCTAAAAAACTTGTTTGGATTTGGGGACCTTTGGGATGGCTATTTCGCTTATGGCTGGGACAAAATTTCAGAGCTTAGTGCTGGTGTCTACTTGCCTCGATTCAAAAGAATGGCAACTCCTGTACTGGCTCGAGCATCTATACTCTCCAAAGATTGGCTAAAGTTTTCTTCTTACAAAGAGCGGGCAGTGGGCCTATCTGTCAGCCTATTTTCATCCAGGAACCATGATCTGTTATGCAACCTCTCTTGGCATACTCTTGATCCATCACAGCAGGCATCTCAGTCAATGAGGAGGCAGCTTGGACATGGTTTAATCTCCTCACTAAAGTATGCATTTAAGATTGATAAGAGAGATTATCCCAGGAGACCAACTCGTGGATATGCTTTTTTTGCCACTTCTCAAATTGTTGGTCTTTTGCCTGATTACCGGAGCTCACATCTTTTTCATCAGGTTTAGTCCCTTAAAATGTCTTGCCTTTTTTTACTTCTACTTGTATGGTGCTTAGATTGTTAAATTTATATTGTTAGTTATTACTGTTACAATTATTATTTTCACATTGAAACCATAGTGAAAATTGACTTTCCATTTCCTTTAAGTGGCGTCTTGATAGGGGAATTTTAAATAATGTCATTTGAAATTTCTAATTTAAAATGCTCACATTTCAAATTCTTTCATTTGAAATTCTTAAATTTCAATTCTTGCTATGATAGTTAATTGCGAAAAATTTGCTTCATTGCAATAGCAATTCCCTGTCCTTTATTCACTTTCTTTTGTTTTGCTTTTGCAACTAATAAATGCAATTGAAATTTCTGTGTTGTTGCAAAAGGAAATGAACAGGGAACAGTGAGTGAACAAAGAACAACCAAAAAATATGTATATGTATTGAAAAACAAGCGAAATTGTAATAATTACAGAATAGTAGCCGCAGGTGGTTCACCTGCCTGCAGTGACACTGTCAGCGAAAACAATCTGTTGGAGGTAAGGCACACCCATCCACATGTGACACTTGTTTACCAGCACATGACATGTTCAAAGACCTCTAGCCACCACTGGTAGGCTTGCCTCTTTTCGATCAATGTGAATATGCTTTCATAGTGACAAAAAGCAGATTATCCAATGACAAATCAATCTAAAACCTTTTGGAAATCAAGCTGAAGCTCTGGATTGCCATTTATGGCGATCCAATTTGTGTCCCAAGTTGTTTTCAACTCATGAACTCAATTTGCAGTTCCTGGGGCAGTATTAAGGCCCTTGCATATATGATATATACATGATATACTTGTATAAGTGTACAATATTAATATATCAATTTTAATATGTACCTAATTCCATGTCTTAATTGCCATATGTTTGCTATATAAAATTCTATATATATAACAAATATATATATTAGAATGTATGTATTAAAAATATTTTTAATATTAATTTTGCTTTTATCTTTTTTGAATTTTAAATTATAGAAACACCTATATGTATTTCATTTCAAATAACACCCCTAGTATGTCATTTTAAATGCTTAATTTAGATCTGAACCCAAATCAAAAAATACCTTGAACAAAGAAAACAAAAAAGGGAATTTGAAATGCCAATTTCCAAATGATTGGCATAGATTGCCCTACCCAAATGTACCCTTAGATCTCTTATTTCATATTTTGTTTTAGAATCTTTGTCATGTTTAAAATTTTAGTCCAAATAGGCCCAAGGGTATGACTCTATCTTGCTTGCATACTTTTTTTGAGCTTGGTGATCTTATTTACTATAAACCCATATTTCAGAATTAAGTGAAATATTATTATTTCTATTTTGTGCTATCTGTCACTGCTGTTTCTCTCCTATGATATTTGATATAAATTGTTAGGTCCATGATGGTAACTTTTTAAGTCATAATAACTTGAATTTGGTGGAGCTTGACTGACTTATGTTATGTAATCAAGCATGGATGTTTTGTTTATGCATATGGTTCAAATGAGATTTTAACAAAACATGTTTTGTTCATTATATGCAGAATTCCAAAGAACATATCTTTTATCTTTCTCATAGGGAGTATCAAACGTTTTGTAAGGAAGGAAGGGTAGTTCTAATATGCCAAAATATTTAATTAAATTCAATTCCAGAAGCCCAAAAATTGAGGCTAAAATGATTATCTACAAAAACAGGAGTGTGTTGTTTAGCACTTTAAACACTATCAATTTGTCTTTTCTTGGAATTTTGTTGCCTGTGTGAAATAGATGGAGAAAGAGTAACATTTCCATATAAATTGATATGAGTAAAACTCATTTCTAGTGGAAATACTCATGAAAAATGGCTTTAGCACATTTTAGTTGTTTACCTTTTCAATTGATACTTGGCTGTCAAGGCAGCATCACTCTACACAAAATTGTGTAAAGAAATCATATCATTCACCATTAGCTAATATCAATTTTTGTCTTCTTTTATCCAAGAGTTTGAGATCTCTTTAAGAAATGATAGAAGTGTTTCAGTGGTAGCATTGTGGTATGTATAAAACCTACACTGAAGGTCTTTTGACTGATATCTTATTTGTAAGTTAAAAATATGCACATATCATTCACTCTTCTGATTGCAGTTCTTCAAGCTTTCTGGAGATTGATCTATTTCCAGTTGGACTGTGGTTGCTTCACGTTTTTGTTGTCTTGCTAGTTGCTAAGGTTCTTAAAGTTTGTCAACAAGTTGACATGTAACCTTGTATTTATCAAACATATATTAACAATCATCTAAGTTGAATAACAGATTAAGATCCTTCCCATTTTGTTGATGCTCCCAACAAAATGAACTTGGCCAACTAATGTAACCTTTGCTATATTCATGTTGGTCTATGTTGGTGAAGCCACTACTGTATAAAGTTCTTTATAATATCATGCTCTGGGTTTTTCTCGACAGGATTTTGAACTTCGTTATGCCTTTCCCTTGGGTTTTCATCGTGCTGCATTGAACTTTGGTCTCTCCTGCCGGGTTATTTTTCCATTTGGAGGCAGTTTCTTCAACAGGCCTTCATCCTTATCTGAGACATTCTTTTTAGGTGGCAAATCTTCTACAGTTTGCACCTTGGGAGGCCCACTGAGCTTTTTGGGTGTTAAGTCAAGGGGATTGGGCTCTACTGAACCAAGAATGAAACCTAGAGGAAACTCAAATGATGAATGTTCTAACACTGATTCAGGAAGGGATTTTCCTGGTGTAGACCTTACCGTTACTGCTTTTGCAGACCTTTCTTTTAATCTTCCATTGAGGGTGTTCCAGGAAGCTGGTATCCGTGGACATCTTTTTGCTTGTGCTGGAAACGTTAGTAAATTAACAGACAATGCATATCGAGATTTTTCCTTCCAGAAATTCACGGAGTCTTTCCGAAGCTCTGCGGGATTTGGGATCATTGTGCCCACTAGACTATTTTCTATGGAGGTTAGTTTCTCTCCTGAGATCTTTGCATCAATCTGAGCATCAGGACTGGAAACAACAGAAGAAATATATAGAAAAAGGCTTCTTTAATAGATATGTGCATTCATTTGGTGCATGAAATGTTTTCCTGAAGGAAATATTTATTTTCCTCAAATTACTCTCCTGTAAAAATTCACAGATACACATCATAGGAAAGCTTAACCTAATTTTAATTGAAATGATCAACACCTCCTCAAGCCTTAATCTCACTGTGGGGTCAGCTACATGAATTCCAGTTGAATATTAAACTAAATGATTGATAGAAAAATATTTTTTCATATTTCTGTTTATTTATCATATTTTCCCATAAAAGATTTTCCTATATGATATTTTTGACATTTAAATGAAACCTGTAGGATTAGAAAAAGAAGTTGTGATTTCACACATCCAGGGTTTTAAACTGATCTTTTCAATATTTCTGACTTTTCTTCCATGTGTTTCCTATCTTTGGGGCTACCCAAGGATCTTCGTGTATACTTGGGAGCAGCTTGGAGTGTTTTTCCACTCTGCACTTTGTTTTTTGCCTGATGGCCCTGATTTTCTCTTACCTGAAAGAAGGTTTGGTGGTTATAAACTATGCTGCAATTTTAACAGTTAATAATGTATTCGTGAATCTGGTAACAATCATTTGGACATGACAATATCAAATCCATATCTCTTGTTAAACTTGGACAAGCTTTAAAATTTACTAGAGTGAGACATTCTATATCACTGATGAGGAGTCAAAATTCATTTATAAGTCTAGTTTTCCATTTAATCCTTTGATAACCTAATTTCCTGACGTGTAAATCATCTTATGCAATCTACCGTAAGTCAAGGAGGCAAATGATAATGTCATTTGATTGTGTGGATAACATACTTTGCAAATGCAATTATCTGTCCATGCATGAAGCTGCCCTTCACTACAGTTTCTTAGCAGTTCATCCTTTCCTTTATTCTTGTTTGTTTATTTTCCAACATAACTAATCCCAGATGTCGTCAGTGATGAAGTAGTTTCCACCCCCCCTCTTTTTCCCAGGTTAACTACTGTTACGTAGTGAGACAGCTTCAGCATGACCATGGGAAGACCGGTTTGCAGTTTAGCTTCTCTTCAAAGGCATAAGATTTGGATTTCTTTTTATCCTGTCTATGGCCAATAATAGTACCACAGGAGGATCATCTTCTCCGGCACTTTTAAGTTTTACAGGCGCATTTGAGAATTTTGTTTCTTCTCAATGAATACCAATTTAGATGCCTCTCTGGTGTCTACAAATTGTAGTGCAAATATCTTACTGTCCTTGCTGCAGATTTGTTGAAGATGCGGGATTGTCCTGCTTCCCAACAGCTGGGGATCAATCTGGTTTCATGCCTCGTTCATTGGCTTCTAAGTTCTAACAGTAAGATTTTCCAAAAAGTATATTGTTTCCCAGGAAAATAGTATTGGAATTCTGTTTCATTCTTCTCTCTCTCGGACAGAATAAGTGACACATGATTTCCCTTAATCTTCATTGACTTTATTGTTTCATTGGTCATGGACATAATCACTTTCCCAAACTGTATTTGGTTGAGTGACACGGGGTACAAACACGATACTGACAGGGACACGAGTTTATTGGTTGTTTTGCTAGCCAGGTAAGTTCATAACGATTTCTTTTGAATGGAAATTTGATCACAATTAACAACTTCTCCCTCCCAAAAAATAAAAAAAGAGAGTAGGTTTGGTGGAGCTGTGGTAGTATTGCCTATGCCAGCAATAATTCAAACGCTCCATTAGACCATCCTATTAGTAGTATGGATAGCAACGTAGGTTTATATGTAATATTAAAATGTTGTGTCATTTATACGTAACTCAAAAATTAAACTTGACTCAAGATGTTTATTTGACCTAATACAAATTAATAGTAAATGATTATTAAATTTTATACTAAAGTATAAAGGTTATTGAATTTTGTATTAAAGTATAAAAATGTCATTAAATTTTATATTAAAATATAAAAAAGTTATTGCATAAATAAATCAAACGGTTATCAACTAATACAGGATGAAGCTTAACTTCACAAAAGCTTGGAGACGAAGGATAAGATTCCCACAATACCCAATATAGAAGGCCAAGACCCATGTCAAGAATTCAAATTACTCCAAGTTCTTGAACAAACTATATCAATGAACTTCAATTTCCGGGTGATATCATTTAAATAAAATATATCATCCATACAACTGTAAATGGTTTCTATCATTGATGACCAAAAAATTACTCCATGTTCCTGATCATAAAGTTACCCCAAGTTCCAACTTTCAACATTGACAAAATCACAAAAGGACATGGCCATAGAATACAAAGGGTTCATAGAGGGTTGTGACGAGATGAAGGTGCAAAGGGTTCGTAGAGGGTTGCGACGAGACGAAGGTGAAGAGCTTGTAGAGAGAAGTGACGAGACGAAGGTGAGGATTTGTAGAGAGAAGACAAGATGAAAGGGAGGATGAAGGTGAGGGTTCACAAAGAGAAGATGAGATGAAGGGGAGGGTTCGTAGAGAGAATTTGAGGATGAAGGTGAGGGAAGACGAGATGAGAGACGAAAAAGACGGGGAATTCTGATGAGACAAAGGTGAGGGTGGAGATTGGCGAAGGTATGTGGATTTAGTTTTCGAGTTTAAACATTGGGTCGGGTTTAATTTTCATGACATTTTAATATTATAGATGAGTTTATGTTGTGAGTCACATTAACATTTTATTAGTTTCTTTTAACAATAATTGACTGTAATTATGAATTTGTATGCAAAATTAAAGTTCAATAATTTTTTATATTTTAATAAAAAATTTAGTAAGAAAAATGTTATTGGTACACCTTTGTGTACACCTTGGGCTACATAAAGGTGTATCAATGACAAAAAAACCCTCATGAGACGCATAGAGACGCGTGAGGTACATGTGAGACGCATGATATTTTAGTCATAATACTCCCTTGTGTAGTCCAAGATGTACGAAATTGGTGTACATCTAGCATGACTCATTTAGTAATCAGTTTGTTACAAATTAAAATTCAATAATTTTTTTATATTTTAGTTCAAAATAATTTTGTAATTTAGCCACAAAGAATGACCAAGCGAACATCGTGATTAATCATGGTGATGCATCATTGATTAGCGTGCTCATTGCGCACGTATTCATATCTAACAAACACGAAATTAAGGCAATATATATGTCTGGGATGGGCCGAATCACGATCACAGATTCTAAACCCTTAAAAAAGATGCGTGATTATGAGTGCATTAACCATCTTAATTTGTAATTTTTGGTGATTTGGTGTTCCCTGAGAGCCTCGTCTGTCATTTTCTGCGCAGCGCATGCCAACTAAGCTACGTTCCCTTGGCAATAATGATAAAGAAGCAGCGGCACCACGGGCAACACATGAAAGATTGCATGGATTTCGTAACGTGGACAACTTTTGTAGTATATTAATCATGCATGGCTTGGCTGGCTTATATATATATTTACACGTATTTGGAGTGGATAATATTATTATTATATATATTAATTTAGAATAGTCAGCCATAAATATTGAAAGCGAACCTGATCAATTGATGTGTTGTTGGTTTGAGATGCCAAAATATATAGTTTCTTTGTGAATATCCAACAATATCTTAATTAAAAATTAATCTTTTGCGTGACACACTAATGTTAGATTTCGTCCTCGCTCTTGGTCTTTGTGAATGAACCCATCTTGCATGGGATGTACGTAATAGCTTTTAATTAAAGTTTAGTGAAATTTTTTTTAGTTGATTAGAAAATTAAAATTCGTGTAACTTAATTTGATTAATAATATTAATCAATACAGTTACAATTTGAACAGTAGAAGCATGCAGGGGTGTGTCTATGTTGCGACTAAATTCGAGAACTAAACTGAATTAATGTGATTGATTTGATTATTTTTAATCCAATAATAAACCCATTTAAAATCAATCTGGGGTCTAAACTACTATATCAAACTCAGACCAAATTGATACAAAAATGCCTACTAAAGGGGTTTAGCGGCGGATCAACGGAGGAGGTGCGGCCGGCCGGCCGGGCGCCGCTCAGAGGGGCCCACAAAATGCTTGATGAAGACGAGAATCACCTTTTCATCAAAATTTTGCAAGGATTCCATTCAATTATATTAATAAATTCATGGCCTTGACCTAATCTGAGATGACGAAGGCCTACTAATTAAATTATTATTATATTATAATAATATTAATACATACGTAAATGTGTCTCCATATGCAATTTTGTAATAAGTCATATAAGGGAGTAGTTACGACTGCTCAGTCTCAAGATGCTCCCAATCTGGAATATTTATTTGATATTATAATACATATAGCTAGCTAGGTTTTTGTGTTTTTATTTTTATATTTTTTGTTTGCTAAAGTTGTAGATCGACTACTTTCTTCATCTAAGACCATTTTATTTTATAGAGAATTTAAACTCGAAAATAACTGGAAAAGACTGTTTCTTGCCCTCTACATACTTGATGAGTCTCGTGCTAGTAAAAAATTTTAATGGCAGTATTACTAATTTGTCTTAATTAGCGTTAATTACAACATTAGAAATTAATTAAATTTCACAATCTCAAGATCAAACTATGGTATTTTTCTAAAAACCCACATAATCGTCTTGCTAAACTTTAATTATCTCTTTAAATAATTCTCAAATCTATTCACCAAATTGGTCTTCTAAATATTAATTTTATTTCGGAATTAAGAATAAAATTTTAAACAATAACCAAATGGGGAGAGACAGAGAGAGTGAGAGAGAGAAGGAAACAGACATGCTCTGCCGATTGGGTGGATCCGCAATAATTAAATGTTCACGTACCGCCATGCAAAAAGAAAAGTAAATTAAATTTAAAAAATAAACAAATAATTAAGAAGGAATATTAAATAGAGGGGAGGAAGAAAGGCACTATTTGGAGTTGACTTTACAGGTTGGGTGGGTGGTGGGGCTTGCTCTGCTCGGAGGTGAATCTGGCGATGGCGCTGGCGCTGGCGCTGGCGGAAACCCCCCCTTCTTTTATAACCTTCACATGCCCAAAACCAATCAATTCTACCCCCCAATTGCCTTTTCCCCAAGCGCTCGTAGGCGCGTACCATTATTATTTTGATTGGTTGGTGTTGCACGCGTAGCATTAGCAGGAGGAGCAGGGAGCAGTGCTATTTCACTGTCATGTGTAGATGGAATCACACAAGAATTAATGAAAAGCATTTTGTCCACATTAATTCCCGGCTGGCAAGGCTTTTCATGGACGGCTGTGATTTATCTCAGGATGCCCGTGATGAAAGAAATTTGAGCCGTTGGATGATTAAACATCTTCCAGAAAGTTGGATAAATTCCATGACATGTATAGTTTACACGAGCACAGACCCAGAATAGTGGATCTAGTGTGTGTGTGAGAATTTGGAGTCAAAATCTTTGATCTCTCTAATTTGGCATAGCCAAGCACAAGAAAAAATAAAAAAAATAGAAAAGAAGTCTTACTAATTTGGATGCCAAATGTCTCATCTCAATGATTATGTTAATTTGGCTAACATCACCATGCATGTTGATATTCTCCAACCCCACATTTATTCAACCACTCCCACCCAACTTAGAAAAAAAAACAGATAATTAAAGAAGTTTACTGGATTAGATGAATAGATAGTGACTATGAGTTAATTCTTATTGATAGCATATTAAATACAAAAATTCTTTAAGGGGCCGCGCGGGCGGGTTTTGCCGAGTACTAATTAATTACAACTTGAAATGAATAAGTATTTAGTTAATTGGAGATGCATGGGAGTAGTATTTTAGAAGAAAGAATAATAAAACAAAATTGCATAAAAGAATCATGTTGGTACGTACTTGTATACCCATTCATTTGAATTCTTAAATCATGATGATCATATTGTAAGAATATTAGGTGATATTATCATTCTAGCTACTCAAATTACAAACGACTGATGAAAAAGGACATTGACTGGACTAATTTCTAGTGAAGCTGAAAGTCATGATAGGGCTATAATAGCTAGTGTTTCTCTAAGCATAACTAAGTGCATATGTCCACAGAGAGAGAGAGAGAGAGAGAGAGATGCGTTTTCTGCAACTGCTCATTTTCATCTGCATACATATATATATATGTCTGTATATGTATGCCATGCCCCATATGCATCGGATGAATTAGCTCAGAGTGAAGATCGAGATGGAATATCATGTGATGGATGTGTTGTCTTATATATAATATGTACACTAGCTAATTCTTGCATGGCTTATATATAAATGATTAATTTGATGAATGAAATTTGATAAAGAAGATGGTGTGCGTGCATGGCGATGCATGAGCTGGGGGGCACATCTGATCCCTACCTTAAGAGAGAAAGAGATGGAAGAATCGTTTGACCAAGAGGGTGAGGGTTAAGAGTGTGTGCGCGTGTGTGTATATATATCGGAGCCCCAATTATAGACAATATATACATGATTCTCCCTTGAATAGACACTGCATTTATTTAGTTATTTACTTACTCTGTACGGAACATCTCTCTCTCTCTCTCTCTCTCTGTGTCGTTGTGTCGTCTTCCTTTGACAGGACTCATTAGTAGTTACTGGAATCTAAATGGTGAAAGAGAACAGGAAATTAATT
Source organism: Diospyros kaki (assembly GCA_036245055.1). Lineage (NCBI taxonomy): Eukaryota > Viridiplantae > Streptophyta > Magnoliopsida > Ericales > Ebenaceae > Diospyros > Diospyros kaki. The sequence goes on along the minus strand of BSEG01000002.1, from coordinate 45,009,747 downwards.
TCTATGAAACTAAATTTTACATAATCTAATTAACATTTCAACTAGTATTTCGCTTCAACTACTTCTATGGGAGCAAAATGTGAAGTCCCTCACCCCAGGGACTTCAACTGCTTCTTGTTTATTACCCTTGTTGACACAGAGCTAGCTTTGTCCTTAATTTAGATCATGAACCCAAATAAGATAAATGCACCCAGATTTATTTCAAGCCAATAAATAAGACTATAACAATGGCTGACAAACATATATAATAATAACTAAACAGCTGGGCCAAGCAACATAGAGCAAAAATACTGATATTTTTACAGAAGAATATATATATGATATTTCTATTAATTTTTCACATGAAAAAAATATTATCAAGAATGATTTAATAGTGATATATAAATATTTCTTATTAATTTATGATAATTAATCAACGGAGATAATTAATTTATGCAGTTTATGTGGTAAATAAAAAAATATAAATATATATATATATATATTTGCTAGAGTAAATAAAAAATATATTGCTTAAGTATATCTTCATTGCAGCTGTGACTTGCATGAAACTTACTTGCATACTCTTCTTTCCGCCTCGCATGATGACTCCATGAATTAATGGTTACACATGTCATGCATACAAATGTAGGTGCATCATGCATCCATGTGTCATCCAGCATACAAAAGTAGCTAGCTAGACACACACTCACACATATACTTATTATATATATATATATTTAGAGAGAGAGAGAGAGAGAGAGAGAGAGAGAGAGGTCGTTCTCCTTTGTATGGCTAGGGCAACAATCTTCATCCCCAATCAATTTTAGGTCAATTTTACTGCAAGAGTTTATCATCTCTTCCTTCTTCTAAAGCATCGATCTATCATCATCTTCCTGGTCCGTAGGCTATTCGAAAGAATATATATATATCCAGCACTCTTTCTTTGATCATCATCATTCAACTGCTGGAATTATATAAACTGATCATCATTTGCAGACAAACCCTAGAAACCACCATGGAAGGAAGCGACAGTAGTACAGCTGAAGCATATTCGGAGGCAAGTCCTAGCCACAAAAAAAACCATGATGATCAGGATCATGTTGATGATGACAACAACAGGAAGCAGCCAAAGGACAGATCAAGCTCAAGCAACGTCAGCATAGAAGAGGATAAGAAGAAGGCGGCTTCTGGATCTGTAAGGCAGTATGTTCGCTCCAAGAATCCCAGGCTACGTTGGACACCTGATCTCCATCTTTGCTTCGTTCATGCTGTGGAAAGGCTAGGAGGCCAAGAAAGTCAGTACTTTATGACCAGTAAATCAACATTAATCTTCTTAATTTAGCCCATCAGATTTCACTAGTTTAGTAATTAAGTTAACTAATTATTTGGAGCAGGAGCAACGCCTAAGTTGGTTCTTGAATTGATGAACATTAAAGGCCTTAGCATCGCTCATGTCAAGAGCCATCTTCAGGTATATATGCATAACAAATTAACTACTTTATATGAGCAAAAGTTTCAATACCAATTTGTGATCAAATTGTTGTGAATTTGTTTCGTCAGATGTATAGGAGCAAGAAGATCGAGGACCCTGATCAAGGTTAGATTTTTTACTTCCAAATAACAGCGAAAAGAACAGGGTTTTTCTTTGCATAGCTCTGATTGGCTTTTCTCTTTGGCACAGTTAATGTATCGGGTCAAGGGCTTTTGTTTCATGGTGGCGATCATCGTCTTTATAACCTCAGCCAACTTCCTGTGCTACGAAACTTCAATCAGAATCACACTTCTAGTTCAAGGTATGAGTTAATTAGTACTTTGATCTTCTATAGCCCTTCAGTTTCAAATTGGGTTTCTGGGGATCAGTTTCGAAACATCCTAATACTCATTATTGTTTTGAGTCCCATGCTTCTTCTAACAATTTCGGCTCTTGTTTGTTGCTTTCTTCCAGTACGACTCTTTCCAACCTAATTTATAGGCCTTGCAATGGTGGAGTTGCTTCCATGGAAGCTGCTGGATATGGATCTTATTGCTCCACAGCAGGGAGAATCTCATCCAGATATGGTTTCTGTTTGCGTAATCCTTTCAATGGACAAGGCCAAGAAGAGTTGAGATCATCACCTCAAAGCCAAATCGGGCCAGGCTCAATGGACTCCATTCTCATTAACCAACGGCAAAGTGCAGAGAAAATCTCTCTTTCGCTGGAGCAAAGGGCAGTGAAAAGAAAGGCTCCCGACGCCGCGGATCGGGTCGACATTGATCTAAACCTTTCTCTGAAAATGGCACTAAAAAAGGAGGAGTTTGAGAAGGCTTTGGAGGAGGAAGAAGTTAACAATAATGGTGGATTATGTCTTTCTTTGTTCTCATCTTCAGCCTCAAAGAGAAAGAAGATAGAAGAAAGGGATGGTTCTAGAAAGCGTGGAAGACTAGCAGCAGCAGGAGGGAGTCTAGATCTGACTTTGTGAATGAAGACAATTTCAAGTGAGATTCTGAGGTACGGTACTTAGGTAGAAAAGAGAAAATGTGCACAGACCTTTGTCATCATCTACCAGTTTACAAGGTAAGGGCCAGGACGCCTACAACCTAGTCTTTTTTTTCTTTTTTTTTTTTTGGTTAAAAGATTAATTTGTACGCACAAATAGTTAAATTCAACTGTGGAATATCTAGGAAAAGAAGATGGACATTGGGAAATGGGTATTGATCAGAAAGATGCTACATATGGCTCTTCAATCTTACAATCTTTGCTGACACATGAGTCATGTATATATCTGTATCTAAAATAAGGACCGATTAGGGTGTTGGATCTATTTCATTAAATAGCTTAAATAAAAGATTTGTATATTTTCTTTGTAAGTAATCTATCGGGGAAGGCAAAATTATTTTGAAAAAAAAAAAAAAAAAGCTCTCTCTCTTTCTCTAGAATTGCTTGGGAGTAGATATCCTCGGCACCGTTGTGTTTTGTTGGGTTCTATTAAGAACCAACATCCCCAAATTCAAGATCTTCCTCAAAATTAATTTTTTTTTCAAGAAATGTGTTTTTGCTTTTGTGTTTTTATTTTGTCTGTTTTATCTTTTTCTTGTATATAAATATAGCTATTGTCTTGTTCAAATGAAATATATAAAATACTACTCTTTCAAAGAATTTTCATGGTATCAGAGCAATTATCTTTGTGATATCCTAAGGTGCCTGTCTGATCTCTTGCAACTGCGTATGCAACCACTTGTAACGTCAAAGCTCCAGCTATCAGATTCGTTGCGCCCAACCACGCCGATCGCTGCCACGCCCAGCCATCGTCGCACCCAATCATGTCGACCGTCGTCGCTGCACCACTTCGTTGCTGCAAACTTGCGCAAATCTATCGTATCGACCAACCTTGCCAACTGTAGTGGCTCTAGTAAGATATGTTCACTGCAACCATTGGGCATCGCTGAAACCACATCGCTACACCGTGTCATCACCAGATCTGTTGTCGACCACCGTTGAAGCTTCTTGCGTCGTCACCAGATCTGCCATCGCATCTACTGTCGACCACCATTAAAGCTCCCCACACCATCATTAGATCTATTGTCACTATAACCACCGGTCGCCGTGTGTTCACTAGATCCGGCCACCGCCTTTTGATCTGTTGTCAGTTGCCATGTGCTCACCAGATCCAGCAGTCATCTTCAAATCTACTACCAACTGTTGCTTGCTTACCCAGATCCGACCACCACAGCTCGGATTTACATTGTCACCACTGCTCAGATCTGCACCTAGCTCACCCATATCCAACATTGTAACATTCCGCATTGAGTGATAGGAAGAATTTGAACAACTTACCCTGATGGGTCTACGCAAGCTTCCTAGAGGGTCACCCATCCTTGAACTTCCCCAGCTCAAGCACACTTAACCCAGGAGTTCTTTGCCTACATTTAATCCAAAAGGTATCCAACTGGTATTGTTTCCTTCTTTACTTATCCTCGATATATACTATCATTCTCTAGGCTCATTACAATATTCATCAATCAGATCTTATTGTGGCTACCACTATCCTCAGATTAACTCACCCATAGTCATTTTAGATCTCATAGTTTCAAGTTTTATAGGTTTCAAATCTGAACTTTTACAACTGTTTCTGTTTTATATCTGTGAAGTCTCTATAACCCACTTAACTCCAAACATCCATTTTTTCCAGTTTTCATGGCAAAGAATAATGAAACTTTAAAGGCAACTATGTCCTCTTCAAACATGTACGATGATCTAAGCGACCCCTTTTATTTCCATCACTATAACCAACCAGGTTTGGTTTTTGTGTCTTAACAATTGACAGAGAACAACTATCTCATTTGGAGTCATGCCATGCTCATGGCTTTCATTGCAAAGAACAAGGATGGCTTTATAGACGAATCCATCACGGAGCCCTCAGTAACATCCACCAAAGAACACAAACAGTGGACTCACTACAATCTCCTCGTCAAAGGTTGGATCCTCAACACTATTTCACCCAACATTGCTCAAAGTTTGATGTATAATAACAGTGCATCCAAGATCTGGCTGGAATTGAAAGAGCATTTCTCTCATGTGAATAGTGTGCATTTTTTTCAAGTTGACCAAGAGATTCATGAGTGCATTCAAGGGGACATGAGCATTGGTGACTATTACACTAAATTAAAAGGCTTATGGGATACACGTGATGCTCTAAGCCCTTTTCCATCTACTGATAGCGACATGGCAAAATAATTGCAATAATACTAATAAACGCAATGCACTATTCAATTCCTCATCAAACTCAACCCCATTTATACTGGAGTTAGAGGGCATATATTACTCATGGATCCCTCGTCGCCCGTGAACAAGGTATTTTCCCTTATCATTCAAGATGAAAAACAACAAAATATCTCTTCATAGGTGATTGGGAAAACACCAGATGCATCTGCTTTTGTTGTAAAAAATGGACCACCAAATTCCAAAAAGAATTACTCACCAAGAAATCCATGCCTCAAATGTGATTGTTGTAACCTTTTTGGGCATACCACTTCAAGTTGTCACTAACACCTTAATCACTACAAGAAAAATCAGTTTTAGTGACGGAAAAATCCGTCACTAAAAACATAAAATCCGTCACTAAATTTTTCTGTGACGGGGTAAAATCCGTCACTAAAGAGGGCGTGACAGAATTTTAGTGACGGGGTGAGTGCTACCCGTCGCAGATCTGTGACGGGATAGCAATTCCGTCACAGATTTGTGACGGGACACCCGTCACAAATCTGTGACGGAGCAGTAGTACCCGTCACAGATCTGTGACGGGGGAAGTGCTGCCCATCACAAATCTGTGACGGAGAAATAGTGCCCGTCACAAATCTGTGATGGGGAAGTATTGCCCGTCACAGATCTGTGACAAGAATTACCCCGTCACAGATTTGTGATGGGGAACTGTCCGTCACAAATCTGTGACGGACATGACAAGCCGTCACAGATCTGTGACGGGAAGTACTGCCCCGTCACAGATCTGTGACGGGTACTACTCGTCACAAACATTCTTAAAATAAAAAAAATAATTAAAACAAACAATCTGTGTCGGGTAGTACCCCCGTCACAGATCTGCGACGGGAGTACCCGTCACAAATATTCTTAAATATAAAAAAATAATATTAAATAAATAATTTTATTTAAAAATATTAAATTAATATTAATATTTTAAATCAATAATATATTTTTATGAAATTAATATATTTTTAATTTCAAAAAATATATTTTTAATTTTTAAATTTATAAAATTAAAATTTATATTTATTAAAATTAAAATTAAAATTAATATTTTCTTTTATAAGAATAAAAAATTTAAAATAACAAGAATTAAGAATTTTTTTAAAAATTTAAATAAAATATTAAAAATAACATTAAATAAATTAATATTACCCACATTCACATTAAAAATAAAACAAATTTAACATTAATTTTTTAAATAGAATTATCTAATTTATTTCATATGTTAGTTTTAAAATTTTTAATTAAAATTTTATTTATTATTTATTATTTTTTATATTTTAAATAGAATTCTTTTATATTTTTAATAGAATTTTTTTAATTTTTTAATGTATACACTTAAATATTTTCTTATGACAATAAGAAAATATTAAGTTTATTTTTAGTATATAAACTTAAAATATTTTATTAAGTTTATTTTTAGTATATATTTTTAGTATATAAACTTAAAATATTAAGAAAATATTTTTAGTATATAAACTTAATATTTTTAGAAAATATTAAGTTTCTTAAAATATATGCTTTCTTAAATAGTAAGTTTATTTTTAGTATATAATTTTTTATGTATTTTATTTAAAATTATAGTATTTTTTATTAAAAATATATCTAAACTTAAAAATAAAAAAATAAACATTATTTACACATGCACGAGTTTCCTAGTCCAATTATTACATATCAAAATAACTAAATAATTAATTAGTTGTAGTTTAATTATTTAATTAAGCATTACAAATAATATAAACAATTAAACTAAAACTAAACTAATTAATATAAAAATAAACTGCTAAACTAACACAAAAATAAAATAACTATAACTAAACTAACACAAATAAATTATAATTAAACTAACAGAATATAATTAAAACTAAAACAAAATAAAAAACATAAAATACTTAGCTTGAGAGCACCGAAGATAACTGAAGAAGAAGAAGAAGAACCAAGAAGACTGTGAAGAACCAAGGAGACAAAGAGACTGTGAAGAAGATGAAGAACCAAGAAAACTGTAAAGAAGAAGAAAAATCGAGACAGTGAGAGAAAGGGAGGGGGGGCCGTTCAAAGGTGTGGAGGAAGAGTGGGAGGGAAAGGGGGGGGGCGGGGGTTATTTTAAAGGAACGATTGTGACGGGGCGTCAGTCCTGTCGCAGTTCTGTGACGGGACATGTCAGTCCCCATCACAGTTCTATGACGGGGCGTCAGTCTCGTCGTAGTTTTGCAATGGGGCGTCAATCCCCGTCATAGAACTGTGATGGGGCGTCAGTCCCGTCGCAATTCTGGGACGGAACATCAGTCTCGTCGCAGTTCTATGACGGGAAACCTCGCTCCCGTCGTTGATTTGCGACGGGAGATTATTTTTCGTCACTATTTTGTGACGGGATACACTATCTCGTCACTGATTTGAGATGGAAATAGATATCCCGTCGCAATTTTGTGACGGTAATTTCAGACCGTCACTAAACCATTTTAGTGACGGCTTTCCATCACTAAACCTGTCACAAATTAGTGACGGGAGCATCCCCGTCACAAAACCCGTCACTAAAACTGATTTTTCTTGTAGTGTAAGTATGATCATTGTGGTTATAAAGGCCATACCATCGATGTTTGTCGCAAACTCAAGCAAGCAAATGCTCAAGGGGATAAGAAAGATCCCTCAAATGGTTATTTTAGAACTCATCATGCAAATTTCAAATCCGACAAGATTGAAGCAACTTCTTCCTCCTAAAGTCTCACTGCTAAACAATGTGATGATTTCCTTGAACTCATTACTCAAACAAAATATGTTAATGCTACCAATCAAGTATCAACAGTGAGTAACCTTTTAGGTATCCCTCCTAGCTCTTTCACATATGATAAGGGTATTCGATGGACTTTGACACAAAAGCCATTGATCACATAGTTTGTTCCCCTCATTTCTTCACCAATAGTATACCGTCACCAATCATTATGTTCATTTATCAAACTATGCTCTTGCTCAAGTCACACATATAAGGACAATTCAATTTTCAAGTTCACTAGTTCTTTATAATGTGCTTTGTGTTCCTTTCTTTAAACTCAACTTGATATCTGTGGCCAAATTGACTCAAATATCTTTATGTTACGCAACATTTAACAACAACCTTTGTTTTGTGCAAGACCAACATTCGGGGAAGACGATTGGGATGGGAATTGAGCAAGCTGGACTCTATCACTTAGGTGAGTCGAAGCATGCTAAGTGTCGTGTTTTCCTTACCACCACCACTTTTATCAATCCTCGTCTTTGGCACCAACGTTTTGGTCATCCATTCAATAAAAACTTACAAGCCATTTCTTTATGTTTAGATTCTATCAAAGCCGGTTTCGTCAATGATTGTTCTATTTTTCCACTTTCCAAACAAACCAAGCAACATTTTCCTTCCAGTTCTATTAACACAAAATCTTATTTTGAGTTGATTCATGTTGACATTTGGGGTGGTTATCATGTCCCAACTTTACAAGGTGCAAAATACTTCCTTACTATCGTAGATGATTTTTCTCGATGCACATGGGTTTATCTTTTGCTCAACAAATTTGAAGCTATAAATTGTTTACTTGCCTTTATAAACCTTATTGAAACCCAATTTGATTCTCGCATCAAAATCATTCGTAGTAATAATGGCCTTAAATTTGTCATTCCAAACACATATCATACTAAATGAACTAATCACCAAACTAGTTGCTTGGTTTAACAACATCATTTTTTGTTTATCTTATCAAAGACTTATTGGGTGATTGATTTACTTAACCATCACAAGGCCAGACTTGGTCTATTCCATTCACATTCTCAGTCAGTTTATGGACAAGTCCCAAATTCCACACCTAGAAGCGGCACATAGAGTTTTATGCTACATCAAGAAAACACTTGGACAAGGTATTTTTTTCTTATCCACAAGTTCATTGCAGTTGAATGTTTTTGTGATGCGGATTGGACTCAATATTGAGATACACGAAAGTCGTCAATCATAGGCTACTATGTGTTTATTGAGAGTTCCCTCATTTCTTGAAAAACTAAAAAGCAAGCTACTGTCTCCTAATCAAGTGTAGAGGCAGAATATCGGTCCACAACATCTGTTTTTTATGAGGTCATTTGGTTCCAAAACATTTTACATGATCTTGAAATAAAGCATTCATAGCCAGTTAAGTTATTTTGTGATAGTCAAGCTGCTCTAGACATAGCTTCCAATCTGGTATTTCATGAATGGACAAAACACATAGAAATTGATTGTCACCTTGGTCGAGAAAAGGTTCAAGCTAGTGTAGTCAAGACTTACCATATATCGACATCAAAACAACCAGCCGACATCTTTACTAATTCATTGAGCATACCACAATTTTCAAATCTTATCAACAAGTTAGGAATTATCAACATCTATTCTAACTTGAGGGGGAGTGTTAAGAACCAAGATCCCCAAATTCTGGACGTTCCCCAAAATCATGATGTTTTCTAGGAAAAGTGTTTTTGCTTTTGTGCTTTTGTTTTGTCTGTTTTGTCTCTTCCTTGTATATAAATATAGTTATTGTCTTGTTCAAATGAAATATACAAAATACTACTCTTTCAAAGAATTTTCCGGTGTTAGGCTTCATAGCTCTCTAAGCATTTTCCACCACCCCTTAACCCCATTTGGAGTTTCTAATCGATTTTCTCTTCATCTATCAATTGTCTTGGCTTCCACTTCTCTAGACTCTTATTGATTCACATATCATACATCCCATCCCCCTTCTTTGAGCCATTCCGACACCAAATCCCTCTTCTTTTTCAAACCCTATAACCTCTGTTGCATTCAAGGCCTCATACAAGTGGTCTCAACCTTGCTCTAGTTTGCCGTGAAGGATGTCCTTAATTATCGACTGGTTTGTTGATCTCTTGAAGTCACTCTTCCCCTTGCTTTCCTCGACGAGTTCAACGTGAGTGTTTCCTCTATGCCTCGTCCATGTGATCTAGGAAAGAGCTAAAGGAAGTTGATTCTCAACCTTTGCCTAGATTTAATCTTAAACAACTGCTGGATGAAGGCTATCGCTTTTGGCTTAGCCTTGCCTGCGCATTATTGATTTAGTGGTAATACTTGCATCTTTTGGGGCCGCTACTGCTAGATTGCTTGGGGTGTTTGGGTACTGCGATTTTCTTGCTATTTTTGTCTCTCATTGGTCCTCTCTTGCAATTTTCTTGTTTAAGGTATATTTTGTTTGCTTTTGGTCTTTCCTGTTAGCTGGTGGCAGTTAGTTATTTAGCCATTTAGAGTTGTTTTTTAGTGGTTGGTCTAGTCCCTCTGCTCTTCGGAGACCCTTACCCTCAGTTTTCCTCACTGCATTTCCCTTCCTGGACTTGTTCCTTTGCTTGTCGAGCTTGGTCAATTATCACACACACACACACACACACTATCATATTTGTTTTTTTTTTGACAGAAACAACTTTGTCTTCTTGCCAAATTTTTAGCTTCTTTTCTAACTATCATCATTATGTGCTTAAAGTTTAGCTAGGGTTTAGCCTTCTAAGTCAAAATGTTAGAAAAACCTTTGCACAAACCTGTCATGAAAAGTGAAGGTTTAATTCAGGAGAGATCCACTTATTGATATATGAGACAAGATCGAAAGTTGTCATAAAACTGATGATTACACTTGTAATAAAGTATTCTTTTGATTACAGCTATGCAAACTTCTAATTAACTATATGATTAAAGATGAAATGTTTTTGGTGTACCGAATTCTTTATTTTGTGATGATTGTATCTATCTATAACCTTTTACAAAGAGACTATTTCATATATAATTGACACAAATATTAATATACATATATGTTCTAATTACAAAAAATCAACCTTAAGAAACCTCTTGGCTCTAGCCCTTAGTGATGTGATATGCATTTCTCATGCATGAATCAATCATGAGATATTATATTAAGAGTAAATTGCTCCTCAAATTTTTTTTGTAATTTAGGTCATTTGTACAAAGACTTTATGTGGTTTACAAATAATTCTAAAAGATCATGTAATTTACTTTTCTTGCTCAAAGACTCCTTTTTGTCACAGATGATATTAATTAAAATTATTAATTAATTAAATCATAATTAAGTTAAAATTATGGGAAATGAGCGCGAGTTAAGCCGAAACCAAGCCTGTGTCTAGTAAATTTCTTTAAAGAACGAACCAAGTCCTAAATTCAAGCTCTAATCACATATATTCTGCTGATCAATTGTTAGTCCAAACCTTAATTACTCTCCTTCTAGAGTAAAGATTTTTTAGGAAATTTAATTTTCGCGTTTGGTTAATATATACTATACTGCCCAATACTGATATATGATTACGAATAAAAATATCACTGAAATGTTAATTTGATGGCATCTTTCGTTTATTAATTCCTGACCCTCCATTTTTTCCCCCTCTTGTGTCTCTCCTTATTCAGCACCTTTCTTTGATCTTTCTTTCGGGCCCAACTATTGACTCCATTGCAAGTAACTGGCCCAAGTTCTGGCCCATTCAAGGGCCCATTTGTATGGTGTGTTGGGGTGCCCAAGAAGTCTTCCGTAATTTCTTTAGCTCTTCTTTACTCAGTTTAGCCAGTCTCCTTTTTTTCTATTTTTTTTCCTCATTTTCTCACAAAACAAACAACCCGCCTCAAGCATCATCACGTCTCTTTACCTTTTTGCCGCCGGCCTCCTCTTAACTGCCCAAATATCGGAGAAAAAATATAATATTCCATACTCTTGGAGTTTTAAATATAACAATTATTTTTAAAGAGTTTTACTATATTAACCTTGATAATCGTCATGGTTTCATTCTCCACCTTTAATTTTTTTTTTAATTTTTCTTAAATCAACACGAAAAAATAGAGAATTTTTGTCATTGTATCCTATTTTTAAGTAGTAAAACGAGCCTGATTATTGTAATTCTCTCAATATTATACTAATTAGAACATCACGTAAAATAATTGTTGAACTTTCAAGATATAATTCTCTCAATATTATATTAACTAAAAGATTGCGTAGAATAATTGTTGAATTTATAAAATGAAGCCATATTGTATAGTAACAAGTGTTAAACTAGTTCTTATATGAGCTCAAAGGTTAAATTGGTCTTACTTTAAAATCGCCATATAAGTTATCATATTAACTCTTATAATGGACACCATCCAATAGGACCAATACAATGGATATTAGTAAAGTTAAATCTATTTCAAATCAAATGCTAACCCTCAAAATCAAACTCAAATAAGGGTTCTCACGTTTGACTTGGGTGAGGTAGGATTCTTTGATTATAAATAACTTTAGAAATACGATTGTGATATGTTATTGTGAGTGATCATTTAATTTGGATTTGAGTTTGAGTTCGATTTGGGTTGTCATTCTAAAAGTGAAAGGGCTAATTTGACTTCAAATCTAAAAATACAATAACTCATTTAACTATTTTAAAAGTATGAGAGTCTATTTAATTCTCAAATCAAAAATAAAGATTAATTTGATATTTATGGACATCGATAACTTATTGAATATAAAAGGCGTGACATACAAAATAAATGACATATTACACATATAAAAGATATATTATACAATTATTACGAAAAGACTTTTTATATATATGTAATATATTATTTATATTATATAATATACCATTTATATTATGCATAACACCCTTTTAATGAAATACTAGTCTCCTTGATACCATCATGTTTTTCAAAGATTGATTGTAGGCTTGATGATCAAATCATCGTTAATTACACCTTTATTTAATCAAATTAGGATAAATAACATATTTATAATTAGAATCAAATTCTAAAAGTCGCAAAATTTTATATAAACTTATAAAAAGTGACAAAATTTTAGGTAATTTTCTAATATAATAACTATGAGATAAAATTATAACACTATTATTGGGAAAGGGCATAATATTTGAATATGCTCACCAAAATATGTGCATGTAAATAATTACATTTTATTGTTTTAGTTTGTTGTTTTCAAGAGAGTCTCGTTTATATCCAGCAATGAACTGTAAATCAGCTATATGCTTCTCCCAAGGAAACTAATAAAACCATTCGTTCAAGATAAAAGAATGAAATTCACCAAACTTGCTTATTAAATCAAATAAATAACGAAGTATAACAAATACTGCTTACAAAATCACCTCCAGTGTGCTAATGTGCTATATTCCTTATTGTCATCATTGGATACTGTCAGTGTCAGGATCTGTGTGCCTGACTGTAAGTTCTTCGATGATGGAATTCAAAGAAAGGGAGAAATGGGGAGATACACGAACAAAATAGGGAGAGAATTGAGAGAGAAGAGAGAAACTAAAATTTCAATATTCCAAAATGATAGCCCACAAACTAGCTAGTTCTTAGGAGACTTGTATAGCCCTTACAAAAAGTGATCCAATGAAGTGGGATGTAATTGTCATTGGTACATAACTGCCTATCTCTACTGCTAAAATGACAATTTAAAAACTAAAATAAATAATATAAAACAAATAAAAATAGCAATAGCAATAACAATTGTAAGTGGTAGTAATTTGCTCTATCAAGGGCTTGGATGTCTAGCTACATTCAGGTCGTGACATTCATTCTCTTCTTAAAACCTTTCTTGTCCTCAAGAATCAAAGCAAGCGAGTAATCTAAGGAAATTGAGTAAGCAAATCCAGTAAGTACTCCAAAGTAATATGATTTGGATACAAATGAGACCATCAAACTAGCACTTGATGTAATATCTCACATCGATCGATAGGAATGACTGAAATAACTTATCATAATGGGCCTACGCGAACTTCCCAGGGAGTCACCCATCCTTGAGCTTCATCAGTTCAAACATGCTTAATCCGGGAGTTTTTTGCCTACATTCAGCTCAAAAGGTATCCAACTAGTGTTGTTTCCTTCTTTACTTATCCTCGATATATGCTACCCTTATCTGGACTCTTGGAATATTACATTCTTCCCTCTTAAGCACGTGACATTCTCGTAATGCAACCTTACAACTGATCTTAGATCTTCTCCCCTTTGGAAGCTGTCATCCCAGAAGCCTATCAGGAGTCACTCCTTGCTCAGGCCTTCGAGCCCCAGCGCCACTCCCCGCCCTCATCGGACCGTCTTTTCCAAGAGTCGGCTCTGATACCACCTGTAACATCTCGCATCGAGCGATAGAAAGGATTGGAACAACTTACCTTGATGGGGCTACGCGAATTTCCTAAGGGTTCACCCATTCTTGAGCTTCCCTATCTCAAGCATGCTTAACCCGGGAGTTTTTTGCCTACATTCAACCCAAAAGGTATACAGCTGGTGTTGTTTCTTTCATTATTTATCCTCGATATATACTACCATTATCTGCGCTTTTGGGGTATTACACTTAAGTAAGGGGTAGAACATCTTTAAAAATCACTAGTTTGTCCAAGATAGCTAAAGGCTCAATCTCAAGTTGGTGGTCATCAAGTAAAGTGAGCAAATCAGGGGGTAAGAACATTTTAGGGTCCAATTATACCACCATTGGACAAGGAATAACCATTTATGCCAACTACTTGGTTTTATGAAACAAATACATCTCAAATGAGCTTTCATACATTGGTTAACTATCTCAATTTGTCCATCTGTTTTTAAGATGATAGGCTATTAACATACGGAGACATGTCCCCAAACTTTTAAAGAGTTCATGCCAAAAATCACTTGTGAAAACTGTCTCTATCAGAAACTATAGATTGTGGCACTCCATGTAGCTTAACCACTGAATCTAAAAATACTCTTGCCATTTCTTATGCAATAAATGGGTGGAAAATGCTCAAAAAATGAGCTAACTTAGATAGTTTGTCCACTATCACTAAAATCACATTTTTCTTACTTCTAATTTATGCAGCTCCTCAGTGAAATCCATGAAAATCCCAACCCAAGCCTGACTTGGAATGTCTAACGGCTACAACAGTCCAAGATAAGCCTCATGTTTATGCTTGCAACATTGACATATATCACAGGCAATCACATAATCTAGAACAGTTTTCTTGATGTTAAACCAATAAAACAATTGCCTAATCTAATGATAGATGGCGTCCTCCAAGTAGTGAGCTATATAAAAACTATAGTATCTGCCTTTTAAGTTTCTCATTGTCACCTATGACCATCATTCCCTTAAACCTGATTATTCCATTAGATAAAGTATACCCAGGTTTACTACTAGGGCAGACTAATAGTTGCACCAAAATGTCTTGAGTCTACTTTGCACCCTCATAACTATTAGTAATCTCTCTCACCAATCAAGTACCAATGAAATAATAGCATTATAGACCCTATTTTCCACTTGCCTGGACAAGGCATCTACTGCCATATTCTATTTACCTTGGTGGTATTAAATCACATAGTCAAGGGCTAAGAGTTTTGACATACCTTTTCTTTATAACTGTGTACGAATTTTTTGTTGCATGAGAAACTTCAAGCTCACATGGTCAGTTTTGATGATAAACTAACTACCCTCTAGATAGTGCCACTATTTTTCCACAATCACTATGGTTGTAATCAATTCCTTATCATACACACTTAGGCCTAAATGTTTAGGTGCAAGAGTTTGGCAAATGAAAGCTAGTGGCTTACCTTCTTGCATTAGGACTACACCTACTCCTTTGTCATTAGCAACTATCTCCAACACAAGGTTTGGTAAAATCAAGTAGAGCCAACATTAGAGCCTGTGTTATAACTTGTTTCAATTGAATAAAGGATGCCTCTACTTGAGGATTCCACTAAAACCCATCTTAAGCAATTCAGTTAAAGGTTTGCTGATAACCCCATAATTCTTAAATGAACTTTCTATATTATCCCGTCAATCTAGAAAATCTCCTCAAATCCTTAACTGTAATTGGTCTCGACCAGCCAACCATGATTAGCAATTTTCTTGGGGTTTGTACTTACTTCTG
Organism: Diospyros kaki; assembly: GCA_036245055.1. Taxonomy (NCBI): domain Eukaryota; kingdom Viridiplantae; phylum Streptophyta; class Magnoliopsida; order Ericales; family Ebenaceae; genus Diospyros; species Diospyros kaki. The sequence continues at coordinate 44,994,143 of BSEG01000002.1, read as the reverse complement.
CATCAAAAATAGCATGCCCCAAATACTCCATTTGTCTTGTGACAAAAGTATACTTGGACTGCTTTACATACAATTGGTTAGATTTGAGGACTTCAAATGTTGTCATAAGATGAGTAAAGTGCTAGTTAAAGGTTTGGCCATAAATGAGGATATCATAAAAAATACAAGGATGAAATCCTGTAGGTAAGAACTACATATATGATTCATAAGAGACTTAAAAGTGACAAGAGCATTATCAAACAACAAGGCGTGACTCGGAATTCTTATAGTCCTTAATGGGTTCTAAAAGTTATTTTTGGTATGTTCATAGGTTTCATTCTTATTTAGTGGTAACCTGCCCTTAGCTCTAGTTTAGAAAAAATGGTAGCTCCTTTTAGTTTATCAAGGAGATCTTTAATAATTGGTATAGAAAATTTATCCTTGATTGTAATGGCATTAAGTTGGCGATAATCAATGCAAAATCTTCAAATTTCATCATTTTTTTTAACAAAGAGAACGAAGGATGCAAAAAGGCTATGACTAGGCTACATAATGGAGCTAGCCAATATTTCCTTAACTAATTTCTTAATTTTAGCTTTTTGAATAGAAGGATATCAGTAAAAACAAACATTGCTTGGTTCAATGTTGGTTTCCAAATTAATAACTTGATTGAATGGTTTTTATGGAGGTAGGGTTCTACTCTCAGCGAACAAGTCTTTAAATTCAACCAATAATAATTGTAAAGGGTCAAATTAGACATGGCCACGGTTCATGAACCGCTGGTTCCGGTTCATGAACCGCCGGTTCCGGTTCAAGAAATCTTTGACCTTGAATCGAACCGCCCAAAGGCGGTTTGGGACTGTTCGGTTCCGGTTCCGGTTCGTGCTGGTTCGGTCAACTGTTTGGACCGGTTCGGTCAACGGTTTGAGCCAGTTCGGTTAACGGTTCCGGTTCTGGTTCAAACCGAATTTTTTTATTTTTTTTTAAATATTGTTGTATTCAATTTTGGTCCTTGTTCCATTGTTCGGTTCGGTTTGGTTTCGATTTTTAATTGTTAAATGTAATTGTAAATATAGATATTCTCAACCATATTTTTAATAAAAAACACTACTAAAAATTGAAGAAATATAAGTAATAATTTCATTAAAAATAATTAAAACAACTAAACAAGTATGTAATACAAGTAATTAATTTTTACAAATGTGAAAAATAAAAAATAGAATTAGACTTAATTTCATTAAAAAATAATTACAACAAAAATGTAATACAAGGATTAGATAGGAATCATAGGATTAGAAAAAATAAATAAATAAATAAAATTGGACTGCTGCCCGTTGGCAGCAGCCAACGGTCCAATTTTGGACCGTTGCGGGGGGAGGGGGGGTGCTGCAGTGCAGCACCCCTCCGCGGTTCCACGGAACCGCCGGTTCCGGTTCCACGGAACCTCGAACCGGAACCGGACCGAATTTCGGTGGTTCGGTCCGGTTCCGGTTCGAACCGCCGGTCCGGTTCAATTTTGGCCATGTCTAGGTCAAATGGCTTTACTTTAGGAATGAACTGGAGTGCAGCAATGCAAGCAATTATGGGATAGCCACCTTCTGTAGTTGCCTGCTCCCAATTTTTTACCTCCATAAAGCTTTCCACCTTCTGTAGCTGGGTCACTTGTCCAACTTTAGTCTGGAAAAATTTATGCAGTTTCTTTCCCAAAATCAGCTTACAAAATCAGCTTACAAATCCCTTTCTCCATGCTGCCCATAAGAGTCAATTTCTTAATTTCTATTTTGAAGGTTACCTCCAACTTATTGAAATCAAAGATGATGGGATTGACAATACTCATCCAATCCACTTCTAATACAATGTCACAACCCTCTAACTTGAGAATCTTCCGATCAGCCACAAATTCGTGTCTTTGCATCTTCCAACAAAATTCCACACACTTTGAGTTGTTGTATATCTTATTTGCATTGGCAACTGTCGTTGATAATGGGAAAATAGTTTTCACCTTGCAGTTCAGTTCCTTGACAATTTTTTTATCCAAAAAATTGTAAGTACTATTATTATCTACTAAAATCATTAGTTTCCTTTTTCCCACCAATCCTTCCACCTTAATGACTTTGTTAGTTAGAACACCTTTAAGCACATTCAAGGATAACTCTCCACCCTCGACTTCCTGAACGTTCTCAGCCACAATTTTTGTTTCTTTTGGAATCTATTCTTCTTCATCCTTTCCTTAATTCAGTCCTTCTATTTGCAAAAAATGATGTTTGCCTTGGTCCCTAGGCCCATACTTCTCTCCACACCCAAAACATAATCCAAGTTGCCTTTTTTGTTCCATAGTGAATGGGTTAATCGGATTGGGGTTAGGTAGAGCCTTAAGATTCACATTTTCTCTAGGTACTCCTGAGTTTGCAATTCTAGGATTTCCTCCAATAGGTTAACTTATTATCGAATAGGCCTTGGACTGAATTTTATACTACTTGAAAATAGCTTCTAAAGCCAATTCTTACAATCTTGTCTTCTTAATTAGCAACCTACTTGACAGTTGTAGGCTGCATCATCTTAACCATGGCCTCAATTCATCTTTTAAACCATTGATAACATTGGAGACAAAATATTGTTTAGTCAAGGCAAGTTGTGCATTTAACATTAGAGACATCAATTCTTCAAAACGTACCTGGTATTTTATTTCTGACATTACCCATTTCAACTTGTTAAACTCCTCAATTGTATTCGCCATGGACTGCTTACCAAACTTGTCACATAGGTCTTCCACAAACTCCATCCAAGTTGCCTCATCCCTCACCTTGTTCCTCCCTTGAAACCATATTGGCATTGTCATTGAAATAGGCAACTACAAGGTGTATTCTCTGACCTTCAACCATATTATAATGCTAGAAAAACTTTTCACACCTTCGAACCCACCACTTTAGTTTAACACCTTTAAATATGGGAATTTCAAGCCTAGGTAGAGATGTATGTAGGTGATTTTGATAAGATCCCCTTACCTATACTACTTGATATATTTTCAATTGTTCCTCATTTTCTTATGCCGCAGAAGCATAAGGAGGAATGCCCGCTCTTGTCAAGGTTGGCTCTAAAGTGCCTATTTTTGTCAAGATCGTCTCCGAAATGGTTCTAGGAGGGAAATTTTTCCACAAGCTAACTTGGGGCCTCTTGGAAAACATTTTCAGAAGCCCATCCAACTAACCTGGGGCCTCTTGGAAAACATTTTCAGAAGCCCATCCACCCTTTGGTCTAGGCTAGAAACTTTCTTCTTTGGGGATTGCACCACTTCTCTAGTGGCAGTGTTGGTAGTCGTGTTGTCCTCCTAGCAACAGCTCAATTCTTCCTGAGTTTGTTGCAAGCCCAACTCTATGGTCTCCAACTTCACTTCCACCTACTTCATGCGAGTTTCTTCTACCATTCCCTCAGCCAAATTTTGCAAATTTTACTCTATTAGTCAATGTAACTACTTTCTAGAATCAGTAACCGACTCCGACCGGAGTTAACTGCTAGGGATTGTCAGAATCACAGTCAAGAACCAGGTGGCTTTGATATCAAATTGTTAGGAACTTGAGTCTGATTGTATATTTTTTGATGATATATAGAAGTGAAACAGAGGGAGAAATGAGAGAGATACAGGGAGAAAATAGGGAGAGAATTGAGAGAGAAGAGAGAAACTAAAACTAGAATATTCCAAAATGATAGTCCCCAAACTAGTTCCCTGGAAGCTTGTATAGCCTTTACAGAAAGTGATGCAGTGGAGAAAGGTAGTGGGATGTAACTGCTGTTGGTAAATAATTGCCTATCTCTACTACTGAAACAGCAATCTAGAAAATAAAATAAATAAAACAAGACAAATAAAAATATCAATAACAACTGTAAGTGGTAGTAATTTGCTGCATCAAGGGCCTGGATGTCTGCCTACATCTGGGTTGTGACAAATACTTGAGTGCAATTAAGTCCTAACATAATAGTTACGAAATCTCAATACTCTAGGAATTTTCTTATATTTCTTAAATATGGAATTTGAATTTAAATCTATAATGTTTGCAAGCTGATCCAAATCTATCTATGATGTTAAAAAACAAGCAGTGGACACAGTATCTGACATTGTACACTACAGTGAAGTTAGAGTGATAGGTTCGCTTTCTTAGCAGCAGTTATGGCTCAAACTAGATATTCTCTAAATAGAAAATACCCTCATAGTCACGCTTAAAGAGAATTACTATGCTTACTGTTACATCTTTCCTTTTACCCAAAAAAAAAAAAAAACAGAATCAGTTGTTCCAATCCTCCATTTCTGTGTCAATTACATATAATCTTAAGCCCCAGGCAAAAGCACTGTCACAAGCCCAATAAAAAAAGAAAAGAAAAGCTGCCAGTGTCTTGCTGGAACTAGACTGATGATGCCTAGTCACAATCTAAATCAATCGAAGCCTGGTCAATTGGTTACTGTATCTTTAAAACAAACATTGCCGCCACATAGCTTAGCAGGCAGTTTTGTAAAGCTTTATCATAGGAAGAATTGCACATAGCAGTTCCATGAAACACTAGGCCTCCAATGCTTCTATGTCATTCAACTTCTCAAGTGAAGAGGCTAGGTCCTTTGCATTCTGCAGCTAGTTCGATTCAAAGATATTTCCTTGGGGCCCTTTCGAACAGCTAGCTTTACACACCCACGAAATCCAGATCACCAGAAATCACCACATGAACAAATTCCATCCTTGATCAGATGATACCGGGCAGCATCTCTTACAAGAATCTCTCTCCCCGTGATCTTTGAAATAAATTTTGTTGCATTATGGCAATCCCCGCATACTCTGAGGTTTTTGACCACTCGTATGGGCATACCAGGAGGAATAAAAATCAACCCAAAGGCAATCGCAAGCTTCTCACTGTGGTGATTAAGCATTTTTATCTTCTCTGACTGCTCAACATTGTGTAGAACAGAAGTCATATCAGGCACATAACCTTCCTCAATCATTTTGCAATATAATTTCTCCAGTTCAGCATATATCTGATCTGAATGTGGATTTGACTTATCATCAGCACGAAAAGCGTGTACTTGGCCCTTATATTTGATCCAACTATATCCCGGTTCCTTTCTGATGCCCAGATCTCTCATTCCTCTTCTTAAATGAGCCACTTCATCCCACTTCTCCTTAGCAGCATACATGCTCGAGAGCAAGACATAGATTGCAGGGTTCTGTGGTTCCAGTTCTATTAGAAACTCTGCTGCCCACTTCCCAATTTCTATGTTACCATGAACCCTACAAGAGCTCAGCAAGGTAGCCCAACCAATGGCATCAGGACTACATGGCATCGTAGAGATAAAACTTATGGCTTCTTCTACCCTCCCCGCACGACTGAAAAGATCAATCATACAAGTGTAGTGACCTTGGATTGGAGTGATGCCATGTTCTACCATTGAATCAAAATAATGACACCCTTTCTCAACTAGGCCTGCCCTACTGCAAGCTGAAAGAACCCCAACGAAAGTAACTTCATCAGGTTGTAGACCATAAGCCATCATTTTTTCAAACAACTCAATTGTTTCATTGGCTTTTCCAAACTGGGAATACCCGGTGACCAGTGCAGTCCAAGAGACTTCATCCCTAAACTTCATTTCGATGAACAAATGATGCGACTCTTCTATGCTCCCACATTTACCATAAAGCGTAACAAGTGCGTTACAAACTGTAATAAAGGAAATCAATCCTGAAACCAATGCTCGACCATGGAATTGGGCACCCTCTTCTAGGCTCGCAAGATTAGCACATGAGCTAATTACACTTCCTAGGGTAACATCATCTGGCTCTATCCCAGCTCTTTGCATTTCATGGAAGATCTGAACAGCTTCTTCACTATATCCATTTTGGCCATAGCCTACTACCATTGCAGTCCACGATACAACGTTTTTGCAGCTCATTCTTTTGAAAACTCTTTCTGCATATACTATGCTCCTACACTTGGAATACATGTCAACAAGGGCGCTACCAACAAAAACATTATCCGCAAAATCTGTCCTAATTATAAAAGCATGGATCTGCCTGCCTTCTTTCAAGGCCAAAAGAGCACCACAAGCTGTCAATATGCTTCCAAAAGTAAACTGATCAATTCTCAAGCCTTCAGACCTCATGTTCCTGAAAATATCAACAGCTTCAATGTCCAATCCATTCTGTGCAAGTCCAGTAATCATCGTTGTCCATGAAATTGAATCCTTTTCCGACATGCTGTAAAACAAACGCTTTGATTCTTCAACCATCCCAGACCTCAGAAAACCCATTATCATTGTATTACAGGTAACCAGGTTCCTATCGGGCAATTCATCATACACACGCTTTGCATCAACAATCCACCCTGATTTTGAGTACATATCAACCAAAGGACTACCCACAAAAACATATGACTCAAAACCAAACTTGACTATCTGCCCATGCAATTGTCTACCCGAATCAATAGAACCCTGATTCGATGACAATATAAGCATTGTTGAGAATGTAATACGATTCAAATTCATAGGCCCATCCTTCAACATCAACCTATAGACCTTCAGAGACTCCTTAAACGACCCGTAACACGCGTAACAGGAAATGACTGCATTCCAAGAAACCCCATCTCGGCGTGGCATTCGATTGAAGATTTCGTGCATCTCGGAAACATGCCCAGACTTGGAGTAAGCAGAGAGGATGGTGTTCCAGGAGAAGAGGTTCGGTTGAGGAATTAGATCGAACACATGTCTTGCATACGTTAAGTTGCCCAACTTATAGTACGAACTGATGAAATTGTTCCAGAGAAAGGTTTCAGGGTTTGTGACTGTTTTGAGAACAAGGCAGTGAAGCTTCTTTGCTTGGATTTGGTTGTGGGCTTCACAGAAGAGCTTGAGCAACGAACAGCAGTAGTTGGAGTTGGAGGCAGAAGACATTGTCCAGAGGTGCTTGGCGGGGAACACGGTGCATATGTGTAAGGAGGATTATGCTACACGGCCAATTTCCTTGACAATTTGGTTGACAACTCCAAATTGTCACGATATTTTGACATTATCGCGATAATTTGAAGGCCCAAATATTTTGAATCCCCGCCAAATTGGCCCTGCTCCCCCGCACGTTCCCCTCTCTCTCTCTCCACTCTCTCTCTGTATTTCACCTCCGCCGCCGCGTCTCCAGCAGCCGCCGCATCCGACTCGCCTCCGCCGCTGCGTCGCCTTCTCCTGCAACCGCCGGCTTCCTCTAGCCGCCGCCGCGTCGTCTTCTCCAGCAACCGCCAGCGACGACCACCATCTCTGGCGTCCCCAACACCGCCGGCCTCTCATTCGCCTGGTTTGGATCTGACATACATATTCCCCTCTCTCTCTGTCTCTTCACCTCCGGCGTGACGTCGTGGTGCTGCCGCCGTCGGTCCTCACCAGCAACGACCACCATCTCCGGCGTCCCCAACACCGCCGGCCTCTCATTCTCCTGGTCTGGATCCGACATCTCCGACCACCATAGGTGGTGTTCATTGTGCATGCCAGTATGAGTATTTAGATAAATATGGTTGAAATTGAATTTAATATAAAATTTGGTTAGGGTAACGGTGCGTCCAAAGACAACATTCCCCCAATCCTCATAAATTAGGGAGCCTCGTGCATTGGATGCACCCTTATGGACACATTATGTGGAGCTTTTTGGTGAAATGCTGAAGCGAGGGCTCAAACCTGATGGAGTTGTGTTTGTAGAGGTCCTCACAGCATGCAGCCGTGCTGGGTTGGTGGATCAAGGCCTGCACATCTTCCAGTCAATGAAGGGAACTTATGGAATCTCCCCACAAATCGTTCACTATGGCTGCATGATCGATTTACTTGGCCGAGCCGGGTTAAATGAAGCTCTCAATCTTATAAAGGGCATGCCAATGGAGCCAAACAATGTGATCTGGGGAGCCCTTCTAGCTGCTTGCAGAACCCACAAAAATGACAGAATGACAGCCTATGCAGCCGACAGGATAACCAAATCGGGCGATTGCAGGAGTGAAATCCATGTTCTTCTGTCAAACTTATATGCTTCTGCTGGTAAATGGACTGATGTTGCGAGAGTGAGGCTACAGATGAAGGAGAAAGGGGTCAACAAAGTGCCTGGATCGAGCTCAATCGCAATCAAAGGAGTAGTTCACGAGTTCACCTCTGGGGATGAATCCCACCCAGAAATGGCCAGCATTGCCACGATGCTAACTGAGATGAGCTGCAGACTGAGGGGCGCCGGTCATGTTCCTGACATAACAAATGTTCTGCTGCATGTTGATGAAGAAGATAAAGAATTCTTGCTTAGTATACACAATGAGAAACTTGCCATGGCCTTGGGCTTCTTAGCACAAGTCCAGGAATGCCTACTAGGGTAGTTAAGAACCTCAGGATAATGCTCTGATTGCCACTCATTTGCAAAGTTGGTGTCAAAAGTATATGATAGAGAGATTGTTGTTCGAGATAACAACTGGTTTCACTTCTTTTAGCAAGGGGCATGTTCTTGCAATGATTATTGGTGATAGTTAAATACAACAAATATTCATTAATTCAATCTTCTAAAACATATTCCTGAAAGTTCTGCCAGGAATGACAGATTTTTTATCGTTTCAATTTGAACAAAAATAACATTTGTACAAGTAAGAAAATTTGACAAATTCACACCAAAAGAAAAATTGGTGTCATTCTCAATAGCCAGAAATTAGTAAGTGCCAGAAGTGAACTGAAAAACTAAGCACCACGTTGTTCAATACAATGATCCATAGAGAGGTTCCATACAAGTCTAAGAAGAGAGAAGAAAAAGAACAGAGGAAATTTACAAACAAGCACTAGGGCTGGAAGTAATAGTTTCCCATGTCATGTTCATAGTTTGGGGAAAATGGGATCAATATAAGCATGGGACGTTGGATCAGCGAGCCAGAGCTTTCCTAAATGATGATGAGAAGTGGCGAGCCTATGAACTTCTTCAGTCAGCCAAATGATGGCTTCCGCTTTACAGGGATGAATGATTATATCTAATGGTTTATCTTCATCCTCACTGCCAATTCTCATTTTGTCCAACTGCATTAGGTGAATGTTGGTGAGGTAATGCAGGGGTTGCCCGCAGAGCCGGCCCTGGGCCAGGGCTACCAGGGCCGCAGCCCAGGGCCCACAAGTGAGGGGGGCACAATTTTTTTTTAAGCTTATGTATATATGTGTATAAAAAATTAAAAAAAATTAATAAAAGAAGTTGCCACTTGTACCATGTTAAAAGAGATTTCATTGCTATTTTTATTTTGTTGGTACATGTGATGATTGTTTTTACTTCGATTAATTGTAAAGGATAAAAGTAGGGGTATCAATGGTTCGGATTGGTCCGATTCTATAAGAATTAATAGAGATGGCAAACGGGCCGGGCCGGGCCAGCCCGGCCCGCCACCAAGTGGCCCGCGGGCCAAGCGGGCCGGGCCAAATTGGCCCGCTTAAAAACGGGCCAGCAAATTGCTGGCCCTAGCCCGGCCCTACACGGGCCAAGCGGGCCAAACGGGCCAGCAAATTGCTGGCCCTAGCCCGGCCCTACACGGGCCAAGCGGGCCAAACGGGCCAATTTGGCCCGCCCAGGCGAGGGCGGCGAGCGAGGGCGAGGGCAGCGAGCGAGGCGGCGGCGAGCGAGGCCGACGGCGAGGGCGAGGGCGGCGAGCGAGGCCGACGGCGAGACAGAGGGCGAGCGAGGGCGAGGGTGAGACAGAGGGCGAGCGAGGGCGAGGGTGAGGGCGACGGCGACGGCGAGACAGAGGGCGAGCGAGGGCGAGAGGGAGGGGTGCGGGCGAGGGCGATGGTGAGGGCGAGAGTGAGGGGCGACGGCGAGACAGAGGGGCGACGGCGAGGTGAGGGCGACGGCGAGACAGAGGGCGAGACAGAGGGGCGCGGGCGAGGGCGATGGTGAGGGCGAGCGAGGGCGAGAGCGAAGGGCGACGGCGACGGCGAGACAGAGGGCGAGAGCGAGGGGCGACGGCGACGGCGAGGTGAGAGCGAGGGCGAGAAGAGGGTGAGGGCGAGGTGAGAGCGAGGGCGAGAAGAGGGCGAGGGTGAGGGTGAGGGTGAGGGCGAGGGCGAGGGCGAGGGCGAGGGGTGAGGCTGGGGGGGTGTTGGCCAATTGGCGGGCCAAGCGGGCCAGCCCGGCCCGTCACCATTCGGCCCGCAGGGCCAAGCGGGCCGGGCCAAATTGGCCCGGTCTTAAACGGGCCAGCATTTTGCTGGCCCGAGCCCGGTGTCGGGCCGGGCCCCAACGGGCCAGCCCGTCGGGCCCGGCCCATTTTGCCATCTCTAAGAATTAATAAAAGAAGTTGCCATCTGTACCCAGTCAAAAGAAGATTTCATTACTATTTTTATTTTGTTAGTACATGTGATCATTGTTTTTACTTCAATTAATTGTGGAGGATAAAAGTAGGGGTGTCAATAGTTCGGATTGGTCCGATTCTATAAGAATCTAGTAACCGAACCATTTTTAAAGGTTCCGAAAAAATAAGAACCGTAACCGAACCATTACATATATAAAACCAAGCCATGACCAATCCGTCACACCGGACCGATTTCGGTTATATCCAATTAACATTTAACTTCTAAATATTTTCGCAAAATATAAAATTATAAACAAATTTGTTAATTAAAATAAACTCATAACTTCATTAATGCTTCAAGTTTTGAAGTAAAAGTAGAACAAAATAATTCATAAACTATCTCATCAAATGAGATTACATTAACCATTTAGTATAGCAATAGCGCATAAAAGGTTAGAAATAAAAGAGTTCATGAATCTCGCTAGTTTCCTAAGAAGTGATATTATTTATGCATATGTATATATATATACTCAAAAAATTATAATATATATAAGTATAATATCGGTTCCGGTTTGGTTCAAACCATAGTTTGAAAAAAAAAAAAACCAGCAACCAAACTAAATATATTAGTTATTAATTTTTTAGAACCAGAACCTAACCATTGAATTAATCCAAAAAGCATGGTTCGGTCCGGTTTGGTCTAGTTCACCAGTTTTTGGATATTTTTTGACAACCCTAGATTAAAGGAAGATTGATCAAATCAAGAAATGCTTACAGAAATTCGGGAGGAAGTATGTAGACTCAAATATGTTGTTTTCGTTTTTTAATGCAATATTTACAATGCAAGGTACTATTTTTCCTTCATTTGGGGTTTTGTCCCATTGAATTTTTCCCAAATAATGTTTTAATGAGGCCCCAAATTATTTTTTTCTTATCTTTTGTAAATTCTTATAATTTTAATAAAATTAATTAATTATTAATTTTATTTTTTTATTTAATTTGTATAGAGGGGCACACTTGAAAAAATTTGCCCCGGGCCTCCGAAAACCCAGGACCGGCTCTGGTTGCCCGTATAAGAGCTTAATGGATTTGGCTAATCCTGTCCATGAGGTAAATGGAACAAGTGAACCGCGGTGGGTGGGAATTGGAAGCTGCTTCATGTATTCTTGATACATTTCTGCCCTTCTGATCACTGCATGTAGTGAACTCAAATGAAGATTAAGATAAAGACTAGAATGGCGAAAGGGAACAAAAGATACAATGACTTAGACATGGCCACGGTTTATGAACCGTCGGTTCCGGTTCAAGAAATCTTTGAACCTGAACCGAACCGCCCAAGGGCGATTTGGGACGGTTCGGTTCCGGTTCCGGTTCCAGTTCGTGCCAGTTCGGTCAACGGTTTGGATCGGTTCGGTTAACGGTTTGAGCTGGTTCGATTAACGGTTCCGGTTCCAGTTCAAATCGAATTTTTTTAATTTTTTTTAAATATTGTTGTATTCAATTTTGGTCCTTGTTCCGTTGTTCGGTTCGGTTTGGTTTCGATTTTTAATTGTTAAATGTAATTGTAAATATAGATATTCTCAACCATATTTTTAATAAAAAAACACTACTAAAAATTGAAGAAATATAAGTAATAATTTCATTAAAAATAATTAAAACAACTAAACAAGTATGTAATACAAGTAATTAATTTTTACAAATGTCAAAAATAAAAAATAAAAAATAGAATTAGACTTAATTTCATTAAAAAATAATTATAACAAAAATGTAATACAAGTAATTAATTTTTACAAATGTGAAAAAAAATAAAAAATGGACGGTTCGGTTCCGGTTCCGGTTCGTGCCGGTTCCGGTTCCGCGGAACTGTCGGTTCCAGTTCCGCGGAACCTCGAACCGGAACCGGACCGAATTTCGCCGGTTCGGTCCGGTTCCGATTCCGGTTCCAGTTCCAGTTCCGATTCGAACCGCCGATCCGATTCAATTTTGACCATGTCTACAATGACTCATGCTCAAAATAACTTCAGAAAACTAACTTATAGCTACAAAATCAATGGTTTCACATAGTACTGTTTTCTTCCTTTTCTCTAAGGTCTACTATCAATAATCATTCATTTGGAGAAAATTGAGAAGACAACCTAAGAAATCTTGAGAGTGATGTAAAATACTTATGTGCCAAATAAATAAATGAATGGAGTAATTCACCACAAAGTAACTTCACGATGTAAAGTTTGAAAGTTACACACCAAGAACGGGGTGGTGGAGGATACACTGTAACCAAAAGCATTGGATAGAACAAAGCCATACAGGGAACCTATTTCAGAACTAACAGAAATTAATTGCATTCTGGAAGTAAATCATTGAAATAGCTCAACAAATAAATGATTTCGTCCGAACTGCATCTACAACACTATTTTTAAAGGTTGATGTAGGTTTCGGCCAAAAGATTACAGGCAATCAATGTATGATCGATGCTTCTTGTAAGTGTACATCGAATATGTAAAGCAATCAGAGAAAAATGATTTTTAGTCTAAAATTTGAGTTGAAAACCCTACTTCTATTCTTGGATATACATTCAGTAGGGTAGAATGGGAGTGGGAACGGGATTTCCACCTCCACCCAACTCAAATTTTCGACAATAAATATACAAGGCCAAAATAAAATTTCAAATAAAAAATCACAATCCCAATAAAAGACAACAGATTATATCATTATTATGATCACCTAAGTAAGATGAGCTATCACATCTGAAAAAGAGTATAGTTCGCAAGAAAAGGCATTGATAAGTTGCAATTTTTTAGGCAGCAAAAATGTCGTTATGACTTGTTTCAAGCAAAGGGAAGATGGCTGAACGGAACTGATGAGGTCAAGGCTAACTTATGGTACTAAGTGGGGCTCATTTCGGAATTGGGTCGCCACCCGAACCCCATGATGCTACTAGCTCTGGACCCTCGGGTCGTCCAAGCCTAAAGCAGGAGGAATTCCTCCAACAGCAGGACTTGGAACGTTCTTAGGCGACAAGGGTTCTCCATCGGCCCATTCAGCATCACTAAGGGAACATTCTCCTGGGGTGGTCATCTTGCACAAGACCGTCTCTAGGCTTGCCGTACTAGGACAGCCCAAGTCCAATGCCTTAATGTGACTCTAATTTAGAAATTTACACTTATGCCAGACAAAGTGGCAAATTAAGAAGACACTTCACAATGTTGCAATTTGATGGTTCATTATTAAAGTCCCACCACCATTTCATCATGAAAAACAAAACTTGAATCTAAATTAGAGTACAAGTTTATGATTTACATGTCAACTCACAAATTATCTCATTCTTCAACACATGATTAGAGATTTGATGAGACAATCCCAAAAAAGTGTCTATCCTGAGTCTACAAACAACATTGAAAAACCTTTCTACATACATGTTATCTGTTAAGTCTTAAGACCGTTTCACTGATATTTTCTTTGCAAGAAATACAAGTCAAACTTTTCGGATTCGTATCTGACTTCTCAATTACGATGCAAGTCACAATCCAACTCATATCATTTATAAATATATTATGTATCGATGACAGGTCTCAATGGATGAGCTTGAGCCACAACGTGGGTGGTGTGGCTAATTTTCAAATTTGGTCAGATGGACTAAAGATAAAAGTCTCTCAAAGTTGAAACTTGTAATCCGTCGGTGGCGTCTCCAAGGAAAGGGAAAAGAGAGAGGATTAAGGGCTCGCTTGTCAAAACGGTTTAACTGCTTATAAGCTGTATCAACAACTTATAAGTTATTAAAAAAGGTTAGTGAGGTATTTAGATGCACCTCATTAGTATTTAAGTTAAGTAGCTTAAACGCTATTATTACAGCGTTTTGCAAAAGCTTTTGAGAGATAACTTTTGCAAAACGTTGGTTATTTAAAAGTTGGGTTGATCGAGCATTTTACCATTTTATCCTCATCTTTTTGCTATTTTTCAGCCATGCCCTTCTTCTTCAACCTCTGCCTCTCGCCACCTTCTTTTTTAGCTCTTCTGACCGCCATCGTCGGTCACCGCCGTCACCCCTACTGGTTGTTTACTGGTTGTAACACCCCAAATTTCTCGAGCGTGTTATAACTTAGGATTTCGAGAATATAAAAATTTTTCATATCACAATAATTGTCATACATCACACAATATCCCAAAAATCTTAATTTTCACCTTCTCAACTTAATAAATCCAATAATCGAATACTTAAGATAGATGTTAAAATTTCAAATGCAGAAGCTAGATCGAACCTGATATAGTTTACAACCATAATGCTTTATTTATCATAAAATTATTCAAGACGTCGACAAAATATATTACATGGATATCATCTCTCACAGGTGATAACTGAACATCTTAAACATATCCAAAATTTCATAAGTTCGCATATAAACAAAAATATGCTAAACATGTTACAGACAGTAATTTAAGCTTATTCTTCAACTACCTCATTTCCCTTAGAATCACTCGTCGAACTTAGAACGTTTGAATATTCCAGGGACATAACGCAATTAGAAGATGAATCTTCTAGTGAGAAACTCCAAAAACAGTTTATATTGATACATGATCAGGTATAAAATATATGAGAAGACAACGAGAACTACTCTGAAATGTCTCGTGAACACATCAGTCTCCTCCAATGAGAGCTTTCTCAATAACACACACATAGCGCCTCTTGAGACGTCCCTAACCATGTCACATTGGCTCGACCTCATAGAACTCATGCAATCACCACATCCGTTGTCTCTCAGGCTCACAGTCTTCCCCACGAGAGCTTTCTTGATTGCTACTAAAGTGAAAAAAAAATAAGAAAATGCCAAGAAAAGTAGAGAATTCACCACCCAAATTAATTCCTGAGGCATACAGAAACTCATCACCCAAAAGAATTAACAAGAGGTACAGAATTCTAGAATCTCACCACCCTAAACAAAGGGATACAGAGAAAAGAAAATGCTCTTAGGCAAACTTTCATTCAAAATCCAATCCTCCAATCCTTCATTATAAAAGCTATCTTAAGGGCATCTTAGAACGATCCCCCAAGCATCACTGGCTGAGTTTCAAAGTCTACTGACTGAGAGTAAAGGTTAAATACATAGAAAACATAGAAAATGACATAAACATTAAATGAAGTTCTTAATTCTGTTGTAGCACCCCAAGCAGACCCTTCCCTAGAAAATCAGTCATGACTTCCTCTAGAAGACTCTGATTGACAAGCTACTTGCTACTTTAGAAACTAGACTCATAAAGCTTTCCAACCATATAGGGCTCGTATTTTTTGGCCTTGTAGATTGGTACAATTTATTTGTAAAAGTTGACCCAGAACAGAGAATTTTGACAACTCACTTCATCTTCAATTATTTGCTGAAAATTTTGAGAATTTTCGAAAAACATTCCTGTGTCAAGCTCCCCTGGTTGGAGAAGACTCGACCTCGAGTTAGGTTGATCATCATTTTCAGGGGAAAGAGTAAGATCAGTCACATTGAAAGTATTAGAAACTCCATAATCTGTTGGGAGGTCAATCTTATATGTATTCTCACCAATCTTTTGAAGTACCTTGAATGGACCAGCTGCTCTTGGCTTGAGTTTGGCAAAAGTTCCTGGAGAAACCTCTCTTTTCGAAGATGTACCCACACCAAATCTCCCTCTTTGAAGTCAACATGCTTTCGGTGTTTATTAACTTGCTTGGCATAACGTTCATTGTGCTTGATAATGTTTTCCCGAACCTGAGCATGAAACCTCTTGATTTGTTTGGCTCTTTCTTCGGCATCACTACTGAAATGATTAGTAATAGGCAAAGCAGTTAAATCTAACGGCCCCTTTGGTGTTTGGCCATAGACAACTTGGAAAGGACTACAACCAATCGTTTGATTAGCGAACTGATTGTAAGCAAATTCAATTTGAGGTAAGAGCAAGTCCCATTGACGAATATTTTTCCCCACAAAGCTTCTAAGAAGATTTCCCAAACTTCGATTGACAACCTCAGTTTGACCATCTGTTTGTGGATGAGCAGTGGTGCTAAACTAAAGCTGTGTGCCAAGCTTTCTCCATAGTGTTCGCCAAAAGTGACTCATGAACTTAGAATCTCGATCGGAGGTAATCGTTAGAGGACTGCCATGGAGCCTAACAATCTCTTTGAGGTACAAATCAGAAATATAAGAAGCATCATGAGTTTTGTTGCAAGGAATAAAATGAGTCATCTTTGAAAAACGATCAACCACCACCATCACAAAATCTTTGTTCCTTTGAGTTTTTGGAAGGCCTACTACAAAATCCATGCTCACCTCAAGCCATGGGGCTTCAGGTACAGGGAGAGGAGTGTATAAGCCTGAATTTTGGGCCCGGGTCTTTGCAATACGACATGTTCGACATCGTGTTATATGCCACATTCTTAGGCCAATAAAACTTCTCTTAAATAAGTGCAAGAGTCTTGTCTCTCCCAAAATGTCCACTTAATACGCCATCATGAGCTTCATTAAGAATCATTTCTCATAAAGAGCATTAGGGAATACACAATCTGATTCCTTCAAAAAGAAAACCATCCTGCAACAAAAATTGGTTAAATGGAGCTTTCAAACATTTTCCCCAAATTGGGCCGAAGTATTGATCAGCCTTGTAAAGGTCTTTGAGTACTTCGAATCCAAGAACATTTTCTCTTATGGTGTTGAGCAAGAAATGTCTTCGGCTAAGGGCATCTGCAACTTGATTGAGAGTCCCTGCTTTCTGCTTTATGACAAAGCTATAGGCTTGCAAAAATTCAATCCAAAGAGCATGTCTTCTGTTCAGCTTGTGTTGGCCATTGAGAAACTTCAAAGCTTCATGATCAGAAAAAAGAACAAATGATTTGGAAAGCAAATATTGACTCCAATGCTCCAGTGTTCGGATGATAGCATAGAATTCCTTATCATAAGTTGAATAATTCCTGCGAGAATCATTTAGTTTTTCACTAAAGAAAGCAATGGGTCTTCCTTCTTGGCTAAGGACTGCACCAATGCCTACGTTAAAAGCATCACATTCAACTTCAAAAACTCTATCAAAATCTGGGAGAGAAAGAATAGGAGCTTGAGTCACCTTTTTCTTCAAAAGTTCAAAACTATTCTGTGCCTCTTTGGTCCATTTGAACACTCCACCCTTCAAACACTCAGTGATAGGAGCAATAATAGTACTGAACCCTTTGATGAAATGCCGATAAAACGAAGCAAGACCATGAAAACTACGAATATCATGGATAGATTTGGGTTCTGGCCAGCTTAGTATAGCCTCCACCTTACTAGGATCCATCTTTACTCCTTCATTTGAGACAACATAGCCTAGGAAAACAAGGCTATTGGTGAATAACTCACACTTCTTCAAGTTAACGTATATCTTATGCTCCCTCAAAGTGTAGAAAACTTAATGGAGGTGCTGTAAATGCTTCTCCTTATTACTGTTATACACCAAAATATCATCAAAGTAGACAACAATAAACTTTTCAATGAAAGATTTCAATACATAGTTCATTAACCGCATAAAAGTGCTAGGAGTATTAGAGAGCCCGAATGGCATAACCATCCATTCATAGAGCCCATCCCTTGTTTTGAAAGCCGTCTTCCACTCATCTCCAGGCCTCATTCATATTTGGTGATAACCACTTCGAAGATCCAACTTTGAGAATATGATTGCACCATGAAGTTGGTCAAGTAAATCATCAAGGCGAGGTATTGGGAAACGGTAGTTGATAGTGATCTTGTTCACAGCTCTACTGTCAATGCACATACGCCAAGTTCCATCTTTCTTAGGTACAAGAAGTGCTAAAACAGCACAAAGACTCTTGCTTTCTCTCACTAGGCCTTTTTTCATGAGCTCCTCAACTTGCCTCTGTAATTCTTTGTACTCTTGAGGGCTCATTCGAAAGGCTACCTTGTTGGGAAGAGAAGCTCCTAGAATAAAATCAATAGCATGTTGTATTTCCCTCTTGGGAGGCAATCCAGGTGAGATTTCTTCAGGAACTACATCCAAAAATTCAGCAAGAAGTGGCTGCACTATAGAAGGATGCTCCTTGGTGTCATTTTCTTCTAGTACAACAAGAAAAAATGAGCCTTCAAAATTTTTAACTTCTCTAATAATTTAAGATTTAGAGATCAGAAGATTTCCCTCCCTTTACTTGGTTTGGGAATACCCACCATTTTAGAAGGGCCTAACACAATCTTTACACCATCTTTGACAAAAGTGTAAGTGTTTTTATACCCATCATGTAAAGTCCTTCTATCATATTGCCATGGCCTCCCGAGAAGCAAATGGCATGCATCCATAAGAACAATATCACACATAATTTCATCTTTATACTTTTCTCCAATTGAAAATTGAACAAGGCAGCGTTTGCTTACCTTTACCTCTTTCTTTTTATCTAACCAAGACAGCTTGTATGGTCGAGGATGATCTTCAATTTCGAGCTGCAATTTCTCCACCATGTTTGAAGAGACAACATTCTCAAAGCTACCACCATCTATTATGGCATCACAAACTTTGCCATGAGAAGTGCATCTTGTATGGAAGATGTTATGGCGAAGCCACTCATCATCTTCTTCTCGTTGGATGCTCAGGTTTTGGTAAACAAGAAGTTCTCCTTCATCAGCAAAAGTCACATCTTCTACCTCGAATTCTTCTTGAATTAGTTCTTCCTTCTCCTCCTCTTCTCTTTCTTCAACAAGGGTAACTATTCTTCGATTTGGACAATCTGCTGCAATATGACCATAACCTTGACACTTAAAATATTTTCTGGAACCAATATTGTTGGCACCTTGAGGCTTTGAAGTGTTTCCAACCTCATTCTTTAATGGAGCTTTTGAAAATGTTGACCTGAAAGTAGAAGCCTTTAAAGAAGAAGTACTCCCCCGGTTGGAAAAATTTCCTTTGGATTGTAGTCGATTGCTACCACTCACCATTTCCTTTTGCTGTCTTTCCACTTTATTCGTTGACTTGCAAACATCCCCATAAGTCCAATAAGGTTGGAGCTGGACAACATTACCGATCTCCGGCTTTAATCCGCCAAGATAACATGCTATGGTTTGTTCTTCAAGTTCTACAATATCACACTTGATCATGAGGTAATCAAATTCCATAGTACATTCTTCCATAGATTCCTCCCTTTGCTTGAGGTTGTGCAGCTTTAGAAAAGACTCTTGTTTATAATCTTCAGGCAAAAATCTTCTTTTTAACTCCCTTTTCATTTTTTCCCATGATCTTATGGTACCTCTACCTTCACGAACTCTTCTTTTTTTAAGATTTTCCCACCATAGGCCAGCATATTTTCTTAACTTGAATGCAACATATTTTACTTTTTGATCTTCTGAAATGTCTTTGAATTTAAATACCCGTTCCACAGTATGCAACCAATCAAGAAATTCATCAGGCTGCATTTTTCCTTCAAATTCTGGAATCTCAGCTCTTATGTCAAGAACTCCCTGTTGTCACCCTCTGAGTTGAGAACGAGGAGAGGAACTTTGACTTACCTCTTGGTTAGAATCATGAAAGGGATTGACGTTCTCAGCCTCAACACCTAAATCTTCTTGCTCAAAAACATTATCTCCACCTTCTTGTTCCCTTGACTAGAGACGTTCTAATTGTTGTTGAAGTTGCTGAACTTGTCTTCTCAAATCATCCATCTCAACATCTCGGAAATCTCTTTCTTAACAGCATCGAGGAGGCATGGTAGCCAAAAGCTCTGATACCAACTGCTACCGAAGTGAAAAAAAAAAACAAGAAAATGCCAAGAAAAGTAGAGAATTCACCACCCAAATTAATTCCTGAGGGATACAGAAACTCACCACCCAAAAGAATTAACAAGAGGTACAGAATTCTAGAATCTCACCACCCTAAACAAAGGGATACAGAGAAAAGAAAATTCTCTCAAGCAATTCAAAATCCAATCCTCATATCCTTCATTACAAAAGCTATCTTAAGGGCATCTTAGAACGATCCCCCAAGCATCATCGGTCGAGTTTCAAAGTCTAATGACTGAGAGTAAAGGCTAAATACATGGAAAATATGGAAAACATAGAAAATGACATAAAACATTAAATGAATTTCTTAATTTTGTTATATCACCCCAAGCAGACCCTTCCCTAGAAAATCAGTGATGACTTCCTCTAGAAGACTGATTGACGAGCTACTTGCTACTTTAGAAACTAAACTCATAAAGCTTTCCAACCATATAGGGCTCGTATTTTTTGGCCTTATAGATTGGTACAATTTATTTGTAGAAGTTAACCCAGAACAGAGAATTTTGACAGCTCACTTCATCTTCAATTATTTGTTGGAAATTTTGAGAATTTTTGAAAAACACTCCTATGTCATCGATGGCGCACGCATAACGCCTCTCGAGGGATATCCGACTTTTGCCCTCAGCCAACAATAAATAGGTACAACAGTATGGCCACATGAATTTTATAAATGCAACAGTTAAAAAGCCAACAGCATATATTTTCAGAAAAATACAGTTCATATATGCAATATGATTTCACGTAAGAGAAACAATAAGAGTTTACGTACAAGAACTTCACAAAACACGTCTCATGCAATAAAAGTCCCTCATAAGAAAATAAAAAATAGGATTTGGAGTATAGGAGTCTCACCTTGTTGATTTATCTCTTGGACAATACGATTTCACTGCAAACGGCCTAGGTTTCTGCAGAAAACACGCGTTCCGATAAACCTAACCTTAAAAATTTTTATATAGGGTTGAGGGACATTAAATTAGGGATAAAACTGGAAAAGTTGAAGAAAAATGAGCCCCTCATGCGCCCTGGAAATGTGGGCCACGTGCCTTCACGCGCAACCACTTTCCGGCACGTGTAACTCACGTGTTGCATAATAGTTTCGGATAACTTCACCTCGGTTCGATATTTCAGCCATAACTTTCTCATTTTAACTCCAATTCGACCCCCGTTTGAATCTACGCAACCCTATCTTCCCCCTCTACAGGATTATTAAAAAAAAGAGACTTACCTTGCTTTTTTTCTGACTGATTTTGGCGAATTCCGGCGAAGACCCGCAACTCCGACAAGGCTCATTCTCCGCCGCTTCTCCGTCGCTTTCTTTCTCTCTTCTTGCAAAATTTCCTCTCCTTTCTCTAGGGAAAGCTTCTCCACTTAAAGTGCCTCATTCCTCAAAACTCTCTTGAATGATTTGAGAACAATCCATAGTGTCTATTTATAGATTACTTGAACCAATCATATTATGCCACTTGTCACAAGCTTAGCCATGGACTCCAAAGACTCAAACTTATAATTGAATAGCTTTTCAAATCCAAAACTAGAATGAATTTAACTTTTGAAATCTAAGCTAAAACCCCAAACTTTTTCCAAATGACATTTTAGGCCTTATTTGAAGTTCTCAACTTTAATATTTTACCACATGAGCTTATAATTTCATCCTTATTTCATTTGGATAATTCTCTAATTACAATTATACCCTCAAACATCAAATTTATCAAGATACTTAAAATCGCAAAATTAATAACTCAAAATTACTTGATATGTACGATTTTCGAGAAGCGTTTACCATCATTCGATCTTTTTAGGCTACAACTTAGCTTAACCGAAAACCGTTTCTTATTTTATTTCTTTCAGTATCATAAATCTCACCTCAAGACACTCGTCAAATATATATTTTTGTCCTTAGGTATCTAAGTTCCAGGGCACTCCCTGCGACTGATTCGGTCACTTGTTGTTATTTCAAGCATATTTTTCGATATTTTAAACTTACTTAAAATACATGGCATCTTCACAAAAATATGGGGTATTATACTGGTGGCCATCGCCCGCATCGGCCGCCATCGGCAACATCAGCCGCTACTCCCATTGCGTCGTTGGTTGTTCGTCGCCCCCATAGCGTCGCCGACCATCTGTCCCCTTCATCTCCTCCGTCCGTGCTTCTTCTCCCCGCTATTGCCATGGTCGATCAAACTGTTATATATATAATATAGGATAATGCTATTAGTACACCTTTGTGTACACCTTGGGCTACACAAAAGTGTACCAATGACAAAAAATCCCCTCATGAGGTGCATAGAGGCACGTGAGGCACAGGGCATTTTGGTCATTATACCCCTTATGTAGCTCAAGATGTACAAAATTGTTGTACATCTAGCATGATCCTATAATATATATAACTATTATATTTATATATAACAATAATAAATATATATATATAATAATATACTATATACAATACATAATAATATATATTGTTGTTATATAACATATATAATACATATTATAATATTGTATTAATATATTTTAATAATTATATATAATTTATTAACATCTAATGATAAAATTTTACATTATTCAATAACATGTTTATTTTCGTCTTTTTATCGAGTTGTAATAGTTTATCAGCTCTTTCAAACCAAACACATAACTATTAATTAATAGTTTAAAAACATATTTATCCAAACACATTATCAGTTTAAACGCTACTCAATTTAAACACCATAAACAGCTTAAATACTACACAGCTTAAAAGCTCTAAAAAAAAGGCCTTGTCAGTTTGACCGCTTATAAGCTGATATGTAACTTTTAAGCTATCTAACTTATTTAATTAAAGTGTTTGGTTTGCCACAAAAGCGTTTAAGCTACTTAGCTTAAACCCTCTTACATCAGCGTTTTGCAAAAGCTGGTAGAGGGTAGCTTTTGCAAAAAGATACTACAAAATAAGTTGTGTTGACCAAGGATTTTACCATATTACCCTCATACATTTTGCTAATTTACAATCATGTCCTTCTTCTTCATCTTCTTCAACCTCTACCACTCTGCCTCCAGCTACCAGTCGCCCCACCATTAGCCATCGTCATCGCTCCCACCGTCAGTCATTGTTGTTGTCCCCATTGTCTGACCATCTCCTCCCCATCGCCATGCCCACCCCAATCAATCGCCGCCTCCAAATCCACCATCGTCGTTGGTTGTTGCCTCCAGCCTTTATCGCCCACATCCGTCACTTCCTCTTCCGTCAACCATCGGTTGTTGCCTCGAGCCTCCATCGCCCGTCAGCCGTCACCCATGTCCGTCGTTGCCCACGTCCACCACTTCCATCGCCTGCGACCACCTCTCTGGGTGTATATATATATGTAACATATATAATTTAAGAATATATATGTAATATATATTTAGCATATACATATATATCGTATTAGTATTTTTTATAGAATTATATATAATTTTGATAAAATTTTATCATTACACATTACTTTATAATTTAAATGTATTAAAAATTATTTTTTTATATTTTTTTATTTACATAATTAAATAACATGTTTATTTTCGTCTTTTTATCAAGTTTTGATAATTTATCAACTCTTTCAAACCAAACACATAATTATTAATTGATAGCTTAAAAGTACATTTATCCAAACACATTATCAATTTAAACGCTACCTAACTTAAATGCTAAAATCAGCTTAAACACTACCTAATTTAAAAACTTCAAAAATAAAAGCCTAGCCAAACAAAGCCTAAATCAAAACATCATTCACTGGTTAGCACTGAGACCTGTTGAACTGAAAGTTGTTTTGCGGTGGTGCCAGAGAG
Source organism: Diospyros kaki (assembly GCA_036245055.1). Lineage (NCBI taxonomy): Eukaryota > Viridiplantae > Streptophyta > Magnoliopsida > Ericales > Ebenaceae > Diospyros > Diospyros kaki. The sequence goes on along the minus strand of BSEG01000002.1, from coordinate 44,970,276 downwards.
TCTCCACAGTCCAGAAAAACTAACACTCTAAAAACTCGTAGAACAACCTAACAGCAAAACCAATAAAAACCCCTACCTAGCCCCAGATGCCAGATCTGCCATTTCTACTCTACGACATAGAAAGATTGACAATGCTCTTGTCATTCACATGGTTAATTTTACTCACAAATATCCACATAGACAACACAAGTTAATAACATGCATGAATATTACAATTGGTAGCAGAATAACTAATATGTACACCATAAATAAGAAAATTTTTTATATAATACAGTTAGGTCCCCTCCAAATTCCAATTCCTTCAAACATATTAATCTGAAGCAGCTAATTCATGTAGGATTCCACTACACAGTTAAAGAGTCCAAAACACACCAGAGCCCCAGCTAACAATGACATCTGCTTCCGCTTCGCTTTCAGAAAATGTTAGCTATAACTTTTTCCCTGTTTGAGCATAAATATATAAGTCAATAGCATTACAAAATCCCAATGTCAAGTGCAACAGCAAGATGAAAAAAACATCCAAACAAAGCTTCAAACTGCAAATGCATGTGTCAAAAAATAAGTAAAAGTATTCAAGTGCATGTGTTGAGCCGCAAACCCTTGTTCCGCATACATTTTGTTTACACATCATTCTACAGGAATATGCGGAGCAAAAACAAATCATTTGGCCAATTTCAAAATTCAGTCACCCACATATTTCCCACACCACAACTACACACCGAATTCAGTTGGCCTAAAATATGGAAAATAAAACCTTCATTCTACTAGTCTCCAGCATCGCAAAATTTGGGTATGAACATTACTTCATCTCATTTAGGTGTCCCTTAGAGGTGATATCTGTTTAGTAAAATCTAAAACTCAAAACAAAAGCACTGCAGTAAGCTTGGGGGTGGTGGATCCAGAAACTTTTAGCTAACAACATTAAATATTGGACAATATGTTCTATTAAAATTTTAAATGTAACACAAGAAAAATATGTAGTTAGAGGTTAATTTATTAGTGAGGAACAACAATATATATAATCCAAAACCATCTACTAATAATCCAAAGCAAGAAAATAATTATTTCACTTTGAATTTTTTTCAAATTACTGTTGAATGTAGTAGTAGATTGCTAAACTCCAAATCAAACCACTTTGTTAACCATACTCAGAAATAAGGAAACCCACCTTAAGCAAATTAAAGCTCACCAAAGAAATAAATAAATATAAAATCTAACCTCACCTCAATAGCTGTGATGTTAAAAGGTGAAGGGAGTTGCCACCAAATATATGAGATCACATGCAATTTGTCATATGACTTACAAATAAAATAAGGGCAAACTTATACCATAAATATAGTGCCAAATATCCAACAACTGTAAATAAAACGTAGTTGAGTGGACACAAATGCTTCCTTTGGCCTTATGTAGGCCTGCCCATAGCTCTGGACATTGGATAGCAGGTACCCTAATAGTACTTCATTTGTGTGTTAATAACCCAAGTTCATTCACCACCAGGTGCAGACTTAATTTTAAGCCATTAAGGCCAGAATAATATCCAATACACTTAATATTTTCTAAATTAATAACTAGACTTATTTCTGTTTGTTGGGTACACTCGTAATGTTTCCTGCATATAGGACACGAGCTGGATGTGTCTCAACATGTCGGTATCAACATGGCTGTGCATAGCTGCGTTCATAAACTGAGTGTATGTCTGCATATCTGCATTAATATAACAAATATGGTAGCTGGAATAGGACAAGTGAACATGGGCACTGGTGGCTTAAAAAATTTAGGTAATCAACATGCAACAAGAAACAGCAGGATTCCACGTGGAAACATGAATAAACAAATCACCCAAAGAAATATATCCAGAGATATATTGAGGAAGTTCTGGAAGCATAAAGGGATCACGGTTCTAACAGTAGCAGGTAATAGCAGTATCTAGGAAAAAGTTGCAAGATTTTGAAAAAGATAAAATATATGAAAGAAAAAGAGGGAGGAATGATAGACACAAGTTCCTAAGAATATGTTTCAAAGCTACCTTTTTAATGGACAACTCGTTGATGAATAAGTGATGATAGATGAATTTCCACGCCCAAAACAGTTAATTGAACAATAAATCCACAACTTGGACCAGATGTGAGTACAAGGCTGAAACCATGTCTGGCAGAGCCATCTTAGATGACCTGGATATTCCAACCCTAACATGGAATTGAAGCAAACTGGGCACATGCTCAAACCAACTTTTACTCAGGTTAGGAACCAAAGGCTGGTGTCAGTCCTCACAGAATTTTTAACTTCCCATACATGCTGGTCAAGCACAATTCAGTCTTAGAGCATGTCAGTGTTATTATCATGTGACACCCAACAACTCTGATACTAAAAAACAGAACAAATCCTGCCACAATAAATTACATGATGAAAACAATGCTAGCTTGGCCAGAATCCTATAGAAAAATTCTTCAAACATGATATACATTGGATGCCGGATTTTCCTTTTCCCATTTTATGTGTCCCAGATGTCCATAGCAAGCTTGATAAAGCATCCGATTGCAGTTCACTTTAAGCCAGAAAATGACTATAACACCCTTTACTTCACTAATAAAGCCCCCCTTGATCTTCCCATCTCCCCTTGCTAAGAAAGCCTCCAACTCAAACCAACAAGCCACCAATTGGGCTCCATGCTCAAACCCAAATAGCTAAGCAAGGCACCTGAAAGATCCTGCCTCCTCTAGCACACTAGCAATTTGTTTTTGCCACGATGTTACTGGAACCTAGCTGTGGTGCACAGGAACCTTCTCCCATGGGATCCTGAGAGGCTTGCTAACTGTTGGCTGGAGTTCAGAAACATTGAGTTCATCCCTTCAAATGGAGGGACCATCAGCTTGAAATCAACAAGGAAAAGATCACCTATTATGAGACAAATAGAAGCAACAACAGAACACTTCTCATGGGTCCATATCCTTGTTCTTAGCACCTACCTAGCATATATGGCACATAGAGTGGTTGTTTGAGAGCTCAAGAATACTCTGATGACCGCCTCCCCAGAGCAAGAAGCAACACTCCAATTTATCTTCCCAAGGAGAAGAAACCATTGTCCTTGGACAATTCCAACCTTAGAAGGTTATCCTTGAACAAGAAGCCCAGCTACACCATAAAAGGCAGGCTTATCCATTCAAAAAGTGCACTCAAGTCTCCCTTCATTTCACAGCCCCATACGATCCAGTAACTATGCCCCTACAGTTACTTCCCAGATCTCCCATTTGCCAACAGTTGACATAGCTTCCCTGTGATTGATCAAGAGCATGTTTCCTCAGGAAAAGGGCAAGGCCTCAACAAAACCCGTAAGTCTAGCCTCTAATCCACAAACCACAAGGTGTTGATATTAGAAATTAATATATGAAAAGCTTCAGCATAAAGACTCAATCAAGACACTCAGGAAAGAGTTCCATTCATCGAGTCATCAGTCAATCAAGTCCTGATCCCTACAGTAAGAGAGTATGGAGATGTAATGCCACACCCCATAAAGATGGCACTTAAAGAAACATCATGGAGAACTTAATCCTTGAAGGAAGAGACCATAGAGATTACTCAATCTGAGAGAATAAATTGGAAATTCACATGCTCAACCCTTGAAGGGAGAGACTTGAAATTCATATGCAAAATAGTTGAAGATTCATATAGAGAATCAATTCCTAGACAAAGATACTATGGAGATCTAATTAGTTGGGGTGTAACTTATCTCGCATGTCCTTAGTACATATAATACATACATTTCCATTTGGGGTTTCAATTTTATAACAAAATTTTGGATTCTTCCTCATGAAAAATAAATGTTTCTGTTGTTAAATGGAAACAAGATGAAACTTTGTTCCTTGACGTCTACTTGTTCCAGTTGCCCAAATGGAATTTGTATAAAATTCATGTAAGAAAGAATGGCAGTGTCACAACTCAAGGGTAAAGACGGTCATTGTATATTACATGTATTTTGCTGGTTGTACCTGTCGGCTCCCAAAGGATCTGACCAATTCTCTCACCAAATTGGTGAGAATGCTAGAGGAGGGAGAATTAGTGAAACTTAGGGGGAATTAGAAGAACAGAGAATGAAGGAAGAAGAGAAGAGAGAGAAATTCAGGAAAAAAAAACATCAAGATTCTTGTATTAGATATTTCAATTGGGTGTGGACAGCTTGTATATATGCTGATCCAACCACCCATGTGCTGATAACCGCCTCCACATTCTGGGAATTACAATCAAATAAGCTATTTCCCTAGCTACAAGCCCTTACTGCTGTAACTAACAAAGTACAACCCTTCAGTGCAGTAACTTCCCGAGTACAACTCCTCAATATCTATAGCCCTCCCTATATAAGGTACCTCCCCTACATAGCTGGTACATGACAGTACCTTGCTGTTGCAATTGGTTGTACCTTTCAGTTGTATTGTAACTGAAAGAGTAGAAAGCCTATAAATAGGCTATCAGTTACAGGATGGGGATTCATTGTGAAATAATAGAAGAATCTTCTCCCTCTCAAATTCTCTGATCTCTCTCTCACTCTCGGCTCTTTCTGTTCTAATTCTCCCTCCAATTCTTTCTATTTCTGGTTTCTTCCTAAAAAAACTGTAGCTCAGACCTAAGGATCTGACAGGCAGGTCCACGCCAACTAACTTGACCACATGACCATATATTAAAGCCTACACAAAGCCTGCTAACTATACATTGAAATCAACGCACAGCCTCAGCAATCAGCATGTTGCACGACAAAAACTACATTAGAAGGTAGGAGGTATAGATACTATTACAATTCACCAATTTACTGATGTAATGGTCATGAGATCAGCAAACAATAATAAAGAAATAAGCAGACATGAACTCCCAACTAAAGAAACAGAGATATTATACAACAATATAACAACAAAAATGCACAATATCCCCGAATTCTAAGGTGTGCAAACTGAGCATGGAATGCTTTCTAACGTGCAGTCTGCAACAACACATCCCGCAATAAAACAATGGAGAACTCGATGCAGGATCTAGGATGAAATTACTTCCAAAAAATGAAGTTGGATGCCAAGACAGGACAGACTAACTTCACATCCAAACTGAAATTCACCCTTGGCCCCACTAATAAAACTAAACAGCACGAGAAGACAAAAATGAAGATCTGGATAGTTTATTTATTGGTCATAAAAAGTCGATGGAATAATTGCCAGTATAGGCTTTTACTAACGAAATTAAATCACCAATTGTTTAGTATCGTGCAGCAGAACAGAAGAATCTCAAAAACCAAAGAGCTAACAATGCGACCAGGAAAGAATCTTACGATCTTACTAATTGCTGAATGTGTTGAAAGACAAGCACACAAAACGCAACTGAAATTTCTTATCGTGCAATTTCTTCAATTAATTAAAGAATTGATCATCAAATCAATAAATAAAACTGAAGAATAGACAATTAATTCGGAATCTTGGAAATTCACCTTCACCGGGCCTATACTTGGGGGGCCTTTTCATCTTCTGAAGCTCGAGTTGAGCTTCCATAAACATATTCATCCTCTGCAACTCAAGATCCTTGGTGAATTCCATTCTCTGCTTCTCCAACTCCATCATTTGTTGCTGCTTCGAAGTCTCGATCCTCTCGTATACTTCCCCAAACCTCAGAATCGCCCTCGCCAATTCCTTGTACGCACTCTCCTCGGAAAAATCCACATAATCCACCCTACTATGCTTCCTCACATCACCGTCTCTTTCGCCGCCACCGAACGAGCTCCCATTGGAGCCACTCGAGTTCATCCTCGAAGAACCACCAGAGTAAACCACGACCTGACGAGTAGGACTTAATTTCGGCCTTGATTTGACAGTGAAAGTAACGGTAGTGGAAGGCTTGTGAAACGAGGGGGAGCGTACGCCAATTTTCTTGTTGGACGGGGCGATGGCAGATCCAATGAGGTGATCGAGGCGGAAGTAGAAGGGCCACTTGGAGGGAACAATTTTCGATTTCTCGAGTTTGTACTTCTTCTTGAGCGTGTCGATGCGGTTCTTGCACTGGACGTCGGTCCGGCGGGGCTTGAGGCCATTGTCGCGACCGTTGACTAAGTCGGCGACCTCCTTCCAGTCCTTCTGACGGAGGTTGCCGCGGTTGAGCTGCAGATAACGATCGCCCCAGGCCTCGATCAGCGTCTCGGTGGCGCCCTCGCTCCAGCAATCCTCCCGGCCGCCGCCTACGCCGTTGTGAGGACGCGAAGCGGACGGATGAAGGCGATTATCCATGGAATAATCAGGCTGCCTGCGGCAATTATTGAGGTGGTGAAGGTAACACCGGAATCGGAGTTAAGAGAGCGAGAGAGAGAGCGGGGGGAACGGGATCGGATGGATGGGAAGGAAGAAAAGGCGTCGGAATCTGGACCCCAGGGGAAAGGGAAGAGCGGAGAGGAAGAGGATGGCCGTGCATCTCCTGATCGGAGGGAGGCCGAACGTCAAGTCCTGATTGGAGAGTTGGACGGACTGCGCTCATGATTCTGTTCGTCTGTGATTCTCGCCTTCCACCCTCCTTTTTCTTTGTCCTTTTGCCTTCCTCTTTCTTTTTTTTTCTTTTTTTTTTTTTGGCTTTACTATTGTAGAGTTGGAGAAATAACATAGATTATTTATGTGTCTTTTGAAAATAAGAACCAACCAACCCTCACCTAAAAAATAACCCCCAAAAAAAAATCGTTTTAACCTTAATTTCTCTTTCCTGTTCGTGTTTCGATCTTCTCTTTCTTCTTTCATTCCTTCCTTTTGGCTTTATTCTTTCATGGATAAAGTGTGAGAGAGAGATATAGGAAAAATTTAAAAATAAACAAATGTTAGCAGCCATCATCATAGTTGTTGGGAACTAGATGGGTTTTAATCGAAATCCAACCTCGTTAGCTTGGGCTGGTCTCAAAGGTGCATGTGAGAGAGAGAGAGAGAGAAAGGGAAGACAAAAAAGGAAACCATGCTTCCACCATGGATGGCTTTCTTATGGTGTGCTCAACCTTATCCCCCTGTGATGAGGATGCAAAATCCTATCACAAAATGGATGCTGTTGACAAGCTAGGTGACTTATGGGTAAAGATTTCAGGCACAACTCTATTCTTCTTTTTCAATGCTACATAGTTGGCCGATGGTAATGTTATCGATCTCTTCTTCAAAATATTTCTTTGTTTTCTTCTCTTTTTTTTTTCTTCTTGAGTTTAATTTTTTACTTTTTTTTAAAGTTGTCACAATACATCTATTTTATAACATCCCAACCCCATTTCTTAAAAAAAAATGCAACACAATATCATTAAATTTTTATATTTAGAGCTCAACATATTAAAATTTAATAACGACAAAAAGAGAAAAGAACCCAACATTATCAAGTTCCTATTTTTAGAAGCCAACATATCAAAAAAATTTCATCTTTAGAACTTATCATATTAGAATCTAGTAATGATGAAAAGAGAAGGAATCCAATATTATCAAGTTCTCATTTTTAGAACTCAATATATGAAAAAGTTTTCCTCTAGAACCTAGCATATGAAACCTAATAATAATGGGGAGACAAGGGAAGCCAACATAGTCAAGTTCCCATCTTTAGAATCCAACATATTAGAACATAGTGATGAAAGAAAGTGACAGGGAAAGAGAACCATTGTTGGCCCCAGTGAACAAGATAAGAGAAATTAAGAGGAAGAGTCATTGAAAGAAATGAAGAAATAAAATTTTGATGGTGTTTTGGTCATTTTAAGAAGTTTAGCAATGATATTTTGGTAGACAAAAAGTATTGCACAATCAATGAAATAAAGCAGATTTATGTCATCTCTAAAAACACAATAAAGGTTGGTGTGTTTTCACTTAGAGTTGTTGTGCGGAATTTATCCTAAAAAACTCAAGTTGGTGCTTTGTTAGTCTTGAATCCTCCAATTGAATATAAAAAAGGGTCAATTAGCAAGAAAAAAAAACTTTTATCATATCAAATTTTGACCAAACTTTTAATTTTATATCAATTTTAGACCGTTGGTTTCTATTTCATTAACTAAAATTGTTAAACATTGGCATGGCTAGTTTAATTGAATGATGTGTCTCATTAGCTAAAAATGAGTTGGCCAATCAGTCCAAAATTGAAAGGAAAATAAAGTTGACATCTACTATTGAAAAAATTCACGAGTAAATTTTGTAAACCACTCTTGAGTTTTCTCAAATGTCATTGTGCTTTTTAAATTAATTTGGACATTTACTAAATTTTATAATCATGAGTTACTTTTTCCCATACCATTAGTAAACCGTTTCATAAATTCCTAAAATACGCTCTTATTCTCTTTTAACGTGATTACAAAAAAAGAAATAAAAAGAAAATAAATTATAACACACCACACATTATTTTTCAAGATTGTTTAATACTTGATTCTGAATCTACCAATTTACTTTTAATAATAAATAAAAATATAATTTTTTAAAAATAATAACAATATCTAGATCTCATATTTTGATATTGGTCATACAATTCATACTTAAATGTTGTTATTTCTTTCTTTTTCCAAAATAATTTTATAAAATTTTTTTTTTATAGTTTTCTATTCAAAACATGAAGCTATCTTATTTATAAAGACATTTTAGATACTTAGATAGACACTTATCTCTTTAACTATCCTTTAACATCAAATATTAAATTTATAGTGGGAATACCATCCAATATAATTTACAATCCTTATCAAATAAGTTCATTCCTTCATGTGTCATCCAAAAATGGAATAAGGTTTGCCCAAACACACCTTAGTTCATACAATTATCAAAAATAACATTAAGAATCAAAATGGTCAACTCCTAAGTATGTGAAAAAGTTCTTGGCATGCTTTGTTACTTTGGGATCTCCTTTTGCTCATCATTTTACAACATTTTCCTAAGAAATAATTTAAAAAATTATCTTCCACAAAATTACTTTCCGAAACAACTCAAAGTATCAAAGTTTTGAATAATTACACTAATACCCAAAAATATTAAATAATTATCAATCCAGCTCATTTTGACAATTTTTCATTCAAAAATTAATTTCCCAAACAAATAAAAGAATCACCTTTTACCCATTTTAAGACTAATTGCAAGGATTTCCTAACCCCAAGCCATTTTTTTAAACCCAAATATTTAATTATTCCCAAAATAAAAGATAAAATTATCAATTTATTATAGTTAGTCTTCAAACCCAAAAATTTTGGTTTGCTTCTAGGTTTAACACATAGAAATGTTCCCTACTAACGATGTTTTCTTGAAAACCCCATTAATCGTGACCCTATCACAATAAAACCTTATCATTATGGAATTAATAAAAAATGACATATAAACTTTACAACCCAAAAAAAACCAAGTGACCTATTTTTCACCAATTGGTTGGTCAGAACACTTGAATTGTGTCACTAGTAGATCGTGCATCTTCTATCTTGCTATTATAACAACTGGCAAGTCATTTACTTGCTTCATTACATAAGTCGTACCAAACTTAAGAATCTTGGGCTTATGATCCCTTAATAAAGGCCTCGTATGGTGTACTAGTATGGACCTTGCTTGCTAAATTCGTTAATTTTTTTAATAATTTTTTTTTATTTTTAAATTTTATAAACCCAAAATTTTAAAATAAGTCAAAATGTGTAAATTAATTTTTATTAAAATGAACCAAACGATCCAAATTGATTTTTCTCCGCCAGTTAAAAAAAAATTGAATGAATATTTTATTCAGTTCACGTGAATTTAAATTCTAGGGATGTAAAATTTGAAAAGGGAATTTTAAATACATAAATAATTATTAAATAGATATAAATATTTAAATTTTAAATAAGGTAAAAATTTTAATATGTAATACTTTCTAGATATAAGTGTTTTAAATTTGAATATTAAAGTTAAATTTAAATACATAAATTATATTAAAATTATTATTCTTGTGTGGTCTCTCATCATTTGTATCATCGATTTTAATAAAAAAAATAAATCACACATAAAAATTTTATATCATTATATAAGACAAAAAATTAAATACACCAGATTTGTATTAATTTTAACTTTTTAAGAGAATAAATTATATTATTAACTACTAACCTTTGTTATTATAAACATCACACTTTCACTTTTATTAATTTTGGATAATGTTATTGGTACACCTTTGTGTATACTTTGGACTACACAAAGGTGTACCAATGACAAAAAAGCCCTCCATAAGGCGCATAGAAGCACGTGAGGCGCATGTGAGGCGCAGGACATTTTGGTCATTATACCCTTGATGTAGCCCAAAATGTACAAAATTATTGTACATCTAGCATGATCCATTAATTTTTACTACGTAATCATCACACTTTGACTATCATAATCATCACACTTTGACTTTTTTTAATTTTTGCTATCACAATCATCGCACTTTGACTTCTATTAAAATTTATTAATTTTTGTTAACAAAATTTGATAAATAATTAATAAAAATCAAAGTTTAATTAGTAACTATAATAACAAAAATTAAAGTATAATAAGTAGTTTCTTAAGTACAAAGTTTAGGAGCTACTAATCAAATTTACTCATTTCAAATATTTAAATATAAATGGGGGATTTCATATAAATATATGTGTCTCTATATATATACTCATTTATATATATTTATAAATATATATTATACATATATATACATATATACGTATTTATATGTATAATATAGGATTAATTACACTAATAATCACTCAATTTTATATTCTGTTATTGTTTGATCACTGAATTTTAAAATATTACTTGTTAGTTACTAATATTTCAAAATTATTACTGCTTAGTCACTAAATTTTAAAATGTTACTCACTAGTCACTAATATTTCAAAATTGTTTCTCATTTGTTACTCGTAAACTTAAATTTCAGTGACTAACGAGTGACGAGTAAGAAACGATTTTGAAATATTAATGACTATCATATAATATTTTAAAATTTAGTGATTAAGTAGTAACAGGTTTAAAATATTAATAATTAACAAGTAATATTTCAAAGTTCAGTGACTAGACAGTAACAAAATGTAAAATTGAGTAATTATTGATATAATTAATCTTATAATATACACATACACGTAAATCATATATACATGTATGTTTATATGTATATATATATATATGTATATATGTATGTGCATACATACATATATACATATGTGAATGAATACGTAATTAATATTTGAATGGATAGAGTGGGTAATTAGTACCTATTTACTCACTAGAATTAATGGTGATCCCATTCCCTATGTGCCCATTTTTGACCCATCTAGTATGTTTTTTAACTGGGTATGAATCTGAGTCGGGTGAACCCGACCAAGATTGCCATCTTTAGCCATAAACCCCAAATTATATGGTTCATAATCTATGGGTTCATCACAAACCATTATCTATATGATTGGAACAAATTAAGAAAGAGTGAGGAGGAGATAAGAAAGAAAAAAAAATGAAAAGAACACATTGCATCACTACCACTACTGTCTAAACAATAGTGATAGACACACAGAGAGATTGATTTTAAATATAAGAACATTTTTAATATTTAAAATAAAGTACTTGTAGTAATGGATATTCACTAATTTTAATTTCCATGGGAGTCTATGTAATATTTTTAATGAAAGAGAAAATTATTATAAGTATGCCAAACTTAGTGTATTTTTTCCAAATATTTTTTATAGATAAATAATTATACCTTACATCTTGAATTATACTCTAAATTGCAATTAGAATTCTTAAACCTTAAATTATACTCAACATCTTAAGATTTGGCAAGTATTAATGTGTGGTGTTACACTACATCAAAAAATTAAAAATATATGATCGTATAAATTGTTCGACAAATGTTAAAAAGAAATAATGAACCAAAGATAATTAAATAATTTTCATCCCTCAACTTTCGCAAAACGAGAAGTCCATGTAAACTTATAAGATACATATAAATATTATTATATTCTTAGGATTACTGTCATTATGAGGTCTCTTGTCATTCTTGTTCTCGATTTCGATAAAAAAAATAAATTATAAGTGAAAGATTTATTTCACTATGCAAGGCAAGAGTTGAACCCATGACCTAATATTATTATATTCTTGCACCCTAACTCCGTTAATGATCATTATAAATCAAAACTTGCACTCGTCATAAAATTAAGTTGTTTCTTTCCTTATCATTTCCTTTTGATAACATAAAATACCATAGTAATTAAACTCTTCCTAATTAATCACAAATTAGACTACTAATTAATTTCATTTGCCATGCTAACAAAGTCAACAATAATCAACATAAAATTGCATACGATTAAATGAAAGTCCAATCAGTTACTAAATGGCTAACCTTTGTTTACAGTGATAAACATATATCTGGCAGCAGATAAAAGAAATTGACTGGTTTATAGGGTTCTGAACTTTTGATAGCTTTTTTTTAAAATTTTTATTACAGGATATTTATGTTTTTGGCCAAGCACAGTTCGATATTCTTTGTCTTTTCCTTAAGATATTTTTGGCTAAAAGTTTTTTTTTTAATAGATTTTCTTATTTCCTATGTTTTCAAGCATTAAGCTTGTTTGCTGAAAATTTTTTATTACAATAATACACTTTTAATATCATCAATATAAAAATTTAACCCTAGAAGTAGCACAAATAATTTATCGCAAACGTCCAGAAAGTTAGGATAATGAGAGATTGTGGATACGTTTCTGTATTTATACAAAATTATGCAATTGATTGTCTTTTTGTCTTAAGGTTTAAGTCTTGAGTTTTGGATCACAATAAAATTATTCATAAATCATGACTAAATCAAGATAAATTGTGAATTTTAAAGAAGATGAAAATTGATCAGTGATCTGTATTAAGTAATTTTATATTACTTGATGTAGACCTTATGAGAGGAGGTGTTGAACAAGATAGGGTGACGAACACAACAGAAAGAGTGTTGGGATAAGGGTAGAACTCACATCAAATAACATATTCATTTTGTAAAGGCTAAAGGCATATATAGCCCTTCTACCTTTGCCCATTTAACCATTTTACCCCATAAACTTGAGAGGGGACCTATTAGCCCCCTCAACTTTCAATTTAAGGTCTATTAGACACCTCAAAATTTAAAATCACTTGTACTGCATGCTCTTTTATTTAATATTAATTTTATATTAATATAATATATATTTATAACCTACAAATCATTATTTTATTATATATTGATATAATATATTTATATTGATATCTAACTAATAAAATTTTATCATTAAATATTGATAAGTTATATAATTATTTTATCATTATATGTTTATACAATATATATTGATGTTCAATTGATAAAATTTTATCATTAGATATTGATAAATTATACATAATTATTTTATTAAAATTTTATATTAATACAATATATAGTATATTAATATAAAATTTTAATAAATAATGATATAGAATTTATCAACATTTAATGATAAAATTTTATCTATAAGATATAAACATATATATAGTATTAATATAAAGTTTAATACATAATTTATCAATATTAATAATAAAATAATTATATATAATTTATCAATATCTAATGATAAAATTTTATCAATTGAACATCAATATATATATATTGTATAAACATAAAATGATAAAATAATTATATAACTTATCAATATTTAATGATAAAATTTTATTAGTTAGATATCAATATAAATATATTATATCAATATATAATAAAATAATGATTTATAAGTTATAAATATATATTATATTAATATAAAATTAATATTAAATAAAAGAACGTGCAGTACAAGGTGATTTTAAATTTTGAGGTGTCTAATAGACCTTAAATTAAAAGTTGAGGAGGCTCATAGGTCCCTTCTCAGGTTTAAGGGGTAAAGTGATTAAATGGACAAAGGTGAAGGGACTATATATGCCTTTAGCCTTTTGTAAATTAGGTATGATGGTGCACTATATTGCAGAGAAAGAATTAGTGGAGCTATTTTTCTATTTTCGAAACTTTTTTTATTCTCATTTTAGATATTAATTATGCTTATTTTTTAGATAAAATATTAATTTTTGTATTTTTATTTTATATTTAAAATAATTTTTATTTTCGTGTAATCTACATGGTGGGGAACAAAAATGTTTGTAATTAAGATTTTTTAATTTTTTACATTAAAAAAAAATAAAAGTTTGTGTTGGATATATTTTGATTTTATTTTGGAGATAAAGGGGGTTGAAGATTTGCATGTAGAGGAACACGTGGCAGCACGTAAGGCGGAGGAAAAGAATTTAGTGACGGCAAATAACATGTGGAGGGCAGCATGTGCCTCGGAACTCTCAAAAGTCTGAAGCGATATGATACCTGAAGCGGCGAACTCCTCTCCCTCTCCCTCCCTCCCTCACATCTCTTCTCTTCTCTTCTTAATTTGTTTTTGTTTGGGGAATATTAAAGATTCGGCTGCATGGTTGGGAGGGAGCTGTCCTATTTAGGGCCACAACTCACCTTCTCCCTCCCTTAATTAATTAATGCTAAATAAACAAAAAGGAATATTTCCTTTCTCTAACATGTCCAACTTCGTTTAATGCTGAGTTGGAAAGGCAGAGTGGTTCTTCTTGTTAGTTGTTAATAACAATCTCAATAATAAGAATGCAATTTAAATAAATATTTATTTAATGATATTTTTATTTCTTAGATAAATTTAAATACAAAATACAATGGTTTAGTGCTAAAAATATTTTTAAATTTAATGTTATTGTGAAGATCATCCATTCAAAATACATAAGGGTATCTTTTAAAAGTATTTCTCAATTTATATTTTGATTAATTTTTATTTTTCTAAACAAAATAAATAAAGGATACTTTTTATATTTTAATTAGACTTCAATAAAAAATAACACCAAATGAATTATTTATTTAGGGGGCGTTTGTTTATCAAGATATCGAGTGAAAAAATTAAGATATGGGATGCATCCCAAACTTCTATTATTTTCAACATGTTTGTTAAGTTTATCTGATCATTCTTAGAAAAACCATTTTGTGACTTCTTATCTTAATTTTTCAAGATATACACATCTCTTCTCTCCCTCAATATAAGTATATCTTAGTCCATACATATAAGAAAAAAATGACGCATGTGTACTCTAATACATTCCAAATAATTTAACAAACAATTTGATAAAAAATTTAGAATACTTCTCAATCTTATCTTGACCATTCCATATCTTGATCTGAAAACCATTCTGAACTTATCTTGACACTCTTTTATCTTGCTCATTTTAACAAACGCTACCGTAATTAATACTCTTGAATGTTATCAATTTTACTACGTAAACAAAATTTCGTCATGTCTCAACAATTAATCAAACTCCCTTTTATCTTTGCATTAAGGGTCAATCTGATGGATGCCTTAGTTTCTGGAAGGTTGATTTTTGCCTAACTATCACATAATAGAATGTAGAAATCAAAAGTGTTGAAGACACTTCAATTAGATTACATTTTTTTGATTGATCATGTTGTTGTTGCTGCTCCACCAAGATGGTTAGATTCTGTAGAGATCGCTCCAATCGTGAGAATTTTTCATCCATGATGTTGGCCATGTTCTCCAGATTCTCTATGCGGTCCTTGTGCGTCTATCCTCCTGTCATTGTTGGATGACTGTTGGATAGACAATTTTTTAGAATGTCTTCCAAGCACCAAGCTTCAGAAAGAGACTGTAGGCAGACTCTCAACGAGAGCACCAATGATGGATGCCTTAGTTCCTAGAAGGCTAATTTTTGCCTAACTATCACAAGATAGATGATAGAAATCAAAAGTGTTGAAGACACTTCAACTAAATACGTTTTTTTTATTGATCAATAGTTCCCAAATGAAGGCAGATCAAAGCCTTAAATAGTGGTTGGCAATGACCTCTTGGATGCATATAGTGGTTGGCAATGACCTCTTGGATGCCTAAGTACATGAATGCAGAAAATATAACTGATGTATCTACATAATGCTGGTAATTAAGAGAATACATCAATATTGGAATTAAAAGAAACAATTAAGGGAAATACTTAAAGTATCTATTTAAAAAGCCAAATCAAGTGAACTGACTTGGCTGTTGGTCTCTCCTCTACTGAGCTTCATGAATTGGGCCTACTAGACTGGACCTGGTCTAGTGGGCTTCATCCTGTTGGACTGGGTTGGCCATCTGTAGCTGCACAGTGGGCTAATCTTACATGCTAGTACTGGGCTGAGGCCTCAAATGGCACTTGTTGATCCACTAGTTGGTAGGTGGGGCCTCAACTGGCGCAGCATGCTTCTTGTTACTATTGGGTTGCCTTGAACTATCCCCAATTGCGCCAATGCTCGGGCTGTTGTCTGAGCCCGGTACGTATCGAACCTTAAAGGCAAGAACCCGAGATCCTAACACAATCTCCAACCAACTCGAACAAATCTTTGCACGTCTCTATTACTTTTTGGGAGACCTATGCTGCATAGAAATCAAATTTACCTGATGTGAAGAGATAATTAAAAAACTTATTTAAATGAAAAAATACATAAAAGGGTTAATATTTGTCAATTCTATTATACAAAAAAATATCTTATTTGTTAATTTAAAAATATTAATTTGATAATAAAGCAATTTTTTAAAAGATTTTAACCCCTCAAGTGAGTTTAAAGGGGTAGATAAAAGATTAACTTATTTTTTTTTTTACATATTATTATATTTATTCTCAACAAAACCCTTAATATGTGCTTATATATATTTTACTGTAGGCCAGTCTAAACGTGTACTAACAAATGAAATATCAATAAAAATTGAACGCAAATTATTAATTATGAACATTTTATTTAAATATTTATATTAAAATTGCCTTTTATATAGTTAATATTAGGCAAAATGCACAATTCCAAACTGACGTATAACAATCACATTATCAAAACATTTTAAGTATTTTGAATATCATAATAAATATTTTTATTAAATATATAATAATATCGTTAATTCATACAATTTGATATAAAAATTGTGCTCAAAAGATTAGCTATAAACTAATTAATTAGATTAAGGGGTTATTTGGGAGACCAAAGACCAAGTTTGTATGTCTCATCAACTTATTAAATAATTAATAAACAACCAAATGAAGTTGGAAATGAAGAGTGCATGGTTCAGAATTCAAGCTCTATTACTTATGTCTCGTAGTCTGCACAGAAGCCACCAAGATGGTGATCTTTCATCTTTCCATTGGCGAAGCGCTCTCTTTTGCAGCAGCTCAATCAATCTTGTTGACGAAGCATAAACTTGTCCAATAATTAAGTAGAGTAGTCCAGCTATACCCAAAATATATAGCATCTCATCTCATCTCATATATAAGAGTGATAGATTAATTAAATGCATTTCAGTATTCACAGTGAAAACCATGCACAGAATATATATATCTATACACATATAGAGTCGATCTTAATTATTTTTAGAGGTATATATAGATTTTCTTCCCCCACTGCACCAAACCAAAAAAGAACCCATTTCAGTGTGGCCTGAGAGACAAGAGTCTAGGTCTGTTTCTTCACAGCGCAGCAAAGCAATCCTTTTGTTTTACTTATAAATATATATATATATATATGTGTGTGTGTATGTGTGTGTGTATTTACAAAATGTGCCCGGATATAAATAAGAGCACCGCCCTCATCCACCATTGACAGAGAGACGAGATTCAAATCAACCCTTCAGAGTTCTCCATTTCGACGACTGTTCGGGCAACACAGAACGAGGCGGTTTCCATCTTTTTAAGATTTCATTTCATAGAAAAAGCAGTTGCAGGCCATACATGGCCAGTCATGATCCACGCCACAATCACCCTACCCAAGAAGAGACAACCACCACCACCGCCATCCATCCTATTTCTTCACCAACCACCGCCACCGGCACAGCCGCCTCCACCTCCACCTCCGCCTCCGCCTCCGCCGCCAGTAGAAAATGCAAAGGCAAGGGAGGCCCGGACAACAACAAGTTCAGGTACAGAGGAGTGAGGCAACGCAGTTGGGGCAAATGGGTGGCCGAGATCCGGGAGCCCCGCAAGCGAACGCGCCGCTGGCTCGGAACCTTCTCCACGGCGGAGGATGCCGCCCGTGCCTACGACCGCGCCGCCGTCATACTCTACGGCTCCAGGGCTCAGCTCAACCTCCAACCCTCGACTGGCTCCGGAACCTCCTCCTCCTCCTCCTCCGCGCGTGGCGGCGCTGGCGGTGGCTCTTCGTCCTCTACACAAACACTCCGCCCCTTGCTTCCTCGCCCCGCCGGATTTGGCCCCACCTTTCCACCTCCCTTGTCGGCGGCGACTGTGGCTAGCTTCGTGCCCTACGGCGTTTATTCTACCCTAGAGTACGCTAACAATATCGCACAAAACCCACACCAAGTTTTACAGCAACAACAGTTGGAGATATCCGATGTCAAGCCTAGGGTTACCTCCGCCGCCGCGGTTTCATCTTATCCAAACCCTATTGATCATCATCACGATGATGGACACCAGCAGCAGCAGGAGCAGCAGCTTTGTTTGTACGATGAAAGTAAATCGTTGGTGGGGTCGTTTGGCTCGAGCTTGTCTTTGTCTCCGCAGCATCAGGTTGCACCGGCGCCGTCAGATCTGCCGGCGGCAGGGTTAGCAGGATCTCCGTCGTTGTGGCCGTTGGCTAGCGATGATGAGTATCCGCCGGCTAGTATATGGGACTACGGCGATCCTTGCTTCGATTTTTGAAGGGAAAACGAAAAGATTTAGCGAAGGGTTTGTTGAACCATGTATACTTTAGCTTGCATGCGAGTTTTAATGGCTTCCTCGGGCTTTACTTCTCCGATAAATCTAGCTTGTAGTGATGGTTTGGATCTTGGATACGAATAATCTACTAGATTCAACTGCAATTCCACTTGCTTGATTATGAAACTCATGGAGAACAATTGGAAAGTAACGATCAATTGCACCGGAAGCTCGAAGAACCGAGAGCAGATGGATCAAAGAATTACTGATGAGCATGAGTTGATGACTATAGATATACTGAGCTGTGTCCGAAGGAGAGATCTGGAGGTGAAGTGGTTCATGCATTACTTTTAATTTCTCCAAAGTTTCTGGTAGAATTATTGTTGATTAGGGTTTGGGTTTGAAGCCTTTGTAGGGTGGGAGATAAAGAACTAATTAACGCAAAGTCTTGGGAAATTATTTCATCCTTTTTTTTTTTCCACTTTGTAAGAGAAGTTCTCGCGTTCTTTTTAGTGTGAAAATGAATTGCTTTTTTTTTTCCAATGTTTTGAGTTTGTGTTTAGTGGAATTTCACTAGATGAAAGAAAGGATCCATCCTAACTGGGCATATAATTCTCTTTTATTTATTAATCTGCACATTCATCCCCTCATGCTGATATTCACTTGCATGTTGGCTTTCTTCTTTTGCAGGTGCTTGATTTGAATGTTAGTTTTAACTTGTAGATCTTTGAAAATGAATCTGAAAGCTTTGACCCTTTTTCCGGAATGCATTTTTCTGTTTTGGGCTAGCTATGTCTGAAAAGTAAAAGAAAACTATGGATACGTTCGTACGTAGGAGCATTCCCCTGAAGTAGATTACATGTAAGCATAATAATTTCATAATAAGTATAAATTTGGCTTATGCCTAAATAAAGCTTCTGTGAACTGGAAGACAATTGGGCAAGCAAGAAAAGAATTTAACAGGTCTATGTCACTAATTCAAAAATATGATCGAGTTTGATTTTGTCATTCACAAGAAGTACATTCGCGATCCCTAAATGATTTTTTTTTTGCACAAGTCCACCCTATATATGATTCCACTTTTGAGTGTAGCACTGGATAACTAGAGAACTTCAGTGTAATATACATGGCAGTAGAGAAATGGCACCAATTGGCAGTAGAAGTGGCAGCAGTGCAGTCAAATTTGCACAATCAACTAGGTAATGCAATGTATTATTGATTTTTCATGGTCCACTCTATCAAGTTGATTAATTACGCATGATATTCTTGAGAAGTCTTCATCACCCTCCTATTATATGGCATTTTCTCTGTAAATATATAGCGTGGAGATATATACCTTCAGCTGGTCCAATTGGGATCTTCAACATATATAAGGTCATTTGATGAGCTTATTTGAAATCATTTCCAGTTTGTTTCCTTCATGTTAGTCGCTCCTGGATTTTTTATCTTTTGTTTTATTTTTATTTATTTATTTATTTATTTTGCTTGATGGATCGAATCGACAACAGAAACAAAAGAAGCTACCCAACATGGGACATGCACCCGGAAACAGTCGAGGCGACCAATTTATAGGCGGAACCAAAGGCAAACGTGTCACAACCTGATCATGAGAAGTTCTGGGTCCATGGCCAACACTTATAATCCTAAAAGAGGGTGAACCTTAGAATTAGAATTAGCAACCAACGTCTACGGAGATAATTCCGAAAACATCTACAAAATGACAAATGCCTAACATCAGTTATCTCAAAAAGCAAGTGTATCAGAGACAACAGTAACCAATATATGGTGATGGCAATGAACATCCATTTCGATTCAAGAAATATGCATACCCAAAATTATGGTATAACAACAAATGTAGTCGCCTCAAAATAAACAGTGTAATGGCATGTCAATACAATCGAGTATCTCGAAAACAGGGCTCATACCACGTCATGTGTGATATAAAAAGAATCAAGTGTGCCTACATATATCGATCGAGTATGTTTATTCAAAAGAGATACTGTATCAAAGGAATTGAAATCCATACCAGAAGACCCAACTGCACTGGTATCAAAAATATTTTGAAAAATATTACACAAAAGAAGGTGTCTTGTGGATTAGCGAATATAAGGTACCTTATGTTTACTAAAATGATGCAGTAAAGCATGAGCTAAGGCTAAATGCAGCAAATATGTGACACAGCTAGTAGGACTAGAACAGTATCTATATATATTGTATGTGAGTGATATATAGTTTGATTTACTGAACTAATTATATGCCCGGGGCTGACAATCAACTGACCGTCCACCACTTGGAATGACACTCAGCTTGCCCCAAAGGGAGACGCTTCAGCCTCTTGGCATGAGGGGACCCGAAGAACTAAGACATTCTTAGACGATCAAACCGGCTCAAGGTCCCCCAGAACTAAATGGACCCAAGGAAGGAAACACCGAGAAAACCCAAGATCCCTAGATTAGTAAACCAGCGGAATTAGCAATCAATGCCAGTCATAGTCAAATATATATATATAGTCGTATTGACAAGATCTCACACCCAACCCAAGAAAAGAGGGGACAAATGGCCTAATGACCAACAATTCCAGATCTCCTAAAACTCACGAGGAGTTTTAACATGACAACACTATGGGAAAATTTTGGTCAACAACCCTACAAAGGAGTAAAATAAGAAAAGATAACACATCGTCTCTAAAAAACATTTTTTTGACACATCTATCTTTTTTTTCTCCCTAATTTAGTCTCTCTTGAGAAAAAAATAATTTCAGCTTCACCATGTCTTGCAACACTGATTTGATTATTGACTTTCTCAAGCCATCCCTAGATAACCGGCGTTTCTATGTATGTGCATAATCTCCTGGAGACTGGAGTTCTTCGTACCTAACATTTCCCTAAAAATGGTGGTGGATACCTATAATTCATAGAACTTTAATGATCATCAGTTGTAAACAATATATATAGACAATTGTATGCAGTAAAGTAGATAAATAGTAGTAGTATCATTATATATATATAGTAATCAATAATCAACAATTAGAAATCGATAAACAGTACATATAATGCTATCAATAACCAGTATATAAGTAAGTACATGCCAGTAATTTCTTTCAGTAGTAAGATGAAAACATTTCATGAGCTTCAAATCATTTAAGCAATATGTTCATAAGTAAATATATAGAGCAAGTAATAAATTAATATCTATGCAAGAAGATAAGAGAAAAACATGGTGTATATTCTGTCTACTCACTTAGAAAATAGGAAATCAAGTCTCTGTCTGTGTCGGGTGGAGCCTAGGTGGAACTTTGAGGATTCTCTCATACAACAGATAAATACACATATATTAGGGTGAAACTAAAAAGGTGTAAATAGTATGTCCTAATCAACGTTTATCCATACATGTCAGTGTCTTAACACTAGAGGGTGGTTGTCACATACCTTGCATTATACGAATCAGATTTGGTTGTCTTTGCATTCGTCTGGTTATGGCGTCAACTAGGTCATCATATATCACTAACTTACCAAGTACACAAATATGGGTTGTGTATTTGCATGTAGCTAGGCTACACCCGTTGGAGCAAATAGTCACACAAACGTTATCATACGCTAGTTGTATATTTATATACCTAATACAAACAATTGTATATGTGTATATACTATGATTGTAATAGGTTATTTAAAAAATTGTATAAAATCAGATAAAGGTGATAAATGCGAACATGCTAGCCTTAGTCTCGATCTGAGTCTAGACAGAAATTAGGATTGGTGTATGGTACAGGTTATTATCATAGGCCATCCCAAATTATATTTTAAAGTTAATTCTGTTGGATACTAGTTGCCAAGTTAATAGAGTCACTCTTCTAGACTTTGAATCAATTAAATGACGTATGACAGTATGAGTAAACTAGTCAATTCTAAAAAAAGAAACCCTAATTTGGGGTTGGAACAACTATTTAGGCCAAAATCAGCCTAACCAAATATGTTCGGGAGAATCCAAAAGGGTAGTTCATAGTGAATTGATCAATGTCAATCAAAGGGTAGTTAAAGGTCAACTAATCAAATGGGCCACATGTCAGTAGATTAAATCACGTCACATGTGAACTGTCAAAAGGGTCACAGGTCCAACTTGGGTCAAGGCCCATGGACCCAATGATTGTCACAATCGATCTAGGCCCAACCCAATTGATTTGGGTTGGGTCACTTCCTAGTTGTGCCCAATGGACGCTCTACATAAGCCAAACAAATTGGGCCAGTCATCAACCTTCGGTCCAGGTCCAACCAAAAAATCAAGGCCCAATCTGAAGATAACCAATTAAGCCCAAATGAGATGGGATTAGATATCTCTGTGACCAAGAGGGGAAAATGCGGAACACCCCTCTTTGGAATTTGAATCATAGATAGCCAAGAATGGGCAAAAGGCTAGGGTTTCTAGCCTTTTCAATTTTATGTGGCCAAAATTCATTAAATTCTCATAAAATTTATAATTTAAAACATTTATCTTTTTATAAAATTAGTCAAGAATTCCCTGTGACGTTATTTTTTACAAAAGATTAAATTTACATGTCCAAAAATAAAAATGACCACAATATTTTAATGAATCTTAAATAATTAAAAACAATGGCATTACTATAAATTAATTAAAAATAAAAATATCAAATTCATCCTTAAGTGGAAAAAAGTGACATCAACTTATAATTTGAAAGGAAAAATAAAAAAAAATAAAAAAATAACAGAAACTAAGAAAATTCTAACTTTTGCAATAGGAACACAAATAATACTGCATTTGAAAATTTAATCTTATGAAATGTCCATTAAAAATCTATATGCTCAAAATATCTTTTTGGCTAAAAGGCATAAATTTTCTATGCACGGAGGTCTCACACAAACTTGCAAATTAAATAACTCCAACATTCAAAAATCCCTTTGAACATTCTAAGAAAATAATAAATATTTTTTTATAAAGAATTCTAATGTTAAAAGGATTTCGAGATAGTGGAATAAACAATCATCTATAAGAAATTCTATTTCAAAAAAAGACAAGATAAACGTTATTTACAAGGGATAGATGTTATCCATAACAATTCAAATTCTAACTAGATTAGAGAAAAATAAGAGTATACATTATTTGTATGAATTCTAATTATAACAAAACAAGGAATAGTCAAGATAAACGTTATCTATAATAATTATAATTCTGAATTAATTAAGATTATTTTATACTTCTCTATAAATAAGCAAACACTCATTTCTAAAAATATATGTTTCTAATACTGATTTCAATACAGTTTTCATGATTTTTTATATTTAACTTAAGTATCGAAGTGTTTATGCAGGAATCTCTCTGTGCCCTCTGATTAAGTCATTTTTTACATATTCAAACGATTTGACGGCGACGTTCTCATTTAAATAAATTCATTATTGTATCCATGCAACAACGATTACATTTACAAAAAAACAAAAGGTAAGAATATTCAAAGAAATATGTGTTTAAAAATTCAATCAAATTGTTTTGTAATAAAAATAAAAGAAAATCCAATGAAATTTTTTATTCTTCAGAGATTATTTTGCTTTTACAGTTCAAAAATAAATTAAAAACTAATTTATTTTTGTGATTCAAATATCACTTAGAAGCTTGATTGGGTTTTGCAGTTCTTTGAAGGTAAACTATAATTTTGTATGGATTAAGATTAGTGGTTATATTTTCTCACTTTTTTTTTTTTATCTTTCTCTAAAATTCTTTATCAATTGGCGTCACTTTTCTTCACTTAAAAGTAAGTTTGTAATTTTATTTTTTATTAATTTGTAATAATAGAACTGCTTATAATTATTTAAGACTAATTGTGGTTTTTTTTTTTGGCATGTAAATTTAATTTTTTTAGGTAAAAATGATGTTAAGGAGAATTTTTTATTGAAAAAAGTTAGGTATTTCAAATTATAAACTTTAATAGAGTTAATAAAATTTAGGCATTTCGGAATTCAATCAAATTTTCAGCAAATCCCGCTTTTAAGGCAGCGTTTGTAATTAAATCTAAACATGTACATAGGAGCATAGTAACAAAGATAAATAATTTAGTTACGTTAAATAGAAATACAAAAAATGAATGTTGGGAAAAACTATAGTTTTGTGATTACATATTACATATTAAGGATTATCGGGGAAACAAATTAAATTGATTCAAATGGAATGAATTCAATAGGAAAACGTTGAAGGAATAAAAGTTAGCAAATTTCAAGATAACATCTTTAAGCACTTCAAAAAAAAGTGACCATGAAAGTATCACGTAGTGGTGGTCATGATGAGGAATTGACTATTCATGTATTCTAGGCAATTGAAATGAAAAAAATTACCGAGGTAAGTAATCATATTATTTGTACATAGAAAATTACATCTTAGATTATACACGCGTACAAATAATTAAAATATTCCTCGCTCAATTGTAAATTTACTTCCCCTTCTCTTGGTCGCTTTCAACAATCGTTTGTCGTTGCCTTTCTCTCACCACCTCATGCTGCCTCGCCTCTTACACGTCAATTGTCATTGCATCCTCCCTCTTGGAGGCAAGAAAGATGCAGTGACGATCAATGCTCAAAAGGCAAGGCGACAAGTTAAAGGCGAGGACACAACTAAGAAAAAAGAAGAACGAGAAGAGATAAGACGGCTAAGGAGAGGAAGAGTAAATTTATAATTATATGAGAAATTTTTTAGTCATTTATTTGCATGTCTAGTTCAAGTTGTAATCTTTCATTTAACATTCTTCGTGTGCAAGTAGATAGACAATAGTACTTACTCTCAGGTTAAGTGGTTATATCATAATAAGTTAAAATTCACATTAATAAGTCGTAAACTCGATTCTTTATTTTATGTAAAGAAATAAATTTTTTATTTATAATTTATTTTTTCTATTAAAATTAATAACATGAATGATTGATGGGGCGGGGTAAAGACGCCAACCCTAAGACGGACGGTAGTCCCGCCCGTGAATGGCGGAGTCCCTTGCAACTTTCCCATTCAGATCTCATCGCGCTACCCCACGCGCTTTGGATGCGAGTGGCCTATGTTTTTCCTTCACCCAATTGCAATTTGTTAGACCAATCACTCTTCAGACTTCATAAACCGTTACAACAACTACTTGTGCCCGATATCCACCCTCGCCCTCACCGCCGCCAAAACTCCGCCTTAATGTCATCGCAAGCGTCGAACTCGTTCCACTGGCACTACGCCGAGTTCGACGACCGGAACTTCGAGATCGGCGGCCGGACTCTCTTCTCCCTCATCGTCCTATTAGCCGTTGTCCTCCTAATCACTCTGCTCTTCATCTACACGCGCTGGGTCTTCCACTCCCGGAGCGTCCACGCGCCGCCCAGTCACGCAGCTCAGCCTCAGGGGCTCGACCGCTCCGCAATAGAGAGGTTTCCAGTTGTATTGCACCAATCGTCTGTTGCCAAAACGGTTGACGAATCAGAGTGCTCTATTTGCTTGGGCGTATTCGAAGATGGTGACAAAGTAATGGTGTTGCCGAGGTGCGGCCACTGTTATCACTCCGAATGCGTCGACAAGTGGCTCACGTCGCAGCCAAGTTGCCCGCTCTGCCGATCTTCTCTCCGATCCGACTCACCCGTTTGACTCGGTCGGTTTCTAGTTAGTTACTTCTTTCTGATTAGTGAAGATTTTTTTTTTTCTCACTTTTAGATCTTCGAAATTGTTGTTAAAATCTATCTGGTGTTCTATTCCCTCTTGCTTCTGACTTGATCCAATTAGGAAAGTTGTGAGATTGATTACCTAACGCTCGCCACCTGTTTGATAAATTTCCGATTTGAGTTCTACAGTCAAAACCTGTGATCTCATTCACAAAAGCTAGTACTTTCAGTACTGTGTTGGTCGGATTTGTGTCCTCTAAAAGTTAGAAACCCACAAATTTTTATACACAATTGCATGATTTAAGAGTGATCGACAGTGGAAAAGAAAAGCGCCATTATAATACGTAGGATCGGATTACATTAATACTATTGCTATATATATATATATATATACACACACACACACATATATCTCTTAGGCGTGTTATTCAGCAGTTTGTTATGGGAGAATTGATGGGTCTTTTTATTCTTTGTGTAGGCAAAAGTATTTTGATATCTCAGCTCTCAGATGCAAGCTTAGGCCTACCCCTGTTGGTTGCTCCTCCCTGAAGACCAGTTAATTTGGTGTGGAGTTCAGTAAAAAGCAAGTAGTCACCTGTGTTTTGGATTGGGTAAAGAAATCGCATCTCTACTCTGCTTTATATTTGATTAATTTCAATTCAAGGCAATTTTAACAATATATCTAGGTATAGAAGTCCTATTTCTAGGCTTCCCATCCCGTTGGAGCATACCTGATGGTGCCATATGGCCCAAAACACATCATGATGAGCAGAAAAAGTTGTTACCACTGAAGACCTCTTATCGAAAATTTTAAGACACGTAACGAAACAGTCAGTCTTTTGTTTTAAATCTGCGTCCAAAGGTTTTCTCTCTCTCATCACGAAGCCCAATTTTGCTCGTTGTCCAAAGCCTATCCCTGGATTTGTTTTTGCACTATTCTTGTGCCCTTTCAACGAGATAGCCTTCAACCTCATTTATGATCTTAGACTTGAATTCATCCGTCTCTCCAATGACAAAAATCCCTATTAGCAATGTGATGCCACATCGCTTCCAACTCTATCAAGCATAACAATTCAAGTTAATGCCATGGATTGTTACTTTGCCGTGCATACGGTGAGATTGAACATTTAGAACCATGTTGTTAACTATACCACACCAAACTGTTTAGACCATTTCCTGTGTCATGACACAATTCCTCATCGGTAAACTTTTGGGGAGGTCTTGGTCTCATAAACTCAATAGCAATCTTCAAGTAGCACTTTTAGCTAAGGACCTATGGTGTTTCAAGTGTGAACCTCATTTGGATATCTTTTCTATTAGAGGCCTAAGTTGTCCGCATTTGGAGCTCTTCTCTTGAACCTGCACATTGGGATGTACTAGTTGAAGATTAGCTTCCGACAAGCTTCTGGTGTTCATCATCAACGCCCATATCATGATGTGCCCTCACTTCCTGAAGAACAATCTTGGTATGCTCACTCTACATTTGGAGTTTCATATCCTAATGTGATACAAATTGCAGCAAATGGTCGTCTAACTTGTGAGCCCCATTGATTGGGTTAAAAAAGACAAGGAATCATATTTGGTTTCTCACATTCATCAGGAGATCATATATTACAATCCAGTTTACAAGACCTTCAAAGCCATATATCTCTAGAGAATGGTCAACACTTCGCCATTTTACAATTCTTATAGTACATTGAGTCTTGCTCTTTTGTTTGAATGGTAAATGATTCTTAGTTAAGCTTGAGCCATTGAATTTGGAACTTAGTTTGATCATTTTGTTTCTACGGTCAGTTCTAGATCTCACTCATGTTATTCTATAAATTGAATTTGTTAATTATTTTTAATATTTCTTGTTAATTTTGTTCTTTTATGCAGTTAGCAGTTTTGAAACATGTTCACATTGAGCGAGGAACACTATTTCTAATTGTAACATTTTACCCCTTATCATTAAACAACAATTAGTTGACTAATAGATGTCGAGTTAGTTGACAACTCGACATATAAAAGGATGTACATAATGCAATAGGCTCCGTGAGGGTAGAGAAAGGGTCACATATGTTATTAAATTAATTAATTAATTAATTATATAATATCATTATCTTTAAAAACCCAATCCCATTTTAATGTTGGCAAGAAAAAGCTCTGCCTCTTGCTCTTAATGCAATAGTTTGAGGCTTAGGAGGAAGATGAAGCAATTCTGCTCAACACTCCTTTGAGTGACTGCAGAACATTGTTCGTGCAAACACCCTCTGATTCTTCACCACTTCCCTGCTTCATGCAGAACACCAGTATGCTCCTGATTCTGCTCCCAAACTGGCCACTTCAGTCCTGACTGTTGTCAGTTGCAGGCCATTGAGCGCTTGGTTGAGCTCTGTAAAAAGCTCCGGCCAGTCATTGCAGCAAAAACTAAATTCCTTATGGTTTTTACATTTCCCCACTTCATATACTTTCTTATGCCAAACGCTAAATTCTTTGTTCTTCCCATTTAGCATCAAATTACTTACCTTATCCCATATTTCCCCACTTCATATACTTGGTGATGTATCTCGTCTGCCACTCTGGTCGTCTGTTGAGGAACCAAGTGCTTTTCCCCTCTTCCGATTTAGTGCATACCCTCAGTCCTATGTGACCAATATTGGTGAATGGTGATGCCATCGCTGATGAAGCTCAGTTCTTTGCAACTGAATAGATGTTCAAGGTACAATAGCAAAAAAAAAAGTAAAAAAAAAAAAAAGAATAGATGTTCAAGGTGACCGCCTCTCTCTCTCTCTCTCTCTCTCTCTCTCTCTCTGTGTTTTTCCCCTTTAATATATTATAATATAAATAGGGGCTGGGGGTTGTAAGTGGTAAGAACAAATAGGGGAAGCCCATTGGTTTAACAAACTACTTCCCTGCTCTTCTTAATTGGTGACTTTGAACAGATAGGATATGAGATTTGTGTCTTAACATGGTTAGGTGGACTTAGACTCATTAAATCTATGAAATCAACGGTTGTTTTATTCTATGCTAGTTTATGAAGACCATTTTACATTAAAATAAGGTGAGAAATCAGAAATCATCTCTTTTCTCCTTGTCCTAAAGGTTGCAGGTTGTGCAACAGCACGATACATGGAGCAGCTGCAGCGGATTCAGTACATAACTGACCATTGCACCCGGCAACTCAATGTTCTTTCCGCGCTTTCAATGTCAAGCCCTCCAGTTTTGGCCACTTTCCATACACGCTTTTCTACCCCAAGAGATCGATTGAAAGACCTCATTAAGGCAGACTCGATTGGGAAATCAGCTCCGTCATCCAACAGCAAACCTTGTTTGTAAGATGCGACTGTGAATTTAGATCAGTAATTCTATAGAGAAAGGTCTTCCTCCTTTTCCCAACTACCTGCCCCGTTGGTAACTTCATAGATAGAAGAGCAGCCAGATAAAACAGTATAAGCATAAAAGTATTATTGTAGAGCTGAGACGATGGATCCACAGTCAAAGACAGAACTGGGCTGAGTGGCACTGTTCACTTGGGTTGATTGTAGAGCTTCATAAAAGTATTATTGCATAATTTATGTCCCCTTTGTCCAATGGGACCTGTTTTAACAGATTTTGAACAACAGCTCGTGTAAGTTGCTGCAGCCAATTGAAAGGGTTATTGTTGTAGGTAGTGCAAAGGAAAGACTACCTGTTGGAAACCTAGACTCTTCCATCATCAGGGATCGACATATACTTTTTGGATGTATTGGATATGGGGAAAGGAAACAATTTGGGAATGATTTGGGCAAATCAAACAAAGAATTTGAAACCATATATATATAACTTCTTACCTTTAGGGAGAGTGCGTCCAATGCAAAGACTCGCCACTTTTTAATAAATGGTAATCACCAATTAATGTATAGTCTTTAGAATGTGTAGGGTAACATGTTCAATCTACGTATAATTTTACATTTATTAATTCACAATCCTCATTAATTAAATTGGCCCTCAATTTGATTTTAACAAAAAATCTCCATTAAGCCATCATGTATTTTGTTATTAATTAATGGGAACTTTAAAACCTTCTCTTAAATTAATTAGAGCCTTAATTAATTCTTTTGTTTGGAATAAAAAAGAGTAAGAATTAATTAAAATAATTGTGTCTCAATATATAAAAGAGATTGTGCAAGTTAGAAGAATATATATCTTGGAAATGATGACATTTCTTAATTATTAACAGGTGTGAGGTAGCCACTAGACACTAGTGCATGGCATAAGAGGCAAGGCAGTTAATAGCTAGAGAGGTCAAAGAAAAAGAAAAATTATTTATCTTGGATGAAGCATCTGGTTGGCAAACGCCACCAGATTCTGGCTCTCTTCCTCCTCCTCCTCCTCCTCGTCTTGACACCGCTTCGACAGCTGGTGGGGCTCGAAATTGTGGCCCGAAGGAGCCGTCTCTGCCGTGAGGTCGAAACTGGAGTTGAAGTTGCTCATGTTAACTAAGGTGTTCGAAGCCGACGAGTTGTTCGAGAACGCCGGCTGCAGCGCCGTCATTTGCTGCTGCTGCCGCGAACTCTGCATGGCGTTCGCCACTACCAGCCTGCTGTTCATCAGCTGGTTCTGCACCATTGCAAGCTCCGCTTGCAGAGAAGCCACCTGCAAATATTGCCATAACCAACCTTGAGCTTTATCGATAAAAATTATAGATAAATGTATTGGCAGTGATTCATTTAACAACCTGTTGCTGCAAAGCAAGTATGGTCGACACACAGCCATAGACGGGATCAGAAAGCCGGGACTGAGCTTCATATGATATTGTCACAACGGCGTCCTGCCGGCGGATCACCGGGATGTGCATCAATAACTTGGAGACGTTGCTGGCTCCGAACACCTTGTGCACGGCGGCGAACCTCGCCGCGCCCTGGTCGGAGCCAAAGTGGGGAGCGAATATGCAGCCGCTAACGCACTTCCTCCTGAGAAACTTGCAGGCCCCGCACGGGGCGGTGGGTGGAATCACGACCGGGTCAGCATCGTCAACAGGCGTGGTTGCTCGCTTTCCGGCTCCCCTCCTGCGAGTATCGGATGTGACAGAGCCTGCAGGTGGGTCGGCCATTGAGAGAGAGAGAGAGAGAGTGAGAAGTTTGAGCAGTACTGGAGAATTGTGTGTGTGTGTGTGTATATATATATATATATATAGAGAGAGAGAGAGAGAGAGAGAAGTGGGAGACATGGAAATGGTGTGAGGTGGCTGGGGAAGGAGGAGGTTATGGTTGGTGAGGGGAGAGGGGGGCAGATTGGCGTGAGGAGATGATGAGGACACGCCTGCACGTGCAAAGAGAGTGTTGCTAATACTGTTGCGTATTTGGGTGCGCAAAGCAAAGCACCTTCCCACCTATTTTTTGTTCCGACTTTTAGACTAGTTAATGTTGTGATAATTCTAAAATTTATATTTAAATTTAAAAAAAAATAAAATAAAGATTATTAAGATCTTATAATGTGCTTAATTTTCTCAAGTCATTATTTAATCTCAGTTAAATATTATTAAAAGAAAAAGTATGAAAAATCCAATGTATTTCTCAAACTAAGTTTGACAAATTTTAATAATAAACTTTTCTATTTAATATTTATTTACCTTTTATTTTTTAATTTTATCAGAGCCTTTCTCTTCTCTTCCTTTTATATATATATATATATATAGCCAATGTTGCAGCCATTAATTAATTAAGTGCCATATTTACATACATACATCTACTCTTTTCTTCATCTGATTCATACTGCCCTCCCTTAGTCTGGATTTTTCTTTTTTGTAAAATTAACTAGAATATTACTTTTTAAAAAAGTTACAAATTCACTTTAAATTAAAATGCGATAAAAGTTGAGGGTTTTCTTTGGTAATTGTTATATAAAAATAAAATAATAAATAGTTCATTATTACAAGTTGTTGCAAAAATAATAATAAATTTCTGTACGTATGGATTGTCAACCTGTTTTTTTTTTTTTTTTTTAAATTTAAGTTCCCCAAAGTAAGTCATCAGAAGGTTAGTACTTTTGAGTTTGGAAGCCTGCCAAGTGTGGACTTGTCTCACCACTTTCACTCTGTTCTGTTCTGTTCTGTTCTGCTCTGCTAATCGTTTTATGAAACAACTTAATAAGAACACAAGGGGTGGGTCTGGAACGGATTGGATCCAATAGAAAACACGCGATTGGGGAGATTTTTGAAGCCATTCAAAAGTGGGTTTTTGAGGGGTTTGAGTTTCTCTTTAGCTTTCCTTTCTGATTCGCTCCTTTTATTAGCAGCTATCAAAACAGATGATTAAGGGAGGGAACACATGTTTTTATTTTGTCCTCAAATTGACCCAATTGGAATGAAAAGCAAATTATATCATGTTCTCCCACCAGGTAACACCACACTCCTTTTCTTTTAACAAGGCCCCTCAGTTGTACCCAGCAAGTAGTGATTCCTTAAGGCCAATGTTGAAATCCTCCTGTGCAGAAGCCAATATCCAACCTAAAGGTACTCAAAAGGTTACCAAAGATCTCAACATTAAAAGAGTGCACCAGCAATCAAAAGGAAAACTAGATTCAAAAGATCAGCAAAATCAACTTTGCTTCATATAGACGACTATTATTCTGTTCTTCAGGAAAACTCCCCCAAAAGAGCAATCATCACGCGATAAAAGATCCAACTCATGATCTGAAGCAAAACATAGATGAAAAACATGGAATGGCAAGAGCCATCGAGAACACGTGATCTGTAGCAAGATCAAGGCAAGCAAGAACACATGATCTATTCTGATTTCTAGGTCTCCCAAGTAAAGAGAACACCACAAATGTGCGGAATCATATATATATATATATACATATATATATATATACAAATGCGAGTGGAGTATGCATTTCCACAAAATGAACTCAAACCCTATTCACATTCCTCTACCCACGTGAGAGAAAAGAAGCATCAAATATATTTATGAGTGAAAATACAAAATCCCTCTTTGATTCTCAACTCAACCAAGGAGGACCCATCTCAAATCCATCAGTATCAAACATGAATCGACGGATTTCACAAACATCAACTCAAATCCCATATTTCTTTCTCCTGCAAAGCTCGCACAACAGAGCCAGCATTCTCGAGAATGAATTTTAACTTTTAAATTTCGAAGTCATTTATAATGAATGTATTTTATATAAAATTTATTTATTTTGCATTCATAATTTAAAACATAAAATCTACTTAAAATTATGTTTAGAAATTTAGAATCAATCTAGGTTTCAAGTTTTAATTTATCTTATTTTCCAAAACATCTATGATTTAATAATTTTATTAAAGTAAAAAAGATCAGCTGTTAATTATGAGAAAAAAGAAAAAAAATATATGTTTTTTTTTATATTTTGATATGTATGGATATATATATTAAATTTTAAAATTAACTAAGAATTAATTATATTTAATACTAAAATTAAAATTAAAATAAAATTATATCCAAAGAGTTGACTTGCAATTTTGGAAAATAATAAATTTCAAGAGTAGAATTCATTCATAAACTAAACAAGTTTTCCTGGTTTTTGTATGGAAAATCTCATTCTTTACACATTTTGACAGCATTTTCATCTATATGCCACACCCACTATCTGTCATGGCATTCATACTTATTGTTAATCACTTTAATTCACTGAAGCCCCCAAGTAATTTCAAAACTGCACTCGGGCATTTATTTTTCCTTGGCATAAGGCACAAACATGACTTTCAAGTTGGGGGTTATAGCTATTTGTATCCCTTAACTTGGAGACTTATCTCTCTCAAATTTTAATTTTGATCCTAGCACACACTTGAAATCCCAAATGTGTGCACATGAGATACAGGTGAAGTGTCAATAAGTCACCGACAAGGAAGGAGAATGAAATAAAAGTTGGCAGCGATGGAAAAAAGATGAAACAGAGGTCGTTGATGCCACATTCTTCCTCTTTTCCATCATCATCAGCATTTTCTCTTTCCTCACCCAGCGTCGCCGGTCACTTGAAACCTCTAGCCTCTGGTCATTTCTCGACCTTGGTAGTGACCAAAGGGCATCGTCTATGGCATCAACGGCCATTGCTATAGCGAACTTAAAGAGCCAACCAATTGAGAAAACAAAAGGTCGCGACTATGGTGAACACATCAAGCTATGGCCACCAACGACGCAGTCGCGACAAAGGCGAATACATCCTCAATGCTCATGATTATTGATTTTTTTTCAAAAAAAAATTGTAGTTAGAGAAGATACGAGTAGAGAGAAAACCCATCACCTACAATTGCAAAGGTGATCCATGAGAAAGTCATAAGGTCGCCGCCATGGCCATGGCACACTCACAGTAGCAAGCCACGACTCACAGTGAACCCACAAAGCGTCGACCACGACCAACCATTGATTGGACCTCACATTGCCACTCCGCACCTTCGTTCACCAATGATTCTGATTGAACCTCCACGAGCAGTGACAAACGTGGACGCTGATGATTTGAATCGTCGGCCATGTCAAGCATCAAGCTTGAATCGACAACCCCAGCAACCCAACTCCCCCTCTCTTGTCAATGTTGGGAATGAGAAAAAAGAAGATGGTGGTACTACCTTCATGCATGTCAATTGTGCATGTAGCTCACGTGTAGTGCTAACTAGATAACGAGGTACATGATCAATTCAAATTTGGGATTTCATGTGTGTAATAGGTTCAAAATTGAAACTTAACAGGCAAGTCCTAATTCAAGTTAGATATAAACCCAACTTAGATAGGCATGTTTGTGCCTTATGCCTTTTCTTTCCTCTGCCCTTGCAACTTTAATTCCAAACAATTTTTTCTTGGACCCTAAAGCAAATTTTAAACTGCCTTGTATCCAAGCCGTTAAATTATTTTAAGGGTTTGATACCAAAGTATTTATACAAAAGCCCCTCATCTCAGAACAAATTCCCAATTTTGTTTACTATAAGCTTTAAAGCCCTCGTTTAATCAGAGCATCTCAGAGTGTTTTGTATAATTATATTACACAAAATACTTTTGAACAACACTAATGCCCACAGAGGGCTTTAGAATTTCCCATATTCTATCATTAGCTATTTTCTTGTTTTTTTGTGTCTCTTGCGACAAATCGAGGTGTTAACAGTATAAAATAGCCTAACTACCGTGCCAGTCCACTATATGTCCAAGCTTGTGATTTTAGATTCCTCAATGTTATATTGCTTTCTAAATTGTAAAAAGTACACTGTACACAACGAATACTTGACATTTGTTATAGTATATGGAGAAATTGTCCCAACATACTAGATGGATATTCTCTACAAGCATAATAAACTAAAAATATTTTTTATTTATAATTATAAAACAAAGATAAAAGTTTTATACAAAATGTTTCTCACAAGTGAGAAGTCTTATGCGTTAGAAACATGTTATTTACGAGGCAAAAGAGTCCTTCAATAAGTTAAGCATAAGGCACGTATTCTATGAAATAAAAAGTTTCTAATGTTATATATAGACAAAACTAATCTCAATATTTATATATATCTACTTTTGTATATATCTGTTGTGAGAGTATATTTGTCATTTATTATTTAATAATCATTTGGACACTCAAAAGCAAAAAAGGGGTATTTTCCATTAGCATAAACTCCTCGCTCCCTTTCCTGGAAGAGAATGGGAGGATAGGAACATGGGGAGACAGAGAGAAGCGGAAAGGAAAACTAGAAGGCTTTGGTTTCCTTCACATATATATATATATATATATATATTACAAACCCAATCCCAGTTTTGTGTTGTCAGAGGAGGAACAATATTTTTTATCTCCCAATAAAATAGAAAAAAAATAAAAAATAGTGAAAGAAAAGCATATCATGGTGGCAAGAAGAACCTCTGCCTCTTGCTCTTAATGCAGTAGTTAGAGGGTGAGGAGGAAGATGAAGCAATTGTGCTCAACGCCCCTTTAAGTGAGTGCACAACATTGTTTATGCAAACACCCTCTAATAATTCTTCACCACTTCCCTGCTGCTTTGAGTTTGTGCATAGCACCAATATGCTCTTGATCCTGCCCCCCAGACAGGCCACGTCAGCCCTGACAGTCGTCAGCTGCAGGCCGTCGAGCGCCCGGTTGAGCTCTGCAAAAAGCTCCGGCCGGTCGTCGCAGCAAACAGAAGCCCTGATCAGTACGTTTTGGGGGTTGCCACCATCTTGGTCCAAGTACCAGTCTATGGCCACTTCGTCTACGTCTGTTGGAACTGTGACCACTTTGCTCACTTCCGATGCCTTTCTCTTGAGATCTCTAACTTGTTCCACCACGCGCCCAAGCAAAGCTGCCTTGTCCATCTGCGCGCATTCATTGCCAACGCTTACATGTTTTCAATTTCTGTTGTTCTTTCATCAAAACTAATTACCCAGATTTCTACTGGTTAGTATGTTGCTTTTGGACAAAATTGAAAACCCCCGTTTCAGTCTTGGCAATTCTAGCTGGTCACTTGTATTAGTACATATTCGGCACACACAACCTCATAATATGATTGCATTGCATCAGCTCATGCGTTTAGGAGAAGTTTATTTATTTATAGCAAGCGACAAACCTAAGTAGATTAGATTTTCTTTGCCCATCAATATCCTCTATTCACAATCAAATTAAATTTTAGATTCCTATCATTATGCTTAAATTTGAGCTACATGTCTATCAGTTTTCCTTTAACAGATATACTAGTGACTCACTGTAGATTAGCATTCTCAAACTTGTAAAACTGTGAGAAAACTGGTTCCAGAAGATCATTGCCGGATACCAACACAATACACGCACACATATACCATATATTAAAGGCTGAAAATAAACTGGGGAGAGAGAGAGAGAGGACCTTATCAGACTTGGGGATTAGTTTCCTGAGAGTTGAAAGCTGGGCATTGATCCTGTCCCTTCTGCGCTTCTCAGCTTGACTGTGGCTCTTGGAACCACTAGCGGCTGTGTCTTCTTTAACCCAATTAGAAGCTGCAGGGTGCCCAGGATCAACCACGAAGGGGCTGCCGCTGCACCTCTCTTTGTGATTTGCAGCAGCCAATTGAGATGGAGCCCGGCCGCCGGAGCAAAACTCATCATGGTTCGCCGCCATCTCCAACACAACATTCATTCAAATTGAATCTTAATCTCTCTTTCTTTCTCTTCTAATTTATAGCGTGGGGTGCTACTGTACTCCTGCACTAATAATGAATGTGTGTGAATGGTGATCTTCAAATCTTGAGGTGGATTGGTTTTCCATCCGATCCATCCCCTCAATCGGTCAAATGAAAATCATTTTTGGCATTATCCGGTAGTCGCTTCAACATGACAACATGGATCATTAAAGAGAGCAAACAGTTCGCCCAAGTGAATGAAGTGACGCTAGCTACAAACACTTGGAGATGAAAATGGATCCAAGCAAATCATGGACGCATTAGAAGCAATTAGAGATCTATATATTGACAGAGCAACAGCCAACATCAGGCCAGGCGTTGATGTGAAGAGCATTAAGGTGAGAACTGTGGTACGTAAGCTTTAGGAGGATGGCCGGATGGATGGAGAACAACAAGCCAAGCAGCAAAATCCTCGCTATCTACCTAAAGATTGGGTCTCGTTAAATGGGTTGTCATCAGATAGGATTGACCCCACAATGATCTGCTTTTCTTTGTTGGCCGAAGAAATTTCACTCCCCTTTTCACTTTTCAAAGCATCCAATGGCCTCTCTTTTCTACTTCTTCCAGGAGGACCAAGACTCTCTTTCAAGTAAGACTACATAAAAAAAATAAAATAATACAATGTGACTAATCTTTATCTCACTCATTAAGTTTAACACAGTGAGATTGATCATTAGTTCCATTATTCTTAAATCCTGAATCAAATAAACATATTATATTAAATTGCTCAAATTTATATTTTTATCTTAATGCTTTCATATTTTTTTCGTATGACTATTTAAATTTTTTGTTATTTCAATTATATCTCTACACTTACATTTTCGAGTCAATTTAACTCAAATACATTAATTCTTTTCGTGTGACAATTCAAAAATTTTGATTATACCCATATATCTGTATTTTTAAATCAATTAATTAAAATCTGTACTTTGACATGTGAAAAAAATGATAAAGTGAGATGAGTTGACACTCCGAGTAGAAACTTTGGCTAATTTGTCAAGTTGAAATCATTGCTAACAATTGTCTTCTTTCGTTCTCATACTCTATTACTTTTTTCACTAGGCATATTATAATCCTTCAGATATGATCAACTAAGAGATAATTAACCCATTGAAAGACATTGCAAGCACAATCTATTTGCATTTTTTGTAAGATTACAAATCTATTAATAAGGTATGTAAATTTATGGCGGTCAAAATCCTAACAGAATATGAAAATAACAATACAAAATGAAATTACCCCATAATTTCTGCAATCGTAGAATTTCTTTTTGGGGTTCACCTCAGTATAAAACACCTTCAACTATGTAGTTACCCTACAAAAACAAGTAATGAGTTAATTTATTCAATTATTCTTCATTATCGTTAATGATGGCCAAATCCAGCTTCGAGATAGTAGAACTGCCACTTTAATACTCCAAAGAATAAATGGATAAAAAAAAATAAGTTAAAAGAAATAAAGAGAAACAAAGAAAGATAGAGCCAAAATACTGACTTATCATGCTTTGTTTTTTATTTTTTACACATAAAATATGTGTTAAATTGACTTGAAAATGCAAATACATAATTATAATCAAAATAACGAAAAGTTAGAATTGTTGTAGAAAAAAAATCAAAATATAAAAATTAAATTAATTAAAAAATATAAATTTAATGATATAATTAAAATAACTAAAAGTTCATATAGTCATATGAAAAAAAGCATAAAAACACAGAAATATAAATATAAATTTGATCATATTAGACTCTACAGAATGGGTCATTGGTCTCATCTCCTTTAATTCAGTAATCAAGTTATAAAGTTAGGAAAAAACTATTTTTTTAAAAGAACTTAAATTCAATACTTTTTTTTAATACTTTTGTCTCTTGCCATTTAACTATCATTACAATGGTTCCTCCAAGACTTTCATTTGTGGGGTTGAGATTTTTATCATTTCACTTAATTTCAAAAGAAAATGAATAATAACAATCATATTTGTGTGATTGTGAATTGTTGTTAAAGAGAGGAAGAGAGAAAAAAAATGGAACAAAAGGAGTAAAAATTAAAGTAGAAACCAATTTATATATATATATATGATAATGATGATGATGATGAATGGAGATTTAAAAAAAAGTCTCAGAATAAGTCAAGGAAACATCATCTACCCAACAATCCCAATGTTTCCCGACTCCACACTCTAATTCATTCATCCATCAAGAAAATGGCACTGTTTTGTATTTATTTTTTTTATCGGTAAATAAATTTTATATAGATCAGAAACGTACAAAATAAACTGTTTTGTATTGTTCCGAGGGAGGGAGGGCCTCATTGATTGATTGAGATTTTGTGATGGACAAAGCAAGCTTCAATGGGGAGCTCCCCCGGCAGGGCCCCATTTCAAACCACAAGACTGACCATGCATCAATAAAATTGAGAGAGAGAGAGAGAGAGAGATTGATTGATGGCAATGCCAATTTGTAGGCTGTGTACCAATCCAAGCAATGCGTGGCCCTCCTCCTCTCCGCTGCTTTCTCCGCTCTGCTCGCTCGTCCAACTTGCACAAAATCCTCTCACGATGAAAATGTGCCCACACTACACTTCGATCTTATCCCCAGCTGTTTTATACTCAATTCAGGGCATTCATTTCACAAATAGAAGATGTAAGAAAGATAAATTGAACACCTGCTTCTACGACCCACCAACGACCCGTAAGATAAATGGTAAACTCTTTTATGGTAGCTGATGTACGATTGAAATTTGGTGGCTAAATTGGATGTTGTTGCAAGAATAAAATTATCTTTTCACATGTTTGGACCATAATTTTCAGACTCGGTCATCAGCATACGAGAGGCTTGGCTTGCATATAATTTGGGGGGTTTTCACAAAATCTGAAACTATATTAAAAATATTACTTTTGCAAGCCAAAATCCAGAAACCTGAACTGAAAACCACCAGCACGATCTCTCTCGGTTTTCCCCTTTTAGGAGGTTTCACATAAACCTTGTTTGCCCAAAAATCAGACACATAGTAGTGCATTAGCAGTTTATTTCACAAAAAATATATAAAACACACAGACACGCACACTCCCCATACTCTTAATTCTTGTAAATGTTTAGGAGTCTCCCAAAGTTTTATTGTGGAATTCACTTCTATAAAAAAAAATAAAAAGAACAACAGCACATGGTTTTAAATTTTGAATAAACTCGCAAATTCACAGAATAGGACTTTTAATTCTCATTGGCACCAGAAAATTAAATATATAAATAACTCTCTTGCCTCTAGCAAACATAAAAACTACCATGATCTCCAGTTTCATCTAGTTAGTTCTAAGATATCCCAATGAAATACGCATCCCATGCGATGAATTCATCATCGGCTGACATGGTTGGATTAAAGGGATTGCAATAAAAAGTACCTACGATTAAGTTAGGCGGGGATTTAGGGGTTTCAGAACCAAAGAAGAGGCTGCTTAAGCAAATCTTGTTAAGGCAGGGGCAGAAACGCGTATCAACCCTAGAAGAATCTGTACTAATAAAATTAAAATGTATGTATCGAGTTTTGATATTCTTTCTGGTACAACACCCATAATCTTCAGCTTGCTGCGGCCTATCAGCATGATAAAAACAAGAAGACAAAAAGACAAAAAGCCTCTTGCTACCGAGAATTTCACCAAGGATGTATCCACACTACTAATTCAGGAAAACAAAAAATCTGACATTATTTCCAGCTAGATCTTCAATGCTATGACACTTTCAAAAACAACAAGATGGGGGCAAAGATTGAAGGTGCAAAACAACAGGAAATCAAAAGCTCGAACTGCTAGTTTCCCCGCCCCACACAAAGCCACAATCATCCGCACGTAATTTGCATTAGCAAACTCAACCAACATCTTCAGTAGGAGCCCATTGGCGGCATGCCAAATGGTGGCATTGGGGGCATCCCCATTCCACCCATCGGGGGTGGAGGCGCAAAACCTCCACCCATACTTCCACCCGCCATGCCAGGCATGGGGGGTGCAGGTAAAGCAAGAGGAAGCAACTGTGCGTACATATTCTGCATCAGATAACACGCCCTCAGTTAGCTTTTGCTAGATTTAGCAACAACAAATAAATGAAGAACGGTCATAAAGATCAACAAGAACTGCATGAAACTAAATTTAAAATTCTTGCAGAAAAGAACCTGCTGTGCGATAACTTCCTTCTCTTCCTTCTCTTTAGCCTTTACTTCACTGAGAGCCTCTAATTTGTCCTTAATTAGTTCATCAACCTTGCCTGTGTACTCACGGATAAACTGCAAAAGCGGATAAAAAATAAGCAGACAACCTTATAACATAATGAAAATGATGCCAACAAAGCTATGTGAGCTCCAATATATCATGTGATGCAGTTGCAGAACTCTGCTTTTGGGGTTGTAAAATCCAAACTCAAGAACCAAGTAGTCACTGAAGGTAGATTAACAAGATGAGGCAAAAATCCCACCCATGTTAGGTAAAACCAAATTAGGAACCATAGGTAAGAGACAAACAAATCCGTCAGTGTTTCAATTTATTTAAGTTAATTGGAAGTAGTATCCATAGAAGCAAATATGAGCATTAGTTCGGAATATGAGCCAGGGATATTATCCACTGCCGGTCTCAAGCCCGGATAAAGGAGGAGGGTTGCGTTAAGTAGCCGACAGCCAACGTAAAACCTAGTCAGATCCAAATATGAATTCTAGACAAACTATCTGTTGGGATGTAACCCACATAGAAGTCTAGAATTCATGTAGCCAACCCCACATAGTGGGATAACGGCTGGATATGTTGTTGTTGTTATAAGCTTGAGGTCATCTTAGTTTTCAGAAGTCTAATAAGCCCAAGAGCCTGAGAAATATTGGAAATTTGATGAGACAAGCTTCAGCTCATACTATTTTTCAGAAGTCCAAGCTTAAATTCAGTTTGAATGTTGACAAAAAAAGAAACAACAAATATCACCTGCAACAGATATGGGAAGGCGAAGTCAATCATATTGTTCATCCAGGCAAGTTCAAGAGCCACATCCGCACGAATTAAATCGTAACAAACAAACAGGCATGATGCGAAGCATTCCTTCTTTCCCTGAAAAAAGCACATTAAAATTTATAACTTTAATTCAACCCAATAAAGGTTACCTAACTCTTATCACAAACATGAATTAACCACTTTTGCTAGTCACATGAATTGACTAATTACTATTCTTGGATTGACTATTTTCCTATGGCTATGTTTGGAAGGAGGATTTTTTTGACAGAAATGAAATGGAAAGGAAATGATGAACTTATTTACATGCACTTTCACGTGTACACGGAAGCATTCTCTCCCCTTTCTTTTTCATATCCTTCCACAAATTCAAGCATCAAATGCAGCATTACAGAAGGAAGGAGAGAATGTAATGGCTTGTCACATTGCACACGCATAAACTAACTATTTTTTCTCATACTTCTGGAAGAAAAAATGTAATGGATTCAAATAGGCTCCACCAAACACATATCTTCTCATGCTAATAGTAAAGCACGAACAAAATAACTTGGTCCAACTGGATGAAAGGCTACAAAATAGGTCCAGAGAAGCATGTCTTCTATTTCAATTTTCAGAACACTTTATTATGAACTTTCAAGTGAACATCCAGTCATAGATACAAGTGCTAAAAGGTAACCATTGATATGGATACAAGATACAGCAATTTTATTTAAAAAATCATGGATATGGATACTGCTCGAATATAGCACCCAGAAATAAAAAAAATAAATCTAGACCTATCACTAATCCATGAAGATGCCATTCAATTTATAATATAAAAAAATTAAATGCCACTAATCCAACATAAAATTACTGCTAAATCCATCATAAAGATAAAATATCATTCAACATACAAAAATAAAAGGTAATTGTTTTTATAAGAGGTTTAATTAGGCTAACTATTTTTTTATTACTTGC
Source organism: Diospyros kaki (assembly GCA_036245055.1). Taxonomy (NCBI): domain Eukaryota; kingdom Viridiplantae; phylum Streptophyta; class Magnoliopsida; order Ericales; family Ebenaceae; genus Diospyros; species Diospyros kaki. The sequence goes on along the minus strand of BSEG01000002.1, from coordinate 44,926,886 downwards.
CAAAAGTGTTACCAAGAACAAGATACTTTTGTGGGATAAGTAATTAGACTCAGCTTTGCCTTTTTGTTTTTAACAAAAGCTCTACTTGAACAATATTCTGAAAGGTCTATTAAAACCCATCATGTCCGCAAGTGTGTCCAACTTACGGACAAACTTGTCAATTGCAAGTCCAACCCATAGACACCGTATTTTAGACATTCTCAAAAACAGAAATGGTATAATTAAACAGTAGTACAGACCAAATCTTGGCATGTCTGACGAGTAATTCAAATCCATTACATGCCAACACCAAATATGAAATGTCTGTGCATGCTAGGATAACACTAGTTCCACAAAAGTTTTAAAAAAAAAAAATAAACAAAATAAAATATTATGTTAGTTCAGTTATCCAACAGATTTTCAAAAAGAAATCTCATCCACAATAAATCACCAAATCAAAGAAGTAGAAAATAGAACTTATAACACTGGTCATCAGGCCCATCTAGTAAAAGTTCTCAACTATAGTTGCTTATTATGACATACAAAATTGAAACAGATAACCCTGGTCGTCAGGTCCACCTTAATAAAGTTCTCAAGTTGAATAAACAAATTCCCAATTTAACAAAAGCAGTAGGATAAATAAAAATGCATGCTCACCATTGTAAAGCCGAGAAGCAATGCAACCACCAATCCCAAAAGTTTGAGAAAATTTTCCTCAAGTCTTGTAATTTTTTTGGGTATTCATAGAAAGAAATGGTGCATGCTCCCCACCCCTTCCCAAGTTTACCCAGAAAAACAGCCAACGGACTTGACATGCACTAAACTCGCTAAAATTTGCAAAAATAGTCCCATAATAGAACTTATCATTCTTTGCAGTCCACATGTTTTAAATATCATATTATTATATGTACCTACCATTTGGCCAATATCAAATTAATGGGTGATGAACAGAGTACTTAACCATACAACAATTGACTTAAAATCAACAAGAAATATTCAACATCAACATTGCATAAAATATGTATTAACTTGAATAAAGACTCCAAAAAAGTTGTCATGGACTCATGACATAAGGGTTCGCAAGTTCCCTTGAAATTAATGTGAAAATAACTCTTCAAATGAACATAGCATACTTTTAGAATACAATAAACTAATATTGATCTAATAATTCAAATCCTTGAAATTTGCATTATTTCATCGGTATCGATCTAATTAATATTACAGAACACTCAAGTACTTGGCATTTAACTATTCATTTTAGACAATATTTAATTAAATAGATACTATGGTTTATATTTCTATACTTATCTACCTTACCATTGAAAATTGTAGTAATGAAAGTCTACAACCTCTGTGTGCGTGTTCAATTATTAAAAAGCGCAGACAACCATTTGATGCATCAATGACAATGACAGTAAGACTATGAAGAAAAGCATTCACAGCAGTTTAAGATCAAACCTGTTCAATGAAGTAAACAAGCAACTCCTCAGCCAGTTCACGGTCCCCAGACTGTGAAGCAGTTTCCATGGCATCTTTGTAAAGATTGTCTTTCTTTGACAATGCAATAGACTGCTTCCATCTACCTGCTTTTTTATAGATATAAGCAGCAACACGCCTCATCTCCAAAAGCTCATGCTTCTCAATCTGCTCAAGGAAATGCAATATGTTCATGCATTCAGAATCCACAAACATGCAAGCAGCTTAAATTACAGAATGCAACACTTACCTTTTGTGCAAGTCCAATCTGATCAAAGCTATCATGCATGTCAATGGATTCTCGCAATCTTTCATAGTCTTCCTCCTCAACATAAATTTCATTCAAAGCTTCATTCACTGCAGTGACATTGTTACTCTGAACTGCAATCATGTATGGCTTCACAAGAAGCAGGTGACCAGCCTGAAACACA